>BSQW01000005.1:23545297-26319090 GCA_030161315.1 Eutrema japonicum | reverse complement strand
CAGCAAGGTAACTTCTTGTTTTTCTCAATTTTATTCTGTTCTTTTGTTTTCTTTCACTGACTCTAGGCTAGATAACACTGGGGACAGTGTTGTTCAAGTCTGGGGGAGGTGTCTGCTGACATTGTGTTTGTTTTTCTTAGAGTCATAAAATAAAAATAAAAAGTGTCGTTTTATTGAGTCAAAACTTGTTGGAGATGATGATCATGTGCTTGAATTGTTGGTTTGATTTTATTTTTAAGTGCACAGTATTACAGGATCAGTTCTAGATCGACTAATGAAAAATCCAAAGACTGACCAGTTGACTAGAAAACATCCATGTCTTCAGCAGAGTTCTTCTGAAGCCTGAGCCAAACTCTTGCACTTCATCGATGTGGTTAGTGTTTTTAGAGCTTGATTCATCATTCATATCTGATAAACGAACCCATGTGTTTAAAATAATTGGTGTTTCTCTCGCTGTTATAAGTTGATAAATAAGAGTATAAAAGATTGAAATGATTTTCTTCTGAGTTGAGGGTTAGGAAAATTTCCAGCGATCCCATTATTCTACTTAAGAAGGAATGATCACACAAAGGATTGGAAGCGAGGCTAGGATTTTCCTATGATGCCATTATTCGCCTACATCCTTTGATACATAGAGAGGGAAGAACCGGGGATTTGGTGGCAAACACCATCAATACTCGCGTCTCATACCTTGATGTGTATATGCAAAGCTGAAAAGAAAAGAAAGAACATAATAAGAAATAAGTCTGGGGGAGAGAAATAAAACCAAAAAGTGTGAAAAATGGTGGTTCCTTGTCATGATATCGTATGGTAAAGAATCTAGAAGGTTCTTGAACATTGGCTGCAGAGATAAAACTGGCGAGGAAGGTTTTATTTGAACAATGCTGTGAGATAATGTATGGAGTCTGGAAAGCTGCGAATGTCTACGGAGAAGTACATGGTGGTTAGATCAAAAACTGGTTAGGTGACACTTGGGTACTTGGGAAGAGGGTCATTTCGATGGTTCGTGAACAGGTGAGTTTCCGCGTTTTCAAACCTCTTTCTCTGGTTTAGTCTTCTATTTGCTTGAGGGCAAGCAAAGGCTAAGTCTGGGGGAGTTGATATATCATGGTTTTTACCCTGTTTAGGCCATGATCTAAGTCCTTTTTATAGAGTCTTTCAAGTGTTTTGTAGTCTTTTAGAGTCTTTTACAGGTTATATCACGTTTGGAGCTTAATTGGAGTGTTTGGAGGATTCTGGAGCAGTTTGGAGCAGTTTGGAGCAGAAGCTGAAGTCGTGTTGCTGAGTACCTGATTTCACGACAAGCATCGATCGATACCCATCGCAGCAAGACACGACCCGCGAGTTTTCCAAGACTTGAAGAATTACAGAATTAGCCCAGAAGACTTTGATAATTACAAGATGGCCCAGAACGTGTTTTAGGTTATTTATAGAGATTTTACAGCCACTTGTAGGCTAAGCTTTATTTTATATACTTTGATTTCTCTTTGGTTTTAGAGAGACAAGTCTGAATCTCCCTTCGTCCGAGATCAGATCTCAAAACCTTTCTGATTATTTTATTGATGATTTATTCAGTTATGTTGATTGTTTCATTCTCCATGTCTGAGTTGATCCACTTTAGGTTCAGGGTTCTCATAAGGATTTCTCTGAATGCTAGGTTGATTATCTGTTTAGGATTCACCATCTGAATTAGTTCTTCGCTTAGGTTGTGTTCAAAGCTAATTATAGGTTGACGAATCTGGAACTTAGATCTTAGGATAATTGATTAGGCACGACAGTGCGATTAATTACCTGATAGAACCTAGGTGAGCAAATTGATTATTCGCAAAGAGATTTGGTTTAATTGATTTGTGAACATATCAAACCTGATATTAAAGCTGATTTAGACTTTAGGATTCGCAAAGAGATTTGGAATTCCTAGGATTTAGATTTAGATAATTCTCGCAACGACAGTTGGTTAATTATACCTTAGTGATTTGAGTTCAAGAACTGCGCTAAATCTGAATCCTGCTAGTTAGTTTATCTACATTCATTGATTTCCTGAGAAATACCCTGAGCCTATATTTTCCCAATTGAATTACAACCCTTTTAATTTCTGCACTGCTTTCAATTACATCTGTTTGGCTTAACTTAATTCGATACTATACAATCTATTGTGCATCTCTGTGAGTCTTTGTGGTTCGACCCCTAGCTATATTACAACTACTGCTTTAGTACTGATAGGGTATTAATTTGAGCATATCAGACACAGAGGTTTCTTTAAAGAAATGAGAAAACAAGTAATGTATGCTTCTCTTTCCATCTTTAGGAGTCTCTAATCCCTATATCTAGTCTCAGTACTCCATCTTGTCTATCTTATGCAATAACGGTATTTTTTTAGCATTTTGGCCATATATTGTTGTTTTGGATCTAAAATTGGACCGCTTACTAGACAAAATCCTGTTTTTTTTTTACTTTTCATAGGGACACATAGGTTTCTTTAAAGAAATGAGAAAACAAGTAACATATGCTTCTCCTTCCACCTTTAGGACTCTTTAATCCCTGTATCTAGTCTCATCACTCCATCTTGTATGTCTTATGCAATAACGGTGTTTTCTTAGCATTTTGGCCATATATAGATTACCGTTTTGTATCTGAATTGGACCGTTTACTAAATGAAATCCTGTTTTTCAAATTTTCATAGGGACACGGAGGTTTCTTTACAAAAATGAGAAAACAAGTAATGGATGCTTCTCCTTCAACCTTTAGGAGTCTCTAATCCCTATATATATTCTCAGCACACCATCTTGTCTGTGTTATGCAATAACGGTATATTCTTAGCATTTTGGCCATATATAGCCGTTTTGGATCTAATTTGGACCGTTTACTAGACGAAATCATGTTTTTCAAATTTTCAAAAGGACACATAGGTTTCTTTAAAGAAATGAGAAAAAAAAGTAACGGATGCTTCTCCTTCCCCCCCTTTAGAAGTCTCTAATCCCTATATCTAGTCTCATCACTCCATCTTGTTTGTCTTATGCAATAAAGGTCCGTTCTTACCATTTTGGCCATATATTGCAGTTTGGGATCTGAATTAGACCGTTTACTAGACGAAATACCGTTTTTCGAATTTTCATAGGGACACAGACTTTTCTTTTAAAAAATGAGATAACATGTAATGCATGCTTCTCCTTCCACCTTTAGGAGTCTCCAATCCCTATATATATTCTCAACACTCCATCTTGTCCGTCTTATGCAATAACGTTCTGTTTTTAGTACTTTGGCCATATATTGCCATTTAGGATCTGATTTGGACCGTTTACTAGACGAAATCTTGTTTTTCGAATTTTCATAGGGACACAGAGGTTTCTTTAAAGAAATGAGAAAACAAGTATTGGATGCTTCTCCTTCCACCTTTAGGAGTCTCTAATCCCTATATCTAGTCTCAACACTCCATCTTGTCTATCTTATGCAATAACGGTCCGGTTTTATCATTCTGGCCATATATTGTTGTTTTGGATCTAAATTGGACCGTTTACTAGATGAAATCTTGTTTTATAAATTTTCATAGGGACACGGAGGTTTCTTTAAGAAAATGAGAAAACAAGTAACATATGTTTCTCCTTCAACATTTAGGAGTCTCTAATCCTTATATCTAGTCGCATCACTCAATCTTGTATCTCTTATGCAATAACGGTCCATTCATCCGTTCTTAGCATTTTGGCTATAGATTGCCGTTTTGGATCTGAATTGGACCGTTTACTAGACGAAATCCTGTTTTTCAAATTTTCAAAAAGACACGGAGGTTTCTTTAAAAAAATGAGAAAACAAGTAATGGATGATTCTCTTTCCACCGTTAGGAGTCTCTAATCCCTATATCCAGTCTCAACACTCCATCTTGTCTGTCTTATGCAATAACGGTCCGTTCTTAGTACTTTGGCCATATATTATCGTTTAGGATCTGATTTGGACCGTTTACTAGCGAAATCCTGTTTTTTGAATTTTCATAGACACATAGAGGTTTCTTTATAGAAATGAGAAAACAAGTAATAGATGCTTCTCCTTCCTCCTTTAGGAGTCTCTAATCCCTATATCCAGTCTCAGCACTTAATACGCACTCGCCCGCAAGATCTTTCAAAGTAGAGGTAGATTCGAATTGGATAATCCTTGTGAGGTTAATTCACGAGTGAATCAACGAACAAGGCGGTGAAGATCTCGGCCTCGGAAACGTGGAGCAGCTAGAAAGGCGTGGGAATCACTCCCGAAAATCCTTTCGACAGCAAACTCACTATGGACGCTTCTTCAACGGAAATCGGTAGAATGGTCGCACAAAAGGTAATGGAAAACTTTTTGATATTACCGATCGATTTATCCCCGGAATCACTCCAAGTAAAATCGACAAAGTTCACAAGAACTCTAGAGAATCACTCTTGAAAGAATTTGTAAACTAAAGGTTTTTGATAGAAAGATGGTTGTTTGATCAAAGAGATCTTACAAGGATTAAGTAAGCAAAGAAGTTCAAAGGTCTAAAATCCCACTCGAAAATTGGAGAAGAATGTCTCGAAAATTGTAGAAAATAAAAGCAAAGGTTGAATTCAAATTTCGCAAGTCCCTTGGTCTACTTGGGCCAAAATTTGCTTGATGGGCTTTAAGGGAGAAGTGTTCCAAGGCCTCATTAAAAACCTTGTCATGTAAAACCCATAGGATAAAAACCATGACTAATGAAAAAAGTGTACTTGGACTTGGATCAAAACCAATGTGGTTTGAAGCACTTCTTCCTACAAATCCACGCATCCATGTTGAGAATGGAATTGTTGAATGAGTCCTCATAATGCCTCCTTAAAGTTCTTCGCCTTAGCTCTCGTCATAGGTCCTTCCGAACCAAGCAATGCATCCTCGGGTTCAAGCTCCTCCTCGACTACTAGCACCGCTACTTGAACAACCTCCATTGTGCCATCGAGGATCATACCATCACTCCATCTTGCCTATCTTATGCAATAACGGTCCGTCTTTAGTATTTTGGCCATATATTGTTGTTTTGGATCTAAATTGGACCGTTTACTAGTTGAAATCCAGTTTTTTAAATTTTCATAGGGACACGGAGGTTTCTTTAAAGAAATGAGAAAACAAGTAACATATGCTTCTCCTTCTACCTTTAGGAGTCTCTAATTCCTATATCTAGTCTCATCACTCCATCTTGTATGTCTTATGCAATAACGGTCCGTTCTTAGCATTTTGGCCATTGATTGCCGTTTTGGATCTGAATTGGACCGTTTAATAGACAAAATCTCGTTTTTAAAAAATTTCAGAGGGACACGGAAGTTTCTTTAAAAAAATGAGAAAACAAGTAATAGATTCTTCTCTTTCCACCTTTAAGAGTCTCTAATCCCTATATATTGTCTCAGCACTCCATCTTGGCTGTCTTATGCAATAACGGTATGTTCGTAGATTTTTGGCCATATATAGTCATTTGGGATCTAATTTGGACAGTTTACTAGACGAAATCATGTTTTTCAAATTTTGAAAGGGACACATAGGTTTCTTTAAAGAAATGAGAAAACAAGTAACGAATGCTTCTCCTTCCCCTTTTAGGAGTCTATAATCCCTATATCTAGTCTCATCACTCCATCTTGTCTGTCTTATGCAATAACGGTTCGTTCTTACCATTTTGGCCATAGATTGCCGTTTGGGATCTGAATTAGACCGTTTACTAGACGAAATCCCGGTTTTCGAATTTTCAAAGGGACACAGGCGTTTCTTTAAAAAAATGAGAAAATAAGTAACATATGTTTCTCCTTCCACCTTTAGGAGTCTCTAATCCCTATATCTAGTCTCAACACTCCATCTTGTCTGGATTATGCAATAACGGTCTTTTCTTAGAACTTTGGCCATATATTGCCGTTTAGGATCTGATTTGGACCGTTTACTAGACGAAATCCTGTTTTTCGAATTTTCATAGGGACACAGAGGTTTCTTTAAAGAAATGAGAAAACAAGTAATGGATGCTTCTCATTCCACCTTTAGGAGTCTCTAGTTCCTATTTCTAGTCTCAGTACTACATCTTGTCTATCTTATGCAATAACAGTCCGTTTTTAGCATTTTGGACATATATTGTTGTTTTGGGTCTAAAATTGGACCGTTTATTGGACGAAATACTGTTTTTTACATTTTCATAGGGACACAGAGGTTTCTCTAAATAAATGAGAAAACAAGTAACATATGCTTCTCCTTCCACCTTTAGGAGTCTCTAATCCCTATATCTAATCTCATCACTCCATCTTGTATGTCTTATGCAATAACGGTTCGTTCTTAGCATTTTGGCCATAGATTACCGTTTTGGATCTGAATTGGACCGTTTACTAAACGAAATCTCGTTTTCCCCCCCTTTAGGATTCTATAATCCATATATCTAGTCTCATCACTCCATCTTGTTTGTCTTATGCAATAACGGTTGATTCTTACCATTTTGGCCATAGATTGCCGTTTGGGATCGGAATTAGACCGTTTACTACACGAAATCCTGTTTTCGAATTTTCATAGGGACACAGACGTTTCTTTTAAAAAAAATGAGAAAACAAGTAATGGATGCTTCTCCTTCCACCTTTTGGAGTCTCTAATCCCTATATCTAGTCTCAACACTCCATCTTGTATGTCTTATGCAATAACGGTCTGTTCTTAGCACTTTGGCCATATATTGCCGTTTAGGATCTGATTTGTACCGTTTACTAGACGAAATCCTGTTTTTCGAATTTTCATAGGGACACAGAGGTTTCTTTAAAGAAATGAGAATACAAGTAATGGATGCTTCTCCTTCCACATTTAGGAGTCTATAACTAGAGGTTTCTCCTTTCTGTGAATCCATGCCTGCTCATGTTTGGGAATGGCCTTATTAGTGTACTATGTCTTGAAATAATTGATGATGCTGTCTTTTTCTTTTAAATGGCCTTATCATACTTCTTTTGGACAATCTCTTATTAGGCCATGCTTTTTGTTGGCTTTTGTATGTATGTCCCTTTTCTTTTTTCTTCATTTAGAAGAAATCTTGTCAAACCTCATGTTCAAGCACTTTTTATTATCAATTTTCGTCATAGCCTACTAATCCCATATTCATACAAACCAATTCGCAAATCATATCCAAAATTTGGATTCCACAATATATTTTGAACCCCATACCTCCCAAAATGAATTTTGTTTTATATTGATTCACCACACTTGTCCATTTCCTTGAATCCATGATTCCCCAAAAACAATGGACATAGAACTGTGGACCACTATTGCAGATTATTGCATATCGCCGTTAAGTGGATATTGTTTCGTGGACGTACAAATTAGTCAAATACAACAAAACAGAACTCATCAGATTACAAAACAATACCCAATCTGCTTCAATATTCCTATGCCGCAAGTACATAACCCAATCAAAATGTGGGTTAACTATATGATGTGGCTCACCCCTAATACTTCCAACAAAATACAAACTTTGACTTCTAATAAACCAACCCATAATACTTCCAACAAAATACAAACTTTGACTTCCAATGTTTTCCAAAAAACTTCTTTCAAATTGGATTGGTGCACTTTCTCCTGTTGTGACCTGGCATCTTACACCTTGTACACTTGTTTGGCACCGTTTTATTCACCCGTGTAACCTGCAAAAATCAAACATAGACATTTACTAAACTACAACTATTACTACAACTACACTGGAAATGCTGATACTTACTAGAATTTCGCCTGTGGATGGATAACGTAACTCTCTAGTGCGTCCAGATGGCCTTCTTGTTTTTGGGGGAAACAAAACAATACTGCTCACCTCATGAGGAATGTCTACACCTCTGGGGTCCCCATCGGGGTTAATAACCCCTTCATAAATCTCTATCCAAGTGGTTGTTTTGTAACACTCTCCCACTAAACTACCATAAGGAAGACCCACTGAGTCTGCGGCGCTTAACGCATGTCCACACGGAATCTTTAGCTTCTGATACGCCATACAAGAACACCTTTTCTCATTTATTATTACATGGTACTTTCTACCAAACCGCCCAATAATCTCAACACTCCAACTAGATATACTATTAATCTTGCTCCATTTAGTTGTTCCCATATTCTTTGTCATTACTTTATCAACATCAGGAGTCACAATCCCTCTATGCTTAGCTGATTTCTTCCGCCGAGCAGCAAACCATCTTGTCATCATTGACTGAATAAAAGTCAATCACTACATAAAAACATAGTTTTTGCGACTACCAAAATAATCTCAAAATGGTCGCAAATGACTCATTTGCGACCATTTTGGGATTAAAAAATTTAGTCGCAAATATTTTGTCGCTAAATGCAGTAGTCACAAAACGGTCGCTCTTTTGCGACTAATATGTGACACCCATTATCAGTCTTAATTTAGAAACCGATTTGCGACTACTTGTAAAAAAAATAATTAAAAAAAACAAAAAAAATTTATTTTTATTTATTTAATTAATTCATTACAAAAAATGAAAAAAAAAAAAAAAAACAGATCTGTGAAGAAGACGGCCGTCGGTTCTTCGCCGGTGAGCCTTCTTCGCCGGTCTGCTCCTCTTCTCCATCCTCTCCTTCATCGCCGGTCTGGTCTTCTTCTCCATCCTCTCCTTCATCGCCGGTCTGGTCCTTAACCCAATTCGGAATCAGATCTCGCCGCCACCGACAGAAGAAGAAGAAGAGGAGGAAGGGGTCGGCGGCTGGCACTACAAGAAAACATTGTTTTTGCTACTGCTGAAATAGTCTCAAAGTAGTCGCAAATCAAGATTTTGAGACTTTTTGTGACTCCAGCAAGTAGTCGCAAATCGCTCGTCGCAAATTTTTCCCGTCGCAAAAAAGTGGCAAAATTACAACTAATATGCGATTTTGTAATTAGTGGTAATTTTTGCGACTAAATTAAGGTTACAGTAATAGTCACAACCCGAAGTTTTTTTACAACTAACATGAGACTCAAGGTAGTAGTTAAAAATAGAGTCACAATTTAGTGGCATATTATGCACTAATTAGTGACCACAACGATTTGCGACTACATGTTATTTTAATTTTGTTTAAAAATTAATTATTGTTAAACAAGAGTAAACATTTTGCGATTACAATTATTATTATTATTATTTTTAACTTACTGACCATTTTGCGACGTCCACACAAATTAAAAAAAAAAAAAAAATTGGACTGAGCGAACGATCCATTGATGCTCGGGCAGAGGAGGCTGAGGGGAGGGAGAGAGACAGAGATGCGATTGTTGGTGAGGAGTGGAGGACCAAGAGGCGATGGGCCTGAGAGAGACCGGCGATTCGGCGGAGCTAACGCCGTCTCGAACCAGGCGGTGGAGGAAGGAGTCGTGTTGGGGTAGAGACCCACGCCGGCGGTGGAGGAAGGAGTCGTGTCTGGTGGGAGATTAACTCAAGTGAGCGAGTAAGATCCAACTTCTTACTCGACTCGTCATCATTATAAACCATGTCAATATCATCATCGTCATCTGATGCAAATGCAAATGCCCCACTTTCATTCCTACCATCTTCCTCTGAATTCACACCAGCTCCAGCCAAAACTTTGAGCTCAAACTTTCTACGCCCTTCTCCAATATCATCTCTTTGCGGTAAATCATAATCTCCAGAAACATGAGGTGAAAACAGATTTTTCCTGATCATTCTGCTACAAAGAAAGCAGATTTTTTAAGTTAAACAAAACAGCAACGGTGATAATAAAACATAGGGAAATGTGCCAGTAAGCAAGAGCTTGGGTGAGTTCAATCAGGAAATGCTTAGATCTGTTTTCACCTGGTGCACCTTTTTTCTTCTTGTCTTCTCTGAATTTGACGATTTTCACCGGCGGAGATCAACAAGTGGATACAAAGAAAGTCTCAAACATAAGAGATTAACTCAAGTGAGCCTACCGATTCGCCGGAGGAGTCGCCGGCGTGGAGCAGCGGTTAATTGGGAGGCGCTGGATTCGCCGGAGAAGTCGCTGGCGTGGAGCAGCGATTAATTGGTCGTCTCCTTCCTGTGGCTTTCTTCTCCTTCTCCTCTGGATCGTACTTAACCAATTTTTATTGTGCAGGTTGTGGAGAGGAGGCGTATGTATTAAAAAGACTGAAGAAAACAAAAAAAAAAAACAAATTGAGACCAAATTGCGACTTCCAAACAAAAAAAAGCTGTAAATCCAAATGATTTTGGATCGGTGGCGGGATCTAATTTATTTAGTAGTTGCAATTGGGTCGCTAAATGTGTGACTCTTTTGTGACTGGTTCAATTTATATCGCAATCGGTTCGGTTTCGGTTATTTTCCGATACACGATCGGGTATCTGAGTGACCCGAATTTTGGATACTACGGATATTTTTGGTTTTATGGGTATATTTTCTTTATTTGTTTTCAGGTTTTTCGGGTATATTTTTGTATTTGTAGTCTATTTTCTTTATGTTTTTGGGTTTTTAGATATATTTTCAGGTTTTCTGAAATATTTTCAACTTATATGTTTAGTGTAACATTTAAGAATTATATAAAATGAGTTTTTATACAGATTTTAGTAGAATTATTATTAGATTTTACTAGTTTTAAGGTTTCTAAACCAAAATATAAAGAATATGTATGAAGTTATGTGAAAGGTGTAATGTATGTTGATGATAAATGTTTTGATATAATTAATATTAATGTTATAGTTTTTTCTGCATATATACAAATTTGAATGTGAGTTTATTAGCCTATTTACTTGAAATGTACAATATAACATTCACAAACATTATTAAAAATGTGAATTTTATAAAATTTAAATCAAGTTAGTCACAAAGTAGTCACAAAGTAGTCGCAAACCTTTAAAAAAACCATGGAGTCGCATCTTAGTGGCAAAGTAGTTACATAACAGTGGCATTGTAGTGGCAAAACAACATCCTAAACACTAAATGAATAGTGTAGACCATATATGCTAATTTTAACATTTAGGGATAAAATAAATATATGTACGATATTGAAATTTACAAGAGTTTTTGTTAAAGAAGAGCTAATATAAATGTTTTCCAAATCAAATCAATAAATTTACTCTTTAATTACATACTAATGTTTGATATAAGTGTGGAGATAAGGAGGATATCTGAAAAAATTATGAATCTTACAAATTTTAAAAACTTTGATAAATTGTAAATGTTATATATGATTTATCAAGTTTAATTCATAGTTTAACATTCACAAACATTGTTAAAATGTGAATTTTGTAAAATTTAAATCAAGTTAATCACGAAGTAGTCACAAAATTAGCGACTACTTTGTGACTCCATCGATAATTGTTTTGGGAAACATTGTGACTAATTTGTGACTACGTATTTGTGTCTACAAATGTAGTCGCAAATAAGTCACATAATCTTGAAAAATAAAATTGTGCGAAAAACTACAAACTATTCTGGGAAACATTGTGACTAATTTGTGACTACGTCTTTGTGTCTACAAATGTAGTCGCAAATTCGTGGTTCTTTGGCGAATATTTTGCAACTCCAAAATTTAGTCGTAAAAGAGTCGCAAAAACGTGGAAAATAAGCGACTAAACTCCAATTATGTTTTTGTTCGTTAATTGCAACTAATATGCGATTAAGTTTTTGAGAGTCTCAAATGTGTCGCACATTAGTCACATATTGGTCGCAATTTTTTGCGACTACAAGTGTGGTCGCAAAATGGAGTGGCTAAATCGATGTTTTTTTGTAGTGTGGATCTTAAAAAAAAGGAAGATGTTGAATGTCTTCAGCAAAAGTGCTCTTGAAAACGTAAAGCGGAGAGATGCTTAAGTCTCCATAGACAACACCAAGACTCTGATAAGCAAGAAGCAAAACCGACCTCCATGATTCCTTCTGCATAATTCAGAAGAAAACTTGAGGAAAAATCCAAAATTGAACAAATCAAAGGGCTTTTAAAAATAAAAATAAAAAAACCGACAAGCCTTTTTAGAGCCACAACATCTTCCGAAATTGAGATCCATGGTTTACTCTAATCTTTAGAAATATTTAGAGTTACATTATCAGCAATTGTCGAAGAGAAGGAAGAAGGAAGATCGCACGAAGGAGAGAGAGAGAAAAAAACAATAAATTCATTTAAAAATAAAAATAATAATAAAGCAAATGAGATATCCACCGTTGGATTAAACCAATCAACGGTGGAGGATCTCAATCCTCGTCACAATGAACTAGCCAATGAGAAGCTTTCATTATTTTTGTCATTTTCTCGCAAATTAGTCACAAATTTGGGACTATTTTGTGACTATTATTAAAACAAAATCGATTGGAGTTGCTAAATAGTCGCAAATGTATGACTATTTTGTGACAATAAAAAACCTTTACCCTAAACCTTAAGAACCTAGAAGGCTTGAATATGATTTTACAATGATTTTGTGTATATATCAGTTCAAAAATATGTTAAAACTTAAAAATAATTATATTTTGAGAAAAAATTTATCTTTCAAAATCATTCTTTATAAAACACATGTAACACTTAGTACATGTTATGATTATATTGAAATTTTGTAAGTGTTATACTTTTTTATATATTATTTGATGTTTATGTGTAAGATCTAGATTAAAATTTAAGATTTAGAGTTTATGATTACGGGTTAGAGATTTAGGGTTTAGAATTTAGGATTTATAAAATGATTATATTAAAAAAAATTGTAAGTGTTGAATTGTTTTGTATATTATTTGATGTTTATGCGTAAGATATAGTTTACAATTTAAGATTTAAATCAAGTTTACAATGTAAATGTTACCTTAAACCCTAAACTTTAAGAACATATAAGGTTTGAATATCAATTTACAATGATTTTGGGTATATAGTTTTTCAAAAATATACTTTACAATTTAAAATTTAGATTTTATGATTAAAGGTTAGAGGTTTAGGGTTTATAATTTAGAATTTATAAAATGATTATATTTTAAAAATTGTAAGTGTTGAAATTTTTTGTATATTATTTGATGTTTATTTATTTGATGTTTTTGTTTATTATTTGATGGTTTAGGGTTTAGATTTTTTTTGTATATTATTTGATGTTTATTTAAAAAAAATCGAGTGGAGTTGCTAAACCGAAGCAAATCAGTCACAAATTTAGGACTACTTTTCAAGTCCTTAAACAGTCGCAAATAAGCGACTATTGTCTTACTACTTTTTTTAGTCAGTAATTTATGACTATTATGCCTCTGCATTATGAGTAGTCTCAAATGAGTCACAATATCGTCCCTCTTTTTGTGACTAAAAAAAGTAGTCGCAAAAAATAGTCACAAAAACTGTGTTTTCTTGTAGTGAATAACTTAATGATTGGGGAATTCCTACCTTCCATCAATGCCTTGTTCAGAGTTTCAGCAATGTTACTTGTCATCATATTATAACGAGCACTCTGAAAATAAGCTTGTGTCCAATGAGTTGTACCTATTTTCTCCAGATAACGTATAACGTGCACAGTCACCATTCATTGTTCTCACATTTGCGTACACTTCCCTGGAATCTACAATGGTATATGTAAATGCAGCCGCTCCAACCAACTTGTAAAGACTCTTATTTTTATACCGAGATATAACATTCCTTTGAAGATGCACAGACAAGCCGCATGATGTGCTTTAGGATAAATAAAATTTTTAGCTGTCTTAATGGACTGGTGCTTATCAGAGATGATTGTCAGACTATTGTTATCCGCATACAAACCATATATCCGCATACAAACCATATCCACGCAGCATCATTCTCGCTGTCCAAGTGCAAACGCTAGTGGGAAAGTTTGAAAATTAGCGTCATGTCCACTCGTTGTAAGTACCACACCCTTGAATTTATCTCCCAAATGTGTCACATCTAACACAATTACGTGCGTCACCCTCCTAAAGCCAACCAGCAAAGCACCGAATGAGAGGAACACATACTTGAAACTCTCCAATCCATCCTCATCAGTTTCTGTTTTCAACTCAGTTACAGTCCCTGGATTTGCAAGCTTTAGCATGTGTAGATATTCAGGCAGTTTGCTATATGATTCATCATCTGTTCATCTCACTTCCATAACAGCAGTTTCCTTCGCTCGATAACACTTCATATAAGAAGGGTTCACACGCAGATCTTCAAGTACAAGTCGCTGCAATTTCCGTGCCCTTGGACCTTTCACAGGGTCCCCATACTTCGCCATAAAGACAGCAGCGATGACCCGTGATGTCAAGTTCTGCTTGAAAGCCTTACGCATTTCGATATCACAGGTGTGTTCAAGTTCTGCCTTTTTATTTTCGTAACATGAGATGTCATGCACTTCCTTTGCAAATATCCTCCAGTCACAACGCTTGTCTACACAACTTACAACAAACTCATCACGCTTTGTATAACTGTGCTTGAAACGGAACATTTCCTTAATTGCATAGATAGCTAGCACTATCTTACCGTCTTCCTTCGACGCATACACCTTGCCACCTCTAATGCCATCCTCCCTGTATGCCACATCCAAGTCTGGAATATCAGCATTGTCATAAAGTGTGTCATCAAACAGTTGTGGTATGTCGAACTCCTCATCGTCCACTGTTGCCAGATTACGGTCACAATGTCCATATGAACTATCCATCCGAGGTTGACCACATGGACATGTCCATCCAGAGGCAGAAGGTATCTCATCTTTCTTATTGTACATGGGAGGCATCACTTCACCCACCCACACAGTCTGGTCAAATGCATCATTTGTTGAGCACAATATGGTGTCGCCAACAACCACCCCATCCCACGACTTGTTTGTGGGATATATTGGATCGCACATAACCTCTGCCACATTAGAACCCCCCATATTTCTCATCTAAAAATGGTTCCCAAAACTCTTTATCATACTTATGAGTCATGACATCTTCGGATGATGTATTAGAACCCCAATCCTCGTCATCATCATTATCTGAACACAAAGTTCCATCCAAGTCAAAATCTACTCCCTCAAGTCTCTCATTGCTTTTCGCTCTCCCACTCTCACTCTTAAAAATGTTCTCCAGCATCTCCGCATGATTTAATAGTTCATCATCTTCTTCGCATTGCGACATCGTTTTAGACTGTGTGCTACTCATATTCCTCTCAAATCCAGTCCCTTGTTCATTCTCCATCTCTCGCTTTCTACAAACTGGCGAAATCCTTGGTGCCCTCCGCCCAACACTTTTTGAAAACGCTTTGTTAAATACAAAACCATCACTATCTCTCTCACTAAGCCCTCTATTTTGGGAAACTGTGGTTTTGCCGCCCGTAAGAGCACCCAAATAATCACTATGAAGGCTTCTTTTGGAGATTAGTGTTTTAAACCCACTATCACCATCCACACACTCATTCTGCTCTTTACAAATCTCCTCACCCTCAAACTTAGCAAACATATTGAGCAAAGACGAAACACGGAAATGTTTGAGGAAGAATCCAATATAATGGCACCTTCGGTGGTTACCATAACTAGAGGAGTTGTGATTCATGTTGCTAGTTCCCTGCTATTAGGGGGCCAATCACTCAAAGTGACGTACACTCCTTCACCGCCATCAACAAAGAATTCACTTAGCACATTTTTATTAACTCATCTATACTAATGTATGCCCGAAGTGGAACTATTCTTGACATCTTCAATTTATCTATAACAAAATCCCACCTCCCCTCTTTCGACCACATCCACTCACCACAGATGACCATGCAATGCTCATCCATACCTTCAACAACAACATCGAAACACTGCATTATGCTCTGAACAATATCCATCAAAATCATATCCACAAGCTCATGACAGAAAACTGGGGGAAAAAACCAACCTGAACATTCTTTGTCCGTCCTCGAAACAAAAGTTCTGCTCAAACGGAATCAAACACCTAATATTTAACTTAACCATGTTTATAACTTTAATCTAGCTGTCATATTTAACGTTTATCTACCACATTTCAAGTGTCTTATTATCAGCCATCCAATCTTCAGCATTTACAGTGAAATATGCGGCATTGATTAAAAAGAACACATTGGGCCTCACAAGTTTCAGGTTTTACAGCTCCATCCATATTATGTTTAATGCATCTATTTTATGCCATCCATCATATATAAACCCTCATCCAACATCTACATAGATATTGAAATTTACAAGAGTTTTTGTTAAAAAAAACTACTATAAATGTTTTGCAAATCAAATCAATAAATTTACTCTTTAAATACATACTAATGTTTGAGATAAGTGTGGAGATGATTATGATATATGAAAAAGTTATGAATATTACAAATTTTAAAAACTTTGATATATTGTAAATGATATATATGATTTATCAAGTTAAATTCATAGTTTAACATTCACAAACATTGTTAAAAATGTGAATTTTGTAAAATTTAAATCAAGTTAGTCACAAAGTAGTCACAAAATTAGCGACTACTTTGTGACTCCATCGATAATTATTTTTAAAATATTGTTTTGTAGTGACAAAGTAGTCGCAAACCTTTAAAAAAATCACGGAGTCGCATCTTAGTGGCAAAGTAGTCGCATAACAGTGGCATTGTAGTGGCAAAACAAGACCTGAAACACTAAATGAATAGTATATACCATATATGCTAATTTTAATATTTAGGGATAAAATAAACATATGTACGATATTGAAATTTACAAGAGTTTTTGTTAAAGAAGAGCTAATATAAATGTTTTTCAAATCAAATCAATAAATTTACTCTTTAATTACATACTAATGATTGATATAAGTGTGGAGATAACGAGGATATCTGAAAAAGTTATGAATCTTACAAATTTTAAAAACTTTGATATATTGTAAATGATATATATGATTTATCAAGTTAAATTCATAGTTTAACATTCACAAACATTGTTAAAATGTGAATTTTGTAAAATTTAAATCAAATTAGTCACGAAGTAGTCACAAAATTAGCGACTACTTTGTGACTCCATCGATGATTGTTTTGGGAAACATTGTGACTAATTTGTGACTACGTCTTTGTGTCTACAAATGTAGTCGCAAATAAGTCACAAAATCTTGAAAAATAAAATTGTGCGAAAAACTACAAACTATTTTGGGAAACATTGTGACTAATTTGTGACTACGTCTTTGTGTCTACAAATGTAGTCGCAAATTCGTGGTTCTTTGGCGAATATTTTGCAACTCCAAAATTTAGTCGTAAAAGAGTAGCGAAAACGTGGAAAATAAGCGACTAAACTCCAACTAATGTTTTTGTTCGTTAATTGCAACTAGTATGCGACTAAGTTTTTGAGAGTCTCAAATGTGTCGCACATTAGTCACATATTGGTCGCAAGTTTTTGCGACTACAAGTGTGGTCGCAAAATGGAGTGGCTAAATCAATGTTTTCTTGTAGTGTGGATCTTCAAAAAAAAAGGAAGATGTTGAATGTCTTCAGAAAAAGTGCTCTTGAAAACGTAAAGCGGAGAGATGCTTAAGTCTCCATAGACAACACCAAGACTCTGATAAGCAAGAAGCAAAACCGACCTCCATGATTCCTTCTGCATAATTCAGAAGAAAACTTGAGGAAAAATCCAAAATTGAACAAATCAAAGGGCTTTTAAAAATAAAAATAAAAAAACCGACAAACCTTTTTAGAGCCACAGAAATTGAGATCCATGGTTTACTCTAATCTTCAACAATATTTAGAATTACATTATCAGCAATTGTCGGAGAGAAGGAAGAAGGAAGATCGCACGAAGGAGAGAGAGAGAGAGAGAAAAAAAAACTCATTTAAAAATAAAAATAATAATAAAGCAAATGAGATATCCACCGTTGGATTAAACCAATCAACGGTGGAGGATCTCAATCCTCGTCACAATGAACTAGCCAATGATAAGCTTTCATTATTTTTGTCATATTCTCGCAAATTAGTCACAAATTTGGGACTATTATTAAAAAATCGATTGGAGTTGCTAAATAGTCGCAAATTTATGACTATTTTGTGACAATAAAAAACATTTACCCTAAACCTTAAGAACCTAGAAGGCTTGAATATGATTTTACAATGATTTTGTGTATATATCAGTTCAAAAATATGTTAAAACTTAAAGATAATTAAATTTTGAGAAAACATTTATCTTTCAAAATCATTCTTTATAAAACACATGTAACACTTAGTACATGTTATGATTATATTGAAATTTTTGTAAGTGTTATACTTTTTATATATTATTTGATGTTTATGTGTAAGATCTAGATTACAATTTAAGATTTAGAGTTTATGATTACGGGTTAGAGATTTAGGGTTTAGAATTTAGGATTTATAAAATGATTATATTAAAAAAGTTGTAAGTTTTGAATTGTTTTGTATATTATTTGATGTTTATGCGTAAGATATAGTTTACAATTTAAGATTTGGATCAAGTTTATAATTAAGAGTTAGAGGTTTAGGGTTTAGTTAAGGGTTTGTGGTTTGAGTTTAGAATTTATTGATTTCTAAAAACAAATCCATTGGAGTTGCATATTAGTCCCAAATTTGGGACTATTTTGTGATTACTATTAAAAATTAGTCACAAATTAGTCCCAAATTAATCACAAAAACTGGGTTTGCAAATTAGTGTATATGTTACCCTAAACCCTAAAGTTTAAGAACATATAAGGTTTGAATATCACTTTACAATGATTCTAGGTATATAGTTGTTCAAAAATATATTTTACAATTTAAGATTTAAAATTATGATTAAGGGTTAGAGGTTTAGGGTTTAGAATTTAGGATTTATAAAATGATTATATTTTTAAAAATTGTAAGTGTTGAATTTTTTTGTATATTATTTGATGTTTATTTATTTGATGTTTTTTGTATATTATTTGATGGTTTAGGGTTTAGAATTTAGGATTTATAAAAGGGATTATCAATGATCATATTTTTAAAAATTGTAAGTTTTGAATTTTTGTATATTATTTGATGTTTATGTGTAAGATTTAGTTTAAAATTTAAGATTTAGATCAAGTTTATGATGAGGTTTAGGGTTTAGGGTTAAGGGTTTGTGGTTTGAGTTTATAATTTATTGATTTCTATAAAACAAATCAAGTGGAGTTGCAAATTAGTCCCAAATTTGAGACTATTTTGTGACTACTATTTAAAATTAGTCGTAAATTAGTCACAAAAACTGGGTTTGCAAATTAGTGTACATGTTACCTTAAACCCTAAACTCTATGAACATATAAGGTTTGAATATCAATTTACAATGATTTTGGGTATATAATTTTTCAAAAATATACTTTACAATTTAAAATTTAGATTTATGATTAAGGGTTAGAGGTTTAGGAATTATAATTTAGGATTTATAAAATGATTATATTTTAAAAATTCTAAGTGTTAAAATTTTTTGTATATTATTTGATGTTTATTTATTTGATGTTTTGTATATTATTTGATGGTTTAGGGTTTAGATTTTGTTTTGTATATTATTTGATGTTTATTTAAAAAAAATCGAGTAGAGTTGCTAAACCGAAACAAATAAGTCACAAATTTAGGACTATTTTTGCAAGTCCTTAAACAGTCGCAAATAAGCGACTATTGTCTGACTACTTTTTTTAGTCGGTAATTTATGACTATTATGTATCTGCATTATGAGTAGTCGCAAATCAGTCACAATATCGTCCCTCTTTTTTTGTGACTAAAAAAAGTAGTCGCAAAAAATAGTCACAAAAACTGTGTTTTCTTGTAGTGAATAGCTCAATGATTGGGGAATTCATACCTTCCATCAATGCCTTGTTCAGAGTTTCATCAATGTTACTCGTCATCATATTATGACGATCACCCTAAAAATAAGCTCGTGTCCAATGAGTTGTACCTATTTTCTCCAGATAACGTATAACGTGCACAGTCACCATTCATTGTTCTCACATTTGCGTACGCTTCCCTGGAATCTACAATGGTATATGCAAATGCAGCCGCTCCAACCAACTTGTAAAGACTCTTATTTTTATACCGAGATATAACATTCCTTTGAAGATGCACAGACAAGCCGCATGATGTGCTTTAGGATAAATAAAAATTTTAGCTGTCTTAATGGACTGGTGGTTATCAGAGATGATTGTCAGACTATTGTTATCCGCAAACAAACGCTCCAACGCCTGCAGAAACCATATCCACGCAGCATCATTCTCGCTGTCCAACTGCAAACGCTAGTGGGAAAACTTGAAAATTAGCGTCATGCCCACTCGTTGTAAGTACCACACCCTTGAATTTCCCTCCCAAATGTGTCACATCTAACACAATTACGTACGTCACGCTCCTAAAGCCAACCAGCAAAGCACCGAATGAGAGGAACACATACTTGAAACTCTCCAATCCATCCTCATCAGTTTCTGTTTTCAACTCAGTTACAGTCCCTGGATTTGCAAGCTTTAGCATGTGTAGATATTCAGGCAGTTTGCTATATGATTCATCATCTGTTCATCTCACTTCCATAACAGCAGTTTCCTTCGCTCGATAACACTTCATATAGGAAGGGTTCACACGCAGATCTTCAAGTACAAGTCGCTGCAATTCCCGTGCCCTTGGACCTTTCACAGGGTCCCCATACTTCGCCATAAAGACAGCAGCGATGACCCGTGATGTCAAGTTCTGCTTGAAAGCCTTACGCATTTCAATATCACATGTGTGTTCAAGTTCTGCCTTTTTAATCTCGTAACATGAGATCTCATGCACTTCCTTTGCAAATATCCTCCAGTCACAACGCTTGTCTACACAACTTACAACAAACTCATCACGCTTTGTACAACTGTGCTTGAAACGGAACATTTCCTTAATTGCATAGATAGCTAGCACTATCTTACTGTCTTCCTTCGACGCATACACCTTGCCACCTCTAATGCCATCCTCCCCGTCTGCCACATCCAAGTCTGGAATATCAGCATTGTCATATAGAGTGTCATCAAACAGCGGTGGTATGTCGAACTCCTCATCGTCCACTGTTGCCAGATTACGGTCACAATGTCCATATGAACTATCCATCCGAGGTTGACCACATGGACATGTCCATCCAGAGGCAGAAGGTATCTCATCTTTCTTATTGTACATGGGAGGCATCCCTTCACCCACCCACACAGTCTGGTCAAATGCATCATTTGTTGAGCACAATATGGTGTCGCCAACAACCACCCCATCCCACGACTTGTTTGTGGGATATATTGGATCGCACATAACTTCTGCCACATTAGAACCCCCCATATTTCTCATCTAAAAATGGTTCCCAAAACTCTTTATCATACTTATGAGTCATGACATCCTCGGATGATGTATTAGAACCCCAATCTTCGTCATCATCACTATCTGAACACAAAGTTTCATCCAAGTCAAAATCCACTCCCTCAAGTCTCTCATTGCTTTTCGCTCTCCCACTCTCACTCTTAAAAATGTTCTCCAGCATCTCCGCATGATTTAATAGTTCATCATCTTCTTCGCATTGCGGCATCGTTTTAGACTGTGTGCTACTCATATTCCTCTCAAATCCAGTCCCTTGTTCATTCTCAATCTCTCGCTTTCTACAAACTGGCAAAATCCTTGGTGCCTTCTGCCCAACATTTTTCGAAAACGCTTTGTTAAATACAAAACCATCACTATCTCTCTCACTAAGCCCTCTATTTTGGAAAACTGTGGTTTTGCCGCCCGTAAGAGCACCCAAATAATCACTATGAAGGCTTCTTTTGGAGATTGGTGTTTTAGACCCACTACCACCATCCACACACTCATTCTGCTCTTTACAAATCTCCTCACCCTCAAACTTAGCAAACAGATTGAGCAAAGACGAAACACGGAAATGTTTGAGGAAGAAACCAATATAATGGCACCTTCGGTGGTTACCATAACTAGAGGAGTTGTGATTCATGTTGCTAGTTCCCTGCTATTAGGGGGCCAATCACTCAAAGTGACATACACTCCTTCACCGCCATCAACAAAGAATTCACTTAGCACATTTTTATTAACACAGCTATACTAATGCATGCCCGAAGTGGAACTATTCTTGACATCTTCAATTTATCTATAACAAAATCCCACCTCCCCTCTTTCGACCACATCCACTCACCACAGATGACCATGCAATGCTCATCCATACCTTCAACAACAACATCGAAACACTGCATTATGCTCTAAACAATATCCATCAAAATCATATCCACAAGCTCATGACAGAAAACTGGGGAAAAAACCAACCGGAACAATCTTTGTCCGTCCTCGAAACAAAAGTTCTGCTCAAACGGAATCAAACATCTAATATTTAACTTAACCATGTTTATAACTTTAATGTAGCTGTCATATTTAACGTTTATCTACCACATTTCATGTGTCTTATTATCAGCCATCCAATCTTCAGCATTTACTGTGAAATATGCGGCATTGATTAAAAGGAACACATTGGGCCTCACAAGTTTCAGGTTTTCCTGCTCCATCCATATTATGTTTAATGCATCTATTTTATGCCATCCATCATATATAAACCCTCATCCAACATCTACAATCAGTCAGAAGACAGATTCTACCAGCCATCATATCGGCAAACCTCAATCCATTCCCGGTTAATAATTGCTGTCCACAACCATACGTCTGTCGATTACTAAACATATCCACTGACTCAACTACTTTCAAAGAACACCCTACTTCTTTACTCTCGCAAATGCAACTCTACAAACTAATAACGAACAATCCCACGAGCACATTCTATACCAATTAGAGGCCCCCACGTTCTTTTCTCGATGTCTACATCCACCATTTACAATCCACCTACCATCCTCTGCAAACACCCATCCATCATCTACATCCCATCCATGTTCAGTTAATAGCAGTTGTTGTCCAGACACATACGTCCGCCGATGACTAAACATCTCCGGTCACTGCTCCGTCACCGTCGGCCGCTTTTAAAAAGCCCCCTAATTTCAGATCGTTATATTTATTTGATAATTACCAAAAAAATCCGTGAATTCCCTCGACCAAATTAAATAGATGAAGATGATGATGTATGAGACGAAGAGACATGCTACAGATTTATAGAGGTTCTCTGTCGCCGTGAATTTCATATATCTCCGAGATTCTCCGCCTCCAAGATTCTTCGAGAGTCTCCGCCTCTGAGATTCTGTGCCTACAACTACATATTTAGTTGGAACTTTAGTACCCTCTCCCATGTGGGTATTCGCACCGACAATTGTAACTAAAGGGTCGCCGTTTCTGCTAGCGCTGGAAGCTGTCGGAATCGTCGGAGAGTTGTCATTAAATTAGAAGTTAAAGAGAAACACATTTTAAAAAAATTAAAGGCTTCCCTGAGTTTTCACTACCCAAAAACACAAAAAAGTACACCAATAGCAATAGGAGATTGTGCTTTTTTGTAACAAAAACTCAAACAATTGGCTTTTAGTGTAAATCAAGCCTTTTTCTTTCTCCTTCCCTTCCGAATTCTTCTTCTTCGTCCTCATCACTGCTAACGCAGAACCTCCGTTTCTTCTCTTCTTCTTCCTATCACTCTCTACACACAAATATCCTCAATTAGGGTTTCAAGGAAGACCCCAACCCACAATCACGTTCAGTGAACGGTATCGTATCGTGTTCCCAATTTTATCCAGCTCTGATTGCAACTCGGCTTAACTCGAAAAATGATCAATGGGTTTCGATTTGGTTCTTCTTTAAAGAAAATTGAGGCGCTTTGATGAAGTTTTTCTTGGGTATTTCCGTATTAATCAGATAAACAAGTTGGTTGTTGTTTCAAGGTTCCGCTAGGGTTGGCTTGTAATTGTAGAGAATCTGTTGTTTTTCTATAAGGTTTCCGTTGAGTTCTGATACCGTTTTAATGGTTCGTGATCTGAGAAGCTTCGATATGGCTGAATCCAACGACAAGGGTTCCCACAACGAGACTTCCTCAGGTAAATATATATGCATTCGTTTTATCAAAGTTTGTTGTTTTATTTTTGTCCAGTCCATTGTGCACAGGGTTTCTTACTTGTAGAATTTTTAATTACTACAATTTATGAAACTAGTGATGTATGTCCCTGTCTAGCTTGACTGTTCTACGGTTTTGAATATCTAGAATTGAGATTTAAGTAGAAAAGGAGCGTGATCTTGGACATGTTATCGGGTATGGATGAGGGTTTGTAGGATCTTAATTAACAAAGAGATTGTAAATAGCAGTTTCATTAGATAGCGACTAAGATCTACAGCCCGATAAGGTGATGGAGAGAAGAAGCCAATGATAAGGTGACCTTGGAACCAAAGAGAGTCAATGCAATCATAAATTAAATTCGTGCCTCGTGGTCTCTAAATACACATGATGATTATCACATGCATTCCCCATTGCTAGCCAAGATTTGTTTGGTCAACACCAATCTTTTATATGCCCATTGCAGATGACGATGAGGAATATGAGGATAACAACAGGGGTTTTAACCTTGGCTTTATCTTTGGAAATGTTGATAACTTCGGGGACTTGGATGATGATTACCTTGATGAGGTAATGTAGTTTACTCTTGAAGTATGATAACCTTGTTAAAGCCATTATTTCCATGGAAAAATTGATCTTTCTTTTGCTATCTCTTGTTACTAGGCATATCACATCTGTATTTTATTAACTATGAGTTGTAAATTATCCACCAATCACATATGTGCCAATGATATCATTTTAATTTTACAGGACGCTAAAGAACATCTTTCTGCATTGGCAGATAAGCTGGGTTCATCTCTACCAGGTATAAATGTAACGTTTTACGCACTCTTTGACATTTTTGTTTCCTAAAGTTTATAGGCAAGTGAAATGCGAGTCTTTTATGTGTTTTTTTTAACTCTTTTTGTTGTACTGGGATGCCAATAATGGTGTCCTAAACTCAACAGTTACTGGCAAAATCAGAACGTACAACAAGTGATCCAGCTGAACAAGGTGATGTTGTCTGCCAGGGTCGTCTATCTCATGCAGTTTTTATTTTTCATTTAACTTCTAGTTTACATTCGACCTTTTCTTTGAACCATACTGGAGGAATTATTAAGAAACATGCTAGAAACTTTTTCTCCCAGTGGACGTTTCCATCACAGTGGTCTTGCATTCTACTACTTTGGTTGTAGTCATAATCTATGTTTTTGGTTAGTTTAATATAGTGTCTTGCGTAAATCATATAAATAACCATTTTAACGACATACATTTGAGATCTTCAAGTATGCAAAAAGCCCCGCCCAGAGCAGTTACATACTGACACTATTTACACTACCAAATCCTTGTTATTAGCTTCATTGGCTGTGATGATATGTTGTGTAGATTATGATAGAAAAGCTGAGGATGATGTTGATTATGAGGATATTGATGAACAGTATGATGGGCCCGAAGTTCATGTAGTTAGTGAGGAAGATCTACTGCCAAAAAGGAGTATTTTTCGACTGCAGTTCCTTTGGGTACTTTAAATTCCAGAGCTTCTGTATTTGACGATGAAGATTATGATGAGGAAGAGGAACAAGAGGAGTGATATGCTCAAATTAATACTCTAAAAGTATTAAGCAGTAGTTACAGTAAAGTAGGGGTCGAACACAGGGACTCACAGAAACACACAATATATTATATAGGTGAAAATCAAGCTAAACGATCAATGGTATTGAAAACATAACGTAAATTAAAACGGTTGTAAATTCAATTAGCAGAAGGCTAGGTTCAGGGTATTTCTCAGGAAATCAATGAATGCAGATAAACCAACTAACATGATTCAGATTTAGCACGGTTCTTGAACTCAAATCACTAAGATATAGTTAACCAACTTCCGTTGCGAAAACTATCTAAATCTAAATCTTAGGAATTCCAAATTCCTTTGCGAATCCTAAAGTCTAAATCAGCTTTTTAAATAAGGTTTGATATGTTCACAAAACAACTAAACCAAATTCATTTGCGAATAGTTATTTTGCTCACCTTAGGTTCTATCAGGTAATTAATCGCACTTCTGCGCCTAATCAATTATCCTAAGACCTAAGTTCTAGGTGATCAATCTAGAATTAGCTTTGCAAACAACCTATGGCGAAGAACTAATTCAGATGGTGAATCCTAATAACAAATCAATCTAGCATTCAGAAATAACCCTTATGAGAACTCTGAACCTAACAAGAGATCTACTCAGACATGAAAATTGAAGCAATAAACATGTTTGAATAAATCATCAAATAAAAGAAAAAAGTAACAAGAGGGTTCAAAATCTTCTCTCGGACGAACAAAGTTTCATACTTGTCTCCCTTCAAAGCTCTCTCACCAAAACCAAGGTAAAACTAAAACGTAATGAAAAGCACACAGCCAAAGTGGCTGTAAAACCTAATTAAATAGTCTAAACACGAATTGGGGTATTCTTGTTAATATTAAAGTCTTATGGGCAAGTTCTGCAATTTTTTCAAACTTCATTAAAAGTCGCGACTCGTGATCTCCTCGATGGGTGTCGATCGATACCGGGGGGTATCGATCGATGCTTGACGCTTCGATCAGGCACTTAGTCACCAGACTTCAGTTTTGCTCCATAACGCTCCATAAAACTCCAATATCTCCAATAATGCTCCAAATGTGCTAAAACATGTAAAAGACTCTATAATAGAATAAAGACTCGATAAAACGGACTTATATCATGGCTTAAACAGGGTAAAAACCATGATATATCAACTCCCCCAGACTTAGCATTTGCTTGCCCTCAAGCAAATAGAAGACTAAATCAGAGAAAGAGGTTTGAAAACGTAGAGACTCACCTGTTCATGAAACGTTGCAATGACCAATTTCCCAAGCTCCCAAATGTCACCTAACAAGCTTTTTGATCTAACCACCATGTACTTTTCCGTAGACATTCGCAACTTTCCAAACTACACACATTATCTCACAGCATCGTTCAATCAAGCCATCCTCGCCAGTTTCATCGCTGTGATTAATACAAAGAACCTTCTAGATTCTTTCCCATACAATATCATGACAAGGAACCACCATTTTTAACACATTTTTTGGTTTTATCTCTCCGCCATAATTATTTCGTATTATATTTTCCCCCACCATATACAAATCAAGCTATGAGACGCGAGTATTGATGGTGTTTGCCACCTAATCCCCGGTTCTTCCCTCTCAACGTATCAAAAGATGTAGGCGAATAATGGCATCATAGGAAAATCCTAACCTCGCTTCCAATCCTTTGTGTGATCATTCCCTCTCGAGTAGAATAATGGGATCGTTGGAAATTTTCCTAACCCTCTACTCAGAAGAAAATCATTTCATCTTTTAATGCGCTTATTAATTAACTTGTAACAGGGAGAGAAATATCGTTATTTTAAAACACATGGGTTCCTTTGTCAGATACGAATGAGGAATCAAGCTCTATGAGTACTAACCACATTGATGAAGTGCAAAAATTTGGCTCAGGCTTTAAGGAACTTTGCTGGAAACATGAGTGTCTTCTAGTTAACTGGTCAGCTTTTGGATTTTTCATTAGTTGATCTAGAACTGATTCTGTAACAATGGTCACTTAGAAGCAAGTTCAAATCAAAAGATCACAGTCTCAGACAAAGTTTTGACTCAATAAAACAACGAATGACTCAAAAACGACTGACTCTAAGAAAAACAAAAACAAAGTCAACGACTACCTCACCCAGACTTAAACAACACTGTCCCCAGTGTTATCTAGCCTAGAGTTGGTGAAAGAAAACAAATGAACTGAGTGGGTTATAAAAAATTAGAAACCGTACCTTTACAAGGTATCGATCGACACCAACTGTATGTCGACAAACCGATTGAAAATCAGGAGTGTCGAGTCGCTTAACCAGAGAAAGCATTCCATTGTGTTAGATGTTAGCACTGTTAGGAACACTCAAAAACAGGTTAAAAGCAACATGGTAGATCAAACATAAATCCAAAGTAGTTCAAATGCAAAAACAAATACTGACATAAGTTCAAAAGAAAAGAAAAGAAAAACAAACGTGAAAATCATATAGAAGGAGGACTAATCCTCCGTGTCCTCAGAATCGCCATCATCAGGATCATCAACGGGCGAAAGATCAACCGGAGTTTGCTAAGACGGAGGAGCTGCGTCTGTGTCAGTCATGCAGCGGCAGCGTGAAATAGCAGTCTAGATGCTCCGCATGCTCTCTACCATCACCTTTTGAAAGGCGGCTGGCTCCATTGGAAGTTCCGAATCAGACGGAAATGATGGAGCTGGGATAGAAAAGGTTGCTGCTCCCAATCGCTGGGCTCGTCCTCCCTGGCGCGAAGTAGATGGAATGTCAGCAGCAGCAGGTGCAGGCACAGGAGCTCGCCGTCTAGTCGTAGGTGCGCGAATCAACAGGTGTGGTGGAGATTCGAAACGAAGCTGAGAAGGATCCTCGAGAATGTTTGTCAGCTCATCGTTAGGGAGCGACACCAGAAAATTCCCAGCAGATGTAGTGAAGAACCAACGCCTCTCGGGCTTCAACCACTTAAGGTTCTTTAGATGGCCCTCATCCATATACCGACGCGCAGTGACTATCGAGCAGCTCGTAGTACTGATCCTGAGGTGCTGGAAGATAGGTGTCAGAAGACTACCAACTGACTCCTTCTTCGTGCTCTTCCCCGTGAATGGTTTGGTCTTCAATGAGACCAGATGATGTGCAAACACAGTGCCAAGGTTGACCTCTGTAAGCTCAGGCTATGCGAAATCCTCCTCAGGAAGAATGTCTCTGATAGCCAGACACAGGAGTAGAAGCTCGGTCACCCTCATCTTGTTCGGTTCCACCTTGCACAAAAGAGTGGTGCTCAGGATTCGAACCAAATAGCGCAGGACTGGGTGCCGTATATCCATCTGAGTGGATGTCTTGGAGTCGTAGGCTCCATTCCCGAAGTGCTCCCAGAATGTCTGCATGTCGGGATGCTGCGCGGGAAGAGCAACTCTCCTGCAATCCCGGTACATGTCACAGAGATCAGGTAGTGGTAACCGGTACCTCACTCCACAAGCCATGAAAGTCAAAGTGCCCTCCTGTGCATCCCGGAGAACCTCGTCCTGGTAGCAGACGCGGACTGTCGCCATGAACTGACGAACCAAGTCCGGCTAAAGGTCGTACTGCTGAGTGGCCATCCGGCCCAGACCAATCTTCGCAAGAAAACGGGCCAGCTCTGTGTCAAGTCCCAAGCGACGCATGGAAACTCCGTCAACAAACCGAGTAGGCTCTATAACCACTCTCAACCACGCGTTATAGTGCAGCGTGTCATAATCATCCCACCCCTCCAAGATGGGTCTGTAAGTGCAATCGTCACTCAGCGCAACCGCTCTCTCCGTCCCGTTCCAATCTCGATGACAAGGGATCCTGGCCTTCTCGTTCAGCTTAGGCCAAGGACCTCTGCGTGGGGCTGCAGGAACATCCGTTGCAGATGGGTTAGAGCTCGATGCGTCTGTAGTCCTGGCTCTCTTTGACCTAGATGTCATCTGTAAACAAGACAGAAAGACACAGCATAAATCCAACATTTCTCAGCATTCACAGCAAATTTTTATCGGCAGAAACGAGTGGTGTCGATCGATACTAGAGGGTATCGATCGACACCTTAGTCAATTTCCAGTTCATCCGATTCCAAATTCCAAATTATCCAAGAGTCCAAATTAAAGGCAATTGAAAGTATGGCAAGGTTCGAAACCACTCTAGAGCATCTCAGCAAATGACCATCGTCAAGAAAAACAAGTGCTAAAGTGTAAAATCTCACAAACCATAAATCTAAAAATCGGATGGAAAATGCAGAATTTCGAGTACATACCTTTGCTGATCCGAGAAACAAATGCTAGAAGGAGATAGAGAGTGAAAATCTAATGAATCTAGCACTTGAATCACCAAAATTGGTGAAGAAGCGAGAAAAAAGCGATTTGAGAGGAATATGGTGTCGGTATCGATCGATGGGGAAGAATGAAGAGAAAGAAAAACCCGAGGGTTTTGAAAGAAGACTTACTTGCCCGCACGGTGTCGATCGATATAGGATGGTATCGGTCGACACCTGTTGGTCAATTCCTAGTTTTTCTCCGCATGGTATCGATCGATACGGACTGGTGTCGATCGATACTCCTCGCTTAATCTGCTTCACGTTAAGACGCAAGACACAAAACTAAAAATAAAAACAAATATAAAAGAGTTATGTGCAGACTCACCAATGGGTTGCCTCCCACTCAGCGCTTGTTTAACGTCACGAGCTTGACTTTACGGACGATCAGTCGGAAGGAAGTAGGGAACTCACTCCCATGCATGTCCCACAACTAGACACTTCTAAACTCAGAGTTTTGTGCAGCATACGCTCAATAACCTCTTGCCCTTTCTCTTTCAGCTCTGGAGTTAGGATGATTCTGGCCTTAGAGAACGGTTTCGAGCGTCCCTTGCACTTCACCTTGTACTCGATCGAATCTCCATCGCACTTCTGAGGGGTTAAGGTGACATATGTAGCACTATTGATTCTTATGTTCTCCACCTCTTTCTTTGCCATCGTCTGTTTGATGACTTTCCTGGAAATGATAGGAGGATGATCCAGAGCTTCTATGACAGTTGGCACATCATCAGGCTCGTCCAAAAGATCAACCATCAATGTTTCTCCTGCACCAACGGGGATGCAAGATATCTGTGTGGGAGTTCTTTTAGAGAGGATGACTTCGTAGGAGATCTGCTCGTCAATGTACGAGAATGAAATCTTCCTACTGGGTGTGTCCATAACTACACCAGCAGTAGCCATGAACGGCCTTCCAAGAACCAAAGGCGTGCTAGACCTTGCATATATCTCCACAACCTGAAAGTCAGTAGGAACCAGACAGTCTCCTACCTTAACCATCAAGTCATGGATTGTACCGTACGGAACAGATGTAGAAGAGTTAGCGAATGTGAGAGGCATTTGAGTATATCGTATGTCATCGATCTTAAGCTTTTCTGCAAGTGCCTTTGAAATAACATTCACGCTAGACCCTGAATCAACCAGTGATTCCTTGATTTCAAATCCAGAGATGGAGCATGGAACTGAAAATTTCCCTGGGTCTTCCCTCTTAGTCAACCGCTTCAGTGGAGGCGGTGGCCTTCTGACTTTGGCGAAAAGTGCCTTAATCTCGTCCTCAGTTTCTCTGCAATCCCGGAAGTGACTTAGCAGAGGGCGGCATTCTAGGGCTTCTTCAAAAGTATGTGTGTGTGGAATTCTTCGTACCATCTTCTCAAAGCCACGCAGCAGCTTTGGGGAAATGGGGTCTCTGAGGTGTCTGGGTAATCGAGGGTATGGAACTTTAGGCTTGTAGACCCGTTCCTCAATTATCTCTGGTTCCTTCACGTTTCCGGTTCAGGTTGCGACATGTGTCGATCGATACACTGTTGGTGTCGATCGACACAAGGTTCATGTGTCGGTTCTTCAAGTTGGTATCGATCGATATCAGCAGTGGTATCGATCGATACTGACGAATCAGGTTCGGAATCACTTTCTACAAAGTTTTCGAGGTTTCCTGCACCTCTCAGGGTGATTGCATTAACGTATTTGTTCTGTGCTTGAGTCGCCTTTCCTTTTGCAGCAGCTGCAGTTTGAGCCACTTGTGTTTCCAGCATCTTCTGATGAGTATCGAGGGCGTCAATCCTTCCACTCAGATCCTTTTACACAACATCTATCTTTCCATTTAGATTCACTGTGAGCTGTTGCTGTCCTTGAACCAGCTGTTCAAACATAGCATCGATCTTGCTATCTAGAAGCTTAGCAGGTACATGCTGATAAGATGAACTACCATAGTTCCTGACATACCCACTGTTCTGAGATGGTTTCTGGCCAAACTGATTCGATCCTCCTTGCTGTGAGTTGTTGTTGAAGTTTCGGTTGTTGTTGAATTGATTTCTCTGACCCTGAAAACCAGAACCACCAATGTAGTTAACATCCTCTACTTCATCGTCGTTGAATACCTCGACATCTTCAGCGAAGTGAACAACTTTCTGTGTCTTGCCCATCAGAAGGCTATGCATAAAATCCAACTTAGCTTGAAAGTCAGCGATCTGTGAACCATCTACGTTACCAGCTAGCATTTTCCGCTCAAAATCAGCATTCTTGGTGCTATTGCTAGACGCCAAGTTCTCAATCAGGACATAGGCTTCATCAGGATACCTGGTGTTGAAGTTTCCATTGCTCGAAGCATCCAAAGTTATTTGGTACCTCCAATCAAGTCCTCTAAAGAAAAACCCCATCAGCTGAACATCAAAGTATCCATGATGTGGACAGTCTCTCTGATATGACTTGAACCTCGTCCAAGCAGCCTTGAACGCCTCAGTCGGTCCTTGAGAAAATTGAAAGATTTTGTTCCTCGGATCTTGCATCATCATAGAAGTTGGTTAGGAAAGCAGTCTTAGTTTCCTCCCAGTTAGTCAGCGATCCAGGAGGTAACTGCTTCAACTAGTAGGTTGCTTCCCCACCAAGAGAGTATGGGAAAAGCTTGCAGAAGAGGTAGTCGTAAGACACTCCATTGCTCTTGATGCTAGTGACCAAATCCTCGAATCTCTCAACATGATCCATGGGATGCTCGCTGGAAAGACCATGAAAATGGTGCTGTCCCACAAGAGTGTAGTATGCAGGTTTCAGCTCAAAGTCATTTTTTGGAAAAACAGGAGGACCGATCGCAGAGCGATTTGAGTAAAACTGGTCAAGTCCGTTGCACTCACCAATCGTCCTACCACGATTAACCACAGCTTTCCCAGCATTCACTGCGTTCGCGTTCCCAGCGGCATTCCCAGCGACAACAGGAGCATGTGGAATGATGTTCCCCTCTCCATCTAGAGGTTGTCCTTTCTCACTGCACAAACGACCCTCTAGGTCCCTGTAGGCGCCAGCCTCATCTCGAACCAACTCTACTTGATTGTTGTTCATCTCTGCTGGTTTCTTTGCCTTTCTGTTCGTGCGTTCCACAAGTGCTAGTTGCTCCAATGACGGTTGAACTAGCTGAGTATTCTTGTTCCCTCTGGTTTTATGATTAGGCATACACCTGAAAACAGAAGTCAAGAACGTAAGTAACAAAAAACGTGTTGAGTATCGACCGATGCCAAATTGTGTTGATCGATATCAAAAAGAGAACGACGAGTATCGACCGATAGTAGACAGTATCAATCGATACTAACGAGTTTAGTCGAAATTCTCAGACTAAAATCTAATGGCGAATTGAGTCCCCGGCAACGGCGCCAAATTTGATATGCTCAAATTAATACCCTAAAAGTACTAAGAAGTATTTGCAGTAAAGTAGGGGTCGAACACAAGGACTCACAGAAACACACAATATATTATATAGGTGAAAATCAAGCTAAACGATCAATGGTATTGAAAACATAACGTAAATTAAAACGGTTGTAAATTCAATTAGGAGAAGGCTAGGTTCAGGGTATTTCTCAGGAAATCAATGAATGCATATAAACTAACTAATAGGATTCAGATTTAGCACGGTTCTTGAACTCAAATCACTAAGATATAGTTAACCAACTTCCGCTGCGAAAACTATCTAATCTAAATCCTAGGAATTCCAAATTTCTTTGCGAATCCTAAAGTCTAAATCAGCTTTTTAAATCAGGTTTGATATGTTCACAAAACAAATAAACCAAATTCCTTTGCGAATAGTTATTTTGCTCACCTTAAGTTCTATCAGGTAATTAATCGCACTTCCGTGCCTAATCAATTATCCTAAGATCTAAGTTTTAGGTGATCAATCTAGAATTAGCTTTGCAAACAACCTATTGCGAAGAACTAATTAAGATGGTGAATCCTAATAACAAATCAATCTAGCATTCAGAGATAACCCTTATGAGAACCCTGAACCTAACAAGAGATCTACTCAGACATGAAAATTGAACCAATAAACATGTTTGAATAAATCATCAAATAAAACAGAAAGAGTAACAAGAGGGTTCGAAATCTTCTCTCGGACGAACAGAGTTTCATACTTGTCTCCCTTCAAAGCTCTCTCACCAAAACCAATGTAAAACTAAAACGTAATGAAAAGCACACAGCCAAAATGGCTGTAAAACCTAATTAAATAGTCTAAACACGAATTGGGGTCTTCTTGTAAATATTAAAGTCTTCTGGGCAAGTTCTGCAATTTCTTCAAACTTCATTAAAAGTCGCGACTCGTGATCTCCTCGATGGGTGTCGATCGATACCAGGGGTATCGATCGATGCTTGACGCTTCGATTATGCACTTAGTCACCAGACTTCAGTTTTGCTCCAGAACGCTTCATAAAACTCCAATATCTCCAATAATGTTCCAAATGTGCTAAAACCTGTAAAAGACTTTAAAAGACTCTATAATAGAATAAAAACTCGATAAAACAGATTTATATCATGGTTTAAACAGGGTAATAACCATGATATATCAAGGAGCATGCGCCAGTTGAAAAATCTTTTGAAACTGAAAAGAGGGAACCATGTTTGCATTTCAAATTTCCGTTTCTTTAGCAAAACGATTAACACATAGTTAAGTGTACTTTTGTTGTGTCATTTCATGACTCTCAAATTAGTTTAGGTGAGTTATTCTCCTGGTAATTACACTTGTTGAGCTAAGACAAATGATTACTTGCAAAGCCATAGTCTAGTGCATTTTTAAGTCCTTGAGATCAGAACACTGGGATTTTTCTTATATGCCTCTTGTGTCACTAATTATAAGACCCAAAAAATTGCTTTCAGTTGTATCAAAGGAAGACAAGGCCTTGGAGTATGATAAGGAGGCTAGCATCTTGGAAAACGAGGATCAGATGGACACATAAGATGTCCAGGAGGTCAGTTTCCCCCTCGAAATAAAAGGAAATTGTATATGAAACAACATATTTTGTTGTTGTCGGATGTTTTTGTTCTGTTAGTGATCTCATCAAAACATGCAGGAGGAGGTGGATGAGTTATTGGAAGATACATTGAATGAGAAAGGCGCTACCCACTGCATACTTTGTATGTGGAAGATGGGATGGTCATCTTACAGTTCTCCGAGATATTTGCTATCCATCAGCCACCACAGAAACGGGACAGGAGGGAAAATATATATATCACTTGTTGAGGTATGTGATCTGGAATGTTCTTCCTATTTTTGTTTCTTCTCAAAACCCATTGAGTGTTCATTGGTTTATTTAAATCTGCAACATCAAATAAAGTTTCTCCATATTTTCTAGCATCCCTTTCAATTCTAAAGGCCATTAAGTGTTGGCAAGAATGTACTAGATTTGTGTATTTGGTGCCTCTAAAACAATGTAATTCATTATATTCCTTTTTCCAGGCAACTTCATGTTTTTGGTCCATTTCTCCTTTGTCTTATCGTTTTGCTGTTTTTGCATTCCTTCTTTTTTTCTTTTTGTTTGTAATCAATTTTTTCAAGTGGAACTCTTACATTATAGCCTTCTTTTGTACAGACAAATACAAATCTAGGGAAGTTACCACCCGAGGATCCATGAAAATTGTAGTTAAGAGCCATGGGGGTAAAGGAAGCAAGCTACACGTTGGCATAGAGGAAACCGCCTCTTCTTTAAAAGCCAAGGCTTCTAGAAAGCTAGGTTGTTGTTATACTTTCGCTTTTTGTCGACCGCATTATGACACAGATTCTATTTGGAGAACACACTATTATATTTATTTCACTGACAAATCTTGGAGCTCACTTGCTACAATGTTTTGTAGATTTTAAGAAAACAGAAGCAGTGAAGATGTTCTATATGGGTAAGGAACTTGAGGATGAAAAGTCTCTTGCTGTACAAAATGTTCAATCAAATTCTTTGGTTCATCTTGTACGTACCAAAGTACATATGTGGCATTCATGAAGAAATTCTTTGCACAGATGCTGCCTGGCGAAAATAAATCTTTGAGACTTCCAGGGGCATTCAAGAAGAAATCTGACCTTTCTACTAAAGATGGCCATGTTTTCTTGATGGAGTAAGACATGAGACTTACCTGTGTCAAATTGGGAACTTTTGTTTAGTTTTTTTATGCATGCTACTTTATGGCTCTTGCAGTTATTTTGATCTATGTCTATCAGCAGGAAAAGAGGCTTATTAGAAGTTTTCATTTCTTTGCATTGATCACTGTAGGTATTGCGAAGAGAGGCCGCTGATGCTCAGCAATGCAGGAATGGGTGCAAATTTGTGCACATATTATCAGAAGTCATCCCCAAAGGATCAGCGTGGCAACTTTCTGCGCAATCAAAGTGACACCTTAGGGAATGTGATAATTCTAGAACATGGGGACAAATCTCCTTTCCTTGGGGAGATACACGATGGTTGCATTCAATCATCTATTGAAACAAACATGTATAAAGCACTTGTTTTTCTGCAGAGATTGCAATCAACAGATTACTTGTTGGTCCGGTCTCCTAAAGGAAAGCTCTCTCTAAGGCGTATTGACAAGATCGGTGCTATTGGACAACAGGTTTGCCTTTTGCATGATTTCTCTTTTAGAATTTTTGTCTAGGGAAGGTGTTAACTACATATATAGACACACACACAGAGTCACACACAATCACGATTGAATCATTATATTCCATGCTTGTGATTTAGAAGCGTAAAAATGGAGCGTACTAGCCTGAGCGAGTTAAATTCTATAATCTTTTGCGTTATCACTTTTACCTTTGGTACTTTCGCTTTGGTGTCCTAGGCTCCTAGCAAAATTTTAGGATAAGTGATGGAAGGGTATAGTAAGCTAACAGATCTAGAATAAATAGATATTGTTGGGGGAATGTACTCCAGTGATCAGAGAGAGGTGAGATGCTCATTTTAGTTGTGTTCTAAGCCGCAAGAATCTGGTTATAAGTTTCACCTGCAGTATACTTAATTATGGAAATCTGCATCTTATTTTGCTTTAGTTTCATAAAAAACGGTGTGCTCAGATTATATTTCTCCAGGAACCTCGCATGGAAGTAAGGTCTCCCGGATCAAAGAATCTACAGACTTATTTGGTGAACAGAATGTTGGTCTATGTGTACCGAGAATTTTTGAAGCGTGGTGAGCGCCACTCAATTGCTGCAGATGAGCTGTCTTTCGTATGCAATTGTCAAGAGGAACATGAAATGTTGTGCTTATTTGAAGGTATCTTATCAAATTCTCACTTCCGCATAGGCATCATCTAGAGTTGCTAGCCTTGTTGGTTCAGAAAAAAGGAATTTAAAAATCTGGTGGCACCAGATTTTGTTGGTACAGAATGAGCTGAAGAAGCTGGTGGCACCAGAGCATGTAAGTTTCGCCTTTGAGTTCATTTCGTGGTTACATACCATCTGTTTTCCACTGTTCAGAGTTGCAGTTAATGAGCTTTTGAGATATATTACTGGAAATATACTCTTTAAGATGCATGGTTTTGTATATTTTGTTGGCCTAGGTGTGTTCCTACGAGAGTATGCTAGTTGGGCTGTACCGGCTCAAACATTTAGGGATCACCCGGTTTACTTTACCTGCCAGCATATCAGCTGCATTGACTCAGCTCCCAAACAAAGCTATTGCTCTTGCCGCTGCATCACATAGTGAGAGGGAGTTGCAGATTACTCCATGGAATCTGAGCAGTAATTTTGTTGCTTGTACAAATCAGGTGAGCATCACTTATCTATATTTGGGAGTCAAATAGTCAGTGAGTTACCCTATTCGTCTAATCCATAAAAGACATTGTCATTCTCGGTTCTCTTTTATAAATACGGCAGGGTGATATATTTTAGCTCTATCTTCTCTAGTTATGTTAAGAGCCTTTCTGAATCTTGTCAGTGGAAGTTGATTTGGTACTTCTGGTCAGTCATCGCTCATGCTTTTGTAACTTGGCCGGTTCGATACTCACATATCTGATTTTCATTTGTGGGTTTGAGTAGGACAGAGCAAATATAGAGCGTTTGGAAATTACTAGGGTTGGCGATCCGTCTGGACGGGGTTTAGGATTCAGCTACGTCAGAACTGCACCAAAAGCACCAGCTGCAGCCGGTCATATATATGAAGAAAAAGGCAGCAGTTAGCCGTGGAGCCCCAACTGTCACTGGTACGGATGCTGATCTTCGCACGTTAAGCATGGAAGCAGCTCGAGACGTACACTTCTTTGTTTCAGATGTCTAGTAACCTAAAAAGACATCTTTCTTACAAGTTTCCCATTTCTTCTAGACTTATATGAAAGTTTAGCCCATCAAAAATTCGAATTAAGATATGGTTTGGCTGTTCTCTTTATAGGTTCTTCTCAAGTTTAATGTCCCTGATGAGATAATTGCCAAGCAAACTCGATGGCACCGTATAGCAATGATATGGAAGTTGTCAAGTGAGAAGGCTGCATCCGGTTTTAAGGTTGACCCTACAAGCATAGGCTAGTATGCCTGTGGTCAAAGAATGTCTTTCCTGCAGATGCAACAGCAGACCCGAGAAAAGTGTCAGAAGATTTGGGATAGGCAGCTTCTGTCTCTTTCAGCTTTTGATGGTGATGATAATGAAATTGAAAATGAGGCGAACAGTGACTTGGACTCCTTTGCTAGAGATCTGGAAAATCTACTCGACGCTGAGGAAGGTGAAGAGGGGGGAAGAATCTAATATGCCTAAGAATGACAAGTTGGATGGAATTAAATGTCTCAAGATGAGACGGCAGCCATCTCAAGTTGAGACAGACGAAGATGTTGAAGATGAAGCTACTGAATATGCGGAGTTATGCCGATTGCTGATGAAAGGTACGTGCTTTCAACTAACCATTTGTGCTCTTAGTTAAAGATTCTTTTGTCAATGAACCGCTGACTGGTTCCTTTCATAGATGAGGAGAAGAAGAAGAAAAAGAAGATGATGAAAGGTGTGGGAGAGGGAATGGGATCCTTAAAGGTTCAGAATAATGAACCTGTAAGAAATACCATTGCCAATGACAAGAAACCTACCGCAATCCAACCTGATGCATCTTTCTTAGTAAATGAGAACACCGTCAAAGACACCAGAAATGTCAGTACAAGTTTGAAATTGTTTTAAAACCCTTTTGCTCTTGCCGTCTGATTATTATGTCAAAACATGATGTCTTGCATGTGTTGACCAACTCGTATCTCTTATACCCCTCCGTTGGCAGGTTGATAGCCCTATTATAAAGATCCCCAAAGGTAAACAGGTCAAAGAGAGCAACAATTCTTTGGGCCTGAGGAAGGTCAAAATATTGAATGACAACCTAAAGGTACAATCAAATCAGTACAACATGTATACAATTAAGTTTATTATAATACTTTTATGGTCATTCTGAGGTGTTGTCTGTTCTCTTGGTCTAAACCAGGTATTCAAGGAAAAGAAATCGGCTAGAGAGAACTATGTTTGTGGAGCATGTGGTCAGGTATACTTATTAGACTAGATTATGAATCTAAACTTGCTTCTTAGAGAAAGGCGTTTGATATTATATTCATGGCCAGCATGGACACATGAGAACCAATAAACATTGCCCAAGAAACAGTAAAAATACAGAATCACAAACCAAAGGCAGAGATATGGAGAAGTCTGTGGGAAAACCGAGTTCTTCAGAATTATCAGGTCAGGCCAAGCTGAAACCTATCAAGAACAGCAAGGTTGCACCAAAAAGTGCAATGAAAGTTTCTGTAGATGAAGCTCCGAAGGGAGACAATTCAACTTTAAAAACTGGGGTTCTCCCTCTAAGGTTTAGATGTGGTATCCCCGCTGGAGCGATGTCAGATAAACCTGGTTCAGAAGCTCCAGCAAGTTCTGAGCAAGCACCGGTGTCTGACATAGACACTAGGACTAAGCTCACATCTAAGATCAGCAAACTCAAGATTTCAAGGCAAAACCTAAAGAATCAAAGGTTAAACCTGACAGACATCCGCATTCATTGATGCCTACATATAGCAGAGAGAGAGGGGAGAGCCGATCTCACAAGCCTTCTGTTTCTGGACAACCCTTGTCTAGTACAGAGAGAAATCAGGGTGCCTTAAGCAGGCACACTATTTATATTCTGCATCCATTATTAAGCATGGATAGAGATCAAGCTGAATCTCGTACGCCTCATCTTGTGATACAACCGCCGATAGAAAGAGAACAGCCTCAGAAAAAACTTGTTATAAAACGTTCAAAAGAGATAACTGATCATGACATGAGTAGTCTTGAAGAGAGTCCACGGTTTGAGTCCCGAAAAACAAAAAGAATGGCCGAACTGGTGAGTTTTCGGAGGCAGCAGAGCTTCAGATTGTCAGAGAACTATCTAGAGCGGAGACCAAAAGAAGATAGAGTATGGGAGGAAGAAGAGAAGATAAGTACGGGAAGGCACAGAGAAGCAAAGGTGGGAAGAGATTATGACGATATGACTGTATCAGAAGAACCCAACGACATAGCTGAGATCAGAAGATACGGAGTGAGAGGGAGGAAGAGGAACGACAAAAAGCCAAGAATAAAAAGAAGAAAAAGAAGCTGTAACCCGAATTAACAGAAGGGTATCTAGAAGATTATCCTCCTCGAAGAAATGATAGAAGATTGTCAGAAAGAGGCCGGAACGTCAGAAGCCGGTATGTCTCTGACTTGGAAATAAATGGTGCGGATTATGCACCTCAACCAAAGCGACGCAAAAAAGGAGAGGTAAAGATTCTCTTTACTTCCATATGTACTTTGTTCACTCTGTGTCATTGCTCCATAGCCACGTAGTATGCTTTCATGTGTTTTCCTCACCATTGCTGAAATTGTCTTAAATCACATTTAGATTTCTGTCTTGTCAGTAAGTGAAGAGAAATCTTGCAAAAAATGTTGAAATCAACTGATACACGATCATGTGAGCTCTATGAAACTCATATTTGTTTTCTCGCCTCTCTTCATTTACCAACAGGTTGGCCTAGCAAACATCTTGGAAAGCATAGTGGACACACTAAGACTTAAACAAGAAGTGTCACGCCTCTTCTTGAAACTGGTTTCCAAGAAGGAGGCTCATGACTATCTTGACGTTGTGAAACACCCAATGGATCTCTCGACAATCCGGGATAAGGTACGAAAGATAAGAGTACAGAGACCGAGAGCGTTTTAGACACGATGTCTTGCAGATCAAGTTCAATGCTCAGGAATACCACCTTTGGCAGATCAGTTGCTGTAGATTTGTGATTACTTGTTAGATGATTATGGAGATCAATTAACAGAAGCAGAGAAAGGTATAGATCCCAATGATTGAGAGAGAGAGAGTTTTAAGATGTAATCTGTAATCCTCTTTTAGGCAAAAAAAAAAAAAAGGAAGGGTTTTTTAGCTTAGCTAGGATTTGTAGGAAAAATAAACATTACCATGTATGTGTAAAGCTGAAGTAATGAAAAGAAAAGAAATTGTTTTTTGCTGTTTGTAAAATTTTGAGGGTTTCACTAATGTTGATGCTTTGAGATTCATTGTCGCCGTTAGGCTCTTACATCGTCCTATAGCTCCAACTTGACCACGCACGTGTAACCGAACATTTTAAAAGCTACGCCATTCCATTCCAATTTTTTCGAACATTTTGAGAACCGGTAATTGCAATTACATGTTCAGTCAGGTCCACGTACTAGATTCTAACGGTAAAGAAATGACCCAGGAATCGGTTTGGGTTATCCGAACTATCCATTGGGTAATTAAAACTTCAAATTATCTTAAAATTATCACAAATTTCCCGAATTTATCAAGATATATGTTCCCTAAGTTCATCTTTACACAAATTACATGCTTCCGATCTTTATCCGCTATTTCCCGTCCCGATACTCAAAAGTCAAAATACAAAGAGTATGTTTGTTTGGCAACCTCAAGAGGCAGCGGCTGCGGCGTGCGGCCAAAAATTGTTCGTTTACTAGACGCAGCCTCTTGTGGCCAAACGCAGCGTCTGGTCGCAGCAATCTGCGATTGGAATTTCTGGACATTGGACAAATCCAACGTTGCGTTCCGATTAGAACTGCGACTAGAGTTGAAAAAGACTAAAAACCCCCTATTATTACTGTAAATTACGAAAATATCATTTACCCTAAGTCTCGATATCCTTCTCGATCTCTTCTCTTCTCTTCTAAAATCAAGTCAAGTTTCGGCGTTGAAGTCTCGATCTCTTCTCTTACGGGTCAGGAGCACGAGATTCCAGCGTTGCTCCACTCCTCTTCATGTTTCTTCTTCGTAACGGATCTCCCTCTCTCTCTCTCTCTCTCTCTCTCTCTCTCCGTCTCCATGTTTATTCTTTTTAACCATTGATTTCGAGTGTTTCTCTCTCTCCCAGGCCTACTCGTAGGATCCATGTTTCTCACTTTGATTGTTGCACCTACTTCCACCTTGATCTTCTCTTTACCCAATTTGTCCAAATCCAAGGTACTGTTGCATAATACATATCTTACATCCTCTGTTTCCGGTCTATTGGTGTATTGTTTGTAAATTTACAGCAAACCATGCGAAATAGGTGACTAGTTTGTTGTAACTTCTGTCTATTCACTCACTACCCGTTGTTTATATTTTCATTTGGGTTAAGGTCTGATTCTTGGTTTTGATCTCGCGTCTCAATTTTTTTTACTTGTTTAGTGGTTGGAACTTGGTCGTTTGGATTCTTAGTTTCAGTTATGTTGTAGAATTCTGTCTACATTTAAGGAATTGATTAATTGTATAGCCATTTTTCTTTTGTCTTTTGCAGGTTGTTTTTAGGATTGTTCCACAAGATTTTGAGCAAGGATCAGAGATAAACAAGAAATATGGCTATTGATGTAAGTAATTTATGGGTTATTTATTGGTTGATCTTGTGACTGATTTTATGAATTGGTTTTTAGAATTGGTCCGATGAGGATAGTTTTTAGTTTGATTTATCATTGATGATAGTTTTCTTTGATACTATGGTATCTCCTGTACAAAGCAATATACTTCTGTTATTTTATGAATCTTACTACAGAAAACAACCATGAATATGCAAAAAAAAAACCAAAAAAAAATGACAGGAACTTATGGCATTACTCGAGCTTTTACTTTGTGATTGGTTAGTTTAAGATACTTGTGATGTTTCTTTCCCCGGTGTCTTTTCCTCGAGCTTTTACTGTTTTCTTTACTACCTTGGCTTAGACTTTTCTTTTCACTACTACAATCCTCATGATGCTCTCTCGATGAAGTAGTAGAAGTCTTCTTCTCGCTGAACTCTGTTAAACCTTTTGATTTGTTTAGGACAGAAACTGGTTTAGTCCTTTTGGCTAATATTTCTTGTTTATTTTTGTTATATATAGGAATGGTCCGGTGCTAGAAAATACAAAGAGAAGCTGACTCCTAATATGGATTTGTTTGAAGGAGAATTTGGCGGTATTACTGTGACGGGAGCAGAAGGATGGAGTGCTCAACAAAGAGAACCTAGTTTAAATTCTAGAGTGAGGATGAAGCTGATTATGTTGATATAGACATGCAAGTGCCAGAGACACAAACCCAAGCTGTAGGGAAACAAACCCAAGGTGTAAGTTCAAGAACAAAAAAAGGCGTAAAGAGAAAGATGTAATTATACAGACTTCTGTTGCACGCAATACAATTTTTGCGCAGAAGAATAAAATAGCATATGTTTTTTTATTTTTTGACGTCAAAAGCTCTATATATTATTACGATGATTCGCGTAGGGTGGCTTCGGGGGCCATCCAGATCGAAATCAAAGAATTTACATGGGAAAAGACAATACCTCTGGTTCGAGCCCATTTTGCAAGGGAATCGGCACGAACATTGAGAACACGAGTAATAAAGGCAATATCAAAATAAACAAAAGTTAGAAGTAAATGATTGAACTCATCAATTTCCGAGGCCAGAGCAGTCCAATTTTCCTCTTCATTGATCACCTTAACCATCTGTAGGCAATCTGATTCAAAAGTCATCGCTAGTACTCCTAACTGCAAGACGGTCTTCATGGCCCATAATATTGTATTAAATTCAGCATGAAGGGGGGATAAGGTTCTTTCCTTTGCAAAGGCGCCAAAAGTTATTCGTCCGTTCACTAGTTCGATTACACAACCACCCCCAAACAAGGCATCATCGGGTGCCCATGAGGCATCTATTTGACAACGGGGTCTTGGTCCACTTCTCTCAACACCTTGGGGCGAGCCCGGTGGGTTGACGCTTTTTCACCTATTTGCGAGACCACTTGTGCAACTTTCCAATTTTATGCTTCATGGATGGCGAGTTGAAGGGTATCAACAGGAGAGACATCCTTGCCGTTAAAGGCTTTATCATTCCTGGCCTTCCAAATATACCAGATTATCCACGGAAAAGTCTCTAGATGTTTTTCTATTACGCCTCCTTCTTTTGGTTTTGCAGATGGTTAGAAGATGGATATTGGATGATTTAGTTTAATATGATTGTTTTAATTTAGTTTATGATTTTTTTTATCAGAGATTATAATGTTCTAATTATATTCAAATAAAAAATTATTAATATGATTGTTAACTAATAAAAATTATGGATGTATAAAATTTAAACTATATTGTTTATCAAAAATATAAATGTTCAAAATTCATAAAAATTAAATTTGAATTAAATGAAAAACTATCAATAGCATAAAAAAAAAAACTATCGCTAGCAGTAGGCAAACGAACAGACTTGCGACCAGTCGCAGCGTCAGGCAAACGAACAAACATGCGACCAGTCGCACAGACCAGTCGTGCGGGTGCCAAACGAACAACAACAGCCGCGTCTGGTGGCAGCGTCTAGCCACAGCCGCCGGTGACAGGCAAACGAACAGACCTACAGTCTTAGTATGCATTTTACTCTTTCTCGCATAGTACACAAGTTTCATTTTTTCAATTTTTTTGTGTTCTCGGATACATTTTACACTCAATGAGTTTGGTGTTCTATTTTAATGCCCCGAGGATGTTTATTCAAGCAATTTTGCTTACTGCTAAATTGAAATTTCTCAGTAAAATATAGTTCCTAGGTGATGAAATTTTGTGGACTTTGGTAACTTTGAATTAGATTTGTTGATTATTTGTACTGAATCAATAACAGTAAAATGAAGAGTTATTTTATTAAGAGAAATTGATCAAAATAGCACTATTTAAAATGTTTTGAACTAAACTAACACTCATATAAGAAAATCTAAGAAACAAAAGACTATTTTAACCGTAATATCATTCTCAACCCAAGATTTTAGAGAGAAAGAAAGAGAGAGAAAAAGAAGAAGCGATGGAACAAGTATCAACCATGGCGGCTGTTGTATTTTTTTTTTGGGCAAAGCCGGGGAAAACAGATTCGAGAGGAGAGAGAGGCAGCGGATTCTTCGAATCTCAATCTCAGTCCAAGGCGGATGAAGTCGATAGCTGGGTCTCGACTAAGGCATAGGAGACCCGGAGAATCGTTTCTAGCAACGGCGATGGTGATAGATTCGAGAGAAGAGAAAGTTTCGAATCCTTGTCTATAAACTGGGATACACATGTTATAGGAAAAGAGAAGGACACGTGGCTGAACAGAAGGAAGACACGTGGAAGAAAGAGTTTGTTGAAGTTGCTACGAATTGATAAAAGGGGCGTGTGAAGCTCGTATTCATTCATTCATGAAATTTGTTAGATTGTTTTTCCTTCTTCTTCGATTTTTTCAGGGTTTGAGAGAATTCCTCATTGTTACTTGAATCTGTTTCTTCTTTCTAAGATTCTAGTAGATGAGATGTGGATTGTTGTTTCATGAACGACGATTCATTGTTACGGTTTCAATAAAGTGTGTTTTCCTTTATCAAAGGTATCAGAAGCCATTTCGTTTCTCGGATCTTATCAAATTGGGGTGTCGCGAGGTCAGATCGAATCAAACGTGATGAGGTTCACATGTGTTGAATTACGACCATGGATTTCGCGGATGGAGGAGTTCTTTGTGCGTGGTAATTTCACAGAGTTAGAAGCAATGAAGATGGATGTCTCGTCTTGGCAGGGCTGTGTTGACTGAGATGTCTCGTCTTGACAGGGATGTGTTGGCAGGGATGTGCACCTTGTTGCTGGAACATATGGGTGTAACTATAGCATGTCAAAGAAGCTAGCCGAGGGTATTGATATATGAGTTTTCTGCAGTTTACAAATTGCTGATGTTGGGACAAGGCAGAGGCTTGTTAGGGGACATTTACAAGGGAATTTACAAGCCGTCCGTGATCCACTTGCTCATATACACACTGTTTTGGAAGAGTATTTCAGGACGTATGAGAGGTTGCAGTTCCACATCAGGTTGCAAATGAATATTCAGGAATTTGAAGTTGGTGTAATAAGGGATGATTCCCGAAAGATTGTGCAAGATAAAGTGATTCAAGGAATGTGGGGACATACCACGTACTTTGACCATCTTTTAGTGGAGACGCAACAAAGGCAGCAATGGAAACTCTTTTACCAATCTAGGATGTTCAAGTATAAAGCAACAGGAAGTAGAATGCCTTTGTTGAACTTAACTACTTGGGTAGCTCTTAGCACATATTCTTTTTCTATCTGGCACCGGTGGAGATACAAGCTGCCATTGCTTGAGCTTGTGGCTGGTTATTGGAATACATGACACTTCAATTTGTTAATGAAATTGACGGGAGTTGCCTTAGATGATGATGAAGATGCGGCAGATGCCCTTTAAGCACATATTTTTTGCATTCCTTCGGATGATGCTGACGAAGTGTTTGTATTTACAGCAACACATGAGCTCCAGCTGAAACATAAGTTCCCTCCGGTTTTTATGCACATACGGAGCAGGGATTGTGGATTCTTTGGATGTTGGCTTGTGGCTCTTGCTGGCATTCTTTATGGTTCATTGCCGAGACCAACGGAAGATCTCTATGATGACGACTCCCATCTTTTCCAGGTCTCATGGAACTTTCCAGTCCAAACCCTAGAAGAAGCTATGTGGGAATGCTTTCTTTTGAACCTTGAGGATAAGGTTATGCAAACATGGGATATTTGTTATAGGAAAAGAGATGGACATGTGGCTGAACAGAAGGAAGACATGTGGAAGAAAGAGTTTCTTGAAGTTTCTACGAATTGATAAAAGGATCGTGTGAAGCTTGTATTCATTTATTTATGAAATTTGTTAGATTATTTTTCTTTCTTCATCGATTGTTTCTGGGTTTGAGAGAATTCCTCATTGTTAGCTTGAATCTGTTTCTTCCCTCTAAGATTCTAGCAGATGAGATGTGGATTGTCATTTCATGAATGGCGATTCATTGTTACGGTTTCAGTAAAGTGTGTTTTTCTTTATCATCACAATACGGCAGCTGCTCTGATTCACACAGCTAGGGGAGGAGAAGAGAAGAGATCGGCGGAGTAAACGGCGCACCACCTCCGAGCGGTGGATCACGTCTGAAATTGGTGTTACAGTCCCGTACTTCACGTGGCCGCCATAGTGGATGTGAAGCTGAAAAGTCTGGTCACTGTCACTGTAGAGAAACCTAAAGGTGTTGATATTCATGCATTTTACATGTTCTAGCTTGCATTTTAGTTAACACTTTTAGTCATTTGCATGCATGATCATAGCTTTGTTTAGCATTTTGGTTTGAATTAGAGTATTAGGTGTTTACATTAGTTCATATGAGTCTTGCATGCATTTGGAGTGTTTTATAGGTGCTTGGAGTCATTTTGGAGAAGTTTAGAGAAATGGAGCAAAAAGGACCATTCCGTAGCGTCTGAAAGAACTGGTAGGACGAAGGACCCTCGATCTGATTCAGATTCCATGGCCTTCATGGAAGTTGTAGCCCAGTGAGTTAGCTGTCCACAGGAGCTGGAATCCAGTTATTCAGACGTGTTGTTTGAGAGATATGGCTGTTTGACTGGAGACATATCCACCTGGTTGAGAAACTAGTGCCTTGTACCGGCCAACCACACCGCGGGCCTTCCATCCGGTCTGATCCATCCGGTCCTAGCACAGGATAGATAACCGGCCTGTTCACAAATCCACGACCGGCCAGAAGCCACACGGTCCAACACAGCAGCATTCACACATCCAAGTTACTGCATCAGCCGAACTGACTCAAAGATCAAGCCAAATGAAAACCTTCTCGTGCCCAGTTTAATCTGAGGTCTTGATGAAAGTCATAGACAATCGAGTTGAATTTCGTTTAATGGTGGTTTCATGTCATTCAGATCAGCCGTTCAAGAGATATGGCAAATATAGCAAGGACACGTCTGTCTGGCAACCAAACGAGTTCTGCTCCAAATACGACGTCTGCAAGATCAACCCAGACAAAGGGTTTTCACTCCGATTCAACTTCTACGTTCTTCATAGAAGTTGTATCTCAGTGAGTTAGTTATCCACATGAGGAGGTTTGAGACCATTCGGATATGTATTCCAGGAAATATCGCGTTTTTACCAACCGGTGCTCTTCTCACCTCGACCTACTTTCAACCGGGCCAATACCCGGTTTGTCCCGGGTTGACCCGGTCCGCCCATTCTAAGTTTTTTTCCAAAACTTTCCTAAGGAAAAAACCTCTCTTTTATTTTGTTTTTGGACTTTTGGAAGAGACCTTTTGATTTTAATGCAATCTTGAGTTTAATTCTTCTAATCTTTCTTTCATTTTAATCTTTCTAATCTCTAAACATGGATTCAATCATCTTCCTTATGGGATTTGAGGGTTTTTCCATGATTAGTGAGTAGGTTCTTTAAGGGCTCATGGATGAGGTTGATTAGGGGTTTTCTTGTTTGATCTATGATGTCTAGTGATTTGATTACATGTTTCCTCTCTTATTTAGGGTTAATAATGCTAGATTAGGCTTGGAAAATGTAATCTAGATCATAGGGAATTCCATGCACATAAGGGGTTCGATGAAATTCCCCAAGAACTAAATAAGAGATTTTACTTGTTTAGCATTAAGGGATTAGTTGTCTAAAGAGTATTATGGTCATTAGAACTTGATTTTCATGTTTGTTAATTAACTTTTCACAAATGGGAATTTGTTCTTGATTAGATGATTAGAAAAGTGATTAAGACCATGAGAGTGGATTAGTCTTGTTTAAGTGTTCTAGGCTAGGGAAGACATGTTTGATTGTTTGTTTAGACATCATAGGTTAATCATAGAACTCTCCAAAGTCCATAGCTACATCCAAGAGTTTGCCTTTATTAAGTTATTAATCTCGTTTAAGCTTGTTTAGTCTCGTTTGCTTATTTACTTGCTTAAATTTCAATTAGGTTGCTAGATTAAAACCACTTGATTTGATTAGCTTATATAGTTTCTTGTATTCCTATTGTGTTAGCCTCTCACCTCCTTGGTTCGATACCTTAAATACCATAATGACATGAGTGGGATTTGAATAATTGATTAGTAAAAATCCTACTATCAATTTGGCGCCGTTGCCGGGGAGGTTTAGAGTTAGCCATTAGGATTTAGATTTTAAATAAGACTAGGCTTTTGTTTACACTATGTTAATGCATATAGCTAAGTGCATGCATCTGGTTCGAGCCCATTTTGCAAGGGAATCGGCACGAACATTGAGAACACGAGTAATAAAGGAAATATCAAAATAAACAAAAGTCAGAAGTAAATGATTGAACTCATCAATTTCCGAGGTCAGAGCAGTCCAATCTTCCTCTTCATTGATCACCTTAACCATCTGTAGGCAATCTGATTCAAAAGTCATCGCTAGTACTCCTAACTGCAAGACGGTCTTCATGGCCCATAATATTGTATTAAATTCAGCATGAAGGGGGGGGATAAGGTTCTTTCCTTTGCAAAGGCGCCAAAAGTTCTTCGTCCGTTCACTAGTTCGATTACACAACCACCCCCAAACAAGGCATCATCGGGTGCCCATGAGGCATCTATTTGACAACGGGTGCCCACAGGAGGAGGTTTGAGACCATTCAGACATGTATTCCAGGAGATTTCGCGGTTTTACCAACCGGTGCTCTTCTCACCTCGACCTACTTTCAACCGGGTCAATACCCAGTTTATCCCGGGTTGACCCGGTCCACCCATTCTAAGTTTTTTTCCAAAACTTTTCTAAGGCAAAAACCTCTCTTTTATTTTATTTTTGGACTTTTGGAAGAGACCTTTTTATTTTAATGCAATCTTGAGTTTAATTCTTCTTAATCTATCTAATCTTTCTTTCATTTTAATCTTTCTAATCTCTAATCATGGATTCAATCATCTTCCTTATGGGATTTGAGGGTTTTTCCATGATTAGTGAGTAGGTTCTTTTAGGGCTCATGGATGAGGTTGATTAGGGGTTTTCTTGTTTGATCTATGATGTCTAGTGATTAGATTACATGTTTCCTCTCTTATTTAGGCTTAATAATGCTAGATTAGGCTTGGGAAATCTAATCTAGATCATAGAGAATTTCATGCACACAAGGTTTTCGATGAAATTCTCCAAGAACTAAATAAGAAATTTTACTTGTTTAGCCTAAGGGATTAATTTTCTAAAGAGTATTATGACCATTAGAACTTGATTTTCATGCTTGTTAATTAAATGTTCACAAATGGGAATTTGTTCTTGATTAGTTGATTAGCAAAGTGATTAAGACCATGAGGGTGGATTAGTCTTGTTTAAGTGTTCTTTGGCTAAGGAAGACATGTTTGATTATTTGTTTAGACATCATAGGTTAATCATAGAACTCTACAAAGTCCATAGCTTCATCCAAGTTTTCATTTATTAAGTTATTAATCTCGTTTAAGTTTGTTTAGTCTTGTTTGCTTATTTAATTGCTTAAATTTCAATTAGGTTGCTAGATTAAAACCACTTGATTTGCTTAGCTTATATAGTTTCTTGGATTCCTATTGTGTTATCCTCTCACCTCCTTGGTTCGATACCTTAAATACCATAATGACATGAGTGGGATTTGAGTAATTGATTAGTAAAAATCCTACTATCAATTTGGCGCCGTTGCCGGGGAGGTTTAGAGTTAGCCATTAGGATTTATATTTTAAATAAGACTAGGCTTTTGTTTACACTATGTTAATGCATATAGCTAAGTGCATGCATCTTGTGGACATGATGAATTTTCTTTTAGTTACTGTTATTAACTTGTCTTCCTTAGTTCTATTGTGCTTTCAAAGGTACCAAAATCGAAAGAAGAGAAATGGGAAGACAAGATCAATTGAGATGTTTAAGGTGGTCAATCAAAAAGACATTCTTGAAGTTCTACAACCTTAAGAGATGGACGACCAATGCAACATTTCTCAAGCTCCAAAACCTCAAGAAATGCCACAACTTTAAGAAATACTACGACCTCAAGTATTGGCATTAAGTCCGACCCAAGCACAAAGGGACAAGACAACGGTTGGAAGCTTTGATACTCCTTGTTGTCATGGATTGAGGTATGGAATCCACCTTCCTCCAATTGAAGCCAAGGCCTATGAAATCAAAGCAAGCTTGGTTATATTGATTCAAGAGTCTAGGTTCTTGGGGACGAAAAGGGAAAATCCTTATGATCATTTGGACTCCTTTGAGAGGTTGTGTGACACAATTAGGTTTGGAAGAGTGCCCCATGAGAGTATCAAGCTCATCTTGTTTCCGTTTTCTCTTGGAGAAAAAGCAAGCCAATGGGAGAGAGCATTACCTTCTCACTTGGTGAAGTCTTGGGATGATTGCAAAGAGATCTTCCTTAATAAGTTCTACCCCACACAAAGAACGGTCCAAACTAGGAAGGACATCTTGAGTTTCAAATAAGGCATGCATGAGACCTTTCATGAGGCATGGGGAAGACTCAAGGGATACACTCGAGATTTTCCCCATCATGGGTTCAAGAGATGAGCCATTCTTAGCATTTTCTGTTATGGAGTTGATAAAGAGCACAAATGGACATTGGATGCCGCTATCAAAGGGCGCTTTGCAAACCTCACCGTGGAGCAAGGAGATCTACTTGTTGAAAACTTTTCTAAGAGTCATGAAAGCTACATTGAGAGGCATGATACAACCCCTCTAGAAAGATTATGTCAAGACTCTTAATTGAAAGGCTTGCAAGATGAATTGGATATAATGGAAAAGGTCATAGGTGTGCAACAAAGAAGAGCTTGTTTGGTTCATGAGCAACGCCGAGATGAAGTCAATTTTGTGGTCAACAAGGGGAATTACGTTCAAGAGAGTAGACTTCTCAATCAATGGTCTAACCATGACATTCAAGGAAATCAAAAAGGCTACAAAGAGAACCATGTGTATGCTCATATCTCTAAACAAGAAGAGGAACAAAGAGAGGTGCTCCATCAAATCCTAGAAGGTCAACAAATGAATGATATCAAGTTTGGCAAGATGATGGGAGCAATGAATGACAAAATAGAGGGCTTGCATGATGAGATCACCAATGATATTGTGCAATTAGCCTTCCAATTGGAGACTTTGGAACCCAAATTGGTCAAACTCTCTTTGCCATCCGAGAAACCAAAGGAAGTGACGGTTTTACCAATTGTCAACGAGGAGATTGATGAAGAAAAAACTCCCAAGGGTTTTAATGAGAAATTTGGAGACTCCAAGCAAGAAGAGGAAGTCAGGGACGTGGGCATAACTCCAAGGTATGATTTAGCCTCCATCCCATGGATTCGTGAAGAAGAGAGTTGTTTTGAGATGAACAAAAGGGAACCAACTTTTGGAAATTCTATTGCCGATGAATTTGCTCTAGAGGGAACATGTGTAAGCTCTTTTTTCTTTCCCTCATTTGAGATTATGGAGAATGATGAACAAGAGAGGAATGATGAGAAGGTAAAAGACATGGGTAGTTGTGAGAAGATAGAAAAAGCTTCACCCCCAAAGGCTCGTAGGAAAAAGAAAGAATCTCATGACAAGAATGCTTTGGATTATGGTAATGTTGAAGAAGCTTTAGTATTGGATGGAGCTTGCTTGGAATCTCTCTTCTCTACCACAATGATGAGAGAGAATGTAAGTACCGAGGGTAAAGGAACTAAGACCAAGAAGAAGAAACCCAATGATAACCACCCTCCCACCCTTGTCCCACCTTCTCACACAATGACACTCATCCCTTGGAGGTACAACGATGGAGCCGTTGAGTACAAGGTGAAGTGTATGGGAAGACCCAAACCCTTTGCCAAGGTTAAAGCATTCCTCACCACCGAGCTTAAGGAGAAAGGTCCAAAGGATCTTCAAGAGGTCATGAACAAGGTCTTCAAGCTTGAACTTAAGGATCCACCATGGAGTGCTCACACTCCTCCATCACCCGCCTAAGAGGTTAACCAAAGTCAAACTTATCGACTTTAAACAAAGTGCACTTGGGAGACATTCCCATGTTTATCATTGTATATATTTTCTTTGCTTTCTAGTTTAAATTTTGTGTTTCTTGGGCGTTTTGATCGTTTGTTGAATGGTTGCAAGGTTTCTTGGTGGTCTAGTGGTCATGAGCTTCAAGAAAAGATGTGTGAAACCCACGTGATGAGTATGGCTTCTCTTGGCCTTTCGACCACTCCTTCTCCTCCATTCCAAGGTTTGAACTACACTCCATTGCATTGTACATTCATCTTTTTGCATTATGTTTGCTCTCTCTTGACTTTTGTTGCACCGAGACGGTGCAATTCAAGTTCGGGGGAGGGGTTTGTGTAATTTGACCTTGTGTTTTGTTTTCTTATTTTCTTATTTTCTGTTTGCATACTTGAGTCCCATGCATAGAAAAACCTCAAAAATTTGAAAATTTTACATACATATAAGTCATCTAGTTGCATCTCATATTAAGATTGAGTCTAGAGTTCATATAGGATTTGCATTCATACGCATGGGTGAAATGATGAAATTGTCCTTGTAAAATGTCATCTTAAGCTTTAGTAGTTAAATGCATTTGAACAACTTGAAAGTAAGGACTCACCATACTTGGATCATATTAGAAACGAGGAAAAGAGTTGGAGAAGAAGAAGGGGAAAAGCTAATGATTGAAATGGTTGGCAATGAATATTTGGTATAGCTCTAAGTGATAAAGAAAAGATGGTCTCTAGCTACAAAGAGAAGAAAGAAGGCCAAAAATGGCTAGTGCATCCAAAGGATGAAGAAAGAGACCAAATAAGAAAAGCAAAAGATGAGCTAAAGAAGAAAAGTAAATGAGCCAAGCCATTTGTTGATCAAAGGTGAAGAAGAAGTTTTCCCCAAGTCCTTAAATGAAGAAAAATCGATGAGGTATGTGGTCTATGAAAGGCAAAATTCCTTGGAGAAATGGTAGCTTAGGAGTGATCTTCATGGGGCTTAGAGGTAGGGGTTGAAGTCATTTGTGACATTGGGTAGATGAAAGTCTATCCTTGTATGCATCAATTGTTTTTTACCCTTAGCATTTTGCCAAAGTTCATTCATTTATTGAGAGATCCCTTGATATGGAATTGCCACATTTATTGAGATCATTTTTATCTCAAAACCATTGTCCCCTAGCCAAGTGAGTTCATTTGATGTGCATATGTGTGATTCATGGTTTCGTTTAATGAATGTTAAAGGATTTGGGGATATGAACGCTTGTGTAGGCTAATTCTTGAGCTTGATTCATATTGTGATGAGTATGGCCAAATCTTTTGGAGTAGAGATTGTTCAAGTGAATTTTAGAATCACCATTGAATGGTTTACTTTTGTTGACATTTTTGGACTCTATCTCATCTTCATCGCTCTCTCTCTCTCTCCTTTTCTTGTTTGTTTGCTTGGGGATAAGCAAATGAATAAGTTTGTGGACGTTGATATTCATGCAATTTACATGTGCTTGCATTTTAGTTAACACTTTTAGTCATTTGCATGCATGATCATAGCTTTGTTTAGCATTTTGGTTTGAATTAGAGTATTAGGTGTTTGCATTAGGTCTTATGAGTATTGCATGCATTTGGAGTGTTTTATAGGTGCTTGGAGTCATTTTGGAGAATTTTAGAGAAATAGAGCAAAAAGGACCATTCCATAGCTTCTGAAAGAACTGGCAGAACGAAGGACCCTCGATCTGATTCAAATTCCATGGACTTCATGGAGGTTGTATCCCAGTGAGTTAGCTGTCCACAGGAGCTGGAATCAAGTCATTCGGACGTGTGGTTTGAGAGGTGTGGTTGTTTGACTGGAGACGTATCCGCATGGTCGAGAAACTAGTGCCTTGTACCGGCCAACCACACCGCGGGCCTTCCATCCGGTCTGATCCATCCGGTCCTAGCACAAGAGAGATAACCGGCCCGTTCACAAATCCATGACCGGCCAGAAGCCACACGGTCCAACACAGCAGCATTCACACATCCAAATAACAGCATCAGCCGAAGTGACTCAAAGGTCAGGCAAAATGAAGACCTTTCCGTGCCCAATTTAATATGAGGTCTTGATGAAAGTCATAGACAATCGAGCCGAATATCGTTTAGTGGTGGTTTCATCTCATTCAGATCAGCCGTTCAAGAGATATGGCAAATATAGCAATGACACGTCTGTCTGGCATCCAAACGAGTTCTGCTCCAAATACGACGTCTGAAAGATCAACCCAAACGAAGGGTTTGCACTCCGATTCAGCTTCTGCGTTATTCATGGAAGTTGTAGCCCAGTGAGTTAGCTATCCACATGAAGGTTTTTGAGACCATTCGGACATGTATTCCAGGAGATATCGCGGTTTTACCAACCACTGCTCTTCTCACCTCGACCCACTTTCAACCGGGTCAATACCCGGTTTGTCCTGGGTTGACCTGGTCCGCCCATCTTCCTATGAATTGCAAAAAGACCCAAATTTCTTTCAAAGTCTTTTTCCCAAAAAATTTCCTAATGCAAAAACCTCTCTTTTATTTTGTTCTTGGATTTTAGGAAGAGACATTTTGATTTTAATTCAATCTTGAGTTTAATTCTTCTTAATCTATCTAATCTTTCTTTCATTTTAATCTTTCTAATCTCTAATCATGGATTCAATCATCTTCCTTATGGGATTTGAGAGTTTCTCCATGATTAATGAGTAGGTTCTTTTAGGGCTCATGGATGAGGTTGATTAGGAGTTTTCTTGTTTGATCTATGATGTCTAGTGATTAGATTACATGATTCCTCTCTTATTTAGGGTTAATAATGCTAGATTAGGCTTGGGAAATCTAATCTAGATCATAGAGAATTTCATGCACACAAGGTTTTCGATGAAATTCTCCAAGAACTAAATAAGAAATTTTACTTGTTTAGCCTAAGGGATTAATTTTCTAAAGAGTATTATGACCATTAGAACTTGATTTTCATGCTTGTTAATTAAATGTTCACAAATGGGAATTTGTTCTTGATTAGTTGATTAGCAAAGTGATTAAGACCATGAGGGTGGATTAGTCTTGTTTAAGTGTTCTTTGGCTAAGGAAGACATGTTTGATTATTTGTTTAGACATCATAGGTTAATCATAGAACTCTCCAAAGTCCATAACCTCATCCAAGAGCTTGCCTTTATTAAGTTATTAATTTCGTTTAAGCTTGTTTAGTCTTGTTTGCTTATTTACTTGCTTAAATTTCAATTAGGTTGCTAGATTAAAACCACTTGATTTGCTTAGCTTATATAGTTTTTTGGATTCCTATTGTGTTAGCCTCTCACCTCCTTGGTTCGATATCTTAAATACCACAATGACATGAGTGGGATTTAAGTAATTGATTAGTAAAAATCCTACTATCAGGTGCGAATCCTTTTGGGAACGCCATGCCTAGGGAAGAGGTTTTGGCTGAGAAAGGCCAAGATTGGAAAGAGATTGAGGAGAAGTTCAAGGCTGTGAAGTTGAAGGATGCCATTGAGAAGCCTGATGAGAGGTCTCCGGGGAAAATGGGGTTTGGTCATGGCAATGGCCGTAATGACGATCGTACCAAAAGAAGTTGGAGGAAAATGTCTCAACTTTGACTAGAAAACCTTGGTTGTTTCAATTGTTTTACTTTGCTTGTCTCTTCTCTGATAACATGCATCTTAGAGTAGTTATTGTCTCTTAGTATTGATATGCGTCTAAGAATATATGAACTTTGTGAGAGAGACGAATTCATAGATGCTATAATTGACAGTGGCTCATGATGAACCTTGGTTTAATGGATCACTGATTTGTTGTACTAGTTAAGTTGTTAAAGGAGGAGAGTAGTTTCTAGTATGTAGAATTTTCGATGGTGGAAAACACATGGAAGTAGTGATGGTTTTACTAATTAATTTTAAGGAATATAGTGATGGTTTTACTAATTTACTATTGAATTTAGATTTACTGTGTTCTTGATAATTCATCATAATCTTTTGCTTTTGAAAGTTATATAAATGTGACTGCTAATTCTATTGGTAGGTCTTTTACTGTTCTAGTTCATTTGATGAATCATACCATAAACGAAGAATTTTTAATTTTTTTTTGTATGTAGATGTTCTTGAAACTTAGTAATGAATGTGGTTTTGTAAAAGACCATCTTGTATTAACTTGCTTGACGTATTCCTGGAACTTAGTAATGAATGTGAGTTCTTAAAGAAAAGTAATTTTGTTCTCTTATGGGCATTGTGAGCTATGTCTTGTTTTTTCAATTTCTGATGTTTCAGTTTCTCAAACTCATTGATATCTCAAACTCGAGTCTTGGATCCAACAAACTTGAGATTCGATTTTTTCTGTGGTGGTTATTTGAGGTTTTTTTGTGTTAATGCAAATTGTAATTAGATTTTTAGTTCCATATTGAGTTTTGATTTGGAATCATTCTTGTAAATTTTGTAAACGATTTCATATAGCTACTAGGTTTGTTTTCTGTAGCAGTTTCTGACTAATTTGTGTTTATGTCATGAATAATAAGTGATAAATCATGTAATACATTGTTTTGCTAGGAGTTGTGTTATGGTCAAAATGTAAAATTGACGTCCTTTTTTCTTCATGTATGAGCTGCAGGTGACTCATTTAAAGGCAGTAAAATGAGTGTTGATGAAAAGAGATAGCTTGTTCATGAACTGTCGAAAATTTCAGATTTAGCCTTTGAAGTCTTGCTGAAGTGGACCCTTGAAGAGATTCTACAGGTCTTATGCGCAGAGTTAGGGAAGGAAAGAAAATACAAGAACTTGACTGAAGCTTAGATCATCAACAACCTCTTGAAAATTGTATAAGAGAAAAAATATGCATCGCTAATTGAAGGGGATTCTGGAGATCAAGAAGACAAAAAGAGAGATTCATCAACAACTAAGAAAAACTAAAAAAAAACGAAGGAATAACGCTAATCCTACTCGCTATGTTGCTCCGACCAGCTTTAATTTTTGAATTTAGGAAACCTTGAATTTTTAGATAAGATTCTTACAAATTTAGGAAAGCCATTCTAAATTAAATTGTATCAAAGAAAAATTTAGAAAGTCTTTTAAAAAAAACAAAAAGATATCTAAATGCTTTATGAAGCTTTTCAAATGTTTTAAGAATGCTTTCCTAATTTTTTATTATGAAGTTGAGCACAAAAGCCTTTTCATGAAACTGCATAAGAGCAAGAGATGAAGGGTGAATAAATGGGATTAGGAAGCAATCCTACATATTTAGGAAGACTTTTCTAAAACGTATAAATTAGAAATTTTGTGTCACATATGTCAACACAATATGACAACTAAAAATCTTTTACTGTTTACTTGAATGTTTAGTAAGTTTTTAAATGGTCAATTAATTCATCTTAAAACGTGTAATCGGAACTTATGTGTCTATATATACAACAACTGAAATTTAGAAAGCCATTCATATACATTTAGGAACACATTTGTAAAACGTATAAATGGGAACTATCACTATTGTAAAATACAATTTAGATTCTGCTAGAGCAAAGGTTGATCAAGCAAAAGCAATGAGATTCAATCTTATGAGGGGAGATGAAGATGATAACGACTAAGATCATACTACTAGCGAAATTAAGACACTTTATTTGGCAAGCTATATCGGGTTGTTTCGCGGTCTCATCTAATTTGCGAAGTAGAGGAATTAACTGTGATACGTGGTGTGCAAGGTGTGGATCGGAAAATGAAACTATCAATCATGTCTTTTTCGAATCTTTTTCGAATGTCCTCCGGCATTACAAACATGGGCACTTTCAAAGATTCCAACACCTCCGGGTGTTTTTCCAATGTCATCGATCTTTGCTAATTTTGATCATCTTTTTTGGCGGCTTACTCCAAATAATTCGGATAATAGTTTTCCATGGATTGTGTGGTACATTTGGAAAGGGAGAAATGATAATGTTTTTTCGAATGTGGACAGATGTCCACAAGACATACTACAGCAGGCGGAAACCGAGGACATGTCCTGGGAAGCAGCACAGAACAGTGACCAAGATGTGATAATTCAAAACTTTACCCCTTCTTTGGTAATTCCGATATATGACGGTTGGCGATGTAATGTTGATGGATCTTGGAAGGAGACATATAATTTTTCCGGAATAGGTTGGTATTGTTATCAGGAAGGAGTCGAAGGAACTATAATGGGAGCGAGGAATCTGCGAAGAAGCATATCCCCCCTACACACAGAATTGGAAGCACTCATCTGGGCCTTGCATTGTTTGCTAGCAAACCAGAAGACGGAAATAACTTTTGCAACAGACTGCTCTGAGCTGGTGAAGATGGTGTCTACACTCGAGGATTGGTCGGCTTTTGCATTACACCTGGAAGAATTCGTGAAGAGTAAGGAGACGTTTTCTTTCTTCTCAATCTCACTCATCCCACGCGCGAACAACACAATGGAAGACAAGCTAGCAAAAAGTGTTCGCGTATACCCAGTGGATATTGACTATGTAAACTCGGTACCACTAATTTGGATTTCCGAATCGTTCTAGGTATTTAGGCTGTTGATACAAAAAAATACTACTAGCATTGTTAGGGATTATTTATATTGATTTATTCATTTTGGAATAGCAAAAAAAGATGCATTCATTTTCAATTTATTTTTGTTCAAGCACTATTATAAAATACTATTCTTATCAATTTGTATCTTTGACTACTTAATACTAACCTTTGTATGAATCGTTCTTAAATATTTAGAAATGTTTCCCAAATTTTGGAATTTAAGAAGCCTTCTTGAATTTAGGAAGCCTTCTTGAATTCTTAAATATTTAGTATGATTATTCTGGGTTTCACTCACAAAAAATACACTAATTCAATTATCTATAAAAATTTAGGAAATCTTCTTATACATTTAGGAAGACTTTCCTAAAACGTATAAATAGAAACTTTTGTGTCCATTTATACAATAACTCAAATTTAAAAACTCGTCTTACATATTTAAGATGATCTTCCTAGAACGTATAAATGACAATTATGTCTATTTATATAACAACTCAAATTTGGTCACTTATGTCAACACAATATGACCATAGCCGGTCGTGAGTTTAAGAATACCATAAATATGACAATTAAAAATCGTTTTATGTTTATTTGAATGTTTAGTAAGTTTTCAAATAGTCAAGTAAATCATTCTAAAACTTATAAATATGAACTTTTGCATCTATTTATACAACAACTCAAATTTGATCTTTTTATATTCTTAGTTAACATTGTGAAAATATAGGAACACAAATCCTTAGTGAGTTCATTCAATATGCATCAATCCTGATGAATCCTTCCTAACATTTAAAAAAGCTTCCTAAATTGGCAAGAACAACTTTATTTCATATTAACACAATCATTACTTGTATTCAAACGTTACAATTCATAGTGCAATTAAGTCATATATCTTTCTTATTAGTGTAAAGTCTATTATTAAGGTTTCTTAATGATTTATGAAGACCTTCCTAAAATATTAGGATTATTTCCTGTTTTTTTTAATAAGCTTCATAAATAGTTAAAAACAGTTTTTCATCTGAAAACCATCATTACTTGCATTCAAACATTACAATTCATTATGACATGAAGCCACATAACTTTCTTACTAGTGTAAAGTCTATTATTAATGTTTTTTAACGATTCAGGAAGGCGACATTCCTAATATAATAGGAATCATTCATGAATTTTTTTTAAAAAAAATCTTCCTAAATCTTCAAAAACAGTTTTGTTTCATAGTAAAAACATCATTATTTGCATTCAAACATTACAATTTATCGTGACATGAAGCCACATAATTTTTTTATTAGTGTAAATTCTATTAATAAGGTTTCTTAAGTCTATGGTTAAATCTTTATTGAAACTATATACTCAATAAGAGTTTGGTTATTTTGGGTTCCACCAACAAAAATAATTCAATTATCTGTAAAAATTTAGGAAATTGTCATACACATTTAGGAAGCATTCATAAAACGTGTAAATGAGAACTTTTTTGTTCATTTATATAAAACAACTCAAATTTAGGAATCATGTCTACACATTTAAGAATGTTTCCTAAAATGTTTAAATGGAAAATTTTGTGTCCATTCATACGAGAAGTCAAGTTTAGGAAGCTGTCCTAAACATTTAGAAAAACCTTCCTAAAACATACAAATGAGAATTTTGTGTCCATTTATACAACTCAAATTTTTGAAGCCATCCTACAAATTTTGTGTCATCATTAATTTTGAGATTTGTTGATGTTGAAATTGGTGTTGCTGAGGCGAAGGTGCATTAACCATACCGTCATTCGATGATAATTGGAATATGGCAAGGGAGGTCTTGTGCTATCAAAGTTCGCACCAGATGGAGATGTATCTGATCTTCCCATAAATTATGTTCCTGGAACCTAAAAACACTCAAAGACATGAACCTCCATAAACATTGTTTCTAACGGAAGTGATAATCATCAAAACTAGAAAGGATAAACTAGTTGCGTAACTTAAACTGTAAACAATTCAGGAAAGCCTTCCTAAAATATTTGAAATCCTTCTTGAATTTTTAAAAAATCTTCCTAAATCGTTAAGAACAACTTTTTCATATTAAAAGTATCATTCCTTGTATTAAAACATTACAATTTATCATAACATGAAGCCACATAACTTTCTTATTAGTGTAAAGTCTATTATTAAGGTTTCTTAAGTCTATTATTATATTAAGGTTTCTTAAAGATTCAAGAATGTCTTCCAAAAATGTTAGAAATACTCCCTGAATTTTTTAAAAAGCTTCATAAATCGTTAAAACAATTTTGTTTCATGTTAAAAGCATCATTACTTGTATTCAAACATTACAGTTTATCATGACATGAAACCATATAACTTTCTTATTAGTGTAAAGTCTATTATTAAGGTTTTTTAAGTCTATGCATAAGGTTTCTTAACGTTTCAGGGAAGCCTTCCTAAAATATTTGAAATTCTTCCTGAATTTTTTAAAAAGCTTCCTAAATGTTCGTTATAATCATAAGTTTGTAAATTTGTACTCTTGTTAGTCTATCTTTTTAGCATGTTTCTTATTCGTTGACTATTTCATGAATACCTTTCTGAATGTGTTAAAACCTTCCTAAATACTACATTCCACAAATTCTTTTCAACACAGATTTAGACCAACTATGAGTTCTCTGAGTCCCATATATGTTTAAGTTGGTCATCGCACATCGCTTGACTATGCAGTTAAGATTGTCAAGAATACACCATTTATTTGCCATATGATGCACATCCTTAGCCGGGATCAGCCCGTTACCATTGCCAAGACTGATTTAGGAAGGTGTCCTACGCACTTAGGAATGTCTTCCTAAAACGTATAAATAAGAGAACTGTTGTTTTCATTTATACAACAACTCAAATTTAGGAAACTGTCATACACATTTAGTTTCTTGTTTATGGCGACCACTTTTGTCAACAATAATAAGATCACAATTTTCTTTCTTGAACCTGACAACTCCCTTTAATCGTTTTATATTTAGTTCGTTGAGACATCAGTGTTATCAAAAGAGGCCTTCGACAGACGCAAGGATATACGAAGTCAAAGCGGGAGTAATATAAAGTCTAGATTATTAACAAGGACGCGAATACAGACTAATTGGTATCGTGTCGACATTCCAAAACATGTAACTAATGCAATGGCCTTTCCTTGTACAATTTGGAAAGCAAAAAAAACAATGTCAATCTGGTATACATATCTTATAAGAGTGAGACGAAGAGAGAAGACGAAAAATAACAGCATGTGATGTTTGTTAGCGTGTAAGGCTAACTTCGAAAGGAAGCAACGTCAAATTCTTTTTTAACTATTTTTCTTCAGCATATGGCGCATATGCTATAATTTGTATTCTGATGTTTTGTTTTCGACTTTGTAACCCATGCTTTGTCATAATGGCGTTTATTCCATTGTTGTTCTAGGTTCCTTCAAACTTTTGTATATAATGATTGTTGTTCTAGGTTCCTTCCAACACGGAGGCCACAGTTCTTGTCAACTTGGGGCAATCCCCATTTTATTATGGTCCGGCAAATGTGCAGCGTACACCCATTCCGTGTGTTGGTGCTGCACCCGGGCTTGAGGACAGCAAAGAGTTGTTCTCTATTGGAAGATTAGATTAATTCTCAGTATTTAAGCAATTTTTTTATTAATAGAGAAAACAGTGACGAAATTGCCAGAGGGAGGACCACTGTGGGAAATAGCCACAGACGTAAGCTTGACTATGACGAAGAATCTGATGCTGATCTTTTTGAGATTTCACTAGAACGCTCTGGTAAAACAACTCCTACCAGGTTATAGCATTTTATACGAAGAACATGATCTCCTCTCATACAGTGTATCCTTACTGTACAAATAAGTAGACTCCAGACTCATGCACCTTGCAAATACTCACATGAAGAAAGAATTGTTTGTACCCTTTTCCAAAAGCTTTGTCAAATATAATGTTGAAGGTTTTGTGTGTAAATTCAATATTTATGGATCTAGTCGTATCAAAGCTTTTGCTTAACTACGTAAAGCAACCATTGATTTGTTTGCATGAAAATACTTAGCTGAGAGAGCGGAAGCGAAAAGGAAAATGTAATTGTTATTACACAAAATTAAAAAGTGACATGTTCGTGTACTTGTAAGAGACCTTAAGAAGTGCACAATAAACACAATAGTACTTAGGGATCAATCAACTGAAAACTAATGCTACAAAATTATAAGCTTTGAAACTATCTAAGACGAAAAATATGGGGAAGCGTTAGGCAATAGGGTAATCGCAAAAATTGATGAAACACAAGACATTAATTGACAAATGGGGAATTTCATAGAAACAGTTCTAAAACTTAAATCACGGATGTATGATCATTCCACTTTTGTGGCTCCAATCAATATGCTCAAACAACCTAATAGACTAAACTTTTGTTTGTTTTTAGAAGAGGATAATCATGCTTTATCTTGTTTAGGGTTCAATTGTTTACAGTACTCCATAACTTGACTTTCGTAGATTATGACGTATTACTCACCAAATATTAGGTTATCAATTTAACAAGATTTTGAACTGTTAATTAACCCAAAAACATTCATTGGTTAGCCACTCCAATTTCTGCATTTAGAACAAGTAAATGTTATAAACTCTTTGATTCCTGATAACCTAACAAATGAACTACTCATACATGATGCAAGTGAACAAGCAACAAGTAGAAGCAGAAGACATAATGAATAAACATGTATTAAAAGAGGTAAGTTTATAACAAAGTACAAAGGCGGGATCTTCTCATTGAAGCTCTTGGAACCCAAAAACTATGAAAAATATGATAGGGAACGTGGCTTTGTGTTTTTGTGGCTGATGTACGGAGTTCTCTCTAACAAGAGGCTAAAACTAGTATTTATAAGTGTAGGGTCGTCTAGAACATTCGCAGCTCGAAACACGCATTAAGTTGGTGCCAAAGTTGTCTTGTTTAATTAAGTCTCATCTCTTTCACTCCGTTTTGCGCTACACGTGATGTGATCATGGATACGCCCACATTGGATGAGGTTCCGGAGGTAGCATTGGTCATTCCCGAAGTTCCTATTACGCGGTCGAAGTCTAAGAAGCTAGCCGGAGCTGTTCGGAGTTTGCTAAGTGACGTTCGGATCAAAGGGGATCAGTTTACACACTTTGTCCTAACAACTTTATCATTTGTGGATTCTTCTTGAGGTTGGCAGCAAGTGTAAGTTGTTGTACTCTTTTTCCTATGCTCGTTTTTCCCATTGGATTTTTCGAGTAGAGGTTTTAACGAGGCAATGACTTGCACTTTCATTCTCGGTCCAATCTCAAGTTGAATTCCGGGGGGACTTTTTCGAGGGACTTCTCCGATGGACTTTTCCGAGGGACTTCTCCGATGGACTTTTCCGAGGGACTTTCTCGAGGGATTTTTTGAGGGATTATTTTTGGTGGAAACAAGTCAAGGCAACCCAAGAGTCATTCAAACTTTTAGTCAAAACTCTATTTAATTTTAGTTTTTGTTTTCATTTTCGAGGTCTTGTTTTCCTCATATTTTCTCTCATTTTCGAGAATGGTCGTGTTGACTACTTCTCTTGTTTTTCTTTATAAACTCCCCCCACCCCCCCCCCCCCCCCCCCCCCCCCCCCCCATTGTCGAAATTCATTCACCCTTTTTTATCAAAATATTTTAGAGAAGTTTCTCTTTTGTTCCTTTGTGAACTTTCGATTTCTTGGTGGTTAGCCAACAAATCTTTTCGGTTTATCAAGGGTCGTTCATAACACTTGACGCAGCCTTCATTCCATTATCTCGTTGGATTCTTCATAAGCGTTTAAGGGGCACAAGGATTTTCGGGAGTCATCTCTCACGCCTTGTCATCCTATCACCACGAGTTCGATCAGTCATCATTGAAGTCACCCCTTTGTTTCAAATCTTCACCGCAAGTCTGGGCCTAAGGATTTTTGAGTTCATCACTCACGCCTTAGCATCTTTCTTGGTGGAGTCCTTTGGAGTCAAGGATCTATCCAACGTTCATACCGATCTCGAGTGTGCAATCTTTGGGAAAACGTATCAAGTGGTATCAGAGCCACGCTCTTGATTATCGGTAATATATTTTCATCTTCTATCTCTTCATATTATATCTTCTTCTTTTTCTTTCTATCTTTTGTATTAAAATCAAAAAAAAAAATAGTAATAAAAAAAAAACAAAACAAAAATTTGGTTGTGTAATTCTTCTCTATCTATCTTATACACTTGTTTGACGATTTGGTTGTTGAAGCTATTATCGAGTTTTCGATTTAGTTCCTTAAGAACCGAGGAGAACTTCTAGTGTGTGTGAGGTCATTACGAGAGTTGAGTGAAACACTTGAGGGAAACACATGTGAGGATTTTTACTAACGTGTTTATTTCTTTTTGCGAGGTACAATGTCTGATGATAGTGAAACCGCTACTTCACGAACGAGAAGGGAATGAGATGCCGCCATGAATTGTAAGGTGGAAGACATAACTCAATTATTAAATGAGATGAGGGATCGCATGGTCGCTCTCGAGGTGAGGACGCGGAGAAGGGAAGAAAGAAATCACGGTGCCAACAATGGCGTTAACCAAAGAGTTAATCGGGTCGAGGATCTAGGATCCGACCAAAGTGTTGGCCAAGAGAGTCATCGCATACCGGCTAGACGAAGGAGAGCCCGATCACGATAAAACGAGCGATACGACAACCCCTTCTACGATCAAGGATACTCATCCGGTGAGAACCAAGTTAGACGCCAACCATCCCGAGGACGGAATGACAATGACCTTGGCGGATTGAAGCTACGAATCCCCCCGTTCTATGGGAAGAACGATCCCGATGCATTCCTTGAGTGGGAAAAGAAAATTGATTTGGTTTTTGTTTGTCAAAACTATTCCGAGCAAAAGAAGGTCAGGTTAGCCGCTACTGAATTTCATGACTATGTTATTGATTGGTGGGATCAAGTGGTGACCTATAGGAGACGCAATGGAGAGAACCCCATTGAGACATGGGACGAGATGACCATGTTGATGAGGAGACGATTTGTGCCTACCCACTACCACCGCGAGCTACACCAAAAGTTGCGACGGCTATCATAAGGAAGTAGGAGCGTGGAGGACTACTTCAAGGAGATGGAAAAGCTCATGCTCAAAGCCGATGTAGACGAGCCGGATGATGCAACAACGGCTAGATTCCTAAGCGGAATGAACCGTGACTTGCAGGATCGGATGGAGATGCAATCTTATGCGACTATAGAGGAGTTGTTGCATAAAGCAATCTTAGTGGAGCAGTAGCTCAAGAGGAAGGATGTCTCACGACAACCTTATGCTTCTAGTTCGAAGCCGATCTATTCCAAAGGAGAGAAATCCAGCTATCCGCCCCAGGTCGATTCCAAACCAAAGATGGACTTCAAGCCTAGTTCATCCGGACATGATTATAAGGGTAAGGCCAAGGCTACTTCTGTTCGTAACCGTGACATTGAATGCTTTAATTGTAGGGTAAAGGGTCACTATGCCAACAAGTGTCCAAATCAGCGTGCCATGATGATTTTGGATAGTGGTGAGATCGTGACCGATGATGAGGAAGAGCTTGATTCCGTACCTATTTATGACGACGATGATGAACATGCGGTTGAGGGAGAGCTACTTGTAGCTAGGCCTGTTCTTCTTTCTCAAGAGCAAGTCGAAAAGGATGAACAACGGGAGAACTTATTCCACACCCGGTGCATTGTTAAGAGCAAGGTATGCAGTCTTATTATTGATGGAGGAAGCTGTACCAACGTTGTTAGCACAAATTTGGTGGAAAAGTTGAACCTGGAAACTAGAAGACATATGCGACCATATAGCCTTAGATGGTTTAATAACCAAAGGCAGCTCAAAGTTACCCGTCAAGTCTCGGTACCTTTGACAATTGGTCGATATGAGGACGAGATCGTTTGTGATGTGCTACCTATGGAGGCCGGTCATATCCTACTTGGAAGACCTTGGCGGTACGATCGAAGGGCAGTCCATGAAGGTTACACCAACAAGCATTCTTTCGAGCACATGGGACGGAAGATCACTCTTGCACCATTGTCCCCACACGAGGTCTATCTAGATCAACTCAAGCTTGAGCAAAACCAAGGCAAAACCAATGTGAGTGAACCCAAAAACACTACTTCTACTAAATCTGAGAGTGAGGGTTCGAGAAAAACCAAGTCAAAGGCCTGTGAGAGTAAACCCGTGAGGAATGAATCTCTTTTTGTGAGGCCGAGTGAGATTAATCATGATCTCATCACTAAGCAGCTGTTTGTCTTACTTGTTTTTAAGGATGCTTTCACAAGCATGACTAACCCCGAGCCGGATATTCCGAGTAGTGTGTCTTCTCTTTTGCAAGAATATTCTGATCTCTTTCCGGAAGATAGCCCAGACAGCATCGAGCATCAGATTGATTTTGTTCCCGGAGCCACACTTCCAAATAAGCCAGCTTATAGAACCAATCCGGCTGAGACCAAGGAGCTCCAAAGACAAGTTGGTGAACTAATGGAGAAGGGTCATATCCGGTAAAGCATGAGTCCGTGTGCAGTTCCTGTTTTGCTAGTGCCTAAGAAGGACGGATCTTGGAGGATGTGCGTAGATTGCCGAGCCATCAATAACATCACGGTAAAGTATCGTCATCCCATTCCTAGGTTAGATTACATGTTAGACGAACTGCATGGGTCTAGTGTGTTTTCGAAAGTTGATTTGAAAAGTGGTTATCACCAAATCCGGATGAAGGAAGGTGATGAGTGGAAAACCGCTTTCAAAACCGAACACGGTTTGTACGAGTGGCTTGTTATGCCATTTGGTCTTACTAATGCAGCTTAATGAATCATGTTCTTAGGTCGTTTATAGGTGTCTTTGTCGTTGTGTATTTCGATGACATATTGATTTATAGCAAGACCTTGGACGAACACGTAGATCATTTGCGGAAAGTTCTAGACGTTCTTAGGAAAGAACAACTTTTTGTTAACTTGAAGAAGTGTTCTTTTTGTACAGATAATGTGGTCTTTTTAGGTTTTGTGGTGAGTTCACAGGGTATACAGGTCGATGAGGAAAAGATCAAGGCGATCCGAGATTGGCTGAGCCCTAAGACGGTTGGAGAAGTCCGAAGCTTTCACGGCTTAGACGGTTTTCATCGACGATTCGTTCGTGACTTCAGCACCATAGCCGCGCCACTAACCGAGGTCATCAAGAAGAACGTGGGCTTTGGATGGGAACAAGCGCAAGAGGATGATTTCCAGCTTCTAAATCACAAGCTTACTCACGCCCCTCTTCTTGTTTTACCCGATTTATTGAAAAGATTTGACATTGAATGCGATGCTTCTGGTGTAGGTATATGAGCCGTGCTAATGCAAGAGAAGAAGCCAATTGCTTTCTTCAGTGAGAAACTCGGTGGAGCTACTCTCAACTATCCAACCTACGATAAAGAGCTCTATGCCTTAGTTCGTGCACTCCAAACAAGGTAACACTATCTCTGGCCGAAGGAATGTGTGATCTACACCGATCATCAATCACTTAAGCACTTGAAGAGCAAACAAAAGTTGAACAAGAGACATGCTCGGTGGATGGAGTTTGTTGAAACCTTCCCCTATGTGATCCAGTACAAGCAAGGCAAAGAGAACGTGGTGGTCGATGCCTTATCTCGGAGATACACTTTGATCTCGACTCTTGATGCCAAGATACTCGGATTTGAGATGATCAAAGGAGCATACGCAACCGATTCTGATTTCCATGAAGTATTTCTATCTTGTGAAAAGTTTGCTTCGGGAAAGTACTTTAGAAGTAATGGTTTCTTGTTTTATGAGAACCGACTTTGCATTCCTAACTCTTCTTTGCGAGATCTTCTTGTTAGGGAAGCACACAGTGGTGGCTTGATGGGACACTTTGGCGTAGCCAAAACTCTTCTTATTGTACAAGACCATTTCTTTTGGCCACATATGAAGCGTGATATGGAGAGGATTTGCAGCCGATGCACAACATGTAAGTTAGCCAAGTCCAGAAGCCAAAGCCAAGGTATGTATACTCCCTTACATATTCCTAGTGCACCTTGGACCGATATATCAATGGATTTTGTGTTAGCTCTGGCTAGGACTAGAAAAGGTAGTGATACTGTCTTTGTTGTGGTCGATAGGTTTTCTAAGATGGCACATTTGATACCATGCCATAAGACCGTCGATGCATCTAATATTTCCGACTTGTTCTTTAGGGAGATCGTTCGTTTGCATGGAATGCCTAGGACCATAGTCTCGGATAGGGATACGAAGTTTTTGAGTTATTTTTGGAAGACCCTATGGTCTAAGCTAGGAACCAAACTTTGTTTTTCTACTACTTGTCATCCGCAAACCGATGGTCAAACCGAGGTAGTCAATAGGACTCAAGGGACACTTTTGCGGACTGTGATTAAAAAGAACCTTAAGTCTTGGGAGGATTGGTTGCCTCACGTAGAGTTTGCATATAATCATGTCGTGCCTTCTACTACTTCGTTTTTCCCTTTTCAGCTCGTTTATGGTTTTAATCTACTTACACATCTTGATCTAACCCCTTTACCTTTGAGTGAGTGTGTAAGCATGGACGGAAAAAAAAGGCCGAGCTGGTCAAAAAGATGCATGAAAAGGCGAAACAGAACATCGAGCACAAAACTGAGCAATACCGAAAGTATGCCAACAAAGGTCGAAACAAGAAAACATTTGAACCCGGCGACCTTGTTTGGATTTACTTGAGAAAAGAACGGTTCCCGGAAGAAAAGAAGTCTAAACTCTTGCCGAGAGTTGATGGACCATTCACCGTTTTGGAGAAGATCAACGACAATGCCTACAAGATTGACCTCCAAGGTAAGTACCCCGTGAGTTCTAGCTTTAATGTTGCTGACATTATTCCCTTTATTGCAGATGAAACAGATTTGAGGAGGGGGATGATGTGATCATGGATACGTTAACATTGGATGAGGTTCCGGAGGCAGCATTGGTCATTCGCAAAGGTCATATTACGAGGTCGAAGTCTAAGAAGTTAGCCGGAGCTGTTCGGAGTTTGCTAAGTGACGTTCGGATCAAAGAGGATCAGCTTACACACTTCGTCCTAACCTCTTTATCATTCGTAGATTCTTCTTGAGGTTGGCCGCAACTGTAAGTTGTTGTACTCTTTTTTCTATGCTTGGTTTTGTCCAATTGGGTTTTTCTAGTAGAGGTTTTAACGAGGCAACGGCTTGCGCTTTCATTCTCGGTCCAATCTCATGTTGAATTCTGGGGGGACTTTTCCGAGGGACTTTTCTGAGGGACTTTCCCGAGGGATTTTCCAAGGGATTATTTTCGGTGGAAACAAGTCAAGGCAACCCAAGAGTCATTCAAACTTTTAGTCAAAACTCAATTTAATTTTAGTCTTTGTTTTCATTTTCGAGGTCTTGTTTTCCTCATCTTTTCTCTCATTTTTGAGAATAGTCTTGTTGACTACTTCTCTTGATTTTCTTTATAAACTCCTCCCCCCCCCCCCATTGTCGAAATTCATTCACCTTTTTTTATCAAAATATTTTATAGAAGTTTCTCTTTTATTCCTTTGTGAACTTTCGATTTCTTGGTGATTAGCCAACAAATCTTTTCGGTTTATCAAGTGTCATTCATAACACTTGACGCAGCCTTCATTCCATTGTCTCGTTGGATTCGTCATAAGCGTTTAAGGGGCACAAGGATTTTCGGGAGTCATCTCTCACGCCTTGTAATCCTTTCACCACGAGTTCAATCAGTCATTGAAGTCACCCCCTTGGTTCAAATCTTCACCGCAAGTCTGGGCCTAAGGATTTTCGAATTCATCACTCACGCCTTAGCATCTTTCTTCGTGGAGTCCTTTGGAGTCAAGGATCTATCCAACGTCCATACCGATCTCGAGTGTGCAATCTTTGGGAAAACGTATCAACACAGATCAAACATAGATTGAAGAAGCGCCGCATTTCTTCCTTTTGCCACTCACGCCACCAATAGAAGTGTCTCCTACTTTTTCAAAATTTTTGTGTAAGAGAATATGTGAGAAATTGGTTATAGATCAAGTTGGTGGTCAAGGCTCGGTTTAGGAGATTAACTAAGGAAGTTGAAATTGGGCTTAAGTATATCAAAAGTGAAGAAGAGACTTGGGACTCGTGGATTAGAAGCTGGCTCAGTTCGAGAGTTATTGTAACAACAAAAGGCATCGTAACAAAGTGTAGCGATGACTTATCTTCTTCAGTGAACACAATCACCATTGTTATTCAAGATCTAAGCTCAATCTCGAAAAAACTCAAAAAGGCTTATAGTGAATTTCCAGGTTCCGTCCTGAAGAGAGAAGTACCCGGTTTTGGGAACTCTATAAATGTTGTGAGTTCTTTAGATTTCCGCATTGTCTTTCTTTTTGTTACAAAACGAATCACAAGATCTAAGAGAGAGAACGAACGAGAGAGAGAGAGCAAGCGTTTGGATCGAACAAGAGAGATTCGCACTTGTATCTGCTACAAAATACGTTAGAGATCATCAAAAAGAAAAGTTAGAGAGAATGAAAAAAGTAGTGATCAAAAAAAAAAAGAAAAAAAAAAGAAAGAAGTAGTGATCACAATGGAGAGATTCTAGGGATCTGAAATGATAGGGAGTGATCTTCTACAAGTGGTATCAGAGAGTAGGTCGGAGGCGATCTTGATACAAGGCGATTTCGGGAAAATCGATTCGGAGGAGAAGAAGATCGGAGGTCGTCTAACAAGGTGAAGATAGCAATCACGAGCTTCACGGAGCTAGAGTGGAGTGGAAGCGAATCTTCAAGAATCAGATCCGCAGAAGTTCGAACATCGAACGCAGGGGAGTTTTTTTTTCTTCTTTGCTCTATACTGAAATTCTTTAACTGTTCTTCATTGTTAAGTTCTAGATTTGTTGTTGTTGAAGATAGATCCATCTAGGTTATCGGAATTTGCGAGAGATATTGGTGCTGGAATTTGTGGTTGGTTGGTTGGTTCTTGCTGTATTGTTTACGTATAGGTAACTCAGTATAAACAAGATATTGATCAACGATGGATGCCACGCTAGGCAAGTTCGAGATGGAAAAGTTCAACGGTAAAGGGGACTTTGGTTTATGGAAGTACATGATGTTGGAGCAACTGAAAATTCAAGGTTTAGGGTATGTGTTAAAGGAGAAAATGAAACTGCTTGAACAAAAGGATGCTGACGGAAACGTAATAGAGGTCAAGATTGATCCGCAAGCGGCTGATAAAGATCTGCGAGTAAGAAATTTACTGGGAACGTGCTTAAGTGATCAGATTCTGAGGAAAATCATCGATGAGTCAACATCTCTTGACATGTGGAAGGCTTTAGAAGCTGATTACCAGACCAAGTCTCTGCCAAATAGGGTTTATCTGAAGCAGACCTTTGCTAGTTTCAATATAGATGAAAGCAAGTCCATTGAAGACAATGTGGATGTTTTCTTGAAACTAATTCAAGATCTGGCCAGTCTTAAAATCGTCATAAGCGATGAGGATCAAGCCATAAAACTGCTTACAAGTCTACCACCAGCTTTTGAACCTCTGGTTCACACTCTTAAGTATGGGACAGGGAAAGATACACTGACAATTAGAGAATTGACTACGTCGGCTTATGCGAAGGAAGCAGAACTGAGACAGAAGGGTCTTCTCAACAGGTTTAAAGGTAATGCATAGGGACTGTATGTTGATTCAAGGAGCAAATCAGAAAAGAGAAGCTACAATTGGAACAAGCACGATAAAGGATAATGCAATAACAACGCCAAGAATAAGTTCAAACCTAAGCTTAAGTTTGGACCTAAAGCATACTGGATCTGTGGTGACGAATATCATTGGAAGCAAGACAGTCCTAAAAGAAACAAGAATGGACAAAATCACAAGAATTCAGATTCAGCTAATCTAGCTGTAAAACTGCCAGATCACACAGCATTAACTGCAAGTGTGGATGATCCAAGAGATGAATGGGTGATGGATTCCGGCTGCATTTTCCACATCACACCAAGGAAGGATCTATTATCAGACTTAAAGGAGTTTGAGGGCAACAGAGTGTTGATGTTAAACAACACTTACTATAAAGTTAAGGGCATGGGAAAGATTACCATTGAGAATCCTGATGGCTCGTTGGTAACTCTGAATGAAGTCAGATATATGCCAGAGATGGGAAGAAATCTCATTTCGTATGGACAGTTGGAGAAGTCTGGTTGCAAATACCAGGGGAAGGACTTCGAAATACAGTTCTTCAAAGGAGACAAGAAAGTGTTGACAGGAAAATACGAGCAAGGGTTATACTATCTTCAAGGTACAATCAGGAAACCTCAAGTGTGTGCAGCAAAGGAGGTGGTAGACTTAACAAGGAAATGCTATTCACGGCTAGCACACATGAGCCAATCCGCAATGGAAGCTCTAGCAAGAAAGGGCTATCTCAAGAAAGAAGAAGTATCAAAATTGGGTTTATGTGAGGCGTGCACTATGGGTAAATCACATAACCAGAGTTTTCCTAAAGCAAAGCATACTACAAAAGACATCATGGAGTATGTTCACTCAGACCTATGGGGCTCAACAAATGTCACACCAAGCCTGTCAGGAAATAAATACTTCTTGACATTTCTTGATGACTATTCAAGGAAAGTTTGGATATATTTTTTGAAGACCAAAGATGAAGCATTTCAGAAGTTTGCTGACTGGAAGGTGCTGGTAGAGAATCAAACAGGAAAGAAGTTGAAGTGGTTAAGAACAGATAACGGGTTGGAGTTCTGTAGCAATCAGTTTGACAAGTTATGCAGAGAGTCTGGAGTAAAGAGACACAAAACGTGTTCATACACGCCACAACAGAACGGTGTTTCAGAAAGGATGAACCGGGCTATCATGGACAAGGTAAGGAGCATGCTTACTGAAACAGGTTTGAAAGGAGATTTATGGGCAGAGACAGCCTCTACTGCGGTCTACATCATCAACATATCACCAGCAGCAGAAATTGATTTTGAAATTCCAGAAGCAATGTGGACAGGTGGAAAACCTGAGTATGGTCACCTCAGGAGTTTTGGTTGTGCTGCTTACGTGCACACTATCAATGATAAGATAAGTCCACTAGCAACGAAGGGAATATTTGTTGGTTATGCCCAAGGGACAAAAGGGTATAGGGTGTGGCTATTAGAGGAGCAAAAGATTGTCATCAGCAAAGATGTTGTGTTTCATGAAGAATGTTTATTCAAAGATTTGAGTTATAATAAAGCACAGGAGTTGGGAGCAGTGACTGAGAATACTAAGAGGAAGGTGAATTTCAGTAAAGACTCAACAAGGAGATTCACAGAAAATGAATCATCAGGTGAGAGCTCAAATCGAGGTGGAGTTGATCCCGATTATGAAGTCGTTGAGTCAGAACAAGAAGAAGAGTCCATTTCGTCATCAGAAGATGCTAGTGAAGAAAATACAGGGACTGGTACTGAAGACTTACAGGAATATTTGCTAGAAAGGGATCGACAAAGAAGAGTTATTAAGCCTCCATCAAGGTATGAAGGTGAAGACTATGCTGCATACGCATTAGCTACTGCAGAGACAGTGAATCTGGATGAACCAAAAACATTCAGTGAAGCTAAGAGAAGAAAAGATAGTGATCTATGGGATTCCGGTATGGATGAAGAGATGGATTCACTAGACAGAAATCACACTTGGGATTTGACTGATAAACCTGTAAAGCAAAAGGTTATTGGCTGTAAGTGGATTTACAAACTTAAGCCAGGAATACCAGGGGTTGAAAAGCCAAGGTATAAGGCTAGACTAGTTGCAAAAGGGTATGCACAAGTTGAAGAGATAGATTATAATGAAGTCTTTGCACCGGTTGTTAAGCATGTTTCAATAAGGTTGATAATGTCTTTGGTGGTGAATCAAGACATGGAATTGGAACAAATGGATGTGAAGACAACTTTTCTTCATGGAATTTTGAAGGAGAAGATTTATATGAGTCAGCCATAAGGGTATGTTCAGAAGGGGAATAATAACAAGGTTTGCTTGCTGAGAAAATCTCTGTATGGGTTAAAACAGTCACCAAGGGAATGGAATCACAGATTTGATTCATTTATCATCAAGCAGAAGTACAAGAAGAGTGAGTATGATTTGTGTGTGTATTTAAAAGGAACTGACATAGAGAACATGGTCTACTTACTGTTGTACGTTGATGATATGTTAATTCCTCCAAATGACAAGACAATTATCAAGAAGCTGAAGGAAACTCTAAGCACTGAGTTTGAAATGAAGGACTTAGGTCCTACAAGGAGGATACTAGGGATTGACATCTTCAGAGACAGGGATACGGGTATTCTGGTGCTGTCACAAGAAGGATACTTAGATCAGATTGTCAAGACTTTTGGTATGTGGGATTGCAGGTCAGTTCAGACTCCGATGGGTTCACAGTTCAAGTTACAGAGTCTAACAGACAAGGAAGAGCGGGAGCAAGCAGATGCAATGGAAATAATACCGTATGCAAGTGTTGTGGGGAGTGTGATGTATGCAATGGTTGGTTCAAGATCTGATCTTTCTTATGCATTAGGCTTGGTCAGTAGATATATGGGAAGACCACGAAGAGATCACTGGTTGGCAGTACAATGGATTCTGAGATACATCAAGGGTGTTGCGAATGTTTGCTTAACTTTCACAAAGGAATCAGACTTCAAGGTAAAGGGATATTATGACTCGGATTTTGTAGCAGATTTAGATAGACGCAGATCAATTTCAGGGTATGTTTTCACGGTTGTAGGCAACACAGTGAGCTGGATATCGTGTTTACAGAAGGTGGTTGCTCTGTCTACAACTGAGGCTGAGTACATGTCGTTATCAGAATTTTGTAAAAGAGGCTCTTTGGCTGAAAGGGATTTGTGAAGAGATGGGTTTTAAACAAGAGGCAGTTGAGGTGTATTGTGATTCCCATAGTGCCATATGTCTGGCTAAGAACTACATGTACCATGAGAGGACCAAACATGTTGCGGTCAAGTACAATTTTATCAGAGACGTCATTGCTCAAGGAGATGTTAGTGTTCTGAAAATTCACACTTAAGAAAATCCTGCAGATATGTTGACTAAAGTCCTACCAGGAAACAAGTTTGACAGCTGCTTGAAGACTTTGAAGGTGGTGGTTACTGCTTAAAGAAGCAGGTGGAGCTATTCCCGGTGACCAGGGAATAAAAGCTCCAAAGCTCAAGCCGGTGTGGTTTGGGTTAAGTTTCCGGGTTTGTGAAGCAAGGTACGCTTCTTCTGGTAGTCAGGAAGTAAGCAAAGGTGTTGTCTCAGGTTCAATAAGATGACAGTGAGCTGTTTCAAGGTTGAAGAGGAAGCAGCAGTTCCAGGATTGGAAATTCACAAAGTCGACCATTAAGTACAGAAAGGACCTACAACCAAGGTGGAGATTTGTGAGAAATTGGTTATAGATCAAGTTGGTGGTCAAGGCTCGGTATAGGAGATTAACCAAGGAAGTTGAAATTGGGCTTAAGTATATCAAAAGTGAAGAAGAGACTTGGGCCTCGTGGATTAGAAGCTGGCCCAGTTCGAGAGTTGTTGTAACAACAAAAGGCATCGTAAAAAAGTGTAGCGATGACTTATCTTCTTCAGTGAACACAATCACCATTGTTGTTCAAGATATAAGATCAATCTCTTAAAAACTCAAAAAGGTTTATAGTGAATTTCCAGGTTATGTCCTGAAGATAGAAGTACCCGGTTTGGGGAACTCTATAAACGTTGTGAGTTCTTTAGATTTCTGCATTGTCTTTCTTTTGGTTACAAAACGAATCACAAGATCTAAGAGAGAGAACGAACGAGAGAGAGAGAGAGAGAGAGAGAGAGAGAGAGAGAGAGAGAGAGAGAGAGAGAGAGAGAGAGAGCAAGCGTTTGGATTGAACAAGAGAGATTCGCACTTGTATCTGCTACAAAATACGTTAGAGATCATCAAAAAGAAAAGTTAGAGAGAATGAAAAAAGTAGTGATCACAAAAAAGAGAAAAAAAAAATAGAAAGAAGTAGTGATCACAATGGAGAGATTCTAGGGATCTGAAATGATAGGGAGTGATCTTACGAGTTTACTTTTGTTATGTATTTTAGGAGTTTAAATAAGTCTAAGAGACATGAGAGAGAGAGAGAGAGAGAGAGAGAGAGAGAGAGAGAGAGAGAGAGAGAGTTTTTGGTTTTTGTGCTCATTTTGTCATTCCTTAGAGCATGATTATTGCAGGTTCTTATCATGGTTTCTTAGCATTTTTTATTATTAAATTAAATGTACAGTATCAATTTATCTAAGAACCGTTTCTTAAATTGGAACCTTAAGAACCGTTTCTTAAGGTCCAGGTGGCATCAGCTGGTCGGAGAAAATTAGGAAAGAAAATAAAATTTCTCTCTTCTCTCTTCATCGCTCTGCCGAGCGAATCCGGCGTAGATGTCGGAGCTTCCACCTGCCGATTCAGAGTCGAATCTCTCTGGGCTCATGTAAGCACAAGTGCCGACGTACGAATTGCACGAATCTAACGATCGGGCTAAGATTTTCCTAATTTTCAAGATCCTCGACGAAGACGAGGTTAGGTTTCTTCTAATCTCACTCGTATTTAAGAAACCCTGCATCCTTTCAATTCAATTTTGTCTGATTGATGTCTGCTCGGGTGTCTGGAGCCTCGTCGTGATTTTTATTAGGAGAATTTGTTGTGTGTTTAGGATGAATCGATGCATTCGGGATACAACATTAGATCAATCTCGAATTGTTTGCAGGTTGCTCTAGCACAAATGGAATACCAATTACAGGGTATTATTAATTAGATGAGCCTTACGGATCGTGTGGTATAGGAAAGCAACACAGATTTTGGGAAAATGACGCAAAGATCCTCATCTCTGAAACCATTCCATGTTCGGTGGATGGGCAGTTCAGGGATTTTAGCATTTGGTACAAGGAGGAAATGCGTCTTATCATTGGATCCAATGGCGGTTTGTTATGTTTAGTCCGTAAGAGACACTCTCAACAAACCAAAGTCAACGACTTTGAGATGGAGAGAGAGATATTCATCACTTTTGCTGCTTGTCTTCTTCCACCTTCTCATCACGGTGGCTTCCAAATACACTCAGATCAACACTATTTTTTTTTTATTAATAAACCAAAAGATTCATACTCGTAAACGCAACGTCGTGCTATATAATAGTGTCAGTATTTGGCGTTAATGAACACCAATTTTGCTACCGTTATTAATTCTGTTACCCGATCTTAAAATGGGAAATGTGATTCTTTTCGATTAACAATTGTGTGAATCAACTGAACTCAATCCCCAAGAGCAGAAACTCGTGAGACCCATCTGAGTTGCGGAAACGTACTTCTTCTACTTCCTCTGTTTCTATATGGAGACTCCAGGTCAGTTAAATCTGTTGGAATAGCAGAGCTGCAGTCCCTTTTTTATGAGATGGCGCATACTATGTGACATGTTTAACTAGTACTATGTGACATGTTTAATGTAATTATAATTCGTTTTAGTTTGTGTTATACTTGTGTTTCAATCGAACTCCCTCGGCTGTGTAAAACACTTGTCTCCTGTATCATGTCTTGGTTATGGTATTGTGTATACTTTCACTATCTGCTTCCACTTCTCTCTCATACATGCTTGTTGACATCTAAAAGAAGTTAATTTTGTTTTAGACTTTGTATGACTCTTTAATTTGTTGAATATATATCAAAAAGAAGGTAATTATGAAATGTATATATATATATATAACAAGTTAAAGTATGATATATACATCTATGTAATGGAAATTTAAATGAAGTATTTGACACACTTAAAATATGGTTATAATATGAAAGGCATAATCAAATATAATGAAATAGAACAAAATAATGATGGATATCAAAAACAAATATATATTTTTTTTTAAGAACCCCATTAGGAGTTATACCAATAAAGCAGCAAAAACAGAAGTTTTTTAACACATTTTCTTAACTTCAAATTTATATTAAAATAATACTTTTTTTTTGTTAAAGGGTTTTCATTAATTTAAAAGACGAACAGTACAACATAGCAAAAGAAAAGAAAAAATATTAGAGAAGAAAGGATTAAGGATTAACTTAATCTACGGATAGTTTTTAAAACTAAAAACAGAAAGATGGGAAGGATTGACGACCACGGCCTCGACGACCACGGCCACGACCACAACCAATCCTGATCAAAGGTTAGATTTGATATCCACGACCACCACGGCCTCGACTTTTACGGCCTTGAGACCATTGCAATTCTTTCAACTTTTGAGAAGGTTTTAAGTGCCTACCTCCTCGGAATTTTTGATGATTTGCATAATCATCAAACATAAAAACCCCATTTTTATCGAAAAGATCCCCGCTCATAACCGGGAGGGGAGGAGTAGACTTACCATCACGAGGAAGAGAGACATTGGACGGAGTTTTCTCCCTTATGACGGGAGAGAAAGAAGTTGTCTCATATGCTTTAGAAGCAATGGCTATAACGTCATCATCAATTTGAGCGGAACATGGGGAAGAGACCCGATCAGGGGTACCTGCATCCTTTAAATTTTGAACCTTTGTAGTATCAGCGATAGGTAAACCTTCTATGACAGATGGGAGCTTTTCGGGTGAGATTGATGTGGAAGGGAGAGCCTCCGATACGATGGTTGCAGTAGTGGTATTGGTGTCGCTATTGACTTGAAGAGTGAGATTGACCTCTTGAGGTATCGATGTCATCGGAACAACAACATTAATAGAGGATTGCGTTTCTGGGAGAACCTTTGAAACGAAGGTAGCAATAGGGGTAGTGTCCCTAATGAGTTGAAGAGTGAGGCTGTCCTCTTGAGGATCAAATGTCATCGGAACATTACCACTATTTGTCTCATGTACTTCCGAAGAGGGCGCACAATTGAGCATCCTACAATTAGAGTCACGATGACCAACAATACGACAAAGAGGACAGATCGGAGGAAGATGGAGATAAGTCGCCTCTAGCGTGATAATATCACCTTCATCTGTCTCCACTTCAATAAGTTTGGACAAAGGCTTGGAGAGGTCAACTCTGACTTGAACTTCTCCTGAAGAGAAACCATTTAGATTTCTAACGGCAACTGGATGACCTAGAGCACCACCAATATGAAATAAACCAGGCTCTGTAATCAAATCGCATGGAACATTGTTGAATCTAACCCAAATTGGAATAGCTTCCAACCTAGGTTTTGAGTAGGAGAATTTGTGCGACCATTCTTGGGCAATGAACGCATCACCCCCAATATGCCATAGCTGAACTTCAAGTATCTTCTGTTTCATGACCTCCGATTGAATTCGAGCGACAATAGTTCCAGAGGAGTTAGATAAAACCTCAAGTTTTTTACCTTTTCCCCAAAGGTAAGATAAGTAAGCGTGGATTTTTCCCATGGAAGGATTTTGTCTAGGAAAGTGAGAGCTACAAACATACGATGACGAGCAACTCCTTCCTTGAAGATAACAGTAGGAATATGGACTCTCGGAATGCCGGAGTTAGAGAAACTAGGAAAGGTGACCCGCTGAATAGGCGCCTTTACTTTTGCTGCCCAGGAGGGGGTGGACGGCAGAGCAACGGAAGAGAATTCTCCGAATGAAGTGGCTGTTACCGGAGCTGAATTTGAGTTCACCGGAACAGGATATGAAGGTAGACGAGCAACGAAAGGGGAACCTCCGAAGGACCCAATGGCAACACCGGTAGAGATTGCATCCTTTCCATTGCCAACAATGGGAAAGGAAGGTAAAGAGGCCGTAATTGGATGAGATACGGGAGTAGCCGGAGTCGGAGCGTGAACCGGAGCCTCCGACATGGGAGTGTCAGAGAGAGAGGAGGAGGCAGAGGTGGCCACGTCAGAGGCGGAGGGGATGGCTCCCGAGAGAGGAGGAGGAGAAACCACAGCAGCCGGGGCTGGCGGATCTCGGAGACACGGGGTTGAGAGATCTATGGCTGGCAGAGGATGAGCGATGGATCCCGACTGGTGAGGAGGAGAGGAGATGGATGCGGCGGCTAACGGAGTTAGATCTGGCGAAACAGGGGATGGCGGATCTGGGGGAATCGGTGGTGGAGAAGGAGACGGCGGCGGAGAGGGACTCACCGAGCTCATCGCTGAGAAGACTCGTCGGTAAGTTAAGGGCTTACCTTCGGCGGCGGCGGCTCCAAAGAAACTTATTTTTGTGGTGGAGGAGGAGGCGGCGGCTTGCTTCCGTCAGCGAGTATTCTTTATATTTGGGTAATGTGATCACCTATTAAAATAATACTTTAGAACAATAATGATGCTCTTAGTTCTTTATATCTGGTTCTCCCCTTTTCCAATTTGGTTAGAACGACACCGCAAAGGAATGACAAGGATGGAGACATGACTTCAAATGATAAAGAAGAACCAACAAAAGGTGGAGCGGAGACTATGCTTATGATCAAAGAGATGTTATCCAACACCCAACGTGTACTACAAACCAACACTGATGATAGTCCCCGCCACAATATGACGCCAACAGATCCGATCGAAGCCTAAGCACTGGAATCGCAATCATTCTAACAGTCGGCGACAAATCCCATCTCACCACCAAACCTTTAGATCTACCAAATTTTGACAGATTTGATTCCGTCGGATGGATCGCACGCACAGAAAAGTACGTTGTGGTCCAAGACAAACAAAAATATCATTGTCCTTTGTTTGTATGGAAAGTCCATCTCTTCACTGGATGAGATGGCTCCAACGGCAAAGAAAATTATCATGAATCAAATATTAAACGAAACTCTATAGATTTCAAAATATATTAACAAAGTCACCTACTAAAAATAAATATAATAAAAATGATTTTCCAATATTATTCATGTTTGCACACCGACCAGCCACTTCATAGGTATAAAAATAGAATTTTGTTTCAAAGTACGATACTCTAATTATGCAAGGGAGGTAGAAATTTATATGAAAAGCTTTCCAAAAATGGGCGAAAAAAGAGAAACAAAAAACTTTCTAAGAATGTTAACAGAACACTGTACAGAGCTGTGAGACAAGAAGATTAAGGCAAACGGGAAAAAGAGGAATTAAAAAACATAGCTACTAAAGTCACCTTCGCATATAGAGATGGAAGCAAAAAGGACTCCTATGGCTTAGACGAAGTATAACCTAGTCTTCATACTCGGTCTCTTCATCGTCATCATCCTCATTGTTCTCCCCAAACCTCCAACCATCATCCACATTCTCCCTATCTTCCTCTGTCTCCTCGCTATCTTCTTCTTCTTCCCTTTCTCCTTCAAACATTTCTTTTACTTGCCATGGTTTTTTGGTAATACTTACTTTTGCTGGTGAAGAGGTTGAACCTTTCTTTCCAGCTTTAGCTGGTGGTGTCCTCATGTTTGGCTTAGCTCTGCTCTGTTGTTTATGTGTCTGGCTTTTCCCGTTACTAGCATGTTTCCTGTAAAAATCTTGGTCACTCCCTTCATCCAAATCATTCCTGTCACTGCCGTTGTGCTTGTTCGGTGTGGGGTTCTCCGAGTTCTCTTCTTGTAAATGACCTGGATGCTCTCTCTTCAAGTGGAGCTTAAGCTTGTACTCATGTATGTAAGCTTTCTCACACCCTTCGTAAGGGCATGCGTATGGACGATCCAAAGACGCCAAGCCATAAACCGCTGCAGGTGTTTTGACAGTCCTTGATACTTTCTCTGCAGGTGGAGTATATTTGGGAGTATCTCCAGCAACATTCTGTTGAAGTGGTTATGAAATTGAGAGAGATAAGTTCTAAGATGCTTACAAAGATGGATAAATAATGGTGTAAACATGAAAGAATCTATGCATTTGTTCTGGCTATGCATCGTCACAGCATAATTTGAGTATTAACAGTTAACCCTTCTGACACCATAGTCATTGAGTCTTAAAAACTGCTTGTTTCTGCCAGTTTCGACCTACTAATAGAGTGCGGATACTGCAAGACAGTTCGAATCATGCAACATAAAGTCAATTATAGAATTCTATGCTCCAGAAAGAAAGATAGCATAGCATTAACATGCTTCCATCGAGTGAGATTACTGAAGCTTTAACAATATTAGTTACTTCTCACCTGTAGCAAAGAAAAACTAAACCCAAGGGTAAAAAATAAAGACAAACAGGTTTCTAAAGCAACACAATTTCCACCTACTCTGATTAATCCTGACTAAGGAGAGCTCTGTCTTAGTCTTAACACAAGAACATGTAATTTCGGGAAAAAATATCGAGAAAGTAACAAAACCTTTTCATGGTAGGCAGCAACATGGTTCTTTAGCTTGTATTCATGAGCATATCTCTTTCCACACCCAGAGTACGGACAGATGTGATAATTTTCTTGTGAATGAGTCTTCATGTGAGATCTGAGGTTAAAATCCAAGGAGAATGCCTGCATCCATCATCTACGAAAAGTTAGTTACATCCTGAGAACGAATTTTACAGTTACAATACGTACCAAGTAACACGTCCAATGACTAATTGAATATACTAATAAATTTGGATAATGAGAGTTACAGAATTGATCACCTTTCCACAGCCTTCATAAGTGCATACAAAGTCCCTAGCCCCAGTATGAATGAGAAAGTGTCTCTTCAGCTTTGAACTATCCAGAAATTTCTTTTACAGAAAACAGAAGAAGATGGGTCTCATTCGAAATCATGAAAGTTAATGTTAAGCAGGCGAGGCATCACGTTAAGGTTATTGTACCTTTTCACATCCAATGTAATGGCAAACATACTGCCTTTCTCCATGGATGTGGGAATGCTTTCTCAAGGCACTAACATCAAAGAAAGTCTTTCCACATCCTTCGTAACTGCAAAGAAATAGAACCTCTGTAGTAGGTTCTGGCTCAGGCTCTGGAACCTCAGGCTCTTTCTCTTTTTCTTTCAGTCTCTTCACGGTTTCCTCTGTACCAACAGAGAATTTTTTTTGCATAAACCACCAAAGGAGACTAGCACATACACTTATATCACAAAGAGGATAACAGTACGCACAAACTGAAATTAGATAAAGTGATCAGAAAGAAACAACAAAATTTGAGATTTTTCCAAAACTTTTTTTTTGGTTTAAAAATGATGGAGACAGAGGTAAAACAACAGACAAGACCAGCGATCTAAAACTATGCAAAAGGAAGAAGAATGAAAAAATTGTTGTTTTGTTTAAAATCAATCCAAAACTTGACTTTTTCTTGGTACAGTTTCATATGGATTTTCTATTGTAATTTTGATCTCCTAACCTTGTTGAACGGGTCCAAGTCCACTACTCCCATGTCCTTCCTCTCTTTCCATCTCTCTCTATCTCAGAATTTCTTCTATCACAGAGATGCTTCGATGGGCCCATTTAACCGTAGGGATTCTCTCCGTTGTCGTCCTCTCTTCTCTCCTCGTAGTGTTCCTCCGCCGCTGGTGCTGTCTCCGGAGACCAGAGAGCTCCACCTCCCTTAATGTAGCTAGTCCCAGTGAGAGCGATAGCTTTCAGGCTAGAATCTCCAAGCTCCACCAAACCAGCCTCATCCACCAGCTAGATACCTCCGACATCAAACGCCGAGGAAGTATGAACAACTATTCCGTCTCCCGTACCGCTGCAAGCGGAGGATTCCCATCGAAGCCTGGTCTATTCATCTGGACAGACCATCCGGCTTTGGTGACCGAAGCGATCGAGAATGGGTGGACAAGATTCGGATTCTTTGTCCATGCATCGGCTCCTTTGGTGACTGGGGCCTCTCCAGGATCCGCTCTTCTAGGGCTCTGCGCAACGGTGGGGAGCGAAGATCCTGGTGTGGTGATCACATGGGAAATCCTCCGTAGCGGCAGTGGGGTGGATGACGTAGGAAGAGACCTTGCATCAGTGGAAGGTGAAAAAACTAAGTTGTTCAAGAGCGAAGGACCAAAACTCGTTAAGAGAAAAGAATGGGACAGGGAAAACGAAGAAGCCGTTTTGTCTCTAGGACTAGCCACAGGTGGTTCCGTTGGCATCGGCGAGGCACGACTGCCTGGAAAATTCCCCGCTTCTATGGGATTCCAATCGGATGGTGCTGTTTATCTCGATGGTATGGTATTATTTATCTATTTGCATCAGTTTTTTTAATCATTTAGTTTCATGATCTTTTTTTTTTTTTTGAATTCAATAGTTTCATGATCTTCATGCCGTTACTAGGGAGGCATTCAAATGAAAACTCTAGCAGAAAAGTAAACAGTACGTTAATAAGTTAGAAAAACAAAAGACGCAATAAAATTTTAAAAGTTGCCCATCCTTTGAGATCTTAATTGTGTTAATGAGAAATGGCGACCCACTAAATATAACGTCGTGATCACAAATGAACATAGAAGGGTCGTCTATCCTTCCACATCATTCTTATCACTCCTCATTGCTGATGTTGACCTGATACCAACAACTCTATTTCTCAACTAGAAATATGATCCCGTCTCTGCGTGGACTTTTTGGTTTACAAATTTTCTTCATTAATTAAACCATGTTGATTGAAACTTGATTCCATTATTTTTCTGTTTATCCAAAAATCACTTCTTCTTCTTTTTTGGTTTTTCATGAGTGATATTTTTGTTCCAAAAAGGTTAAATAACTTACTTATAATTTTTTTTTCAATCTTGATTTGATAAACTAAAGACAAACTGCATAAAGATCATTAGTAACTTTGATAATACTGATCACTCTGTTTCACGATAAGTGGTGTTTTTGGTAGATAAAATAGTTTCAGTTTGTTTTAAATTATATGATGTTTCGACTTACAATGCAAAATTAATTTATTTGTTTCAAATATTTGTATCCTGCAAATTATTTTATCATTAGTTGAATTGTGATGATAAAACAATTAAATTTAGAAAATGAAAATATTTGTTAATATGAATGCAAAAACCTTAAATATCATTTAGAATGAAAAAAAAAGAGTATCAAAAACAGCTATAACATCATCCACATAGACATGTGTTCTATTAAATATTAAAAATTATGAATTGAATATTGCGATAAATTTTTCTTTTTGTCGTCAGTTTTAACAAATTTCTATAAGCATGCTACAATTTTCTATGTTTTTCAGTAAATATGGTGAAAATGATATATGTAAATTTTTTAGACTATCGTTGAAATTGTGATATTTTATGCTGAGATCAAGAGATTTAAAACCTCTGTAAATATCTAATAGTGTATGCTCAAGTTCACAATTTAGTATAGTTTATCTAGCATTATTTCAACAAACATTTCAAGAAATTCCTTATTTTTCCAACGATAATTGAAACTCAAGCAAATCTTAATAGTCAACAATATTTAAAATCTATCAAATACTCCCTCCGTTTCTAAGAAAATATATTCTGGTTTTTATTTTTGTTTCACAAAGATAGTTTTTATAATTTTTTGATTCATTTTTAGTAGTTAATGATGATGAATTATATTTTTCAAGAAAATAAATTGAGTTTATTAAATTACTATTGGTTTAGAGTTGTAGAAAATTGTTAATCACAAAAATGATGCATTTATAATCAAGTTTTAATTTGTTTTTTAAATATGTATGATCATTCCAAAAAATCTATCAATTAGAAACATAGGGAATATATATTTAATGTCGGATATGATAGCTGCTATTAATATAGATAAGAAAATAAAATCAACTTATACGAATTATATTTTTGTAATTAAAGTAAATTATATTTTGAAAATTTTGGTGATTTTTTAATTTGATTTTAGTTAGTCAACTATTTTCAAGTATATAAAGTTCTATAATTTTATATTTACTCATTATTGTTGATTATACTCTTATATTGCAAACTGTTATGCAAATACAAACTAATTAGATGATCTCACGTGGATGATGATGCGGATAGGTAAGTTAGAATCTTAAACATTATTCTTTGTCTGTGTCAGGAATGAAGCTAGTTTGTGAATCGGAGAAACATGAGTGGGCAAAGGAAAACAAAGTCGTTGGTTGTGGTTACGACCCGAGGAAGAAGAAGGTATACTTCACAGTTAACTCGCACTTGGTTCACGTTATAAACTGTAAAGCAGACGAATTTGGGACACCTCTCTACCCCACTCTTGCTTCCAACACGGAGGCCACAGTTCTTGTCAACTTGGGGCAATCCCCATTTTATTATGGTCCGGCAAATGTGCAGCGTACACCCAACCCGTGTGTTGGTGCTGCACCCGGGCTTGAGGACAGCAAAGAGTTGTTCTCTATTGGAAGATTAGATTCTCAGTATTTAAGCAATTTTTTCATTAATAGAGGAAACAGTGATGAAATTGCCAGCGGGAGGACCACTGTGGGAAATAGCCACAGACGTAAGCTTGACTATGACGAAGAATCCGATGCTGATCTTTTTGAGATTACACTAGAACGCTCTGGTAAACCAACTCCTACCAGGTTATAGCATTTTATACGAAGAACATGAACTCCTCTCATACAGTGTATCCTTATTGTACAAATAAGTAGACTCCAGACTCATGCACCTTGCAAATACTCACATGAAGAAAGAATTGTTTGTACCCTTTTCCAAAAGCTTTGTCAAATATAATGTTGAAGGTTTTGTGTGTAAATTCAACATTTATGGATCTAGTCGTATCAAAGCTTTTGCTTAACTGCGTAAAGCAACCATTGATTTGTTTGCATGAAAATACTTAGCTGAGAGAGCGGAAGCGAAAAGGAAAATGTAATTGTTATTACACAAAATTAAAAAGTGACATGTTCTTGTACTTGTAAGAGACCTTAAGAAGTGCACAATAAACACAATAGTACTTAGGGATCAATCAACTGAAAACTAATGCTACAAAATTATAAGCTTTGAAACTATCTAAGACGAAAAATATGGGGAAACGTTAGGCAATAGGGTAATCGCAAAAATTGATGAAACACAAGACATTAATTGACAAATAGGAAATTTCATAGAAACCGTTCTAAAACTTAAATCACGGATGTATGATCATTCCACTTTTGTGGCTCCAATCAATATGCTCAAACAACCTAATAGACTAAACTTTTGTTTGTTCTTAGAATAGGATAATCATGCTTTATTTTGTTTAGGGTTCAATTGTTTACAGTACTCCATAACTTGACTTTCGTAGGTTATGACGTATTACTCACCAAATAGGTCATCAATTTAACAAGATTTTGAACTGTTAATTAACCCAAAATCATTCATTGGTTAACCACTCCAATTTCTGCATTTAGAACAAGTAAATGTTATAAACTCTTTGATTCTTGATAACCTATCAAATGAACTATTCACACATGATGCAATTGAACAAGCAACAAGTACAAGTAGAAGACATAATGAATAAACATGTATTAAAAGAGGTAAGTTTATAACGAAGTACAAAGGCGAGATCTTCTCATTGAAGCTCTTGGAACCCAAAAACTATGAAAAATATGAAAGGGAACATAGCTTTGTGTTTTTGTGGCTGATGTACGGAGTTCTCTTTAACAAGAGGCTAAAAACTAGTATTTAAAAGTGTAGGTGTTAGAGGGGGGATTAGCACCCCTGGTTTAACTCGGTTCGAACCGAGACCAGTTCGATCAAGGCCGGTTTACGACGGTTCGGATCGAGGACAAGTTAGCCCAAAAACATTGGGCCGAGCTCAGAATCTCACTAAAGCCCATCTCGGCCACCGATCTATGCCCGGCGCGAGCCCAGTCCGTTACAATAAATGAAAACCATAATATTTCCCTTTTCCCGCCGATCTCAGAAAAGGAAATATTTCCCTCGATAGAATCTTCAAGATATCAGGAAGATATCCTTATCTCGGAGAGAAAACCAGAATACTTCCTTCTCCTAATCGAGCAAGGAAAAAGAAATATTCTCCCTTAGAACCACCTTAAGACATGATAAATAGAGGAGAAGGGTTCATTCTTCAACCCATCCAGAACTTCCGCAGAGACCAGAGAGAATACAAGAGAGCTACTTACCGATCTCAAGTTCTCCATCTTTGCAATCTTACTAAACTCTATTGTAACGCCGACTCTTGATCAATAAACGAGATTCTGACTAAAGTATTGTTTTACCCCTTTTTGTGTGATTTACGGATCAACAATTGGCGCCGACTATGGGGACATATTGAACAGTACTTTGGGATATCGTTTGATTGAGTTCGGCGATGGTTCTTCCAATCGACACTTCCGTAGTCAACATCAACGGCTCGGAAAACAACGGTCAAAACCCTCGGGCTGACGAGCTCAATCCAACCGACCCTGAATTACCGACATTCGGAGGAGGACCCCCTCCGACCTTACCTACTGGAGGGGATACTCAGATCAATCCCCCGAGAACTCTTCCACCGCCTCCAGCTACCCCGGCGTTCACGGACCCGACCATCTTTATGGAAGCCATGGCAGCGCAGTTCACAGAAATCAACAAAAAGAACGAAGAGCGGATCGCGTCTCTAATAGCATCCCATTTTGAACGTTGAAGCCAGATCGATACCCTCGATCCAAACCTGATCACCCCCGCAAACGAAAATGCATTACGCCGGAACCTCTTACCCAACCTGACCGACGCTCAACTCTCGGGTGCGACCGATCTACCAACTAGGAGATCCGCAGCTGATTCGGAAATCCACATCTCGGATCAAGCCGCCATGAATCTAGAGTTCGCAAAGGTCCAGGCCCAATTGCAAGACATGCAGTCTAAAGTCAACCAGGCGATGAGCTTAGCACCAGAAATCGACCGGGTCATTCAGGAGTCGCAGAGGACCCCATTTACGGACCTAATCATCAACACTCCAGTCCGGCGATTGGAAAGGGTCAAGATCACACCATACGACGGGTTTACCGATCCTAAGCATTTCCTGACCTCTTTTGTTATCACGATGAATCGTTTTCGTTTCGGATCGGAAAACGAAAAAGATGCAGCCATGTGCCAGTTGTTTGTAGAGAACCTATCCGGAGCCGTGCTCGATTGGTTTTCAACGCTCGAGCCGAACTCAGTCAACAGCTACAACGAGCTCACTACCAATTTCCTCAAACGCTTCACCATGTTTATCAAGCAGAAAACAAAGAACGCCGAACTCTGGGCCCTCGAACAGAAGAAGGACGAACCCCTACGCAATTTCATGGAACGTTTCAAAGCGGTCGTATCCCACTGTACGATCGACGACGAAGCTGCGATCGAGGCTCTTTATAAAGCGACCTGGTACGAATCAGACTTCCACAAGGAGATCAAACGCAACAATCTGAAGACGTTGGAAGACATTTTACACAGGGCACACATCTTCATCATGGAAGAAGAGGAAAGATAGGCGGTACGCACTCACGAAACAGCCCGCTACTAAGGATAAACAGAACGTTCTTCCAAAGCAACCCGTCAATACGGTCCAAACTCAGCAGTCCTGGTCAAACACTTGGGTTCGATCGGACGAACCAAAGGAGCATGATACCGAATCCGCACCATACTGCAATTTCCACAACCGATTTGGAAATCATTCAACTGAAGAGTGCCGACAATTACAGGAATTCTTGATGATGAAGTACAAAAAGGGGAAAGTTCCAGTCGAAGGAGCCTTCCAACCGTCGAATAGATCTCGCCGTAACGATAACGGAAGAAGACGTAACTTCAAACCAAGTAAGGCTACCGAGCAACCTAAAGATAAAACCGACGACGAACAACCGAAACGAGATCGGGAGGAAAATGTGGAGGCTCAACAGCCTCCGCATGTTCGGAAGCGTGTCAACATGATCATGGGCGCATTGGAAACATGCAACTATTCAGTCCGAGTTCTAAAGACGTACAGTAAGGAAGCAGTGGCTGCAAAACATACACACCAGACTACACCTTGCGGAATGCCGATCACCTTCTCTGAGGCCGACACAGAAGGACTCCATATGCAGCATAACGATCCGCCGGTCGTCGAAGCACTCATCGGTGATGTTGTAGTCGGACGAATCTTAATCGACACTGGGAGCTCGGTTAATGTGATTTTCAAAGATACGCTGAAGAACATAGACTTTCCCGACAATCAAATCAGACCGAACATCGAACCACTCACCGGTTTCTCAACTGAGCAAACCATTACCGCCAGAACGGTCAAGCTCCCCATGTATACCGGAGGAACACTACAAGAAAATAGGGAATTAGCGACTGCGCGTTGCGACTGATTATGCAGTAGCAAAATTTTGCGACTGAATTACGACTATTTGGCTACTCATTTGCGACCAAACATGTTTCGTCGCCAATCAGTCGCTATTTAGCTACTGATTAAATCAGTAGCCAAGCAGTCGCATAAATAGCGACCAATTTGGCACTAAATTCGGTGGGTCGCTAAATTTGTGACTAATTTTGTGACCAAATTCGGTGGGTCGCTAAAAAACATGTACAAAGACATGTGTTTCTCATTTATGGGTTGGTGTACCAGTTTTTAGCGACTACAAAGCGCAGTCGCAAATTAGTCGCAAATCAGTAGCAATTTGGTAGCAAAACAGTCGCAAAAAATCTATATATAATTGCATTGATGGATTCAATTACGTACAAATGGGCTCAAAATTTAGATTGAGAGCAAAGATTCCCCCCCTCCCCCCCCCCCCCCCATTGATGCTCCCAGAGTTTTGAGCTTTTGATGAATTGTTGAAGATATGAGTGAATCCTTATATCTAATTGCCTTGATGAATTCACTTACCTATATGTGTCAGACCACTCATGAATCAGAATAGATTCGTACGTATGTAGATTTATTCAACCATTGATCAATACATGTTAATTTATTCTATTTTATGTCCTCTTCTGGTGTTTAAAAGTAGATAAAAGTAATACTTTATAAACTTTCTCATTCATATGTAAGAAATATCATTGTTAATTATGTAAACCCAAATGTTTTAGGCCCAAAATTTTGGTTTTAACCCGCCCAATTTTCACTTAACCCAACGAACTAATTTCGTTCCAAATGTTTACGAAAAAACTAAATCCCTAATCCTAATTCCTAATTTTGCTCTCATAATTGCAATTTCCTCTCTCAATCTCTACCCAAATCCTCGTAGTCGATAATTTGGTACAAGGATTAAACCCAATCAATATCGATTACGATTTTGGAGAATCAGAACTAGAAGACGAATTCAAGTGTAATTTATCGGCTTCTGAAGATGACGATGAAATTGATGAAGAACTGAACTAATGTCCTTCAATCACCATGTTTTTATTTTCCATCAGTTATAGATTTCTTAAATTTTTAATTTTTATTTTCCATCAATTTTAGATTTCTTAAATTGTTAAATGTTTATTATGTGAAATTTTTGAAACAAAATACCACTCTTTAGAGACTAAAGAATGACTAGTTAGACAAATCTTGCTGAATTTTTCGTTAATTAAACCCGCGGCCCAAAAACATGATTAGCCCGCCCAATTTTTTGTTGTAAAATTTGGTAAGCCCGCTTAAAATATCTCAAATTTTGTCTCTGAAATTTTTTAAGGCTGCAACTGGTTGCATCTTTAGAGGAAAAAATTTAGAGGAAAAATAGATTCTTCTAAAATTTTACCATTTAGGTTGAAAATGAAACTTGAGGAATCTATTTTTCCAACTTATTCCACGTTACTTAGATGAACAAAGAAGAGAAAATTTTTACTAATTTTTATTCATTTTGTTAGTTTGGTAGACAAAGAGTTGCAGCCTAAGTGTCGAAAATTCTCCAATTAACAAACCAAACCCTATTTCCCCATTTTCTCTCCCCATTTCTCTCTCGATTCTCCTTTCTTCTTTCTCGATTGTCTGTCGAGATTTTACAAAATCAACCAAAATCAAACCTTAATTTCTCATTGCTCTCTTGATTTCTCTCACTCTCCCGATTATTCCCAAAATATCACAAAGCACAAACCCTAGACAGAGTTTACCTCTCCCGATTTCTCCCCAAATTCTCTAGAAACACAGAGATCTGAACGGGAACCATGGGGGAAGAAGAAACTGTTGTGGCCGAATTCGAGATCAGAGATGGCATCTGGTTTGGGAACGGGTTTCATCTTCTTGAGTCGGATCCAGAAACAGCCGAGGCAGAGAATGAGCCTATCGAGACTCTGAACAAGGAAGAGCACGATGCAGGCATTGACGAGGAACTGAAGCGGCGGAGCATGATACTACACGCGGAGGAGAACCCAGCGCGTGTAAACCCGGTCGAAGAATCCTTTAATACCAAGGGACGTAGGCTGGGTTTGTGTTCTTCTTCTTCTTCTTCATGTTTGAATACCTCTCTATCTCTTGTTCGATTTGAGTTCTTTATTTCTTTATACATCTTCTTAATGACCGTGGAATTTCAGAGGTTAGAATAAGTCTTCAAGGACCAGTTTTTTTTTCACTTTCTGATGTCTATGTATTTTCTAAGTTGGTATGCACTAATTACAAGGTTAACTTTGCAGGTTCAAGTTTGTGAGAGAAACCATCAACCCTGAGATGAAATCACAGTAAGTACATCTTACTGTCTTATTTTTTTTTGTACCTATGATTTTTTTGGTTTTGTGATAGTTTTGAGAATACGGTAATAGGTTATGCTCACAGCGGTTGCTCTCTCCCTGGATTGCCTCCATTCCGAAGCTGCATTATACTAGTTTATTGGATAATAACATCACCAAAAAGCCAAATTATCGCCTTTATGTGATTCACAAACTAAAATCACTTCGAGTACTGGATTTCATCAAAATCAAAGCCAAGGTGAGGACCTTATTCTGTGCTTAATCCACTGTTCTTTTTTGGCTACTGTTATTCCTGCATTTCAAGAGTAACCGCTTTCTCTATGGCGTCGTGACCATGAGAAAATGCAGTTCCCTCCATAGTTCTCTAGAATCTTGTAGCTTTGAGTTTGATAAATGTTTGGTTTCTCCCTTGACCTTTTACCCTACTGTTCCATATCTAGCAAATTAGAAAATGGTATTAACTGCTCTACATACAAGAATATCAATTAGTGAAGAAGAAAATGCTGAAAGGAAGATCATATACCTTACAATTATTGTTTCTCTTTGCAGGAGAGAGCTGAAGCTGAAGCTGCAGCTTTGTTTTCATCTAAAGAAGCAGAAGAAGAGGCTAAGAAGGTTTCTCAAGAGGAGGTTAAAAAGGCTTCAGATACCACATAACAGCCAGAGACTCCTAAAGTGGTGGCCCCAACACAAGAGCAAATTTTAGCGATCAAGGTGCGATTACCTCTTAAGCTTGTCAAATTGTTTTTTCAGCTTAGTAGCCCAGGGAGGTACCAATATAATAAGATCTTCCAAGATAGAAACCACAAAAGCTCCAGGAATTAATTCCTAGGGGTGTCCGAAGAAGAGAGAAACTGAAACTATATAGGGCCAAGCATATTCTTGATTTTGTGTGTGGTAGTAACTTTGGTGTTTCATTTTGATGTTCCAGGCTGCAATTATCAATTCCTAGACGATTGAAGAAATTGCCAGACTTGAACAGGTCCCTTGTTTTTTTGATCAAGTTTATGCCTGGTGCCATTGCTTTCTGGTTGGTATTGGCAGTATTCCATTGTTTTGGCTTGTGGACAAATAGGCTTTGAAGTTTGGCCAGGTTCCGGCAGGTCTGATAATTCCTGAACCCATGAAGCCTGCATTTGATGTTAATGATGGTTCTGCTGCCATGGAGGTAGGATTCTTATCATAAGTTTTTTTCCTTGTTCTGTGAATATTATGGTTTAAAGTGGATAACTATGGGGTATGATTACGTCACCTTTGTCAAACGGTTTTAGTATTAGGATCTAATGTAGGCGGTTCATTGTTTCATGTTGTGCTTCGACCTTATTATTTTTTCCTGTACCACATACCTGCTGGTTACTGTGAAAGGCTGTTAATGAGCTCTTTTCATAAGATAATGGTTTAGGCTGGTTTCAGGAACTTGTAGGAGTGATTCGAAGAAGAAAGAATGAGAAGAGAGGAGGAATGGATACGCATCTATTTTCTGCAGACTCATCAAGTATTTACTTGTAGAAATCTGGTTTTTCTACTTTTGTAAACTCTTTACGCCATTTGATTTGTATATTTGTATTTGCTCCCATTATTATGTGGATGACTTGTTAACATGATATGTTTAATATAAATTTTGTTTAATTAATTTGGTTTATAGATTAGTAGATAATTAGTATATTAATTAATATTTAACTATTATATATATATGTATATATAGAAATTAAATTTTTAAAAATCAGTCGCTAAATTAGTCAAAACAAAATTTAGTAGTTAATCAGTCACAAAAAAATTATTGCAATTCAGTCACTAAATTAGTGCTAATGCATTCACAAAACAGAAGCAAAATCAGTCGCCATAAATTGCTACGAGTTAGCTTATTGGTGGCTAATTTGTCACAAAACAGTCGCTAAATTTAGCGACTACATAGCGACTGAATATTCGCGAATTAAACACTCGCTATTCAGTCGCTATTTAGCGACTGCACGGCTACTAAACATTTTAGCGACGAGGTGTTTGGCTACTACGTGTTTTAGTCGCAAAACAGTCGCAACAATGAGATTTACGACTGTTTTGCGACTCATCCTGCAGTAGCTAATTCGTTGTTTTCTTGTAGTGGAAAATGTCGGATGGTCAAGTTCCTGGTATTGAACAAACCTGCAATCTACAATGTGATACTCGGCACACCGTGGATATTTTCGATGAAAGCCGTCGTGTCAACATATCACCAGTGCGTTAAGTTCCCAACACCTTCCGGAGTCTTCACCCTTAGAGGCGACCAGGTGATGTCTCGAACGTGTTTCATCAACGAATGCAAACTAAGGACCGCGCCCCGAACTTACGTCATCAAAAAGAACAAAATTCCGAATGACCCCGACCTTCCGCGGCGCGAAACAATCGTCCAAGTCAATATCGACGACTTCAACCCAGAGAGATGCGTGGGGATCGGAGCCGAGCTCGATGAAGACATCAAGACATACTTGATCTGACTCCTCAAAAGGAACGTTTCGACCTTCGCCTGGTCAATCACAGACATGCCCGGAATCAATCCGAAGATAATGAGCCACGAGCTCAATATTGATTCCACCTTCAAGCCGATCAAGCAAAAACGACGCAAGTTCGGTCCCGAGAAGGCTCGGGCTGTTAACGATGAAGTCGAAAGATTACTTAGCGCGGGATCGATTACAGAAGTACGGTATCCGGACTGGTTGGCAAATCCAGTCGTTGTCAAGAAGAAGAACGGAAAATGGAGGATCAGCGTCGACTTTACCGACCTGAACAAAGCCTGCCCAAAGGATAGCTTCCCACTCCCACATATCGACAGGCTCGTCGAAGCCACCGCTGGGAACGAACTCCTCTCATTCATGGACGCCTTCTCAGGCTACAATCAGATACTCATGAATCCGGTCGATCGCGAGAAGACCTCCTTCATTACCGACCGTGGTATCTATTGCTACAAGGTCATGCCCTTCGGCCTAAAAAACGCCAGTGCAACCTATCAACGACTCGTTAATCGGATGTTCGCCAGCCAGCTCGGCAAAATAATGGAAGTCTACATCGACGATATGCTCGTCAAATCGCTAATCGCCAAGGATCAAACCGGACACCTCAACACCTACTTCGATATCCTAAATGAGTACGACATGAAGCTCAACCCGACCAAATGCACATTCAGCGTGACCTCGGGAGAATTCCTCGGGTGTATCGTAACTCAAAGAGGAATCGAGGCCAATCCTAAACAGATCTCGGCAATCCTTGACCTACCATCTCCGACGACGAGAAGGGAGGTGCAAAGGTTAACAAGATGTATCGCCGCGCTCAATCGGTTCATCTCCCGATCTACCGACAAGTGTCTCCCCTTCTACCAACTGTTACGCGGTAACAAAGATCTCGAGTGGGATGATAAGTGCGAAGAAGAATTCAAGCAGCTCAAGGAATACTTGTCAACCCCGCCAGTTCTAGCAAAACCCGAAGATGGCGAGATTCTTTACCTCTACATCGCAATATCGACCTCGGCGGTCAGCGGGGTCCTTGTCCGGGAAAACTGGGGAGAACAAAAGCCAATATTCTATATCAGCAAATTACTCGATGGAGCTGAAGGGCGATATCCGACTCTCGAAAAATTGGCCCTCTCCGTTGTTATTTCAGCTCAGAAGTTACGCCCCTATTTTCAATCACACTCAATCACCGTCTTAACCAATCAGCCACTCCGGACGATCCTACATAGTCCGAGCCAGTCCAGTCGATTGGCTAAAAGGGCTATCGAACTCAGCGAGTACGACATCGATTACAAGAGCCAAATGAGTATCAAGTCGTAAGTCCTTGCCGATTTCCTCATCGAGTTATCTCCGGAATACGTCAACACCGATGTCATATCCGCCGAACAATGGATCCTTCACGTCGACGGATCGTCATCTCCTCGAGGCTCTGGAATAGGCATTCGCCTCAAATCCCCAACGGGAGAAATCTTAGAGCAATCCTTCTGCCTGGCGTTCAACGCATCAAACAACGAGGAAGAATACGAAGCGTTAATCGCCGGACTACGTTTGGCCAAAGCCATCGGCGCAACACGCATACATGCCTACTGCGACTCGCAGCTCGTCGCAAGTCAATTTAGCGGGGAGTACGATGCCAAAAATGATCGAATGGATGCGTATCTCAAGCTCTTCAAGCAACTCGCTGCAGAATTCGATTCGTTCGAACTAACCAAGATACCGCGGGAGAAAACGCTCCAGCCGACGCACTCGCTGCTCTAGCTTCAAGCTCGGACCCCCATCTCAGACGAACGATTCCGGTCGAAAGTATATCAGAGCAGAGTATTGGAAGCACAGAGCAATGTATTATCACAACTCGTAGACGAGATTACGAGGAAAATCCCGCGACCGAACCCGTCCTACGTCGACAAAGACGGATTCCGACTGTCGAGCCTGATCAAGACACCGAGCCTGAACATACCACTATCATCGAAGACAATGATAACCCGCCGCAAACCAATGAGTCAACCCAATCGGACAACTAAGCGGAAGAACAAACAGACGGCCTTCACGAGCCGATAAACCTCGTACAGTCTGACGAACAGACGCCCGCCGATTGGACGTTAGAAATAAAAATGTACATCATCGATGGAGACGTCCCGACGGACAGATGGGCCGCTCGACGACTCAAAATGCGGGCTGCTCGCTACATACTTATCAAAGATGGACTGTTTAGTTGGAGTGCGTTAGGAATCCTTCTCAAATGCATCTCAGGCGATGAGATCCAAGAAGTCATGAAGAAAATACACGAAGACGATGGCGGTAATCATTCGGGTGGCCGGTCTCTAGCCCTAAAAATCAAACGAGCAAGCTATTATTGGCCAAGCATGCAAGCAGACTGCGAAAAGTTCGTCGCAAAGTGCGACAAATGTCAACGACACGGCCCAATGATACACCTTCCGACCGAGTTACTAACCACTTCAACGGCCCTGTATCCATTCATACGCTGGGGGATGGACATCATCGGTCCTTTCCGACGATCTACCACGCAGAAAAAATTCATCCTCGTCATGACGGATTACTTTACCAAATGGGTAGAAGCCGAGGCATATCCCGTCATCCTCGCTTCCGACGTTCAGAAGTTTGTCTGGAAATTCATCAACTGCCGACACGGAGTTCCGTACGAGATTATCACCGATAACGGTCCCCAGTTTATATCAACGCTATTCAACGATTTCTGCGCCAAGTGGAAAATTCGGCTAAGTTTCTCTACACCGAGATACCCGCCAAGCAACGGTCAAGCCGAAGCAACAAACAAGACGATCATCGCTGGCCTCAAGAAACGATTGGATACTCCGAAAGGGACCTGGTCTGATAAATTCGATTGAGTCTTATGGTCATATCGAACGACCCCGAGGTCGTCAACGGGACAATCCCCTTTCTACATGGCCTATGGTGTGGAAGCCCTATGCCCCGCCGAACTCACCATCCCGACTATCCATCGAACAATGCTCGTGCAAAACCCCGATCTTAACGATGAAATCATGCTTGACAACCTCGACAATCTCGAGGAACAACGCGACCAAGCCTTACTTCGAATTCAGAATTATCAAAACTTGGCAGCGCGCTACTACAACAAGAAAGTCCGCGGACATCATTTTACTGATGGCGACCTTGTTCTGAGAAAAGTCTTCGAAGGCACTGAAGAAAAGAATGCCGGCAAACTCGGCACAAACTGGGAAGGACCTTACCAAGTCATGAAGGTAGTCAAACCAGGCGTCTACGAGCTCATGAAGCTAGACGGAATTCCTATTCCCCGATCATGGAATTCAATGAACCTCAAGCGCTACTACATCTAGGCCAACTCTCGGTCAAAAAAAAAAAAAAAAAATCACCGATCTATTACACTTAGGCTCGATTCCAATATATAACATGAACTATGAATGGCTTGATCCTTCTTTCGAAGGTACGTAGGCAGCCCTCACAGGCGCAGCTATAACATTAATAAAATTTCATTTGTAGCAAAGGCATTTTACCGAACTCCAAACAGTTCGTATTTTCAAGCCAAACTTTATGTTTGCCGAACTCCAACAGTTTGAATTTTCAAGTCAAACTTATGTTTGCCGAACTCTAACAGTTCGTATTTTCAAGCAGAACTTTATGTTTTCCGAACTCCAACAGTTCGTATTTTCAAGCCAAACTTTATGTTTGCCGAACTCCAACAGTTCAAATTTTCAAGTCAAACTTTACGTTTGCCGAACTCCAACAGTTCGAATTTTCAAGTCAAACTTATGTTTGCCGAACTCTAACAATTCGTATTTTTAAGCCGAACTTTATGTTTGCCGGACTCCAACAGTTCGTATTTTCAAGCCAAACTTTATGTTTGCCGAACTCCAACAGTTCAAATTTTCAAGTCAAACTTTACGTTTTCCGAACTCCAACAGTTCGAATTTTTAAGTCAAACTTATGTTTGCCGAACTCCAACAGTTCGTATTTTCAACCACAACGGTTTCCATATCGACGTCCTGGCCAGACGATCGAATAAGTCGAGCTTAGCTCGCACGCATCCTCATGGTGCAATGGATAACACACTTTCCACATTCAAAGCCGAGTTCAGTCTCGCATTAACTTCTCAGATTATCCAAACCGAGTCCGTCTCGCACACACGGATTCAATGTGAGAAAAACCTAGAGCATATTAAGATCAAACTCTAAGGTCAAGCCGAACGTCCTTCCGCGCAGATTTAAGCCGATTTCTCAACAGTCGCAAAATTAGTAAGCCGATTTCTCAACAATCGCAAAAACAGTAAGCCGATTTCTTAACACTCGCAAAAACAGTAAACCAATCTACAATATGGGTTGCCGACCCCGAATAGGTTCAGTCAAACTCGTCCTCTTCACCCGGCTAAGACCGTACTGTTTACGGCACAATTGTGTACGACAAGTTTGAGAAGTTCGTATAAAAGTACGACTTCAAATATATCAAGACACGATATAGAAAACGACTAAGTATAACATCCGAGTCCGCAATCGAAAAAATATCAAGATTCATTTAAAAAAACCCCTCTGGCAAAATGGATACCGGACTTTAAAAACCCTCCGGTCCAAGAGGGCGAGTTATAAGCCCATTTGGGCAGAAGAAAACCAAACAGATTACAAAAAAACAAAAACAACAAAGCAAGCAACTTAAACGTCTTGCCTCCGCATCGCGTCAGCACGATCTGCCGACATCGAAACCCGGTTGGATCCGAACTCGTCGAGGCCCGGTGGGACTTCATTGCCCATCGAGATCGAAACCTCCGGGTGCACTGCATCGGTGAAATGTGAGACGACCAGATCTGCATCAGTCAGTTCGCGGAGATCGATCGCAGCATATTCCGCCGACTTTTCGATCTTAAGCTTCTCGATACGAGACGGCGGAACAATAATACCGTGCTTCTTCTTGAGGCTCTCGCAAAAGCCGAGAATTCCCTGAATTTGGTTGATAGCAAGGAATGGCTTCTTTGCCCGATCGGTCGCCGACAGATGATCCTTGACCTTCTATAGCCGAACTTGGCACCTTTCGGTCACCACCTTCCTCTTCGCGATCTGCTGAGAACGGTCAGTCCGTAATCGCGAAGTTTCCGCGAACAACTTCATCGAGAGCGCATCCTTTTCCAACTCGAGCTCGGCGTTAGATCCCTTCAGTGCGGCCAGTTCCCTATTCAGCTCGGCTACCGCGCTGTCGCCAACTTCCACCCTTTCCTCGGACACGTGGAGCTCTTTGCGGAGTTCCACGACTTGAACGCTCGCTTCAAAAGCCTTACAATGGGAAGCTCCGAGCTCGCGGTCGTAAGACCCGACGATCTCGTTCGTCTGGGCAACCATCTGTTAAAATAACGAACATCAGAAACAAGGATTGAAAGGAAGGAGGAACAAACTCGGAAAGGGGTATTTACCTCAGCGGTGGTCTGGGCTAGTTTCTTAAAGGCCTCGGACTTGTGAAGGCGATCAAACGGAGGGAGAAATTCCGGGCCAAAGCTCACTCGCCGATACGTTTCGGCATAGTCCCACGAGTCGGCCGTTGGATCCGACGTTCGATGCCTCTTCGGTCCCGGAGAATCATCCGACAGGACCACCGTATCCTCTTCGACACGATGAGGCTCGGCATTCCCTCCACCACCCTCAGTACACTCGGCATCTTTAGTACCGATCCCCCCTTTTGGCTTTCTTCTTCCTCTTCTTTTCAGCCGGAAGAGAAGTGCATCCTTCAACGGGGACCTGTTCCCCAGCAGGAACATCGCCTCCAACGATTCCTTCATCGTTAGTCGTTTGTTCAGCCTCAATCGAGGAAGGAACTTCAGGATCCGTCCGTTCGGCTACGGAAGGAATACCTACATCCTCTTCGTCACCATCAAGTTCGGCAGAAAGATCGGGGATTTCGTCGAACTTCATCTTTCGGCGACGAGAGGGGTTTGCTGTGGAAAAAAAAGCAATGCAGATAAATAAAAAAGAAAAAGAAATTGCCGGACTGCGAAGAAAAATTTACCGACCTACCTTTAAGAGCTCTTTTGGCCTTTAAATCGAGCTTCTCTCGGTAGGCTTCAGGCCACCGAACTTTCCCAGCCGCACTCAATTGCTTCGCGTGAACGAAAGTGAATCCTAGTGTGGTGATAAGGAAGCCCGGTAGGTGACGATCTGAAAAGAAAAAGGAAAAATATAACTTAGGTGAAATAGTGCAGTAAATAGAAATCGAGAACCAAGATCTACCGATAGGGGTCCTCCAATGAGTTCAGTATCTCCCGTCCGGACGCTCAACGGAAGATTCATCAATCTTCACGAAGAAATACCGGGCATTCCAGTTATTAACCTTGCTCGGCTAATTCCCTGTAACAAGATCGGCTTCCGGCTTCGCGTTAGCCGATAAAAACCAAGGCCTAGCCTTCGATAAATTCACCCGAAACAGCCTTTCGAAGACATTGGCCGTGATGGGAATGCCGCAATCTTCCCCAAGAGTAAGGAGACCCATGATATTTATTACCGTGGCCGGCATGAGCTGAGAGATCGCGATGTGTCGCCTCTTGCAGTACTTATAAAAGAGCCCCGGAATAGGAAACTGAAGTCCGCAGCTTCTGAAGCACTCCTCATAGACGCATATATAGCCGTCAGGAGCGTCCCACGGACGATCGGCAGCCTTCGGGATCTTAAAGAGTAGATCGTTCGGAGCGCCGCACCGCTCTAAGGTAACCTGGACCGTCTCCGCAGTAGAGCGAGACGGCCCGATGTTCGCAGGTTTTTCGACCACCCGTCCACTAGCCGACGTGGGAACATCATCGTGACGAATCCCTGGCGAAGCAGCGCGATCGTCCGGATAAGCAGCATCATCGTCCTCCGCGAGCCGAGCTGCAAATTCCCGATCTGCCCGGATCTTATCGTCTGATTCGACAACTTCCTCTTCAGGCTCATCCTCATCGACAAGATGAGGGACTTCAATAACGACCTTCGGATTTCTCGACCCGGCAGCAGCACATTGAGAGTTGCGCCTAAACAGCTCTTCCTGAACATCACTTAGACCATCCGAACTCGAATCGGAGCTATTAACGAACAGGTCGAGATTGGGAAATTCCAGCGGAGAAGTTCGGTCATTAACAGAAGAAGAAGAAGCCATCGAATCCATATCGATCAAAAGGAAGAAATTGATAAAGAACAAGACGAAGAACTCGAAAATCTTCGAGCAAATCGGAGAAATCACGGCGGAGGAGATGATCGGAGAACGGAAAATAAATAAATTCTAGAGAGGAGGCTCGAGCGGCATTTATAGAGAAAAAGTAATGATGACGACTCCTCAAATTCTGCAACTAAATATGACGAATCGACACGTGACTCCTCGAGTTCCACGACTAAAGAAGACGAAACGACACCCTCTTCCCGAGAAAAATCCACCGAACTCGAAAGTTTGTAAATTGATTCGACCATGTGAATTCCGATCTTAACCTGCGAAAGGTCAGGATACCGAACTTAAAACGGAATCTGATCGGATCGTACCGATCTCAATTCTAATCGAGCTAAAGAATACTACTCAGAAATTCATCGAACTCATAAACTCCCTCGCCAAACTGAGGGGGGGACCAATTGTTAGAGGGGGGATTAGCACCCCCTGGTTTAACTCGGTTCGAACCGAGACTGGTTCGATCAAGGCCGGTGTACGACAGTTCGGATCGAGGACAAGTTAGCCCAAAAACATTGGGCCGAGCTCGGAATCTCGCTAAAGCCCATCTCGGCCACCGATCTAGGCCCGGCGCGAGCCCAGTCCTTACAACAAATGAAAACCCGAATATTTCCCTTTTCCCGCCGATCTCGGAAAAGGAAATATTCCCCTCGATAGAATCTTCAAGATATCAGGAAGATATCCTTATCTCGGAGAGAAAACCGGAATACTTCCTTCTTCTAATCGAGCAAGGAAAAGGAAATATTCTCCCTTAGAACTGCCTCAAGACATGATAAATAGAGGAGAAGGGTTCATTCTTCAACCCATCCAGAACTTCCGCAGAGACCAGAGAGAATACAAGAGAGCTACTTACCGATCTCAAGTTCTCCATCTTTGCAATCTTACTAAACTCTATTGTAACGCCGACTCTTGATCAATAAACAAGATTCTGACTAAAGTACTGTTTTACCCCTTTTGTGTGATTTACGGATCAACAGTAGGATCGTCTAGAACATTCACAGCTAGCCCGCAACACGCATTAAGTTGGCGTCAAAGTTGTCTTGTTTAATTAAGTGTCATCTCTTTCACTCCATTTTACGCTACACGGATCAAACATAGATTGAACAAGCGCCGCATCTCTTCCTTTTACCACTCACGCCACCAATAGAAGTGTTTTCTACTTTTTCATACTTTTTGTGTAAGAGAATACGACAAGAAGAAAGAAGTAGTGATCAAAAAAATAAAAAATAAAAAGAAAGAAGTAGTGATCACAATGGAAAGATTCTAGGGATCTGAAATAATAGGGAGTGATCTTACGAGTTTACTTTTGTTATGTATTTTAGGAGTTTAAATAAGTCTTAAGAGACATGAGAGAGAGAGACGAGAGTTTTTGGTTTTTGTGCTCATTTGTCATTCCTTTTAGTTCTTTATATCTATCTTATCGTTTTCTTTATATTGGTTCTCCCCTTTTTCAAATTGGTTAGAACGACACCGCAAAGGAATGACAAGGATGGAGACATGACTTCAAATGATAAAGAAGAACCAACAAAAGGTGGAGCGGAGACTATGCTTATGATCAAAGAGATGTTATCCAACACCCAACGTGTACTACAAACCAACACTGATGATAGTCCCCGCCACAATATGACGCCAACAGATCCGATCGAAGCCTAAGCACTGGAATCGCAATCATTCTAACAGTCGGCGACAAATCCCATCTCACCACCAAACCTTTAGATCTACCAGATTTTGACAGATTTGATTCCGTCGGATGGATCGCACGCACAGAAAAGTACGTTGTGGTCCAAGACAAACAAAAATATCATTGTCCTTTGTTTGTATGGAAAGTCCATCTCTTCACTGGATGAGATGGCTCCAACGGCAAAGAAAATTATCATGAATCAAATATTAAACGAAACTCTATAGATTTCAAAATATATTAACAAAGTCACCTACTAAAAATAAATATAATAAAAATGATTTTCCAATATTCTTCATGTTTGCACACCGACCAGCCACTTCATAGGTATAAAAATAGAATTTTGTTTCAAAGTACGATACTCTTATTATGCAAGGGAGGTAGAAATTTATATGAAAAGCTATCCAAAAATGGACGAAAAAAGAGAAACAAAAAACTTTCTAAGAATGTTAACAGAACACTGTACAGAGCTGTGAGACAAGAAGATTAAGGCAAACGGGAAAAAGAGGAATTAAAAAACATAGCTACTAAAGTCACCTTCGCATATAGAGATGGAAGCAAAAAGGACTCCTATGGCTTAGACGAAGTATAACCTAGTCTTCATACTCGGTCTCTTCATCGTCATCATCCTCATTGTTCTCCCCAAACCTCCAACCATCATCCACATTCTCCCTATCTTCCTCTGTCTCCTCGCTATCTTCTTCTTCTTCTTCCCTTTCTCCTTCAAACATTTCTTTTACTTGCCATGGTTTTTTGGTAATACTTACTTTTGCTGGTGAAGAGGTTGAACCTTTCTTTCCAGCTTTAGCTGGTGGTGTCCTCATGTTTGGCTTAGCTCTGCTCTGTTGTTTATGTGTCTGGCTTTTCCCGTTACTAGCATGTTTCCTGTAAAAATCTTGGTCACTCCCTTCATCCAAATCATTCCTGTCACTGCCGTTGTGCTTGTTCGGTGTGGGGTTCTCCGAGTTCTCTTCTTGTAAATGACCTGGATGCTCTCTCTTCAAGTGGAGCTTAAGCTTGTACTCATGTATGTAAGCTTTCTCACACCCTTCGTAAGGGCATGCGTATGGACGATCCAAAGACGCCGAGCCATAAACCGCTGCAGGTGTTTTGACAGTCCTTGATACTTTCTCTGCAGGTGGAGTATATTTGGGAGTATCTCCAGCAACATTCTGTTGAAGTGGTTATGAAATTGAGAGAGATAAGTTCTAAGATGCTTACAAAGATGGATAAATAATGGTGTAAACATGAAAGAATCTATGCATTTGTTCTGGCTATGCATCGTCACAGCATAATTTGAGTATTAACAGTTAACCCTTCTGACACCATAGTCATTGAGTCTTAAAAACTGCTTGTTTCTGCCAGTTTCGACCTACTAATAGAGTGCGGATACTGCAAGACAGTTCGAATCATGCAACATAAAGTCAAATATAGAATTCTATGCTCCAGAAAGAAAGATAGCATAGCATTAACATGCTTCCATCGAGTGAGATTAATGAAGCTTTAACGATATTAGTTACTTCTCACCTGTAGCAAAGAAAAACTAAACCCAAGGGTAAAAAATAAAGACAAACAGGTTTCCAAAGCAACACAATTTCCACCTACTCTGATTAATCCTGACTAAGGAGAGCTCTGTCTTAGTCTTAACACAAGAACATGTAATTTCGGGAAAAAATATCGAGAAAGTAACAAAACCTTTTCATGGTAGGCAGCAACATGGTTCTTTAGCTTGTATTCATGAGCATATCTCTTTCCACACCCAGAGTACGGACAGATGTGATAATTTTCTTGTGAATGAGTCTTCATGTGAGATCTGAGGTTAAAATCCAAGGAGAATGCCTGCATCCATCATCTACGAAAAGTTAGTTACATCCTGAGAACGAATTTTACAGTTACAATACGTACCAAGTAACACGTCCAATGACTAATTGAATATACTAATAAATTTGGATAATGAGAGTTACAGAATTGATCACCTTTCCACAGCCTTCATAAGTGCATACAAAGTCCCTAGCCCCAGTATGAATGAGAAAGTGTCTCTTCAGCTTTGAACTATCCAGAAATTTCTTTTACAGAAAACAGAAGAAGATGGGTCTCATTCGAAATCATGAAAGTTAATGTTAAGCAGGCGAGGCATCACGTTAAGGTTATTGTACCTTTTCACATCCAATGTAATGGCAAACATACTGCCTTTCTCCATGGATGTGGGAATGCTTTCTCAAGGCACTAACATCAAAGAAAGTCTTTCCACATCCTTCGTAACTGCAAAGAAATAGAACCTCTGTAGTAGGTTCTGGCTCAGGCTCTGGAACCTCAGGCTCTTTCTCGTTTTCTTTCAGTCTCTTCACGGTTTCCTCTGTACCAACAGAGAATTTTTTTGCATAAACCACCAAAGGAGACTAGCACATACACTTATATCACAAAGAGGATAACAGTACGCACAAACTGAAATTAGATAAAGTGATCAGAAAGAAACAACAACAAGCACATAAAATTATCTCATAAAGAGAACCACAATAAGCACAAACTGAAATTAGATCAAGTATCGGGAACAACAACAAGCACATAAAATTATATCACAAAGAGAACAACAATAAGCACAGACTGAAACTAAATAAAGTATCCAATTTTACCTGTGACCCATTTGCGAAGATAGCACTTCCCACCTGTAGCAACAATATCTTGCGGTACCCTGAAGAAAGGGAAAAAAAAACACAATTCGTCGTTGATTATATATGTAAGCCCTAATCATGTATTCTTCTGCATCTTTTGTTTGAATCAGAAGGAGGAAGAATAGGTTTTGAAATTTACCACTCCTTGATCCACTTAACAGCAGGAGACTTGGATTTAAGGATGGGACGTCTTTCGAACGGATTATGATAAGGATAGTGCTGATGCTCCATCGATTCCGAATTGGTGTAGACAAATTCGGGGGAAAAAATTAGGGTTTACAGTCTGTCTGGGGAAGAGAACGATAGAGGGGAAAGGGAGAGAGGAAGAGACCTTGAGCAATGCTTTGATAATGGAGTCTCGGTTCTATTGCTACTGTTTTATGCCGGTTTGTGGACCGGATCTATAACCGCAGTCTCTCATTCTTGGTTTTTGCCGTTCCGGCTCGACTGGTTTACGTTTGTTATCTACTTATTAAATGATCTATTTATTAGGTGACTATCCCCGCTACAGGATTTTCACCTGGTGTACTACTATGTGGAAATTTTTGAGTGAAACAACGAAAATATGAGTGAATTTTTGTGTACTACTATGAGTGAATTTTTGTGTACCCTAAGTTAATTACATTACCCTTTTCTCTGAGTGAAACAACGAAAATATCCCTGAACTTTTTTAAATGAAATATCACTTAATATATCACTTAATATTACCCAATCTTACACTCTAGTATCACCTAGTATCACCTAGTATTACCAGGTTATACCACGCAGAAGGGATTTGAACTCTGGTCGCGCGAGCACAGGTGACGCGCGTGGAGCTCGCAACCACTGAGCTCCCGTGTTTTTCGTTGTCATCTTACCGATTTAATTATATTTAACATTTACAACCATTCATTAAAAGTAAAATCGATATTTTACCAGAGAGGGAGATTTCTGATTAAAATTTGAGAAGAGTGGTATACGACAAGATGGTCCTCCGCTACAAGCGGGTTTATGTTTTGATTTTTTAATTTTTTATGTTTAGTAATTTTGTTGTTGTTAAAGATGTTGAAATTTGTTGTTGTTACTTTTGTTAGGTGTTTTTATGTAAATTGATAGCTTTGGTTAAAATTCATTTCACAACTCGTGAAAAAAAGAATTTCTAGGTTCATGACACAAATTTTTATTTGGTGATGATGTAATAAAAGATTTTAAGCTAATGCAATATAAATCCGGCTAAACATTGTGATGAGTTTTGGTAAAGAGTACATTTGTGCGTGAATGACCTTTTTCAGATTAATAGTTTTCTCCATTTGCATGAAGAAGTTGGAAAGCTGAGCTTTCTAAAAAAAAAAAAAGTTTCACTTCTTCATTCGGATGGCTCATAACTTCTTTTTCCTTCATCCTTTTATATCCCTTCCTTTCTTGTAGGCAGGCCCGGCGATAGACATGTGCAAGGAGTGCTCCAGCACAGGGCCCATTTTATTTTCAAAAAAATCATTAAGCATTTGGGGCCCAAATTTTTAAAGTTATGCAAAAAATATATTATTTCTTGTCTAGAATCATTATTTTTTTTGTTTGCAATTTTTTTCTGTAATATAGGAATTATATTACAAAAATCATCATAGATATGAAATATTTGGGGCCCAGTTGTTTTCTTTGCACATTGCCCATATTTTCATTGAGCCGGCCCTCCTTGTAGATATATTTCTTTGATTTTCTTCACCATCTGTTCATAGGATAAGAACACTTTAAATCCTCTTCTAGTCATTTTTTTGTTTTTTTTGGTTAAAGCATCTAGTCATTCACTTTCACGTTTACTCACCTAGTTAAACCCTCTCGAATTGTGATTGCTTTATGTTTATGTCTTTCGACCTGTAATCCATAAACATAAATAATTTTTTATGATAAAACACATTCTAATAAGAATACAAATAATGCCAATAAAAAACAGAGCCGCCTCAAAAGATAGATTGTATCAAATATATATATGTTTATTGAACTCCCCAAATAGCTCTTGCTCCACCATCAATTTAGGAGAATCACATTGTTAATGGGAAAAGAGAAATCATAATTTAGAGTGCGATCAAATCAAATCTCGAGACCCTCTTTACTTTTGGCTAGAGAACACAATCTCTTTTAGTTGAGTTTGAATTTGAGATCTATCTAACCGTCTTGTTGATAGATTTGAATTTGAGACTTTACCCAATTTATCTGACTCCTTCGACTCATCTTTCACCATTCTCTCTCTTACTGGTGTGTAATAACGCAAGATCATAAGTATATAGCCATGCGAGGGATAGCAAATAAGACTGAAGAATTATGGTGGAAATTCCATTGTCCTATTTTTCAATAGTCCAAGTTTGCAGATTGGAATGAGGAGAAGTGATGAACACAGAACATGAATTCAAACTTTTACTTGTATTTTAGTCAATAGTGGACAAGATTAACTGCTATTTAATCTAAAAGTATTTGTGAATCGTGATCTGTTCTTTCATCTCACCAGTCCGTTATATTAGTGTAAACCATGTGTTATCATTTCGTAGCTCTAAGGAAGCTGAAGGACGCCGATTCTAAGACTCGTCTCCTCTAGAAAAAGCGATTGCGGCGACCTAAAATGTCACTGGTCCACCAAACTGCGCAGAGAATCCAAATCAGTTTTTCAATATCTACAAAGCTAAACCCTTTACAAAATTACAAACGATAATTGGAGTCATACCTTCATCTAAATGCAACCGTTGTCAGGATTGAACTATTATCTTATGTTAGTAGATTGATGAATGTTTAGAGCTAGCAACGTGAGATAGGAGCTACAATGTACATGTTTCTACTAAAAAAAAAACAGACCAGATTAGATTGTTAGTACACGTCAAACTTAATACCAATTTCAGAATCTCAAATAAGTTACCGGGAATCCAGCACAAGCATACATATACATACCATCTTTAGAATAACATCTTGTCTTGTAATTTCTCGATAAGCAGTCTTAATAGTAGGTAGTTTTCACACGCTGGCACAACAAATGTTTGGACCAACTTTTACATTTATTCTTCTTCTTTTTTGCCAACCTTTTACATTTGTTCTTCCAACTGTAAATAAACTGCATATTATAAGATAAAATCAAATCAAATCTTAATGTTCATAACTTCTTCTTTCCAATTTTTGTAGAAAATCATATATAATCAACAGATGAAAAATGGTCACAATTAGAGAAATGCGATTTTCATAAATTTAAGTCTAAAAATAAAGAATACCCTAATAATGAGCAGCATGATGTTAAGTGTAGTTTTAGAAATATCTATATATAAAAGATAACGTTGGATTACAAGGAAACCTGAAGATTTTGATAATGGAGCTCCTCCCACTCCCCCTTGTGAACAATCACCAAATGCTTGTTACCTCACTCACTCTATGCACTTCTATATATATAGTGCTTAACCTCCTTTACCCTAGACTCTTTAGGGTAAAAGTAAATAGAGACATGACCCTTAACAGTGGTTATTTCCATAGATAATTATAGATACTATAAGGTAGAAGCCCAATCATTTGGCCCAACGTATCAATACCCGCCCCTCAAAATCAACCATGTCCTCAAGGTTGAAGTGTGTGAACTGTTGAGCCAGTGCGGCTTGAGTCCACAAGAGCATTCATAATCTGGTAGCTTCTTCTTTGTAGTGGCCATAACCTTGGCAAGTCTTTCCCTTGCTTCTCTTTCACCTGTTTCAGGACCCATAATTTTTGCATTGTAACTTTTAGAACGTGGTAACCCTTCTACAATTATCATTCCTGTCCCACGAAATAGCTCTCCAATTCTCTTGTGTGTCTTCAACTCATCGCCATGTCCTTCAAATTTACCATCACCGGATTCTGGCATTATTATCCCAATTAATCTTGAGTTTTTGGGTATAACCATCCTAACGTGACCGAGCAATCTCCCTTGCACACTATAGAAATATGGGTGATAGTAGGTGTCTCGCTGCAGATAGTTAAGGATTCCATGCAGCTCATAGTCCTTGTCCACTTCGATACATATTTCTCCCAACTGAACAGCTACCGGAAGTACAGGAACAAACAACTCCGAAATCAATTCTGTAGGTGGTGGCGTAGGAATTTCCATGTTCTCAACCTGCAAACCCCCATGTTCCACCATGATTCCCTCTCCTTGTTGCAGTGCTTTCCATGGTGTTTTGAGGTAGACTGATGCGTCACAAAGGCTGGGATATACTTGCAGATATAATGTGATTCCGTTCAATTTGTACTTCATTACCTCTTTCTAGTTAACTTCCATGCCCTCGAAAGTCTCAAGCCACTGCATTCCCAACGTTTCATATGCGCTGCCCAGCACCAAAGATAAGAAATTAGCAATTACATTGCAGTCTTTCGAAGTAAGCTCCACGTCCTCGCAAATGCCTTCTTCGCGAACTGCCTCTAAATCCATTTTCCTCTTCCTTGCAAACAGCAACAACAACCTTTTGTCAAACACTTGGCGGGCATATATATCCTTGTTCTTCATCTCGTTGTTGCGTCTCTTCTCTCTTTATATGGCAAAACCTATTTTTGTTCTCTTCACCGCTCAGGGATGTCTTCCCTTTCTCTTCAGGACTCAGATTTTTCTCTGAACGCTTTTGGATCTTAAGAAATAGCTTTTTCCATCTCTTCTTCTTTTTATTTTTCGTTACCCTTTTGTCTCTCAGAATCATTTTATCGAACACTTGGCATGTGTTTTTATCCATCTCGGCCTCTGACTGCTTTACCTCCTCTTGCTGGTGCGTTTTCTTTCCTTCTGTGTTAACAAACCCAAACCCAAACCAGTCTTCTTCCATGAATTTACCCCTCTCATAATACTGCTCCACTCTGAGAATCCAGCTTGTAGATTTTTCACCCTTGAACACCGGGATCTCGATCTCCTGTGTCATTGGTTCGTTCTCCTTCTGTGCAACCATTTGAGGAGACGGTGTCGGAATGGAGTGGAAGTTCTTCTGAGATCCTTCGATTTGACTGGCGATCCCTTCTGAAATTAGGGTCTCTTCTCCTTGGATTTTTCCAGCCTCTGAGAAACGTTGATCCTTATCCATCATTGTTGATCCGTAAATCACACAAAAAGGGGTAAAACAGTACTTTTAGTCGGAATCTCGTTTATTGATCTAAGTCGGTGATTACAACAGAGTTTAAGTAAGAAGGCAAAGACAGAAGACTTGAGATCGGTAATGAGCTTTCTCTTGTATTCTCTGTCTCTGCGGAAGTTGTGGATATCTTGATGAATGAACCTTCTCCTCTATTTATATTGTCTTGAGGCGGCTCTAAATGTGAATATTCCCTTTTCCTTGCTCGATTAGGGAATGGAAATATTCCGGATTCCCCTCCGAGATAAGGATATATTCCTTATTCTTCGGCGGTCTGTTCGCAAGGAATATTTCCATTTCCGAGATCGGCGGGAAAGAGGAAATATTCCGATTTTATCTGTTGTAACGGATTGGGCTCGCGCTGGGCCTAGATTGTAGCCGAGATTGGGCTTTCAGCGAGATTCCGAGCTCGGCCCAACGTTTTCGGGCCGACTTGTCTTTGATCCGAACCATCGTAGACCGGTCTTGATTGAACCAATCTCGGTTCGAACCGAGTTAAACCAGGGGGTGCTAATCCCCCCTCTAACAATTGGTCCCCCCCTCAGTTCGGCGAGGGAGTTTATGAGTTCGGTGAATTTTTGGGGAGTATTCTTTAGCTCGGTTAAAACTGAGATCGGTACGATCTGATCAGATTCTATTTCGAGTGCGGCGGATTTTTGGGTTCGGCGAATTTTGAGTTCGGCGAACTTCTTTCGAAAGTGAAGATCGGAACTCCCGTGATCGAATAGATTTTGGAGCTTTCGAGTTCGGCAGATTTTTCTCGGGAAAAGTGTGCCGCTTTATCTTCTTTAGTCGCGGAATTCGAGGAGTCGCGTGTCGATTCGTATTCTTTGGCCACAGAACTCGAAGAGTCGTCATCATTGCGTTTTTCCTTATAAATACCGCTCGACCCTCTTTCTGTTTTTTACTTCTGCTTTGCTTCCGAAAAGAAAAAGGTACTTTCTCTCTCTAAACGCTCTCCCTTCTCTCTAGAATTTATTTTTCTTTCCGTTCTCCGATCATTTCTCCGCCGTGATTCTTCCGATCTGTTTGAAGATCTTCGACTTTCTGGGCGATCTTCAAGCTGTTCTTCGTTAGCATTCAAGTTGTTCTTCATCAGTTCTTTCTTTCAATCGAGATGGTTTCAAGGACTTCTTCTCCTTCTGTTAAAGACCGAGCTTCTCCACTTGAGTCTCCCGATCTTGAGTTATTTATCAACAGTTCTGATTCAAGCTCGGACGGTCTGGGTGACGTAGAGCGGGAGATGTTTAGGCGCAACTCTCAGCGCGCTGCGGCCGGACCGAGCAGCTCAAGGGTTACGATCGAAGTTCCGCATCTCCTCGATGAAGATCTTCCTGAAGAGGGAGGTGGTGCATCTTTCGATCAAGTTCGGGCAGATGCCGAATTTGCTGCTCGGCTTGCAGAGGACGAGGATGCAGCTGGTCTCGATAATCAAGCTTTCTCTCCGACTGTTCGGCCAGATATAGGGGGTGATGATCCCGTATCGGCTACTAGGCGGGTTATTGAGAAACCCGCAAGTATCGGATCGTCTCGATCGACTGCAGAGACCATCCAAGTTACGTTGGAGAAGTGCGGTGCGCCAAACGACTTGCTCTTCAAAGTCCCGAAAGCTAACGACCGCCCGTGGGACGCACCTGCTGGTTATATATGCGTTTATGAGGAGCATTTTAGAAGTTGCGGGCTTCGGTTCCCCATCCCGGAACTCGTTTATAAATACTGTAAGAGGCGGCACGTTGCAATCTCTCAGTTGATGCCGGCCACGGTGATTAATCTTATGGGTCTTCTTTCTTTGGGGGAGGAGTGCGATATCCCTATCACGGCGAAGATTTTTGAAAGACTATTCCGGGTGAATTTATCGAAGGCGAAGCCTTGGTTTTTATCGGCAAACGCAAAGCCGGAAGCCGATCTTGTTACCGGGAACAAACCGAGCAAGGTTAATAATTGGAACGCCCGGTATTTCTTCGTGAAGATCGACGAATCTTCCGTCGAGTGCTCGGGAGGGAGTTACCGAACTCAGTGGAGGACTCCTATTGGTAGATACTTGTTCTTGATTTCACCTTAGTGCCTTATTTTGCCTAAATTATATTTTTCTTTTCTGTTTTCAGCTCGTCATTCTCCAGGCTTCCTTATCACCACGCCAGGATTCACTTTTGCTCACGCTAAGCAGCTGAGTGCGGCTGGAAAAGTTCGGTGGCCTGAAGCCTTCCAAGAGAAGCTTGACTTGAAAGCAAAAAGAGCTCTTAGAGGTAAATTTCGGTAGGTTTTTCTTCTCAGTTCGGCAGTCTCCTTTATCCGTGTTCTTTCTTTTTCCAGCAAAACCGTCTCGTCGTCGGAAGATGAAGTTCGATGACATTCCCGATCTATCTGCCGAACTTGACGGTGACGAGCGGGAGATGAATTCTGAAATTCCTCCTCCGCCTGAAGTCGAACCGGTAATTGTCGATGAAGGCATCGTTGGGGACGATGTTCCTACTGGGGAGCAAGTTCCTGCTGAAGGGCACACCTCTCCTCCCGCCGAAAAGAAGATGAGAAGGAAGACTAAAAAAGGAGCCCGGCAAGAGGCTGATCACACAGCTGGGGTCGGCACTATGCCTGCTGAAGGCGACGAAGGGAATACCGGCCCCCACAATGTTGGAGGTGATGATGGGGGTTCTGAACCCCAACGAGCCGAAGAGGAGACGGTGGTCCTGTCGGACGATTCTCCTGTCTCGAAGAAGCATCGGGCTTCAGCACCGGAGGTCGAGTCATTGGATTTCGCCGAGACGTATCGGCAGGTTAGCTTCGGCCCGGAATTCCTCCCTTCGGTCGATCGTCTGTATAAGTCCGATGAGTTCAAGAAATTGGCCCAAACTACTGCCGAGGTAAATGCCTTTTTCAAGTTCGTCTCTTCTTTCTTTCAATTCTTCTTTCTGACGTTCGCTGTTTTTGACAGATGATTGCCCAGACGAATGAGATCGTCGGGTCATACGAACGTGAGCTCGGAGCTTCGCGCCGTAAGGCTTTCGAAGCGAGCGTCCAAGCCGTGGAACTCCGCAAAGAGCTCCGAGTCTCTGAGGATAGAGTGGAAGCCGGCGATCGTGCAGTAGCCGAGCTGACCCGCGAACTAGCCGTGCTGAAGAGATCCAATGCCGAGCTGGAGTTGGAAAAGGATGCCCTTGCGACGAAGCTATTCACGGAGACTTCAAGTTTGCGGGCTGGCCGCACTTATCAAATCTTGAAGAGGAAAGCGGCAACTGAAAAATGCCAGGTTCGTCTTCAAAAGGTTAAGGACCATCTGGCGGCGGTTGATCAGGCAAGGAAACCATTCCTGGCCGTTAATCAGATCCATGGGATCCTCAGCTTCTGCCAGAGTCTGAAGACGAAGCACGGTATCGTCGTCCCGCCGTCTCGTATTGAAAAGCTTGAGAAGCTGAAGGCTGAGAAGTCGGCAGAGCACGAGGCGATCGACCTCCGTGAGCTGGAAGACGCGGATCTAGTCGTCTCGCCCTTTACTGATCCGGTTCACCCGGGAATTTCACCCTCGATGGGTAATGAAGTCCCGCCAGGGCTTGATGAGTTCGGTACTAACCGAGCTTCGATGTCGGCGGACCAAGCTGAAGCGATGCGGAGGCAAGGTGTTTAGGCCTTTTTCCTACTTCATGTAATATGTTTAGTTTTCTTTTGCCCGAATGGGCTTATAACTAGACCTCTTGGACCGGAGGGTTTTTAAAGTCCGGTATCCGTTTTGTGGTTTTGCCCGAGGGGCTTTTGAATGAATCTGATTTTTATCGATCTTTTTATTTTGAGTGTTTATGCTTTGTTATTTCTCAAGTTATTTTTACGCCGAGTTCTGATATATTTGAAGTCGTACATAATACGAACCTCTCGAATTTATCGTACACAGTGGTGCCGTAAACTGTACGGTCTTAGCCGGGTGAAGAGGATAAATTCGACTGAACCTGTTCGAGGTCGGCAATCCCTATCGTAGATCGGCTTACTGCTTTTGCGATTGTTGAGAAATCGGCTTACTTGTTTTTGCGACTGTTGAGAAATCGGCTTACTAGTCTTGCGACTGTTGAGAAGTCGGCTTAGATTTGCGAGGAAGGACGTTCGGCTTGACCCTAGAGTTTAGTTTAAGAGTACGTGAACAGCCCATCTTAATATGCTCTAGGTTTCTCACATTGAATCCGAGTGTGCGAGACGGACTTGGCTTATTTAGCTCGGATAATCTGAGAATTTGGTGCGAGACTGATCTCGGCTTTGAATGTGGAAAGTGTATTATCCATTGCACCATGAGGATGCGTGCGAGCTAAGCTCGGCTTTATCAGATCGTCTGGCCAGGACGTTGATATGTAACCGTTGGTGGTTGAAAATGCGAACTGTTGAAGTTCGGCAAACTAAAAGTTTGACTTAGAAAATACGAACTGTTGGAGTTCGGCAAACTGAAAGTTTGACTTAGATAATACGAACTGTTGGAGTTCGGCAAACTAAAAGTTTGACTTAGAAAATACGAACTGTTGGAGTTCGGCAAACTAAAAGTTTGACTTAGAAAATACGAACTGTTGGAGTTCGGCAAACTAAAAGTTTGACTTAGAAAATACGAACTGTTGGAGTTCGGCAAACAAAAAGTTTGACTTAGAAAATACGAACTGTTGGAGTTCGGCAAACATAAAGTTTGGCTTAGAAAATACGAACTGTTGGAGTTCGGCAAACATAAAGTTTGGCTTTAGAAAATACGAACTTTTGGAGTTCGGCAAACATAAAGTTTGGCTTTGAAGGTACGAACTATTGGAGTTCGGTAGAATGCCTTGGTAAAATTTTATTAATGTTATAGCTGCGCCTTGTGAGGGCTGCCTACGTACCTTCGAAAGAAGGATCAAGCCATTCGTAGTTCATATTACATATTAGAATCGAGCGTATGTGTAGTAGCTCGGTGATCTCTTTTTTTTTTTTTTTTTTTTTTTTTTTTTTTTTTTTTTAGCGCTTGAGGGTTGGCCTAGATGTAGTACCGCTTGAGGTTCATGGAATTCCACAAACGGGGAATGGGGGTTCCGTCTAGCTTCATGAGCTCGTAGACGCCTGGTTTGACTACCCTCATGACCTGATAAGGTCCTTCCCAGTTTGTGCCGAGCTTGCCGGCATTCTTTTCTTCGGTGCCTTCGAAGACTTTTCTCAGAACAAGGTCGCCATCGGTGAAATGACGTCCGCGGACCTTTTTGTTGTAGTAGCGTGCTGCCAAGTTCTGATAATTTTGAATCCGAAGTAAGGCTTGATCGCGTTGTTCCTCGAGATTGTCGAGGTTATCGAGCATGATTTCGTCGTTAAGATCAGGATTTTTTACGAGCATCGTCCGACGGATAGTCGGGATGGTGAGTTCGGCGGGGCATAGGGCTTCCACGCCATAGGCCATGAAGAAGGGGGATTGCCCCGTTGACGATCTTGGGGTCGTTCGGTATGACCATAAGACTCCGTCGAGTTTATCTGACCATGTCCCTTTATGAGTATCCAATCGTTTCTTGAGGCCGGCTATGATTGTTTTGTTTGTTGCTTCGGCCTGACCGTTGCTCGGCGGGTATCTTGGTGTGGAAAAACTTAGTCGAATTTTCCACTTAGCGCAGAAGTCGTTGAATAGTGTTGATATGAATTGGGGACCGTTATCGGTGATAATCTCGTACGGAATTCCATGTCGGCAGATAATGAATTTCCAGACGAATTTTTGAACGTCAGAGGCGAGGATGACGGGATATGCCTCGGCTTCTACCCATTTGGTAAAGTAATCCGTCATGACGAGGATGAACTTTTTTTGCGTAGTGGATCGTCTGAAAGGACCGATGATGTCCATCCCCCATCGCATGAATGGATACGGAGCTGTCGAAGTGGTTAGCAGCTCGGTAGGAAGATGTATCATTGGGCCATGTCTTTGGCATTTGTCGCACTTCGCGACGAACCTCTCGCAGTCTGCTTGCATACTTGGCCAATAATAGCTTGCTCTCTTGATTTTCAGGGCTAGAGATCGGCCGCCGGAGTGATTGCCGCCATCGCCTTCGTGTATTTTTTTCATGACTTCCTGAATTTCATCGCCTGAGATGCATTTGAGGAGGATTCCTGCTGCACTCCAACGAAACAGTCCGTCTTTGATAAGTATGTAGCGAGCGGCTCGCATTTTGAGTCGTCGAGCGGCCCATCTATCGGCCGGAATTTCGCCATCGATGATGTACATTTTTATCTCCAGTGTCCAATTGGCGGGAGTCTGCTCGTCGGACTGTTCGAGGTCTATTGGCTCGTGAAGTCCGTCCGTCTGTTCCTCCGTTTCATCGTCTGATCGGGCCGATTCGTCGACTTGCAGCGTGTCGTTGTTGCCTTCGGCGGTACTAGAGTGTTCGGGCTCGGTGTCTTGATCGGGCTCGATGGTTGGAGTCCGTCTCTGTCGACGTAAGACAGGTTCAGTCGCAGGATTTTCCTCGTAATCCTGTCTACGAGTCGTGACGATGCATTGTTCTGTGCTTCCGATACTAGGTTCCGATATACTTTCCACCGGGATCGTTCGTTTGAGGTGAGGGTCGGAGCTCGAAGCCAAAGCAGCGAGTGCGTCGGCTGGAGCGTTTTCGCCCCGCGGAATCTTGGTAAGTTCGAACGAATCGAATTCGGCAACGAGTTGTTTGACGAGCTTGAGGTATGCGTCCATTCGATCATTCTTGGCGTCATACTCCCCGCTGAACTGACTTGCGACGAGCTGTGAGTCGCAGTAGGCGTGAATGCGTGTAACGCCGATGGCTTTGGCCAAACGTAGTCCGGCAATTAGCGCTTCGTATTCTGCCTCGTTGTTAGACGCGTTGAACGTCAGGCGGAAAGATTGCTCCAAGATTTCTCCCGTTGGAGATTTGAGGCGAATGCCTATTCCAGAGCCTCGGTGAGACGACGACCCATCGACGTGAAGGATCCATTGTTCGGCGGTTATGACATCAGTGTTGACGTATTCCGGAGATAGTTCAATGAGGAAATCGGCGAGGACTTGTGATTTGATGCTTGTCCGGCTTTTGTAATCGATGTCGTACTCGCTGAGTTCGATAGCCCATTTAGCCAACCGGCCGGACTGGCTTGGGCTATGCAGGATTGTCCGGAGTGGTTGATCGGTTAGCACGGTGACTGAGTGTGATTGGAAATAAGGGCGCAATTTCCGAGCTGAAACAACAACGGCGAGGGCCAGCTTTTCGAGAGTCGGATATCGCCCTTCAGCTCCATCTAGTGATTTGCTGATATAGAAGATCGGTTTTTGTTCGCCCCGGTCTTCCCGAACGAGGACCCCGCTGATCGCCGAGGTTGAGATCGCGATGTAGAGATAGAGGGTCTCGCCGTCTTCAGGTTTTGCCAAAACTGGTGGTGTTGATAAGTATTCTTTGAGCTGCTTGAATGCTTCCTCGCACTTATCATCCCACTCAAGATTTTTGTTTCCGCGCAGCAATTGGTAGAAAGGGAGACACTTATCGGTGGACCGGGAGATAAACCGGTTGAGTGCGGTGATGCGTCCTGTGAGTCTTTGCACCTCCCTTCTCGTTGTTGGAGATGGTAAGTCAAGGATTGCTGAGATCTGTTTAGGATTGGCTTCGATTCCCCTTTGAGTCACGATATACCCGAGGAATTCTCCGGAGGTTACACCGAATGTGCATTTGGTCGGGTTAAGCTTCATGCCGTACTCGTTTAGGATGTCAAAACAGGTGTTAAGATGTCCGGCGTGATCCTTTGCAACCAGTGATTTGACGAGCATGTCGTCGATGTAAACCTCCATTGTTTTGCCGAGCTGGCTAGCGAACATCCGATTAACGAGGCGTTGGTAGGTAGCACCGGCGTTTTTTAGGCCGAACGGCATCACTTTGTAGCAATAGATACCGCGATCGGTAATGAATGAGGTCTTCTCGCGATCGTCCGGGTGCATGAGTATCTGATTGTAGCCTGAAAAGGCGTCCATGAATGAGAGGAGTTCGTTCCCGGCGGTGGCTTCGACGAGTCTGTCGATATGTGGGAGTGGGAAGCTATCCTTTGGGCAGGCTTTGTTCAGGTCGGTAAAGTCGACGCATATCCTCCACTTTCCGTTCTTCTTCTTCACAACGACCGGGTTTGCCAACCAGTCGGGATACCGAACTTCTGTAATCGATCCTGCGCTAAGTAATCTTTCAACTTCATCGTTTACAGCTCGGGCTTTTTCGGGACCGAGCTTGCGTCGTTTCTGTTTGATCGGTTTGAAGGTGGAGTCGATGTTGAGTTCATGGCGTATTATCTTTGGGTTGATTCCGGGCATATCTGTGATTGACCAGGCGAAGGTCGAAACGTTTCTTTTGAGGAGTCGGATTAAATCCTCTTTGATGTCTTTGTCGAGCTCGGCTCCGATTCCTACGCATTTTTCCGGATCGAAATCATCGATATTGACTTGGACGATCGTTTCGCGTCGCGGCAGATCGGGATCGTTTGGGATTTTCTTCTTATTGATCACGCAGGTGCGGGGGAGTGGTCCTCAGTTTGCATTCGTTTATGAAACACGTTCGGGACATCACCTGGTCGCCTCTAAGGGTGAAAACTCCGGAAGGTGTCGGGAACTTGACGCATTGATGATACGTTGACACGACTGCTTTCATCGAGAATATCCACGGCGTGCCGAGTATTACGTTGTAGATCGCGGGTTTGTTTAGCACCAAGAACTTGACCATTCGACATATTCCCCCGGTATACATAGGAATTTTGACCGTTCCTGCTGTCATGGTTTGCTCGCTTGAGAATCCGGTGAGTGGTTCGATGTTCGGTCTGATTTGGTTGTCGGGAAAATCCATATTTTTCAGCGTATCCTTGAAAATCACGTTAACCGAGCTCCCAGTGTCGACCAAAATTCGCCCGACTACGACATCACCGATGAGTGTCTCGACGACTAACGGGTCGTTATGCGGCATATGAAGTCCTTCCGTGTCGGCCTCAGAGAAGGTGATCGGCGTTCCGCAGGGTGTAGTCTGATGTGACTGTTTTGCGGCCACTGCTTCCTTACTGTATGTCTTCAGAGCTCGGACGGAGTAGTTGCATGTTTCCAATGCACCCATGATCATGTTGACACGTTTTCGAACCTGCGGAGGTTGTTGAGTTTCCACGTTGTCCTCCCGATCCCGTTTCGGTTGTTCGTCGTCGGTTTTGTCTTTCTTTTGCTCGGCAGGCTTGTTCGGTTTGGAGTTACGTCTCCTACCGTTATCGTTACGGCGCGGTCTGTTCGAGGGTTGGAAGGCTCCTTCGACTGGAACTTCCCCCTTTTTGTACTTCATCATCAGGAACTCCTGTAGATGTCGGCACTCTTCGGTCGAATGGTTTCCATACCGGTTATGGAAATTGCAGTACGGTACGGATCCAGTGGTGTCGGGCTCTTTTGGCTCATCCAACCGAACCCAAGTGTTTGACCAGGATTGCTGAGTTTGGACCGTATTGATGGGTTATTTCGGGGGAACGTACAGTTTGTCCTTAGTGGCGGGCTGTTTCGTGATTGCGTATCGCCTATCTTTCTCGGATCTTTCCTCCTCCTCCATGATGAAGATATGCGCCCTGTGCAGGATGTCCTCCAATGTCTTTGGATTATTGCGTTTGATCTCCCTGTGAAAGTCCGATTCGTACCAGGTGGCTTTGTAAAGAGCCTCGATTGCGGCTTCGTCGTCGATCGTGCAATGGGATACAACCTCTTTGAAACGTTCCATGAAGTTGCGTAGGGGCTCGTCCTGCTTCTGCTCGAGGGCCCAGAGTTCGGCGTTCTTTGTTTTCTGCTTGATAAACATGGTGAAGCGTTTGAGGAATTTGGTAGTGAGCTCGTTATAGCTGTTTACCGAACTTGGCTCGAGCGTTGAAAACCAATCGAGCGCGGCTCCGGATAAGTTCTCCACGAATAGTTGGCACATGGCTGCGTCCTTCTCGGTTTCCGAGCCGAAACGAAATCGGTTCATTGTGATGACAAACGAGGTCAAGAAGTGTTTAGGATCGGTAAACCCGTCGTATGATGTGATCTTGACTCTTTCCAATCGTCGGACTGGAGTGTTGACGACTTTGTCGGTAAACGGCGTCATCTGTGACTCTTGAATTACTCGGTCGATCTCCGGCGCCGAACTCGTAGCCTGATGGACTTTGGTCCGCATATCTTGTAGTTGGGCCTGGACCTTGGCGAATTCCAAATTCACGGAGGCTTGGTCCGTGATGTTGATTTCCGAACCGGTCGCGGAGGATCTTCTTGTCGGCGGGTCGATCGTGCTTGGGGGTTGAGCGTCGGTTAAGTCGGACTAGAGATTTCGGCGTAACGTGCTTTCGTTGGCGGGGGTGACCGGGTTTGGATCGAGGATACCGATCTGATTTCGGCGCTCAAAATGGGATGCTATGAGAGACGCGATCCGCTCTTCGTTCTTTTTGTTAATTTCGGCGAACTGCGCTGTCATAGCTTCTATGAAGACGGTCGGATTCGTGAATATCGAAGCAGCCGGAGGCTGTGGAAGAGTCCGAGATGGATTGACCTGATTGTCTTCTCCAACAAGTATGGTCGGAGGGGGTCTTCCTCCGGTTGTCTGTAGTTCGGTATCGATAGGATTGAGCTCGTCGATCCGTGGGTTTTGATCATCGGTTTCTGAGCTGTTGACGGGGGCTGCGGTGGTATCGACTGGAAGAACCATTGCCGAACTTCAATCAAACGATATCCGAAAGTACTGTTCTATCTGTCCCCACAGTCGGCGCCAATTGTTGATCCGTAAATCACACAAAAAGGGGGTAAAACAGTACTTTTAGTCGGAATCTCGTTTATTGATCTAAGTCGGCGATTACAACAGAGTTTAAGTAAGAAGGCAAAGACAGAAGACTTGAGATCGGTAATGAGCTTTCTCTTGTATTCTCTGTCTCTGCGGAAGTTGTGGATATCTTGATGAATGAACCTTCTCCTCTATTTATATTGTCTTGAGGCGGCTCTAAATGTGAATATTCCCTTTTCCTTGCTCGATTAGGGAATGGAAATATTCCGGATTCCCCTCCGAGATAAGGATATATTCCTTATTCTTCGGCGGTCTGTTCGCAAGGAATATTTCCATTTCCGAGATCGGCGGGAAAGAGGAAATATTCCGATTTTATCTGTTGTAACGGATTGGGCTCGCGCTGGGCCTAGATTGTAGCCGAGATTGGGCTTTCAGCGAGATTCCGAGCTCGGCCCAACGTTTTCGGGCCGACTTGTCTTTGATCCGAACCATCGTAGACCGGTCTTGATTGAACCGATCTCGGTTCGAACCAAGTTAAACCAGGGGGTGCTAATCCCCCCTCTAACAATCATGAGTTTTTCGAGGCGTTCAATAATATTCATCTCACACATCTGCTTCTTTATCTCCTCGAGGGTCTTCTCCAGCGATGCGATTCTCCCCACTTTCTTTTCCAGACTCTCAACTGCTTTCTCTAGATCGGTCTTCTTTGTTGATTCCATTTCTTTTCCAGATTTCGAATGGCTCGGATACCAAGTTGTTAAGTGTAGTTTTAGAAATATCGATATATAGAATATAACGTTGGATTACAAGGAAACCTGAGAATTTTGATAATGGAGCTCCTCCCACTCCCCCTTGTGAACAATCACCAAATGTTTGTTACCTCACTCACTCTCTGCACTTCTATAAATATAGTGCTTAACCTCCCTTACCCTAGACTCTTTACGGTAAAAGTAAATAGAGATATGTGGTTATTTCCATAGATAATTATAGATACTATAAGGTAGAAGCCCAATCATTTGGCCCAACGTATCACATGAGCAATAGTATCATTGAACTTTAATACAATGAGCCAGAAATTCTTTAAGAACTTCTTTCCTTTGGGAAAAATAATTCCATATCATTAAACTATGATTTCATCATCATCACACTTTTAGACACATTATCTGCTCCTTGTTCAGTTTCACCTCTAGCGATGCTCTTTCAACTTCAAGAACAGAAGTAGTATCGCATAAAATACCATTTACAAACCTTGGGATATTAAGACTGATATAAATTTTAATATTAAAATTCTAAAACTTTCCCAAAAATTTAGTTTCCCTTTCTTCATATTGGTTCTGAAAAATTATAAGGAAAAAAATTCAAACACTATAATCCACCAGATATCATCAGCATAAGAGACAACTAATTCGGACCAAATAGTAAGCATAAGGTAATAAAGCATCTTGCAGAAAATCACATGAATGTTATTTTTGGAGCCTCAACATGCTTACCGACTCTAAGACTCAAGTTCTCAAGGACATCTGAAAGTTGTATAGCCAATTTCTACAAATTGTTTTGCATAACAAACTTATGAATAAACGCAATGGTCTTTAAAGTTGTAAACTTGAGAGTGGGAGATAACAACCAAACTAATATGCAGAGTGTAGAGACCATTTTCTAATCGAAGAACAAAGAAAATAACCAAAAGTCTAATGCTTGAAACCGTTTTAGTCATACCAGTTCTTCATGCACTAACTATCAAAGAATCAAGCGCTTAAGAAAACCCATTCCCGCGATTTTTCTTCCTAATCATCTCGTAAACTCACCTTAAGAGCATTAAAAAAGCTTGCTTGAGCCTCCTTGTCAGTTAATCTTGAGAACAAAGAAGAGGTGTATAAATTTATAATCTAACTCGTTCTAGAAAAAAATGTGAAAAAATTACCGAGAATGGGATTGGTAGCATCATCCTCTTCATCTGGTTTCTCGACCTTGTCTCCCTTTTTTCAGTATCTCCTCCAGCAGCCTCTTGCGCTTCTCATCTGCAGTGGAAAACTCATACATTAAAGTAGGACTTGTTGATCCAGGGGATCACTAAGTGTGTTTAAAGAGTGATTAGGAGATGAGAGGTGAGATTTTCGTTAATTAGAGCAATTTAACCACTATTAAGGCAGGCCGGGGGAAAGATGAGTAGGCCGGGGGCCGTGTTTCTTTTTATTGATGGTGAGAGAAATGAACAATTTAGAGTTACGAACTGGTTCCGAAGGACGTCCAGTTCGGCGTTCTAAACTGTTGCCTTGTTACAAAGAGAGAGAGACCGGGTAATTTCCGCAGGTCTCCAAGTGGCTCCAAATCCAAAAGTCCTCTATCTAGTGAGAGAGTAATAAATGCGAGATCCTTCCGCGGTCGGGGGTCCCAGTCCAGATATCTCCAAGTGAAGGTGCGTGAGAGGGTATATATAGCAAGAACCGCGTAGACGGCTCTCCGCGATTCGGGGATGTCGTGATGTTGACAAGACAGGTCGTGAACAGTGCAAGGTATGTCGTGAACAGCGCCGGTGAACAGTGTCGGTGAACAGTGCAAAGCATGTCGTGAACAGTGCCTGTGAACAGTGCATGGCATGTCGTGAACAGTGCCCGTGAACAGTGCAAGGCATGTCGTGAACAGTGCATCTTCGTGCGGCGTCAATGTCAGCCCGGGGTGCGAGCTCGGGATGGGAGCTCGGGGGGCGAGCTCGGGATGGAAGCTCGGGGAGCGGGCTCAGGATGGAAGCTCGGGGTGCGGGCTCGGGATGGAAGCTCGGGGTGCGAGCTCGGGATAGAAGCTCGGGGTGCGAGCTCGGGATAGAAGCTCGGGGTGCAAGCTCGGTGCCGTCCTTGGTCGAACGCCGACTTCTGGCTGATTTCGACCAGGCGGGCCTTATTTGCTGAGATGAGCCTAGCTAATTGGGGGTGCTAAACCCACCTCCAACAGGACTTTGAGATAACATTGAGTTTAGAGAAATAAAAAGTACCTTAGCATTGAAATAATATAACTTGTTTGAAGAATGCATCAATGATCTTAACACTACAACGAGTCAACGACCATGTAGAGTTTTAAAACGGAATGTATTTCTAGTTGACAAGGAAAATTAAAATACAGAGTCAACCACTAACAAAACCTTTTGGTGTCTTCTCTGGACACTACAATCACGGCTATGCAGAGCTGTGACAGAGCAGCTGGACCTGTAAATGCCGACTTATACAGATTCAGTTCACTTCGTACAAACAGATTTTTAAACACACAAGAAATTCCAAAATCAAAATAAAAATCGAGGAATGGGAGAGATACCTGACGGTAATTGGGAGCACCTAGGAGACATACGCTTGTTCTGACAAGCTGGAAAATGGTCGCTCTTAAGAATCGTAACTGATCCATCTCTCAACTTCATCTGCTCTGGCTACAAAATTGAAGAGGATATGAACCGAATCAAGGAAATTTAAGAGCATAAATCAAAGGGTGGTGTGAATAATTACCAATTGAAAATCAGATCGATGGACCCAATATATGAATTGGGAAACGATGCGAACAAAGTAAAATAAACGAAAAAGAAAGAAAAGATATGGAGATCGGGAAGCACCTGAAGAATAGACGATGAGATTTTGAGTAAGAAGAAACATCGGAAAGAAAAGATATTTATATTCCTAAGCCACTAAAACCTATGAGAGAAGAGGAAGAAGAGAGGATGAGTTGCGTTGGTTTCATTTGTGAACGTAAGAGAGAAGCGGAACATGAGACGACGGGAGTTTGAGATTTTGCATAGATGCCGCGGCGCTCTGTCCAGTGCTGACATGGCAAACAACTGTAGAGAGTTAATCATTTTTTATATATTAGATTAGGAATATTTAAATTTTAAATTGATAATTCGTATAATTATGACTCTAGATCTATTATAATATTTGCAAAGTGAATTGCGCTGTGGTTGAAAGTTGAGATTTCTTAAATTACTTTAATACTCTTAATGAAAAAACATTCTCTGATTGATTTGTTTTATTTAATTAATCTGTTATTAAATAGGAATCTAATTAAACTGTGATTCAAAAAGGAAATAATCTGTTATAAGATAAAAAAACGAGACGTAGATCATTGCCTGGCCTGAAGGGAAGCGGTCCAAACCGGTGTTTGTTTTTGTCGACAATATAATATATATCTAGCGGTCGATTGTTTAACAAAAAAAAATATGGTAGCTTTGTTGGTTAGTGACCCGAATTATTATCCCACGTGTAGCAGATTCGAATCCCCCCGAATCGATTAAACTTGTTTTAGGTTTTTCAGATTCTTATGCTACGCCTCTTTCCTAAATCAATTTATCTTATTTAATTAATTCAGGTATAAAAAAGAAGGGTTCTCGCGATTAAAAAGTAGAAATATGACATTTTGTTCGTTTTAATTCAAAACAGAATTTTTCCTCATCGTAAATAATTAAAATTTGCTAAATAAAATGATAATATCGTATCTATGTTTATCGGCATAAATTAAAAAGAAAAATGTGTTTCGATTAATCAAAGAAAAATATTCGGTTATATCGTAGTTAAAAAAATGGAAAACGTCTAAACCCAAAACAACATTTCGTATAAATAGTTTATGTCTCCTCTCATATTCGTTACATGTTCTCTTTTTCTGTTTTCGTTATAAGGTTTAACCAAGTTTCTTTTTCAAATTTAGTTTACAAAATGATAGATCTTGATTTATTTGTTGTTACTTCTTTGCTTTTGTTGTATTTGGTATGAAACTGATATTTTGATTTTGGTTTTTGTAGGGTACTAGGTATATACCCGCGCTACGCTGAAAGATTTTTTTTTAATACATTTTTTTTGTTAGTTTGATGTTGTGTTTTTTGATGGATATAATTTTAATGTTGTAATGTCAAATACTTAATAAGTAGTTTGGAAGAGAATGGTAGCTATATTAATAAGATATAGAATGAATATTCAAAATATAAGCACATGGCTAAAATTTAAATTTGTGGAATGAAAAAGCAAACTTGACTCTCTAAATTCATGGCCATTGCTTTTTACTCGGTTCACCATCACTTTGGTTGATCCCGATTTCCCCCTACGGATGATAAAATTGTATATTAAATTCATCCATATTATATTAAATTTTATTTTGATCAACATTATTCATTAACCAAACACTTAATTACTATTGTTTTGATTAAACACTCAACCATATAGTCAATTTAACAAGTGGGGAAAGGACAAATCCAAAGTAACCAAAGCTTACAAAATTTGTTGAAATGACAGTTTAGTCTCTTGAGCTTGATATTTAAGATTGAAACTTCTAAATCAATAAGAGAGTAGAAGAATCATACACGTTAGATACAAAATAATGAAATATCACCATTTCATAGTTGATACGGCAGCGTTTAATCCATCAATTGACGTGTATTTAATCCATCTAAAGAAAAGAACCTCCAGAAAGGCAGAAACAATCCATCAACTTGCTTCATCATGTTTCTTTAGCAATCAAAATTTTTAAGATGAGTTTGAATCTCGCATCGTCTTCAACCTCAAACCATGTTTTATTTTCAATCCGATTCTCTCATGGAAACAACTGAATTTCTCAAACCGACAGAATCCCTAAAAGAGCGAAACCCTTTTGCGTTAGGTCTTCAATTAACTTGGTTGGACCCAGACAATCGCCTTCTCGGCTCCCAAGTTTCGAGGAACTCGACACCACAAACATGCTGCTCCGTCAGAGAATCGTCTTCATGGTTTCTCAGGTTTCTTCCCAAATTTCTCCTTTTTACGAATTTTGATGCCAGAGTTTGTCTTTTCTGAAATTTTCTGTATAGATAATCGGTTTATGATATCCTAATGAAACTAAACGAGATTTACTCTAGAAGATAGTTATGTATAAATTATTTTAATAGTGTTGTAGCTGTGGACGGATTAGTTACTTGAGAGACGGACAAAAAGCAATAAGAAACCAAAAAGGCAAATACTTTTTTTCAAAGCACGTCTCTTGAAACACTGATAAGCTAAAAATCTGAAAGCATAACGATTAACCGACATAAGTTGTGTTCTTTCCTCTTTGTCGTCTTTACCAATTCCTGTTTGTTTTGTCCCACACAAACATTGTAGGAATCTGAGCGTATGTCAAGCTGCGTGCAAGGGCATCAGATTGATTAGTTTCCATCCATTGAGTGAACATTGTCTTCGATAGTGCCATGCTAACATCTTCTGGATCTTCATTCTCATTGAAAACCACATTGTCTTCGATAGTGCCATGCTAACATCTTCTGGATCTTCATTTTCATTTTCATTCTCATTGAAAACCACACGGAAGTTCAGTAACAATGCTTGTAGTTTCAAAAGTAGGAAGCGTCTCTCCATCTTCCGTTTTGATCTTCTCCTCATTTCCAACTTTGGTATTTTTACTTGATCTTCTCCACATAGCGTTCAAATTTGGTTCTTGTGCAGCCATCTCGTTGAATCTGTGAAGAAAATAATTAAAAAACCAACACTTGCAAAAATATATAGATGTTAAGTTTGTAAGAAGGAATTAAGCAATTTGACGTACTTTGAACGTATATAGAATTTGTGATGAGTAGAAGAACAATGATCAAGTGGCTATTTATATTTGTTTGCTTTTGTATATATATTAAATGTTTTAGATGAATATTGTCTCTTCGTTTTTGATAAATACATTTCAAATGTATGAATACTTTGAATTTAGACTTTATTTAATAGAGAATTTGAAGTAAACATCACGTTTTACCAAGTGCAATGTTAATGAGTTACTGATCAAAACTTGAAGCATCGGTGAAGTTAAACTTGAAGCATTTGGAATTCTTTCTTTTTGTATCATTATTTTAATATATTGTTTAATACTTTAGTAAAAAAATGATAAACAAAGATATTAAGCGAAGAAAATAGTGAAAACACCAAAATCCGAATAAGAGTAATATTTAATAACTCATATAAACATGTCGTTTTTACATTATGAATAATATAGTTTATCCTTGCTACCATATGCTTGAAAGGCATGCTCAAAAATTATTATCTCAATCACGCACTTTACCTATTCGACGAAATGCCTGAATGAGAATGTTGTTCTGCGGAAGCAGGTGAGTGTCTTGTGTGTACATCGAATATTTGTTTTATTTTTTTATCGCTCTGATGTCTAAGGTTTTTTTTTAAATAGTTTTGGAATTTTTGAACAAAAGGGTTTTGGTGAACATAAATAGTAGAGAATCGAGTATATAGTAGTTGTAATTAATAATTTAGAACACTTAGTATAACATGATTTGTTAGGTTTTATTAGTAAATAAAAGAGAGAATGAAGTGTGACAACACTTGGTAAGTGGCCAGCAGAACCTGTGTGATTATCACGTTTTTGTCCTCTTTCTGCCTCCCCACTCCATTAGTAAACTTCTTCCTGGTTTTTTTCTCTTTGCTGGTTTCTTTCTCCTGTTCGTTTGTTTTTTGTTTGATTAGTTTTCAAAAACTGAAATCTGCATACTTATTTAGACGATTTGAAAATACATGGTTCTTTGTATTGGAAATTGTTGAAAATCTCTTTGTAAACGACATTCATGATTGCTGGCGTTGTCTGTTTGCTTGTTGTTTCACTCCAAATGCATAGTCCTTTTTTCGAGGTGACCCGAGATAAAGCAACATAGAGTTGTCGATGACTGAAAATATGTTTTGGTAGATAGATGCCAACGTTCTCTAAACTTTGTCCTTGACTTTTGTTTATTGTCATAGCATAACACACTCTTATTGGAAATTGCCGCCTTCGCATCTTGTATGGACAATTTGTATCTGCAGTTGTCATTACGATCCTTGGTATAAGGATTTTCTTGCCAGCATTTGTGCCAACTAACATCTCTGCTTCGAGCACTTTTTCACCCAAACGCGTAATCACCAGCCTAGTGCCATTGCACAATCCTTCTTTTTGGTTTATGTTTCTTAATAGTATGACCGGTGCGTGTTTCATTAACATAAGGCGATGGTTTGGTAATCCCGAGCACTTGAGTGCGTTTAGATACTCTGTTGTGTATAGAAGGTTAACTCCATCCACATCAATATCATCGTTGCCAATACTGTCAGCAATGAGATATTCTTTCATGGGGCCTCTGATTTTTGTTAAGAAAAAATCATTTATCGCGTCCACTGTTTCGTTCCTTGGCGTAAGGATGGCACGAACACGCAAATACTTGCAGTCTTGAAAAGAATTTTCCAAATCTGGGAAAGTTGATTTCTGAATTTCCTCTAATGGGTTCCCGCCTTTCGCCAACATCAGTGTTTTGTCAAGCTCTATGTTGTCATTCTCTTGAAAATCTTCTTGTAAGAGAGGTACCGTTTTAGCTTCTCCATTCCCTACTTGTAAAATCCATTTAGCAAACTCTTTTTCATCTTCTTGCACTCTCATGTTTGTGGAAAGGATGCCTATGGAGCAGTTTCCCCACACGGAAGATCTATTGAGTGACGCCAAAACTGTATCATGTCTACTGCCTTGTTGGATGACTGGCAATACTTGTCAAAAATCTCCACCTAACAAAACCGTTTTTCCTCCAAATTGTTTTTCTGTAGCATTAGGGTCAACAAAACTTATGATATCCCTTAATGTACGATCAAACTAAAAAAAGGACTCATGAAATGGACTCTGGAACAATGAAGTAAAAAGAAAACATGATAGAAATAATATAGTAAGGAAAATACCTTTTATAAAGTGACTGCATTCGAGAGCTTTCCTATTTTCATGTTGACTTCCTTTTGCGCAAAGAAAAATAAAAACACAATTTCGAATGTCCATTAAAACTTAAGAGGCATGATCAATTGAAGATTCTTGATGGAAGACAGAAAATAGAAGATCCCCAATTACCTAATAAAGCAAAACTTGATAGGGCCAAGCCTGCTGTCAAGATTCCTGCAATTGCCCATGGTGGCAATCCAATGTCCACATATGAAAGTGTCATGCAGATCGCTGATGCCAAGAATGCAATAATTTGATAAATCTTTCGGACCTACATGGAATATTCAAAAGGAACAATATATATGTTAGATATCAAGCATCAGCAATATTAAATTGCGTCTAGACTACAAAAAATCAGGCATATTGTCTTTTTTGTGTGTATTATTATGTCTAAAAATATATTGCTATACAGCCAATTGCCATGGATTTAAAAGACGGGGCTATAACATCGTGGGTGTTTATCATCCCTGACTATCCGTGGCAAAATAGCAATGATTAGTGACGACAAATTGATCTTCAAAAACTGCGTAAACATTGGTAAAAGATTGACAAAATAGAATGAAATAAAGCAAAACTGCATAAATATCTCTCATGTCTGTTTTTCCATGGAACAACAGAACAGAGCAGAGGAAGCTATTGAAGCTATTCAGTCTTTCAAATATCTTTGTTCTAGACAAGCTCAATAATCACTCGACAATGAAATTGACAAAATTGACAAAATTGACAAAATCTCACACCGATATCATTCTCTTGTCTGGCTATTGTTCTTAAGACAGTAAAATTGACAAAATTGGGATCCAAATTTTGAGCAGATGTGGGAGAATATAAGAGCAAGTCGAGCTGTTGAAGCAAAGCTTTTGATGATATATTAAGGAGAAGCATTCAATGGCAAGCAATTAAAAACAACGAGATATCATGGGAGGAAATTCTAGGTCACGGTCGAGAAGGAAACCTCTAGGATCTTGGTATGATTACCTCAGTAGTCTTTTTCGAAAGCTTCTTGCTCTCTCGGACTCGTTCAGTGCCGTTGGCGGAGAACTTTACCCTTGATTTAAGAGGATTGTGGTGGTAGTGATGTTGGGGAAGAAGAACCCGTGCTCACAACTTCCGAATCGGAACCCGGATTCGGAAGCTCTTCTTCGATAGGGTTTCTCGGAAGCTTCTCGCTCTCTTTGACTCGTTCAGTATCGCTGGCGGAGCACTTACCCTTGATTTAAGAGGATTGTGCTTTTTTTTTTTTTTAAATTTCTCTCTAGATTAAGGTTGCGGAGAGAGAGAGAGCTTTAAGGTTGCTGCGAGAGACCGAGGAAAATAAAATCGCAAGGAGAAGATGTATCATGAGCTGTATTAAATAAAAAATTCTTATTGGTAGATTTTTGTAATGATGTGTCAGCATCTCCTAATACAAAAATGTTGAGTTGTCACTGCTGGAGAGATTCATTCTGTTTTTATAGTATTGATTTGGATGAAACAAATAGAAGAAAGAGCAAACGATTAGAAGCAGAGAATAAGTCTAGTGAGGACTTTCGTATCCCTTCCATATTCATTACATAGTAGTTTTTTGGTTTTTCTGTTTTTGTTCTAGGGTTTAATCAAATTTTTTTTTTTTAGGGTTCTAAGAAAAGGCCAGAAGATGAGGAAGACCAAATAGAAGAAGCTGAAGCTGAGGAAGGTTATCAACAGAAACCTGAAGAATTAGAACAAACACTCACACAACAAAAATCAATCTTAACTCCGTTTGTATTCATTGATAAAACATGTATGCCTTTGAATTGTGTATTTGTTGTAACTACTACGATTTATTTGGTTTTTTTTTTGTCAATTCGATTGTTTTTCTTATAAGATTTATAATCGGTATGTCAAAGCAACTCAATCAAAGAGGATGAACATGTTAATGGTAATTTTCTCTATTAGTATATTTTTCTACTTATTTTGTTTGTTTTCTTATAAATTGGTTATATCCACTTTACTCGGTATTTATGTGTTATCTAAGAGCGCTTAAACAATCAATATCTAAAGTGTTATAAACAATTAACTTTGACTCAACAACTTTTATGACAAAGGAGGGTGAATAACGAAACGCAGTAAGCCAGTAAGCAGAAACTTTACTATGCGACTTTGTATATTTTTGGATATGGGTTTAGCTATTCGAGATCGTTGTGTGTTAGTGAATAAGAACTCGAGAGAGACGAGAAGAAGAAGACGATTACAGAATGATTCTATTATCTTTCTTGTTATAAAATGTCGTTACATACAGCTTTATATATGAACAACATGAATTCGGTTTACTCCGATTCTATCACACTTCGTTTATTCCAATATTCCCCCTTAAGATGGAGAGAATATAGAGATTAACGTCATCTTGCCAATGAGAGAATTAAACTGAGTTGAAAACAAAGGTTTGTTGAAGACATCAGCTAGTTGATTATCTGTCCTTACGTGAAGTGTCTTGATCAAACCACTTTCCACTCTATCTCGAACCATATGGCAGTCAAGTTCTATGTGCTTTATCCTCTCGTGAAATACATAATTGTTAGCAATATGGATAGCTGTTGTTGAATCACAATAGAATGCCACTGGTTGTGATTGAGGAGCATCAAATTCACTAAGTAAATGAACCAACCATTCAATCTCTCGGACATCAAACTCCATGGCTCTGTATTCGGATTCTGTAGAGGAATGAGAGACAGTAGGTTGTTTCTTTGACTTCCATGAGATTAGAGAGGAGCCAAGAAACATACAAAACCCCGATTTTGATCTCCTTGTATCTGTACAAGAAGCCCAGTCAGCATCAGTGAAGCCTTTCAATATAATATCTGATTCCACCGAATAGTTCCTTTGAGATAATGTAGAAATTTGTAGGCGGATTGAAGGTGAGAACTCTTTGGTGAAGAAGTAAACTGACATAACTTGTTGACTGCATAAGTGATGTCAGGTCTCGTGATAGTAAGATACATGAGTTTTCCCACTAATCTTCTGTAAACCAGTATGTCCTCGAGTACAGGTTCCTTTGAATCTTGACAAAACTTAATATTGGGATCCATTGGAATGCTGGAAGGTTTGCAAGCCAAGAAACCAATTTATTCAAGTAATTATAGGACATATACTTTCTTTGGCAAACATAAATTCTTTTGCTAGAACGAGCTATCTCAAGTCCGAGAAAGTATTTTAAAGAACTTAAGTCTCTTAATCGAAATGCATCCTGAAAATCTGTCTTTAGTTGTGAAACCTCTTCATCATCGTTGCTGGCAATAATGATGTCATCAACGTAGACTAATACTGCCACATATTTGCCACCAATATTACGAATGAACAATGTATGATCTGCTTGAGATTTCCTGAAGCCAAGGCCAGTGAGAGTAGAGCTGAATTTTAAAAACCAAGGACGAGAGGCTTGTTTCAAACCATAAAGGAAATTCTTGAGTTTGCAAACATCATTAGGAGGAAGTGATTCCGCCTGTTTTGGTGTATAGCCTGGTGGTAGAGTCTTGTAGATTCTCTTAATAGGAAGTGTATAGCCTGGTGGTAGAGTCTCTTAATCGAAATGCATCCTGAAAATCTGTCTTTAGTTGTGAAACCTCTTCATCATCGTTGCTGGCAATAATGATGTCATCAACGTAGACTAATACTGCCACATATTTGCCACCAATATTACGAATGAACAATGTATGATCTGCTTGAGATTTCCTGAAGCCAAGGCCAGTGAGAGTAGAGCTGAATTTTAAAAACCAAGGACGAGAGGCTTGTTTCAAACCATAAAGGAAATTCTTGAGTTTGCAAACATCATTAGGAGGAAGTGATTCCGCCTGTTTTGGTGTATAGCCTGGTGGTAGAGTCTTGTAGATTCTCTTAATAGGAAGTGTATAGCCTGGTGGTAGAGTCTCTTAATCGAAATGCATCCTGAAAATCTGTCTTTAGTTGTGAAACCTCTTCATCATCGTTGCTGGCAATAATGATGTCATCAACGTAGACTAATACTGCCACATATTTGCCACCAATATTACGAATGAACAATGTATGATCTGCTTGAGATTTCCTGAAGCCAAGGCCAGTGAGAGTAGAGCTGAATTTTAAAAACCAAGGACGAGAGGCTTGTTTCAAACCATAAAGGAAATTCTTGAGTTTGCAAACATCATTAGGAGGAAGTGATTCCGCCTGTTTTGGTGTATAGCCTGGTGGTAGAGTCTTGTAGATTTCTTCAGCTAAATCTCCATTGATAAAAGCATTTGAAATATCCAGTTGTGTCAGGCTCCATTTCTTTGCAGCATAGACAACAAGCATAGTCTTCACAGTAGTCATTTTAGCCACTGGTGAGAATGTGTCAACCAAATCCACACCTTCTTTCTGAGTATACCATTTGCAACCAAACGGGCTTTGTATCTTTCTAAGCTTCCATCAGCATTCAGCTTGATTTTGTAAACCCACTTGCATTCTATTTAATGCTTATCCGGAGGTAATGATACGATGTCCCAAGTATGAGTACTCTCCAAAGCTATGAGTTCTTCATTCATAGCTTTAATCCAGTCCTCAAATTTCTTGGCTTGAGTAAAGGAAGTAGGCTCGGGATGAAGATTCATAGCACAAATGTAGTTTGTATACCCATCTGAGAGTTGATCATAAGAGAGAAAGCAAGCAATAGGATATGGAATCTCTGTCTCGGTCACATTACAGTAATAATCATGTAAATATGTCGTTGTTTTTGAATTTCTTTTAATTCCAGTTGGATCTATACTATGAGCAGAACTACTAGAAATTGTATCATTCACAATTGCTGGAGATTCACTTGTTGGATCACTCACAACTGCAGGAATATCTTTAACAATTCTAGAGTTACTTGCATCTATAGTATTGAAAAAATCAGGAGAAGTTTTATTCTGACCTGATGGAAATGGAAAGATATCTTCATGGAACACCACATTTATTGATATATGGAGCTTGTTGGTCTCCATATCCAACAGTTTGTATCCCTTATATCCTGCGGGGTAGCCAAGAAAGACACATGGCCGTGAACGAGGTTGAAACTTATGTCGATTCTTTGAAGAAATTGAACAGTAAGTTAAGCAACCAAAGACTCGAAGACCATTTTATTCTGGAAGTTTGGAAGTTAAAACTTCAAAAGGACTCTTGTCTTGTAGTAGAGGAGTGGGCAATGGATTAATGAGAAAGACTGCGGTGAGGACACACTCACCCCAATACTCCAAAGGAACATGTGACTGAAACATAAGAGATCTAGCCACATTGAGTATGTGCTGATGTTTCCTCTCCACTACTAAATTTTGTTCTGGGGTTTCTGGACAGGAATGGTAAGTTACGATACATTTGCTCTTAAAGAGATCAACAAATTTCAGTTCTTGTGCATTGTCAGACCTTACTCCTTTAACCAATGCTTTATATTGTGTTTGAATCATCTTTAAATAATCTGGAAACACATGTAGCACTTCATCCTTGGATCTTAACAGATATATCCATGTCACCCTGGTGTGATCATCCACAATGGTGAGGAAGTACCTGTAAACCTCGATAGTAGACACATAGAATAATGGACCCCATATGTTGATATGAAGAAGATCAAAAGGATTATCACATTTGTTGTTCTTGGAATTAAAAGACAGATGTTTCTGCTTTGCAAGAGGACAAATATTGCAATGATACGATCCTTTATTTCTGTGATTTATTCCAAGTACATGTGAAAGAGACTCAGTCTTTTGAAAGGAGGGATGGCCTAGTCTATTGTGCCACAAACCATAATCAACAAAAACATTTGCAGCAAAAGGAGTTTGAACAACATCAGAATCATTAAGAGAGTGTGTACCCAGGACATAGAGGTTAGAGATGGCTTCACCCTGACCAATCATCAATCCCCTGATAGGATCCTGTATCACACAAGAATCTTGATCAAATGTCACTCTATACCCCAGATCCTTAGTTAATTGACTGATACTCAGGAGGTTCAATCTGAAATCCGGGATGAACAAGACATTGTTTAAGACGAGATATTCATTTAATCTGATTGTTCCAATACCAGCAATGTTAACTCCCAAACCAGTAGGTAAAGTCACTGACCTATTCACTGAATCAAACATTGGTATAAACAAACTCCTATCATGAGAGACATGGTGTGTTGCACCACTATCTACTATCCAAGATTTCGAAGATAATGCATGGCTGGTGGCTTTCAGAATTCCAACAAAACATAATGTAGAGGAAGAGAATGCCATACAAGGAAGTGAAGTTATCGTGGCACCAGAAGTTGAAGCCATTGAGGGTGTAGCTACAAAGTTGATAGATGGTTGAAGTTGTGAATTGAAGTAGGCAATAACTTCTTATATCTGGTCTTTGGACAGATTGGTAATCACATTAGTAGGGGTCTGAGTAATCTGAAGTGAATCAGTAAGAGCAAGCTGAGCAAAAATTGGCTTAGTATATCCAGTGAGCTTATATGTAGACTTCTGTTTGTGTTTGAAACCAGGAGGATATCCATGGATTTGTAGCATTTGTCAACAGTGTGTCCATTGTATCCACAATGTGAACATATTGGTCGATTTGGTTTCAGAGTATAGGTAGATTGAGTTGCATTGACAGAAGCTTGAGTAGAATTAGGTGCAGAAACAACAAAAGTAGATGCATTTTGAGTTGGACTAATGTTCCTTTGATTGTGGTGTTGATCTAGGAGGTTATAGATTTCCGAGAGGTCAGGAACATGCTTTTTCATAATGATTTGGCTTCTAATGGTGGCATATGATTCATTTAAGCCAGCCAAAAGCTTGATGACTTTAGCATGTTCTGCCTTGGTATCAATGGCTTTGCAACAAGCACAGTGGTGACAGGTTTCAACACAGTTAGCACCATCCAATTCATCCCAAAGAGTCTTCATGTAGTGTAGTAAGTAGCCAAATCCATCAAGCCTTGATGAAGTGACCAGATTTGTTGAGACAATTGGTAAGAACGTGGCAAATTTGTGATGTGAAACCTAGTCAACAAATCGTTCCATATCTCCGACGCATCGTTGAATCGAAGTATACTTTTGTAGATTTGTTTCGAAACAGAATTCAATAGCCAAGATTTCACCATCGAACTGCATCTAGACCATATCCTAAAGTTCCGATCTGATTCGCTAGGCCTAACTATAGATCCATCAACGAATGCTATTTTGTTCTTAGCATCAAGAGCTATAGTCATGCCGATACGCCAATTATCAAAGTTTGTACCATCAAGAACTTCAGAAATCAGAGAAAGACCTGGATTATCGCCGTTTGTTATGTAGAAAGGAGAATGGATGCTATCCGGCGAGTCCATTGAAGAAATATTTGGTGAATTTGGGGGGAGAATCTTCGGGAATAGAAGATTTTCGAGCTGACGATGTTCCTCTTCCAAGGCGACGCGAAGACTTGCGTACAATCACCATTGCAGTAAATCTCAAGCTCAGAGAAGAATTGATTTCGAGATATCAACGATTCTTGGCGGAATTACCAAAGAATCAATCAACGAAATCGAGAGAAAGATTAATCGAGGTCAAAGAAAAGGAAAAAAAAATATAAGCGGAAGAACAAAAAAATTGAAGAATCAAATGGGGTTTGATCCTCAATTGCTCTGATACCATGTTAGTGAATAAGAACTCGAGAGAGAGACGAGAGGAAGAAGACGATTACAGAATGATTCTATTATCTTTCTTGTTATAAAATGTCGTTACATACATCTTTCTATATGAACAACATGAATCCGGTTTACTCCGGTTCTATCACACTTCGTTTACTCTAATACTGTGATATCTATTTTCTCTCTTCTTCTTCGAATATGTATGAATTTTGATATTGTCTACTCTTAGAATTATCATATGATTTGGATGCTACCTTTCCTAATATTTTGTTTGTATTATGTATTTTGATATATATTTAGTTTATATCTTTTTTGAATAAATTTACAGAATTCTTATAGCTTTTTCTTTCTCTTGCAGAATTAGCGATTTTTCCGTAAACATATTGATTCTGAGATTTGAGGAGCATTGTTGTTATGTGCCGTCTCTGATAAGTCGATATGTGATTTAAGTGTTTTACCACGTCAATTAATAACTAAAGTTCACACTACTGCAATCATAACAGTATATCGATGTAGTACTTTAGGACCGAATCCACAGAGATCAAGTGTAATGCTACGAGAATGAAGAAAGAAAGTAAATCTAAGACGAACGATGGTTGTTTGTGGTTTTATGAGTCAACTAAAACTAAGAATGCAAATAAAATTGGTTTAAATTTGATTGGAGAAAAAGCTAGGCTTTCAGGTAATTCCCAGGAATCCAAGACTCACTGAACAGACTACCGAACAAGGAACGAAATTAAAGACCGTTCTCAAACTCAAACATGAATATCTAGCTACCCCACTGTCGTGGCACTAACTACTATGCCTAATAACCTAAGAATCTAAACTGTCGTTTGACCTAAGAATTCTAGGCACGCATTAAAGTTCATGTTTGATAAGTTCACAAATTGTCTTAGCATCAGTTTTCGTTGGCTAAGGACAATTTGCTCATCTATGTTCTTTCAGGAAATCTAAATCACTTTTGATGGATAGATTAATTCTTAGATCATAAACTAGGTGATCAATCTATTCTAAGCCTTAGTCTCAACACTAGATGAAGAACCCTATGTAATTCATTATTTTAACAGATTCATTTCAGTGATTCATGAAAATCTTTTGAAACACTAAAAACCTAACATGGAGATTACTCAGACATGGAAGCAGAGAAAACACAGAGAGAAGAAAGGAATTGCATAATAAGATTAGAAAGTAGAAAACATGGTTTAGAAATCTTCTCCGGTGTGAGTTAGAGATATGTCTCCCTCAAATCTTACAAGTGCAAAGCCAAAAGTTCTCTGATGAATCAAATAAAGCGTGGTCTCAAAAATTACTCAAAAAGTGTTTTTAATAGGTCTTAGGTCGTCTTGGATCGGAATTGAGCGAATCTGGGCCGAAACAGGGAAGCCCGAAATTTCCTTTTTTTGTGATCTGGAGGAGGATCGATCGATCCAAGGGGCGGATCGATTGATCTGATCAGTTTTGCCCAAAATCCTCCCATCTCGTCAAGGCTGGATCGGTCGATCCAGTAGGGGGATCGATCAATCCGAAAGTTTTGGATCGACCGATCTGATGCTCTGCTCGATCCAGAAAACTCACGCATGGGAGGATCGATCGATCCAGTGATGGGATCGATCGATCCAGAAGTTTGGGATCGATCCAGAAGTTTGGGATCGATCGATATGGTCTTTTTTGTACTTTCTGCCGTTTTTTGCTCCTTAGTCTCCAAACTCTGCCCTGAAACGCCTTTCGACCTGAAACGAATCTAAAAGGACTAAAAGACTCGATAAAGACTCAAAAAATTTTCAAAACAAGAGTTAGAATGCGTTAAAAATGCAACACATCAACTCCCCCAGACTTAGTCTTTTGCTTGGTCTTTTGCTTGCCCTCAAGCAAACATAAAACCAAGAATAAGAAAGAGGTTTGAAAACACGGAGACTCACATTATCTTTAGACACTGCAATGACCATCCAACTTAGTAATCCACATGTTGCCAAACCAGCTCCAAATCGAACCACCATGTACTTCTCTGCAGGCATCACATCTTTCCCATATTCAACACATAGTATCGCAAAATAATTCAATAGCCATCATCGCTGGGTCTCACCGATATGTCATAGTGCCAAGAACCTTCTAGACTCTTTCCCTTTTGATATCACGACATGTCAATCCTTACACTTTATGGTATCTTTCCTCTCCCCCAAAGTTATTCATTTTATTCTACTTCTCGAAGGAAATAGGTGAATAATGGCATCATTGAAAATTTTCCTAGCCTCACCTATAACCTGAGCTTCCAAGACAAACAATGGCAGCACGGGAAATTTTTTTAATCTTGTCATTGGATTTTATAGGATCAAGGTACATGAGACGCGAGTACTGATGGTTTTTACCACCGAATCCCCGGTTCACTTCCCCACTATTTATCCTTTACGCATTAAAGAATTCATTTATAGAACATGGAGAGGAAAACCATACTTTAACAAAGATTATCTTTGTCAAATACGAATGAGGAATCAAGCTCTTAAGACACTAATCACAACGATGAGGTAAAAGGAAGAGCTCAGAAATTAGCTCAGGCTATTCGAATTGTTCTATAAACATGGATGCCTCTGATCAAGTGGTCAGTCTTTGGATTTTTCATTAGTCTGATTTGAAGCTAATTATGCAACAATGGTCACTTAGATATAAGTCAGAACAGTAAATTCAAGAAAATGATCATAATCTCCGACAAGTTTTGACTCAATAAAACAAAGCCTGACTCAAGAAAAACATTAAAATGACTCAAGAGAGAACACAAGAAAGAAAACACTGTTAGTAAACGACAAGTACCCTCCCCCATACTTATTTTACACCGTCTCGGTGTGAAAACAAACCGATGAGAAGGTAAGCAGACTCAAAGAAAGAAAATAAAAGAAAGAAAAATGGATATTACAATGAAACGAGGTGTTACTATGCTCACTGATGATGGTCGGGGCTGACACTCCTGCTATGTCCTGGACCTCTCCTGCTTCTGGCAAGGCGTGCTCCTGGGTCTGATAAATCCCCTGTATCATCATTGTCTGGCGTCCCGTGTCCAGCAACATCGGGCGCATCTCTAGCAGCATCATGCAAGTCGTCATCGGCCTCTGTGGTTGGCTCCACACGAAAACAAGAAGGTGGTCTCGGGCATCAAATCTTGGCCAGTGCACCCCACACCCTCTTCATCATGTTGTTGTTCTTCCTTTGAGCCTCCACCATCCAGGCTCTATATTCCATGTCCGAGGCATCTTCAGACAGAGGAGGAAGATCAAACTCTCCCGTGTACTCAGGAAGGAGCATCTCGAAAGTGTCCTTGGAGTGAGAGGTCTGCCCATGTTCCTACTGTGAGAAAAAATCTGGGATGGGATCATTCTCTAGAGGAGACTGAGAAGCTCTGGAGGTCCCACCTTTATGCTTGATGGTGATGGCCGTGTAAAGGCGCTCTGGTGGGGGAAGGAACTCGATGTTGCTCCGATGAGTCACTGCGGTGATGTGTGGCTGTGGTAGCGTGCAGTGCAAGAGATGGCCCTGTCGATCGCATAACTCGTAGATGTACTCGTTCCTAAGTATGGAACAAGCCCTGAGATGCTTTTTGTCGAGGTATGCCAACTTGTCGATACACTTGTAATTTGCAAAGTTGACCTCATTATGCGTGAAGAGAGGAGTAAGCACACTCCCAATACCCTCTCTCTGTTTCTTGCTTGCCAGGAACTGGATTTTCTGGGCCACCAAAGTTCGAGCAAATGCCAGTCCCAAGTTTACATCATTGGATCTGGGGTAATGATGAAGGTAGACCTCATACAACTTATCTCTAATCCCATAATGAAGCAACAACGGCTCATCAGATCGCACCGCACCAGCCTCGTTCTTGGCAAACAAAATGTTGCTGATGACCTTAGCAACTACTCGGATAGCAGGATTCCTAATCAATGCTTGCTTCACATACCTGGATTGAAAAGGTCCTGAAGCAATGGCTTGCCACAGCGTTGCCTGATTGGGAAAGTCGTCGGTAAACTTCACACCGCCTTTCCGATGATCGAAGCCATATACCCTGCAGAGATCCTCGATTGATATCTCATAAAGTATGCCAATAGACACTACAAGAAAACACAGTTTTTGCGACTCCCAAAATAGTCCCAAAATGGTTGCAAATGACTCATTTGCGACCATTTTTGGACTAAAAAAAAGTAGTCGCAAATATTTGGTCCCTAAATAAAGTGGTCACAAAACAGTCGTTTTTGCGACTAATATGTGACACCCATTATCAATCCTAATTTAGAGACCGATTTACGACTACTTGTAAAAAAAATAATTAAAAAAAACAAAAAAATCCAAAAAAATATTTTTATTTATTAAATTTAATTACAAAACAAAATCTGCTCCTTCGCCGGCGCCAACCTTCGATCTTCGATCTTCTTCTCCCTCCATGGCCAAGATCTGCCCCTTCACCTGCATCCCGAGCTCACCACGAACCACCCTCCACGCGAGGCACGAACCACCCTCGACACGAGGCACAAACCACCACGAACCTCAGCTCGCAACGCACACCCACCGAACCCCTCGCCGACTTCCACCACGAGCTCAAATCGATAATTCCTCTCCGCTCACTGCCTCCTCCTCCTTCGAGACGAAGCTTCTCGTTGACAGCATCATATCTGAAAAAAAAGAGAAAGATGCAGAAGAAATCGTAGGGGAAGTGATGATAAGGAAGAGAAAGAAGCAAAAGAAATCGTAGGGGAAGTGATGATAAGGAATTGTCGGCCCAATCTCATTTGCATCCGTTGCTTTGGATGTAATACGGTGATTGACTATTTTATATCTGATTCTCTAAATTTCAAAGGTTTTCAATTAAAAAAAAAGAAATAGTAGGAAGGAAGAAGAAGAATAATATCGAGAGAGAAAGACAAAACTCAATTAAAAAAAAAATAAAAATAAATAAAGCAAATCAGATATCCATCGTTGGATTAAACCAATCAACGGTGAAGGATCTCAATCCTTGTCTCAATGAACTAGCCAATGAGAAGCTTTCATTATTTTTGTCATTTTGTCGCAAATTTGGGACTATTTTGTGACTACTATTAAAAAATCGACTGGAGTTTCTAAACGGTCGCAAATTTGGGACTATTTTGTGACAATCAAAATTTGGGACTAGAGCGCTCTAGGTGAATGATCGATCCAGAACTATGTGATCGATCGATCCAGCTTCCCTCATGCTGAACGATCGTTCCGGCAGTGCGAGCTCGTTCCACGATTGGAGCGCTCTAGGTGAACGATCGATCCAGAACTATGGTATCGATCGTTCCGTCAGTTGATATTCCCATATTTTGCATCTCTTAGCATGCATTCTTGTTATTGTTTTGTGTCTCATGCATATGTCTTGCATAGTTTTTATGAAATTTTGGTCTCAATTAGAGTAATAGGTGTTTGCACTAGGTTTTAGTGAGTCTAGCATGCATATGGAGTGTTTTTAGGTGATTTGGAGACAATTGATGATATTTGAAGAAATGGGCCAAAGTAGAATGCAAAGTCCATTAGAGACACCGGAAAGATGTGGCTGAACGAAGGCCTTTCGATTTGAATCAGCTTCAGCGGTCTTCATGGAAGTTATATAGGAGTGAGTTAGCTGTTCAGAGGAGCTAGAATCAAGTAATTGGTATGTCAGGTTCGTGAGATATGGCCGTTTTACCGAGAGGATGTCCGTCTGACCGCCGAAAAGAAGAAGGGAGTTTCCGGAAGACAACACCGACCCATCCTGGGTCGGTGCTGTGGGTCGGTGTAGACACAGAAGGAAGTGCCAAAGCAGAAGAATTAGCACCAATCGTTTGCACCGATCCAGGGTCGATCGGTGCAAACAATCCCAGGACCAGTTTGATCCATACCCAACGTACCTGAAAGACCTGGCTGGAAGAAGGTTCTTCAATCCGAATTAGCCTCGATGTTCTTCACAAAGGTTGTAGCCCAGTGAGTTAGCTGTCCACAGGAGGTAGGTTTAGGTCATTCGGAGCATGGTTCGAAAGTTACATCAGATTTAGATGGGACGTGTCCGTCTGTGCCCAAAGGAGTTATGCTCATAAGTGTTTAGCACCGATCGTTTGCATCGATCCATGGTCGATCGGTGCAAACTCCCAGAATCAGCAAAAACCAATATTTGGTCGGGTCAATACCCGGTTTGTTTCGGGTTGACCCGGTCCCCCCCTCCTTTTCCTATAAATATTCTTAGATATCCTATTTTTCTAAGCCAAAGAACCCCCTCTTGGTAATTTGTTAAGGATTTGTAAGAGATCTTGGTTTATTTTTGCAATCTAAGTCTTATTAATCAAGTTATCATCTTCCTTTCTCTAATCTTTCTTTTCTCTAATCACTTAATCATAGGATCATTTATTTCTCTTATGGGATTTAAGGATCTTATGATGATTAGTGAGTAGTTTACTTTAACGCTCATGGGTGAGGTATATTAGGTGGCTTCTTGAATGGTTAAGGATGTTTAGGACATAGATTTATCTTCTCCCTCTCTTATCTAAAGATCTTAATGCTAGATTTGGCTTGGAAAAGCTAGTTTAGATCTTAGGGCATTTCATGCACATAAGGTGTTTGATGAAATGCCCATATATTTTAGATAAGATATTTTACTTGTTTAGCCTAAGAAATTAGTTGTCTAAAGAGTATTATGGCCATTGGAAGTTGTTATTGATGCTTGTTAATTAGTTTTTCACAAATGGAAATTTGTTCTTGATTAGGTAATTAACAAAGTGATTAAGATCATGAAAGTGGGTTAATCTTGTTTTGATATTCTAAGCCTAGGGAGAAATGCTTGTTTATGTTGTTTAGCATCCTTGATCAATCAATGAAGTCACCCAAGTCAATAACCTCACTCTAGAGCTTGCTTTGATCATTTTATAAATCTCGATTTTTACCATTCTTGTTAACCTATTTGCTTTCTTGAATTGAATTAGGATTGCTAGAACTCAAACTAAACCCAACTTTGTTGCTTAACTTAAGTAGTTCTATGCATTCTTGGTGTTTTGGAACTTAACCCATTGGATTCGATACCTATCATACTACTTGTATCTAGAGATTTGATATCTACAAAGACCGAAAAGCCTATTATCAATTTGGCGCCGTTGCCAATTGGGTTTAGCTTTCAACATTAGGATTTTACTTCTTTTTGAGATTAAGCCTTTTCTTTTCTTTTGTTTACTAATCTCTCTTTCAAGCTCTCTCTTGTAGGTGCATGAACTTGCGTTCTAAAGGCAACAACACCCTTGTTGAGCCAAGAGACGACATCCACCTTCTACAACGCGGTCTTAGAGCAAGAAGAGAGAGGGAACGGGTTGTGCACATTGCTAGGGTTGGTATGGAGAACGTGCAAGTGAACCCGGATGGTGGTAATGACCACCTTGCTAATGCTCCACATCAAGGAGAAAATGGTGGTAATGGAAACCACCACCCGCCCCCCTTAATGGTCATAACATAGTTGGAGCGGGTGATGAGGCCAATGCTCATGTCAACCGCCAAGGTATTCGAGCACCACCGGTTGAGACCAATGACCTTGAGGTCAAAGCTAGCTTCATCAACATGGTGCAAAGCAACAAGTTTCATGGCTTGGCGGTGGAAGATCCTCTTGATCACTTAGATCACTTCGACCATATTTGTGGCTTGACAAAGATGAACGGTGGCTCGGAGGATAGCTTCAAGCTAAGGTTGTTCCCATTTTCTCTTGGGGACAAGGCAAGGTAATGGGAAAAGAGCCTTCCCCACGGTTCCATCACTTCATGGGACCAATGCAAGACATCATTCCTTGCCAAGTTCTTCTCTCCCTCTAGAACGGCCAAACTCCGGAATGAGATCTCAAGCTTCACTCAACGTGCTAATGAGAGCTTCAATGAAGCGTGGGAGCGGTTTAGGGGATATACAACGCAATGCCCCCATCAGGGATTCACGGATGCTTCCCTCTTAAGCACTCTATACCGTGGAGCATTGCCCAAGATCCGTATGTTGCTTGATACCTCTTCTAATGGAAACTTTTTAGCCAAGTATGTGAATGAAGCAATAGAGTTGGTTGAGAACCTTGCTTTGAGTGATGGAACATATGATGATGAGTTCAATCGGTCCACAAGAACCACAAGCGATTTTGAAGAGCAACGATGAACCAAAGAAATGAAAGCTCTATGTGACAAGTTGGATAAGCTTCTCACTACATCTCAAAAGGCGGTTCAATTTGTTGGAAATGGTGAGGCAAACCAAGGATTCCAAGAACAAATGGTGGATTTGAGAAACCAAGAAGAAGTGCACTATGTTGGGAATAATGGTGGCTATCAAAGAAGTTTCAACAACAACTATGGCAACCAAGGTCAAGCCCCCATTAATCACCAACAAAGCTATGCTCCAAAAAACAACTTTCAAGGGAACCAAGGTGGTTTTCAACAAAACTTTGTCCCACAAACTCAAGGAAACAACTCCATGCCTCAAGACCTTGATATGAAGAACATGCTTCAACAAATTCTACAAGGACAAGCTAGTGGAGCATTGGATATGGGCAAGAAGATGGAGGAAATAAATACTAAAGTAGCTTGCTCATACAATGATCTCCACAAGAAACTTGAGGCATTGAGTTCAAAAGTGCAACAAATGGAGACCAAGGGAGCCAATGGAGACAAAAATGCAACAAAGTTCTTCAAACGGGAAAGCAATACAAACCTCAAGGTAGTATTGCAATGCCATCTTCTCAAAGGAATCACGTCCCATTGATGATCATGAAACCGCCATTTGGGAAATTGAGCTTCTACTTCATGGTTCACATGTTGAACACCTTCCCCCTAGAGACGTTCCCTTGAAGCTCAATGTGGACATTAAGGAACAAGATGGGGGAGTGACCCTTGAAAAGGATGAGGACATGACCATGGTTGATGACAAGGGTATTGTCAATTTGGTTGATTCACCAAGCAAGACAAGGATTGAGCCTAAGTCTCTCCCCAAGCTTGGGAATCCCGGTAAGTTCTCCATCACTTGATCTCTTGGTGATTTGGAAGTTGAGGATGCTTTGTATGACTCCGGTTCAAGTATGAATGTCATGTCCCGTGAGATGCTAAAGAGTCTAGGGATAAAAAACCTCACTCACCACCTATCACCCATCACTTTCGGAGATGCCTCTTCACGAAAACCGCTTGGCCTTCTTGAAGATTATCTGCTTAAAGTGGGGAATTGTATAGTTCCAACGGATTTCGTTGTTATGGAAATGAAGAAGACCAACAAGCTCCCACTTCTCCTTGGAACCCCATTCCTACTTACTACCGGTGCTAGAATGGATTTCAAAGATCAAAGGGTAGTTCTCTTGAATGTGGATGACAAGGTATCTTACCCAATGAGAACTTCTTCCAACAAGCTTTGTGGCACAATCACCATTGAAGATGATGGGTACCGTGATGAGAAAGTGAAGTATGCGGGTAGTCGTGAGATGGTTGATAAAGCTCCATCCCCAAGGACTTGTGAAAAAGAAGAATCTCATGAGAAAAAGGACTTGGGTTATGGTAATGGTAAGGAAGCTTTGGAAATTGATAGAGTTTGTTTGGAATCTCATCCTCCCACCACAATGGAGGACGTGAGTGAGACTAAGAAAGGGAAAGGGAACGGTGAAGGCACTAAGGCAAAGAAAGGGATACCAAAGAAGCACCACCCTCCCACCCTTGTGAGAAACGAACCAAGCAAGCTTGATGGGTCAAAGTCTGTACTAGACAAGCCCTCCATCATGTCTCTCAATCCTTGGAAGTACAAGGATGGAGTGATTGAGTACAAAATCAAGTGCAAGGGGCGGCCCAAACCTTTTGCCTGGGTCAAGGCGATCCTCACACCGGAGCTCGAGGAGAAAGGGCAAGCCGGTCTTGAAAAGGTCATGAGCAAGGTTCTTCACCTCGAGCTCAAGGATCCACCATGGAGTGTTCGTACTTCTCTCTCACCCGCCTAAAAGGGTAATAAACGTCGAGCTTAGTGACGTTAAATAAAGTGCACTTGGGAGACATTCCCATGTCTATCTTTGTAAATACTTTCTCTCTTTTTAAATGCTTTTTAATGTGTTTGCTAAGCGGTTTCAAGGTTCTTGACATCTCACGGTCTTGTAAAACAACAACGATGTGGGAGTTCAAGTGCCTCTCCTAATAGGTCACTCCACCACTCCCTTTTCTCCATCCCAAGGTTTGAACTACACTCCATTGCATTGTACATTCATCTTTTGTGTTTTGTTTGCTCTCTCTTTGACATTTGTTGTACCGTGACGGTGCAATTCAAGTTTGGGGGAGGGGTTTGTGTTATTTGACCTTTTGTTTTGTTTTCGTACTTTTCTCTTTGCATAATTGAGTCTCATGCATAGAAAAACCACAAAAATTTGAAATTTTGCATTCATATAAGTCATCTAGTTGCATCTCATGTTAAGATTGAGTCTAGAGTTCATATAGGATTTTAATTCATACGCATGGGTGAAATGATGAAATTGTCCTTGTAAAATGTCAATTTAAAGCTTTAGTAGTTAAATGAATTTGAACAGCTTGAAAGTAAGGACTCACCATACTTGGATCATATGCATTGATGCTTTCATCTTGGTTGAAACAAGCTTTGAATTGAACCCGATCCTAACTGTTTGAACCCTTAATTTTGACTAGTAATTATCATGTTTATTCATCGAAAAATGAACTCATGGATACCATATACATACTTGGGCTATCTTCTTTCTTTTTACCACTCTTGTTAGCCCAAGTAGCCGATCCCCATCTTTGGGACGGTTATCCTCACCCTTAACTTACCCTCCTTTCAAACCTAAATATTTAGTGAGTGTTGTGAGGCCTATATTTTTTTCGAATGGACTTGGCAAAAAGTGTTGGGTTTAGAGCGACAAGGAAAGCCTTCCATGTAGATTTAGCTCGCACATAATCGGGCTAAGCATAGGTTAGGCTAGATGGAATGGAAGTTTGGGGTGGAATGAAAAGACAAAGTCTTAGGCGTGTAATGCAAAGAAAAGGTGGAAACAAAGAAAAGAGTTGGAGATGAAGAAGGGGAAAAGCTAATGATTGAAATGGATGGCAAGGAATGTTTGGTATAGCTCAAGGTGTTTAAGAAGAGGTGGTCTCTACCTAAAAAAAGAAGAAAAGAAGCCAAAAATGGCTATTGCATCCAAAGGATGAAGAAAGAGACCAAATAAAGAAAGCAAAAGATGAGCTAAAGAAGAAAAAGAAAAGAGCCAAGCCAAGTCAATTGTTGATCAAAGGTGAACAATTTTGTTTCCCCAAGTGCTTAAACAAAGAAGAATCGATGGGGTATGTGGTTTATGAAAGGCAAAATGCCTTGGAGAAAGGGTAGCTTAGGAGTGATCTTCATGGGGCTTAGAGATAGGGGTTGAAATCATTTGGGACATTGGGTAGATGAAAGTCTATCCTTGTATGCATCAATTGCTTTTTACCCTTAGCATTTTGCCAAAGTTCATTCATTTATTGAGAGATCCCTTGCTATGGAATTGCCACATTCATTGAGATCATTTTTTTTTATCTCAAAACCCTTGTCCCCTAGCTAAGTGAGTTCATTTGATGTGCATAAGTGTGATTCATTGTTTCGCTTAATGAATGTTAAAGGATTTGGGGATATGAACGCTTGTGTAGGCTAATTCTTGAGCTTGATTCATATTGTGATGAGTATGGCCAAATGTTTTGGAGTATAGATTATTCAAGTGTATTTTAGAATCACCATTGAATGGTTTTCATTTGTTGACATGTTTTTGGACTATATCTTCATTGCTCTCTCTCTCTCTCTCTCTCTCTTTTCGTGTTTGTTTGCTTGTGGACAAGCAAATGAATAAGTTTGGGGGAGTTGATATTCCCATATTTTGCATCTCTTAGCATGCATTCCTGTTATTGTTTTGTGTCTCATGCATGTGTCTTGCATAGTTTTTATGAAATTTTGGTCTCAATTAGAGTAATAGGTGTTTGCACTACGGTTTAGTGAGTCTAGCATGCATATGGAGTGTTTTTAGGTGATTTGGAGACAATTGATGATATTTGGAGAAATGGGCCAAAGTAGAATGCAAAGTCCATCCAAGACATCGGAACGATATGGCTGAACGAAGACCTTTCGATTAGAATCAGCTTCAACGGTCTTCATGGAAGTTGTATAGGAGTGAGTTAGATGTTTAGAGGAGCTAGAATCAAGTTATTCGGATGTCAGGTTCGTGAGATATGGCCGTTTTACTGAGAGGATGTCCGTCTGGCCGCAAAAAAGAAGAAGGGAGTTTCCGGAAGACAGCACCGACCCAGGACCGACCCATCCTGGGTCGGTGCTGTGAATCAGTGTAGACACAGAAGGAATTGCCAAAGCAGAAGAATTAGCACCGATCCAGGGTCGATCGGTGCAAACGATCCCAGGACCAGTTTGATCCAGACCCGACATACCTGAAAGACCTGGCTTGAAGAAGGTTCTCCAATCCGAATTAGCCTCGATAGTCTTCACAAAAGTTGTATCCCAGTGAGTTAATTGTCCACATGAGGTAGTTTGAGGTCATTCGGAGTGGTGATTCGAAAGTTACATCAGATTTAGCGGGCACGTGTCCGTCTGGCGTCCAAAGGAGTTATCCTCAGAAGTGTTTAGCACCGATCGTTTGCACCGATCCAGGGTCGATTGGTGCAAACTACCAGAATCAGAAATAAACCATATTTGACCGGGTCAATATCCGGTTTGTTCCGGATTGACCATTGAAGATGATGGGTACCGTGATGAGGAAGTGAAGTATGCAGGTAGTTGTGAGATGGTTGATGAAGCTCCATCCCCAAGGACTTGTGAAAAAGAAGAATCTCATGAGAAAAAGGACTTGGGTTATGGTAATGGTAAGGAAGCTTTGGGAATTGATAGAGTTTGTTTGGAATCTCCTCCTCCCACTACAATGGAGGACGTGAGTGAGACTAAGAAAGGGAAAGGGAACGGTGAAGGCACTAAGGCAAAGAAAGGGATACCAAAGAAGCACCACCCTTCCACCCTTGTGAGAAACGAACCAAGCAAGCTTGATGGGTCAAAGTCTGTACTAGACAAGCCTTCCACCATGTCTCTCACTCCTTGGAAGTACAAGGATGGAGTGATTGAGTACAAAATAAAGTGCAAGGGACGGCCCAAACCTTTTGCCTCGGTCAAGGCGATCCTCACACCAGAGCTCAAGGAGAAAGGGCAAGCCGGTCTTGAAGAGGTCATGAGCAAGGTTCTTCACCTCAAGCTCAAGGATCCACCATGGAGTGCTCATACGTCTCTCTCACCCACTTAAAAGGGTAACAAACGTCGAGCTTAGTGACGTTAAATAAAGTGCACTTGAGAGACATTCCCATGTTTATCTTTGTAAATACTTTCTCTCTTTTAAAATGCTTTTTAACGTGTTTGCTAAGCGGTTTCAAGGTTCTTGACGTCTCACGGTCTTGTAAAACAACAACGATGTGGGAGTTCAAGTGCCTCTCCTAATAGGTCATTCCACCACTCCCTTTTCTCCATCCCAAGGTTTGAACTACACTCCATTGCATTGTACATTCATCTTTTGTGTTTTGTTTGCTCTCTCTTTGACATTTGTTGTACCGTGACGGTGCAATTCAAGTTTGGGGGAGGGGTTTGTGTTATTTGACCTTTTGTTTTGTTTTCGTACTTTTCTCTTTGCATACTTGAGTCTCATGCATAGAAAAACCACAAAAATTTGAAATTTTGCATTCATATAAGTCATCTAGTTGCATCTCATGTTAAGATTGAGTCTAGAGTTCATATAGGATTTTAATTCATACGCATGGGTGAAATGATGAAATTGTCCTTGTAAAATGTCAATTTAAAGCTTTAGTAGTTAAATGAATTTGAACAGCTTGAAAGTAAGGACTCACCATACTTGGATCATATACATTTAATGTTAAAGGATTTGGGGATATGAATGCTTGTGTAGGCTAATTATTGAGCTTGATTCATATTGTGATGAGTAATGGCCAAATCTTTCGGAATAGAGATTGTTCAAGTGTATTTTAGAATCACCATTGAATGGTTTTCTTTTGTTGACATTTTTTGGGACTATATCTTCATTGCTCTCTCTCTCTCTCTCTTTTCGTGTTTGTTTGCTTGGGGACAAGCAAATGAATAAGTTTGGGGTAGTTGATATTCCCATATTTTGCATCTCTTAGCATGCATTTTTGTTATTGTTTTGTGTCTCATGCATGTGTTTTGCATAGTTTTTATGACATTTTGGTCTCAATTAGAGTAATAGGTGTTTGCACTAGGTGTTCGTGAGTCTAGCATGCATATGGAGTGTTTTTAGGTGATTTTGAGATAATTGATGATATTTGGAGAAATGGGCCAAAGTAGAATGCAAAGTCCATCCGAGACGCCAGAAAGATGTGGCTGAAAGAAGGCCTTTCGTTTTGAATCAGCTTCAAAGGTCTTCATGGAAGTTGTATAGGAGTAAGTTAGCTGTTCAGAGGATCTGGAATCAAGTCATTCGGATGTCAGGTTCGTGAGATATGACCGTTTTACCGAGAGGATGTCCGTCTGGCCGCCGAAAAGAAGAAGGGAGTTTCTGGAAGACAACACCGACCCATCCTGGGTTGGTGCTGTGGGTCGGTGTAGACACAGAAGCAAGTGCTAAAGCAGAATAATTAGCACGGATCCAGGGTCGATGGGCGCAAACGATCACATGACCAGTTTGATCTAGACCCGACGTACCTGAAACACCTGACTGGAAGAAGGTTCTCCAATCGGAATTAGCCTCGATAGTCTTCACAAAAGTTGTATCCCAGTGAGTTAGTTTTTCACAAGAGGTAGTTTGAGGTCATTCGGAGTGGTGGTTCGAAAGTTACATCAGATTTAGCGGGGACGTGTCTGTCTGGCGCCCAAAGGAGTTATCCTCAGAAGTGTTTAGCACTGATCGTTTGCACCGATTCACGGTCGATCGGTGCCAACTCCCAGAATCAGAAAAACCCATATTTGGCCGGGTCAATACCCGGTTTGTTCCGGGTTGACCCGGTCCGCTCCCCCTCCCTCTTTCCTATAAAAGACCATAGACCTAATTTTCTTAGATATCCTATTTTTCTAAGGCAAATAACCCCCTTTTGGTGATTTGTTAAGGATTTGTAAGAGATCTTTGTTTATTTATGCAATCTAAGTCTTATTAATCAAGTTATCATCTTTCTTTCTCTAATCTTTCTTTTCTCTAATCACTTAATCATGTGATCATTTATTTCTCTTATGGGATTTAAGGATCTTATGATGATTAGTGAGTAGTTTACTTTAAAGCTCATGGGTGAGGTAGATTAGGTGTCTTCTTGAATAGTTAATTATGTTTAGGACCTAGATTTATCTTCTCCCTCTCTTATCTAAAGATCTTAATGCTAGATTAGGCTTGGAAAAGTTAGTTTAGACCTTAGGGTATTTCATGCACATAAGGTGTTTGATGAAATGCACATATATTTTAGATAAGAGATTTTACTTGTTTAGCCTAAGGAATTAGTTGTCTAAAGAGTATTATGGCCATTGAAAGTTGTTATTCATGCTTGTTAATTAGTTTTTCACAAATGGAAATTTGTTCTTGATTAGCTAATTAACAAAGTGATTAAGATCATGGAAGTGGGTTAATCTTGTTTTGATATTCTAAGCCTAGGGAGAAATGCTTGTTTATGTTGTTTAGCATCCTTGATCAATCAATGAAGTCACCCAAGTCAATAACCTCACTCTAGAGCTTGCTTTGATCATTTTATAAATCTCAATTTTTACCATTCTTGTTAACCTATTTGCTTTCTTGAATTGAATTAGGATTGCTAGAACTCAAACTAAACCCAACTTTGTTTCTTAACTTAAGTAGTTCTATGCATTCTTGGTGTTTGGGAGCTTAACCCATTGGATTCGATACCTCTTATACTACTTGTATCTAGAGAATTGATATCTAGAAAGACTGAAAAGTCTATTATCATCAGTGCATACCCAAAACTAAAAGCTAGAAAGTGTTGGTGAAAGCAAAACAAAGGAAAAGAGAAGATATGTATACTTACCGGTGGGTTGCCTCTCACCAAGCGTTTAGTTTAAGTCGCGAACTTGACTTTGGAGCCTCTTAGGCTACATGTGGGTCACTAAGAGGAATGGAGTCGCCCTCATTGGGTGTGGTGTCAGCAAGATATGGCTTTAGACGTTGACCATTAACCACAAATTCACTTCCTGCAGTGTCCAACAACACAACAACTCTGTATGGTCTCACCTCTTTGATGGTGAATGGCCAAGACCATCGCGATCTCAACTTCCCATGGAAAAGTTTCAGTCTAGAGTTGAAAAGTAAAACCTGGTCATTGACGGAGAAGTTCCTGGGGATGATCTTCTTGTCATGATAGGCTTTGGTTCTTTCTTTGTAGATCTTTGAATTTTCATACGCTATGTACGCATGTACGCATGTTCAGCTGAATCATCCTTCTTTCGTACGCATGTTTTATGTCAAAATTCAATGATTTCACTGCACATGCTGCTTTGTACTCGAGCTCCACTGGAAGGTGACATGGCTTCCCATAGACAATATGAAATAGAGTTGTGCCAAGAGGTGTCTTGTAAGCAGTCCTATATGCCCAAAGAGCATCATCAAGCTTCTTAGCTCAATCCTTTCGCGTAGTGCTCACAGTCTTTTGAAGAATACTCTTTATTTCCTTGTTGGAAATCTTAACTTGGCCACTCGTCTGAGGATGATAAGGAGTGGCTACCTTGTGATTCACACTATTCTTCTTCAAGAGATTCTCAAAGACCTTGTTGATGAAATGAGATCCACCATCGCTTATTACCACTCGTGGTACTCCAAACCTTGGGAAAATCACAGATTTGAACATCTTGAGAACTACCTTGGAGTCATTCGTAGGACTGGCCATCGCTTCGACCACTTGGACACGTAGTCCACAACGAAAAGGATGTACTTATTCGCAAAAGAAGATGGAAATGGACCCATGAAGTCGATTCCCCAACAGTCAAATACCTCAACCTCCAGTATGAAATTCTGAGGCATCTCGTTTCTCTTGCTGATGTTTCCTTTCCTTTGACATGCATCGCAGTTAGAAACAAAAGCGCGGGCATCTTGAAACATGGTTGGCCACCATAAACCAGCCTGTAGCACCTTAGACACCGTCTTGAAGGTAGCAAAATGTCCTGCGTAATTTGACCCATGGTAATGGAAGAGAATTCCATGGACTTCTTCCTCTGAAACACATCGCCTAAAAATGGCATCAGAACACTACTTGTACATGTACGGCTTATCCCAGAAATAATGTATGATGTCGCGCATAAACTTCTTCTTTGTGTACCCTGCAAAACCTTCTGGCTTCACCTCTGCAGCTAGGTAGTTTGCTATCTCACCAAACCAAATGATCTCAGGAAACTTAGCGTCTCGAGGAGGTATGACATCTATCGCATAGATGTTTTCTACAGGGAGAAATCGCTTATGGGGACTCCTTCCTCTACGCACAGCCTGGACAAGTGATATGCCACTCCATTTTCAATCCCTTTCTTGTCCTTAACCTCAAGGTCAAATTCCTGCAGCAAGAGCATCCACTACAACAATCTAGGCTTTGTATCTTTCTTAGAGAATATATACCTCAAGGCAGCATGGTCTGTATGAACGATGACCTTGGTACCTACAAGATACGTCCTGAACTTCTCACAAGCATAGACCACTGCAAGAAGCTCCTTCCTCTGTACTAGCATATTTGCATTGGGCATCATCAAGATTTCTGCTTGCATAATAAATGACATGCAGCCTCTTCTCCTTTCGCTGGCCCAAAACAGCTCCCACAACAAAGTCACTGGCATCACACATCACCTCGAAAGGTAATTCCTAGTCTGGTGGTTGCACGATAGATGCGCTGACAAGTGCTCCCTTGATTGTATGGACAGCTTCCAAGCACTCATCGTTGAAGTCGAACTTCACATCTTTGCACAACAGCTACGTCAGAGGCCTGGCAATCTTTGAGAAGTCCTTGATGAACCTTCTGTAGAACCCAGCGTGCCCAAGAAAACTCATGATTCCTTTGACAGAATTCGGTGGTTGCAAGCTTGTCATAACCTCGATCTTGGCTTTGTCAACTTCGATCCCCTTCTCCGAAATCTTGTGGCCCAAGACAATCCCATTTTTCACCATGAAATGGCATTTCTCCCATTTCAAAACCAAATGTTTCTCCTCACAGTGCTTGAGTACCCTGCACAAATTAGAAAGACACATAGCAAAGGAGGATCCGTAGAAAAAAAATCGTCCATGAAGACCTCCATTATGTCCTCTATCATGTCAATGAAGATTGACATCATGTAACGCTGGAACGTGGCTGATGCATTACACAAGCTAAATGGCATTCTGCGATAAGAAAAAGTTCCATAAGGATATGTGAATGTGGTCTTCTCCTGGTCATCTGGATGAATAGAAATTTGAAAGAAACCAGAATAGCCATCTAGGAAACAGTAGTAGGGATGGTTAGCCAATCTCTCAAGCATCTGATCAATAAAAGGCAGATGAAAATGATCTTTGCGAGTTGCAACATTCAATTTCCTATAGTCTATGCACATTCTATGACCAATGACAGTTCTAGTTGGGATCAACTCATTCCTATCGTTTTTAACTACTGTCACACCACCTTTCTTAGGTACTACATGCACTGGACTCACCCATGGACTATCGGAGATAGCATATATGTTACCAGCCTCTAGAAGTTTCATTATATCTTTCTTTACAACATATTTTAGATTCGGGTTTAACCATCTCTGATGTTCTATAGAAGTTCTCGATTCATCTTCTAGATGTATCCTATGCATGCAAAGATCTGGTGAAATTCATGTAATGTCATTTAGAGAATAGCCTAATGCTCTAAATGACATTACACGATATGTCAACATTGGTTTAAAAAACTTCATTCTTCATATTCTTCATTTTTGCCGAACTTGATATTCTACATTTTGGCAAAATCACTTCGTTTTTGTTTTGTTCGCTATAGCATTCTTCATCCATGTTTGTGAGTTTTCTTTTCCTTTCCATTTCTCCCATTGAATTTTGTTAAATTCTTACATTTTTTCTTTGATGTACATTGACGTTAGAACTTAGCCATTGGATTTGTTGATACAAGTTTACAGCTCGATTTCCATTGTCTGAAGCATCGATTGTGGTTTCGCATGACCGATTTTGCTTTCTGCTTTGTTTGATTAGTTCGATCCCTCACAATCTTAGTTTAATATGTTGTCGTCTAGGTATCCTAATCCACGCAGGTGTATGAACCGACTTCCTAAATTCTAATCCCTGTAAAATTGGGAATACTTCATTTTTTTGATTAGGTCTATCGCAACAAGCGCTTTCTCTGGTTTGCACTTGCATGCAACATGCACTTTTTGAGATATGCACTCGCTTTTTGGACGCTCTTTCTGAGGCCTGTTTAACCTTGATGTTAAGGGATACCTATTCATTTTGGGCATGGCACAAAGGTCCCAACAACTTGGCCTTCACTCTTTAGTTTTGTTATTAGAAGTTCAGAAATAGTGAAAACCGTTTGGTTTTTATGAGTCAAATACCTTAAAAATAAATATAAGACTTCTATTCATAATATCTCAAAGCCTAATTTTTCAATATTTAAAATACTTGATGGAACGTTGCCTTTTCTAGGGGTTTGATTTCATTCCTTTAGTTTGAGAAAGACATTATCCTTGTCTTGTCTTGTAATGAAATTCTTTTCATATGGGTCTAACTCCCTTTTCGATAGCCCATTGATTTCATTTAGGCACATCACCCCCTTTTTATAGCCAAGCTTTGGTCGAACTTCATATTCTTCATTTTGGCAAAATCACTTCGTTTTTGGTTTGTTCGCTATAGCATTCTTAATCCATGTTTGTGAGTTTTCTTTTCCTTTTCATTTCTCCCATTGAATTTTGTTAATTTCATACGTTTTTTCTTTGATGTACATTGACGTTAGGACTTAGCCATTAGATTTGTCGATACAAATTTACTGCTCGATTTCCATTGTCTGAAAGCATCGATTGTGGTCTCGCATGACCAATTTTGCTTTCTTCTTTGTTTGATTAGTTCGATTCCTCACAATCTTAGTTCAATATTTTTTTCGTCCAGGTATCCTTATCAACGTAGGTAAATGAACCGACTTCCAAAATCCTAATCCCTGTAAAATTTGGAATACTTCATTTTTCTGATTAGGTCTATCGCAACACACGCTTTATGTGGTTTGCATTTGCATGCATCATGCACTTTTTGCGATATGCACACTCTTTTTGGACGGTCTTTCTGAGGCATGTTTAACCTTGATTTTAAGGGCTACATATTTATTTAGGGCTTTGCTCAAAAGTCCCATCAACTTATCCTTCACTCTTTAGTTTTGTTATTAGAACCTCGAAAATAGTGAAAACCCTTTGGTTTTTATGAGTCAAATACCTTAAAAAATTTTAAGACTTCTATTCATGATATCTCAAAGCCTAATTATTCAATATTTAATATACTTGATGGAACGTTGTCTTTTCTAGGTGTTTGATTTCATTCCTTAAGTTTGAGAAAAGACATTATCCTTGTCTTGTCTTGTTATGAAATTCTTTTCATATGGGTCGAATTTCCTTTTCGATGGCCCATTAACTTCATTTAGGCACATCACCCTCTTTTTATGGCCAATTTTTTGTCGAACTTCATATTCTTCATTTTGGCAAAATCACTTCGTTTTTGGTTTGTTCGCTATATCATTCTTCATCCATGTTTGTGAGTTTTCTTTTCCTTTTCATTTCTCCCATTGAATTTCGTTTATTTTCTACATTTTTTCTTTGATGTACACCGACGTTAGAACTTAGCCATTTGCTTTGTTGATTCAAGATTCACTACAAGAATACACTCGATTTCCGACGGGTATATTGGTCGGAAAACGGTCGGAAAACGTCTTTACCGACGAATTCCCGACCAATTTGAACCGTCGGAACTATAGCGTCGGAAATCAAAAATGGTCGGAAATTGGTCGGTAATTCCCGACCGATTCCCGACCAGACCATTTCCGACCATTTACCGACTAAAGTCCGATGCGCCCATTCCCGACCAAATACCGACTATATTCCGACCATAATAATACCCGACGATTTACCGACAAAATTCCGATGACTTTGTTTCCGACCAAATGCCGACGTTTCTAATTTCCGACCAAATACCGACCAGACTAAGTTCCGACCAAATTTCGACTATAATAATACCCGACGATTTACCGACAAAGGTCCGATGACCCTTTTCCGACCAAATGCCGACGTTTTTTTATTTCCGACCGAAGTCCGACCTGTCTAATTTCCGACCAAATTCCGACAAAATATATTATTTTGAAATTATTTTAAAAATTATGAATATCAATTGAAAATAAATTTATTCGAAAATGAAAATGAAAATTAGTATTAAACATTAAACATTAAAATTAATATTATACATTAAAATATTTAAAAATAAAATAGTTTAGAAATAAAAAAAGTGTTTTTAAAACATTAAAAATTAACATTATTAACATTTGCAGATCCGGATTCGGATCCGGATCACGTTCCCGGGAAATCCGGAAACTTCGCTCTCATCCACGACGACATGCTAGCGATATCTGACCTCGCCTCCGAAAGCTCATCTTGCGTGGCACCTAACCTGAATTCGGTGTCCGTTTTCGCCGCCTCCAAAGCTTCTACTTTGGACTTGAGCTCTTCATTCTGCTTGATGAGATCTTCAGAGAAAAAAGAACCAGAAGAAGACCCGTCGTCCATAAACGGGATCGTACCCAAACCGCCGCGACGTCGCCCTTTTTTATCAAGGGGAAATTCCTGTATAAAAATATAAATAAATTAAAACATAATAAAATTATAATATAAAACTATAAGAAAAAAAAACTTACGTTCAAAACGAGTTGGTTGACCGCTTCCCGCGACATCTCGAAGGAGGAGGAGGAGTCACCTTGTGACTGTTGGGTCAGCTCGATGTCGGTCTTCTGCTTCGTCACGTTCTCGTAGATCTCCCTTATGAGGGGATCCTGAATAAACCCGGTTGTCTTGTTCGTGTGGCACCTCTTCATTAAGTCCAAATGATTCGGACGCACACCTCCGGCCTCATTAGTCTATAAAAACAAATAAATTTAAATATGAATAAATAATTTAATAATTAATTAAGTAGAGAAAACAATGTAAACAATAAAAGATTACCATTTGAATTTCTCGGGTCTGGAAGCTGCTCGATCCGGAGTTGTGGATGTATTGGCCCTTCCCGTTGCGATCACTCTTTCGGTTTCCCGAATTAGTCTTCGAGAGTTTCTCTGTCTCCGGTTGTTGCCAATATGGTCCGTAGTGATTCCAAACCTCCAAATTCAAGCCTTTCGGCTTGTCTGCCCCTTTCCTCCACTTTTTCTTCTACTCGTTCATGTGTCTCTTGAACTGCGTACTCGCTTCCTTCATAAATATTTTTTCCACCGTGACAGTGTGAGAAGGATGCCATGTAAACTCTTGCTACGAAAACATAAATAAAAATGCTTAGCAAAATATTAAAAAAATACTTATAAATATAAGAAAAAATATAGTAAGTGACAACTTACCGCAAATTGTCTAAACCAAATTTGCTTCTCATCATACGGGACTTCTGAAAACTTCTTGTACGGTTTGTCGAGGATCGAATGGAACATCCTCATAATGGCCTTGCTAATCCCGTTGTTCGATATACCAAACCTACAAAAAAAAAATATATATATATATATATATATATATATATATGAACTAAAGGTTTTTACCATGTCGATCTTCCAACGAGATGTGGATCAAGCCGGATGTGCAAGTCCCGGCCCGGTTGTTGGACTAGCTCATCGATGGTCATGATTCGAGGAGCTTGACTCTGCGACTCTGGGATAGTCGATGCGGCCGGACTTGGTGGTTCTCGAGTCGAACCACCGGTACGTGGAGGTTGTTGCATCCCTTGAGACGAACCACCGATGGTCAAGTTCGCGAAACCATCGTAAGACCTTAACAAAAACGCAACATTTGTTAGATATTAAACGCAAAATTATAAAAAAAATTACTTCAGTAATCGGACATTAGTCACACATATAGCACCCTCATGATACCTCCGTCCATAAAACATAGAGCCAATAAGATTTTGAATTGAAGTACTTTGAGATCAAATTAAAAGATGCGAGCCTAATTCATCTAACTAATCAAGACCTCCTGCTTCTCCGACTAAAGACATCTTCCAACCTAAACCATGAGAAGCAGTCTCGCGACATTCTCATCTCCACTTGGTTTAGTTAAATTTCCCTATCTCAATATCAATTGTATTAGTTGTTATACAATATCTATGGATTTAATAGTATCACTTCCTCTGCAAAAATCTACAAACCGAGGCCTTACTCCGATAAACACATCCGCTTGGTACTCAAGCATAAAGATGGAATCTTTCAAGCCAACCCCAAGGAAAAAGAAGAAAATTTCAAGCACATTCTAGTCTCGAAGCGGTTCTATCGATAATCCTTGAAGCTATAAACTCTGTTTACTAATGCGCAAAGATGGAAATTTCAAGCCAAACCTGAAGCACATTTTTAGTCTTGAAGCCCATTATTCTATAGTTAACCAAAAAGCAGAGACTTTCAAGCCATTGATTGAGCATTAGCATCACTATACTCACTAGCAAACAGAACTACTTGATTCAGATTTCAGTATATACTTGTTCAATTAAAAACGAATTGTAAAGATTCAGGGGAGACTTTACCGATTCTCGCAAGACGGTTAACCAAAATCCTTATATACCAATTGGAAAATACAAATCAATCCGCGTTGTTCTTACATGGCGAGAAGATGTCGGCGGCGGTGGAGGAGGGAAGGCGGCTCCGACGGTCGGCGGCTTCGGCGGAACGGCTACTTCGGCGGCGATCTTCTCGTGATGGTCGGCGGAGAGAGAGAATCGGAGAGAGAGGAGAGATCGAAGAAATGAAGAAGACGATGCGGTACAGGTATTTAGATCTAAGTGTGGTCGGAGTGTGGTCGGAATTCAGTCGGTTTTAGAAAAATACAAAACCGTCCAAATATTTCATTTACCGGTTAATTTTCGCGGGTTTTATTTTCAGTATGGTCGGAAATCGGTCGGTATTTCCGACCACTTTCCGACCATACTGAGCATTTTTTCATAATATTCGCGGATTGATATATTGTTAACACTTATTCGAAAAAATTACAATATGGTCGCGGGTTTTATTTTCAGTATGGTCGGAAATCGGTCGGTATTTCCGACCACTTTCCGACCATACTGAGCATTTTTTCATAATATTCGCGGATTGATATATTGTTAACACTTATTCGAAAAATTTACAATATGGTCGCGGGTTTTATTTTCAGTATGGTCGGAATGCGGTCGGTATTTCCGACCACTTTCCGACCCTACTGAGCATTTTTTCATAATATTCGCGGATTGATATATTGTTAACACTTATTCGAAAAAATTACAATATGGTCGCGGGTTTTATTTTCAGTATGGTCGGAAATCGGTCGGTATTTCCGACCACTTTCCGACCATACTGAGCATTTTTTTCATAATATTCGCGGATTGATATATTGTTAACACTTATTCGAAAAATTTACAATATGGTCGCGGGTTTTATTTTCAGTTTTGTCGGAAATCGGTCGGTATTTCCGACCACTTTCCGACCATACTGAGCATTTTTTCATAATATTCGCGGATTGATATATTGTTAACACTTATTCGAAATAATTACAATATGGTCGCGGGTTTTATTTTCAGTATGGTCGGAAATCGGTCGGTATTTCCGACCACTTTCCGACCATACTGAGCATTTTTTCATAATATTCGCGGATTGATATATTGTTAACACTTATTCGAAAAATTTACAATATGGTCGCGGGTTTTATTTTCAGTATGGTCGGAAATCGGTCGGTATTTCCGACCACTTTCCGACCATACTGAACATTTTTTCATAATATTCGAAAAAATTAGTGACAATTTCTGACAATTACAATATATCAATCTGCGATTCATATTAGTGACAATTTCTGACAATTGATTCATATTAGTCGGAAATTAGTCGGAAATTCCTTGCAATTTCCGACCAATTTCCGACCACACAGGGTTTAGGGTTTAAAATTCTTAATTTTCAAACTGTATACTGTATAATAAACATGTAAACATCTTATGTCTAACAAATATGTGGCAAAGTAAACATATAATAAAATATATGATGTTTTTATAAATTGAAAGTATATCGAATTAAACCGTTCATAACGAAACATTCACTTTATATTTAAACTTTTCGGTTTCTTTTAGGTTTTATAGGATATGCCTCAAAATTGGTTTAGTTAAGATATATGGACATTCAATTCTTTCAAAAGATCATATCTAACCATATTAAACATAGTCCAAATCAAATTTATGCGGTTTGAGGTTTCGAAACCCCAAATGGTCGGATTTTGGTCTGAAATGTCGAGAAATTCCGACCAGTTCCCGACTATACAAAGAAAAATATTCATATTGGTCGGAAATTAGTCGGAAATTCCGACCAAATTCCGACCACACAAAGAATGGCCGAGGGAAGTTTTAGCCGGGGGAAGTTTTAGCCGGGTAAAATATAATTCAACCACAAATGGTCGGAATTTGGTCGGAAATGTCGACAAATTCCGACTATTTGCCGACCAAAAAATTCCGACCTATTTCCGACCGATCCTCGTGTCTGGTCGGAAAATGGTTGGAATATCGTATTAAATGTATTAAAAAATACGTACACCATATTTTAAATTTTGAAAAATTTTGAAATTTTTTTTGCTTTAAAATAGATGCATATGAAAAAACATTGTTACAAATTTATTCTGAAACTGATGAATAAAATGAAATAGATGTAACGGAATCCTTATTAATTAAAAATATTCGTACAACTAATTAAAGCATGTGAAAAAAGTTTCATAAATTTGTTACTTAAAAATAATTGCATATAATATTTTTTTACAAAAACCTATTCTGAGTCCGATGAATAATCTGAAGAAGCTGAATCGGATTCCTCATCAAATTCTCCTCTCTCTTCTACAGAATCCTCAAATAGTTCGCCAATGCCGGTGAAGTCAACCACAAGGTCAACCTCTAGAAAATGCTCGATTTCACCTAAATTACCAATTGGCATTTCCTGTAAAGGGTCATGCTCGGAAACACAAGATATCCTTCCTCTTGGTTGTATCGATGTTACTGCAATCCACGGATCTTGCTTGTTCCTAACCCGGGGGTATCGAATGTAGGAAACCTGGTCTGCTTGTGAAGCAAGAATAAATGGATCGTATTTCCGATGTCGCTTGCCTCCGTGAACAGATGTCACACCGAATTCGTCCTGGCGTAGACCTTCCACTGGATCATACCAATCGCAATAGAACACAATGCACTTCAAACCAATCATTCCTGGATATTTGACTTCTAATATTTCGCGGAGTATTCTGTAGTAAACAAATTCTCCGGATGTAGACGAAATACCGTAGTTGCATGTTGTCCTTGAACTCCCTTCACGAAAAGCCTTAAAAGCATACCCCCGAGTGCAATACATCGGATAAACACTTGGAACAAAAGTAGGGCCACGCACCATCTCAACTAACCATGTGGGAATCGATGTCCCGGTAGTATTAATCTGATCAACCTGTACAATTTGTGGACACTCATAAACAATATGTGTAAGTATGTAAAATTTAGTTTAATTGCGGGAAATCGAGCACTTACGTAATATTTCAACCAATCCGCGAATTCATTCTGTTTACGGACCATAAGCTCATCCTCTGTGCAATTTGGAAACCAATTCCTTATTTGCTCCATGTATATACTGTGAATAAAACAAATACATTATTCAAAATACTACCAAGGATTAATTTTTGGTATTTACTAAACAAATACATTATTCAAAATACTACCAAGGATTAATTTTTGGTATTTACTAAACAAATACATTATTCAAAATCAAGTGACGTACCTCTCATATTCGAAAACGTCTTCGCAGTTTGTCAGAAGATATGTATGCAAATGCCTTTGTTCCTCCTCTGTTAGTCGTCTAGACCTCCCTTTTCCACTAAGCCTTCCAATTTCTGCAAAATTTTTTGGGACATAGACCGGATACATCGGTTTTTCTCCTCCATCATCATGACGTACAGGTCGTCTACTTTTAGTCTTCACCGAAGATGGAAAGTAGTAGCTAGCAAAGTTGGATGCTTCTTCATTCAGGCTCTGTGCAACAATAGAACCCTCGACTCTTGCAAGATTTTTCACCTTCTTCTTTAGGTGGAGCATATATCGCTCAAACGGATACATCCATCGATATTGAACTGGCCCACCAAGTCTTGCTTCCCTAGGGAGATGAATAGGAAGATGTTCCATAACATCAAAAAATGCTGGTGGAAATATTCTCGAGGTTGCATAGGAGAGCCGGTATCTTTTCCTCCAAATTTTGGATACCGTCTGCTGTAAGTGATCTCGTGCATAAATCCCGGAAGAAAGCACCGATCCCTGCATAAATGATAAATAAAATTAGTAAAATTTAGACAATTTAGATAAATTTAGTAAAATTTAGATATAATTTTGTAAATTATAAATGTACCTGCAATAGCTCCATGGACGTTTCTAGGAAGAAGACCGGCAAAGGCAAATGGAAGGAGGCGTTGCATGATAACGTGACAATCATGACTCTTCAACCCTGAAAACTTCCCTTCTCCAATATTAACGCAATTACGAAGGTTAGATGCGTATCCGTCTGGGAATTGAACACTATGCGTAATCCAGTCGAAGAACACCTCCTTTGAAGGCTCATCCAAACGGAAAGCGGGGGCCAGAGATTTTCCGTTCGCCATTATATGGAGTTCCTTCCGAGAACAAATTTCTGGCAAATCCAATCTGGCCTTCAAATTATCTTTCGTCTTCCTTTGCACATTTAGAACAGTATTCATGATGTTGTCAAAAAAGTTCTTTTCAATGTGCATGACATCTAGATTATGGCGCAGCAGATGGTTTTTCCAATATGGCAAATCCCAAAAAATACTCCTCTTGTTCCAATTGTGGTATTCGCCACAACCATCTACGGGAAAATGACCATTACCACCACATGAAACCGTCTTCTCAGCACCAAAATCTCTCAACTGAGTGATGATGTTATTCCCATCCGGCTCAGGAGGTGGACCATCAAATATTTTTTTGTTCTTCTTAAACAATGTCGTGCTCCGATGATATGGATGATCATGCGGCAGAAATCGTCGATGACAATCGAACCAAGAAGTCTTTCGACCGTGCTTCAATTGGAACGCATCAGTGTTATCTTGACAATACGGGCACGCCAACCTTCCATGAGCCGACCATCCAGATAGCATACCAAATGCTGGAAAATCACTTATGGTCCACATAAGTACCGCACGCATCGTAAAATTCTGTTGGAGAGAAACATCGAACGCTTGAACACCATCTTTCCATAACATTTTCAACTCATAAATTAATGTCTGCAAGAAAATATCAAGGGATCTCTTAGGATGCTCCGGTCCGGGGACAAGAATCGTGAGGAACAAAAACTCTCGTTTCATGCACAAACTAGGCGGCAAATTGTAAGGTGTGACGATTACTGGCCACAATGAATATTGCCTCCCATGTTTCCCAAAAGGGCTGAATCCATCTGTAGATAATCCGAGGTATACGTTACTTGGCTCAGCCGCAAAACTAGGATACACCTCTTGGAAATGTTTCCACGCTTCTGCATCTGAAGGATGCGCAATCTCTCCATATGAGTTATGTTCAGCATGCCATCTCATAGCTCCTGCCGTGCGCTCGGATTGATATAACCTCTTCAACCTATCTGTTAACGGCAAATACCACATCCGTTTATGTGGAACTGGTACTCTTCCACCCGTTTCCTGATACCGAGGTTTCCCACAAAAACGACACTTGCGACGGTTTTCGTCTTTTCTCCAGTATATCATACAATTGTCGATGCACACATCTATCATCTGATACGGCAATCCAAGACCAGCTACAAGTTTCTGAACCTCGTAGTATGAAGCCGGTGAGAGATTATCTTCAGGTAAAATATCTTTCACAAAATCAGCTATCGCATCCACACAATCCTCTGCCAAGTTGAAATCGGTCTTTATTGTCATCAACCTGCTTGCAGTTGATAAAGGCGATATTCCCTCTCTACATCCTTCGTATAGTGGATGCTTAGCTGCATCTAGCATATCAAAAAACTTCCGAGCTTCTAAATTAGGTTCCTCTATTCTAATACCATCCGGAACATACGATGCTACGTTTTCGCGATACGCATCATTCACCATCTGAACGTTTGCATCTACTTCCGGTGTTGGTTCCTCTATTCTACCCGAATAATTAAAACCACTACAATGATGTTGCACCATTGCATCAGTTTCTCCATGCGTATACCAAATCTTATAATTCGGCATTAACCCATTCCTATAAAGATGCTTCCATACTTCCCCAACAGAGACTAATCTATGATTCCGACATTTAGGACAAGGACAATACAATTTACCGTATTCCGACGTCATGCTATTGTTTGTCGCAAATGTCATGAATTCCTCAACACCTTGTGCATACTCCTCCGTCAATAGATTCGTCACTGGATCTTGTCGTGGTCTATCCATCCACGATCGAAAATAATCTCTAGTGTTTGGATTTGAAGAAGACATTTTCTATGTTTTTTTTGGTGTAAATTGTGAATGAGGGTGGTGTTGTATTTATAATTAAAATTTCCGCGGATTTCCGACCAATTTCCGACCAGTCTAAATATTCAAACGGCTATATAACGGCTATTGCAACGGGTAGATTAACGTTTATATTTTCGTTGGGAGTTGGTCGGATTCCGTACTGGTCGGAAATTGGTCGGAAATTGGATTAGAGTTCCGACCACTTTCCGACTATCCTAAATCTCGTCGGAAAACAGTCAAAAATCAATCCTTACTGGTCGGAAATTGGTCGGAAATATATCCAATTTCCGACCAATATCCGACAATCCTAATACTCCCCAACGACTATAAACGGCTAATACAACAGGTATATTAACGTGTATATCTCGTCGGAAAACAGTCGAAAATCGGTTTGTCATACCGACCAATTTTCGACGATTTTATTCGGTCTCCAAGCCGTCGGAAATTGGTCAGAAATCCCGACCAAAATTCCGACCAAGTTTAAATGGTCGGGAATTCCTGACCAATTTCCGACGGGTTCTGTTTCATCGGAATGTCGTCGGTATTTGGTCGGAAATTTCCGACCATTTTAAATTGGTCGGAAATTTGGTCGGAAATCGGGATGTTTTCTTGTAGTGATTACGGCTCGATTTCCATTGTCTGAAGCATCGATTGTGGTCTCGCATGACCGATTTTGCTTTTTGCTTTGTTTGATTAGTTCGATCCCTCACAATCTTAGTTCAATATGTCGTCGTCTAGGTATCCTAATCCACGCAGGTGTATGAACCGACTTCCTAAATTATAATCCCTGTAAAATTAGGAATACTTCATTTTTTTGATTAGGCCTATCGCAACAAGTGCTTTCTCTGGTTTGCACTTGCATGGAACATGCACTTTTTGCGATATGCACTCGCTTGGACGCTCTTTCTGAGACCTGTTTAACCTTGATGTTAAGGGATACCTATTCATTTTGGGCCTGGCTCAAAGGTCCCAACAACTTGCCCTTCACTCTTTAGTTTTGTTATTAGATGTTCGAAAATAGTGAAAACCGTTTGGTTTTTATGAGTCAAATACCTTAATTTTTTTTAAGACTTCTATTCATAATATCTCAAATCCTAATTGTTCAATATTTAATATACTTGATGGAACGTTGTCTTTTCTAGGTGTTTGATTTCATTCCTTAAGTTTGAGAAAAGACATTATCCTTGTCTTGTCTTGTTATGAAATTCTTTTCATATGGGTCTAATTCCACTTTCGATTGCCCATTAACTTCATTTAGGCACATCACTCCCCTTTTGTAGCCAATCTTTGGTCGAATTTCATATTCTTCATTTTGGCAAAATCACTTCGTTTTTGTTTTGTTCGCTATAGCATTCTTCATCCATGTTTGTGAGTTTTCTTTTCCTTTTCATTTCTCCTATTGAATTTTGTTAACTTCTTACATTTTTTCTTTGATGTACATTGACTTTAGAACTTAGCCATTGGATTTGTTGATACAAGTTTATGGCTCGATTTGCATTGTCTGAAAGCATCGATTGTGGTCTCGCATGACCAATTTTGCTTTCTTCTTTGTTTGATTAGTTCGATTCCTCACAATCTTAGTTCAATATGTTTTCGTTCAAGTATCCTAATCCACGTAGGTGTATGAACCGACTTCATAAATCCTAATCAATGTAAAATTAGAAATACTTCATTTTCTGATTAGGTCTATCGCAACAAGCTCTTTCTCTGGTTAGCATTTGCATGCAACATGCATTTTTTGCGATATGCACTCGCTTTTTGGATGCTCTTTCTGAGGCCTGTTTAACTTTGATGTTAAGGGATACATATTCATTTTGGGCCTGGCTCAAAGGTCCCAACAACTTGTCCTTCACTCTTTAGTTTTGTTATTAGAAGTTCGAAAATAGTGAAAACCCTTTGCTTTTTATTAGTGAAATACCTTAAAAAAATTTATAAGACTTCTATACATAATATCTCAAAGCCTAATTTTTCAATATTTAATATACTTGATGGAACGTTGCCTTTTCTAGGGGTTTGATTTCATTCCTTAAGTTTGAGAAAAGACATTATCCTTGTCCAACACTCAACCTGATTCAAGTACAAGATGGCTAGTGAGCTTGTGGTCTATCTTTGCACTCTTTTTCCCTATCTTTGTTTTTATCCCACATGGGTTTTTCAAAGATAGGTTTTTAATGAGGCAAGGATAGACCACCACACCTAGTTCACTAGCCACACCTGAGGCTCAAGATGCACAATCTCGACCAGCATAGCCTCATCTATCTTTATCTTCCTTTTTCTCTTATTTGCACAAAAGACCTTCTGTTTTGTGTCTTTCCTTTATTTTCTTTTCTTTTGGGTTATTTTGGCAATTATTTAAACTTAAGGGCTCGTTTTTCCCTTTATATACTCTTGTATTGTCGCTGGAGATAATTACCCTACCTTTTATTATAATTTGAGGCGCAACCTTCTTCTGTTTCTAAGAGACGAGTCCAGCACTGTTCTTCATCTCTTTGATTCTGCTTAGTGTGTAATATCTAAGCTTGGTAAGTTAGTTAGGTGTGTAATATCCTAGGTAGTTCCCACGGTATATCAGAGGCTTCTCACTACCTCTGTGCGACACCAATCATTTCCCACGCCTTAGAGCAGTAGCTTGCAAGGATTATATTTCAGTTTACCAGCCTTGGAGTCTCGATCTAGGGAGAGCTACGTCATGTGGTATCAGAGCTAAGCTCTAAGTCACTTGGTAATCTCGTTCCAACTCTGTCCTTAATGTTTTTTAACTCTGTCGAATTTTGCAGCACTATTTTCTTTGATTTTATGTGTTTAGGGAGTCCTGTCTCTTGTAGTTCCTGTGTTAGTTCGACATTAGCAACCTGTTTTGATAGTTAGTTTCATTCAGAAAAAAAAAGCTAGAGGAAGAAGAAGAACATGTTCGCGGCGCAAGTAGGGTTTCTAAGGGAGATTGAAACTTTCCTTTTCTGGTCTTTTAGTTCATGCGATTTTTTTTTGTAAGGTTTGTTAACCAGTTCGTTTATAAGACCAGAAGCTTGATCACTGAGCATAAAAGCATGTTTTATAACCTGTTAGACTCATCATACAAGCATTCGAATTCAACTAAAACATGTTTCCTTGTTCTTTGAGACTTGCGTGAGAAGCTGCTTGAATTGTTGTGTTTCTGTTTTATCTTTTCAAAGGAACTAGTTACTGGTTGTTTTCTTGTATCTCCTTTGCAGGTCAAGATATCACAAGATGGAGAGGAAACCAGTACCATGAGGAACAACAAGCTGATGATGGATGCAATGCTGGCTCGTATGGAGCAGATGATGAATGCCAAGTTTGAAGCTCTTCAACAAGAGCAACAAGCCGCTGGAGATCAATCACAGAGTGATAATCAAGGGAGGAGAGCTCGTACTAGAGCTGGGAGGAGAGCAGACCAACAAAGACACCGTAGAGATGATGAGACAGCAAACTACTACAACGATGAGAGTGATTCAACCAGGGGAAGCCAGAGGAGGCATAGACGTGGTGGAGAAGGTAGAGACAGTTTTGTAGGTCTTAAGCTCAGAATCCCGCCTTTCAATGGCAAGAGTGATCATGATGCATACTTGGAGTGGGAGAAAAAGATAGAGCTGGTTTTTAATTGTCAGAACTATAGAGAGATCAACAAAGTGAGAGTAGCTGCAACATAATTCAGTGATTATGCTCTCAGCTGGTGGGATCAACTTGTTACTTCTAGGAGACGCAATGAAGAAGAACCATTGAGTACTTGGACAGAGATGAAGAGAGTCTTGAGAAAGAGGTTTGTCCCAAGTCATCATCACCGTGAGCTACACAGCAAGCTCAGAAAACTCACTCAAGGGAGCAGCAGCGTAGAGGACTATTACCAAGAGATGGAGACACTCCTGATTCGTGCTGATATATCAGAAGATAGGGAAGCTACCATGTCACGTTTCTTAGGAGGGTTAAACAGAGACATCCAAGATAGATTGGAGATGAAACACTATGTTGAGTTAGAGGAGATGCTTCATAAGGCAATTCTGATAGAACAACAGCTCAAACGCAAAGGTCCTTCACGATTTAACTATGGGAGTGGACATGCTGTTTCTAAACCAATCTATCAAAGGGAGGACAGAGCAAATGCTTCTCAGCGTGATGGCAAGCAGGTAGTGACGCCAAGGCCAGAGATGAGGCCTTATCTGATCAATCAAGACAACAAGGGCAAAGGCAAGGTTGAAACCGCATCAACAAGGGCTCGAGATGTTAAGTGTTTCAAGTGCCAGGGGAGAGGCCACTACGCCAATGAGTGCATCAACAAGAGAGTTATGGTTTTGTTAGAAAATGGAGAGCTGGAATCAGAAGATGAAGTAGAAGCAGAGTTTGAGTACTTATCAGAGTGTGAAGAACAAGCTGCACAAGGACAGTTGTTAGTCACAAGGAGATCATTGAGTGTGCAAACAACTACTACTGATCAATAATAAAGAGAGAACTTGTTCCACACTAGATGCTTGGTTCAAGGAAAGCTTTGCAGCGTAATCAGAGATGGGGGAAGCTGTATCAATGTAGCAACTGAGACAATGGTTAGTAAACTGGGATTGAGAGTGATGAAGCACCCGAAGCCATACAAGCTGCAATGGCTTAATGAAGATGGAGAGATGAAGGTGAGCAAGCAGGTGCTGGTTCCTATCACCATTGGTGCATACGAAGATGAGATACTGTGTGATGTGCTTCCCATGCCTGCTAGACACATTCTGCTTGGAAGACCTTGGCAATCTGATCGAAAAGTGATGCATGACGGCTTCACCAATCGCCATTCATTTGAGTACAAGGGTAAGAGGACTGTTATGGTTCCTTTGACACCAAGAGAAATTCATCAAGACCAGATGACTCTCAAGCAGAGAATGAAGCAGAATGCAAGTTCCCAAGGAATACAACAACGAGAGGTGATCTCAGATCAGATGCAACAAACCAATCTCATGGCCAAATCAGGTGATATCAAACAAGCTATAGCTTCTAAACAACCTCTACTCCTGTTTGTTTTTAGAGAAGCTCTTACGAGCTTGAATAATCTTGCACCTGTGTTGCCGAGTGAAATGAAAACTCTTTTGCAGGACTATGAAGATGTATTTCCAGGAGCCAACCCAACTGGACTGCCACCAGTTAGGGGAATCGAGCATTAGATTGATTTCGTACCTGGAGCTTCACTACCAAACCGTCCATCATACATAACCAACCCTGTGGAGACTAAGGAGTTACAAAAACAGGTTGATGAGCTCATAGAGAAGGGACACATCAGAGAGAGCATGAGTCCATGTGTTGTACCAGTTCTGCTCGTACCCAAGAAGGATGGAAGTTGGCGCATGTGCGTTGATTGCAGAGCCATAAACAATATCACGGTGAAGTATCGACACCCCATCCCTACGCTAGATGACATGTTAGATGAATTGCATAGTTCTAAGATGTTTTCTAAGATAGATTTAAAAAGTGGATACCATCAGATTAGGATGAAAGAGGGGGATGAATGGAAAACTACATTTAAAACAAAGCATGGTTTATATGAATTGTTAGTTATGCCCTTTGGACTCACAAATGCACCTAGTACATTCATGAGATTAATGAACCATGTTCTGAGATCATTCATAGGAGTCTTTGTTGTAGTGTATTTTGATGACATTCTGATATATAACAAAGACTTAGAAGAGCATATAGGACATTTGCAATCTGTTTTAAATGTACTTCGAGAGGAGAAGCTCTATGCCAACCTTAAGAAGTGCACGTTTTGTACAGATAACGTGGTCTTTTTAGGCTTTGTTGTGAGTGAAGATGGCGTACATGTTGATGAGGAGAAGGTCAAAGCCATAAGAGATTGGCCTAGCCTGAAGACGGTATGGGACGTGCGGAATTTCCATGGCCTTGCTGGGTTCTATAAGCGATTCGTTAAAGACTTTAGTACCATTGCTGCACCCCTTACTAAAGTGATCAAGAAGGAAGTTGGTTTTAGATGGGGAGCAGCAGCACAAGAAGAAGCATTCCAGACCCTGAAAAACAAGCTCACTCACGCTCCACTTTTATCTTTACCAAATTTTCTTAAAACCTTTGAGATTGAGTGTGATGCTTCTGGTGTAGGTATTGGAGCGGTTCTTATGCAGGATAAGAAGCCCATTGCATTCTTTAGTGAAAAACTTGGAGGAGCCACTCTCAACTACCCAACCTATGACAAAGAACTCTATGCATTGGTGAGAGCTCTTCAAACGTGGCAACACTACTTGTGGCCCAAGGAGTTCGTTATTCACACTGACCACAAGTCCCTCAAGCATCTAAAAGGTCAGCATAAGCTCAACAAGAGACACGCCAGGTGGGTAGAATTCATTGAGACATTCCGATATGTCATCAAGTATAAGAAAGGTAAGGAAAACATAGTTGCTGATGCACTATCTCGAAGGTACGCACTCCTTTCTACTCTTGATGTGAAACTGCTGGGATTTGAACAACTTAAACACCTATACAACTCTGATCCTGAATTTCAAGAAGTGTTTAAGTCATGTGAGAAGTTTGCTACTGGTCATTATTTTCGAAGTGAAGAATTTCTTTTCTTTGGCAATAGACTTTGTGTTCCTAACTGCTCTGTCCGAGATTTACTTGTTCGAGAGGCTCATGGAGGAGGTTTGATGGGTCATTTTGGCGTTGCTAAGACGTTAAAGGTGATGCAAGACCACTTTTACTGGCCTCACATGAAAAGAGATGTGGAACGAATCTCCAACAGGTTCAATACGTGTAAGCAAGCTAAGTCTAAGGTCCAACCCAATGGTTTGTATACTCCTCTCCCTATTCCCTCGCACCCTTGGACTGATATCTCAATGGATTTTGTTTTAGGACTCCCTAGAACTAAGACAGGGAAGGATTCTATCTTTGTTGTGGTAGATCATTTTTCTAAGATGTCGCACTTCATAGCGTGCAACAAAACAGATGATGCATCTCATGTAGCTCATTTGTTTTATAAGGAAGTTGTTAGATTGCATGGCATACCTAGGACTATAGTCTCTGATCGTGATGCTAAGTTCCTTAGCTATTTCTGGAAAACGTTATGGTCTAAGTTAGGTACTAAGCTTCAGTTCTCTACTACATGTCACCCCCAAACTGATGGGCAAACTGAAGTTGTTAATAGGACTCTAGAAACACTACTGCGTTGTTTAATCAAAAAGAACCTTAGAACATGGGAAGAATGCTTACCACATATAGAATTTGCTTATAATCATGTTGTGCATTCTGCATCTATGTTCTCACCATTTTAGATTGTCTATGGCTTTAATCCTTTGTCACCTTTAGATCTAACTCCCTTACCTGTGAGTGAAAGATTAAGCTTAGATGGAAAACAGAAATCAGAGCTTGTACAACAGATACATGAGCGAGCCAAAGTTAACATAGAGGAAAAGACAAGGCAGTACTCTAAGCACGCCAACAAAGGGAGACGCAAGCTGGTATTTGAGGAAGGATACCTCGTTTGGGTGCACCTGAGGAAAGAGAGATTTCCGGACCAGAGGAAGTCCAAACTCATGCCTAGAGTCGATGGGCCTTTCCAGATCACAAAGAAGATCAACGACAATGCCTATCAGCTGGATCTTCAAGGTAAGTATAATATCAGTCATAGCTTCAACGTTTCTGATTTATCTCCATTTCTTGCAGATGAACCAGATTTGAGGTCAAATCCTTTTCAAGAAAGGGGGGGATGATGTGATCATGGACGACTTGGAACCAACACAAGAGGAGCTTGTAGCTGAGGAACTTGAACCAGTACAAGAAGAACTCGTAGATGAGGAGCTTGTAGCTGAGGAGCCTAAGACTATCCCAACTGGTCCAATGACACGAGTAAGAACTAAGGAGCTCAAGGAAGCTGTTGCTGACATTCTCAACCATATCCAGAAGCAACCAACTATCTAAGTCAAGAACACAACACCACAACTCCAACACTCAACCTGATTCAAGTACAAGATGGCTAGTGAGCTTGTGGTCTATCTTTGCACTCTTTTTCCCTATCTTTATTTTTATCCCACTTGGGTTTTTCAAAGATAGGTTTTTAATGAGGCAAGGATAGACCACCACACCTAGTTCACTAGCCACACCTGAAGCTCAAGATGCACAATCTCGATCAGCATAGCCTCATCTATCTCTATCTTCCTTTTTCTCGTATTTGCACAAAATACCTTCTATTTTGTGCCTTTCCTTTATTTTATTTTCTTTTGGGTTATTTTAGCAATTATTTAAACTTAAGGGCTCGTTTTTCTCTTTATATACTCTTGTAATGTCGCTGGAGACAATTACCCTACCTTTTATTATAATTTGAGGCGCAGCCTTCTTATGTTTCTAAGAGACGAGTCCAGCACTGTTCTTCATCTCTTTTATTCTTCTGAGTGTGTAATATCTAAGTTTGGTGAGCTAGCTAGGTGTGTAATATCCTAGGTAGTTCCCACGGTATATCAGAGGCTTCTCACTACCTCTATGCGACACCAATCATTCCCCACGCCTTGGAGCAGTAGCTTGCAAGGATTATCTTTCCGTTTACCAGCCTTCGAGTTTCGATCTAGGTAGAGCTACGTCACGTTAGAACTTAGCCATTAGATTTGTTGATACAAGTTTACGGCTCGATTTCCATTGTATGAAAGCATCATTTGTGGTCTCGCATGACCAATTTTGCTTTCTTCTTTGTTTGATTAGTTCGATTCCTCACAATCTTAGTTCAATATGTTTTCGTCCGGGTATCCTAATCCACGTAGGTGTATGAACCGACTTCCAAAATCCTAATCCCTGTAAAATTATGAATACTTCATTTTTATGATTAGGTCTATCGCAACACGCGCTATCTGTGGTTTGCACTTGCATGCATCATGCACTTTTTCCGATATGCACTCCCTTTTTGGACGCTCTTTCTGAGTCATGTTTATCCTTTATGTTAATGGCTACATATTCATTTAGGGTTTTGCTCAAAAGTTTCATCAACTTATCCTTCACTCTTTAGTTTTGTTATTAGAAACTCGAAAATAGTAAAAACCCTTTGGTTTTTATGAGTCAAATACCTTAAAAAAATTTAAAACTTCTATTCATAATATCGCAAAACCTAATTGTTCAATATTTAATAAATTTAATAGAACGTTGCCTTTTCTAGGTGTTTGATTTCATTCCTTAAGTTTGAGAAAAGACATTATCGTTGTCTTGTCTTGTTATGAAATTCTTTTTATATGGGTCTAATTCCCTTTTCGATTGTACATTAACTTCATTTAGGCACATCCCCCTCTTTTTATTGCCAATCTTTGGCCGAACTTCATATTCTTCATTTTGGCAAAATCACATCGTTTTTGGTTTGTTCGCTATATCATTCTTCATCCATGTTTGTGAGTTTCATTTCCTTTTCATTTATCCTATTGAATTTCGTTTATTTTCTACCTTTTTTCTTTGATGTACATGATATCATCATATTTTGCATCATTCTAGCATTTGTTTCACTTAGGTTTCGAGTCATTCGTGCATAGTTCATGATATCTCTTTGGCATTTTAGTCATTTTAGGAGTTTAGTGTGTATACATTAAGTCCTAGAGAGTCCTTGCATGTTTTGGATCGTGTTTCTGAGGATATTCGAGACCCGCGGAGAGAAGACGGAGGCTATACCGACGTCACTGGTCGGTATCCCTCATCGGTATTGAAGGCAGAAGGGTCATACCGATGTCACTAATCGGTATGACCGATCGGTATAGAAGACGGAGGAAGGCAGCCCCAGTACCGATGTGCAACACCGAGGAGTGACGTTGGTATCGAAGCTTCAGGGGATAGTACCGAAGTCACTCCTCGGTGCAACATATCGGTGCTGATCTCGGTGGAAACCCGGGGGAAAACCCTTAACACCGAGCTACAATACCCAGGAGTGACCTCGGTATTCATCGAAGGAGCATCAAGGCATTTCCCCTCAGTATCGATGTCACTGCTCGGTACCCCTCGTCAGTACACAAACCCTGGCTCAATACCGAGGTGTTGTACCGATGAGTGACCTCGGTATTGGCCGCCCATAACACCTTTTATCCATTTAAACCGGGTGATAAATAGAATTTTATTCTACTTAAGAATCAATCCTAAATACAAACATCATTGTAGTGTTTTAGGTGTCAATCCAATCTAGGGTCTAGTTCAATGCAACAAGAATGCAAGACACTCTTTAATTCAAGCAAACAAAGTGGTTTTGGTGATTAAGCTAGTGAACTATCAATTAAAAGACAAGTGACAAGAGCTAAAGATGCTAAACGGTGAATAAAAAAATGACAAAAGGCGAATTCATGGATAAGGTAATTGAGATAAGGCAATCCAATGGCTAATTAATGATGTCCAATGCTTAATGAAGACTAATCCCTAGGCAGAGATCACTAATCTTAACTAATCCCCTCTCAAGGCATTAATTACTTTGCTAATCACTAAATCAAGATCAAATTCTCATTTCTGAATCACTAATTAGCAAGCTTTTAGTCTAAACATTCAAGATCAACCAAATAATCACTCTAGACAACTAATCTCTGAGGCTAGAAATAAATATCTCTTGATTAGTTCATCAAGGCATTTCATCGAACACCTTGTGTGCATGAAATGCCTTATGATCTAGATTCACTTTTTCAAGCTAGATCTAACTTTAAAACCACTAATCAAAAAGGGAAATCATATAATCTAATCCTAGACATCATTAATCATCCATCAAATCACCCTAAATCTAACAAATCTTCAAATCCTTAAAGACTACTCACTAATCATGAAGAGCACACCAAATCTTGTGAAAGAGGTGATGTTAATCATTATTAGAGATTATGAAGATGAAAGATTAGAGAAAGAACACAATAATTAAACTCAAATTTTCATAAATCAAAAGATCATTGGGAAAAATCCCAAAAACTCTAAAAAGAGAGGTTTTTGTTCTTGAGAGAAAAAGCATAAAAAATTAGATAGATCTAAAAATCAGATCTCTAAAATATAAAAAGGTGTTTGTTGAGTTGGGTCGGACCCGGGTCAACCCGGGACAAACCGGGTATTGACCCGGCCGAAACTTGGATACTTCTTTAGTGAATCAGTCATAACTCCTGAACCTGATATCCGAATGACCTTAATCCAACTCCTGTAGACATCTAACTCGTCCTTCTACAACTCTTATGAAGACCGTTTGAGTTGATTCATATCGGAAGGCCTTTGTTTTTCCGGTTCTTTGGACGGTGTCATCTTCTCTCGGCCAGACGGACATACCTTCAGTAAATCAGTCTTATCTCCCTATCCATACATCCAAATAACCCGATTCAAACTCCTTGTAAAGCTGATCCACTCCTCTACAACTTCGATGAAGGCAGTTGAAGCTGAATAGGATTGTAAAATCACCGTCTAGCTACATCTTTGAGACACGGAGCCGGGATGAGGGGTTTGTTGCCGAGAGGTTGTGGCACCGGGCAGCTTCAGGCCGGGATGGAAGGCCGGGATTCTCCCTGTCCAAGGGAAAGTGCAATCCTGGGCTGTGTGGAGCCGGGACATGAGGCCGGGATATCCCCTGCCCGAGGGAAAGTGCAATCCCGGGCTGTGTGCAGCCGGGATGAGGAAAAGTCTTGTTGCCGAGAGGTTGTATTCAGTAAATCCGCGGTAACTCCTTAACCAGATGTCCAAATGATGCAAGACTCAAGGCTGATTCCAACTCCTATAGACAGATAACTCACTCCTCTACAACTCCTATGAAGAGCTTCAAGGCTGATTCACATCGTAGGGCCTTCGTCCAGCTATATCTTTCCGGCGTCTTGGATGGGCTTTGCACACCACTTTGGTCCTACTCTCCAACTATTCCCAATTGCCTCCAATCACCTAGGAAATACTCCAAAACATGCAAGCATTTACTAAACCTAATGCAAATACCTAATACTCTAAATGAGACATAAATGCAAGACAAGACCATGATTATGCATGCAAATTACATAAAACTCTAAATGAAATGCATGCTAAAACATGCAATATATGAGTATATCACCGGGTCGGTACCCGGTTTGTCCCGGGTCGATTCGGTTAGTCACTATTCACTATTTATGCCCAAAAACCTAATTTTTATGGGTTAAGTTTTTTCTTAAGCAAAAACCCTCTGTAAGAGTGATTTGTAAGAGATTGACCCTTTTGATTTATGCAATTTGAGTATTGTTTTCTTGATTGAATCCATCTATATTCTAATTTCTAATAATCCAATCATCTTGATCATGAGTTTTAACTCTTCTTTTATGGGACTTGTTGAAACCATGATGATTAGTGAGTAGTTCTTAGGGTTTGAGGATGGGTTAGACTTAGGATGATTCCAAGGCTTGATTTATGATGTTTAGGGTTAGATATTCTTATATCTCTTCTTGTTTAGTGTTCTTAAAACTAGATCTAGCTTGAAAAAGTGGGTCTAGATCATAAGGCATTTCATGAACACCAAGTGTTTGATGAAATGCCTTGATAAACTAAACAAAATATTTATGCTCCTAGCCTATGATAATAGTTATTTAGGGTGTATCTTTGGTTGATCTTATTTATATAATCTTAATGCTTGATAATCAATGATCCACAAATGGGAGTTTGTTAATGGATTAAGTGATTAGCATAGTGATTAATTGCTTGAAAGAGAATTAGTTAAGTTAAGGGTCTTATGCCTAGGGATTAGCTTGCTTGAGTAAATGAACATCATGAATTGAACTTGGATCATCTAAACTCGATTACCCCATTCTTAGATTCGCTTATTGATATGCTCAAATTAATACCCTAAAAGTACTAAGCAGTAGTTGCAGTATAGTAGGGTTCGAACACAAGGACTCACAGAGACACACAATAGATTATATAGGTGAGAATTAAGCTAAACGATCAATGTTATTAAAAACAGAACGTAAATTAAAACGGTTGTAAATTCGATTGGAGAAAGATAGGTTCATGATATTTCTCAGGAAATCAATGAATGCAGATAAACTAACTGATATGGCTCAAATTAATACCCTAAACAGTACTAAAGCAGTTGCTGCAGTATATCAGGGGTCGAACACAAGAACTCAGAGAAATCACACAATAGATTGTATATTTATCAAATCAAGCTAAGCTATATAGATTAAGCAAAAAGCAGTAAGCAGTAAACGAGTTGTAAATCGATGGGAAAGAGATAGGCTCAGGGATATTTATCAGGAAATCAATGAATGCAAAATAAACTAACTAATCAGGGTTCAGGTTACGCACGGTTCTCGAACTCAAATCACTAAAGTATAATTAACCAACTGTCGTTGCGAAAACTATCTAAATCTAAACTTCAGAATCCCAAATTTCTTTGCAAATTCCTAAGAATAAATCAGCCTTAATTCCATGTTTGATATGTTCACAAATCAATTAAACCAAATCTCTTTGCGAATAATCAATTTACTCATCCTAAGTTCTATCAGGTAATTAATCGCACTGTCGTGCCTAATCAATTATCCTAAGATCTAAGTTCTAGGTTATCAATCCAGAATTAGCTTTGAAAACAACCTAAGGCGAAGAACTAATTCAGATTGTGAACCCTAAATAACTAATCAACCTAACATTCAAAGAAATTCCTTATGAGAATCCCTAAACCTAACAAGAGCTCTACTCAGACATGGAAATTGAATCAATAAACATGTTTGAATAAATACTCAATAGAAAATAAGAAAGAGTAACAAATGGGTTCAAAATCTTCTCTCGACGAACAAAGTGTCAGACTTGTCTCCCTTCAAAAGCTCTCTCACAAATCCAGAATAAAATAAAGCGTAGCCAACAAAGTGGCTGTAAAATCTCTATAAATAACCTAAATCACGTTTTGGGGCTTCTTGTAAATATTAAAGACTTCTGGACCAAGTTGCAATTCTTCAACTCTTCATTAAAGTCGCGGGTCGTGTCTGCTGTGATGAGTGTCGATCGATACCAAGGGGTATCGATCGATGCTCGACGTGAAATCGGGTACTCAGTAACACGAACTTCAGCTTTGCTCCAAAATACTCTAGAATGCTCCAATATCTCCAATTATGCTCCAAACGTGCTAAGACATGTAAAAGACTCTAAAACACTACGAAATAGCAGAAAGACTCTATAAAATAGACTTATATCATGGCCTAAAAAGGGTAAAAACCATGATATATCAACTCCCCCAGACTTAGCCTTTGCTTGCCCTCAAGCAAAACAGAAAACTAAACCAGAGAAAGAGGTTTCAAAACGCGGAGACTCACCTGTTTAGGAACCATCGCAGAGATCCTTTTCCCAAGCACCCAAATGTCACCTAACCAGCTTTTGATCTAACCACCATGTACTTCTCCGTAGACAATCGCAGCTTTTCCAGACTCCACACATTATCTCGCAGCATTGTTCAAATAAAGCCCTCATCACCAGTTTCATCGCTGCATCCAATGTTCAAGAACCTTCTAGATTCTTTACCATACAATATCATGACAAGGAACCACCCTTTTTCACACTTTTTGTATCAATTTCTCTCCCCCTGACTTATTTCTTATTATGTTCTCTCTTTTTTTAGATCTGCATATACATATCAAGGTCCGAAACGCGAGTATTGATGGTGTTTGCCACTGAATCCCCAGTTCTTTCCTCTCTATGTATCAAAGGTTTAGGCGAATAGTGGTATCACGTGAAATTTTCCTAACCTATCTTTCAACTTTTGTGTGATCATTCCCTTTTAAGTAGAATAATGAGATCGCTGTAAATTTTCCTAGCCCTCTACTCAGAAGAAAATCATTTCATATTTTATGCTCTTATTTATCAATTTATAATAGGGGAGAGAGATACTATTACTTTAACATATGGGTTCCTTTGTCAGACATGAATGATGAATCAAGCTCTGTAAACACTAACCACATCGATGAAGTGCAAAATTTTGGCTTAGGCTTCAGAAGAACTCGTCTGGAGACATGGATGTTTTCTAGTCAACTGGTCAGTCATTGGATTTTTCATTAGTCGATCTAGAGCTGATCCTGCAACACTGGTCACTTAAAAACAAAATCAAAGCAACAATTCAAGCATATGATCATCATCTCCAACAAGTTTTGACTCAATAAAACGTTTTTGACTCGATAAAAAAACTGACTCTAAGAAAAACAAACACAATGTCAGCAGACACCTCCCACAGACTTGAACAACACTGTCCCCAGTGTTATCTAGCTAAGATTAGGTAAAATAAAACAAAAGAACAGAATAGAACGAAGAGAAACAAGAAGTTACCGTGCTGGAACGTCTGGTGTCGACCGACACACGGCCTGGTATCGATCGATACTAGGCTTAAGTCGACATGAACCTTTCTCAATCGCGTAGGGCATCGACCGATACTGATGGGCATAGATCGACACTCGGGCGATTTCGAGTCTTCTCCTTGTTCATCCTGACACAAAACGAAAAATAAAAGAAAAATGCTTATATATATGGACTCACCAGTGGGTTGCCTCCCACCAAGCGCTCGTTTAACGTCATTAGCTTGACTGTAACGCCATTCAGGCATTGGGTGCATCATCTAGAGGCATTATCTGCCCTGCTGGAATCTCGGCTTTCGCCCAATAGTGTTTCACCCGATGTCCATTGACAGTAAACTCATCTCCTGTAGGACTAATCAGCAAGATGGCACCATGTGGTCTGACCTCCTTAACTGTGAAAGGACCTGACCAACGAGAGCGCAGTTTACCAGAAAACAATTGCAAACGAGAGTTATACAGAAGTACCTGGTCATTCGGCTCGAAATGTCTGGAGATGATCTTCTTATCATGATAGGCCTTAGTCCACTCCTTGTACAGCTTGGAGTTCTCGTAGGCGTGGTGCCTAATCTCATCCAACTCGTTCAGCTGAATCAATCTCCTCTCTGCAGCAGGCTTGATGTCAAAATTCAGCAATTTTATCGCCCACGCTGCCTTGTACTCAATCTCTACTAGAAGGTGACACGCTTTGCCATACAGCAAGTGAAATGGTGTAGTGCCCATCGGTGTCTTGAAAGCAGTCCTATACGCCCATAGCGCGTCGTCCAGCTTCTTAGACCAACCCTTCCTAGAAGCACCTACTGTCTTCTCCAAAATTTCCTTGATTTGCCTGTTGGAGACCTCGACTTGCCCACTGGTGTGAGGGTGATATGGAGTAGCCACGCGATGATTTACACCATACTTCTTCAGCAACCTCTCGAAAATTTTGTTGATAAAGTGAGAACCACCATCACTTATCACAATTCGAGGTATTCTAAATCGAGGGAAGATGATGGTCTTAAACAGCCTAACGACCACCGAAGAATCATTGGTTCTTCTAGCAATCGCCTCCACCCATTTAGACACATAGTCCACAGCAACTAGGATGTACCTGTTCTCGTATGATGAGGGAAAGGGACCCATAAAATCGATGCCCCAGCAATCGAAAACTTCAACCTCAAGGATGAAATTCTGTGGCATCTCATGTCTTTTGCTGATCTTCCCTCTCCTCTTACAGACATCACACTGTGAGATATATGCGTAAGCATCCTTGAACATAGTAGGCCACCAGAAGCCTGCTTGAAGAACCTTGGACACCGTCTTGAAGGTAGCAAAGTGTCCAGCATACTCAGATCCATGACAATGAAAGATAATCGTAGGCACCTCAAACTCTGCAACACATCTTCTGTAGATACCATCTGAGCAGTGCTTGTAGAGGTAAGGCTCATCCTAGTAGAATCGTCTCATCTCACGCATAAACTTCTTCCTTGCATACTTTGTGGGATGCTTGGGCTGAGTCTCTACAGCAAGGTAGTTAGCAATGTCAGCATACCATGGTCGTGCAGGACTAGATACAGCAGATGTATAGACGTCAAAAGAGTTGTAGTGCGCTGCAGGAAGAACAGGTTCGGATTGAGTCTGGTATTGATCGATACTTGGTGAGCATAGATCGATACTGAAGGTCTACACTCGTGAAAATTGCAGATTTTCGGACCGATCATCATGTGGTTGAGTTTCAATGCAGTAAATACCCTCTTCTGGTAAGAAATCACCAATAGGCACGACTTCATCGACCTTTATGCGCGAAAAGTGGTCAGCAACTCCATTCTCAACTCTTTTTTTGTCCTTGATCTCGATATCAAATCCTTGGAGCAAAAGAACTCATCGGCATAGACGAGGCTTGAGGTCCTTGTTCTTCAGCAGATATTTGAGAGCAGCATGGTCTATGAGAACAATAACCTTGCTCCCAATCAAGTAGGACCGAAATTTCTCAAAAGAGAAAACAACTGCAAGTAATTCCTTCTCAGTGGTGTTGTAATTACGCCGAGCATCATCCAACGTCATGCTGGCATAATAAATAGCATGGAGCTTCTTGTCTTTCCTCTGGCCCAACACAGCTCCAACAGCAAAATCACTTGCATCGCACATAACCTCAAAAGGCAGACTCCAATCAGGTGGTTGGACAATAGGAGCACTCACCAATGCCAACTTAATCTCCTCGTAGGCTGCAAGGCAATCAGATGTGAAATCAAACTCGACTTCCTTACATAACAGAGCTGTGAGTGGGCGTGCAAGTTTAGAGAAATCCTTGATGAACCTCCTGTAAAACCCAGCATGACCAAGGAAGCTTCTTATCTCAGGAACATATCGTGGAGGCTGCAGGCTTGTCATGACCTGAATCTTAGCTTTGTCAACTTTGATCCCTGCCTTAGAAACCTTGTGCCCAAGAACAATGCCATCTTGTACCATGAAGTGGCACTTCTACCAATTAAGAACTAAATGCGTCTCCTCGCATCTTTGAAGTACCTTGCACAAGTTATCCAGACAATCCTTGAAAGACGATCCATACACTGAAAAGTCATCCATAAACACCTCCATAAACTCCTCAGTCATGTCTGTGAAAATCGACATCATGCATCGCTGAAAGGTCGCTGGTACGTTACCTAATCCAAATGGCATTCTTCGGTAGGCGAATGTGCCATAGAGACAAGTAAAAGTCGTCTTTCCCTTGTCCTCTGGATGTATAGGAATCTGGAAAAAGCTCGAGTACCCATCGAGAAAACAGTAGTATGGGTGACTTCACTAACCTCTCTAGCATCTGGTCAATGAATGGCAACGGGAAGTGATCCTTCCTTCTAGCCGCATTCAGCTTCCTGTAGTCAATACACATACTGTGACCAGTGATTGTCCTTGTAGGGATCAGCTCGTCCTTCTCGTTCTTCACCACAGTTATGCCTCATTTCTTAGGCACAACGTGAACTGGACTAACCCAAGAACTATCTGAGATGGCATAGATAATCCCTGCTTCCAACAGCTTCATCACTTCCTTCCTGACCACTTCCTTCAGGTTCGGATTCAGCCTCCTCTTACACTCAATCGAAGACTTTGATTCATCCTCCAGGTGAATCCGATGCATGCACAAGTCTGGTGCTATACCTGAAATGTCATCAAGAGATTAGCCAAGAGCTTTGCGATACTTGCGCAGCTTGTTCAGCAGTAAGGCAATCTCTGCGTTGTTCAAAAAAGCGTTAACAATTACTGGGTATGTAGAATTAGGACCAAGAAATCTATACCTCATATTTTCTGGAAGTGGCTTTAGTTCCACCTTAGGAGCATTCTCTGCACTCCAATCTCCAAGCCCAGCAGCTTGCTTAGAACCGCCGACCAACTATCTTTCTGGCCGTAGGGCATCGACAGGTACCAGAGGGGTATCGATCGATACCGGTGATGCTGAATCAAGCATCTTTGAGTATCCAGCAGTTTCGTCACATGAACGGACCTCCGAAGTGGCCGAACAGACCAATGCTCTCTCCAGTGGATCCTCAGGGTGCATCTCCAGGAAGTACTCCTCAGCTATGTCACTGAAGGTGTCCACATAGAATGTCTGCCCACCGATGGTTGGCCTCTCCATCATCTTTTCCATGTTAAAGGACATCACCAAATCACCGATGTTGAGAGCTATCTGTCCATTCTTGCAGTCAATCAAGGCTCCAGCAGTTGCAAGGAATGGTCTGCCCAGGATAAGAGGATCCTTAGGCTCAGCATCGTACTTCAGGACGATGCAATCTGTTGGGATCAAGCAATTCCCAATCTTGATTGGGACATCTTCGAGTAGTCCCTCTGGAAGTCGCACTGAGGGATCAGCAATTACCAGCGAGATCCTTGTAGATTGGAAATCTGTCATTCCCATTCGCTTGGCAACTGAGTGTGACATAAGGTTCACACTCGACCCAATATCGCAGAGAGCACGCTCAGATCTCTCTGTGAAGATAGTGCAGTCCAAAACAAAGCTCCCTGGGTCTGGTAGCTTCTTGGGAATTTTGTTGAGTAGGATCGCACTGCACTCAGCTGTGATCATCATGACACCTTCCTCCAGGTTCACATTGCTAGAGACCATCTTCTTCACATATCTCCTGAAAGCTGGAGAAGTCTTAATAGCATCAACAAAAGGAAGTTCCACAACCAACTTGTCTAACATAACCTTGCATCTAGCATCCTCCCATTCCTTCCTTGTCAGCTTAGGAAGTATAGAATAAGGTATCTTGGGGGTATACACCCTCTCCTTGACACTCTCAGGCTCCTTCTCGACCTGTGTATCAGCATCGATCGACACTGGATGAGTATTGATCGATACACGGGATTTTGGATTCTCTCGTGTAGGTGTCTGGGCTGGTATCGATCGATACTGGTTGGTATCGATCGATACACGTGGATTTTCCGAATCCCAATCGTCATCTCTAGCAAGATCGACGAAAATCTCTGATGTTGGGTTGTTCTTTGCTCCTGCAATCACCTCTTTTCCACTCCTCAAGGTAATGGCATTGATGTGTGCTCTTGGATTCTCAGTTTTTCCTGGAAGAAAACCTTCCTGTCTCTGCACAGCTGATGCGGCCTGAGCAACCTGAGTCTCCAGCTTCCTCTGACAAAGGTTGACAGCTTCAATCTTCCCATTCAGATGGTCAATCTTCCCATTCAGATGGTCAATCTTCCCATTGAAATCCACTTGCAGTTTCTGCTGTCCCTGAAGAATCTGCACAAGCATGGAATCCATCTTATTCTCTGTGGACTTTGGAGAGATGGGCTGGTACGAAGAGTTCCCGTAATTTTGACTGAAGTCGCTGCTCTGTAACGGTTTCTGAACAAACTGTTTCGCTCCAAAACCATATTGGTTCCCCTCAGACTTGTATCCACTTTGCTGAGTGTTGTTGTTGAAGTTTCGGTTGTTGTTGTACCCAAATCGCTGACCCTGAAAACCAGAACCACCAACGTAGTTAACATCCTCCACCTCTTCTTCATCCATGATATCGACTCCATCAGCAAAATGTACAGTCTTCTTCGACTTCCCAAGCAGAATATCCAACTTCGCTTGAACTTCAGCAATCTGTGATCCATCAATTCCTGCAGCCTGCTTCTTCCGCTCGAAATCAGCATTCTTGGTGCTATTGCTAGACGCCAAGTTCTCAATCAGCACAACCGCATCATCTGGATATATGGTGTTGAAGTTCCCATTACTCGCAGTATCTAAAGCCATATGGTACCTCCAATCGATCCCTCTGTAGAAAGTACCCAACAGCTGAACCTTGTTGAACCCATGGTGCGGGCAATCTCTCTGATATGATTTGAAACGAATCCAAGCAGCTTTGAGTGCCTCTGTTGGACCTTGAGAAAATTGAGAGATCTTGTTCCTAAGCTCTTCAGATCTCGCATCATCGTAGAAATTGATCAGGAATGCATTCTTCGTCTCATCACATGTAGTTAGCGAATCAGGAGCTAACTGCTTCAGCCAATAAGCAGCATCCCCACCAAGAGAGTACGGGAAAAGTTTGCAGAAAAGGAACTCATTGGGCACTCCTTTGTACTTCATACCGGTGACCAAATCCTCGAACCTTTCGATATTATCCATGGGATGCTCATGAGGTAGACCATGGAAAGGGTTCTGACTTACAAGAGCGTAATACGCAGGTTTCAGCTCGAAGTTATTCCTCTGAAAAGTTGGGATGCGAATCGCAGCTCGATTGGCAAAGAACTGATCAGGTCTGTTGTGCTCACCAAGTGTTCTACCTCGATCAATTCCAGCATTCCCAACGTTGGCTTGCGCAGCTGGCGCGACAATCTGACCAACAACAACAGGAGAGGCAATGACGTTTCCAGCCTCATCAAGTCGCTGCCCTCTCTTATTGCACACTTGACCCTCGTGGTCTCTCAAGACTCCAGCTTCATCAGCTCTTAAAACCACTGGGTTGTTCATCCCTGATGTTTGCTTTGTCTTTCTGTTTGCGCGTTCTAAACGTGCTAGCTTCTCTAACGATAGATTGACTAGCGGAGTGCTCTTGTTTCTTTTGGTTTCACGATTAGGCATGCACCTGAAACACAAAAATCAAGAACGTAAGTAACCAAAGACACGATGAGTATCGATCGATACCACGTGGTGTCTATCGATATGAACAAAGAAATCGCCTAAGTATCGACCGATACTAGGTAGTATCGACCGATACTAGGTAGTATCGATCGATACCGACGAACTTAGTCGAGACTCCACAGCTAAAATCTAAAGGCGAAATTGAGTCCCCGGCAACGGCGCCAAATTTGATATGGCTCAAATTAATACCCTAAACAGTACTAAAGCAGTTGCTGCAGTATATCAGGGGTCAAACACAAGAACTCAGAGAAATCGCACAATAGATTGTATATTTATCAAATCAAGTTAAGCTATTCAGATTAAACAAAAAGCAGTAAGCAGTAAACGAGTTGTAAATCGATTGGAAAGAGATGGGTTCATGGATATTTCTCAGGAAATCAATGAATGCAGAATAAACTAGCTAATCAGGGTTCAGGTTACGCACGGTTCTCGAACTCAAATCACTAAAGTATAATTAACCAACTGTTGTTGCAAAAACTATCTAAATCTAAACTTCAGAATCCCAAATTTCTTTGCAAATTCCTAAGAAGAAATCAGCCTTAATTCCATGTTTGATATGTTCACAAATCAATTAAACAAAATCTCTTTGCGAATAATCAATTTGCTCACCCTAAGTTCTACCATGTAATTAATCGCACTGTCGTGCCTAATCAATTATCATAAGATCTAGGTTCTAGGTGATCAATCCAGAATTAGCTTTGAGAACAACCTAAGGCAAAGAACTAATTCAGATTGTGAACCCTAAAGAACTAATCAACCTAGCATTCAAAGAAATCCCTTATGAGAATCCCTAAACCTGACAAGAGCTCTACTCAGACATGGAAATTGAATCAATAAACATGTTTGAATAAATACTCAATAGATAATAAGAATAGTAACAAAAGGGTTCGAAATCTTCTCTCGACGAACAGAGTATCAGACTTGTCTCCCTTCAAAAGCTCTCTCACAAATCCAGAATAAAATAAAGCGTAGCCAACAAAGTGGCTGTAAAATCTATATAAATAACCTAAATCACGTTTTGGGGCTTCTTGTAAATATTAAAGACTTCTGGACCAAATTGCAATTCTTCAACTCTTCATTAAAGTGGTGGGTCGTGTCTGCTGTGATGAGTGTCGATCGATACCAAGGGGTATCGATCGATGCTCGACGTGAAATCGGGTACTCAGCAACACGAACTTCAGCTTTGATCCAAAATGCTCCAGAAAGCTCCAATATCTCCAATTATGCTCCAAACGTGCTAAGACCTGTAAAAGACTCTAAACCACTACGAAATAGCAGAAAGACTCTATAAAACGGACTTATATCATGGCCTGAAAGGGGTAAAAACCATGATATATCACTAACTAGTCAGGATTCAGATTTAGCGCGATTCTTGAACTCAAATCACTAAGATATAGCTAACCAACTCTCGTTGCGAAAGCTATTTAAATCTAAATCCTAGGAATTCCAAATCTCTTTGCGAATCCTAAAGTCTAAATCAGCTTTTAGATCAGGTTTGATTTGTTCACAAAACAACTAAACCAAATCTCTTTGCGAATAGTTATTTTGCTCACCTTAGGTTCTATCAGGTAATTAATCGCACTCTCGTGCCTAATCAATTATCCTAAGATCTAAGTTCTAGGTGATCAATCCAGAATTAGCTTTGCAAACAACCTATGGTGAAGAACTAATTCAGATGGTGAATCCTAATAACTAATCAACCTAGCATTCAGAGAAAACCCTTATGAGAACCCTAAACCTAACAAGAGATCTACTCATACATGGAAATTGAAGCAATAAACATGTTTGAATAAATCATCAAATAAAACAGAAAGAGTAACAGGATGGTTCGAAATCTTCTCTCAGACGAACAGAGTTTCAGACTAGTCTCCCTTAAAAAGCTCTCTCACAAAATCAAAGTAAAATAATGCTTAGAATAAAACTTAGCCATGAAAGTGGCTGTAAAATCCTATTAAATAACCTAAATCACGTTTTGGGGCTTCTTGTAAATAATAAAGTCTTCTAGGCAATTTTGCAATTCTTCAATTCTTCCTTAAAGTCGCGGGTCGTGTCTGCTACGATGAGTATCGACCGATACTAGCCAGTATCAATCGACACTGATGCTTCAAATCGGGTACTCAGCTACACGAACGTTTCTTTGCTCCAAAATGCTCCAAAAAGCTCCAATATCCCCAATTATGCTCCAAACGTGCTAAAACCTGTAAAAGACTCTAAAACACTATAAAATAGTAGAAAGACTATATAAAACTCTATATAACGGACTTATATCATGGCTTAAATGGGGTAAAAACCATGATATATCAACTCCTCAGACTTAGCCTTTGCTTGCCCTCAAGTAAATAGAAGACTAAACCAGAGAAAGAGGTTTGAAAACAAAGAGACTCACCTGTTCTTGAAACGTTGCAATGACCCTTTTCCCAAGCACCCAAATGTCACCTAACCAATTTTTTATCTAACCACCATGTACTTCTCCGTAGACATTCTCATCTTCCCAGACTACAAACATTATTTCACAGCATCGTTCCATCAAGCCATCCTCACCAGTTTCATCGCTGCGATTAATACCAAGAACCTTCTAGATTCTTTTCCATACAATATCATGACAAGGAACCACCATTTTTCACACTTTCTGGTATTATTTCTCTCCCCCAGACTTATTTCTTATTATGTTTCTTGCATTTAGATATTAAGGTTCGAGACCGAGTATTGATGGTGTTTGCCATCGAATCCCCGGTTCTTCCCTCAAAAGTAATCAAAGGTGTAGGCAAATAATGGTATCACAGGAAATTTTCCTAACCTCGCTTTCACCTTTGTGTGATCATCTCCTCTGAAGTAGAATAATGGGATCGCTGAAAATTTTCCTAACCCTATACTCATAAGAAAATCATCTCATCTTTTAATGCATCTTATTAATTAACTTGTAAAAGGGAGAGAAATACCACAACTTTAAAACACGTGGGTTCCTTTGTCAGATACGAATGAGGAATCAAGCTCTATGGATACTAACCACATCGATGAAGTGAAAAATTTTGGCTCAGGCTTTAAAGAACTTTGCTGGAAACATGAGTGTATTCTAGTTAACTGGTCCGCCTTTGGATTTTTTATTAGTTGATCTAGAACTGATTCTGTAACAATGGCCACTTAGAAGCAAGGTCATATCAATAGATTCAAGAAAAAGATCACAGTCTCAAACAAAGTTTTGACTCAGTAAAACAACGAATGACTCTAAGAAAAACAAAAACAAAGTCAGTGACTACCTCCCCCAGACTTGAACAACACTGTCCCCAGTGTTATCTAGCCTAGAGTTGGTGAAAGAAAGCAAAAGAAACAAGTGGAATTGTGAAAAACAAAAAGTTACTGTGCTGGAACATCGAGTATCGACCAACACACGGCGTGGTATCGGGCGATACTAGGCTTAAGTCAACATGATGAACCTTTCTCACTCGCGTAGGGTGTCGACCGACACCAACAGGGTATCGATCTACACTAAGGCGATTTCGTATTTGCTCCTTGTTTATCCTCACACAGACTCAAAACGAAAAAAATAAAAAAAAATAAAAAACAAAAGACTCAAAAACAAACTCACCAGTGGGTTGCCTCCCACCAAGCGCTCGTTTAATGTCAGTATTTTGACTTTGCCTCAGGTGATGAGTCAGGAGAAGAATGAAAGCTTACTCCCATGCAAGTTTCACAGCTAGATACTTGCAAACTCAGAGTTCTACGCAACATGCTCTCCACAGCCTCCTTTCCTTCCTACTTTAGCTCCGAAGTGAGAATAACTCTAGCTTTATAGAATGGTTTCGAAGTTCCTTGGCACTTCACCTTGTATTCAATCGAATCCCCGTCACACTTCTGAGGGATTAAAGTCATAGAGGGAGCACATTTTACTTTTTTGCTCTGCACCTTCTCCTTTGTCTTAGCTGTTTTGACGTCTTTCTTTGTGATGACAGAAGGACTATCTAGAATGGCTATGACAGTTGGTTCGCCAGGAGACTCTTCCAAAAAATCAACTACCAATGTTTCTCCTGTAACAACGGTGATGCAAGAGATATGTGTGGGAGTTCCTCTAGATATGGCTTTGTAGTAAACCTCCTTGTCAATGTATGAGAACGAGATGTGCCTGCTGGGTGTATCCATAATGGTAACAACCGTAGCCATGAACGGTCTTACAAGAATCAACTGCGTACGAGATTGTGCACTCATCTCCACAACCTGAAAATCAGTAGAAACCAAGCAATCTCCTACGTTAACCAGCAAATCAGAGATTGTACCATATGTGAGTGAGGTGGAGCTATTCGTGAATGTGATACATGACTTCAGAGATCGAATATCAGCTCCCAAACACTCTGCAATTGCCCTTGACATGACATTGACGCTAGCCCCCGAGTCAACGAGAGACTCTTTGAATTCAACTCCAGAGATAGAGCATGGAACGGAGAATATTCAGGGGTCTTCCCTCTTGGTCAACTGCCTCAGCGGTAGTGACGTGCTTTTTGCCTTGATAAAGACTACTTTGATCTCTTCCAGAGTTTCTCTGCAATCTCGGAAGTGACTCAGCAGAGGCTGGTATTCTAGAGCTTCTTCAAAAGTCAGTGTGAGGGGAATCCTTCGTACCATCTTCACAAAGCCAAGCAGCTGCTTTGGAGAAATGGGATCTCTGAGGTGTCTGGGTGGTATGGGGTATGACACCTTAGGTTTGTAAACCCTTTCCGCACTCAACTCGGGTTTCGGCTCAGCAACTGGACTGGTATCGACCGACACAGGCTTGGTGTCGATCGGTGCTTTCGCTCTGGACTCGTCCCTGGCAGAACTTTGGACGGTGTTGATAGATACAAGAGAGTATCGGTCGACACCGAGGTGGTGTCCGAAATCTCATCGTCATCCTTGGCATGAGAGACGGAAATCTCTGTAGTTGAGCTCTTCTGCACTTCTGGGTGTACCATCAGTCCCTTGACAATTGTTGCATTCTGGGCAACCTGAGTATCCAAAATCTTCTGATGAATAATGAGAGTCTCGATTTTTCCATTCAGATCAGTGTACATGGCATCCAACCTCCCCTTGAAATTTACTGTCATCTTCTCCTGCCCTTGAACCAGCTGTTTAAGCATAGCCTCAATCTTACTCTCAGAAATTATGGGTGGTGTGAGTGAGCCTTGATACCTTTGATCTTGAAATCCAACTCCATCAACGTGGTTAACAAATTCCACTCCATCCTTTTCAGCAAAACGAACAGCCTTCTGCTGCTTGCCCATCAACAAAATGTGCATTGAATCTAACTTAGCATTCACCTCAGCAATGTTACTGCAATCCAAGTTACCAGCTTGCTTCTTGCGCTCCATGTCTGCATTCTTGGTACTATTGCTAGAAACCAAGTTCTCAATAAGCACATAGGCATCATCAGAATACATCGTGTAGAAATTTCAATTGCTCGCAGCATCTAGAGCCATCTGATACCTCCAATCAATCCCTCCGAAGAAAGTACCCAGCAACTGAACCTGAGTGAACCCATGGTGCGGAAAAACTCTCTGATATGACTTGAAACGAATCCAAGCAGCCTTGAGTGATTCTGCTGGTCCTTGAGAAAACTGAGAGATCTTGTTCCTGAGCTCCTCGGATCTCGCATCATCGAAAAAGTTGTTCAGGAAGGCTTTCTTCGTCTCTTCCTAGGTATTCAATGACCCAGTAGGTAATTGCTTCAGCCATTAAGTTGCATCTCCACCAAGAGAGTATGGGAAGAGTTTGCAAAAGAGGTAATCATAGGACACTCCATTGCACTTGATGCTTGTAACCAAATCCTTAAACCTCTCAATGTGATCCATAGGGTGTTCATGAGAAAGACCATGAAAAAGATGCTGACCCACAAGAGTGAAGTATGCATATTCCAGCTCAAAATCATTCCTCTTAAAAGCAGGAGGGTGAATCGGTGATCGATTGTCATAGAACTGATCAGGCCTGTTGTACTCACCAATCGTCCTACTGCGATTAATCATTGCGTTCCCTGCATTCACAGCAATTGCAGGGACAATGATATTACCAGCTTCATCAAGTCGTTGCCCTCTCTCATTGCACAATTGACCATCTTGGTCTCTCAAAGTTCCAGCAGCATCCTGAATCAGAATCATTGTATTGTTCATCTCTGTTGGCTTATTTGCTTTCATGTTTGCACGTTCCAAATTCACACCTGAAACACACTAGGCAAGGCACGTAAGTAACAAAAAACACGTTGAGTATCGACCGACACTGGGTGGTGTCGGTCGATATCAACAAAAAGAGAACGACGAGTATCGACCGACACTAAATAGTATCGACCGATACCGACGAGCTTAGTAGAAATTCTCCGACTGAAATCTAATGGCGAATTGAGTACCCGGCAACGGCGCCAAATTTGATATGCTCAAATTAATACAGTAAAAGTATTAAATAGTAGTTGCAGTATAGAAGGGGTCGAACACAAGGACTCACAGAGACACACAATAGATTATATAGGTGAGAATTAAGCTAAAAGATCAATGATATTGAAAACAGAACGTAAATTAAAATGGTTGTAAATTTGAATGGAGAAAGATAGGTTCAGGGTATTTCTCAGGAAATCAATGAATGCAGATAAACTAACTAGTCAGGATTCAGATTTAGCGCGGTTCTTGAACTTAAATCACTAAGCTATAATTAACCAACTGTCGTTGCGAGAATTATCTAAATCTAAACTTCAGAATCCCAAATCTCTTAGCAAATTCCTAAGAAAAAATCAGCCTTAATACCGAGTTTGATATGTTCACAAATCAATTAAACCAAATCTCTTTGCTTATAATCAATTTGCTCTCTCGTGCCTAATCAATTATCCTAAGATCTAAGTTCCAGATTCGTCAACCTAGAATTAGCTTTGAGAACAACCTATGGTGAAGAACTAATTAAGATGGTGAATCCTAATCAACTAATCAACCGATCATTCAGAGAAAACCGTTATGAGAGCCCTAAATCTAAAGTATATCTACTTAGACATGGAGAATGAAAACAACATGATTTAATAGATCATCAAATTAATCAATAACAAAGAGGAGTTCAGCGTTGTCTCTCCAAAAACCAAAGTAGAATAAAGCGTAGCCATCAAAGTGGCTGTAAAATCCAAATAAATAACCTAAGTCACGTTTTGGGGCTTTTTGTAAATAATAAAGTCTTCTGGGAAATTTTGCAATTCTTCAACTCTTGGAAAAGTCGCGACTCGTGTCTGCTGCAGTGAGTATCGACCGATACCAGTCAGTATCGATCGATACCGATGCTTCAAATCGGGTACTCAGCTACACGAATTTCTGCTTTGCTCCAAAATGCTCCAGAAAGCTTCAATATCTCCAATTATGCTCCAAACGTGCTAAAACCTGTAAAAGACTCTAAAACACTACGAAATAGTAGAAATACTCTATAAAACGGACTTATATCATGGCCTAAAAGGGGTCAAAACTATGATATATCAACTCCCCCAGACTTAGCCTTTGCTTGCCCTCAAGCAAATAGAAAGCTAAACTAGAGAAAGAGGTTTGAAAACACGGAGACTCACCTGTTCATGAACCATCGCGAAGATCCTTTTCCCAAGCACCCAAATGTTACCTAACCAGCTCCTGATCTAACCACCATGTACTTCTCCGTAGACATTCGCAGCTTTTCCAGACTCCACACATTATCTCGTAGCATTGTTCAAACAAAGCCATCATCGCCAGATTCATCGCTGCTGCCAATGTTCAAGAACCTTATAGATTATTTTCCATACAATATCACGACAAGGAACCATCCAATTTCACACATTCTGGTATTGTTTTTTCTCACCCAGACTTGTTTCTTATCATGTTCTTTCTTTCTTTTTGGATCTGCATATACACATTAAGGTCCGAAACGCGAGTATTGATGGTGTTTGCCACCGAATCCCCATCTCTTTTCTCTCTATGTATCAAAGGCTTAGGCGAATAGTGGTATCACGGGAAATTTTCCGCTTTCAACCTTTGTGTGATCATTCCCTCTTAAGAAGAATAATGGGATCGCTGGAAATTTTCCTAGCCCTCTACTCAGAAGAAAGTCATTTAATCTTTTATGCTCTTATTTATCAACTTATAACAGGGGAGAGAGAGACACCATTACTTTAAACACATGAGTTCCTTTTGTCAGATATGAATGGTGAATCAAGCTCTATGAACACTAACCACATTGATAAAGTGCAAAATTTTGGCTCAGGCTTTAGAAGAACTCTGCAGGAGACATGGATGTTTTCTAGTCAACTGGTCAGTCTTTGGATTTTTCATTAGTCGATCTAGAACTGATCCTGTAACAGTGGTCACTCAAAAACAAAATCAAAACAATAAGCTCAAGCACATTATCATCATCTCCACCAAGTTTTGACTCAATAAAACCACAATTTTTTTTAATATATTTTATGATTCTAAGAAAAACAAAAACGCTGTCAGCAACTACCTCCCCCAGACTTAAACAACATTGTCCCCAGTGTTATCTAATCTAGAGTCAGTGAAAGAAAACAAAACAGCTGAGTGAAGATGTGAAAAATCAGAGAAGTTACATGCGCGTTGGGTATCGACCGATACCATTGCTGGTGTCGATCGATACAATGAATTTTGGTCGATGCAACGTCTACTTGTCCTGGTGTCGATCGATACCAGTGATGGTATCGGTCGACACAAACCTTTTTCATCTGATTCACACGAAAACACAAGACACAAAAACGAAAAAGAAAAAGAAAAAACTTATGTACAGACTGACCAGTGGGTTGCCTCCCACCAAGTGCTCGTTTAACGTCATTAGCTTGACTGTACCGCTGGTGATCAGTCAGGAGAAGATTGAGAACTTACTCCTAAACAAACTCCACAACCTGACATCGCCAGTGTCAGAGTTCTGCTCAACATGCTCTCCACAAACTCATTTCCTTTCTCTTTCAGCTCCGAAGTAAGAAGAACTCAAGCCTTAGAGAATGGTTTCAAAGTTCATTTCCACTTCACCTTGTACTCAATCGAATCCCTATCATACTTCTGAGGGATTAAAGTCATAGAAGCAGCACCCTTAACTCCTTTGCTCTTCACCTTCTTCTTTGCCTTAGTCTTTTTGATGACTTTCTCGGTGATGATTGGAGGACTATCTAGAAGGTCTATGACAGTTGGCTCGTCAGGAGGCTCTTCCAAAAGATCAACTACCAACGTCTCTCCTGTGACAGCATCGATGCAAGAGACACGTGTGGGATTTTCTCTAGTAGGAATGGCTTCGTAGTACACCTCCTTGTCAATGTATGAGAACGAGATTCTCTTGCTTGGCGTATCCATAATTGCACCAAGCGTAGCCATGAACGGTCTTCCAAGAATCAACTTCGTAGTAGATCTTGCACTCATTTTCACAACTTGAAAATCAGTAGGAACCAGATAATCTCCTACTGTGATCATCAAATCAGGTATTGTACCGTGCGGAAGTGAGGTGGAACAGTTTGCGTATGTGAGAGATATCGTGGGCGGACGAATATCAGCTCCCAATCTCTCTGCAATTTCCCTCGACATGACATTGACTCGAGCCCCGAGTCAACGATAGACTCTTTGAATTTAACTCCAGAGTTAGAGCATGGAACTGAGAATATTCCTGGGTCTTCCCTCTTAGTCAGCTGCTTCAGCGGTAGTGACTTGCTTCTTGCCTTGATAAAGAGTACTTCGATCTCTTTCAGAGTTTCTATGAAATCTCGGAAGTGACTCAACAGAGGGCGGTACTCTAGAGTTTCTTCAAAAGTCAGTGTGTGGGGAATCCTTCGTAACATCTTCTCAAAACCAAGCAGCTGCTTTGGAGAAATGGGGTCTCTGAGGTGTCTAGGTAGATCAGGAAATGGCATCTTAGGCTTGTATACCCTTTCTGCCCTCAACTCGGGTTTCGTTTCAGCAACTGAATTGGTATCGACCGACACAGGTGTGGTGTCGATCGATGCTTTCGCTCTGGAATCATCCCTGGCAGAACTTTGGACGTGTGTCGATCGATACAAGGGACTATCGGTCGACACAGGGGTGGTGTTCGAATTCTTATTGTCAGATATATCATCAACAAAAGGAGGCTCCACAACCAACTTATCCAGCATAGTTTTGCATCTGGCGTCCTCCCATTCCTTCTTGTCATCTTACGAGGCATAGGATAAGGTATGATGGGTTTGTACACCCTCTCCTTGACAATCTCTGGTTCCTTCTCGACATGCGCCTCAGTATCGACCGACACAGAAGGAGTATCGGTCGATACACGGGAGTTCGACACGTCTCGAGAAAGAATTTGGACTGGTGTCGATCGATACTCGGTGGTGTCGGTCGATACCCTGGGATTTTCCAAATCCTCATCGTCGTCTTCTACAGGATCGTCAAAAATTCTTGCATCCAAACCATTTTTTACCACTGCAGTGGCTTCTTTAGCACTTCCTAAGGTGATTGCATTGACGTGTGCTCTTGGATTCTCAGTTTTCCCTAAAAGAAAGCCTTCCTGCCTCTGCACAGCTGCTACCGTCTGAGCAACCTGAGTTTCCAGCTTACTCTGAGTAACACTAAGAGCTTCAATTTTTCCATTCAGATCAGTGTACAGATGGTCAATCTTCCCATTAAAATCCACTTGTAGCTTTTGATGTCCCTGAAGAATCTGTTCAAACATGGATTCCATCTTACTTTCTGTGGAACTTGGAGAGATGGACTGGTACGAAGTGTTCCCATAATTGCGAGTGAAGTCGCTGCTCTGGAGTGGTTTCTGGATAAATTGTTTCGCTCCAAAACCAGATTGGTTTCCCTCAAACTTGTACCCACCTTGCTGAGTGTTGTTGTTGAAGTTTCGGTTGTTGTTGTACCCAAATTGCTGACCCTGAAATCCAGAACCACCAACGTAGTTAACATCCTCCACTTCATCTCCACCGATATTATCGACTCCATCATCAAAGTGTACAGTCTTCTTAGACTTCCCGATCAGAAGATCCAGCTTGGCCTGAACTTCAGCAATCTGCGATCCATCCATGTTCCCATTCTGTCTCTTTCGCTCAAGGTCTGCATTTTTGGTGCTATTGCTAGACGGAAAATTCTCAATAAGCACATAAGCATCATCTGGATACCTGGTATTGAAATTCCCGTTGCTCGAAGCATCCAAAGCCATCTGATACCTCTATTCAATCCCTCTGAAGAAGATACCCAGCAGATGAACATCAGAGTACCCGTGATGTGGACAATCTCTCTAATACAATCTAAATCTCGTCCAAGCAGTCTTGAACGCTTCAGTCGGGCCTTGAGAAAACTGGAAGATCTTGTTCCTCAGATCCTCATATCGTGCATCATCATATAAATTATTCAGGAAAGCAGTCTTAGTCTCCTCCCAGGTAGTCAGTGATCCAGGAGGCAACTATTTCAGCCAGTAAGTCGCATTTCCACCTAGAGAGTAGGAAAAAAGCTTGCAGAAGAGGTAATCGTAGGACACTCCATTACTCTTGATGCTAGTGACCAAGTCCTCGAACTTCTCAATATGATCCATGGGATGTTCATGAGAAAGACCATGAAAAGGGTGCTGATCCACAAGAGTATAGTATGCAGGTTTCAGCTCAAAGTCATTCCTTTGATATGGTGTAGGGCGAATCGCTGATCGATTAGCATAAAACTGATCAGGCCTGTTGTACTCTCCAATTGTTCTACCACGATCAGCCACAACATTCCATGCATTCGCAGCAACAACCTCCTCGATAGCAGCAGGAGGTGGGATGATGTTCCCCTCTCCATCCAATCGTTGCCCTCTCTCATTACACAATTGACACTCTCGGTCTCTGTAAGCACCAACTGCATCTTGAACCAAAATCACTGGATTGTTGTTCATCTCTGCTGACTTCTTTGCTTTTCTGTTTGTGCGTTCCAAAAGTGCTAGATGCTCCAATGACAGTTCAACTAGCTGAGTGCTCTTGTTCCTCCTGGTTTCGCGAGTGGGCATACACCTGAAACACACTAGGAAAGGCACGTAAGTAACAAAAACACGATGAGTATCGACCGACACTGAGTGGTGTCGATCGATATCAACAAAAGAAAATGACGAGTATCGATCGACACTAAGTAGTATCGATCGATACCGACAAGCTTAGTCGAAATTCTCAAACTAAAATCTAATGGCGAATTGAGTCCCCGGCAACGGTGCCAAATTTGATATGCTCAAATTAATACCCTAAAAAGTACTAAAGCAGTTGCTGCAGTATATCAGTGGTCGAACACAAGAACTCAGAGAAATCGCACAATACACTAAATAGTATCGAATTAAGCTAAGCAATTCAGATGAAACAAAAAGCAAATAACAGTAAAAGAGTTGTAAAATCGATGGGAGAAAAATAGGTTCAGGGTATTTCTCAGGAAATCAATGAATGCAGATAAACTAACTAACAGGATTCAGATTTAGCGCGGTTCTTGAACTGAAATCACTAAGCTATAATTAACCAACTGTCGTTGCGAGAATTATCTAAATCTAAACTTCAGAATCCCAAATCTCTTTGCAAATTCCTAAGAAGAAATCAGCCTTAATACTGAGTTAGATATGTTCACAAATCAATTAAACCAAATCTCTTTGCGAATAATCAATTTGCTCACCCTAGGTTCTATCAGGTAATTAATCGCACTCTTGTGCCTAATCAATTATCCTAAGATCTAAGTTCCAGATTCGTCAACCTAGAATTAGCTTTGAGAACAACCTATGGTGAAGAACTAATTCAGATGGTGAATCCTAATCAACTAATCAACCTAGCATTCAGAGAAAACCGTTATGAGAACCCTAAACCAAATGTAGACACTACAAGAAAAAGGCACGTTGGTAGAGCGAAAAAATGCTACCGTACCCTTTGGTAGCGTATTTTAAAACGCTAGGTTCGCCGCAGCTACAATAGACCCCCCCCTATCGTAGCATTTTTAAAATACTACGTTAGTCTGACCTATGATAGCGCGAATCAAATGCTATAGAAATTAATTTCCTAGCTTCATATTCGTGCTATTATTAGATTTTTCGTATCATATTTTTAATGCTGTAATTTGTTTTATTGTGACAATTTTAAAAGGCCATTTAATATTTTTTAATGGCGTTTTTATCGTGCTGTAAGATCATCTATAGTAGGAGATTAAAAATGTCATTGATTATTGTTTCATGGCATTTTTCTCGTGTTGTAACATAAATTATGATGACAAATATAAAATGCAACGGAATATTTGTATTGTGCTATTTGTATTGCTATATATTGAGATGATATTAACTAATTACTATAATTAACACTAATTAAAGACAATTATATCATAGAATATAAGTAGATTTTCCATTAAAATTCCAAAACAACAAAGTCATAACATACAAAACATGAAATCTTAAACAGACCATGTAAACATCAAATATAGATTTCTCTAAACTAAACCCTAGAAAATGAGAATCAATCTTTTAGTCATCGGCTCTCCTGTGTTTGAGGGACACCGGCTTTGGTGATGATCCAAGCTGCCATTTAACTCGTAAGAGTAATGCGAATAAGCACGGTAATTTCAAGCTGATGTGACTTCTCAAATAAAATAAAATAAAAAAGACACTTTGGTTTCAACATCTGCAAGCAACTTACGAGCCCTCTGGTTCGCACGAAGTTGAAGCTGTTCCTGTGTTCCAGCGTGTCCAACTTCCCATCCTGCAACAAAGGTTAAAATGCCAAAACAATTAGGAGAGATACTAAAAGGAATGAAATGCTCGAAAAGGAGAATTATGATTCCTGATCTGATCTCAAAGACTAAATCATTGATGGCTGCAATCGTTTTAGATCACGATGGTTGCAACAAAGCACATGCCAATAAGTGTGGAAGAGAAAGAAACAACTAGTGATCTTCAGCATTGTTCATATATAACTTCATCTCACCTTGAATTGCTTACAACAATGAAACCTACTTTGACAAAACCAGTATAAACAAACAAACAAGCAGAAATAAAAAAAAAACGAATATCAAAAACTTCATCTCACCTTCCACCACATATAACCATATCCAAGAGCTCCCAATGCCGCAGCAGGAACAGCAAGGGATTGTAAGTTTGCTGACACACACACATAAAAAAACAAGAGAGACTGATGAACAAAAAGACTCTCCAACAGAGAAAAACAACACTAAAGCCTTTTAGATTCAAATATTTCCGAAGAAGTACAATTCCCAATCTTTACATACCACCAGAAACTCCATTCATGACCGTTATCTGCCGCGCTGAAGCTAGCTGTCAAACCTCCATGGCCAATCGACGAACCTTCAAACCATCCCCAATTGAAATGAAATCAATAAGATTTCACACCAACATTCCTAAAAAAACGGAAATCAGCAAGTACCTGGGCAGCTACGGCATCGGAAACATCATAATCTCTCTCAGAACCATCTCCAGATTTCTCCATACCTTTCACCAGAGACCAAGGCACTTGAAAGCTTCCTCACTGAGAAATGAATTGGGGGTTGGGACGGCAGAAGGAATAAGAAGAGAAGAGGAGTAGATAAGACATGGGATGGATCGAGAGATAACCAGCGTGAGAGGGATCGAGAGAGAAAGAAGAGAGAAGACTTACCTGGGTCGACGGCGGCTGTAGAGGAGGAAAGAGACGAAAGAGTAGGAGAAGAGGTGGAAAAGAAGGAGTTGATTAATGTCCATTGGATTGAATATCATCAACGGTTGATATAGTTTTTTAAAACAAAATTGGAATCTTTGTGACTATGGATTAACCAATCAGAAACTTTCATTTGGTGATATAGTTTTTTTAATTTAATTTTGATGTTTAAATTTAAAAACTAAGATTTATAATTCATAATTTAGTATTTGGGAATTGGGGTTTTAAGATTTAAAAATGAATATATTTAATTTTAAGATTTATATTTTTTTGTAATTCACAAATAGGAAAAATATGTTTCAAACGTTAATCATAAACACTATACTCCAATACTCTAAATCCTAAACCCTACACACTAATTCAAACGTAAAGAATTATTCTGTTTAGACACTAAATCAAACCTTAAACCCTATACACTAAATCAAACCCTAAACTTTAAGTAAGGATTTGGGAATTGGGGTTTTAAGATTTAAATTTTGATTATAAGATTTATATTTTTTTTTGTAATTGACAAATAGGAAAAATATGTTTCAAACGTGAATCGTTAACAGTATACTCCAATACTCTAAATCCTAAACCATATACATTAATTCAAACTTAAAGAATTATTATGTTTAGACACTAAATCAAATCTTAAACCCTATACACTATATTTCAAACCCTAAATCATATAGACTAAACCTAACCCTAAACCATATACACTAAATCAAACTCGAAAATTATATTTCACATAACCTAAACCCTAAACGCTAATGCCCTAAACCCTAAATTAAATATTCAAAACTTAATTCTTCTTTTATTTATAATTTTGAAATTTGTATTTACACATTAAGAGACCAATTTATTGTATATTCCAATGTTAATTGAGTAATTACAAAAAATTATATTTCACAAACTTTTCTTTGTAATTTTGTATGTGTAATAATTTGTTGTATTTTTAAACAAGAAATATAAAAACGTATACCCTAAACCGTATGAGATCCATATAGCCTAAACCCTAAATCAAATATTCATATACCCCAAACTCTATACCCTAAACTCTAAATCAAATATTCATTAACCTTTCCTTTTTTATTTTACTTTATTAATATGAAACAATAATTATGTTTTTAATATGAAACAATAAAACTAAAAATATTTCAAACCCTATACCATATACCCTATACACTAATTCAAAGGGAAAATCGCTTAAAAAACCATCAAAGTGGCAGCTACTAACACTTTAAACCTCCACAGTTTTAAACTATCACTATAAACCTTCAACTTGGAACTTTTAACATAATAAACCCTCAAAATGGATCCGGAGTATGCGCTCCCGATTTTTTAAATGGAATAGTTGAATCCGTTAACAGCAAAATTTAAACCCGTTAAAAATCAATTATTTTTAATTAAAAATTAATTTTAGTTATTATTACAAATAAAAAATACAAAAAATTGTTGTTCTTCCTCCTTATCGTTATCGTTATCGTCATCGTCATCCTTCCTTTCTCCTCCTCTCTCCTTAACCAAATCTACCACTCCATCGACGATTCCTCAACAAATTCCGACGTCTTCATGAAAAAGAAGGAAAACAACAACAAAATCGTGCCCGATTCTCGGAAGACATTAATTCTCTCCAAATTATATGCCTCTCTTACAACTACATCACCGGACCGTTACCTTCGCCGCTTGCGAAATCTTCAATTCAGAATCTCTAGAAGTGCTTTCTGGTATGATCGAAGTGATTTCTGGTATGACGTCGTTGTCGCAAGTGTGGCTCAAGAAGAAAAAATTTGCCGGACCAATCCAATATCTCGCGAAAAGCAAAAACCTCTTCAATCTTCAGTTCCGCGATAATCACTTAACTGAAATTGTATCGCCTTCATTTTTCACTTGGAACGATTATGAACACGATCTAACAAAATCAGAGTTAAGTTGGAGGTTAATCAGACACAAACCCGTAACAAATACTACAAGTCTCAAAATTTTGATTGAACGAAATCCTGCAAATGATGTTGAAATCATAAAACCGAGAACTAATAAATCTTGGAAAAAGCTAATTTCACCCAAAATCAAAAGACTGAGAAGCTTGAAATCCCACATGGAGAGAATCGCTTGACATGGTTTACTCGGGATAAACCAAAATCAAAACCAAACCCAGAAAATTAGTGAACATACCCATAACAATGAAAAAGAAGAATAATTAAGAACCCTAAGCCCATAAAATCAAATCGAAACAGAAAATTCGAAACACCAGTTACCTCATTTCGACTTGAACTCTCATATTGAGATCTCGTATTCGATGTGGCCTGGGCTCTCGGATTGAGCTCTCGATTCACGACAGCTTGAGCATATGGATCCATCGCCGGTGACGAGTTCATCTCACTCCCCTTGCTTCGCCTTCCTCAGCTTTCCCAGATCTAGGTCGACGACCTCTAGAGTTTTTAGTTTCTGTGCGATTGAAATCGACAAACGAAGAAGAGATATGTATGAAACAATGAAGAGATCGATTCAAAGAAAACAATGAAGAAGAAGATAGAGAGAATGAAGATAATGAGTTTTTTTCTTTAGAAGAAGGAAATGAATTGGGCAAAAAAAAAACTATTTCTACCAAGACAACATAATTGTGGTGTCAAAAGTGAAATTTGGTTAAGTGTTTTGGCTCTCAAATGAATTTCCAGCTACGGAAGACATTTTCGGATTCACGCTTAATAAAATTTTTCCTAGCGCGAATCTAATGCTACGATAGAGTTTAGATCCGATTTTGGCACTTTTGGTAGCAGTTGGTGAATTAGTGTTACAATGGCATGCTACCAACATGCCATTTTCTTGTAGTGAGATCTACTCAGACATGGAAAATAAAAACAACATGATTGGATAGATCATCAAAGAAATCAATAACAAACAGGAGTTCAGAGTTGTCTCTCCAAAAACCAAAGAAGAATAAAGCGTAGCCATCAAAGTGGCTGTAAAATCATAATAAATAACCTAAGTCACGTTTTGGGGCTTCTTGTAAATAATAAAGTCTTATGGGCAATTTTGCAATTCTTCAACTCTTGGAAAAGTCGCGACTCGTGTCTGCTGCAGTGAGTATCGACCGATACTAGTCAGTATCGATCGATACCGATGCTTCAAATCGGGTACTCAGCTACACGAACTTTTGCTTTACTCCAAAATGCTCTAGAAAGCTCCAATTATGCTCCAAACATGCTAAAACATGTAAAAGACTCTAAAACACTATGAAATAGTAGAAAGACTCTATAAAACAGACTTATATCATGGCCTAAAAGGGGTAAAAACCATGATATATCAGAAACCCTTTCCCCTTTTGAGAGAGTTCTTGGATTTGTAAGAGAGGATCTTCTATTTTTTATGCAGTTAAGTCTTTGTTTTCATTGATTCCTTCCATCTAATCTTCTTTCTATCTTATCTATTCAAGGTTCATCCATGAAAACCTCTCCTATCCAAATCGATTTTGAGGGGTTTTCATTAGTCTTGAGTAGTCTTTTAGGATTTAGAGATGGGGTAGATTAGGAGGTTACTAGGCTTGATTCATGGTGTTTAGGGGTTAGATCTTCTTATATCCTTTCTTGTTTAATGTTCTTAAGGGTAAATCTAGATTGGAAAAGTAGGTTTAGATCATAAGGCATTTCATGCACACCATGTGTTTGATGAAATGCATTGATGAATTAAACAAGAGATTTACATTCCTAGCCTATGATAATAGTTGTCTAGGGTGTATTTTTGGTTGTTCTTTTTGATTTAAACTTAATGCTTGCTAATCAATGATCCACAAATGAAAGTTTGTTAATGGGTTAGGTGATTAGCATAGTGATTAATTGCTTGAAAGAGAATTAGTCAAGTCTAGGATCTTGTGCCTAGGGATTAGCTTATTTGATTAATGAACATCATGAATTGAACTTGGGAATTCTTATATCGATAACCCTATCTCTAGATTCGTTTTGCTTATTGATTTACAAGTTGCTTAGTTGCCTTAATTTAGTTACTTAATCATAACACACTTGTTTAGCTTAACTTACTTTAAGTGCCTTGCATTCTTAGTGATTAGGACAAATCCCGATAAGGTTCGATAACCTCTTATGGTACAATTGCATTTAGAGAATTGACTCTAGAGATACCAAAGTATATTGTATCAATTCGGCGTCGTTCCCATATTGGGATTCGTTTTAACATTGAGATTTATGTTCTTAGTGAGTTTAAGTGTTAATTTGTACAAAGTTACTAATCTCTTTTGATTCCTATTGCTTTTTCTCTCTATAGGTGTATGCATACTCGTTCCCGCGGAAATACTAATCTTGTCGAGCCTAGAGACGATATTAATCAACTTGAGAGAGGTTCTAGAGCAAGAAGAAGTAGAGTGCGGTTTCAAGAGGAAGTGATTGACGAAATGGAAGACTTGAGAGACGTTCCACTTGGGAACATCAACGAGCCTATTCCCCACCAAAGGAACGGTGGGAATGTGATTGGTCACTGCAACAATCAAGGAGGTGGTGGCAATGGAAACCATCACCGTCCCAACCATCCACCAAAAGCTAGAAACGTAGTTGGAGAGGGTGATGACGCTAATGCTCACCAAAACCGGCAAGGAATCCAAGCTCCACCGGTGGAGAACAACAACTTCGAAGTGAAACCGGGGGTGATCAACATGGTTCAAGCCAACAAGTTTCACGGTTTGTCCATGGAGGATCCTTTAGACCACATAGACCAATTTGACCGGATATGTGGTCTCACTAAGATCAATGGGGTCTACGAAGATGGGTTCAAGCTTCGTCTCTTCCCGTTCTCTTTGGGTGACAAGGCTCACCAATGGGAAAAGACCTTACCCCAAGGATCTATCACCTCGTGGGATGATTGCAAAGTTGCGGTTTTCGCCAAGTTCTTTTCACCGGCTAGAACCGCCAAGCTTCGCAACGAGATCTCAAGCTTCACACAACAGTCCAATGAGTCTTTCAACGAGGCTTGGGAAAGATTTAGAAGCTACAGTTCTCAATGTCCACATCACGACTTTAGCAATGCCTCTCTCCTTAGAACTCTATACCGATGTGCTTTGCCTAAGATTCATATGCTACATGACACGGCATCAAACGGTAACTTCTTGGCTAAGGACGTTGAGGATGCAATGGAGCTTGTCGAGAACTTGGCCCAAAGTGATGGCACCTATGGCGAAGACTATGACCGCGCTACAAGGACCACTAGCGGCTTTGATGAGAACAAGAGGGCCAAAGACATGAAAGCTCTTAATGACAAGTTTGACAAGCAAGCCAATTTGATTGATAAACTTCTTGTGTTTTATCAAAAGACGGTTAACTTTGTGGATGCTTATGATGAGAACCAAGTTTGTTATCAAGAGGATAACATGGACATGAACACCCAAGAGGAGGTGAGCTATGTGGGGAACCAAGGGAACTACCAAAGACAAGGGTTCAACCAAAACTATAGGAACCACCCCAACTTATATTACCGATACACAAATGTGGAGAATCCACAAGACCAAGTCTACCCTCCGTAACCTAATCAAGCTCAAGGAGCCCCACAAAAACAATTCCAACCTCAAGGCCAAGTTTCTAATACCAACTAACAAGGTTTTGTCCCAAGGAACCAATTCCAAGGGAACCAAAGTGAATTCCAACCCAAAGCTCCACCTGGTTTTCAAGGCCAACAACAAGGATTTGTGCCTCAAGGTCAAGCAACTACGTCTAAACCATAAGAGCTTGATTTGAGCTCCATGTTCCAACAATTACTCAAGGGACAAGCGGAGATCAACACGCGGGTAGATTGCTCTTACAACGACCTCAACACAAAGATTGAGGCTTTGAACTCCAAGGAAAAACAAATGGAGAACAAAGGTGTTGCTTCTTCTTCACGAACACAAGGTCAACTTCCGGGCAAAGCCTAAGCCAATCCTAAGGAGTATGTAAAAGCCATCACCTAAAGGAGTGGCACGGTTTTATCTCTTAGAGAAACTCCTTCTACCCTCAATGCGGACATTGAGAAGCAAAGTGGGGGGGGGGGGGAACTTCACGAAGATGATGACAAGGTTGAAGATGGGGTTGTGAGAGATTAATACAAGGTTGAAGTGATATGCTCAAATTAATACCCTAACAGTACTAAAGCAGCAGTTGTAATATAGTTAGGGGTCGAACCACAAAGACTCAGAGGAATCACACAATAGATTATATAGCATCAAATCAAGCTAAGCAAATAGGATGAAACAAAAACAGTAAACAGTAACGAGTTGTAAATTCAATAGAGAGAATATAGGCTCAGGGTTTTTCTCAGAAAATCAATGAATGCAGATAAATTAACTAACATGATTCAGATTTAGCGCTGTTCTTGAACTCAAATCACTAAAGTATAACTAACCAACTGTCGTTGCGAGAATTATCTAAATCTAAATCCTAGGAATTTCAAATCTCTTTGCGAATCCTAAATTCTAAATCAGCTTTAAAGTTCAGGTTTGATATGTTCACAAATCAATTAAACCAAATCTCTTTGCGAATAATCAATTTGCTCACCTAGGTTCTATCAGGTAATTAATCGCACTGTCATGCCTAATCAATTATCCTAATTCTAAGTTCCAGATTCGTCAACCTAGAATTAGCTTTGAACACAACCTAAGGGGAATAACTAATTCAGATGGTGAATCCTAAACAGATAATCAACCTAGCATTCAAAGAAATCCTTATGAGAAAACCCTAAACCTAAAGTAGATTTACTCACACATGGAGAATGAAACAATCAACATAACTGAATAAATCATCAAATAAATAATCAGAAAGAGTAAAACAAGGGTTCGAAATCTTCTCTCGGATCAACAGAGTTTCAGACTTGTCTCCCTCTAAATCTCTCTCAAAAACCAAAGTAAAATAAAGCATAGCCTAAACAGGTGGCTGAAAACCTAATTTATAAGCTAAAACATGTTTTGGACATTTTCTGTAATTAATAAAGTCTTCTAGACCAAGTTGCAGGGTTTTTAAACTTGTAAAATCACGTTTTTTCCCCGTCTACAGTTGGTGTCGGTCGATGCTGGACTGGTGTCGGTCGACACCGTACAGTGTCGATCGACAGACTGGACTGTCTTCACGAAGACGGGCATAACGTTCGATCGCACCGTTGGAATGGCCTCAAACCACTTTCAAATGAAAGCTAATCCATTTATCTGTCTTGTGTCCAAATTTGAACTCAATCCATCGGTGGGAAGTTCTTCAAAGAATGCCAAACTTCTGACGTCTATGCATGACTCTGCTCATTTTCTCCCAAAATGCTCCAAAATCCTCCAAAAACTCCAATTAAGCTCCAAACGTGCTAAAACCTGTAAAAGACTCTTAAAGACTCTATAATAGAATAAAGACTCGATAAAACAGACTTATATCATGGCTTAAACGGGCTAAAAACCATGATGTCATAATAGACCCCTCCGTCAATGTCAGAGAAAGAGATTCTCTTATTAGGCGTGTCTATGATTGCTCCAGCAGTAGCCATAAACGGCCGTCCCATGAGTAAAGGCATACGAGACATTGCACTCGTCCCTACAACCTGAAAATCAGTAGGCACCAGACAATCTCCTACTTTGACAAACAAACCATGGACAGTACCGTATGGAAGCGAGGTAGAATCGTTTGCAAATGTGATAGATATATTTGAAGATCGAATATCAGCGCCCAACCGTTCTGCAGTTGCCCTTGAGATGACATTGACACTAGCCCCTGAGTCAACGAGAGACTCTTTGAATTCAACTCCAAAGATAGACCATGGAACCATGAATTTCCCTGGATCTTCCCTTTGGGTCAACTGTCTCAGTGGAGGTGGTGCACCTCTAGCCTTAATGAAGAGTGCCTTAATCTCTTCCTCAGTTTCTCTGCAATCTTTGAAGTGACTTAGCAGAGGACGGGACTCTAGAGCTTCTTCAAAAGACGATTCCTGGGAGATCCTTCGTACCATTTTCTCAAAGCCACGCAGCTGCTTTGGAGAAATGGGATCTTTGAGGTGTTGAGGGATAAGATTCAGCTTCTTGGGCTTGCGAAATCTTTCCTCGATCAACTCAGGTGTTTTCACAATTTCTGGCCCGATCTGTGAGGGGTATCGATCGACACCAAACTGGGTATCGATCGATACTACTGCAGTTGAGTCGTCCCTGGCACATACATCAGCATCAGAAGGAAGTTCCACATTCTGCTTATCCAGCAAAGCCTTGCATCTAGCGTCCTCCCATTCCTTCATTGTCATAATACGAGGCATATGATAAGGTATCTTGGGTGTATACACCCTCTCCTCGAAAATCTCAGGCTTCTTCTCAACCTGCGTCTCAGCATCGATCGATACTTTAGGGGTATCGATCGATACTAGTGTTTTTGGATCCACACGGGTAGATGTCTGGATTGGTGTCGATCGACACTAGCTGGTATCGATCGATACATGAGGATTTTCAGAATCACAATCGAAATTTTTTGCACTTGAGCTGATTGCATTGACGTGTGCTCTTGGATTCTCAGTCTTCCCTGGAAGAAAGCCTTCCTGTCTCTTTACAGCTGCTGCTGTCTAAGCAACCTGAGTTTCCAACTTCCTCTGGCTAAGATTGATGGCTTTGATTTTTCCATTCAGATCGATGTACAGAGAGTCAAACTTCCCATTGAAATCCTCCTGCAACTTCTCTTGTCCCCGAAGAAGCTGTTCCATCATGAGTTCCATCTTATTCTCAGTGGATTTAAGATAGATGGGCTGGTACGAGGAGTTTCCGTAATTGTGAGTGTTGTTGTTGTTGAAGTTTCGGTTGTTGTTGTCCCCAAATTGTTGACCCTAAAATCCAGAACCACCAACGTAGTTAACATCCTCCACTTCATCTCCACTGATATTATCGACTCCATCAGCAAAGTGTACAGTCTTCTTCGACTTTCCGATCAGAAAATCTAGCTTTGCCTGAACATCAGCAATCTGCGATCCATCAAGTCCTCCAGCTTGCTTCTTTCGCTCGAAATCAGCATTCTTGGTGCTATTGCTAGACGCCAAGTTCTCAATCAGCGCGACTGCGTCATCTGGATACCTGGTGTTGAAGTTCCCATTACTCGCAGTATCCAAAGCCATCTGGTACCTCCAATCGATCCCTCTGTAGAAGGTACCCAACAGCTGAACCTGATTGAACCCATGGTGCAGACAATCTCTCTGATATGATTTGAAGCGAACCCAAGCAGCCTTGAGTCCCTCTGTTGGACCTTGAGAAAACCGGAAAATTTTGTTCCTGAGCTCTTCGGATCTCGCGTCATCATAGAAATTGCACAAGAATGCATTCTTCGTCTCATCCCATGTAGTTAGCGAACCAGGAGCCAACTGTTTCAGCCAATAAGCAGCATCTCCACCAAGAGAGTATGGGAAAAGTTTGCAGAAAAGATACTCATTTGGCACTCCATTGTACTTCATACCAGTGACCAAATCCTCAAACCTCTCGATATGATCCATATGGTGTTCATGAGGTAGGCCATGGAAAGGGTTCTGACTTACAAGAGCGTAGTACGTAGGCTTTAGCTCGAAGTCATTCCTCTGAAAAGTTGGGATGCGAATCGTAGATCGATTTGCAAGAACTGATCATGTCTGTTATGCTCGCCAAGTGTCCTACCTCGATCACCGGCAGCATTCACAACGTTGGCGCGCCCAGCTGGCACGACAATCTCAATAACAGCAGCAGGAGGGACGAAGATGTTTCCAGCTTCATCAAGTCGCTGCCCTCCCTCATTGCACACATGACCCTCTTGGTCTCTCAAGACTCCAGCTTCATCAGCTCTTAATACCACATGATTGTTCATCCCTGATGTTTGCTTTGTCTTTATGTTTGTGCGTTCCACAAGCGCTAGCTGTTCCAGTGACAGTTCAACTAGCTGAGTGCTCTTGTTGCTTCTGGTTTCACGAACATGCATACACCTGAAAACAAAACACTAGACAAGGCACGTAAGTAACCAAAAAAATACGTTGAGTATCGATTGATACCGGATGGTGTCGATCGATATCAACAAAGAAATCGCCTAAGTATCGACCGATACTAGGTAGTATCGATCGATACCGACGGACTTAGTCGAGACTCGACAGCTAAAATCTAAAGGCGAAATTGAGTACCCGGCAACGGCGCCAAATTTGATATGCTCAAATTAATACCCTAACAGTTTTAAAGCAGCAGTTGGAATATAGTTAGGGGTCGAACCACAAAGACTCAGAGGAATCACAAAATCGATTGTATATCGTCAAATCAAGCTAAGCAAATAGGATTAAACAAAAATAGTAAACAGTAACGAGTTGTAAATTCAATAGAGAGAATATAGGCTCAAGGTTTTTCTCAGGAAATCAATGAATGCATATAAATTAACTAACAGGATTCAGATTTAGCGCTGTTCTTGAACTCAAATCACTAAAGTATAACTAACCAACTGTCGTTGCGAGAATTATCTAAATCTAAATCCTAGGAATTCCAAATCTCGATCTTTGCGAATCCTAAATTCTAAATCAGCTTTAAAGTTCAGGTTTGATATGTTCACAAATCAATTAAACCAAATCTCTTTGCGAATAATCAATTTGCTCACCTAGGTTCTATCAGGTAATTAATCGCACTGTCGTGCTTAATCAATTATCCTAAGATCTAAGTTCCAGATTCGTCAACCTAGAATTAGCTTTGAACACAACCTAAGGGGAAGAACTAATTCAGATGGTGAATCTTAAACAGATAATCAACCTAGCATTCAAAGAAATCCTTATGAGAAAACCTTAAACCTAAAGTGGATTTACTCAGACATGGAGAATGAAACAATCAACATAACTGAATAAATCATCAAATAAATAATCAGAAAGAGTAAAAAAAGGGTTCGAAATCTTCTCTCGGATCAACAGAGTTTCAGACTTGTCTCCCTCTAAATCTCTCTCAAAAACCAAAGTAAAATAAAGCATAGCCTAAACAGGTGGCTGAAAACCTAATTTATAAGCTAAAACACGTTCTGGGCCTTTTCTGTAATTAATAAAGTCTTCTGGACCAAGTTGCAGGGTCTTTAAACTTGTAAAATCACGTTTTTTCCCCGTCTGCAGTTGGTGTCGGTCGATACTGGACTGGTGTCGGTCGACACCGTATAGTGTCGACCGATAGACTGGACTGTCTTCACAAAAACTGGCATAACGTTCGATCGCAACGTTGGAATGGACTCAAACCACTTCCAAATGAAAGCTAATCCATTGATCTGTCTTGTGTCCAAATTTGAGCTCAATCCATCGGTGGGAAGTTCTTCAACGAATGCCAAACGTCTGACGTCTCTGCATGACTCTGCTCCTTTTCTCCCAAAATGCTCCAGAATCCTCCAAAAACTCCAATTAAGCTCCAAACGTGCTAAAACCTGTAAAAGAATCTAAAAGACTCTATAATGGAATAAAGACTCGATAAAATAAACTTATATCATGGCTTAAACGAGGTAAAAACCATGATATATCATGAAGATGTTGAGAAGGTCAAGCCTAGGGTTGTTGTTGCTCAAGAGAAGCCGAAGAAAAGCCATACGTTCCTAAGCTACATTTTCCCGGACGGTTCAAGAAGCAACTCATGGACAAGTACAAAGCCATCTTTGATAGGTAAATGGAGAAGGTAGAACTCACAATGCCTCTAGTAGATGCCTTTCTCCTTGTCCCTCAATATGCCAAATTTTTGAAAGATGCCGTGAATGAGAGAGCTAAGGAAATGGAGTCTATGGTCATTATAACTCACGAGTGTAGCGCCATCATACAAAAGAAGATGGTGCCCAAGAAGTTAGGAGATTCGGGATCATTCACTCTACCTTGTGCACTTGGTCCTCTAGCTTTCAACCATTGTTTGTGTGATCTTGGAGCAAGTTTAAGCCTTATGCCATTTTCGATAGCCAAGAGACTAGGCTTCACACGCTACAAGGCATGCAACATTTCCCTAATATTGGCGGATAGGAGCGTGAGGGTTCCCATTGGTTTGCTTGAGGATCTTCCTATCGTCGTGAAGGATTTCGTTGTCCCCACGGATTTTGTGGTACTTGAAATGGATGAAGAACCGAAAGACCCTCTTATCTTTGGTAGACCATTCCTAGCAACCGCGGGGGCGATAATCGATGTGATGAAAGGCAAGATAGACCTCCACTTAGGTAAAGGAGAAGTCCTTGAGTTCGATATCAACAAACTGATGAAGAAACCCACCATAGATGGCCAATATTTGTACATAGAGACCATGGATGAACTAGCCGACGAGTTTCTTGAGGAAATGAGAGTAGAAGACGGTTTGGAAGTGGTTTTGACTAAGGAGCGTGGTGATCATCGGTTCTTGAGTAAAGAGAGTCAAGGGTATGAGCTGCTCATGGATTTGCACAAGCCGGTTGACAAGGATACACCGTTTGTTGAGTTGATTGTTCGTGGTACCGAGGTTAAAGATGGGTTAAGGGTTGGCAAGGTTTAAGAGGAGTTTGTTATAGCTGTTGAAGAGACTAGCAAGGGTAAGTCTAGTCTTGAGGAGAACAATTGGAGCGAACTCAAAGCCCCGAAGGTGTTCCTAAAGCAACTTCCCGCGGGACTAAGGTATGCGTTCTTAGGTCCCAACGAGTCTTACCCGGTTATTGTGAATGGGAGTCTAGATGAGAACGAACTATCCTCCCTTCTTGTGGAACTTATGAAATATAGGAAAGCAATTTGCTATTCTTTGGATGATATCAAGGGTATTTCCCCTAGTTTTTGCACGCATAGAATCCATTTAGAGGATGAATCAAGGACCTCTATTGAACATCAAAGAAGGTTGAACCCTAATTTGAAAGATGTTGTAAAGAGAGAGATTCTTAAGCTCTTAGACGCGGGCATTATCTACCCAATATCGGATAGTACTCACCGGTTCATTGTGTGCCTAAGAAAGAGGGGATAACGGTTGTTAAAAATGAAAAAAATGAAATGATTCCTATTAGGACAATAACCGGGCATAGGATGTGCATTGACTATAGGAAGTTAAATTCATCCACTCGTAAGGGTCACTTTCCGTTACCTTTCATAGATCAAATGCTTGAACGTCTAGCTAATCATCCATTTTATTGCTTTCTAGATGGTTATTCGGGTTTCTTTCAAATTCCCATACACCCGAATGTCCAAGAGAAAACGACTTTGACGTGCCCTTATGGTACCTTCGCATATCGAAGGATGCCATTTGGGTTGTGTAATGCACCCGCGACATTCCAACGTTGCATGATGTCCATTTTATCCGATCTTATTGAAGACATGGTAGAAGTCTTTATGGACGACTTCTCCGTGTATGGGTCTTCTTTTGGTGTTTTCTTGTCTAATCTTTGTAGGGTCTTGCAACGATGCGAAGAAGCAAACTTGGTGCTCAATTGGGAGAAGTGCCATTTTATGGTACGTGAAGGCATCGTGCTTGGGCACAAGATCTCCGAGAAAGGGATTGAGGTAGAAAAGGCCAAGATAGAGGTGATGGTTAGCTTGGAGCCACCTAAGTCGGTCAAGGACATCCGGTCTTTCTTGGGTCATGCGGGATTCTACCGAAGGTTCATCAAAGACTTCTCGAAAATCACAAGGCCTCTCACAAGGCTACTTTGCAAGGAGGTTGAGTTCGTATTTGATGAGGAGTGTATGGTAGCGTTTCTAGAGATCAAGAAGGCGTTGGTTAGCGCTCCCATTGTCCAAGCTCCGGATTGGGATCTTCCTTTCGAGATCATGTGTGATGCTAGTGACTACGCGGTCGGAGCGGTCTTGAGTCAAAGGAAGGACAAGAAGACCAATGTCATCTACTATGCAAGTAGGACTTTAGATGACACTCAAGCCCGGTATGCCACAACGGAAAAGGAATTGCTAGCCGTGGTTTTTGCAATGGAGAAATTTAGGTCTTATATTGTGGGATCATAGGTGATTGTCTACACCGATCACGCGGCCCTAAGATACATTCATGCAAAGAAAGACACAAAGCCGAGGCTACTCCGTTGGATCTTGCTTCTACAAGAGTTTGACTTGGAGATAGTTGACAAGAAAGGGATAGAGAATGGGGTCGCGGATCACTTGTCTAGAATGAGGATCGAAGACCTTGTCCCAATTGATGATAAGCTCCCCGAGGAGAGTCTCATGGTTGTTGGTGTCTTGAAGAAAGGGGTTGAAGCCGTGCGAGGACTAGAGAGTGCTAATGGGTTACAAGACAAGAAACTACCATGGTTTGCGGACCTAGTGAACTATTTAGTGTGCGGGAAGGAACCGCCTTTGGATGGGTATAAGAAGAAGAGTTCTTCCACGACGTGACAAGATACTATTGGGACAAGCCCTACTTATACAAGCTGTGCTAGGATGGTTTGTATAGGAGATGCGTGACAGAAGAAGAAGTCCAAGGGATCCTACTCCATTGTCACGGGTCAAGCTATGGTGGTCATCATGCATCCTACAAAACCGCTACAAATGTGACACGATTTGACTGAGGATCGCTTGCTCTAGTACGGTTGAGAGGGATAGATCCACGACTTCAAAGAATCCACGGGAAGAGATGCTAAGGCGTGGGAGAATTCCCGAAAATCCTTAGGCCCAAATCCGACTATGAACTTTTGAAACGAGGGGGTGGCTGCGTTGTCTTGAGGGATTCGAGAACAGAGATGTTAGAGCGTGGGAGATGAATCCCGAAAATCTCTAAGCCCTTTGTCACAAGAAGAATCGAACAAGAAAACGGATCGAAGGTTGCGTCGAGAAGATGCGGAATTAATCTCGATAAACCAAAAGAAATTCAGTGACTAACCATCACAGAAAATCGAGAGAGAAGAGAGAATAATCTCTGAAAATAACTTAGATAAAAATGAATGTATGTTTCGACAATGAGGGAGAGAAGAAGATAAAGAGAAAATTCAAAGGGGAAAAGCAAGGGTCATTCTCGAAACAAGGAGAAGACCCATCGAAAATTACAAAGAAAATAAATACAGTTTTTGAATTCAAATGATAGTTGACCAACTGTTGGAATTCCGCCAGAAATTCCCGCGGAAAATTTCCCTCGGAAAGTCCCTCGAAAAAGTCCCTCGGGAATAAATCCCTCGGAATTTTCCTCGGAAAATTCCCCCGCGGAACTCTCAAGAAGTCGGACCGTTTAGCGGTGTAATCCGTTTGCCTCGTTAAAACCTCTATACGGAAAACCCATTTGGGACAAAACCGAATACAGGAAAAAGAGTACAAACGTATCACACAAACGGCCTAACCTCATAAAGAGTTCGAAGACAATGAGGTGAGGACGGGTTGTGTACGTTGATCCTCCTCGTTCCTTGCATCCGTGAGTAAGTTCCGAACAGCTCCTGCCAGTTGCCGTGCCTTAGACCGTGTGATTGGTCCCTCGGGAATGATCATCGCGTCTTCTTGAACCTCCACCGGATCCGTCGCATCCATGATCATATCATCCCCCTCCTCTTGAAAAGGATTTGCCCTCAAATCGATTTCATCTGCAACATAAGGAATAATATCGGCAACATTAAAACTTGAACTTATCGAATACTTACCTTGGAGATCGAGCTTGTAGGAGTTGTCGTTGATTCTTTCCACCACCGTGAACGGCCCATCGACTCTTGGCAAGAGTTTCGACTTTCTTTCCTCCGGAAACCGTTCTTTCCTTAGATAAATCCAAACCAAATCGCCGGGTTCAAAGACTTTCTTGTTTCGCCCCTTGTTTGCATGTTTGCGGTATTGCTCCGTCTTACGTTCGATGTTTGCTTTCGCCTTCTCGTGCATCTGTTTGACCATCTCGGCCCTTTTCTTACCATCCATATTCACATGTTCACTCAAAGGTAAAGGGGTTAAATCGAGAGGAGTAAGAGGATTAAAACCATAAACGAGTTCGAAAGGAGAAAACAAAGTCGTAGAATGTTGTGCATGATTATAAGCAAATTCTACATGAGGCAAACAATCTTCCCACGATCTAAGGTTCTTTTTAATAACAGTCCGCAATAAAGCTCCTAAGGTCCTATTAACCACCTCGGTTTGACCGTCCGTTTGCGGATGACACGTAGTAGAGAAACAAAGCTTTGTACCTAACTTAGCCCAAAGAGTTTTCCAAAAATAGCTAAGAAACTTTGTATCCCTATCCGACACTATAGTCCTAGGCATCCCATTCATGCGAATAACTTCCCTAAAGAATAAATCGGCTATGTTCGATGCATCATCAGTTTTATGGCAAGGAATGAAATGTGCCATCTTAGAAAACCTATCGACTACCACAAATATCGAATCATTTCCTTTCCTAGATTTAGGCAATCCTAACACAAAATCCATGGAGATATCTGTCCAAGGAGCACTCGGAATGGGTAGAGGAGTATACAAACCTTGGTTTTGACGTTTAGATTTTGCATACTTACAAGTCGTGCACCTGTTGCAAACACGTTCCACATCGCGTTTCATATGCGGCCAAAAGAAATGATCTTGCACGATATGAAGTGTTTTGGCAATGCCAAAATGTCCTATAAGTCCACCACCATGTGCTTCCCTAATAAGCAAATCTCGCAAAGAAGAGTTAGGTATACAAAGATGGTTCTCGTAAAACAAGAAACCATCGCTTTGATAATATTTTCCGAAAGCAAATTTAGAACAAGATGAGAAAACTTCCTGGAAATCAGAATCGGTTGCATATGAATCCTTGATCATCTCGAATCCAAGTATTTTCGCATCAAGTGTCGAGATAAGAGCGTACCTTCGAGACAACGCATCGGCAACAACGTTTTCCTTACCTTGCTTGTACTGAATTACGTATGGAAACGTCTCGATGAATTCGACCCAACGTGCGTGCCTCTTATTCAACTTTTGCTGGCTCTTTAAGTGCTTGAGAGATTGGTGATCAGTGTGAATAATGAACTCCTTCGGCCATAAGTAATGCTGCCACGTTTGGAGAGCTCGAACCAAAGCATAAAGTTCCTTGTCGTAAGTTGGATAATTGAGCGTTGCTCCTCCAAGTTTCTCGCTGAAGAAAGCCACGGGTTTCTTCTCTTGCATGAGTACAGCACCTATACCAATACCAGAAGCGTCACATTCAATCTCGAAAGCTTTCATAAAATCGGGTAAAACGAGTAAAGGAGCGTGAGTAAGTTTATTTTTCAGCAGTTGGAACGCATCCTCTTGAGCTTGTTCCCATCGAAATCCCACGTCCTTCTTGATAACCTCGGTAAGTGGTGCGGCAATCGTGCTGAAGTCACGAACGAATCGTCGATAAAATCCCGCCAAACCGTGAAAACTCCGAACATCGCTAACGGTCTTTGGGCTCGGCCAATCGCGGATCGCCTTTATCTTGTTCTCGTCAACCTGTATGCCCTGAGAACTCACCACAAAACCTAAAAAGACAACGTTATATGAACAAAAAGAACATTTCTTTAAATTACCAAACAACCGTTCCTTCCTAAGCACATCTAACACCAATCGCAAGTGTTCCACATGTTCGTCTAGGTTCTTACTATAAATCAGAATATCGTCAAAGTAGACAACTACAAAGACGCCTATATACGACCTAAGAACATGGTTCATCAAACGCATAAATGTGCTAGGAGCATTCGTTAAACCAAACGGCATTACTAACCACTCATATAGACCGTGTTTGGTTTTAAAAGCGGGTTTCCACTCATCACCTTCCTTCATCCGGATTTGGTGATAACCACTCTTAAGATCAATCTTAGTAAACACACTAGATCCATACAACTCATCTAACATATCGTCTAACCTTGGGATCGGATGACGATACTTTACCGTTATGTTGTTTATTGCGCGGCAATCGACACACATCCGCCAAGTACCGTCTTTCTTCGGCACAAGTAGTACGGGTACGGCACATGGGCTCATACTTTCCCGTATATGTCCTTTAGACATCAGCTCATCTACTTGACGTTGTAGTTCCTTCGTTTCTACGGGATTCGTTCGATACGCCGGCCGGTTCGGAAGAGTAGCGCCGGGAACAAGGTCGATTTGATGCTCGATTCCGCGGAGTGGTGGCAAACCACTTGGTCCATCATCCGGGAACACATCAGCATACCCCTGTAAAAGAGATGAAACGCTGCTCGGAATATCCGGCTCGGGATTAGTCATACTCGAAAGAACATCCCTAAAAACTAATAACACACAAGATTGCCGAGAAACGAGAGCATGTTTTAGTTCACTCGGTTTGATATATAATGATTCATTCACAAGTGTTCTCTCACATGACTTAGTACCTATACTCTCGGTTTTATCAGAATGAGAAGACAAGGAATCACTTACCTTGCTTTTGCCGTGACTCTTATCGAGTTTAAGTTGATCGAGATATACCTCGTGCGGCGAAAGTGGAGCAATAGTGATTTTTTGGCCGTGATGTTCAAAGGAATGCTTGTTCGTAAACCCGTCATGAACGGCTCTACGGTCATATTGCCACGGTCTTCCAAGTAGGATGTGACCAGCTTCCATAGGTAGAACATCGCACACTATTTCGTCCTCGTAGCGGCCGATTGTCAAAGGAACCGAAACTTGTCGGGTAACTTTGAGATGTCTTTGATTATTCAACCATCGAAGGTTGTAAGGCCGTGGATGCTTACTGGTCTCCATACCTAGCTTATCCACCAATGTAGTGCTAGCAACGTTAGTACAACTTCCACCGTCGATAATTAGACTACATACCTTGCTTTTAACCATGCATCGGGTATGGAAGAGGTTTTCCCGTTGTTCTTTTTCAATGACAGGTTCCTGGGCAAGAAGAACACGTCTCGCCACTAAGAGTTCCCCGTCAACCGCATGCTCTTCATAATCGTCAAAGATTGGAGCGGTTTCCGTCTCTTCTTCATCGTCGGTCACGATTTCACCGTTTTCTAGCAACATCATTGCGCGTGCGTTTGGACACTTGTTGGCGTAATGTCCTTTGCCCCTGCATTTAAAACACTCAATGTCACGATTACGCATTGGATTCGAATCACCCTTACCTTTGTAGTCATAGCCGGAAGTTTGCGGTTTGAAATCCGTCTTAGGCTTAGAATCGGCTCTTGGTGGATAATTCGGTTTGTCTCCTTTGGTGAAGCTCGGTTTGGAGCTTGAGGCGTAAGGTTGCCGTGACGCGCCTTTTCTCTTAAGTTGCTGTTCCACTAGGACAGCCTTATGCAACATTTCCTCCAAAGTCGCATACGTTTGCATTTCCATTCGGTCTTGTAAATCGCGGTTCATGCCGGCTAAGAACCGTGCCATTGTGGCATCGATCGGCTCATCCACGTCAGCCTTTAGCATGAGCTTTTCCATCTCCTGGAAATAGTCCTCCACGTTCTTACCTCCTTGACCTAAACGCCTTAACCGTTGGTGAAGTTCCCGGTGGTAGTGTAGCGGTACGAATCGTCTTCGCATTAGTGCGATCATCTCCATCCAAGTCTCCACGGGATTCTCACTCTTGCAACCCGGTGTTTGGTGGCCTTCATTATTCAAGGATGTGCACCTCTTTGTCTCTGCATGTGATGCGTGCCAAAGGGAAGGGAATATTGGGAGGAGAGACAAAATGCCCCAAAACCCAATCCTTGTGGTGGAAATGTTTGACGTATGGGGCATCGATTTTATGGGACCTTTCCCGTCATCTTATGGTAACCAATACATATTGGTGGCGGTTGATTACGTCTCCAAATGGGTGGAGGCCATTGCAAGTGATATATCATGGTTTTTACCCTATTTAAGCCATGATATAAGTCCTTTTTATAGAGTCTTTATAGTATTTTGGAGTCTTTTTAGAGTCTTTTACAGGTCATAGCACGTTTGGAGGATTATTGGAAGTATTGGAGCTTTCTGGAGCAGTTTGTAGCAGAGCTAAAGATCGTGTCGCTGAGAACCTGAATTCACGTCGAGCATCGATCGATACCCCTTGGTATCGATCGACACTCAGCGCAGCAAGACACAACCCGCGAGTTTTCCAAGACTTGAGGAATTGCAAAAGTGCCCAGAAGTCTTTAATAATTACAAGAAGACCCCAGATCGTGTTTTAGGTTATAAATAGGAGTTTTCAGCCACCTGTTTAGGATGCCTTTTTATGCTTTTATTTTCTGTGTTTGATTTTACTTTGGTTTTAGAGAGACAAGTCTGAATCTCCCTTCGTCCGAGATCAGATCTCTAAACCCTTCTTTCTATTCTATTGATGATTTATTCAAACATGTCTTTTGATTCAATTGCCATGTCTGAGTAGATCCACTTTAGGTTTAGGGTTTTCTCATAAAGGATTTCTTTGAATGCTAGGTTAATTATCTGTTTAGGATTCACCATCTGAATTAGTTCTTCACCTTAGGTTGTGTTCATAGCTAATTCTAGGTTGACGAATCTGGAACTTAGATCTTAGGATAATTGATTAGGCACGAGAGTGCGATTAATTACTTGATAGAACCTAGGTGAGCAAATTGATTATTCGCAAAGAGATTTGGTTTAATTGATTTGTGAACATATCAAACCTGATATTAAAGCTGATTTAGAATTTAGGATTCGCAAAGAGATTTGGAATTCCTAGGATTTAGATTTAGATAGTTTTCGCAACGAGAGTTGGTTAGCTATATTTTAGTGATTTGAGTTCAAGAACTGCGCTAAATCTGAATCCTGTTAGTTAGTTTATCTGCATTCATTGATTTCCTGAGAAAAACCCTGAGCCTATATTTCTCAATTGATTTACAACTCCTTTAATTTCTGCACTGCTTTTAATTACATCTATCTGGCTTAGCGTAATTCGACACTTCATAATTTATTGTGTGATCTCTGTGAGTCTTTGTGGTTCGACCCCTACACTTACTACAACAACTGCTTTAGTATCTTAGGGTATTAAATTGAGCATATCAATTTTGGCGCCGTTGCCGGGGACTCAAATTCGCCATTAGATTTTAGTTTAGAATTTCGACTAAGTTCGTCGGTATCGATCGATACTCTGTAGTATCGGTCGATACCCGTCGTCTTCTTTTGTTGGTATCGGTCGACACCACTTGGTATCGATCGATACTCAACGTATTTTTCTGGTTACTTACGTGCTTTGCCTAGTGTTTTGTTTGCAGGTGTATGCCTGTTCGTGAAACCAGAAGCAACAAGAGCACACAACTAGTTGAACTGTCACTGGAACAGCTAGCGTTTGTGGAACGCACAAACAGAAAGACCAAGCAAACATCAGGGATGAACAACCCAGTGGTTTTAAGAGCTGATGAAGCTGGAATTCTGAGAGACCAAGAGGGTCACGTGTGTAATGAGAGAGGGCAGCGACTTGATGAAGCTGGTAACATCGTTGTCCCTGCTGCGGTTGTTGAGATTGTCGCGCCAGCTGGGCGCGCCAACGCAGGGAATGCTGTGGTTAATCGTGGAAGGACGATTGGTGAATGCAACAGGCCTGACCAGTTTTTCGCCAATCGTTCAGCAATTCGTCCTCCTGCGTTTGAGAGGAATGACTTTGAGCTGAAGCCTGCTTACTTCACTCTAGTGGGACAGCATCTCTTTCATGGTCTTCCTCATGAACATCCAATGGACCATGTAGAGAGGTTCGAGGACTTGGTCACTAGCATTAAGAGCAATGGAGTGTCCTACGACTATCTCTTCTGCAAGCTCTTCCCCTACTCTCTAGGTGGAGAAGCTACTTACTGGCTGAGGCAGCTATCTCCTGGATCGCTAACTAATTGGGAGGACACCAAGAGAGCCTTCCTGATTAACTTCTACGATGACGGAAGATCTGAAGATCTGAGAAATAAAATCTCCCAATTTTCTCAAGGACCTACTGAGGCGTTCAAGGCTGCTTGGACAAGATTCAGATCGTATCAGAGAGATTGTCCACATCATGGATACTCTGATGTGCAATTGCTGGGTATCTTCTTCAGAGGAGTAGATTGGAGATATCAGATGGGTCTGGACTCTTCGAGCAATGGTAATTTCAACACCAGATATCCTGAGGATGCTATTGTGTTGATCGAGAACTTTGCCTCTAGCAGTAGCACCAAGAGCGCAGATTTCGAGCGCAAGAGGCTGGCTGGTAACATGGATGGGTCACAGATTGCTGAAGTGAAAGCTCAGCTGGATTCTATGCACAGTCTTCTGCTGGGAAAGACAACAAAGGCCGTCCACTTCGCTGCTGAGAATGAAGTGGAAGATGTTAACTACATTGGTGGTTCTGGTTTTCAGGGTCAGCGATTCGGATACAACTCCAATCGAAACTTCACCAACAATGCTCAGCAAGGAGGGTACCAATCCCCACCACCCAAAGCTCCTGAGAGTAAGATTGAGGCTATGCTTGAACACCTGGTTCAAGGGCAGGAGAAGATGACAGCCACCTTCAATGGTAAGATGGACACCATGTACACCGATTTGAGTGGAAGGATCGAGGCACTAAATACGAGCCACAGGATGCTGGAGACGCAAGTAGCTCAGACTGCAGCAAATTCCAAGGGAAAGGCGGTTCAATCACACAATGCACACGTCAATGCCATCAGCTTACGTGCAGAAAATCTCGAAGCCATTCCTGAAATCGCACAAGCATCGATCGATACTCCCCAGTATCGATCGATACCAGCCCAGACATCTGCTCGAATGGATTCGAAAACCCGTGTATCGATCGATACCCCATTGGTATCGGTCGATACCGGGGCGATTTCTGAGGAAACAGTTGAAACTTCGACTGTGGTGCCTAAGGTCGTTGCAGAACGAGTGTATGTAACCAGGATGCCTTATCCTATGGTTCCTAAGCTGACAAGGGAGGAATGGGAGATTGCTAGACTACAGTATATGCTGGATAACCCGAACGTGGAGCTTCTTTCTGATGAAGATGTACCTGTCAGAAACGATTCAAATCGCATGGCGTCGATCGATACCCTACCTGGTGTCGATCGATACCCCTCTCAGAACGGACCAGAAGTTATGAAAACACCTGAGGTGATCGGAGAAAGAGTTCGCAATTCACTACAACCGCGGAAATTGACACAGAGGGAAGACCCAGGGAAATTCGCTGTTCCATGCTCCATCTCAGGAGTTAATTTCAAAGAGTCTCTTGTCGACTCAGGGGCTAGTGTCAATGTCATCTCAAGGGCAATTGCAGAGCGGTTAGGAGCTGATATTCGATCACCAGAGGCATCTATCACATTCGCGAACAACTCCACCTCGCTTCCACACGGTACTATCCATGGTTTGCTGGTCAAAGTAGGAGACTGTCTGGTGCCTACTGATTTTCAGGTTGTGGAGATGGGTGCGATATCTCGTATGCCTATACTCCTGGGACGTCCGTTCATGGCTACTGCAGGCGCGATCATAGACACACCTAATAAGAGACTATCTTTCTCTTACATTGACAGTGATGTCTACTATGATGTCATTCCACCTAGGAGTATTCCCACACGTGCCTCTAGCATCAAGGTTATCACAGGAGAGTCGCTAGCGATTGATCTTCTGGAAGAGCCTCCTGATGAGCCTACTGTCACAGACGTTCCAGCTGAACCGCCCAACATCCCCAAGAAGAAGACTAAGGCAACAAAGAAGAAGAAGGCCAAGAACAAAAAGGTCGAGAATCCCCATGTCACTCTGATTCCTCAGAAGTGTGATGGGAATTCGATTGATTACAAGGTCAAATGCAAGGGAGCCTTGAAGCCATTCTCCAAGGCCAGAGTCCTTCTTACTTCTGAGCTGAAAGAGAAAGGGCAGGAATTTGTGGACAGCATGCTAAGCAGAACTCTGAAGCTAGTAATATCAAGTGATGGAGCCTGTTTTGGTGCAAGCTCTCACTCTTATCCAGCCTGAAGGGCGTTACAGTCAAGCTATTGACGTTAAACGAGCGCTTGGTGGGAGGCAACCCACTGGTGAGTCTGTTTTTGATTCGTTTTTATTTTTATTTTCGTTTGTTTTGAGTCTGTGTCAGGATGAACAAGGAGCAACTCGAAATCGCCTAAGCATCGATCGATACCCCTATGGTATCGATCGACACCAATCGCGGATGAAAATTCACAAAGTCGATCTAAGCATGGTATCGATCGATACCATGCCGTGTGTCGATCGACACCGACTGTTCCAGAATGGTAATTTCTTGTTTCTCTTCGTTCTATCCTTTTTCTTTGTTTCTTTCACTGACTCTAGGCTAGATAACACTGAGGACAGTGTTGTTCAAGTCTGGGGGAGGTGTCTGCTGACATTGTTTTCGTTTTTCTTAGAGTCAGTCGTTTTATCGAGTCAAAACTGTTTTAGTGAGTCAAAAGTTGTTGGAGATGATGATCCTGTGCTTGAACCTATTGATTTGATTTTGTTTTTGAGTGCACAGTGTTACAGGATCAGTTCTAGATCGACTAATGAAAAATCCAAAGGCTGACCAGTTGACTAGAAAACATCCATGTCTCCAGCAGAGTTTTTCTGAAGCCTGAGCCAAATTTTTGCACTTCATCAATGTGGTTAATGTTCATAGAGCTTGATTCATCATTCATATCTGATAAAGGAACCCGTGTGTTTAGAATTATGGTATCTCTCTCCCCTGAAATAAGTTGATAGATTAAGAGCATAAAAGATTGAAATGATTTTCTTCTGAGTAGAGGGTTAGGAAAATTTCCAGCGATCCCATTATTCTACTTAAGAGGGGATGATCACACAAAGGATTGGAAGCGAGGCTAGGATTTTCCTATGATGCCATTATTCGCCTACATCCTTTGATACATAGAGAGGGAAGAACCGGGGATTTGGTGGCAAACACCATCAATACTCGCGTCTCCTACCTTGATATGTATATGCTAAGCTGAAAATAAAAAAAAAAAAAAAATAATAATAAGGATATAATAAGAAATAAGTCTAGAGGAGAGAAATTGATACAAAAAAGTGTGAAAAAGGGTGGTTCCTTTGTCAAGATATTGTCTGGTAAAGAGTCTAGAAGGTTCTTAAATATTAGCTGCAGAGATGAAACTGGCGATGAGGGCTTTACTTGAACAATGCTGTGGGATTTTGTGTGGAGTCTGGAAAAGCTGCAAATGTCTACGGAGAAGTACATGGTGGTTAGATCGAAAGCTGATCAGGTGACATTTGGGTACTTGGGAAAAGGGTCTTTTCGATGGTTCAGGAACAGGTGAGTCTCTACGTTTTCAAACCTCTTTTTCTGGTTTAGTCTTCTATTTGCTTGAGGGCAAGCAAAAGGCTAAGTCTGGGGGAGTTGATATATCATGGTTTTTACCCTATTTAAGCCATGATATAAGTCCTTTTTATAGAGTCTTTATAGTATTTTGGAGTCTTTTTAGAGTCTTTTACAGGTCATAGCACGTTTGGAGGATTATTGGAAGTATTGGAGCTTTCTGGAGCAGTTTGTAGCAGAGCTAAAGATCGTGTCGCTGAGAACCTGAATTCACGTCGAGCATCGATCGATACCCCTTGGTATCGATCGACACTCAGCGCAGCAAGACACAACCCGCGAGTTTTCCAAGACTTGAGGAATTGCAAAAGTGCCCAGAAGTCTTTAATAATTACAAGAAGACCCCAGATCGTGTTTTAGGTTATAAATAGGAGTTTTCAGCCACCTGTTTAGGATGCCTTTTTATGCTTTTATTTTCTGTGTTTGATTTTACTTTGGTTTTAGAGAGACAAGTCTGAATCTCCCTTCGTCCGAGATCAGATCTCTAAACCCTTCTTTCTATTCTATTGATGATTTATTCAAACATGTCTTTTGATTCAATTGCCATGTCTGAGTAGATCCACTTTAGGTTTAGGGTTTTCTCATAAAGGATTTCTTTGAATGCTAGGTTAATTATCTGTTTAGGATTCACCATCTGAATTAGTTCTTCACCTTAGGTTGTGTTCATAGCTAATTCTAGGTTGACGAATCTGGAACTTAGATCTTAGGATAATTGATTAGGCACGAGAGTGCGATTAATTACTTGATAGAACCTAGGTGAGCAAATTGATTATTCGCAAAGAGATTTGGTTTAATTGATTTGTGAACATATCAAACCTGATATTAAAGCTGATTTAGAATTTAGGATTCGCAAAGAGATTTGGAATTCCTAGGATTTAGATTTAGATAGTTTTCGCAACGAGAGTTGGTTAGCTATATTTTAGTGATTTGAGTTCAAGAACTGCGCTAAATCTGAATCCTGTTAGTTAGTTTATCTGCATTCATTGATTTCCTGAGAAAAACCCTGAGCCTATATTTCTCAATTGATTTACAACTCCTTTAATTTCTGCACTGCTTTTAATTACATCTATCTGGCTTAGCGTAATTCGACACTTCATAATTTATTGTGTGATCTCTGTGAGTCTTTGTGGTTCGACCCCTACACTTACTACAACAACTGCTTTAGTATCTTAGGGTATTAAATTGAGCATATCAGCAAGTCCGACCAACAATGCTAAAGTTGTCATAAAACTATTCAAGTCCATCATTTTCCCAAGGTTTGGAGTTCCAAGAGTGGTCATTAGTGATGGAGGTAGTCATTTCATCAATAAGGTGTTTGAAAGTGTACTTAAGAAGCATGATGTGAGGCATAAGGTAGCAACACCTTACCATCCTCAAACGAGTGGCCAAGTAGAAGTATCCAACCGGCAAATCAAAGCCATACTAGAGAAGATGGTTGGGAGTTCGAGAAAAGATTGGGCCAACAAGTTAGATGATGCGTTGTGGGCTTACCGTACCGCTTTTAAGACGCTTATAGGGACTACACCATTCAACTTGCTTTAAAGGAAGTCATGCCATCTACCCATTGAGTTGGAATACAAGGCCTTATGGGCGGTGAAGCTTCTTAACTTCGACATCAAGACCGCACAAGATAGGCGGTTGATTCAACTTCAAGAGTTAGAGGAGACTAGGCTTAAAGCCTATGAGAGCTCTAGAATCTACAAGGAGAGGACCAAAGCATTCCATGACAAGAGGATTGTGCACAAGGACTTCAAGGTTGGAGACCTAGTGTTGGTGTTCAATTCCCGGTTGAAGCTATTTCCCGGGAAACTCAAGTCGAGGTGGTCGGGTCCGTTTGAAGTTAAGGAAGTAAGGCCATATGGAGCCGTGATGCTTATTAACAAAGATGGCCGAGATTTCATTACTAATGGTCAAAGGCTCAAATTCTACCGAGCAAACCAAAACGTCGAAGAGGGAGGCTCGATCCCTCTCGATGATGTCCCTCTAGCTTGAGGACGGTAACAAACGTCGAACTTAGTGACGTTAAACAAAGTGCTCTTGGGAGACACCCCAAACTTATCACTTGTATATACTTTAAATCTTCTCTTTTTCTTTGATTATTAGGACTTTTTGATCTTTTTGTTAAGTGTTGATAGGTTTCTTGGTGATTAAAGAGGCAAGGTCTTGCAAGAAAAGGTGCACACCGTGCATACCGGCCTTGTGTACCGGCAATGGTAAGTCCAGTACGCGAACTCTTGCCTTGTGCGTTGGAAGAAGTTTGGCCAAGGGAGACGATACCGGCCCGGTGCCTAAACTTCGCGTGACCAGGGCTTTTTGTAAGACCCTAATCCGATTTTTATAAATTTAGCCAACACTTATAGATTTTAGCCGGATTAGAATATACCAGATTTTTAATTTTTGCACGTTTTGGTTCGGCTAGACTTAGTCATTTTCGATCATAAGCGAATTAATACAGAAAACTTGAATTAATAAACGAGGTTCAAGTAAACATGCGAGTTTGCTAATAAGCTATTACATGAATTACTAGACCGAATCTACCCAACACAACCATCCGTCCGTTCCAGCTTTTGTCCCGCGAACTGATCAGCCATCAAATGTACCGTTTCGGCTAAAATCAGAATCTGCATCCAAAAAGGAGGCATAAGCAACAGAAATGCTTAGTGAGAACGGTCATCCCGTCTCACTCAGCCAAAGCATGAAATCGCAACAAGAATAGACCAGAACCAATCAAATGCTTATCAGAAAACAGAACCTAGCCGAGAGATTATATACACTCACCGGCTAAAACTCAGTCTAGTTCGCCGATAAGGTACATAATCCCACGGATAGCCAACAGAACATGAATATATGATAAACATCGTATTCATCAGACAAACATAATACAATCTACTCAAGAAACGACCCAGATTTAAGGCCACGGTCACGAACTCACCTTCGTTTCCCTCGGATTCGACTGGGGTCGAACAGAAAATCCTCTTCTCTCGGCAAGAATTCCTTCCCCGGACCAAGAATAGATTCTCTCTCGGCTAAAACTCTTCGCGATGAACTTTCCTCAGATAAACTGGATTCTCCCTCGGCTAAAATCGGATTCTCTCGAATATAACTTCTCCCTCGGCAATTTCCCTCAGGTTTCCCTCAGAAAATTCTCTCAATCTTTCAGAGTTCTTTTTGGTCGCGTAAAGGAGAAGAATTAAGCCGAAAGACTTAGTAAAATAAACCAAGGTCCGATTTCCTTGCGAATAACTGTTCCCACGGTTATTTTGATCGGCTAAAATCAAAACTGTTCTCACACGTGCCTTTTTCCCGAGAAACTGTTGACGGTTTTAACTTTTTATACGATTTACTCGGCTAAAATGTAAACGGTTACATTTTTATTTAATCTGGTCGGCTAAAATGTAAACAGTTACATTTTTATTCAATCTGGTCGGCTAAAATGTAAACAGTTACATTTTTATTCAATTTGCTCGACTAAAATGTAAACGGTTACATTTTTATTCAATTTGCTCGGCTAAAATGTAAACGGTTACATTTTTATTCAATTTGGTCGGCTAAAATGTAAACGGTTACATTTTTAATAAAGTTCCTCGGCTAAAAACCGATCAACTGCTTAACCACCCTGTCTGAAGCCGACACACGCTGTCTGAAATCCGACCAAGTCCCGAAAAACACGGTCAACTGATTTTTGCTCGGCTAAATTCTTGAAATTCACGGCCAGCTAATTTTTAGCTCGGTTAAAACTTAAACAGTTTGGAAATCACCCGATCTGATTTAATTTTCTCGGCTAAACTCAATTCTGCCTTAGCCAAATTCTCTCGTTTGGCAGAATTGCGGAACACGGGCGTTACAACTCTCCCCCACTTATGATTAGATTCGTCCTCGAATCTTTCTTCTTCTTCGGCTTTTCTGTTAACTTTGGTTGCTTCTCAAACCACTTAGAAAACTTTTCCTTCATCCGTTCTTCTGGTTCACAGGTCGTATCTTCTTCCCCTTCGCAATCCCAAACCACTTGGTTCATTTTAATATTCTTTCGACCAGCCTGTTTCACTCTTTTTCCCACAATCCGAACTGGCCTTCCCTCAATAGTCCAATTTTCTTGCAAGTCCGGTGGTGGATCCGTGGTGACTTTTTCCCCATGAGTCACGCACTTCCTTAGCAATGAAACGTGGAAAACATTATGGAATGCTTCCAACACTGGTGGCAATTCCAACTTATAAGCCACTGCTCCGATCCTTTCCAGAATCTTATACGGTCCCATGTACCTTGGTTTCAGTTTCCCAGACAACGCAGCTCGGTCTTTACCCTTGTTGATCACCATCTTGATGTAAACCAGATCATCTACTTGGAATTCCAATTCTTTTCGGCGCTTATCTGCATAACTCTTTTGCCGGTTCTGAGCTTCTTTCATCTTAAGCTTCAATACTCTGATTCTCTCGGTCGTTTCTTCCACAAAGTCTCGACCAAAAATACTGCGCTCCCCCACTTGGGTCCAACATAGCGGTGTACGACACGGCCGCCCATACAACGCTTCGAACGGTGACATCCCAATACTTGCGTGGTAGCTATTATTATAGGAAAATTCCGCCAAAGGCAAGTAATCCTTCCATCTACCGCCCCAATCCAGAACACAAGCTCGCAACAAATCCTCAAGTGTCCTGATTGTTCTCTCGGACTGCCCATCAGTCTGCGGATGATAGGTTGTACTCATATGAACTCTTGTCCCAAAACGTTTCTGAAGTTCTTTCCAGAAAGCCGATGCAAAACGTGAGTCTCGATCAGAAACTATACTCGCCGGCACTCCATGCAACTTAACGATCTGCTCCACATATAACTTTGCTAGTCCTTCGGCCTTGTCCTGTTTGTTGATTGCAGGGAAATGAGCAGATTTAGTCAATCTATCAACTATGACCCAAATCGAATCCATGTTGCCACACTTTGGCAATCCGGTCACAAAATCCATTGTGATCGTGTCCCATTTCCATTCTGGAATCGGTAAACTTTGCAACAGCCCACTCGGAACCTGATGTTCAATCTTCACCATCTTACAAGTTTGGCAACCAGCAACCCACTTAGCCACATCTCGCTTTAACCCAACCCAATGGTAATACCGCTTCAGATCTCGATACATCTTGGTCGATCCTGGGTGAATCGCAAACTTAGAATGGTGAGCTTCCTTAAGAATTTCTTCCTTTAGTTCCTTGCGGAACTCGCCCTTCCCAATCATATCCGGATTCACAAAGCAATTTGTTGCTCCGGAATCAAACAGAACATGGGTTGCCACACCACCCATGGCAAGGGTCCCTACACATTCATCTAGAATGCTAAGACTAGAGCAACACGCAACAGAATTTTACACGGAAATTTTTATCAAGGCAAGTGATAGGACTTACCAGTGATCGGACGTGAGCAACTCGGATCAGTCACGGTCTCTTCAGTCATAGCATAGAGCCGCGGCATCACAGCCTGTCTCTTTGGCGGTGGCGGCAATGGTAGTCCCTCACTTGGCCTCTTCTCAGATTGATGCACCGTCAGTGCTAGCTGTGGACAATTCGGCTTGAAGTGCCCAGCTTCTCCACACTGATAACAGACTCTTTCTCCCCTACGATCCTCCTCCGGACAATCACGGACTTTGTGATCCAAGCTTCCATAGCGGAGACAAGCACCCGTCACACGCCAACTAGTACCAGAATTCCACTTCACAACAGCCATTCCTGCGTTGCGACTCACATGTGGTTTTCCCGAAGGAACACTCTTCCTTTGCCCAGCAGAAATACTAACAAGAGTCTGGCTTCCTCAGCCGAAGTAGACTCTAACTGAGCCGCTTTTTCCACCAGCTCCTGAAAGGTGCCATAGTCACGGATTTGACAATGCTTACGGATATCAATCCTTAACCCACGCATGAACCGCTTAATCTGATTCCCCTCGCTTCCCATTTCACGGCCAGCATACTTCTTCAGATTATTAAACTCCGCCTCGTATTCTCTCACTGATTTCTCCCCTTGACGTAGATCAAGGAAAGCCCCTTCCAAACGATCACGAGCTTCCGGTGGGAAGTACTTAGCACGGAACAGATCACAGAAGTCAGCCCACGTGCTCACTGCGTCCCTCGGTTGCGCACTACGCTACCAGGTATGCGCGTCACTTTCCAGGTAGTGCACGGCAAGGTCCTTTCTGTACTGATCAGGACAGCGTATGGACTCAAAGTTTCTCTCCAATCGGTCAATCCAGCCATCCGCCTCAATGGGCTTCGTTCCACCAGAGGAAAAATTTGTTCCCAACTTCTGCATGTGTTCCATCATCTTCAGGTAAGATGGAACTCTCGCATTGACAACTTCTTCCACTTCTACGACGGGCGGATTCACAACAGGCGGAGGTGCCACATGGTCAGCCGCAACAACAGGCAGTCTCGCCAACACTTGGGTCAGTAAACCCAACACCCCTTCCAAACCAACCGGAGCGGCACCAACGTTTGCCGTATTCTCGGCCATCTCCTCAACAGGATGTTCCCCCTCGTTGTTCACACCAGACTCATCATCAACTCGCCTCTTACGGTTACCTCTTGCTATCTGCAATGACGAGATCAGAAAATTCTAAGTTAGCCGGAAAACTAACTTAGACAACCATACAGAAAAATCAGACTTACCGCGAGACAAGGTGCTAGAAGTGATATGATCATGGATGCGACGGATCCGGTGGAGGTTCAAGAAGACGCGATGATCATTCCCGAGGGACCAATCACACGGTCTAAGGCACGGCAAGTGGCGGGAGCTGTTCGGAACTTACTCACGGATGCAAGGAACCAAGAGGATCAACGTACACAACCCGTCCTCACCTCATTGTCTGCGAACTCTCTATGAGGTTAGGCCGTTTGTGTGATACGTTTGTACTCTTTTTCCTGTATACGGTTTTGTCCCAAATGGGTTTTCCGTATAGAGGTTTTAACGAGGCAAACGGATTACACCGCTAAACGGTCCGACTTCTTGAGAGTTCCGCGGGGGAATTTTCCGAGGAAAATTCCGAGGGATTTATTCCCGAGGGACTTTTTCGAGGGACTTTCCGAGGGATATTTTCCGCGGGAATTTCTGGCGGAATTCCAACAGTTGGTCAACTATCATTTGAATTCAAAAACTGTATTTATTTTCTTTGTAATTTTCGATGGGTCTTCTCCTTGTTTCGAGAATGACCCTTGCTTTTCCCCTTTGAATTTTCTCTTTATCTTCTTCTCTCCCTCATTGTCGAAAATATACATTCATTTTTATCTAAGTTATTTTCAGAGATTATTCTCTCTTCTCTCTCGATTTTCTGTGATGGGTAGTCACTGAATTTCTTTTGGTTTATCGAGATTAATTCCGCATCTTCTCGACGCAACCTTCGATCCGTTTTCTTGTTCGATTCTTCTTGTGACAAAGGGCTTAGAGATTTTCGGGATTCATCTCCCACGCTCTAACATCTCTGTTCTCGAATCCCTCAAGACAACGCAGCCACCCCCTCGTTTCAAAAGTTCATAGTCGGATTTGGGCCTAAGGATTTTCGGGAATTCTCCCACGCCTTAGCATCTCTTCCCGTGGATTCTTTGAAGTCGTGGATCTATCCCTCTCAACCGTACTAGAGCAAGCGATCCTCAGTCAAATCGTGTCAAGTGGTATCAGAGACACTTGCTCCAAAATCGGTGAGATTTATCCAATTCAAAATGTTCATCTTCTTACAATTTTCTGGGTTTAAAAGTTTTCGTTTTTCTGTCTGTTTTGATTTTTATAAATTCAAAAACGTATCAAAAAAATCAAAAAAAAATATATCTGAGTAGATCTTTATCTTTAGTTAATTTTCATCATTTTTAAAATTCAAAAAAAAAAAAAAAGAATTTCGTTTTGAGTTTTTCGGAAAACATCTGTTTTTGTGGTTACTTGAGAAACATCTGGAATTTTGCATACACTCATTTGTGTTGTGTTTGATTTTATGCGAGGTACAATATGTCGGAAGAAAGTGAATCAGCTTCATCACGTTCTAGGAGAGAAAGAGAGGCTGTGATGAATCAAAAAGTTGATGGCGTTAATCAAAAAGTCGATGATATGGCACAAATTCTCCGCGAAATGCGAGACCAAATGGCGACTTTGGCGGTTCGTACGCCAAGACGTGGTGAAAGAAATCAAGGTGCTGAACCGAGAGACCATAGAGCCAATGATGTCCGATCCGAACAGAGTGTTGGATATGGAAGTTATCACGCACCGGCGAGACCGAGGAGAAATCGGCCGCGGCAAAATGAATCGGAGGACAATCCATTTTATGACCGAGGAGATTCATCCGAGGGAAACCACAACCGGCAGCAACGACCTCAAAGACGTAACAACGATGACCTTGGCGGAATGAAGCTTCGCATTCCCCCATTCTACGGCAAAAACGATCCGGATACCTTCCTCGAATGGGAGAAGAAAATCGAACTAGTTTTCGATTGCCAAAATTTTTCCCCTTATAAAAAAGTCAGGTTAGCTGCTACTGAGTTTCATGAATATGCTATTGACTGGTGGGATCAAATTGTGACAAACAGGAGACGCAACGGTGAGAATCCCGTGGAGACTTGGACGGAGATGATCGCACTAATGCGAAGACGATTCGTACCGCTACACTACCACCGGGAACTTCACCAACGGTTAAGGCGTTTAGGTCAAGGAGGTAAGAACGTGGAGGACTATTTCCAGGAGATGGAAAAGCTCATGCTAAAGGCTGACGTGGATGAGCCGATCGATGCCACAATGGCACGGTTCTTAGCCGGCATGAACCGCGATTTACAAGACCGAATGGAAATGCAAACGTATGCGACTTTGGAGGAAATGTTGCATAAGGCTGTCCTAGTGGAACAGCAACTTAAGAGAAAAGGCGCGTCACGGCAACCTTACGCCTCAAGCTCCAAACCGAGCTTCACCAAAGGAGACAAACCGAATTATCCACCAAGAGCCGATTCTAAGCCTAAGACGGATTTCAAACCGCAAACTTCCGGCTATGACTACAAAGGTAAGGGTGATTCGAATCCAATGCGTAATCGTGACATTGAGTGTTTTAAATGCAGGGGCAAAGGACATTACGCCAACAAGTGTCCAAACGCACGCGCAATGATGTTGCTAGAAAACGGTGAAATCGTGACCGACGATGAAGAAGAGACGGAAACCGCTCCAATCTTTGACGATTATGAAGAGCATGCGGTTGACGGGGAACTCTTAGTGGCGAGACGTGTTCTTCTTGCCCAGGAACCTGTCATTGAAAACGAACAACGGGAAAACCTCTTCCATACCCGATGCATGGTTAAAAGCAAGGTATGTAGTCTAATTATCGACGGTGGAAGTTGTACTAACGTTGCTAGCACTACATTGGTGGATAAGCTAGGTATGGAGACCAGGAAGCATCCACGGCCTTACAACCTTCGATGGTTGAATAATCAAAGACATCTCAAAATTACCCGACAAGTTTTGGTTCCTTTGACAATCGGCCGCTACGAGGACGAAATAGTGTGCGATGTTCTACCTATGGAAGCTGGTCACATCCTACTTGGAAGACCGTGGCAATATGACCGTAGAGCCGTTCATGACGGGTTTACGAACAAGCATTCCTTTGAACATTACGGCCGAAAAATCACTCTTGCTCCACTTTCGCCGCACGAGGTATATCTCGATCAACTTAAACTCGATAAGAGTCACGGCAAAAGCAAGGTAAGTGATTCCTCGTCTTCTCATTCTGATAAAACCGAGAGTATAGGTACTAAGTCATGTGAGAGAACACTTGTGAATGAATCATTATATATCAAACCGAGTGAACTAAAACATGCTCTCGTTTCTCGGCAATCTTGTGTGTTATTAGTTTTTAGGGATGTTCTTTCGAGTATGACTAATCCCGAGTCGGATATTCCGAGCAGCGTTTCATCTCTTTTACAGGGGTATGCTGATGTGTTCCCGGATGATGGACCAAGTGGTTTGCCACCACTCCGTGGAATCGAGCATCAAATCGACTTTGTTCCCGGCGCTACTCTTCCGAACCGGCCGGCGTATCGAACGAATCCCGTAGAAACGAAGGAACTACAACGTCAAGTAGATGAGCTGATGTCTAAAGGACATATACGGGAAAGTATGAGCCCATGTGCCATACCCGTACTACTTGTGCCGAAGAAAGACGGTACTTGGCGGATGTGTGTCGATTGCCGCGCGATAAACAACATAACGGTAAAGTATCGTCATCCGATCCCAAGGTTAGACGATATGTTAGATGAGTTGTATGGATCTAGTGTGTTTACTAAGATTGATCTTAAGAGTGGTTATCACCAAATCCGGATGAAGGAAGGTGATGAGTGGAAAACCGCTTTTAAAACCAAACACGGTCTATATGAGTGGTTAGTAATGCCGTTTGGTTTAACGAATGCTCCTAGCACATTTATGCGTTTGATGAACCATGTTCTTAGGTCGTATATAGGCGTCTTTGTAGTTGTCTACTTTGACGATATTCTGATTTATAGTAAGAACCTAGACGAACATGTGGAACACTTGGGATTGGTGTTAGATGTGCTTAGGAAGGAACGGTTGTTTGGTAATTTAAAGAAATGTTCTTTTTGTTCAGATAACGTTGTCTTTTTAGGTTTTGTGGTGAGTTCTCAGGGCATACAGGTTGACGAGAACAAGATAAAGGCGATCCGCGATTGGCCGAGCCCAAAGACCGTTAGCAATGTTCGGAGTTTTCACGGTTTGGCGGGATTTTATCGAAGATTCGTTCGTGACTTCAGCACGATTGCCGCACCACTTACCGAGGTTATCAAGAAGGACGTGGGATTTCGATGGGAACAAGCTCAAGAGGATGCGTTCCAACTGCTGAAAAATAAACTTACTCACGCTCCTTTACTCGTTTTACCCGATTTTATGAAAGCTTTCGAGATTGAATGTGACGCTTCTGGTATTGGTATAGGTGCTGTACTCATGCAAGAGAAGAAACCCGTGGCTTTCTTCAGCGAGAAACTTGGAGGAGCAACGCTCAATTATCCAATTTACGACAAGGAACTTTATGCTTTGGTTCGAGCTCTCCAAACGTGGCAGCATTACTTATGGCCGAAGGAGTTCATTATTCACACTGATCACCAATCTCTCAAGCACTTAAAGAGCCAGCAAAATTTGAATAAGAGGCACGCACGTTGGGTCGAATTCATCGAGACGTTTCCATACGTAATTCAGTACAAGCAAGGTAAGGAAAACGTTGTTGCCGATGCGTTGTCTCGAAGGTACACTCTTATCTCGACACTTGATGCGAAAATACTTGGATTCGAGATGATCAAGGATTCATATGCAACCGATTCTGATTTCCAGGAAGTTTTCTCATCTTGTTCTAAATTTGCTTTCGGAAAATATTATCAAAGCGATGGTTTCTTGTTTTACGAGAACCGTCTTTGTATACCTAACTCTTCTTTGCGAGATTTGCTTATTAGGGAAGCACATGGTGGTGGACTTATGGGACATTTTGGCGTTGCCAAAACACTTCATATCGTGCAAGATCATTTCTTTTGGCCGCATATGAAACGCGATGTGGAACGTGTTTGCAACCGGTGCACGACTTGTAAGTATGCAAAATCTAAACGTCAAAACCAAGGTTTGTATACTCCTCTACCCATTCCGAGTGCTCCTTGGACAGATATCTCCATGGATTTTGTGTTAGGATTGCCTAAATCTAGGAAGGGAAATGATTTGATATTTGTGGTAGTCGATAGGTTTTCTAAGATGGCACATTTCATTCCTTGCCATAAAACTGATGATGCATCGAACATAGCCGATTTATTCTTTAGGGAAGTTATTCGCATGCATGGGATGCCTAGGACTATAGTGTCGGATAGGGATACAAAGTTTCTTAGCTATTTTTGGAAAACTCTTTGGGCTAAGTTAGGTACAAAGCTTTGTTTCTCTACTACGTGTCATCCGCAAACGGACGGTCAAACCGAGGTGGTTAATAGGACCTTAGGAGCTTTATTGCGGACTGTTATTAAAAAGAACCTTAGATCGTGGGAAGATTGTTTGCCTCATGTAGAATTTGCTTATAATCATGCACAACATTCTACGACTTTGGTTTCTCCTTTCGAACTCGTTTATGGTTTTAATCCTCTTACTCCTCTCGATTTAACCCCTTTACCTTTGAGTGAACATGTGAATATGGATGGTAAGAAAAGGGCCGAGATGGTCAAACAGATGCACGAGAAGGCGAAAGCAAACATCGAACGTAAGACGGAGCAATACCGCAAACATGCAAACAAGGGGCGAAACAAGAAAGTCTTTGAACCCGGCGATTTGGTTTGGATTTATCTAAGGAAAGAACGGTTTCCGGAGGAAAGAAAGTCGAAACTCTTGCCAAGAGTCGATGGGCCGTTCACGGTGGTGGAAAGAATCAACGACAACTCCTACAAACTCGATCTCCAAGGTAAGTATTCGATAAGTTCAAGTTTTAATGTTGCTGATATTATTCCTTATGTTGCAGATGAAATCGATTTGAGGGCAAATCCTTTTCAAGAGGAGGGGGATGATATGATCATGGATGCGATGGATCCGGTGGAGGTTCAAGAAGACGCGATGATCATTCCCGAGGGACCAATCACACGGTCTAAGGCACGGCAACTGGCGGGAGCTGTTCGGAACTTACTCACGGATGCAAGGAACCAAGAGGATCAACGTACACAACCCGTCCTCACCTGATTGTCTTCGAACTCTCTATGAGGTTAGGCCGTTTGTGTGATACGTTTGTACTCTTTTTCCTGTATACGGTTTTGTCCCAAATGGGTTTTCCGTATAGAGGTTTTAACGAGGCAAACGGATTACACCGCTAAACGGTCCGACTTCTTGAGAGTTCCGCGGGGGAATTTTCCGAGGAAAATTCCGAGGGATTTATTCCCGAGGGACTTTTTCGTGGGACTTTCCGAGGGAAATTTTCCGCGGGAATTTCTGGCGGAATTCCAACAGTTGGTCAACTATCATTTGAATTCAAAAACTATATTTATTTTCTTTGTAATTTTTGATGGGTCTTCTCCTTGTTTCGAGAATGACCCTTGCTTTTCCCCTTTGAATTTTCTCTTTATCTTCTTCTCTCCCTCATTGTCGAAAATATACATTCATTTTTATCTAAGTTATTTTCAGAGATTATTCTCTCTTCTCTCTCGATTTTCTGTGATGGGTAGTCACTGAATTTCTTTTGGTTTATCGAGATTAATTCCGCATCTTCTCGACGCAACCTTCGATCCGTTTTCTTGTTCGATTCTTCTTGTGACAAAGGGCTTAGAGATTTTCGGGATTCATCTCCCACGCTCTAACATCTCTGTTCTCGAATCCCTCAAGACAACGCAGCCACCCCCTCGTTTCAAAAGTTCATAGTCGGATTTGGGCCTAAGGATTTTCGGGAATTCTCCCACGCCTTAGCATCTCTTCCCGTGGATTCTTTGAAGTCGTGGATCTATCCCTCTCAACCGTACTAGAGCAAGCGATCCTCAGTCAAATCGTGTCAAGAAGGATGGTATTCCCACTAACCCACTTATGCTAGACTCTGTCCTAGAACCGACCGCGCTCTGATACCAACTTGTAAGACCCTAATCCGATTTTTATAAATTTAGCCAACACTTATAGATTTTAGCCGGATTAGAATATACCAGATTTTTAATTTTTGCACGTTTTGGTTCGGCTAGACTTAGTCATTTTCGATCATAAGCGAATTAATACAGAAAACTTGAATTAATAAACGAGGTTCAAGTAAACATGCGAGTTTGCTAATAAGCTATTACATGAATTACTAGACCAAATCTACCCAACACAACCATCCGTCCGTTCCAGCCTTTGTCCCGCGAACTGATCAACCATCAAATGTACCGTCTCGGCTAAAATCAGAATCTGCATCCAAAAAGGAGGCATAAGCAACAGAAATGCTTAGTGAGAACGGTCATCCCGTCTCACTCAGCCAAAGCATGAAATCGCAACAAGAATAGACCAAAACCAATCAGATGCTTATCAAAAAACAGAACCTAGCCGAGAGATTATATACACTCACCGGCTAAAACTCAGTCTAGTTCGCCGATAAGGTACATAATCCCACGGATAGCCAACAGAACATGAATATATGATAAACATCGTATTCATCAGACAAATATAATACAATCTAATCAATAAACGACCCAGACTTAAGGCCACGGTCACGAACTCACCTTCGTTTCCCTCGGATTCGACTGGGTTCGAACAGAAAATCCCCTTCTCTCGGCAAGAATTCCTTCCCCGGACCAAGAATAGATTCTCTCTCGGCTAAAACTCTTCGCGATGAACTTTCCTCGGATAAACTGGATTCTCCCTCGGCTAAAATCGGATTCTCTCGAATATAACTTCTCCCTCGGCAATTTCCCTCAAGTTTCCCTCAGAAAATTCTCTCAATCTTTCAGGGTTCTTTTTGGTCGCGTAAAGGAGAAGAATTAAGCCGAAAGACTTAGTAAAATAAACCAAGGTCCGATTTACTTGCGAATAACTGTTCCCACGTTTATTTTGATCGGCTAAAATCAAAACTGTTCTCACACGTGCCTTTTTCCCGAGAAACTGTCGACGGTTTTCACTTTTGATACGATTTACTCGGCTAAAATGTAAACGGTTACATTTTTATTCACGCTTGCTCGGCTAAAATGTAAACGGTTACATTTTAATTTAATCTGGGCGGCTAAAATGTAAACAGTTACATTTTTATTCAATCTGGTCGGCTAAAATGTAAACAGTTACATTTTTATTCAATTTGCTCGGCTAAAATGTAAACGGTTACATTTTTATTCAATTTGCTCGGCTAAAATGTAAACGGTTACATTTTTATTCAATTTGGTCGGCTAAAATGTAAACGGTTACATTTTTAATAAAGTTCCTTGGCTAAAAACCGATCAACTGCTTAACCACCCTGTCTGAAGCCGACACACGCTGTCTGAAATCCGACCAAGTCCCGAAAAACACGGTCAACTAATTTTTGCTCGGCTAAATTCTCGAAATTCACGGCCAGCTGATTTTTAGCTAGGCTAAAACTTAAACAGTTTGGAAATCACCCGATCTGATTTAATTTTCTCGGCTAAACTCAATTATCCCTTAGCCAAATTCTCTCGTTTGGTAGAATTGCGGAACACGGGCGTTACACTTTTACCGGCTCAGTGCATCGGCCCTGATCGGACCGGTATGAAGGAAACGAGTCGCTTAGTCGCTCGATGACTAAGTATACAGAAGATGGTACCGGCCCGGTACATAACGTATCATAGGCCCGGTGCCAAAGTTTCCCGAAGGCAGAGTTTTTACCGGCCATGCATCCCGAGCTCGACTTGCCCGGTGTGAAAAAAAAATTTCTCCAGGAAGAATTTTTTTTTTTCTCGATACCGTTCCCGCGTATCGGATGCATTTCCTCCGGGACGGGTTTTCCCCTCGATATCGGCCCCGTGTACCGGCTGTGCTTTGCCCGGGGAGAGAATTACTCACCGGTCCGAGCCTTTGTCCAACGGTCCATAGATTGGATCTATTACCCAATGGACCGGCCATGTAAGTCTTCTTCTTCTTGTCGCGAAAATACCTCACTTTTCTCTCTCTCAAACTTCAAAACCTCAAATCTCTCTCATTTCTCATCCAAAATTCACCATTCAAGTTGCTAAATTCGTCATTTCTCATCATCTTTCTGGATCTACCAACATATTTTCCATTTAAGGAATGCATCCCCAAGGTATTTCACTCAAAATTTTCGTGAAAATTTCAAGAACTTATGCATAAATGAAAAATTTCATGATTTTGTTTGTGTAGTGTTTTTCTTGGATAAATACCTTGGGTTTATGCTCGAAAATGGTTAAGGTTTGTAGTTCTTGAATTAATTTGCTATGCATTTGAGAAATTTTGGATTTTTGGCATTGACCTTGAATTTTTGGGTTTGTGACTAAAATCTCCAACTTTTGAAATTTGAATGAACTCTTGATGCATAAAGTTGGTGTCTTTGATGTTGCTCATGGAAATTTGATTGCATTTATGCCATTTGAGCAAAATTATCCTTTTGCCTCAAAAATGCCTTGGCTTGAAATGATAAGAGGATTGTTTCTTGGATTCTTTGAACTTATGGACTCTTTGAGGCAATGTAGGTATAATGAAAACCACAGAGAATCCAACACTGGCTTCAAGTTTACCGAAGAAGAAGAGAGCATTAGCGCTAATGGCTTGTGCCGAGGCAAGTGAAAAGAGAAAAAAGAAGACGGGTCAAACTAGTGAAGAAGTTGAGACCGAGGTAGAAGTAGTGCAAGCGGGAAAGAAAAAGAAAACGGTCCAAGCTTGTGATGAGGTTGAAACCGTGGAAGAAGTGGTGCAAGAAAGAAAGAAGAATAGAATTCCGAAGGCCAAGAAGAGAACTCCCACCTATAGTGAGTACGTAAAGAAACTCAAGGCGGTGACGTTTGAGGAGACCAAATTCCCGGATATGGTTGTGATTGCAAAGATGGGAATCCTAGAGAAGGTGAGAACGATTTTCACCAACATGGGTTATGAAAGAGTCTTCGATGTGAGCAATGTCTTCCACAAAGAGCAAGCTTGCCAATTTGTTGCATCATTGGAGGTGAGGTACTATGAGCAAGGTGATGATGACATCAATGAGGAAGATGGTCACGGTTTCTTAGAGTTCAAGGTGGGGAGAGAAACCTACAAGATGTCCTTCCATGAACTAAGCCAAGCATTTGGGTTCAAAGAAGAAGGAACCAAGAAAGGGATCACATTTTCCTATGGGCGGAAAGACTTGCCATACTTATGGAGGATCATCGGTATGGGGGACTACTATCCTGGGGCCATCACAGGCTCGTGCATTGGCCACCCCGCCATCCGCTATTCTCATAAGATTCTTGCTCACACTTTCTTTGCCAAGAAGGAGTTTGGTACAGTCTCGGAAGAAGACATGGCATTGCTCGGAAGAGGGTTAGCACCATTCCTTAACACGCCTCGAGACAAGAAGTATTTCGAAGGAGATAGTGCACATCCGTGTCTAGCCGTCGTTCTTGCAAACCACTTGCTTAGTTAAAAGGGATGGGATTTCAACACTAGGAGCAAGGATCCCAAGATCTTCATAGGTGGTATCGTGACAACTATCCTCAAGGCAAAAGGAATCAAGTTGGGAGAGGAAACTACGAGTGTGGCACTCATGGATGAGGCATATATTTCTAGGACCTCGTTCTTCGATGGCAAGATAGGCAAAACTTTTGCCTACAACTTTCGGATGACCGAGACTCAAACGGTGAAGATTCTCTTGCCTAACTCCCAACTCACCGCACTCCAAGAGAGAAAGGATCTCTCCTTCTATCCCACCGAGGACAACTTCTACAACCCGACGACCGACCCAACTCTAGAGAAGATTTACTTCCCAAAGAAGAAAGTAAAGAAGGCGAATGTTGAGTCACCAACCGGCCAAGAGGATGAAGAAGAGAATGGTGAACACTCGGTTCCCACTTAATTGGCCCACTTATGGTAGTGAGAGGTATAGCTTTGCCCCTTATGATGGGAAGATGCCGGATGTTGCTTTAAGGCATGCACACAACCAAACTAGGTTGCTTCAACATTGGTGTAAGTGGCAAGACAAGACCATCCGGAAGTTGGTCAAAACGGTGAAGGGGTGAAGCACACGGTTACAGAGATCAAATGAAAGAAAAGTGAAGCTAGCTTGTCTCGGGACCAAGGCGAGCAAAACACGGTGGGGGCAAGAAGAGGTTGGCGAGTGCTCTACTACATTGGACCACCAAATCCAACTATACCAAGGAGAGTTGGCGGAAAATGATGAAGAACGGACTCCATCTCCTCACACGGTGAAAAAGGCCAAGATGAAGGCAATGAAGACGCCTTCGCCGTGCTCTAGCAATCCGTCGTACTCAATGGGGACTTCCTCCCCATCCGAAAGCTTTTAAGGTAACTCCAAAACCTTGTAAATAATTTTTCTTTCCTAGAGTCTCATGCATTGTATAGTCTTTTCTTGTTTTATTTTTGGTCTTTCGCTTATGCTTATTTCACCCCGGTACGGTGACCGGTATTTAACCTCATTTGCTTTGTCTTATTTTGATTTTGCATTTTAAGTCTATTACATTCATGCATTCATCTAAGGCATAGAAAAATAAAAAATAATATATATATATATATATATATATAAAAAACCGAAAAAGTTTGAAAATTTCAAAAAGAAGTCATTTAGTATGCATTTCATGAATAGGATCGAGTCTAATAGCATATAGGTTGCATTGCATATGCATGGGAATTATGATGAGATTTTCCTTGTAGAGTACCATGTTTAGAGATTGATTCGATGCCCTTGTCGCTTATTGTTTGATGCTTTTGATCACAAGTTTGAAATCAAGGATGAACCATGTTTTGATCTTGAAATTCGTTACTAGGGTCTTACCTAAAGCAAGTTGATTTGAATCCATTCCTACTTAAGTGATAACCATAATTTGACATTGTAATTATCATGTTTGTGCATTGCATAGTGAATGCATGGTTACCACATACATATTTGGGCTATCTTATCCGCTTTGCCGCTCTCTTGTTAGCCCAAATAGCTGATTCCCATCATTGGAACGGTTAACCGCTCCTTTAACCCAACCTTCTTTCAAGCCAAATGCTACTTGTGAGTGTTTGTGAGGACTTTTTCGAATCAACTAGGCAAAAGGTGTTGAGTTTATAACGACAATGAAAAACTTCCGTGTAGAACTAGCTCGACATCAATGAGCTAGACATAGGATATGGGACAAGGCTAGATAGGTTGGGAACTTGGGACAAGGGAAAGAAAAGAGATCGTGGTAATGAGAAAAAGAGGTGAAAAAGAATAGGGGATAAGCAAAAAGATTGAAATGGTTGGCAATAATCGTTTATGGGAAAATCTCTAAGTGAAAAAGGAAAGAAAATAGTCTCTAGTCTTCAAAAGAAAGAAGAAAAGCCAAAAAGGCTAAGGCAAAGAAAAGAAAAAAATAAGACTAGAGAAAGTAAAGAAGGGCTAAGTAAAGTAAAATGTTGAAAGCCAAACCATTTGGTGAAGAAAGAAATCCCCTAAGTGTTTAATTGGAGAAGGAAGGTGAAAAGATATGAGTAGTGAAGGCAAAATGCCTTGCTAAAAGGGTAGCTTAGGAAGGATCTTCATTGGGGTTTAGAGATTAGGGGTCAAGTTCGATACATCGCATTTGGGTAGATGGAAGTTGACCTTGTATGCATCTATTGGGATTTACTCTTAGCATTTTGCATTAGTTGATTCTTTTTCGAGAGAACCCCTTTTTTGAGAGAACCCCTTTGCTCAGAAACCGTCAGTTGTATCGAGATCATCTTTATCTCGAAACCTTAACCCTAACCAAATGCATTCACTTGCCTTACATGAGCATGATTCACTTGGAAAAAGTCTAATGAATGTTAAAGGGTTGGATGATTTGAAAGCTTGTGTAGGTTGAGGCTTGAACTTAAATTGTGTAGGGAAGGATATGGCTAGCCCCTTTTTAGTAGACTTGTTGATCGCATCTTAGAGCTAGAAACTTGGAAATTGATTTTATTTATTTTCATGGTACTAATGGATCTGAGTTCCCTCTTCTAAACCTCTCTCCCTACTTTTTCTTATTTGTTTGCTTGAGGACAAGCAAAGAAGTAAGTTTGGGGAAGTTGATATTATCATAAACTACTCCTTTCTTGCATTCATTTAGTATAGGTTTCCTTGTATTTGCATGTAGTTACTTAGCATTTCTTTGTTATTTTGTCTCATTTAGGGTTTAGAGATCTCATGCTATGTCTTAGAGAGTCTTGCACGTTTTGGAGTCCTTATTAGGTACTTTTGGAAGCTTTCTTGGACACTTTGGAGGAACCGCACTAACCATGCCGGCAGCACGTACCGGCTCAGTCACGCTCGGCATCGGCATTAGGACTCGGCGTTGTAGGAATCGCATGTACCGGCTCGACACGAAGCTTTGCATTTGCCCGGTATTGGACATTGCATCGGACATGGATTTTATCGGCTCTGTGTTCCGGCTTCGCATGGAAGAAACTCGGAAAAAGACTAAGGCATGAGCAAGACGATACCAACCCGGCACAAGACGAGTCCCGCATCCGGTATTGAACGATCATCCGGACACGAATTTTATCGGCTCTTGATATGCTCAAATTAATACCCTAAACAGTACTAAAGCAGTTGCTGCAGTATATCATAGGTCGAACACAAGAACTCAGAGAAATCGCACAATAGATTATATAGTTATCAAATCAAGCTAAGCTATTCAGATTAAATAAAAGCAGTAAGCAGTAAACGAGTCGTAAATCGATGGGAAAGAGATAGGTTCAGGGATATTTCTCAGGAAATAAATGAATGCAAAATAAACTAACTAATCAGGGTTCAGGTTACGCACGGTTCTCGAACTCAAATCACTAGAGTATAATTAACCAACTGTCGTTGCGAAAACTATCTAAATCTAAACTTCAGAATCCCAAATTTCTTTGCAAATCCCTACGAATGAATCATCCTTAATTCCAGGTTTGATATGTTCACAAATCAATTAAACCAAATCTCTTTGCAAATAATCAATTTGCTCACCATAAGTTATATCAGGTAATTAATCGCACTGCCGTGCCTATTCAATTATCCTAAGATCTAAGTTCTAGGTGATCAATCTAGAATTAGCTTTGAGAACAACCTAAGACGAATAACTAATTCAGATTATGAACCCTAAATAACTAATCAACCTAGCATTCAAAGAAATCTCTTATGAGAATCCCTAAACCTAACAAGAGATTCTCATAAGACATGGAAATTGAATCAATAAACGTGTTTGAATAAATACTCAATAGAAAATAAGAAAGAGTAACAAAATGGTTCGAAATCTTCTCTCGACGAACAGAGTGTCAGATTTGTCTCCCTTGAAAAGCTCTCTCACAAATCCAGAATAAAATAACGCGTAACCAACAAAATTGCTGTAAAATTCCTATAAATAACCTAAATCACGTTTTGGGGCTTCTTGCAAATATTAAAGACTTCTGGACCAAGTTGCAATTCTTCAACTCTTCATTAAAGTCATGGGTCGTGTCTTGCTGCAATGGGTATCGATCGACACTGATCGTGAAATCTGGTACTCAGCAACACGAACTTCAGCTTTGCTCCGAACTGCTCCAGAAAGCTCCAATAACTCCAATTATGCTCCAAACGTGCTAGAACCTGTAAAAGACTCTAAAACACTACGAAATAACATAAAGACTCTATAAAACGAACTTATATCATGGCCTAAAAAGGGTAAAAACCATGATATATCAACTCCCCCAGACTTAGCCTTTGCTTGCCCTCAAGCAAAACAGAAAACTAAACCAGAGAAAGGGGTTTGAAAACGCGGAGACTCAACTGTTCAGGAACCATCGCAGAGATCCTTTTCCCAAGCACCCAAATGTTACCTAACCAGCTTTTGATCTAACCACCATGTACTTCTCCGTAGACATTCGCAGCTTTTCCAGACTCCACACATTATCTCACAACATTGTTCAAATAAAGCCTTCATCACCAGATTCATCGCTGCAGCCAATGTTTAAGAACCTTCTAGATTCTTTACCATACAATATTATGACAAGGAACCACCCTTTTTCACACTTTTTGTATCAATTTCTCTCTCCCAGACTTATTTCTTATTATGTTCTTTCTTTTATTTTCAGCTTTGCATATACACATCAAGGTATGAGACGCGAGTATTGATGGTTTTAGCCACCGAATCCCCGGTTCTTCCCTCTCAATGTATCAAAGGATGTAGGCGAATAATGGCATCATAGGAAAATCCTAGCCTCGCTTCCAAGCCTTTGTGAGATCATTCCCTCTTAAGTAGAATAATGGGATCGCTGAAAATTTTCCTAACCCTCTACTCAGAAGAAAATCATTTCAATCTTTTATGCTCTTATTTATCAACTTATAACAGGGGAGAGATATATTATTACTCTAAACACATGGGTTACTTTATCAGATATGAATGATGAATCAAGCTCTAAAAACACTAACCATATTGATGAAGTGCAAAAAATTGGCTCAGGTTTTAGAAGAACTCTGCTGGAGACATGGATGTTTTCTAGTCAACTGGTCAGTCTTTGAATTTTTCATTAGTTGATCTAGAACTGATCCTGTAACACTGTGCACTCAAAAACAAAATCACATCAATAGGTTCAACCACAGGATCATCATCTCCAACAAGTCTTGACTCAATAAATCGATTTTGACTCGATAAAACAACTGACTTTAAGAAAAACAAAAACAATGTCAGCAGACACCTCCCCCAGACTTGAACAACACTGTCCCCATTGTTATCTAGCCTAGAGTCAGTGAAAGAAAACAAAAGAACAAAATAAAATTGGGAAAACAAGAAGTTACCTTTATGGAACATCGAGTATCGATCGACACACAGCCTGGTATCGATCGATACACAGCCTGGTATCGATCGATACCAGGCTTAGATCGACTTGATGAACTTTTCCATTCGCGTAGGGTATCGACCGATACCAACAGGGTATCGACCGATACCAATAGGGTATCGATCGACACTGAGGCGATTTCGAGTTTTGCTCCTTGTTTATCCTGACATAAACACAAAACGAACGAAAAATAAAAAGAAAAACGACTCAAAAACAGACTCACCAGTGGGTTGCCTCCCACCAAGCGCTCGTTTAACGTCATTAGCTTGACTGTAACGCCATTAAGGCTGTGGGTGAATCATACAAAGGCATTATCTGCCCTGTTGGAATCTCGGCTTTCGCCCAATAGTGTTTCACCCTCTGTCCATTGACAGTGAACTCATCTCCTGTAAGACTAATCAGCACGACAACTCCATGGTGTCTTACCTCCTTGATGGTGAAGGGACCTGACCAACGAGAACGCAGTTTACCAGGAAACAATTGCAAACGAGAGTTATACAGAAGTACCTGGTCGTTTGGCTCGAAATGTCTGGAGATGATCTTCTTATCATGATAGGCCTTAGTTCTCTCCTTGTACAGCTTCGAGTTCTCGTAGGCGTGGTGCCTAATCACATCCAGCTCGTTTAGCTGAATCAAACTCCTTTCTGCAGCAGGCTTGATGTCAAAGTTCAGCAACTTCGTTGCCCACGCTGCTTTGTGCCCAAACTCCACTGGAAGGTGACATGCTTTCTCATAAAGAAAGTGAAACGGTGTAGTACCCAACGGTGTCTTGAAAGTAGTCATGTAAGCCCATAGCACATCATCTAGCTTCTTAGACCAATCCTTCCTAGAAGGACCCACTGTCTTCTCCAAAATTTCCTTGATTTGCCTGTTGGAGACCTCGACTTGCCCACTGGTTTGAGGGTGATATGGGGTAGCCACTCGATGGTTTACACCATACTTCTTCAGCAACCTCTCGAAAATTTTGTTGATAAAGTGAGAACCACCATCACTTATGACAATTCGAGGTACTCCAAATCAAGGGAAGATGATGGTCTTAAACAGCTTAACGACCACCGAAGAATCATTGGTTCGGCTAGCAATTGCCTCCACCCATTTGGACACATATTCCACAGCAACCAGGATGTACCTGTTCTCGTATGATGAGGGAAAGGGACCCATAAAATCGATGCCCCAGCAATCGAAAACTTTAACCTCAAGGATGAAATTATGTGGCATCTCGTGTCTCTTACTGATCTTCCCTCTCCTCTAACAGACATCACACCGTGAGATATAGGCATGAGCATCCTTGAACATAGTAGGCCACCAGAAACCTGCTTGAATAACTTTGGACACCGTCTTGAAGGTAGCAAAGTGTCCAGCATACTCAGAACCATGGCAATGAAAGAGAATCGCATGCACCTCAGATTCTGCAACACATCTTCTGTAGATACCATCTGAGCAGTGTTTGTACAGGTAAGGCTCATCCCAGTAGAATCATCTCATCTCACGTATAAACTTCTTCCTCGCATACTTTGTGGGATGCTTGGGCTCAGTCTCTACAGCAAGGTAGTTAGCAATGTCAGCATACCATGGTCGTGCAGGACTAGATACAGCAGCTGTATAGACGTCAAAAGATTTGAAGTGCGCTGCAGGCAGAACAGGTTCAGATCGAGTCTGGTATTGATCGATACTAGGTGAGTATCGATCGATACTGAAGGTCTGCACTCGTGAAAATTGCAGATTTTCGGACCGCTCATCAAGTGGTTGAGTTTCAATGAAGTAAATACCCTCTTCTGGTAAGAAATCATCAATAGGCACGACTTCATCGATCTTTATGCGCGATAAGTGGTCAGCAACTCCATTCTCAACTCCTTTCTAGTCCTTGATCTCGATATCGAACCCTTGAAGTAAAAGAACCCATCGTCATAGACGAGGATTGAGGTCCTTGTTCTTCAGCATGTACTTGAGAGCAGCATGGTCTGTGTGAACAATAACCTTGCTCACAATCAAGTAGGACCGGAATTTCTCAAAAGAGAAGACAACTGCAAGCAACTCTTTCTCAGTGGTGTTGTAATTTCGCTGAGCATCATCCAACGTCATGCTGGCATAGTAAATAGCATGGAGCTTCTTGTCTTTCCTCTTACCCAACACAGCTCCAACAGTAAAATCACTTGCATCACACATAACCTCAAAGGGTAAATTCCAATCAGGTGGTTGGACTACAGGAGCACTCACCAATGCCTTCTGATCTCCTCGAAGGCTACAAGGCAACCAGATGTGAAATCAAACTTGACTTCCTTACATAACAGGGCTGTGAGTGAGCGTGCAAGGTTAGAGAAATCCTTGATGAACCTCCTGTAAAACCCAGCATGACCAAGGAAGCTTCCTATCTCAGGAACAGATCGTGGAGGTTGCAAGCTCGCCATGACCTGAATCTTAGCATTGTCGACTTCGATCCCTGCCTTAGAAACCTTGTGCCCAAGAACAATGCCATCTTGTACCATGAAGTGGCACTTCTCCCAATTAAGAACCAAATGCTTCTCCTCGCATCGCTGAAGCACTTTGCACAACTTATCCAGACAATCCTTGAATGACGATCCATACACAAAAAAATCATCCATGAATACCTCCATAAACTCCTCAGTCATATATGTGAAAATCGAGATCATGCAACGCTGCAAGGTCGCTGGAGCGTTACATAATCCAAATGGCATTCTTCTGTAGGCGAATGTGCCATAGGGACATGTGAAGGTCGTCTTTCCCTGGTCCTCTAGATGTATAGGAATCTGGAAAAAGTCTGAGTATCCATCAAGAAAACAGTAGTATGGGTGACTCGCTAACCTCTCCAGCATCTGATCAATGAATGGCAATGGGAAGTGATCCTTCTTTGTAGCCGCATTCAGCTTCCTGTAGTCAATGCACATTCCGTGACCAGTGATTGTCCTTGTAGGTATCAGCTCGTCCTTCTCGTTCTTCACCACAGTTATGCCTCCTTTCTTAGGCACAACGTGTACTAGACTAACCCAAGAACTATCTGAGATGGCATAGATAATCCCTGCCTCCAACAGCTTCATCACTTCCTTCCTGACCACTTCCTTCAGATTCGGATTCAGCCTCCTCTGACACTCAATCCAAGATTTTGACTCATCCTCTAGGTGAATCCGATGCATGCACAAGTCTGGTGCTATACCTGAAATGTCATCAAGAGAATAGCCAAGAGCTTTGCGATACTTGCGCAGCTTGCTCAGCAGTAAGGCATTCTCTGTGTTTTTCAAAGAAGCATTAACAATGATTGGGTATGTAGAATCAGGGCCAAGAAAACTATACCTCAGATTTGGTGGGAGTGGTTTTAGTTCGACCTTAGGAGCTTTCTCTGTACTCCAATCCCCAAGCCCAACAGCTTGCTTAGAACTGTCGACCAACTCTCCTTCTGGCCGTAGGGTATCGACCGATACCATAGGGGTATCGATCGATACCGGTGATGCAGAATCAGGCATCCTCGAGTATCCAGCAGTATCGTCACATGAAAGGACCTCTGAAGTGGCCGAGCAGACCAATGCTCTCTCCAGTGGATCCTCAGGGTGCATCTCCAGGAAGTACTCTTCAGCTATGTCACTGAAGGTGTCCACATAGAATGTATGTCCATCGATGGTTGGCCTTTTCATCATCTTCTCCATGTCAAAGGACATCACCAAATCACCGATGTTGAGAGCTATCTGTCCATTCTTGCAGTCAATCAAGGCTCCAGCAGTTGCAAGGACTGGCCTGCCCATGATAAGAGGATCTTTAGGCTCAACATCGTACTTCAGGACGATGAAATCTGTTGGGATCAAGCAATTCCCAATCTTGATTAGGACATCTTCGAGTAGTCCCTCTGGAAGTCGCACTGAGCGATCAGCAAGTACCAGCGAAATCCCTGTAGATTGGAAATCTGTCATTCCCATTCGCGTGGCAACTGAGTGTGGCATAAAGTTCACACTTGACCCAATATCGCAGAGAGCACACTCGAATCTCTCTGTGAAGATGGTGGAATCCAAAACAAAACTCCATGGGTCTGGCAATTTCTTGGGAATTTTGTTGAGTAGAATCGCACTACACTCAGCTGAAATCATCATGACACCTTCTTCAAGGCTCGGACTGCTAGACACCATCTTCTTCACGTACCTCCTGAAAGCTGGAGAAGTCTTGATAGCTTCAACAGACTGAAGCTCCACAACCAACTTGTCTAACATAACCTTGCATCTAGCATCCTCCCATTCTTTTCTTGCCAGCTTAGGAAGTATAGGATAAGGTATCTTGGGGATATACACCCTCTCCTTGACAATCTCGGGCTCCTTCAAGACCTGTGTATCAGCATCGATCGATACTTGAGGGGTATCGATCGATACACGGGATTTTGGATCCACTCGTGCATATGTCTGGACCGGTGTCGATCGACACTGGCTGGTATCGATCGATACCTGGGGATTTTCAGAATCCCAATCGTCATCTCCAGCAAGATCGACGAAATGTTCTGCGATTGGACTGTCCTTCACTCTTGTAAGCACCTCTTTTCCACTCCTCAAAGTGATGGCGTTGATGTGTGCCCTTGGATTCTCAGTTTTCCCTGGAAGAAAACCTTCCTGCCTCTTTACAGCTGCTGCTGTCTGAGCAACCTGAGTTTCCATCTTCCTCTGGGAGAGACTGATGGCTTCTATTTTCCCATTTAGATCCATGTACAGCGAGTCAAACTTCCCATTGAAATCCCCCTGCAACTTATGCTGTCCCTGAAGAATCTGTTCCATCATGGATTCTATCTTACTCTCCATGGTTTTTGGAGAGATGGGTTGGTATGAAGAATTTCCAAAATTTCGAGTGAAATCGCTGCTCTGAAGTTGTTTCTGAGTAAATTGCTTTGCTCCGAAACCAGATTGGTTCCCCTCAAACTTGTACCCACCTTGCTGATTGTTGTTGTTGAAGTTTCGGTTGTTATTGTTCCCAAATCGATGTCCCTGAAAACCAGAACCACCAGCGTAGTTAACATCCTCTTCTTCTTCTTCTTCCACAATAGCGACTTCATCAGCAAATGCACAGATTTCTTCGACTTCCCGATCAGGAAGTCCAGTTTGGCCTGCACGTCAACAATCTGCGATCCATCAACTCCTCCAGCCTGCTTCTTCCGCTCGAAATCAGCAATATTGGTGCTATTACTAGATGCCAAGTTTTCAATCAACACAACCGCATCATCTGGATACATGGTGTTGAAGTTCCCATTGCGCAGCATCCATACCCATCTGGTATCTCCAATCAATCCCTCTGTAGAAAATGCCCAGCATTTGAACCTGAGAGAACCCATGGTGCGGACAATCTCTCTGATAAGACTTGAAACGAATCCAAGCAGCTTTGAATGCTTCTGTCGGACCCTGAGCGAATTGAGAGATCTTGTTCCTGAGCTCCTCGGATCTCGCATCATCATAGAAATTATTCAGGAACGCATTCTTCGTCTCGTCCAATGTAGTCGGCGAATCAGGAGCTAACTGCTTCAGCCAATAAGTAGCATCCCCACCAAGAGAGTACGGGAAAAGTTTGCAGAAAAGGAACTCATTGGGCACTCCATTGTACTTCATACCAGTGACCAAATCCTCGATCCTTTCGATATGATCCATGGGATGCTCATGAGGTAGGCCATGGAAAGGGTTCTGACTTACGAGAGCGTAATACGCAGGTTTCAGCTCGAAGTCATTCCTCTGAAAAGTTGGGATTCGAATCGCAGCTCGATTGGCATAGAACTGATCAGGTCTGTTGTGCTCACCAAGTGTTATACCTCGATCAACTCCAGCATTCCCAACGTTGGCTTGCGCAGCTGGCGTGACAATCTGACCAACAACAGCAGGAGGGACAATGACGTTTCCAGCTTTATCAAGTCGCTGCCCTCTCTCATTGCACACTTGACCCTCTTGGTATCTCAAGACTCCAGCTTCATCAGCTCTTAAAACCACTGGGTTGTTCATCCCTGATGTTTGCTTTGTCTTTCTGTTTGTGCGTTCTAAACGTGCTAGCTTCTCTAACGATAGATTGACTAGCGGAGTGCTCTTGTTTCTTCTTGTTTCACGATTAGGCATGCACCTGAAACACAAAAACCAAGAACGTCAGTAACAAAAACGCGATGAGTATCGATCGATACCAAGTGGTGTCGATCGATATCAACAAAAAGAGACGACGAGTATCGACCTATACTAGGTAGTATCGATCGATATCGACGGGCTTAGTCGAAACTCGACAGCTAAAATCTAATGGCGAAATTGAGTCCCCGGCAACGGCGCCAAATTTGATATGCTCATATTAATACCCTAAACAGTACTAAAGCAGTTGCTACAGTATATCAGGGGTCGAACACAAGAACTCAGGGAAATCGCACAATAGATTATATAGTTATCAAATCAAGCTAAGCTATTCAGATTAAATAAAAGCTGTAAGCAGTAAACGAGTTGTAAATCGATGGGAAAGAGATAGGTTCAGGGATATTTCTCAGGAAATCAATGAATGCAAAATAAAATAACTAATCAGGGTTCAGGTTACGCACGGTTCTCGAACTCAAATCACTAGAGTATAATTAACCAACTGTCGTTGCGAAAACTATCTAAATCTAAACTTCAGAATCCCAAATTTCTTACCAAATCCCTAAGAATAAATCAGCATTAATTCCAGGTTTGATATGTTCACAAATCAATTAAACCAAATCTCTTTGCGAATAATCAATTTGCTCACTCTAAGTTCTATTAGGTAAATAATAGCACTGTCGTGCCTAATCAAATATCCTAAGATCTAAGTTCTAGGTGATCAATCTAGAATTAGCTTTGAGAACAACCTAAGGCGGAGAACTAATTCAAATTATGAACGCTAAATAACTAATCAACCTAGCATTCAAAGAAATCCCTTATGAGAATCCATAAACCTAACAAGAGATCTACTAAGACATAGAAATTGAATCAATAAACATGTTTGAATAACTACTCAATAGAAAATAAGAAAGAGTAACAAAAGGGTTTAGACTTGTCTCCCTTGAAAAGCTCTCTCACAAATCCAGAATAAAATAAAGCGTAGCCAACAAAGTGGCTGTAAAATTCCTATTAATAACCTAAATCACGTTTTGGGGCTTCTTGTAAATATTAAAGACTTCTGGACCAAGTTGCAATTCTTCAACTCTTCATTATAGTCTCGGGTCGTGTCTTGCTGCGATGGGTATCGATCGATACCAGGGGGTATCGATCGACACTGATCGTGAAATCTGGTACTCAACAACACGAACTTCAGCTTTGCTCCGAACTGCTCCAGAAAGCTCCAATAAGTCAAATTATTCTCCAAACGTGCTAGAACCTGTAAAAGACTCTAAAACACTATGAAATAACATAAAGACTCTATAAAAAAGACTTATATCATGGCCTAAAAGGGGTAAAAACCATGATATATCAGCTCTGTGTGCCGGCTTCGCGTCCCGGCATTGAAGAAACTCGGCAAAAGACTAAAGCTTGAGCAAGACGATACCGGCCCGGCACAAGACGAGTCCCGCATCCGTTATTGAACGATCATCCGGACATGGATTTTACCGAGCCCATGCATCGGCTCCATCCCATCCAAGACAAGGTCCAATCATCGAGGACACATCCATAACGGCCCCGTGCCGGCCAGCGCTTAACTTCGACCCAAGATTGACCGGGTCAATACCCGGTTTGTTCCGTGTTGACCCGGTCAACTCATCATCCATTTAAAAACTCAAAAACCCTAATTTTCATTATATGCTTTCTTTTGTCTAAGAAACCATTTCTCCTTTTGAGAGAGTTCTTGGATTTGTAAGAGAGGATCTTCTACTTTTTATGCAATTAAGTCTTTGTTTTCATTGATTTCTTCCATCTAATCTTCTTTCTATCTTATCTATTCAAGGTTCATCCATGAAAACCTCTCATATCCAAATTGATTTTGAGGGGCTTTTCATGGGTCTTGAGTAGTCTTTTAGGGTTTAGAGATGAGGTAGATTAGGAGGTTCGTAGGCTTGATTCATGGTGTTTAGGGGTTAGATCTTCTTATATCATTTCTTGTTTAATGTTCTTACGGCTAAATCTAGCTTGGAAAAGTAGGTTTAGATCATAAGGCATTTCATGCACACCAAGTATTTGATGAAATGCCTTGATGAATTAAACAAGAGATTTACATTCCTAGCCTATGATAATAGTTGTCTAGGGTGTATTTTTGGTTGATCTTGTTGATTTAAACTTAATGCTTGCTAATCAATGATCCACAAATTAAAGTTTGTTAATGGATTAGGTGATTAGCATAGTGATTAATTGTTTGAAATAAAATTAGTCAAGTTTAGGATCTTGTGCCTAGGGATTAGCTTATTTGATTAATGAACATCATGAATTGAACTTGGGACTTCTTATATCGATAACCCTATCTCTAGATTCGTTTTTGCTTATTAATTTACAAGTTGCTTGGTTGGCTTAATTTAGTTATTTATTCATAACACACTTGTTTAGCTTAACTTACTTTAAGTGCTTTGCATTCTTAGTGATTAGGACAAATCCCGATAAGGTTCGATAACCTCTTATGCTAAAATTGAATTTAGAGAATTGACTCTAGAGATACCAAAATATCTTGTATCAGGAGGCCTTGATCCTACTGTTGCTGGAGGTCGACCACGAGGCTCGCAACGTGTGCATACACCTGCTGCTGCTCCTGCACTTTCTCTTCCTCCACCACCTGACATGGAGATGGATCCTTTTCAGCGATACGTCGTCGAGAGTCTACAGACGATTTGGAGTACCATTTCACAATGTAGCTGTATGGTCCCTCCTCGTCCTCGTTCACCTCGATCACAGTGCACACCGACGGAGGTTGGCCCATCCCACACTGCTGGCGATGACACCTCTGATGAGGAGGATTAGTTCTCCTTCTCTCTGATTCTCACGTTTGATTTTTTTTTCTTTTTCTCTTTATTTTTTGTTGATCTTTTGCGTCTTTATATCAGCACTGTCTTTTGTTTTGAACTTGTGGATCAATGCATCTCTGACCTTTTGTTGCATCTGACTTGTGTTTGAGTGTTCTAACAGTGCTAACCACACCACTTGGATCGTTTGACACAAAATCGGGAGTAACATTTGACCCGTTATCGCTGATTTGAGGACTTGTGTCGACTTACGCCTGGTATCGAGCGATACCAGGCCGTGTGTCGGTCGATACTCGTGTTCCGCTACGGTAACTTCTTGTTCTTCATAATTCCACTATGTTCTTTTGGTTCTTTCACCCACCTTAGGCTAGATAACACTAGGGGCAGTGTTGTTCAAGTCTGGGGGAGGTAGTTGCTGACATTGTGTTTGTTTTTCTTAGAGTCAGTCGTTTTTGCGTCAAAATTTGTTTTATTGAGTCAAAATCTGTTGGAGATGTTGATCATGTGCTTGAACCTATTGTTCGGATTTTGTTTTTGAGTGACCAGTGTTACAGGATCAGTTCTAGATCGACTAATGAAAAATCCAAGGACTGGCCAGTTGACTAGAAAACACCCATGTCTCCAGCAGAGTTCTTCTAAAGCCTGAGCCAAATTTTTGCATTTCATCGATGCAGTTGATGTTTACAGGGCTTGATTCATCATTCATATCTGACAAAGGAACCCATGTGTTTAAAGTAATGGTATCTCTCTCCCCTGTTATAAGTTAATAAATAAGAACATAAAAGATGAAATTATTTTCTTCTGAGTAGAGGGCTAGGAAAATTTCTAGCGATCCCATTATTCTACTTGTGAAGGAATGATCACACAAAGGTTGGAAGCGAGGTTAGGAAAATTTCCCATGATACCACTATTCGTCTACACCTTTGATACATAGAGAGGGAAGAACCGGGGATTCGGTGGCAAACACCATCAATACTCGCGTTTTAGACCTTAAAGTGTATATGCAGATCTAAAAAAAGATAAAAAGAACATAATGAGAAACAAGTCTGGGGGAGAGAAAAAAATACCAAAAAGTGTGTGAATTGGGTGGTTCTTTTGTCATGATATTGTATGGTAAAGAATCTAGAAGGTTCTTGAACATTGGCTGCAGCGATGAAACTGGTGATGAGGGCTTTATTTGGACAATGGTGTGAGATAATGTGTGGAGTCTAGGAAAGTTGCGAATGTCTACGGAGAAGTACATGGTGGTTAGATCCGGAGCTGATTAGGTGACATTTGGGTGCTTAGGAAAATGATCTTTGCGATGGTTCATGAACAGGTGAGTCTCCGTGTTTTCAAACCTCTTTCTCTGGTTTAGTTTTCTGTTTTGCATGAGGGCAAGCAAAAGCTAAATCTGGGGGAGTTGATATATCATGGTTTTTACCCGTTTTAGGTCATGATATAAGTCCTTTTTATAGAGTCTTTCTAGTATTTTGGAGTCTTTTAGAGTTTTTTCAGGTTTTAGGTACGTTTGGAGCATTATTAGAGATATTGAAGCATTTTGGAGCATTTTGGAGCCAAACAGAGATCCTGTAACCGAGACACCGATTTGATGCCTGAGTATCGATCGATACACTTATGGTATCGATCGATACCCGTCGAAGAGACAGAAAGATCGCAACTTTTGAAGATTTGAGAAACTGCAAATTGTCCTAGAAGATTTTATTATTTACAATAAGTCCCAGAACGTGTTTACGTTATTTATTAGGTTTTTTGGCCACTTTGGCGATTAGACTTCATTCAAGCTTTATTCTACTTTGGTTTTTGTGAGAGAGATTTTGAGGGAGACAAGACTGAAACTCTTTTCGTCCGAGAGAAGATTTCGAACCCTTGTTTTACTCTCTTCTTTATTATTTATTCAAGTATTTATTCAGTCATGTTTATTGTTTCAATTTCCATGTCTGAGTAGATCTCATGTTAGGTTTAGGGTTATCATAAGTGATTTCTTTGAATGCTAGGTTGATTAGTTGTTTAGGGTTCATAATCTGAATTAGTTCTTCACCTTAGGTTGTTCTCAAAGCTAATTATAGATTGATCACCTGGAACTTAGATCTTAGGTTAATCAATTAGGCACGACAGTGCAATTGAGTAATCTGATAGAACTTAGAGTGAGAAAAATAATTATTCGCAAAGAGATTTGGTTTAGTTGTTTTGTGAACAAATCAAACTTGAACTAAAAGCTGGTTTAGACTTTAGGATTCGCAAAGAGATTTGGAATTCTAGGATTTAGACTTAGATAATTCTCGCAACGACAGTTGGTTAATTATACTTTAGTGATTTGAGTTCAAGAGTCGTGCATAACCTGAACCCTGATTAGTTAGTTTACCTGCATTCATTAATTTCCTGAGAAATACCCTTAACCTATCTTTCTTCTAATCGAATTACAACTTGTTTGATTTGCGTATTTGTTTTCAATTCCATTGATCACTTAGCTTAATTCAATCATTAAAATCTATTGTGTGTTTTCTTGAGTTTCTGTGGATTCGATCCCTAAGTATTACAATCGACAAAGCTTTAGTACTTTTAGGATATTAATTTGAGCTTATCACTTACCGAAACACCAATGTTGAGAATCCACAAGACCAAGTCTACCCTCCACAAGCTAATCAAGCTCAAGGAGTCCCACAAAAGCAATTCCAATCTCAAGGCCAAGCTCCTAACACCAACCAACAAGGTTTTGTCCCAAGGAACCAATTCCAAGGGAACCAAAGTGGATTATAACCCAAAGCTTCACCCTGTTTTCAAGGCCAACAACAAGGGTCTAACAACAAGCTTCACCCGGTTTGTGCCTCAAGGTCAAGAAACTACGTCTAAACCGCAAGAGCTTGATTTGAACTCCATGTTCCAACAATTGCTCAAGGGACAAGCGGAGATCAATACACGGGTAGATTGCTCCTACACCGACCTCAACAACAAGATTGAGGCTTTAAACTCCAAGGTCAAACACATGGAGACCAAGGACACCGCATCTTCTTCACTTGCTCAAGGCACTTTGCCGGGTAAACCCATACCAAACCCCAAGGAATATGCGAATGTTATCACCCTAAGGAGTGGAACGGTCTTACCCACCAGAGATGTCCCTTATACTATCAACGTGGACGTTGATAACCAAATAGTGAGGGGGGGGGGGGGGGGGGGGAACTTCAAGAAGATGAAGACTTGGTTGAGGAAGTGGTAGTGAGAGGTAAATACAAAGGAAACAGGTTGAAGAGGTGAAGACCAAGGTCGTGGTTCAAGAAGCGCCGAAGAAGAAGGAAAGTGTATTTGTGCCAAAACCTTATGTGCCTAAGTTACCTTTCCCGGGGCGTTTCAAGAAACAACTCATGGACAAGTACAAAGCAGTTTTCGACAAGCAAATGGAGAAGGTCAAACTTACAATGCCATTGGTTGATGCATTTCTACTTGTACCTCAATACACAAAATTCCTCAAGGATGCCTTGAAGGAAAGAGCCAAGGAAATGGAATCCATGGTATTCTTGACCGAAGAGTGTAGTGCCATCATCCAAAAGAAGGTGGTACCAACAAAGCTAGGAGATCCCGGTTCATTCACTCTTCCGTGTGCCCTAGGACCCTTAGCCTTCGATAATTGTCTTTGTGACCTTGGAACAAATGTTAGCCTTATGCCATTCTCGGTTGAAAAGCGGTTGGGTTTCACAAGGTACAAAGCTTGCAACATCTCATTGATATTTGCGGATAGGAGTGTGAGAGTACCCATTGGTTTTCGTGAAGATCTCCCGATAATGGTAAGAGATTTCATCGTCCCCACGGACTTTGTTGTTCTCGAAATGGATGAGGAACCAAAAGATCCCATTATCTTTGGAAGACTGTTTTTGGCGACCGCGGGAGCCATTATCGACGTGAGAAAGGGCAAGATTGACTTGCACTTGGGAAAAGGTGAAGTCCTCGAATTCAACATCAACAGCGTGATGAAGAAACCCACCATAAATGGGCAATGTTTCTACATAGAAACAATGGATGAACTCGCGGATGAGTTGCATGAAGAGTTGAGTATTGAAGACGGTTTGCAAGTGGTTTTGACACAAGAGCACGGTGTGCATGGATTCTTGGATGAAGAAAGCCAAGGATATGAGCTACTCATGGACTCGCACAAACTGGTTGAAAAGAAAGATGCCATTTGTGGAGTTGGGTAACCAAGTGACCAAGGTTGAAGTTGGGTCAAGCACGGGTACGGTTCAAAAGAGCTTTGCCTTGGTCGTGAGAGAAACTATCAAGGGTAAAACTAGTTTTGAGGATGGCGATTGGAGCGAACTCAAAGCCCCTAAGGTGGACCTAAAGTAACTTCCCGTTGGGCTAAGGTACGCTTTCCTAGGTCCAAACGAGTCATACCTGGTTATTGTAAATGATAGTTTGAATGAGAATGAACTATCCTCCCTTTTAGTTGAACTTAGGAAGTATAGGAAAGCCATTGGTTATTCTTTGGATGACATCAAGGGTATTTCCTCTACTTTATGCACACATAGAATCCATCTAGAGGATGAATCAAGGACCTCTATTGAACATCAAAGAAGGTTGAATCCTAATTTGAAGGAAGTTGTAAAGAGAGAGATTCTTAAGCTCCTAGATGCGGGTATTATCTACCCAATATCGGATAGTACTTGGGTCTCACCGGTTCATATTGTGCTTACGAAAGGGGGGGGATGACGGTTGTTAAAAATGAAAAGGATGAAATGATACCTACTAGGACGATAACCAGGCATAGAATGTGCATTGACTATAGGAAGCTAAATTCATCCACTCGTAAAGATCACTTTCCGTTACCTTTCATATATCAAATGCTTGAACGTCTAACTAATCATCCATTTTATTGCTTTCTAGACAGTTATTCGGGTTTCTTTCAAATTCACATACACCCGAATGACCAAGAGAAAACAATTTTCACATGCCCATATGGCACCTACGCATATCGAAGGATGCCATTTGGGTTGTGTAATGCACCCGCGACATTCCAACGTTGCATGATGTCCATTTTCTCTGATCTTATTGAAGACATGGTATAAGTCTTTATGGACGACTTCTCCATGTATGGGTCTTCATTTGGTGTTTGCTTGTCTAATCTTTGTAGGGTCTTGCAACGATGTGAAGAGGCAAACTTGGTACTCAATTGGGAGAAGTGCCAATTCATGGTACGTGAAGGCATCATGCTTGGGAATAAGATCTCCGAGAAGGGGATTGAGGTAGACAAAGCCAAGATAGAGGTCATGGTTTTCTTGGAGCCACCAAGGATGGTTAAGGATGTCCGAAGCTTTTTGGGTCATGCGGGATCCTATCGCCATTTCATCAAAGACTTCTCAAAGATCACAAGGCCTTTCACTAGGCTACTTTGCAAAGATGTTGAGTTCAACTTTGATGAGGAGTGTGTGGAGGCGTTCTTGGAGATAAAGAAAGCGTTGGTTAGTGCTCCTATTGTCCAGCCCCGGATTGGGATCTTCCTTTCGAGATTATGTGTGATGCGAGTGACTTCGCGGTTGGAGCCGTGTTAGGCCAAAGGAAGGACAAGAAGACCAACGTCATCTACTACGCAAGTAGGACTTTGGATGACACTCAAGCAAGATATGCTACCACGGAGAAGGAATTGTTGGCGGTGGTTTTTGCCATGGAGAAGTTCCGGTCATACGTAGTGGGCTCGAAGATCATAATCTACACGGATCATGCGGCTTTGAGGTACATACATGCTAAGAAAGACACAAAGCCGAGACTTCTCCGTAGGATTCTACTCTTGCAAGAGTTTGACATGGAGATTGTGGACAAGAAAGGTATTGAGAATGGGGTCGTGGATCACCTATCATGGTTGAAGATTGAGGACCTAGTTCCAATAGAAGACAAGCTCCCTAAGGAGAGTCTTATGGTGGTGAGCGTCTTGAAGAAAGGAGTAGAGGCCGTGAGAGGTCTTGAGAGTGCTAGCGTTTTGCAAGATGAGAAGCTACTGTGGTTCGCGGATTTGGTGAACTATTTGGTTTGTGGGAAAGAGCCTTCAAACTTCGATAGGTGTAAGAAGAGAAAGTTCCTTCATGACGTCACAAGGTACTATTGGGATAAGCCATTCTTTTACAAGTTGTGTTCGGATGGTTTGTATCGAAAATGTGTGGCGGAAGAAGATGTCCAAGGGGTCTTATTCCATTTTCATGGGTCGGCCTATGGTGGACACTTTGCTTCGTACAAGACGGTTGACTATGTCTCCAAATGGGTAGAGGCGATTGCGAGTCCCACAAATGATGCAAAAGTTGTTTTCAAGATGTTTAAGTCAATAATCTTCCCTAGATTTGGTGTACCACGGGTTGTGATAAGTGATGGAGGTTCGCACTTCATCAACAAAGTCTTCGAAAGCTTTCTTAGGAAACACGGAGTGAAGCACAAGGTGGCCACGCCATACCATCCTCAAACGAGTGGCCAAGTGGAGGTTTCTAACGGCAAATTAAGGCGATACTTGAGAAGACCGTTGGGAGCTCAAGAAAAGATTGGTCTATGAAGCTTGATGACGCATTGTGGGCCTATCGAACCGCTTTCAAAACACTGATAGGGACTACTCCGTTCAACCTTATCTATGAGAAAGCCTGTCACTTGCCGGTTGAGTTAGAGTACAAGGCCTTATTGGCGGTGAAACTTCTCAACTTCGATCAAAAGACCGCACAAGAGAGGCGGTTGATTCAACTCCAAGAGTTAGACGAGATTAGGCTAAATGCCTATGAGAGCTCGAGGATCTACAAGGAACGGACCAAAGCGTTCCATGACAAGAAGATCTTGCGTAAGAACTTCAAAGTTGGATACTTAGTGCTATTGTTCAACTCCCGGTTGAAGCTTTTTCCCGGGAAGCTCAAGTCAAGATGGTCCGGACCATTTGAGATCAAGGAAGTGAGGCAATATGGGGCCGTGGTACTTGTGAACAAGAATGGCCAAGAATTCATTGCAAATGGCCAAAGACTCAAACCATACCGTGCTAAGGAAAACATTGAAGAGGGAGGCTCGATTCCTCTCGATGATGTTCCCCTCGCTTGAATGCGTTAACCAACGTCGAACTTAGTGACGTAAAACAAAGTGCTCTTGGGAGACACCCCAAGTTTATCCTTGTATATAGCTTTAATTTATATCTTTTTCTATATTTTTTAGGACTTTTTGATGTTTTCGTTAAGTGTGCATAGGTGTTCCAAGATCCACGTCCAATATCGAGCACCAATACCGAAGTCACTGAGCAATACCGACGTCAAATACCGACTAGTGATATCGGTACAGCCATACCAATGCTCAATACCGATCATAGACATCGGTATCGACCTTGTCGAGGGACCAATACCAACGTCACAAATCGGTATAACACGTCGGTATGGAAACAGGAGGAAATTTCCTTAGCACCGATCTGTTGTACCGAGGAGTGACTTCGGTATTCAATGAGAAATTTTGAAAAATCTGTCAATATCGATGTGCAATACCGATGAGTGACGTCAGTATTGACCAGATTTATGAAATTCGTTGACCAACCCGGTTCCCGCCCATGTAAGATCCGACCCGACCTGGGTAAGTCTCTTGTTTCTCTTCTTCTTCCACGCGAGGAACCCTCCTCACTTCTCAACCTATTTTCACGATTTCAAGTCCATTTTCATCACATCTCCCTCTTTTCTCAACCAAATTTCACAATTCCAAGCCCCACAGTCTCGATTTCCACTGCTCTTTTCGGATTTATCATCATTTCAAACATTTAATCCCAATCCCCCAAGGTATTCATCAATTAAATTTTAGAAAAACCATAGTTTTATTCTTAAGAAAATATTGCTTGAATATGGTTTGATATTGCTTTTCACTTGTGCAAATACCTTGGGGATGGTTTCTCTATGATTTAACTTGATGATTCATGTGCCAATTGTTGATAGCTTGATGAAAATTTGAGGAATTGGAATTTTGAGATGAATGATAATTAAGGATTGTGCATTGGAAAAATTTGCTTGCTAAGTGTGAATTGTTACCTTGGTCATTGCTCTTGCTCATCTTTTGGAGAACCTTTGTTGTTTGGAGAAGCAATTGTACCTATGCTCACAAATTGTCTCAAGGATATTGTAGGTACAATGACCGACAAGGGCGCTCCATCGACACGGGCACAAACCAAGGTTTCAACGGTTGGAAAAGGGAAAGGAATTGCAAAGGGCGCCAAGGCAAAGGCTAAGACCCCGGATACAAGCTCCAAGTTCAAGACCGCGGGTACGAGCTTCAAATCCAAGGGAACAGCCAAGGGAAAGGGCAAGAGAGTTGAAGAAGTCGAAGATGAGGTTGAGAGTGAGAACTCATGTGGGGAACTCCCTGAAGTGCAACGAGCAAGAGTACTTCGAAAAGTTTTATCAAATGAAGTTCAAGCAAGGAAAATTTGTTGAAGAGGAGATGATGGATAAGATGGGAATAAGTGATGAGGTGTGGACTCTTTTTGAGAATATGGGGCTAAGGAAGTTCATGAGCATGAAGTATGAAGCTTTCAAGGCACTCTCTACCATGTTTCTAGCCACCATTCGAGCTAAGTTCTACGAAATGGGTGACGAGAATTCCGGGTTTGGAGTCTTGAAATTCCGACTTATGGACACAACTCACCAAGTCACTTTCCATGAGCTTTACGAGATATTCAGATTCAAGAAGAAGGAACCTACGGTGGGCAATACATTGATTATCCGAGGCTCGAACTCCGTAATCTTTGGGCAACGATTGCATCCGGAGAATTTAAGGCCGGTTACTCTAAGAATGCAAGCATACGGCACCCGGCTCTCCGCTACGCGCACAAGGCGTTGGTCCACAATTTCTATCACAAAGTGGAGATTAACACGGTTACTACGGAGGAAATGGAGTTGTTGGGGCTCGGTCTAAAGCCCATTCTCCCCACTCTCCGCAATGGTAGAGCGTTCGAGAGGCCGGAGACACTTCCTTGTCTCGCAACGATCTTGGTGAGACACTTGTTTGCTTACCGAAACTGGGCTTGGAAGACAAAGTCAAAGAAGGCCGCCATTTGCATCGGATGGATCATCACGCCTATTCTCTTGGCAAAGGGCATCAAGGTCTCGGTTAGCGCAAATGAGTGAAAATCTTTGGATACGGCCTATCTTTCGAAGACTAGGTTCTTCAAGGGACTTATCGACGGCAAGATAGCTTACAACCTCCAACTCACCGAGACATCTATTGCACAAGTCCTTTTGCCTAATCCCGAGCTCACGAACTTCCATGACCCGAGGAACATCATGTTTATCCCTCTCCAAGAGTACATCTACAACCCCACCGCCGATCCGCCTATTCAAGCGTTCCGCAAGAGAGCACAAAGGAGAACCATTACCGACGAATCTCTTGATCTCGACGAGGAGATGCCAAATGAGTCGTCACCCAAAACCATGTACGGTAGTTATCGCTACCACTTTGACCCTTATGGGGCTATTACTAACACTGCTACAAGACACGCTCACCACCAAACTCGTCTTCTACAACGCATGTGCAAGTGGCAAAAAAACAACATGAAGAAGATGGTAAAGACGATCAAGTCTTTGAAGAAGACGGTTAAAACCATGGGTCGAACCATCAATGAGCTCAAAGACAGAGGTTGCGGAGCGAGTTCCTCAAGGACCAGTGAAGGAGGAGATGTCGTCATAGGCACCACTCTCGCACCTCAAGGAGGGGATATGGAATTGGTCATAAGCACTAGCCGACCCACGGCCCGAGCGGATAAAGCAACAAAGAGGAGAGCGATGCGGTCTCCGTCTCCCGTCTCAAGTAATCCATCTTACTCGATGGGGTCTTCATCCCCATCTCAAAGTTTCTAAGGTACGAGTCCAAAACTCTTGTATATATTTTCCTTTTATTTTGAGTCTTGCATTGTCTAGTTTTATCTTGTTTTTTGGTCCTTTCTTTAGGTTTATTTCACACAGAGATGGTGTGATTTAAATTTGGGGGAGGGACCGGTATCTAATGTCATTTGTTTTTATCTTATTTTCAATTTCGTTTTTCGAGTCTCATGCATCTCATGCATTCATCTAAGGCATAGAAAAAAACATAAAAAAACAAAAAATTGAAAAATTTGAAAACACAAAAGAAGTCATTTAGTGTGCATATAGGATCGAGTCTAGTAGCATATAGGTTGTATTGCACGTGCATAGGGAGCAATGATGATTTTTCCTCATTAGGGTAGCATCTAAAGAAATTGATTCGTTTGTAGTTGTTTGACGCATCTAGGCGAGTTTGAAAGTAAAGACGAACCATTTTTAGATCTCATGCTTCATCATACTTACCTTGGTTAAAACAAGTTTGAATTGCATCCAACTCCATCTAAGTGATAACCTTAATCTTTACTTGTAAATATTGTGTTTATGCATTTTTGAATGAATTCGTGGATCACATATACATATTTGGATAATCTTTTCCCTTTCTACCACTCTTGTTTATCCAAGTAGCCATATCCCATCATTGGAATGGTTTCCCCTACCTTAACCTCAACCTCCTTTCTAGCCATTGTTATTAGTGTGTGAATTATGAGGCCTTTTTGAATAAACTTGACAAAACGTGTTAGGTTTAGGGTGACAAGAGGGAATTGGCATGTAGACTTAGCTCCAACATCACAGAGTTAATCTAGGAATAGGCTAGTTAGGATGACGGGTATTGGTTCAAGTTTGGGGGAAACGGTTTTGAAATTGATCGGATAAATGTGGAATGGAAATGTGGATTGGAAAAGATGAAAAAGGAGATAAGAAAATAATACACCCTTGTCCAAAGGATCTCTCAAAGGAAGCGGTGATGCTGGATAATCCTTGAATCGAAATTCAAGGCGATGGAAAACGTAACCCCGGGAACGTGGAGCAGGCTCGAAGGCGTGGGAATCCACCCGAAAATCCTTCCAACACTCAGCTCGCTATGGACGCTCTCGACACGACGTTCGGTAGAGTGGCTGCCCACAAAGAGAGATGAAAATCTCTTTGATAAACCTATCGAAATCCCTTAGAAATCCACTAAGAAAAATCGAACTTAGAGAGAAAAGTGTTTGCTTTATTTGATAAATTGTTGTTATGATCAAAAGACCTTACACGAAATTATAAAGGCAAGAGGGGAGTCCAAGGGACTAATCCACCTCGAAAATACAAAGCATAACTCGAAAATGAGAGTTGAATAATTCTAGGGAATTGTGAAAAATAATTGCAGAAATTGACTAAGGAAAAATCGAAAGTCTCTTGATCTTCTTGAGGAATTTTTCGGCGGAATTTGCTGCGGGAAATTTGCTGAGGGATTTGCTGCGGAATGGGCTTGAGGGAAAAAGTGTTCCAAGGCCTCGTTAAAAACCTTGTCACGTAAAACCCATTGGGTAAAAACCGTGACTAAGGAAAAGAGCACACTTGGACTTGTATCGAAACCAATGCGGTTCGAGGCACTTCTTCCTTCAAACCCACGGCTTCGTGAACATGTCGAACGAGTCCTCCAAGTGCGTCCTTAAGCTTCCTCGCCTTAGCTCTCGTCATTGCTCCTTCCGGTACATGCAAAGCTTCCTCGGGATCAAGTTCCTTCTCGCCAAATGTTTCCCCGGGAAGTTCCCCGGGAAGGTGATTAACCTCCGTGGAGCCGTCTAGGATCATATCATCCTCCCCCAGTTGAAAAGGATTTGTCCTCAAATCTGTCAAGAACAAAGCTAAGTTAAAATTATTAAAGTAAAACAAAATTTGCTCACCTTGCAAACAGATCTTGTAGGCATTGATATGTTCTATGACTCGGCGTTGACAATCTCTGCTTAGCATCGGTTTGTACTCCTTTTGGGCTGGAAAACGCTTCTCCTTCATACGAATCCAAAACTGATATCCATGCTCATCGTTCACATTGCTTTCCTCTTGTATATCCTGTGCACTTTAAAAACTCCTAACAAAAGATTATAGGTGCAAAAGACATACTCATTACGACTAGCACACAATTCCTTACTTAGATCATCCAAAATAAATTCCGAAGAATTAGCATGATCACCTAAGTTTTTATTAAAATTCCGAGTGCTATCAAAGTAAACAATTTCCCTAAAGAAAGATTCAACGAGTTGTGAAGCACTAGCATTTTTAGAGATTTTATCAATCAACACAGAATTTTTTAAAGTATATTTAAGCTCACACGATTTATTTTTATCAAATAGAAAACCTTTTCGCTTAAAGAACTTTCCAAAGAAAAATCTCTCACAATACTGAAATACATCTATCAAATTATCATTGAGAGTAGGGAGTAATTCATACCTTTGAATTATTGTATCAGCAACAATAATTTTCTTACCTTTTCGGATGCCACAAGGAATTGTCTCAACGGTTGCTCATTGCAAGCATTTCTTGTAGGTCTTGTACACAATCTGTGCTGGGATCTGAAGTTGCTCAGGTTTCCTAGAGTCTTCAAAGTCATAATGGTCATTGTTCACAAGTTTCAGTAGTCCCTTAGCTTCCGTTCTTTCTCCTTGTCCGAATTGGTCTCCTTTGGATCCGAGAAGTGATTTGTGAAGCAAGATAGAACCTGTATGTCCTAACAACAAAATACCACGATCATAAGTTTCAAAATATGTAATTGGATGAGTGAACTTACCTTTAGTGGAAAAGAATCGGTCATTTAAATGCTCTTTTGGCTCGACAGGCTTCATTTCGACGATAAGGCCATTGGAGGGGATTTGTGAAGGAAGTATAAAATCCATATGTCCGAATTGATTTATGCCTCGACCAGAACCTCCACAAGGTTCACTTGGTTGATGAAAATCATCTCCCTCAGTTGAAATTCGAAGATCTAGACGTTCCCTCATTCGTTGCAAGTAATTTTGGTGCTCGGGAACAAAGGATCGATCGATCCTTTTGTCTTCTGAATCTGCGTCCTCAAAGTCAGTGCTTTCTTTCTTCTTTTGCTCTTGAGAAAGAAGATCACACCTAGCTACAAGTAGCTCTCCATTAACCGCATGTTCCTCATACTCGTCAAGGATTGACGCGGTTTTAAGCTCTTCTTCCTCGTCAGAGTCGTCATCAATAGGTGTGTAATCAAACTCCTTATCCGTGATGAGATATTCCTTGGCCAGCAACTCCTCAAGCTTCTCCTTTGAACCTGCATCAATTCTCTTTGGCAAAGACAAGTGTATGATACTAGAATCAATTTTTTTAGAAATTATTTGAGATGGATCAACACTTATCTTAGTAGGACCGTAGGAAGGTTTTGTTGCATTCCTCCTCTTGAGTTGTCTTTCGATGATGTTTGCCTTTTGAAGAATCTCCTCAAGATCCCCATAGTGATGTAGTTCCAGCAAGTCTTGAATCTCACGGTTAAGACCTCCCAAAAACCGTGACATAGTGACTTCACTATCTTCCTCGAGACGAGCACGTGTCATGAGCATTTCTAACTCTTGGTAGTATTCCTCGACACTCGGTGCTCCTTGAACAAGTCTTCGTAACCTGTTGTGAAGGTCACGTTGGGGATGACTAGGAACGAAGCGTTTGCGCATAATAGTTTTCAATTGCCTCCAAGTCTCGATTGCCTCCTCGTCATTACGCCTCCGTGACGTTACCAATTGTTTCCACCAACTAAGTGCGTAATCGTAGAATTCCGTCACAACAGCACGCACTTTTTGAACTTCCGTAGCTTCATTGCAATCGATCACTAACTCAACCTTAATTTCCCACGCCAAATACGCATCCGGATAATTCTTCCCGTGGAAAGGAGGAATTTTCGTCCAAACACCTCTCGTGTTTACTCGTCTCGGCCTCCTTGGATAATTACCGGATGAATGACCTTCGGAATCATGCTGTCTAATTCGCCGTGGTCGGCCTTGATCCTCGTGATTGGAAAATCCTCGTAGTACTCATTCCCATTCAACGGTCGATTGGCGGGATCGTTGTTAGGACCATTTGCCGGATTGTTTCGCGGAATTGCGGGATTCGTTGGTGCTGGGACTGCCTCGGCAACTCCTAATAATTCTCTCTGCATAACGTCCATGCGGGTTGTCATTTCACCAAGCAGCCTAGTGATCTCGTTAGTAGTGGTTTCATGGACCGGTTTGCCATCGGGCAAGAGTTTAGCGCCTAAATCGGTGATCAAACGAGTCACCTCTTCCATGACGGCTTGATTATTGGGTGAACTTGATTCGGAAGTGTCCTCGGACATTTTTGGTTACCTGAAATTATCACAAGAACAAGTTAGTAACAACACAAAATTTAGAAACGTGAATTAAAATTAATGAACAAGGAACGGAATCGCTTAGTCGGTTTTAGTCGAAATTTCTCGGAAATTTGGATCCCTCGGTGATTTGAAAATTTCCGGATAAATCCCTCAGATTTATGTTTTCACTCGGGAAGAGATTTCCCACTGACTGAATTTTTCCACGGACTGAATTTTCCCGGAAACCCCTCGGTATCGGTTTTCCCTCGGAGAATCCCTCGAACTTTTGAACTTCCGAAAATTGCTTGACCTTTGAATCCCTTGCAAAAAAATTTAAAATCCACAAACACAAGCTTAGGTCGATTCCAGTAATTAAACTCAATCAACCCAGATTTATTTTTTATTTTTTTTTTTTTTGAATTTAGAAGATGAACGATTTTCGTTTCTAAAAAAAAATGATGCACGAATTTTTTTTTTTTTTTTTTTTGATTTATGATGAATCTAAACAACCTAACAATGATCTAGATGCAACAATTTAAATTAAAACAAACTAGAATGAACCCAGAAAATTAATGAACACGCGATGAACAACAAAGAAGATGAATGGTCGAAAATTGAAAATTATGCAATGAAATGATCGAAACAAAAAAAACGAAATGATAAGATGGAACGATAGTACCGGATTCCTTGAGTGCGCTCTGATACCACTTAATACACCCTTGTCCAAAGGATCTCTCAAAGGAAGCGGTGATGCTGGATAATCCTTGAATCGAAATTCAAGGCGATGGAAAACGTAACCCCGGGAACGTGGAGCTGGCTCGAAGGCGTGGGAATCCACCCGAAAATCCTTCCAACACTCAGCTCGCTATGGACGCTCTCGACACGACGTTCGGTAGAGTGGCTGCCCACAAAGAGAGATGAAAATCTCTTTGATAAACCTATCGAAATCCCTTAGAAATCCACTAAGAAAAATCGAACTTAGAGAGAAAAGTGTTTGCTTTATTTGATAAATTGTTGTTATGATCAAAAGACCTTACATGAAATTATAAAGGCAAGAGGGGAGTCCAAGGGACTAATCCACCTCGAAAATACAAAGCATAACTCGAAAATGAGAGTTGAATAATTCTAGGGAATTGTGAAAAATAATTGCAGAAATTGACTAAGGAAAAATCGAAAGTCTCTTGATCTTCTTGAGGGATTTTTCCGCGGAATTTGCTGCGGGAAATTTGCTGAGGGATTTGCTTCGGAATGGGCTTGAGGGAAAAAGTGTTCCAAGGCCTCGTTAAAAACCTTGTCACGTAAAACCCGTTGGGTAAAAACCGTGACTAAGGAAAAGAGCACACTTGGACTTGTATCGAAACCAATGCGGTTCGAGGCACTTCTTCCTTCAAACCCACGGCTTCGTGAACATGTCAAACGAGTCCTCCAAATGCGTACTTAAGCTTCCTCGCCTTAGCTCTCGTCATTGCTCTTTCCGGTATATGCAAAGCTTCCTCGGGATCAAATTCCTTCTCGCCAAATGTTTCCCCGGGAAGTTCCCCGGGAAGGTGATTAACCTCCGTGGAGCCGTCTAGGATCATATCAGAAAAGGGGGTCGAATTTACATAGATTGGTTGGTGAAAAAAGAAGATAATAAGACTAGCTCTAAGAATAAGATAGCCTAAAAGATTCAAGGAAAAAGAACAAAGCCCAAAAGGCCAAGCATCAAAGATGAGAAGAGGCGTGAACAAAAATGAAGAAAAGAATAGCTAAGTCAAAACAAGGAAGCACCAAACCATGACATCAAGTAAGAAGAAGTCGATCCCCAATGTGAGAAGAAGGTGAATCGAGAACACAAGAAGCATGTGTGGGTTTGAAAAGGCAAAATGCCTTAGGATAAAAAGGGTAGCTTAGGATGTGGGCACAACGGGTTAGAAGGCTTTAGGTTAGAGACATTCTAGGCATTTGGGTAGATGAGAATTCTCCCTTGTATGCATTGGTTGCCTTTTACCTTTAGCATTTTGCTAAAATTTGTTCATTCCATGAAAGATCCTTGAACTTAATTACCCATGCATGATAATGAGATCACCTAATCTCATAGCTATACCCTTAGCCAAACGAATTTGATTTAACCTTGCATAAACATGATTCACGGTTACACCATTAATGAACGTTAAGGGGTTGCAGAATATGATTGCTTGTGTAGATTGGGGTTTGGATTTGATGCATGATGAGATAGGAATGGCTAGCTCCTTTGGAGTAGACGCGCTTGGTGCGTTTTAGAACTACAAATTTGGGCGATGAATGTGTTTCTTTTTATGTTGCTTGAGGATTTGAGCTCCCGCTCTCATATATCTTTTCCCTCCTCTTATATTTGTTTGCTTGAGGGCAAGCAAAGGACTAAGTTTGGGAGAATTGATATCATCATATTTTGCATCATTCTAGCATCCGTTTCACTTAGGTTTCGAGTCATTCGCGCATAGTTCATGATATCTCTTTGGCATTTTAGTCATTTTAGGAGTTTAGTGTGTCTACATTAAGTCCTAGGTGCTTCTGAGGAGATTCGAGACCCGCGGAGAGAAGACAGAGGTTATATCGACGTCACTGGTCGGTATCCCTCATCAGTATTGAAGGCAGAAGGGTCATACCGATGTCACTAATCGGTATGACCGATCGGTATAGAAGACGGAGGAAGGCAGCCCCAGTACCGACGTGCAACACCGAGGAGTGACGTCGGTATCAAAGCTTTAGGGGATTGTACCGAGGTCACTCCTCGGTGCAACATATCGGTGCTGATCTCGGTGGAAACCCGGGGGAAAAACCCTTAACACCGAGCTACAATATCGAGGAGTGACCTCGGTATTCATCGAAGGAGCATCAAGGCATTTCCCCTCAGTATCGATGTCACTACTCGGTACCCCTCATCGGTACACAAACCCTGGCTCAATACCGAGGTGTTGTAACGATGAGTGACCTCGGTATTGGCTGCCCATAACACCTTTTATCTATTTAAACCGGGTCAGTACCCGGTTTATCCCGGGTCGACCCGGTTCATCACTATTCACTATTTATTCCCAAAAACCTAATTTTTATGGGCGAAATCTTTTCTTAAGCAAAACCCCTCTCTAAGAGTGATTTGTAAGAGATTGACCCTTTTTATTTATGCAATTTGAATATTGCTTTCTTGATTGAATCCATCTATTTTCTAATCATCCAATCATCTTGATCATGAGTTTTAACTCTTCTTTTATGGGACTTGTTGGAACCATGATGATTAGTGAGTAGTTCTTAGGGTTTGAGGATAGGTTAGAGTTAGGATGATTCCAAGGCTTGATTTATGATGTTTAGGGTTATATATTCTTATATCTCTTCTTGTTTAGTGTTCTTAAAACTAGATCTAGCTTGAGAAAGTGGGTCTAGATCATAAGGCATTTCATGAACACCAAGTGTTTGATGAAATGCCTTGATAAACTAAACAAGAGATTTATGCTCCAAGCCTATGATAATAGTTGTCTAGGGTGTATCTTTGGTTGATCTTATTTGTATAATCTTAATGCTTACTAATCAATGATCCACAAATGAGAGTTTGTTAATGGATTAAGTGATTAGCATAGTGATTAATTGCTTGAAAGAGAATTAGTCAAGTTAAGGGTCTTATGCCTAGGGATTAGCTTGCTTGAGTAAATGAACATCATGAATTGAACTGGGATCATCTAAACTCGATTACCCCATTCTTCGATTCGCTTATATCTCTTGCATTACACCTTTTTTTTAGTTTGTTATCTCTCTTCTTTTATTTAAATTGCTAGATTCATTAGCTAAACAACAACCTTTTCATGCTTGCTTAACTCGATTAGTACTTTGTATTCTTGGTGTTTGGAATTAACCCATTGGATTCGATACTTCTTATACTATATGTATATTGAGTAATTGGTCTCAAAGACTTGCAAAAAGTCTACTATCAGTACACCGACGTTAGAACTTAGCCATTTGCTTTGTTGATTCAAGTTTACGGCTCGATTTCCATTGTCTGAAGTATCGATTGTGATCTCGCATGACCGATTTTGCTTTCTGGTTTGTTTGATGAGTTTGATCCCTCACAATCTTAGTTCAATATGTCATCGTCTAGGTATCCTAATCCACGTAGGTGTATGAACCGACTTCCTAAATTTTAATCCCTGTAAAATTAGGAATACTTCATTATTTTGATTATGTCTATCGCAACAACTGCTTTCTCTGGTTTGCACTTGCATGCAACATGCATTTTTTGCGATATGCACTCGCTTTTGGACGCTCTTTATGAGGCATGTTTAACCTTGATGTTAAGGGATACATATTCATTTTGGGCTTGGCTCAAAGGTCCCAACAACTTGTCCTTCACTCTTTAGTTTGGTTATTAGAAGTTCGAAAATAGTGAAAACCCTTTGGTTTTTATGAGTCAAATACCTTAAACTTTTTTAAGACTTCTATTCATCATATCTCAAAGCCTAATTTTTCAATATTTAATATACTTGATGGAACGTTGCATTTTCTAGGGGTTTGATTTTATTCCTTAAGTTTGAGAAAGACATTATCCTTGTTTTGTCTTGTTATGAAATTCTTTTCATATGGGTCTAATTCCCTTTTTGATAGCCCATTGACTTCATTTAGGCACATCACCCCCTTTTTATAGCCAAGCTATGGCCGAACTTCATATTCTTCATTTTGGCAGCGGCAGAGGCAGCGGCAGGCACATCCGGTTCGTCGAGATGTCCCGAAGACGATGTGAATCTCGACGATTACGATATAGTTATTTAGATTTAGGATTTCGAATTCTAAATTTTGTTTTTTTTTGTAACATATTATAATATATTTTTTTCTAATAAAATATTATTATATATTATTTTTAAAATTTTCATTTTATAATTTCGAAATTAATAAAATTTCAAAAATAATAATAAGAATCATATATAGAATCGTCGTTAATTTGATGGTAAACAATAGTCCTCGTTGATTCGTTGCTAAATTAATCGTCATAAAATCATGGCTAATTTACAACGATTGTACGACGATTTATTAGTCCTCGTTGATTCGTTGCTAATTAATCGTCATAAAATCGTGGCTAATTTACAACGATTGTACGACGATTTATTAGCAACGATGTTGCGACGATTATTTAGCAACGATTTTATGACGATTAATAAGAAACGAATTAACGACGATAATTTTTTGCCATCAAATTAACAATGAAATATTTCCCTTCGAATTTCCATCGTTTTACGACGTATTTATATTCGTCGTAATTTCAATGTAATATTTACGACGATTTTACTACGAAAATTTACCGACGATTGAGCGACGAATTTTTGTCCCTCGTACTTTCCCGAATCAGTTAACGACGATCTCTTTTTCGTCGCAAATTCGATTCAAACCCTCGTTTGCAACGATTTTACAACGATATCGTTCCTTGCAAAAAGGGTGTTTTCTTGTAGTGACCCTAGGCCTATATTCTCTCCATTGAATCTATAACTCGTTTACTGCTTATTGTTTTTGTTTCATCTGGTTTGCTTAGCTTGATTCGATACTATACAATTTATTGTGTGATTTCTGTGAGTCCTTTTGTTCGACCCCTACACTTACTACAACAACTACTTTAGTACTTTTGGGTTTTAATTTGAGCATATCATTTAACCTTGATGTTAAGGGCTACATATTCATTTAGGGCTTTGCTCAAAGGTCCCATCAACTTATCCTTCACTCTTTAGTTTTGTTATTAGAACCTCGAAAATAGTGAAAACCGTTTGGTTTTTATGAGTCAAATACCTTAAAAAATTGTAAGACTTCTATTCATAATATCTCAAATCCTAATTGTTCAATATTTAATATACTTGATGGAACACTGCCTTTTATAGGTGTTTGATTTTATTCCTTAAGTTTGTGAAAAGACATTATCCTTGTCTAGTCTTATTATGAAATTCTTTTCATATGGGTCTAATTCCCTTTTCGTTTGCCCATTAACTTCATTTAGGCACATCACCTTCTTTTTATAGCCCATCTTTGGCCGAACTTCATATTCTTCATTTTGGCAAAATCACTTCGTTTTTGGTTTGTTCGCTATATCATTCTTCATCCATGTTTGTGAGTTTTTTTTTCTTTTTCATTTCTCCCACTGAATTTCGTTTATTTTCTACCTTTTTTCTTTGATGTACACCGACGTTAGAACTTAGCCATTTGCTTTGTTGATTCAAGTTTACGGCTCGATTTGCATTGTCTGAAGCATCGATTGTGGTCTCGCATGACCGATTTTGCTTTCTGCTTTGTTTGATTAGTTCGATCCCTCATAATCGTTGTTCAATACGTCGTCGTCTAGGTATCCTAATCCACGTAAGTGTATGGATCGACTTCCTAAATTCTAATCCTTGTAAAATGAGGAATACTTCATTTTTTTATTAGGTCTATCGCAACAAGCGCTTTCTCTGGTTAGCATTTGCATGCAACATACATTTTTTGCGATATGCACTCGCTTTTTGGACACTCTTTCTGAGGCCTGTTTAAGCTTGATGTTAAGGGATACATATTCATTTTGGGTATGGCTCAAAGGTCCGAACAACTTGTCCTTCACCCTTTAGTTTTGTTATTAGAAGTTCAAAAATAGTGAAAACCCTTTAGTTTTTATGAGTCAAATACCTTAAATTTTTTTAAAGACTTCTATTCATAATATCTCAAAGCCTAATTTTTCAATATTTAATAGACTTGATTGAACGTTGTCTTTTCTAGGGGTTCGATTTCATTCCTTAAGTTTGAGAAAGACATTATCCTTGTCCTGTCTTGTTATGAAATTATTTTCATATGGGTCTAATTCCCTTTTCGATAGCCCATTGACTTCATTTAGGCACATCACCGCCTTTTTATAGCCAAGCTTTGGTCGAAATTCATATTCTTCATTTTGGCAAAATTACTTCGTTTTTGGTTTGTTCGCTATAGCATTCTTCATCCATGTTTGTGACTTTTTTTTTTCTTTTTCATTTCTCCCATTGAATTTCGTTTATTTTCTACCTTTTTTCTTTGATGTACACCGACGTTAGAACTTAGCCATTTGCTTTGTTGATTCAAGTTTACGGCTCGATTTGCATTGTCTGAAGCATCGATTGTGGTCTCGCATGACCGATTTTGCTTTCTGCTTTGTTTGATTAGTTCGATCCCTCATAATCGTAGTTCAATACGTCGTCGTCTAGGTATCCTAATCCAACATACATTTTTTGCGATATGCACTCGCTTTTTGGACACTCTTTCTGAGGCCTGTTTAAGCTTGATGTTAAGGGATACATATTCATTTTGGGTATGGCTCAAAGGTCCGAACAACTTGTCCTTCACCCTTTAGTTTTGTTATTAGAAGTTCAAAAATAGTGAAAACCCTTTAGTTTTTATGAATCAAATACCTTAAATTTTTTTAAAGACTTCTATTCATAATATCTCAAAGCCTAATTTTTCAATATTTAATAGACTTGATTGAACGTTGTCTTTTCTAGGGGTTTGATTTCATTCCTTAAGTTTGAGAAAGACATTATCCTTGTCCTGTCTTGTTATGAAATTATTTTCATATGGGTCTAATTCCCTTTTCGATAGCCCATTGACTTCATTTAGGCACATCACTGCCTTTTTATAGCCAAGCTTTGGTCGAAATTCATATTCTTCATTTTGGCAAAATTACTTCGTTTTTGGTTTGTTCGCTATAGCATTCTTCATCCATGTTTGTGACTTTTTTTTTTCTTTTTCATTTCTCCCATTGAATTTCGTTTATTTTCTACCTTTTTTCTTTGATGTACACCGACGTTAGAACTTAGCCATTTGCTTTGTTGATTCAAGTTTACGGCTCGATTTGCATTGTCTGAAGCATCGATTGTGGTCTCGCATGACCGATTTTGCTTTCTGCTTTGTTTGATTAGTTCGATCCATCATAATCGTAGTTCAATATGTTTTCGTCCAAGTATCCTAATACACGTAGGTGTATGAACCGACTTCCTAAATCCTAATCATTGTAAAATTAGGAATACTTCATTTTTCTGATTAGGACTATCGCAACACGAGCTTTCTGTGGTTTGCACTTGCATGCATCATGCACTTTTTGCGATATGCACTCGCTTTTTGAATGATCTTTATGAGGCATGTTTAACCTTGATGTTAAGGGCTACATATTCATTTAGGGCTTTTCTCAATGGTCCCATCAACTTATCCTTCACTCTTTAGTTTTGTTATTAGAGCCTCAAAAATAGTGAAAACCCTTTGGTTTTTATGAGTCAAATACCTTAAAAAATTTTAAGACTTTTATTCATAATATCTCAAAGCCCAATTTTTCAATATTTAATATACTTGATGGAACGTTGCCTTTTCTAGGTGTTTGATTTCACTCCTTAAGTTTGAGAAAGATATTAATCTTGTCTTGTCTTGTTATGAAATTTTTTTCATGTGGGGATAATTCCATTTTCTATGGCCCATTGACTTCACTTAGGCACATCACCCCCCTTTTTATAGCCAAACTTTGGCTGAACTTTATATTCTTCATTTTGGCAAAATCACTTCGATTTTGATTTTTTTGATATATCATTTTTCATCCATGTTTGTGAGTTTTCTTTTTCTATTCATTTCTCCCATTAAATTTCGTTTATTTATTAACTTTTTCCTTTGATGTACATCGACATTAGAACTTAGCCATTGGCTTTGTTGATTCAAGTTTACGGCTCGATTTTCATTGTCTGAAGCATCGATTGTGATCTCGCATGACCGATTTTGCTTTTTTATTTGTTTGATTTGTTCGATTCATCACAATCTTAGTTCAATATGTTGTCGTCTAGGTATCCTAATCCATGTAGGTGTATGAACCGACATCCTAAATCCTAATCCCTATAAATTAGGAATACATCATGATTTTGATTAGGTCAATCGCAGCTTTCAGTGGTTTTCACTTGCATGCATCATGCACTTTTTGCGATATGCACTCGCTTTTTGGACGCTCTTTCTGAAGCATGTTTAACCTTGATGTTAAGGGCTACATATTCATTTAGTACTTTGCTCAAAGGTCCCAACAACTTACCCTTCACTCTTTAGTTTTGTTATTAGAACCTCGAAAATAGTGAAACCCTTTGATTTTTATGAGTCAAATACCTTAAAACATTTTAAGACTTCTATTCATATTATCTCCAAGCCTAATTGTTCAATATTTAATATACTTGATGGAACGTTGCCTTTTCTAGGTGTTATATTTCATTCCTTTAGTTTGAAAAAGACATTATCCTTGTCTTTTCTTGTTTTGAAATTCTTTTCATAAGGGTCTAATACCCTTTTCGATTGCCCATTAACTTCATTTAGGCACATCACTCCTTTTTTATAGCCAATCTTTGGCCGAACATTATATTCTTCATTTTGGCAAAATCACTTCGTTTTTGGTTTGTTCGCTATATCATTCTTCATCCATGTTTGTGAGTTTTCTTTTCCATTTCATTTCTCCCATTGAATTTCACTTATTATCTACCTTTTTCTGTGATGTAAATCGACGTTATAACTTAGCAATTTGCTTTGTTAATTCAAGTTTAGGCTCGATTTCCATTGTCTGAAGCATCGATTGTGGTCTCGCATGAACGATTTTGCTTTCTGCTTTGTTTGATTAGTTCGATCCCTCATAATATTAGTTCAATATGTTATCGTCTAGGTATCCGAATCCATGTATGTCTATGAACCGACTTACTAAATCTGAATCCCTGTAAAATTAGGAATACATCATTTTCTGTTTAGGTCTATCTCTATATGCGCTTTCTGTGGTTTGCACTTGCATGCATCATGCACTTTTTGCGATATGCACTCGCTTTTTGGACGCTCTTTCTGAGGCATGTTTAACCTTGATTTTAAGGGCTACATATTCCTTTAGGTTTTTTCTCAAAGGTCCCAACAACTTACCCTTCATTCTTTAGTTTTGTTATTATAACCTCAAAAATAGTTAAAACACTTTTGTTTTTATAAGTTAAATACCTTAAATTTTTATAAGACTTATATCCATAATATCTTAAAGCCTAATTGTTCAATATTTAATATACTTGACGGAACGTTGCATTTTCTAGGTGGTTGATTTCATTCCTTAATTTTGAGAAAGACAATATCCTTGTCTTGTCTTGTTATGAAATTATTTTCATATGTGGCTAATTCCTTTTTTTGTTGGCCCATTGACTTCATTTAGGCACATCACCCACCCCCACCCCCCTTTTTATTGCCAAACTTTGGCCGAACTTCATATTTTTTATTTTGGCAAAATCACTTCGATTTTGGTTTGTTCGATATATCATTCTTCATCTATGTTTGTGAGTTTTATTTTCCTTTTCATTTCTTCCATTGAAATTTGTTTATTTCCTACCTTTTTTCTTTGATGTATATGAAAGTTAGAACTTAGCCATTGGCTTTTTTTATTCAAGTTTACGGCTCGATTTCCATTGTCTGAAGCATCGATTGTGGTCTCGCAAGACCAATTTTGCTTTATGATTTGTTTGATTAGTTCGATTCCTCACAATCTTAGGTCCATATGTTGTCGTCTAGGTATCCTTATCCATGTAGGTGTATGAACAGACTTCCTAAATCCTAATCCCTGTAAAATTAGGAATACTTCATTTTTTTATTAGGTCTATCGCTACATGCGTCTTATGTGGTTTGCACTTGCATGCATCATGCACTTTTTGCGATATGCACTCGCTTTTTGGACGCTCTTTCTGAGGCATGTTTAACCTTGATGTTAAGGGCTACATATTCATTTAGGGCTTTGTTCAAAGGTCCCAACAACTTACCTTTTACTCTTTTGTTTTGTTATTAAAACCTCGAAAATAGTGAAAACCTCTTTGGTTTTTATGAGTCAAATACCTTAAATTTTTTAAAGACTTCTATTCATATTATCTTAAAGCCTAATCGTTCAATATTTAATTTACTTGATGGAACGTTGCCTTTTCTAGGAGTTTGATTTCGTTATTTAAGTTGGAGAAAATACGTTATCCTTGTCTTGTCTTGTTAGGAAATTCTTTTCATATGGGTCTCCTTCCCTTTTTGATTGCCCATTAACTTCATTTAGGCACATCACCCCCTTTTTATTACCAATCATTGGTCGAAATTCATATTCTTCATTTTGGCAAAATCACTTCGTTTTTGGTTTGTTTACTATATTATTCTTCATCCATGTTTGTGAGTTTTCTTTTCCTTTTCATTTCTCCCAGTGAATTTCATTTATTATCTACCTTTTTTCTTTGATGTACATCGACGTTAGAACTTAGACATTTGCTTTGTTGATTTAAGTTTAGGCTCGATTTCCATTGTCTGAAGCATCGATTGTGGTCTCGCATGACCGATTTTGCTTTCTGCTTTGTTTGATTAGTTCGATCCCTCACAATCTTAGTTCAATATGTTGTCGTCTAGGTAACTGAATCCATGTATGTGTATGAACCGACTTCCTAAATCTTAATCCCTGTAAAATTAGGAATACATCATTTTCTGTTTAGGTCTATCGCTACACGCGCTTTATGTGGTTTGCACTTGCATGCATCATGCACTTTTTGCGATATGCACTTGCTTTTTGGACGCTCTTTTTGAGGCATGTTTAACCTTGATTTTAAGGGCTACATATTCATTTAGGGCTTTGCTCAAAGGTCCCAACAACTTACCTTCCACTCTTTAGTTTTTTTATTAGAAACTCGAAAATAGTGAAAACCCTTTGGTTTTTATGAGTCAAATACGTTAAAAATTTCAAGACTTCTATTCATATTATCTCGAAGCCTAATTGTTCAATATTTAATATACTGGATGGAACGTTGCCTTTTCTAGGTGTTTGATTTCATTCCTTAAGTTTGAGGAAAGACATTATCCTTTTCTTGTCTTGTTATGAAATTCTTTTCATATGGGTCTAATTCCTTTTATGATTGCCCTTTAACTTCATTTAGGCACATCACCCCCTTTTTATAGCCAATCTTTGGCCGAACTTCATTTTCTTCATTTTGGCAAAATCACTTCATTTTTGGTTTGTTCGTTATATCATTCTTCATCCATGTTTGTTAGTTTTATTTCCCTTTTCATTTCTCCCATTGAATTTTGTTTATATCTTACATTTTTTCTTTGATGTACATCGACCTTTGAACTTAGCCATTGACTTTGTTGATACAAGTGCACGTCTCGATTTCTATTGTCTGAAGCATCAATTGTGGTCTCGCATGACAGATTTTGCTTTCTTCTTTGTTTGATTAGTTTGATTCCTCACAATCTTAGTTCAATATGTTTTCGTCCAGGTATCCAAATCCACGTAGGCGTATGAACCGATTTCCTAAATCCTAATCCTTGTAAAATTAGGAATACTTCGTATTTCTGATTAGGTCTATCGCAACACGTGCTTTCTGTGGTTTGCACTTGCATGCATCATGCACTCGCTTTTTGGACGCGCTTTCTGAGGCATGTTTAACCTTGATGTTAAGGGCTACATATTCATTTAGGGCTTTGTTTAAAGGTCTAATCAACTTATCCTTCACTCTTTAGTTTTCTTATTAGAACCTGAAAAATAGTGAAAACCCTTTCGTTTTTATGAGTCAATTACCTTAATTTTTTTTAAGACTTCTATTCATAATATCTCAAAGCCTAATTGTTCAATATTTAATATACTTGATGGAACGTTGCCTTTTCTAGGTGTTTGATTTCATTCTTTAAGTTTGAGAAAGACATTATCCTTGTCTTATTTTGTTATGAAATTCTTTTCATATGAGTCTATTTCCCTTTTCGATGGCACATTGACTTCATTTAGGCACATCGCCCCCCTTTTTATAGCCGAACTTCATATCTTCATTTTGGCAAAATCACTTCGATTTTGGTTTGTTCGATATATCATTCTTCATCCATGTTTGTGAGTTTTCTTTTCCTTTTCATTTCTCACATTAAATTTCTTTAATTCCTACCTTTTTTCTTTGATGTACATTGATGTTAGAACTTAGCCATTGGCTTTGTTTATTCAAATTTACGGCTCGATTTCCATTGTCTGAAGCATCGATTGTGGTCTCGCATGACCGATTTGGCTTTCTGATTTGTTTGATTAGTTCGATTCCTCACAATCTTAGTTCGATATGTCACTACAAGAAAACACAGTTTTTGTGACCAACTTTTGTGACTCTTTTTATGGTCGCAAAAAAGTAGGACGAAAGTGTGACTAATTTGCGACAACTTTGCGACAACTCGCAATGCAGTGGCAAAACAGTCGCAAATTAACGACGAAACAGAGGAGTCACAAAAGAGTCACAAATTTGTGACTGAATTGTAGTATGACTTTGTAGTCGCAAAAATAGTCCCAAATTTGTGACTGATTTGCTTCGGTTTAGCCACTCCAGTCGATTTTTTTAAAACAATTAACAACGAAACATAGTAGTCACAAAAGAGTCGCATATTTGTGACTGATTTGTAGCCTTACTTTGTAGTCACAAAAATAGTCTCAAATTTGTGACGGATATGCTTCGGTTTTGCCACTTTATTCGATTTTTTCACAGAAATTCATCAATATATAATTGTAATAGGTTAATTGAGACGTTTGTTATATAGATTTGAACTATTATATAGATTGAATCATGATATTAGAGGGAAAAACTTGTAATTTTCAATATTCTAAGTTTTTGTTTGTTTCTACTCATAACATGTATAAGTAGTCACAAAAGGGTCTCAAATTTGCGACCATTTAGCAACTCTACTCCATTTTTTTAATAGTAGTCACAAAAGGGTCCCAAATTTGCGACCGTTTAGCAACTCCACTCGATTTTTATTTAAAATCATCAATATTGAATTGTAAATATGTTAATTTGTAAAAATAAGAAACACATCATGTTTCTGATTAGGTCTATCGCAACACACGTGTTTTCCGTGGTTTGCACTTGTATGCATAATGCACTTTTTGCGATATGCACTCGCTTTTTAGACGCTCTTTCTGAGGCATGTTTAACCTTGATGTTAAGGGCTACATATTCATTTAGGACTTTGCTCAAAGGTCCCAACAACTTACCAATCACTCTTTAGTTTTGTTATATTAGAACCTTGAAAATAGTGAAAACCCTTTGGTTTTTATGAGTCAAATACCTTAAATTTTTTATAAGACTTCTATTCATATTATCTCAAAGACTAATTTTTCAATATTTAATATACTTGATGGAACGTTGCCTTTTCTAGGTGTTTGATTTCATTCCTTAAGTTTGAGAAAAGACATTATCCTTATCTTGTCATGTTATGAATTTCTTTTCATATGGGTCTAATTATCTTTTCGATTGCCCATTAATTTAATTTAGGCACATCTCCCCCCTTTTAATAGCCAAACTTTGCCGAACTTCATATTCTTCATTTTGGCAAAATCACTTTGATTTTTGTTTGTTCGATATATCATTCTTCATTCATGTTTGTGAGTTTTCTTTTCCTTTTCATTTCTCCCATTAAATTTTGTTTATTTCCTACCTTTTTTCTTTGATGTACATCGATGTTAGAGCTTAGCCATTGGTTTTGTTGATTCAAGTTTACGGCTCGATTTCCATTGTCCAAAGAATCGATTGTGGTCTCGCATGACCGATTTCGCTTTCTGATTTGTTTTCAGGTCAAGAGAAACATGATATACCAGCTGCTATTCTAGAGCTTCTTGATCAGTTTAATGATGTGTTCCCCGAAGAGATACCAACCGGATTACCACCAATAAGAGGAATCGAGCATCAAATTGATCTAGTCCCTAGTGCACCCTTGCCTAACATAGTTGCTTATAGAGTTAATGCAGAAGAAGAAAAGGAGCTGGAAAAAAAGTTCAAGATCTGATTTCTAAAGTCTACATATGAGAAAGCTTAAATCCTTGTGATGTTCATGTGCTTCTAGTGCCTAAGAAAGATGTGACTTGGAGTGTGTGTGTAGACTGTCGGGCAATCAACATCACTGTCAAATATAGGCATCCCATTCCCAGGCTTGATGACATGTTAGATGAGCTCAATGGAGCAACAATCTTCTCAAAAATCGATTTAAGAAGTGGATATCATCAGGTATGAAAGAAGGAGATGAGTGGAAAAAGACGTTTAAGACTAAACAAGGTTTGTATAAGGCTCATGAATCATATCTTGAGGCCATATATATGTAAGTTCGTAGTAGGCTACTTCGATGATATCTTGATCTATAGTACATGTCTTGAAGATCATTTGCAACATCTAGAAGCGCTTCGGCTGGAAAATCTTTATGCAAACCTAAAGAAGTGTACCTTCGGCATTGATCAAGTTGTGTTTTTAGGATTTGTTGTAAGTTCACAGGTTTTGAAAGTTGATGAAGAAAAGATAAATGCGATACATGATTGGCCAACTCCAACTACGATTGGACATGTGAGGAGTTTCCATGGATTGGCTAGCTTCTACATGAGATTTTTGAAGGATTTTAGTACCGTTGATGCACCCCTGACTTCGGTGATTAAAGAGAATTTGGAATTCAAATGGAGACAAGCACAAGATGATGCATTAAACAAGCTCAAAGACAACCTCACACATGAACCTGTTTTGGTACTTCCTAACTTTGAGAAAACTGTTTGATTGAATGTTATGCTTCTGGTACATGCATAGGAGCTGTCCTAACTCAAGCAGGAAAGCCAATAGCATACTTCAGCGAAAAACTCAGTGGAGCTTCACTCAACTATCCAATTTACGATAAGGAGCTCTATGCTTTGGTAAGATCTCTTGAAACTTGGCAACATTATCTACTATCCAAAGAGTTTGTTATTCATATAGATCATGAGGCATGCTAAGTGGCCAAACTACACTCAAGAAGAGACATGCTAAGTGGCTTTAGTTCGTAGAAACTTTTCCTTACGTGATCAAATACAAGAAGTGAAAAGAGAACATTGTAGCTGATGCTTAATCAAGGAGGCACGCCCTAATCAGTACAATGGAGGCTAAGATCATGGGTTTTGAGCATATCAAAAGCTCATACTGAACATACCCTGATTTTCGAAATTTTTTTAAAGAAACAAGCAAGGCTGCTCATGGAGCATTCTATCAACATAATGGATTCTTGTTCAAATATAAAAGGTTTTGCATTCCTCAAGGATCAATGAGAGAACTGCTGGTTGGAGAAGCTCATGGATCAGGCCTCATGGGACATTTTGGATGAGATAAGACTTTGAGTGTGCTTATGGAGCATTTCTACTGGCCGCACATGAAAAGAGATGTGGAGAGGTTCTGTGCCAAGTGCATTACTTGCCTATTCCTAACCTGCATTGGGTAGACATCTCTATGGATTTTGTTTTAGGTCTACCAAAAATCAACCACAAGGATTCTATCTTTGTAGTCGTAGACATGTTCTCAAAAATGGCTCATTTCATTTCGTGCAACAAAACTAATGACGCTACTCAAATTGATGATCTCTTTTTCAAAGAAGTAGTGCGTTTACAAGGAGTGCCAAGGACCATTGGCTCATTTTGTGACACTAAGTTCCTAAGCCAATTCTGGAAAACTTTTTGGGGAAAGTTGGGAACCAAGCTGGTTTTCTCAACTTATTGTCACCCCAAACTGATGGCCAAACTGAGATAGTAAATCGTACTCTATCTACTTTGATGAGAGCAACGGTTGGTAAGAATCTAAGAAACTGCTTATCATGCTTACCTTTCATTGAGTTTGCTTATAATCATGCTAAGCATTTTGGTACTAAATTTTCTCCTTTTGAGATTGTCTATGGATTTAATATTGAAACTCCAATATATCTTATATCTCTGCCCCGAGTTGTTTATTCTATTGAAGGAGAAGCCATAGCAGATTTTGTGAAAAAGCTTCATCAAAAGGTTACAAATTATCTAGAAGAAAAGACCGAGAAGTACAAATAACAATTTGATAATCACCGTAAGGAGGTCACATTCGAACCAGGAGATTGGGTTTGGTTGCATATGAGGCATGAGAGATTTCCGGACAAGAGGAAGTCCAAGCTCGCACCAAGAAGAGATGGACCCTTTCAAGTGCTAGAAAAGATCAATGATAATGCTTACAAACTTGACCTGCCAGGTGAGTTCACTATATCTCACACTTTCAATGTTACTGATTTAGCTCATTTCCATGCAAATTTACATGTTCTGAGGTCAGAACCTTCTCAAGAGGGAGGAGATGATGAGGATATTGATACAAGCTCAGCTGGATCCAAGGAAGAAGCTGCCCACATAGCAACCATGGAACAAACGCCAAGAAAAAGATCAGGAACAAGGCATGTGAGAGAGCAGTTCATCAAGTCTATGAAAAACCTCATCACTAAAGAAATGCAAGAAGACGTGCAAAAACTACACAAGACTCATACAACACCATTCTTGTCGGTTCTTCAAAGGAAACAAGGAATTTGATATCTTCATCATTACAAAGCAAATTCAAAAGGCCCAAAAAATTCACTAAATGGGTACGTGCTCCATTTGTGTTCTTTTTCCCTTGACCAAGTTTTGTCCCAGTGGGTTTTCTTGTTAAGGTTTTTAATGAGGCAAATGATTCACATTATCATTGGCCCATTTAGTTGATTTTCCTCAAGCCCATGCAACATCAGATTTTCGACAAGGAAAGTTCAAGAGTCATTCTTTTGAATTGAAAACTATGTTTTAATGTTGTCTATTTCTCTCTCCTTCATGCAGACTTGTTCCTTCTCTTTATCTTCTCCTTTGTATCATTGTCGAAACCCAAGTCTTTTGTTAAGTAAATTGAGAGTTTTTCTCTTTGATATTTATGTTAAAGAAATATTTGTCTTCGAAACTTCTTGTGTTTGATTCCTTGAAGCTTAGAGTGTATCAGACTTATCATAGATCCTTCCATCGATATGTGTGGCGTCTCTCGATCCCCTCTCTATCCATTTCACCGACTTGAATCTGTTGAGAGTGACCTTAGTCCAGCAACAACTTCACCATCGATTCCCTTCAATTCATCATCATTTCAATCAAACTTGTTGAGAGTGACCTTAGTCCAGCAACAGTTTCTCCATCAATCCATCCTTTAGGCTCCAACTCGTTTGGTTCTTATATCAGAAATTGAGCGATATAAGGGAGCGGACACACTCGGTAAATAAAATAAGTTGTAAAGAGAAAATAAATAAAAGAAAATTTTTGATGAAGGGACCTGGATCAGAATGTCTATGAAATGGAAGATGTAGTCTCGTTGTCGTCAGATTCGCGAGAAAGCACCATGTCTCTTCGGAATCATTGACGAAATCAAGCTCTTGTGGTGGATAGCTTGTGGCGTCGTCATTGGCAGCCTTGGTCTGATAGAAACCAGAGATGAGTAAGAGACTACCTAGCTTGTCTTCCACTTGCTCAGCTGCTCGGGTCGTTCTAGATTTCTTGGAGAAACGTGGTGCAAACTTCTTAACCACGTTAATGAGTTTGGAGATTATCTCTCCTTGAGTGCGAACTTGGTTTTCAAGAAGTATCCTCTCCCCACGTTCTTTTGCGATAGTGGCACAGAACCATTGGTCCGTACGGTTCCTCATTGGTGCGGTGATAGGCTGAACCAAAGGAGGAATACCGGATGAAGATGCACATGAGATGGAGCGGCGTCGAGGCTCTACAACGTTGCTAGAGTTACGTGCTGCTTTGCTCGAGCTTTGTAGAAGAAGATAATCCCTACAATAGGATCTTCCGGTGTATGTATGAACCATATATTTTCAGGAGGGTTGAAAGAAGGGTTACCGTCTCGTAAACGAGGAATGGTCTCGCATGGAAGAAGGATGCATTGTGTCTCATTTGAAGAAGGTGGCGTGAGTCCGTAAGCAAAAAGATTGGACTCTTCAAGACAACCAGCGAGATAACCTTTCTGTTGAAGCTCGGCAAGGTCTAGTTTGTTCTCATATTGAAGCGGTTCTTCATTCCCAAAGTCAACTCCAAAATGTATAAGAATCGCGGTGATAATGCCTCCAAAGTTGTTGTAAGCATTGTTTTCCTTGCGCTCCTTTGAAGCGTCATTCTTAATCATGATGAAACATCAAGCAATGATTGAGCCAAGATTTGTTGTTTCGGGCATGTCCACAAAAGGGGTGGTAAGAATGAAGAACTCATCTCGAAGGACCGAACTATGCTCATTCCGACTTAAAATCGTTTGCGCGATCATCTGATGCATGTAGTGGACAGCGGGATGCATGATTCACGACTCCTTTGATGAGTCGGGGTCCAGTTCTTTGTTAGCAAATCGGCTCCAAAGGCCATAAGAAGTGATGCTCCTCGTGAAAATATTCTTCTCATCACAAGCAAATCCAAATAGTTCACAAAGATCACCGATGGTTATGGAGTAAGATTGCTCACCAATAGAGAATGAAAGGATCTTACCGTTTGCTGTGAAATTCTGTCCAACGGGATAAGCTAGAGATACGGTACAGAAAAACTCCCTTGTCAACTTCTCATAAGTCGGGTGAGAAAGTTCCATGAAACGTCGGAGTCCAAGCGCATCTAAATACCACTCGATATCATCGCGAAGGCCGAGATGATCAATTGTTTCCCAATCGAGACAAAGCTTCGGGATGATCTTCATGCAGTTCAGATCCGCCATGTAATTGGTAGCCTCGTCTAGAGCTGGTCTAACGAGTATCATTTCTATACTCAACGTGTTGTCCCTTCTTCTATCTCGATTAGCTCTTGGCTTCCTCGGTTTGCGCACATGTTTAGGAGCTTGATGTGGTTCAGCTACTCGCTCGATTGTCATAAATTGTGTTTGCGCTTCTTCCAACTCGTCATCCTCGTCTCTCTAGTGGTAACTCAATGTGTCCTCACTATCTTGAACAACATCTTTTCCATGTCTTCTTCCTTGTTGATTTTGTGTCTTCTTTGTTCTTTGGACTTGATGAACGTTTTCCTCCGGTTCTCAAAGCACCAAGGGTTTGTCGGTTATCCGAGTAAGCCTAGTGGATCGTCGTCGAGAGACATCATCCGTCATTGTAATTTCCTACAAAATTAAAATTCTTGAAGAACACCATTAGTACATGGATTTACTAAAAATCAAGGAAGTTGTCTGAATACTTAGCATAATAATTGAAAAGCATAATGAGACAACAAGAATGGAAAAACAAGATCAAAAGTATTTACAATTTTCGGAGTTATGATATCCTCTCATTTTAGCCTTCATAGCATACATTTTACTGTGCATTTTGAGTCACATTCGAGCATATCTAGGTCTTTCATGCATTTTTTGGTCTTGTTTAGAGAATATGATGTTTTGCATTAGGTCTTAGGGTGTCTTGCGTGTTATGGAGTATATTTTAGGTACTTTGGAGCGGTTCGGAGATGTTCGGCAAGTCCCGAAGCTCAAGCACGATCAGCTACGGATTCAGAGAAGGACTTAGCACAAAATCGGAATATCTTCGTCGACTGAACCGACCAACATCCGGGCGGTCCAATCCAGGCGGTCCCATCACATGGATCTTAACCGGCCGAAAAACACTATCTCAACCGGCCAGAAGCCACACGGTCCAAGCCAGCAAAACGTCCTTCGTCGACTGAACCGACCAACATCCAGACGGTCCAATCCAGGCGGTCCCAGCACAGGAATCTTAACCGGCTGGAAAACACTATCTCAACCAGCCATAAGCCACACGGTACTAGCCAGCAAAGCGTCCTTCGTCGACTGAACCAACCAACATCCAGGCGGTCCCATCAAATGAATCTTAACCGACCCAAAGACGAAATCTCAACCGACCCAAAGACAAAATCTCAACCGGCCAGAAGCCACCCGGTCTGCAACTTTCGACCAAGAAGACCCAACTCGGCCGGGTCGAAACCCGGCTTGTTCTGGGTCGACCCGGTCGAGCACTATTCACTATAAAAACCACTTTACCTAATTTTTGCAACTTATGCTTTTTCTTGATTCAAAAACCCTTACCTTTTTGGGAGAATTCTTGAGATTTGTAAGAAGATCTTTTAGTTTATGCAATCTACTAGTTATTTCTATCAATATCTTCCATATATCTTCTTTCTAACTTGATTATTCAACATTCATCCATGTATTCAACCCCTATCTCCATTGATTTTGGGTTTGTTCTAATGGGTCTTGAGTAGTCATTTAGGGTTTAGAGATGGGGTAGATTAGGGTGATCCAAGGCTTGATTCATGGTGTTCAGGGTTTGATATTATTATATCCCTTCTTGTTTAGTGTGCTTAAGGTTAGATCTAGTTTGAGAAAGTGGGTCTAGATCATAAGGCATTTCATGCACACCAAGTTTTTGATGAAATGCATTGATGAACTATTCAAGAAATTTATGCTCCTAGCCTATGATAATAGTTGTCTAGGGTGTATCTTTGGTTGATCTTGTTTATATAAACTTAATACTTGCTAATCAATGATCCACAAATGAGATTTTGTTAATGGATTAGGTGATTAGCATAGTGATTAATTGCTTGAAAGAGAATTAGTCAAGTAAAGGGGTTTATGCCTAGGGATTAGCTTGTTTGTTTAAATGATCATCATGAATTGAACTTGGGTCATCTTATATCCTTAATCCCATCTTTGAATTTGTTTTTACTTATTGATTTACAGCTTGTTTAGTTGCTTTATTTGTTTTGAATTGGATACTTAATCACAAAACCCTTTTGATTAGCTTAACTTACATAGGTTCCTTGCATTCTTAATGCTTAGAATCATCTCCTAATACGGATTGATAACCTCTTATACTACTTGTATTTAGAGTTATTGATACCTCTTTAAGACCGAAAAGTCTTAGTATCAATTTAGCGCCATTGCCATATTGGGATTTGATTTTAACTTTGAGATTTAGGCTCTTTGTGAGATTAAGTATTATTTTCTACCAAGATTAATAATCTTCTTTACTTCCTATTGCTCTTTCTCTCTATAGGTGCATGCATACCCGTTCCCGTGGCAATACTAACCTCGTTGAACCAAGGGACGACATTGATCAACTTGAGAGGGGTTCAAGAGCAAGACGAAACCGAGTGAGAGTACAAGAAGAAGTTGGTAACGAAATGGAAGATCTTCATGAAATTCCACTTGGGAACATTCATGTTAACATTCCCCACCAAAGGAACAGTGGGAATGGGAACAACCAAGGAGGTGGTAGCAATGGAAACCATCACCAACCAAACTGTCCAAACCATCCACCAAGAGCTAGACACGTTGTTGGAGAAGGTGACGCCGCTAATGCTCACCAAAACCGGCAAGGCATTCAAGCTCCACCGGTGGAAAACAACAACTTCAAAGTGAAGCCGGGGGTGATCAACATGGTTTAAGCCAACAAGTTTCACGGATTGCCAATGGAGGATCCATTAGACCACATAGACCAATTTAACTGGATATGTGGTCTCACTAAGATCAATGGGGTCTCCGAAGATGGTTTCAAACTTCGTCTCTTCCCGTTCTCTTTAGGTGATAAGGCTCACCAATGAGAAAAGAACTTACCCCAAGGATCTATCATCTCGTGGGATGATTGTAAATGTGCATTTCTTGCCAAATTCTTTTCACCGGCTAGAACCGCCAAGCTTCGCAATGAGATTTCAAGCTTCACACAATGATCCAATGAGGCTTGGGCGAGATTTAGAAGCTACACTTCTCAATGCCCTCATCATGGCTTTAGCAACGCCTCTCTCCGTAGCACTCTCTATCGAGGTGCCTTGCCTAAGATCCGGATGCTACTTGACACATCATCAAACGGAAACTTCTTGGCTAAGGATGTTGAGGAAGCAATGGAGTTAGTAGAGAACTTGGCCCAAAGCGACGAGATATATGGCGACGATTATGACCGCGCCACAAGAACCACGAGCGACTTTGATGAGAACAACCGGGCCATGGACATGAAAGCGCGTAATGCAAAAGTTGGATAAGCAAGCCTCCATGATGGACAAGCAAGCCAACTTGATTGATAAACTCCTAGTGTCTTCTCAAAAGTCGGTTAGCTTTGTGGATGCTTATGATGAGAATCAAGGTTGCTATCAAGAGGAGAACGTGGACATGAACACCCAAGAGGAGGTGAATTACGTGGGGAACCAAGGGAACTACCAAAGACAAGGGTTCAACCAAAACTATAGGAACCACCCCAACTTCTCTTTCCGAAATACAAATGTTTTCAGAATCCACAAGACCAAGTCTACCCTCCACAATCTAATCAAGCTCAAGGAGTCCCACAAAAGCAATTCCAATCTCAAGGCCAAGCGTCTAACACCAACCAACAAGGTTATGTCCCAAGTAACCAATTCCAAGGGAACCAAAGTGGATTCCAACCCAAAGCTCCACCCGGTTTTCAAGGCCAAAATCAAGGGTTTGTGCTACAAGGTCAAGCAACTACGTCTAAACCGCAAGAGCTTGACTTGAACTCCATGTTCCAACAGTTACTAAAGGGACAAGCGGAGATCAATACATGGGTAGATTGCTCCTACACCGACCTCAACAACAAGATTGAGGCTTTAAACTCCAAGGTCAAACACATGGAGACCAAGGATGCCTCATCTTCTTCACTTGCTCAAGGCACTTTGCCCGGTAAACCCGTACCAAACCCCAAGGAATATGTGAATGCTATCACCCTAAAGAGTGGCACGGTCTTACCCACAAGAGATGTCCCTTCTACTCTCAACGTGGACGTTGAGAACCAAAGTGGGGGGGGGGGGGGGGGTGGAACTTCAAGAAGATGAAGACTTGGTTGAGGACGTGGTAGTGAGAGGTCAAGACAAGGGAAAACGGGTTGAAGAGGTGAAGACCAAGGCCGTGGTTCAAGAAGCGCCTAAAAAGAAAGAGAGTGTATTTGCGCCAAAACCTTATGTGCCTAAGTTACCTTTCCCGGGGAGTTTCAAGAAACAACTCATGGAAAAGTACAAGGCGGTCTTCGACAAGCAAATGGAGAAGGTCGAACTTACAATGCCATTAGTTGATGCCTTTCTACTTGTACCCCAATATGCAAAATTCCTCAAGGATGCCGTGAAGGAAAGGGCCAAGGAAATGGAATCCATGGTAATCTTGACCCAAGAGTGTAGTGCCACCATCCAAAGGAAGGTGGTATCAACAAAACTTGGAGATCCCGGTTCATTCACCCTTCTGTATGCCCTTGGACCCTTGGCCTTCGACAATTTTCTTTGTGACCTTGGAGTAAGCGTTAGCGTTATGCCATTCTCGGTTGCAAAGAGGTTGGGTTTCACGAGGTACAAAGCTTGCAACATCTCGTTGATATTAGCGGATAGGAGTGTGAGGGTACCCATTGGTTTGCTTGAAGATCTCCCAATAATGGTTAGAGACTTCATCGTCCCCACAGAGTTTGTTGTTCTTGAAATGGATGAGGAGCCAAAGGATCCAATTATCTTTGGAAGACCGTTTTTGGCAACTGCGGGAGCCATTATTGACGTGAGAAAGGGCAAGATTGACTTGCACTTGGAAAAAGGTGAAGTCCTCGAGTTCAACATCAACAACGTGATGAAGAAGCCCACCATAAATGGGCAATGTTTCTACATAGAGATAATGGATGAACTCGCGGATGAGTTGCTTGAAGAGTTGAGTATTGAAGACGGTTTGCAAGTGGTTTTGACACACGAGCACGGTGTGCATGGATTCTTGGATGTAGAAAGCCAAGGATATGAGCTACTCATGGACTTGCACAAGCCGGTTGAAAGAGAGATGCCATTTGTAGAGTTGGGTAACCGAGTAACAAGGTTTGAAGTTGGGTCAAGCATGGGCACGATTCAAGAGAGCTATGCGTTGGTCGTGGAAGAAACTAGCAAGGGTAAGTCTAGTTTTGAGGATGACGATTGGAGCGAGCTCGAAGCCCCTAAGGTGGACCTAAAGTAACTTCCCGTTGGGCTAAGGTATGCGTTCTTAGGTCCCAACGAGTCTTACCCGGTTATTGTAAATGACAGTTTGAACGAAAATGAACTATCATCCCTCTTAGTTGAACTTAGGAAGTATAGGAAAGCCATCGGTTATTCTTTGGATGACATCAAAGGTATTTCCTCTACTTTATGCACACATAGAATCCATCTAGAAGATGAATCAAAGATTTCTATTGAACATCAAAGGAGGTTGAATCCAAATTTGAAGGAAGCTGTAAAGAAAGAGATTCTTAAGCTTATAGATGCGGGTATTATCTACCCAATATCGGATAGTACTTGGGTCTCACCGGTTCATTGTGTCCCTAAGAAAGGAGGGGATAACGGTTGTTAAAAATGAAAGGGATGAAATGATACCTACTAGGACAATAACCGGGCATAGGATGTGCATTGACTATAGGAAGCTAAATTCATCTACTCGTAAGGATCACTTTCCATTACCTTTCATAGATCAAATTCTTGAACGTTTAGCTAATCATCTGTTTTATTGTTTTCTAGGCGTTTATTCGGGTTTCTTTCAAATTTCCATACACTCGAACGACCAAGAGAAGACGACTTTCACATGCCCTTATGGTACTTTCGCATATCGAAGGATGCCATTTGGACTGTGTAATGCACCAGCAACATTCCAACGGTGCATGATGTCTATTTTCTCGGATCTTATTGAAGACATGGTAGAAGTTTTTATGGACGACTTCTCCGTGTATGGCTCTTCGTTTAGTGTTTACTTGTCTAATCTTTGTAGGGTCTTGTAACGATATGAGGAGGCGAACTTGGTACTCAATTGGGAGAAGTGCCATTTCATGGTACGTGAGGGCATCGTGCTTAGGCATAAGATCTCCGAGAAGGGGATTGAGGTAGACAATGCCAAGATAGAGGTCATGGTTAGCTTGGAGCCACCAAGGACGGTTAAGGATGTCCGAAGCTTTTTGGGTCATGCGGGATTCTATCACCGTTTCATCAAAGACTTCTCGAGGATCACAAGGCCTCTCACTAGGCTACTTTGCAAGGATGTTGTGTTCAACCTTGATGACGAGATTATGGTGGCGTTCTCGGAGATAAAGAAAGCGTTGGTTAGTGCTCCCATTGTCCAAGCCCCGGATTGGTATATTCCTTTCGAGATTATGTGTGACGCGAGTGACTTCGCGGTTGGAGCCGTCTTAGGCCAAAGGAAGGACAAGAAGACCAACGTCATCTAATACGCAAGTAGAACTTTTGATGACACTCAAGCTCGGTACGCCACCACGGAAAAAGAATTGCTAGCGGTAGTCTTTCCATGGAAAAGATTCGGTCTTATGTTGTGGGTTCAAAGGTGATTGTTTACACCGACCATGCAGCATTGAGGTACATCCATGCTAAAAAAGACAAAAAGCCAAGACTACTCTGATGGATCTTGCTCTTGCAAGAGTTTGATATGGAAATTGTGGATAAGAAAGGTATTGAGAACGGGGTCGCAGATCACCTATCAAGGTTGAGGATTGAGGACCTAGTTCCAATAAATGACAAGCTCCCCGAGGAGAGTCTCATGGTTATTAGTGTCTTGAGGAAAGGGATTGAGGCTGTGAAAGGTATTGAGAGTGCTAACGATTTAGAAGATGACAAACTTCCTTGGTATGAGGATTATATCAACTATCTAGCTTGCGGGAGAAAACCACCAAGGTTGGATGGATATCAAAGGAAGAAGTTCTTTAGGGACATCACACGGTTCTATTGGGATGAGCCTTACTTGTATACTCTTTGTAAGGACAAGCTCTATAGGAGATGTATCCCCGATGAGGAAGTTGGTGGTATCTTGATGCAATGCCACGGTTCGTCGTATGGAGGTCACTTCGCTTCTTTCAAGACAGTTGCTAAGGTTCTACAAGCGGGGTTTTGGTGGCCGACGATGTTTAAGGACGCCCAAGACTTTGTATCGAGGTGTGATGCTTGGGAAAGGAAAGGAAGCATTAGTAAACGGGATGAAATGCCCCCAAAATCTTATCCTTGAGGTGGAAGTCTTTGACGTGTGGGGGATAAACTTCATGGGTCCTTTCTCTTCTTCTTATGGGAACCAATATATATTGGTGGCAGTAGATTATGTGTCTAAGTGGGTCGAGGCAATTGCAAGCCCGACCAATGATGCGAAAGTTGTTTAAAAGATGTTTAAGACCATAATCTTCCCACGGTTTGGGGTTCCACGGGTCGTGATTAGTGACGGAGGGAGCCACTTCATCAATAAGGTATTCGAGGGTCTACATAAGAAGCATGGGGTCAAGCATAAGGTAACCACGCCTTACCATCCTCAAAACGAGCGGAAAAGTAGAGGTTTCCAACCGGCAAATCAAAGCCATTTAGAGAAGACGGTTGGAAGTTCAAGAAAAGATTGGTCCAACAAGCTTGATGATGCGTTGTGGGCATATCGAACCGCCCTCAAGACACCTATAGGGACTACCCCGTTCAATCTTCTCTATGGTAAAGCTTGTCACTTGCCGATTGAGTTAGAGTACAAGGCCTTGTGGGCGGTGAAACTTCTCAACTTCGATTTAAACACCGCACAAGAGAGGCGATTGATTCAACTCCAAGAGTTAGATGAGATTAGGCTAGAGGCCTATGAGAGCTCAAGGATCTACAAGGAACAGACCAAGGCATTCCATGACCTAGTGCTATTGAAGATCTTGCGAAAGGACTTCAAAGTTGGAGACCTAGTGATACGATCCTCCCAAAAACGGCACACTCGAGATCGGTACAAGAACGGATAATCCTTGGATCCAAATTTGCGGAAAGAATTGGACAAGGCGGGGGAATGAATGGCTGCGTCGAGAGCTATGAAAGGCACTCGGTAAACCTGAACCGAAGGCTAACCACCTAAGGAACGTTGTGACTCTTCGGCTAACCACCTCGGAATCGATTGTGAATGTTGGATATGACTCACCAACAAACGAACAACGGATATGACACACCGCGGGATGATCAATGGCTAACCACCAAGTGATCGATTTGATTTCGTTGGCTAAACACCAAAGAGATCGAAAAAGTTCCAAAGGAACAAGAGAGAAACTTCTCAAAAGAGTTTATAAAATTGGATTGAATTGAAATGAAAGATTACAAAGAGTATTTATAGAGAAAGAATGTGAAGGGGTGAAGAAGAAAGCACTAAAAACAATGCATGGGAAATAACAAAGTCAAATAAATGTGAAGACTAAGACCAAAGACTTTGACTAGAAGGGTTGAATGTCTCTTGGGCTGCTTTGACTAGTCTCCCTCGGATTTGATCCCTCGGATTGGATCCCTCAGAAAATCTCCCCGGGAAATCCCTCGGAAAAGTCCCTCGGAAATAATCCCTCGGAAAAGTCCCTCGGAAATAATCCCTCGGAAAAAGTCCATCGGAATTCAACTTGCGATTGGGCCGAAACGTAAATGCAAGCCGTTGCCTCGTTAAAACCTCCACTCGGAAAACCCATTGGGACAAAACCGAGCACAGGAAAAAGAGTACAACAACGTATACTTGCGGCCAATCCTCGAGAATAATCCATGATGAACTCGGACCATGTTGTAGATGGAGTGTGAGTGTTGAGCTCGGATTATGTTGAAGACGATGTGCGGGAGCTCGCTCCAACAGGAATTCGAAACATGTTGAATCTTCTTGTATCTTGACGGCTTCAAGGAATAGGTGAGCTTCCTGGGAACATCCTGGATGACAGAGAGGGTGTCCAAAACGCAGCACCTTGGACAGAAGATCCGTTGAGAAGTTACAGCTCCGAAATGAAGCAAGTCGAGGATCCGTTGGGTTTGAACTTGAATAACTCCCAAATGAAAAACGGTATCGACTTGATTCCAACTCTCCATGAACCTCTTATGGATCAAGATTGTAGAACAGGTTGATTTGTAGCCTAACGCCTCCTGGTTTGGTTTGAAACGTCCAAAGAAGTCACGCACGTCCAAATCAGGCAAGCTGGGAATCACCCGAGTTGTAAATTGCATAACTCCTTCTTCTGAATTCGGATTGATCTGATTCCACTTCGAGGAGCTCTCTATGTGAGCTGAGAATGTTTTCCAAGTGATCTCATATGCTGAATCATCGTGGTTAAATTTAGACGCTCCAAGAAAGGCACATGTGTCCTGATTGACTCCGTTGCGACTTGTGGGGTGCGTTTGATGGAATTTTGGATCATCTATGGGACTGTTGACCTCAACAATATCCTTTGTATCAAGCTCAGCTACAAGCTCAGGTTCAAGCTCGGCCATGTTCATATCATCCTCCCCCAGTTGAAAAAGATTTGTCCTCAAATCTGCATTAAATGGGATTAAGTTAGAATCGTTGAAACTTGAACTTAGATTATACTCACCTTGCAAGTATATCTTGTATGCATCATCAGTGATCAGCTCCTGGATTTGAAGTGGGTCTTCACTTCTTGTAATTATTTTGGATTTTCTTTGGCTCTTTCTCATAAGAAACCAAATCCAGTCACCGGGCTCAAAAACCATGTTATGTCGCCTCTCATTAGCTCGCGTAGCATACTGCTCATTTCTCAAATGCTTCCATGGGTCACAATCAACTTGGATGGTAAACTTCAGTAGCCACAAGTTAGATAACCACGTTTCTGGTGCATGAGCTTTCATTCCTTGAGTTTGTATACCCTGTGCTTTCTCAACAAAGACTCGAAACACAAAATCATATGTGCAAAAATTATACTTATTCAACCTAGAAATCGGTTTCTCTTTCAGACTATCTACAACAAATCCCAAGTGATCAACATGCTTATCAAAGATTTTATTGTAGACCAGAATGTCTTTAATGTAGACAAAATCGAAAATCTCAATGAAAGATCTAAAAACATGCGAAATTTTATTGGTCTTAAGACATGGGTTCAAATGCACTTTCATAGAGAATCTATCAACAAAAATAGAATCTCTAATTGATTGATTAAGCTCATACAATTTATCCTCATCAATAAAACATCCATGCCTAAAGAACTTCTCATGTGAAAACTTTTCACAAGTTTGAAACACGGCTTTAAAATCAGACTTGTAAAACTTTTCCGTGTGTTCAAAATCTAGCAACTTTTCATCGGGAATGGAAAGTAATTATTCATACCTCCTAGGCATAGCCTTATTCACCACGTTTTTCTTACTCTCCTTGCACTGGATGACATAGGAAAATGCCTCAAAGGGTGCTCCGGGATCAAAGACAATATGATGCTCATTTCCTTGGATAGGTGGGAAACTTCTTGAGTTGTCTTCATGGAAAAGATCTTTATAACCCTGTAAAATAAAAATCACTTCACTCGGCAGCACCGGTGTAATATTAGTCAAGCTTATAAAAGCTTCTTTATAGTCAAAAATAATCAAAGGTTGTTTTGACGAAGAACTCTTAACCTCATCGGTTCTCACAAGAAAATTTGAATTTCTCACGGGTTTGCTCTCAAAGGACTTTGGTTGGGTTTTTCTCAAAGAATCACTCTCATTTTGGTGAGAAGTGTTTAGGGAATCACTCAAAACGTTTACCTCATCCTCAGATGCATACTCCTCATAATCGTCATAGATGGGTGCGGAATCAAGCTCCTCCTCATCATAGTCGTCATAAATAGGTGCGGTTTCAAGCTCCTTTTGTTTCTGCTCCTCGGACAAAGATAGAAGTGAAAAAGAAACCACTTCGTCTGCTCTTAACTCTAGCTCTCCATTGTTGGGAAGAACCACGGTTTTCTTGTTAGAGCATTCCTTTGCATAGTGTCCTCTCCCTTGACACTTAAAACACTTCTGATTTGGCTCACGATGGTTTCTTTCTTGCCTAGCCGGCACCCTAACATTAAGAGCGGCCATTTGCTCTCTCACCTCGGTTAGGACTTGGACCATGTTGTCCATCTTACGATCCAAAGCGGCTTCACGCTTTCTTCTCGAACGTGAAGTAGCGGTTTTTCTTTCATTAAACATTTTTCCTCGCAAAAAGAAACAAACACGTTAGTAAAAAATCCTCACAAGTGTTTCTCTCAAATTTGTTCACACAACTCTCGTAATATCCTCACAACACACTAGAAGTTCTCCTCGGTTCTTAAGGAACTAAAATCGAAACAAATCGATGGTAGTTTTAAAAACCAAATCGTCAAACTAGAAAAGATAGGAAGTGAAGAATTACGAATCAAATATATATATATATATATATATATATATTTTTTTTTTTTTATTTTTTTTTTCTTTTTTTTTTTTTTTTTTTATCACGATTTTTTTTTTTTTGATTTAATACAAAAGATAGAAAAGAAAAGAAGAAGAATATGAAGAGATAGAAAATGGATAGATGTTACCGATAATCAAGAGCGTGGCTCTGATACCACTTGATACGATCCTCCAAAAAACGGCACACTCGAGATCGGTAGAAGAACGGATAATCCTTGGATCCAAATTCGCGGAAAGAATTGGACAAGGCGGAGGAATGAATGGCTGCGTCGAGAACTATGAAAGGCACTCGGTAAACCTGAACCGAAGGCTAACCACCTAAGGAACGTTGTGACTCTTCGGCTAACCACCTCGGAATCGATTGTGAATGTTGGATATGACTCACCAACAAACGAACCACGGATATGACACACCGCGGGATGATCAATGGCTAACCACCAAGTGATCGATTTGATTTCGTAGGCTAACCACCAAAGAGATCGAAAAAGTTCCAAAGGAACAAGAGAGAAACTTCTCAAAATAGTTTATAAAATTGGATTGAATTGAAATGAAAGATTACAAAGAGTATTTATAGAGAAAGAATGTGAAGGGGTGAAGAAGAAAGCACTAAAAACAATGCATGGGAAATAACAAAGTCAAATAAATGTGAAGACTAAGACCAAAGACTTTGACTAGAAGGGTTGAATGTCTCTTGGGCTGCTTTGACTAGTCTCCCTCGGATTTGATCCCTCGGATTGGATCCCTCGGAAAATCTCCCCGGGAAATCCCTCGGAAAAGTCCCTCGGAAATAATCCCTCGGAAAAGTCCCTCGGAAATAATCCCTCGGAAATAATCCCTCGGAATTCAACTTGCGATTGGGCCGAAACGTAAATGCAAGCCGTTGCCTCGTTAAAACCTCCACTCGGAAAACCCATTGGGACAAAACCGAGCACATGAAAAGAGTACAACAACTTACACTTGCGGCCAATCCTCAAGAAGAATCCATGATGAACTCGGACCATGTTGTAGATGGAGTGTGAGTGTTGAGCTCGGATTATGTTGAAGACGATGTGCGGGAGCTCGCTCCAACGGGAATTCGAAACATGTTGAATCTTCTTGTATCTTGACGGCTTCAAGGAATAGGTGAGCTTCCTGGGAACATCCTGGATGACAGAGAGGGTGTCCAAAACGCAGCACCTTGGACAGAAGATCCGTTGAGAAGTTACAGCTCCGAAATGAAGCAAGTCGAGGATCCGTTGGGTTTGTACTTGAATAACTCCCAAATGAAAAACGGTATCGATTTGATTCCAACTCTCCATGAACCTCTTATGGATCAAGATTGTAGAACAGGTTGATTTGTAGCCTAACTCCTCCTGGTTTGGTTTGAAACGTCCAAAGAAGTCACGCACGTCCAAATCAGGCAAGCTGGGAATCACCCGAGTTGTAAATTGCATAACTCCTTCTTCTGAATTCGGATTGATCTGATTCCACTTCGAGGAGCTCTCTATGTGAGCTGAGAATGTTTTCCAAGTGATCTCATATGCTGAATCATCGTGGTTGAATTTAGACGCTCCAAGAAAGGCACATGTGTCCTGATTGACTCTGTTGCGACTTGTGGGGTGCGTTTGATGGAATTTTGGATCTTCTCTGTGACTGTTAACCTCATCAATATCCTTTGGATCAAGCTCAGCTACAAGCTCAGGTTCAAGCTCGGCCATGATCATATCACCTAGTATTCAACTCTCGGTTGAAGCTTTTTCCCGGGAATCTCAAGTCAAGATGGTCTGGACCGTTCGAGATCAAGGAGGTGAGGCCATATGGGGCCGTGGTACTTGTGAACAAGAGTGGCCAAGAATTCATTGCAAATGGCCAAAGACTCAAACCATACCATGCCAAGAAGAGGGAGGCTTAATCCCTCTCGATGATGTTCCCCGGGTGGATTGGACCGGCTCGATTGCACATAGTTGGGAAATTTTGAATTTAGACAGGGATTTCCCCCGGGGGGAGTGGACCGCTTCGAATGCGCACGGTCCAGTTTTTCCCGATTGAGACCGCGCGGAATGGACCGGCCCAATGGCAAGCGTTTGAGAAATTTTAAATTTCAAAACTATCTAATGTCATTTGTTTTGTCTTATTTTGAGTCTTGCATTGTATAGCATATTATATCTCTTATTTTTGGGTCTCTTCCTTTGATTTATTTCACACCGGAACGGTGTGATTTAAGTTTGGGGGAGGGACCGGTATCTAATGTCATTTGTTTTGTCTTATTTTGAGTTTTGCATTTTGGGTCTCATGCATTCATCTAAGGCATAGAAGAAAAAAAATTGAAAATTTTGAAAATTAAAACACAAAAAGAAGTCATTTAGGTTGTCATTTAGGATGCATTTGCATTTGTACATTGAGTCTAGGATTGCATACTTAGGATTCATTGCATATGCATGAGAATAATGATGAATCTTCCTTGTAGGATAGCACTTTAAGAAATTGATTCAATGCCCACGTTCGTAGTTGTTTGATGCATTTAATTGAGTATGAAAGTAAAGATGCACCATTTTTAGTTCTCATGTATCATCATACTAGCCTTGATTGAAGCATGCTTGAATTGAATCCAACCTCATCTAAGTGATAACCCTAATCTTGACTTGTAATTATTGTGTTTATGCAATTTTGAATGAATTTGTGGATCACTTATACATACTTGGATAATCGTTTCCCTTTCACCACTATTTTTTGTCCAAATAGTCATATCCCATCATTGGAATGGTTTCCCCTACCTTAACCTCAACCTTTTTTCTAGCCATTGTTATTAGTGTGTGAATTGTGAGGCCTTTCTTTCGAACAAACTTAGCAAAACGTGTTAGGTTTAGGGCGACAAGAGGGAATTCTCGTGTAGACTTAGCTCCATCATCACGGAGCTAATCTAGGAATAGGCTAGTTAGGATGGTGGTTCTTGATTTAAGTTTGGGGGAACGGTTCGAAACTTGGGGAATAGGTATGTTCGGAATGGTAATGTGGATTGGAAAAGATGAAAAGGGGGGAAAGGAAAAGGGGATCGGATTTATATAGATTGGTTGGTACAAAAAGAAAATAATAAGACTAGCTATAACAATAAGATAGCTTAAAACGATTTAAGAAAAAAGAAGGAAGCCGAAAAGGCCAAAGCATCAAAGATGAGGAGAGGCGTGAACAAAAATGAAGAAAAGAAGAGCTAAGTCAAAACAAGGAAGCACCAAACCATGACATCAAGGAAGAAGAAGTCGATCCCCAATGATAGAAGAAGGTGAAGCGAAAACACAAGAAGCATGTGTGGGTTTGAGAAGGCAAAATGCCTTGGGATGAAAAGGGTAGCTTAGGATGTGAGCACAACGGGTTAGAAGGCTTTAGGTTAGAGATACTCTAGGCATTTGGGTAGATGAGAATTCTCCCTTGTATGCATAGGTTGCCTTTTACCTTTAGCATTTTGCTAAAGTTTGTTCATTCCATGAGAGATCATTGCACTTGATTACCGATGCATGATAATGAGATCACCTTCACCTCATAACCAAACCCTTAGCCAAACGAATTCGATTTGACATTGCATAAACATGATTCATGGTTACACCACTAATGAATGTTAAGGGGTTGGAGAATATGATTGTTTGTGTAGATTGGGGTTTGGATTTAATACATGATGAAATAGGAATGGCTAACTCCTTTGGAGTAGACTCTCTTGTAGACCTTTGAAATAGACGTTGAATATGATTTCTTTTTATGCTACTTGTAGATTTTAGTTCCCACCTTCAAACCTCTCTCCTTACTTTTTTTTATTTGTTTGCTTGAGGGCAAGCAAATGAGTAAGTTTGGAGGAGTTGATATCCTCTCATTTTAGCCTTCATAGCATACATTTTACTTTGCATTTTGGGTCACATTCGAGCATATCTAGGTCTTTCATGCATGTTTTGGTCTTGTTTAGAGAATATGATGTTTTGCATTAGGTCTTAGAGTGTCTTGCATGTTATGGAGTATATTCTAGGTACTTTGGAGCGGTTCGGAGATGTTCGGGAAGTCTCAAGGCTCAAGAAAGATCAGCTACGGATTCAGAGAAGGACTTAGCACGGAATCGGAATATCTTCGTCGACTGAACCGACTAACATCTGGGCGGTCCAATCGAGGCGGTCCCAACACAGGGATCTTAACCGGTGATATGCTCAAATTAATACCCTAACAGTACTAAAGCAGTAGTTGTAATATAGCTAGGGGTCGAACCACAAAGACTCACAGAGATGCACAATAGATTGTATAGTATCGAATTAAGCTAAGCCAAACAGATGTAATTGAAAGCAGTGCAGAAATTAAAAGGGTTGTAATTCAATTGGGAAAATATAGGCTCAGGGTATTTCTCAGGAAATCAATGAATGCAGATAAACTAACTAACAGGATTCAGATTTAGCGCAGTTCTTGAACTCAAATCACTAAGGTATAATTAACCAACTGTCGTTGCAAGAATTATCTAAATCTAAATCCTAGGAATTCCAAATCTCTTTGCGAATCCTAAAGTCTAAATCAGCTTTAAAGTTCATGTTTGATATGTTCACAAATCAATTAAACAAAATCTCTTTGCGAATAATCAATTTGCTCACCTAGGTTCTATCAGGTAATTAATCGCACTGTCGTGCCTAATCAATTATCCTAAGATCTAAGTTCCAGATTCGTCAACCTAGAATTAGCCTTGAACACAACCTAAGCGAAGAACTAATTCAGATGGTGAATCCTATAAATTAATCAACCTAGCATTCAGAGAAAACCCTTATGAGAAAACCCTTAACCTAAAGTGGATCTACTCAGACATGGAGAATGAAACAATCAACATAACTGAATAAATCATCAATAAATCAGAAAGAATAACAAGATGGTTTTGAGATCTGATCTCGGACGAAGGGAGATTCAGACTTGTCTCTCTAAAACCAAAGTAAAATCAAACACACAAAATAAAGCTTAGCCTAAAAGTGGCTGAAAACCTAATTTATAAGCTAAAACACATTCTGTGCCATCTTGTAATAATCAAAGTCTACTGGGCACTTTTGCAATTCTTCAAGTCTTGGAAAACTCGCGGGTCGTGTCTTACCTCGATGAGTATCAATCGATACCAGGGGGTATCGATCGATGCTTGTCGTGAAATCAGGTACTCAGCAACACGAACTTCTGCCTTGCTCCAAACTGCTCCAGAAAGCTCCAATAATTCCAATAATGCTCTGAACGTGCTATAACCTGTAAAAGACTCTAAAGGACTACAAAACACTAGAAAGACTCTATAAAAAGGACTTATATCATGGCCTAAACAGGGAAAAAACCATGATATATCAACTCCCCCAGACTTAGCCTTTGCTTTCCCTCAAGCAAATAGAAGACTAAACAGAGAAAGAGGTTTGAAAACGCGGAGACTCACCTGTTCATGAACCATCGAAATGACCCTCTTTCCAAGTACCCAAATGTTACCTAATTAGCTTTTGATCTAACCACCATGTACTTCTCCGTAGACATTCGCAACTTTTCCAGACTCCACACATTATCCCACAACATTGTTCAAATAAAACCCTCATCGCCAGTTTCATCGCTGCAGCCAATGTTCAAGAACCTTCTAGATTCTTTACCATACAATATCATGACAAGGAACCTCCATTTTTCACACTTTTTTGGTATTATTTCTCTCCCCCAGACTTATTTCTTATTATGTTCTTTCTTTTATTTTCAGCTTTGCATATACACATCAAGGTATGAGAAGCGAGTATTGATGGTGTTTGCCACCAAATCCCCGGTTCTTCCCTCTCTATGTATCAAAGGATGTAGGCGAATAATGGCATCATAGGAAAATCATAGCCTCGCTTCCAATCCTTTGTGTGACCATTCCCTCTTAAGTAGAATAATGGGATCGCTGGAAATTTTCCTAACCCTCTACTCAGAAGAAAATCATTTCAATCTTTTATGCTCATATTTATCAACTTATAACAGGGGGGAGAAATACCATAACTCTAAACACATGGGTTCTTTTATCAGATATGAATGATGAATCAAGCTCTATGAACACTAACCATATCGATGAAGTGCAAAAGTTGTCTCAGGTTTCAGAAGAACTCTGCTGGAGACATGGATGTTTTCTAGTCAACTGGTCAGTCTTTGGATTTTTCATTAGTCGATCTAGAACTGATCCTGTAACACTGTGCACTCAAAAACAAAATCAAATCAATAGGTTCAAGCACAGGATCATCATCTCCAACAAGTTTTGACTAGATAAAACGACAATTTTTATTTATTTTATGACTCTAAGAAAAAAAAACACATTGTCAGCAGACACCTCCCCCAGACTTGAACAACACTGTCCCCAGTGTTATCTAGCCTAAAGTCAGTGAAAGAAAACAAAAGAACAGAATAAAATTGGGAAAAACAAGAAGTTACCTTGGTGGAACATCGAGTATCGATCGACACACAGTCTGGTATCGATCGATACCAGACTTAAATCGACATGAACCTGTCTCAATCGTGTAGGGCATCGATCGACACTCAGGCGATTTCGAGTTTGCTCCTTGTTTATCCTGACACAAACAAAAAACGAACGAAAATAAAAAGAAAAACGACTCAAAAACAGACTCACAAGTGGGTTGCCTCCCACCAAGCGCTCGTTTAACGTCAATAGCTTGACTGTAACGCCCCTCAGGCTGGATAAGAGTGAGAGCTTGCATCAAAACAGGCTCCACAACTCGACATTGCTAGCTTCAGAGTTTTGTTCAGCATACTTTCCACAAACTCATGTCCTTTCTCTTTCAGCTCCGAAGTAAGAAGAATTCTAGCCTTGGATAATGGCTTTGAAGCTCCTTTGCACTTCACCTTGTACTCAATCAAATCTCTGTTACACTTCTGAGGGATCAATGTAACATGGGGATCGTTGACTCTTTTGCTCTTGGCCTTCCTCTTTGTTGCCTTAGCCTTCTTGACAACTTCCTTGGGGATGCTGGGCGGTTCAGCTGAACTGTCTGTGATAGTTGGCTCATCAGGAGGTTCTTCCAAAAGATCAATTGCTAGCGACTCTCCTGTGACAACCTTGATGCTAGAGACACGTGTGGGAACACTCATAGGGGGAATGACATCATAATGGACCCCTCCGTCAATGTAAAAGAAAGAGATTCTCTTATTAGGCGTGTCTATGATTGCGCCAGCAGTAGCCATAAATGGTCGTCCCAGGAGTATAGGCATACTAGATATCGCACTCATCTCCACAACCTGAAAATTAGTCGGCACCAGACAATCTCCTACTATGACCAGCAAAGCAGAGATTGTACCGTATGGAAGTGAGGTGGAGTCGTTCGCGAATGTGATAGATACCTTTGAAGATCGAATATCAGCGCCCAACCGTTCTGCAATTGCCCTTGAGATGACATTGAGACTAGCCCCTGAGTCAACGAGAGACTCTTTAAACTCGACTCCAGAGATAGAGCATGGTACCGCGAATTTCCCTGGGTCTTCCTTCTGTGTCAATTGCCGCAGCAGAGGTGTACCTCTGGCCTTAATGAAGAGTGCCTTGATCTCTTCCTCAGTTTCTCTGCAATCTTTGAAGTGACTTAGCAGAGGACGGCACTCTAGATCTTCTTCAAAATATGATTCATGGGAGATCCTTCGTACCATCTTCTAAAAGCCACGCAGCTGCTTTGGAGTGATAGGATCTCTGAGGTGTTTAGGAATAGGATTCAGCTTCTTGGGCTTGCGAACTCTTTCTGCAATCAACTCAGGTGTTTTCAAAATTTCTGGCTCGTTCTGCGAGGGGTATCGATCGACACCAGGTAGGGTATCGATCGATACTCTTGCTGTTGAATCGTCTCTGGCAGATACATAATCATCAGAAAGAAGCTCCACATTCTGCTTATTCAGCAAATACTTGCATCTAGCGTCTTCCCATTCCTTCCTTGTCAGCTTAGGAAGTATAGGATAAGGCATCTTGGGTATATAGACTCGTTCTGCTACTACTTGAGGCGCCACAGTCGAAATCTCAGGCACCTCCTCAGAAATCGCCTCAGTATCGACCGACACCTTGGGAGTATCGATCGATACACAGGTTTTTGGATCCATTCGAGCAAGTGTCTGGGCTGGTATCGATCGATACATGCTGGTATCGATCGATGCTTGTGCGCTTTCTAAATCATCTTCGAAATTTTCTGCACTTGACCTGATCGCATTGACGTGTTATCTTGGATTTTCAGTTCTCCCTGGAAGAAAACCTTCTTGCCTCTGCACAGCTGATGCGGTCTGAGCGACCTGAGTTTCCAGCTTCCTCTGACTAAGGTTGACAGCTTCAAATTTCCCATTCAGGTGGTCAATTTTCCCATTGAGATCAGTGTACAGATGGTCAATCTTCCCATTGAAATCCACTTGCAGTTTTTGCTGTCCCTAAAGAATCTGCTCAAGCATGGATTCCATCTTATTGTCCGTAGACTTTGGAGGTATGGGCTGGTACGAAGAGTTCCCGTAATTTCGAGTGTTGTTGCTGAAGTTCCGGTTGTTGTTGTACCCAAATTGCTGACCCTGAAATCCAGAACCACCAACATAGTTAACATCCTCCACTTCATCCTCAGCAGCAAAGTGCACAGCCTTCTTCGACTTTCCGATCAGAAAATCCAGCTTGGCTTGAACTGCAGCAATCTGCGATCCATCAATTCCGCCAGCTTGCTTCATCTGCTCGAAATCAGCGTTCTTGGTGCTATTGCTAGACGCCAAGTTCTCAATTAGCACAACTGCATCATTTGGATATCTGGTGTTGAAATTTCCATTACTCGCAGTATCCAGAGCCATCTGGTACCTCCAATCGATCCCTCTATAGAAAGTACCCAGCAGCTGAACCTGATTGAACCCATGGTGCGGACAATCCCTCTGATATGACTTGAAATGAATCCAGGCTGCCTTGAGTCCCTCTGTTGGACCTTGAGAAAATTGTGAAATTTTGTTCCTGAGCTCTTCAGACCTTGCATCATCATAGAAATTGCACAGGAATGCATTCTTGGTCTCATCCCATGTAGTTAGAGAATCAGGAGCTAACTGTTTCAGCCAATAAGCAGCTTCCCCATCAAGAGAGTATGGGAAGAGTTTGCAGAATAGGAACTCATTGGGCACTCCATTGTACTTCATACCAGTGACCAAATCCTCGAACCTCTCGATATGATCCATGGGATGCTCATGAGGTAGGCCATGGAAAGGGCTCTGACTCACGAGAGCGTAGTACGCAGGCTTCAGCTCGAAATCGTTCCTCTGAAAAGTTGGGATGTGAATCGCAGATCGATTGGCATAGAACTGATCAGGTCTGTTTTGCTCGCCAAGTGTCCTAGCTCGACCACCTGCAGCATTCCCAACGTTGGCGCGCCCATCTAGCGCGACAATCACAATAACAGCAGCAGGGACAACGACGTTTCCAGCTTCATCAAGTCGCTGCCCTCTCTCATTGCACACATGACCCTCTTGGTCTCTCAGAACCCCAGCTTCATCATCTCTTAAAACCACTGGGTTGTTCATCCCTGATGTTTGTTTGGTCTTTCTGTTTGTGCGTTCCACAAGCGCTAGCTGTTCCAATGACAGTCCAACTAGCTTAGTGCTCTTGTTGCTTCTGGTTTCACGAACAGGCATACACCTGAAAACAAAACACTAGACAAGGCACGTAAGTAACCAAAAAAAACGTTGAGTATCGATCGATACCATCAAAAGAAGACGACGAGTATCGACCGATACTACAGAGTATCGATCGATGCCGACGAACTTATTCGAAATTCTCAAACTAAAATTTAATGGCGAATTGAGTCCCCGGCAACGGCGCCAAATTTGATATGCTCAAATTAATACCCTAACAGTACTTAAGCAGTAGTTGTAATATAGCTAGGGGTCGAACCACAAAGACTCACAGAGATGCACAATAGATTGTATAGTATCGAATTAAGCTAAGCCAAACAGATGTAATTGAAAGCACTGCAGAAATTAAAAGTGTTGTAATTCAATTGGGAAAATATAGGCTTGGGGTATTTCTTAGGAAATCAATGAATGCAGATAAACTAACTAACAGGATTCAGATTTAGCGCAGTTCTTGAACTCAAATCACTAAGGTATAATTAACCAACTGTCGTTGCAAGAATTATCTAAATCTAAATCCTAGGAATTCCAAATCTCTTTGCGAATCCTAAAGTCTAAATCAGCTTTAAAGTTCAAGTTTGATATGTTCACTAATAAATTAAACCAAATCTCTTTGCGAATAATCAATTTGCTCACCTAGGTTCTATCAGGTAATTAATCGCACTGTCGTGCCTAATCAATTATCCTAAGATCTAAGTTCCAGATTCGTCAACCTAGAATTAGCCTTGAACACAACCTAAGCGAAGAACTAATTCAGATGGTGAATCCTATAAATTAATCAACCTAGCATTCAGAGAAAACCCTTATGAGAAAACTCTAAACCTAAAGTGGATCTACTCAGACATGGAGAATGAAACAATCAACATAATTGAATAAATCATCAATAAATCAGAAAGAATAACAAGATGGTTTTGAGATCTGATCTCGGACGAAGGGAGATTCAGACTTGTCTCTCTAAAACCAAAGTAAAATCAAACACACAAAATAAAGCTTAGCCTAAAAGTGGCTGAAAACCTAATTTATAAGGTAAAACACGTTCTGGGCCATCTTGTATTTATCAAAGTCTTTTGGGCACTTTTGCAATTCTTCAAGTCTTGGAAAACGCGCGGGTCGTGTCTTGCCTCGATGAGTATCGATCGATGCTTGTCGTGAAATCAGGTACTCAGCAACACGAACTTCTGCCTTGCTCCAAAATGCTCTAGAAAGCTCCAATAATTCCAATAATGCTCCGAACGTGCTATAACCTGTAAAAAACTCTAAAGGACTACAAAACACTAGAAAGACTCTATAAAAAGGACTTATATCATGGCCTAAACAGGGCAAAAAACCATGATATATCAACCAGCTGGAAGACACTATCTCAACCGGCCATAAGCCACACGGTCCAAGCCAGTAAAGCGTTCTTCGTCGACTGAACCGACCAACATCCAGGCGGTCCCATCACATGAATCTTAACCGGCCGGAATACACTATCTCAACCGGCCATAAGCCACACAGTCCAAGCTACCAAAGCGTCCTTCGTCGACTAAACCGACCAACATCCATGAGGTCCAAACCAGGCGGTGCCAGCATAAGAATCTTAACCGACCCAAAGACGAAATCTCAACCGGCCAGAATCCACCCGGTCTACAACTTTCGACCAAGAAGACCCAACTCGGCCGGGTCGGAACCCAGTTTGTTTTGGGTCGACCCGGTCGAGCACTATTCACTATGAAAACCACTTTACCTAATTTTTGCAACTTATGCTTTTATTGATTCAAAAACCCTTACTTTGGAGCGGTTCGGAGATTTTTGGGAAGTCCCGAGGCTCAAGCACGAGCAGCTACGGATTCGGAGAAGGACTTAGCACAAAATCGGAATATCTTCGTTGACTGAAACGACCAACATCCGAGCGGTCCAATCCAGGCGGTCCCAGCACAGTGATCTTAACCGGCCGGAAGACACTATCTCAACCGGCCAGTAGCCACACGGTCCAAGCCAGCAAAGCGTCCTTCGTCGAATGAACCGACCAACATCCAGACGGTCCAATCCAGGCGGTCCCAGCACAGGAATCTTAACTGCCCGGAAGACACTATCTCAACCGGCCAGAAGCCACACGGTCCTAGCCAGCAAAGCATCCTTCGTCGACTGAACCGACCAACATCCACGCGGTCCCAGTACCGGAATCTTAACCGACCCAAAGACGAAATCTCAACCGGCCAGAAGCCACCCGTCTGCAACTTTCGACCACGAAGACCCAACTCGGCCGGGTCGGAACCCGGTTTGATCCGGGTCAACCCGGTCGAGCACTATTCACTATAAAAACCACTTTACCTAATTTTTGCAACTTATGCTTTTTCTTGATTCAAAAACCCTTACCTTTTTGGGAGAGTTCTTGAGATTTGTAAGAGGATCTTTTGGTTTATGCAATCTACTAGTTATTTCTATCACTCTTCCATCTATCTTCTTTCTATCTTGATTATTCAACATTCATCCATGGATTCAACCGCTATCTCCATCGATTTTGGGTTTGTTCTAATGGTTCTTGAGTAGTCCTTTAAGGTTAAGAGATGGGGTAGATTAGGGTGATCCAAGGCTTGATTCATGGTGTTTAGGGTTTGATATTCTTATATCCCTTCTTGTTTAGTGTTCTTAAGGCTATATCTAGCTTGAGAAAGTGGGTCTAGATCATAAGGCATTTCATGCACACCAAGTGTTTGATGAAATGCCTTGATGACCTATTCGAGAGATTTATGCTCCTATCCTATGATAATAGTTGTCTAAGGTGTATCTTCGGTGGATCTTGTTTATATAAACTTAATGCTTGCTAATCAATGATTCACAAATGAGAGTTTGTTAATGGATTAGGTGATTAGCATAGTGATTAATTGTTTGAAAGAGAATTAGTCAAGTTAAGGGTTTTATGCCTAGGGATTAGCTTGTTTGAGTAAATGATCATCATGAATTGAACTTGGGTCATCTTATATCCATAATCTCATCTTTAAATCCGCTTTTGCTTATTGATTTACATCATGTTTAGTTGCTTTATTTGTTTTGAATTGGATACTTAATCACAAAACCCTTTTTATTAGCTTAACTTACATAGGTTCCTTGCATTCTTAATGCTTAGAATAATCTCCTAATACGGATTGATAACTTCTTATACTACTTGTATTTAGAGTTATTGATATCTCTTTAAGACCGAAAAGTCTTAGTATCAAGTTACTGTTAATGGCATAACAATTTTCATCAAAAACTTGAATATTAAGTTCTAGAATGCCAAAAATCAAGCAAAATCCAAGTGCATATGATAAAACAATATTAATGAATGCATAAACAACTTATAATTCACCCAAATTTGTTTTCAATGAAGAACACAAATTTTTGTTTTTGCGTAAGTTTAATTCAAGGTGAATACAAGTCGTAAATCCATCAAAATTGTAAAATCTATGGATAAACAAGTCTAACTAAGTGAGTTTTTTCTTAATCTAGTGAGAGTTTAGCTAAATCCATATAAGACTCAAAAATTTCATAAACTTGAAAAGTTTAGAAAATTGAGTTTAAAGAGAACACATAGCTTGGATTTTGTTGATGAATGAGCAAGAGAATGAAAATTCCTTGGTTAATTTACTTCAAACCAACCACATTAAACCAGATCCCCAATTTTTAGGTCTTTGGATCAAGAACACTCTCTCTAGAACAAAGAGATGAGGTTTTTGTGTTTTGATCCAAAAATCCCATTTCTTAGACTTAAAAGTCGTTTTTATAGAGTGGGGAAGGAAAAATCCGGTTTAAATCGGTTTAGAGTCGGTTTGTGAGAAGTTAAACCAAGGGGGGGAAGAGAAAATTACATGGGATCGGCCGGGAGGGAGGTGAGGCTAGGCCGATCCTGGCGGTTGAGTTCTGCCTCAATTGGAGGCTCGGGCTCGAGCTAGGAGGGATTGGGTTGAAGGTTTCTTGCTGTGGGACGAGTTCTGCCTCATTTTGAGGTGTAAGCTCGGGCTGGAACTCTTCTAGGCCGATTTCATAATCCAATGTTGGACCTCTTCTTGTATCTTCTCCGTTCTTCATCAAAAACTTATGTTTTTTGTATTTTTAAAAAAAAATTTGAAAAATTCATAAAAATAAAAATAAAAATAATTAAGCATATAATAGAGTTATAAAAATTAAAATAAAATTAAAACCCATTGTGGTTTGCCTCCCACACAGCTCGACTCTTTTTCGGTTTAAGCGGAGGATGAATCCACTAAAGGAACATGATCCACATGTCGGCATCAGACGTTTCTCGTTCCATGAATACAAAGTATTGCTTCAGAAACTCCGAAGATAGTTGCTGAAAATTGTTGATTGAATTTCTTTCAAGCCTTGCGAACCAGTCAAAGGCAGCTCCATTTAGATGTTCCACGAACAAGAGACAAAATCTGGCATCCTTATCACTGTCTTTGAGCTTAGATTGCCCCATTGCTATTCGGAAGTCGGTGATATGGGCCTCCAGGTCGGTTGTTCCGTCGTAGAAAGGGATCCTAATTTTTTCGGGATCGGATACGATCGTCTCGGTAATCCGAGCTTTGAAGGGAGTCCTTTGTGTTTCTTCAAGCATCCGGTCGATCTCGGGTGCCACGCTGATTGTGTAATGTCCCTTTGAATGGATAGTCCGCATCTCGGCCATGTTCTGGGCCAAGGTAGCTTTGATCTCGTTTAGTTCCATTATCTTGGCTCGGCTCGATTCCATCCATTCGGGATGGTTCTGAATTGATAACCTCGCCTCTTCCGCACGTCGCATTTGCTCTTTCCAGAGTAAGCTCTCATCCTCCACCAAGTTGTCGCCGATTAGGTTCGAGCTAGGGACATCTCCCGCCGGTCTTGCTCATTCCAATTGATATGCTCAAATTAATACCCTAACAGTACTAAGCAGTAGTTGCAATATAGTTAGGGGTCGAACACAAGGAGTCACAGAAATCACACAATAAATTGTACAGTATCAAGCTAAGCTAAGCAGTTCAGATTTAACAGAAAGCAGAAAGTAGTAAACGAGTTGTAATTCGATGGGAAAGAGATAGGTTCAGGGATATTTCTCAGGAAATCAATGAATGCAAAATAAACTAACTAATCAGGTTTCAGGTTACGCACGGTTCTCGAACTCAAATCACTAAAGTATAATCAACCAACTGTCGTTGCGAGGACTATCTATATCTAAACTTCAGAATCCCAAATTTCTTTGTAAATCCCTAAGAATAAATCAACCTTAATTTCAAGTTTGATATGTTCACAAATCAATTAAACCAAATCTCTTTGCGAATAATCAATTTGCTCACCTAAGGTTCTATCAGGTATTTAATCGCACTGTCGTGCCTAATCAATTATCTTAAGATTTAAGTTCTAGGTGATCAATCTAGAATTAGCTTTGAGAACAACCTAAGGTGAAGAACTAATTCAGATTATGAACCCTAAATAACTAATCAACCTAGCATTCAAAGAAATCCCTTATGAGAATCCCCAAACCTAACAAGAGATCTACTCAGACATGGAAATTGAATCAATAGACATGTTTGAATAAATCCTCAATAGAAAATAAGAAAGAGTGACACAAGGTTTTGAGATCTGATCTCGGACGAAGGGAGATTCAGACTTGTCTCTCACACCAAATTCTCTCTTAAACCAAAGCAAAATAAAGCATAGCCTAAAAGTGGCTGTAAAATCCCTATTTATAAGCTAACACACGAATTGGGGCTTCTTGTAATTATTAAAGACTTCTGGGGCAAATCTGCAGTTCTTCAACTCTTCATTAAGTCGCGTGTCTTGTCATGCTGCGATGGGTATCGATCGATACCAGGGGGTATCGATCGATACTTGACGTGAAATCAGATACTCAGCGACACGAACTTCAGCCTTGCTTCAAACTGCTCCAGAAAGCTCCAATACTTCCAATTACGCTCCAAATGTGCTAAGACCTATAAAAGACTCTAAAAGACTACAAAACACTAGAAATACTCTATAAAAAGGACTTATATCATGGCTTAAACAGGGTAAAAACCATGATATATCACCAATGCCGAGGTGAGTTCGTCACTCGGGATACGGCCCGAGATGTTGTTCTATTCACTTCGGAATGCCCCATCGCTGGCTGTTCCGATCATTCCGAGGTGTGATCCTACAGGTTCGACGGTTCGTTGCTCCGTTCTTTGTTCTAGTTGAAACGGGTTTGGCAGGAATGGCCTCTTCACTGCGGGCGTCACCTCCCCGTATGGATGCAATGGTGGCAATCTTCTGCTTGCCGAGTTTGTGGGGGGTGTCGAGAAGTCGAGTACTGTCGGGTTGAGGCCGAGCTTCCTTGGAAGCATTCTTGGTGGGAGTCCCGAACCGAGGTATCCTGAATGCAGATCTCTAGTCGACCTTCCGATGCCAATGTCTCGATCCTATCATATAGGGTTTGTTTGTCTTGTTCTGCTCGTTCACCTTCTTCAGCAACGAGGTGAGCATGCTTTTCAATTCTTCTTGAGGTGCCGAGGTTATCTCCGTTGTTGCAGGGCAGTGTCGTTGGGATTGACTCTTACGTTTCCGTTACCGCTGCCTCCAGATCTTCCACCGTTATTGTTACTTATGTTGTCACCGGTTCTCTGCTGGTCTCCGGACATCTCTGTAGATCTCTTTCTTGGTGTTTTGACGGTAAGAAAACTTCAAAAAGGTCCCCACAGACGGCTCCAAACCGTGAGAGTCGAAACTCATTCAATCAATATTATGTCGAGACTTTTTAGAGGGAACCGAAGTTTCTGGGAAAAAAACAGTAAGAGATCCAAAGATGGTGATTTTATTGCTGTTTGAAAGTGTATGAGCACAAGTTACTAAGAGCTATTGCTAGGGTTCTCAGATGGGTTAGAGATGTGATTATGAACATAACTTATATCGGTCTGTATCGACGAGAATCACGGAAGAAGAACGAAATATTTCACTCTTCCTTCGTGCGGCTGCCGACTGAGACTAATTAGGGTAAGCGATGATTTGGGCCTTTAGTTCGGCCCAAAAAGGTTGGCGAGTGACTTGTATCTCGGTCCACTTGCATTCAGATGGGCTCGACTATTTCTTTGGTGTAAACCGGCCTGTCTTGAGTTGGCCTTAGCCCAATCGGGAAATATCATTTTCTACCTTGGCTTTGATCCACTAGGCGAGGCGAGGCACCTTGAGCACCATTCAGTTGTCATGCTTCGGCTTCGGTCAGTATGCCTAGTTGTCCGAAGTGTTAATCTCGAGTGGGTAAAAACCGACCCCAACAGGTTTGTTTGGGAGTGAACAAGGCGTGTTTACTCCATTGTTTTGTGTTGCGTAGATTAGTTAGAGGGAGGTTAATGTCCGTTTGGGCTTAGATGTTACTAGGTTGCAAATCTAATAAATATGGCTAAGAGTTAGTTGCCTTGTATGCGTGTCACATGGGTCTATACATGACAAGAACAACGGAAGTAACACAGGATTAGGCTTAGGTGGTAGTTGATTTCACATCTCTTGCGTATGACGAGGTTCAGGCACGGCGATTCGGGAAAACTCTAGCTTGTTGTGTGTTTGTTTGTGATGAGAGTTATGTGACAGGAAGGTCCATAACTTGGTTGTGTGGTAATGTATACATTCTGGGAAGGATGTATTACAGTAAGTTATAGGCCGGGTATGCTTATATATAGTGATGTTAGGGATGTAGTCAACACCATTAGTTTAATCTCGGAAGGTATTTGGGTCGCTTCCTCGGCCGAGAATTGCACAATGGTGTGGTGAATAGTTAGGAGGTCACGGTGGGCTGGGTGTTTGATGCATCTAAGAGTGCTCCGAATTCATAGTTTTTATGCTTAAGTACTTAGCATGTTGTGTGATGTTTGGGATATGTGGCTAAAAAGTGTTAGCACATACGTTTGATTGTTTTAGCTTCCGCTGGACATACTCGTGATAGTATGTTGATGAGTAGATGAGGGAAAAATTGTGATTTTGCTCGCTAGTTGTTTGTATAGTTGGAACGCCGCTTGCTAGTTTTGCTAGTGTGCTGCTTTCCTTGTACCATGTAGGCTTCGACTATCTAGGGATAGGGTTTTTGGGGGGCTAACGTGTGATGTAGAGGGTCCTGAGCTCACTGAGTATTCATTAGGAATGCTCATGATAAATTTTGTCTCGCATGTAACCTTAGTGGTAAGCTAGAAGGAAGGCATCAGGTACTAGGCGAGCCAGAGTATATTTGCGGTGTTTTTGTAACAATCTTTACGTGTTTAATATGTATGGTTTTACGAAAAAGATGCGTCGAGTTTAGTCGTATGCTTTGTGAAGTATTTTGAATATTAATAAAGGATGTGTTTTTAAGCATAAAACCTTGATTCTTACGATACTAGACCTGGTTCGGGTCGGAGCAACTCTCGATTGGCAATACGGGTTGAAAAGCCTTAGGCTGCTGGTCGAGAGGACAAAAGAGATGCAATTAGTCTGAACAGACTGGCTAGTTAGCTGATATGGGTTGCTTTACGGTTGGTATGTCTCGGCGGTTCTCCTTTCACTCCCGTAACACCACCACCCGACTCGTCTGATCGGTGGGAAAATCCGATGAGCGAATCGGGGGTGTTACAGCCATGGTCTCCCAAGAAGAAGATGACCATCTTGCATTGGTGGAACATCGCAAGTAATCTGATCTTGGTATTGGCCGATGAAGAAAGGAATCTCCACTTGTTTGGTCACTTTTAGCTCATCATTTTCATTAAGCCACTTGAGCTTGTATGGTCTGGGGTATTTTGATGTTTGAATCCCTAGCTTATCAACCAAAACAGAACTAGCAATGTTAGTACAAGAGCCACTATCTATGATTTGATGGCATACCTTGTCTTGGATGGTGCATCGGGAATGAAAGAGGTTCTCTCTTTGAGTTGGTTCCTCATGGTATGGCTGAGTTGAGATAAGGATTGAAAATGCTTGAAGCATTAAGTACAACATCTAAAGAAATATGTTCGATCAAATTACAGATGTCACTTTATGGATTAAAACAATACGGGCACATGTGGTATAATCGCTTAAGCAAATATTTGCTTAAGAATAGGTATGTGAATAATACAATTTGCCTTTGCGTCTTTATTAAGAAATCATCATTTGAGTTTGTGATCATTGTTGTTTATGTTGATGACCTTAACATAATTAGAACTCAAACAAATATTGAGGAAGCAAGAACTCATAAGAAAGAAGAGTTCGAAATAAAAGATTTTGGACAGACAATATATTGTCTTGTACTACAAATAGAGCATTTCCGAGATGGAGTATTCGTGCACCAATCAAATTATACCAACATGATCTTAAAACGAGTTTATATTGATAAAGAAAATCTTTTGAGTACTCCAATGGTTAATCGATCACTCGATACTGAAAAATATCCATTCCGATCATCTGAAGATAACATAGAAATATTAGGTCTTTAAGTACCTTGTATGAGCGCTATCAGTGGGATTATGTATCCTGAAAATTGTACTCGGCCAGATATAGCTTTTGCTACGAACATACTTGCAAGATACAACTTATCTTCTACGCACAGACATTGGAATGAGATAAAACATATTTTTTGTTATCTTCAGGGAACGATTGACTTGTGTTTGTTTAACCGTAGAAAATCCAAATTCGATTTAGTCGGTTTTGCAAATGCAGATAATTTTTCAGATTCACATAAAGCTCGATCGCAAGCCGGATACGTTTCCACAATTGGAGATACTGCAATCTCTTGGCGTTCTCAAAAACAGAATGTGGTCGCCACTTTCTCAAATTATGCATAAACTATTGCGCTTCATAAGCCATGCAGAGAATGTGTATGGCTCAGATCTATGACTTATCACATACAAGAGGCAAGCGGGATAGTCATCAACAAGGAGCCAATAACATTATTTGAAGATAACGTTGCATATGTCGCCCAACTCAAGAAAGGCTACATCAAGAGTGATAGAACAAACCATATTCCTCCAATGTTTTTTTCTTAGACTTGAGAGCTCGAGAAGAATCAAGAAATAGATATACAGTACATTCGTTCAAGTGATAATGAAGTAGTCCTATTTACTAAGGCGCTTCCCACTACAACATTCATAAAATATATTCAAAGTATTGAATTGCGTCATATTCGAAATTTATGAAGAGCATATTATATCCATCATTTCCAGTGGGAGATTGCGTTATCGTACTCTTTTTTCCTTGTCATGGTTTTTATCCCGTCGGGTTTTTTAATGACAGAGTTTTTAACGAAACATTACATAATATGTTAATAATGATGAATAATTAAGGGGAAGTGTTGAAAAGATAAGTATCCACATAATACTTATCGTCTCTTGCCGACTTTACTGAGTCGGTAAAATATTTAATGTATTGATTTCCTCTATAAATATGTTACGCACCCCTTTGTAAATATATGAAGTTAATAAGTGAAAAACACTTTCTCTTTCCTCTCCCACGCTCGTCTCTCACCTCTCGTTCTCACATCTTCTTATTATATAAAGTTGAATATTTCAAAGTTAGTAACTAACTTGATAGTGACATGTGTCAAATCAATCGATCAGATTCTGACATGTGTATAAAATATTTTTAATTAATTTTTGACACATAATATTAGCAATAAAAGGAAAAAAATTATAATTGATTCATAATGTTAAAATGTAAAGTTATTAAACAAAAAAAAACTAGGAAAATGTTAATTTATCCTAAAATCCAAAGTTAATAAAAAAACAAAAATGCGGAAAAGTTTACAAAATTGCTACTCTGCTAAACTTCTGTATCGGTGGGTTATTTCGTATTTGACGTTTATAGTCTTATTTCATTTACTTTCACGGGTGATTTCAACTTTTCGTTTTTGATTTTATTTTCACGACTTTAAAAAACTAAGTTATTAATTTTTGCCACATAATATTAGCAATAAAAAGAAAATTTATAATCGATTCATAATCTTAAAAGGTTACTAAACAAAAAGGAAAAATAGAAAAATATTAATTTATCCTAAAAGCCAAAGTTAATAAAAAAGAAAAATGCGGAAAAGTTTATAAAATTGTTACTCTGTTAGACTTCTCTATCGATGGATGATTTTGTATTTAACGTTTACAGTCTTATTTTATTTACTTTTACGAGTGATTTCACTTTTTCGTTTTTAGTTTTATTCTCACGAGTTTTTTCTGTGGAAGCCTCCTCGGTCCAGTGGTTGACCTATGGTTCATTAATGCTTCTACAGCATGATGTATGGAGTTCGATTCCCATAGAGTGCAAATTAAAGGAGATAACTTTCCAGGAGATTTTCAGCGAGGTGCAAGGAGAGCCACTCGTTGTGGTCCAGCGTGTCAAGGATAAAGTGCTCTATCACGAGCATGGTGCGTATCACATATTATTGTTACCACGTTAACAAGTATCAATTGAGACATTAACAAGTATCATATATTATTGTTAACACTAATATATGATACTTTTGTTAGCATGTTAACAAGTATCATATATTATTGTTAGCACGCTACCAAGTACCATATATTATGCTTTCCAATGATTAATAGTGTCAGCGAGTTAGAATGAATAGTGTCGGTGGGAAGTTGGTAAACATTGTCGCCGGTTTTATTCATTGATAACACAATTTACAAGGTAATGACATTATCTTATTATATAAAGTTGAATATCTCAACGTGAGAGTGACATGTAAGATAATTCGTACTCACGAGATCGTAACATGTGTCGTTGTTAATTAAGATCGCGACATGTGTCAAAGTGATAATATAAACTTTCCTATTGTTAGTTATTTATTTTAAATAAAAAATAATTGTTTTTATATAATGGAAACAAATAACATTGAAAAAGTAAAGTAAGAGAAAAAAATAAAAACTATCAAATAAAAATAACAAAAAGGATTTATTGCGTTGTATGTTTATTTTTATGTTTTATTGTTTTTATGTTCCCCCAATATGGGTTATGGATTATTTGTATTCCTCTTTTACAGTTTAAGTTAATATAATCAGTTGACAAAAAATAAAAATAATAACAAAATCCCATTTACAGTTTAAGTTAATATAATGAGTTGACAAAAAAAATAATAATAACAAAAAGAGAAAAGAATCGTGTTTTATATATAATAAATTTTAAAAATACAAGTTTGAGGAGATCACTTTTCACAACTAGCATTAAAGTAAAGAGTAATAACAACAACTGCTATTAAATAACTGTAAAATTAAGCTGCACCTTTGACCACTATGTGAGAAGTTATGTTCACATTAAAAAGACTTCTCCACCCCTATTTCCATGTGAAAATTACTATATATATTATATAGCTTGATTACGTAAGAGAGTAGTGGAGCCTACGTAAACCCTTTCACTAGTTAGATTTTGTTGTTTTTTTTTCAAAAATAAAATAATCAATATACCGAGAAAAGTCTGGAAACTGAGAGGTCTATATTTTTATGGTTTATTCTGATATCTGTGAGAAGAAAAACAGGTCTTCCAAACAAATTCTTCTCTCAACTCTTCTTTTTTGTTTAATTTTTCGAGATCCCCAAAAACAAATCGTTGTTACACCTAACCGGAGTCACTAACTAAACTCGTAAGTTGGATTTCCTCCCTCAGCCCCCCTAAATCGAAATTTCTTATATTATTTTTCCACTGATTGGTGCCGCTTTGGGGGCTCCTGTTCTTGAATCAGTGTATATTTTATTTGTTTTGTTTCACCGATTCATGATTAAAAAGGTTGCGTTTTCTAATTTCTCTATTATCTTCGACAACTAGCTGACACTGATCTGCCCCAGAGAATTCTATATCTGACTTTCCTTGAGATTTTAGATTTGGATACTCGTCTTTGGTCATTAATCGCTAGTTATATGCGGATACTCGCCGCTTGACGAAGAAGCAGAGGTATTCATTCTTCTTAAACTATTATCGGTTGTGCAATGAACATCAGTTTATTCCATAAAACATTTATTGATTTCATGGTTAGTAGATGATTTTGTTTCAGGTTTAAGTAAGGATGTTAACGGGTAATTGTAATTTGTGATAACAAGTCTTTAAATATGATAAACGTGTTAACAATCAATAATTTAAGTTATGAACCATTTTTGTCTTCTGTTAGTGTAATTAGTTTATCTCTTGCGTCACCAAAGTTATTAGACATTTGGTATTGAAACCTCGACTTATCTATCATCTCCGTTTCGCAGGCTTAGGTGGAAACGATCATACATCCCGAAATAGAATTTAACTATGAAGAGGAAGGCCTATCATGGACTGACGATGAACTAATCAAACGATCATATGCCCCAAAGTAAATTGAAGGGAGAGTTACTTAAATAGCACGGAAATTATGTAAAATGACTACACTAGTACAAAACATTTTTTTATTACTAAAATATTTTCCATACCCAGAATGCCCTTATAAGCATTTGATAACAAAAACATAATTACAGGAATGCCATTACTTTTTTTCCACATCAGCGAAAAAACAGGTGTGGCACCTACGTAGCACAAAAACTGCCTACGTGTATTATGAAAGTCTGCCGCAGAAATTTCTCGCTGTAGTGACGGCAGACTTACAGGACGAGCGACTGATTTAAAATAACGGCTGACTTATTAGTTGGTCGGCTGATTTATATTCATAAGTCAGCCATAGGTCACGACAGACTTATATGAACCTCGACAGACTTATGAATTATCGGCTGACTTAGGAGTACACGACACGGCTGATTTTTATTCTGACGACCGATTTATAAAAACTTTGGCTGACTTATTGCTATGACATGACCGAATTATTGTTGCTCGCCTGATTTATCGTTAATCCGGCTGACTTATATGGCCGATTTATTTTGCAACGGCATACTTATGCAGGTTAATTGTGGCTGACTTATTGTATATCAGCCGTAATAAGACCGATTTACTTAAAAGTCGGCCTAATTACGGCTGAATAATTAGCAAAAGATTAATTACTGTAATAGTATGCTATTGACGACTGGCTTATATGATGTAGCGGCTGACTTATTTTTTTCACCTGATTTATGTGTTTTAATGGCTGATTTCATAAACTTTTTTAATTACTTAAGTAGTCTTTTAGTGGCGACTGACTTATAGTTTTGCTTAATGGCTGATTTTATATGGCTGATTTATGCGTTCGTTTGATGGCATGTTTCCATGTCAGCAAAATAAAGATCACACCAGCTCTAAACACATTATTAGGTTTAGTCGCCGTCCGCCATTTTCTTCGTCGTTTTTTTTTATCTTCTCCCTTCTTCATCATTCTACTTTTCGAGCTTTATACCAAATATAAATTTTGGAGAGGATGGATTCGATAATAAATGTTTGCGGTACATGGGTTCTCAAAAATCGATATGTATTTAACGCCGACAAGAGAGGGTGTAGTGTTCTAGAAGTTAACGAAGAGACAAGCTACAACAATCTTGTGGAGATGATAATGGAGAACTATGGGTTGGAGTCGCGAAGCTGTAAGATTCAGCTGAGCTACATGTTCTCCAACAAGTGTTTGGTCTGGTTCGTAAATCAGCCATAACGGTGTTTGGTCTGGTTCGTAAATTAGCCATAACGGTGTTTGCAATGCTTAATAAATCAGCCAAACCTCAAATCCGGCAGTTGTAAATCAGCCAAATCTCAAATATTTGTGTTTCCAATTTTAATAAATTTATTTAATTTGATAGGTTCTATTTATAATTTTATTTCAATGTTAAGTAATTTTAAATCTTACATCAAAACAATGGGTTATATTTGTAAGCTTTACACATTTTGTAGGTTTACCCTTAATATGTTCATCTCAAACCCTAAACCCCATACAATATACAATATAATCATTACCATGTATTTATAAGAATTTCCATAAATAAGCCCATAATATCATTCGTTCCTTTAGATTACTAAATTATAAACATGTCATATATCTATTACCCTAAAAGTCTGAGGTGTTTGGGTCGTAGGCCCAAACAAGGTCCAGTTTGACCTGGGGATCGTATATATAAAAAAGCCATGGACGACACATGGCAACACGTAATTCGTCTACGTAGGAAGGATCGTATTTATCCCCAACAATTAGTTTGGAGAGAATGATTAAATCACGCGAATTTTTTTGTATTATTTAATATTTATATTTATGATGTTTTAAAATTAAAAATCAATTCTTGTTTATTTTATAGTTATGCTTTCAGAGTTTTAAATTAGTTTAATTCAAAATAAAATGGTTTTAATATACAATTAATATAATTTTCAAAAACATATCATGGATGAAATTATTCTTCTACATATATATATTTACTCACATTTATATTCCCTTTTTGAATAAGTCTATTAAACTTTTCTTTAATATATATTTCATTAAAAAGTCGATCTCTTTTAAAAGTACTTAAAAGTTGTTCTTTTGCGACTATGTAGTATAAATGTTCCAATGAGAAAACATATAGTATAAAAGCACGAATTTGAGAAAAAAAGAGAAACATGAAGATCGATTAGTGCTTTCCTTTTTCTTTTCTTTTTTCTTTCCTTTTCTTCCCTTTCTCTCATGAACATCCATTAGTGTTTATTTTTCTTTTACCGCCTTGAGCAGGTCTGTATGTGTAACAATTTCATTTTAACGTAGTTAACGATTGCCACACATTCATTGGGGAACTCACACAACAAAGATGTCAACATTTTTATAACACAATCACTAATCCGATTAGCATATTGTCCTCATAAATTATTATCAGTATTTTATATTTAGAAACCTGCTTTGACTATCTTCAATGTCTATGTAACGGTATATTGAACTTCTTTTTTTTTCTTTACCATGTTAACAAATTATTCGTTAATAAGATTCATTGTTAACAAAATTAAAGATAGTTACATGTTCATTCGGGAATTAATACAAAAAGATGTTAACTCTTCTCTAACATTTGTATAATATAATCACTAACTTAATTAGGATATTATTTTACTGATATACTCTATATTTTACTGTTTTATTACGGTTTTGTGCTTTTTGAGGTAGTTTTATCGTATTTGTAGTTTTAAAGTTTATATAGGTCAAATCATCAAAAATGATGTAAAATGGAGCCAAAAAGAGTTTACCACGTCCAAGACATGTTACCAAATCCAAAAGATCAGCCAAGCACCAAAAGCTCAAGAAAGTCGGATTTCTCCAATTGGACAGCACATATGCATCAGAAGTTTCACCTTCATTGGATACCTTTCCGTTAATGGATCGAGCTTAAATTTGATGGAAATATATCATTTTGAGTCATCTGTCATATGCAATTGGTTTGAAGTCATTTGGAGCAGTGGTCAGGAAGATACACTGAGTTTACTAAAGACGCGTCCGAATTGTGCCTTAGCTCGGCCCAGAATCTTGGCTGACCCTGCGACCCAAAAACTTCCTTTTTCGGTTTAATGAAATCCTAGGTCTACTTTAGGGCAATATATATATATTTATTTATTTATTTATTTATTTATTTATTTATTTATTTTTAGCCTCAAAAAAGGGAGAGCCACCCTAGAATAAACACAGCCACAATTTCTTCATAGTTTTTACAAGTTTTTCATTGATTTGGATTCTAAGAGCTTCAAGGTGATATGATGATTGTTTAAAAGTGATGTTCATATGGTTCTTCATCTTTATATGTTCTCAATGCATGATTATTTTACCGCGCATTTAGTAATCTGATCTTAGTTTAATATACTCTCCAAAAGCTTGTTATATTGTCGGAACTAATATTTGATGAGCTAGGCGTCTTAACCTTCTATAAGTTTAGTTAAGGAGTCTAGTGAACTTTATCATTACTTGTTCGATTTAATGCATGTTTTCATTCTGAAACAACCTTCCAAAAGCTGAGTCTATTGGTTTGTAAAACATAGTCGTCGGAGCCACGACAGTGGAAAGGCTATAAATTCGTGTTTTGTGTTCAAGACGGTTTTTACTTAAATCCATATCGAATCATATATCTTATCGTTGCATGTTTTCCATGAGATTTCTCTAAGACCTATCCTTTTCTTTATTGTTTAATCTCTGATTTTATTTGCTTATTTACTTTATTTGCTAATCACCATCGACACACTCTCTTTTATTTTTTTTTAGCTTGATTACTTTTCTAACGTTTTCGTCGTGCAGTTTACAAGTCCATGTGGATTCGATCCCGTACTATACTGTTCGTGATTGTTGTGCACTTGAAGCTAGTATTAGTTGGGTGAAAACTTTTCACACATCAAGTTTTCTGGCGCCGTTGCCAGAGATGCTTCAAGATAATATTGCTTCCGAATTCTGAATTTTAATCTAGTCTAAAACGTTTATTTTCTGCATTTTAATATTTCTCATAAATGATATGCTCAAATTAATACCCTAAAAGTACTAAGCAGTAGTTGCAGTAAAGTAGGGGTCGAACACAATGACTCACAGAGACACACAATATATTATATAGGTGAGAATTAAGCTAAACGGTCAATGATATTGAAAGAAAAACGTAAATTAAAACGATTGTAAATTCGATTGGAGAAGGAAAGGTTCATGGTATTTCTCAGAAAATCAATGAATGCAGATAAACTAACTAGTCATGATTCAGATTTAGAGCGGTTCTTGAACTCAAATGACTAAGATATAGCTAACCAACTCTCGTTGAGAAAACTATCTAAATCTAAATCCTAGGAATTCCAAATCTCTTTGCGAATCCTAAAGTATAAACCAGCTTTCAAATCAGGTTCGATTTGTTCACAAAACAACTAAACCAAATCTATTGGCGAATTGTGATTTTGCTCACCTTAGGTTCTATCAGGTAATTATTCGCACTCTCGCGCCTAATCAATTATCCTAAGATCTAAGTTCTAGGTGATCAATCTAGGATTAGCTTTGCAAACAACCTATGGTGAAGAACTAATTCATATGGTGAATCCTAATAATTAATCAATATAACATTCAGAGATAACCCTTATGAGAACCCTAAACCTAACAAGAGATCTACTCAGACATGGAAATTGAAGAAATAAACATGTTTGAATAAATCATCAAATGAAATAGAAAGAGTAACAAGAGGGTTCGAAATCTTCTCTCGGACGAACAGAGTTTCAGACTCGTCTCCCTTCAAAAGCTCTCTCACCAAACCAAAGTAAAATAATCTTAGAATAAAACTTAGCAATTAAGAGTTGCCATCAAAGTGGCTGTAAAATCCTATTAAATAACATAAATCACGTTTTGGGGCTTCTTGTAAATAACAAAGTCTTATGGGCCATTTTGCAATTCTTCAATTCTTGTTTAAAGTCGCGGGGAGTATCGATCGACACTGAGACTTCAAAACGGGTACTCAGCTACACGAACGTTGCTTTGCTCCAAAATGCTCCAGAAAGCTCCAATATTTCCAATTATACTCCAAACGTGCTAAAACCTGTAAAAGACTCTAAAACACTACAAAATAGTAGAAATACTCGATAAAACGGACTTATATCATGGCTTAAACGGGGTAAAAACCATGATATATCAACTCCCCTAGACTTAGCCTTTGCTTGCCCTCAAGCAAATAGAAGACTAAACCAGAGAAAGAAGTTAGAAAACATAGAGACTCACGTGTTCTTGAAACGTTGCAATGACCCTTTTCCCAAGCACCCAAATGTCACCTAACCAGTTTTTGATCAAACCACCATGTACTTCTCCATAGACATTCTCAGTTTTCCAGACTACACACATTATTTCACAGCATTGTTCAATCAAGCCATCCTCGCCAGTTTCATCGCTGTGATTAATACCAAGAACCTTCTAGATTCTTTCTCATACAATATCAAGACAAGGAACCACCCTTTTTCACACTTTCTGGTATTATTTCTCTCCCCCAGACTTATTTCTTATTATGTTCTCTTCTTTTTGTTTTAGATCTGCATATACACATCAAGGTATGAGACGAGTATTGATGGTGTTTGCCATCGAATCCCCGGTTCTTCCCTCAAAAGTAATCAAAGGTGTAGGCAAATAATGGTATCACGAGAAATTTTCCTAACCTCGCTTCCACCTTTGTGTGATCATCTCCTCTGAAGTAGAATAATGGGATCGTTGGAAATTTTCCTAACCCTCTACTCAGAAGAAAATCATCTCATCTTTTAATGCATCTTATTAATTAACTTGTAACAGGGAGAGAAATACCATTACTTTAAACACGTGGGTTCCTTTGTCAGATACAAATGAGGAATCAAGCTCTATGGATACTAACCATATTGATGAAGTGCAAAAATTTGGCTCAGGCTTAAAAGAACTTTGCTGGAAACATGAGTGTCTTCTAGTTAACTGGTCAGCCTTTGGATATTTCATTAGTCGATCTTGAACTGATTCTGTAACAATGGTCACTTAGAATCAATGTCAGATCAATAGATTCAAGAAAAAGATCACAGTCTCAAACAAAGTTTTGACTCAATAAAACAACGAATGACTCTTAAGAAAAACAAAAACAATGTCAGCGACTACCTCCCCCAGACTTGAACAACACTGTCCCCAGTGTTATCTAGCCTAGAGTTGGTGAAAGAAAACAAAAGGGCAAAGTGGAGTTATGAGAAACGAGAAGTTACTGTGCTGGAACATCGAGTATCGACCGACACACGGCCTGGTATCGATCGATACCAGGTTAAGTCGATATGATGAACCTTTCTCAATCGTGTAGGGTGTCGAATACCAACACGGTATCGATCAACACTGAGGCGATTTCGTGTCCAACGTCTAAGGTTAGATGTAGCTCCAAAAATGTGACAAACGATCCAAGTGTTAAATGAAAGCACTGTTAGAAAACTCAAACACAAGTTAGGTGCAACAAAATATCATAGAAGCATAAATCCACAGGTTCAAAAACATAAAAAACACAAAAGTTCAAACGAAAATAAAAAAGAAACGGGAAGAGAAACAGCAAACGTGAAAACAGAAGAAGACTAATCCTCCTCAGTGGCGTCAGAGTCATCGCCATAAGTGCCAGATGGTCCAATGTCAGTGGGCGTGCGCGGTGAACGTGGTGAAACGGGATGTCGAGACGAAGGACCAGAATCTGTGTCATTCATGCGGCGGCATAGAGAAATAGCAGTCCAGATGCTCCACATACTCTCTATCATCACCTTCTGAAAGGCAGTGGGCTCCATCGGAAGTTCCGAAGGAGAAGGAAATGATGGCGCATGGATAGAAGAAGTCGTTGCTCGCGATCGCTGGGCTCGTCCTCCCTTGCGTGAAGTAGATGGAATGTTAGCAGCAGCAGGTGAGGGCGTAGGGGCTCGTCGTCGAGTCGCAGGTGCTCGAATCAACAGGTGCGGAGGAGGCTCGAAACGAAGCTGAGAAGGATCCTCGAGAATGTCGGTCAGCTCATCGTTAGGGAGCAACACCAGAAAGTCTCCAGCAGATGTAGTGAAGAACCAACGCCTCTCTGGCTTCAACCACTTAAGGTTCTTCAGATGGCTCTCATCCATATACCGACGCGTAGTGACTATCGAGAAGCTCGTAGTACTGATCCCGAGGTGCTAGAAGATAGGAGTGAGGAGACTACCAACTGTCTCTGTCTTCGTGCTCGTGCCTGTGAATTGTTTGGTCTTCAAAGAGACCAAATGATGCGCAAATACAGCGCCAAGGTTGACCTCTGTAAGCTCAGGCCATGCGAAATCCTCCTAAGAAATAATGTCTCTGATAGCCAAACACAGAAGTATAAGCTCGGAGACTCTCATCTTGTTTGGTTCCATCTTGCTCAAGAGAATGTTGCTCAAGATCCTAACCAAACAGCGCAGGACCGGGTGTCGTATATCCATCTGAGTGGACTCCTTAGGGTAGTAAGCTCCATTCCCGAAATGCTCCCAAAATTTCTGCATGTCAGGATGTTGCGCGGGAAGAGTAACCTTCCTGCAATCCCGCGTAAAACGGTAGATGTCACAGAGATCAGGGAGTGGTAACCTGTACCTCACTCCACAAGCCATGAAAGTCAAAGTACCCTCATGTGCATCCCGGAGAACCTCGTCCTGGTAGTAAACGCGAATTGTCGCCATGAACTGCCGAACCAAGTCCGGATAAAGATCATATTGCTGAATGGCCATCCAACCAAGACCAATCTTTGCAAGAAAATGGGCCAGCTCTATGTCAAGCCCCAAGCGACGCATGGAGACCCCATCAACAAACCGAGTAGGTTTGATAACAACTCTCAACCACGCGTTATAGTGCAGCGTGTCATAATCATCCCATGCCTCCAAGATGGGTCTGTAGGTGCAGTCATCACCCAGCCAACCTCCTTCTCTGTCCCGTTCCAATCGCGGTGACAAGGGATCCTGGCCTTCTTGTTCAGCTTAGGCCAAGGACCTCTGCGTGGGGTTGTAGGAACATCCGGAGCAGATGGGTTAGAGCTCGATGCGTTTATAGTCCTGGCTTTCTTTGGCCTAGATGTCATCTGCAAACAAGACAGAAAGACATAGCATAAATCCAACACCTCTCAGCAAATCACAGCAAATTCTTATCATCAGACACGCATGGTGTCGACCAATACCAACAAGGTATCGATCGAAACCCTAGCCAATTCCAGTTCATCGAGTTCCACAATCCAGATTATCCAAGAGTCGAAATTAAGGGCAATTGAATGTAAGGCAAGGTGTGAAACTACTCTAGAGCATCTCAGCAAATGACAATTTTCAAGAAAAACAAATGCTAAGGAGTAGAATCTCACAAACCTCAAACCTAAAAATCGGGCTGAAAATGTGGAATTTCGAAGACATACCTTTGCTGATTGAAGAAACAAATGCTAGAAAGAGATAGAGGATGAAAATCCAATGAATCTAGGCACTTGAATCACCAAAATCGGTGAAGAAACGAGAGAGATGCTATTTGAGAGGAAGAAGGAGGCGTTATCGATCGATGGAGAAGAAAGAAGAGGGAGAAAAACCCGAGGGTTTTAAAAGAAAACTTACCTGCCTTTAGTGGAGAGGATGGATTCGATAATAAATGTTTGCGCAGAGACAAAAGAAGCTAAAGGAGATTCACTTCCTTTAGTGGATTCATCCTCTGCTTAAAACGAAAAAGAGTGGAGCTAACGGCTTAAAACAAGTGATGTGTGGGAGGCAACCCACAATGGTTTTTAATTTTATTTTAATTTTTATAACTCTATTATATGCTTAATTATTTGATTTTCAGTTTTAGGATTTTTTCAAAAAATTTTAAAAATACAAAAAAATAGGGTTTTGACGAAGAACGGACACGAAACGAGAACACGTCCAACATTGGGTGCTGAGAGTGTTCCAGCCCGAGCTTGCGCTTCAAAATGAGGCAGAACATGACCCAGGGAAGAACACCTTCGGCCTGATCCCTCCTGACCCGAGCTCGTGCCTCAAACTGTGGCAGAACTCGACCCGGAACAAGACAACCTCCAGCCCGATTCCTCCTGGCCCGAGCCCGAGCCTCCAATTGAGGCAAACCTCGACCGCTAGCATCGGCCCAGCCCCACCTTGCTCCCAGCCGATCCCAGGTAAGTTTCTCTTTCCCCCTTGGTTTAACTTCCCAAACCGACCCTAAACTGATTTAAACCAGATTTTTCCTTCCCCACTTCATAAAAACGATTTTTAAGTCTAAGGAAGGGGATTTTTAGATCAAAAACACAAAAACCTCATCTATTTGTTCTAGAGAGAGTGTTCTTGATCCAAAGACCTAAAAATTGGGGATCTAGTTTTTTTTTTTGGTTTGAAGTGAATTGACCAAGGAATTTCCATTCTCTTACTCACTCATCATCAAAATCCAAGGTATGTTCTCTCTAAACTCAATTTTCTCAAGTTTTCAAGTTTATGAACTTTTGAGTTTCCCATGGATTTAGCTAATTCTTGCTAGATTATGAAAGAATTCACTTAACTAGACTTTGTTTATCCTTAGATTTTATAATTTTTTATGGATTTATGACTTGTATTCACACAAAAACTAAATTTTGTGTTCTTCATTAAAAAAGAATTTCTATGAATCATGAGTTGTTCAAGCATGCATTAAAACTGTTTTATCATATGCACTTGGGATTTGCTTGATTTTTGGCACTCTAGAATTTAAAATTCAAGTTTTTAATGAAAAACTTTGTACCATGAACAGTAACTCCGAAAATTGTAAATCATTTGAGAAAATTGGTTTTAATCTTGTTTTTCATTCGTGTTGATTTCGATTGTCTCCTAATGCTCTTAATTTATTATGCTAAGCATTGAGACAACTTTGTCGATTTTTAGTAAATGGTGTTTTTCAAGAATTTTAATTTTGTAGGAAATTCAAATGACGGATGATGCCTCTCGACGACGTTCCACTAGGCTTACTAGGGTAACCGACAAACCCTTGGTGCTTCAAAAAATGGAGGAAATCGTTCCTCAAGTACAACGAACACGGAAGACACAAAATCAACGAGGAAGCCAACATGTAAAAGATGTTGTGCAAGATAGTGAGGAGACATTGAGTTACCACTTGAGAGTAATGATGATGAGTTGGAAGAAATCTAGCACGACCCAAGGAGATGAGCAAGTGGAAGAAGAGCTAGGTCGTCTCACACTCATTTCTGGTTTCAATCAGACCGAGGCTGCCGATGACGATTCCAAAAGCTATCCACCACAACAGGTTGAGTTCGTAGCTGATTCCGACGAGACAGAGTGCTTTCTCGCGAATCCGACGACAACGAGATTTCATCTTCCGTTTCCGAAACGTTCTGATCCAGGTGTCATCGTAAAAAAAATTTTTTATTTATTTTCTCTTTATTATTAACTTTATTTTATCTAGTCTGTCTGCTCCCTTCTATCGCTCACTTTCAAACCAAGACGGTGCGAGGTAAGTCTGGGGGGATATTTATCATCTACAAACGCATTTTATTTTTCTTTGATGTTATTTAATTTTTCTTGAGTCATTTTAATGATTTTTCTTGAGTCATTTTATTGAGTCAAAACTATTATGTTGTAAATTTTGAACTTTTCTTCGAACTAACTGTGTGACACCAACTTTTAGTGACCGTTTTAACAGAGATTGACCGCAGATTTTTTACTAATGGAAAACCCGTGAGTGGACCGACCTACCATAAAAACGCCCATTTCTCTAAGAGAACCGAAGGATTTAGCGCATGCTTCAACCTAATGAACTTAATTTTTCTCATCTTGGGGCTTGGTATACATCGACCAAGACACCTTTTTCAAGCCTGCCATGACAAGTCTGTGTGAGTACGGTTTTCCTCTCTCTTCCCTTTAGTTAAGTACTTCAATGTAAAAAGGATATGGATGGCGCGGAAGTGAACTGAGGATTCGGTGGTAAACACCATCAATACTCGTGTCTCATGGAAGTATGCCAAAAGAAGTGAACCAGGGATTTGGTGGCAAACACCATCAGTACTCGTGTCTCATGGAAACTTATCCAAGGAGAAGAACCAGGGATTCGATGCCAAACACCATCAATACTCGCATCTCGTATTCCTTAATCCCATGAAAAAAAGAAGAAATCGATCTAAGGAATAGAGAGAAAGGGAGAGGAAAGAAACCGGAATTAAAACTGTCAAGTTAAGCAGGAAACTTGATTGAGAAAAGTCTATATGTTCTTTGATCGATACTCCCTCGATGAGACCGCACGCCTTTAACTTTAAAGAAGTTAGCAATGGAGAATTCGGGTAACCTTATGAGAATGTGGGTCGGGCTCGGGAAGTTGAGAAGCAAACGGCGAAGTACATGGTGGTTTCTATCTAACGTCAAATCTGTTCTAATTGGTTTACGACAATGAAGGTTAGTACGACGTTCTACAGAATTAGTGAGTTTTCGCGTTTTCAAACCTCTTTTCTGTTCTTAGTTTCTTTGTTTGCTTGAATACAAGCAAAAAATCTAAGTCTGGGGGAGTTGATATACTCTATATTCTATTGTTATTATTACGGATTTTAGTATTTTATCTAAGCATTTTCATTTGGTTTTGTTCTTTTTGAGGTAGTTTTAAAGTTTATATAGGTCAAATCATCAAAAGGGATGCAAAATGGAGCCAAAAAGGAGTTTACCACGTCCAAGACATGTTTCCAAATCCAGAAGATCAGCCAATCACCTAAAACTCAAGAAAGACGGATTTCTCCAATTGGATATCACAGATGCATCAGAACTTTCACCTTCATTGCATACTTTCCCGTTGATGGATCGAGATGAAATTTTGTGAAAAGATAGAATTTTGAGTCATCTTTCATATACTTTGGTTTGAAGTTATTTGGAGCAGTGGTTAGGAAGATACATCGATTTTACTAAAGATGCGTCCGAATTGGGCATGAGCTTGGCCCAGAATCTTGGCCGACCTTGCGACCGAAAAACTTTCTTTTTCGGTTTAATGAAACCCTAGGTCAACTTTAGGGCTATATATACTTGTTTTTAGCCTCACAAAAGGGAGAACCACTCTAGAATGAACACAGCCACAATTTCTTCATAGTTTTTACAAGTTTTTCATTGATTTGGATTCTAAGAGTTTCAACGTGAAGATTTCGACTTTGTACTTCGATATAGAGAAGTTTTCTAAACCTTACTCTTTTAATACAAATATTCTCATCATGATTTCAATTCATACTTGCTGTTTTTTGTGCATCATGAGTCAGTAGTTCATTTGTTAGGTTGAAGGGGATCCATGGGTGCATAATTGGATATTGATATGATGATTGTTTAAAAGGGATGTTCATATGGTTCTTCATTTTTCTTTGTTCTCAATGCATGATTACTTTACCGCGCATTTAGTAATCTGATCTTAGGTTAATATACTCTCCAAAATCTTGTTATATTGTCAGAACTAATGTTTGATGAGCTAGGCGTCTTAACCTTCCAAAAGTCGAGTTAAGGAGTCTAGTGAACTTTATCATTACTTGCTCGATTTAATGCATGTTTTCATTCTACAATAACCTTCCAAAAACTGAGTCTATTGGTTTGTAAAATATAGTGGTCGGAGCAACGAAAGTGGAAAGACTATAAATTCGTGTTTTGTGTTCAATACGGTTTTTACTTAAATCCATATCGAATCATCTATCTTATCGTTGCATGTTTTCCATGAGATTTCCCTAAGACCTAACCTTTTCTTTATTGTTTAATCTCTGATTGTATTTGCTTATTTAATTTATTAGCTAATCACCATCGACACACTCTCTTTTATTTTCTTTTAGCTTGATTACTTTTCTAACGTTTTCGTCGTGCAGTTTACACGTCCATGTGGATTCAATCATGTACTATACTATTCGTGATTGATGTGCACTTGCAGCTAGTATTAGTTGGGTAAAAACTTTACCCACATCATTTACCCATGCATATGACCTTCATATTTGTTTTTAAATCAGGTTTGATTTGTTCACAAAACAACTAAACCAAATTCCTTTGCTAATAGTTATTTTGCTCACCCTAGGTTCTATCAGGTAATTAATTGCACTTTTGCACCTAATCAATTATCCTAAGATCTAAGTTCTAGATGATCAATCTAGAATTAGCTTTGCAAACAATCTATGGTGAAAAACTAATTCAGATGGTGAATCCTAATAACAAATCAATCTAGCATTCAGAGATAACTTTTATGAGAACCCTAAACCTAACAAGAGAACTATTCAGACATGGAAATTGAAGCAATAAACATGTTTGAATAAATCGTCAAATAAATCAGAAAGAGTAACAAGAGGGTTCGAAATCTTCTCTCGGATGAACAGGGTTTCAGACTTGTCTCCCTTCAAAAGCTCTCTCATAAAACCAAAGTAAAATAAAGCATAGCCATCAAAGTGGCTCTAAAATCCTATTAAATAACCTAAATCACGTTTTGGGGCTTCTTGTAAATAATAAAGTCTTCTGGACCATTTTGTAATTCTTCAACTCTTCAATAAAGTGGCCGGTCGTGTCTGCCTCGATAAGTATTGACCGATACTATGCAGTATCGATCGATACTGACGCTTCAAATCGGGTACTCAACTACACGAACGTCTGCTTTGCTCCAAAATGCTCCAAAAAGCTCCAATATCTCCAATTATGCTACAAACGCGCTAAAACCTGTACGAGACTCTAAAACACTACGAAATAGTAGAAAGACTCTATAAAACAGACTTATATCATGGCTTAAATGGGGTAAAAACCATGATATATCAACTCCCCCAGACTTAGCATTTGCTTGCCCTCAAGCAAATAGAAGACTAAACCAAAGAAAGAGGTTTGAAAACATAGAGACTCACCTGTTCTTAAAACGTTGCAATGACCCTTTTCCCAAGCACCCAAATGTCACCTAACCAGTTTTTGATCTAACCACCATGTACTTCTCCGTAGACATTCGCAGCTTTCCAGACTACACACATTATTTCACAGCATTGTTCAATCAAGCCATCCTCGCTAGTTTCATCGCTGTGATTAATACCAAGAACCTTCTAGATTCTTTTCCATACAATATCATGACAAGGAACCACCTTTTTCACAATTTCTGGTATTATTTCTCTCCCCCAGACTTATTTCTTATTATGTTCTTTCTTTTATTTATTTGTTTAGCTTTGCATATACACATCAAGGTATAAGACGCGAGTATTGATGGTGTTAACCACCGAATCCCCGGTTCTTCCCTCTCAACGTATCAAAGGCGTAGGCGAATAATGGCATCATAGGAAAATCCTAGCCTCGCTTCCAATCCTTTCTGTGATCATTCCTTACAAAGTGGAATAATGGGATCGTTGGAAATTTTCCTAACCCTCTACTCAGAAGAAAATCATCTCATCTTTTAATGCATCTTATTAATTAACTTGCAACATGGAGAGAAATACCATTACTTTAAAACACATGGGTTCCTTTGTCAGATACTAATGATGAATCAAGCTCTATGGGTACTAACCACATTGATGAAGTGCAAAAATTTGGCTCAGGCTTTAAAGAACTTTGCTGGAAACATGAGTGTCTTCTAGTTAACTGGTCAACCTTTGGATTTTTCATTATTCGATCTAGAACTGATTCTGTAACAATGGTCACTTAGAAGCAAGGTCAGATCAATGGATTCAAGAAAAAGATCACAGCCTCCGACAAAGTTTTGACTCAATAAAACAACGAATGACTCATAAACGACTGACTCTAAGAAAAACAAAAACAAAGTCAGCGGCTACCTCCCCCAGACTTGAACAACACTGTCCCCAGTGTTATCTAACCTAGAGTTGGTGAAAGAAAATCAAATGAACCAAGTGGATTGTGAAAAATCAAGAAGTTACCGTACTGGAACATCGAGTATCGATCGATACACAACTTGGTATCGATAGATACCAGGCTTAAGTCGATATGATGAACCGTTCATTCGTGTGGGGTGTCGACCGATACCAATGGGGTATCGATCGACACTCATGCGATTCCGCGTTTTTGCTCCTTGTTTGTCTTGACACAGACGGAAAAACGAAAAATAAAAAGAAAAAGACTCAAAGACAAACTCACCAGTGGGTTGCCTCCCACCAAGCTCTCGTTTAATGTCATTAGCTTGACTGTACCGCCGTTCAGGCAGTGGGTGCATCATCCAGAGGCATTATGTGTCCTTCTGGAATCTCGGCTTTCGCCCAATATGCTTCACTCTTTGTCCATTTACAGTGAACTCCCCTCCTGAAGGATTTGCCAGGACAATCGCACCATGTGGTCTAACTTCCTTAACTGCGAAAGGACCTGACCAACGAGAACGTAATTTACCAGGAAACAATTGCAAACGAGAGTTATACAGAAGTACCTGATCATTTGGCTCAAAGTGTTTGGAGATGATCTTCTTGTCATGGTATGCTTTATTCCTCTCCTTGTACAACTTCGAGTTCTCATAGGCAAGATGCCTAATCTCATTGAGCTCATCCAGCTTGATCAATCGCTTCTCAGTAGCATATTTGATGTCGAAATTCATCATCTTCGTAGCCCATGCTGCTTTATGCTCGATTTCCAGTGGAAGATGGCATGCTTTACCATACAGCAAGTGAAACAGTGTAGTCCCAAGTGGTGTCTTGAAAGCAGTCATGTAAGCCCAAAGTGTGTCATCCAGCTTCACATACCAATCCTTCCTTGTAACATTTATTGTCTTCTCCAGAATCTCTTTGATCTGTCTGTTGGAGACCTCAACTTGTCCACTAGTCTCAGGATGATAAGGAGTAGCAACACGATGGTTCACACCATACTTCTTTAGCAACCTCTCAAAAATTTGTTGATAAAGTGAGAGCCACCATCACTTATCACAATTCGAGGTACTCCAAATCGAGGGAAAATGATGGTCTTAAATAGCTTAATAACCACCGAAGAATCATTGGTTCTGCTAGCAATGGCTTCAACCCACTTAGACATATAATCGACAGCAACCAAGATGTATTTGTGTCCATATGATGAAGGAAAGAGACCCATAAAATCAATGCCCCAACAATCGAAAATCTCAACCTCAAGGATGAAGTTATGTGGCATCTCATGTCTCTTACTGATTTTCCCTCTCCTCTGACAGGCATCGCACTGTGAAACGAAAACATGAGCATCCTTGAACATAGTAGGCCATCAGAAGCCTGCTTGAAGAACCTTGGACACTATCTTGAAAGTGGCAAAATGTCCAGCATAGTCGGATCCATGGCAGTGAAACAACACATTAGGCACCTCCGATTCAGCAATGCACCTTATGTAGACACCATCAGAACAGTTCTTGTACAGGTAAGGTTCATCCCAAAAGTATCGCCTTACGTCTCGCAAGAACTTCTTCTTGTGATAGCTCTTGAGGTGCTTCGGTTCTGCATCTGTAGCGAGGTAGTTGGCAATATCAGCGTACCATGGTTGATCGGAATCGGCTGCAGTTACTAGATACTCCTCTGAAAAACCAAGGTGGTCAACAGTCAGAACCTGTTCGGAAATCGCCTGGTATCGACCGACACCATAGGAGTGTCTATCGATACCGAGTCCTGCAATTCGTGGGAATTGCTGAGTTTCTGCGAAACCCATCTAAAATTCTGTTTCAATGAAGTAAAGGGATTCCTCTGGTAGTTGATCATCCAAAGGGATGTCTGCATCGATACTAATCCTCGAGAGGTGGTCAGCGACTCCGTTCTCTAATCCTTTCTTGTCCTTAACCTCGATGTTGAAAACCTGTAGCAAAAGAACCCAACGACAAAGGCGAGGCTTGAGATCCTTGTTCTGCATCAGATACTTGAGAGCAGCATGATCAGTATGAACAATCACTTTGCTCCCAATCAAGTAGGATCGAAATTTCTCAAAGGAGAAAACGACTGCAAGTAGTTCTTTCTCTGTGGTGCTGTAATTTCTCTGAGCATCATCCAATGTCCTGCTGGCATAGTAGATGACGTGCAGCTTCTTATCCTTTCTCTGACCCATAACAGATCCAACAACAAAATCACTAGCGTCGCACATGATCTCAAAAGGCAGAGTCTAATCAGGAGGTTGCACAATAGGAGCACTCACCAAAGTCGTCTTAATCTCCTCAAAAGCTGCAAGACAGTCAGGTGTGAAATCGAATTTGATCTCCTTGCATAATAAAGCAGTGAGCGGGCGTGCTATCTTAGAGAAATCCTTGATAAACCTCCAGTAAAATCCAGCATGACCAAGGAAGTTTCGAATGTCTTTCACAGAATTTTGTGGTTGGAGACTTGTCATAACCTGAATTTTGGCTTTGTCAACTTCGATTCCAGCCTCAGAAACCTTGTGCGTAAGTACGATGTCATCCTGAACCATAAAGTGACACTTTTTCCAATTAAGGACCAAGTGTTTCTCTTCGCATCTCTGGAGCACCTTGCACAGATTATCCAAACAGTCCTTGAACGATGGTCCGTATACTGAAAAATCATCCATGAATACCTCCATAAAATCCTCAATCATGTCTATGAAGATAGACATCATGCACCTCTGAAAAGTGGATGGAGCGTTACACAATCCAAATGGCATTCTCCTGTATGCGAATGTGCCATAGGGACATGTGAAAGTCGTCTTCCCTTGGTCATCTGGATGTATAGGAATCTGGAAGAAACCTGAATATCCATCGAGAAAACAGTAGTAGGGATGACTAGCTAACCTCTCCAACATCTGGTCAATGAATGGCAAAAGGAAATGATCCTTTCGTGTTGATGCATTCAACTTCCTGTAGTCAATGCACATTCGATGTCCAGTAATAGTTCTAGTAGGAATCATCTCATCCTTCTCATTCTTCACCACGGTTATCCCTCCTTTCTTAGGAACAACGTGCACTAGACTGACCCAAGAGCTATCCGAAATAGCATAGATAACACCAGCTTTCAAAAGCTTCATCACTTCCTTTTTGACAACTTCCATCATATTCGGATTCAGTCTCATTTTATGCTCAATTGAGGTATTTGATTCGTCCTCATGGTCAATCCAATGCATGCATAGGTCCGGCGATATACCTGAAATGTCATCAAGAGAATAGCCAAGAGCTTTGCGATACTTGCGCAGCTTTGATGAGGACATCGAGTCAACGACCCAAGTCATACAAGCACCACTAGTGCCAAGTGGACCAGTGACTAGAACCAGGAGCAGGGAAATGGAAAAGAAGTTCAACATGTTCATAGACCAGCTCGGATCAGAAGGTTTCTTCAAAACGGACACTAGGCCGCTAAGCCCGTTAACGAGCAGTTATTGGGCCGATTATTTCAAGCAATACCCACTCATGATTCCGGACGATCTAGAAGGCGATCCACATATAGATTTGAAGCTCTTTGAGTCTAGTTTCCAGAACACTAGATATCAGCTCAAGGGTCCTTATCATTCGGACCAGAACGTCCAAACACTGAAGACATATCGGCTGGATCCCTTGCTGGCCGATAACGCTAAGTGCCCACTCATCAAGCCCAAGTTCGTGGCCCACTTATCTATGGTCGATTTCACTTCACCAGAGACGACTTAGGCCCAAGGAAGGTCATTAGTTGGGTTTGTAAGTCGTTTGGTGCTCTTTTCCCAACCTTCGTTTTCATCCCACTTGGTTTTGCAAAGATGGGTTTTTACCGAGGCCAAACGGATTGCAATATTATTGGCCGAATTAATGACTCTCTGTAAGCCCATGAAGACCAGCTACACGAGGCCTCACTTCTATTTTCTTAGTCCTTTTAATTCTTTTGTAAACGGGCCTAAATTGTTAAGGACCCGCCTTGTTATTTCTTTGTCGATTTATTTCCTTTCTTTTGGCTTGTGTTTTCTTTAAAAACCCTAAGGCTTTGTCTTTGCTGGGTTACACAGACAATAAGGATTTTATTTTCAAGTTTTTGTTCTTCACAAAAATGTTTCTTCTCTCTAAATCGTGAGTGAGTCCGATTGTTAGGGAAACCCCTTGAAGTATCAAGAGACCGTCGCCTCTCTTGTGGTTCTCATCGTCCCACCAACACCATCCATCTTATCCCATTGGCAGAAGAGAGAGACCTTAGTCCAGCTTCTTCAACACAACCCTCTCGACCCAAACTCTCGACCATCGACCTCCGGTTTGTGTGAGACGGGTTTGAGTGCGTATCATTTTGGTATCAGAGCTTCAAAAGCTATTGAATCTAAGGTGTAAACGTTCCCTTATCATCTTTAATTTTCTGTATTTGTTTTGTTCTTGTTATGTTGCTAGATTCAAAAAAAAAAAAAAAACTTAGCATATCCTTAGTTAGTCGAATTTTAATTTTTCCTCTTAGGATTGTAGTCAAAAAAAAAAAAAAAGAACCATATATTAGAATTTCGATTTTTGCTATTTCCTTTTTGTTAAGTTATTCAAAAAAAAAAAAAATAGAGTACTTTAGTTGTAGAATTTTTCCTTTTAGATTTAAGAAATTTTTTTTATCCTTGTTACTTGTCTTTGTCGATTTATTTGAACTCCATTGATACACTTTGTGAATTTTTTTTTGCAAGGAGAAACCATGAAAAACAATGGTGTACCGCAAGACCCTAATGCCATTTTCATGCAAGCCATCGCGGCAATGCAACAACGGTTCCAGAGAGTAGTCCAAAGACTTGATCATATGGAGCAGCCTCAAGCCAACAACAATCCTCAACCAAGAGCACACTAACGAGCCAACGACCTAGGCGATGTTCCGATAGAGGAACATCCGCGTGCAAGGAGAAGGGGACCGAGGCAAGACGTCTTTGAGGAGGCAGAAGGTGATCTCCCAAGGCACCAACACTCCCAGGACATGAAGCTTAAGGCACCTACGTTTGCTGGAAGAGTTGATCCCGAGGCTTATTTGGAGTGGGAGCAACGCATGGAGCATATCTTCGCGTACTACGACTACAACGAGCAAAGAAGGCTGGCTTTGGCCGTTGCTCAACTCACTGACAATGCTCTCTCATGGTGGGATCGTGAGGTAGCAGACAGAAGAAGGAGCCAATCACCTCATGTCAGCAGTTGGCGAGATGAGACAGCTCATGAAGAACAGATATGTTCCGAGCTATTATCATCGAGATCTTCAAAAAAGGTTCCGAAAATTAGCCCAAGGAACTAGGAGCGTGGAAGAATACTTTTTAGAGTTTAAGCATCTTAGAAACCGTTTGGAGCTGGATGAAGACACTGAGACCCTCATGGCTCAGTTCTTAGACGGACTCAACGAGCTTCCATACCACGACTTGAAGGACATCTTACACCATGCCATCCAAGCTGAGCAACACTTGAAGAAGAAGTCCTATGCTACTGGGAGGACAAGAAGTAACCAAACATGGGACCAGACCTGATCCAAGACCCAAACTCCAACCAGCTTTCCATCTAAGGCCGCGGAGAAGGGCAAGTCGGTCGAGATCGACCCTAGGTTCCCTTCTAAGGCCTCTGAGCCTAATCAAGGTAAGTTTCCTAACCCAAGCACTTCTAGAACTCGTGACATAACATGTTTTAAGTGCAAGGGCAGAGGACACATGGCTAGAGAATACCCAAATCCCCGAGTTATGATCATGTTGGATTCGGGTGAGTACGAGTCTCAAGATGAGGACGATGTGCAAATGACCAAAGCAGCCACTGAAGAAGTAGATTGTGAGGCTGAATATGGTGAGTCTCTGGTCATAAGGCGAGCATTGAACCTCACGGTTCATCCTGATGAGACAGCCCAAAGAGACAACATTTTTCATACAAGATGTTCCATCCGAGGCGAGGTATGTAATTTGGTAATTGATGGAGGGTCGTGTACCAATCTAGCGAGTGACTACATGGTCACTAAGCTCTGCCTAGAACGTACTAAACACCCTCACCCGTATAAGTTAAGATGGTTAAATGATAAGGCTGAATTGCGCGTAACGGACCAAGTGCTTGTACCGTTCAATGTGGGCAAGTACTCAGATGAGGTTGTGTGTGATGTTGTTCCTATGCAAGCTGGCCATCTTCTTCTTGGTAGACCTTGGCAGTTTGACAAGGATGCCATTCACCATGGCCGAAGTAATATGTATTCGTTTGTGCATGATAAAAAGAAGTATAATCTAACACCTCTTACACCTACTCAAGTACACGAACTACAAGTTAAAATGTTAAAAGAGAAAGATGACTCGACCAGGAACAACTTGTTTATCAAGCCCAGTTATATTTCTGAGGCAATCACTTGCAAGGAACCGATATTACTAATGATCTTTAAGGAGACTTTAATTGCAGGTTCAAGTGCGCCGGAGCAACAACGTCCTACTGAAGTTACTCAACTCTTAGACCGATTTGCTGATATGTTTCCTGATGAGATACCTCCTGGGTTACCTCCCGTAATAGGAATAGAGCACCAGATCGATTTTGTGCCCCGAGCCCCATTGCCCAATCGAGCCGCATACCGCGTTAATCGGAAGAAGCCAATGAACTAGAAAAGCAAGTGAGGGAACTTATGGACAAGGGCTATGTTCGTGAGAGCCTTAGTTCATGTGCCGTTCCAGTCCTTTTGGTGCCAAAGAAGGATGGAACGTGGAGGATGTGCGTGGATTGTCGCGCGATCAACAACATAACGATCAAATACCGACATCTGATACCGAGGATAGATAACATGCTTGATGAGCTCTCGGGTTCTAATTTGTTTTCCAAGATTGATCTCAGGAGTGGATACCATCAAGTGCGAATGAGAAAACGTGATGAATGGAAGACGACCTTCAAAACGAAGCAAGGCCTCTATGAATGGCTAGTTCTGCCTTTCGGGCTAACTAATGCGCCAAGTACCTTCATGCGACTCATGAATGAGGTTCTTAGACCCTACATTAGTAAGTTTGTAGTGGTATACTTCGATGATATCCTCATTTATAGTCGAACTCTAACTGAACATTTATCTCATTTAGAACAAATCCTTAAGACGCTTCAACGAGAAGGTCTTTACGCCAACTTGAAGAATCGCACATTTTGCGCTAATGAGCTTGTGTTTTTAGGCTTTGTTGTGAGTTCACAGGGACTTAGAGTGGACAAGGAGAAGGTCCAAGCCATCCAAGAATGGCCCAAGCCAAGTCCGAAGCTTTCACGGGTTGGCTAGCTTTTACCGACGGTTCGTGAAGGACTTCAGAACTCTTGCTGCACCTCTCACTGCCATCATCAAGAAGGACGTGGCCTTCAAGTGGGGAGAAGCCCAAGAAGAGGCCTTCAAAGGCCTAAAGGATCGTTTGACTCATGCTCCCGTTTTAACTTTACCCGATTTCTCTAAAACGTTTGAAATTGAGTGTGATGCCTCAAGTTTAGGTATCGGTGCTGTGCTTAGTCAAGGAGGCAAACATGTTGCTTACTTCAGTGAGAAACTAAGTGGAGCCATGCTCAACTATCCTACATATGACAAGGAGCTCTACGCCTTAGTCCGAACAATTGAGACATGGCAGCATTATCTACTCGCGAGAGAGTGTGTCATCCACACGGACCATGAGACATTGTAACATCTTAGGGGTCAGACTAACCTCAAGAGAAGGCATGCTAAGTGGCTGGAGTTTATAGAGACGTTCCCCTATGTGATCAAGTACAAGAAGGGAAACGATAATGTGGTGGCCGATGCCCTATCTCGGAGATATGCGCTAATATCGACAATGGAAGCCAAGGTTCTTGGATTTGAAATGATTATTCCATTATATGAATCTGATGTTGATTTTTCAGAGGTATACAAGAACCATGGAAAGGGAGCCCACGCTTCTTACTATGTCCATGACGGCTATCTTTTTAAAGATAAACGCCTATGCATCCCGCAATGTTTGTTAAGAGAGCTTATAGTCCGAGAAAATCATGGAGGCGGCCTCATGGGTCATTTTGGCGTTGAGAAGACTCTTGCCATGCTGAAGGAGCACTTCTTTTGGCCACACCTTAAGAAGTCGTTCGAAACTTTCTGTGCAAGATGTATCACTTGCAAGAAAGCCAAGTCTCGGGTTCATCCGCACGATTTGTATCTTCCTTTATCGATTCCTACGTTACCATGGATTGATATTTCTATGGACTTTGTGCTAGGTTTGCCTAAGATCAGGCACAAGGACTCCATCTTTGTCGTGGTGGATCGGTTCTCGAAGATGGCACACTTCATTCCATGTGCCATGACAAACGATGCTACACAAACCGCATACCTCTTTTCAAAAACATTGTCCGACAACATGGAGTACCGAGGACGATCGTCTCGGATCGCGGCACCAAGTTCTTGAGCCACTTTTGGAGAACCCTCTGGAAGAAGCTAGGAACCAAGTTGCTCTTCTCCACGACCTGCCATCCACAAACCGATGGCCAAACTGAAGTCGTTAACCGAACACTTGGAACGTTGCTCCGAGCAACAATAGGGAGAAACCTTAAAACTTGGCTTGAAGCTTTACCTTTTTCGAGTTTGCTTATAATAGAGCTGTCCATAGTGCTACTCATTTGTCTCCTTTTCATGTCGCATGTGGATTTAATCCACCGACTCCATTGGATCTTAAGCCTCTACCTCAAACGGAGCTCTTAAACCTCGACGGAGCCAAGAAGGCCGAGGACGTGAAGAAGCTACACCAATCGGTCAAAGATCAGCTCGAAAGGACCAATGCCCAACGTGTGAAGAATGCCAACAAGGGCAGGAAGCACGTGTCTTTTGAAGTTGGAGAATGGGTGTGGTTGCACATGAGACCGGAGCGATTACCGGACCGACGCAAATCGAAGCTATCGCCTCGCGGAGACGGCCCATTCAAAATCTTGCAGAAAATCAATGACAACGCCTACATGCTAGAACTCCCAGGTGAGCTTAAGGTGTCTGCTACATTCAATGTTTCTGACTTAGCTCGTTTTGATGCAGGTGATGACGTTATGGGGTCAAAACCTCATGAAGAGGGAATGAGTGATGAGGACATCGAGTCAACGACCCAAGTCATACAAGCACCACTAGTGCCAAATGGACCAGTGACTAGAACCAGGAGCAGGGACATGGAAAAGAAGTTCAACATGTTCATGGACCAGCACGGATCAGAAGGTTTCTTCAAAACGGACACTAGGCCGCTAAGCCCGTTAACGAGCAGTTATTGGGCCGATTCTTTCAAGCAGGATCCACTCATGATCCCGGATGATCCAAAAGGCGATCCACATATAGATTTTAAGCTCTATGAGTCTAGTTTCCAGAACACTAGAGATCATCTCAAGACTCCTTAACATTCGGACCAGAACGTCCAAACACTGAAGACATATCGGCTGGATCCCTTGCTGGCCGATAACGCTAAGTGGCCACTCATCAAGCCCAAGTTCATGGCCCACTTATCTAAGGTCGATTTCACTTCACCAGAGACGACTTAGGCCCAAGGAAGGTCATTAGTTGGGGTTTGTAAGTCGTTTGGTGCTCTTTTCCCAACCTTCGTTTTTATCCCACTAGGTTTTGCGAAGATGGATTTTTACCGAGGCCAAACGGCTTGCAATATTATTGGCCCAATTAATGACTCTCTGTAAGCCCATGAAGACCAGCTACACTAGGCCTCACTTCTATTTTCTTAGTCCTTTTAATTCTTTTGTAAACGGGCCTAAATTGTTAAGGACCCGTCTTGTTATTTCTTTGTCGATTTATTTCCTTTCTTTTGGCTTGTGTTTTCTTTAAAAACCATAAGGCTTTGTCTTTGCTGGGTTACGCAGACAATAAGGATTTTATTTTCAAGTTTTTATTCTTCACAAAACCGTTTATTCTCTCTAGATCGTGAGTGAGTCCGATTCTTAGGGAAACCCCTTGAAGTATCAAGAGACCGTCGCCTCTCTTGTGGTTCTCATCGTCCCACCAACACCATCCATCTTATCCCATTGGCAGAAGAGAGAGACCTTAGTCCAACTTCTTCAACACAACCCTCTCGAACCAAACTCTCGACCATCGACCTTCGGTTTGTGTGAGATAGGTTTGAGTGCGTATCACGCTTGCTCAGCAGTAAGTCAATCTCTGTGTTGTTCAAAGAAGCATTAACAATCACTGGGTATGTATAATTAGGACCAAGAAAACTATACCTCAGATTTGGTGGGAGTGGCTTTAGTTCAACCTTAGGAGCATTCTCTGCACTCCAATCTCCTAGCCCAGCAGCTTCCTTAGAACTCTCGGCCAATTCTCCTTCTAGTCGCAGGGTATCGACCGATACTGGGAGCGTATCGATCGATACCGTTGATGCTGAATCGAGCATCTTCGAGTATGCAACTGTATCATCAAAGATGCATCTCCTGGAAGTACTCTTCAGCTATGTCACTGAAGGTGTCGACAAAGAAAGTCTGCCCATCAATGGTTGGTCTCTTCATCATCTTGTCCATATTGAAACTCATGACCAAAACACCAATGTTGAGAGCGATCTTTCCGTTCTTGCAATCAATCAAAGCACCAGCTGTTGCAAGGAATGGTCTGCCTCGGATAAGAGGATCCTTAGGCTCAGCATCGTACTCCAGGACGATGAAATATGTTGGGATTAAGTAATTTTCAATCATAATCGGGACATCTTCGAGTAACCCCTCTGGAAGACTAACAGACCGATCAGCAAGTATCATGAAAATCCTTGTTGTAGTGAAGTCTGTCATCCTCATCCTTTTGGCAACTGAGTATGGCATGAGGTTGACACTTGATCCTAGGTCACAAAGAGAACGCTCAAATGTGTCCGTCAATTTCGTACAATCCATCACAAAACTCCCTGGGTCTGGCAGCTTCTTTGGGATCTTGTTGGTCTGGATTGCACTGCACTCATGAGTAATCATCAAGCATCCGTCTTCAAGGTTCACATTGCTGGATACCATCTTCTTGACGTATCTTCTGAAAGCTGGCGAAGTCTTGATAGCATCGATGAAAGGAAGTTCCACAATTAATTTATCCATAATTGCGTTGCATGTAGAGTCTTCGACCTCCTTCTTAGTCTTCCCAGAAGTCCTGGGATAAGGTATCCTTGGTGTGTAAACTCTTCCTGCAACTACATTGGGTACTTTCTTCGAAACCTTAGGAGTCATTTTGACTGCGGGATTAGTATCGACCGATACTAGAGTGGTATCGATCGATACAGGCGGTTTTGATTTGTCCCGTAAAAGTGTTTTGATAGGTGTCGATCGATGCTGGCTAGTGTCGATCGATACTGGAGCGATTTCGGTATCCTCATCGTCAAGATCGACGAAAATATCTGCAGCTTGGGCAGTTTTTACTCCTGGAGTGACCTCTTTTCCACTCCTCAAAGTGATTGCATTGATATGAACCCTTGGGTTCTCTACTTTCCCTGGAAGAAAACCTTCTTGCCTTTTCACAGCCTCTGAAGTCTGAGCTATCTGAAGTTCCAGCTTCTTCTGCTGAATATCAATAAATTCGATCCTTCCAGTCAGATCATTGTACAGGACATCAATCTTCCCATTGAAATCCACATTGAGCTTCTACTGTCCCTGAAGAAGTTGTTCGAACATAGATTCGATCTTGCTATCTGGGAGCTTAGCAGGTACAGGTTTATAGGATGAATTTCCATAGTTCCTAGTGTACCCACTGTTCTGAGATGATCTCTGACCAAATTGATTTGAACCTCCTTGCTGAGAGTTGTTGTTGAAGTTTCGGTTGTTGTTGAATTGATTCCTCTGGCCATGAAAACCAGAACCACCAATGTAGTTGACATCCTCTACTTCATCCTCGTTGAACACCTCAACATCTTCAGCAAAGTGAATAGCCTTTTGTGTATTGCCCATCAGTAGACTGTGCATAGAATCCAATTTAGCTTGAAAATCGGCAATCTGTGAGCCATCCATGTTACCCACTAACTTCTTCCTCTCATAATCATCATTCTTGGTGCTATTTCTAGATGCCAAGTTCTCAATCAGGGCATATGCTTCATCAGGATACCTGGTGTTGAAGTTTCCATTGCTCGAAGCATCCAAAGTCATCTGATACCTCCAATCAAGTCCTCTGAAAAAGAAACCCATCAGCTGAACATCAAAATATCCATGATGTGGACAATCTCTCTGATATGATTTGAATCTCGTCCAAGCAGCCTTGAACGCTTCAGTAGGCCCCTGAGAGAACTGTGAGATTTTGTTCCTCAGATCCTCGGATCTTGCATCATCATAAAAGTTGGTCAGGAAAGCGGTCTTAGTCTCCTCCCAGGTAGTCAGCGATCCAGGAGGTAACTGCTTTAGCCAGTAAGTTGCTTCCCCACCAAGAGAGTATGGGAAACACTTGCAGAAGAAGTAATCGTAGGACACTCCATTGCTTTTGATGCTAGTGACCAAGTCCTCGAACCTCTCAATATGATCCATGGGATGTTCGCTGTAAAGACCATGAAAAGGATGCTGTCCCACAAGAGTGTAGTATGCAGGTTTCAGCTCAAATTCAATCCTCGGAAAAGAAGGAGGACGGATCGCAGATTGGTTTGCGTAAAACTGGTTAGGTCTGTTGCACTCACCAATCGTTCTTCCACGATTAACCACAGCATTCCCAGCATTCACTGCGTTCACGTTCCCAGTAACATTCCCAGCGACAACATGAGCAGGTGGAATGATGTTCCCCTCTCCATCCAGACGTTGTCCTCTCTCATTGCACAACTGACCCTCTTGGTCTCTGTAAGCACTAGCTGCATCTTGAACCAACTCCTCTTGATTTTTGTTCATCTTTGCTCCTCTGTTTGTGCGTTCCACAAGTGCTAGCTGCTTCAATGACAGTTCAACTAGCTGAGTGCTCTTGCTCTTTCTTGTTTCACGATTAGGCATACACCTGAAAACAAGAGTCAAGAACGTAAGTAACAAAAAAAACGTGATGAGTATCGACCGATACCAAGTGGTGTCGATCGATATCAACAAAAAGATAACGGCGAGTATCGACTGCTTAGTACTAGGTAGTATCGATCGATACCGACGAGCATTGTCGAAATTCTCAGACTAAAATCTAATGGCGAATTGAGTCCCCGGCAATGGCGCCAAATTTGATATGCTCAAATTAATACCCTAAAAGTACTAAGCAGTAGTTGCAGTATTGTAGGGGTCGAACACAAGGACTCACAGAAACACACAATAGATTATATAGGTGAGATTTAAGCGAAGCGATCAATGGTATTTAAAACAGGACGTAACTTAAAATGGTTATAAATTCAATTGGGAGAAAGCTAGGTTCGGGGTATTTCTCAGGAAATCAATGAATGCAGATAAACTAACTAATATGATTCAGACTTAGCACGGTTCTTGAACTCAAATCACTAAGATATAGTTAACCAACTTTCGCTGCGAAAACTATCTAAATCTAAATCGTAGGAGTTCCAATTTCCTTTGCGAATACTAAAGTCTAAATCAGCTTTTAAATCAGGTTTGATTTGTTCACAAAACAACTAAACCAAATTCCTTTGCGAATAGTTATTTTTCTCACCCTAGATTCTATCAGGTAATTAATTGTACTTCCGCGCCTAATCAATTATCCTAAGATCTAAGTTCTAGGTGATCAATCTAGAATTAGCTTTGCAAACAACCTATGGTGAAGAACTAATTCGGATTGTGAATCCTAATAACAAATCAATCTAGCATTCAGAGATAACCTTTATGAGAACCCTAAACCTAACAATAGATCTACTCAGACATGGAAATTGAAGCAATAAACATGTTTGAATAAATCATCAAATAAATCAGAAAGAGTAACAAGAGGTTTCGAAATCTTCTCTCGGACGAACAGAGTTTCAGACTTGTCTCCCTTCAAAAGCTCTCTCACAAAACCAAAGTAAAATAAAGCATAGCCATCAAAGTGGCTCTAAAATCCTATTAAATAACCTAAATCACGTTTTGGGGCTTCTTGTAAATAATAAAGTCTTCTGGGCCATTTTGCAATTCTTCAACTCTTCAATAAAGTCACGGGTCGTGTATGCCTCGATGAGTATCGACCGATACTAGGCAGTATCGATTGATACTGACGCTTCAAATCGGGTACTCAGCTACACGAACGTCTGCTTTGCTCCAAAATGCTCTAGAAAGCTCCAATATCTCCAATTATGCTCCAAACGCGCTAAAACCTGTAAAAGACTCTAAAACACTACGAAATAGTAGAAAGACTCTATAAAACGGACTTATATATATCATGGCTTAAACGGGGTAAAACCCATGATATATCACGTAGTTATCATGAAAACATCCAACATTTACTGTTTAACGATGTAGTTACTGGCGATATCTCCCCGTGTGGCATAATCGCTAAATCCATGGACGTATTGTTAACATTGTTGTCAGGGAAGTCGAAAACATTCATGTATTAAAGTCTTCAGATAATTTTTTTTTGGTGTTGCAGATCCACCAACCACTTGTGTTCATAAATACATGGCTCTACATTTTTATTTTTATTTTTAGTTTACCGATGTTTGCTCTCTTATTATCCACCACACAAAAAATATGATACACTAAATCTTGTGTATCTTCAGAATAACTTTGGATTAAATACTCTTGTCGACTGATAACATTATTTCGCGGGAGAGCAAATTCAATAACATCATTGGTAATAGGGGAACAAATGGAACAAATAGCTGACGTGGAGAGTTGAAACTCATTTTTAATTATTGGTTCACATGTACTTAATTACATGTTCAACCGATCATATATACTCAATTCAGTCTAAACTAAAACCTTTTCAAAACTATAACTAAAGCTAAGATGATATACCCAAAATACAATTTCTCAATCAACGACAAAAAAATTTCATCCAATCCTCTCGCATCATTTACCGATGATGTTGCGCTCGATCTCACTGTTCTTCGATCTCACCATCAGTTAATCTCACTGTCGTTGCGCTCATGTCGTCGCTCGGTCTCGTTGTCGCTCCAATCTCGCCATCACTGGCTATTGCTTTAGTTGAGTCTTTTGCGCTATAGAGATTGTTGACTGCAGCTACGACGATTGGGCAACAAGAATAGAGTAATAGCAATAGTTTATTTGGTATGTTGACTGCAGCTACAACAATCGAATTCGAAGGTGAATATCGTGAACGGCGAAAAGGATTTTTTTTTTGGATGATGAAGAAAAAGAAGAAGCGGTGAAGGTTTTGATGCGAGCTGCATGTGTTGGTCATCGATTTGTGGTTGAGATGAGGATGCGAGTGAAGATGAGTTTGATGATGAAGTTGAGCTGGGTTCTAGTGGGGATGAAGGAGAGAAATCTATCATGGGTGGAACTCCTAGTAATTTCGATTTAACTTGTCTGAGGTGATATTCTTCTTGTGATGCGATGTGTTTGATATTACTTGAGGGATTGCGAGCTTCCCGAGTTGAAACTAACATTACTTAAGTATATTACTTGATTACCATAGCATATACATATTTTCATTTGAATATGATATTTTAGAGTAAATATTGTAGTATTTTTTCCCAACATCCGGTTTCTCTATGATGTTAAGTTTGAATTCAAGCACTGTCTTTTGAGCCATGTAAACCATCTGTTGAAATTGAATTGTTGATTTAGAGTACTTGTTACATGATTTTTTGGATTTTTGGACCAAACCCATACTTTTCCACAGCCTCTTCTCTTTTCATAAATTTTGCATATTTAACTATATCTTCTCTTTCTAGAGATTGTTGTCTCTTAAAAGATTTACAGAGAAAAAGTTCATCCTTTGTTAACTTTGGAAGAGATAGAGAGCCCTTCTTGACTTTGGCTAGGGGACTAATGGTTGTCTTGCATTAGGCTATAGAGATATTATCATATTTCAACTATATTATCTTCAGTTAGAACATATTCTCTTGTGTATATCTAGATTAGATTCTCTCTTAACTTGTATATATATTCTTGTATGATGTACGCTTATCTCAAGGAAACATACATATAAACATTTCTCTCTATATGGTATCAGAGCAATCCTTCCTTAAGGACCTCTAAATTTTCTTCTTCTTCCCTTTTTTCATTCCACCATGGCTGACGAATCTCAAACCACCGATGTCAATTTCGGTGCTCCCACCTCGCTTGTTGCCATTAACATGGTTAACATCACAAAGCTTTCCTCAATCAATTATTTAACCTGGAGCATACACGTTAAATCGCTTCTCTGTGGCTATGATTTGCTCAAATTCATAGACTCCACTGCCACTCTTCCACCGAAGACAATCACTAATTCCGGCACGGAAGTCACCAATCCTGATTTTGCTATCTGGCAACGCCAAGATAGCCTGCTCTATAGCTCCATCATGGGATCTATTGAGATTGCACATCAACCTCTCATCGCAACAGCGACTACATCTCTTGAAGCTTGGACAACCCTTGCCTCAACCTATGCTAATCCGTCCCGTGGACATATCAAGCAGCTCAAAGCCCAAGTGCGACAGTGTGTGAAAGGCACAAAAACCATCAATGATTATATGCAACAGATCAAGACCAAATATGATGCAGTTGCTCTTCTCGGCAATCTTTTTGATCAAGAAGATCTAACTGATATTGTTCTTCAAGGACTTAATGAGGATTACAAACCCATCATCGAAGTGATTCATGGACGAGATTCCCCTATCTCTTTCACGGAGCTTCATGAGAAGCTGATCAATCGCGAACTAGCTCTTGCTGCTTTTGCTCCGACTTCTGCATCAATTCCGATCACGGCAAATCACGTCCAAAACAGAACACGCAGCTGGCCGGCAACGATCGATCAAACAATTCCAACACCTCCAATTTTGCTCGACAAAATGGAAATGAACAGAGGACATCGAAACCGTATTTGGGTCGATGTCAAGCATGTGGTACCCATGGTCACAGTGCTAAGCGATTTCCAATGTTTCGTTTAATGTCTCAGAACCCGCAAAATTTTCACGGGCAGTAGCAGCAACAATTTTCACGGTCGGCTCCTCGTGCGTACAATGCAATGATGCAGGCTCATGATCCTCCGTCGTGGCTGCTGGACAGTGGTGCTTCGCACCATATCACATCTGATCTGGCAAATCTCTCAATGCATTCTCCATACACGGGTGATGAAGAAGTTTAAGTTGGCAATGGCACGGGTCTTGATATTGCCAATACGGGTTTTTCCTCGCTTAACTCTGCCACTTGTGACTTTAAGCTCAATAATGTTCTTCATGTGCCCAGCATTGCTCGCAATCTTGTCTCCATCAAACAACTTTGTACTGACAATCAAGTTTCTGTGGAATTCTTTCCACACTTTTTCAGGTAAAGGATCTCAACTCGGGGGTATCGATGGTAACTGGGGGAACTAGCGGTGGAGGTTATGAGTGGCCAAAACGAGATTCAACAAACTTTTCCACCTTTTCTGCTTCAATTTCTACCAAGTTCACTAGCTTAATCACCAAAACCACTTTGGTTGCTTGAATTAAAGAGTGTCTTGTATTCTTGTTGCATTGAACTAGACCCTAGATTTTATTGACACCTAAAACACTACAATGACATGTGTATTTAGGATTGATTGTTAAGTAGGATAAAATTCTATTTATCAATTGGCGCCGTTGCCAATAGGATTTAGATTGTTTTTGAGATCAAGCTTTTTATTTACATTATGTTAATGAACATCAGTAAGATCATGCATCTTATCGAGATGATAAATTTTCTCTTGTACATTGTCACTAACTTGTCTTCCCAAGTTCTCTTGTGCTTTCAAAGGTACTGAATGAAAAATGGAGCAATGGCAAGACAAGATCACTTGAAGTATTGGATATGGACGATCAAAGAGGGTACCAAGTCCAAAGGAAAAGTGGTGGAGAGACAAGGTCACTTGAGGTGTCGGAGATGGACTACCAAAGGAACATTCTTCAAGCTCCAAAACCTCAAGAAATGCCACATCTTCAAGAAATACCATGACCTCAAGTGTTGGCATCAAGTCCGACCCAAGATCAAAGGGACAAGCCAACGGTTGGAAGTTTTGACACTCCTTGTTGTCGTGGATCGAGATATGGGATCCACCCTCCTCCAATTGAAGCCAAGGCCTATGAGATCAAAGCAAACTTGGTTAGGTTGATTCAAGAGACTAAGTTCTTGGGGACGAAAGTGGAGAACCCCTATGATCACTTGGATTCCTTTGATAGGTTGTGTGACACGTTTAGAACCGGAGGAGTGCCCCACGATAGCATCAAGCTCATCTTGTTCCCGTTTTATCTTGAAGGAAAAGCAAGCCAATGGGAGAGAACATTGCCATCTCACTTGGTAAACTCTTGGGATGATTGCAAGAAGATTTTCCTCAACAAGTTCTACTCCACACAAAGAACGGTCCAAACTAGGAAGGACATCTTGAGTTTCAAACAAGGCATGCATGAGACCTTTCATGAGGCGTAGGGAAGACTCAAAGGATACACTCGAGATTGTCCCCATCATGGGTTCAATAAAGGAGCCATTCTTACCATCTTCTATTGGGGGGTTCACCAATATCACAAATGGACTTTAAATGCGGCTAGCAATGGGCGTTTTACAAACCTCACCGTAGAACAAGGAGAGCTACTAGTGGATAACTTTGCCCAAAGCGAAGAGAACAATGGAGAGGACTACTATAGGTCTCCACTAGGAAGTGGAAGGCACGAAGACCAAGGTATGAAGGAGATTAAAGCTCTAAATGAAAAAATGGACAAGCAACTTACCATGATTGAGATGCAATCTACACTTATAGACAAGCTTCTCATTGCCACTAAAATGCCGGTTCATTTTGTTGAAGACTTCAATGGCAACCAAAGGTGTGCCCCTCGAAACCATGCTCCTCTTATTCCTCCACAAAGTTTTGTACGAGGTTTGGTTCCTCAAGGGCAACATAGCTTTTCCATGCCACATGATGTGGATCTTAATGGGGTGTTTAAACAAACTCTCGAAGGTCAAGTCAAAACCTCATCCAAGATATATTGTGCCTACAATGATCTCAACTCAAGACTTGAAACCACAACTTCTAGGCTTAAACATTTGGAGGATCAAGATGCTCAAGGAAGCCCCCTCTCTAGTAAACCCATGGATGAACTCAAGGGTAAAGTCGATGAAAGACCATGTGAGTATTACAAAGTTATCTTCTCGGATGAAGAGAGTGAAGAGGCTTTAAGAGAGATTGAGAGAATTCTCCATGGCTCCAAAGACAAAGTTCATGTTGAGAAAGTGGCGTTTGTGGGTAGTTATGAGATGATGGATGTTTCTTCACCCCAAAAGGTTGTAAAAAGAGTAAATGCTCTCAAGGGGAAGCAAAAACTTTGGGTTATGGTAATGTTGAAGAAGTTTTAGCAGTGGATGGAGCTTGCTTGGAATCTCTTTTCTCTACCGTAATGGGGAGAGAGAAAGTAAGTACCAAGGGTGAAGGCGCTATGACCAAGAAGAAGAAACCCAATGATAACCACCCTCCCACCCTTGTCCCACCTTCTCACACAATGACACTCATCCCTTGGAGGTACAATGATGGAGCCGTTGAGTACAAGGTGAAGTGTATGGGAAGATCTAAACCCTTTGCCAAGGTTAAAGCATTCCTCACCACCGAGCTTAAAGAGAAAGGGGAAGCCGGTCTTCAAGAGGTCATGAACAAGGTGCTCAAGCTTGAGTTCAAAGACCCACCATGGAGTGCTCATACTCCTCTCTCACCCGTCTAAAAGGGTAACCAAAGTCAAACTTAGTGACTTTAAACAAAGTGCTCTTGGGAGACACCCCAAGCTTATCATTGTACATACTTTTTTCATGTCTTTCTATGCCTTCTTGTTCTTTTTGATCTTTTGTTGGGTGGTTGCAAGGTTCTTGATGGTAGCAAGGTCGTGGCAAGAAACATTGGTGTAGATGTGGAAAGATCTTCATTCATCTCCATTCATCTAGTCTCACTCCTCATTTGTAAGTAACTCTTTCCCTTTGAGTCTATTTGCATTTTTATCTTCCGTTTTTGGTCTCTCTCTTGATCTTCTTTCACACCGAGACATTGTGATTTAAGTTTGGGGGAGGGACCGGTGTCTAATCATGTGTTTTGTGATCTTATTTTGCCTTTTGCATCTTGAGCCTCATGCATATCATGCATTTTCAATAAATTTGAAAACATTTAAACTTTTGTGCATTCCATATAGGATTGAGTCTAGATGCATAGCATATAAGGTAGTTTTGCATGAGCACTAGGAGCAATGATAGATTTTCCTTGTAAAAGTACCATATTAAGAGCTTAGTCCAATATCATTGTTGCTAGTTGCTTGATGTTTTGATCTCGTGTAGAAATTAAGAACGAACCATTCCTTGATCTCATGTCTTATTGTTCTTGCCTTGATTGAAGCAAACCTTGACTTGAATTCAACCCCATCTAAGTGATAGCCTTAATTTTGACTTGTAATTATTGTGTTTATGCATTTTTGGATGGATTCGTGGATCACTTCATACATACTTCGATAATCTTTTCTCTTTCACCACTCTTGTTTATCCAAGTAGACATATCCCATCATTGGAATGGTTTCCCCTACCCTAACCTCAACCTTCTTTCTAGCTATTGATATTCGTGTGTGATTGGTGAGGCCTTCTTTCGAGCAAACTTGGCAAAACGTGTTAGGTTTAGGGCGACAAGGAGGAATTCTCATGTAGATTTAGCTCCATCATCACGGAGTTAATCTAGGAATATGCTAGATAGGTTGGCGGTTCTTGGTTTAAGTTTGGGGGAACGGTTTGGAAATTTGGTGAACTGATATGTTTAGAATAGATTGTGGAATGGGAAAGATGAATAAGGAGAAGGGAAAAGGGGATCGAATTTATAGATTGGTTGGTGCAAAATTATAAGACTAGCTCTAAGAATAAGATAGCCTCAAGAGATCCAAAGAAAAAGAAGAAAGCCGAAAATGCCAAAGCATCAAAGAAAAAAAAGAGGCGTGAACAAAAATGAAGAAAAAGGAAAGCTAAATCACAACAAAGAAGCACCAAACCATGAGAACAAGGAAGAAGAAGTTGATCCTTGAATGAGAAGAAGGTGAAGTGAAAGGACAAGAAGCATGTGTGGGTTTAAGAAGGCAAATGCCTTAAGATAAAAAGGGTAGCTTAGGATGTGGGCACAAACGGGTTAGAAGGCTTTAGGCTAGAAAACTCTAGGCATTTGGGTAGATGAGAATTCTCCCTTGTATGCATAGGTTGCCTTTTACCTTAAACATTTTGCTAAAGTTTGCTCTTTCCATGAGAGATCCTTGTACTTGATTACACATGCATGATAATGAGATCATCTTCATCTCATTACCTAACCCTTAGCCAAACGAATTCATTTGATCTTGCATAAACATGATTCACGCCTATTACACTTAATCAATGTCAAGAGGTTGGACGATATGAAAGTTTGTGTAGGTTGAGGTTCGAATGTAAGTCATGCAAGGACAAGTATGGCTAGTCACTTTTGAGTAAATTTGTTTGATCGCATCGAAGTTTGCAACTTGGACATTGGGCTTGGGTTCTTTTTATGGCACTTTTGGATTTGAGCTCCCATTTTTAGTCTTCTCCCTTTCTTTATTCTTGTTTGCTTGAGGACAAGTAAAGGTTTAAGTTTGGGGGAATTAATATACTCATATATTGCATGTTTTAGCATACATTTCACTTAGAGCTTTGTGTCATTTACATGCATAATCATGGTTTTGTCTTGCATTTATGTATCATTTAGAGAATTAGGACATTTGCATTAGGTCTAGTGAGGTATTGCATGTTTTGGAGTACTTTCTAGGTGATTGGAGGCAGTTTGGCTATATTTGGAGAAATGGGCCGAAGTAGAATGCAAAGACCATCCAATACGCCGGAAAGATGTGACTGGACGGAGGCCCTCCGATCTGAATCAGTTTTCACAACCATCATAGAAGTTGCCGAGGAGTGAGTTATCTGTTCAGGAGAGTTTGATTCGGGTCATTCAGACATCTGGTTAGGGAGTTATCGCGGTTTTAAGGAAGCTGTATCCGCCTGGCCGATAAAACGTGCCTTGCACCATCGGCACGGTCTAATCGGGTCGATCCTAAATCAGGGAACTCGACCGAACAAAGCACACCTCCCAGAGAATGCTCGGTTAAAGATAAGAACAATCTCAACCGACCAAGATCCACTCGGTTAGCTCCACACGGTCCAAACATCCAAGTTACAGCACCAGCCAAAGTGACTCGAAAATCAGGCCAAACAAAGACCTTCCCTTGCCCAGTTTAATCTGAGGTCTTCATGAAAGTCATAGACAATCGAGCTGACGTTCGTTTAGTGTGGTTTCATGTCATTCAGATCAGCCGTTCAAGAAATATGGCAAATATAGCAAGGACGTGTATGTATGGCATCCAAACGAGTTCTGCTCCAAATACGACGTCTGAAAGATCAACACAGACGAAAGGTTTTCACTCCGATTCAGCTTATGTGTTCTTCATAGACGTTGTAGATAATTGAGTAGGCTGTCTGGTAGAGTTGGATTCAGGTCATTCGGATGTCAGGTGCAGGAGTTATGGCCGAATCACTGAAGACATATCCAAGTTTCGGCCGTGTCAATACCCGGTTTGTCCCGGGTTGACCCGGTCCGACCCAGCTCAAGAAAACACTTTTAAATATTGTTGAGACCCATTTTTTAGATCTATCTCTTTTTTTATGCTTTTTCTCCATTTTTATCTCTAGAACAAAGACTTATCTTTTTAGGGTTCTTGAGATTTTTCCCAAATATCTCTTTGATTTATGCAAGTTTGAGTTTATATCTTTTCATCTTTCTCTAATCTTTCAATTTCCTATTCCCAAATCATGATTAACATCACCTCTTTCACAAGATTTGGTGTGTTCTTCATGACTAGTGAGTAGTCTTTTAGGATTTGAGGATTTGGTAGATTCAGGTTAATTTGATGGATGATTAATGATGTCTAGGATTATATTATATGATTTCCCTTCTTGATTAGTGGTTTTAAAGCTAGATCTAGCTTGAGAAAGTGGATTTAGATCAAAAATCATTTCATGCACACATTGTGTTTGATGAAATGCCTTGATGAACTAATCAAGAGATATTCATTTCTAGCCTAAGGGATTAGTTGTCTAGAGTGATTATTTGGTTGATCTTGAATGATAGACTCAAAGCTTGCTAATTAGTGATTCACAAATGAGAATTTGATCTTGAATTAGTAATTAGCAAAGTAATTAATGTCTTGAGAGAGGATTAGTTAAGATTATTGATCTTTTCCTAGGGATTAGTCTTCATTAAGCATTGGACATCATTAATTAGCCATTGGGTTGCCCTATCTCAATTACATTATCCTTGAATTCGCCTTTTATCATTGTTTTATTCACCGTTTAGTGTTGATACAAGACTTTTTAGTCTCTAGGAGGTATCAATATCCCCAATACGATGTAGTAAGGAGGTTATCAATCCATAATTGGGATTGTTCTAAACACTAAGAATGCAAGGTTCATAAGTAATTTAAGCTAAACAAGGTAATTGGTGATTATGTATTCAAGTTCAAATTAAGCGAAGTAATAACTAAACGATTTGTGATCCAAATAACAGAAGCGGAGCAAGAGATAAGGTTAATGACATAAGGTGATCCAAGTCCAATTAGTGGTGTTCATTTACTCAAGAAGCTAATTCCTAGGCAATAGATCTCTAATCTAGATTAGTTCTCTTTCAAGCAACTAATCACTTTGTTAATTATCAAGTCCATTAGCAAATCATCATTTGTGGATTAACAACTAGCAATCATTAAGGATCATAACAAGATCAACCAAAGATATGCCCTAAACAACTAATATCTTAGGTTAGGAACATAAATCTCTTGTCTAGTTGGTCTTGGCATTTCATCAAACACTTGGTGTTCATGAAATGTCTTGTGATCTAGATCCACTCTTTCAAGCTAGATCTAGCATTGGGGACTCTAGAAAAGAAGGAATATAAGATTATCTAAACCTAAACACCACTAATCAAACCCTAGATCACCCTAATCTACCCTATCCCAATGATACGTGCTCAAGTGTTGAAGAAGCTGGACTAAGGTCTCTCTCTTCTATCAACGGGATAAGATAGATGTTGCTGGTGGGGCGATGAGAACCACAAGAGAGGCTACGGTCTCTTGATATTTCAAGGGGTTTCCCTAAGGATCGGACTCACTCATGATCTAAAGAGAGAAAACGTTTTTGTGAAGAACAAAAACTTGAAAATAACCAAGGAAAATTCTTATTGTCTGCGTGTCTGAGAAGGACAAAGCCTTAGGGTTTTTAAAGAGAGCTCACGCCCCCAAAGAAAAAGAAATAAACCGAAATGGAAATAACAAGACGAGTCCTTAACAATTTAGGCCCGTTTACAAAATAATTAAAAGACTAAGAGAAATAGAAGTGAGGCCTCGTGTAGCTGGTCTTCATGGGCTTACAGAGAGTCATTAATTGGGCCAATAATATTGCAAGCCGTTTGGCCTCGGTAAAAACCCATCTTCGCAAAACCCAGTGGGATAAAAACGAAGGTTTGGAAAAGAGCACCAAACGACTTACAAACCCAACTAATGACCTTCCTTGGGCCTAAGTCATCTCTGGTGAAGTGAAATCGACCATAGATAAGTGGGCCACGAGCCTGGGCTTGATGAGTGGCCACTTAGTGTTATCGGCCAGCAAAGGATCCAGCCGATATGTCTTCAGTGTTTGGACGTTATGGTCCGAATTGTAATGATTCTTGGGCTGATCTTTAGTGTTCTGGAAACTAGACTCAAAGAGCTTCAAATCCATATGTGGATAGCCTTCTTGATCGTCCGGGATCATGAGTGGATCCTGCTTCAAAGTATCGGCCCAATAACTGCTCGCAAATGGGCTTAGCGGACTAGTGTCCGTCTTGAAGAAACCTTCTTGTCTGAGCTGGTCCATGAACATGTTGAACTTCTTTTCCATGTCCCTGCTCCTGGTTCTAGTCACTGGTCCACTTGGTACTAGTGGTGCTTGTATGACTTGGGTCGTTGACTCGATGTCCTCATCACTCCCTCCCTCTTCATGAGGTTTTGACCCCAAAACATCATCACCTGCATCAAACCGAGCTAAGTCATAAACATTGAATGTAGCAGACACCTTAAGCTCACCAGGGAGCTCGAGCTTGTAGGCGTTGTCATTGATTTTCTCCAAGATTTTGAATGGGCCGTCTCCGCGAGGCAATAGCTTCGATTTGCGTTTGTCCGGGAATCGCTCCGGTCTCATGTGCAACCACACCCATTCTCCAACTTCAAAAGACACGTGCTTCCTGCCCTTGTTGGCATTCTTCACACGTAGGGCATTGGTTCTTTCGAGCTGATCTTTGACCGATTGGTGTAGCTTTTTCACGTCCGCGGCCTTCTTGGCTCCATCGAGGTTTAAGAACTCCGTTTGAGGTAGAGGCTTAAAATCCAATGGCGTCTGTGGATTAAATCCATATGCAACCTGAAAAGGAGACAAATGAGTAGCACTATGGACAGCTCTATTATAAGCAAACTCGACAAAAGGTAGAACTTCAAGCCAAGTTTTAAGATTTCTCCCTATTGTTGCTCGAAGCAACGTTCCAAGTGTACGGTTAACGACTTCAGTTTGGCCATCGGTTTGTGGATGGCAGGTCGTTGAGAAGAGCAGCTTGGTTCCTAGCTTCTTCCAAAGGGTTCTCCAAAAGTGGCTCAGGAACTTGGTGTCGCGATCTGAGACGATCGTCCTAGGTACTCCATGTAGTCGGACAATCTCTTTGAAAAAGAGGTCCGCAGTTTGTGTAGCATCGTTTGTCTTGGCAAATGGAATGAAGTGTGCCATCTTTGAGAACCGATCCACCATGACAAAGATGGAGTCCTTGTGTCTGATCTTAGGCAAACCTAACACAAAGTACATAGAAATATCAATCCATGGTAAAGTAGGAATCGGTAAAGGAAGATACAAACCGTGCGGGTGAACCCGAGACTTGGCTTTCTTGCAAGTTATACATCTTGCACAGAAAGTTTCGACCGACTTCTTAAGGTGTGGCCAAACGAAGTGTTCCTTCAGCATGGCAAGAGTCTTCTCAACGCCAAAATGACCCATGAGGCCTCCTCCATGAGCTTCTCGGACTATAAGCTCTCGTAACGAACATTTCGGGATGCATAGGCGTTTATCTTTAAAAAGATAACCGTCATGGACATAGTAAGAAGCGTGGGCTCCCTTTCCATGGTTCTTTTATATCTCTGCAAAATCAACATCAGATTCATATAATGGAATAATCATTTCAAATCCAAGAACCTTGGCTTCCATGGTCGATATTAGCGCATATCTCCGAGATAGGGCATCGGCCACCACATTATCTTTTCCCTTCTTGTACTTGATCATATAGGGAAACGTCTCTATAAACTCAAGCCACTTAGCATGTCTTCTCTTGAGGTTAGTCTGACCCCTAAGATGCTTCAAAGTCTCATGGTCCGTGTGGATGACACACTCCTTCGATAGTAGGTAATGCTGCCACGTCTCCATTGCTCGGACTAAGGCGTAGAGCTCCTTGTCATAGTAGGATAGTTGAGAGTGGCTCCACTAAGTTTCTCACTGAAGTAGGCAACAGGTTTGCCTCCTTGAGTAAGCATAGCACCGATCCCTAAACCTGAGGCATCACACTCAATTTCAAACGTTTTAGAGAAATCGGGTAAAGTTAAAACGGGAGCATGAGTCAAACGATCCTTTAGGCCTTTGAAGGCCTCTTCCTGGGCTTCTCCCCACTTGAATGCCACGTCCTTCTTGATGATGGCAGTTAGAGGTGCAGCAAGGGTGCTGAAGTCCTTCACGATCCGTCGGTAAAAGCTAGCCAAGCCGTGAAAGCTTCGAACTTGGCTAACGGTTGTTGGCGTAGGCCATTCTTGGATGGCTTGGACCTTCACCTGGTCCACTCTAAGTCCCTGTGAACTCACAACAAAGCCTAAAAACACAAGCTCATTAGCGCAAAATGTGCACTTCTTCAAGTTGGCGTAAAGACCATCTCGTTGAAGCGTCTTAAGAATTTGTTCTAAATGAGATAAATGTTCAGCTAGAGTTCGACTATAAATGAGAATATCATCGAAGTATACCACTACAAACTTACTAATGTAGGGTCTAAGAACCTCATTCATGAGTCGCATGAAGGTACTTGGCGCGTTAGTTAGCCCGAAAGGCATAACTAGCCATTCGTAGAGGCCTTGCTTCGTCTTGAAGGCCGTCTTCCATTCGTCACCTTCTCTCATTCGTACTTGGTGGTATCCACTCCTGAGATCAATCTTGGAAAATAAATTAGAACCAGAAAGCTCATCAAGCATGTCATCTAACCTTGGTATCGGATGTCGGTATTTGATCGTTATGTTGTTTATCGCGCGACAATCCACGCACATCCTCCACGTCCCATCCTTCTTTGGCACCAAAAGGACTGGCACGGCACATGGACTAAGGCTCTCACGAACATAGCCCTTGTCCATAAGTTCTCTCACTTACTTCTCTAGTTCCTTGGCTTCGGCCGGATTAACGCGATATGCGGCTCGATTGGGTAATGGGGCTCCGGGCACAAAATCGATCTGGTGCTCTATTCCTCTTATAGGAGGTAAGCCAGGAGGTATCTCATCAAGAAACACATCAGCAAATCGGTCCAAGAGCTGAGTAACGTCAGTAGGAAGCTGTTGCTCCAACGCCCTAGAACCTGCACTTAAAGTCTCCTTAAAGATCAATAGTAATACCGGTTCTTTGCAAGTGATTGCCTTAGAAATAAAACTGGACTTGATAAACAAATTGTTCCTGGTCGATGCATCTTTTTCTTTTAACATTTTAACTTGTAATTCGTGTACTTGAGTAGGTGTAAGAGGTGTTAAATTATACTTCTTTTTATCATGCACAAACGAGTACATGTTACTTCGGCCATGGTGAATGGCGTCCTTGTCAAACTTCCAAGGACTACCAAGAAGAAGATGGCCAGCTTGCATAGGAACAACATCACACACAACTTCATCCGAGTACTTGCCCACATTGAATGGTACAAGCACTTGGTCCGTGACGCGTAATTCAGCCTTATCGTTTAACCATCTTAGCTTATATGGGTGAGGGTGTTTAGCACGTTCTAGACAGAGCTTAGTGACCATGTAGTCACTCGCTTCATTGGTACACGACCCTCCATCAATTACCAAATTACATACCTTGCCTCGGATGGAACATCTTGTATGAAAGATGTTGTCTCTTTGGGCTGTCTCGTCGGGATGAACCGTGAGGTTCAAGGCTCGTCTTATGACCAGAGACTCACCATATTCAGCCTCACAATCTACTTCTTCAGTGGCTGCTTCAGTCATTTGCACATCGGCCTCATCTTGAGACTCGTACTCACCCGAATCCAACATGATCATAACTCGGGGATTTGGGCATTCTCTAGCCATGTGTCCTCTGCCCTTGCACTTAAAACATGTTCTGTCACAAGTTCTAGAAGTTCTTGGGTTATAAAACTTACCTTGATTAGGCTCAGAGGCCTTAGAAGTGAACCTAGGGTCGATTTCGACCGACTTGCCCTTCTCCGCGGCCTTAGATGGAAAGCTGGTTGGAGTTTGTGTCTTGGCTCGGTTCTGGTCCCATGTTTGGTTACTCCATATCCGTCCAGTAGCATAGGACTTCTTCTTCAAGTGTTGTTCCGCTTGAATGGCATGGTGTAAGATGTCCTTCAAGTCGTGGTATGGAAGCTTCTCCACTCTGTGACTTAGCCGTTCGTTGAGTCCGTCTAAGAACTGAGCCATGAGGGTCTCAGTGTCTTCATCAAGCTCTAGACGGTTCCTTAGGTGTTCAAACTTTTCAAAGTATTCTTCCACGCTCCTGGTCCCTTGGGATAATTTTCGGAACCTCTTTTGAAGATCTCGATGATAATAGCTCGGAACATATCGCTTCTTCATAAGCTGTCTCATCTCTCGCCAAGTGCTGACCTGAGGTGAATGGCTCCTTCTTCTGTCAGCTACCTCACGATCCCACCATGAGAGAGCATGGTCAGTGAGTTGAGCAACGGCCAAAGCCAGCCTTCTTTGCTCGTTGTAGTCGTAGTACGTGAAGATATGCTCCATGCGTTGCTCCCACTCCAAATAAGCCTCGGGATCAACTCTTCCAGCAAACGTAGGTGCCTTAAGCTTCATGTCCTGGGAGTGTTGGTGCCTTGGGAAGTCACCTTCGGCCTCCTCAAAGACGTCTTGCATCGGTCCTCTTCTCCTTACTCGCGGCTGTTCCTCTATCGGAACATCGTTCGGATCTTCGCCTAGGTTGTTAGCTCGTCGTTATGCTCTTGGTTGAGGATTGTTGTTGGCTTGAGGCTGCTCCATATGATCAAGCCTTTGGACTACTCTCTGGAGCTGTTGTTGCATAGCCGTGATTGCTTGCATGAGAATGGCATTAGGGTCTTGCGGTACAGCATTGTTTTCTATTGTTTCTCCTTGCAAAAAAAAATTTCACAAAGTGTATCAATGGAGCTCCAAAAAATCGACAAAGACAAGTAATAAGGTAAGAAAAAAATTTATTAAATGTAAAAGGAAATATTCTAAACTAAAAATACTCTCTTTTCTTTTTTTTGATTAACTTAACAAAAAAAGGAAATAGCAAAAATCGAAAATCCTAATATATGGTACTTTTTTTTTTGGACTAAAATTTTAAAAGGAAAAAAAAATTAAAATTCGACTAACTAAAGATATGCAAAGTTTTTTTTTTTTTTTTTTGAATCTAGCAACCTAACAAGAACAAAAAAAAATACAAAAAATTAAAAGATGATAAGGGAACGTTTACACCTTAGATTCAGGAGCTTTTGAAGCTCTGATACCAAAATGATACGTGCTCAAGTGTTGAATAAGTTGGACTAAGGTCTCTCTCTTCTGTCAACGGGATAAGATGGATGTTGCTGGTGGGGCGATGAGAACCACAAGAGAGGCGACGGTCTCTTGATACTTCAAGAGGTTTCCCTAAGGATCGGACTCACTCACGATCTAAGAGAGAAAACGTTTTTGTGAAGAACAAAAACTCGAAAATAACCAAGGAAAATTCTTATTGTATGCGTGTCTGAGAAGGACAAAGCCTTAGGGTTTTTAAAGAGAGCTCACGCCCCCAAAGAAAAAGAAATAAACCGAAAAGGAAATAACAAGACGGGTCCTTAACAATTTAGGCTCGTTTACAAAATAATTAATAGACTAAGAGAAATAGAAGTGAGGCCTCGTGTAGCTGGTCTTCATGGGCTTACAGAGAGTCATTAATTGGGCCAATAATATTGCAAGCCGTTTGGCCTCGGTAAAAACCCATCTTCGCAAAACCCAGTGGGATAAAAATGAAGGTTGAGAAAAGAGCACCAAACGACTTACAAACCCAACTAATGACCTTCCTTGGCCCTAAGTCATCTCTGGTGAAGTGAAATCGACCATAGATAAGTGGGCCACGAGCCTGGGCTTGATGAGTGGCCACTTAGTGTTATCGGCCAGCAAAGGATCCAGCTGATATGTCTTCAGTGTTTGGACGTTCTGGTCCGAATGGTAAGGATTCTTGGGCTGATCTTTAGTGTTCTGGAAACTAGACTCAAAGAGCTTCAAATCCATATTTGGATCGCCTTCTGGTTCGTCCGGGATCATGAGCGGATCCTGCTTCAAAGTATCGGCCCAATAACTGCTCGCAAATGGGCTTAGCGGACTAGTGTCCGTCTTGAAGAAACCTTCTTGTCTGAGCTGGTCCATGAACATGTTGAACTTCTTTTCCATGTCCCTGCTCCTGGTTCTAGTCACTGGTCCACTTGGTACTAGTGGTGCTTGTATGACTTGGGTCGTTTACTCGATGTCCTCATCACCCAAGGTCCTTAAGACTACTCACTAATCATCATGGGTTTAACAAATCCAAGGAAACAAGTGTTAAAACTCATGATCAAGATGATTAGATGATTAGAAAGTAGAAGATAGATGGATTCAATCAAGAAAACAATACTCAAATTGCATAAAATCAAAAGGATCAATCTCTTACAAATCACTCTTAGAGAGGGTTTTTTTACTTAAGAAAAGACTTAGCCCCTCCAAATTAGGTTTTTGGGCTTAAATAGTGAATAGTTACAAACCGGGTCGACCTGGGACAAACCGAGTACCGACCCGGTTTAAATGGATAAAAAGTTCTGGTTTGGCCAATACCGAGGTCACTGCTCGGTGTAACACCTCGGTATTGAGCCTGGGTTAGTGCACCGACGAGGAGCACCGAGCAGTGGCGTCGGTATTGAGGAGATGTTTGGCTGGTGATCTTCAGTGGATACCGAGGTCACTCCTCGGTATCGTTGCTCGGTATTAAGGACTTTTCCCCCGGGTTTCTTCCTGTGGCAGCACCGAGCAGTGACATCGGTACAATCCCCTGAAGCTTCGATACCGACGTCACTCCTCGGTGTTATACGTCGGTATTGTGGCTGTTTTCCTCCGTCGGGCTATACCGATCAGTTACACCGAGCAGTGACCTCGGTGTAACTCCTCTGCTTTTGATACCGAGCACCAATACCGACCAGTGACGTCGGTACGGTTTCCGTCTCCTCTCCTCGGTTCTCGAATCTCCTCTTTAGCACCTGAAATGCGATCCAAAACATGCAAGGACTCTCTAGGACTAAATGTGGACACACTAGACTCCTAAAATGACTAAAATGTTAAAGAGATATCATGAACTACATGTAAATGACTCGAAATCTAAAGGAAACGGATGCTAGAATGATGCAAAATATGATGATATCAATTCCCCCAAACTTACTTCTTTGCTTGTCCTCGAGCAAAAAGCATCACTAAAAGAGTTCAAGTCCAAGTGCAAACTCTAAAGTATGATCAAACATGTATACGCAAAAGGGGTTAGCCATGCTCATCTTTACATGAACCAAGCTCAAATCTCAACCTACACAAGCCTTAAAATCATCCAATCCTTTAACATTTATTAGACTTTTTCCAAGTGAATCATGCTTATGCAAGGCAAGTGAATGCATTTAGCTAGGGTAGAGGTTTCGAGATAAAGGTGATCTCGATACAAGTGACGGTTTCCGAGCGAGGGTTTCTCTCAAAAGGAATCAACTAATGCAAAATGCTAAGAGTAAAGCCCAATAGATGCATACAAGGTTGACTTCCATCTACCCAAATGCCCCATATCGAACTTGACCCCTAATCTCTAAACCCCAATGAAGATCCTCCTAAACTACCCTTTTTTGCAAGGCATTTTGCCTTCACTACTCATATCATCTCACTTTCCTTCTCTCTTTAAACACTTAGGGGATTTCCTTCTTCACCAAACGGTTTGGCTTTCAACATTTTTCTTTACTTAGCTCTTCTTTATTTTCTCTAGTCTCTCTTGTTTCTTTTCTTTGCTTTAGCCTTTTTGGCTTTCCTTCTTTCTTTTGAAGACTAGAGACTATTTTCTTTTCTTTTTCACTTAGAGCCTTTTCCATAAACGACTATAGCCAACCATTTCAAGCTTTTTGCTTATCCCCTATTCTTCTTCATCCCTTTTTCTCATTCCCGCAAACTCCTATTTCACCTTGTCCCAAGTTCCCAACCTATCTAGCCTTATCCTATGTCTAGCTCATTTATGCCGAGCTAGTTCTACATGGAAGTTTTTCCTTGTCGTTCTAAACTCAACACCTTTTGCCTAGTTGATTCGAAAAAGGCCTCACAATCACTCACAAGTAGCATTTGGCTTGAAAAGAGGTTGGGTTAAAGGAGTGGTTAACCGTTCCAATGATGAGAATCGGCTATTCGGGCTAACAAGAGAGTGGCAAAGCGGATAAGATAGCCCAAATATGTATGTGGTAACCATGCATTCACTATGCAATGCATAAACATGATAATTACAATGTCGAATTATGGTTATCACTTAAGTAGGAATGGACTCAAATCAACTTGCTTTGGCTAAGAACTAAGTAATGAGACATGAAATCCAAACATGGTTCGACCTTAATTTCGCACACGAGATCTAGAGCATAGGACTTAAACTCTTAAAGCAATGCTTCGCAAAGGGGAATCATTCTAGCTCCTAATGCGCATGCAATGCATTATCTACGTGCTATGCATTCTAGACTCACATTACAAGAAAACACAGTTTTTGCGACCACCAAAAGAGTCCCAAAATGGTCGCAAATTACTCATTTGCGACCATTTTGTGACAAAAAAAAATGGTCGCAAATATTTCGTCGCTAAATAAAATGGTCGTAAAACGGTCGCAAATTTGGGACTGATATGTGACTATAATAGCAGTCTTAATTTAGAGATTGATTTGTGACTATTTGTAAAAAAATAATTAAAACAAAAACAAAACAAAATTAAAAAATATATTTTTTTTATTTATTTAATTCATTACAAAAAATATAAAAAAATGAAAAATAAATAAATAAAACAGATCGGTGAAGAAGACCGATCTACTCCGGTGAGTTTCTTCGCCGGTGAGCCCCTCTTCGCCGGTGAGCCTTCTTCGCCGGTATGCTCCTCTTCTCCATCCTCTCCTTTATCGCCGGTCTGGTCCTTAACCCAACCCGGAATCAGATCTCGCCGCCACCGACAGAAGAAGAAGAGGAGGAAGGAGCCGGAGGAGAAGAAGTCTCGCCGGCGGCTGGAGAAGAAGAATCCTCGCCGGCGGCCGGAGAAGAAGAAGCCTCGCCGGCGGCCGGAGAAGAAGAAGCCTCGCTGGCGGCTGGATCTGCAAAAAAATAAAAAGTGAGATTGAGCAATTGATTTGTCGGGAAGAAGAAGAAGAAGAAGACGAAGAAGAAGAGAATCGTGGAAAGGAGAGAGACAAAACAAATAAAGGAAAAAAAATAATTAAAAAAATAATAAATAAATCAGTTTAAATCCTCCACCTTTGGATTAAACCAATCAACGGTGGAGGATCTCGATCCTCGTCACAAGGAATTAGCCAATGAGAATCTTTTATTATTTTTGTCATTTGGTCGCAAATTAGTCACAAATTTGGGACTCTTTTGTGACTACTATTAAAAAAATCGAGTGGGGTTGCTAAACGGTCGCAAATTTGGGACTATTTTGTGAAAATAAAAAATCTTTACCCTAAACCCTAAAATTTAAGAACCTAGAAAGTTTGAATATGACTTTACAATGATTTTGTGTATATAGCCGTTCAAAAATATGTTAAAACTTAAAAATAAAAAATTTTGAGATAAATTTTGTGTATATAGCCGTTCCCTCGAGTCCGAACTTTAGAACTCCAAATCCGGAGTTTGCATTCTACGTGTCGTAGAACTTAGCCCGTAGGGTGGCTAGGAACTTGCCGGTGAGTACCTTGGTAGCTTCGTGTTTCATGCTCATGAACTTCCTTAGCCCCATATTCTCAAAGTGAGCCCACACTTCGTCGCTTATACCCATTCTCTCTATTGTCTCTGTATCGACAAATTTGCCTTGCTCGGATTTCATTAGGCAAAATTTGTCGAAATACTCTTGCTCACTTGGCTTTGTCCGTCCCGGCATGGGGACATCTCCACTTGGGTTCTCTCTCTCGACCTCTTCTTCGACTCTATTCTCCTTTCCCTTTGTCGTGGTGGTGGCTTTGGCTTTTGCCTTGGCACTAGCTTTGGCAATCCCTTTTCCGTTTTCCGCGGCCGTAGCTTGGGCAATTCCTTTCCCTTTCCCAACTGTTGAAACCTTGGTCCGTGCCCGTGTCGATGGAGCGCGATGGAGCGCCCTTGTCCGACATTGTACCTACAAATATGCTTGAGACTATTCATGAGCATAGGTACAATTTCTTATCAAATCAACAAGGGGTTACCAAAAGATGATCTTAGAGCAATAAATGAATGTCACAATACGCACCTAACAAACAAATTATCCCAATTCACAATCCCTAACTCTCAAAATCCCAATTTCTCAAAATCTTGCATATGAATCATCAAGATTAAGCATAGATAAACCATCCCCAAGGTATTTGCATAAATGAACAACAATATCAAACCATATTCAAGCAATGTTTCTTCAAGAACAAAATCATGGTTTTCAAAAATTTAATTGAATAATACCTTGGGGAATTTGGATTAGATGCTTGAAATGATGATAAATCCAAAAAGAGCAGTGAAAATCGAGATTATAGGGCTTTGAATCACCAAATTTGGTTGAGAAAAGAGGGAGATTGGGAATTTTCTCTCTTGAAATTGCGAAAGAGAAGGTAAAAAAAATTGGGTATGGTCGCGTGGAAGAGGAAGAAGAAGGAGACTTACCTGGATCGGGTCGGATCTTACCTGGATCGGGTCCGAATTTTTCAAAACTTTTGGCGAACACCGATGTCACTCCTCGGTGTCAAACCTCGGTATTGGTCAATACCGAGGTCACTCCTCGGTGTCACACCTCGGTATTAATCAATACCGAGGTCACTCCTCGGTATCGCTCGTCGGTGTTAAGGAGGTTTTCCTCCTGTTTCCATACCGATCTGTGGCACCGACCTGTGACGTCGGTATTGGTCCTCGTTTTACATGGCATACCGAGGTCACTCCTCGGTATCACACCTCGGTATTGGTAAATACCGAGGTCACTCCTCGGTATCACACCTCGGTATTGGTAAATACCGAGGTCACTCCTCGGTATCACACCTCGGTATTGGTAAATACCGAGGTCACTCCTCGGTACCACTCGTCGGTATTAAGGAAGTTTTTCTCCTGTTTCCATACCGAGCTGTGATACCGACCGGTGACATCGGTATTGTTCTTAGTAAGTCCATACCGAGGTCACTCCTCGGTGTCACTGCTCGGTATTCGCCTTTTTGCCTTTGAACTCCTATGCATACTCAACAAAAACATCAAAAAGATCTAGCAAAGATAGAAAAGAAAGATAAATAAAAAGAAAATATGTACAATGATAAGCTTGGTGTGCCTCCCAAGAGCACTTTGTTTAACGTCACTAAGTTCGACGTTTGTTACCGTTCTCAAGCTAAAGGGACATCATCGAGGGGGATCGATCCTCCCTTCTCGACGGTTTGATATGCCCGGTAGGGTTTGAGTCTTTGGCCGTTTGTAATGAAATCTTGGCCTTCTTTGTTAATAAGCACAACGGCCCCATACGGCCTTACTTCCTTAACCTCAAACGGACCCGACCACCTTGAGCTTCCCGGGAAAGAGCTTCAACCGGGAATTGAATACCAACACTAGTCCCCAACCTTGAAGTCCTTGTGCACAATCCTCTTGTCGTGGAATGCTTTGGTCCTCTCCTTGTAGATTCTCGAGCTCTCATAGGCATCGATCATAGTCTCCTCTAACTCGTGAAGTTGGATCAACCGCCTCTCTTATGCGGTCTTGATGTCGAAGTTAAGTAGCTTCACCGCCCATAGGGCCTTGTATTCCAACTCAACCGGTAGATGGCATGACTTCCCATAAAGCAAGTTGAATGGTGTAGTCCCTATAGGTGTTTTAAAGGCGGTCCGGTATGCCCATAAAGCATCATCCAACTTGTTGGCCCAATCCTTCCTTGAACCCCCAACCGTCTTCTCAAGTATGGCTTTGATTTGCCGGTTTGACACTTCTACTTGGCCACTCGTTTGAGGATGGTAAGGCGTTGCTACCTTATGCTTCACACCGTGCTTCTTTAGTAAGCTTCCAAACACCTTGTTGATGAAATGGCTGCCCCCATCACTAATGACCACTCTTGGGACTCCGAACCTTGGGAAGATTACGGACTTGAACAGTTTTAGAACGACTTTGGCATCGTTGGTCGGGCTTGCAATGGCTTCCACCCATTTGGAGACGTAATCGACCGCCACCAATATGTATTGGTTACCATACGATGACAGGAAAGGTCCCATAAAGTCGATGCCCCACACGTCAAACATCTCCACCACAACGATTGGGTTTTGGGGCATCTCATCTCTTCTCCCAATATTCCCTTTCCTTTGGCATGCATCACACGTGGAGATAAAGGTGTGTGCATCCTTGAATAACGAAGGCCACCAAAAACCGGATTGCAAGACCTTTGTAGCGGTTTTGTAGGATGTGTGATGCCCGCCATAGCTTGACCCGTGACAATGGAGTAGGATCCCTTGCACTTCTTATTCCGCTACACACCTTCTATACAACCCATCCGAACATAACTTGTACAAGTAGGGCTCATCCCAATAGTATCTAGTAACGTCGTGGAAGAACTTCTTCTTCTTATACCCATCCAAAGGCGGTTCCTTCCCACAAACAAGGTAGTTGACTAGATCCGCAAACCATGGGAGTTTTTCATCTTGTAGACCCCTAGCATCCTCCATACCATTCACGGCTTCAACCCCCCCTTCTCAATACCTTCACAACCATGAGACTTTCTTCGGGAAGCTTGTCTTCAATGGGGACGAGGTTTTCTATCCTCATCCTAGACAAGTGATCCGCTACTCCGTTCTCTATGCCTTTCTTGTCTACTATCTCCAAATCGAATTCTTGGAGTAGCAAGATCCAACGTAATAGTCTCGGTTTCGTGTCTTTCTTTGCATGAATGTATCTTAAAGCCGCGTGATCGGTGTAGACAAGCACCCTTGAACCCACAACATAAGATCTAAACTTCTCCATGGCAAAGACTACGGCCAACAACTCCTTCTCCGTGGTTGCATACCTAGTTTGAGCATCGTCTAGAGTTCTACTAGCATAGTAGATCACATTGGTCTTCTTGTCTTTCTTTTGACCCAAAACGGCTCCAACCGCATAGTCGCTAGCATCACACATGATTTCAAACGGAAGGTCCCAATCCGGTGCTTGGACTATAGGGGCGCTAATCAATGCTTTCTTGATCTCTAGGAATGCTCCCATGCACTCCTCATCAAACACAAACTCGACCTCTTTGCAAAGCAACCGGGAGAGGGGTCTAGTAATCTTTGAAAAGTCCTTGATGAACCTTCGGTAGAACCCCGCATGACCCAAGAAAGACCGGATGTCTTTGACCGACTTAGGCGGCTACAAACTAACCATCACCTCAATCTTGGCTTTTTCCACCTCTATGCCCTTCTCGGATATCTTGTGTCCTAGCACGATCCCCTCACATACCATAAAATGGCACTTCTCCCAATTGAGCACCAAGTTTGCTTCTTCGCATCGTTGCAAGACCCTACAAAGATTAGACCAGCAAACACCAAAAGAAGATCCATACACGGAGAAGTCGTCCATAAAGACCTCTACTATGTCTTCAATAAGATCGGAAAAAATGGACACCATACAACGTTGGAAAGTTGCGGGAGCATTACACAACCCGAACGGCATCCTTCGATATGTGAAGGTACCGTAAGGGCATGTGAAAGTTGTTTTCTCTTGGTCATTCGGGTGTATAGGTATTTGAAAGAAACCCGAATAACCGTCTAGGAAACAATAAAAAGGATGATTAGCGAGACGTTCAAGCATTTTGATCTATGTAAGGTAACGGGAAGTGATCTTTTCGAGTAGATGAGTTTAACTTCCTATAGTCAATGCACATCCTATGCCCGGTTATTGTCCTAGTAGGAATCATTTCATTCTTGTCATTTCTAACAACCGTCATCCCCCCTTTCTTAGGCACACAATGAACCGGGGAGACCCACGTACTATCCGATATCGGATAGATAATGCCCGCGTCCAAGAGCTTAAGAATCTCTCTCTTTAAAACATCTTTCAAATTAGGGTTTAACCTTCTTTGATGTTCAATAGAGGTCCTTGATTCATCCTCTAAATGGATTCTATGCGTGCACAAACTTGGGGAAATACCCTTGATATCATCTAAAGAATAGCCAATTGCTTTCCTATACTTCCTAAGTTCCACAATAATGGAGGATAGTTCGTTTTCATCTAGACTCTCGTTCATAATAACCGGGTATGACTCGTTTGGACCTAAGAACGCATACCTTAATCCAGCGGGAAGTTGCTTTAGGTCCACCTTTGGGGCTTTGAGCTCGTTCCAATCGTCATCCTCAAAACTAGTCTGACCATTGCTAGTCTCTTCGACGGCTAGAACGAACTCTTCTTGAACCGTGGTACCCCGGATGCACAACTCAATGAATGTGGTGTCCTTGTCGACCGGTTTGTGAGAATCCATGAGAAGCTCATAACTTTGACTTTCCTTGCTCAAAAACCCATGATCGCCGTGCTCCTTCATCAAAACCACTTCTAATCCGTCTTCTACTCTCATTTCTTCAAGTAATTCATCGGCTAGCTCGTCCATGGTCTCAATGTAGAAACATTGGCCGTCTATAGTGGGCTTCTTCATCACTTTGTTGATATCAAACTCAAGCACTTCTCATTTACCCAAATGGAGATCTATATTGTCCTTCCTCACGTCGATTATCGCTCCCGCGGTTGCTAGGAATGGTCTACCAAAGATAAGAGGGTCTTTTGGTTCCTCATCCATTTCAAGAACCACAAAGTCCGTGGGGATGATGAAATCCTTCACCACAATTGGTAGATCCTCAAGTAGACCAATAGGAACCCTCACGCTCCTATCCGCCAATATTAGAGAGATGTTGCATGCTTTGTAGCGCGTGAAGCCTAATCTCTTAGCTACCGAAAATGGCATGAGGCTTACACTTGCTCCAAGATCACATAAACAATGATTGAAAGCTAGAGGACCAAGAGCAGAAGGTAAGGTAAAGGATCCCGGGTCTCCTAGCTTCTTGGGTACCATCTTCTTTTGTATAATGGCACTACACTCATGAGTTAGAATGACCATGGATTCCATCTCCTTAGCTCTTTCATTCACAGCATCTTTCAAAATTTTGGCATATTGGGGGACAAGTAAGAATGCATCCACCAAAGGCATTGTGAGTTCCACTTTCTCCATTTGCCTATCAAAAATAGCTTTATACTTGTCCATGAGTTGTTTCTTGAAACGACCAGGAAAAGGTAGCTTTGGGACGTATGGCTTTGGGACGAACACATTCTTCTTTGGCTTCTCTTGAGCAACAACATCTCTAGGCTTGATCTTCTCAACTTCTTCAACCTTATCGTGCTCCTTTACTACCTCATCTTCTTGAAGTTCCACCCCCCCCCACTTTGGTCCTTAATGTCCGCATTGAGAGGGGCTTCTCTTGTAGGCAAGACCGTGCCACCTCGCAAGGTTATGGCATTGACATACTCTTTGGGATTCGCTTCGGATTTGCCCGGTAGTTGACCTTGTGAACGTGAAGAAGAAGCAACACCTTTGTTCTCCATGTGTTTGACCTTGGAGTTCAAAGCCTCAATCTTTGTGTTGAGGTCATTGTAAGAGCAATCCACCTTCGTATGGATCTCCGCTTGTCCCTTAAGTAGTTGTTGGAATATGGAGCTCAAATCAAGTTCTTGCGATTTAGACGTAGGTGCTTGAAAACCGGGTGAAGCTTTGTGTTGAAATCCACCTTGGTTCCCTTGGAATTGATTCCTTGGGACAAAGGCTTGATTGTTGGTATTAGAAGCTTGCCCTTGAGGTTGAAATTGTTTTTGTGGGGCTCCTTGAGGTTGAGTAGGTTGTGGAGGGTAGACTTGATCTTGTGGGTTCTCCACATTTGTGTTCCGGTAAGAGAAGTTGGGATGGTTCCGATAGTTTTGATTGAACCCTTGGCGTTGGTAATTTCCTTGGTTTTGGAAGTTCCCTTGATTCCCCAAGTAGTTAACCTCCTCTTGAGTGTTCATGTCTACGTTCTCCTCTTGAAAATAACCTTGGTTCTCATCATAAGCATCCACGAAGTTGACCGTCTTTTGGGAAGACACTAGTAGTTTATCAATCAAATTGGCTTGCTTGTCCAACTTGTCGTTAAGAGCTTTCATGTATTTGGCCCGTTTGTTCTCATCAAAGTCACTAGTGATCCTTGTGGCGCGGTCATAGTCGTCGCCGTAGGTACCGTCACTTTGGGCCAAATTCTCGACAAGCTCCATTGCTTCCTCAACGTCTTTAGCCAAGAAGTTCCCGTTAGATGCCGAGTCAAGTAGCATACGGATTTTAGGCAAAGCACCATGGTAGAGTGTGCTTAGGAGAGAGGCGTTGCTAAAGCCGTGATGTGGGCATTGAGATGTGTAGCTTCTAAATCTCTCCCAAGCCTCATTGAAAGACTCATTGGATCGTTGTGTGAAACTTGAGATCTCGTTGCGAAGCTTTGCGGTTCTAGCCGGTGAGAAGAATTTGGCGAGAAACGCGCTTTTGCAATCATCCCAAGAAGTGATAGATCCTTGGGGTAATGTATTTTCCCATTGGTGAGCCTTGTCACCCAAAGAGAATGGGAAGAGACGAAGCTTGAACCCATCTTCGGAGACCCCATTGATCTTCGTGAGACCACATATCCGGTCAAATTGGTCAATGTGGTCCAAGGGATCCTCCATGGACAAGCCATGAAATTTGTTGGCTTGAACCATGTTGATAACTCCCGGTTTTACTTTGAAGTTGTTATTCTCCACCGGTGGAGCTTGAATGCCTTGGCGGTTTTGGTGAGCATTAGCGGCATCGCCGTCTCCAACAACGTTTCTAGCTTTTGGTGGATGGTTGGTACCTCTTGGCCGGGCGGGTGGATGAGGGTCGTTGTGGGCGTTCCCTCCTTGTGCGTGGTGGTTTCCATTGCCACCCCCTCCTTGGTTGTTGCCGTTTAATTCCATCCCTATTCCCACCGTTCCTTTGGTGGGGAATGGGTTCATTGACGTTCCCAAGTGGAACATTCTCATAGTGATCCATGTTGGTCTCAACTTCTTGTTGTATTACACGTGCTTCCCTTGTTCGAAACCCTCGGTATGATCGATGTATGTCATCCCGTGGTCCAACTAGATTGTCGTTGCCTCGAGATCGTGTATGCATGCACCTATAGGTTTAGAGAGAGCAATGGAAAGCAAACAAGATTAGTAACTTTGTAGCAAATAAAGCTTAATCTCACAAAGAGCCTAAACCTCAATGTTAAAACAAATCCCAATATGGCAACGGCGCCAAATTGATACAAGACTTTTTAGTCTCTAGGAGGTATCAATATCCCCAATACGATGTAGTAAGGAGGTTATCAATCCATAATCGGGATTGTTCTAAACACTAAGAATGCAAGGTTCATAAGTAATTTAAGCTAAACAAGGTAATTGGTGATTAAGTATTCAAGTTCAAATTAAGCGAAGTAATAACTAAACGATTTGTGATCCAAATAACAGAAGCGGAGCAAGAGATAAGGTTAATGATATAAGGTGATCCAAGTCCAATTAGTGGTGTTCATTTACTCAAGAAGCTAATTCCTAGGCAATAGATCTGATCTAATCTAGATTAGTTCTCTTTCAAGCAACTAATCACTTTGTTAATTATCAAGTCCATTAGCAAATCATCATTTGTGGATTAACAACTAGCAAGCATTAAGGATCATAACAAGATCAACCAAAGATATGCCCTAAACAACTAATATCTTAGGTTAGGAACATAAATCTCTTGTCTAGTTGGTCTTGGCATTTCATTAAACACTTGGTGTTCATGAAATGCCTTGTGATCTAGATCCACTCTTTCAAGCTAGATCTAGCATTGGGGACTCTAGACAAGAAGGAATATAAGATTATCTAAACCTAAACACCACTAATCAAACCCTAGATCACCCTAATCTACCCTATCCCAAGGTCCTTAAGACTACTCACTAATCATCATGGGTTTAACAAATCAAAGGAAACAAGTGTTAAAACTCATGATCAAGATGATTGGATTATTAGAAAGTAGAAGATACATGGATTCAATCAAGAAAACAATACTCAAATTGTATAAAATCAAAAGGATCAATCTCTTACAAATCACTCTTAGAGAGGGTTTTTTTGCTTAAGAAAAGACTTAGCCCCTCCAAATTAGGTTTTTGGGCTTAAATAGTGAATAGTGACAAACCGGGTCGACCCGGGACAAACCGGGTACCGACCCGGTTTAAATGGATAAAAAGTTCTGGTTTGGCCAATACCGAGGTCACTGCTCGGTGTAACACCTCGGTATTGAGCCTGGGTTAGTGCACCGACGAGGAGCACCGAGCAGTGGCGTAGGTATTGAGGAGATGTTTGGCTGGTGATCTTCAGTGGATACCGAGGTCACTCCTCGGTATCGTTGCTCGGTATTAAGGACTTTTCCCCCGGGTTTCTTCCTGTGGCAGCACCGAGCAGTGACACCGAGCAGTAACATCGGTACAATCCCCTGAAGCTTCGATACCGACGTCACTCCTCGGTGTTATACGTCGGTATTGTGGCTGTTTTCCTCCGTCGGGCTATACCGATCAGTTACACCGAGCAGTGACCTCGGTGAAACTCCTCTGCTTTTGATACCGAGCACCAATACCGACCAGTGACGTCGGTACGGTTTCCGTCTCCTCTCCTCGGTTCTCGAATCTCCTCTTTAGCACCTGAAATGCGATCCAAAACATGCAAGGACTCTCTAGGACTAAATGTGGACACACTACACTCCTAAAATGACTAAAATGCTAAAGAGATATCATGAACTACATGTAAATGACTCGAAACCTAAAGGAAACGGATGCTAGAATGATGCAAAATATGATGATATCAAGTGTCTTTAGCTCTTGTCACTTGTCTTTTAATTGATAGTTCACTAGCTTAATTACCAAAACCACTTTATTTGCTTGAATTAAAGAGTGTCTTATATTCTTGTTGCATTGAACTAGACCCTAGATTGAATTAACACCTAAAACACTACAATGACATATGTATTTAGGATTGATTCTTAAATAGAATAAAATTCTATTTATCACTCACTCATTATTATTTACAGAACACTCTGCTCCGCAATATTATTGTGGCCAAATTAATCAAAATTTGTTTTTCACTTTCATCTCTCTTCCCTCTACCCCTCTCTGTCGTTTTAAGACACCAACATCTCCATATGTCTGACATGTTCACATCAACCCCATCTCCTTTTCACTATCGCTCAAACAGTCCACCTTTTGCCTTCTTCTTCAAACTAGTCTTCCTATAGTCATTTCACCAGGCCACCATTGCTAAAAAATTAAAATATTACTTTCCGACTGATGAAAGTCTCCTAACCTATGTTTTTTTATTTTTTTTATCACATAACAAGTTTACATTTTACAGTCATATTAGTGGACCCTGTCGATTCTTATTTACTATAACTCAACACTCTTGTATTTACTACTTCCAGTCACCCTATTTTATTACATCCATCTTCTCATAGCCGTTCTAGCCAATTCAGTCTCCCTTTTTTTATTACATCCATCTACTCATAGCCTTTCTAGCCAATTCACTCTCCCTTTTTTATTACATCCATCTGCTGATAGCCTTTCTCTTCTGTTACTGTCCACGTCAAGACTTTCTCTTATATATCCTTCTTCTAAACACATCTACGAGTAGATTGCGACTACTCCATACATTTCTCCATCCTCCAGTGTACTGTACATGTCCCCCCAAACTTCACCACGCCACCACTTGTGTACCCATGTGTAACGATAACATATATCCTCATGTCTTTAGTCACCTTTATCTTAATGCCAATATATTTCCTTTTTATCGCAACTTTAAATCTATTTAACCATATCTAATTTACATTTGATGCACGTTACTTCTCATTAATATTATGGAATTTGTTGTGATAATACATTAAAAATTCCCGTCCATTATCATCTACGACAATACACACATTGATATTGCATTCCACATTATGAAACACTCTTTACATGTACCTAGGTCGTCTCCTTCACAGTCGCATGTGGGGCCAGTGAGCTCCATGACAAATCGAAATGTTCCCCTTTCCCTTGGGTTCATCGATCTAATTGTTGCTTGTATTTCCTCTCCGACCTTGGTTGCACATACAATATCTGACTCCCAACTCCATTGTTGCATTGTTGCCACCCCATCATCATAATCTCCTAAGCATATTTGTAACATACCTAATGCATACACTGATTGTTTCTTTGTCATGTCACATTTCTCCATAAGTTCAAGGGATTTTTCGATGTCCCCACAACAATATGCCAGCCTCATACCTTCTACAAGGAATGCCGTTTTGTTTCCTGCGGTTAGACACCTCTCGAACAAACGTCTATATGTTGAGTCCAAACCTACCTTCTCCCCATTTGCAACAAACTCATCAAGGTTGACTATCTTCAAGACTTTTTCGTCCTCCACCCTGCTGCGCCACTCCTTCCCTGCCTGCAATATACCTCCCATGTTCATAATCCCACTTACTGCAAGACGCCTAATGATCTCATCTTTAATTTCATCGGGCAAGTCCTTCAGGTGGAGTTCACCAACCTTACTCTCCTGCCGTTTGGGTTTTTTTACGATATCCATTTCGCTCCTTAACTGGTTTGTCAGTCACATCTACCTCTATTTATAAATCCTTTCATTTGCTTACTTTTCTCATAATTCTCTTATTTGGACACGTGTTTGTTTCATTGTTGGCTACCTATATTTAACTCACTATAATTGCCAAGCGAAAGGGGAAACCCTTAGTATAATATTTCGTTTCTTCCTTCTCTCAAAGTGTCTTCCTCCCGAAGACACTAATCAATGCAACACGTAATATAGAAATACTAAAATAAGTACAGGTAAGACACGTGGCCAGTCCACTCCGAAACTAATGTGTGATACAACATAACATTTCTTCTACTATATTATTTGCCATATTCCCTACATGATTAAGATGTCAATTCAATTCACGTTTCCATTTCATTTGCTAATACTTTGGATAATCAAATATAAAAGACTGACCGCTCTTAAAATAGATCTTCTTATCTTAAACATGTCATCGCTCATACAAATTACAATTTTAGTGGAACAAGTATTGGTACAACACAAACATACCAAATCCAGAAACAAACAGGTATTTCAACCTACGTAACTCCTCTCGGCAAGCTTTGAGAGCTTTATCTGAACCATTAACCTCGTTCTTCATATGCTCCATCTCTTTATCGCATCTCATTACAACTTCTTTCACATCAGAGAACTTGTTCTCATACCAACTTGTGGTGTTTAATTCGAAATTCTTCAAACCACCTTTCAACTCAGCAAAAGTTTCCTTCATGTCTTCAATCTCTTCTACCAACGACTCATCAATCCATTTGAATAAATGGAATTTGTCCTTCAATTTTAAAGTTGGATTACCACCAATTAATAGCGGAATACATGTCAGCCTGAAATAACACAGAATGCAAATTTCGCAATTTATTCATTATCTCCTCGGATCCATATGGACAACAGTGAAACAGTCTTCATGGGTTTTTCTTTGTTCCCGAAGTTCTTATAATGGACCCTGTCCCACACCTGCACCTTATTGGCATTCCTCTGCCTCCTTCAGTTCGTCATATATTTCTCGTATTGCCTGGAAAAAAATTTATTCAGCCTCCACTCTAGATGTTTCAAAAATAAACACCAGACCAATTCTTTTTCCAAATTGATACACTATTTTTACTAATTTTTCATTACATCTTCACTAGATTCACATACCTGAAACCGTTGTCGAGTATGAGGCATCAGTTTCAGAGGACATTTAACCTGTTTTTTATTTTCGAGAATGATACCACAGAAAACAACAAACGCATTTTCCACGATCGTTCTCATTACAATCGCAAACTGGATTTGGAATGTTGATGCTTCGCCAGAAGGTCTGCGCCTTTGGTGGATTCATTTTCTTCACCATTTCAATGATACTCTCACCAATTTCATACCACCACTGAATATACGTATCATCCCATGCTCATGCCTTCATAATCAACATCATACCACCAATATAATCCCCTCCATTTATTTTCACCATCGCTCTCGTGTACTTTGTGTACGGACAGAATTGACAGTCTCCGCGTTCCAACATGTCCCGAGCCCCCACAATGTTTCCCTCATTGAAGGCTATTCGTAGTCCCTCAAGAAAACAAGCTGTTCTATTTCCCGCTTCGACGCACTTCTTAAAAAAAGGGCGGTAGGTCGTTCCCTCGCAAACATTCCCAGCACTGACTTCAAACATCGTTAGATTGGCCTCACGGAGCACATCCGATGATGTTGCCACTGCATATGCATGTTTGCTTACTCCCATTAGCCCTCCAAGCATCCTGAAATCTTCTTTACCACATATTTATGCAATTTTACGATAAGCCTCCTCTGGTAAGTCGGGAAATGACGAATTTCTGTGACTTGACATTTTCGATGTTTGTTGCTTCCCCGGCCAAAGACACCTTTATATAACCAATGCACCGAATTTATTAAAAAACATTAGAGCATCTTTATCGGGGTTTCTTAAGTGAGTTTCTTAGGTTTTTTTAGATTAAATTTAAATCAAAATTATCATAATTACTAAGGACCGATCCTTATTTAGGATATTTAAGAATCGATCCTTAACTGTCAGGTGTATAATTTTTATTGGATCTCTTTCTTTTTTTTTCTCTTTCTTCTCCTCGCTCTCTCCGTCGATAGACATTTGTTTTTCCTTCTACTGCGAGTGGTTTCGTCGATCCGAAGTGGTGAATGGTGTCGGAGAATGGTGTAGGATTTGCAGGATTCAGCTCTGCTCTCGTCATCTTCTTCAGAGACTACTGCGATCTTGGACCGGAGACTCGAAAAGTCATCGACTTTTTAATCTCTCCCCGACCAGACCCACGTCTTTCTCGCCGGAAACCACGACTTCACCTTCGCCGGGTTCTTGGGTTTGTTGCCCCGTCTTTCAGATGGGTCCGATTTAAAGGATCCTCATGGATGCTCTGGTAAAAATTCTCAATCAATGTGTTCTAGCTTCTTCTCGTTGGTTATACTTCATAGTTACTTCGAGTAATGTTGTGAATTTGGTGATCAAGCAATGATTGGATCTGTTCACATTTCAATGTAGAGCAATTTGATTAACCGAAAATTGTTTTCTCGTCGATTTGGAGTTCTCATGATGCCCATCTTCTTGTTGGTGAAATTGTGACATTTTAAAACACTTTTTGGCACCTTTTTTGAAACGTGTTTGTTTTTGGAGGAGATACTATTTCTGTGACAAAAGGGATTGTATCACGAATAGAGGTTTTCCCATATCTTTGGCTTTGCTTTTATGCAACTATTTTGTTGTGTAGGTTTAAGAACCCTTCCTCGTTGGAACTTTGGAAATGCAGGTAACATCATATGCTCATGGATCATCAGACTTGCTTGTAATTCAAATCGATGCTGCAATAAATCCAGGTCCGTGAATCATTGACTTTGCTCTGTCTTTATTCTTTTTCTGGTATAAAACTGCTCTTTACTCTTACCCAATCATTCATGTTTTTGGTTAGTTAGAATATCATAATTACCATGAACATTTGGTTGCAGCAAGGCAAACGGATCGTAGTTTAGGGAGCCAAGACTTGAGCAGGTACTAAAGCCTTCCTCAAGGTTTATTCTCATCAAATATGGGAAAATTCTCAATTTTGTTTGGTTATTGTGCAGATTGTTGACAATGGCTCGCATGATGTCTGTGAGCTATGGTGAGACTACGCTTTCACTAGAGCACTGGAAAATGGTGTTGGAACTTGAAAGACTTAGAAAGGAAAGGCTCAACTAAAACCGTCTCTTCTAGGTTAAAGAAATGATGAAGATAGATTATGGTTTCGAGATTGTTTGGATATTGTAACTCCATTGAACTATGATTAAGAAGAATGTATTGAGCTTTTGTTTGATTTGTAACTTTTTTTCTTCACAAAACCAAAATTCCATGAATTCAGACAAGGTGAAGATCGAAATCATAAAAAGTGGAATCAATTCAGCCAGAAAACGTAATGAATCGATTCAAAATTCTAATAAATTTATGAATCGATTCATCATTTGAATCACATGATGAATCAATTCAAAATTCCTCTTGTATCCTTCTCTCATTCTCTTTCTTATATATTTTGTAAACCGATTCCTCTTCTCTCATTCTCCTTCTTGTATCCTTCATCAAATCCTCTTTTCATAACAAATCGGAAACACTTATTGATCCCTTCTCTCATCTTCTTTCATATCTCTCATCTTCTTTCATAAAAATCAAAAACAAATATTGTATCTTCTTCCCATAATACTTTTGATGGATCAATTGATGAAAATTTTGATCAAGTACTTGATGAAACGTTTGATAATCTATTCATTGATCATGAGGAGGCAAGCAAGTTTTTATCGAAAGACATCGTGAAGAATGCCACATACGTCTATTGTTTTTTTGAATGTTGTTTTGCTTCTTTTTTTTTCAAAATCTATGTTTAAAATGTAATATTTTTATGTAGCTATGTTTAATTAATAAATTAAATTCTATTTTTTTTTAAAAAAAAATTAATTTTAATTTTTTTTTTAAGAATCTTTAGTTGGGTTCTACCAATAAAGCAGCAAAAACAGAAATTTTTTTTTTAATTTCAAATTTATATTAACATAATACTTAAGAAATTCATTTGATTTTCTACCAATAATGATGCTCTTATAGTTTATACTGTTTTTAATAATTAGAAATCTAGCCCCGGTTTCCCCCCTGTCACATCTATACATTTTCGTTTGCTCTTTTTATCAATATTTTAATACTGTCCACATCTACATATTCACATTTTCCCTAAAGGTGCCACATATATCTCTACGCAAGTTGCACTTCGATGTCAGTTTATGCTACGTACCCCAATTTGATTCTCTTCTTTTCATGACTTTTTGTTTTCTTCTAGTATACCACTTTCCCCCAAATATTCCGAATTACGACTACTTGGTCTAAATGATTTAAGTGACTCTTGGTCATTCAGCATAAATGCATAGTTATGTACATAAATATGCATGTAACCTAATCTTAAGGTATGATATACATGCAACAAGAAGATTAGCATCTCATATCTTCTATTATCCTTACATAACAATCCATGATTAAAAAGAAAATTTGGTTTTTATGAACATAATTTAAAAAGGTTTATGACCCTTACACAAACACGTGATATTTTGCTCATCTTTAATTGCATCCGGCAGCTCCTTCAATTGGGATTCTCCTTCCCTTGTTAACTATTTCATGTGGTGCTGCGTTATCTTCTACTGGGTCAAAATCTATAGTTATAGATGCGGTGTAAATATTCAGTATTTTCAAATTTATTCGACAAATTGACGCTTGTCTACTTCTCCTCCATTTGTAATATCATTGCATTTTGGATAACGTGTCAGAGATATAAAGTTTCGTTCGTTGTCACTAGCAAAGTCTAGTTCCATTGTGACCAGATTTATATTGTTGCATACTGGAAAACGATTTTTTTTTCACTAGATTAATATTCGATGGATAACATCGTCACGAAACTCATGACTTTTTTAAAACACATTTCCTAACTTGAGACTATATTTACAGACCCCAACGACTCCTTCTTAAAGCAACTATCACATTTCATAGCCACGCCCGAGACATACTGACTCTATCTTAATGCAACCATGACATTTCATAGACACGTACGAGCACAATGCGATTCCCATTTGCTGCAACCAGTGCTTATGACGACTATTTTCATCTAAACTTAAGACATTATTATGTGACTCCACGCAATACATTATTTACAAACTTCGCGCATTGACCCCAAATGCAAACTCACAAAGAGGACTTAATGCAGACGACTCGACAACGCTTACTTACCTTGATATCTACTTCTACATACATTCATCTTACTTGCACCCGACCCTTCATAACTTTCTTCTCACCTACCCGCATCGCGTCAGCCTTAGAGCATGTCCATTGGTGAGGTTCTAAAAATGGGTATCTAAAATTTTTAGAACCTCACCTTTTAGAACCCCAACATTTTGTGTGTTAATTTTTAGAATCTATATCTAAAAGTTCTAATTTTAGAACCCCTCTCTCTTCTTTTAGAACCTCTCCAATATTTATCAATTATATATCATTATAATTTTTTAGAACTCTTCTATTTAGATCTCCTTGTTGAACATGCTCTTAAGTACTCGTAACTGTTATTTCCAACCATAACGTTCACACTCCTCAAACCCACCATTTCGGTTTCCCCCGCGTTTTCTCTATAACCTTATGTTACAAGTTACACAGTTGTGTCCTGGGGTCTTGCACCTGCCACACTTATTTATATGTCATTTGAATTATAGCCACGATATATTCCAAATGTTATTGTTCCAACCTAAGCATTAATATATGTTAAATAATTATTACCTTCATATCTCCAGTCGAAGGGATTCTCTTATTCTTTCTCCGTCCTGGTAGTACTCTTACTTGAGGAGGTAAAAGCTTCATCGTCTTTATTATAGGACTTATCACCTCATCTTTCGGGTCTGGGACCGGTATAAGTTTCCCCATGTAAGCGTCTTTAAACTTTGCAAGGCTGTAGCACTCTCCAACTAGATGTGGTGCATCCAAATTCTTCTGCCTTGCTACCGCAAGAGCATGCGTACATGGAATTAACAGCCTATCATAAACTTTGCAGAAGCATGTCTTCACCTCAAGGTCTACATAGAATTTGCTCCCATTTGCACCGGTTACCTCTGCACTCCAGTCAGAAACTTTGGCAATTACGTATCAGGGCGCCTTTTCTAGCATTCCTAATAAATTCTTATCTATATTTGGCGTAACACTCGATTTGTTTGCTGTCCCGACCTTCTTCCGCAAGCAGAACCATCGCATCATTACCGCTCAAATGTACTCCAGCATGGAAATTATGGGGAACCCTTTAGCCCTTTGTAACACATCATTTAGTGACTCAGCAATATTACTGCTCATAAGATTGTACCGTTCCCCTTCACAATGTGCTCTGGTCCAACGATCAAATCCTATGTTTTTCAGATACTCGGAACATTTTGCGTTCCTTTTGACAATTTCCATAAAGATATCCACAAAATCTCCTCGTCTATACACTCGGGTTGCCATCCCAACTAGTTTTGAAAGACCTTTTTCATTAAAGCGACTTGCGACATTTCTCTTAAGGTGTACATGGCAGCATCCATGCCCTGAAGACGGGAAACAAATCTTGATCGCCTTCCCAATTGAACGGTGTCTGTCCGAAACAAAAAAGACCTTCTTGCTTAAGGTGGCCAGTATTGGAACTAATTGCTGGAAAAACCATAGCCATGATGCATCGTTTTCATTATCCACTACTCCAAATGCTATTGAAAAAGTATGGAAGTTACCATCTTGCATACTTGGTGTCAGCATAACCCCTTTATATTTTCCCGTCAAATGTGTTCCGTCCACAACAACAACCTCTCGCAGATGTAGCATTCCTTCACGTGAAGCTCCCATGCACATGAAAAGGTACTTGAACCTTTTTGACCCATCTTCCAGTGTTACGGTCTCTAAGTTTGCAACAGTTCCAAGATTATATTTCTTCAACATATGGAGGTAAACAGGAAGCAATCCATAAATACCTTCTTCGGATCCCTGTGTGAGTTGTAACGCAATTTCTCTTCCACGCCATGCTTTCCAATAAGAGATTGTTACATTGATATATCATGGTTTTTACCCGTTTTAGGCCATGATATAAGTCTTTTTTATATTCTTTCTAGTGTTTTCGTAGTCTTTTAGAGTCTTTTCAGGTTTTGGCACATTTAGAGCACAATTGGAGAAAATGAGCCATTTTGGGTGAAAATGAGCATATGGAGATGCAGAGTCATGCGGAGACATCAAACGTTTGGCATTTTTTGAAGAACTTCCCACCGATGGATTGAGCTCAAATTTGGACACAAGACATATCAATTGATTAGCTTTCTTTTGGAAGTGGTTTAAGGCCATTCCAACGGTGCGATCAAGAGTTATTCCAGTTTTTGCGAAGACAGTCCAGTCTGGCGAGTAGAAGAGTCGACACAGATGATGAGTATCGACCGATACTACCTAGTGTCGATCGATACTGTTCGGGAAAACAGGAAACTCGACTTTTTACAAGCCTGGAAAGTTTTCATCTTAGTCCAAAAGTCTTTAATTATTACAATAAGCCCCATAACATGTTTTAGCATTATAATTAGGTTTTTCAGCCACTTTTGTTGGCTACGCTTGATTTTACTTTGGTTTTTGGAGAGACAACTCTGAACTCCTGTTTCTTATTGATCTATTTAATCATGTTGTTTTCATTCTCCATGTCTGAGTAGATCCACTTTAGGTTTAGAGTTCTCATAAGGGTTTTCTCTGAATGCTAGGTTGATTAGTTGATTAGGATTCACCATCTGAATTAGTTCTTCACCATAGGTTGTTCTCAAAGCTAATTCTAGATTGCGAATCTGGAACTTAGATCTTAGGATAATTTATTAGACACGAGAGTGCACTTAATTACCTTATAGAACTTAGGGTGAGCAAAATAACTATTCGCAAAGAGATTTGGTTTAGTTGTTTTGTGAACAAATCAAACTTGAACTAAAAGCTGGTTTAGACTTTAGGATTCACAAAGAGATTTGGAATTCTAAGATTTAGACTTAGATAGTTTTCGCAACGAGAGTTGGTTAGCTATACTTTAGTGATTTGAGTTTAAGAACCGCGCTAAATCTTAATCATGTTAGTTAGTTTATCTGCATTCATTGAATTTCTGAGAATTACCATGAGCCTATCTTTCTCCCAATCGAATTACAACTTGTTTAATTTACGTATTGCTTCTAATTACATCTTTTGGTTTAGCTTAATTCGAATCTATCTGATATATTGTGTGATTTCTTGAGTTCTTGTGTTCGACCCCTACATATACTACAACAACTGCTTTAGTACTTATAGGGTATTAATTTCAGCATATCAAATTTGGCGCTGTTGCCGGGGACTCAATTCGCCATTAGATTTTAGATTAGAATTTCGACAAAATCTGTTGGTATCGATCGATACTAACCAATATCAGTCGATACTCAACGTTTTATTTTGTTTTGTTTTTCGATTTTTAGTTACTTACGTGTTCTTGACTTTTGTGTTTCAGGGAAGCGAATAAGCCAGCAGAGATGAACAACCTAATGGTTCTAATTCAAGACAAAGCTGGAGTTTTGAGAGACCAAGAGGGTCGCATGCGCAACGAAGTAGGGCAGCTACTTGATGGAGAGGGAAACGCGATTATCCCTGCAGTTGTTGTTGATGAGGCTGTCGCGCCTGCTGCGCGCGTTAATGTTGGGAATGTTGTGGTAAATCGTGCCAAGACGATTGGTGAGTACAACAGGCCTGATCAATTCTATGCCAATCGGTCTGCGATTCGCATTCCCACCTTCCAAAGAAATGACTTTGAGCTGAAGCCTGCATATTACACTCTTGTGGGTCCGCACCCTTATCATGGTCTTCCTCACGAGCACCCCATGGATCACATCGAGAGGTTCGAGGACTTGGTCACTAGCATCAAGTACAATGGAGTGCCTTATGAGTTCCTCTTCTGCAATCTTTTTCCATACTCTCTTTCTAGAGAGGCAACTTACTGGCTGAAGCAGCTGCCTACTGGGTCGCTGAATACCTGGGAAGAGACGAAGAAGGCATTCCTGAACAACTTCTTCGATGATGCGAGATCCGAGGAGCTCAGGAACAAGATCTCTCAGTTTTCTCAAGGACCGACAGAGGCACTTAAGGCTGCTTGGGTGCGATTCAGATCTTATCAGAGGGATTTTCCACATCACGGATTCACTCAGGTTCGGTTGCTGGGAATCTTCTTCAGAGGTATCCTGACGATGCGGCGAGCAATGGAAATTTCTACACGAGGTATCCTGACGATGCGTATGTGCTCATTGAGAACTTTGCGTCTAGCAATAGCGCCAAGAGTGCTGATCTCGAGCGGAAAAGGCTGCACGGAGGTGTTGATGGATCGCAGATTGCTAAAGTGCATGCGAAGCTGGATTCGGTGCATAATTTGTTGATGGGCAAGCAGCAGAAGGCTGTTCGTCTTGCTGAAGAGGATGAAGTGAAATATGTTAACTACATTGGTGGAGTTGGATTTCAAGATCAAAGGTAATAATGCCCACCCACACCACCCAAAACTTTTGAGAGCAAGATTGAGTCTATATTTGAACAGCTGGTTCAAGGGCAAGAGAAGATGACAATGAATTTCAACGGGAGGTTGGATTCCTTGTACATTGATCTGAATGGCAAAATCGAGGCTCTCATTATTCATCAGAATATTCTAGATACTCAGGTAGCCCAGACTGCAGCAACTGTCAAGGGACTGATGGTTCATTCACAAAACGAATACGTCAATGTTATCCCCTCGAGGAGTGGAAAAGAGGTACACCCAGGAGTGAAGAAGAGCTCAACTGCAGAGATTTTCGTCAATCTTACCGAGGATGACGATGAGATTTCGAACACCACCCCTGTGTCGACCGATACTCCCTTGTATCGATTGACACTCGTCAAAAGTTCTGCCAGGGACGATTCCAGAGCGAAAGCATCGATCGACACCACCCATGTGTCGGTCGATACCAGTTCAGTTACTGAAACGAAATCCGAGTTGAGTGCAGAAAGGGTTTACAAACCTAAGGCGCCATACCCCATGCCACCCAGACACCTCAGAGACCCCATTTCTCCAAAGCAGCTGATTGGCTTTGAGAAGATGGTACGAAGGATTCCCCACACACTGACTTTTGAAGAAGCTCTACAGTACTGCCCTCTGCTGAGTCACTTCCGAGATTGCAGAGAAACTCTGGAAGAGATCGAAGTACTCTTTATCAAGGCAAGAAGCAAGTCACTACCGCTGAGGAAGTTGACTAAGAGGGAAGACCCATGAATATTCTCAGTTGAATTCAAAGAGTCTCTCGTTGACTCGGGGGCTAGCGTCAATGTCATGTCAAGGGCAATTTCAGAGAGATTGGGAGCTGATATTCGATCTCCCAAGACATCTATCACATTCGCGAACTGTTCCACCTCACTTCCATATGGTACAATCCCTGATTTGCTAGTTAAAGTAGGAGATTGCCTGCTTCCTACTGATATTCAGGTTGTGGAGATAAGTGAAAGATCTAGTACGCAGTTGATTCTTGGAAGACCGTTCATGGCTACGGTTGGTGCCATTATAGATACACCAAGCAAGAGAATCTCGTTCTCGTACATTGACAAGGAGGTGTACTACAAAGCCATTCCTATTATAGGAACTCCCACACATATATTTTGCATCACCATTGTTATAGGAGAGACGTTGGTAGTTGATCTTTTGGAAGAGCCTCCTGATGAGCCAACTGTCATAGACCTTCTAGATAGTCCTTATGTCATCACCAAGAAAGACGTCAAAACATCTAAGGCAAAGAAGAAGCTGAAGAGCAAAGGAGTGAAGGGTGCTGCTTATTTGACTTTAATCCCTCATAAGTGTGATGCGGATTCGATTGAATACAAGGTGAAGTGCAAAGGAACCACAAAACTATTCTCTAAGGCTAGAGTCATTCTTACTTCGGAGCTGAAAGAGAAAGGAAAGGAGGTTGTGGAGAGCATGTTGAGCAGAACTCTGAAGCTAGAAGTGTCTAGTTGTAGAACTTGCCTGGAGTAAGTTCTCAATCTTCTCCTGACTGATCACCTGAGCCAGAGTCAAGCTACTGACTTAAAACAAGCGTTTGGTGGGAGGCAACCCACTGGTAAGTCTGTATATAAGTCTTTTGTTTTTGTTTTTGGTTTTGGTTTTGGTTTTATGTTTTGTGTCTTGTGTTTTGCGTGAATCAGTTACAGAGGATCGGTATCGACCGATACCACATAGTATCGATCGACACCACATGCATCAATGACGATGGGAAGAAGTTTTTGTGTCGACCTAAGTCTGGTATTGCTCGATACCAGGCTATGTGTCGGTCGACACTCCCCGTTCCATCACGGTAGATTTTTCTTTTTCCATAATTCCCAACTTCGTCCATTTGATTTCTTTTACTAACTCTAGGCTAGATAACACTGGGGACAGTGTTGTTTAAGTCTAGGGGAGGTAGTCGCTGGCATTGTTTTTGTGTTTCTTATGTTTTTGAGTCATTCTTTGTTTTATTGAGTCAAAATCTGTTGGAGACTGTGATCTTTTTCTTGACTCTATTGTTCTGACTTTGCTTCTAAGTGACCATTGTTACAGAATCAGTTACAGATCGACTAATGAAAAATCCAAAGGCTGACCAGTTAACTAGAAGACACCTATGTTTCCTGCAGAGTTCTTTAAAGCCTGAGCCAAATTTTTGCACTTCATCGATGTGGTTAGTATTCATAGAGCTTGATTCATCATTCATATCTGACAAAGGAACCCATGTGTTTAAAGTAATGGTGTCTCTCTCCCCTGTTATAAGTTAATAAATAAGAGCATAAAAGATGAAATGATTTTCTTCTGAGTATAAGGCTAGGAAAATTTCCAGCGATCCCATTATTATACTTGGTGAGGAAAGATCACACAAAGGATTGGAAGCGAGGCTAGGATTTTTCAATGATGCCATTATTCGCCTACACCCTTTGATACATTGAGAGGGAAGAACCGGGGATTAGGTGGCAAACACCATCAATACTCGCGTCTCATACCTTGATGTGTATATGCAGATCTACAAAAAAGAGAAGATAACATAATAAGAAATAAGTCTGGGGGAGAGAAAACAATACCAAAAGTGTGAAATTGGATGGTTCCTTGTCATGATATTGTATGGGAAAGAATCTAGAAGGTTCTTGGTATTAATCACATCAATGAAACTGGCGAGAAAGGCTTGATTGAACGATGCTGTGAAATAATGTGTGTAGTCTGGGAAGCTGAGAATGTCTACGGAGAAGTACATGGTGGTTTGATTTGGAATTGGTTAGGTGATATGTGGAGCATTAAGGAAAATGGTCATTGTAATGTTTCATGAACATGTGAGTCTCTATGTTTTCAAACTTCTTTCTCTGGTTTAGTTTTCTATTTGCTTGAGGGCAAGCAAATGCTAAGTCTGGGGGAGTTGATATATCATGGTTTTTACCCGTTTTAGGCCATGATATAATCCTTTTTATAGAGTCTTTCTAGTGTTTTCGTAGTCTTTTAGAGTCTTTTCAGGTTTTAGCACGTTTGGAGCACAATTGGAGAAAATGAGCCGTTTTGGGTGAAAATGAGCATATGGAGATGCAGAGTCATGCAGAGACGTCATAATTTTGTCATTCGTTGAAGAACTTTCAACCGATGGATTGAGCTCAAATTTGGACACAAGACATATCAATGGATTATCTTTCATTTGGAAGTGGTTTGAGGCCATTACAACGGTGCGATCAAAAGTTATGCCACTTTTCGTGAAGGCAGTCCAGTCTGGCGAGCAGAAGAGTCGACACAGAGGATGAGTATCGACCGATACTACTTAGTGTCGATCGATACTGCTCGGGAAAACAGGAAATTCGACTTTTTACAAGTTTGGAGAGTTTGCATCTTAGTCCAGAAGTCTTTAATTATTACAATAAGCCTCAGAAAGTGTTTTAGCATTATAATTAGGCTTTTCAGCCACTTTTGTTGGCTACGCTTGATTTTACTTTGGTTATTGGAGAGACAACTCTGAGCTCTTGTTTCTTATTGATTTCTTTGATGATCTATTCAATCATGTTGTTTTCATTCTCCATGTCTGAGTAGATCCACTTTAGGTTTAGGGTTCTCATAAGGGTTTTCTCTGAATGCTAGGTTGATTAGTTGATTAGGATTCACCGTCTGAATTAGTTCTTCACCATAGGTTGTTCTCAAAGCTAATTCTTGGTTGATGAATCTGGAACTTAGATATTAGGATTATTGATTAGACACGAGAGTGCGATTAATTACCTGATAGAACTTAGGGTGAGCAAAATAACTATTCGCAAAGAGATTTCGTTTAGTGGTTTTGTGAACAAATCAAACTTGAACTAAAAGTTGGTTTAGACTTTAGGATTCGCAAAGAGGTTTGGAATTCTAGGAATTAGACTTAGATAGTTTTCGCAACGAGAGTTGGTTAGCTATACTTTAATGATTTGAGTTTAAGAACCGCGCTAAATCTGAATCATGTTAGTTAGTTTATCTGCATTCATTGAATTTCTGAGAATTACCCTGAGCCTATCTTTCTCCCAATCGAATTACAACTTTTTTAATTTACGTATTGCTTTCAATTACATCTTTTGGTTTAGCTTAATTCGAATCTATCTGATCTATTGTGTGATTTCTTGAGTTCTTGTGTTCAACTCCTACATATACTACAACAACTGATTTAATACTTATAGGGTATTAATTTGAGCATATCATACATGCAATTCTTGTAGCATTAACTCTGGTAAATCTCTTGCCCTTGGTCCTCGAGCAACTTGTCCATATTTGGATTTCATGACCTCGGCTATAACTTTTGTTGTTGCGTGCTTCCTGTATTGTGACCTTGAGATTATGTCGCATTGGTGATTCAAAGTTGCCTTCCCTATTTCAAAATAATCAGAGTTCCGAAACACTTTCGCAAACACATACCAATCACAATTTCGATTGATGCATGCTAACACAAGTTTCTGCTTCGTTGACCTTAATTGGCGGAAATGGAAGAGTCTTTTAATGGCATATATTGCCATTGTCATTTGGAAATCACTTTTTGTCTTGAAAATTCGTCCTTCGTATATCGCATCCTCTGTGTTCGCAATGTCTACATCCACCAGGCTTTGTGGGCCAACACTGAAATCATCAAACACTGGTGCTGCATCTGTGACATAGTACCCTTCATCATCCCTTATTTCCGCATAAATGTTCTGTAATGTTAAGGAGAGGTGTTTACTAGCTTGTTCATCTTCACCCTGGGTGTAACCGTTCGCCAAATCTTCTGTGTCTGGTACACGCATATTACTTTCCTTGTATTTACCACAATCAGTCATGTTTTCAGCCTTATCTGCTTCCTCTCCATACTCTTTATTTATAAGATCAATCCATTTGTCGTAGTCATAATCCTCTGAATCCCCGTCGCAATCATCGCCGCTAGTCCCATTTTCAAAGCCAGCCTCATTGTCGTCTTCGTCATAATCCTCTGAATCCCCGTCGCAATCATCGCCGCTAGTCCCTTTTTCAAAGCCAGCCTCATTGTCGTCTTCGTCATAATCGTTGTTATCGTCGTCTTCGCTGCTGTTAGTTGATGTGTTGTTGTAAACGTCTTTTTCATCCTCTAAGAAAATAAATCCCTCTCCATCAGCCAAACTTGTAACTTGTACCCCCAACAAGTCTTCTACTGTCCCACCATTCAACCCTCTCTCTACATATGCTTCATTGGTGGAATTGAAATTTACTAGATTGTTTTTTATTCTTCCTTCTGAGGAACGGGTTTCCTCAAACCTTGGTAATAGACATTTTTCGCCTTCTTAAAACTTCCTCTATCCAAACAATCTTCTCTCCCTCCATAATCTAGTCCTCCTCCTCGGCTTCTTTTTTTACGGATACGTTGTGGAGTCACTATAGGTGTTTCAAACACTTTTGTCATCAACTTCGTTGGAGTATAATGAGGCGTCACTTGTCTTCCATATAAACTCCCATTGCAATTTGATGTTGGCGACACTGATTTTACGCTATAACCGGCCCCTTCTTTTTCATTGTTTCTCGGTGCTCCATACTTAAAAGGCGTTTCGTCTGGAAAAAAACCAACGTGTTCCCCTCCAGCAGAATTCTTTCCCAACGAAACAAATATATTAACACTTTTCTCAACTTTTCTTATCTCTCGAAAATTTCTTAAATCACTATCTGTCGTGGATGCGACTAGGGGATTTCGGCCGCCTGTTAAAACTGACATCCCACTAGGAATAAGGTAAGTAACTACTACATCAACAGGGTCTGACACAGAAAACTCCGTCAATACAACATCCACCAACGTGTTATAATCACCCAACACCTCCCTATTTTCTTTTCATCTACTGAAAACTCCCACGTTGTAGCACAAGTCCAATTTCCCCAAAGTACTAGGACATGATCTGGAACCACCTACAAAAATAACAAGAACCATATTCATAACTTAGCTCAAACGTTTCTTACTAAATGTGTGAACAGCTTAGGGTTCATCGTATGTGTAAACTTAAATGAATATGTTCTTCAAACTTTCGGAATAAACAATAAAAGTCAAATAGTTTTAAGTAAAGTAGAATTTCATTTAAAGGAAGGGGCCACGACTCGTCATCTGCTGACGTGGCAGGGCGACTAAAAGGGTGATTAGGGTTTTGGCCGTGAAGCTCACTCCAGCAGCTCTGGCGGGGCCGCCGCCGCCTGTTCTTGACATGTATTTGCCGGTGGTTAAGGAAGCTTCACCGGTGGGTTCAGGGATACCAGAAAACTTGAAGAAACCATCGTATTTAGTAATAATTCAATCAAAGCCTCAGTTGAAGAAACATGAGTTTAATGTCTCGGTAGTTGATGGAGAAGAAACGGTGATGATACCAGATGATATCATCGATGGATCAACTCCGCTATGGGAGGATTTCATCATTGGAAAATTCCTATCTACAGCGCCGCACATCGCAAAGGTCCATGTTATTGTCAATAAGATATGGACTAACGGAGACAAGTCAGCCAAGATTGATGCCATTGTCGTCAACGACAAGATGATCAAATTCAGAATAAGGGATAGTTTAATGCGTGGTCGAGTTCTGAGAAGAGGGATGTGGAACATAGCAGATGTACCCATGTTGTCTCTAAGTGGTCGCCGGTGGTGGAAGAAACGCAACCGGAAATCACCTCTATCCCGATGTAGGTTGTTCTGGAAAATGTGCCACACAAAATGTATTCATGGGAAGTTTTGAGGTTTTTGGCGAGTCCAGTAGGGGAACCAAAAAGATTACATCCGGACACAGAAACGTGCAAAAGTTTCGAAGTGGTAAAGGTTTTCGTGATTGCGGATTTATCAAAAGAATTACCAAAATCTTTTCGTTTCAAATCTGATAAAGGTGTGGATGATGTGGTGGAACTCAAATACCCTTGGCTACCAATTCGTTGTGATACATGTTCTAAATGGGGGCATCTCATGGACACATGTATTGTTGGAAAGAAGGATAAGGATTGAACGACTGAAACAGAGGAAACTGAACTGGCTGCAATGAAAGTCCCTAATGGAGGAGAATTGTTGGAAAAAATTGAATCAACTGATCAGAAAGAAGCAGATACGAAGGAAAGGCAGGAAATAATAAGTGTGATAAGCTCGACTCTATTGAGACGGGAAGGGAGCTCTGATTCAACAACAATAATTCAGATAAGAGAAAATGGAAACGAATGGGGAAGTGAAGTTCAGGAACAAAACGAGAAGCACTCAGAAGAAACTTCATGGAGCTCTCCAACAAAAGTGAATCGAGCTCAGAACAGAAACCAGGGGTCCGGTAATAATATAGAATCGCACTCTCGGTACTCTGTTTTAGAAATTGAAAGTGATGAAGTCGAAGAGGGGGAAGTTCAAAGCGAGGAAGTGGTAGCTGAGTCAGTCACCGGAAGCGATGAAGCCGTAACTGATGCAGTCATTCCAAACACTGAGGTTCAGCGTGAAAAGCAAGTAGTTCAGGAAGAGAAAATAGGGGAACCAAGCTCCCTACGTCCTTCTCTGCCTAGGGCTACAAAGACCGATGCTCAAAACAAAATTTTGAGCAAAAAGGTCAACTCAAAGAAGAATTAAATGTCGGGGTTCTGTTGGAATGTGCGCGGTTTTAACAAATTTTCAAAACATTCCATCGTTCGGAGTTGGTTACAAAAAAGTTCAAAGACTTTCGGTTGTTTGATAGAAACGAGGGTGAATGAGGGAAAGATGAGTCGAATTATGAACAATTGTTTTCAAAGCTGGTCCGTATTAGCTAACTATGAATTCAATAGACGAGGTCGTATTTGGGTTCTGTGGAAAGATAATGCGAGGCTAACACCGGTATTTAAGAGCAGTCAAGTGATTACTTGTTCAGTTCTTTTGGAAGGGCAAGAGGAGGAGTTTATGTGCTCATTCCCAAACTGTTTCGCAATAAACCGTGGCAAATTTGCAGTGATTTCAATGAGATATTGAGAGGAGACGAGCATTCGAACTTCACGGTTTCTCCACAAATTCCACCAGGAATGAGAGACTTTCAAGAAGCAGTAAGACATTGCTCGATGTTGGATTTAGGGTACCATGGACCGTGTTTCACATGGTGCAATAAAAGGGATGGTGATTTAATCTGCAAGAAGCTGGATATGGTCTTGGTTAATAGCGAATGGACGATGAGATTCTCAACCTCATACTCTGTTTTTGAAGTAGGAGGCTGCTCAAACCACTTACGATGCAGAATTGAACTAGAAAGTAAATTTGTGCGAGGAAGATGACCATTTAAATTTAAGAACATCACTGTGAAGCTGCCTCAATTTCTGCAGGCGGTGGAGAAATTCTGGGACGACACATATCCGCTTTTTGTTTCGACTTCAACTTTGTACAGATTCTCGAAGAAAATGAAGGCACTAAAACCTTTAATGCGGGATTTGAGTAAGGAGACCTTTGGGGACCTAACTCGACGAACGAAAGAAGCTCATGTTGATCTTTGTCAGAAGCAGGAGGCTACGCTACAACAGCCGTCGCAAGAGAGAATGGAGGAAGAAAGTGCAGCGTTAGCGAAATGGCAAAATCTGTCAATTTTGGAAGAAGGATTCCTGAAACAGAAAGAAAAGATTCATTGGTTAGATGTGGGAGACCAAAATAACAAGACATTCCATAATGCAGCTCAAGTGTGAATGATGAAGAATGCTATACGAGAAATCATGGATAATAATGGGGATATCTTGACAGAGGGGACGCGATTAAGGCAGAGGCTGAGCGTTTTTTCAAAGAATTCTTAACACAAGTGCCATCGTATTAGCAAGGTGTTTCAGTAGAAAGATTGCAGGAGATCATCAATTTTTGATGCTCTGAGACAGAAAGGGCTCAGCTGGTCAGGGAAGTAACAAAAGAAGAGACAAAAAAGATTATCTTTGCGATGCCAAACGATAAGTCTCCGGGAACAGATGGTTTCACCAGTGAATTCTATAAGGCTGCCTGGTCGGTACTTAATACTGATTTCATCGCAGCGATCAAATCATTCTTCATCAAGGGGTTTCTTCCGAAAGGTTTGAATTCAACTATCCTTGCTCTCATCCCAAAGAAAGATGAAGCTCGATAGATGAAGAATTACAGACCAATTTCCTGCTGCAATGTCTTGTATAAGATGATCTCCAAAATCATAGCGAACAGACGCAAGTTGATGTTACCAAAATTCATCGCACAGAACCAATTGGCATTCGTTAAAGAACGTCTGCTTATGGAGAATGTATTACTTGCTACTGAGATAGTTAAGGACTATCATAAAGAAGACATCTCTCCCCGATAAACTATGAAAATTGACATTTCAAAAGCTTTCGATAGCGTGCAATGGAGTTTCTTATTAAATACACTTGAAGCCCTCCATTTTCCGGAGCAATTCATCCATTGGATCAGATTATGCGTGACAACACCATCATTTTCAGTTCAAGTGAATGGCGAGTTAGCTGGTTTTTTCAGAGTAAAAGGGGGATAAGACAAGGATGCTCATTGTCTCCTTATCTCTTCGTCATATGTATGAACGTTCTATCACATCTAATCGATGCTGCAGCGACCGAGAGGAAGATTGGGTATCACCCAAAATGCAAGATAATTCAACTTACTCACCTCTGTTTTGCTTATGATTTAATGGTCTTTGTAGATGGGACAAAGAGATCGATTGAGGGGATATTAGACATTTTTGAAGAGTTTGCGATAATCTCTGGACTAAAGATCAGTATTGAGAAGTCTACTCTCTACTTGGCCAGAATTTCAGAACGCAACCAAGAGGAGATCACCACTCACTTCCCCTTTGATGTTGGACAACTTCCCGTAAGTTATCTGGGCATTCCTCTCCTCACAAAAAGAATGACAGCTGCAGACTATACTCCTCTAATTGAAAGGATAAGAAACATGATAAGCTTGTGGACAACTAGGTTTTTATCATTTGCGGGGCGTTTACAACTCCTAAGTTCTGTAATTGCAAGTCTGAGCAATTTTTGGATGACTGCATACAGATTACCAAGCGCGTGCACAAGGGAAATTGATAAAATCTGCTCTGCGTTCTTATGGTCGGGTCCTATGCTCAACCCGAAGAAGGCGAAAGTGGTTTGGGAAGTGGTCTGCAGACCAAAAAATGAAGGCGGGCTGGGTCTGAAGTCGCTTCGCGATGTAAACAAGGTGTCATGCTTGAAACTGATTTGGCGAATTCTCTCGGCAAGAGACTCATTATGGGTCAAATGGATACAAAACACAATAATACGCAAGGGAAACTTCTGGTCGATGAAAGAAAAATCAACTTTGGGCTCATGGATGTGGAAGAAATTGTTGAAATTCAGAGAAGTGGCAAGGAATTTTCATAAAGTCGAAGTCCGTGATGGGTTACACACAGCTTTCTAGTACGATAATTGGTCTTCACTGGGAATACTATTTGATCTTACAGGGGCAAGAGAAGTAATTGATTTGGGCATCAGCAGTCATGCAAGTGTGGCCGATGCTCTGAAGCATCGACGAAGAAGGCATATGACAGTTATTCTCAATAACATTGAGCAGGAAATAAATCGAACCCAGCAAGCTCAATTTGATCGGCAAGGAGAAGATGTACTTTGTTGGCGAAGCTCTGAAAATAGCTTGAAGAAAACGTTCTCAAAAAATAGTACATAGAATCAGATCATGGAAACAAGGCCGAAAGCGGACTAGTCGGTGGGAATTTGGTTTCGATACTTGACACCAAAATATGCTTTCTTGAGTTGGCTCACAATTCTAAACCGCCTCTCAACGGGAGATAGGATAAAGCAATGGAATGGAGGTCAACAATCTACCTGTGCCTACTGTGGCCTTGAAGAATCGAGAGACCATCTATTCTTTTCATGTACTTACTCCTCGGGTATATGGGAGAATATGGTTTCTCGCATACTCGGCACAGCATACACAACAAACTGGGAAAACCTGGTTACCTTACTACACAATTCAAATCTCAGCCAGCTGGAAATGTTCATCTTCAGATACACATTTCAAACAATAATCTATCACATTTGGAGAGAAAGAAATGCTTGAAGACACGGTGAAACCCCTATCCCAGCGGCTACACTCTCAAGGTACATCGATAAAAATATACGGAATCGCATCACCACCATTAGAAGAACGGAGGATCGAGCTTATGATGAAGCTCTCATCGCATGGTTCGCTTCAAGGCTTCCTTAACAGATCTCCGAAAACCAGAACCATATTCGACTTTTTTTCAAACAATTTTTCATCTCTTTGAATATGTAAAAACATAGATGCATTCATTGTAAAAAACAATTTTTTTTGAGTTCGAATTAATTTAACATTCAGTTCAAAAAAAAAAAATGTAGAATTTTCAAATCTATGTATAGAACACGGGGAACAAACGTACCTCCATTACGTGTAGCGCATTCGTCTGATATATTCGAAGGTTGTTGTTTTACCGTTTTTGACACGAATCTTACAATTTTATCTCTCTTATCTGTCTATGTAAGTTCTCATATCTGTTTTCATGATCTTATTTGTGAAGAGGCGTGAGCGGCACTTTAAATGGCTACGAATTAAAAATATTCCTTTACGCATTTTAGTTTTTCAACGTCTATTGATTATCACAAAAAGCTGGTGACACACATCTCGCATCAAGGTTAATTCGGTCAATATTGGTGTCAAACAGTAAACAAAGTGCTAGTTTCGTAAACTCAAAAATTAAGTGCTATATATTTAAGCCCTAAAAAAAAAGTGTCTACGCTAAAAACTTTATTATGTCATGCCCCTTCCTTTAAATGAAATTATGAAATGTGATATTTTCATATTTTTTTTTTTTTGTCAACGTGATATTTTCATATTACTCTTACTTCTTTTTTTATTTTAACTAAAAGATATATTAAAAAAAATCAACCAATGAAAATTAAGCAAATTTCAACAAATCAAAAACATATTCTTATTGACTTTTTCTCATCTTATCCTTCCTTCTTTTTTTATATTAACTAAAACATAGAAGAAGAAAATTTCGACTAATGAGAATTAAGTAAATTTCAGCCAATTAAAAACATCTTCTCATTGACTTTTTCTCATCTCTAACGACATCTTCCACTTCCTTTATCCGCCATTGAAACTTCAAAATCCAGATTAATTATTTTACAATTATTGTGTTATAGCTTAAATTCTTCGATTTTGCTAGAAACTATTGGATTTAGGGATTTCAATTGGATTTAAATTTTGAGAATTTCAATTGGATTTGCAATTTTGGAGATTTCAATTAGATTTGTACAACTACGTAAATTAACAAAGAGTACAGAGGATTTGAAAGTTTTAATTGGATTTATACAATTTTGTAGATTCGCCCTGGCAATTTTGGGTAACATGTGTTCCATGTGTCTACCGGTCCCATGTGGACCAGGATCCACAAAACTTGAGAAACATCGAGATAACAAAACTTGTGTCAGTCAACATTAATGGAGAGAGCAAACTCTTTTGTGTTTGTTTTAAGAGAGAAACTTACCTCTCAATGAAGTTGGCGTTGGAGTACAGCAAATATCTATAGGTGTAGTCAAAAGTATGCAATGGTACACAACTAAGTTCATTTCCTTTTTTAAAGATAACAAATTTTTTTTTAAAAAACGAAACATCATATTTGATTTTCATACACAAGTAATAAATCGAAATAACATTTATTAGTTACACAAACTATATTTTTTTGGATAATAGTCTTTATCATATTCTTGTTTTCACATCAAACATTTTATACTTTTATGATGACTTTGTTAATCTTAGCCACCTTATGATACGAAAGATATAGAAAATGTGCTTTAAGACATATTATTGCATGAAAACGTTGGAAATGTACTTTGATTACCTTAAATCAAGTGTACAACCAAAAATATTTAATTTATAACAAAGTAATACTAATTATAAGTTAAAATTTCAAAAGTACAACTATGTGCATGATAGTACAACTGCATTAGTAGGGACAACTATGTGAAAAATTCATGAATTTTTTATTAATATAATTGTCATGTATCTAGAATGACAGCAGCATGTGTTAAATGTATCCATTTTGATTGCGTCACGTGTTTTTAATGTTTTTTTTTCTTTTTTAGAATTTTTTTTAATCTTATTTTTTTCAACCCAAATTTTTATTAAATCGGATATCCATAATAATTGGTATTACCAGGTACAAATACGAACAAAATTATAACAAGTCGGATATCCGTAATACTTTGTATTACCAGGTACAAATATGAACATAATTATAACAAGTCGGATATGTGTAATACTTGGTATTACCATGTACAAATATGAACAAAATTATAACAAGTCGGATATCCGTAATATTTAGTATTACCATGTACAAATATGAACAAAATTATAACAAGTCAGATATCTGTAATACTTGGTATTACTAGATATAAATATGAACACAATTATAACACGAAAGCATATAAACACAAATTTCCAAAACTTATGAACACAAAAGCATAAGTACAAACGAATCCGAGTACAACAACATAAAAACGTCCTACTTATCTTATCTACTTAAACAAGCAGATAATGAAACTACATAGCCAAGCAGATTTGGCGTCAAGAAATTTAACTAGCTCGGGCATAAAACTTGCGTCTCCCAGTATCCTCTTAACCTTTTCTGGTAAACTACATAGCCTAGAAGTAACCTTCAAGGCTGATTCTTGAACAGAAATCTCCCCATTTCTTAAAAGATACAACAAATGGTCCAAGAATTTGCAGCTCATCAATGCAACACATACTTAACATGAGATCAATGGAATTTACCTGAACGATCTCTTCTTTCGATCCAATAAGCTTAATGAAAGTGGTCATCGTATCGTCTTCTTCGATCATATACCTCTTGTTTTCTTCAACACCAACAATATTTCTCAACACTCAACAGGGGGAAGCGATCAATTCGCCGTCAAATCCGCTGCAAGAACATATTTTTAGCAATGCTGAGACGCCTCCATGAGCAGAGACTGGCCAATCATTCTCTGAATTCTCTGTTAATGTCTTCAAACACCTTGCGGACGCTTCTCGACCAACATCGTTCCCATTCTCAAGAACCTTAACCAGAGGACCAATCACACCCGATCAGATCAAAAAAGACCTGTAAGAAGCAAATCCAGAGATAAAAAACACAGCTTTCGCAGATTCCTCTTGAATCCCCATCTCAGAATCAAGAAACCCAACGACGATATTATCCATATCGCTGATTTCGATCACAACATTGGCATATCTATCATCCTCTTCCATGGCTTTGTTAAGCTTCATCAAAGCTTGTGTCTTCCTCTCCAGATCCCCAATCTTCATCCTCGTATGTAAATCCCTAATGTAAAACCTCATGTATTCTTTGCACGCATTGGCACTAGGCTTCAACATAACGATCGCGAATCCGTGGCTGAGAATCCCGACAAAATAAATCCAAGAGAAATTCCTCGTGTGCCGGTCGAATTTCGCGGCCATGACATCCAAATCGCTCTGTATCAAGAGCTTCCCACTGTAAGAGATGTTAACGCAACGCGTCGCGAGATCGTAACAGTCTCTGAGAGAAGCGAGAATGGCGGAGATTAAACTGGAGAAAGATGGGTCGAATTTGGAATCGAGATTCTCGAGAGCGGCGAGACCAGAGTAAAGCTCCCCGAGCTTGGTTCTCATGAGTTGCCATTTGACGTTGAAGGATTTGATTGAGTGAGAGAGTGAGATCAATGAAGATATCGCTTCGATTGCTCTCTCGATGCTAGCCATCGACTCCTCGCCGGTTTCTTCGTCCATTTTCCTTGATAAAAATTCTTTTGCTTCTTCTTCTTCTCAAGTGGTTTTAAAGCAGAAACCCATCTCGAAATGAAAATCTCTCTCTCTTCAGAAACTGGCGAATTTGGTTCCTACCGCAAGGAAAACGATGGCAAGACAAAGACTTTCATAGGTAATCTCGTTGGGTTATCTGTAATGGTTATTGGGTGTGACGAGAAACAGAGAGAAAGATTTTGGCAATTTTGGTTCAGAAATTTTAGTTGAGAAACAATTCAAGGGCCCACAATTCAACTAATGTTGGAGTAGAAAAACAAAAAAATGACCTTAGAATATTTTAATTGTGGTTTTTAATTGGAATTGGTGGATTGCATCCAATTATTGTGGGTGTTCGTGGATATGTGGTTGGATCTGGTAAATATGAGAATTCATTAATGCTAAGAAGATAATTGACCACTTTTTCGATTTAAAAGAAATTCAATAAAAAATTAGTTTTTATAACGGAGGCATACGAGAATTCTGCTCTTCTAAAAAGGACATCTCAACATTTGATCTTATTCATTGGTTGCAGGTTTTCAATGATGAGACATTTAAGTGGTCTTTAGGAATCCTATTCTCACGGTTGGTAATAACTACTTTATCAGAAGCAATCATTTGTTGATCTTGATGATTGATGTACCTGAGTAAGATGTCCAAGATTTAGTACACTTTGGATCTTTTTGTAAGCAAAACAGGCTATGGAACAATAGAAGGCAAATTCTTTGACGAAGCATAATCTCTAAATATCTTTTTTTGTCAACAACCTAAATACCTAGAACGGTTCAGAGATCCAAACCGGGGGTACCGAGTTTACAAAAGTAATATTCACTGGGTAGACACGAACACTCCTTGCTAACTTGTCTGTCGTTGTGTTGTTTGCGCGTGGAATGAGTGAGATTGAGAAAAAAAGAAACCACCTCCTTACTCTTCACAATTTTCTCTAAGTGTAATGCAAAAGCCGGCCAATCCTCGGGTGTAGACACCATCTTCACCAATTCGGAACAATCTGTTGCAATAGCTATTGTCGTATTTTGGTTTGCAATCAAACAATGCATGGCCCAGATTAGTGCTTCCAATTCTGCATGTAGGGGGAGAGGCTTATTCGTAGATTTCTTGCTCTCATTATAGTCCATTCGACGCCTTCCTGAAAGCAGTGCCAACCTAATCCGGAGAAACTATCGGTCTCCTTCCAAGATCCATCAATATCACACCGCTAGCCTTCGTAAGTCGGAATCACATAGGTATGGACAAAATTTTGAATTATCACATATGGATCACTACGCTGTGCCGATTCCCAGGCTATTGCGTCAGTTTCCGCAAGCTTCATTATTTCTTGTGGATCTCTGTCCACATTTGAAAAAACCTTATCATTTCTCGCTTTCCAAATATACCATGCAATCCAAGGAAAACTAGTATCCTAATTATTTGGAGGAATTCTCCAAAAAAGATGATCAAAATTTAAAAAAACCGATGCCATTGGAAAAACACCCTTAGGCGTTGGTATCTTAGAAAGTGCCCATGTTTGTAATGCCGGAGGACATTCAAAAAGAACATGATTGATAGTTTCCTTTTCCGATCCACACTGTGCACATTTTGAAACACACTCAATTCCTCTACTTTGAAAATTTGTTGAGACCGCGAGACATCCCGATATAGCTTGCCAAATAAAGTGTCGTAATTTCGGAGTACACTTCAACTTCCATGTGTGGACCTGTAAATTTGTCACATCCGGACCATATAAGCTATTAGGACCGATATTTGGGCTTGATTGTTCAAGTTGATAACCCGACTTAACCGTATATCTTCCCAATTTTTTGTAGTGCCATCCAAGAGTGTCTGGTTTGTAGGTGATACTTATAGGCAGATCCCGAATAATCGTCGCATCTACCAGATCAATGATGGCGTTCAACAACCCCATATTCCATGTTTGTGACCCTGGGTCAATCAGATGATTGACCATGAGATTCGGATAATAGTTATCCCCCTTACATGTTGCTGACCTCGGCTGAGAAGATGGTATCCACGAGTCGTTCCATACTGAGATAGAACAGCCTAATCCAACTCTTTTAATTAGTCCTTTTTAACCAGAGGTCTAGCTGAAATGATTTATGGATATCTTATAACACTTAATAAATTTGTATTCTTGAATATCCTCCACAAAATGCAATATGTTCTCCAAAAAATCTATGTGTTTTATGGATCAAAAACGTCAAAGCTTTATTTATAAAACTTTATACATTTAAAAAAATACATTATTGTTATTTGTTTAAACTTTATAATGGACTTTTTAAACGTTTTAAATTGGTTACATAACTGATGAATTTTAGTGAAACTCCCACTCAGATATCTTGTTAAATATTTATAAAACTATATAAATCCATTGAAAACTATGTAAAACCATAGAAATCTTTTTAAAACTATATAAAACCATATAAATAATATAGATTGTGGTGAAACTCCCATTTGACATTTGATTAAATCTTTATAAAGTTTGATATGGTTTTAAAAGGTTTTAAAATGACTTGTAAAACCTAGTTTTTATTATTGATTTTATAAGATTTCATAACGGTCTACAAAATTAAGATTTTAAAAAGATTTGTAAAACCAATATCTTACTAATTTTATATTGTTTTAAAAGGTTTTATAATATTTTCAAATGACTCGTAATCCCACCGTGGTTCAGGCACATTACCAACTATCTGGCTGAAGACGTCAAATCTCCACAGTTCTTTGGCTACAGGAAGAAGATATTATTGCGGGAAATAAGACATTACTTCTAGGATGAACCATACATATATAAGAGATGTGTGGACGGTATGTACCGATGATGCGTGGTTGAAGAGGAAATGAGCGGAATATTGTTTGGATGTCATAGCTCAACTTATACAGGTCACTTCGCTGTTTTCAAAACTGTCTCTAAAGTTCTACAAGCAGGTTTTTTGTGGCCTACTCTTTTTAAGGATACACAAACTTACATATCACGATGTAACTCATGCCAACGAATGGAGAATATAATTAAGAGAAACGAGATGCCCCTAAATTTCATTCTAGAAGTCGAAATCTTTGATGTATGGGGACTCGGTTTCATGGGACCATTCCCAACTTCTTTCGGAAACTAATACATCCTAGTTGTCGTTGACTGTGTTTCTAAGTGGGCTGAACCAATCACAAGCCTACAATGACGCAAATGTGGTTATTAAGATGTTCAAATCGATCATCTTTCCGCGTTTCGGAGTTCCTACAATCATGATAAGCGACCGAGGATCTCACTTCATTAACAAAGTTTTTGAAGTCGCCTCTCCGTATCATCCTTAAACAAGCAGCCAAGTGGAGATCTCCAACAGAGAGATCAAGTTGATCATGCGGAAGACGACCGAAGCTAATCACAAGGATTGGTCTACCAAACTCGACGACGCACTTTGGGCATACCGAACAGCATTCAAGACACCCTTAGGCATGACACCATTCAATCTTGTCTATGGAAAAACATGTCACCTTCCTGTAGAGCTCGAATAGAAAGCACATTGGGCTATTAAGGACATGAGAACATGAAGACAACTGGTGAAAGGAGATTACTCCAACTACACGAGTTGGACGAAATCCGGCACAACACCTATGAAAACTCGAAGATATACAAAGAAAAGACGAAGGCGTACCATGTAAAGAAGATCATAAATGATCCTTCGCTACAAGCGACAAGGTTATTCTTTTCGATTCTTGTCTCAAACTTTTGCCAGGAAAGCTACGATCAAGGTGGTCTAGACCTTTCACAATAAACGAACTTAAGCCATACAGAGCCATCGTTCTTTGGGATAAAACTGGGAACGCATTCACGGTTAACAAACAGCGTATCAAGCCATACCTCGCGGAGCCAAGAGAAGATGAGAAAGAAGTAATGGCATTGATCGATCCACCATCAGCTTGATCTGGCGGCTAAGTCAAGCTAACGACTTAAAACAAGCGCTTAGTGGGATGCAAACCACTCGGTATTTTGATTATTCTATTTTAAATTGCATTTTAGATTATTGTTATATGGTTTTTGTTTCCTTTAAATTCCAGGATTTTAAACGAAGAGCGAATGAATTTCAGTTGCGGCCACAACCTCTCCATACCGGTAAGGTAAGTATACTTCATCATATCGAATTAAAATTGAATTTCTTTACCATCCTCTCATAGATTTTTCACACTATGGACAATGTGATTTAAGTCTGGGGAGGATGCCCATCCGTTACTAACGTAATTTGGTTTGCTTTGAGGTTTTTGTTCTTCTTGAAGCAAATAAATTTTTCAAAATCAGTTTTCAAAACAGGGACTCATGTGTTTCTACGCTATCTCCTCGTGCCAGCTCTTTTGTGGTTTGGTACTAGACTAGACGGTAGTTAGAGTGCTTGCAATGCGACATCCCCTGAGGATTTCGATCCATAGAGATTCTTTCTGACAGTATATACTAGCTCACTTTATTTGAACTTAACCAGAACTTAATTTTCTCATCAATTGTTTTAGGTGAGACAACTAATCATATATCTAGGACACATTTTCCCTTTTTACCATTCTTTGTTGTCCTAGATGGCCAGTTCATCTTTAGTTGGTACCCTACCCCGAACCTTAACCATTTTTATTTTCGAATCTCATGCATTTTTCTCTTGTTGTCTTATGTGCAGATATGTGCAAAAACGCCGGAGAGGGAGGAACGACACAATTTTCAGTCACTCGAGAAGACGGAAGACGAGATAGATCCGGTTAAGTTTCCTTGGAAATCTCTTAAAAGTTTCCTTGGAAATCTCTGGAAATCTCTTATAAGTTTCCTTGTAATTTTCGTCCTTCCTAAAACTCCCGTTAAAGGCGTTTTCCCTTTCAAAAAATAACCTAAAATAAAATAAAATAATAATAATAATAATTGAAAGGAAAGGAAACCAAAGCCTGAAAGTCTTAGGCTGTCGATATTCTTTATACCAAGGTAACATTGTTTCATATGTGAGAAGTAAGAAGCCATTCGAATTATTTTCCGGAGAAAAATCTAAGTCCGGGGAGTAGCAGAAACATTATGTCAATGGCAGAAAAGTTTCGGAGAAGAAAGAACTCGCAATTACACTTATGCGAGTAGGAAGTAACTGGAAATTGTGGAAATAAACAGCTCCATCTTCTCTTGTTGTTTTGCATAATATCTAGAATCCTCCGGCGGAAATACGGTAACCCGAAACATTTTTAACCTCACCTCTTAAGAGCCCTTAATGCCTAGCCTCAATTGTCTTGGTTATTATTTTTGATGAGAATCACACAACCTTTAATGAATGTTAAGAGCTAGTTGACTGAAATTTAGGGTTTAAGTGGTTAAATTTTCGAATGACGGATACCGTGGACTAGCTTGCGGTACAAGAAAACACATTTCTTGCAAATGACTAATTTGCGACTATTTTGTGACCAAAACAAGTAGTCGCAAATATTTGGTCGCTAAAAAAAGTGGTCGCAAAATGGTCACAAATTTGGGACTAATATGTGACTATAATATCAGTCCTAATTTAGAGACTGATTTTGTGACTAATAAATTTTTTTTTTTTATTAAATTAATTAATTAATTACAAAAAAAAAAAAACGACGTCGACGTCGCTGCCGGTGGGTCTCCTCCTCTTCTCCAACCTCTCCTTCATCGCCATTGACAGACGTCGGCGGCTAGATCTGGAGAAGCCTCGCCGTCGGGTGGATCTGGAGAAGCCTCGCCGGCGACTGGAGAAGAAGAAGCCTCGCCGGCGGCTAGAGAAGAAGAAGCCGCCGCAAAATTAAACATGGATATGCTCCTCCGGCTAGTCTGCTTCTCGCCTCCTCCTCCTCGCGGCGTATCGGCACTGTCCCCTTCTTCGTCGGCGCCGTCGTGTTCTCGTACTACAAGAAAACATCCCGATTTCCGACCACATTTCCGACCAATTTAAAATGGTCGGGAATTTCTGACCACATACCGACGACATTCCGATTAAAACACACCCGTCGGAAATTGGTCGGTATTTCCCGACTATTTTAAGTTGGTCGGAATTTTGGTCGGAAATCCCGACGGATTTTCGACGTATTGGAGACCGACTAACAATCGTCGGAAATTGGTCGGTATTACAGACCAATTTCCGACTGTTTTCCGACGAGATATATACGTTAATATACCCGTTGCATTAGCCGTTTATAGCCGTTGGGGAATATTAGTATGGTCGGAAATTGGTCGGAAATTTAATCCAATTTCCGACCAATTTCCGACCAGTAAGGAATCCGACTAACTCCCGACGAAATATATACGTTAATCTGCCCGTTGCACTAGCCGTTTGAATTTTTTACAATGGTCGGAAATTGGTCGGGAATCCGCGGAAATTTTAATTATAAATACAACACCACCCTCATTCACAATTTACACCAAAAAAAAAAATAGAAAATGTCTTCTTCAAATCCAAACACTAGAGATTATTTTCGATCGTGGATGGATATACCACGGCAAGATCCAGCGACGAATCTACTGACGGATGAGTATGCACAAGGTGTTGAGGAATTCATGACATTTGCGACAAACAATAGCATGACGTCGGAATACGATATATTGTAGTGTCCTTGTCCTAAATGTCGGAATCATAGATTAGTCTCTGTTGGGGAAGTATGGAAACATCTTTATAGGAATGGGTTAATGCCGAGTTATAAGATTTAGTATACGCATGGAGAAACTGATGCAATGGTGAAATATCATTGTAGTGGTTTTAATTATTCGGGTATAATAGAGGAACCAACACCGGAAATAGATGCAAACGTTCAGATGGTGAATGATGCGTATCGCGAAAACGTAGCATCGTATGTTCCGGATGGTATTAGAATAGAGGAACCTAATTTAGAAGCTCGGAAGTTTTTTGATATGCTAGATGCAGCTAAGCATCCACTATACGAAGGATGTAGAGAGGGAATATCGCCTTTATCAACTGCAAGCAGGTTGATGACAATAAAGACCGATTTCAACTTGGCAGAGGATTGTGTGGATGCGATAGCTGATTTTGTGAAAGATATTTTACCTGAAGATAATCTCTCACCGGCTTCATACTATGAGGTTCAGATGACAAAAACCGTCTAGTAACTTGTAGCTGGTCTTGGATTGCCGTATCAGATGATAGATGTGTGCATCGACAATTGTATGATATACTGGAGAAAGGACAAAAACCGTCGCAAGTGTCGTTTTTGTGGGAAACCTCGGTATCAGGAAACGGGTGGAAGAGTACCAGTTCCACATAAACGGATGTGGTATTTGCCGTTAACAGATAGGTTGAAGAGGTTATATCAATCCGAGCGCACGGCAGGAGCTATGAGATGGCATGCAAAAAATAACTCAGATGGAGAGATTGCGCATCCTTCAGATGTAGAAGCGTGGAAACATTTTCAAGAGGTGTATCCTAGTTTTGCGGCTGATGGATTCAACCCTTTTGGGAAACATGGGAGGCAATATTAATTGTGGCCAGTAATCGTCACACCTTACAATTTGCCGCCTAGTTTGTGTATGAAACGAGAGTTTTTGTTCCTCACGATTCTTGTCCCCGGACCGGAGCATCCTAAGAGATCCCTTGATATTTTCTTGCAGCCATTAATTTATGAGTTGAAAATGTTATGGAAAGATGGTGTTCAAGCGTTCGATGTTTCTCTCCAACAGAATTTCCCGATGCGTGCTGTACTTATGTGGACCATAAGTGATTTTCCAGCATTTGGTATGCTATCTGGATGGTCGACTCATGGAAGGTTGGTGTGCCCGTATTGTTAAGATAACATTGATGCGTTCCAGTTGAAGCACGGTCGAAAGACTTGGTTCGATTGTCATCGACGATTTCTGCCGCATGATCATCCATATCGTAGGAGCACGACATTGTTTAAGAAGAACAAAAAAGTATTTGATGGTCCACCTCCTGAGCCGGATGGGAATAACATCATCACTCAGTTGAGAGATTTTGGTGCTGAGAAGACGGTTTCATGTGGTGGTAATGGTCATTTTCCCGTAGATGGTTGTGGCGAGTACCACAATTGGAACAATAGGAGTATTTTTTGGGATTTGCCATATTGGAAGAACCATCTGCTACGCCATAATCTAGATGTCATGCACATTGAAAAAAACTTTTTTGACAACATCATGAATATTGTTCTAAATGTGCAAGGAAAGACGAAAGATAATTTGAAGGCCAGATTGGACTTGCCAGAAATTTGTTCTCGGAAGGAACTCCATATAATGGCGAACGGAAAATCTCTGGCCCCCGCTTTCCGTTTGGATGAGCCTTCCAAGGAGGTGTTCTTCGAGTGGATTACGCATAGTGTTCAATTCCCAGACGGATACGCATCTAACCTTCGTAATTGCGTTAATATTGGAGAAGGGAAGTTTTCAGGGTTGAAGAGTCATGATTGTCACGTTATCATGCAACGCCTCCTTCCATTTGCCTTTGCCGATCTTCTTCCTAAAAACGTCCATGGAGCTATTGCAGGTACATTTATAATTTACAAAATTATATCTAAATTTTACTAAATTTATCTAAATTGTCTAAATTTTACTAATTTTATTTATCATTTATGCAGGGATCGGTGGTTTCTTCCGGGATTTATGCACGAGATCACTTACAGCAGACGGTATCCAAAATTTGGAGGAGAAGATACCGGCTCTCCTATGCAACCTCGAGAAAATATTTCCACCAGCATTTATCGATGTTATGGAACATCTTCCTATTCATCTCCCTAGGGAAGCAAGACTTGGTGGGCCAGTTCAATATCGATGGATGTATCCGTTTGAGCGATATATGCTCCACCTAAAGAAGAAGGTGAAAAATCTTGCAAGAGTCGAGGGTTCTATTGTTGCACAGAGCGTGAATGAAGAAGCATCCAACTTTGTTAGCTACTACTTTCCATCTTCGGTGAAGACTAAAAGTAGACGACCTGCACGTCATGATGATGGAGGAGAAAAACCGCTGTATCCGGTCTATGTCCCAAATATTTTTGCAGAAATTGGAAGGCTTAGTGGAAAAGGGAGGTCTAGACGACTAACAGAGGATGAACAAAGGCATTTGCATACATATCTTCTGACAAACTGCGAAGACGTTTTCGAATATGAGAGGTACGTCACTTGATTTTGAATAATGTATTTGTTTAGTAATTACCAAAAATTAATCCTTGATAGTATTTTGAATAATGTATTTGTTTTATTCACAGGATATACATGGAGCAAATAAGGAATTGGTTTCCAAATTGCACAGAGGATGAGCTTATGGTCCGTATACAGAATGAATTCGCGGATTGGTTAAAATATTACCTAAGTGCTCGATTTCCCGCAATTAAACTAAATTTTACATGCTTACACATATTGTTTATGAGTGTCCACAAATTGTACAGGTTGATCAGATGAATACTACCGGGACATCGATTCCCACATGGTTAGTTGAGATGGTGTGTGGCCCTACTTTTGTTCCAAGTGTTTATCCGATGTATTGCACTCGGGGGTATGCTTTTAAGGCTTTTCGTGAAGGGAGTTCAAGGACAACATGCAACTACGGTATTTCGTCTACATCCGGAGAATTTGTCTACTACGGAATACTCCGCGAAATATTAGAAGTCAAATATCCAGGAATGATTGGTTTGAAGTGCATTGTGTTCTATTGCAATTGGTATGATCCAGTGGAAGGTCTACGTCAGGACGAATTCGGTGTGACATCTGTTCACGGAGGCAAGCGACATCGGAAATACGATCCATTTATTTTTGCTTCACAAGCAGACTAGGTTTCCTACATTCGATACCCCCGGGTTAGGAACAAGCAAGATCCGTGGATTGCAGTAATATCGATACAACCAAGAGGAATGATATCTGGTGTTTTCGAGCATGACCCTTTACAGGAAATGCCAATTGGTAATTTAGGTGAAATCGAGCATTCTCTAGAGGTTGACCTTGTGGTTGATTTCACCGGCATGGGCGAACTATTTGAGGATTCTGAAGAAGAGAGAGGAGAATTTGATGAGGATTCCGATTCAGCTTCTTCAGATTATTCATCGGACTCAGAATAGGTTTTTGTAAAAAATATTTTATATGCATTTATTTTTAAGTAACAAATTTATGAAACTTTTTTCACATGCTTTAATTAGTTGTACGAATATTTTTAATTAATAAGGATTCCGATACATCTATTTCATTTTATTCATCAGTTGCAGAATAAATTTGAACAATGTTTTTTCATATGCATCTATTTTAAATCAACAAATTTTTCAAAATTTTTCAAATGCTTAAATATGGTGTACGGATTTTTTAATACATTTAATTCTATATTCCGACCATTTTCCGACTGGACACGAGGATCGGTCGGAAAATGGTCGGGAAGGATTGAATTATATTTGCCCGGTCTAAACTTCCCCCAGCTAAAACTTCTTAGTCGGGGCAATTCTTTGTTTGGTCGAAAAATGGTCGGAATTCCTAGAACTTTCCGACTATTTTTAGACCATTTAACCTCATACTCACAATAAACGTGCTAAAATTATCAAAGAACGTGTGGTTTATTAGTTGGTCTGAATGTGGTCGGAATTCCTCGTAAATTCCGACCAAATTCTGACCATTTGAGGTTCTGAAACCTCAAACGGCATAAATTTGATTTGGACTATGTTTAATATGGTTAGATATGATCGTTTGAAATAATTAAATGTCCATAAAGCTTAAGTAAAACAATTTTGGGGCATAAAATAAAAAACCTACAAGAAACCGAAAAGTATAAGTATAAGGTCAATGTTTCGTTATGAAATGTTTAACTCAATCTACTTTCAATTTATAAAAACATCATATACTCTATTAAATGTTTATTTTGCCATATATTTGTTAGACATAAGATGTTTACATGTTTTTTAAACAGTATATAGTTTAAAAATTAAGAATTTTAAACCCTAAACCCTAAACCCTATATGGTCGGAAATTGGTCGGAAATTACAAGGAATTTCCGACCAATTTCCGACCAATATCATCATATACTCTATTAAATGTTTATTTTGCCATATATTTGTTAGACATAAGATGTTTACATGTTTTTTAAACAGTATACATTTTGTAAATTAAGAATTTTTAACCCTAAACCCTATATGGTCGGAAATTGGTCGGAAATTTCAAGGAATTTCCGACCAATTTCCGACCAATATGAATAAATAGTCGGAAATTGGTCGGAAATTACAAGGAAATTCTAAAATTTTATGTTGGATTTATAAACCCTGAACCGTATATGAAATACTAATTTTTATCTTAAGAATCAATATTTTTGAACATCTAATCCAAACCTTACAAGAAAACGAATAGTGTAAGTATAAGTTATATGTTTCATTAAGAGAGGCTAAACCCGTTCTCTTATCGATTCATAAAAATCGTCATATACTCTATTTATGTTTACCTTGCCATATTGTTTTCATACCTAAGATGTTTAGATGTTTTATACGGTATTCAAATTTAGGATTTCATACCCTATACCCTCTATGGTCGGAAATTGGTCAGAAATTTCCGACTAATTTCCGACCAATGTGAATTTTTTCGAAAAAAATGCCAAGTGTTAACAATATATCAACCCAAGACAAGCAAAATTATGAATAAATGCTCAGTATGGTCGGAATCGTGTCGGAAATACCGACCGATTTCCGACCATACTGAAATAAAACCCGGGAAAATTCACCGCTAAATGAAATATTTAGACGGTTTTGTATTTTTCGAAAACCGACCGAATTCCGACCATTCCTAGATCTAAATACCTGTGTTGCATCTTCTTCTTCATTTGGTCGATCTCTCTTCTCTCTCTCCGATTCTCTCTCTCCACCGACCATCACCGCCGTCGCTCTCGCCGGTAAGTGTCCCTCTTCCTTCTCTTCTCTCCCTCTTCCTCTTCATTCTCTTCTCTTCCTCTTTTCTTTTCCTAATTGTTTTTCCTTCTCTTGATTTGTAGATCGCCTGAGCCTGACGCCTGAGCCGGATCCGCCGTCCGCCGGAGCCGCCGTCCCTCCTCCGCCGCCGACATCTTCTCACCATGTAAGTATTTTTGAGATATGTGGTTGTTGTTGTTGGGATTTGAGGATTAGGATGTTAGTTGTTTTAGCTTGAGTTTTGTGGGTAGATTGGAGATTAGGATGTTATTTCTTATGATTTGTGGTTAGATTTGTGAGATTTGTGGGTTAGATTTGTAGGATTTGATGTTAGATTATAATTTTTGGATTTGTTGTTTACACATTGTTTTTCAAAATTTTTTGGATTTTTTGGTTTAATTGGATTTATGAAAAACGTTTTACACAATTGGATTTTTGGATTTTTTGGATTTTTTGGATTTTTGTTATTAATATAAAACTTTAATATATAATTTTTAGATTAAAAATACAAAAATATATTTTTTAAATGTTATAAAAATCATGTATATAAAAAGTTTTTAAATCTAAGATATTTTTAAGATTTTTTGAAAATTTTTAATTTTATCATTTGTATAAAAAACGTTTTCATTACTTTTGCATAATTAATAAATTTATTATTACTCTTTTTCATAAATTTCTTATAATTTTATGAATTTTTGAAATTTTCATAAAAACCGTTTTGATAATTTTCATAATTGTTTCGGGTTTTTCGTAATATTTTGGGTTTTTGGTAATTGTTACGGTTTTTGGTAATTGTTTCGCGTTTTTCTGAATATTTTCATAGTAATCGTTTTTTCTTTTGCGTTTTATTTATAGTTTGCGTTTGCGTTTAATATCTAACTAATTTTGCGTTTTTTTTTCAGGTCGTACGAGGGTTTCGCGTACATGCGCATCGGTGGTTCGTCTCAAGGGATGCAACAACCTCCACGTAGCGGTGGTTCGACTCGAGGGGCAGAACCACCAAGTCTGGCCGCATCGACTATCCCAGAGTCGCAGAGTCAAGCTCCTCGAATCATGACCATCGAAGAGTTAGTCCAACAACCGGGAAGGGACTTGCACATCCGGCTTGATCCACATCGAGTTGGAAGATCGACATGGTAAAAACCCTTAGTTCATATATATTTATATATATATTTAATATCAAGTTTATAGTTTATCTTTTTTTTGTATGTTTGGTATATCGAACAACGGGATTAGCAAGGCCATTATGAGGATGTTCCATTCGATCCTCGACAAACCGTACAAGAAGTTTTCAGAAGTCCCGTATGATGAGAAGCAAATTTGGTTTAGACAATTTGTGGTAAGTTGTCAATTACTATATTTTTTCCTATATTTATAAGTATTTTTTTAATATTTTACTAAGCATTTTTATTTATGTTTTCGTTGTAAGAGTTTACATGGCATCCCTCTCACACTGTCACGGTGGAAAAGTTATTTATGAAGGAAGCGAGTACGCAGTTCAAGAGACACATGAACGAGTGGAATAAAAAGTGGAGGAAAGGGGCAGACAAGCCGAAAGGCTTGAATTTGGAGGTTTGGAATAACTACAGACCATATTGGCAACAACCGGAGACAGAGAAACTCTCGAAGACTAATTCGGGAAACCGAAAGAGTGAGCGCAACGGGAAGGGCCAATACATCCACAACTCCGGTTCGAGCAGCTTCCAGACCCGAGAAATTCAAATTGTAATCTTTTATTGTTGACATTGTTTTCTCTCTTTAATTAATTATTAAATTATTTATTCATATTTAAATTTATTCGTTTTTATAGACTAATGAGGTCGGAGGTGTGCGTCCGAATCACTTGGACTTAATGAAGAGGTGCCACACGAACAAGACAACCGAGCTTATTTAGGATCCCCTCATAAGGGAGATCTACGAGAACGTGACGAAGCATAAGACCGACATCGAGCTGACCCAACAGTCACAAGGTGACTCCTCCTCCTCCTTCGAGATGTCGCGGGAAGCGGTCAACAGTCTCGTTATGAACGTAAGTTTTTTTTTCTTATAGTTTTACATTATAATTTTATTATGTTCTAATTTATTTATATTTTATACAGGAATTTCCCCTTGATAAAAAAGGGCGGCGTCGCGGGGGTTTGGGTACGATCCCGTTTATGGACGACGAGTCTTCTTCTGGTTCTTTTTTCTCTGAAGATCTCATCCAGCAGAATGAAGAGCTCAAGTCCAAAGTAGAAGCTTTAGAGGCGGCGAAAACGGACACCGAATTCAAGTTAGGTGCCACGCAAGATGAGCTTTCGGAGGCGAGGTCAGATATCGCTAGCATGTCGTCTTGGATGAGAGCGAAGTTTCCGGATTACCCGGGAACGGGATCCGGATCCGCAAATATTTAATAATGTTAATGTTTAATGTTTTAAAAACACTTTCTCTTATTTCTAAACTATTTTATTTTCAAATATTTTAATGTTTAATATTAATTTTAATGTTTAATATTAATTTTCATTTTCGAATAAATTTATTTTCAATTAAATTAAATTAATCAATATTCATTATTTTTAAAATAATTTCAAAATAATATATTTTGTCAGAATTTGGTCGGAAATTAGAAAGGTCAGAATTTGGTCGGAAATTAGAAACGTTGGCATTTGGTCGGAAATGAGGTCATCGGAATTTTTTCGGTAAATCGTCGGGTATTATTATGGTCGGAATTTGGTCGGATCTTAGTCTGGTCGGTATTTAGTCGGTAATGGGTGCACCGGACTTTTGTCGGCAAATCGTCGGGTATTATTATGGTCGGAATCTGGTCGGGACTTAGTCTGGTCGGTATTTGGTCGGGAATGGGCGCATCGGATTTTTGTCGGTAAATCGTCGGGTTTTACCCGACGTTATTTAGCGTCGGTAAATGGTCGGGAATGCGCTGGGCGGGAATCCGTCGGGAATCACCGACCAATTTTCTGACCATTTCTGATTTCCGACGCGATAGTTCCGACGGGCCAAATTGGTCAGAAATTCGTCCGGAAAGACGTTTTCCGACCGTTTTCCGACCAATATACCCATCGGAAATCGAGTGCATTCTTGTAGTGTCGGTGACAGTCTGCTTCTTCTCCTCCTCCAGCCAGTCTGCTTCTTCTCCTCCTCCTCCTCCGAGATGAAGCTTCTCGGCGACATCGGCTGGATCTGAAACAAAAAAAGTTAGATAAACTCAAGAATTAAAAAAAGGAAGAGAAAGAGAAGGAAGACTAGTACGAAGGAGAGAGAGAAAGAGAAGGAAGGAAAAATAAATAAAAATAAAGCAGTTTATCCTCCACCCTCAGATTAAATGATGTAAGATTGGAATCCACCAAACTTACGGACACGTGATAATCAAGAGATTACAAGCTTTGTTGCGGAAGTGGGGACGATGGTGAGATGGAAGGTGATGGTTTTGATTGACTCTCTCAATCTGTGGGTGATTGACTCTCTCAATCTGTGGGTGATTGACTCTCTCAACCGGTGGACGAACAAGTTATTTGAATCACACAAACAACTTAATTCGTGGCTTCTAAAGAATAGAAGTGAATCACACACTTATATTTAAAAGAAAAGACAATTCTCACAAAGAACACTCTTTGTAGAAAAAAACGAAAATACTTAGATTTAATTTGATTGAAAGGTAAGTGTTTACAATGGAATAAAAGGAGCTTATATACTGCTCAAATAAGACAGAAATAATTATCTGAGAACCTAAGGACTTGCGCAAATAATCAAACTAGCCGTTAGAGCCATTATGAGCAAATCAGCCTAAATAGGGAAGGTCGAGCTGTGCTTGAGTCTTGATAGCTTGGGGGCGAATTTAGAGTGTCTAGGTACATTCTGACTGCTGCAAGAGAGATTTATTTCGTGGTCACACTTCAAGGAAAAGAGCCGTTGGATATTTAAGTCGTGAGACTCAAAATAAGGTAAGTGTAGCTCGAACTTGATCCTCCTGATCAAGTGAGGTGTGGTGCACCATAGGCCGTGCAATATAACTTCGAGATGATCTTCAGGCTCCAAAATGACGTGTTGCGATTCATTTAAATAAGTGAAAGGGTGACTTTCCTTATATGGCACCAAGTTGACCCGTTTCAGGAATTTGGGTGTAACTTGTGGATCCGATGGGAATTTTGTCGGATCCTTGGCTTGTTGGATCCAGGAGAGGCCCAGTGATATTCTCCAATTGGTCTTGGGTCGATATCTTTGCTGAGTTGGGCTGTGTAGCACAATCTTTGGCCTGGTCGCTGGATTGAGTCCAAAGCAGGTCTATCGGTTTGTAAAATCGATAACTCTCAAGTTTGAACCAGGAATGAGATGAATCCAATTCTCGGTTTTCCTTTGATGGATCAAGATTCCATACCAAGTCGGTTTGTAACGTAATTCCTCCTGGTTTGGTCGGAAACCTCCAATTAGTGCGTATATATCCAAATCGGGTAAGTTGGGAATCTCCCGATTTGTAAATTCAATAACTCCTTCTTCTGATCTCCGTTTGAGTTGATTCCACTTCGAGACATGTTCTGTGTGAGCTAAGAATGTAATCCAAGTGGTTGTTGAGCTGGACCAGTTGATCTTGATCTCCATTTGGACTGAACAAGGCACATGGGTCTTCTCGGGTGGCTTTGCTTGCAATTGTGGGTTTTGGAATCGGTTGAAGTGCAAATGAGGGACTCGACCAGGGTCTTTAGAATGGTTGGTTGGTTGAGAGAAATGGCCTCCCTCGGTTGATTTGATGCACGGTTTCCTTGGTTCAACTCCGGTAAGATTTCCCTCGGTTTTGGGGGAAATGTCTTCATCTTCGATTTTCTTGAATTGGGGCTGATGGATTTGACCAAAGTGCTGGTCATAGCCACTTTGTCGATTAAAGTGTGATCCCTCAGTTTGTAGCTTAGGAGCAACTGTCCCAACAACAAGAAAGGTCCTGCTGTCGCCAATAGGATCAGGATCTAGGCCTGCCGTACGCACAGTACAGTCTCTTTCTGAGGTGGTAGTAATTCCATGAGCTTTCATGGTCTTGATGTCCACATCATACCCTCTCTCTTGGAAAAGTTTCGTCCTCGAAACTTCTTCTTTACCTTCACCAAAATAGAGCAAGTTAGTATCTTCGTAAAGAAGTGAGTCTAGAGATTTACCTCGGGGAATTTTTTTGTTGTGGTTCCGGTGGGTTTGATGTTTAGCATCTAGTTGTTCTTCTTTTATCAGCAAAGAGGCAATGACTCCTCTCCAAGGTTTGGTGCTGACTTCCTTGGACAGTAAGTCGTTCGTCTTTGTGAAATCCTCCTCCTCCTCACACTCGACATCTTTATTGAATTATTGCAGTTGGATTTCTTGTGGCTCCTTTTCCGTTCCTGCAAGTACCTCTTCTTTTTGGACAAGAAACAAGTGTGTTATCGTAGACAAAATAGTTTTACGAACAATGGGACATGTTTCTCTTTGGATCACTTGATCTAATCTCTTTTTCATGTCGGGTTCAGTATATGACATGCATTCTACCAAGATTTCTTTTAATTCGACTTCTTCTGGATTTAATGAGTCTAATAACACAGAATTCGAATTATTTGAATTAAATGGTACTAAAGAACTACTTACATGATCAGAACTGTCGATGAGTTCTGTTTCCTTCATTGCCACGACATTTGGATTCAACAAGTAATCTGGTGGCTCTTCTTGGATTATGATGAAGTTGGTGGCAACTTCTTCTTTCTTAGATATTGCCTCAAGGTCTACTGCCTTCACAGTGTGCTCCATTTCATATTCTAGATCAGCAATATCAACCTTTGGCAAAGACAAGTGCATTATACTAGAATTGGAAATTTCAGAATTCAACAAAACTAGTTCTCTAGTTTCTTCTATGTCTAAATCAGTTGGTAAAATTGTTTCTGAATTTCTAATTGGGCATATCTTAGCAAAATGTCCTCTATGATGACATCTATAACATATGGTGTCTTTTAATTTCAAAGTTTTAGGAGACTTAATTTGCTTTGTTTCGACTTGTGGCTCACACTTCGGTTTTGTGCTCTTCGTATGAGCTACATCGAGTTGTTTGGGGGCTGGTGTAACTTCTTTTGTGCCCACTGGCTTCTTAGCCTTTGTATTCTTCTCCAAGGTACTCTGGATCACTTTCTTTGGCTCAGGGAAGCACGCCTTATTTGACTTGGCTTTTGGATTCGACTTTGTTGCTAGAATCCATCTCCTTGGTTCGGGCTCGTTGTAGAATGGCAGTTTCCATTTCCGAAGGCCTGAAGCGTCTTCTACGAACTCTTCATGTAATAACTGCTTCATCTCTTCCCAAGTAGATTCTGGTGCTTCACATTCAAGACTAAGGTAAGCGTCTTGATCCCAATGCCTAAAGGCCTCATTCGTTAATGTATCTTCAGCATAAGATGTCTTCTTCTCCTCGGGAATGTTGTTGGCTCGCAGCCAATCGTCCATGTCTCTCTCCCATATGAGGTAAGCTTCTGGTCCTTTATTGTGACCTGAAAAACAAATGTGGCGAGGTTCACAATCTGCTTCATCATCCGTTGGTGCATCATATTGCTCGTCTAGAATGGTGTTGTCGATGGATGCTTGGTTTGGCTTTTGATCCTCCTCGTCAAGTTATGATTCATCTACAAAACTATCTTCTGGCTCTGCCTCATGTCTCCAAGGCTCGTCATTAACATGGTCACCATCTCTTGAACTGATTTCAGAATCAGTTCCTTCCCACAAAGCATCTCCTTCACGATCTTCTCCTAGATCGCTTTCTTGGTCAGTTTCTCCATACCACGGTTTATGGTATTGCTCTCCTTCACCATATTCAGGTTCATTGTTGTAGTCTTCTTTGGCTAGACTACATTGAGAGTCAGCATCTCCCTGCCATGATTCTCTTTCATGGTAATCTCCTATATCCTCCTCCCGGTCAGTCTCTTCTTCGCTAGACCGAATCGATTGATCGGTGTTGTCTCGGCTACAATCAGGTGGCTCTGGTTCAAGCTCGTCTTCATCAGTGTCTGCTCCATATTTAGAGCTTGAGTAGTTATCTCCTGGACACGGTGGTGCTTCATAGTCAACTTCATCATCGGAGAAGGCAAGGCTCTCTTCTCCTTGGCTCCAATGGTCTTCAAAGGCTTGGTAAGGAGTTTCTTCCTCTGAATTCACCATTGACGCCTCTGGTCTTTTCTTTGTGCGTACCTAACAAAGGAATATTGAAGAAGACGTATCAAAAGTGAAAAGGAAATACAAAATCTTGATAATGACACAAAAAGGAAACAACGTATTATTGCAAATTTTCAAAACAAGTAAATTAACCCTTTTTTTTTTTGACAAAACAAATTCGAAAATTCAAACAAAACAAAAGGAAAAAAAATTCTTATTTTTATTTTCTGGTTTATAGAATTAAATAAAACAATATAATATTTCAAAAACAAAAGATTTTTGGTTGGTTTTCTGATTTTTAAATGGAAATAATGCAAAAACCGAAAATAAAGAAAAATTCGACTATGATAAATATTTTTGTGGATTTTCTTTTTATGAAACGAAACTAAACAAAGCAAATAGACAATTTTTATTTTGGTTTTGAGTTTATGAAAGAAATAAAATAATAAAACAAAGGAAAACAGAATTGAAACAAAAAAAACAAAATTTTATGGATTTTTTCGGTTTACATGAAAGTAGATAACAAAACAGAAAACACAAAGGATAAAGGTTGGATAAACACAACCTGTGATAGGAGCTTTTAAAGCTCTGATACCAGATGATGTAAGATTGGAATCCACCAAACTTACGGACACGTGATAATCAAGAGATTACAAGCTTTGTTGCAGAAGTGGGGACGATGGTGAGATGGAAGGTGATGGTTTTGATTGACTCTCTCAATCTGTGGGTGATTGAATCTCTCAACCGGTGGAAGAAAAAGTTATTTGAATCACACAAACAACTTAATTCGTGGCTTCTAAAGAATAGAAGTGAATCGCACACTTATATTCAAAAGAAAAGATAATTCTCACAAAGAACACTCTTTGTAGAAAAAAATGAAAATAATTAGATTTAATTTGATTGAAAGGTAAGTGTTTACAATGGACTAAGAGGATCTTATATACTGCTCAAATAAGACAGAAATAATTATCTGAGAACCTAAGGACTTGCGCAAATAATCAAACTAGCCGTTAGAGCCATTATGAGCAAATCGGCCTAAATAAGGAAGGTCGAGCTGTGCTTGAGTCTTGATAGCTTGAGGGCGAATGTAGAGTGCCTAGGTACATTCTGACTACTGCAAGAGAGATTTATTTCGTGGTCACACTTCAAGGAAAAGAGCCGTTGGATATTTAAGTCGTGAGACTCAAAATAAGGCAAGTGTAGCTCGAACTTCATCCTCCTGATCAAGTGAGGTGTGGTGCACCATAGGAAGTGAAATATAACTTCTAGATGATCTTCAGGCTCCAAAATGACGTGTTTCGATTCATTTAAATAAGTGAAAGGGTGACTTTCCTTATATGGCACCAAGTTGACCCGTTTCAGGAATTTGGGTGTAACTTGTGGATACGATGGGAATTTTGTCGGATCCTTGGCTTGTTGGATCCAGGAGAGGCCCAGTGATATTCTCCAATTGGTCTTGGGTCGAGATCTTTGCTGAGTTGGGCTGTGTAGCACAATCTTTGGCCTGGTCGCTGGATTGAGTCCAAAGCAGGTCCATTGGTTTGTAAAATCGATAACTCTCAAGTCTGAACCGGGAATGAGATGAATCCAATTCTCGGTTTTCCTTTGATGGATCAAGATTCCATACCAAGTCGGTTTGTAACGTAATTCCTCCTGGTTTGGTCGGAAACCTCCAATTAGTGCGTATATATCCAAATCGGGTAAGTTGAGAATCTCCCGATTTGTAAATTCAATAACTCCTTCTTCTGATCTCTGTTTGAGTTGATTCCACTTCGAGACATGCTCTGGGTGAGCTGAGAATTTAATCCAAGTGATTGTTGAGCTGGACTAGTTGATCTTGGTCTCCATTTGGACTGAACAAGGCACATGGGTCTTCTCGGGTGGCTTTGCTTGCAATTGTGGGTTTTGGAATCGGTTGAAGTGCAACTGAGGGACTCGACCAGGGTCTTTAGAATGGTTGGTTGGTTGAGAGAAATGGCCTCCCTCGGTTGATTTGATGCACGGTTTCCTTGGTTCAACTCCGATAAGATTTCCCTCGGTTTTGGGGGAAATGTCTTCATCTTCGATTTTCTTGAATTGGGGCTGAGGGATTTGACCAAAGTGCTGGTCATAGCCACTTTGTCGATGAAAGTGTGATCCCTCAGTTGGTAGCTTAGGAGCAACTGTCCCAACAACAAGAAAGGTCTTGCTGTCGCCAATAGGATCAGGATCTAGGCCTGCCGTACGCACAGTACAGTCTCTTTCTGAGGTGGTAGTAATTCCATGAGCTTTCATGGTCTTGATGTCCACATCATTAAACCAATCAACGGTGGAGAATCTCAATCCTCGACCCAAGAAATTAGCCAATGAGAAGCTTTCATTATTTTTTCATTTTGTTGCAAATTAGTCGTAAATTTAGGAGTATTTTGTGACTACTATTAAAAAAAATCGACTGCAGTTGCTAAACAGTCGCAAATTTGGGACCATTTTGTGACAATAAAAAACATTTACCCTAAACCCTAAACTTTAAGAACCTAGAAGGTTTGAATATGATTTTACAATGATTTAATTTGTGTATATAGTATTTCAAAAATATGTTAAAACTTAAAAATAAGTAAATTTTGAGAGAATTTTTATCTTTCAAAATTATTCCTTATAAAACACATGTAATACTTAGTAGATATTATGATTAGATTGAAATTTTTGTAAGTATTATATTTTTTGTATATTGTTTGATGTTTATATGTAAGATCTAGTTTACAATTTAAGATTTAGAGTTTATGATTAAGGGTTAGAGGTTTATGATTTAGGGTTAAGGGTTTGTGGTTTGGGTTTAGAATTTATTGATTTCTAAAAAAATCCACTGAAGTTGCAAATTAGTCCCAAATTAGGGACTATTTTGTGACCACTCTCGAGAATAGTTGCAAATTAGTCCCAAATTAGTCACAAAAGCTGGCTTTGCAAATTAGTGTACATGTTACCCTAGACCCTAAATTTTAAGAATCTATAAGGTTTAAATATCATTTTACAATGATTATGGGTATAAATATGTTCAAATATATGTTAAAACTTAAAAATAAGTAAATTTGAGAGAATTTCTCTCTTTCAAAATCATTCCTTATAAAACACATGTAATTAACACTTAGTACATGTTATGAGTATATTGAAATTTTTGTAAGTGTTATATTTTTGTATATTATTTGATGTTTATGTGTAATATATATTTTACAATTTAAGAGTTATAGTTTATGATTAAGGGTTAAAGGTTTAGGGTTTATAATTTATAAAATGATTATATTTAAAAAATTGTACGTGTTGAATTTTTTGTATATTATTTGATGTATATGTGTTAGGTCTAGTTTACAATTTAAGATTTAGATCAAGTTTATGATTAAGAGTTAGAAGTTTAGGGTTTAGGGTTAAGGATTTGTGGTTTGGGTTTATAATTTATTGATTTCTAAAAAAATCCAATGGAGTTACAAATTAGTCCCAAATATACGAGTATTTTGTGACTACTATTAAAAATTAGTCGCAAATTAGTCCTAAATTGGTCACAAAAACTGGATTTTAGATTTAGAGTTTATGATTAAGTGTTAGAGGTTTATGATTTAAGATTTAGAGTTTATGATTAAGGGTTAGAGATTTATGATTTAAGATTTAGAGTTTATGATTAAGGGTTAGAGGTTTATGATTTAAGATTTAGAGTTTATGATTTAAGATTTAGAGGTTTAGGGTTTAAAATTTAGGATTTATAAAATGATTATATTTAAAAAAATTGTAAGTTTGAATTTTTTTGTATATTATTTGATGGTTTAGGGTTTAGAATTTATAGTTTAGATTTTTTTGATTATTTGATGTTTATTTTAAAAAACAATCGAGTGGAATTGCTGAACCGAAGCAAACCAGTCACAAATTTGGGACTACTTTTGCAAGTCCTTAAACAGTCGCAAATAAGCGAGTCTTTGCTGACTAATCTTTTTAGTCAGTAATTTGGGAGTCTTTTGCCACCGCAATACGAGTGGTCGTTAAAGAGTCGCAAAGTGGTCACACTTTCGTCCCACCTTTTTGCGACAAAAAAAGAGTCCCAAACATTGGTAACAATAACTGTGTTTTCTTGTAGTGGGTACTTTAGTGAGAATTTTCTATACTAAGTCCGATTAATGCATTATGTTGGTTATGGTTTAGAAGGACGGTCACTGAGATTTTGTTAGTTCCTACGTTTTCGAAAACTTCTTTCCAGGGTTATATTTCTGTTTTGTTTAAGGACAAACAAAGATCTAAGTCTGGGGAGTTGATACGACCGGTTTTTGACCATATTTATGGATCACTTTAATATATTTTGCATGTGTTTTAACTTCGTTTTCAATATTTTTCAAGTCATTTCCATGTTTTAGAGTTTTGAAAGACATTTCATGTAACTTGGGATAAAAGAGTGCATTTCGGAACAAAATACGTTTTTGGATAAACTTGGACCGTCAGAAGTCTTGAAGTCAAATAAGACCTTCTCACCGTATGATCATCACCAAATTTGAACACAACAAATATGAAACAATCAGCTTTCAAATACAATTGGTTTGGAGACATTTCTATGGTTGTATCATCAAATATACCCAAAGCACTGAAGGCAGATGAACCTGCCTCGAACCAGAACCACCGCGGGTAGAGGAGCTGCACCCGCGGCCAAGTAGTAATTCACCGCGGTCAAGAGAACGCCGCCTACGGCCAAGCACCATTTTGCCGCGGTTCGAGAATACGCACCCGCGGCAAACCCATGTTTCGATTCCTAGGCCCATTTTCACTCCCGTCACTTATTAATTAAGACCTAAACATTTCCGACAAATAGGGAGGCTATATGATATTCCCATATTTTGCATGTTTTAGCATGCATTTATAAAATCCTCCTTGCACATCGGGTTTGTATGTAAAGCATGGATCATTTCATGCGCAATTGATATATCATGGTTTTTACCCTATTTAGGCCATGATATAAGTCCTTTTATAGAGTCTTTTCTTGTGTTTTGGAGTCTTTTAGAGTCTTTCACAGGGTATAGCACGTCTGGAGCTTAATTGGAATTATTGGAGCTTTTCTGGAGCATTCTGGAGCGAGACTGAAGTCTGATGACTAAGAGCCCGATCTGAGCACCGAGCATCGATCGATACCCCCCTGGTATCGATCGATACCCATCGAAGCAGATTTCAAAGTCGCGACTTAATGAAGTTTGAAGAATTGCAAAAAGCACCCAGAAGACTTTGATAATTACAAGAAGGCCCCAAATCGTGATTTAGGTTATAAATAGGATTTTACAGCCATTGTTTAGGCTATGCTTTATTTTTGTTTAGGTTTAAGAGAGATTTTGGTGAGAGACAAGTCTGGTTTCCCTTCGTCCGAGATCAGATCTCAAAACCTTGTTTCTCTTTCTGATTTAATATAAGAGTATTTATTCAACATGTTTATTAATTTAATATCCATGTCTGAGTAGATCACCTGTTAGGTTTAGGGTTTTCTCATAGGGATTTCTTTGAATGCTAGATTGATTATCTGTTAGGATTCACTATCTAAATTAGTTCTTCGCCTTAGGTTGTTCTCAAAGCTAATTCTAGGTTGACGAATCTGGAACTTAGATCTTAGGATAATTAATTAGGCACGAGAGTGCGATTAATTACCTGATAGAACCTTAGGTGAGCAAATTGATTATTCGCAAAGAGATTTGGTTTAATTGATTTGTGAACATATCAAACCTGATTTTAAAGCTGATCTAGACTTTAGGATTCGCAAAGAGATTTGGAATTTCTAGGATCTAGATTTAGATAGTTTTCGCAACGAGAGTTGGTTAATTATATTTTAGTGATTTGAGTTCTAGAACAGTGCTTAATCTGAATCTTATGAGTTTACCTGCATTTATTGATTTCCTGAGAAATACCCTAAGCCTACATTCCCCCAATTGAATTTACAAACGTTTTACTTGCAACTCTGTTTTTCAATTACATCATCTGGTTTAGCTTGTTTCTGACCTATAGAATCTATTGAGTGATTCTTGAGTTCTTGTGTTCGACCCCTGATTTACTGCAGCAACTGCTTTAGTACTTTTTAGGGTATTAAATTGAGCATATCAATTTTGGCGCCGTTGCCGGGGACTCAATTCGCCGTTAGATTTTAGCAAGGAAATTCGTCTAAATCGCCCGAGTATCGATCGATACCCTTGAGTATCGGTCGATACCCGTCGTAAATTTCAGTTACTTACGCTCTTTACTTGTGATTTCAGGTGCATGCATAATCTTGAAACCAGAAGCAAAAAGAGCACTCCGCTAGTTGATCTATCACTGGAACAGCTAGCACAAGTGGAACGCACAAACAGGAAAGCAAAGAAGTCAGCTAAGATGAACAACAATCAAGTCGGGTTGGTTCGTGATGCTGCTGGAGCTTACAGGGACCAACAGGGTCGGTTGTGCAATGAGCAAGGACAACGTCTGGATGGAGAGGGGATTGTCATTCCACCTGCTCCTGTTGTCGCTGAGAATGCCGCTAGGGACGCAAGGGATGCTGTGGTTAATCGTGGTAGAACGATTGGTGAACACAACAGGCCAGAGCAATTTTTCGCCAATCGCTCTGCGATTCGTCCCCCTGCGTATGAGCGGAATGACTTTGAGCTGAAGCCTGCTTACTACACTCTAGTAGGACAGCATCTCTTCCATGGTTTGCCTCATGAGCATCCAATGGATCATGTAGAGAAATTCGAGGACTTGGTCACTAGCATCAAGAGCAATGGAGTGTCCTACGATTATCTCTTCTGCAAGCTCTTCCCATACTCTCTTGGTGGGGAAGCTACTTACTGGCTGAGGCAGCTACCTCCTGGATCACTGACTACCTGGGAAGAGATCAAGAGTGCTTTCTTGAGCAACTTCTTCGATGATGCGAGATCCGAGGAAATCAGGAACAAGATCTCTAAATTCTCTCAGGGAAGAACTGAAGGACTTAAGGTTGCTTGGGAGCGATTTAGATCTTATCAGAAGGACTGTCCGCATCATGGTTTCGACATGGTTCAGTTGCTGAAATTCTTTTTCAGAGGAATTGATTGTCGGTACCAGATGGCATTGGATTCTGCTAGCAATGGAAACTTCTTTACCAGATATCCTGACGATGCTTACCAGCTGATCGAAAACTTTGCATCTAGCCATAGCGCCAAGAATGCAGATCTTGAGCGAACGAAGCAAGCTGAAAACATGGAGGGTGCGCAGATTGCTGAAGTGCATGCGAAACTGGATTCGGTGCACAATCTGTTGATGAGCAAGCAGAAGAAGAATGTTTATTTTGCTGAAGAGAATGCAGTGGAACATGTCAACTACGTGGGTAGAGATGGACCTCCAGATCAAAGGCATAGATACACATCCGCACCACCCAGATCTTCTGAACACAGGATAGAATCCATGCTTGAACAGCTCCTTCACGGACAGCAGCAGATGACAGCGACCTTCAATGGGAGATTGGATACCTTGTACTCTGATCTGAATAGCAAAATCGAAGCTCTCAGTGTTCGTCAGACGATTTTGGATACACAGTTAGCCCAGACTGCCAGGCTTGTAGCAAATTCTACCAAGAACGACGAGGAGGATTCTGAAATCGTCAAGATATCGACCGACACCACCAAGTATCGATCGATACCAATCCAAATCGTTTCTCGAAACGTGTCAGAACCCAGAGTATCGATCGACACCAGACCTGGTATCGATCGATACCCCTCGTAGATTGAGCCGGAGAGTATGCAGACGCCTGATCTGATTGAGCAAAGGAGCTACAATCCTAAATTACCGTATCCTCGACCACCTCCTCTGGCGCAGCTGACTAAACGGGCAGACCCAGGAATTTTCTCAGTTCCATGCTCTATCTCTGGAGCTAAATTCGAAGAGTCTCTCGTTGACTCAGGAGCTAGCGTTAATGTTATGTCTAAGGCAATTGCAGAGCGATTGGGAGCTGATATTCGATCTCCCAAGACGTCTATCACATTCGCGAATTCGTCTACCTCTACTCCATATGGTGCAATCGCCGATTTGCTTGTCACAGTAGGAAGTTGCATGGTCCCTACCGATTTTCAAGTTATTGAGATGAGTGCAAATTCTACTACGCAATTGATCTTGGGAAGACCGTTCATGGCCACGGTTGGTGCGATCATGGATACGCCAAGCAAGAAGATCTCGTTCTCATATATTGACAAGGAGGTGTACTACGATGCCATACCTGTTAGGAGAACTCCTACACATATCTCTTGCACCACCATTGTCACAGGAGATACGCTGATGAATGATCTTTTGGGAGAACCTCCTGACGCAACAACTGTCACGGATATTCTAGATGGTCCTTCTACCCCAATCAAGAAAGATGCTGAAATGGTTATGACAAAGGACCAGGAAAAGTGCGAAGAAGTGAAGAGTACTCCTTCTGTGATTTTGAAACCTCAGAGATGCGATGGTGACTCGATCCATTATAAGGTGAAAAGCACGGGTAATTCAAAGCCATTTTCCAAAGCAAGAGTACTTCTTACTTCTGAGCTGAAAGAGAAAGGGCAGGAATTTGTGGACAGCATGCTAAGCAGAACTCTGAAGCTAGTAATGTCAAGTGATGGAGCCTGTTTTGGTGCAAGCTCTCACTCTTATCCAGCCTGAAGGGCGTTACAGTCAAGCTATTGACGTTAAACGAGCGCTTGGTGGGAGGCAACCCACTGGTGAGTCTGTTTTTGATTCGTTTTTATTTTTATTTTCGTTTGTTTTGAGTCTGTGTCAGGATGAACAAGGAGCAACTCGAAATCGCCTAAGCATCGATCGATATCCCTATGGTATCGATCGACACCAATCGCGGATGAAAATTCACAAAGTCGATCTAAGCATGGTATCGATCGATACTATGCCGTGTGTCGATCGACACCGACTGTTCCAGAATGGTAATTTCTTGTTTCTCTTCGTTCTATCCTTTTTCTTTGTTTCTTTCACTGACTCTTGGCTAGATAACACTGGGGACAGTGTTGTTCAAGTCTGGGGGAGGTGTCTGCTGACATTGTTTTCGTTTTTCTTAGAGTCAGTCGTTTTATCGAGTCAAAACTGTTTTATTGAGTCAAAATTTGTTGGAGATTATGATCCTGTGCTTGAACCTATTGATTTGATTTTGTTTTTGAGTGCACAGTGTTACAGGATCAGTTCTAGATCGACTAATGAAAAATCCAAAGACTGACCAGTTGACTAGAAAACATTCATGTCTCCAGCAGAGTTCTTCTGAAGCCTGAGCCAAATTTTTCATCTTCATCAATGTGGTTAGTGTTCATAGAGCTTGATTCATCATTCATATCTGATAAAGGAACCCGTGTGTTTAGAATTATGGTATCTCTCTCCCCTGAAATAAGTTGATAGATTAAGAGCATAAAAGATTGAAATGATTTTCTTCTGAGTAGAGGGTTAGGAAAATTTCCAGCGATCCCATTATTCTACTTAAGAGGGGATGATCACACAAAGGATTGGAAGCGAGGCTAGGATTTTCCTATGATGCCATTATTCGCCTACATCCTTTGATACATAGAGAGGGAAGAACCGGGGATTTGGTGGCAAACACCATCAATACTCGCGTCTCCTACCTTGATATGTATATGCTAAGCTGAAAAAAAATAATAAATAAAAAAAAAAATAATAATAATAAGGATATAATAAGAAATAAGTCTGGGGGAGAGAAATTGATACAAAAGAAGTGTGAAAAGGGTGGTTCCTATGTCAAGATATTGTCTGGTAAAGAGTCTAGAAGGTTCTTAAAAATTAGCTGCAGAGATGAAACTGGCGATGAGGGCTTTACTTGAATAATGCTGTGGGATTTTGTGTGGAGTCTGGAAAAGCTGCAAATGTCTACGGAGAAGTACATGGTGGTTAGATCGAAAGCTGATCGGGTGACATTTGGGTACTTGGGAAAAGGGTCTTTTCGATGGTTCAGGAACAGGTGAGTCTCTACGTTTTCAAACCTCTTTTTCTGGTTTAGTCTTCTATTTGCTTGAGGGCAAGCAAAAGGCTAAGTCTGGGGGAGTTGATATATCATGGTTTTTACCCTATTTAGGCCATGATATAAGTCCTTTTATAGAGTCTTTTCTTGTGTTTTGGAGTCTTTTAGAGTCTTTCACAGGGTATAGCACGTCTGGAGCTTAATTGGAATTATTGGAGCTTTTCTGGAGCATTCTGGAGCGAGACTGAAGTCTGATGACTAAGAGCCCGATCTGAGCACCGAGCATCGATCGATACCCCCCTGGTATCGATCGATACCCATCGAAGCAGATTTCAAAGTCGCGACTTAATGAAGTTTGAAGAATTGCAAAAAGCACCCAGAAGACTTTGATAATTACAAGAAGGCCCCAAATCGTGATTTAGGTTATAAATAGGATTTTACAGCCATTGTTTAGGCTATGCTTTATTTTTGTTTAGGTTTAAGAGAGATTTTGGTGAGAGACAAGTCTGGTTTCCCTTCGTCCGAGATCAGATCTCAAAACCTTGTTTCTCTTTCTGATTTAATATAAGAGTATTTATTCAACATGTTTATTAATTTAATATCCATGTCTGAGTAGATCACCTGTTAGGTTTAGGGTTTTCTCATAGGGATTTCTTTGAATGCTAGATTGATTATCTGTTAGGATTCACTATCTAAATTAGTTCTTCGCCTTAGGTTGTTCTCAAAGCTAATTCTAGGTTGACGAATCTGGAACTTAGATCTTAGGATAATTAATTAGGCACGAGAGTGCGATTAATTACCTGATAGAACCTTAGGTGAGCAAATTGATTATTCGCAAAGAGATTTGGTTTAATTGATTTGTGAACATATCAAACCTGATTTTAAAGCTGATCTAGACTTTAGGATTCGCAAAGAGATTTGGAATTTCTAGGATCTAGATTTAGATAGTTTTCGCAACGAGAGTTGGTTAATTATATTTTAGTGATTTGAGTTCTAGAACAGTGCTTAATCTGAATCTTATGAGTTTACCTGCATTTATTGATTTCCTGAGAAATACCCTAAGCCTACATTCCCCCAATTGAATTTACAAACGTTTTACTTGCAACTCTGTTTTTCAATTACATCATCTGGTTTAGCTTGTTTCTGACCTATAGAATCTATTGAGTGATTCTTGAGTTCTTGTGTTCGACCCCTGATTTACTGCAGCAACTGCTTTAGTACTTTTTAGGGTATTAAATTGAGCATATCAGCAATCAAGAGGTTGTCCGAAATTAAGCGACCTTCGACGAATACACCTTGGGTTTGTGAAACCAGTTGTGGCAGTATACGCTTTAACCTTGTGCACAAAATTTTTGAGATAATTTTGTAAGTCACTGAACACAAGCTTATTGGTCTTAAATCTGTCATCCCGGTGGGGTTTTGGATCTTCGGAATAAAGCAAATCTGTGTAAAATTCCAGTCCTGCGGCATAGACCCAGTTTTGAAAAATTTATGAACCTCATGTATCACTTGAGCACCTATAATGTCCCAATACTTCTAGAAAAAAGTTATCTTCATTCCATCCACGCCTGGTGCACTGTCTCCCTTTATTGCTTTCGCTGCTTTTCTGATCTCGGAGGGCGTGACAGATTTAATTAAGTCTCTGTTCATTCTCTGAGTAACTCTATCGTTCATACCATATAGCAGCTCCTCTGCATTACCCGGGTTTGAAGAACGAAACAACCTGGCGAAATAATCCATGGCAATATTCCCTTTATCTTCCTTTGAAAAAGCTCACGTCCATTACTGTCCAGGAGGGAATTAATAAAGTTCTTCATCTTTCGAGTTTTTACACTGCCGTGGAAGAAGCCAGTGTTTTGATCTCCAACTGTCAGCCATGCTTCTTTGCATTTCTGCTTACAGAAGATTTCTTCTTCGCGTGACGCTACACACAGTTCAGTTTGTAATCTCTGCAAAATCAGGCCTGCATTTTGAGCTCTCGACATCAATCTCTGAGCTCAGTCTCTGAATCTTCACCTTGGAATTCAAATTCGCTCCTTTCTTCCATTTAGACAGCTCTGTGCGACAATCAGCGATTCTCTTCCATAAATTTCTATTTCTAGAACTCATATTCCAACTTTTTTGAATCACCTCTGTTGCTTCCACTTTCGAGCACCGTCTTTTATCAAAAAAAAGAATCAACCTCCTCGTCTGCCTGCAATCCCTATAATTCTCGTTAAGATTGGCCTATGATCTGAACCCCACCGTTTCAGGTATTCTGTATGAGTTCTCGAGAATAACCGAAACCATTCAGCATTCCCAAATGCTCTGTCCAGTCTACACTGAATCCACACACTCTCTTTCTCATCGTTAGCATCGATGATTTCTCTCCAACCTGCCCACGACAGCTTGTTACCGGAGCTTGGAGTTTCTTTGATCCGACAGTCTCGAACAAAAGCTCTAAAGTGTTGAAAAGATGATTCTGCAAGAATCCGACCACCAAACTTCTCTGAATTATTTACAATCTCATTGAAATCACCTAAAAGGAACCATGCCACATCTCTAGCTTCACCAATATCCGAAATCATATCCCATACCATTCTCCGACGAGTCCGTACTGGGTCTCCATAGACGAAAGTGATGAAAATTTCAAGCGTCCCAATTTTGACTTTAGTATCAATCATCCGATTATTGGAATCCAAAATTTTCACTGAATACGAGTCTTTCCAAAACAACGCCAAACCTCCACTGAGACCCACTTGGTTTACCAAATGATTGTGGTCGTAACCCAACGATCTCTGTAACTTTAAAACGTGACCACTAGAGTTTTTAGTCTCTAGGAGAAACATAAAATCCGGGAAATGTTCACGCACCATTTCCTCTAGGCGTCGAACTGTTAAGTCGCTTCTCAACCCTTGACAGTTCCAACTGAGCGTCGTCATTAAGTACTGGATGGTTTCTGGTGAACCATCAAACCATCAGTTGGCTTTGAGCATTTGGAAGCCACCTCTGTCCTATCCACTGATTTTCGTTTTGCTGGCTTCTCATTACCCTTTTCATCTTCTCCTTTAGCACCTGATATCCCAGCTAGTGTACTAGCATTAGAGCGAGTCTTCCTAGACCACGAATGAGTTTTCTTTTTAGAGGTTCTACTTTTATTGCTAGTTCCCGATCAAGAACCCTCCGCCATACCAATATTAAAACCACCAGTGTTTGTTGGAGGAGTAAAAAAACCAGATCCCTCTCCATTATCCATAGATGCAGCCGAGACATTCAAATTGTGTTGGTGGGTTATCATCATACTTGTCTAAGTTGGAAACAGATCTCCCTCGATTGTGTTAACCTTGGTGCCGAAACTACGCCTCACATCAGCAACCACTGAAGGTAAATCGCCATTGATTTTGACTCCTTGCGACTGGGCCAAACCCGTTGTTATCACCGCATTAGCAGTAACGTTGGACCTATTCGCTAGTCATGTCGCGGTACCCAGGTCTTTCGAAATGATTGGCGGTTCTTCAAGGCGAAGCATAGATCTTTGAGCCACAAGATCCGCAGACAGTTCATCTAATGCTTTCTTCATTCGGAATTCCCGAACTATCTTCTCCTCAGGATCAGCACAGCTCATATAGAGCTTCATTTGTTCGAAAACTTCCGGCGCCACGACACTCGACATTGGTGCAAAACCAGGAGGAATTGATGGCGCCAGTAGGGGCATCAGCTTCTTTGATAAGTTCGAATGGTGTTGTCTTTGGAGCAGTCTTGATTCACCTTGCCTCATACCCATCTGATTATTTATGTTTCTATGTCCCTGCAAAAGTGGAAATTGCTGCTTTTCACGTGACAATCTCAGACAGTGGAAGCATTTTTTCCGGATTTTGTCATACTCAATCACCACCACAGCTGTTGCCCCTTTCGAAAGGTTGATTAATTTTGTGTCCCTCACTGGTTGAGACAGATCGATTACCACTAAGCACCGGACTCCTTCGTGCAGTAGTGATTTATCGGGATCAAAGTGAATCACTTTAGCATGACCAATCGCATCCGTAACAGCACCAATCGTTTTTAGAGTAAAATAGTTGACCGGTATTTTGTGGATTCTCAACCACACCAGAGCATTTTGAAGAAAGTTGGCCGGTGGGTTTTCGACCCAATGATCCAGCACCATACCCCATTCATCGAAAGTCCAGAAACCATCTTTCATGACCGTTTGGATGTCTGTTTCCAAATAAAAAAAAACTGAAAACTTTCGCGAGTAAGGGCGATTCCTCTAACTCTGTCGTACACCTTTTAAATTTGTGGCATCGAACGCAGCATTCTGGCCATGTTTCGACATTCAGGATTGAGCAGCCGCCCTATCAAGCTTCTAGCGTTTCTCTGCATCGCACTGAAACCTTCATCTTCCGTGAGGTCAATCGGTATTTCCTCCTCGAGCGACATTGATTTCAAAGCTTGATTCAAGCTACCATCCATGACGAGCAGAAACAAGGCTTCTTGAGACCAGTGAATTCTTTTCAAGAGTGATTTGGGGTTGAAGATTCGGTACTGCGGTTGTGTTTTGCTCAAGAACCCTAGAAGAGAACGCTGTAATTTCGGGATACTCAAGAAAGTTGCCTTAATAAGCGAAGAATTTGCAATATTCTTGCAGGAAAAAAGGAAAATTTCCATTGATATACCATTGTCGGCAAGGAAACTTTCCTTCCGGAGAAAAACTCCACTTTTCTGAACTAGAGCAAAGACTCTAGTCTCGGGAAAGAGTCCTGAGCTAAAAAACATGCTAAAAACCATGTGACCTGGCAAAAATGCAATAGTCGTTATAGATATGGATTCTTAAAAAATATATATATGTTTTGTTTATCTCTTATCATTCCTCTCAATACAATTATTATTTTTTTGTTTGAAATATTATATGCAGATTGTTGCTCTTTTGCTTATTTATAATGATCGATGGTGTGATCTTTAAAAAATGATTCTGGGGACATGCGAGTATTACTGGTGTTGCCAAAGATAATTACCGTAAAACAAAGTCATGTAATATATATATATATATATATCGTCCTTCGTTAGTTTGAGTATTTGAGGGTTTTGGTGATGTTATGGGTTCTTTTAGTAACGAGCGATGATAACGAGTCAGTCGGTTATTAGTTTATCATTGTTATTGGGTTGTGACATATTAATGATTTGGTAGTTTATGACGGTTTAAGTTTCTTTGATGTTCGTGAAAACCGAACTTTGCGTTTTTTGTATACATTGTCGGTTTTTTTAATGTAAAATTAAATATATATATATATATATATGGATAAGTTCCTTTTTTATGTTTATTGAGGCGAAAAAGGATAAAAATAAAACTTGGTTATTGATGTAAGTCACAGTATATAATATCGCTCTTTTTGTTATATATGTTCATGTAATTGGTTGACTTTAGGTTTCGTGCTGTCCTCGGTGCTCTTGGCTTCTAATCGTAGCCCGTCAGAGATGTGTGCTCATAAAGTTTCTGATTTGGCGCCTTTGAAGCATGTATGGAGGATCCGAGTTAAAATACTCGAAAATACAAGCAGTTGGATAGTTGTGATGTGTCTCTTGATCTCATATTGTCCGACGACGAGGTATATTTCTATTTATTTTTGCTCGGATCTTTGTTTGATCGGTTTCATGGGTGTTTGCTTAATTGATATGCTCAAATTAATACTCTAAATAGTACTAAAGCAGTTGCTTCAGTAAATCAGGGGTCGAACACAAGAACTCAAGATATCACACAATAGATTATATAGATCCAAAATACGCTAAATCAAAAGATGTAATTGAAAACAAGTATGCAATTAAAAGTGTTGTAAATTCAGTTGAGACAGATAGGTTCAGTATATTTCTCAGGAAATCAATGAATGCAGCTAAATTAACTAACATGATTCAGATTACGCACGGTTCTTGAACTCAAATCACTAAAATACAGCTAACCAACTTCGTTGCGAAAACTATCTAAATCTAAATCCTAGGAATTCCAAATCTCTTTGCGAATTTTAAAGTCTAAATCAGCTTTAAAGTTCAGGTTTGATATGTTCACAAATCAATTAAACCAAATCTCTTTGCGAATAATCAATTTGCTCACCATAGATTCTATCAGGTAATTAATCGCACTCTCGTGCCTAATCAATTATCCCAAGATCTAAGTTCTAGGTGATCAATCCAGAATTAGCTTTGAGAACAACCTAAGGTGAAGAACTAATTTAGATTATGAACCATAAGAAACAAATCAACCTAGCATTCAAAGAAATCCCTATGAGAAAACCCAAACCTAACAAGTGATCTACTCAGACATGGAGATTGAAAAAATAAACATGACTGAATAAATACTCAAATAAATAATAAGAAAGAGTAACAAAAGGGTTCGAAATCTTCTCTCAGACGAACAAAGTATCAGACTTGTCTCCCTCAAAAGCTCTCTCTCAAATCCAGAATAAAATAAGCGTAGCCAACAAAGTGGCTGAAAATCCTAATTAAATAACCTAAACACGAATTGGGGTCTTCTTGTAAATATCAAAGTCTTCTGGGCAAGTTCTGCAATTCTTCAAATTTCATTAAAAGTCGTGGCCCGTGATCTCTCGATGGGTGTCGATCGATACCAGGGGGTATCGATCGATGCTTGTCGCTCAGATCGGGCACTTAGTCACATACTTCAGTTTTTGCTCCAGAATGCTCTAATATCTCCAATAATACTCCAAACGTGCTAAAACCTGTAAAAGACTTTAAAAGACTCCAACATACTATAAAGACTCTATAAAATGGACTTATATCATGGCTTAAATAGGGTAAAAACCATGATATATCATTAATTAATTTTGTTATGTGTGTTTATTGGTAGGGTAATAAGATTCATGCCACGATGAATATTGAGTTTGCGCATATCTTGGCTCCGTTGTTCGCTGAGGGTGATTGGGTTATTTTGAAGAAATTTTACTTGGTTCCCATGATTCCATCGTCTTTTAGAGTTGTTTCGCATCCTTTTAAAATCGTGTGGAAGCCATAAACTTATTTTATCAAAGTTTTCGCAGGTATACCTAATAATTATTTCTCTTTTGTTGAGTTCGAAAGTATCGTGACTGAATCTTACCATCCTGAGTATTGTGTGGGTGAGTGTTTTTGTCGTTTTTTGTTTATTTTGGTACAAAGTTGATGGTTTGATGTGACTAACGGTTTGTTCTATTTTTCATTAATTGATTATAGATTTAATTGGTCGTGTTATGATCGTTGGAAATTTTGTTGATCCGAAAAAACCTTTTGAAATTTACATAATCGGTGAAATTTATTTGGAGTTGGAGAATCAAAGGTTATTTTCTTACTGTTTTTATGATATACAGTTAATTATACATAACTTTAATGTGTTTATATATATTCTTTAAATTTGTAGAGGCTGTCGCTTACCGTGTCGGTTGTCCAAGTGTTATGGTCGTGGGTTCCTTGATTCTCTAGCACATTGTGATGATAATATTATCATATGCATCATAAGATTTGCAAAAATTTAATTTTGTCCAGGTAATTTTATATAAACAATTTATCATGGTTATTTCTCATTTGGATGTTTTGTTTATTGGTCTGATACATGTATATGTCTTTTTTGTTTTTTTGCTTTATAATTAGATGTTGGTTTGATGGCTACAACGGTCTCTAATTGTACACATGTTATGTTGGAGCCACAACTTCCTAAAGTGAGCGAATTACGGGATGTGTTGACGGCGACTGGCCATGCATGAAGATTTCATGAAATTTTTATTATATTTTTAACACGATTATTGGTATCGTGTTTCATTTTTTCTTGGATTATGAAATACTTTTGTCGTTTTTATATTTTTTTCTCGATTTTTAGTTGGATATTTGGTTTTGAATTATTTCTTTGTTTAATATAGAATCTGGGTATTCTTAATATCCGATTAAATAACACGTTTCATTTACGATGATCCTGTTAATTGTTCAAACTTTACCCGACTACGTATATATGTCACCAGTTTCGATACATCAATAATCATAAAAATTATCCCACTACATGTATTTTTCTCTCCTTTAACCGATATAAATGACGGAATTCAAGAACTACGAAGTTGATTTGTTAATTTTTGATATTTACCAAATTGTAGAATAGATTTATTTTGTTTTACAAATAAATGGATAATTATAATATTTCTTTGATGAATTTTTTTATGTATGTGTATAGTTTTGAATTAGACTTCCTTTAAATTAATGTATAGAAATATATCTCTTTGAATTAATTGTTAGATATTTTCTTTGGAAATATTATTGTTTCCTTTTATTAGAAAAGTGATATTACTAAATTTTGTTAAAAAAAGCGGTCGATCCAAATTAGCAAATTAGCAAATTAGAAGTTTCTTTTATATATATATATATATAAAAATAGATAATGACTGTATTTTTTCGATTGATCTTTTTCGCGTGTTTTTAATTCAGGTATATTTCCTTACGATTTATGGTTAGATTCCTTATTCAGAATTATTTGGGGTTATCCTACCTAATTATTTTATATTTTTTGGTTTATTCCATTTTTTTGTTTATCTCTATATTAAAAAAAAGTAAAATCATTATACCTAATTTACGCAGTGATTCTTATATCGTGTGTATATATATTCATGTGTGTTTAGCAATCTAGGTCATTCCCCTACTAATTCTTCGTATTATTCGCAATATCGATTTTTAAAAGAAAATCGTCCTCTTCGGTTCTCATTCGTGATCTTCGCACATTCTCTGATAGTTACGTGATTAAAGTATATGTCGTTAAAGTTTGGGATGGGTACAAAGCGAAAGGAGGATGTTCGCTTGAGATGTTCTTGGTTGATCACGAGGTTTGTATGATATATTTTTAATAATGAAGTATTAAAATTGTTTGGTATTGTCATCTTCTGTTTTGTTAAATTACGTTGATTATTATATTACCTGTTTCGTTGTTTTTTTTTGGTTTCAGGGTGATAGAATACAAGCTACTGTTGAAAGAGAGTTTGCCAAATCCGTTCGAAAGGACTTAGTTGAAGGAAAACCGGTCATAATAAATACTTTTAAGGTTGTCGATTATAAGAATGACTACTGAACCAGTCGATCTCCTTTTAAGATAGTTTTTAATGCGACGACTAAAGTAAATAAGTGTTTGGATTTCCCATCGGAAGTTCCCGAGAAATTTTTTAAGAATTTTTCGGAAATATTATCGACGGATTTGGACAAAGGCTATTTGATCGGTAAGCTCTCATTATTATTTTCTATATTACTTTAAAAATTAGTATTTGATAATAGGTTGCATATTTTTTAGATGCAATTGGTCAGATCATACGTGTTGGTCACGTTGAGGATGTCATGGCATAGAGGAAACATCGTTCCAGACTTAAAATTTACCTCAGGGATACAATGTTGGTCGACTATATTCTTATAAATGATTTTTGTTGATCGTTTTCTAGAACAATTCTTTCCGTTAAAATTATTTTACGTTTTTCGTTGCAGAGATTTGTAGTTATCATGCACACTTTGGGGAGATTATGCCACACAAGTATCGGAGTATGTGAAGCGTCATTGTGCATATGTTATTGTGTTTGTCATTAGGCTTGCCTGTATCAAAGAATACCGTGGTATGTTTTAAAATTTTCTATTTATTTGGATTTTATTATTTGTTTTATGTTAGTGTATATTTGAACACGGTGTTATATGTGTGATAGGTGAGTTGAGTATTTCGAATGCGTACAACACAACACAGGTTTTACTGGATCCAGTTATTCCATCGGTTGACAAGTTCAAATCCATGTATGTATCGGTTATATAGGTATTTAAAAAAAAATAAGTTGTTCGTTCGTTTGATGTGTCAAATGTTTTCTTTAATTTTTGCAGGTTACCAAAGGATACATATGTTCTCACACCTACTCATGACGAGGCACTTAAGGATTCTGATGAGTCATTATATGAAGAAGTTTTTGGCAACACTCCTAGGAAGACTCTTAGTGGAATACAATTTGCTAGCATGGTACGTTATTCTTTGTCTCATTATATATATATTTTTTATTTTTGTCTATTTCGCTAATTACCTATGTGTATCCGGTTTATACAGTCGAGAAAATACGTGACAATGGCCACTGTTGTTTCGATTGCTAATAGCAAAAGTTGGTATTACATAGCATGCAAAAAGTGCGACAAAAAAGTTTTTCCGTATCCTGAAAAAAATGGTAATCCTAATCCGCCGCTTTGGAAATGTCTTACTTGCGGTAGAGATGTTTCTGAAGTTGTAGCTTGGTAGTTGATAGTAGACTTTTGCAAGTCTTTTAGACCAATTACTCAATATACATATATTATAAGAGGTATCGAATCCAATGGGTTAATTCCAAACACCAAGAATACAAAGTACTAATCGAGTTAAGCAAGTATGAAAAGCTAATGAATCAAGCAACTTAAATAAAGGAAGAGATAGCAAACTAAAATAAAGGCTGTAATGCAAGAGATATAAGCGAATCTAAGAATGGGGTAATCGAGTTTAGATGTCCCAAGTTAAATTCATGATGATCATTTACTCAAGCAAGCTAATCCCTAGGCATAAGACCATTAACTTGACTAATTCTCTTTCAAGCAATTAATCACTATGCTAATCACATAATCCATTAACAAACTCTCATTTGTGGATCATTGATTAGCAAGCATTATGGTTGTATAGGCAAGATCAACCAAAGATATACCCTACACAACTATTATCATAGGCTAGGAGCATAAATATCTTGTTTAGTTCATCACATTTCATCAAACACTTGGTGTTCATGAAATGCCTTATGATCTAGACCCACTTTCTCAAGCTAGATCTAGCTTTAAGAACACTAAACAAGAAGGGATATAAGAATATCTAACCTTAAACATCATAAATCAAGCCTTGGAAACATCCTAACTCTAACCCATCCTCCAACCCTAAGAACTACTCACTAATCATCATGGTTCGAACAAGTCCCATAAAAGAAGAGTTAAAACTCATGATCAAGATGATTGGATGATTAGAAAATAGGAGATAGATAGATTCAATCAAGAAACAATACTCAAAATGCATAAATCAAAAGGATCAATCTCTTACAAATCACTCTTAGAGAGGGTTTTTGCTTAAGAAAAGACTGAGCCCATAAAAATTAGGTTTTGGGGCATAAATAGTAAATAGTGACTAATCGGGTCGACCCGGGACGAACTGGGTACCGACCCGGGACAAACCGGGTACCGACCCGGTTTAAATGATAAAAGGTGTTCTGGGAGGCCAATAACGAGGTCACTCATCCGTACAACACCTCGGTATTGAGCCTGGGTTTGTGTACCGACGAGGGGTACCGAGCAGTGACATCGATACTGAGGGAAAATGCCTTGATGCTCCTTCGATGAATACCGAGGTAACTCCTCGGTATTGTAGCTCGGTGTTAAGGGTTTTTCCCCCGGGTTTCCACCGAGATCAGCACCGATACGTTGCACCGAGGAGTGACCTCGGTACAATCCCCTGAAGTTTCGATACCGACGTCACTCCTCGGTGTTGCACATCGGTACTGGGGCTGCCTTCCTCCGTCTTCGATACCTATCGGTCATACCGATCAGTGACATCGGTATGACCCTTCTGCCTTCAATACCGATGAGGGATACCAACCAGTGACATCGGTATAGCCTCCGTCTTCTCTCCGCGGGTCTCGAATCTCCTCAGAAGCACCCAAAACACGATCCAAAACATGCAAGGACTCTCTAGGACTTAATGTAGACACACTAAACTCCTAAGATGACTAAAATGCTAAAGAGATATCATGAAATACATGCAACTGACCCGAAACCTAAGTGAAATGGATGTTAGAATGATGCAAAATATGATGATATCAGTAGTCAAGTTTTCTTCTCTCATATTTACTTTTTTTTATTAGTGTTATGATCGTTTTTCTTTTGCAATTTTTTTTATGTTGGATGTTACTGATGCATCTGGAGGATTTGCGATGTTTCTTATGTTCGATAAGATTTCTCATAAATTATTCAACAAAACTGCTGAGGAAGTATACGAAGAACTTGATGAGGTAATTTTATTGTTTTTGTTATAATAATGTAATTTTGCGATCATAGTGTTTATTTATTAATTTTTTGTTTTTTGCGCTGTTGTGATTTGAAGAATAATTCCTCGGGGTTGCCTCCTTCTTTGCAAGATCTAAAAGGCAAGGATATGCTTTTCAAGGTTACGGTTTCAGATGATAATGTTAAGAAGGTTAAGACATCGTATTCTGTTGACAAGTTTACATCAGATAGTCGTATGATCGAGCTGTTCCAGGATCAGGTCTACTCACAGGTCTGGGCTCAAATGTTTGTTTGTTTTGGTTGTTTCTTTGCAAGTTTATATCGTGTTTTGACGGTTTTCTTTGCTGCCCCCGATCACGGTATCAAGCTCAGATGGAAATACTGACATTTCGCCGGTCTCGACACCTACTCCTACCTCTAAAAGACAAAGTGATGATCTTGGTTCGAGTTCAACTCCACCACAAGACTCGGTCACCAAAAAGAAAAGGAGTTAGGCGTCGTAGGCTATCAATGCGTAGAATCCCTTTTGAGCACATTTTCTATTTTTTTCTTTTTTTTTTGGGTTTTGTGAGACTTATCTTTCAATTTTTTTGTTTTTTTTGTGTGTTTTTATCCTTTAAAACCTATGGTGGTTTATTGTCTACTTTATATTTTTATTTCATTTTATTTCGTTATCGAAATTTGGTTTTTATTATTATCGAGCAACCCTTTATATTTGTTTTTTGTAGATTCGTATGTTTCGTGAACTTTATAAATATCTTTGTCCATTGTCCGTATATAATTTCCAAATACGTTGTTGTATTGTTTTGTGTAATGTTGAGCTGTCTTTCGTGATGTGTGTATCGTGTCATCTTTTTATCGAATCAGAGCAGTGTTTCCTGCTGACTGCTATCAACTTTGTTTCTTTTATTTTTGACATACGATACGTCGTTTGTTTGTTGTTGTTTAGTTTTTTTTTCCGATACGATTTGGATTCTAAAAATGTTTGTTGTATATGTGTGTTTTTGATTGATGTTTAGTCTATAAAGTTGTGTATTTCGTTTATTTCAATTGGAATATCTCTGATTCGTTTGGCTTATCGATGTGTTGTTTGCGTTGGGGAAGTAAATGATATGCCCTAAATATATTTTTCGGTTGAGTTGTCTTATCATTGTTCGTTTTTTCAGATATGTTAAACTAAGTATATTGGTTGCATGACGTGGTGTGAATATTTATATATTTTTATGAATTCGAGATGATAGTGTTTGATTTGATGGTTCGAAATTAGATGAACTTCTTTTTAGACGTTTTAGATAAAACCAGCATTTGGTATATTGTCTAGTTATGTCAAACCAAAAGAATGTATGGTCGAGATTAGTGTTTCTCACGTTGCATATATGTCTTATCTTTGGGTGTGCATGTATATAAATATGCATGCTTCTTGGTTATGTTGTTATGTACAATCGACTTATTGGACAAAACCTTTCGTTATTATCTTTAGTTCTACTTACCGAAAAGATGAGCATACCTCGTTGTATATCTCTCTATGATATTCAGCCATCGAATTTGGATAGTCGAATTCAGGTGAAATTATTGAGGAAGTGGCGACAGGGGGATGGTGGGCGTCGCGAAAAACTGAAGATGGTAATGGTGGATAGAGACGTACGTTCAAATCTTATACTTATTTATATTTATTCATTGAAGTCGTTTAGCTTACGTATTGTCCAAGTGTCTATAATATGTTTATGCTTTTTTGTAGGGTAATAAAGTTCAAGCTTATCTTAATCTCATTTTTTGTGTTGGTGAGTTATAATTTATCGATTTATTTATCAACAAATTATAACTCACCAAATTTATAAAGATCATAACGATCAACTTAATGCATATGCCATTTCGGATGGGTAACACTATTGGTAATGATCAACTTTCGTGACGTATAGATATGATTGGTGTCGTTGTAAGAGTCGGTGAATTACAAATCCGTGGCGAAGAGAAAAAAAAATGATGATTATGCCATTATGGATTTTGATTTGCAAGATTAATAGTAAGTTTGCATATTTTCTCGATGTGAAGCTGATTTCGTTTCTTTTTTAAAAACTGGCTAACAGTGTGTTAATATTTGTTATTTTTATTAGTAAACAAGTGATAGAGTGTTTTGCGTTTGGAGAATTCGCCGAAGAATTCAATCTAAAATGGAAACAAACGCATTCTCGACATGTTGTGTGTATCTTGAGGTGGTGGCGTATTGACGACGCTGGAGGTCATTATTCCATTGCATAAATATATTTTTCTGTTTGATGCTATGATTTGTTTTGTTTTTAAATTGAATGACATTGGTATCTTTTTTTTTTTGAAGTTAGAAATAATTTTATTGCTGCGAAGAAATGTTGTCAGGTTTTGGTTAATCCTAATGTGCCTCCTGCGAATTCATTTAGAGCAATGTAAGTCACTGTTGACTGATATATTATCAGTGATTACTTTCTTTGTCTCTGAAACGAAATTCTGACTAAAACAAACATGTTGTTTCATTCTATATTTTCAGGTTAGTCAGTTCGAGAGATGGTTCCGCGTTTCGTTATAACTAATATGTTCGGAGGATCTTTCGGTTGTGTTTGGTTTATTTACCTATTATAGTAATTTGTAATATTTTTAATAAGTGTTTTGTTTGTTCTAATGACATTTCAACGTTTTATTTCAAACGATTGCTTTTATCTTGATAATGAATGTGCCAGATCAAAAACAAATGTTGTTTTTTGGACGCGATTGTCTAATCGGTTTGATTTTATCAAAGTTTTAAAATATATCCCTTGGATGTATATTTTTTATAATAGAGATAATCTATTATATTATTTGAAATGTCGAAATTGAAAGCGTATCTTTTGGATCGGTTTGGGTCAAAGTCAGCTTTCTTTGTGTCTTATATTTAATTATATTCATTTTAAAATCCTTGCGAATATTTCGTACGCCGCATATATATTTATGTAGCTATCCGTATAACTGGAAAAGGGAAATATTTGCGGAAACCCTAAATTTATCGGGGGTATATATATATATATATAATAAGTATAATATTTAGTTCATAATACAATTGAGTTTATTACGTCTTGCGTGGATCCTTTTCTTCTGTGTTCTACAATGGGATCGATATGTAATAGTTTTGCATATATCTGATTTCTTATTATTTTGTGTTTAGTTTGGTTTAGTTTATTTTTGTTTCGTAGTATTAGTATATTTTGCTCTTCCTAGAATTTGATTTGCTGTTAATTTATTAGTTTCTCTTATTTTTTATTAATTGTTATGTTTTAGGTGGCGACGGTCGCACAGCTAGATTGCAAATTTTGCTGTTTCATCTCCCTTCATCGCAAATTTCGAATTCTTTAGACGATAATCCACCTGTTAGTGCTAGAAAAGTTAAATTTCTCGCTTGGATGAGATGTAATCAGATCTTTCCCGAGGCCAGAATGCTTTACTCTACGGAGATTCCTTCTAAGTTTTTTTGGGATAATAAGAAGAAAGAATGGAGACGTCGTATGAGAGGTTTACTGCCTCCGTGTGCTATCGAGGATTGTCCAATTCTTGATGACGAGTCTTATTATCTTCGGGTTTTGTTGGGTGTCGTAAGGGGACCATGCTGTTATGAGGATATTAGGTCTGTTAACGGTATCTTATACCCTACTTTCAAAAGTGCATGTTACGCCTACGCATTTGACCTACCTGCAATCCAAGAATGAATTTCGTTGATTTATTCTTATTTATTTTTCTTATCATATTTATCTTTTCATTAATAAGGGCTTGAGAGTTGTAATAGTTTAAATTTTTAGAATAAAGTGGGTTTTTGTTTTAATTTTATAGATTTGGTGTTCTACGACGGTTATTATTCCAATCATGTTCTATATAAAGTACTTTTTGTTTTGCCTGTTTTTTTGTTTTATTGGTTGTTTACAGTATTTAGGATACTTTTTATAATATTATCTACGACCAGATAATGTCTCCGTAATCTAATTACTTTCGATTATATTATTTAATATTACACTGTTAAATAGAAATATACATGTTTAGAATGTCAAAAAGGAATATTGATTTTAATATAATTGTTTTTGAGAATGGAAAAAATAAAATAATTATTGTATGCGTATTATGCGATATATAAAAAGATAACGAATAAGGTTTATTCTCTAGAGTTTTTTCTAGCAATCGTTGTTGTGTTTTGGTATCAAGATTTACCTCATGGCTCATCTTCTTTCTTATGCCATTCATAGATCATATGATATATATGTTTGGTATTTCTGAACTTGATCCTTTGGCTTATGTGTGAAGAATTAGAGCGAAGGTTTTACGAAGATTCACGCTAACATCTGCAGCTGGTGGATCCTTAGATTTTATATTGGCTGATGAAAAGGTGGGTGCTTAGTTTTTTTTGGGTTGTTGTTCGTTTGGAATTAGATGTATCTTTTAGTTTTTATCTTTCTGTCTCATAGGGCGACAAAATTCATGCGACGATTCCAGCTGAATACGTTGAAAAATACTCTTCGTGTTTCGTCGAGGGTGAGTGGATGAATTTAATAGGTTTTAACATTTTAGCTGTTAGCGGAGAAATCAGGCCAACTGCACATCCTTATATGATACAGCTTACGTGTGCAACTCGGTGTAAGAAAACTTTTTCCAGAGGACCCAGTAATTACTTTTCTTTTGTCGATATAGAGAATGTTTTGAATGGGTCTCTTGATACAATCTGCTGTGTTGGTGAGTGACTTCTATCAAATAATTGACCTGCGTTAAACCTAAATATCGCTGACTAATTTTGAAACTTTTTTCTGCGATGTATTAGATTTGATTGGTAAAGTGGTCAATGTTGGTAATTCACCTGACATAATAAAATCTTTGGGTTGCTCCCAACGGAGAGTTATACGATTTGAACTCGATAACGAGAGGTAATGTACAATTTTTTATTATTATTGGTTTTAGTTTAACGGTGATCATATTATATTGTAGGTACTACCGTTTATCGTGTTGTTTGACGGGTGATTATGCAGAATCTTTCCTTAATGACTTGGGATGTTTTTGAGGAAACATTATCGTCGGTGTCATGAGGTTTGCTAGAATAGTGGTTGCGGCGAGGTATTGTATGCACTGTCAAACTCTATTTTGAACTATTAGGCATGGTTATTATTGTGGTAAGTTCTAATCCAATCAAAATAAATTGTTTTTTTTAAATTGTGTTTGCTAGGTTATTTGGTTGCCATAACAGCTTATGATTGCACACAAATTTTTTTGGATTCTCCGTGCTTTGAAGTAGCTCGATTCAGAGATTTGGTGTCCAATCTTGCGATAACTTGATTGTTTATCTAACTACCTGATGTAATTTTTTATTTTGCGAATCTATTTTCAATTTACATTACCTTGTTTATCATCATATTTTGTTAATTAATATTTTGAGAATTTGTATTGGGCATTATTATATGTTATCTTCAAATCTTTTTAATGTGTATCTATAATATTTTGGTTTAGTTAATGTCGAAATTACGATGGAACGCATATGTGATAATCAAGCAGTGTGTTTGTGACTATCTACGTGTCTATTGCATCATTTAAAAAAAAAATATTGATAATCATTGGACAATTAACCAAAACCATAGTCGTGTGATAAAGAAAAAGGTAAATTCCGCGTGAAATATTATGAACAACGGCCCAAAATAAGCTATATATTAATGATGGAAACAAATGAATATTATGGGTAAATTTTAAATTTTATTTTTGGTATTTCTCTGATTAGTTTATATTGCCATTATAAGAACAGAAAAATTTATTAAATGGTTAGCGCGAATATTTATTTGGTTATTTAAGATTGGTTCGTATCTTATTTTAAAAGTATTGATATATCTTGCCTTTATATATATAAAATAAGTTTACGTATATCTTGCCATTGGAAAAATATAGAAAAGTTCGTTTGTAAATGTTAAATTTGTTTTTTTATTGTATGAAACTAATACACCATGGTATATTCTGCATTTTTTTTGGGATATATATGGATGCGAATTAGCACGTCTGGTTTCGGGGTGGTGTTATCAAACAGTTACAGTGAAACACAAACTTCTTACTAGAGAAAGTATATCTTCTGCTTCGTCTTTTGATATGCAATTCGTATGTTGTCCTTAGTCAAATCTAAAATCAAATCTATTAAAAATCGCAAGTGTCAATAGAAGGAATGAACGATATGTTCCTCGCAACGTTGTTGATAATTACCTAACTGGTAGTGTGATCCATCGTCCATACTTATATGAACGAGACTTATCTCAAGAAGGTTGTCGGGGTGCACGACATAAAATAATGCAAATTATTAGAGCCAAACGAGTTGTAAAACAAGATATTGGTTTGTTTGTTTTTTTAATTGTCTTGAATATATGTCTTAATATAATACATGTTTAGTGGTTATTGACAAACTTTCCATAATTGTGATATCGGAACTAGATATTTTGACTGATTATATCAACCGAAGAATTTGTTTGTTTTATCGCAACCGATTCTGACTCTGAAAAAGAGGATGATGAAGATTTGATGTATCAACAAGAACGTGTGGAGAGTCGTTCAGGTGGTCGAAGAAAGTCAAGATCGAAAAAAGGAAAAAGGTGTCTGAGAATTCCGTAGAAACCACGGACAGTGTCGTTGTTAGAACAGACTTGGTTGCCAGTATTAAACCCCGTTTAATGGATGGAGGTGATTATTTATATATAAATATCGATATTATACTGTTCGATTTTTTTTTTTTTTTACTGATAAACATTTAAAACCATATATCTTAACCAGGTTACTATGATGATGGTGATCCTATTTATGTATGCGAATATTGTAAAGCTTATATGTGGTACGGAGAAAGGTTGGGTAAACGAGTCGAACGTGTTAAGCCCATATTCTCGATGTGTTGCATGCAGGGTAAAGTCGTCCTTCTACTGCTTAAATCTCCACCAAAATCGTTATTAGCGTTGTTTTACAATGACGGTGACACAAGAACACATTTTCGTGAGTTTATCCGAGCGTATAACATGATGTTTTATTTCACGTCACTCGATAAACACTTCAATCGACGATGGCAAAGGACCTTATTTTTTTCAGTTGTGTGGTGAGAATTATCATAATATAGGTGATATTCTACCAGCTCTTGGTGAAAATCCATCCTTTTTGCAACTTTACATATATGATACCGCAAACGAAACATCTAATAGGATAACTGCATATGGGTATGATTTTTTGTTATAACTTGTTACCTCTTTTTTTTGTTTTTTTAAGAAGTTTTCGTTGTCGTTGTAACATGTTATATCAATGTCCATTGTTAATATAGGAAAGCGGGGCAGACTGATAATCTTAGGGAGTCAATAGTTCGGAGATTACAAAAAATGTTGGATAAGCATAACCGGCACGTAAAAGCTTTCTGAACTGTGCGAGATAGGTTTGGTCCGAACGGTGATACCAGTGGTTTACGGTTGTTTTTGTCGTATGATAGGAAGTCTGATGGAAGGACTAACAATCTCCCTACAGCTGACGAAGTTGCCGGTTTGATACCGGACGATTTCAATATCGGGATGGATACACGCGACATTATTATTGAGAGTAAAACTGGAAAGCTGAAAAGGATCACTGAATTTCATCCAGCTTATTTGCCTTTACAATATCCATTGTTGTTTCCCTACGGTGAAGATGGTTTTAGGCTTGGTATTGACATTGGATTTGTAGACACTGGCGGAAGGAAAAGATTGCAGATTTCAATGCGAGAGTTCTTTGCTTTCCGCATACAAGAGAGATTGGGAGAATCACTGATTATCCCGATGTCAGGGAGATTATACCAGCAGTTTTTAGTGGATTCGTTCACGATGATCGAGACTAATAGACTATGTTACGTTTCGCTGAATCAGAATAAACTTCGTTCTGAAAATTTTGATAAAATACAGAAAACGGTTGATAAAGGTGATACTGATATCTCCGAAAAGGGTAGGAGGATTTTTATACCTTCTTCTTACACTAGGGGTACAAGGTATATGTTGCAACATTATCTAGATGGGATGACCACGTGCAAACACTTTGGTTTTCCTGATCTATTTATAACGTTTACGTGCAATCCAAAATTGCCTGAAATTACTAGGCATCTACAAAGACACAATTTGAAGCAAGAGGACAGACCAGATATATGTTGTCGAGTGTTCAAAATGAAACTGGATTATCTCATCTATCGCTTGACGAAAAAGGATGAGTTGGGGGTCGTAAGTGCTGGTATGTTATTTTAAACTAAAAATATATTTTTGTTTGGTGTATTTGAGAAGCATGGTTTAACGTGATTTTTTGTATTTTTATTGTGTGGCAGCTATATACACAATTGAATTCCAGAAAAGAGGTCTTCCTCATGCTCACATAGATATTTTCTTGTGGCTAGACTATAAGCTACCCACTGGTGATGACATTGACAAGATAATTTGTGCTGAGATTCCTGATAAAGTCTTCGACCAATATTTATATGAAAATGTTGGTGATGTGATGATGCACGGACCGTGTGGCCCTCTCAACAGGGAGAGTGTGTGTATGGTTGAAGGAAAGTGTTCAACATATTTTCCAAAACAATTCAGTCCAATCACCAAAATTGATGATATAGGGTACCCTATATACAGGAGGAGGGATGATAATAGATTTGTTACTAGAAGAGGGTTTAAATGTGACAATGGTTACGTTATCCCGTATAATAGAAATCTCACCCTTCGTTATCGCGCTCATATCAACGTGGAGTGGTGTATACAATCACGTTCAGTCAAGTATCTTTTCAAGTATATTCACAAAGGTTCAGATTATGTTCGGGCAACGGTTGCAACTGATAATAAGGAAGACGAAGTTAAAAACATTTCAGTTGTAGGTATGTATTTCGCAAACACGTTGTTGTTTAACGGGGTAGTTTACCGCGATTGATTATTTATTCACGATCTTTTATACAAGTATATATCGGCTTGCGAATCTACGTGGAGGATTATATATTTTTCTACTCACTATCGTACAGTATCAGTAATGAAACTCCTGTTTCATTTGCCGAATCAACAATTGGTTATATACAATGAAGATGATCCTGCTGATGAGGTGATAAATCGTGTTTCCGTTGGTACGTCCAAGTTCATTCCATGGATGGATTGTAATAGGATGTATGCGGATGCTAGGCTTTTAACTTATGTCGAGATTCCTTCGAAATTTGTTTGGGGTTGGTCCAAAAAGAACATGGAAACCAAGGTCTAGAAGGATCGTTTTTGGCAGGATCACGTACGTACCCATGTCTGTAGGTGTGGCATATTATTTGAGGCTTCTCCTCAATATAGTAAAAGGTCCAATGAGCTTTGAGGATATAAAAACAGTTAAAGACCATCTATATTCTTCCTTCAAAGAAGCTTATTATGCATATGGCTTATTAGATGATGATAAAGAATACATTGACGCTATCAAAGAATCGGGTTTGTGGCTTTCGGCAAGATACATTCGTAGGTTATTTGCGATAATGCTGACTATGAATAACATAGCAATTCCTTCTAGAGTTTGGGATGCTACCTGGGAGATTCTATCCGATGACGTGTTATACAATCAGATGAAGATCACCGGAAATCGGAGTAAGACATATATTTTCCTGGCTTTCGTATATTAGGATTTGTATTGTTTGTGATATATATTGATTCTTTTATCTAAATTTGCGTAACTCTGAGACTATATGTAGATCAGGTTAAAGATTTTGCTCTTTCTGAGTTAGAGCCACTTTTATGTACCGGTGGGAGATCTTTGAAAGATTTCTCTCCTATGCCTTTTCCAGAAGATCTCACTATGGATACATGTGGTAATCTTCTTATTCGGGATGAAAAAAGTTATGACCGCGAATCATTGTGTATTAGGCATGATGAGATGATGGTCACCATAACGGATGAGTAAAGGCGTGTGTACGATGAGATATTACACGTTGTAAATGCTGATGTTGGAGGTTTGTTTTTTGTTTATGGTTCTGGAGGTACTGGGAAAACTTATTTGTGGAGTTTATTGGTGATATGATTCCCCTTGGATTGTCACTCAAAGATATGGGTAAGGAACATGATAGATCTTTACAAGGAATCTGATTGCTTCAAAGGTGTTGGATCGAACGGTCACACAAAGGTTGCGGAAAGCCTTTGATATTCCTCTTTGATTTCTTACGGATATTACGCACCTAAAGAACTCAAAGGATTTTTTTAGAGGTTACTCGCAACAAGGTGATCTAGAGATTTCAGAGATTTTGATAAAAAGACTAGATAGTTTTCAACAATGAGAGTTTACAAAGATATAAAGAGAGTGCAACAGGCTGCATGAAAGAGAGAGAAAAGACAGCAATTAAACATAAGTTTTTGAATTCAAAAGAGAAACTCTTGAATTCCTTATTGTCGAAAATGTGAGTTGTTTAGGCTTGAGGAAGCTCGGCTAAATGGGCTAGTGATGATGTGAAACAATTGTCTCGTTAAAAACCTTTCCAAGAAAACCCAATGGGACAAAACTTGGAGAAGGGAAAAATAGCACAAATTGTTTCACATACCCATTTAGTGAGTTCTTTGGGCCTGAATCAAAACCAGTGTTGTTTGATTGTTTCTTGAATGATTTTGGACTTGTATTTGCTTAAGTAATCCGCAAATAGCTTCTTTGAGCTTCTTGGCTTTAGCTCGGGTCATGGGACCAGTTAAGATGAGCAAATGATCCTCGGCAATGAATCCCCCGGCTAAATATGCTTCGGCTAAATTTCCCTCAGTTCTCTCGGCTAGATTTCCCTCAGCAAATCCCTCAGCTAACTCCCCCTCAGAAAATCCCTCGGCTAGCTTTCCCTCAGCATCAAATCCATCGGCAATGAATCCCTCGGCTAAAAGCTCCTCGGCTGAATTTCCCTCAGTATGAAATTCTTCGACTAAAAGCTCCTCAGCTGAATTTCCTTCATCCTTCTTGGTGTTGTCTAGGATCACATCATTCCCCTCTTCTTGAAAAGGATTTGACCTCAAATCTGGTTCATCTGCAATAAAATGAACTAAGTCAAAAACATTGAAGCTTGAACTAACTTTATACTTACCTTGAAAATCAATCCGGTATGCGCTTTCATTGATTTTCTTGATTCTCTTGATTATCTTGAAAGGACCATCGATCCTAGGCATAAGCTTGGATTTCCTTTCAGCTGTAAACCTTTCTTTCCTCAAATGAACTCATACGAGATCTCCAATCTCAAAAATCATCTTGCGTCTGCCTTTGTTGGCTTGCTTTGCATATTGCTTGGTTTTCTCCTCAATGTTCTTCCTCACATTTGCATGAATTTGCTTGACAATCTCTGCCTTTTTTTGTCCGTCTATACTAACTCTTTCACTCAAAGGCAAAGGCATTAAATCCAGAGGAGATAAAGGATTAAAACGTAAACAACTTGAAATGGTGAATACTTAGAAGCAGAATGTATGGCATGATTATATGCAAATTCAGCATGTGGCAAACATTCCTGCCAAGTTTTAAGATTCTTTTTGATTAAAACACTCAGCAAGGTTGATAGAGTTCTATTAACTACTTCGGTTTGACCATCAGCTTGAGGGTGGCAAGTTGTTGAGAACAACAATATAGTTCCGAGCTTAGACCAAATTGTTTTCCAAAAATGACTCAAGAATTTAGTATCTCTACATAAACAATAGTCCTAGGCATTCCATGCAAACAAACTATTTCTTTAAAGAACAGATTAGCTATATGCAATGCATCATCAGTTTTGTGACATGCTATAAAATGTGCCATCTTAGAAAATATATCAACTACAACAAAGATGGAGTCCTTCCCTGTCCTAGTTCTAGGCAAACCAACCACAAAGTCCATAGATATATCAGTCCAAGGGTGAGTAGGGATGGGTAAAGGAGTATACAAACCGTGGGGTTAGACTTTAGACTTAGCTTGCTTGCAAGTAGCACATCTTGCACAGATCCTCTCAGCATCTCTTTTCATGTTTAGCCAATGAAAATGATCTTGCATCACTTTAACAGTCTTAGAGACCCCAAAGTGTCCCATTAGTCCTCCTCCATGAGCTTCCCTAACTAATAAATCTCGAATAGAACATTTAGGCACACACAAACGATTGCCATACAATAGATATCCTTCATGCCTATAAAACCGACCAGAAGCAAACTTCTCACAAGTTTTATATATTTCTTTGAACTCAGAATCAGTTTCATATAATTCTTTAAGTTGTTCAAAGCCTAGTAATTTAGCATCAAGAGTAGAGATTAAGGCATACCTCCTTGACAACGCATCTGCCACAATATTTTCCTTAACATGTTTGTACTTGATAACGTAGGGAAATGTCTCAATGAATTCAACCCACCTAGCATGCCGTTTGTTGAGCTTTTGTTGTCCCTTTAAGTGCTTGAGAGATTCGTGATCAGTGTGAATCACAAACTCTTTAGGCTAGAGATAATGCTGCCATGTTTGCAAAGCTCGAACTAAGGCATAGAGCTCTTTATCGTAGGTTGGATAATTCAATGAAGCTCCTCCTAATTTCTCACTGAATTATGCAATAGACTTTTTGTCCTGCATCAAAACAGCTCCTATGCCAATACCAGAAGCATCACATTCTTTCTCAAAAGTTTTAAGAAAATTAGGCAAAGATAGAAGTGGTGCATTAGTAAGCTTCTCTTTAAGGGCCTGAAATGAGCTTTCTTGAGCTTCTCCCCATTTGAATCCTACTTCTTTCTTGATAACTTCGGTAAGAGGGGCAGCTAGAGTGTTGAAGTCTTTGACAAAGCGTCTATAGAACCAAGCAAGTCCATGGAAACTCCTCACATCTCTACTGTCTTTGGAATCGGCCACTCTTTGATTGCTTTGATCTTTTCTTCATCAACCTTAATTCCATCTGTACTTACCACAAAGCCTAGAAACACAAGGTTATCCGTACAAAAAGTGCATTTCTTAAGGTTGGCATAAAGATTTTCCTTTCTAAGAACACTTAAACCAAATTCAAATGACTAGCATGCTCTTCTAAGCTTTTGCTGTAGATTAAGATGTCATCAAAGTATACTACAACAAATATGCCTATGAATGCTCTAAGAACATGATTCATCAGTCTCATGAATGTATTAGGTGCATTTGTAAGCCCAAATGGCATGACTAACCATTTATATAGTCCCTGTTTGGTTTTAAATGCAGTTTTCCACTCATCCCCTTCTTTCATTCGTATTTGATGGTAACCACTCTTAAGATCTATTTTAGAAAATATCCTAGAATCATATAGCTCATCTAACATGTCATCTAGCATAGGAATTGGATGACGATACTTTACCGTAATGTTGTTGATTGCTCTACAATCAACACACATGCGCCAACTGCCATCCTTCTTGGGTACAAGTAGAACAAGTACATCACAAGGACTCATGCTCTCCCTGATGTATCATTTTCCATAAGTTCTTTGACTTGTTTCTGAAGCTCCTTTGTTTCTACTGGATTAGTTCGATAGGCTGGTCTATTCACTACAAGAAAACACAGTTTTTGCGACCACCAAAAGAGTCACAAAATGGTCGCAAATGACTCATTTGCGACTATTCTGTGACAAAAAAATAGTCGCAAATATTTGGTCGCAAAACAAAGTGGTCGCAAAACGGTCGCAAATTTGGGACTAATATGTGACTATAATATCAGTCCTAATTTAGAGACTGATTTTGTGACTACTTATAAAAAAAATATTAAAAAAAAAACAAAAACCAAAATTCAAAAAAAAAATAAATTTATTTATTAAATTAATTAATTAATTACAAAAAATGAAAAAAATTAAAAAATTAAAAAATTAAAAATTAAAAATAAATGAAAAAAGAAGATCGAAGATCGCTTCCCCTTGCCGGCGCCGTTCTTCGATCTTCTTCTCCCTCGCCGGCACCGACCTTCGCACTTCTTCTCCCTCCATGGCCAGGATCTGCTCCGGTGGTGAACCAGTCCCGTGATATTGCAGGCACCGACCTTAGATCTTCTTCTCCCTCTTTCTCTTTCCCTTTCTCTTCCGCCTGGATCTTCTTCTCCCTCGTCGCGCCGATCTGCTCCTCCCCCATCTTCGCCGGCGCCGTCGTCCCTGGATCTGAAAAAAAGAAGATGGATTGTTCTTTAATCACAACAATGGAAGAGAAAAGATCTGAAAAAAAAACAAGGAAGGAAGAAGAAGAAAAAAGAATAGTAGGAAGGAGAGAGAAAAAGAGAAGGAAGAAGAAGAAACAATAAAAAAATTAAAAAAATCAGTTTAAATCATCCACCGTTGGATTAAACCAATCAACGGTGGAGATCTCAATCCTCGTCTCAATGAAGTAACCAATGAGACGCTTTCATTTTTTTGGTCATTTGGTCGCTAATTAGTCGCAAATTTGTGACTATTTTGTGACTCCAATTAAAAAATTCGTATGGAGTTGCAAATCAGTCCCAAATTTGGGACTATTTTGTGACTACTTATACATGTTATGAGTAAAATCAAAAATCTTTACCCTAAATCCTAAACTTTAAGACCCTATAAGGTTTGAATATCACTTTACAATGATTATGTGTATATATATGTTCAAAAATATGTTAAAACTTAAAAATAAATAAATTTTGAGAATATTTCTATTTTTCAAAATCATTCCTTATAAAACACATGTAACACTTAGTAGATGTTATGATTAGATTGAAATTTTTGTAAGTGTTATATTTTTTTGTTTATTATTTGATGTTTATGTGTAAGATCTATTTATAATTTAAGATTTATAATTTATTATTAAGGGTTAGAGGTTTATGGTTTAGAATTTAGGATTTATAAAAGGGATTATAAATGATCATATTAAAAAAAATTGTAAGTTTTGAATTTTTTGTATATTATTTGATGTTTATGTGTAAGATTTAGCTTAAAATTTAAGATTGAGATCAAATTTATGATTAAGAGTTAGAGGTTTAGGGTTTAGGGCTAAGGGTTTGTGGTTTGAGATTAGAATTTATTGATTTCTATAAAAAACAATCAAGTGGAGTTGCAAATTAGTCCCAAATTTGGAACTATTTTGTGACTACTATTAAAAAGTACTCGCAAATTTGAGACTACTTTGTGACTCCTATTAAAAAAAATCGTGTGGAGTCGCTAAAGAGTCCCAAATTTAAGACCAATTTGTGACAATCAAAAACATTTAACCTAAACCCTAAACTTTAAGAACCTATAAGGTTTGAATATGATTTTACAATGATTTTGTGTATATCTAGCATTTCAAAAATTTGTTAAAACTTAAAATAAGTAAATTTTGAGAGAATTTTTATCTTTCAAAATTATTTTTTATAAAACACATGTAACACTTAGTAGATTTAGAATTTATGATTAAGGTTTAGAGGTTTATGATTTAAGATATAGAGTTTATGATTGAGAGTTAGATGTTTATGATTTAAGATTTATAGTTTATTATTTAAGATTTAGGGTTTGCAAATTAGTGTACATGTTACCCTAAACCCTAAAATGATTATATTTTAAAAACATTGTAAGTGTTGAATATTTTGTATATTATTTGATGTTTATGTGTAAGGTTTAGTTTACAATTAAATATTTTTGTATATTATTTATGTTTATGTGTAATATATATTTTACAATTTAAGATTTATAGTTTATGATTAAGTGTTAGAGGTTTAGGGTTTAGAATTTAGGATTTATAAATGATTATATTTTTAAAAATAGTAAGTTTGAATTTTTTTTATTATTATTTGAATTTTTGTATATTATTTGATGGTTTAGGGTTTAGAATTTAGAGTTTATATTTTTAAATATTATTTGATGTTTATTTAAAAAAAATCGAGTGGAGTTGCTAAACCGAAGCAAATCAGTCACAAATTTGGGACTACTTTTGCAAGTCCTTAAACAGTCGCAAATAAGTGACTCTTTTCTGACCAATTTTTTTAGTCGGTAATTTGGGACTCTTTTGCCACTGCAATACCAGTGGTTACAAATCCGTTTCAAAGTGGTCACAGTTTCGTCCCACCTTTTTGCGACAAAAAAAAGAGTAACAAAAAGTGGTCGCAAAAACTGTTTTTTCTTGTAGTGATTTGGGAGTGATGCACCAGGAACAAAGTCAATTTGATGTTCAATGCCACGAATTGGTGGTAGACCTTTAGGATTGTCTTCTGGAAAGACATCTTGAAATTCCTGCAATATAGAAATCACTTCACTCGGCAATACCGGTGCAAGGTGAGTTAAGCTCATAAGAGCTTCCTTATAAATAAACAAAAGAACATGTTGTTGTGAGAACAAAGTTTTCTTAACTCCACCAGTACGCACAAGGAAGCTTGAGTGCTTCTTGTTCTCACCGTCCTTTGATTTGTTCTTTTGAAGATGCTTAGTACTTGTAGTCTCATCAGAAACATCAGCTTTCTTTGCTCAAGCACCAATTGATCTTAATACACTTCATGTGGTGTCATAGGAGCTAAGGTGATTTTTTTTCCTAGATAATCAAATGAGTGCTGGTTGGTGTAGCCATTGTGAATGAATTTTCTATCAAACTGCCACGGTCTCCCAAGCAGAATATGACCAGCTTCCATAGGCAGCACATCACAAAGGATCTCATCCCCATACTTGCCGATTGCTATAGGGACTCTCACTTGGTTATTCACCTTCATTTCTCCACATTCATTAAGCCATTGCAGCTTATAAGGTATGGGATGTTTGTGTACTTCTAAACCGAGCTTTTTCACCATTGTTTCACTTGCAACATTAGTACAACTGCCTCCATCAATGATTATGCTGCAAAGCTTGCCTTGAACGTGACACCTTGAATGAAACAGGTTCTCTCTTTGCATTTGGTCTTGATTTGAACACTCAATGTTCTTCTTGTCACGAATAGCTCTCCTTTAGCAGGCTGTTCTATATGCTCTTCAAACGAATCAGATCCTGCTTGCTCCTCTTCTGATTCTATTTCTCCATTATCAAGCAGAAACATGACTTTCTTGTTGATGCACTCACTAGCATAATGCCCTTTGCCTTGGCATTTGAAACACCTTACATCCTGAGATCTAGTTGAAGTAGCTTATGTTTTACCTTTGTCTTGAGCTGTAGTGAACAGCTTAGTCTCAGCTTTAGGGAATGGCATTTTCTTAGAATCCCTATGGTGGTTTGGCCTCTCATCGCGTTGATAACTAGGCTTGCTAGGAGCTGCTCCAAAACCTGATCGTGTACCACTATTTCTCTTTAGTTGCTACTCAATCAGAATGGCCTTATGCAGCATCTCTTCCAACTCGTCATAATGTTGCATTTCCAATCTGTCTTGAACGTCTCTATTTAGGCATGTCAAGAACCTAGACATGGTTGCTTCTTTATCTTCAGAGACATCAGCTCGAATCATAAGAGTCTCCATCTCCTGATAATAGTCTTCTACACTTCTGCTTCCTTGAGTGAGTCTTCTGAGCTTTTGATGTAGGTCTCGATGGTGGTGGCTGGGAACAAAACGCTTTCTCATTAGAGTCTTCAACTCAATCCAAGATTCCACTGGAAACTCTTAGTTACGCGTTCTAGTAGTAACTATTTGATCCCACCAACTGAGGGCATAACCATAAAACAATGTTGCTGCAACCCTCACTCTGTTGATATCAGTATAGTGTTGGCAATTAAAAACCAACTCTACCTTCTTTTCCCACTCCAAATACGCATCTGGATCGTTTTTACCATGAAACGGTGGGATTTTGAGTTTAAGACCTCCAAAATCAGTTTATTGAGCTCTGCCGTCTCGTGCACGTCTATGCCTTCTTTGAGAATTGTGAGAAGAGCTCTTGCTGCTTTGGTAATAGTTATATGTGGCTTCTCTTTCTGAAGCTCTAGGACTCTCTCTGTTTCTTCGAGGAGATTTTTCTTGTTCTTTCCTTTGACGTGTTCCATTCTGCTCATGTTGAATCTCTTGACGCAGAGCATCAATTTTTGTGTTCATCAGCTTTTCCATTTCAGCCCGAATGGCTTCTACTAGTAGCTTGTTGTTGCGGTTGTTACTGGTTTCTTCTTAGTCTTCAGCCATTTGCCCTGAAACAGATTTAACAACAACTCAGAAGTATCTAGTTCTCACAATCTTATTGATGCAACAAAATTATGAATCTGCTAGAACTAAACAAGAACAACAACAACCGAATGATCTCTAACAAAATCACTAATATTTTGATTAGACGAATGCAAAGAGTCACTCTACACACTCGACCCGAATCTGAACAACAACAATATGAAGATATCGACTAAAACATATTCAAAATTGATCAGAAAATGAAAAGACACTTGGTGAAATTCGACAGCAACCGAGATCAACAAATCAGATGCAAATCGACACACTAAGAAGATGAACATGTGCTAATGATGGTGATGATTAAACAGATCGACACAAACGCAATTTAGTGGATCGAACAGAATATGAACATGTGTGAATGATGATGATAAGGATAGGAAGTACCCAACTTCTGAGCGTGCTCTGAATACCACTTGATATGATTCCCCTTGGATCGTCACTCGAATATATGGGTAAGGAACAAGATAGATCTTTGCAAGCAATCTGATTGCTTCAAAGGTGGTGGATCGAACAGTCACACAAAGGTTGCGAAAAGCCTTTGATATTCCTCTTTGATTTCTTACGGATATTACGCACCTAAAGAACTCAAAGGATTTTGTTGGAGGTTACTCGCAGCAAGGTGATCTAGAGATTTTGATAAAAAGACTAGATAGTTTTCGACAATGAGAGTTTACAAGAATATAAAGAGAGTGCAACAGGCTGCATGAAAGAGAGAGAAAAGAAAGCAATTAAACATAAGTTTTTGATTTCAAAAGAGAAACTCTTGAATTCCTTATTGTCGAAAATGTCAGTTGTTTAGGCTTGAGGAAGCTCGGCTAAATGGGCTAGTGATGATGTGAAACAATTTGCTTGTTAAAAACCTTTCCAAGAAAACCCAATGGGACAAAACTTGGAGAAAGAAAAAAGAGCACAAATTGTTTCACATACCCATTTAGTGAGTTCTTTGAGCCTGAATCAAAACCAGTGTGGTTTGATTGTTTCTTGAATGATTTTGGACTTGTATTTGCTTAAGTAATCCGCAAATAGTTTCTTTGAGCTTCTTGGCTTTAGATCGGGTCATGGGACCAGTTGAGATGAGCAAAGGATCCTTGGCAATGAATCCCCCGGCTAAATTTGCTTCGGCTAAATTTCCCTCAGTTCTCTCGGCTAGATTTCCCTCAGCAAATCCCTCAGCTAACTCCCCCTTATCAAATCCCTTGGCTAGCTTTCCCTCAGCATCAAATCCCTCGGCAATGAATCCCTCGGCTAAAAGCTCATCGGCTGAATTTCCCTCAGTATGAAATCCCTCGGCTAAAAGCTCCTCAGCTGAATTTCCTTCATCTTTCTTGGTGTTGTCTAGGATCACATCAATTGGGAGCTGCTCTACGATCGAACGGTCTAATCGTTCTTAATGTTGCATCGAGTGGAATTGCTGATTTGCTATTGCAAGGAGGTCGGACTGCCCATTCGAGGTTTGCGATCCCTATTGTGGTGATTAAATTTACGACATGCAATATCAAATTTGAATCAAATCTTGTGGATTTAATTCGAGAAAGTAAACTCATTATATGGAACGAGGCACTGATGATGAGCAAAGATTGTTTTGAGAATGTCAGGAGGGAATGTCCCCTGCCGTGTATTTCCCGTGGTGCTTTGGCGAAAACTTTCTATGATGTGTATCAACGAAACACAAGTGAATCTGTCGTTTGTGTGTTGAGGTTTTGGAAGATGACCAATGGCCAAGGTAGAGTTTTAGTTCAGGCTGCATGTCGTGTTATATGTTTAGACTCTAATTTTGTTATTTTTATTAGGTGTTGACAGGGATTCAGTTGTCTTGCGTTCTCATCCTCGATGCTCTGATTTTCTGTTTGATCCTATCGATAAGGAGGTCGACGAGTTTAGGGTTATGTAAGTATTTTTTTTAAAACTAATAGAAATTGAATTTGTCTTTTTGTTTAGTTTTACATGATTAATGTATTGAATCTTTGTGTGTGTAGGCGATACCGTCTTCGGAACTGATCAACGGCCACTGGCGATCCCTTGTGCTTATGGTTTTCTAATCTCTTTGAATGACTATTGTTATTTGAACCAAACTACTTTAATTATTGTTTAATTATTTATGTTTTTTGTTTGAACATGAATATTGGGTTCTATTATTATTTGTGTATCGAATTCCTTATATAATATGTGTATTGTTTCGTTATTATTTTGCTTCTTTTAAATATCTAATCATACGTCTACTAAATAAATAAATTGTAAAATTATATCTATGAATTTTGAATTATAGAAAAATAATAATTTAGAGTGATGGAACAAGACTATCTTAGTTTTTTTTTTTATAATAGAAACGAACCAAAAGTAGTGGGTCATCGTGCCATAGAAGAATAATAAACATTTATATTTATGTAAAAACTTTACTGTTTACACTCTTAAATTTGAAAGACGGATATCTACCATTCCCTTTTCCAATGAGCCATTGAAATTTTAAAAGAGTTTTCTTTCACAATATATCCTCTTACAAAACTCTATAAAAGTTTTTGTAATCAAGTCTACAATCAAAATTCGTTCTTACGAGAAAAAAAACATCATAATTGGTTCTTACAATCAAAACAATGACATATATGGTTAACGGGCTTCAAAGAGACAATTTGGAAGATTCCATCATGTTGGAGAGGTTTGGGCAATCGATGTCAAGATATTGCGTTTATGGAACAAACAAACAGATGATGGGCCAAGTATCGAGATGATTGTAATGGATGAGAATGTACTATTGTCTTTGTTATTGTTATTTTCATTTGTGTTGACCTTGGTATAAGCATTCGATTATATAACATATTTCTATTTAGTGTTAGATTTACAGTATAAATTAATTTTATATAATTATAATTTGTCTGTGAACATTCACGATTCATCCTTTCAAATTTATTCGTTTGTAAACGGATCTTCTGTAAGAGGTTAAATGTATATCATGATATTTCACAGGGTTTAAAAATATTTGCTACGATTATGCCATTGCATGTTCCTATTTATGAGAATAAACTCAAGCAAGATGAGTGGAAGTTGTTCTTTGGCTTCAAAGTACTCCCTTATGTTGAAAATCCACGACTCGCCCGAAACAAGTATAAAATTATGTTTAAAAATTCAACCATTGTACGATATATTGATACAAAAACAGATTGCTTATTTCTCGACGCAACAAAATTCGAAGATGTTTTTGACCATAATATTGATCCTTATGTCATAACAGGTTAGATAATTTATGTTATAAAAGAATTGTTAATTTACTAATATCCAGGTTAATTGTTTTTCAGTTCAGAAATTTATTATATGCTTCTCTTAGATTTAATTGGGGATATTTATGGTTATGGAGATTTACAAGTCGATGTGGCGAGTAATGGAATCGAAAGGAAGTACATGATATATTTTCATCTAATGGACGCTGAGTAAGTATACAATTCAAACTATTAGGTTTTGTGCTACGTCGAGGATGATGTATTGTATACATAAACTTATCAAACTTATTTGATGAATTGTGCATGTAGAGATCATATGGTATTATATCGTGCAAATGGGGATATTGCCAAAGATTTTAACGATCAGTGGAGTGTTATTCGAACATATGGTATAGTCTGTGTGTTAAGGTTTTGGTCGTTTGAGGTAGATGAAGGTATTTTTGGCACATTATGTGCGTTTTACTGTTTGTAGATTTAATTTTTTGGAACAATTATACTCTACTAATGTATATTGATTTTTTTATATATTTAGATATCAACGGAAATGCAAGACTTTTGGTTAGATCATTCCCTGGCTGTTCTCAATTTATGTTAGATCCTTAAATGAAAGAAGTTGTTGATTTCCAAAAAGAGTAGGTTTTTTTCTAGTATTTTCGTTTACTATTATACATCAAGAACTTATTCGCATTTCTACCAAGAATTTATTCGCAGTTCTGTTCCTTTTTACATGTTTTTGTTGAAGACAAACCGTGGATCGGTTATTGATTAATAGTTAAAATGAATGATGTTTTTTCATTATGCATCAATTATATTACCCTATGGTTTACTATATTATATATGTTTGACATTATTATAATTATGTTTAAATCTGTATGGACTCTGTTAGTTATGTTTGTGATTTTCCGAATACATCGTCGTATGTTTTGGTTAATTGTTTGATTCATATTTTGATTGTTTTGTTAAATTTATTATGATGTTTTCGTGGTTTAATGCAATGGACGATATATGACATGTTTTTTATTAGGTTTTTTTGTCACGAATAATCCATCATCAATAACCATCACCGTATCAAGAATAATACCTTTTTTTTTGTTATAGATGATGTTTTGGTTATTGTTTGTATTATTCTTATTTAGTCTGTGTACGATTATGTGGATTGTTTATAATTATATTTTTCGATTGAGTGTTTAGATAGCTTAACTAAATAATTTTCTACGAAATCACGCCCGCGAATGGCCCTGACAACCACCTAGTACTATTAAAACATAGACATTTTTTGTGTCCAAACAAAAATACCTTCATATTAAGCTATTCTTTTTGTGGATAAATAATATTCGAGTTGCCAAACAAGTCAATTTAGTAATATATTAATAAAAATATATTCATGTTGGTGTCAACCTCCTCTACGATCTCCCCTGGGCTGATTAACTCCTTGAACTGGCTGTTGTTATTCTTGTCGAAGAGCATCGAGCTTGGCATCCATCATCTGGTCCATACGTGCTAGTATTGCATCCATTAGGAGTTTGTTGTTTCGCATGTTGCTGGTCTCCTCTCCATCTTGTGACATCTTAACCTGGAAAACATAAATAAAAACTCACCAGTAACAGGTTCCTTGCGAAGATGAATCACAAAACAAAGCACACAATCAAACAGGAAATAACAGGTTCTATGATGAATTTACACGTTTTCTTGCCTTAGAAATGGTAATAACTGAGTCTAGGTGCTTAAACAACTAACTAGAAGCAATTTTAACACAAAACTTTTTGACAGACCTAAGAACACAGAAAAGGAAATTTTGATCTTCCCCTAAAAACTCTAACTAGCCCCGCGCAGCTTCTTGTTCTCTATGCTATATATATATATATATTTTTTTTGATATCTGAACGAAACTAACTGCTAGAATAGGTTACTAATGATGAACTAACACGGAAACTATAAGAAACCATACCTCCTAGAAACAGAAAATCCAAGGAAACAGGTCTGCAAACTCGACAGGGTTGGAAAAGAAAGAAAACAAATTAAGAACAGAGTTGGAACGAGATAACCAAGTGACTTAGAGCTTAGCTCTGATACCACATGACGTAGCTCTCCCTAGATCAAAACTCCAAGGTTGGTAAACTGAAGGATAATCCCTGCAAGCTATTGCTCCAAGGCGTGGGGATTGAATGGCGTCGCACAAAGGTAGTGTCAAACCTCTGATATACCGTGGGAACTACTTAGGATATTACACACCTAACTAGATCACCAAGCTTAGATATTACACACTAAGCAGGATCAAAGAGATGAAGAGCGGTGAAGAACTCGTCTATTAGAAACAAAGAAGGTTGCGCCTCAAAATTATGATAAAAGCTAGGTTAATGTTTCCAGCGACCTTACATGAGTTTATAAAGGGAAAAACTTGCCCTTAAGTTTAAATAATTGCAAAAATAACCCAAAAAAAAGAAAATAAAAGAAAGGCACAAAACAGAGGTCTTTTGCGCAATAAGAGTGAAAAAGGAAAGATAGAGAATAGATGAGGCTATGCTGGTCGAGAGTGTGCATCTTGAGACTCGGAGTGACTAGTGAACTAGGTGTGGTGGTCTATCCTTGCCTCATTAAAAACCTATCTTTGCAAAACCCAAGTGGGACAAAAACAAAGACAGGGAAAAAGAGTGCAAAGATAGACCACAAGCTCACTAGCCATCTTGTACTTGGAATAGGACGAGTGTTGGAGTTGTTTCGTTGCTTTCTTGGTTTAAGTAGTTGTGTTTCTTCTGAATGTTGTTAAGAATGCCAGCAACAGCTTCCTTGAGCTCCATAGTCCTTGCTCGTGTCATAGGACCAGTTGAGATGATCTTAGTATCCTCGGCTACAAGCTCCTCGTCTTCAAGTTCTTCTTGTGCTGATCCAAGCTTCTCGGCTACAAGTTCTTCATCTGTTGGTCCAATGATATCCATGATCACATCATCCCTTCCTTCTTGAAAAGGATTTGACCTCAAATCTGAATCATCTGCAAGAAAATGAGCTAAGTCAGAAACGTTGAAACAATGACTGATGTTATACTTACCTTGAAGGTCCAGCTGGTAGGCATTGTCATTGATCCTCCTTATGATCTTGAATGGACCGTCGAATCTAGGCATTAGTTTGGACTTCCTTTGTTCTGGGAATCGATCCTTCCTCAAGTGCACCCACACAAGGTCTCCCTCCTCAAAGATCATCTTGCGTCGCCCCTTGTTCTGATATTCAGCATACTTCTTCGTTTTTGCTTCTATGTTGGTTCGAGCTTCTTCATGAATCCGCTTAACAAGATCAGCTTTCTGTTTCCCATATAAGCTTACTGTTTCACTGAAAGGCAGAGGGGTTAAATCCAAAGGAGATAAAGGACTAAATCCATAAACAATCTGAAACGGGGAATACTTAGAAGCAGAATGCACAACATGATTGTATGCAAACTCTATGTGCGGTAGACAATCTTCCCAAGTTCTAATGTTCTTTTTAATTAGAGCACGCAGAAGAGTCCCTAGAGTTCTATTGACAACTTCTGTTTGTCCATCAGTTTGGGGGTGACATGTAGTAGAGAATAACAGTTTAGTTCCTAGCTTAGACCACAATGTTTTCCATAAATAACTAAGAAACTTAGTGTCTCTATTAGATATGATGGTCCTAGGCATACCATGGAGACGCACAATTTCCCTAAAGAACAGACTTGCTACATGAGATGCATCAACTGTTTTATGACAAGCAATGAAATGAGACATCTTAGAGAATCGATCTACTACTACAAAGATAGAGTCCTTCCCTGTTCTAGTCCTAGGCAGCCCTAGTACGAAGTCCATGGATATGTCAGTCCAAGGATGAGACGGAACAGGGAGAGGAGAATACAAACCATGGGGCATAACCTTTGATTTAGCCTGTTAGCAAGTTGCGCACCTGTCACAGATTCTCTCCACGTCTCTCTTCATGTGAGGCCAATGGAAGTGATCTTGCATCACCTTCAGGGTCTTATCTCTACCAAAATGCCCCATCAAACCTCCTCCATGTGCTTCCCTAACCAGCAAGTCTCGAATAGAACAGTTAGGTACACACAAGCGATTATCATAGAAGAGAAACCCCTCACTTCTATAATAATGGCCAGCAGCAAACTTTTCACAAGATTTAAATACTTCTTGAAAATCGGAATCAGAAGCATATAAGTATTTAAGCTGCTCAAAACCCAGCAATTTTGCATCTAGGGTAGTTAGTAACACATACCTTCGGGACAATGCATCAGCAACCACATTGTCCTTACCTTTTTTGTACTTGATGACATAGGGGAATGTCTCAATGAACTAGACCCACCTGGCGTGCCTCTTATTGAGGTTGTGCTGCCCCTTTAAGTGCTTTAGAGATTCGTGGTCAGTGTGTATGACAAACTCCTTAGGCCACAGATAGTGCTGCCATGTTTGCAACGCTCTTACTAGTGCATACAGCTCCTTATCATACGTTGGGTAGTTAAGAGTGGCTCCCCCAAGTTTTTCACTAAAGAACGCAATGGGCTTCTTATCCTGCATTAAAACAGCTCCAATCCCTACACCAGAAGCATCACACTCAATCTCAAAGGTTTTAAGAAAGTTTGGTACAGATAAGAGTGGAGCGTGAGTGAGCTTGTTTTTCAAGGTCTGGAATGCTTCTTCTTGTGCTTCTCCCCATTTGAAACCAACTTCCTTCTTGATCACTTCAGTAAGTGGTGCAGCAAGAGTGCTGAAGTCTTTAACAAACCGCCTATAGAACCCAGCAAGGCCGTGGAAGCTTCTCACGTCGCCTACTGTCTTTGGGACAGGCCAATCTCTTATAGCTTTGACCTTCTCCTCATCAACCTGTACGCCATCTGCACTCACAACAAAGCCTAAAAAGACCACGTTATCTATACAAACGTGCACTTCTTAAGGTTGGCATAAACCTTCTCCTCTCGAAGTACGTTTAAAACAGATTGCAAATGTCCTATATGCTCTTCTAAGTCTTTGCTATATATCAGAATGTCATCAAAATACACTACAACAAAGACTCCTATGAATGATCTCAAAACATGATTTATTAGTCTCATAAACGTACTAGGTGTATTTGTGAGGCCAAACGGCATAACTAACCATTCATATAACCCATGTTTTGTTTTAAATGCAGTTTTCCATTCATCTCCTTCTTTCATCATAATCTGATGATATCTACTCTTTAAATCGATTTTTGAGAACAACCTAGAGCCATGAAGTTCATCTAACATATCATCTAGTCTAGGAATAGGGTGTCGATACTTCACCGTAATGTTGTTTATGGCTCTGAAATCGACGCACATAAGCCAGCTCCCACCCTTCTTAGGTACGAGCAGAACATGTACAGCACATGGGCTCATGCTCTCTATGATGCGTCCCTTTTCTATGAGCTCATCAACCTGTTTTTGTAACTCCTTAGTCTCCACAAGGTTGGTTCTGTATGCTGGACGGTTTGGTAGTAAAGCTCCTGGCACGAAATCAATCTGATGCTCGATGCACCTAACTGGTGGCAGTCCCGTTGGGTTGTCTCCTGGAAACACATCTTCATAATCCTGCAAAAGAGTTTTCATTTCACTCGGTAGTACCGGTGCAAGATTAGTCAAGCTCGTAAGAGCTTCTCTAAAAACAAACAGGAGTAGAGGTTGTTTAGAAGCTACAACTTGTTTGATATCACCTGAGTTGGCCATGAGATTGGGTCGTTGCATCTGGTCTGAGCCCAGCTCTCGTTGTTGTAGTTCTTGGGAACTTGCATTCTGCTTCATTCTCTGCTTGAGAGTTACCTGGTCTTGATGAACTTCGCTTGTTGTCAAAGGAACCATAATGGTCCTCTTACCCTTGTATTCAAATGAGTGGCGATTTGTGAAGCCATCATGCATCACCTTGCGATCAGATTGCCAAGGCCTTCCAAGTAGAATGTGTCCAGCAGCCATGGGAAGCACATCACACAGTATCTCATCTTCGTAGGCACCAATGGTGATAGGAACCAGCACCTGCTTGCTCACCTTCATCCCGCCATCTTCATTAAGCCTTTGCAGCTTGTATGGCTTTGGGTGCTTCGTCACTCTCAATCCGAGCTTACTAACCATTGTTTCACTTGCCACGTTAGTACAGCTTCCTCCATCTATGATGAGGCTGCAAACTTTTCCTTGGACCAAGCATCTAGTGTGGAACAGGTTCTCTCTCTGTTCCTGTTCATTAGTAGCAGTTTGCACACTTAGGGATCTCCTTATAACTAGTAACTGTCCTTGTGCAGGTTGTTATTCACACTCAGATAAGTAATCAAGGCCTGTTTCTTCTTCATCTTCTGTTTCTATTTCTCCATTGTCTAACAGAACAATGACTCTCTTGTTGATGCATTCGTTGGCATAGTGGCCTCTCCCTTGGCACTTAAAACACTTAACATCACGGTTTCTGGTTGTTGGGGTTTCAACTTTGCCCTTGCCCTTGTTGTCTTGATTTATAATATAAGGTCTCATTTCTGGTCTTGGCGTCACTACTTGCTTGCCATCACGTTGTGAAGTGTTTGCTCTGTCCTCCCTTTGATAGCTTGGTTTAGAAACAGCATGTCCACTCCCATAGCTAAATCGTGAAGGGCCTTTGCGTTTGAGCTGTTGTTCTATCAGAATCGCCTTATGCATCATCTCCTATAGCTCAACATAGTGCTGCATCTCCAATCAGTCTTGAATGTCTCGGCTTAACCCTCCTAAGAAGCGTGACATGGTAGCTTCCCTATCTTCTGATATATCAGCACGGATCAGGAGTGACTCCATCTCTTGATAGTAGTCCTCTACGCTACTACTCCCTTGAGTGAGTTTTCTTAGCTTGCTGTGCAGCTCACGGTGATGATGACTTGGGACAAATCTCTTTCTCAAGACTCTCTTCATCTCTGCCCAAGTACTCACCGGTTCTTCGTCATTACGTCTTCTAGAAGTGACAAGCTGATCCCACCAGCTGAGAGCATAATCACTGAATTCTATGGCAGCTACTCTCACCTTGTTGATCTCTGTATAGTTTTGACAATTAAAGACCAGCTCTATCTTTTTCTCCCACTCCAAGTATGCATCCAGATCACTCTTGCCATTGAAGGGTGGGATTCTGAGCTTAAGACATCCAAAGTTGTCTCTACCTTCTCCACCACGTCTATGCCTCCTCTGGCTTCCCCTGGTTGAATCACTATCTTCGATGTAGTAGCTGGCTGTACCATCGTCACCAGGCTGTTCCTGTTGGTGTTGACCTCCTCTACGAGCTCCCCTGGGCTGATTAACGCCTTGAACTGGCTGTTGTTGTTCTTGTCGAAGTGCATCGAGCTTGGTATCCATCATCTGGTCCATACGTGCTAGTATTGCATCCATTAGGAGTTTGTTGTTTCGCATGCTGACCTCTCCATCTTGTGACATCTTAACCTGGAAAACAGAAATATAAACTCACCAGTAACAGGTTCCTTGCGAAGATGAATCACAAAACAAAGCACACAATCAAACAGGAAATAACAGGTTCTATGATGAATTTACACGTTTTCTGGCCTTAGCAATGGTAATAACTGAGTCTAGGTGCTTAAACAACTAACTAGAAGGAATTTTAACACAAAACTTTTTGACAGACCTAAGAACACAGAAAAGGAAAGTTTGATCTTCCCCTAAAAACCCTAACTAGTCGCGCGCAGCTTGTTCTTCTCAATGCTATATATATATATTTTTTTTTGATATCTGAACGAAACTAAATGCTAGAATAGGTTACTAATGATGAACTAACACAGAAACTACAAGAAACCAGACCTCCTAGAAACAGAAAATCCAAGGAAACAGGTCTGCAAACTCGACAGGGTTAGAAAAGAAAGAAAACAAATTAAGAACAGAGTTGGAACAGAGTTGGAACGAGATTACCAAGTGACTTAGAGTTTAGCTCTGATACCACATGACGTAGCTCTCCTTAGATCGAAACTCCAAGGCTGGTAAACTGAAGGATAATCCCTGCAAGCTATTGCTCCAAGGCGTGGGGATTGAATGGCGTCGCACAAAGGTAGTGTCAAACCTCTGATATACCGTGGGAACTACTTAGGATATTACACACCTAACTAGATCACCAAACTTAGATATTACACACTAAGCAGAATCAAAGAGATGAAGAGCGGTGAAGAACTCGTCTCTTAGAAACAAAGAAGGCTGCGCCTCAAAATTATTATAAAAGCTAGGTTAATGTTTCCAGCGACCTTACATGAGTTTATAAAGGGAAAAACGTGCCCATAAGTTTAAAGAATTGCAAAAATAACCCAAAAGAAAAGAAAATAAAAGAAAGGCACAAAACAGAGGTCTTTTGCGCAATAAGAGTGAAAAAGGAAAGATAGAGAATAGATGAGGCTATGCTGGTCGAGAGTGTGAATCTTGAGCCTCGGAGTGACTAGTGAACTAGGTGTGGTGGTCTATCCTTGCCTCATTAAAAACCTATCTTTGCAAAACCCAAGTGGGACAAAAACAAAGACAGGGAAAAAGAGTGCAAAGATAGACCACAAGCTCACTAGTCATCTTGTACTTGGATTAGGACGAGTGTTGGAGTTGTTTCGTTGCTTTCTTGGTTGAAGTAGTTGGGTTGCTTCTGAATGTTGTTAAGAATGCCAGCAACAGCTTCCTTGAGCTCCTTAGTCCTTGCTCGTGTCATAGGACCAGTTGAGATGATCTTAGTATCCTCGGCTACAAGCTCCTCGTCTTCAAGTTCTTCTTGTGCTGATCCAAGCTTCTCGGCTACAAGTTCTTCATCTGTTGGTCCAATGCTATCCATGATCACATCACAGATCTGATTACCTAATGGGCTGTACAAAGCAGGTTTATGTTGTTGGCGTTTTACCATACATAGGGAAGATACTGAATTTCTTACTTCTTTCATGGATGTATGCCTACTATTGTTACGAGTATGTTCTGATCTCTCACCTTATACTTGAGCCTATGCAATGGTACCAAGAAACAGAGTTAGTTGGGGTCTTAAAACTCACCAAATACAGGTTCTCATTGTAGATATAAGTGGAACTTCTCGGGGATTCCTCTGGAGAGAAGGCTGGACTTCTTTGAATCTAACTGGGCATTCTTTGCTGGTTTTGGTAACCTTTTGTTCTTGATTAGTTTCATTGGCAACATTAATAAAAAGGAAAAACTGAATGCTGGCTTTTATTTGGTTTTCAGGAAGCCCCTGCGTGCTAGCCATTTTCCTTCTCTCTCATCTTGTGAGCGGAGCGCTTATGGCCATCCTGTTTCCATTGGTAAACGATTTTTGCGTTACTATAAGTCAATAACTCAGCATCAAATGTTATATTCTTGTAAACCAGTGTTAACAGAATGTTTGCAGTTTGTTTTAACTGCTACAGGATCAGGACCTGAAAAAATTATTGTGGCCCCAAGAAGAACGTGGAAATGTGCAGGTTTAGGGAGGCTTCCAATATTCTATGTAGCTGACACTCTCTCGTAAGCCAATATCTCTCTCTTAGTCTTAGTCTCTGATGCAAAATCTTCATATCCTAATCTCCGTACTGAACAAGTAAAAGTATGTAGTAGTAGTCGAAATCTGAATGCCTAAAGAAATAATCCTCATCAGACACGTGTGTGTAATGTTTCCATGATGATTTTATTAGGGTGTTTGGTTTATTAATTGGATGAAGCATTAAGCTTTATGTGGCAAATAACTTGCCTTTGGTAATCAAGGATGCTGGTGTTGTCCATCTTTTGGTTGGAGTCCCTACAACCTGAGAAGACAGGCTGAAGCGGAAACATTATCACTGCATCTCTCAATCTTTGAGGTTAGTCAGAAGACAGTTACATACATATGGTTAGATATTGTTTGTATTTGTGTCAAAACCGTCTTCTTGGTGATTTCAAGTACAGCCTCATATGCTTCAGCAATTTCCGACACCAATGCTCATGATCGATATTCTGCTCCAAACTGCAGAGCTAAAGATATGAAGAAAGCAAGATCCATGTTAGAAGTGTCTGATTGTAAATTAATAGAATCCAGAAATTTAAATAAGTCTTGAGGTTTCATTCATTTACTTACGCACCGGTTATAGGTGTAGTGTTTCTAAAGTGTTTTAAAGTACGACTCATCATTTAGCTTCAAACATTGAACCAGTCTTAAAAGCATAAGAGCATCCGCATATGGTGTCTCACCAATATAATATTAGTATTTTTAGTTTAGATTAATACAAAAACTCATATCTAAAATTATATCTCTATTGGTGAGACATCCATATGGGTATCTTATCAATATTTTAATGTTTTTTGTTTAAAAATGTTATATTAAATTTTTTTCTCATTAAAATTTTTAAAACATATCAAATGTATAAAAGTGTATTAATTCAACTATAAAATTAATAATAATAAAATCATAAATATAATCAAAGAGTTATATTTATTTATCTAACACAATTAAACATAAAATTACATAGCGTAAATTTATATAAAAAAAAAACTTAAAATGCTAGGAACATATATAACATATAAAACCATGATCAATTCTCTTCACCCATATTATTATATTGGGTACTATATTGTGGAATTTCTGATGGACTCATTTGGATTGAGGTTGAAACAGGAGGAAAATGATTTGTAATGTTCCCTTCTTTTTGATTATTAAGAAGATCTATGAAATTTGATGACAAATGAAATGGATTGTTTGAATCCATGATGAAAGAAAAGATATATAAGATGAAGATATGAAGTGTATGATAAAATGAAGATATGAAGTGTATATATAAGGAAGGAAAATAGTGAAGGCATATATTTTAGGATTGGTAAATGGCTTTTTAGATATTGGTGTTTTTGACCAGCAACTGAACACGACAAATATTTGTTTAATCCCGAAGACAGAAAGACCAAGTAGGATGACAGAATTAAGGCACATAAGTTTCTGTAATGTGGGATATAAAATTATTTCAAAGGTTTTATGTCAACGGTTAAAGCGATTGCTACCGAACCTTATTTCGGAGACTCAATCAGCCTTTGTGTCAGGTAGATTAATTTCGGATAATATTTTGATTGCTCATGAGATGTTTCATGGCCTACGAACTAATAAGTCATGTAAAGGTAAATTTATGGCGATAAAAACGGATATCAGTAAAGCGTACGATCGGGTGGAATGGTCTTTTATAAAACATCTCTTGAGGAAGTTCGGTTTTTCGGAAAAATTGATAACATGGATGATGTGGTGTATTACATCAGTCGAGTACAGAGTCCTCATCAATGGGCAACCCAAAAGACGGATTATTCCAAAAAGAGGGCTCCGTCAAGGGGACCCTTTGTCACCTTATCTATTAATACTATGTACGGAGGTATTAATCGCCAATATTCGGAAGGCAGAAAGAGACAAATTAGTCACGGGGTTAAAATTTGCGAGAGCAAGCCCATCAGTATCACATTTTCTCTTCGCCGATGATAGTCTCTTCTTCTGCAAGGCTACCAAATAGGAATGTGAAACTATTTTGCATATTCTTCGACAATACGGGTCCGTGTCTGGGCAACTAATAAATTTTGGTAAATTTTCTTTACAATTCGGTCACACGGTAAATGAGACGGTCCAGGATGAGGTTAAACTCATACTCGGGATTTCTAGCATTGGTGGCATGGGTTCATATCTAGGCCTCCCAGAAAGTCTCGGAGGAGCCAAAAGTAAGATCTTTAATTTTGTCGCTGAAAGACAACAAAAGCGAATTAATGGATGGACATCAAGGTTTTTATCCAAAGGGGGTAAGGAGATTTTAATTAAATCAGTGGTATCAGCAATGCCAACATTCGTTATATCGTGTTTTCGATTACCCAAATCAATAACTGCAAAATTGACGATTGCGGCGACACGGTTCTGGTGGAGTTCAAATGGTGAACACAAAGGAATGCATTGGATATCATGGACAAAATTGTGACGAGGCAAATCGGAAGGGGGTATGGGTTATCGGACAATTGAGGATTTTAATACAGCCCCATTGGGCAAACAATTATGGAGATTAATGGATAAACCAGACTCTTTGTTTGCGCAAGTTTTCAAGGGTCGATATTTTCGGAACACAAACCCATTGGACTCTATTCGATCTTACTCCCCATCGTATGGATGGAGGAGTATTATTTCAGCTAGACTTCTGGTAAAAAGGGCTAATTCACATAGTTGGATCAGGCTGTTCTATTTCAGTATGGAACGACCCATGGATACCATCTTCTCAGCCGAGGTCAGTAACATGCAAGGGGTATAATTATTACATGAATCTAATGGATAATCCTCTGATTGACCCACATACACAGACGCGGAATATGGCTTTGCTGAATGCCATTATTGATCCGGGAGACGTAACGATTATTCGGGGCCTGCAAGTAAGTTGCACCTTCACACCTGACACTATTGGATGACACTACACAAATTCAGGAAGGTATACGATTAAATCGGGTTAAAAACTTGAACAATCAGGCCCGAACACATGTTCCAATGGCTCATATGGTCCGGATGTGACGACATTACATGCTCATACATGGAAGCTGAAGTGTTCTCCGAAATTACGCCACTTTATTTGGCAAGCTGTATCGGGATGTCTCGCGGTCTCAACAAATATGCGAAGCAGGGGGATAAATTGTGATACACAATGTGCTCGGTGCGGATCGGACAATGAAACTATAAATCATGTCCTTTTCGAATGTCCTCCGGCATTACAAACATGAGCGCTTTCTAAGATACCAACGCCTCCGGGTGTTTTCCCATTGTCATCGGTTTTTGCAAATTTCGATCATCTTTTCTGGAGACTCCTTCCAGAAAATCCGGATACTATTTTTTCCTTGGATTGTGTGGTATATTTGGAAATGGAGAAATGAAAAAGTTTTTTCAAATGTGGACAGCGATCAACAAGAAATTCTGAAGCTGGCGGAAACTGAGGCAATAACCTAGGAAACGGCACATAGTAGTGACCCTGATGTGATATTCCAAAGTTTGGCCCCGACTCCGGTGTCTCCGACTTATGAAGGCTGGCGATGTACTATTGATGAATCTTGGAAGGAGACCAACAGTTTTTCCGGATTAGGTTGGTATTGCTTCCGGGAAGGCGTCGAAGGGACAATCATGGGAGCAAGAAATCTACGACGAAGTCTCTCTCCCCTAGCTACATGCATAATTGGAACAAGTCATCTGGGCCAAGCATTGTTTGATTGGAAACCAGAAGACGGAAATAGCTTTTGCAACAGACTGCTCCGAGTTGGTGAAGATGGTGTCTACACCCGAGGATTGGCCGGCATTTGCCTCAAACTTGGAGGAATTCGTGAAGAGTATAAGGAGGTGTTTTCTTTTTTCTCAACCTCTCTCATTCCATGCGCTTACAACACAAAGGCACACAAGTTAGCAAGAAGTGCTCTCATCTACCCAATGGATATTACTTTTGTAAACTCGGTACCTCCGGTTTGGATTTCCGAACCGTTCTATGTATTTAGGATGTCGACAAAAAAAAAATATATATATATATATAAGGAAGGAAAATAATAATTATACATGATTTTATCAAAATATCAAATTATAATTTTTAATTTTTCGAAAATAATAATTATACATTATTTTAATTTTTCAAATCTCATAATTTTTTCCTAGTATTTAATATTATTGTATTATATAAAAAATAATTTAATATTATGTATTAACCTTAACTAATATTAATTAAAATAATATTAATATATAATTTAAACAAATACTTAATGGAACTTGATAGATAGATAATTTTCTTTTGTGATTTATAAAAAAATATAAAATATAAAATAACAACATACAAACTATTTATTTAACATTATAAATTAAGGTGTATTTGGTTTAACTAAATAAAATATAAACCACTTACAATGTGACATGTGTCATCCGTGCCCATAAAAAGGTTGGGGCATCAGGTCGAGATGCTGCCCCGACCAATCCTTTGTAAGGCAATTTAGAAGGAAACTCCCGAGCTCCGTTGATTCCCCTGGTAGTGCGGCCACTGTCTGTCGGGTCGACTTGCTTATCGATATATTGGATTGACGAACTGATCGGGTCCCTCCATTTCCCGGGTGCAATAACTGTTATGAATCCGGATAGTCACCAACGACCATGGGATTCTTGACGTACGAACGGAGGCGTTGACAAAGGATGGACTCAAGTCTCAGCCTTTGAGATCAACAAGGAACGCGTGATGATGATGATTTGCGGACTGAATAGGTTGAAAGAGCCGATGGATGCAGCTGAAGCTTGCAGATCGGATCAATGTAGTATGAAACGTGGTGAGAAAGTGATGGATGGATCGCAGGTCGCCACACAAGAGATGATCGATCTTGTGATAAGACAAACACAATCACGTCGCCTTGATATTACTCACAAGGAAAGATGATCGATGGTTTGAAAGCTCAGTTTCACACAGAGATTTCAAGGAGAAGAATACGTTCTTTATATCATAAAAAGGTGAAAATACACTGCTGCTAAAGGAACCTTATATACTGGTTCGTGCAGCTATTGCCTTCTAGGGCGAAAACCCTAATACAAAGCTAGTCTAAAATCCTAGAACAAAAGAATGAAATAAAACGCCTACTACAAGCTACTAAATGAAATAAACGAAATACAATATATCCTAAGGTTTTATTAATGGTCTTTGGTCCTGCAAAACGAACAAACACAATATATAAGTTGAAATCATACCTGCTTGTGTCGGTTTTTAGGAGAAAAACTTGGGCCTAGATGGGCTGAATTGAGAAGACCATCTTCTGATTTTCATTAGACTTCTTTTGGGCTTCTTTTGTTGTCGATTTCTCCATATGGTGTTCTTGGTCCAGAAAGCCTTGAATTGTCTTGTTGAATAGTTCTCTAAGTCTTCTAGTTCCTGATCTTGTTCTTGGTGGTTCCCTCATTGTTGTCATGTCTTGGACTTCTGGTTGTGCTTGTGATGAATCTTCTAAGTTAGTCTCGATGTCCTCATCATTCCCTCCCTCTTGAAAAGGTTCTGACCTCAGAACTCCATCATCTGCATTGTAAGGAAGCAAGTCAGAAACATTGAACACTGGTGAAATAGTTAACTCACCTGGAAGGTCTAGCTTGTAGGCATTGTTGTTGATTCTTTCTAGGACTCGGAATGGTCCAGCTCCTCTTGGTGCAAGCTTGTGTTTCCTCTGGTTTGGAAACCTCTCAGTTCTCATATGAACCCAAACCCAATCTCCTGGATTAAATATGAGTTCCTTTCGTCCTCTGTCTGCTGCTTCTTTGTACTTGGCCGTTTTCTGCGCAATGTTCTCTTTCACCTTTTGATGTAGCTTCTTGATCACTTCTGCTTTGGTTTCTCCATCCTGATTAGTGACATCTAATGGCGGCAATGGGACAAGATCTAAAGGTGTATCTGGCTGAAAACCATAAACAATCTCAAAAGGTGACAGCTTAGTAGCAGAGTGTGTTGCATGATTATAAGCAAACTCAACAAAAGGAATGCAATCCAACCAATTTCGAAAATTCTTACCAACCGTGGCTCTTAAGAGAGTGGAGAGTGTTCTGTTTACTACCTCTGTTTGGCCATCAGTTTGTGGATGGCAAGTTGTTGAGAAGAGTAACTTGGTTCCTAGTTTCCTCCATAGGACTCTCCAGAAATGGCTTAGGAACTTTGTATCACGATCTGAAACTATGGTCCTTGGGATTCCATGCAAGCGTACTACTTCTCTAAAGAAGAGGCTTGCTGTTTGCGTAGCATCATTTGTTTTAGCACAGGGAATGAAGTGTGCCATCTTTGAGAACCTGTCTACAACAACAAAAATAGAATCCTTTCCTCGGATTTTGGGTAAGCCTAGAACAAAATCCATGCTGATATCTACCCAAGGCATTGTGGGAATAGGAAGTGGCATATATAAACCATGAGGATGTGACCTGGATTTGGCTTTGTTACATGTCACGCACTTAGAACAGATATTTTCCACATCTTTCTTGAGGTGAGGCCAAAAGAAATGCTCAACTAGGACAGCAAGTGTCTTGTCTACTCCGAAATGTCCCATGAGTCCTCCTCCATGTGCTTCTTTGATCAGTAACTCCCTCATAGATCCCTGTGGAATGCACAAACGTTTTTCTCTAAAAAGATATTCATTATGGAGATAGTAGGAACCTGTTGGTGTGAGTGTGCAACTCTGATAAATAGAACTGAAGTCTGGATCGTCTTTATAAGCTTCTTTGAGTAGTTCAAATCCTAGAACTTTAGCTTCCATTGTTGAAATCAGCAAGTATCTTCTGGATAATGCATCTGCTACTACGTTCTCTTTGCCTTTCTTATACTTGATGATGTATGGGAATGATTCCACAAACTCCATCCACTTAGCATGGCGTCTCTTTAGTGTAGTTTGCCCTCTAAGATACTTCAAAGTCTCATGATCAGTGTTGATGACGAATTCCTTTGATAGCAGATAGTGTTGCCATGTCTCAAGCGACCTGACTAGTGCATAGAACTCTTTGTCATAGATAGGATAGTTCAGGCTGGCTCCACTTAGTTTCTCACTGAAGTAAGCTACTGGACGTCCTCCTTGAGTTAACACAGCGCCAATACCTAATCCTGAAGCATCACATTCAATCTCAAAAGTCTTGTTAAAATCAGGTAAAACTAGAACAGGGGCATGTGTTAAACGAGATTTAAGGGTATTGAAAGCTTCTTCCTGAGCTGGTCCCCATTTAAAGGCAACATCCTTCTTGATCACAGCAGTAAGAGGAGCAGCTACAGTACTAAAGTCTTTAACAAACCGTCTGTAGAAGCTAGCTAAGCCATGAAAACTTCGAACATGTCCTATGCTGGTTGGTACGGGCCATTCTTGTATTGCCTTGATCTTCTCTTGATCAACCTGTAGTCCCTGAGAACTCACAACAAATCCTAAGAAAACAACTTCATTAGTACCAAAAGAACACTTCTTGAGATTGCCATATAGACCCTCTTTTCGAAGCGTTTCCATAACTAACTCAAGATGTTGTAAATGCTCTGAAAACGACTTACTGTAGATAAGTATATCATCAAAATATACTACTACAAACTTACTGATGTATGTCCTTAAAACATGGTTCATTAACCTCATGAATGTGCTTGGAGCATTGGTGAGACCAAAAGGCATGACCAACCATTCGTACAAACCATGCTTGGTCTTGAAGGCAGTTTTCCATTCGTCTCCTTCTTTCATTCTTACTTGATGATATCCACTCCTGAGATCAATCTTTGAAAATACATTAGAACCAGATAACTCATCAAGCATATCATCTAACCTGGGAATAGGATGGCGGTATTTGATGGTTATGTTGTTGATTGCTCTACAATCTACACACATCCTCCAAGTTCCATCCTTCTTTGGAACCAACAGAACTGGGACGGCACAGGGGCTGAGACTCTCTCTGATATATCCTTTCTCCATTAATTCCTGCACTTGTTTCTCTAGTTCCTTAGCTTCTGTAGGGTTCACTCTGTAAGCTGGTCTATTAGGCAATGCAGCGCCTGGAACTAGATCAATTTGGTGTTCTATGCCTCTTATAGGTGGTAATCCAGCTGGTATCTCTTCAGGAAACACATCTTTGAACCTGTTAAGCATAGATACGATCTCCTTGGGCAGTACTACTTCTTTTGTCCCTGTAAGGCAAGAATCTCGAAATACCATTAGTAGCACTGTTTCTTGATGTTCTAAAGCTTTACTAACAATGCTAGGTGTAATATAGAGATTAGTCTTACTTACCTTAGCATCAGTAGCAAACTTAACTTGCATTTCGTGTACTTCTTGTGGTGACAACGGAGCAAGCTGAAATTTACGATTCTGGAACGTGAATGAATGAGTATTGGTGCGCCCATTGTGTGTCACTTCTCGATCAAACTGCCATGGACGTCCTAACAGGAGGTGTCCTACTTGCATAGGGACAATGTCGCAGCATACTTCATCTTCATACTTACCAATCTTGAATGGTATTTTGGCTTGTTCTTTGATTCTGATCTCGGTATTGGAATCTAACCATCTTAGTCGATATGGTCTTGGATGTGGAGTTGTCTTTAGACCTAACTTATCAACAAGTATACGACTAGCAGCATTAGTACAGGATCCCCCATCAATAATCAAACTGCAAACCTTGTTTTGGATGGAACAGCGTGTGAAGAAGAGGTTCTCTCTTTGAATGGTGTCTGGTTCACTCAAGGCACTTAAGGCTCGGCAGACTACGAGCATGTCTCCAGTCTCTGGATAAGCAACTTCTTCTTCTGAATCAGCAACTTCCAAGACTTCTTCTTCTTCTTGTGATTCGTATCCTCCATCTTGTGTGATGATCATCACTCTCTGGTTTGGACATTCTCTTGCATAATGTCCTTTTCCCTGACATTTGAAACAAGTTATGTCTCTAGCTCGTGTAACTGGATTAGAGAGCTTACCTGCTTCTGGCCGGTTGTTTCTAGGACTCTCATACGCAAGCTTCTTCTCCTGAGCATTGCTTGCATTGTTGGTAACAGTTTTACCTCTGTCATAGTTATTGGAATGAGGCGCATTCCCTTGGTTTCTTGTTGTTGGCGCAGACCATTGATTAGGCCTAGAACGAGCTGTTGCTGCGGTCTTTTGTTTGATTCCCTGTTCTGCCTGCACAGCTGCATGTAACAAGTCATTTAAATCATGACAAGGTTGTCGTTGTACCTTTCTGGAAATGCGGTCATTGAGTCCATCAATGAAGTGTCCCATAAGGACTTCCTCATCCTCATCTAACGCCATTCTGTTTCTTAGTTGCTCAAACTCTTCATAGTATTCTTCTACACTTCTGTTTCTTTGGGCTAATTGTCGAAACTGCTTCTGCATCTCTCTGCGGTAATGTGGAGGAACAAAGCGTTTTCTGAAATTGTACTTCATCGCAGTCCAAGTAGCAATTGGTTCGAAGTTGTTTATTCTTCTGTCTTGAAGCTCTCGATCCCACAAAGACAAGGCGTGATCTGTGAGTTGAGCAGAAGCAAGAGCTATCTTCTTCTGGTCATCATACTCATAGTAATCGAAGATGTACTCCATTCTCCTCTCCCAATCTAGATAAGCCTGCGGATTAACTCTTCCTGCAAAAGTAGGAATAGTTAGCTTCAAATCCTTAACAACAACTCTGTTTACCTCTCTGTTTTGCTGCTGGTTGTTATTGCGATCTTGAGGCTGGTTATCATGGCGGTTTTGAGCATTCTGGTTCCTTCTGGCTGGTGCATTAATGGTGTGATCACTCCCTTCACTATCAGATTGTTCAGCTTCTGGAGGAACTTCCAAGCGACCTACTCTCTGCTCAATGCGTCCTATTTGTGCAGCTAGGTCGTTCTTCATAGCTTGTAGAGCTTCTAGGATCACTGCATTGGGGTCGGCCTCTAGTCCTGCCATCGTCTCCTTGTCTCTGCACACACTTAAACAAACGATCAAGTGCCTAGGGAACAGGAGAGGTATGAGCAGCAAAATAAATCGCAAAAGAGCTACTAAACCTATGGTGACGTGAAATAAAAGCTAGTAATTAAACGACCTAAGGCTAATAAATCAAAGAACTGCAGCAAGCAAACAATCGAAACTAACCAAACAAACGACCTCTTAATCAACAATCGCTATCCTAATAGAACTAGGAAATAACGAAAACAAAGACGATCCTAATCAAACCAGGAGAACAAAACAAACTCCTAATCGATTTAGGAACCTACTCTTCAAATTTTTTTTTTTGATTTTCGACTCTAACTAGGATTAACAACTGACCTACGACGCTGAATACGAAGGAAACAAAGGGAACAATCGAATCAACGAGACAAACAGGGAGCAAAACAGATCGGAGCAAAGTGGTTAGAGGGATCGCGATTTAATCAACGAAACAAACAGGGAACAAAACAGATCGGAGCAAAGTGGTTAGAGGAATCGCGATCTTAGCCTGATATAGGAGCGTTTTAAGCTCTGATACCAGATGACGTACGAACGGAGGCGTTGGCAAAAGATGGACAAGGAACGCGTGATGATGATGATTTGCGGACTGAATAGGTTGAAAGAGCCGATGGATGCAGCTGAAGCTTGCAGATCGGATCAATGTAGTATGAAACGTGGTGAGAAAGTGATGGATGGATCGCAGGTCGCCACACAAGAGATGATCGATCTTGTGATAAGACAAACACAATCACGTCGCCTTGATATTACTCACAAGGAAAGATGATCGATGGTTTGAAAGCTCAGTTTCACACAGAGATTTCAAGGAGAAGAATACGTTCTTTATATCATAAAAAGGTGAAAATACACTGCTGCTAAAGGAACCTTATATACTGGTTCGTGCAGCTATTGCCTTCTAGGGCGAAAACCCTAATACAAAGCTAGTCTAAAATCCTAGAACAAAAGAATGAAATAAAACGCCTACTACAAGCTACTAAATGAAATAAACGAAATACAATATATCCTAAGGTTTTATTAATGGTCTTTGGTCCTGCAAAACGAACAAACACAATATATAAGTTGAAATCATACCTGCTTGTGTCGGTTTTTAGGAGAAAAACTTGGGCCTAGATGGGCTGAATTGAGAAGACCATCTTCTGATTTTCATTAGACTTCTTTTGGGCTTCTTTTGTTGTCGATTTCTCCATATGGTGTTCTTGGTCCAGAAAGCCTTGAATTGTCTTGTTGAATAGTTCTCTAAGTCTTCTAGTTCCTGATCTTGTTCTTGGTGGTTCCCTCATTGTTGTCATGTCTTGGACTTCTGGTTGTGCTTGTGATGAATCTTCTAAGTTAGTCTCGATGTCCTCATCAGATTCTCCAAAGCGGCATATCTGTGTTTATGAGGCTTGGTTCAAGGCTTGCGGGCTCAATTTTCCCTTACCCGACCTGCTCTTTGACTTCTGTAAAAGGCGGAATGCCGCGTTTTCCAGCTCAACCCGGCGAGTATGGTTAACGTAACGGGGCTCCTGTCCTTGGGAGTTGAACTCGGCATTCCGGTCACTCTTCAGATGTTTGAAGAACTTACCTCGGTTATTATAACTGAAGCCAAACCTTGGTATTTTTCGGCGAATATGAAGCCGAGCTACGACATAATCACTAGCCCGAAGTCTAGCCAAATCCATGATTGAGAGACGAAATACTTTTTCGTCAAAGTTGATCCTGCTTCTGTGTCCACCCCGGGCATTGGTTATAGAAGAACATGGAACCAAAATATTGGTAGTTATTCGTCCTGTTACGCTGAGGCCGCGTATTTTGCTCTTCCTTTAATATGTTTGTTTTTTTTTGTAGTTAGGAACCCTATTTATCGCCGTGTCTCCGATCATTGGAAGGCGATTGCAGATCGGTTTAAGGATTTAGGGAGAATTTGCTGGCCATATATCCACCGAGCTCGCCTTGCGAAGAACAGATCGCAACACTCCAGTACTGGTTAAAAGACACCGCGTTAACATATCTCACGGCAAGAGACCTCCTTTTCTTGCGCTCCCTCTAAGCATCGGCATCAACGGCTGGATCAGTCATCTCTCCCAGGACCACTTCAGGAGTATCTGCAGCAAGAGTAGCATCATCTCTCTCCTTTTCAGACCGACCTGGCGGGGTCTTCCTTTTCTTTGAATAGTCTGATGGCTCAGCGTCCTCGCCATCATCGGCTTCGTGAACTCTCAAGATGGTGTCCTAAGGCACCGCAGCAGTGCGGATAACCGATTCATGCCAAACAGGTTGATCGGTGTCATCAGGGTTGATAGACGGGATGGTAACATCAATCCGCGAGTTCGGATTGACTTCGTCATTCTCTTCGACGACTGGTGATGCACCCTGGTTAACTGGGACGACCTCGGGAGGAACATCGTCATCCCTCCGCGCTGAGGGGAGTATGGAGTCGTCAAGAATGGTCGAGTAATCCAGGATGGAGAGAAAATTCTGTCGCGGCGGCATTCTGGATGAAGATTCTCGAGGAGCTGTGCAAGCATAACAAATTTCAGAAACATATCGAATAAAACTAAAATCTTTTTACTTCAAGAATTTGGGACTAACTAGTACTGGAGCGCTGCGATCTGTTCTTCGCAAGGCGAGCTCGGTGGATATCTGGCAGCGAATTCTCTCTAAGTCCCTAAACCGAGCTACAATCACCTTCCAATGATCGGAGACACAACGATAAGTAGGGTTCCGAATTACAAAAAAAAGACAAACATATTAAAGGAAGATCAAAATACGCGGCCTCAGCGTAACATGACGAATAACTACCAATATTTTGGTTCCATGTTCTTCTATATCCAATGTCCGGGGTGGACACAGAAGCAGGATCAACTTTGACGAAAAAGTATGTCGTCTCCCATTCCTGAATTTTGCTGGGCTTCGGGGCAGTGATTATGTCGTAGCTCGGCTTCATATTCGCTGAAAAATACCAAGGTTTGGCTTCAGTTATATAAACCGAGGTAAGTTCTTCAAACATTCGAGAAGTGACCGGAATGCCGAGTTCAGCTCCCAAGGACAGGAGCCCCGTTATGTTAACCATACTCGCCGGGTTGAGCTGGTAAATCGCGGCATTCCGCCTTTTACAGAAGTCAAAGAGCAGGTCGGGTAAGGGAAAATTGAGCCCGAAAGCCTTGAACCAAGCCTCATAAATACATATATGCCCCATTGGAGCATCCCATGGTCGTTGGTGACTATCCAGATTCATAACAGTTATTGCACCTAGGAAATGGAGGGACCCATCAGTTCGTTAATTCCATCTATCGATAAGAAAGTCGGGCTGACAGATAGTGGCCGCACTACCAAGTGAATAACCGGAGCTCATGGGTTTCCTTCTAAATTGCCTTCCAAAGGAATGGTCGGGGCAGCATCTCCACCTGAAGCCCCAACTTTTTCATGGGCACATATTATATCCTCCTCACCAAGTTTAGAAGCGATAGCTGCGTCAGGTCGAATCTGCTCATCTTCCATCTTCTTTCGTTCAGTATCCAACTTTCTCTCCAGCTCGGCAGCGATATCCGCATCGCACCGGATTTGAGCTTCAACATGATGATGACGGACCCGAGGTCGAAGATTACTCGATTCGGCTGTATCATCGCCAACTTGCCAAGACGAGAAGAGCATCTCCACATCAACAAGCCGAGACTCGTCGGCAACAAGTAAATCATTGCCGACACCATCTCCTCGATCGACATGTACCGGCCTATTGACACTCACTGTCGGATTCGTCTCCTCGTCGAAGCGTCTTTGAGCCTCGGTTTCGACACTATCTCGGTCGCGAAAACCAGGAACTTGCGTTGGAGACAGAACGACAGCATGAACTCCTGCGCGGCGCGAGCTGCGACAAACTAATGGAGGAACATCTGCTTGGTCATCCATCGCTAAAATCGACGATTAAGGTACTCGACAAGAGAGAACCATGAAGGACATATGAAGAGTCGCGGAGAATATAGAAGAAATTGCAAGAAAATTAAACAGAGAATCACGAGAAGAAGTCGAGAGTGGCCCGAAACCCGAAAATATTTAAACAAATCAAAGGAATTCGCTGTAGAGATCGTCAAGGAAATATAAACACAAAATCCTAGAAAGAAGAAAGCAAGAATTATAGAGAGAAAATAAGAAATGGGTTACCTCTATGAGCAGAGAAATGAGGAAAACCGAAGTGTCAAGGAAATATACAGAGAGAAAAATAATCATGACAAAATCCCTCGATTCCCGCGATAGTTAAAGAAGCTGAAACGACATGTTTTCTTAGGGAAGATTCGCCGAACTAAAAAACCCGCCGAGGTCGTTCATCAAAAGAAATAGGCTTAAAACCGTCAAGACAAAGGTACCGATCTCAGTTCCAACCGGAGAAAAGAATTCTCCATGAACTTCGCCGAACTCAAAGGACTCCTTCGCCGAACTGAGGGGGGGACTTATTGTCAGAGGTGAGTTTAGCACTCCCCGGTTTAACCCGGTTTGAACCAAGACCGGCCCAATTGATACCGGTTTATGACGGTTCAAATTAAGTAAAAGGGGCCCGTGATCGCAACCAGCAGGCCGAGCTCGGCCTAAAACCCCAACTCGTTACTAAACACACCGACTCCCAAGAATTATGAAATCTTTTCCGATTTCATTGGGGGAAAAGAAATATGTCCTTATCCTGATGGAACTATGAAAAGGAAATTCCCCTGTTTTAGGCCGAATCATAACCTTATAAATATGGAGACCCTCGCCACAATTCAAAATATCCACAATCATTTGCGAGACCTAAGAGACCAAGAGCTGAGACTTTAGCTTTTAAACCTCTTAGTTCGCAAATCATCTCTTTTACGATCTACCAATCTTGTAACTCCGCCGAGTTTAATCAATAAACGAGATTCGATCCCTTGATTTTACTGTTTTGCCCCTTTTGTGATTTTCAGAATCATTACCCTCCAAGCGCGGTGAACTGCTTCTTCGGGGCAGCTTCATTTGCCTTCAATGCTTTGGTATATTTTAGGATCCAACCATTGGATTGTCCCCAATCCAATTGCATTTGAAAGCTGGTTGTCTCTACTTTGTTGTGTCCAAATTTGGTGATGATCAGACGGTGAGAAGGCCTCCTATGATGGCAAGACTTCTGACGGTCCGAGTTTATCCAAAAACGTATTTTTGCTCCGAAATGCACTCTTTAATCCCGAGTTATCTGAAAAGAGTCTTAAAATCGCAAACATGCGAAACCCGTAATAAAAGCATAGAAAACCAAGTGAAACACTTATTAAAGTGTTCTAAAATATATAGCAAAACGGATAAAAATACGGTGTTATCAGCTTGTCATGATTCTAATGTCGAGAAAGCTCGAAAAGAGGTGAAGCGAGAATTATCTCGGCTATTCCGATATCGGGTCAACAGAATTAGGGCGAGTGTGGACCAGTTAGAAGGTGTCAAGAGTAAAGAGCTTGATATGGCCGAGGTTAACAACAATCTGGAGCTCTTGGATATTCTTCGAAAAGACGATCCCCCAACCTTGGAAGCCAAGGCAGAGAAGTTGATTGGCTTGAGAGCTGATTTGGTCGGAGCGGATGACGAGTTTTCCAAGGTCATCTCCTGCTTGAAGGAAGGGTTGGTGATTTCTCCTGTTTCGGAGGATTCCGTAGCTATTCTTCTCGGGAATGATGTGATCGAGCTCACCACTGCTAATGTTGGCATTACTGATCCTGCGTGGTCCAACGAGCGCTTGTGTGGGATTGCTGACCTCACAATCGTGGATGGCAAAGTGAATCGACCTATGTAGCGCCGTTTATATTTCTTGTTTTGCTGTAAAGTGTTATTAGAATTGTACTCGGTGTTAAGTGTTTTGCTTTAAGAAATATAATGACAAGTTGTTTTTCGTGTGGATTTTGTTTAATTTATCTGTGCCGAGGTGCATCCAAACCTCGCACTAAACAATATGTTTTCGAAATGATATGTTTAGTACTGCTAAGGCGTTAAAGACCAGTGTGCTGTGAAGTGATTAGTTACTGGGTTTGGACTTTGGTCAAGGTATATTTTTTCCTTCGTCTGGTCCAAATATACCCGCATTAGATTTATATAGCGCTTTTTAATCCGTGGTGGATTGTAAAAGAACCGTGATCCTGAATAGGATGTGGGTTGAAATCCGAAGAGAATGTATGAGCTCGTTGTTGGGGCCAGCAACATACGAGGATGATGAGTGCAAGCGCAATGTATTGATAAAAAGTCGCGTGTACAAAACACTACAAGAAAAAACAGTTTTTGTGACTACCATTTGCGACTATTTTTTTGTCACAAAAAAGAGAGACAATATTGTGACTTATTTGTGACTAATAAACGACTACACATAAAGCAGATGCACAATAGTCCTAAATTACCAACTAAAAAAAATAGTCAGACAAGAGTCGCTTATTTGCGACTATTTAAAGACTAGCAAAAGTTGTCCCAAATTTGTGACTGGTTTGCTTCGTTTTAGCAACTCCACTTGATTTTTTTTAAAATAAACATCAAATAATATAAAAAATTATAAACCCTAAATTCTAAACCTTAAACCATCAAATAGTATACAAAAACATTAAATAAATAAACATCAAATAATATACAAAAAATTCAACACTTACAATTTTTTTAAATATAATCATTTTATAAATCCTAAATTCTAAACCCTAAACCTCTAACACTTAATTATAAATTCTAAATCTTAAATTATAAAATATATTTTTAAACAGCTATATACCTAAAATCATTGTAAAGTGATATTCAAACCTTATAGGTTCTTACAATTTAGGGTTTAGGGTAACATGTACACTAATTTGCAAACCCACTTTTTGTGATTAATTTGGGACTAATTTGCGACTAATTTTTAATAGTAGTCACAAAATAGTCCCAAATTTGGGACTAATTTGCAACCCCACTCGATTGTTTTTAGAAATCAATAAATTCTAAACTCAAACCACAAACCCTTTACCTTAAACCCTAAACCTCTAACCATTAATCATAAACTTGATCTAAATCTTAAATTGTAAACTATATCTTACAAATAAACATCAAATAATATACAAAAAAATACAACACTTACAATTTTTTTTAAAATAATCATTTTATAAATCCTAAATTATAAACCCTAAACCTCTAACCCTTAATCATAAACTCTAAATCTTAAATTGTAAAATATATATATATTACACATAAACATCAAATAATATACAAAAATATAACACTTACAAAAATTTCAATCTAATCATAACATGTACTAAGTGTTACATGTGTTTTATAAGGAATGATTTTGAAAGATAAAATTCTCTCAAAATTTACTTATTTTTAAGTTTTAACATATTTTTGAATTGCTAGATACACAAAATCATTGTTAAATCATATTCAAACCTTCTAGGTTCTTAAAGTTTAGGGTTTAGGGCAAACGTGTTTGATTATCACAAAATGGTCTCAAATTTGGGACTGTTTAGCAACCCCATGCGATTTTTTTAATAGTAGTCACAAAATAGTCTTAAATTTGCAACTATTTTGTGACAAATTGACAAAAATAATGAAAGCTTCGCATTTGCTAGTTCCTTGTAATAAAGATCGAGATCCTCCACCGTTGATCGGTTTAATCCAACAGTGGAGGATTTAAACTGTTTTATTTTATTTTTTTAATTTTTTAATTGATTTTACTTTTTTTTTTCTTCTCTTTCTCTCTCCTTCCTACGATCTTCTTCTTCCAAAGGTTTCAACTTGATACATCATCTCCACCGCCATGAGCCACCAGAACCACAACCGCCGGCGAGGACCAAGGAGGCTTCGGCGAGTGAAGATGAAGATGAAGCAGATGAAGGAGGCTCGCGTCCGAAGAGCAGATCCGCTGGCAAGGTTTCGGGGAGGATCAAGGAGGCTCGCCTCTGAAGAGCAGATCCGCCGGCGAGGCTTCGACGAGGACCAAGGAGGCTCACCTCCGAAGAGCAGATCCGCCGGCGAGGCTTCGGTGAGTGAAGATGAAGATGAAGCAGATCTTGGGCATGGTGGTTCGTGGTGAGCTCGATATGGAGGTGTAGGAGCAGATCTTGGCCATGGAGGGAGAAGAAGATCGAAGATGGAAAGTCGCCGCCGGTGAGGGAGAAGGTCGCCGGCGAGCGAGCGCCGGCGAGGAAGAATTGAAGAAGATCAAATCTTCTTTTTTTTTAATTTTAAAATTTTAATTAATTAATTTAATAAATAAAATAAAAAAATTTGGTTTTTTGCTTTTTGTTTTTAATTATTTTTTTACAAGTAGTCCCAAATCAGTCTCTAAATTAGGACTGATAATGGGTGTCACATATTAGTCGCAAAAGAGCGACTGTTTTGTGACTACATCATTTAGCGACCAACTATTTGCGACTACTTTTTTTAGTCCCAAAATAGTGGCAAATGAATCATTTGCGACTATTTTGAGACAATTTTGGTGGTCGCAAAAACTCTGTTTTCTTGTAGTGAAAGATGTGAGTATATGTATATGTACTCACTCCCCCCCCCCCCCCCCCCCCCCCCCTTACACGTTTGAGAGGGGGGGGGGGGGACAGCTGAACCTTTCCGAAGATTGGTTGCCTACGTACCCTTTGCAGGGATCAATCTGTCTCGTAGTTCATGTTTTGGGACGTCGTTGTTTTAGTGATAGTACTTTTTGAGGTGCATTGCGTTCCATGATCTTGGGATTGGAACATTAGACATGTTGGCGAGCCATACACTCCTGGTCGAACCACCTTGGTGGTTTTGTAAGGTCCTTCCCAGTTGGCTCCGAGCTTACCAGCGTTGTGTTCGACTGTGTTCTAAAAAACTTTGCGAAGGACTTGGTCTCATTCGTTGAATCTTCTGCTCCGAACGTTGGAGTTGTAGTATTTGGCCATTGCTTGTTGGTAGTTTTGTATACGGACAAGGGCTTGGTCGTGACGTTCGTTTAGTAAGTCCAAACCATCGAGGAGCATCAAGTGATTGAGTTCTTCTTGCCCGGGTAGGAGTTTGCGACGTATGCCAGGAATTTTGACCTCGGGGGAATCACGCACTATGTTCCTTATACGAGGGCAAAATGTGTTTCTCCTATGGTGCGGCGCGGGGTAGTTCGATAAGACCAAAGAACGCCTTCTAGTTCGTCAGCCCAACGACCCTTTTTCTCATCGAGATGCTTTTTACGGCCATCGAGGACAGTTTTGTTGGCTGCTTCTGCATGTCTGTTCCCTTGCGGGCGGCGTGGTGTTGACTTGTTTAGTCGTATTTTCCATTTTTTGCAGAACGCTTTGAACCTTGTTGAGAAAAATTGAGAGCCGTTGTCTGTGACGATTTCGTATGGGACTCCGTGACAGCATATGATGTTCTTCCATACAAAGTGTTCTACCTGGACATCCTTGATGTTAGCGTAGGAGTCTGCTTCGATCCATTTGGAGAAGTAATCTGTTAGGACTAACAGGAATCTCTTTTGCTTTGACCGGTGAAGCGGGCCTACGATGTCCATAGACCATCTCATGAATGGGTAGGGCGAGGAGATTGATGACAACAACTCTATAGGTTGGTGAATCGTTGGGGCATGTCGTTGACACTTCTCACATTTTATAGAGAATGTCTCACAATCTTTCATCATAGTTGGCCAATAGTAGCCTTGTCGTTTGATTTTGATGGCGAAGGCTCTTCCACCGGAATGGTTGCCACATGAGCCGCTATGGACTTCCTCCATTACCCGTCTTGCTTGCGAACCTTCGACGCATGTCATTAGTGGTCCTGAAAATCTCTATTTGAAAAGGTCTCCGTATATCAGGATATATCGGGCTGCATGCGCCTTGAGTTTTCGGGCAGCCCACTTGTCTGGTGGCACCTCTCCGTCCATGATGTAAGCACGAATGGGTCCCATATATTCTTTATCGCAGCCATACTTCCCTTCGTGGTGCACGTCGACGTCCATATCCGTTGCCTCGTTCTCGACATGTAGTTTGTCTGGTGCGTCGATTGTCTTAACGATTTGATGTGAACAGATGCTCAGATTCTCGATGAATTCGATGGCGATCACTCTTTTGAGACCAGGGTCCGATGTTGATGCTAGAGCGGCTAGGGCGTCTGCTTGGGTATTCTCGCCGCGAGGGATTCAGGTGAGTGTGAATTCGTTGAATCGCTTGGCAAATTCCTGGACAATCTTTAGATAGGCCTCCATTCTCTCGTCTATGGCTTTGCCACCAGCCGGGAATCGTAGAATGCGCTTAAGTTTTTCACTTTTATTCCGTGAGCAAGTTTTAATCTGGCAATAAAGGCTTCGTATTCTGCTTCATTATTTGAAGCTGGGAAGGTCTGCCGAAACGACTGCTCTAAAATTTTGCCGGTCGGGGACGTCATGCGAACTCCTACTCCAGATCCTTGTTTTGAGGACGAGCCGTCGACGTGGAGTGCCCAGGTTGAATCGGGTGTTGGTTCCTCAATTCCTTCGCCTGGGAGCTCGACTATGAAGTCTGCGAGTACCTTGGACTTCGCACAGATTCTGTTCCGATATTCGATGTCATATTTACTGAGATTTGACGGCCCACTTTGCTAGTCTCCTTGATTGGCTTGGATTATGTATATGATGACTCGTAAAGGAAAAGTGGCCAACACCACGATGGAATGAGACTGGAAGTAGGGTTGCAATTTCTTTGCTGACATAACCACTGCGAGTGCCAATTTTTCCATCTGCGGGTATCATGGTTTTTACCCCTTTTGGGCCATGATATAAGTCCTATTTATAGAGTCTTTCTAGTATTTTGGAGTCTTTTAGAGTCTTTTACATGTTTTAGCACGTTTGGATCATAATTGGAGATATTGGAGCTTTTTGGAGCATTCTGGAGCAAAGCAGAAGTTCGTGTTGCTGAGTACCCGATTTGAAGCATCAGTATCGATCGATACTGCCTAGTATTTGTTACTAACGTTATTGAATTTTGTGTTTCAGGTGCATGCCTAATCGTGAAACCAGAGGGAACAAGAGCACTCCGCTAGTTAATCTATCGTTAGAAAAGCTAGCACGTTTAGAACGCACACACAAAAAGATAAAGCAAACATCTGGGATGAAAAACACAGTGGTATTAAGACCTGATGAAGCTAGAGTTCTGAGAAACCAAGAGGGTCAAGTGTGCAATGAGAGAGGGCAGCGACTTGATGAAGCTGGAAACGTCATTGTCCCTCCTGCTGATGTTGTTGAGATTGTCGCGCCAGCTGCGCGCGCCAACGTTGGGAATGCTGCAGTTGATCGATGTAGGACACTTGCTGAGCACAACAGACCTGATCAGTTCTATGCCAATCGATCTGCGATTCGCATCCCAACTTTTCAGAGGAATGATTTTGAGCTGAAACCTGCGTACTACGCTCTTGTGAGTCAGAATCGTTTCCATGGCCTATCTCATGAACACCCCATGGTTCATATCGAGATGTTCGAAGATTTGGTCACTGGTATGAAGTACAATGGAGTGCCCAATGAGTTCTTCTTCTGCAAACTTTTCCCATACTCTCTTAGTGGGGATGCTGCTTATTGGCTGAAGCAGTTGGCTCCTGGTTCGCTAACTACATGGGATGAGACGAAGAACGTATTCTTGAACAATTTCTATGATGATGCGAGATCCAAGGAGCTCAGGAACAAGATCTCTCAATTTTCTCAAGGTCCAACAGATGCATTCAAAGCTGCTTGGACTCGTTTCAAGTCATATCAGAGAGATTGTCGGCACCATGGGTTCAATCAGGTTCAGCTGCTGGGTACTTTCGACAGAGGAATCGATTGGAGGTACCAGATGGATTTGGATACTGCGAGTAATGGGAACTTCAACACCAGGTATCCAAATGATGCGATCGTGCTAAATGAGAACTTGGCGTCTAGCAATAGCACCAAGAATGCTGACTTCGAGCGAAAGAAGCAGGCTGGAGGAATTGATGGTTCGCAGATTGCTGAAATTCAAGCCAAGCAGGATATTCTGATTGGGAAGTCGAAGAAGGCTGTACACTTTGCTGAAGGAGTCGATAATATCGGTGGAGATGAAGTGGAGGATGTTAACTACGTTGGTGGCTCTGGATTTCAGGGTCATCAATTTGGGTACAACAACAACCGAAACTTCAACAACAACACTCGCAATTACGGGAACTCTTCGTACCAGCCCATCTCTCTAAAGTCCACAGAGAATAAGATGGAATTCATGCTTGAACAACTTCTTCAGGGACAGCAGAAGTTGCAAGTGGATTTCAATGGGAAGTTTGACTCTCTGTACATTGATCTGAATGAGAAAATTGAAGCTATCAATATTTCTCAAAGAAAGCTGGAAACTCAGGTTGCTCAGACCGCAACAACTGTGCAGAGGCAGAAAGGTTTTCTTGAAGGGAAAACTGAGAATCCAAGATCACACGTCAATGCAATCACCATAGGAAGTGCTAAAGAAGCCACTGCAGTGGTATAAAAGGGTTTTGATGCAGGAATTTTCTAAGATGCTGTTGAAGATGATGACTGGGATTCTAAAATCGCCTGAGTATCGATCGATACCAGCCAGTGTCGATCGATACCGGTCCAAACACCTGCACGAGTGTATAGAAAATCTCGAGTATCAATCGATACTACTCTAGTGTCGGTCGATGCTGAGACTCAGGTCGAGAAGAAGGCTGAGATTGTCAAGGAGAGGGTGTACAAACCCATAATACCTTATCCTATGCCTCGTATTATGACAAAGAAGGAATGGGAGAGCGCCAGATACAAAGCTATGTTGGATAAGTTGGTTGTGGAGTTTCCTGTGGTTGATGATATATATGACGATAAGAATTCGAACACCACCCCTGCATCGTTCGATACCCTACCTGTATCGATCGATACCCACCCATATACTGCGAAGTAGCCGCGTATGAGTGTTGACAGACTTCATATGCCCAAGAAGCTGAATCCTATTCCTCAACACCTCCGAGATCCCATCATTTCAAAGCAGCTGCGTGGCTTTGAGAAGATGGTACGAAGGATTCCCCACACACTGACTTTTGAAGAAGCTTTAGATGACCGCCCTCTGATAAGTCACTTCAAAGATTGCAGAGAAACTCTGGAAGAGTTCGAAGTACTCTTTATCGAGGCAAGACACAAGTCAATACCGCTGAGGCAGTTGACCCAGAGGGAAGACCAAGGGAAATTCGCAGTTCCATGCTCCATCTCTGGAGTTGAATTCGATGAGTCTCTCGTTGACTCAGGGTCTAGCGTCAATGTAATATCAAGGGAAATTGCTGAACGATTGAGGGCTGATATAAGACCCCCTACGATGCTTCTCACGTTTGCGAACTCCTCCACCTCACCTCCATACGGTACTATCCATGCTTTGCTTTTTAAAGTAGGAGATTGTCTGGTGCCCACTAATTTTCAGGTTGTGGAGATGGGCGAAGGATCTGAGGTTTCTTTGCTCCTTGGACGACCGTTTATGGCTATTGCTGACGCGATCATAGACACACCTAATAAGAGACTCTCTTTCTCTTACATTGACGGAGAGGTCTACTATGATGCCATTCCCTCTAGAGGTGCTCCCACACATGTCTCGTGCTTCACTGTTGTCACAAGAGAGACATTGGTAGTTAATCTTTTGGAAGAGCCTCCTGATGACCCAACTGTCATAGACGTTTTGGTTGAACCGCCCAGCATCCCCAAGAAAGTTGTCAAGAAGGTTAAGATAACAAAGAAGAAGGCGAAGCGCAAAAGAGTCGAGAGTGTTATCCATGTGACTCTAACCCCTCAGAAGTATGATGGAGATTTGATTGAGTACAAGGTGAAGTGCAAAGGAGCCTCGAAACCATTCTCTAAGGCTAGAGGTTTTCTTACTTCAGAGCTGAAAGAGAAAGGAAAGGAGTTTTTGGAGAGCATGTTGAGCAGAACTCTGAAGCTAGCAATGTCAAGTTATGGAGCCTGTTTTGGTGCAAGCTCTCATTCTTATCCTGCTTGAATGGCATTACAGTCAAGCTAATGAAATTAACGAGCGCTTAGTGGGAGGCAACCCACTGGTGAGCCTGCTTTTGAGTCATTTTTCTTTTTCGTTCTGTGTTTGTGTCAGGATAAACAAGGAGCAAAACTCGAAATCGCCTGAGTATCGAACGATACCAAATTGGTATCGGTCGACACCAATCGCGAATGAGACGGTTCATCATGTCGACTTAAGCCTGGTATCGATCGATACCAGGCCGTGTGTCGGTCGACACCAGATGTTCCAGCACGGTAACTTCTTGTTTCTCTTAATTCTATTATGTTCTTTTGCTTTCTTTTACCTACTCTAGGCTAGATAACACTGGGGACAGTGTTGTTCAAGTCTGGGGGAGGTGTCTGCTGACATTGTGTTTGTTTTTCTTAGAGTCAGTTGTTTTATCGAGTTAAAAACGTTTTATTGAGTCAAAACTTGTTGGAGATGATGATCATGTGCTTGAATTGTTGTTTTGATTTTGTTTTTGAGTGACCAGTGTTGCAGGATCAACTCTAGATCGACTAATGAAAAATCCAAGGACTGACCAGTTGACTAGAAAACATCCATGTCTCCAGCAGAGTTCTTCTGAAGTCTGAGCCAAATTTTTGCACTTTATCGATGTGGTTAGTGTTTACAGAGCTTGATTCATCATTCCTATCTAACAAAGGAACCCATATGTTTAAAGTAATGGTATCTCTCTCCCCTGTTATAAGTTGATAAATAAGAGCATAAAAGATGAAATGATTTTCTTCTGAGTAGAGGGCTAGGAAAATTTCCAGCGATCCCATTATTCTACTTAAGAGGGAATGATCACACAAAGGTTGAAAGCGAGGTTAGGAAAATTTCTCGTGATACCACTATTCGCCTAAACCTTTGATACATAAAGAGGGAAGAGCCTGTGATTCAGTGGCAAACACCATCAATACTAGCGTTTCGGACCTTGATGTGTATATGCAGATCTAAAAAAAAAAGAGAGAACATAATAAGAAATAAGTCTGGGGGAGAGAAAGTGATACAAAAAGTGTGAAATTGGATTGTTCCTTGTCATGATATTGTATTGTAAAGAATCTAGAAGGTTCTTGAACATTGGCTGCATCGATGAAACTGGCGAGGAGGGCTTTATTTGAACAATGCTGCGAGATAATGTATGAAGTCTGGAAAAGCTGCGAATGTCTACAGGGAAGTACATGGTGGCTAGATCAAAAGCTGGTTAGGTGACATTTGGGTGCTTGGTAAAAGGATCTTTGCGATGGTTCCTGACTAGGTGAGTCTACGTGTTTTCAAACCTCGTTCTCTGGTTTAGTCTTCTATTTGCTTGAGGGAAAGCAAAGGCTAAGTCTGTGGGAGTTGATATATCATGGTTTTACCCCTTTTGGGCCATGATATAAGTCCGTTTTATAGATTCTTTCTAGTATTTTGGGGTCTTTTAGAGTCTTTTACATGTTTTAGCACGTTTGGAGCATAATTGGAGATATTGGAGCTTTTTGGAGCATTCTGGAGCAAAGCAGAAGTTCGTGTTGCTGAGTACCCGATTTGAAGCATCAGTATCGATCGATACCGGGTTAGAAATTTTTGAGTTTGCATTAGAAATTGTTACCGGGTTACGAAGCTTGTGCTCGGCGAGGAAACAAACACGAGATTCCTACTGGTTGCCCCATCTAGTTTTAGTGCCATCGGAGGTTGGGAACTGGATGCAGAGGTGATAAGTGGAGGGAATAGCTCGCTTGGAGTTTATCTATGGGGTGCCCATGATAACGTTGTATACTGTTGGGTGATATGCGACGGAGAATTCTACGATCTTTGTCACGCCTTTGCCATGTACGGGGAGCCTGATCGTCCCTAAGGTCATCGTTGTATCGCAGTTGAATCCAGTTAGGGGTCTCTGGTCAGCTATTATTTATGTCAACTTGATGTCCCTCTGTCTTAGAGTGTCTCAGAAAATAACGTCGACTGAAATTCTTGTATCGACCAGTATTCTTGCCACGTCGTAATTTCGAATGGTTAGTCGTTATGCGGTTTGTCGGTGCCGGCAGTTTCATCTTCGGCGAAAGAGATGGTGACGTTCGTAAAGTTAGTCAGTTCGGACCAATTGACGTTGGTTTCGACCCAGCGCTGAAAGGCTTTGATTGACGACACCGTGTCTGCACAAAATTGCGATCCTCCCATTATCATATTTATTCTTCTCTAGGGCGCCGGTGGCGCTTCCTCCTCGTTTCTTCGACCTAGCTTCTGGACATATACTTGATTTTTTTTCTTCAAGGTGCCTCGGTCCGGCTCGTTTTGGTTATCATCATCTCGTTCAAAATCATTGAGGGTCACCGTATTCCCGATCTGCCCCGCCATGAATTTAGCTGCCAATTTTGCCCCCCAAGCTTCGACAGTTTGCTGTGAGTTGTCCGTAGCATTGATGATGTTCGCAATAGGCTTTCTAATCGAAGCGGTTGGAATTTTTCGTCCATGTATTTCATGGTACCTTGCCTCGCCCCGCTCCCACTTGATAGTTGTGGGCGCCCTGGAGCTTTGTTCCTTCATGATGTATGAATCCTCCGATCTGAGTATTTCTTCGAGAGTTTCATGGAAATGGTGCTGAGGCGGCGTTTCGGCTCCTTGGCCTTGCTTGTTCGAATCTCTCCTCGAGAATCTTCATCTCTTCTTCATCAATGACAAAATGTGAGACCCGATGTAATGCATCTTGCGTTTCCCTTCAGAAATCTGATTTGTACAACAATGCCTTTTTTAGCACGATGAGCGCGGCTCGGTCGCTCACACCTTCCAGCTTTGATATCACCGTCTTGAATTTTCCTATAAACCTCCGTAGAGAGTCAGTTGGTGCTTGTACCATGGTCCACATGTTGGCATCCAACGTTTCTCGTTCCATGAATACGGAGTATTGCTTTAGGAACTCGGAAGCTATTTGCTGAAAATTGTCGATTGAATTTCTTTTCAGCCTTGCGAACCAGTCAAGGGTAGCTCTATTTAGATTTTCCACGAACAAGAGACAGAATCCGACATCTTTCTTGCTGTCTTTGAGCTTAGATCACTCCATTGCTATTCGTAAGGCGGTGATATGGGCCTTCGGGTCGGTTGTTCCGTTGTAAAAAGGAATTCTAATTTTTTCGGGATCAGATACGATCGCCTCGGTGATCCGAGTTGTGAAGGGAGTCCTTTGTGTTTCTTCAAGCACCTGATCGATCTCAGATGTCGCGTTGATTGCGTGATGTACCTTTGAACGGATAGTCTGCATCTCGGCGTTGTTCCGGGCTAAGGAAGCTTTGATCTCGTTTAGTTCCATTAACTGGGCTCGGCTCGATTCCATCGATTCTTGATGGTTCTGATTTGATCTACTCGTCTCCTCAGCACGTCGCATTTGCTCTATCTAGAGTAAGCTCTCTCCCTCCGCCGAGTTGTTGCCGAGTTAGTTCAAGCTAGGGACGTCTCCCGCCGGTCTTGCTCCTTCCAATGCTGAGGCGAGTTCGTCACTCGTGATTCGGCCTGAGATGTTGTTCTCTTCCCTTCGGACTGCCCCATCGCTGGTCGTTCCGATCATTCCGAGGTGTGATCCTACAAGTTCGACGGTTCGCTGCTCCGTCCTTTGATCCATTTGAAATGGGTTTGGCAGGAGTGGCCTCATGATATACTCATATATTGCATGTTTTAGCATGCATCTCACTTAGAATGTGTGTCATTTACATGCATAATCATGGTTTTGTCTTGCATTTAGGTCTCATTTAGTGATTAGGACATATTGCATTAGGTCTAGTGAGTTCTTGCATGTTTTGGAGTACTTTCTAGGTGATTGAAGGCAATTTGGGCATCTTTGGAGAGTTGGACCAAAGTAGAGTGCAAGGTCCATCCGATACACCGGAAAGATGTGGATGGACGGAGGCCCTCCGGTCTGAATCAGCTTGGAAGACCTTCATAAAAATTGTAGAGGGGTGGGTTAGCTGTCCACGGAACTTTGAATCAGGCCATTCGAACATACGGTTCGAGAGTTGTCGCAGTTTCACTGAAGACGTATCCGCCTGGCCGAGAAAACGTGTGGCTCGTCTCAACCGACCACCACCCAATCGGTTCAATTGGGTCGGTCTTGGGTCAGGAAAAGCAACCGACCCAAAGACACTATCTCAACCGACCAGATGGTGCTCGGTCCAAACCACACAGTGTCAACCGACCATGATCCACACGGTTAACATCCAAGATACCACCCGAAGTGACTCAAAGATCAGGCCAAATGAAGACCTTCCCGTGCCCAGTTTAATCTGTGGTATTCATGAAATTCACAATCGAGCTGACGTTCGTTTAGTGGTGGTTTCATGTCATTCAGATGGGCCGTTCAAGAGATATGACAAATATAGCAAGGACGTGTCTGTCTGACATACAAACGAGTTCTGCTCCAAATACGACGTTTGAAAGATCAACCTATTCCGATTCAGCTTCCACTCCGATTCAGCTTCTGTGTTCTTCATAGAAGTTGTAGATAATTGAGTTGGCTGTCTTCCGGAGTTGGAGTGAGGCCATTCGGATGTCAAGTGCAGAAGTTATGACCGATTCACTGGAGACGTATCCAAGTTTCGGCCAGGTCAAAACTCGGTTTGTTACGGGTTGACCCGGCTCCGACCCAACTCAGCAAACACCTTTTTATATTTTAGAGATCTGATTTTTAGATCTATCTCATTTTTTTATCTCACTTTTTATCCTTTTTCTCTCATTTTCTCTCAAGAACAAAAACCTCTCTTTTTAGGGTTTTTGGGATTTTTCCTAAGGATCTTTTGATTTATGAAAGTTTGAGTTTAGTTCTTGTGTTCTTTCTCTAATCTTTCATCTTCCTAATCTCTAATCATGATTAACATCACCTCTTTCACAAGATTTGGTGTGTTCTTCGTGATTAGTGAGTAGTCTTTTAGGATTTGAGGATTTGGTAGATTTAGGGTGAATTGATGGATGATTAATGATGTCTAGGATTAGATTATATGATTTACCTTCTTGATTAGTGGTCTTAAAGCTAGATCTAGCTTGAGAAAGTGGATCTTGATCATAAGGAATTTTATGCACACAAGGTGTTCGATCAAATGCCTTGATGAACTAATCAAGAGATATTCATTTATAGCGTTATTGATTAGTTGTCTAGAGTGATTATTTGGTTGATCTTGAATGTTTAGACTTAAAGCTTGCTAATTAGTGATTCACAAATGAGAATTTGATCTTGAATTAGTGATTAGCAAAGTAATTAATGCCTTGAGAAAGGATTAGTTAAGATTAGTGATCTTTGCATAGGGATTAGTCTTCATTAAGCATTGTACATCATTAATTAGCCATTGGATTGCCTTATCTCAATTACCTTATCCATGAATTCGCCTTTTATCATCTCTTTAATCTCGTTTAGCATTTGTTTACTTGTGTTCGTGCTTTTAATTTGAATCATTGAGGTTGTTTGAAAACTAAAACCACCTTTGTTTGCTTAGCTTAAGTCATTTCTTGCATTCCTAGTGTGTTGTTCTTTGTGCCTCCTTGGATTGATCCCCAAGTGCTACTGATATGCTCAAATTAATACCCTATAAGTACTAAAGCAGTTGTTGTAGTATATGTAGGGGTCGAACACAAGAACTCAATAAAATCACGCAATATACCGAATAGTATCGAATCAAGCTAAGCAATTCAAATGAAACAAAAGCAATAAACAGTAAAAGAGTTGTAAAATCGATGGGAGAAAGATAGGTTCAGGGTATTTCTCAGGAAATCAATGAATGCAGATAAACTAACTAATCAGGGTTCATGTTACGCACGGTTCTTGAACTCAAATCACTAGAGTATAATTAACCATATGTCGTTACGAGAATTATCTAAGTAAAAATCCTAGAATTCCAAATCTCTTTGTGAATCCTAAAGTCTAAACCAGATTTTATGTCAAGTTTGATTTGTTCTTAAAACAACTAAACCAAATCTCTTTGCGAATAATTATTTTGCTCACCCTAAGTTCTATCATATTACTCAATTGCACTGTCGTGCCTAATTGATTAACCTAAGGTCTAAGTTCTAGGTGATCAATCCCAAATTAGCTTTGAGAACAACCTAAGGTGAAGAACTAATTTAGATAGTGAACCTTAAACAACTAATCAACCTAGCATTCAAAGAAATCCCTTATGAGAACCCTAAATCTAACAAGAGATCTACTCAGACATGGAAATTGAAACAATAAACATGACTGAATAAATACTCAAATAAATATTAAGAAAGAGTAACAAGAGGGTTCGAAATATTCTCTCGGACGAACAGAGTTTCAAACTTGTCTCCCTTCAAAAGCTCTCTCACAAAACCAAAGTAAAATAAAGCATAGCCCTCAAAGTGGCTGTAAAATCCTAATAAATAACCTGAGTCACGTTTTGGGGCTTCTTGTAAATAATAAATTCTTCTGGATAATTTTGCAATTCTTCAACTCTTGGAAAAGTCGCGATCGTGTCTTGCTGTAGTGAGTATCGACCGATACTAGTCAGATTCAATAAAACAGACTTATATCATGGCTTAAAAGGGGTAAAAACCATGATATATCAACTCTCCCAGACTTAGCATTTGCTTGCTCTTAAGCAAATAGAAAGCTAAACCAGAGAAAGAGGTTTGAAAACACGTAGACTCACATGTTCATGAACCATCCCAAAGATCCTTTTCCCAAGCACCCAAATGTCACCTAACCAGCTCCTGATCTAACCACCATGTATTTCTCCGTAGACATTCGCAGTTTTCCCAAACTCCACACATTATCTCGCAGCATTGTTCAAACAAAGCCCTCATCGCCAGTTTCATCGATGCAGCCAATGTTCAAGAACGTTCTAGATTCTATACCATACAATATCACGACGAAAGAATTACCCAATTCACACACTTTTGGTATTGTCTCTCTCCCCCAGAGTTGTTTCTTATCATGTTCTTTCTTTCTTTTTGGATCTGCATATACACATTAAGGTATGAAACGCGAGTATTGATGGTGTTTGCGACCTAATCCCCGGTTCTTCCCTCTTTATGTATCAAAAGCTTAGGCGAATAATGGTATCACGGGAAATTTTCCTAACCTCGCTTTCAACCTTTGTGTGATCATTCCCTCTTAAGTAGAATAATGGGATCGCTGGAAATTTTCCTAGCCCTCTACTCAGAAGAAAGTCATTTCATCTTTTGTGCTCTTATTTATCAACTTATAACAAGGGAGAGAGAGATACCATTACTTTAAACACATGGGTTCCTTTTGTCAGGTATGAATGATGAATCAAGCCCTTTAAACATCAATTGCATCGATGAAGTGCAAAAATTTGGCTCAGTCTTTAGAAGAACTCTGCTGGAGACATGGATGTTTTCTAGTCAACTGGTCAGTCTTTGGATTTTTCATTAGTCGATCTAGAACTGATCTTGTAACACAGTTTACTCAAAAACAAAATCAGAACAATAGGCTCAAGCATAGGATCATCATCTCCAACAAGTTTTGACTCAATAAAAACAATTTTTGACTCAATAAAACGACTGACTCTAAGAAAAACAAAAACAATGTCAGACTTGAACAACACTGTCCCCAATTTTATCTAGTCTAGAGTCGGTGAAAGAAACCAAAACAGCTAAGTGGAGACGTGAAAAATCAGAGAAGTTACCTGCGCGTTGGGTATCGACCGATACCATTACTGGTGTCGATCGATACAAGGACCATTGGTCGATGTAACGGCTGTTTCTTCTGGTATTGATCGATACCAGTGATGGTATCGGTCGACACTGACCATTTTCATCTGATTTACACGTAAACACAAGACATAAAAACGAAAAATACTAAAATAAAAGATGTATATACAGACTCACCAGTGGGTTGCCTCCCACCAAGCGCTCGTTTAACGTCATTAGCATGACCGTACCGCCATTCAGGCTGTGGGTGCATCATCCATAGGTATTATCTGCCCTGCTGGAATCTCGGCTTTCGCCCAATAGTGTTTCACCCTCTGTCCATTGACAGTAAACTCCTCGCCTGTAGGACTAATCAACACAACGGCACCATGTGGTCTGACCTCCTTGTTTGTGAAGGGACCTGACCAACGAGAATCCAGTTTACCAGGAAATAATTGCAAAAAAGAGTTATACAGAAGTACCTGGTCGTTCGGCTAGAAATGTCTGGAGATGATATTTTTATCATGGTAGGCTTTAGTTCTCTCCTTGTACAGCTTCGAGTTCTCGTAAGCGTGGTGCCTGATCTCATCCAACTCATTCAGCTGAATCAATCTCCTCTCAGCAGCATGTTTGATGTCGATATTCTGCAACTTCGTCGCCCATGCTGACTTGTGCTCGATCTCCACTGGAAGGTGACATGCTTTCCCATATAACAAGTAAAATGGTGTAGTACCCAGCGGTGTCTTGAAAGCAGTCCTGTAAGCCCATAGCGCGTCATCCAGCTTCGTAGACCAATCATTCCAAGAAGTACCCACTGTCTTCTCCAAAATCTCCTTGATTTGCTTGTTGGAGACTTCGACTTGCCCACTGGTCTAAGGGTGATATGGAGTAGCCACACGATAATTTACACCATGCTTCTTTAGCAACTTCTCAAAAACCTTGTTAATAAAGTGGCTGCTGATATACTCATATATTGCATGTTTTAGCATGCATTTCATTTATAGTTTTATGTAGATTACTTGCATAATCATGGTCTTATCTTGCATTTAGGTCTCATTTAGAGATTAGGGTATTTGCACTAGGTCTAGTGTGTTCTTGCATGTTTTGGAGTATTTCCTAGGTAATTGGATGTAATTGGACGTATTTGGAGAGTTGGACCTAAGTGGAGTACAAAGTCCATCCGAGACGCCGGAAAGATATGTCTAGACGAAGGCCCTCCGATCCGAATCAGCCTTGACAACCTTCATGAATGTTGTAGAGGACTGCGTTTTCTGTGCAGGAGAAGTTGAAGCAGGCGATTCGGACGTTTGGTTTGAGAGATATGGCTGATTTACCAGAAACAGTTCCGCCTGGCCGAGACGGTTTCTTCAATACCGAGATCACTGGTCGGTGCAACTGCTCGGTATGGAAACAGAGGGAAAATTCCCTTAGTACCCATGTACAATACCGATTTGTGACATCGGTATTGAAGGGTCTCAACTTCGAATTAGCCTTGGTGGTCGTGATCAAAGTTGTAAAGGACTGAATCAGATTTTCACAGGAGTTTGAATCGGGTTATTTGGACGTATGTATAGGGAGATAAGACGGATCTACTGAAGGTATGTCCGTCTGGCCGAGAGAAGATGACACCGTCCAAAGAACCGGCAAAACGAAGGCCTTCCGATATGAATCAACTCAAACGGTCTTCATACGAGTTGTAGAGAGACGAGTTAGCTGTTTACAGGAGTTGGATTCAAGTCATTCGGATGTCAGGTTCAGAAGTTATGACCGATTCACTGAAGATGTATCCAAGTTTTGGCCGGGTCAATACCCGATTTTTCCCGGGTTGACCCGGGTCCGATCCAACTCAGCAAACACCTTTTTATATTTTAGAGATATGATCTTTACATCTATCTCCTTTTTATGCTTTTTCTCTCTTTTTCTCTCAAGAACAAAAACCTCTATTTTTAGGGTTTTTGGGATTTTTCCCAAGGATATTTTGATTTATGAAAATTTGAGTTTAGTTCTTGTGTTCTTTCTCTAATCCTTCATCTTCCTAATCTCTAATCATGATTAACATCACCTCTTTCACAAGATTTGGTGTGTTCTTCATGATTAGTTAGTAGTCTTTTAGGATTTGAGGATTTGGTAGATTTAGGGTGATTTGATGGATGATTAATGATGTCTAGGATTAGATTATATGATTTCCCATCTTGATTAGTGGTTTTAAAGCTAGATCTAGCTTGAGAAAGTGGATCTAGATCATTAGACATTTTATGCACACAAGGTGTTCGATGAAATGCCTTGATGAACTAATCAAGAGATATTCATTTCTAGCCTAAGAGATTAGTTGTCTAGAGTGATTATTTGGTTGATCTTGAATGTTTAGACTTAAAACTTGCTAATTAGTGATTCACAAATGAGAATTTGATCTTGAATTAGTGATTAGCAAAGTAATTAATGCCTTGAGAAAGGATTAGTTAAGATTAGTGATCTTTGCCTAGGGATTAGTCTTCATTAAGCATTGGACATCATTAATTAGCCATTGGATTGCCTTATCTAAATTACCTTATCCTTGAATTCGCCTTTTATCATTGTTTTATTCACCGTTTAGTGTCCTTAGCTCTTGTCACTTGTCTTTTAATTAATAGTTCACTAGCTTACTAACCAAAACCACTTTGTTTGCTTGAATTAAAGAGTGTCTTGTATTCTTGTTGCATTGAACTAGACCCTAGATTGGATTGACACCTAAAACACTACAATGACATGTGTATTTAGGATTGATTCTTGAGTAGGATAAAATTCTATTTATAAATTGGCGCCGTTGCCAATTTGGGGTTCTAGTTTAGTCAATAGGATTTAGATTCTTTTTGAGATCAATCTTTTATTTGCATTATGCTAATGCACATCACTAAGAGCATGCATCTCACCGAGATGATGAGTTTTCTCTTGTACATTATCACTAACTTGTCTTCCTTAGTTCTCTTGTGCTCTCAAAGGTACCAAATCAAAAAAAAGGAGCAATGGAAATACAAGATCACTTGAAGTATGTGATACGGACGATCGAAGAGGGTACCAAGTCCAAAGGAAAAGTGATGGAGAGACAAGGTCACTTGAGGTGTTGGAGATGGACTACCAAAGGAACATTATTCAAGCCCCACAACCTCAAGAAATGCCACAACCTCAAGAATTGGCATCAAATCCAATCCAAGTTCCAAAGGAGAAACCAACGGTTGGGTGTTTTGACACTCCAAGTTACCATGGATCAAGATATGGAATTCACCCACCACCAATCGAAGCCGAGGCATATGAGATCAAGACAAGCTTTGTTAGGTGGATTCAAGAGTCTAGATTCTTGGGGACAAAGGTGGAAAACCCTTATGATAACTTGGATTCCTTTGAGAGGTTATGTGACACATTTAGAACCGGAGGAGTGCCCCATGATAGCATCAAGCTCATCTTGTTTCCGTTTTCTCTTGAAGAAAGAGCAAGCCAATGGGAGAGAACGTTGCCATCTCACTTGGTAAATTCTTGGGATGATTGTAAGGAGATTTTTCTCAACAAGTTCTACTCCATACAAAGAACGGTCCAAACTAGAAGGGACATCTCGAATTTCAAGCAAAGCATGCATGAAAGCTTTCATAAGGCATGGGGAAGACTTAAAGGATATACTCAAGATTGTCCCCATCACGGGTTCAAGAAGGAAGCCATCCTTAGCATCTTCTATTTGGGAGTTGATCAAGAGCACAAATGCACCTTGGATGGGGCTAGCAATGGACGTTTTACAAACCTCACCGTGGAACAAGGAGAGCTACTAGTGGAGAACTTTGCCGAAAGCGAAGAGAACTATGGTGATGAGTATGCTCGGGATACAAGGACCACGAGTGATAATGAGGAACAAAGGAGAACTAAGGAAATGAAGGCTCTAAACGAAAGAGTGGACAAGCAATCCACATTGTTAGACAAACTCATCAATTCCTCTCAAAAATCCGCTCACTTTGATGGAGATTTTGATGCCACTACACGGTTTGAGGAGGATAATGTGAATTTGGGTGTACAACAAGATCTTGAAATGAAAGGCCTGCTTCAACAGCTCCTAACCGGGCAAGCTAATAGAGCAAATGAGTTGAATAAGATGGTGACCAAGATTCATGACAAAGTTGATTGCTCTTATGATGATCTACACCGAAAGGTTGGAGCCCTATCTTCTAGGATCATGCATCTAGATCATCAAAATGCTCAAGGACGTTCCCTTTCTAGTAAACACATGGAGAATCTCGAAGGAATAAGTAATGGGAGCCAAGTGGAGGAGCATTTGATTGATGAGAATGAAGAGTCTCTAATAGAGAATGAGGAAGTCCTCCAGGGCTCTAAATATAAAGAATTTATGGTTGCTAGCAAGGAGAAGGTTGAGGCACAAGTCGTGGTATTAATGACAATTGATGAGCATGAAAAGGCAATTGATGAGATCTCCAACCTTCTCTACGGTTCCAAGGTCGATGCTAAAGAGGTGATGGTTCGCAAGGATGATGAGGTTGAAGCTCCAAGAGTTGAGCGTGTGGGTAGTTTTGCAACAATGGAGGTGGTTTCACCCCCAAAGGATAGTTTTGAGAAGGAGGGATCTTATGGAGAAAGAGCTTTTGGTTTTGTTAATGGTGAAGAAGCCCATGCATTGGATGGAGATTGTTTAGCATCCCTCTTCCACACAACAATGGAATTTGAGGTTGAAAGTAGCGAGGTTACAAAGAAGAGAACAAGGACCAAAACTAAGATGAAAAATGAACCAAGCAAGCTTGATGGGTCGAAGTCCGTGCTAGACAAGCCCTCCATCATTAGTCTCACTCCTTGGAAGTAAAAGTATGGAGTGATTGAGTACAAGATCAATTACAAGATACGGCCCAAACCTTTTGCCTCGGTCAAGGCGATCCTCACACCCGAGCTCAAAGCAAAAGGCGAAGCCAGTCTTGAAGAGGTAATGAGCAAGGTGCTCAAGCTCGAGCTCAAAGATCCGCCTTGGAGTGCTCACACTCTTCTCTCACTCGTCTAAAAGGGTAACCAAAGTCAAGCTTAGTGACTTTAAATAAAGTGCTCTTAGGAGACACCCCAAGCTTATCATTGTACATACTTTCGTTTCTATGTCTTTTTATGTTTTCTTGTTATTTTTGATGGGGTTGCTTAATGCGAATAGGTTCTTGATGGTCTAATGGTCATGGATTTAAGGAAAAATGTGTGTAGGATTGAGGTGATCATTCTCGTTCCCTCTATTCAATTCCAAGGTAATACTCCAAACTTTGTGAATAGCATTTAGAATCATATATTTTTTCTTTCTTTCATGCATTTTTTAACTCTTTCTTAAGCTTCTATTATACAAGGGACTGTGTAATTTAAGTTTGGGGGAGGGTCTTTGTGTTATTTAACTTTGTGAATAGCATTTAGAATCATATATTTTTCTTTCTTTCATGCATTTTTTAACTCTTTCTTAAGCTTCTATTACACAAGGGACTGTGTAATTTAAGTTTGGGGGAGGGTCTTTGTGTTATTTAACTTTGTGTCTTGTGATCTTATTTTGCCTTTTGCATCTTGAGTCTCATGCATATCATGCATTTTCAATAAATTTGAAATTTTTTTGAACTTTTATGCATTCCATATAGGATTGAGTCTAGATGCATAGCATATTAGGAAGCTCTGCATGAACATTAGGAGCAATGATAGATTTATCTTTGTAAAGTATCATATTTAGAGCTTGATTCAATGCCCTCGTTGCTTGTTGTTTGATGCTTTTGATCTCGTGTTGAAATCAATGATGAACCATATTTCGATCTTGCGTTTCATTACTAGGGTCTTAGTTAAAGCAAGTCTTGATTTGATTTCAATCCTACCTAAGTGAAAACCATAATTTTGACATTGAAATTATCATGCTTGTGCATTGCATAGTGAATTCATGGTTACCATATACATACTTGGGCTCTCTTATCCTTTTCACCACTCTTTTGCTAGTCCAAGTAGCTGATTCCCATCATTGGAACGGTTCACCATACCTTTAACCTACCCTCATTTCAAGCCAAAATCTTTAGTGTGCGTATGTGAGGCCTAATTTTTCGAGTAAGCTTGGCAAAAAGTGTTGAGTTTAGGGCGACAAGGATAGGATTGCATGTAGATCTAGCCGAACATCAAAGGCTATAAAAGGCTAGGCTCGTGGGAAAGGAAAGTTTTGGGTTTGGTGTGAACGAAAATGTGTGACTAATGGAATTGTGGATAAGAAGGAAGTTTGTTCAAAAGAAGGAAGTGAAGGTGATAGGGGAATGCAATATTGTGATGTGGTTAGTGCAAGTTATCAAGAATAGCTCTTAGTGATAATTATAGCCTCATAGAAACAAAGGAAAAAGCCAAAAATTGGCTAAAATTGGCTAAAGCATCAATTGGTAAATGATGAGGCAAGACAAAGAAAAAGAAAGAAAGAAGAGCTAAAGAAACAACAAAAAGAAGCACGAAACCACAAGATTCAATGGAGAAGACGAAATTCCTTAAGTGAGAAAAGATGAAGTGGAAGAAGAAGTTCAAGTATGGGGCGTGAAGGCAAAAAGGCCAAGTAAGAAAATGGTAGCTTAGGATGAGGACTTCATGGGTAGATATGCTAGGATTAGAGATGATTTAGGCATTGGGTAGATGTAAGTCTATCCTTGTATGCATAAATTTCCTTTTACTCTTAGCATTTTGCTAAAGCTTGCTCATTCATTGAGGGATCCCTTGCATTGGTGAAACCCCATACATTTGAGATAATCTTAGTCTCAAAACAAATAAATTCACTTGCCTTGCATGAGCGTGATTCACTTGAACCAAATAATGAATGTTAAAGGATTTGATGATATTGATGCTTGTATAGGTTAAGGCTTGAATTTGATTCGTATAGGGAAGGATATGGCTAGCTCTTTTTGAGTAGACTTGTTTGATCGCATCTTAGAGCTAGTAACTTGGACATTGAGTTGAATTCTTTTCATAGCACTTTTGAATTTGAGCTCCTATTTAAAGTCTTCTCCCTTTCTTTATTCTTGTTTGCTTGAGGACAAGCAAAGGTTTAATTTTGGGCGAATTGATATACTCATATATTGCATGTTTTAGCATGCATTTCATTTATAGTTTTGTGTAGATTACATGCATAATCATGGTCTTGTCTTGCATTTAGGTCTCATTTAGAGATTAGGGCATTTGCACTAGGTCTAGTGTGTTCTTGCATGTTTTGGAGTATTTCCTAGGTAATTGGAGGCAATTGGGCGTATTTGGAGAGTTGGACCTAAGTGGAGTACAAAGTCCATCCGAGACGCCGGAAAGATGTATCTAGACGAAGGCCCTCCTATCCGAATCAGCCTGGACAACCTTCATGAATGTTGTAGAGGAGTGCGTTAGCTGTCCAGGAGAAGTTGAATCAGGCGATTCGGAAGTGTGGTTTGAGAGATATGGCTGAGTTACCAGAAACATGTCCGCCTGGCCGAGAGGTTTCTTCAATACCGAGGTCACTAGTCGGTGCAACTGCTCGGTGTGGAAACAGATGGAAAATTTCCCTTAGTACCGATGTACAATACCGATTTATGATATCGGTATTCAAGAGTCTCCACTCCGAATTAGCCTAGGTGATCTTGATCAAAGTTGTCGCGGAGTGAATCAGCTTTACATAGGAGTTTGAATCGGGTTATTTGGACGTATGGATAGGGAGATAAGACGGATTAACTGAAGGTATGTCTGTCTGGCCGAGAGAAGATGACACCGTCCAAAGAACCGGCAAAACAAAGGTATTCCGATATGAATCAACTCAAACGGTCTTCATAAGAGTTGTAGAGGGACGAGTCAGCTGTCTACAGGAGTTGGATTCATGTCATTCGGATGTCAGGTTCAGAAGTTATGACCGATTCACTGAAAACGTATCCAAGTTTTGGCCGAGTCAATACCCGGTTTGTCCCGGGTTGACCCGGGTCCGACCCAACTCAGCAAACACCTCTTTATATTTTAGAGATCTGATTTTTAGATCTATCTTCTTTTTATGCATTTTCTCCCTTTTTCTCTCAAGAACAAAAACCTCTCTTTTTAGGGTTTTTGGGATTTTTCCCAAGGATCTTTTGATATATGAAATTTTGAGTTTAGTTCTTGTGTTTTTCTCTAATCCTTCATCTTCCTAATCTCTAATCATGATTAACATCACCTATTTCACAAGATTTGGTGTGTTCTTCATGAATTAATGAGTAGTCTTTTGGTATTTGATGATTTGGTAGATTTATGGTGATTTGATGGATGATTAATGATGTCTAGGATTAGATTATATGATTTCTCTTCTTGATTAGTGGTTTTAAAGCTATATCTAGCTTGAGAAAGTGGATCTAGATCATAAGAAATTTCATGCACACACGGTGTTCGATGAAATGCCTTGATGAACTAATCAAGAGATATTCATTTCTAGCCTAAGAGATTAGTTGTCTAGAGTGATTATTTGGTTGATCTTGAATGTTTAGACTTAAAGCTTGCTAATTAGTGATTCACAAATGAGAATTTGATCTTGAATTAGTGATTAGCAAAATAATTAATGCCTTGAGAAAGGATTAGTTAAGATTAGTAATCTTTGCCTAGGGATTATTCTTCATTAATCATTGGACATCATTAATTAGCCATTAGATTGCTTTATCTCAATTACCTTATCCTTAAATTCACCTTTTATCATTGTTTTATTCACCGTTTAGTGTCTTTAGCTCTTGTCACTTGTCTTTTAATTAATAGTTCACTAGCTTAATAACCAAAACCACTTTGTTTGCTTGAATTAAAGAATGTCTTGTATTCTTGTTGCATTGAACTAGACCCTAGATTGGATTGACACCTAAAACACTACAATGACATGTGTATTTAGGATTGATTCTTGAGTAGGATAAAATTCTATTTATCAGCTGCCACCATCACTTATAACAATACGCGGCACTCCAAATCGTGGGAAAATGATGGTCTTAAACAACTTAAGAACCACCACAGAGTCATTGGTTGAACTATCAATCGCTTCCACCCATTTGTACACATAGTCCACATCAACCAGGATGTATATGTTCTTGTGTGACGAGGGAAAGGGACCCATAAAGTCGATGCCCCTGCAATCGAAAACTTCAACCTCAAGGATGAAATTATGTGGCATCTCATGCCTCTTGCTGATCATCCCTCTCCTCTGACAGACATCACACTGTGAGATATAGGCATGCGCATCTCTGAACATAGTAGGCCACCAGAAGTCTGCTTGAAGTACTTTGGACACTGTCTTGAAAGTGGCAAAGTGTCCAGCATGCTCAGACCCATGATAATGAAAAGTAATCGCAGGCACCTCAGACTCTGCAACACATCTTCTGTAGATACCATCTGAGCAGTGCTTGTATAGGTAAGGCTCATCCCAGAAGAATCGTCGCATCTCGCGCATAAACTTCTTCCTCGCATAATTCCTGGGATGCTTTGGCTCAGTCTCTACAGCAAGGTAGTTAGCAATGTCAGCGTACCATGGTCGTGCAGGACTAGATACATTAGCTAGATAGGCATCATAAGAATCGAAATGCTCTGTAAGCAAAACAGGTCCAAAACGTGTCGGGTATCGACCGACACTAGATGAGTATCGATCGATACTGAATGTATGCACTCGCAAAAACTGCAGATTTTCGGAACAAAGATCCTGAAGTTGAGCCTCAATGAAGTACATGCCCTCCTATGGCAAGAAATCATCAATAGGCACGACTTCATCAATCTTTATTTGCGATAGGTGATCAGCAACTCCATTCTCAACTCCCTTCTTGTCCTTGATCTCGATATCGAACCCTTGGAGCAAGAGTACCCATCGGCATAGACGAGGCTTGAGGTCCTTGTTCTTCAGCAAGTATTTGAGAGCAGCATGGTCTGTGTGAACAATAACCTTGCTCCCAATCAAGTAGGACCGAAATTTCACAAAAGAGAACACAACTACAAGTAACTCCTTCTCGGTGGTGCTGTAATTACGCTGAGTATCATCCAACATCATGCTGGCATAATAAATAGCATGGAGCTTCTTGTTTTTCCTCTGACCCAACACAGCTCCAACAGTAAAATCACTCGCATCGCACATAACCTCAAAAGGTTTACTCCAATCAGGTGGTTGGACAATAGGAGCACTCACCAATGTCTTCTTAATCTCCTCGAAGGCTATAAGGCAATTAGATGTGAAATCAAATTTGACTTCCTTACATAACAGGGCTGTGAGTAGGCGTGCAAGCTTAGAGAAATCTTTGTTGAACCTCCTGTAAAACCCAGTATGACCAAAGAAACTTCGAATCTCAGATACAAAGCATGAAGGTTGCAGGCTTGTCATGACCTGAATCTTAGCCTTGTCAACTTCGATCCCTGCTTTAGAAACCTTGTGCCCAAGAACGATGCCATCTTGTACCATGAAGTGGCACTTCTCCCAATTAAGAACTAAGTGCTTTTCCTCGCATCGCTGAAGTACCTTGCACAAGTTATCCAGACAATCTTTGAATGACGATCCATACACTGAAAAGTCATCCATGAACACCTCCATAAACTCCTCAGTCATGTTTGTGAAAATCGACATCATGCATCTCTGAAAAGTTGCTAGAGCGTTACATAATCCAAATGGCATTCTTCTGTAGGCGAATGTGCCATAAGGACATGTAAAAGTCGTCTTCCCCTGGTCCTCTGGATGTATAGGAATCTGGAAAAAGCCTGAGTACCCATCGACAAAAAATTAGTATGGGTGACTCGCTAACCTCTCCAGCATATGGTCGATGAATGGCAATGGGAAGTGATCCTTCCTTGTGGCCGCATTCAGCTTCATGTATTCAATACACATCCTGTGACCAGTGATCGTCCTTGTAGGGATCATCTCATCCTTCTCGTTTTTCACCACTGTTATGCCTCCTTTCTTAGACACAATGTGAACTGGACTAACCCAAGAACTATCTGAGATGGCATAGATAATCCCTGCTTCCAACAGCTTCATCACTTCCTTCCTGACCACTTCCTTCAGGTTCAGACTCAGCCTCCTCTGGCACTCAATCGAAGACTTAGACTTATTCTCCAGGTGAATCCGATGCATGCACAAGTTTGGTGCTTTACCTGAAATATCATCAAGAGAATAGCCAAAAGCTTTGCGATACTTGCGCAGCTTGCTCAGCAGTAAGGTAATCTCTGCGTTGTTCAAAGAAGCATTAACAATCACATGGTACGTGAAATTAGGAACAAGAAAAACATACCTCAATGCGGCAGGGAGTGGCTTGAGTTCCACCTTAGGAGCATTTTCCTCGCTCCAATCTCCAAGCCCAGCAGCTTGCTTAGAACTTTCGGTCAACTCTCCTTCTAGTCGCAGGGTATCGATCGATACTGGCGACGCTGAATCAAGCATCTTCAAGTATCCAGCAGTATCATCGCACAAATGGACCTCTGAAGTGGCTGAACAGACCAATACTCTCTCTAGTGGATCCTCAGGGTGCATCTCCAGGAAGTACTCCTCTGCTATGTCACCGAAGGTGTCCATATAGAACGTCTGCCCATCGATGGTTGGTCTCTTCATCATCTTTTCCATGTTAAAGGACATCATCAAATCACCGATGTTGAGAGCTATCTATCCATTCTTTCAATCGATCAAGGCTCCAACAGTTGCAAGGAATGGTCTGCCCAGGATAAGAGGATCCTTAGGCTCATCATCGTACTTCAGGACGATGAAATCTGTTGGGATCAAGCAATTCCCAATCTTGATTGGGACATCTTCGACTGTCCCACTGGAAGTCGCACTGAGCGATCAGCGAGTACCAACAAAATCTTTGTAGATTGGAAATCTGTCATCCCCATTCGCTTAGCAACTCAGTGTGGCATGAGGTTCACACTCGACCCAATATCGCAGAGAGCACACTCGAATATCTCTGTGAAGATAGTGCAATCCAAAACAAAACTCCCTGGGTCTGGTAGCTTTTTGGGAATTTTGTTGAGTAGAATCGCACTGCACTCAGCTGTAATCATCATGACACCTTCCTCAAGGTTCACATTGCTAGACACCATCTTCTTCACATACCTCCTGAAAGTTGGAGAAGTCTTAATAGCATCAACAAAAGGAAGCTCCACAACCAAGTTATCCAACATAGTTTTGCATATGGCGTCCTCCCATTCCTTCTTTGTCATCTTAGAAGGCATATGATAAGGTATCTTGGGTTTGTACACCCTCTCCTTGACAATCTCTGGCTCTTTCTCGACCTGTGTCTCAGCATCGACCGACACAGAAGGAGTATCGATCGATACACGAGATTTCGGATCCCCTCGTGCAGGTGTCTGGGCTGGTATCGATCGACACTGGTTGGTATCGATCGATACACGGGGATTTTCAGAATCCCATTCGTCATCTTCAGCAAGATCGACGAAAGTCTCTGCAATTGGGCTGTTCTTCACTCCTGTAATCACTTCTTTTCCACTCCTCGAGGTGATGGCATTGATGTGTACTCTTGGATTCTCAGTTTTCCCTGGAAGAAAACATTCCTACCTCTGCACAGCTGTTGCGGTATGAGCAACTTGAGTTTCCAGCTTCCTTTGAGAAACATTGAGAGCGTCAATTTTCCCATTCAGATCAATGTACAGAGATTCAATCTTCCCATTGAAATCCCCTTGTAGCTTTTGCTGTCCCTGAAGAATCTGTTCAAACATGGACTCCATCTTACTCTCTGTGAACTTTGGAGATACTGGCTGGTACGAAGAGTTCCCATAATTGCGAGTAAAATCGCTGCTTTGGAGTGGTTTCTAAGCAAATTGTTTTTCTCCAAAGCCAGATTGGTTTCCCTCAAACTTGTACCCACCTTGCTGAGTGTTGTTGTTAAAGCTTCGGTTGTTGTTGTACCCAAATCGCTGACCCTGAAAACTAGAACCACCAACGTAGTTAACATCCTCCACTTCATCTTCATCAATATTATCGACTCCATCAGCAAAGTGTACAATCTTCTTTGACTTCCCGATCAGAAGATTGTGCATAGAATCCAGTTTGGCCTGAACTTCAGCAATCTACGATCCATCCATGTTTCCATTATGTCTCTTTCGCTCAAAGTCTGCATTTTTGGTACTATTGTTAGACGCCAAATTCTCAATAAGCACATAAGCATCATCTGGATACCTGATATTGAAATTCCCATTGCTTGTAGCATCCAAAGCCATCTGATACCTCCAATCAATCCCTCTGAAGAAGAAACCCATCAGCTGAACATCAGAGTACCCGTGATGTGGACAATCTCTCAGATAAGATCTAAATCTCGTCCAAGCAGCCTTGAACGACTCAGTAGGTCCTTGAGAAAACTGGGGGATCTTGTTCCTCAAATCCTTGGATCGTGCATCATCATAGAAGTTGTTCAGGAAAGCAATCTTAGTCTCTTCCCAGGAAGTCACTGATCCAGTAGGTAACTGCTTCAGCCAGTAAGCCGCTGATATATCATGGTTTTTACCCCTTTTAGACCATGATATAAGTCCGTTTTATAGAGTCTTTCTAGTATTTTGGTGTCTTTTAGAATCTTTTACAGGTTTTAGCACGTTTGGAGCATAATTGGAGATATTGGAGCTTTCTAGAGCATTTTGGAGCAAAACAGAAGTTTGTGTTGCTGAGTACCCGATTTGAAGCATCAGTATCGATCGATACTGCCTAGTATCGATCGATACCCATCGCAGCAGACATGACCCGCAACTTTTTCCAAGAGTTGAAGAATTACAGATTTGACCCGCAACTACTGAGTCGTTCAAGGCTGCTTGGACGAGATTTAGATCTGCATCAGTTTGAAGAATTGCTATGACCTGTAAAAGACTCTAAAAGACTCCAAAATACTATAAAGACTCTATAAAAAGGACTTATATCATGGCTTAAATAGGGTAAAAACCATGATATATCACGCAACACAGTGGCATACAAGTTAGCACAAGGTGCTCGAGTCAACCCATCATATTTTATTTATGTAAACTCGATACCCCCGGTTTGGTTTACTGAATCGGTATAAGTATTGTGGCTGTTGACAAAACAAAAAAATTTACATCGACTTTACATCGATTTACAAATTACGATGAATTTACATCGATTTACCATCAAATATATTACGACGATTTTACGACGAATTTCCAAATACAAAAATCGATTATTCGATGTAAAATTGATGTAATGTTAATTTTGGTCGTAATGTCGACATAACTTAACATCGCTTTTACGACGGTTATTTTAACGACGATTTTTATTCGTCCTAGTTTTATCGACGATTCTCGAGTAACGACGATCAATTTACATCGAATTGACAATCGTCGCTAATCCGTCCCAAAGCATGTTTTACATCAATTTTGTCTCTTGTAATACACATGTTTTTTTGTAGTGCAACTTGTGAATTTTGTTGTTCACGTTCCACAGCCTTGATCTTTGAGTAGACTTTATTCATTGTTAGAAGGTGGTCCACCGTACACATTTTCACCCACGCCGAGAATAAATTTGTGAACTTTGTCATCTTCATGTTTCTTCTCAGCTTCTATACCGAGGTTGTCCTTGCAATCTACACAACAAAAACTTGCCATAATTTATTAAGTCTTCCCACAAAATCAGCAGTTTTCGGAAGTACTCAATAATACTCACTCTACCTTGTCTATGATTCACCAATTCAGCCTTGATCTCCTGGATCCGTGGTCCGTTTCCTTCAGAAAATCGTTTCTTAATTTCCTTCCACAATTCTTATGGATCTTCTTTGGTGGCAAGAGAGCACCTCACTTTTGGTTCCACTGTATTCAATATCCACAAGGTTACGATGGAATTGGAAGATGATATACTCATATATTGCATGCTTTAGCATGCACCTCACTTAGAGTTTTGTGTCATTTACATGCATAATCATGGATTTGTCTTGCATTTAGGTATCATTTAGAGATTATGACATATTTCATTAGTTCTAGTGAGTTCTTGCATGTTTTGGAGTACTTTCTAGGTGATTGGAGGCAATTTGGGCATATTTGGAGAGTTGGACCAAAGTAGAGTGCATGGTCCCTCCGATACACCATAACAATATGGCTGGACGGAGACCTTCTGGTCCGAATCGGCTTGGATGTCCTTCATGGAAGTTGTAGATAAGTGAATTAGATGTCGAGGGGAATTTGAATCAGGTCATTTGGACATATGGTTAGGGAGTTATCATGGTTTTAAGAAAGACGTATCCGCCTGGCCGAGAGACCAAGACCTGTACCGCCCCAATTACGCCCGGCATTAACGTCCGGTATGCAACCTTCACCCATCCAGGAAGAACCTGCCCACAACACCCCTGCATCCCCGACCGGTACAGCTCCTTCACGTTTCAAGAGGAAATACAGGCTCCATGCACCGGCACAATCTCTCCCGGCGTTGAAGCTCTCGCCGAATCCAGCCAAAGTGTCTGAACGATCAGGCTAGAAGAAAGACCTATGCTCCGATTTAGCCTCTGAAGTCTGCATAGAGGTTGTAGGTAATTGAGTTAGCTATCTTCTGAAGGTGGGTTCAAGTCGTTCTGATAGGTGGTGTGAAAGATACATCAGATTTATAAAGGACGTGTCTATCTGGCATCCAAACGAGTTATGCTCCAAATACGACATCTGAAAGATCAACACGGATGAAGGATTTTCACTCCGATTCAGCTTCTACGTTATTCATAGACGTTGTTTATAATTGAGTTTGCAGTCCTCTGGAGTTGGATTCAGGTCATTCGGATGTCAGGTGCAGGAGTTATGGCCGATTCACTGAAGACGTATCCAAGTTTTGGCCGGGTCAATACCCGGTTTGTCCCGGGTTGACCCGGTCTGACCCAGCTCAAGGAAACACTTTTAAATATTGTTGAGACCCATTTTTAGATCTATCTCATTTTTATGCTTTTTCTCTCTTTTTCTCTCAAGAACAAAAACCTCTCTTTTTAGGGTTTTTGGGATTTTTCTCAAAGATCTTTTGATTTATGAAAGTTTGAGTTTAATTCTTGTGTTCTTTCTTTAATCTTTCATCTTCCTAATCTCTAATCATGATTAACATCACATTTTTCACAAGATTTGGTGTGTTCCTCATGATTAGTGAGTATGACCTTCTTGGATCATTTGTGTTTGGTAGATTAGGGGGATTCTAGGTTGATTCTTGATGTCTAGGGTTTAATTAACTTGTTTGCTTTCTTATTTAGAGGTTTTAATTCTAGATTATACTTGAGAAAGCTAATCTAGAGCTAAGGGCATTTCATGCACACTAAGTGTTTGATGAAATGCCTCTTGAACTAAATAAGATATTTTTATACCTAGCTCATGAGAGTGAATGTCTAGGGTGAATTTTAGTTAATGGAACTTGCGTTTAATGTTTGATAATTAAATTTTGACAAATGAGAGTTTTTTCTTGAATTTATAATTAGTGAAATTATTAGTGCTAAGAGATTAGATTAATATTGATTAGTGTTCTAGGCTTAAAGAAATGCACTTATATGATTGTTTAGACATCATTTATTAGCTTGGATTCCCCCAAATCAATTGACTTGCCCAAAGATCTTCCTTTAATCATTGTCTTAACCTCTTTTAGTGTCTTATTCTTGTTTGTTTGTTTTAATTTGAACCATTAGGTTGCTAGATAATCAAAACCACCTTTGTTTGCTTAGTTTAAGTCATTTCTTGCATTCCTAATATGTTGTTCTTTGTGCCTCCTTGGATTGATCCCCAAGTTCTACAACGATATCATTTGGGTAATTGGTTTGGATACACACAATTATCTTACTATCAATTTGGCGCCGTTTCCGGGGAGGCTATAGCAATAACCATTAGGATTTTGATTTTGCTTGAGACTAAGCTTTTATTTTCACTATGTTAATGCATATCACTAAGAGTATGCATCTCGTTGAGATGATGAATTTTCTTTTATTTATTGTTACTGACTTGTCTTCCTTAGCTCTTTTGTGCTTTCAAAGGTACCAAGATCAATGGAAGAGACATGGGAAGACAAGATCAATTGAGGTGTTTGAGGTGGTCAATCGAAAAGTCATTCTTGAAGATCTTCAACCTCAAGAGATGGACAACCAAGGTAGCATCTCTCAAGCTCCAAAAACTCAAGAAATGACACAACTTCAAGGAAAGCCACGTCCTCAAGTGTTGGCATCAAGTTCGACCCAAGCTCCAAGGGACAAGCCAACGGTTGGAAGCTTTGACACTCCTTGTTGTCGTGGATTGAGGTATGGTGTCCACCCTCCTCCAATTAAAGCCAAGGCTTATGAGATCAAAGCAAGCTTGGTTAGAATTATTCAAGAGTCTAGGTTCTTGGGGACGAAGGAGGAGAATCCTTATTAGGAGAATCCTTATGATCATTTGGACTCGTTTGAGAGATTGTGTGACACAATTAGGATTAAAGGAGTGCCCCATGAGTGTATCAAGCTCATCTTGTTTCCGTTTTCTCTTGGAGAAAAGGCAAGCCGATGGGAGAGAGCATTACCTTCCCACTTGGTCAAGTCTTGGGATGATGGCAAAGAGATCTTCCTTAACAAGTTCTATCCCATCCAAAGAATGATCAAAACTAGGAAGGACATCTTGAGCTTCAAGCAAGGCACACATGAGAGTTTCGATGATGCGTGGGGAAGACTCAAGGGATACACTCGAGATTGTCCCCATCATGGGTTCAAGAAAGGAGCCATTCTTAGCATCTTCTATTGGGGAGTTAACCAAGAGCACAAATGGATGTTGGATGCCGCTAGCAAAGGGCGTTTTGCAAACGTCACCGTCGAGCAAGGAAAGCTACTTGTTGAGAACTTTTCTAAGAGTCTTGAAAGCTATGTGGAGAGGAATGATAAGACCCCTCTTGAAAGCTATGTGGAGAGTCTTTATTCTTTCCCTCATTTGAGATTAAGGAAAATGATGAGCAAGGGAAGAATGCTAAGAATGTAAAAGACATGAGTGGTTGTGAGAAGATAGAAAAAGCTTTACCCCCAAAAGCTCGTATGAAGAAGATAGAATCCCATGACAAGAATGCTTTGGGTTATGGTAATGTTGAAGAAGCATTAGTGATACGTACTCAAACTCGTCTCACACGAACCGGAGGTCGATGGTCGAGAGTTTGGGTCGAGAGTTTGGGTCGAGAGGATTGTGTTGTAGAAGCTGGACTAAGGTCTCTCTCTCTTCAGCCAACGGGATAAGATGGATGATGCTAGTGGGGCGATGAGAACCACAAGAGAGGCGACGGTATCTTGATACTTCAAGGGTTTTCCCTAAGTATCGGACTCAATCACGATCTAGAGAGAAGAAACATTTTTGTGAAGAACAAAAACTTGGGAATAAAATTCTTAATGTCTGCGTGACCAGCAAAGACAAAGCCTTAGGGTTTTTAAAGAAGGCACACGCCCAAAAGAAAAGGAATAAATCGAAAAAGAAATAACAAGACGGGTCCTTAACAATTTAAGCCCGTTTACAAAAGAAATAAAAAGACTAAGAAAAATAGAAGTGAGGCCTCGTGTGCTTGGTCTTCAAGGCTTACAGAGAGTCATTAATTGGGCCAATAATATTGCAAGCCGTTTGGCCTCGGTAAAAACCCATCTTCGCAAAACCCAGTGGAATAAAAACGAAGGTTGGGAAAAGAGCACCAAACGACTTACAAACCCAACTAATGACCTTCCTTGGGCCTAAGTCGTCTCTGGTGAAGTGAAATCGACCTTAGATAAGTGGGCCACGAACCTGGGCTTGATGAGTGGCCAGTTAACGTTATCGGCCAGCAAAGGATCCAGCCGATATGTCTTCAGTGTTTGGACGTTATGGTCCGAATGGTAAGGAGTCTTGGGCTGATCTCTTGTGTTCTGGAAACTAGACTCAAAGAGCTTCAAATCCATATGTGTATCGCCTTCTGGATCGTTCGGGATCATGAGTGTATCCTGCTTGAAAGAATCGGCTCAATAACTGCTCGTTAACGGGCTTAGCGGCCTAGTGTCCGTTTTGAAGAAACCTTCTGATCCGAGCTGGTCCATGAACATGTTGAACTTCTTTTCCATGTCCCTGCTCCTGGTTCTAGTCACTGGTCCACTTGGAAATGTGGTGCTTGTATGACTTGGGTCGTTGACTCGATGTCCTCATCACTCCCTCCCTCTTCATGAGGTTTTCACCCCAAAACGTCATCACCTGCATCAAAGTCAGAAACATTGAATGTAGCAGACACCTTAAGCCACCTGGGAGTTCTAGCTTGTAGGCGTTGTCATTGATTTTCTGCAAGATTTTGAATGGGCCGTCTCCGCGAGGCGATAGCCTCGATTTGCGTTGGTCTGGGAATCGGTCCGGTCTCATGTGCAACCACACCCATTCTCCAACGTCAAAAGACACGTTCTTCCTGCCCTTGTGGGCATGCTTTAAACGTTCGGCATTGGTCCTTTCGAGCTGATCTTTGACCGATTTGTGTAGCTTTTTCACTTCGTCGACCTTCTTTGCTCCGTCGAGGTTTAAGAACTCCGTTTGAGGTAGAGGCTTAAGATCCAATGGCGTTTGTTGATTAAATCCATATGCGACCTTAAAAGGAGACAAATGAGTATCAATATGGACAGCTCTATTATAAGCAAACTCGACAAAAGATAAAGCTTCAAGCCAAGTTTTAAGGTTTCTCCCAATCGTTGCTCGAACCAACGTTCCAAGTGTTCGATTAACGACTTCAGTTTGGCCATCGGTTTGTGGATGGCAGGTCGTGGAGAAGAGCAGCTTTGTTCCTAACTTCTTCCAGAGGGTTCTCCAAAAGTGGCTCAGGAACTTGGTGTCGCGATCCGAGACGATCGTCCTCGGGACTCCATGTAGTCGGACAATCTCCTTGAAAAAGAGGTTCGCGGTTTGTGTAGCATCGTTTGTCTTGGCACATGGAATGAAGTGTGCCATCTTCGAGAATCGATCCACCACGACAAAGATGGAGTCCTTGTGCCTGATCTTAGGCAAACCTAGCACAAAGTCCATATAAATATCAATCCATGGTAAAGTAGGAATCGGTAAAGGAAGATACAAATCGTGCGGGTGAACCCGAGACTTGGCTTTTTTGCAAGTGATACATCTTGCACATAAAGTTTCGACTGACTTCTTAAGGTGTGGCCAAAAGAAGTGCTCCCTCAGCATGGCAAGAGTCCTCTCAACGCCAAAATGACCCATGAGGCCTCCTCCATGAGCTTCTCGGACAATAAGCTCTCTTAACAAACATTGCGGGATGCATAGGCGTTTATCATTAAAAAGATAGCCGTCATGGACATAGTAATAAACGTGGGCTCCCTTTCCATGGTTTTTGTATATCTCTGCAAAATCAACATTAGATTCATATAATGGAATAATCATTTCAAATCCAAGAACATTGGCTTCCATGGTCGATATTAGCGCATATCTCCGAGATAGGGCATCGGCCACCACATTATCTTTTCCCTTCTTGTACTTGATCACATGGGGGGAACGTCTCTAGAAACTCCAGCCAGTTAACATGCCTCCTCTTGAGATTAGTCTGACCCCTAAGATGCTTCAAAGTCTCATGGTCCGTGTGGATGACACACTCCTTCGAGAGTAGATAATGCTGCCACGTCTCCATTGCTCGGACTAAGGCGTAGAGCTCCTTGTCATATGTAGGATAGTTGAGGGTGGCTCCACTTAGTTTCTCACTGAAGTAAGCAAAAGGTTTACCTCCTTGAGTAAGCACAGCACCGATCCCTAAACCTGAGGCATCACACTCAATTTCAAACGTTTTAGGGAAGTGGGATAAAGTTAAAACGGGAGCATGAGTCAAACGATCCTTTAGGCCTGTGAAGGCCTCTTCTTGGGCTTCTCCCCACTTGAAGGCCACGTCCTTCTTGATTATGGCAGTGAGAGGTGCAGCATGAGTGCTGAAGTCCTTCACGAACCGTCGGTAAAAGTTATCCAACCCGTGAAAGCTTCAGACTTGGCTAATGGTCTTTGGCGTTGGCCATTCTTGGATGGTTTGAAACTTCTCCTGGTCCACTCTAAGTCCCTGTGAACTCACAACAAAACCTAAAAATACAAGCTCATTAGCGCAAAATGTGCACTTCTTCATGTTGGCGTAAAGACCTTCTCGTTGAAGCGTCTTAAGGATTTGTTCTAAATGAGATAAATGTTCAGCTAGAGTTCGACTATAAATGAGAATATCATCGAAGTATACCACTACAAACTTACTAATGTAGGGTCTAAGAACCTCATTCATGAGTTGCATGAAGGTACTTGGCGCGTTAGTTAGCCCGAAAGGCATAACTAGCCATTCGTAGAGGCCTTGCTTCGTCTTGAAGGCCGTCTTCCATTCGTCGCCTTCTCTCATTCACACTTGATGGTATCCACTCCTGAGATCGATTTTGGAAAACAAATTAGAACAAGAGAGCTCATCAAGCATGTCATCTAACCTCGGTATCAGATGTCGGTATTTGATCGTTATGTTGTTGATCGCGCGACAATCCACGCACATCCTCCACGTTCCATCCTCCATGTTCCATCCTTCTTTGGAACCAAATGGACTGGAACGGCACATGGACTAAGACTCTCACGAACATAGCCTTTGTCCATAAGTTCCCTCACTTGCTTTTCGAGTTCCATGGCTTCTTCCGGATTAACGCGGTATGCGGCTCGATTGGGCAATGGGGCTCCGGGCAGGAAATCGATCTGGTGCTCTATTCCTCTTATGGGAGGTAAGCCAGGAGGTATCTCATCAGGAAACACATCAGCAAATCGGTCCAAGAGTTGAGTAACTTTAGTAGGAAGTTGTTGCTCCAACACACTAGAACCTGCACTTAAAGTCTCCTTAAAGATCATTAGTAATACCGGTTCCTTGCAAGTGATTGTCTTGGAAATATAAATAGGCTTGATAAACAAGTTTTTCCTGGTCGAGACATCTTTCTCTTTTAACATTTTAACTTGTAATTCGTGTAGTTGAGTAGGTGTAAGAGGTGTTAAATTATACTTCTTTTTATCACGCACAAACGAATACATATTACTTCGGCCATGGTGAATGGCGTCCTTAGATGGAAAGCTGGTAGGAGTTTGGGTCTTGGCTTGGTTCTGGTCCCATGTTTGGTTACTTCTTGTCCACCCAGTAGCATAGGACTTCTTCTTCAAGTGTTGCTCAGCTTGGATGGCATGGTGTAAGATGTCCTTCAAGTCGTGGTATGGAAGCTTCTCCACTTTGTGACTTAGCCGTTCATTGTGTCCGTCTAAGAACTGAGCCAGGAGGGTCTCATTTTCTTCATCAAGCTCTAGACGGTTCCTTAGGTGCTCGAACTCTTCAAAATATTCCTCCACACTCCTAGTCCCTTGGGTTAATTTTCGAAACTTCTTTTGGAGGTCTCGGTGATAGTAAGCGGGGATGTATATTTTATTCATAAGCTGCCTCATCTCTCGCCAAGTAAGGAGTTGAGGAGATCGGTTCCTTCTTCGGTCAGAAAACTCACGATCCCACCATGAGAGAGCATGGTCCGTGAGTTGAGCTAAGGCTAATGCTAGCCTCTTTTGCTCGTTGTTGTCATAATAGGCGAATATATGCTCCATTCGTTGCTCCCATTCCAAGTAGGCTTCGGGATCTACTCGGCCAGCAAAGGTTGGGGCCTTTAGCTTCATGTCCGTGGAGTGGTGCTTCTGAAATTCACCTTCGGCCTCTTCAAAACCGTTGTGCCTCGGTCCTCTTCTCCTCACTTGAGGTCGTGGTGGTTCCTCCTCTGGATCAAGGTCGGCTCCTTGGTTTTATTCAAGGTTATTGGCTCGTTGCCTCGGTTGGTGATTGTTGTTGGCTTGAGGCTGCTCCATATGATCAAGCCTTTGGACTACTCTCTGGAGCTGTTGTTGCATAGCCGTGATGGCTTGCATGAGAATGGCATTAGGGTCTTGCGGTACACCATTGTTTTCCATGGTTTCTCCTTGAAAAAAAATTTCACAAAGTGTGTCAATGGAGCTCAAATAAATCGACAAAGACAAGTAACAAGGTAAAAACAAAAAATTCTCAAATCTAAAAGGGAAAAATTGTAAAACTAAATCACTCTTTTTTTTTTTGAATAACTTAACAAAAAGGAAAAAGCAAAAATCGAAAACTATAATATATGGTTCTTTTCTATTTTTTTTTTTTTTTGATTAATCTAGCAACCTAAACAAGAACAAAACAAATACAGAAAAATTAAAAGATGATAAGGGAATGTTTACACCTTAGATTCAGGAGCTTTTTAAGCTCTTATACCAAAATGATACGTACTCAAACCCGTCTCACACGAACCGGAGGTCGATGGTCGAGAGTTTGGGTCGAGAGATTTGTGTTGTAGAATCTGGACTAAGGTCTCTTTCTTCTGCCAACGGGATAAGATGGATGATGCTGGTGGGGCGATGAGAACCACAAGAGAGGCGACGGTCTCTTGATACTTCAAGGGTTTTCCCTAAGGATCGGACTCACTCACGATCTAGAGAGAAGAAACGTTTTTGTGAAGAACAAAAACTTGGGAATAAAATTCTTAATGTCTGCGTGACCAGCAAAGACAAAGCCTTAAGGTTTTTAAAGAAGGCACACGCCCAAAAGAAAAGGAATAAATCGAAAAAGAAATAACAAGACGGGTGCTTAACAATTTAGCCCCGTTTACAAAAGAAATAAAAAGACTAAGAAAAATAGAAGTGAGGCCTCGTGTTCTTGGTCTTCAAGGCTTACATAGAGTCATTAATTGGGCCAATTATTTAGCAAGCCGTTTGGCCTCGGTAAAAACCCATCTTCGCAAAACCCAGTGGATAAAAACGAAGGTTGGGAAAAGAGCACCAAACGACTTACAAACCCAACTAATGACCTTCCTTGGGCCTAAGTCATCTCTGGTGAAGTGAAATCGACCTTAGATAAGTGGGCCACGAACCTGGGCTTAATGAGTGGCCACTTAGCGTTATCGGCCAGCAAAGAATCCAGCCGATATTTCTTCAGTGTTTGGACGTTCTGGTCCGAATGTTAAGGAGTCTTGGGATGATCTCTAGTGTTCTGGAAACTAGACTCAAAGAGCTTCAAATCCATATGTGGATCGCCCTCTGGATCATACGGGATCATGAGTGGATCCTGCTTGAAAGAATCGGCCCAATAACTGCTCGTTAACGGGCTTAGCGGCCTAGTGTCCATTTTGAAGAAACCTTCTGATCCGAGCTGGTCCATGAACATGTTGAATTTCTTTTCCATGTCCCTGCTCCTAGTGCTAGTCACTGGTCCACTTGGAACTAGTGGTGCTTGTATGACTTGGGTCGTTGACTCGATGTCCTCATCATTTAGCATTAGATGGAGCTTGCTTGGAATCTCTTTTCTCTACCACAATGGGGAGAGAGAAAGAAAGTACCAATGATCAACAGAAGAGTGAAAGCACTAAGTTCAAGAAGAAGAAACCCAATGGCAACCACCCTCCCACACTTGAACCATCTTCTCACACAATGAAACTCATACCTTGGATGTATGACGATGTAGCCATTCATTACAAGGTGAAGTGTAAGGGAAGATGTAAGCCATTTGCAAAGGTTAAAGCGCTTCTCACCACCGAACTTAAGGAGAAAGGTTCAAAGGGTCTTCAAGAGGTCATGAGCAAGGTGCTCAAGCTCGAGCTCAAAGATCCACCATGGAGTGCTCACACTCCCCTCTCACCCGCCTAAAAGGGTAACCAAAGTCAAACTTAGTGACTTTAAACAAAGTGCTCTTGGGAGACACCCCAAGCTTATCCTTGTACATACTCTCTTGTAGTGTGTGTAGTCCTTCAGCCAATGCCAAACTTGACGTATCAACCTGATCCTGCATCTCTGTATACCGCAAAGACCGTTTTGATGGCTATCCTCACTTCTCCAATTCCTCTAACTCCAAGAACACCTGAAAATGACTCAAGCAAGTCAAAAATAATGCAAAGACAACCTAGGATATCTAAAATGCAATGAGACTCAAGTTGGACCTAAATGCATGAAAATATCCCAAAACTATACAAATTAATTGGAACTAATAACCTATGAAACTAAACATTAAAAATATACAAAATATGGTGTTATCAACTCCCCTGGACATGCTTTTTGCTTGTCCTCAAGCAAACAAGAAATGACAAACCGAAAGAGAGGTCTAAACGTGGGGACTCAAAACCAAAATAACGTAATAAGCATTCGATATGATCACCTTGAATAATACTAGCATGTTGCAAAAACAAACACTTAATCCACTCTAACTCATTCAAGGCTTATCGCAACTCCTAATCTTTTCCCTTAACAACAATGCCTCATGCCTACAAGTTCTCTTCTCAACCAACCCTCACATTCATTTGATCTTTCTTAAAGTGCGGTCTCACAAATGGGCAAGTGATATATCATTGTTTTTACCCCTTTTTAGCCATGATATAAGCCTTTTTATAGAGTATTTCTAGTGTTTTCGTAGTGTTTTAGAGTCTTTTCAGGTATAACACGTTTGGAGCATAATTGGAGATATTGGAGTTTTTTGGAGCAAAGATGAAGTTCGTGCACCTGAGACCCGATTTGAAGCTCGAGCATCGATCGATACACTTATGGTATCGGTCGATGCTAACCTCAGAAGCAGACACGACTCGCAATTTAAGAAGAATGGAGATTTTGCTCTCAAGTCCAGAAGACTTTATTATTTACAATTAAATCCAAAACGTGTTTAGCAGTATTTATTTAGGTTTTACAGCCACTTTGGCCTTCACGCTTTATTCTATTCTATTCTGATTTTAGAGAGAGAGCTTTGTGAGGGAGACAAGTAAGAACTATGTTCGTTAGAGAGAAGATTTCGAACCCTCTTGTTACTCTTTTCTTATTGTTTAATTTAATGATCTATTCATTTATGTTTATTGTTTCATTCTCCATGTCTGAGTAGATCCACCTTAGGTTTAGGGTTTTCTCATAGGGATTTCTCTGATTGCTGGTAATTGATTAGTTAGGATTCACCATCTGAATTAGTTATTCACCATAGGTTGTTCTGACTGATTGGTTATCTGCATTCATTGATTTCCTGAGAAATACCTTGGGCCTATATTCTCCCCATCGATTTTACAACTCTTTTATTGGTTATTGCTTTGTTTCAACTGAATTGCTTAGCTTTATTCGAAACTATTTGGTATATTGTGTGATTTTCTTGAGTCTTTGTAGTTCGACCCTTAAATATACTGCAACTACAACTTAGTACTTTTAGGGTATTAAATTTGAGCTTATCAAATTTTGGCGCCGTTGCCGGGGACTCTAAAAATCGCCATTAGATTTTAGCTATCGAGTTTATACTAAGTTCGTCGGTATCGATCGATACTCCTCCTATATCGGTTGATACTCGTCGTGTTGTTTTTGATTTTTGGTCACTTACGTGTCTTGTCTTTTGTGTTTCATGTGTATGCCCACTCGCAAAACCCGGAGGAACAAGCGCACTGAGCTACTTAATCTTTCCAACAAAGAGCTCGCAAACTTGAACGTGCAAACAGAAAAACAAAGCAACCAGCAGAGATGAATAACCCAGTGGTGTTAACTCGTGATGAAGCTGGAGCTTTGAGAGACCAAGAGGGTCAACTTTGCAATGAGAGAGGGTAGTGACTTGATGAAGCTGGAAACGTCGTTGTCCATGCAGCTGTTGTGAATGTTGGGAATGTTGCGGTTGATCGTGGTAGAACGATTGGTGAATACAACATGCCTGAACAGTTCTATGCCAATCGATCAGCGATTCGCCCTCTTGCTTTTCAGAGGAATGACTTTGAGCTGAAACCTGCATACTTCACTCTTGTGGGTCAGCATCCTTTTCATGGTCTTTCTCATGAACACCCTATGGATCACATTGAGAAGTTTGAGGATTTGGTCACTAGCATCAAAAACAATGGAGTGTCCAATGATTTCCTTTTCTCTAAGCTCTTCCCATACTCTCTTGGTGGAGATGCAACTTATTGGCTTAAGCAGTTGCCCCCTGGATCACTGACTACTTGGGAGGAGACTAAGAATACTTTCCTGAACAATTTCTATGATGATGCCAGATCCGAGGAGCTCATGAATAAGATCTTCTAGTTCTCTCAGTGAGCGACTCCAATATTTTAGTGTAGGACTGTCATTACATTCATTTTGACCAATCATCCCGTAACATATCCCTTATCTTTGCGGTTGTCATTCTTGATACGACTTGCGCTAGTTTTATGACCAACCTTGTCACGCATGTGACACTTTCCCAAGAACTTTATTGCACCATTTCGCTTCATAAAGCTAATAGAGGCTTTCAGAGAATTTTTTCTTCTCCCATTGTCCTTGTGAACAACACCATTAGCAATTTGTTCAAACTGAACACCATCTGCCTTGCGGTTTTGAGACTCAATTCGCAGCTTGACTATCAAGTCTTCAAGGGATATTGCATTCCGCTTGTTCCATGATGGGTTTTGAATCCACCATTTCAAAGTCTAGAAATTTCGCAATTGCGAATTTCTCACAGCCTGCGTCTTTAGACTTATACTTCTTCTCTAAGGCAACCCAAAGTTCCTTTGAAGTGTTGACCGTATTGTAAACAGTGTACAACAAGTCTATCAGACGACTTAGAATCAAGCCTTTGCACAAAGAATCTCTTTGGTGCTGTTCTCAGTATTTATTGTCATTCCGCGAAGATAAAATAAACACAACCTCTAATCAATAATGATTTAATTAGACAAATAATTAAATCACAAGAGTTTCGATACGAAATTAAATCGTAATTTAGAACCCGCTAAAAGCACGTTCTGAATCGAACCTCTTCAGAGCGTTCTGATTCGAACCTCCTCAGAGCGTTCTGATTCGAACCTCCTCAGAGCGTTCTGATTTGAACCTCCGCAGAGCGTTCTTCAAACCGTTCTCCAATGTGTTTGATGTTAGGCGTTCGCAAACTCTAACCCGGTCGATACAAAATTTCAGAGAATCTGAAATCGATCGATGCACACACGGTGTCGATCGATACAAGAGAATTTTGCACAGACTCGATCGATGCGACTGTAGGTATCGATCGATGCAAGTGAATTTTGCACACTATCGATCGATGCTATTGTAGGTGTCGGTCGATGCAGAACACAATGTCGATCGATGCTGAACAAGTGTCGATCGATACACAACAAGTGTCGATCGATACAAACCCATATCGGTTGATGCAAAGTAATTTTGCACAGTATCGATCGATGCACACTCGGTGTCGACCGATACAAAATTTCAGAGACTTAAATCGATCGATGCACACTCGGTGTCGATCGATGCTCCCTTGGTGTCGATCGATGCTCCCTTGGTGTTGATCGCAATCGAACCAAATTTGAACCACCTCGTGCGTTCGTTATTTACACCGTTTATTAATCGCAATTAATAACGGTTGTAAAAGACGTTTAATGCAATACTGCTTCTACTACACGTTTCAAGTTGCTAAAGAAGCGTTTTGATAACGTTTGAGTATCACTAGCAGTGGAACGTCTTTTATAAAATAATTAAATAAACAAAAATTGCTTCTACTACATGTTTCAAATTGCTAAATTAGCGTTTGATAACGTTTGAGTATCATCAGCAGTAGAAGAATCGGTTTATAAATCGTTTGAAAACACGTTTATTTACTCGCGATTAAAGATCCGATTGAAGTAATAAAACAAAAATCGGATCTTCTTTGAGTTAAGATTGTAGGACCAAAAATTCGCACAATAGACATGATTAGATTTAATTACGAATACATAAATAAACTTTAAGGAAACATGAGATTTATAAAGCGATGATACATAAATAAATCAATGGAGGCGAGATGAATCTCTTTCCTTAACTCAAAGAATCTCCCGTAGTGCGACGGTTTATAATAGATCAATGAGTCCCAGGATACAACCAAAGGAATCTGTTATCGCAAGCACTCGATAACAGATCTGTCGAACATTATACTACGATACTCTCGAATAACATCTTACTCTAAACAGTAGGGAATTGAAGGAACTTTTGCTAGAAAATTTTGGATGTGTTTTTAGTGTTTTTTAATCGGATGATTTCTCTAAAGAAAATCGATGGGTATATATAGAAGAGAGGCTAGGTTTTTTCGCAGACTTGATTAACAAGTACAGAATATTCTAGAAGGCTGCGACTTAAAATCGGCCAAAAAATCAATTGCTCGATCTAAAGCCCAATGACCGTCAAGCATCGATCGATACCTATAAGAGTCCTAAGAGCCATATAAAATTGCAACGAGCCACCAGACACGGCAGCGGTGGTGGTGCACGCGTGTGGTCTTTTCTTCTCTCTTGTTGTTAGTCATTTAAACCAATGACAAAACCACTATATATATATTTAAGAGAAAACATTTTTCAACTAGTAATGTGGGACTTTTGCTCTTCCCACAAATAGTTATAGCCAATGAAAACATTTTATTTGAATGGGCTTAACTAATTTTTTTCACACAAACACAATTTTATCAAGCCCACAAGTTTTGATAAAAAATTTGTTCCAACACTTCTAAAAGCCTGAGCCAAAATTTTTTCACTTCATCGATGCAATTGATGTTTACAGGGCTTGATTAATCATTCATATCTGACAAATGAACTCATGTGCTTGAAAGTAATGATATCTCTCTCCCCAGTTATAAGTTAATAAATAAGAGCATAAAAAGATGAAATTATTTTCTTCTGAGTATAGGGTTAGGAAAATTTCCAGCGATCCCATTATTCTACTTGGAAAAAATGATCACACAAAGATTGGAAGCGAGCAAAGCAGAAGTTCGTGCAGCTGAGTACCCGATTTGAAGCTCGAGCATCGATCGATACACTTATGGTATCGGTCGATGCTAAGCTCAGAAGCAGACACGACTCGCGATTTAAGAAGAATAGAGATTTTGCTCTCAACTCCAGAAGACTTTATTAATTACAATTAAATCCAAAACGTGTTTAGCAGTATTTATTTAGATTTTACAGCCACTTTGGCCTTCACGCTTTATTCTATTCTGGTTTTAGAGAGAGAGTTTTGTGAGGGAGACAAGTCAGAACTATGTTCGTTAGAAAGAAGATTTCAAATCCTCTTGTTACTCTTTTCTTATTGTTTAATTTAATGATCTATTTAGTTATGTTGATTGTTTCATTCTCCATGTCTGAGTAGATCCACCTTAGGTTTATGGCATTCTCATCGGGATTTCTCTGATTGATGGTAATTGATTAGTTAGGATTCACCATCTGAATTAGTTCTTCACCATAGGTTGTTCTCAAAGCTAATTCTGGCCTAATCACCTAGAACTTAGTTAATCAATTAGGCACGACAGTGCAATTGAGTAATTTGAGAGAACCTAGGGTGGGCAAATTAATTATTCGCATAGAGATTTAGTTTAGTTGATTTGTGAACATATCAAACTCGATATTAAAGCTGATTTATTCTTAGGAATTTGCAAATAGATTTTGGATTCTGAAGTTTAGATTTAGATAATTCTCGCAATGACAGTTGGTTAATTATAACTTAGTGATTTGAGTTCAAGAACCGCGCTAAATCTGAATTATGACTGATTGGTTATCTGCATTCATTGATTTCCTGCGAAATACCCTGGGCCTATATTCTCCCCATCGATTTTACAACTTTTTTTTTGGTTATTTCTTTTGTTTCAACTGAATTGCTTAGCTTGATTCGAAACTATTTGGTCTATTGTGTGATTTTCTTGAGTCTTTGTGGTTCGACCCCTAAATATACTGTAACTACAGCTTACTACTTTTAGGGTATTATATTTGAGCTTATCAGCAAGTGATCAAGTGCAATCGGTTTGGAAGAAAAGTCTTTTGGCACTAGTTAATGTGAGTGCAAGGAGGTTCATTCTCGTTTTGGGTGACTTACTCTCAAGAAATACGAATGCTATATGTTATGCAAAAGCAAGGAATACTAGAAACAATTTATGCATACAAAGTTAAGCTCACATTGTTCTACCCTCTTAGCAAAGCATTCTACCCGAATGGTGATTCCATTTCCTTTTCTTATCTTACTTCATTGAAGTTTATTAAACCCCAAAGCCCTTTTGGCTAAATCAAACTCTCTTTCTAACCCCCTTTTCTTTTCCAAACTCAAAACTCCTAGAGACATTTTTAATCGACCCCTTTCTTTTCTTCTTACTCTCCCTAAACTTTTTATTCTATCCCTTTTTCAAACATGGAGAGTGTTTTACTTTTCCTTTCCTATGGTCTGTCTTTTCAGTACTTCTCTAGAGTTTGCTTTTTCAACCAATGATTATTTCTCTAGCATTTCTCATCTCACTTTTATGAGCTCATGTTCCTCAAACCCAATACCATTCATTCCATTGATCCCCATCCTAATGCTAGGCTTTTTCTTTAAACAACTTAGACTAGCTAAAAATTGATGAGGACATCGATACAAGCTCAGTTGGATCCGAAGAAGAAGCTGCCCATATAGCAACTATGGAACAAACACCAAGAACAAGATCAGGAACAAGACGTGTGAGAGAGCAGTTTATCAAGTCAATGAAAAGCCTCATCACAAAAGAAGTGCAAGAGGACGTGCAAGAACTACACAAGACTCATACATCACCATTCTTGCCGGTTCTTCAAGGAAACAAAGAATTCGCTATCTTCACCATTACCAAGCAAATTCAAGAGGCCCAAAGAAGTCACTAAATGGGTATGTGCTCCATTTGTGCTCTTTTTCCCTTGACCAAGTTTTGTCCCAATGGGTTTTCTTGGTAAGGTTTTTAATGAGGCAAATGGTTCACATTATCATTGGCCCATTTAGTTGATTTTCCTCAAGCCCAGCAACAAAGGATTCGAACATGGAGAGTTCAAGAGCCAATTTCGAATTTCAAGCTATGTTTTAATGTTGTCTCTTTCTCTCTCCTTCATGCAGACTTGTTGCTTCTCTTTTTATGTATTTTGTAACTCATTTTCGAACCCTAAGTTTTTGTTGAGTAATTTTGAGAGTTTCTCTCTTTGATATTTCTGTGAAAGAAATATTTGTCTTCTAAACTTATTGTGTGCGATTCCTTGAAGCTTAGAGTGTATCAGACTTATCATAGATCCTTTCACCTATCTGTGTGGCGTCTCTCGATTCCCCCTCTATCCATTTCACCCACTTGAATCTGTTGAGAGTCACCTTAGTCCAGCAACAACTTCACCATCGATTCACTACACTTAATCATCACCTCTTTCGAATCTGTTGAGAGTGACCTTAGTCCAGCAACAGTTTCTCCATCCATCTATCCTTTAGGCTCCAACTCGTTTGGTTCCTATATCATCTGGTATCAGAGCTTAAACGCTCCTAATCAGGTTTATCTATTCCTTTTGTTTCAGTTCATTGCGTTTTATTTCATTGTTGTTGCATATATCGTAAGAAAAACCCCTAAAATATTTCGTTTTTGTTCATCTGTTGTATGTGATTTGTTAGACCTGTTGTAGATCTATCCTGTTTGCATCATAAACAACTAGATCTAAGTGTTGTTAATCCCCTGCCCATGATGTTCATCTTGTTTCATTTCTGTCTCTTAGACTTCCTTGAAACAGATCGGCTGCAACGATTTTTCCCCTTGTTCTATTTGTGTCTTTTCAACTTTCTTTGCATTTGATCTATTTGTTGAGTTGAGAGACAGGAGAGTTTAGTGATTATGGGAGAACCAGGAGACGTGAACATAGCTCAGTTGCTTGCTGCTCTTCAAACGCAAATGCAGACACAATTTCAAACCCTTGGAGAACGCATAAATCACATAGAACAACCACCACCAGCATGCACAGGTCCCATTAGAAATGTGAATCCCCAAAGAGCAAACCAAGATGAAGGTGCTCTTGATGATTCTTATGGTGAGCCACCAGACCCTGATCCAAGACCAAGGATACAACACAACGAACATAGAGATATCAAACTTGTAGCTCCAACTTTTGCTGGAAAAGTTAATCTCGATGCTTACCTTGATTGGGAAAGACGTATGGAGTATATCTTTGAGCATTACAACTATTCTGATCAAAGGAAGGTGTCTATAGCTGCTGCTAAACTTACTGAAAGTGCCTTAGCATGGTGGGACAGAGATGTGTCCGAAAGAAGAAGGCATAGACACGGTCAGGTCACTAATTGGGAAGATATGAGATTCGCTATGAGAAAGAGATATGTTCCTGCATACTACTATAGAGAGCTACAAAAGAAATTAAGAAAGCTCACTCAAGGATCCAAATCTGTTGAAGAATACTTCGATGAGTTCGAAATACTTAAGAACAGATTGGAAACTGAAGATTCGGAGGAGACTTTGATGGCACAGTTTGTTGATGGTCTTCAAGATCGAATTGCTAGGAAGGTTGAGAGACAGACTTATCATGATATGGATGAGTTGCTGCATCTTGCAAATCAGGTTGAACAGCACATCAAAAGGAAGACTTTAGCAACTAACCGTAGCAAGCCTACTTGGAATCAGCAACCGCAAAAGGCTTTAGACAAAGGAAAATCTATTGAAGTGGATTCCCGATTCAAGAAATCTACCCCTGAAATGTCTAAGCAAGACAAAGCAGAGCCTAGTAAGTTTCCTACTCAAAGAACTCATGATATAACTTGTTTTAAATGTCAGGGAAAAGGACATTACGCAAGGGACTGCCCAAATCAGAGAGTTATGATTCTAAGAGCTAATGGAGAATATGAGTCTCAAGACGAGGCAGAATATGAACCAGAAGAGTCAGAAGAATATGTTGTAGACTATGCTGACACCGGAGAGCTTCTAGTTACAAGGAGGGCACTCAGCGTTCTCTTTGAACCAAAAACTATTCAAAGAGAAAACATCTTCCACTCTCGTTGTACCGTAAACTCCAAGGTATGTAGTTTAATCATTGATGGTGGTTTTTGTACTAACGTAGCCAGCAAGTATTTGGTTGATAAGCTCGGTATTCCAAAAATAAAGCATCCTAGACCATACAAGCTTAAGTGGTTGAATGATGATACTGAGTTCAAGATCGCCGAACAAGTTACTATACCATTTAGCATTGGCAAGTATGCGGATCAAGTTGTGTGTGATGTGGTTCCTATGCAAGCTGGACATCTGCTCTTAGGTCGTCCATGGCAGTTCGATAAGGAAGCACTACACAATGGCCGTACTAATTACTATACCTTCGTGCACAATAACAAGAAGCACAATCTTGCACATTTAACTCCAATAGAAGTGTATGAGATGCAACAGGCTATGTCCAAAGTAAATAAGCTAAGTAAAACCAATCTTTATGTAACACCTAATATTGTTTTTAAATCACATGAACAGGTGCTACTAATGGTTTTCAAGGAAGGATTATTTTCAGGTCAAGAGAAACAGGATTTACCAGCTGCTATTCTAGAGCTTCTTGATCAGTTTAAAGATGTGTTCCCCGAAGAAATACCATCAGGATTGCCACCAATAAGAGGAATCGAGCATCAAATTGATCTAGTCCCTGGTGCACCATTGCCTAACAGAGCTGCTTATAGAGTTAATCCAGAAGAAGCAAAGGATCTGGAAAAGCAAGTTCAAGATCTGATGTCTAAAGGCTACATCCGAGAAAACTGAAGTCCTTGTGCTGTTCCTGTTCTTCTAGTGCCTAAGAAAGATGGGACTTGGAGAATGTGTGTGGACTACCGTGCAATCAACAATATCACTGTCAAATATAGGCATCCCATTCCCAGGCTTGATGACATGCTAGATGAGCTCAATGGAGCAACAATCTTCTCAAAAATCAATTTAAGAAGTGGATATCATCAGGTGAGAATGAAAGAAGGAGATGAGTGGAAAACGGCGTTTAAAACTAAACAAGGATTGTATGAATGGCTGGTTATGCCATTTGGACTCACTAACGCCCCAAGTACATTCATGAGACTCATGAACTATATCTTAAGGCCATACATCTGTAAGTTCGTAGTAGTCTATTTTGATGATATCTTGATCTATAGTACATGTCTTGAAGATCATTTGCAACATCTAGAACAGGTTCTAAAAGCGCTTCGGCTAGAAAACCTTTATGCAAACTTAAAGAAGTGTACCTTCTGCACTGATCAAGTTGTATTCTTAGGATTTTTTGTAAGTTCACAGGGTTTGAAAGTCGATGAAGAAAAGATAAAAGCGATACAAGATTGGCCAACTCCAACTACGATTGGACATGTGAGGAGTTTCCATGGATTGGCTAGATTCTACAGGATATTTGTGAAGAATTTTAGTACCGTTGCTGCACCCCTGACTTCGGTGATTAAAAAGAATGTGGAATTAAAATGGGGACAAGCACAAGAGGATGCATTCAACAATCTCAAAGACAGCCTCACACATGCACCTGTGTTGGTACTTCCTAACTTTGAGAAAACTTTTGAGATTGAATGTGATGCTTCTGGTACAGGCATAGGAGCTGTCCTAACTCAAGGAGCAAAACCAATAGCATATTTCAGTGAAAAACTCAGTGGAGCTTCACTCAACTATCCAATTTACGATAAAGAGCTATATGCTTTGGTAAGATCTCTTGAAACTTGGCAACACTATCTACTGTCCAAAGAGTTTGTTATTCATACAGATCATGAGACGCTCAAGCATCTAAGAGGACAAACTACGCTAAAGAAGAGACAGGCTAAGTGGCTTGAGTTCGTAGAAACGTTTCCCTACGTAATCAAGTACAAGAAAGGAAAGGAAAACATTGTAGCTGATGCTTTATCAAGGAGGCACGCTATAATCAGTACAATGGAGGCTAAGATCATGGGTTTTGAGCATATTAAGAGCTTATACGAAATTGATCCAGATTTTCAAGAAACCTTCAAAGAAAAAAGCAAGGCTGCTCGTGGAGCATTCTATCAACATAATGTGTTCTTGTTCAAAGATAAAAGGTTGTACATTCCTCAAGGATCAATGAGAGAGCTGCTGATTGGAGAAGCTCATGGAGGAGGCCTTATGGGACATTTTGGATGAGACAAGACTTTGAGTGTGCTTATGGAGCATTTCTACTGGCAGTACATGAAAAGAGATGTGGAGAGATTCTGTGCCAAGTGCATCACTTGCCTAAAGGCAAAATCCAGGTCACATCCTCATAGTTTATATATTCCTTTGCCTATTCCTAACCTGCCTTGGGTAGACATCTCTATGGACTTTGTTTTAGGTGTGCCAAAGATCAACCACAAGGATTCTATCTTTGTAGTTGTAGACAGGTTCTCAAAAATTGCTCATTTCATTACGTGCAACAAGACTAATGGCGCTACTCAAACTGCTGATCTCTTTTTCAAAGAAGTAGTGCGTTTACATGGAGTGCCAAGAACAATTGTATCAGATCGTGACACTAAGTTCCTAAGCCAATTCTGGAAAACTTTGTGGGGAAAGTTGGGAACCAAGTTGCTTTTCTCAACTACTTGTCACCCCCAAACAGATGGCCAAACCGAGGTAGTAAATCGTACTCTATCTACTTTTCTGAGAGCAACGGTTGGTAAGAATCTAAGGAACTGGTTATCATTCTTACCTTTCATTGAATTTGCTTATAATCATGCTATGCATTCTGGTACTAAATTTTCGCCTTTTGAGAATGTCTATGGGTTTAATCCAAAAACTCCAATAGATCTTATATCTCTATCCCGAGCTGTTTATTCTAGTGAAGGAGAAGTCAAAGCAGATTTTGTGAAGAAGCTTCATCAAAAAGTCACAAATAATCTGGAAGACAAGACCGAGAAGTACAAACAACAAGCTGATAAGCTCCGAAAGGAGGTCACATTCGAACCATGAGATTTGGTTTGGTTGCATATGAGGCATGAGAGATTTCCAGACAAGAGGAAATCCAAGCTCGCACCACGAGGAGATGGACCCTTTCAAGTGCTAGAAAAGATCAACGATAATGCTTACAAGCTTGACCTGCCAGGTGAGTTCACTATATCTCACACCTTCAATGTTACTTATTTAGCTCCTTTTTATGCAGATTTATATGTTCTGAGGTCAGAACCTTCTCAAGAGGGAGGAGATGATGAGGACATCGATACAAACTCAGTTGGATCCGAAGAAGAAGCTGCCCATATAGCAACTATGGAACAAACATCAAGAACAAGATCAGGAGCAAGACATGTGAGAGAGCAGTTTATCAATTCTATGAAAAGCCTCATCACCAAAGAAGTGCAAAAGGACGTGCAAGAACTACACAAGACTCATACAGCACCATTCTTGCCGGTTCTTCAAGGAAACAAAGAATTTGCTATCTTCACCATTACCAAGCAAATTCAAGAGGCCCAAAGAAGTAACTAAATGGGTATGTGCTTCATTTGTGCTCTTTTTCCCTTGACCAAATTTTGTCCCAATGGGTTTTCTTGGTAAGGTTTTTAATGAGGCAAATGGTTCACATTATCATTGGCCCATTTAGTTGATTTTCCTCAAGCCCAGCAACAAAGGATTCGACCATGGAGAGTTCAAGAGCCAATTTCGAATTTCAAGCTATGTTTTAAAAGGGAGAAAGGCTAATTAGTACCTCAACCAAGAACGGTGGTACTGATTACTACCCGAACTAATGAGCTGTGCTGAAACATACCCAAACCTTTCAAAATTTGAACATCCATACACGAACTATGTTTTTTTTGGCCAAATCATACATTGACTCGGAATCCGTCAGTCAACCCCGTTAAACCGTTAACGGGGATGACTCTGCTGCCACGGTGGATTCCACGTTGGAATGGTAGTTAAAACGACATCGTTTTCGGAGGAAAAAATGAAAAAAAAATTTCAACCCAGGGGAATCGAACCTGGGTTAATCGGATTTTCAGTCGGGATATACCAGCAAGCCAGAGTGTTTAATTGGTATCTAGCCCACAATAAAACCTAATGTAGAAAAGCAAATTGTTTTTTTAAACTGATAGAAAACGACATCGTATTGGTCGCGTGGATTAAAAAAAGAAGACAGCTTCGCTATTAAACTAAAACCCAGAAAGCCCAAACTGAAATATGGTTTCCGACTTCTCGATTCTCTGGTTGAAGTTGAGGGATACGATTGATTGTAAAGAAATCGAAGGCACATTCGAGTTTGGGTACTGCGAATTCAACTTCTGGGGTCTCAATTTTCTCTAAAATGAGGTAATTGTAGATTCTAGGGTTTAGGTTTTGGTTTCGATTTTTGCATTTTTTTATTGTTGTTCAATTGTTTAATCATTTGCAATATAAAATTCGTGTGTGAGACTAATTATATATTCGTTTTGTAGTGATGATATGGATTGCATGTTCCACATATATCATGGTGGAAAGTTTCAAAATCTTGAAGACGGCATGGTTTATTATGATGGTGGGTCTGTGCACGAACTTGTTACACCGGCAGAATCAGTGTTTCAAACGATGCATGTGAGTATGTATGGATAGAGGGTGTGGTACAAAATGCTGTATGAAGAGTTGAGTGAGCTTAAGATTCTATGTAATGGTAGTGGTAATTTTCAAAAGATGTGTGTAGCGTCTAAGTGGACTAGGGCTGTTGAGATTTATATGGAGCTTGATGAAGACAGTGATGGAGATGAAGTCAGAGATGGAAATGAAGTCAGAGATGGAGAAATAAATGGAGATGAAGGAAGCGAGGTAGATGGGATGTGTGAGGAGGAATCTCGTGTGGAAGCAATAGTTGCCACATTTGTCGATGAGGAGGAGAATGATTATTATGGGAAACAAACTCCTCCTACATCGGATTGTGAAGGAGCAGAAAAGGAGAAGTCTTTGTGTGATAGATGAAGAAGAGGAAGGGGAGAGCTCAAGATTATGCAAATATTTGAAAGCGTGAAAGAGTTTAGAGAGGCTGTCTTGGAGTATGCTTTAAAAGGAGGCTGGAATATCCAGTACAAACGTTGGGGAGCTATAAAATCTGATGCTAAGTGTAGTATTGAAGGTTGTAATTGGAGAATTTACTGCTCGTATGTCGACGCAGTTGCTCATTGGATGGTTAAGACGTATCAAGAAGAACATACATGTCACAAAGATGGGCGTTGCAAGATATTGACAGAGAGTGTCATTAGTGACATGTTCATCCATGAGCTAAGAGATAATCCTGAACTGAAGCCGAAAGTGATGCAAGATATAATACATGAGCGTTACAATTTAGCTCCTTCACATGATCAATGTCGAAAGGCCAAAAAGAGAGCATTGGATCTCATCGAAGACGAATATGATGAACAATATGCAAGGATAAAAGACTACAGCAATTAAATTCTTAAGTAAGCATTCGTTTCTTTGATTTTAATTCTATTACAACTTGATACACTTATTTGATTTAAATGTATCTTGTTGACTTAGGATAAATCCGGACTCCACAGCTGAGCTGCGGACAGTGATTGGACCTCATGGGAAAGAAATGTTTGATAGTTTCTACATGTGTTTTGATGGCCTTTGCAATACATGGAAGAAGTATTGTCTTCCTCTCTTTGGAATAGATGGTTGCTTCTTGAAGTCCAATAGTAAAGGTCAACTCTTGGCAGCTGTTGGAAGAGACGCAAACAATCAAATATACCCGTTTGCTTGGGCAGTTGTTCAAGTGGAGAACACCGATAGCTGGTCATGGTTCATTCAACACCTGAAGAATGATTTGGATCTGAAAAGTGGTGATGGATTCACCATCATATCCGACAGGCAAAAGGTATGTTCAATTATGATTTTGTTTTACAATTTATCATGTTTTAACGATGAATTTGTTTTACCAAGTATGTTAAAAATTTCAGGGTTTACTTAGAGCCGTTCAGGAAGAATTACCAGAGATTGAGCACCGAATGTGTGCAAGACACATCTACGGCAATATGAAGAAAGTGTATACCAAAAAGCCTCGGATAAAAGGCTTGTTTTGGCAAGTTGTGGAGAGTTTCAATAAGGCTGATTATGAGGCAAGTTTGGAGAAGATGCGGAAGTACGATGAAGGTGTCTATCAAGAATTCATGAAGAGAAACCCGGAAAATTGTAGTCGAGCTTTCTTCAAAACAACTTCTTGCTGTGAAGATGCACTCAACAATTTCTCAGAGTCTTACAACAAATCCATTGACAAGGCACGTGCAATGCCTGTGGTTCAGAGTTTAGAGACAATGAGAAGATAAGCTATGGCTAGGATAGAGCTGAGAAGGATAAAAACTGGCAAGCATAAGGGCAAACATAGTAAGAAGGTTGGTCTTGTCATCACAGAAGAGGAGAAAGAGGTGAAGTTTTGCAAGTCACTATGTGGCCGTGATCGTGTATTTGAAGTGAAAGAGAGACGGCAATCATACACGGTTAATATGAGAAAGCATACATGTATGTGTAGACGATGGGATTTAACTGGGATTCCATGCCGTCATGCGCTTCGTGTTGTATTTGACAATAAAAGACATTCAAGACTGAAGATTTGATTTCGGATTGGTATTTGACGTCCAAGTGGAAGAGTCAATATGTGGATTCCATCGAACCTGTCAATGGGATGAAGTTCTGGATAAAGAGTGGTGAGCCAACAATTGATCCACCAAAAAGAGAGACACATAAGGGTCGCAAAAAGAAACCAGAGAAAAGGCGCAAGGCAATTACCGAGTCACCAACTAAGGGTAAAAAGGTGACTGCTCATGGCCGCACAATGCATTGCTACCGCTGTAATACGCCAGGACATAACGCAAGCAAATGTCCTAATGACGGAGTCTCCTTTAAGCCAAGAAAACCCAAGAAGAGTAAGACATCAAACCAAGTTTCTGAGTCTTTCACACTTGACATTGGAGAAGGTCCTACTCAACCATCTCAGAACTTCAGAGAAGGATCAAGTAATTTGTAAACCTTACTGGTTTAGTTTTCTAAAACTTGTTTCGGCTAAATGTGTTTTCTTGTTTCGGCTAGATTGTGTTTCGGCTAAATGTGTTTCTTGTTTCGGCTAAATCTGTTTCAAGCTATTTGGTAAACCTTATTGCTTGTGCATTTTGTAAACCTTATTGCTTGTGTATTTGAAATCTCGGCTAATTGTAAACCTGGATTCATTGTGTATTTCAAATCTCGGCTGCTATTTTGTAAACCTGGAATCATTTTTTTTTGTTTGCAAATCATGAAACTGAAATAACAAATACTACAACGGGGTCCCATATTACATGAAACTCAAATTACCAGAAGTTAAATCCATCAAATTACTACAACAAACAAAGAGCTAACTATGCCCAAAAATCCAACAAGTTACTAGAATCTTAAATCCATCGAAAGAGCTAACTATGCCCAAAAATAGTAAGAAGCCATCACAACAACTCCACACATAAACATACTCTTCAAGAAGAGTATCTCTCGTACCACCGGTCTTCGTTGAGGTACCAATTAGTCTCGGGATAGATATTTTGAACGATTACCCCTCCACTATCACATTTGGAGACTCTTCCACAAAGAAACCTCTCGGCTTGGTTGAAGACTTACCTCTCAAGATCGGAGAGTGTTTTGTACCAACGGACTTTGTTGTAATGGAAATGGCACCAAACAATAAGCTTCCTCTCTTTCTTGGGACTCCATTCCTCAACACAACTGGTGCAAGCTTTTATTTCATAAACAAGAAGGTGGTTCTTAAGAACGAGGATGACAAGAAGTTTTACACAATGATTCTTTCTTCCACCGCGATTTGTGGCACTATTATTTGTGGGGACAATGAAGCACAATTCGGAAAGGTTGAGTATGTGGGCGTTTGTGCAATGGTGGGTTATGGAGAGATTGAAGAAGCCATTGCTTAAGATGGTTATTGCTTGAGATCCCTCTTCCACACCACGATGGAGAATGAGGTTGGAAATAGCAAGAGTGCAAAGAAGAAAGAGGAAGCCGGTCTTGAGGAAGTCATGAGCAAGGTCCTCAAACTTGAGCTCAAATATCCGCCTTGGAGTGCTCACACTCCTCTCTCACCCACCTAAAAAGGGTAACCAAAGTTAAACTTAGTGACTTTAAACAAAGTGCTCTTGGGAGACACCCCAAACTTATCATTGTACATACTTTTTTTTCATGTCTTTCTATGTTTTCTTGTTCTTTTTGATATTTTGTTGAATGGTAGCAAGGTTCTTGGTAGTTGCAAGGTCGTGGCAAGGAACATTGGTGTTGATGTCGAAACCTCTTCATTCATCTCCATTCATCTAGTCTCACTCCTCATTTGTAAGTAACTCTTTCCTTTTGAGTCTCTTTGCATTTTTATCTTTCGTTTTTGGTCTCTCTCATGAACTTCTTTCACACCGAGACGTTGTGATTTAAGTTTGGGGGAGGGACCGGTGTCTAATAATGTGTTTTGTGATCTTATTTTGCCTTTTGCATCTTGAGTCTCATGCATATCATGCATTTTCAATAATTTTGAAAACAAAATTTCAAATTTTGTGTATTACATATAGGATTGAGTCTAGATGCATAGCATATAAGGTAACTTTGCATGAGCATTAGGAGCAATGATAGATTTATCCTTGTAAAGTACCATATTAAGAGCTTAGTCCAATGACATTGTTGCTAGTTACTTGATGCTTTGATCTCGTATAGAAATTAAGAACGAACCATGAATTGATCTCATGTCTTATTGTTCTTACCTTGATTGAAGCAAACCTTGACTTAAATTCAACCCCATCTAAGTGATAACCTTAATTTTGACTTGTAAATATTGTGTTTATGCATTTTTGAATGAATTCGTGGATCACTTCATACATACTTGGATAAGCTTTTCCCATTCATCACTCTTGTTTATCCAAGTAGCCATATCCCATCATTGGAATGGTTTCCCCTACCCTAACCTCAACCTTCTTTCTAGCCATTGATATTCGTGTGTGATTGGTGAGGCCTTCTTTCGAGAAAACTTGGCAAAACGTGTTAGGTTCAGGGCGACAAGGAGGAATTCTCATATAGATTTAGCTCCATCATCACGGAGTTAATATAGGAATAGGCTAGATAGGTTGGCGGTTCTTGGTTTAAGTTTGGGGGAACGGTTTGGAAATTTGGTGAACGGATGTGTTTGGAATAGATTGTGGATTGGGAAAGATGAATAAGGAGAAGGGAAAAGGGGATCGAATTTATAGATTGGTTGGTGAAAAATTATAAGACTAGCTCTAAGAATAAGATAGCCTCAAGAGATCCAAAGAAAAAGAAGAAAGCCGAAAAGGCCAAAGAATCAAAGAAGAAAAAGAGGCGTGAACAAAAATAAAGAAAAATGAGAGCTAAGTCACAAAAAAGAAGCACCAAACCATGAGAACAAGGAAGAGAAAGTTGATCCCCGAATGAGAAGAAGGTGAAGTGAAAGGACCAGAAGCATGTGTGGGTTTAAGAAGGCAAATGCCTTAAGATGAAAATGGTAGCTTAGGATGTGGGCACAAACGGGTTAGAAGGCTTTAGGTTAGAGTCACTCTAGGCATTTGGGTAGATGAGAATTCTCTCTTGTATGCATAGGTTGCCTTTTACCCTTAGCATATTTTTCTAAAGTTTTCTCTTTCCTTGAGAGATCCTTGTACTTGATTACCCATGCATGATAATGAGATCATCTTCATCTCATAACTTAACCCTTAGCCAAAAGAATTCATTTGAACATGCATAAACATGATTCACGCTTATTAGACTTAATCAATGTCAAGGGGTTGGAGGATATGAAAGTTGGTGTAGGTAGAGGTTCGAATGTAAGTCATACAAGGATAAGTATGGCTAGTTACTTTTGAGATAGTTTGTTTGATTGCATCATGAAGTTTGTAACTTGGACATTGGGCTTAGATTCTTTTTATGGCACTTTTGGATTTGAGCTCCCATTTTTAGTCTTCTCCCTTTCTTTATTCTTGTTTGCTTGAGGATAAGCAAATGTTTAAGTTTAGGGGAATTGATATGTTCATATTTTGCATGCTTTAGCATACATCTCATTTAGAGTTTTGTGTCATTTGCCTGCATAATCATGGTTTTGTCTTGCATTTAGATCTCATTTAGAGATTAGGACATTTGCATTAGTTCCAGTGAGTTATTTTATGTTTTGGAATATTTTCTAGGTGATTGGAAGCAATTGGGCATATTTGGAGAGTTGGACCAAAGTAGAGTGCAAAGTCCATCCAATATGCCGGAAAGATGTAGCTAGAAGGAGGCCTTACGATCTGAGTCAGCTTCAATGATCTTCATCGAAGCTGTAGAGGAAGGACTAAGATGTCTACATCAGTTGGAATCAAGTCATTCGGACGTGTGGTTTGAGAGATATGACTGATTTACTAAACACATATCCGCATGCCGAGACAGTTTCGCTCAATACCGATTTGTTGTACCGAGGAGTGACATCGGTATTCACCAAAGTAGCAATACAAACGTCACAATTTGGTACAACATGTCGGTATTAAAACAGGGGGGAAATCCCATCAGTACCGACATGTTGCACCGATGAGTGACATCGGTATTGACCCTCAGGACTGTTTCTCACCCAAACCAGCCGAGCTCACCCGAGGTGTCTACAAGAGCTTGCCGAAGGAAGGGTATCCAATACGAATTAGCTCGGTGGTATTCATGAAAGTTGTAGCCAAGGGAGTTAGCTGACTACAAGAGGTGGTTCAAGGTCATTCAGATATGTGGTTCGTTAGATACGGCCATTTTACTGAGTGTATGTCTGTCTGGCCGAACACACCAGACATGCCTGAAAGACCTGGCTGTAAAAATGGTCTCCAATCCGAATTAGCCTCCGTGTTATTCACAACGGTTGTAGCCCAGTATGTTAGCTGTCCATAGGAGGTAGTTTGAGGCCATTCGAACATGTATTCCAGGAGATATCGTGGTTTTACCGAAGGTTCTACAACACCACCATCCGCATAAACCCATATCCAAGACCGATGTTCAGTACCAAGCTGTGACCTCGGTATTGAGCTATTCAAGACCAAATTTGACCCATTTTGAACCGGGTGGGTACCCGGTTTATCCTTGGTCGACCCGGTTCGCCCCCTTTCACTATTTTAGCTCAAAAACTCTATTTACATGGTTTATCTCTTTTCTTATCTCTTTTTCTAGGTGAAAATCGTTGGTTCTTGTGATTTGTGAGAGAGATCATACACTTTTTATGCAATCTAAAGTGTATAAGCTCTCGTAACGAACATTGTGGGATGCATAGGCGTTTATCTTTAAAAAGATAACCGTCATGGACATAGTAAGAAGCGTGGGCTTCCTTTCCATGGTTCAAGTATATCTCTGCAAAATCAACATCAGATTCATATAATGGAATAATCATTTCAAATCCAAGAACCTTGGCTTCCATGGTCGATATTAGCGCATATCTCCGAGATACGGCATCGGCCACCACATTATCTTTTCCCTTCTTGTACTTGATCACATAGGGAAACGTCTCTATAAACTCCAGCCACTTAGCATGTCTTCTCTTGAGGTTAGTCTGACCCCTAAGATGCTTCAAAGTCTCATGGTCCGTGTGGATGACACACTCCTTCGATAGTAGGTAATGCTGCCACGTCTCCACTGCTCGGACTAAGGCGTAGAGCTCCTTGTCATAAGTAGAATAGTTGAGAGTGGCTCCACTAAGTTTCTCACTGAAGTAAGCAACAGGTTTGCCTCCTTGAGTAAGCACAGCACCGATCCCTAAACATGAGGCATCACACTCAATTTCAAACGTTTTAGAGAAATCGGGTAAAGTTAAAACAGGAGCATGAGTCAAACGATCCTTTAGGCCTTTGAAGGCCTCTTCCTGGGCTTCTCCCCACTTGAATGCCATGTCCTTCTTGATGATGGCAGTTAGAGGTGCAGCAAGGGTGCTGAAGTCCTTCACAAACCGTCGGTAAAAGCTAGCCAAGCCGTGAAAGCTTCGAACTTGGCTAACGGTTGTTGGCGTAGGCCATTATTGGATGGCTTGGACCTTCTCCTGGTCCACTCTAAGTCCATGTGAACTCACAACAAAGCCTGAAAACACAAGCTCATTAGCGCAAAATGTGCACTTCTTCAAGTTGGCGTAAAGACCATCTCGTTGAAGCGTCTTAAGAATTTGTTCTAAATGAGATAAATGTTCAGCTAGAGTTCGACTATAAATGAGAATATCATTGAAGTATACCACTACAAACTTACTAATGTAGGGTCTAAGAACCTCATTCATGAGTCGCATGAAGGTACTTGGCGCGTTAGTTAGCCCGGAAGGCATAACTAGCCATTCGTAGAGGCCTTGCTTCGTCTTGAAGGTCGTCTTCCATTCGTCACCTTCTCTCATTCGTACTTGGTGTTATCCACTTCTGAGACCAATCTTGGAAAATAAATTAGAACCAGAAAGCTCATCAAGCATGTCATCTATCCTTGGTATCGGATGTCGGTATTTGATCGTTATGTTGTTGATCGCGCGACAATCCACGCACATCCTCCACGTTCCATCCTTCTTTGGCACCAAAAGGACTAGAACAGCACATGGACTAAGGCTCTCATGAACATAGCCCTTGTCCATAAGTTCTCTCACTTGCTTCTCTAGTTCCTTGGCTTCGTCCGGATTAACGCGATATGCGGCTCGATTGGGTAATGGGGGTTCGGGCACAAAATCAATCTGGTGCTCTATTCCTCTTATAGTAGGTAAGCCAGGAGGTATCTCATCAGGAAACACATCAGCAAAGCGGTCCAAGAGTTGAGTAACTTCAGTAGGAAGCTGTTGCTCCAACGCACTAGAACCTGCACTTTAAGTCTCCTTAAAGATCATTAGAAATACCGGTTCCTTGCAAGTGATTGCCTTAGAAATATAATTGGACTTGATAAACAAATTGTTCCTGGTCGATGCATCTTTTTCTTTTAACAGTTTAACTTGTAATTCGTGTACTTGAGTAGGTGTAAGAGGTGTTAAATTATACTTCTTTTTATCATGCACAAACGAATACATGTTACTTCGGCCATGGTGAATGGCGTCCTTGTCAAACTGCCAAGGTCTACCAAGAAGAAGATGGCCAGCTTGCATAGGAACAACTTCACACACAACTTCATCCGAGTACTTGCCCACATTGAATGGTACAAGCACTTGGTCCGTGACGCGTAATTCAGCCTTATCATTTAACCATCTTAGCTTATATGGGTGAGGGTGTTTAGCGCGTTCTAGACAGAGCTTAGTGACCATGTAGTCACTCGCTACATTGGTACACGACCCTCCATCAATTACCAAATTGCATACCTTGCCTCGGATGGAACATCTTGTATGAAAGATGTTGTCTCTTTGGGCTGTCTCATCAGGATGAACCGTGAGGTTCAAGGCTCGTCTTATGACCAGAGACTCACCATATTCAACCTCACAATCTACTTCTTCAGTGGCTTCTTCGGTCATTTGCACATCGGCCTCATCTTGAGACTCGTACTCACCCGAATCCAACATGATCATAACTCGGGGATTTGGGCATTCTCTAGCCATGTTTCCTCTGCCCTTGCACTTATAACATGTTATGTCACGAGTTCTATAAGTGCTTGGGTTAGAAAACTTACCTTGATTAGGCTCAGAGGCCTTAGAAGTGAACCTAGGGTCGATTTCGACCGACTTGCCCTTCTCTGCGGCCTTAGATGGAAAGCTGGTTGGAGTTTGTGTCTTGGCTCGGTTCTGGTCCCATGTTTGGTTACTCCATGTCCGTCCAGTAGCATAGGACTTCTTCTTCAAGTGTTGTTCCGCTTGAATGGCATGGTGTAAGATGTCCTTCAAGTCGTGGTATGGAAGCTTCTCCACTTTGTGACTTAGCCGTTCGTTGAGTCCGTCTAAGAACTGAGCCATGAGGGTCTCAGTGTCTTCATCAAGCTCTAGACGGTTCCTTAGGTGTTCAAACTCTTCAAAGTATTCTTCCACGCTCCTGGTCCCTTGGGATAATTTTCGGAACCTCTTTTGAAGATCTCGATGATAATAGCTCGGAACATATCGCTTCTTCATAAGCTGTCTCATCTCTCGCCAAGTGCTGACCTGAGGTGAATGGCTCCTTCTTCTGTCAGCTACCTCACGATCCCACCAAGAGAGAGCATGGTCAGTGAGTAGAGCAACGGCCAAAGCCAGCCTTCTTTGCTCGTTGTAGTCGTAGTATGCGAAGATATGCTCCATGCATTGCTCCCACTCCAAATAAGCCTCGGGATCAACTCTTCCAGCAAACGTAGGTGCCTTAGGCTTCATGTCCTGGCAGTGTTGGTGCCTTGGGAAGTCAACTTCGGCCTCCTCAAAGACGTCTTGCATCGGTCCTCTTCTCCTTACTTGCGGCTGTTCCTCTATCGGAACATCGTTCGGATCTTCGCCTAGGTTGTTGGCTCGTGGTTGTGCTCTTGGTTGAGGATTGTTGTTGGCTTGAGGCTGCTCCATATGATCAAGCCTTTGGACTACTCTCTGGAGCTGTTGTTGCATAGCCGTGATTGCTTGCATGAGAATGGCATTAGGGTCTTGCGGTACAGCATTGTTTTCCATTGTTTCTCCTTGCAAAAAAAAAACATTTCACAAAGTGTATCAATGGAGCTCCAAAAAATCGACAAAGACAAGTAATAAGGTAAGAAAAAATTTCTGAAATCTAAAAGGAAATAGCAAAAATCGAAAATCCTAATATATGGTACCTTTTTTTTTTTTTGACTAAAATTCTAAAAGGAAAAAAAATAAAATTCGACTAACTAATGATATGCTAAGTTTCTTTTTTTTTTTTGAATCTAGCAACCTAACAAGAACAAAAAAAATACAGAAAATTAAAAGATGATAAGGGAACGTTTACACCTTAGATTCAGGAGCTTTTGAAGCTCTGATACCAACATGATACGTGCTCAAGTGTTGAAGAAGCTGGACTAAGGTCTCTCTCTTCTGTCAACGGGATAAGATGGATGTTGCTGGTGGGGCGATGAGAACCACAAGAGAGGCGACGGTCTCTTGATACTTCAAGGGGTTTCCCTAAGGATCGGACTCACTCACGATCTAAAGAGAGAAAACATTTTTGTGAAGAACCAAAATTTGAAAATAACCAAGGAAAATTCTTATTGTCTGCGTGACTGAGAAGGACAAAGCCTTAGGGTTTTTAAAGAGAGCTCACGCCCCCAAAGAAAAACAAATAAACCGAAAAGGAAATAACAAGACGGGTCCTTAAGGAGCCTGGGCTTGATGAGTGGCCACTTAGTGTTATCAGCCAGCAAAGGATCCAGCCGATATGTCTTCAGTGTTTGGACGTTCTGGTCCGAATGGTAAGGATTCTTGGGCTGATCTTTAGTGTTCTGGAAACTAGACTCAAAGAGCTTCAAACCATATGTGGATCGCCTTCTGGATCGTCCGGGATCATGAGTGGATCCTACTTCAAAGAATCGGCCCAATAACTGCTCGCAAATGGGCTTAGCGGACTAGTGTCCGTCTTGAAGAAACCTTCTTGTCTGAGCTGGTCCATGAACATGTTGAACGTCTTTTCCATGTTCCTGCTCCTGGTTCTAGTCACTGGTACACTTGGTACTAGTGGTGCTTGTATGACTTGAGTCGTTGACTCGATGTCCTCATCAGTTGTCCTTTATGCGGGAAAACCAGAGATTGTATGTGGCTGAAGTTTAGTAGGAAGCATGTTTATATGCGACATAGAAAGGGGCTTGCACCAACACATACGTATAGAGTAAAGAAGTCATGGTTTTATGGACAAGCTGAACATGGGCGAAAAGCTAGGATACTAACGGGTCATGACATTTCACAACACTTGAAAAATTTCATAAATGTTTTTGGGAATGCTAAGCAATCTGGAAAGAAGAGGAAAATCAATGAATCTGCAGGGTCAGGCACTGACAGTGAGGATGTATCAAGTGAATCAGAGGATGAAGAAGAAGTAGAAGTAGATGAAGAGGAGTTATCAAGATGGAAGAAAAGATCTATCTTCTTCAAGCTGCCTTATTGGGAAGAGCTTCCTGTGAGGCATAATTTAGATGTAATGCACATAGAGAGAAATGTGGCTGCAAGCATTGTCTCAACAATACTGCATTGTGGTAAATCTAAGGATGGGCTTACTTGTAAAGATCTGCAACTTATGGGTATTAGAAAGGATTTGCATCCTACCACCCAAGGTTAAAGAACTTATCTTTCTGCAGCACCTTGGTCTTTGTCTAAGACAGAGAAGAAAATCTTCTGTAAGAGACTTTTTGACTTTAAAGGTCCTGATGGTTACTGCTCTAATATTTCAAGGGGTGTATCAGTGGACGAGTGTAAGGTAACCGGTCTCAAATCACATGATTATCATGTACTGATGCAACAATTACTCCATGTTGCTCTTAGAGGTTTATTACCTAAAGGATCGGGGAACGCCATCACGCGCTTATGCAAGTTTTTCAACCACTTGTGTCAGAGAGTAATCGACATGGAACATATTTTAGTAATGGAAGCTGAGATAGTGGAAATTTTATGCATGTTTGAGAGATTCTTTCCTCCAAGCTTCTTTGATATCATGGTTCATATGACTGTTCATCTAGGCAGGGAAGCTAGACTCGGTGGACCAGTCTATTTTCGATGGATGTACCCATTTGAAAGGTATAACCGGTTACAACCATACATTTACCACTCTTATATCTTCGTATAATATTAATACTAATCTAGATTATTCTCGCTTTCTAGGTACATGAAAGTTCTCAAAGACTTTGTTAGAAACCCAGCAAGACCAGAGGGTTTTATTGCTGAGTCCTATATAGCAGAAGAGTGTATGCAGTTTTGTAGTTTTGTAGTGATTTTCTTAAAAAGATAACTATTGTTGAAGAAAAACTAGATAGGAATACTGAGTATGAGAGCAGCTGTATATTAGAGGGTCGGTCAATATCTGCAGCTACTTCGATTACTCTGACTGAAATGGATAAAAAGATAGCCCATCTTGCTGTCATTCAGAACATGGCTGCCGTTGAACCTTATGTGGAGTAAATTTTTTACTCTGTTTTCTTTCCAAATTGTCTTCCATACTAGGAACAACGTACTGATTCCTCTGTTTTCTTTCACAAGCATGCACCTACAGTACCTTCAGGACACAAATGCAAGATGTATCCGTGATGCAACTGTTTTATGGAGTATGCACACTCAGAATTATGCATCTTGGCTAAAAAGGCAGGCAGGTATAATGTTATTTTCTGAACTACAATTGGCTTTCGTATTAATATTAGTCTGATAAAGTATTTGTATTTGCTAGATACCAATTGATTCAGAAGGACATGAAGAGACATTGAAATGGTTAGCATATGGTCCACGCAATTGTGCAAGGTCATACACCGGTTATATATTCAATGGGCAGCGATTTCAGACGATATATGTACATAGGCAGAGTCATAATAGTGGGGTTTTCTATGAGGCAACTGCAATGTGTAGATCGAGCGCAAAATACACTTCACAAGTGGCTAACTTGGTTTCATACTATGGGAGAGTAGTGGACATTGTATTGCTAGATTATAATTAGCGCAAAATCAGTGAGGAAGTTAAGACTGTGCTAGGATTAGTTAAGATTAGTGATCTATCACTACAAGAAATATGTACATTTTTAGCACATTATAAACGCCATAATAGGTAATAGATAGTGTTTCCATAAACGTTAGGACATGAGGAGCTATCTTAGGGTGGTCCGATAATATAGCGTTTTTGTGGTTGCTATGGTATGTGTTATATACGATAGCGATAAGTTTTAATTGCTATGGTAGAATCTTGTTTTAATAGCATTTTCATATATGCTATTATAATTTGTGCTATAGCTTATTTAAAATGCTAAGATGTATTTTCACATAACTCTTTTCATACGCTGGTGTTAACAATGTTGTAGCTAAGTATATAAGCTGTCACGGTTTTGGTAGCAGTCTTAGAAATGCTATATAAATTGTTGTAATGGCACTACTATATTTTGACCTGAATCCTATTCAGCTATTAGAACCTGTTTTCCATAAACCTGATTAATGAAAATATTTAATACATTTCAACACAAGTCTCATACAAACCATGGTAGCCATAATACATAGTATTGAGTCCAAAGCCAACAAAACAGCCAAAACAAAACACATATAGTCTCATTCTAGGTTGTAGGAGAACTACTTAAGCAATAATATAAGTCTAACATATGATCACCTTGTCCTTCAGCCACGCAATGGAAGTACCAATTGCATCTTGCATACACTCGATTTCAGAAGATGGCCTCCACACCGCTGCGCTATTCACCATCACGATATCCACCCAAAATCTAACTCCATTAGGTCCTAAGGGAACAAAATGCACAGTCTGGTCTGGGTTGTCTGAAGACCAGCGTCCTTTAGCTACAACCTGCCTTTTTCCGCTAATAGACATCAACTTGCACTTCCTATTTTCCTTTATAACCTCATCTTGATTGTTACGCTGCAAAGTTTAAAAAACAAACCATCAAGTTATAATTAGAAGAAAAATAAACAACTAGCTAACAACTTCATACAATTTCATTGACGAATTACATGAGATCTCCTAAGAGGAGATAATGCAAGTGGTTGAGCTTTCTTTGCATTCGATTTAGGACCCTTTTTGGAGAACACTCCAGAGGAGACTTACTGCTTGATGCTGGAGATTTCTTCTGAGAAGACTTAGTGTTTGAATCCGGAGAATTTTGTTGAGGACTCTTGGAACCTGTTGTCGATGAGTTTGTACATACTGCTGGAGATTTTGAACTGTGTGGTTGATCAGATGATGTAGGATCCTGCAGAGGAGACCTGGAACTTGTTGCATCTGTCCTTGGGCTCTGTCATATACACGCATAAAAGATATGTGATTATGTTAAATATGCAAAACCAAAATGCAAACCATTAAACTTTTGGAAATGGTTTGCATTTTGGGCCGCGCCCAAAATTGCGTTACAAATGTTAAGACTTAATTATGCGTTAAATCTGCATCTCAATAGTCTTCCTCATATAGTCTACGTTAAGTCTGCGTGGGCATAATTGTAGCGCCGATATTTTGAAAACTAATACTCTGCATCTCAATATTATGTGTTAAATCTGCATCTCAATAGTCTTCCTCATATAGTCTACGTTAAGTCGGCGTGGGCATAAGGGTAGCGCTGATAGTTTGGCTTGTTATTTGTATGAAATATTTTATCAAATATGAAATGTTTATGAGTTTAATGTTTGTTTTATCTTCCCTAAGCATGAATCAACGTTGTGCTTGTTATTTGTAATATTTAACAAAAAGGAAACATGTACTTGCGTTACAAATGTTAAGACTTAATTATGTGTTAAATCTGCATATCAATAGTCTTTCTCATATATATAGTCTTTTAAGTCTGTGTGGGCATAAGGGTAGCACTGATATTTTGAAAACAAATACTCTGCCTTTAGTTTACGTTTATGTATGCAAGGGCATAATGGTAGCGCTGGTATTTTTAAAAAGGTGTACCATTTCGACAATTTTCCCTATCACGGTACCCCGTTTCAAATTAGTTTGTCATTTTGTACTATTTTAGATCATTTTCACTTGTTTCCTAAGTATTCTTTAAAAAATGAATTCATATTTTAGATCAATATCAAACACATTTGAATCCGCCTCTTATTCTAGGTCAAAAAGAAAGTATGTTAGAGATTCAAAAAAGATCACCACTAGTCATGAAACAACCATAGATAATTTTCACGGGTCAATTGATAATTAAGAAATTCCAAAAGTTCATAAAGACCAAATTTATCAAATTTTAAAAAGAAATTTTTTAAGAACAAATTTCTCAATCAAAACTGAAGAACGAGATATCCAACTTACGAAACCTTTCGCAACAATTACTTTGTTTTCTTAAAGTGCTTTACGAAGATATATAGAAAAGAATTTTAAATATATAAACATTGGTTTAGTCCAACTCGGAATTAAACAACTTTCAAAAGAAGGTTTAAATACTTTGATTTTAGCTATCCTAAGAGATAAACGGTTCAAAATATTTGAAGATTCTCTATTGAATCAAGTTTGTGTATCAAGTTTGTGTACTGGTCCAATTTTATTTGATTGGTATCCAAATTTTACGGTTTCTTTAAACGACAAAAATATTTTAAAATTTCTAGTTTTACAATTTAAAACTCACAACTACAAAATGATCGAACGATCTACTCCAATTGCTTTAATTTTTAGAGTTCATTACAAAGCCATGACAAGTGCTTTCTCTTCAAAAGTAAGACTTTCAAGTAAAAAGGGTGAAACTCTTTTACTTCAAACAGATCTTCCGAGATCTAACTCCGTAATTCCAAGATCTATTAATTGGAAAGATATAAATCTTCCAGATGAATGGGTCCTCGATGGAGTTGTCTAGCCAAAACCTACAAAACCTCAAGAACCATTACATCCAAATACACATTTAAAACATATCGAACAATTTCATGATGGAAAAGTAAAACTTTCTTTCATAAGAAATAATCATGAAAACATGGATGATTATTCATGTGAATCTTCCACTGTTACGAAAACTATTTATCTAGGAAGAGTCTCCCAATTAGCACAAGTTTTTTCCAGATTAGAAAAATGCCCAAAATTTAAACCAAGATTTTCAACTTCCGATATTCCAAATTCTGTTTTAAGAAATGTTGATTTCCGAAAACAAATCCCAAAACCTATTTACGTTGCGAAAAATAATTCTCAACAAAATAATTTTTCCACAAAATCTGAGCCAACAAGTCCTACCTTTTTTTTCGACTAAACAAATTCATTGATATCAAAACGAGTTTACAAAGTCATTACAGAACATTCGAAAACAATTATTACATAAGCAGAAATATAGGCCATATATTGAAGACGATAGAACTAAGAAGTGAATTTGACAACGCTTTTTCGTAAAGCCTTACTCTCTAACGAATTATTTAATCCGTTATTTTCCTCCTCTGTAATCAATCTTCTGATACGAAAGTTGTGTGTGGCTATCTTCTCTTTATAGCAACTCTAATTTGCACATCGCATTATAAAACCCATGCTTGCGATGATAGCTCTGAAAGATTGACAATCTGATACCAATTATTCCGTATCAGTGTCATTCTAAAAAACCGTGACTTTGCTTTTTTCTCAATACGATCCCAAATGAACATTAATCCGTCATGTGGTTGACCTTCTTCATTGACCCTAAACCCACCAATACTCGGATCGAAAATCCAACCCGTTGATGGCCTTATTTATATGACTTGTACTAATATCCAAACCTGAATTTGAATCCATAGATGACACTTCCGATGACATTAAAACACGTTTCGCAAGTCTCTACTTTGCACAGATCTATTGACACTTCCACCATCGCATCATCGCATAGCAGTCTTCTCTCCCGCATCATCTTCCTTGATTTATTTGCCATTAGTAAGAGGAATAGAGGAAAGATTATTCCAAATTCTGTTGTCAAAATCTGAAATTTTTGAAAGGTATTCCAGCACAATCGATTGGCAGGATCAACCCAATCAATCAAAGCCTGCAAACTTCTACATCGGAGGCAAATTCGTCTTCGGAGAAAAGACACTCTACGGTGAGAGAAGACACGGTTACAAGGAACCGACATGAATATGATGAGAACGGTTACGAATTGAATCGTTAACGTTTTCACCACCAAATACAGATCTACTTTGAAAGGATGTCTAAGATGATGAAACGAGAGAGGGCTTAAGGAAACAACATCCTGACTTCGTGAACAGTGTCTCCTACATATCTCTGATGACATCATTTTAGAGAACAAAGAAACTTAAGACCACAATCTAGAAACTTATTAAACTATTTCTACGTAGAAACTAGAAGAAAGGAGAACCACCGACATATGCCGGCGGCCCCGGAAACAAACGACGAAAGGAGGCCAAGCGAAAAAGGCGGTTATTGTGTATTATCGAGAGAGAAGAAGAAATAATTGATGAAAAATATAACTTCGTTTTTTAAAAAAATATAACCTTTTCAGCTATAACAAATAATATGTTAAATGAGCTAAATGTCATAGAAAAAGATTTTCAAATTAATAAAAAATTCTTGCAAGATGATTTTTACTCTAAAAAGACTTTGATTTTTTAAAAACTTTTTGAAAGATAAAAACATAATCCAAGAAGAGTTTTACAACTATCTCCATGAACATAAAATACAAATTCTATTTTTCAATTGTTTTGAAGGTTATGCATTCAAAAATAAAATTTATTTTCCCTTTTCCAAAACTGCAAATCCTATCACCAAATCGTAACAAAACCCCTGAATGGGAAACACTTGCCAATGGAAAAATTATTCGTTCCAACCATCCTCCTTCTCAAGGAATAAAGCTCGAATGGTTAGGTACACAAATTGAAGTGATTCCTTTTAAACGTCCGTAAGAAGATGATAAGGCTAATGTCAAAAATATCATCGATTCTTGGTACGATAAGCAAACAACTTGATAGAATCGAAAAATCGATTCGAAATCAACTCATCTCTCAAATAGATTCTCCTTCTGAAAACAAAACCAAAAATCCCATATTTAAACCTTTCCAAATTTCTAGTTCTTGTGTCAAAACTTATCAAGGAACGAATAAGGAATTCTTATGTGCTCTCCAAAGCCAACTAAGCAAAGTAGATATAGGAGAAAGTAGTTACCTCACAAATCCGATATTTCGGATACTTCTACTTCTAAAGTCCAAATAAACACACTAGCTAATGATTCCTATGTTAGTGAATCCTCAGAGGAAAACCATAATTCAATCCCTGAGATAAACCGTCTTGGTTGGCAAAAAACCATTTAGAACGACAATTAATATCCACCCCTGATCTAGGTCAAATCCAACCAATTGAACAATCTAGGTTCAATTCGTCTTCGGTGTTTTACTGGAATATCGATGGCATATCAGAGTACAATATCTTAAATTTCCTCCAAAAATGACAATGGCGGAAAATGCCTATAAAACGCAAATAGGCAAGGAGGATAGGACCGCAACTGAACTCGTAATAGTTGGTTTTTCAGGCCAGTTTAAAGGATGGTGGGATAACTGATAACACCGTATTTTTACTCGTTTTACTATCTATTTTAGAACACTTTAATAAGTGTTTCATTCGCTTTTACATGTTTTTATTACGGTTTTCGAATATTTGTATTTTCAAAACTCTTTTCAAGTTACTTAGGCAAAAGTATTGCAAATTAAATAAAAATCAGATTTTAGGTTCAGAGTCAAACCGTCAGAAGTTCAATTATCAAAGAGGTTCTTCTCACCGTCTGATCCAGCCCAATTTTAGAGATATTCAAGAAGGACCAGCTACCTTTCCATTACAAGAGAAATGTGGACGATCCAACGGTTCAATCAAACGATAAATCAAGATCAAGACGTCCCATCAGGCTACTCCCGAAGCAGTCCCAGCCGCGTCCAAGAGGAAATCCGCCATGGCCAGGAAGCCTCCACCAGCGGCCAAGTGAAGGTTCGCCGCGGCCAGACACCCTGGACCCGCGTCAAAGATGATTTTGTCCCGTAAGCCTAATTCCAAGGCCCGTTCAATTCCCGTCAAGGAAAAACCCTAAAGACCGATGAAAGCAGAGCTCAAGACCTATAAATATGAGTTTTAAATACCAAATTTTGTGTGCTTCTTTTTGTGCCACACTTTGCCCTATTGTTTTTGCTTTACGATACTTCTTTCTAGTCTTTGTTCCTTACTTTCGAGATTGGTGAAGAGGTTTTCTCCAGACATCGTTCTTAAATTTGAGAGACTCTTTCACCAATCTTTTGTTTTATTTAATCATGTCTTTTAATTTCATTATGTCCAAGTAGTTTAATCGTTGGGTTTAAAGGGATTATCGATGGGAATTCTATGTTCGATAAGGATTTCACATGGTAAAGCCCTAGCCGATTTCTAGAGCTCTTTCTTATATATCGTTGTTAATGCATGAATCTAGCGACTAGAGGCTGATTCATAGGTCTTAAAGAACCACCATAAGTGATGAATCTAAATGCCCGAATCGTTCATCTATAAGAGCGTGTCGCGTCGTAAGATATGAAAGTATACTTGCGGAGTGCCGTGAACTAAGAAGAACCAGCGCGAACAACATGATTTTCTGTGGGGCCAGAGACGAAAGCTATTGGTTGAGTATATAGATTGTTGGTGCGTAGGATGTACGAAAGTAGGCTATAAGCCGTTTATTCTGTTCAGTTCGTGGAGTTAAAATCTAGAAACTTTGTTACTAAGAGCTTAGGGGACGTGATTGAATCGATCATACCCTAAGATATCCATGTCGACCCAACACCGTTATATTATTGTTTACAAATTGTTTTCCCGTTTAGTTTATGCCATCTATTTTCTTAGGTTATTTTACAATCAATTTTCCGTCCTTTAAAATTTTTGTGACAAAACCCTATAAAAACTTTATTCTCGTTCCACACTTCCTTGCTATTATATGTCTAGGGTCTCACATAACAGCTTTCCCTCCCTATGGATTGATACATTAAGTACTACAATGCACTACTGTGCACTTGCAGAACTTTTAGGTTTATAAATTTAAAACATGGAGTTTCGGAAACAATCCGACCGCATCAAGTTTTTGGCGCCGTTGCCGGGGAGGCAATTGCTATTCGTTCTATCACACCTTAGAGGTTAGTAAATCGACTCTAGAACACACTTTTTCTTTTTAATTTTAATTTTTGTTATTCTTCGTTTCAGGCTCTGAAACATGAACTCGCCTCTGAAGCGAGATTGCTACTACGAGAAGGGTTGCAACGACCCATCTTGTACTCACTACTCTCACGATTCACACACCAACTGTGACTCGTTCTACATGGATCGGAAACCGGCACCAACCAACTACTATCAAGGACGCTACGAGTCTCCTTACTACCGAGATGAGCTTTTTACGTCTCCTTTTGTCAACTCTCAACAAAATTCTCACCATTAATTCTCGGACCAGCACATTTTCAACTCAAAGATTAGCTTTCGTTTGGAACGACTCAACGTGATGATAAATCAATACCTTGATTGTCAAGTGGTGACCGAAGCGGCCATGAACAAGAAAGCTAGACACAATCTACACCAAATTCAACAAGAAGTTCGATGATCTTGCTGCCCACGTCATCACACTCGTGGAACATACCCTAAAAGATGGTGTTGATGTCAAAGAGAATACGAATATCATGGAAGAAGAGGAAACCAAGCAAAAATACGACATCATTAAAAATCGATGAATATTCGCGAATCAAAGCAAGAGATCAATGAGACAAGTGTATTTGCATCTTGGTTAAGAGAAATGACAAATGATGAACTCCAAGAAACCGAATCACGCCTTAGCATACTCGAGTACAAGGCTAGAGAAACCAACGCTAAGGTTAGTCACCTATCCGACACTCGAAAGACGACCAAAGTTTGTTTGGTGAACTTTTTAAAGATCATGACGAGCTTGCCACAACCCTTGATGTTCCTGCCCCTGACCTAGAAGAGAAGCCCAATGACTCCCTAGAACCAGAAAACACCGAAGTAGACGAAGAAAACGATGATCCGGCAAGTCCCCATGGACACCTCTCACCGCGGTCGCAGCCCCTCCAGCCATGGCCAAACCTCCTTTCGCCGCGGGTGAGCCTCATTGATTCGCGGCCGAGCTGCATTCCGCCGCACCTCTGTCTCCTCCAGCCACGGCTAGCTCCTGTTCACCTCTCCTTGGAACTCTTGTGTCCCAAACACCAACCTTCGAGCAAGCCGTCTTCTCCATTGACTCTCAAGCTTCAACAAACCCTCCAAGCAGCTGGGAACCAGACACCATTGCACCATGCAACATGGTTCGGTCTATTCAATCATCCGAGGAAATTGAGGAACAATACTCCGAAGAAGAAGATCCAAGGTTGTTTTTCCGCGAATCTGATTTTAGTTTGATGTGTGATATTCATATATTTTACATGTTCTAGCATACATTTTACTTAGAGTTTTGTGCCATTTGCATGCATAATCACGGTTTTGTTTTGCATTTAGGTCTCATTTAGAGTATAGGACATTTGCATTAGATCCTAGTGAGTTCTTGCATATTTTGGAGTCTATTTTAGGTGTTTTGGAGAACATTTGGGGACATGGAGTTGAAACCTTCCGGACATGGACAAGGAGAAGGAAGAGTTCACCCAAAGCGTCTCAAAGATGAGACTTTACAAGAACCTTCCCGCCTGATTAAGCTTCAATTGTCTTCATAGAAGTTCTAGAGGAGTGAGTTAGCGTTTCGGATCAGCTGGAAGCAAGTCATTCGGATGTTAGGTTCAGGAGATACGGGTGATTTATTGAAGACATGTCACTATCAGGAAATGCAGAGGCAGTCCGAAGCAGCTGAAAGATCATGTCGGATGGAAGCCTTATCATGCCCAGTTTAATATGAGCTCTTGATAAAGGTCATGCTAAATTGAGTTATATTTCTAACGAGAGAAGATTCAGCTCATTCCGAGTAATATTCCAGGAGTTATTATCGATTTAGTGGACACATATCAACTCTGCCCAGTCCAAGATCAAACCCGATTTGCCTCGGGTCGACCCGGTTCGAACACTTTGTGTATTTATGCAAATTTTAGACATTTGTAAACCTAAGTCTTCTTCTCCCATGAGTTGGGCACGACCCAAACTCCTTTTTGAGGGATTTGGATTGATCTTCATAATATGCCACTCTAGAGAAGATTTCTTCACCCCTTATCTTTTATTTATGCATTTTATCTATCTTTATGTCTTTTTCTCTTGTGTTCTTCATGTTCTTTAGGCTTTAGAACCTTTTGTTGGGTTTTTTTATTATGCTTGATTATTGATGGTTTGATGGTTGATTTGTGATGCTTATGTTCTTAATCATTGCTTTCCTTTCTTGTTTAGTGTTCCTAATGCTAGATCTAGCTTGATAAAGTGGATCTAGATCATAAGACATTTCATGCACACCAAGTGTTTTATGAAATGCCTTGATGAACTATTCAAGAGATTTATGCTCCTAGCCTATGATAATAGTTGTCTAGGGTGTATTTTTGGTTGATCTTGTTTATATTCTTAATGCTTGCTAATCAATGATCCAAAAATGAGAGTTTGCTCATGGATTAGGTGATTAGCATAGTGATTAAGTGTTTGAAAGAGAATTAGTCAAGATTAGTGATCTTTACCTAAGGATTAACATAGATTGTGTGCATTTGCATCATTTGTTAATTGTCTTGATGGTTAGATGATTATGATTTAGGTTGCATCTTGTTAGATCCTTCATTTAGGTTGATCTTAAAGCTAGTTTTGGATTGAGAGATCAAAACTAGAGCTTAAGCATTTCACGCCCGATAGGTGTTCGATGAAATGCTTGAACCGAACCTTTTGTGAGCTTTTCATGCCTAGCCAATGAGAGTTGATGTCTAGGGTGATTAGTGAACTAAGTGGGATTGGAGATTAAAGCTTGTTAATCATCTTATCACAAACGAGAGTTTGATCTTGATTTGGTGATTAACAAAGTGATTAGTGCCACGAGAGTGGATTAGTCATAATTGTGAATTCCATGTTCTAGGATAGTGTTTAATTCAATCTTTATCATCATTGTTTGTTCACTAATCATCTTCTTGATAGTTAATTCATTTTCCCAACACTTCTATCTTTTGTTTTTCTTTTTGCATTTTATTTTCTTGATTCGAAAATATAAAAACCCAAAAACATTTGCTCTAGCTTAGGAAGATTCATGTATTCTTGGTGCATTGATCTTAACCTCTTTGGTTCGATCCTCAAATACTACAATGACATGAGTAGGTTTGAGTAATTGATATGAGCTTAACACAAAATCTATTTATCAATGTGTGGTTTAGCCTTTGAACCAATACCTCCTGCAATTCCAATACCCGAGGAGCGAAGAACACAAAGCATCACCCGAGAGAGATTGATCGAGTTCAACGACTTTGTGAAATCAATCTCGATGGACGTCTCTTTCGAAGAAGTTTGTGAAAGAGGACCTTTATAGGCTTTCTTCCGCTACAACAATGAGAGCAAGGAGGACATTCACACTTCCTTCAAGATAGCGAGCAATTCATCAACGCCTTATGCCGCTTCTTATGCTATTCGTATATTTCATCCCGAGAAACACAAAAGTTACGCGAACAAGATTAGCTTGGAAAAGTTAGAGGAATTCAATAGCGTGGTTCGTGATCTACCTCGAGGAACCACGTTTGCTAAAGCGTGCATGGACCACATGATTGGTCACTTCTTTTGTGATAGCAAATAATCCATCTCGGAGATAGAAGATCTCTTTGTAAATGCTATGAACGGAAAATACGTTCGAAGTCTCCATAAGATTCAAGAGAAAGGGCAATTTATAATCACTTACAACATCCGTGGAGTCAACTTTAAATACATTCTTTGTGACTCAAGGGCCTGCTTAGCATAATGTCAAAATCAACCGCCAAACGCCTTCGTATCAAGCATGTGCACCGTATCCAAACAAAAATCAGCATGGCTAATGAATCTTGTGCTACACCAAAGGGGATCGCCTATGACATGTCTGTAAGGATCAGAGATTGCATAGCCCCTGTCAACTTCTACATTGTCAAAGCGACGAAAGTTGATGCAACACCGGTAATCCTAGGATGGCCTTTCTTGTCAACAGTCGGAGCCAATATGGATTGGCCAAATCGACGTGTTTCCTTTGCAACGAAAGCGGAGCTCAAGACTTATAAATATGCGTTTTAAAGACCAAATTTTGTGTGCTTCTTTTCGTGCCACACTTTTCCCTATTGTTTTTGTTTTACGTTACTTCTTTCTAGTCTTTGTTCCTTACTTTCGAGATTGGTGAAGAGGTTCTCTCCGGACATCGTTCTTAAATTTGAGACACTTTTTCACCAATCTTCTTTTTTATTTAATCATGTCTTTTAATTCCATTATGTGCGAGTAGTTTAATCGTTGGGTTTAAAGGGATTATCGAGGGGAATTCTATGTTCGATAAGGATTTCACATGGTAAAACCCTAGCCGATTTCTAGAATTCTTTCTTATAGATTGTTGTTAATGCATGAATCTACCGTCATGAACTAGAGGCTGATTCATAGGTCTTAAAGAACCACCATAAGTGATGAATCTAAATGCCTAAATCGTTCATATATAAGAGCGTGTCGCGTCGTAAGATATGAAAGTATACTTGCGGAGTGCCGTGAACTAAGAAGAACCAGCGCGAACAGCACGCTTTTCTGTGCGGCCAGAGAGAAAAGCTATTGGTTGAGTATATAGATTGTTGGTGCGTAAGATGTACGAAAGTAGGCTACACCGTTTATTCAGTTCAGTTCGTTGAGTTAAAATCTAGAAAATTTGTTACTAAGAGCTTAGGGGACGTGATTGAATCGATCATACCCTAAGATATCCATGTCGATCCAACACCGTTTTATTATTGTTTACAAATTGTTTTCCCGTTTAGTTTTTGACATCGATTTTCTTAGGTTATTTTACAATCAATTTTCCGTCCTTTACAATTTTTGTGACAAAACCCTATAAAAACTTTATTCTCGTTCCACACTTCCTTGCAATTCTATGTCTAGGGTCTCACAGAACAGCTTTCCCTCCCTGTGGATTGATACCTTAAGTACTACAACGCACGTCTGTGCACTTGCAGAACTTTTAGGTTTATAAATTTAAAACATGGAGTTTCGGAAACAATCCGACCGCATCAAGTTTTTGGCGCCGTAGCCAGGTAGGAAATTTCTATTCGTTCAGTCAAACCTTAGAGGTTAGTAAATCGACTCTAGAACAAACTTTTTCTTTTTAATTTTCATTTTTGTTATTCTTCGTTTCAGGCTTCCAAACATGAACTCGCATCTGGAGCGAGATTGCTACTATTAGAAGGGTTGCTATGACCCATCTTGTGCTCACTACTCTCACGATTCACACACCAAATGTGACTCGTTCTTCAAGGATCGGAAATCGGCACCGACCAACTACTATCAAGGACGCAACGAGTCTCCTTACTAACGAGACGATTTTTTTACGTCTCATTTTGTCAACTCTCAACAAAATTCTCACCATCAATTCTCGGACCAGCACCTTTTCAACTCAAAGATTAGCTTGCGTTTGGAGCGACTCAACATGATGATTAATCAATACCTTGATTGTCAAGTGGTGACCGAGGCGGCCATGAACAAGAAAGCTAGACACAATCTACACCAAATTCAACAAGAAGTTTGATGATCTTGCTGCCCACGTGATAAAAGATATTTTGGTATCTTTAGAGTCAATTCTCTAAATACAATTGTAGCATAAGAGGTTATCGAACCTTATCGGGATATATCCTAATCACTAAAAATACAAGGAACAATTTTAAGTTAAGCTAAACAAGTGTGCCGTGATTAACTAACCTAATTAAAGCAAATAAACAACTAAGCAAGATGTAAATCAATAAGCACAAGCGGAGCAAGAGATAAGGTTATTGATGTAAGGTGATCCAATTTCAACTAGTTGTGTTCATTCACTCAAAGAAGCTAATTCCTAGGCAATAGATCTCTAATCTTGATTAGTTCTCTATCAAGCAACTAATCACTATGTCAATTATCAAGTCCATTAGCAAATCATCATTTGTGGATCGACAACTAGCAAGCATTAAGAATCATAACAAGATCAACCAAAAATATGCCCTAAACAACTAATGTCTTATGTTAGGAACATAAATATTTTGTCTAGTTCAACAAAGCATTTCATCAAACACTTGGTCTAACCCTAAATACCTTATGATCTAGATCCACTCTTTCAAGCTGAATCTAGCATTAGGGGCACTAGACAAGAAGGAATATAAGATTATCTAACCCTAAACACCACTAATCAAACCTTGGACCACCCTAATCTACCCTATCACAAGATCCTAAGGACTACTCACTAATCATCATGAGTTCAACAAATCCAAGAAAAGAAGAGTTAAAACTCATGATCAAGATGATTGGATGATTAGAAAGTAGAAGATAGATGGATTCAATCAAGAAAACAATACTCAAATTGCATTAAACAAAAGGATCAATCTCTTACAAATCACTCTTAGAGAGGGTTTTTGCTTAAGAAAAGACTTAGCCCATCAAAATTAGGTTTTTGGGCATAAATAGTGAATAGTGACAAACCGGGTCGACCCGGGACAAACCGGGTACCGACCCGGTTTAAATGGACAAAAAGTTCTGATTGACCAATACCGAGGTCACTGCTCAGTGCAACACCTCAGTATTGAGCCTGGGTTTGTGCACCGACGAGGAGCACCGAGCAGCGGCGTCGATATTGAGGTGATGTTGCTTGGACCAGTACCGACCGGTGACGTCGGTACGGTCTCTATCTTCTCTCCTCGGGTCTCGAATCTCCTCTTTAGCACCTGAAATACGATCCAAAACATGCAAGGACTCTCTAAGACTAAATGTGGCCACATTAGATTCCTAAAATGACTAAAATGCTAAAGAGGTAACATGAACTATATGCAAATGACTCGAAACCTAAGTGAAACTGATGCTAGAATGATGCAAAATATGATGATATCAATTCCCCCAAACTTGACCTCAGGCAAAAGCATCACTAAAAGAGTTCAAGTCCAAGTGCAAACTCTAAAGTATGATCAAACATGTCTACTCAAAAGAGGCTAGCCATGTCCATCCTTACATGAACCAAGCTTAAATCTCAACCTACACAAGCTTTCAAATCTTTCAATCCTTTAACATTCATTAGACTTTTTCCAAGTGAATCATACTTATGCAAGGCAAGTGAATGCATTTGGCTATGGTTAAGGTTTCGAGATAAAGGTGATCTCGATACAAGTGACGGTTTCCGAGCAAGGGGTTCTCTCAAAAGGAATCAACTAATGCAAAATGCTAAGAGTAAAGCCCAATATATGCATACAAGGTCCACTTCCATCTACCCAAATGCCCCATATCGAACTTGACCCCTAATCTCTAAACCCCAAATGAAGATCCTTCATAAGCTACCCTTTTCGCAAGGCATTTTGCCTTCACTACTCATATCTTCTCACCTTCCTTCTCCACTTAAACACTTAGTGGATTTCCTTCTTCACCAAATGGTTTGGCTCTCAACATTTTACTTTACTTAGCTCTTCTTTACTTTCTATAGTCTCCCTTATTTCTTTTATTTGCCTTAGCCTTTTTGGCTTTCCTTCTTTCTTTTGAAGACTAGAGACTATTTTATTTCTTTTTTTACTTAGAACTTTTTCCATTAACCGATTATCGCCAACCATTTGAAGCTTTTTGCTTATCCCCTATTCTTCTTCATACCTTTTTCTCATCCCCACAATCTCTTTGCTTTTCCTTGTCCCAAGTTCCCAACCTATCTAGCCTTATCTTATGTCTAGCTCATTGATGCCGAGCTAGTTTTACACGGAAGTTTTTCTTTGTCGTTCTAAACTCAACACCTTTTGCCTAGTTGATTCGAAAAAGGCCTCACAAACACTCACAAGTAGCATTTGTCTTGAAAGGAGGTTGGGTTAAAGGAGTGGTTAACCGTTCCAATGATGGGAATTGGCTATTCGGGCTAACGAGAGAGTAGCAAAGCGGATAAGATCGCCTAAATATGTATGTGGTAACCATGCATTCACTATGCAATGCACAAACATGATAATTACAATGTCAAATTATGGTTATCACTTAAGTAGGAATGGACTCAAATCAACTTGCTTTGGTTAGACCTAAGTAATGAGACATGAAATCCAAACATTGTTCGACCTTGATTTCGTACACAAGATCTAGAGCATATGACTTAAACTCTTGCAGCGACACTTCACAAGGAGGAATCATTCTAGCTCCTAATGCACATGCAATCCATTATCTACGTGTTATGCATCTAGACTCAATCCTACATGAAGTGCAAATGCATCCTAAATTACTTCTTTTTGTCTTTTCATTTTCAATTTTTTTCAAATTTGTTTGGTTTTTCTATGCCTTAGATGTATGCATGAGACTCAAGATGAAAATTGAAAATAAAACAAAGCAAATGTTATTAGATACCGGTCCATCCCCCAAACTTAAATAAAACCGTCTCGGTATGAAATAAGCCTAAGGAAAGGACCAAAACAAGAGATAACTATACAATGCAAGACTTAAAAGAAAAAATATATACAAGAGTTTTGGATTCGTACCTATAAGCGTGGAGATGGGGATGTAGACCCCATTGAGTAAGATGGATTAGTTGAGACGGGAGACGGGGACCGCATCGCTCTCCTCTTTGGTGCCTTTTCCGGTCGGGCCGTGGGTCGGCTAGAGCTCATGACAAATGCCGAATCATCTCCTCGAGGCGCGAGGTTAATGTCCATGACGACGTCTCCTCCTTAACCGGCCCTTGATGAACTCACTCCACAACCTCCGTCCTTGAGCTTATTGATGGTTCGACCCATGGCTTTAACCGTCTTCTTCAAAGATTTGATCGTTTTGACCATCTTCTACATGTTTTTGTTTTGCCACTTGCACATGCGTTGGAGGACACGAGTTTGGTGGTGAACGTGTCTTGGGGCCGCATTAGTGATAGCCCCATCATAAGGGTCAAAGTGGTAGCGCTCACTACCGTACACGGTCTCGGGTGACGACTCATTCGGCACCTCCTCGTCGAGATCGAGAGACTCATCGGTAGCGGTTCTCCGTTGTGCTCTCTTACGGAACGATTGCATAGGCGGATCGACGGTGGAGTTGTAGAGGTACTCTTGGGGAGGAATAAACATGACGTTCCTCGGGTCATGGAAGTTGGTAAGTGCGGGATTAGGTAAGGGGACTTGTGCCACGGATGTCTCGGTGATCTTTCCTTCGATATATCCTTTGAAGAACTTAGTCTTTGAAAGGTAGGTCACATCCAAAGATTTCCACTCATAGTGGCCAAGTGAAACTTTGATCCCCTTTGCCATGAGAATAGGCGTTATCATCCATCCGAGGCAAATCGCGGCCTTCTTCGACTTTGTCTTCCAAGCCCAATCCCGGTAAGCAAACATGTGTCTCACCAAAAGTGTTGCGAGACAAGAAAGTCTCTCCGGTCCCTCGAATGCCTTACCGTTTTCGAGAACGGGGAGGATGGGCTTTAGACCAAGCCCCAACAACTCCATCTCCTCCGTAGTCACCGTGTCAATCTCTACCTTGTGGTAGAAGTTGTGGACCAACGCTTTGTGTGCGTACCGGAGAGCTGGGTGCCGTATGCTTGCACTCTTAAAGTCACCGACTCTAAACTCTCCGCTTGCAATTGTTGCTCAAAGATTTCAGAACTCGAGTCTCGTATAGTCAAAGTATTGCCCGCCGTATGTACCTTCTTCTCTAAACCCGAATATCTTGCAAAGCTCGTGGAAAGTAACGGTGTAGGTGGTGCCCATGAGTCCGAACTTTAAAAGTCCAAACCTGGAATTTGCATCTTTCGTTTCGTAGTACTTAGCTCGAAGGGTGGCTAGGAACTTGCCGGTGAGTTCCTTTAAAACTTCATGCTTCATGCTCATGAACTTCCTTAGCCCCATATTCTCAAAAAGAGTCCACACTTCGTCACTTATCCCCATCCTATCCATCGTCTCCGCATCGACAAATTTGCCTTACTCGAACTTCATTTGGCCAAATTTGTCAAAGTAATCTTGCTCGCTTGGCTTTGTCCGTTGCGGCAAGGGGATATCTCCACTTGAGCTCTCACTCTCGACCTCTTCTTCGACTATCTTGCCCTTTCTCTTTGCCGTTTTCTTGGCTTTAGAGCTCGTAGCCGCGATTTTAGCCTTTGCCTTGGCACTAGCCTTGGCAATCCCTTTTCCGTTTTCCGTGGCCGTAGCTTGGGCAATTCCTTTCTCTTTCCCAACTGTTGAAACCTTGGTCCGTGCCCGTGTCGATGGAGCGCCCTTGTCCGACATTGTACCTACAAATATCCTTGAGACAATTTGTGAGCATATGTACAATTTCTTATCAAATCAACAAGGGATCACCAAAAGATGATCTAAGAGATAATGGACCAAGGTGACAATTCACACCTAACAAGCAAATTATCCCAATTCACAATCCCTAATTCTCAAAATCCCAATTTCTCTTTTTCACCAAACCATCAACAATTTTCACATGAATCATCAAGTTTAAGCATAGATAAACCATCCCCAAGGTATTTGCACAAGTGAAAGACAATATCAAACCATATTCAAGCAATATTTCTTCATGAACAAAACCATGGTTTTCGAAAGTTTAATTGAATAATACATTAGGGAATTTAGATTAGATGCTTGAAATGATGATAAATCCAAAAAGAGCAGTGAAAATCGAGATTATAGAGCTTGGAATCACGAAATTTGGTTGAGAATAGAGGGAGATGTGCAAAACTCCTCTCTAGAATCGCGAAATTGGGGCTAAAAATGGGCTAAGGTCGCGTGGAAGATGAAGAAGAAAGAGACTTACCTGGGTCGGGTTGGATCTTACTTGGCTCGGGTCCGGATATTTTTTTTTTACAAAATTGGTCAATACCGAGGTCACTGCTCGGTACAACAGCTCGGTATTGACTATTTTTTAAAACAAATTCGGCGAACACCGATGTCACTTCTCGGTGTTGCACATCGGTATTGGCATACCGATGTCACTCCTCGGTGCAACTGCTCGGTGTTAAGGCTGTTTTCCTTCTGTTTCCATACCGAGTTGTTGCACCGACCTGTGACGTCGGTATTGCCCTTGGCAAGTCCATACCGAGGTCACTCCTCGGTATCTCTCCTCGGTATTCCCCTTTTGTCTTGAAACCCCTATGCACACTTAACAAAAACATCAAAAAGATGTAGAAATGATAGAAAAAGAGATAAACAAAAAGAAAATATATACAATGATAAGCTTGGGGTGTCTCCCAAAAGCACTTTGTTTAACGTCACTAAGTTCGACGTTTGTTACCGTTCTCAAGCTAGAGGGACATCATCGAGGGGGATCGATCCTCCCTTTTCGACGATTTGATTTGTTCGGTAGAGTTTGAGCCTTTGGCCATTTGAAATGAAATCTTGGCCCTCCATGTTAACAAGAACCACGGTTCCATACGGCCTTACTTCTTTAACCACAAACGTACCCGACCACTTTGACTTGAGTTTCCCAGGAAAGAGCTTCAACCGGGAATTGAATACCAACACTAGGTCCCCAACCTTGAAATCCTTGTGCACAATCCTCTTGTCGTGGAATGCTTTGGTCCTCTCCTTGTAGATTCTCGAGCTCTCATAGGCTTTTAGCCTAGTCTCCTCTAACTCTTGAAGTTGAATCAACCGCCTCTCTTGTGCGGTCTTTATGTCGAAGTTAAGAAGCTTCACCGCCCATAGGGCCTTGTATTCCAACTCAACCGGTAGATGGCATGACTTCCCATAAAACAAGTTGAATGGTGTAGTCCCTATATGTGTTTTAAAGGCGGTTCGGTATGCCCATAAAGCATCTTCTAACTTGTTGGCCCAATCCTTCCTTGAACCCTCAACCGTCTTCTTGAGTATGACCTTGATTTGCCGGTTGGATACTTCAACTTGGCCACTCGTTTTAGGATGGTAAGGTGTTGCTACCTTATGCCTCACACCATGCTTCTTAAGTAAGCTTTCAAACACGTTTTTGATGAAATGACTACCTCCATCACTAATGACCACCCTTGGAACTCCGAACATTGGGAAAATGATGGACTTGAATAGTTTTAGGACAACCTTGGCATCGTTGGTCGGGCTTGAAATGGCTTCCACCCATTTTGAGACGTAATCAACCGCCACCAATATATATTGGGTACCATACGATGACGGGAAAGGTCCCATAAAATCGATGCCCCATACATCAAACATTTCCACCACAAGGATTGGGTTTTGGGGCATCTCATCTCTCCTCCCAATGTTCCCTTTCCTTTGGCACGCATCACATGTGGAGACAACGAGTTGCGCATCCTTGAATAATGAAGGCCACCAAAAACTGGATTGCAAGACCTTTGTAGCGGTTTTGTAGGATGCGTGATTCCCACCATAGCTTGACCCGTGACAATGGAGTAGGATCCCTTGGACTTCTTCTTCCGCCACACATTTTCTATACAACCCATCCGAGCACAACTTGTATAAGTAGGGCTTGTCCCAATAGTATCTAGTCACGTCGTGGAAGAACTTCTTCTTCTTATACCCATCCAAAGGCGGTTCCTTCCCGCACACTAAGTAGTTCACTAAATTTGCAAACCATGGTAGTATCTCGTCTTGTAACCCATTAGCACTCTCTAGTCCTTGCACGGCTTCAACTCCTTTCTTCAAAACGCCAGCCACCATGATACTCTCCTCGGGGAGCTTATCATCAATTGGGACAAGGTCTTCAATCCTCATTCTAGACAAGTGATCCCATTCTCTATCCCCTTCTTGTCAACTATCTCCAAGTCAAACTCTTGTAGAAGCAAGATCCAACGGAGTAGCCTTGGCTTGGTGTCTTTCTTGGCATGAATGTATCTCAAAGACGCGTGATCGGTGTAGACAATCACCCTTGATCCCACAACATAAGACCTAAACTTCTCCATTGCAAAAACCACGGCTAGCAACTCTTTTTCCGTTGTGGCATACCGGGTTTGAGTGTCATCTAAGGTCCTACTTGCATAGTAGATGACATTGGTCTTCTTGTCCTTCCTTTGACCCAAAACCGCTCAACCGCATAATAACTAGCGTCACACATGATCTCGAAAGGAAGATCCCAATCCGGTGCTTGGACAATGGGAGCACTAACCAACGCCTTCTTGATCTCTAGAAACGCTACCATACACTCCTCATCAAACACGAACTCAACCTCCTTGCAAAGTAACCTTGTGAGAGGTCTTGTAATTTTCTAGAAGTCCTTGATGAATTTGACCGACTTAGGCGGCTCCAAGCTAACCATCACCTCTATCTTGGCCTTGTCTACCTCAATCCCCTTCTCGGAGATCTTATGCCCAAGTACAATGCCTTCACGTACCATGAAATGACACCTCTCCCAATTAAGCACCAAGTTTGCTTCTTCGCATAGTTGCAAGACCCTACAAAGATTAGACAAGCAAACACCAAACGAATAGCCATACACTGAGACGTCGTCCATAAAGACTTCTACCATGTCTTCAATAAGATCGGAAAAAATAGACATCATGCAACTTTGGAATGTCGCGGGCGCATTACACAACTCAAATGGCATCCTCCGATATGCGAAGGTGCCATAAGGGCACGTGAAAGTCATTTTTTCTTGGTCATTTGGGTGTATGGGTATTTGAAAAAAACCCGAATAACCGTCTAGAAAGCAATAAAATGGATGATTAGTTTGACGTTCAAGCATTTGATCTATGAAAGGTAACGGAAAATGATCCTTACGAGTGGATGAATTCAACTTCCTATAGTCAATGCATATTCTATGCCCGGTTATTATCCTAGTAGGTATCATTTCATCCTTTTCATTTTTAACAACCGTTATCCCCCCCTTTCTTAGGCACACAATGAACCGGTGAGACCCAAGTACTATCCGATATTGGGTAGATAATGCCCGCGTCTAAGAACTTAAGAATCTCTCTCTTTACAACATCTTTCAAATTAGGATTCAACCTTCTTTGATGTTCAATAGGCGTCCTTGATTCATCCTCTAAATGGATTATATGCGTGCACAAACTAGGGGAAATACCCTTGATATCATCCAAGGAATAGCCAATTGCTCTCATATATTTCCTAAGTTCTACAAGAAGGGAGGATAGTTCATTCTCATATAGACTCTCATTCACAATAACTGGGTAAGACTCGTTGGGACCTAAGAACGCATACCTTAGTCCCGCGGGAAGTTTCTTTAGGTCCACCTTTGAGGCCTTGAGCTCGCTCCAATCGTCCTCCTCAAGACTAGACTTACCCTTGCTAGTCTCTTCAACGGCTAGGACAAACCCCTCTTGAACCGTGCTAACCCTTAAACCATCCTGACCCTCGATACCGCGAATGCACAACTCAACAAATGGTGCATATTTTTCGACCGGTTTGTGAGAATCCATGAGTAGCTCATAACCTTGACTATCCTTGCTCAAGAACCCATGATCACCATGCTCCTTAGTCAAAACAACTTCCAACCCGTCTTCTACTCTCATTTCCTCAAGCAATTCGTCTGCTAGCTCATCCATGGTCTCTATATAGAAACATTGGCCATCTATGGTGGGCTTCTTCATCACCTTGTTGATATCAAACTCAATGACCTCTTCTTTACCCAAATGGAGATCTATTTTGCCTTTCCTCACGTCGATTATCGCTCCCGCGTTTGCTAGGAATGGCCTACCAAAGATAATAGGGTCTTTTGGTTCTTCATCCATTTCAAGTACTACAAAGTCTGTGGGGACAATGAAATATTTCACCACAATAGGAAGATCCTCAAGCAAACCAATAGGAACTCTCACGCTCCTATCCGCCAATAATAGGGAGATGTTGCTTGCCTTGTAGCATGTGAAGCCTAGTCTATTGGCTACCGAAAACGGCATGAGGCTTACACTTGCTCCAAGATCACACAAACTATAGTTGAAAGCTAAAGGACCAAGTGCACAAGGTAGCGTGAATGATCCCGGATCTCCTAACTTCTTTGGCACCATCTTCTTTTGTATTATGGCACTACACTCGTGAGTTAAAATGACCATAGTCTCCATCTCCTTAGCCCTTTCATTCACTGCATCTTTCAAGAATTTGGCGTATTGAGGGACAAGTAAGAAGGCATCAACCAAAGGCATTGTGAGTTCCACCTTCTCCATTTGCCTATCAACGATGGCTTTATACTTGTCCATAAGTTGCTTCTTGAACCGCCCGGGAAAAGGTAGCTTAGGAACGTATGGCTTAGGGACAAACACATTCTTCTTCGGTTTCTCTTGAGCAACAACAACCCTAGACTTGACCTTCTCAACTTCTTCAACCTTGTCTTGCTCTCTCACTACCTCATCTTCAACCAATTCATTATCTTCTTGAAGTTCCACCCCCCACTTTGCTTCTCAATGTTCGCATTGAGAGGAGAAGGAGCTTCTCTTGGAGGCAAGACCGTACCACTTCTTAATGTGATGGCGTTTACATACTCCTTAGGATTAGCTTCGGATTTGCTCGGGAGTTGACCTTGTGCGCGTCAAGAAGAAGCAACACCTTTGTGCTCCATTTGTTTTACCTTGGAATTCAAAGCCTCAATCTTTGTGTTGAGGTCATTGTAAGAGCAATCCACCCGCGTGTTGATATCCGCTTGTCCCTTGAGTAATTGTTGGAACATGGAGCTTAAATCAAGCTATTGCGGTTTAGACGTAGTTGCTTGACCTTGAGGCACAAACCCTTGTTGTTGGCCTTGAAAACCGGGTGGAGTTTTGGGTTGAAATCCACTTTGATTCCCTTGGAATTGGTTCCTTGGGACAAAGCCTTGTTGGTTGGTATTAGAAGCTTGGCCTTGAGGTTGAAATTGCTTTTGTGGGGCTCCTTGAGGTTGAGTAGGTTGCAGAGGGTAGACTTGGTCTTGTGGGTTCTCCACATTTGTGTTCCGGTAAGAGAAGTTGGGGTGGTTCCTATAGTTTTGGTTGAACCCTTGTCTTTGGTAGTTCCCTTGCTTTTGGTAGTTCCCTTGATTCCCCACGTAGTTCACCTCCTCTTGAGTGTTCATGTCCACGTTCTCCTCATCATAACAACCTTGGTTCTCATCATAAGCATCCACAAAGTTGACCGTCTTTTGAGAAGACACTAGGAGTTACTACAAGAAATATGGGCATTGGTAGCAGTTCACGGTAGCACGAATTCACAAACTGCTACTAAAACTGTTAAAATCTGAAACCAACCTTTTAGTAGCGTTAAATTAGTGTTAACATAGAGCTACGGAAAAAGTACGATACGCGGTAACATAAAAATGACAACTATAGCTGGAAAGTGCTTTTGGAGGCAAAAATACTTAGCCTTTTTTTCATTTTCCGCCAAAAATACTTAGCCTTTTTTCTTTTGGAGGTAAATCGAGCATGCAAAGGTCATTTAGACAAAAAAATTGATTTTCACCAAATCTACTTCTCTCTCTCTAATCTGTTACACAAATCTGATTTCCCCTCATAATTTCAACCTTCGTATACTAAATTTTCCTCTGTATTCGGTGTGTAGAAGTAGATCGGAACTGAAAATCAGCTCTCTTCCTGCCTCAGCTTTGTCGTTTCCTCCGGTGTCGTTTCCTCCGGTGTCGATTCCTCCGGTGTCGTTCCCTCCGGTGTAGTCGCCATCTACAAAATTCCAGGTGAAACCCGCTTACGATTTCCGTTGTTCTGAACCCTACATCTAATTCGTCATTCAAAGTGTCTTCGATTTCTCTGATTAATTTCAATTACCTATCATTGCAGCAAGATTGGAAGCCATAGAGATCTATTTGAGGACACAAAGATAAGCAAGAGAAAAACTAAGGTTATACATTATCGATTTGTGGTTCTTGTTCGTTTGAAATCTGTTAATTTTTTTTGCATTATAAATGAATAGATTCATGATATGGCTTTGCAGGTTGGAGCTTGTTGCAGCATAAGGAGATCTGAAGGCTTCTTTTTTGGGTTGAAGACGTCTTGAACTCTTAAAACCAAGCTGCAAGAGCTTATAGAGGTAATTATTTTCATCCAAATATAACTTTTCGTTTCTGGCTTATGGAGCTTATTGGTTTACTTTGTCTTGTTTGGGTATTTGATTCTTTAAACAATGGGATTGATGCTAATGACAATGTGTTAGTTTCTGTTTGATTTAATACTTGATTGTTTACACAAAGATAAGCAAGAGAACACATAAAAATTTCTGGCTTTTAAGTCTCTGCTTGATTTAATGCTTGACTGTTTATTGCTGCTAATGTGAATGACAATGTGTTTGTTTGATGTTTGAAATATTCCTATGGGTTTGTTTTCTGTTGCTTATGGGTTAGAACATAGAAATGATCGAAAAGTCATGGGTTCATCTTAACATGTAAATGAAAAACTATATATATATACTTAAGGGTTTAATGGGTGATTAAAAGAGAGTTTAAGATTTGCTATTGTTTGATGCTTTCATATGTCTTATAAACCGAAGAGTTGACTCTGGTTATGAGAGAACTGCTTGGGACTTTGTGAGGTCTGTTGGTGCAGCTTTAGGAGAAACTGAGATGATCATTTGCCCATGTATTGACTGTCGCAACGTAGATCGTCACCCAGCTGTTGTTGTTGTTGATCATCTTGTAACAAGGGGAATGGATTGGAGTTACAAGATGCGGGAGGATTGGTATCATCATGGAGAAGTGATATCAGGGACTAACTGTAGAAGCAATGCAAGTCAGTGGAACCAAGATATTTTAGGGTTATACCAAGCAGCTGAGTTTGTGGATGAAGAGCTTCTTAGGCAAGGTAAGTTAAGTGAGGTTGTTGAGGGTGGGGATAAGCAAGAAGATGAGTTTTTTGCAAATCTAGCCGATGCAGAAACACCTCTGTATCCAAGTTGTGCAAACCACAGCAAGCTCTCGACGATTGTTTCACTCTTTAGGATAAAGACACAGAGTGGTTGGTCTGATAGAAGCTTCGATCTTCTGCTCGAGACTTTACCACAGATGCTACCCAAGGATAATGTCTTGCACACATCCTTGTACGAGGTGAAGAAGTTTCCGAGATCATTTGAAATGGGTTATGAGAAGATACACGCTTGTGTGAATGATTGTTGTTTATTCAGAAAGGAGTTTCAGAAGCTAGACAATTGTCCGAAATGCAACGCTTCACGATGGAAGATTAACACGCGAACAGGTGATGTGAAGAAAGGTATTCCACAAAAGGTTCTTAGGTATTTTCCATTAATTCCACGTCTCAACAGGATGTTCAGGTCAGAGGAAATGGCGAAGGACCTAAGGTGGAATTTTAGTAATAAGAGAACTGATGGAAAAAGCCGTCACCCGGTAGATTCTGTTACTTGGGATCAAATGAACGACAAATACCCTTCATTTGCTGCTGAAGAAAGGAACCTTAGGCTTGGACTCTCCACGGATGGGTTTAATCCTTTTAGCATGAAGAATGTTAACTACAGTGCTTGGCATGTATTGCTAGTGAATTACAACATGTCACCTGAAAAGTGTATGAAGGAGGAGAACATAATGTTGTCATTGCTGATTCCTGGTCCAAGCCAACCTGGAAACAATATAGATGTGTACTTAGAACCACTTATAGAGGATCTTAACCATCTGTGGGACAAAGGAGAGTTAACGTATGACGCATTCAGTCACACTACTTTCACATTAAGAGCAATGCTTCTATGGACCATTCAAGATTTTCCTGCATATGGAAATCTTGAAGGCTGTAAAGTAAAGGGCAAAATGGCTTGCCCTGTGTGTGGGAAGCACACAGATAGTTTGTGGTTGAGTAATTGCAGGAAGCATGTATATATGGGCCATCGGAAAGGTCTGCCTCCCACACATGCTTATAGAGGAAAGAAAGCATGCTTTGATGGTAAAGTTGAGCATGGGAGAAGACGTAGGATTCTAAGTGGTCATAATATATACCAGTTACTCAAAAATTACAAGAATGATTTTGGAAATGTGAAAGTATCTGGAAGGAAGAGGAAGATGAAAGATAAGGTAGGATCAGACTCCAATACGGATGATGAATCCAGTGAGTCAGAGGAAGAGGAAGAACCAGTAGATGAAGAGGAGCTATCTAGATGGAAGAAGCGGTCAATCTTCTTCAACTTGCCTTATTGGGAGGTATGTTTATAATTTATTTTATATCCATCTTCCTTGAATTGATCTATTTTAGCTTTCTTTAACAATCTTTTATTTTACCTGTGTTTGTCTTGTATAGGAGCTACCGGTTAGACATAATTTAGACGTGATGCACGTTGAGAGAAATGTTGCTGCAAGCCTTGTTGCTACACTATTGCACTGTGAAAAATCAAAAGATGGTCTTAACGCTCTAAAAGATCTACAACTACTTGGCATTAGGAAGGATTTACATCCTGAACCCCGTGGAAGAAGAACATATCTACCTCCAGCGCCTTGGTCTTTGTCCAACAAAGAGAAGAAAGTATTCTGTAAGAGTTTAGTGGACTTCAAAGGTCCGGATGGGTACTGCTCTAATATTTCAAGGTGTGTTAAGCTAGAAGAATCTAAGGTTACAGGAATGAAATCACATGACTACCATGTCTTGATGCAACAGCTTCTTCCGGTTGCGATTAGAGGTATCACCTGAGGGGCTTTTAACTTTTTATGTTATAGCATTAGATGTCCTGTCTTTGATCTCCAATGCTTTTCTCCCTGCAGGTTTATTACCTAAAGGTGTTAGGATAGCTATTGGACGCATATGTGCATTCTTCAATCATCTGTGCCAGCGAGTAATTGATAGAGAGACAATTTCAGTAATGGAAACTGAAATTGTGGAAACTCTCTGCATGTTTGAGAGGTTCTTTCCTCCAAGTTTTTTCGATGTAATGGTGCATTTGACAGTTCATCTAGGCAGGGAAGCTCGGTTATGTGGACCAGTGCATTTCCGTTGGATGTACCCATTTGAGAGGTACAACTTATAACTGATTAGTTGTTATCTTACGCAGTAAATAATCATGCTTTTAATGTTCAATTCACTTTGCCTGCAGATACATGAAAGTTTTGAAGGATTATGTAAGAAACCCTGCAAGACCAGAAGGTTGTATTGCTGAAGCGTATCTCGCCGAGGAATGCATGCGGTTCTGCAGTCAGTTCTTGAAAAACACAACAAGTGTTGAGGATAAACCTGATAGAAATATTCAGTTTGAGAGCAGCTCTATAGCAGAGGGTCGTCCAATATCCGCAGCCACTTCCTGTGATCTTACTGAGAAGGATAAGAACATTGCCCATCTTGCTGTGATTCAGAATTTGGCAATGGTGGAACCTTATGTGGAGTAAGTTCTACACAGTTTCTTATCTTATTTTTTTAATTTGTATTTCCTGCTGAATGTTCACACTTTATGTTAATCCAATTTAATCATGCACCTACAACATCTACAAGACACTAGAGAAAGATGTAGACATGATGCGACAACGTTATGGAGTACGCATATTCAGCAATTTGCATCTTGGTTAAAAGATCAGGCAAGTTTTTAATTTGAGTTATTTTGTGTGGTTGATACAGAATTGTCTTCAGTATATATTGACATTTTACATGTTCTTTTGTAGATACCTCTAACTTCGGAAAAAACGAAGAAACGCTGAAGTGGTTGGCCTACGGTCCTCGTGTTAGCACAAGGTCTTACACAGGTTACGTAATAAATGGGATGAGGTTTCACACAAACTCAGTTGACAGGCAAACTCAGAACAGTGGGGTTTTATATGAGGCCACGACAATGTGTAGAGCTAGTGCAAAAGATTCTTCTCAGATGGTTGACTTAGTATCATATTATGGCAGAGTGGTGGAGATTTTACTGCTTGATTACAATACCTTCTACATTCCTGTATTCCGCTGTCAATGGGCAAATAGAGGTAACGGAATCAAGGTAGAAGATGGCTTCACTCTTGTCAACCTCAACCAAAGTCAAGTGTCATTTGCAAGAGATTCATATATACTAGCCTCTCAATCAAAGCAAATTTTTTACTCAAGGGTAGATGAGACATCAAGCTGGTATGTAACAATGAGAGGTCCTATAAGAAGATACAGTGAAGAAGATGCTGAAGAAGGAAATGCAGATGTTGGTCCATTGCCAGCATTAATTAGTAGCCATGGATGTTGATGACTTGGTTTTTTTTGGTGAAAACTTTGTTTGGTTTGGATCTTGTTTTCTATGCGCAACCTTTGTATGAGACCATGGGTTTGTGGTGTGTTAAAACATTTTCTCTTCTCCAATTCATGTTTTTTGTTTATATTGTCACATAGAGTTTACAAAAACGGCCTCATTGACAAAAGTCCAAAAAACTAATGTAAACCAAGCCAAAACATGAACAAGATTTGAAATATAATTTAATTACAGTAGAAAATAATACAGAAGAATTATTGAGTTTGATTTAGTGTATAGGGTTTAGGGTTTGATTTACAGTATATGGTTTAGAGTTTGATTAGTGTATATGTTTAATATTTGAAATATGATTTCCTTGTAATATTGTAAGAAAACACTTAAAAAGAATTAAGCGTTATTTTAATTTTAGGGTTTAGGGTATTGGCGTTTATAGTTAAGACCGTGTTGATAATTTAGGGTTTAGGGTTTTGGTTATGTTGTCAATTAACAAATGAAAATGATTGTCAATGATTGGAAATGATTGCAAATTAAAATGATTACAAACATATATACAAACCTTACAAACTAATGATAAGTTACTAAGAGCTTAAGAGTTTGATGTTTAGTACATAGGGTTTGAGATTTAGGGTTTAGGGTTATGATATTTTTTCTTGTTTTACTAACTATATAAATATAATTTTAAGTATTAATGAGTTTAGGGTATAAGGTTTGAGATATAGGGCATAGGGTTTAGTGTTATGATATTTTTCTTGATCTACTAACAATAAAAATTTAATTTTAAGTATTAATGAGTTTAGGGTATAGGGTTTGAGATTTAGGGTTTAGGGTTATGATATTTTTTCTTGTTCTACTAACAATATAAATGATATTTAAGTATTAATTAGTGTTATATAAAGCCAAATCCATGCCAAAACAAAGATTTGAATCTATAAAAGCTGTTACCAAAATAAATAAATAAAAAAAAACAGCCAAAACTCATGTTTGCCGGGGAACCCATAAAAATTCCAAGCTGAAAAATATTTGCCGGGATCACAAAAAATTTCATGTTTGCAGCCAAACATTTTATCCAATTTTAATATAAATCCAAAGATCTTTTAGGTTACAGAGAAAGACAGATCTCTCGTTTTCTCTCAAACCCTCAATCTTCGTCGCCATCACAAATCCAAATCCGGTCAAGTCTTTCCATCACTCCCGTCGATTCCCCTCCGTAACTCCGTAGACTCAATTTTCATCCGTCGCCTCGATTCCAATCTGTCTCCGTCGCCACGAATTCCCTACGTTTGTGGGTCGCATCGATTTCCCTTCGTCTCTCCGTCCTGTCGATTCACCACTGCGTCTCCATCGAACTCGTCCACCTACAACTCCGACGAAGAAAACCAGGACAGGTAATCGAGCCCTAAACCCTAGATTTTATTCCTCATTCTAAAAGTCTTAGATTTCTCTAATTACTAGATTGTCTACCTAAAGTCTTATATTTCTCTAATTAAATATCTTGTATACCTAAGGTCGTAGGAAGATTCGAAGCCCTAAATATCTCGGAGGGGACCTAATACGAAGATAAACAAGAGAGTCAATATCCTGTACCATCTTCAGGTTATGCTTTTCGATTTCTTTTTCTCAATCGCTTCAAATCTGTGTTATGGTGCATTATAACACGCATTGCATTGCATCAAATCTAACTTGTGTTCTTTTTCGCATGTAGAAACTCAAATGGAAGCAACGAAGGGCATCATCTGCGGACTACCAGCCTTCGGACTGAAATCACAACTCCAACAACAGCCACAGCAGTCGCAACTCCAACAACACCCACAACAACAGTCACAAGAAGCAGAAGATGATGTGGTAGAGATCAGCAAAACCGAGTTTAGATGCTCTCAAGGCAACTTGATTCGCGTTGAGGTACCTAAAGAAGACATTGAGCCAATGTTCCGTATAGGTATCAGAAACATGATGGAGAATGCACGCAAGTCAGCAAAACGCCCAAAACAGGAACAAGGACAGTCCTCACGAGGCAAGGCTGCTCGTGTAGACTAACTGCATGGTACGAACCACTCCATTGTAAAAACCATTCTTTTGCTTTTGACTTGGTTTGATGGTTACATTTGAACCTTCTGTTATGATGTTTTCTTTGTCATTACTTTCTTTGCTATGGATCAATTACCATTGTATGGCATTTGTACTTTGTCTCTCTTAATATGTTTAATTAGAGTCAATTATTTTTAGTATTAATACTATATGAGTATATAAATTATTGCAATTCAATGATCCAATTGCAATTCAATGATCCAATTATCATTTACTAACCTTAGCTTTCTTTCAAGCCATTGATATTAGTATGTGAATTGTGAGGCTTCTTTCGAACAAACTTGGCAAAACGTGGTAGGTTTAGGGCGACAAAAGGGAATTCTCATGTAGATTTAGCTCCAACATCTCGGAGGTAATCTAGGAATATGCTAGTTAAGATGGCGGTTCTTGGTTCAAGTTTGGGGGAACGGTTTTAGACTTAGTGAATGTTGGAGAGTGGATTGTGGAATGGAAAAGAAGAAAAGGAGAAAGGAAATAGGGGATGTGATTTGTGTAGATTGGTTGGTGCAAAAATCATATGACTAGCTCTAAAATATAAGATAGCCTCAAAAGATAGAAAGGAAAGAAGAATGCTAAAAAGGCTAAAGCATCAAAGAATGAGAAGAGGCGTGAACCAAAAAAAACAAGAAAAGAAGAGATAGACCACAAAAAAGGAGCACCAAACCATGAAAGAACAAGGAGGAAGAAGTGATCCCCGAATGAGAAGAAGGTGAAATGAAAAGACAAGAAGCATGTGGGTTTGAGAAGGCAAAATGCCTTAAGATAAAAAAGGGTAGCTTAGGATGTGGGCATAACGGGTTAGAAGCTTTAGGTTAGAGATACTCTAGGTATTTGGGTAGATGAGAATTCTTCCTTGTATGCATGGGTTGCCTTTTACCTTTAGCATTTTGCTAAGGTTTGTCCATTTCATGAGAGATCCGTGTACCTAATTACCCATGCGTGATAATGAGATAATCTTCATCTCATAACCTACCACATAGCCAAACGAATTCATTTGATCTTGCATAAACATGATTCACGCTTATTACACCTAATCAATGTCATGGGCTTGGAGGATATGAAAGTTTGTGTAGGTTGAGGTTCGAATGTAAGTCATGCAAGGATAAGTGTGGCTAGTCACTTTTAAGTAAGTTTGTTTGATCGCATCATGAAGTTTGCAACTTGGACATTGGGCTCGGATTCTTTTTATGGCACTTTTGGATTTGAGCTCCCATTTCTAGTCTTCTCCGTTTCTTTATTCTTGTTTGCTTGAGGACAAGCAAATGTTTAAGTTTCGGGGAATTGATATACTCATATATTGAATGTTTTTAGCATGCATTTCGTTCCATCTCTCACTTGTTCTTATTTCATTTTGTTTTTATTTTTGTCCGTTCATCTTCAGTTTTTGTTCATCGTATTTTCTAATCATTTTAATTTTTGTTTGCATCCACTCGTCTTCTTTTCTAAGTCAAAATATGTTCTTAATATTTCACATCTAGCTGTGTGTTTAAGTTTTAGTTAATTTGCATCATAGATCACTAATTTTAATTTAATCTTTTCTAAGAGATTAGTTGCCTAGGGTGTATTTTGGTTGATCTTGTTTATATTCTTAATGCTTGCTAATCATTGATCCACAAATGAGAGTTTGCTATTGGATTGAGTGATTAGCATAGTGATTAGTTGCTTGAAAGAGAATTAATCAGGATTAGTGATCTTAACCTAAGGATTAGCATTGATTGTGTGTATTAGCATCATTAGTTAATTGTCTTGATGATTAGATGATGGTGATTTAGGTTTATTCTTGTTAGATCATTCACTTAGGTTGGTTCTTAATGCTAGATTTGATAAGATAAACCAAAGTTTATAACTACACCTAGATTAGGTAGCTCTAGTTGGTGTGACAAACCAATCTAGAGCTACACCTTAGGATTTATGGTCTCATCCCATGCATTAGGGAGAGATTCGAGTAAACGGTGTTAGTGCTAGATTAGATTTATCGATTCGAGTCTCGAACTTAGGCATTTCACTCCTAACCCGAGTTTAAATGAATTGCTTGAACCGAACATTTTGTGAGCTTTTCTTGCCTAGCCAACGAGAGTTGATGTCTAGGGTGTTTAGTGAACTAATTGGGATTGGATTTTAATACTTGTTAACCATCTTATCACAAACGAGAGTTTGATCTTGATTTGATGATTAACAAAGTGATTAATGCCACGAGAGTGGATATGTCATAATTGTGAATCCCATGTTCTAGGATAGTGTTTAATGCTTCCAAATGATTCATTGTTTGATTGTTAATCATTCATTTGATAGTTCATTCCATGATCCACATTTCTATTATTTTTTTCCATCACCTATTTGTTTTCTTTAGTTTAAAAACTTAAAAACCCAAAACCATTTGCTCTAGCTTAGGAAGATTCATGTATTCCTAGTGCTTCAATCTTAACCTCCTTGGTTCGATATCTCAAATACTACAATGACATGAGTGGAATTTGAGTAATTGATTAGTAAAATCCTACTATCAATTTGGCGCCGTTGCCGGGGAGGTTTAGCATTGATCATTAGGATTTTGATTCTTCTTAAGACTAGAGCTTTTTATTTTCTTTTGTTGCTAATCTTTTCACTTCTCTTGTGAGTTTCATGAAGGGAGTGACAATGAGGAAGCAACCGTCAAGCTAGTGACGTTAAATGCCCCCCTCGGAGACCTCCCCGAGCCTATCCCTTGTCGAGCTTGAAACACAAAACAAGCAAGTCAATAAGGGTCTTTTGGGTCAAAGATCGTGGTATGTGACGGAAGGAGGGCTTGAGCAACAACGTGTCACACTTCTCTCTTCACTATCTCCATTCCGCTAATCTCACTCCACCTTTGTAAGTATCTCTTCTTTTTGAGTCTTTGCCTTCCATCTTTTGTTTTTGGTCTCTCTCTTGAACTTCTTTTATACCGAGACGTTGTGATTTAAGTTTGGAGAAGGGACCGGTATCTAACCTTGTGTTTTGTGTCTTATTTTCCTTTTGCATCTTGAGTCTCATGCATTTTCAATAATTTTGAAAAATTTGAACTTTTGTGCATTCCATATATGATTGAGTCTAGATACATAGCATATAAGGTAGCTTTGAATGAGCATTAGGAGCAATGATAGATTTGTCCATGTAAAGTACCATATTAAGAGCTTAGTCAAATGCCATTGTTGCTAGTTACTTGATGCTTTGATCTCGTGTAGAAATTAAGAGCGAACCATGCATTGATCTCATGTCTTATTGTTCTTGCCTTGATTGAAGCAAACCTTGACTTGAATTCAACCCCATCTAAGTGATAACCTTAATTTTGACTTGTAAATATTGTGTTCATGCATTTTTGAATGAATTCGTGGATCACTTCATACATATTTGGATAATCTTTTCCCTTTCACCACTATTGTTTATCCAAGTAGCCATATCCCATCATTGGAATGGTTTTCCCTACCCTAACCTCAACCTTCTTTCTAGCCATTGATATTCGTGTGTGATTGGTGAGGCCTTCTTTCGAGCAAACTTGGCAAAAAGTGTTAGGTTTAAGGCGACAAGGAGGAATTCTCATGTAGATTTAGCTCCATCATCACGGAGTTAATCTAGGGATAGGCTAGACAGGTTGGCGGTTCTTGGTTTAAGTTTGAGGGAACGGTTAGGAAATTTGGTGAACGGATGTGTTTGGAATAGATTATGAAATGGGAAAGATGAATGAGGTGAAGGAAAAAGGGGATCGAATTTATAGATTGGTTGGTGCAAAATTATAAGACTAACTCTAAGAATAAGATAGCCTCAAGAGATCCAAAGAAAAAAAAGAAAGCCGTAAAGGCCAAAGCATCGAAGAAGAAAAAGAGGCGTGAACAAAAATGAAGAAAAAAGAGAGCTAAGTCACAACAAAGAAGCACCAAACCATGAGAACAAGGAAGAATAAGTTGATCCCCGAATGAGAAGAAGGTGAAGTGAAAGGATAAGAAGCATGTGTGGGTTTAAGAAGGCAAATACCTTAAGATGAAAAGGGTAGCTTAGGATGTGGGCACAAACGGGTTAGAAGACTTTAGGTCAGAGACACTCTATGCATTTGGGTAGATGAGAATTCTCCCTTGTATGCATAGGTTGCCTTTTACCTTTAGCATTTTGCTAAAGTTTACTCTTTCCATGAGAGATCCTTATACTTGATTACCCATGCATGATAATGAGATCATCTTCATCTCATAACCTAACCCTTAGCCAAACGAATTCATTTGATCATGCATAAACATGATTAACGCTTATTACACTTAATCAATGTCAAGGGGTTGGAGGATTTGAATGTTTGTGTAGGTTGAAGTTCGAATGTAAGTCATGTAAGGATAAGTATGGCTAGTCACTTTTGAGTAAGTTGTTTGATTGCATCAAGAAGTTTGCAACTTGGACATTGGGCTCGGATTCGTTTTATGGCACTTTCAGATTTGAGCTCCCATATTCTAGTCTTCTCCCTTTGCCTATTCTTGTTTGTTTGAGGACAAGCAAAGGTTTCAGTTTGGGGGAATTGATATTCATGCATTTTACATGTTTAAGCATACATTTTACTTAGAGTTTTGTGTCATTTGCATGCATAATCACGGTTTTGTCTTGTATTTAGGTCTCATTTAGAGTTTAGGACATTTGCATTAGGACCTAGTGAGTTCTTGCATTCATTTGGAGTGTTTTTAGGTGTTTTTAGACATTTGGGATGATTGGAGTGGTTGAGCATCAAGAGAAGGAAGATCTCATCCGACACGCCGGAAAGATGTGGCTGGACGGACGCCTTCCATTCTGAATAAGCTTCAATGATCTTCATAAAAGTTGTAGAGGAGTGAGTTAGATGTCCATAGGAGTTGAAATCAAGTAATTTGGACTTGTGGTTTGGGAGATACTGCTGATTTACCAGAGACATGTCACCTGGCCGAGACGGTTTCTTCAATACCGAGGTCACTGGTCAGTGCAACTGCTCGGTGTGGAAACAGAGGGAAAATTCCCTTAGTACCGATGTACAATACCGATTTGTAACATCGGTATTGAATGGTCTCCACTCCGAATTAGCCTCGGTGGTCTTCATCAAAGTTGTAGAAAAGTGATTCAGCTTTACACAGGAGTTTGAATCGGGTTATGTGGACATATGTATAGGGAGATATGACGGATTTACTGAAGGTATATCCGTCTGGCCGAGAGAAGATGACACCGTCCAAATAGCCGGAAAAACGAAGGCCTTCCGATATGAATCAACTCAAATGGTCTTCATAATAGTTGTAGAGGGACGAGTTAGTTGTCTACTGGACTTGGATTCAGGTCATTCGGATGTTAGGTGCAGGAGTTATAACCGATTCACTGAAGACGTACCAAAGGCTTGACCGGGTTAAAACCCGGTGTGTTCCGGGTTGACCCGGTTCGACCCAAACTCATTTAAATATTGAAAAACTTATTTTTTTTAGATCGAAGCTTTCTTTTTTCTAGAGTTGGGTTTTATCCCAAACTCTTCTTATGATTTTGGAGGGATTTTGATTGTTCTTCATACAAATTCCACTCTAGAGAAGATTTCTTCACCCTTATCTTTATATTAATGCATTTTATCTATCTTTATGTCTTTTTCTCTTGTGTTCTTCATGTTTAGGCCTTAGGCCCCTTTTTGTTGGATCTTAGATTTAGCTTGATTTTGATGATTTGGTGATTGATTATGGATGCTCATGTTCTTAATACTTGCTTTCCTTTCTTGTTTAGTGTTCCTAATGCTAGATCTAGCTTGAGAAAGTAGATCTAGATCATAAGGCATTTCATGCACACCAAGTGTTTGATGAAATGCCTTGATGAACTATTCAAGAGATTTATGCTCCTAGCCTAAGAGATTAGTTGCCTAGGGTGTATTTTGGTTGATCTTGTTTATATTCTTAATGCTTGCTAATCATTGATCCACAAATGAGAGTTTGCTAATGGATTGAGTGATTAGCATAATAATTAGTTGCTTGAAAGAGAATTAATGAAGATTAGTGATCTTAACCTAAGGATTAGCATTGATTGTGTGTATTAGCATCATTAGTTAATTGTCTTGATGATTAGATTATGGTGATTTAGGTTGATTCTTGTTAGATCATTCACTTAGGTTGGTTCTTAATGCTAGATTTGATAAGATAAACCAAAGTTAAGAACTACACCTAGATTAGGTAGCTCTAGTTGGCGTGACAAACCAATCTAGAGCTACACCTTAGGATTTATGGTATCATCCCATGCATTATGGAGAGATTCGAGTAAACGGTGTTAGTGCTAGATTAGATTTATCGATTCGAGTCTCGAACTTAGGCATTTCACTCATAACTCGAGTTTAAATGAATTGCTTGAACCGAATCTTTTGTAAGCTTTTCTTGCCTAGCCAACGAGAGTTGATGTCTAGGGTGATTAGTAAACTAATTGGGATTGGATTTTAATGCTTGTTAACAATCTTATCACAAACGAGTGTTTGATCTTGATTTGGTGATTAACAAAGTGATTAATGCCAAGAGAGTGGATTAGTAATAATTGTGAATCCCATGTTATAGGATAGTGTTTAATGCTTCCAAATGATTCATTGTTTGATTGTTAATCATTCATTTGATAGTTCATTCCATGATCCACATTTCTATCTTTGTTTTCCTTATTACATTTGTTTTCTTTAGTTTAAAAACATAAAAACCCAAAAACATTTGCTCTAGCTTAGGAAGATTCATGTATTCCTAGTGCTTCAATCTTAACCTCTTTGGTTCGATATCTCAAATACTACAATGACATGAGTGGGATTTGAGTAATTGGTTAGTAAAAATCCTACTATCAATTTGGCGCCGTTGCCGGGGATCGAACACAGGTCACCCGCGTGACAGGCCGGAATACTTACCACTATACTACAACGACATGAGTGGGATTTGATTTCACACCGAGACGTTGTGATTTAAGTTTGGGGGAGGGACCGGTATCTAACCTTATGTTTTGTGTCTTATTTTCCTTTTGCATCTTGATTCTCATGCATTTTCAATAATTTTAACATTGCATTTTTGGGATTTGTTTTAACATTGGGATTTAGGTTCTTAGTGAGCTTAAGTTTTATTTTCTACCAAAGTTACTAATGTCTTTCACTTTCCATTGCTATCTCTAAACCTATAGGTGCATGCATACGTGATCTCGAGGCAACGATAATCTAGTTGGACCAAGGGACGATATACATCGCTCATACCGAGGATTTAGAACAAGGGAAGCACGTGTGAGACAGCAAGAAGTTGAGAACGACATGGATCACTATGAAAATGTTCCACTTGGGGACATTCATGACAATGTGGACAACCTTCCACATGCTCAACAAGGTGGTAATGGAAACCACCACGCTCAAGGAGGTAATGGAAACCACCACACTCAAGGTGGTAATGGAAACCACAACGCTCAAGGCGGACAAGCTCAAAACACGCCACATCCACACGACCGACCAATGAGAGCCACTAATCATCCCCCAAGGGCTCAAAACGTGGTAGGAGCGGGTGATGCCGCCAATGCCCATCAAAACCGTAAAAGGGATCCAAGCTCCACCGGTTGAGAACAACAACTTCGAGGTGAACATGGTTCAAAGCGACAAATTCCACGACTTATCTATGGAGGATCCATTGGATCATATCGATCAATTTGATAGGATATGTGGGTTAGCCAAGATGAACGGTGTTTCAGAAGGTGGTTTCAAACTAAGACTATTTCCATTCTCTCTTGGAGAAAAAGCTCATCAATGGGAAAAGAGTCTTCCTCAAGGTTCAATCACGTCTTGGGACGATTGCAAGCGAGCTTTCCTTGCAAAGTTCTTCTCTCCTTCAAAAACCGCCAAGTTAAGGAACGAGATCTCGGGGTTCACACAACGCGGAAACGAGTCCTTCAATGAAGCTTGGGAACGGTTTAAAAGCTACACCCCTCAATGCCCAGATCATGGCTTATCCAATGCCTCTCTTTTGAGTACTCTCTATCGCGGTGCTCTACCCAAGATAAGGATGCTATTAGACACGGCCTCTAATGGGAACTTCTTAGCCAAAGATGTATGATATATCATGGTTTTTACCCCGTTTAACCATTATATAAGTCCGTTTAATAGAGTCTTTCTACTATTTCGTAGTGTTTTAGAGTTTTTTTACAGGTTTTAGCACGTTTGGAGCATAATTGGAAATATTGGAGCTTTCTTGAGCATTTTGGAGCAAAGCAGACGTTCGTGTAGCTGAGTACCGGATTTGAAGCGTCGGTATCGATCGATACTGCCTAGTATCGATCGATACTCATCGAAGCAGACACAACCCACGACTTTAATGAAGAGTTGAAGAATTGCAAAATTGCCCAGAAGACTTTATTATTTACAAGAAGCCCCAAAACGTGATTTAAGTTATTTAATAGGATTTTACACCCACTTTAAGGCTATGCTTTGTTCTACGCTTTATTTTACTTTGGTTTTGTGAGAGAGCTTTTTGAATGGAGACAAGTCTGAAACTTTGTTCGTCCGAGAGAAGATTTCGAACCCTCTTGTTACTCTTTCTGATTTATTTGATGATTTATTCAAACATGTTTATTGCTTCAATTTCCATGTCTGAGTAGATCTCTTTTTAGGTTTAGAATTCTCATAAGGGTTATCTCTGAATGCTAGATTGATTAGTTATTAGGATTCACCATCTGAATTAGTTCTTCACCATAGGTTGTTTGCAAAGCTAATAATTCTAGATTGATCACCTAGAACTTAGATCTTAGGATAATTGGTTAGGCGCGGAAGTGCAATTAATTACCTGATAGAACCTAGGGTGAGCAAAATAACTATTCGCAAAGGAATTTGGTTTAGTTGTTTTGTGAATTAATCAAATCTAATTTAAAAGCTGATTTAGACTTTAGGATTCGCAAAGGAATTTGGAACTCCTAGGATTTAGATTTAGATAGTTTTCGCAACGAAAGTTGGTTAATTATATCTTAGTGATTTGAGTTCAAGAACCGTGCTAAATCTGAATCATGTTAGTTAGTTTATCTGCATTCATTGATTTCCTGAGAAATACCCTGAACCTAGCTTTCTCCTAATTGAATTTACAACGTTTTTAATTTACGCTCTGTTTTCAATACCATTGATCGCTTAGCTTAAATATCACATATATAATCTATTGTGTGTTTCTGTGAGTCCTTGTGTTCGACCCCTACTATAATGCAACTACTGCTTAGTGCTTTTAGGGTATTAATTTGAGCATATCAAATTTGGCGCTATTGTCGGGGACTCAATTCGCCATTAGATTTTAGTCTGAGAATTTCGACTAAGCTCGTCGGTATCGATCGATACTACCTAGTATCGGTCGATACTCGCCGTTCTCTTTTTGTTGATATCGATCGGCACCACTTGGTATCGGTCGATACTCATCACGTTTTTTGTTACTTACGTTCTTGACTCTTGTTTTCAGGTGTATACCTAATCGTGAAACCAGAAAGAGCAAGAGCACTCAGCTAGTTGATCTGTCACTCGAGCAACTAGCATTTTTGGAACGTACAAACAGAATAGCAAAGAAGCCAGCAAAGATGAACAACAATCAAGAGGAGTTGGTTCAAGATGTAGCTGGTGCTTACAGAGACCAAGAGGGTCGGTTGTGCAATGAGAGAGGACAACGTCTGGATGGAGAGGGGAACTTCATTCCACCTGCTCCTATTGTCGCTGGGAATGTCGCTGGGAATTCCGTTGGGAATGCGAACGCAGTCAATGCTGGGAATGCTGTGGTTAATCGTGGTAGAACTATTGGTGAGTGCAACAGACCTGACCAGTTTTACGCAAACCGATCTGCGATCCGTCCTCCTGCTTTTCCGAGGAATGACTTTGAGCTGTAACCTGCATACTACACTCTTGTGTGACATCATCCTTTTCATGGTCTTTCCAGCGAACATCCCATGGATCATATTGAGAGGTTCGAGGACTTGGTCACTAGCATCAAAAGCAATGGAGTGTCCTACGACTATCTTTTCTGCAAGCTTTTCCCATACTCTCTTGGTGGGGAATCAACTTACTGGCTGAAGCAGTCGCCTCCTGAATCGCTGACTACCTGGGAGGAGACTAAGACTGCTTTCCTGACCAACTTTTATGATGATGCAAGATCCGAGGATCTGAGGAACAAAATTTCACAGTTTTCTCAGGGGCCTACGGAGGCGTTCAAGGCTGCTTGGACGAGATTCAAATCGTATCAGAGAGATTGTCCACATCATGGATATTCTGATGTCCACCTGATGGGTTTCGTTTTCAGATGACTTGATTGGAGGTATCAGATGACTTTGGATGCTTCGAGCAATGGAAACTTCAACACCAGGTATCCTGATGAAGCCTATGTCCTGATTGAGAACTTGGCGTCTAGCAATAGCACCAAGAATGCTGATTATGAGAGGAATAAGCTAGCTGGTAACATGGATGGCTTACAGATTGCTGATTTTCAAGCTAAGTTGGATTCTATGCACAGTCTTCTAATGGGCAAGACACAAAAGGTTGTTCACTTTGCTGAAGATGTTGAGGTGTTCAACGAGGATGAAGTAGAGGATGTCAACTACATTGGTGGTTCTGGTTTTTAAGGTCAGAGGAGTCAATTCAACAACAACCGAAACTTCAACAACAACTCTCAGCAAGGAGGTTCGAACCAGTTTGGTCAGAGATCACCTCAGAACAGTGGGTACACTAGGAACTATGGAAATTCATCCTATCAACCATTACCTGCTAAGCTCCCAGATAGCAAGATCGAATCTATGTTTGAACAACTTCTTCAAGGACAGTAGGAGCTCCCTGTGGATTTCAATGGGAAGATTGATGTCCTATATAATGATATGAGTGGAAGGATTGACGCTATTGATATTCAGCAGAAGAAGCTGGAACTTCAGATAGCTCAGACTTCAGAGGATGTGAAAAGGCAAGAAGGTTTTCTTCCAGGGAAAGTAGAGAACCCAATGGCTCATATCAATGCAATCACTTTGAGGAGTGGAAAAGAGGTCACTCTAGGAGTAAAAACTGCCCAAGCTACGGATATTTTCGTCGATCTTGACGATGAGGATACCGAAATCGCTCCAGTATCGATCGACACTAGCCAGCATCGATCGACACCTATCAAAATACTTTCACGGGACAAATCAAAACCGCCTGTATCGATCGATACCACTCCAGTATCGGTCGATACTAATCCCGCAGTCGAATCAACTCCTAAGGTTTCGAAGGAAGTACCCAAAGTAGTTGCAGAAATAGTTTACACACCAAGGATACCTTATCCCATGGCTTCTGGGAAGACTAAGAAGGAGGTAGAAGACTCTAGATGCAAGGCGATTATGGATAAGTTGATTGTGGAACTTCCTTTTATCGATGCTATCAAGACTTCTCTAGCTTTCAGAAGATACGTCAAGAAGATGGTGTCCAGCAATGTGAACCTTGAAGACGGATGCTTGATGATTACTCATGAGTGCAGTGCAATCCTGACCAACAGGATCCCAAAGAAGCTGCCAGACCCAGGGATTTTTGTGTTGGATTGTACGATATTCACGGACAGATTTAAGCGTTCTCTTTGTGACCTAGGCTCAAGTGTCAACCTCATGCCATACTCAGTTGCCAAAAGGATGGGGATGACAGACTTCACAACCACAAGGATTTCCCTGATACTTGCTGATCGTTTTGTTAGACTTCCAGAGGGGTTACTCGAAGATGTCCCGATTAAGATTGGAAATGGCTTGATCCCAACTGATTTCATCGTCCTGGAGTACGATGCTGAGCCTAAGGATCCTCTTATCCTAGGCAGACCATTCCTTGTAACAGCTGGTGCTTTGATTGATTGCAAGATAGGGAATATCGCTCTCAACATTGGTGATTTGGTCATGAGTTTCAATATGGACAAGATGATGAAGAGGCCAACCATTGATGGGCAGACTTTCTTTGTCGAGACCTTTAGTGACATAGCTAAAGAGTACTTTCTTGAGATGCATCCTGAGGACCCATTAGAGAGAGCATTGGTCTGTTCAGCCACTTCAGAGGGACATTCGTGTGATGGTATAGTTGGATACTCGAAGATGCTCGATTCAGCATCAACGGTATCGATCGATACTCTCCCAGTATCGGTCGATACCCTGCGACTAGAAGGAGAATTGGCCGAGAGTTCTAAGCAAGCTGCTGGGCTTGTAGATTGGAGTACAGAGAATGCTCCTAAGGCTGAACTAAAGCCACTCCCAAAAAATATGAGGTATAGTTTTCTTGGCCCTAATTCTACATACCCAGTAATTATTAATGCTTCTTTAAACAACACAGAGATTGCCTTACTGCTGAGCAAGATGCGCAAGTATCTCAAAGCTCTTGGCTATTCTCTTGATGATATTTCAGGTATATCACCGGATCTGTGCATGCATAGGATTAACCTTTAGGACGAGTCAAAGACCTCAATTGAGCATCAGAGGAGGTTGAACCCGAATCTGATGGAAGTGGTCAAAAAGGAAGTGATGAAGCTTTTCAAGGCAGGTGTTATCTATGCTATTTCGAATAGCTCTTGGGTCAGTCCAGTGCACGTTGTTCCTAAGAAAGGAGGGATAATCGTGGTGAAGAATGAGAAGGATGAGATGATTCCTACTATAACTATCACTGCACATCGAATGTGCATTGACTACAGGAAGTTGAAAGCACAACACGAAAGGATCATTTCCCTTTGCCATTCATTGACCAGATGTTGGAGAGGTTGGCTAGTCATCCCTACTACTGTTTTCTTGATGGATATTCAGGCTTCTTACAGATTCCTATACATTCAGATGACCAAGGGAAGACGACTTTCACATGTCCCTATGGCACATTCGCATACAGGAGAATGCCATTTGGGTTGTGTTACGCTCCAGCCACTTTTCAGAGGTGCATGATGTCTATCTGCACAGACGTGATTGAGGATTTTATGGAGGTATTCATGGATGATTTTTCAGTATACGGACCATCGTTCAAGGACTGTTTGGATAATCTGTGCAAGGTGCTCCAGAGATGCGAAGAGAAACACTTGGTCCTTAATTGGGAAAAGTGTCACTTTATGGTTCAGGAGGGCATCGTACTTGGGCACAAGGTTTCTGAGGCTGGGATCGAAGTTGACAAGGCCAAAATTCAGGTTATGACAAGTCTCCAACCACCAATTTCTATGAAGGATATTCAATGCTTCTTTGGTCATGCTGGGTTTTACAGGAGGTTTATCAAAGATTTCTCCAAGATAACACGCCCACTCACCGCTTTATTATGCAAGGAGATCAAATTTGATTTCACACCTGACTGTCTTGCAGTTTTTGAGGAGATTAAGAAGGCTTGGGTGAGTGCTCCTATTGTGCAACCTCCTGATTGGACACTTGCCTTTTGAGATCATGTGCGACGCTAGTGATTTTTCAGTTGGCTTTGTTCTTGGTCAGAGAAAGAATAAGAAGTTGCACGTCATCTACTATGCCAGCAGGACATTGGATGATGCTCAGAGAAATTACAGCACCACAGAGAAGGAACTACTTGCAGTCGTTTTCTCCTTTGAGAAATTTCGATCCTACTTGATTAGGAGCAAAGTGATTGTTCATACTGATCATGCTGCTCTCAAGTATCTGATGCAGAACAAGGATCTCAAGCCTCGCCTTTGTCGTTGGGTTCTTTTGCTACAGGGTTTCGACATCGAGGTTAAGGACAAGAAAGGAATAGAGAACGGAGTCGCTGACCACCTCTCGAGGATTCGGATCGATGCAGACATCCCTATGGATGATCAATTACCAGAGGAATCCCTTTATTTTATTGAAACAGAGTTTCAGATGGGTTTCGCAGAAACTCAGCAATTCCCACGAATTGCAGGTCTCGGTATCGATCGACACTCCTATGGTGTCGGTCGATACTTGGCGATTTCCGAACCGGTTCTGACTGTTGAACACCTTGGTTTTTCAGAGGAGTATCTAGTAGCTGCAGCCGATTCCGATCAACCATGGTACGCTGATATTGCCAACTACCTCGCTGCAGACGCAGAACCGAAGCACCTCAAGAGCTATCACAAGAAGAAGTTCTTGCGAGACGTAAGGCGATACTTTTGGGATGAACCTTACATGTACAAGCACTGTTCTGATGGTGTCTACAGAAGGTGCATTGTTGAATCGGAGGTGCCTAATGTGTTGTTTCACTGCCATGGATCCGACAATGCTGGACACTTTGCCACTTTCAAGACAGTGTCCAAGGTTCTTCAAGCAGGCTTCTGGTGGCCTAATATGTTCAAGGATGCTCATGTTTTCGTTTCACAGTGCGATGCCTGTCATAGGAGAGGGAAAATCAGTAAGAGACATGAGATGCCACAAAGAACTTCATCCTTGAGGTTGAGATTTTCGATTGTTGGGGCATTGATTTTATGGGTCCCTTTCCTTCGTCATACGGACACAAATACATCTTGGTTGCTCTCGATTATGTGTCTAAGTGGGTTGAAGCCATTGCTAGCAGAACCAATGATTCTTCGGTGGTTATTAAGCTGTTTAAGACCATCATTTTCCCTCGATTTGAAGTACCTCTAATTGTGATAAGTGATGGTGGCTCTCACTTTATCAACAAAATTTTTGAGAGGCTGATGAAGAAGTATGGTGTGAACCACCGTGTTGCTACTCCTTATCATCCTCAGACCAATGGACAAGTTGAGGTCTCCAACAGACATATCAAAGAGATTATGGAGAAGACAGTGAATGTTACAAGGAAGGATTGGTCTGTGAAGCTGGACGACGCACTTTGGGCTTACAGGACTGCTTTCAAGATGCCACTTGGGACTACACCGTTTCACTTTCTGTATGGAAAAGCATGCCATCTTCCAGTGGAGATCAAGCATAAAGCAGCATGGGTTACAAAGATGATGAATTTCGACATCAAATATGCTGCTGAGAAGCAATTGATCAAGCTGAATGAGCTCGATGAGATTAGGCATCTTACCTATGAGAACTTGAAGCTATACAAGGAGAGGACTAAGGCATACCATGACAAGAAGATCATTTCCAGACACTTTGAACCAAATGATCAAGTACTTCTGTATAACTCTCGTTTGCAGTTGTTTCCTGGTAAACTGCGTTCTCGTTGGTCAGGTGCTTTCACAGTTAAGGAAGTTAGACCACATGGTGCGATTGTCCTAGCAAATCCTTCAGGAGGGGAGTTCACTGTAAATGGACAAAGGGTGAAGCACTATTGGGCGAAAGCCGAGATTCCAGAAGGACACATAATGCCTCTGGATGATGCACCCACTGCCTGAACGACGGTACAGTCAAGCTAATGACATTAAACGACCGCTTGGTGGGAGGCAACCCACTGGTGAGTTTGTCTTTGAGTCTTTTTCTTTTTATTTTTCGTTTTTGCGTCTGTGTCAGGACAAACAAGGAGCAAACACGAAATCGCTTTCGTGTCGATCGATACCCCATTGGTATCGGTCGACACCCTACGCGATTCAGACATTTCATCTTGTCGACTTAAGCCTGGTATCGATCGATACCAGGCTGTGTGTCGGCCGATACTCGATGTTCCAGCACGGTAACTTCTTGATTTTTCACAATCCACGTGGTTCATTTGATTGTTTTTCACCAACTCTATGCTAGATAACACTGGGGAAAGTGGTGTTTAAGTCTGGGGGAGGTAGTCGCTGACTTTGTTTTTGTTTTTTTCTTAGAGTCATTCGTTGTTTTATTGAGTCAAAACTTTGTCGGAGACTGTGATATTTTTCTTAAATCCATTGATCTGACCTTGCTTCTAAGTGACCGTTGTTACAGAATCAGTTCTAGATCGACTAATAAAAAATCCAAAGGCTAACCAGTTGACTAGAAGACACTCATGTTTCCATCAAAGTTCTTTAAAGCCTGAGCCAAATTTTTGCACTTCATCAATGTGGTTAGTACCCATAGAGCTTGATTCATCATTCATATCTGACAAAGGAACCCATGTGTTTTTAAGTAATGGTATGTCTCTCCCTGTTACAAGTTAATAAATAAGATGCATTAAAAAATGAGATGATTTTCTTCTGAGTAGAGGGTTAGGAAAATTTCCAACGATCCCATTATTCTACTTGGTGAGGAATGATCAAACAAAGGATTGGGAGCGAGGCTAGGATTTTCCTATGATGCCATTATTCGCCTATGCCTTTGATACGTTGAGAGGGAAGAACCTGGGATTCGGTGGCTAACACGATCAATACTCGCGTCTCATACCTTGATGTGTATATTCAAAGCTAAAAAAATAAAAGAAAGAACATAATAAGAAATAAGTCTGGGGGAGAGAAATAATACCAGAAAGTGTGAAAAAGGGTGGTTCCTTGTCATGATATCGTATGGAAAAGAATATAGAAGGTTCTTGGTATTAATCACAGCGATGAAACTGGCGAGGATGGCTTGATTGAACGATGCTGTGAAATAATGTGTGTAGTCTGGAAAGCTGCGAATCTCTACGGAGAAGTACATGGTGGTTAGATCAAAAACTGGTTAGGTGACATTTGGGTGCTTGGGAAAAGGGTCATTGCAACGTTTCAAGAACATGTGAGTCTCTACGTTTTCAAAACTCTTTCTCTGGTTTAGTCTTCTATTTTCTTGAGGGCAAGCAAATGCTAAGTCTGGGGGAGTTGATATATCATGATTTTTACCCCGTTTAAGCCATTATATAAGTCCGTTTTATAGAGTCTTTCTACTATTTCATAGTGTTTTAGAGTCTTTTACAGGTTTTAGCACGTTTGGAATTATTAGAGCTTTCTGGAGCATTTTAGAGCAAAGCAGACGTTCGTGTAGCTGAGTACCAGATTTGAAGCGTCGGTATCGATCGATACTGCCTAGTATCGGTCGATACTCATCGAAGCAGACACAACCCGCGACTTTAATGAAAAGTTGAAGAATTGCAAAATTGCCCAGAAGACTTTATTATTTACAAGAAACCCCAAAACGTGATTTATGTTATTTAATAGGATTTTATAGCTACTTTAAGGCTATGCTTTGTTCTACGCTTTATTTTACTTTGGTTTTGTGAGAGATCTTTTTGAAGGGAGACAAGTCTGAAACTCTGTTTGTCCGAGACAAGATTTCGAACCCTCTTGTTACTCTTTCTGATTTATTTGATGATTTATTCAAACATGTTTATTGCTTCAATTTCCATGTCTGAGTAGATATCTTTTTAGGTTTAGGGTTCTCATAAGGGTTATCTCTGAATGCTAGATTGATTAGTTATTAGGATTCACCATCTGAATTAGTTCTTCACCTTAGGTTGTTTGCAAAGCTAATTCTAGATTGATCACCTTGAACTTAGATCTTAGGATAATTGGTTAGGCGCGGAAGTGCAATTAATTACATGATAGAACTTAGGGTGAGGAAAATAACTATTCGCAAAGGAATTTGGTTTAGTTGTTTTGTGAACAAATCAAACCTGATTTAGACTTTAGGATTCGCAAAGGAATTTGGAACTCCTAGGATTTAGATTTAGATAGTTTTCGCAACGGAAGTTGGTTAATTATATCTTAGTGATTTAAGTTCAAGAACCGTGCTAAATCTGAATCATGTTAGTTAGTTTATCTGCATTAATTGATTTCCTTAGAAATACCCTGAACCTAGCTTTCTCCTAATGGAATTTACAACTTTTTTAATTTACGCTCTGTTTTCAATACCATTGATCGCTTACCTTAAATCGCACCTATATAATCTATTGTGTGTTTCTGTGAGTCCTTGTGTTCGACCCATACTATACTGCAACTACTGCTTAGTACTTTTAGGGTATTAATTTGAGCATATCAATGTAGACGAAGCCATGGAACTATTGGAACTTGGCCCAAAGTGACGGGACCTATGGCGATGATTATGACCGCGCCACAAGGACGACAAGCGACTTTGATGAGAAAAGGCGGGCCAAGGACATGAAAGCGCTTAATGAAAAATTGGACAAACAAGCCAATTTGAATGATAAACTCACTACAAGAAATATAGTCATTAATAGCACACTGAAAACGCTACCATATTGTTTTCGTAGCGTTTCCATAACGCTATGTCAGCCGCAGCTATAATAGCCCCCCCTTACCATAGCGTTTTATTTAATGCTATAATAAATTGACATATTTTAGCGTTATATAAAAGCCATCGGAAATTATTTTATAACACATGATTCGTGCTATAATGCAGTTTTTCATGGCGATATTTCCGTGCTTTAGTATAAGATATTATGACACATTTTTCGTGCTATCATGCAATTTTCCATGGTGATATTTCCTTGATGTAGTATAAATTATAATAACATATTTTCAGGGCTATAATGCAGTTTTCGATGGCAAAATTTCCGTGCTGTAGTATAAATTATTTTAACACATTTTAAGTGCAAGTATCATATGTTTTTGTGACGTTTTTGATTGTCGAATTGAGCACCTATTATAGCATGTATCATATGACATATGACAATATTAACTAGCATATTTTTCGTGCCAGGATGTTCGTTTTCATGGCTTTTTTTGTGCTCTATTACATTGTAAAATGACACATTAGACCATCAAGAACCTATGCACAGTAAGCAAACCCATCAAAAAGGACAAGGAAACATAGAAAGACATAAAAGAAAGTAAATGATAAGCTTGAGGTGTCTCCCAATACCACTTTGTTTAAAGTCACTAAGTTTGACTTTAGTTACCCTTTTAGGCGGGTGAAAGGGAAATGTAAGCACTCCAAGGCGGATCTTTGAGTTCAAGTTTGAGCACCTTGCTCATTACCTCTTCAAGACCGGCTTCCCCTTTCTCCTTGAGCTCAGGTGTGAGGATTGCTTTGACCGAGGCAAAGGGTTTGTATCGGCCTTTGCATTTGATCTTGTACTCAATCACTCCATCCTTGTGCTTCCATGGAGTGAGAGTCATCATAGAAGGGTGGCTTGGCTCGAACCTAGACCCATCAAGCTTGCTTGATCCGTTTCCCATCTTAGCATTGGCCTTTGTCTTCTTCTTTGCACCCTTACTACCCTCAACGTATTCTCCATTGTGGTGGGAGGAAATGGTTCCAAATAAGTGATCATGCCAACTTCTGAAGCTTCCTTGTCATTACCATAACCCAAATCTTTTCTCTCAAGAGACTTCTCTTCCTCTTCATAGACCTTTGGAGGTGGAGCTTCTTCAACCATCACACAACTACCCATATACCCCACTTCTTCTTCAGGAAACTCATCATCCTTCATGGTGATTGTACCACAAAGCTTGTTGGAAGAAGTCCTCATTGGGTAATACACCATATCATTCACATTCAAGAGAACTACCTTTTGATCTTTGAAATCCATCCGAGCACCGGTAGTAAGTAGAAATGGAGTTCCAAGGAGTAGTGGGAGCTTGTTGGTCTTCTTCATTTCCATGACCACGAAGTCCGTTGGGACTATGCAATTCCCAACCTTAAGCGGATAGTCTTCGAGGAGACCAAGTGGCTTCTTTGAAGAAGCGTCTCCAAAGGTGATAGGTGATGGATGATAGGCGAGGGTTCTTATACCTAAACTCTTGAACATCTCATGGGACATTACATTCACACTTGACCCGGAGTCACAGAAAGCGTACTCAATCTCCAATTTCCAAGAGAGCAAGCTATAGAGAATTTACCGGGGTTACCAAGCTTGGGGAGAGACTTAGGCTCGATCCTAGTTGTGCTTGGTGAATCAATGCAAGCAACGCTACCCTTTGGTTCTTGAACCATGGTCACGTCCTCATCTTTCTCAAGGGTCACTCCCCCACCTTGTTCCTCAATGTCCTCATTGAGCTTCAAGAGAGTTTCTCTAGGGGGAAGTGAAACGGTTTGTGATCCATAGAGTAGAAGCTCAATCTCCTTAGTGGGTGCTTCATGATCTTCAATGGGACGTGATACCTTTGAGAATATGGCATTGCAATACTCCTTTGTTGCTTTTCCATTTGAAGAGCTTTGTTGTACTTTGTCTCCGTTGTTGACCTTGGTCACCATTTCTTGCACTTTGGAACTCAATTCTTCAAGCTTCTTGTGGAGATCATTGTATGAGCAAGCTATCTTGGTATTGATTTCCTCCATCTTCTTGCTTATATCCAATGCTCCACCTGCTTGGCCTTGAAGAAGTTGTTGAAGAACGTTTTTCATATCAAGTTCTTGAGGTATGGAGTTGTTGCCTTGAGATTGTGGGACAAAGCTTTGTTGAAAACCACTTTGGTTCGTTTGGAAGTTGGTTTTGGGAGCATAGCTTTGTTGGTTATTAAGTGGGTCTTGGCCTTGGTTGCCATAGTTGTTGTTGAAACCTCTTTGGTAGCCACCATTGTTCCCAACATGATTCACTTCTTCTTGGTTGCTCAAATCCACCATTTCTTCGCTAACGAAGTGAACCGGTTTAGTGGAAGCATTGAGGATCTTGTCGATCATCATAGCCTGCTTATCCAACTTCTCACTTAGAGCTTTCATAGCTTTGGTTCGTTGTTGTTCCTCAAAATCACTTGTGCTTCTTGTAGACCGGTCATACTCATCACCATATGTACCATCACTCCAAGCAAGGTTCTCAACCAACTCCATTGCTTCATTCACGTATTTGCCTAAGAAGTTTCCATTAGAAGCGGTATCAAGCAACATACTGATCTTAGGAAGTGCTCCGTGGTAAAGTGTGCTCAAGAGGGAAGCAACCGAGAATCCATGATGAGGGCATTGTGATGTATAGCCCCTAAACCGCTCCCATGCTTCATTGAAGCTCTCATTTGCACGTTGAGTGAAGCTTGAGATCTCATTCCTTAGCTTAGCCGTTCCATAGGGAGAGAAGAACTTGGCAAGGAATGATGTCTTGCATTGGTCCCGTGAAGTGATGGAACCGTGGGGAAGGTTCTTTTCCCATTGCCTTGCCTTGTCTCTAAGAGAGAATGGGAACAACCTTAACTTAAAGCTATCCTCCGAGACTCCATTCATCTTTGTCAAGCCACAAATCCGGTCAAAGTGATCCAAGTGATCAAGTGGATCCTCCACCGCCAAGCCATGAAATTTGTTGCTTTGTACCATGTTGATGAAGCTATAGCTTAGCATCGTGTGTTTCTAATCACAACTTTTGCAGATCTCTTGGGATGTGCAGGAAATGTGGAGATCTAAAGAGTGTAGCATGTGGCCGCTGCAACATTGATATGATGCAATACTAGTGTTGCAACATTTTTGTCTTTAAAGAGTTTGGGTCTAGTTAGGGGTTGCTCTTGATTTCGCTAGGCTTTTTGGTTCATGTACTCTGTTATTGCTACTCGGATCTTATTTTTTTATGCTGGAACAGATTTTAAAAAGAGTATTGCAAAGATGTCGTCTCAGGAAGAGAATGTGTACATGGCCAAGTTGGCCGAGCAGGCTGAACGTTATGAGGACATGGTTGAGTTCATGGAGAAAGTTGCAAAGACCGCCGATACCGCAGAGCTTACTGTTGAGCAGAGGAACCACTTGTATGTTGCCTACAAGAACGTGATTGGTGCTAGGAGGGCTTCGTGGAGTATTATCACCTCCATTGAGCAGACAGAAGAAAGCAGATTGGTACAACGATCGCAGGTATTGAGGTAGTCTTTTAGTTTTGCATCCACGTCAAAGTTGTACATCCACGTCAAAGTTGAAACAAGTAGTTTCAGTTAAAGCTCAATTAGCAAACAAGTTTAAGTTGGGTTTACACATTACAGGGGAAAGGGTACAAGTTGTTGAAAGAGATGGGAGCAACGGAGGCCAAGGAAGTGTTGACAGCAGGAGGTGGGGCTAAGAACGACAAGTGGATAAAGATTAGACCAAGCCACATGACCTCTCGCACCCGAAGAGAATCATACCACTAGACCAAACACCCTCTATGTTCTTTCTTGCAAAACACATTATTTATCGAAATTGGTATTATAAACCCCATTATTTCGATGTGCCTAAGTTTCTATCAAAGAGTGAAGTGTCAAATGATATGTTTCAATTAAAAGGCAAACCAAATTGGTATAATACACCCCATTATTTCGAAGTGGCATTCATCTTTTATTTATGGTTACAACCTAAAATCTGACTTGTTATTATAAAGGCACTCTAAAATTGAGTGATCCGAATTTAGAGGATTCGATAAATAGAACATTATCATCGTTACATAACCAATAAATAAAATTTACAAAATAAAAAAAGGAAAGTTATTATATTTAATTTGGAGTTTAGGGCATAGGGTCTAGGGTATAAAGTATAAGTTTTGAAATACAACAAATTAATGTTTCATTGATTTAGAGTTTAGGGCATATACGGTTTAGGGTATAACTGTATAAGGTATAAGATTTGAAATATATAAGTTTTTGAAATTTCTCAATTTACAATGGAATATGTACAATGAATTTTTGTGTAATACATATAACATAATCTAAACATGTAATATTTTAAAGATAAAATTAAAATAAGAGTTAAGATAAAATTAAAATAAGAGTTAAGTCTTCATTTAGGGTTTAGAGCATTGGCATATAGTATAAAACTAAATAACTTATCATAAACTCATTAGTATAAAACATTTTCTATCAATAATGTAAATAAAAGGGAAAACTTAGTGAATCTTTGATTTAGAGTTTATGGCATAGGTTTAGGGTTTAGGGTTTGAAATATACTGTTTTCTAAAATGTTCTAACAATATAAATATAAAAAAAATATAATAAATTATTGTTTCACACTAAGGTAATAAAATAGAATAGAAACAACTATTTCCAAATTAAAAAGAAAAAGAAAAGTTAGTGAGTCTTTGACTTAGAGTTTAGGGTATAGGGTTTGAGGTTTAGGGTATAAGGGTTATGATATATTTTTTTGTTCTATTAACAATAGAAATATAATAATTTTTAAGTATGAATGAGTGTTTATATGTTTGTAAAATGATTACAAACATACAAACCCTACAAACTAATGTTAAGTTACTTAGTCTTTCATTTATAGTTTAGGGTTTTATATTATTTGTTATATAGTTTTTTGTTATAGTATTTATGTAAACTACAAAAGTATACATTATTACAAAATTAAATAATTTACCATAAAATCATTAATATAAAATATTTCCAAATTAAAAATATAAATAAAACTTATTAAAATTTGTTTTATTTAGGGTATGAGAAAATAAACAAACATTCACAAGATCAGAACCAATGGGAATGTATCACTCAGATTAATTACGTGGCACAATCTAACACCGTTGGTTCCTTTTACTTTTCTTTCTCTGATTTTGATCCTTCACCGTTGGATCCTTATACTTTTTTTTTATTCTTTCCTTTTCTCTCTAGGGTTCGAGAGACGAAGTGATACAGCGGCCAAAAATCCCCTTTTGCTATTTCTTTCACTTTCTTTCTCTCGATTCTTCTCTCTTGCGCCGTCGGCGAACCCAACACCTACACCTGAGTTGAAGAAGAACAAAGCGAAGCTAATCGGAATCATCGCCGGGAGCGTCGCCGGCAGAACTCTTCATCGATCTGAAATTATCGAGATTTACAGATGTTGATGCTTGTTTGATCAAACTAGTTAAGCCAGATTGATGAATCGGAAGTATATCCAATTTTTTTTTTGGGTTTAGAATATTGAACTCTTCGTCTTCTTTGTAGATACAATCTGGCCTTACTACTCTCTTTCCTGGCTACTATAAGTTAAATCAGATCAAATGGTGTGAATTCGAAGTTTTATCAGACTTGTAGGTGTTGGTTTAGTGCTTCAAAACTACTGCTTTTGTAGCGAGTTCAATAACGGATCACATAATCTGGTTTTGCAGGTTCACGGTTAACCCGAGGCGCAGAATAAGGCAGCACAATGGAGAGATCACTAGTGGTGCATATAGAACAAAGAAAAAACGTCCATGGGAAATGGTCCTCTGTATCTATGGTTTCCCAACCAACATCTCTGCCCTTCAGGTCCTTTGTTTTCCCTTGCCGATTTACCGACTTAAAGATCTTATCTTCGATACCCCCAAACTTTATGCTTTATATAATATTTTTTACCAATCATGGGAAAAAGGATTTTGCTTTTACTTCCATCTGTTCTCAAGTTTTTGTGGCCTCTCGTTCTGTTACATTATCAATTTAAAATGAGTAATAGCTAAACTGTTTTTTTTTGCTGTTAAAGTCATACTGATGTGTTGGGAACGTCGTTGCAGTTTGAGTGGGCTTGGCAGCATCCGAGAGAATCGCTTGCAGTGAGAGAAGCTGATGCTGCTTTCAAATCATTCTCTGGGCTTGCAAGCAAGATCAAACTTGCATACACTATGCTAACAGTTTTGAATGCTAACATGATGGATATGTGAAGGAATATGGTCCGATCTTATGTTGAGATGTTCAGTTTTGTGATGATATCGAAAGATGAAGTTTCAAAGATTGGAGGTCCAAGAGTGAAGGGAGAATTCATAAGTTTAAATGCAAGTGTTGTATGATTGTTTAATGATGTATTTTTATTTTGTAATATTGGTCTTTTGTACCATTGTTTCATATATGAAAATAAATATAATAAAATATGACATTTTTTATTATTATTATTACAAATATTCCAAAAATATATTACAATTAAAAAAAAAAATCCATTTGTAATTTATTTTGGGTAATTATAAAATAAATTAATAACACAAATAATTTGCTATCTTTGTAAAACAAACTGCTATTATTAATGAATTTTAATAACAATTATAACACGCTATTATAAATATTAACAATTCCAGATAGAGGAACGCTATCGTTGTTTAATTAACTATAGCGTACGTCAAGTCCGCTATCTAAAGTGCCCGACCTACAATGACGGACGCTGTCAGAGCGTTTTAGGAAACGCTATGGTAGTTGAATCATAGCATTTAACAGCCGCTATTAATACCCATATTTCTCGTAGTGCTAGCTTTGGCCTCAAAGTCATTTGTCTCAACCGGTGGTGCTCGAATGCCTTGGCGGTTGACATGAGCATTGGCCGCATCACCCGCTCCAACTATGTTAAGACCATTACGGGCGGGTGGGTGGTGGTTTCCATTACCACAATTTGCTCCTTGATGTGGAGCATAAGCAACGTGGTCTTTACCACCATCCGGGTTCACTTGCACGTTTTCCATACCAAGCCTAGCAATGTGCACAACTCGTTCTCTATCTCTTCTTGCTCTAAGACCGCGGTGTAGAAGGTTGATATCGTCTCTTGGCTCAAAAAGATTGTTGTTTCCTTTAGAACGCAAGTTCATGCACCTACAGGAGAGAGCTAGAAGGAGAGATTAGTAAACAAAAGAAAGAAAAAGGCTTAATCTCAAAAAGAAGTAAAATCCTAATGTCGAAATCTAAACCCAATTGGCAACGGCGCCAAATTGATACAAGGATTTTGCCTATATCAATTAATCATAATGCCTATTGAGCATAAGAGGATCGAATCGAAGGGTAGAGTTTCAAAACACAAGGAATACATACAACTAAATGCGTTAAGCAATCAAAGTGGGGTTTTGTAATTAGGTAACTAAATTGAAATTAAGTAAAAGCAATAAACAAGATGCAATTCAATAGACAAAAGCGAATCCAAAGATGGGGTTATTCAAATAAGGTGACTCAAGTCTCATTCATGATGTCCAAACACGCAATCAAGCTAATCCCTAGGTATAAGACCCTAATCTAGACTAATTCTCTTTCAAGCAATTAATCACTTTGCTAATCACTAATTTATTAGCAAACTCTCATTTGTGAATCAATGATTAGCAAGCATTGAGATTATATAAACAAGATCAACCAAAAATACACCCTAGACAACTATCATCATAGGCTAGGAGCATAAATCTCTTGAATAGTTCATCGAGGCATTTCATCAAACACTTGGTGTGAATGAAATGCCTTATGATCTAGATCTACTTTCTCAAGCTAGATCTAGCATTAGGAACACCAAACAAGAAGGGATATGAGATAATCTAACCTAGGACATCAATAATCAAAGCCTTGGATCTCCCTAATCTACCCCATCCCTAGATTCTAAAGAACTACTCAAGACCCATTAGAACCAAGCCAAAATCGATATAGATAGGGCTTGAATCCATAGATGAATGTTAAATAATCACGATAGAAAAGAGATAGAAGGATGAGATTGATAGAAATTAATACTATATTGCATAAAATCAAAGAGATCCTTGGGAAAAATCCCAAGAACCCTAGTCTTGTTCTAGAGAGAAAAAGGAGAAAAAAGGGGGAAAACATAAAAAAGGAGAAAGAGCTCTAAAAATCAGATCTGTAAAATATAAAAAGGTGTTTGCTGAGTTGGGTCGGACCCAGGTCAACCCGGGACAAACTAGGTATTGACCCGGCCAAAACTTTGATACGTCTTCAGTGAATCGGTCATAACTCCTGCACCATACCTCGGAATGACCTAAACGAAACTCGTGTAGACAGCTAACTCGTCCCTCTACAACTCTTATGAAGAACGTTTGAAATGATTCATAACGGAAGGCCTTCGTTTTGCCGGTTCTTTAGACTGTGTCATCTTCTCTCGGTCAGACGGACATACATTCAGTAAATCCGTCTTATCTCCCTATCCATACGTCCAAATAATCCGATTCAAGCTCCTGTGTAAAGCTGATTCACTCCTCTACAACTCCTACGAAAGCCGTTGAAGCTGAATTGGATTGTAAGGTCCACGTATAGCCACATCTTTGAGATACTGAGATGTAGCACCGGGCGGCTTCTTGCCGGGATTGGAGGTCGGGATGAAGAGTTTTAGCCGAGAGATTGTGTGCCGGCCTGCTTCAATCCGGGATGAGGGGCCGAGATATCCCCTGCCCGAGGAAAGATCTTGTGCCGGCTGAGGGATTTCTTTGTGCCGGCAGGCTCTTGACCAGGACGGTGCTTAGGGCGAAATCATCGAGGGGTGTGTGCCGGGCTGCTTCAAGCCGGGATGAGGGGCCGGGATATCCCCTGTCTGAGGAAAGATCTTGTGCCGGCTGAGGGATTACTTTGTGCCGGCTGGCTCTTGACCGGGACGGTGCATGCATCCGGTGAAGAGAAAGCTCCCCGGCCAGGCAGAGACGTCTTCAGTACATCCGCGATAACTCCTTAACCAGAAGTCCAAATGGCCTAATCCAACTCCTGTAGACAGATTACTCACTCCTCTACAACTCCTAGGAAGAGCTTCATGGCTGATTCACACCGGAGGGCCTTCGTCCAGCTACATATTTCCGGCGTCTCGGATGGGCTTTGCACATCACTTAGGTCCAACTCTCCAACTATTCCCAATTGCCTCCAATCACCTAGAAAATACTCCAAAACATGCAAGAATGCACTAAACCTAATGCAAATACCTAAAACTCTAAATGAGACCTAAATGCAAGACAAGACCATGATTATTCATGCGAATTACACAAAACTCTATATGAAATGTATGCTAAAACATGCAATATATGAGTATATCAGTTATGCCTTGGAAAATTTCAAAATCATGGTAAATTTGCGTGCCCCTAAGACTCTATATCAAAATTATAATTGATGCATTACGTTGGTTATGGTTTAGAAGGATGGTCACTGAGAATTTTGTTAGTTCCTATATTTTCGAAAATCTCTTTCCGAGCTTAGATTTATGTTTTGTTTGAGGACAAACAAAGGTCTAAGCCTGGGGGAGTTGATAACACCGGTTTTTGACCATTTTTATGGATCATTTTAATATCTTATGCATGTGTTTTAACTCTGTTTTCAATGGTTTTCAAATGATTTCCATGTTTTAGTATTTTGAAAGACATTTCAGGTAACTTGGGATAAGAGAGTGCATTTCGGAACAAAAGTACGTTTTTGGATAAACTCGGACCGTCAGAAGTCTTGCAATCAAAGAAGACCATGACAACGTCTGATCATCACTAAATTTTGACACAACAAAGTAGATACAACCAGATTTCAAATGAAATTGGATTAGAGACGATCCAATGGTTGGATCCTTAAATATACTTGAAGCACGGAAGGCAGATAAAGTTGCCCGGAAGAGAAGTCCACCGCGACAGGAGAACCCCGACCAGCAGCCAAACTTCATTTCGCCGCGTCTGGAGGAGCTCGACCCGCGGCCAATCACCTGTTCGCCGTGGCCAGAAGCCATGCACCTGCAACCAAGCCCTACTGCGACCAAAACGAGTCTTTTCTTCACCCGAGGTCAAAATCGTCATTCCACATCAAACCCTAAACGAAGCCAAGGATATATAAACTTATTTTTAGTCTTTTACGAGAAACACACATCATTAGATATTTTTCTTTCACGTTTTGAGGTAGATGCAATACTCTTGCAACGTTGTTCTTCGATTTGAAGTGAAGATTCTCGATTTGAGCTCTTCGATAGAGAAGCTTTTTTCATCCCATTTCTTTACTGTTTTCTTTTCAATTTATTGATTGTGTTTGCATCAGCTATGGCTGAGTAGTTCTCTTGTTCGGTATAAGGTTTCGAAGGGGCTCTCATGGTTCGATTTCTTATTAAGTTTTTAGACTAGGATACCGATTAGGGTTCTTCGTTTTATCTTTTCTCTTAACGCATGTTTGCTTGATTGATCTCCTTGCAACTGAACTTAGATATTTTTAGAACTACGAAAGTATTGGATCCATATGCTTGACCTAGGATAAACGAGCAAAACCGTCAAAAGATTTCAAAAGTATACTTGTAGAAGGGTTGTGAGCGTTAACGACCTTTGAGTATAATCAATAACTTTTGGTGCGGGCGGAGTGGAAAGGTATCGGTCGAGTATTAAAATTGTAGGTGTGTAGGGTGTACGAAAGTAGACTACACATAATGTGTGTGTTCCAATATCAAGAATCCAAAGACGACAAAAAGATCGCTTTAGAAATCCTAGCAAAGTCTTAGTAAAAATCAGCCATGAACCTTAGAGAATACCCGTTGCCCAATATTTCGTTTAATTGTTTTACAACCTCGTCTTAATCATTTGATTGCTTACTTTTAGTTTTATTTTATCGCTTAATGTAGTTTATTTTCCTAGCTACAATCGTGACAACAAAACCCATAAAAATATAGCTTACGTCTAGACACAACTTAGGAATCATTATAAATTAGACAACGTTGCCCCGTTGATTCGATTCCTAAATACTATTTCACGTGTTGTACCTATTAAAAGGGTAAACCCACCACGTTGGTAACCATTCCGGCATTGTCAAATACCCAAAAAAATATAGCATAGTTTGTAATTTTGTATATATCTCATACACACAATTATACACCTCCGATATCGATGCTTCCACTTCCCCATTTTTGATTTTCGACAAAATTTCTTCTTAAGTAATAATACTCAAATAAGGAAATCTAGATCGAAACTTAATTGATCTAACCCGCTGTTCCCCTCATTCATCTTCATCGAGAGTCTAATCGCAAGTAATCTCCATCTCATATCATGAAGAATCTCTGTTTCGACTACTATGTTTTGATTTTGGTTTTATGTTTGATTTTTTTTAGCAATCTATGTCTTATGTCTCAATTTTGTCCCTAATTGCTTCTCGATTTTTTAATTAAGTTGACATTTTGTTCCAAAAATTTATTATACAACCAAGGGTTTAGTTCCTTGTTATTAAGTAGACATTTTGTTCTAATTTGTCTTGAGAACTAGTTTTAGTTTATAAATATAAATATTAATCAATTCTCATGACTTGTTATTTGACTATCAGGACTATGTTCCAAATGTTTTACTATTATTGATGTTTCTCATTTATTCTTTTTCTAATTTTCACATTCATTCTTCCTGTGTTTTGATTTTTTGAATGTATCCATCTGTTATTTTGGCTGCATTTTCTTTAGTTGATTACAGAACAGTGTGAACTTTGAAATTTAACAATTGATTCACTCATGTTTTTGTCTACGCATATGGAATCTTCCTCATCTCACTTAAAGAATGATGAAGAAGTTGAAGAAGAAATGGCAGATGAAATTGGGACAAGTGGAAACAAAAGAAAAGAAGTCCAGCTAGTTCACCTCCAACTAATGCTAGTAAGCAGAAGAAGAAAACTAGCATAAGATTGTTTGTATGGGAACACTTTACAAGAACCGAGGATGATGTCAATACATGCTTATGTCATGACGAGAATCTAGGTATGCATCTGTATCAACGTGTATAGCTCGGGTTAAGTCCGATTTAATTAATTTGTGATTTAGATTTCGGTTTACTGAGATAATAACCAATTGTATATATACCTTGGAAACGATTTTTTTTCGATTAAGGAAATTGAAAACCATTTCACAATTCTTTGTTCCACAACTCTATTATGGTATCAGAGCTTTTCTTCTGCTCGTTTCTCTGAATTTTTCTTCTCATCTTCTCTTTCTTTCCATTTCTCGATCAATCTCACCGATTAATCGATTCTTCACTCATCAATTTGTGTTCGACGAACTTGTTTGAGTCACCATGGTGAAGAAGGGAGGAAAAATGAAGACACGAAGATCTGTTCTTGAGGATCAGCTTTCTGAAGCTCGATCTAGGTCTACAACACCGACTCTAGCAGAACCTGAAGTTGCGGTTGAAAAATCTCAACAAATTTACCGATCGACGCCTCGCGATGTATATGGATTGATGCCGATGACGGAGTCGTATGACAGTACTCATAGTCCTTTCTTCCTACACTCTGCCGATCATCCAGGTTTATCTATAGTCTCTCACATTCTTGACAGAACGAATTACAACAGTTTATCCATAGCTATGAGGATTAGCCTTGATGCGAAGAACAAATTGAGTTTCGTAGACGGCTCTCTCCCTAGGCTTGTTGTAGATGATCATTTGTTTAAGATTTGGAGTAGATGTAATAGCATGGTTAAGTCGTGGTTGTTGAATGTTGTGAACAAGAAAATATACGGCAATATCTTGTATTATGAAGATGCGGCTGAAATGTGGGATGATTTATTCCGACGATTCAAGGTCAATAATCTTTCACGCAAGTATCAGCTTGAACATGCAGTTATGAGTCTCAAGCAAGATCAATATGATTTGTCCACTTACTTCACCAAGAAGAAGACACTGTGGGAGCAGTTAGCTAATACTAAGTCGACCATAGTCAAGAAGTGTGATTGTGATCAGGTGAAGGAGTTGCTTGAAGAAGCTGAAACAAGTCGCATTATTCAATTTCTTATGGAATTGAATGACTCATTCAATAACATCCAGTGTCAGATACTCAACATGAAGCCAAGACCAGGATTGAGTGAGATCTACAATATTGTGGATCAAGATGAGAGTCAGAGAGTTGTTGGCATTACATCAAGGTCTATGCTTGTTCCTTCAGCTTTTCAAACTCAAGCTACTGTTCTATACCAACATAACATCTTGTTAGCACATGAAATTTTCTAGAAGCCGAAATGTTCACATTGCTCTCGCATTAGACATACAGTTGATAAGTGCTACAAGATCCATGGTTTTCCACCTGGACATCCGAAAAACAAGAAGAATAATTTTGTTGGTAGTACAAATTTGGCAACCACAAGTCATATTCAGAATCATCAAGAAGTTTGTTCTGAAGGAATGAATGACAATATGTCAAAGGATCAGCTTTAACAAATAATTTTTTACTTGAGTTCTAAACTTCAGTCTCCAAGCATTAGTACATGTCCTGAGATGGCTAATGCTTCGATTTCAAAATATGTACCAAGTATCTCACATATATCTGGTACGTTCATTTCCCTCTACAACTATTCCTACTATGACATGTTGACTTCTTCTATATCTCATGAAAATGAGTTGTCTCTTAGAGCTTGGGTAATAGATTCAGGAGCTAGTCACCATGTTACTCATGAAAGAAATTTGTATAGAGAGTATAAGGTTGTAGATAGAACTTATGTTACATTGCCAAATGGTTACACCGTTAATATAGAGGGAACTGGTTATATTCTACTAACTGATGCTCTCTCTTTACATAATTTGTTGCATATCCCTGAGTTTAAATTCAACCTGTTGAGTGTTAGTGTGTTTACTAAAACTTTAAATTCTAAAGTTAGTTTTACATTTGATGCTTGTTTTAGTCAGGCTCGTACTCAGGAATTGATGATTGGTCGCGGTAGTCAGGTTTCCAACTTGTATGTGCTGAATCTTGATAAATATATGGTTAATGTCTCTTGTTCATATTTTCCAGGTACTTCTATATGTTCTAGTTTGAAAATAGATTCAGTTACATGGCATCATAGGCTTGGTCATCCTCCTATGCCTAGAATGGATTCTCTTTCAGATGTATTGCTTTTACCTAAACATAAACCTAATAAAACATCATATCATTGTCGCATTTGCCATTTGTCTAAACAGAAGCATCTTCCTTTTAAGTCTTTGAATCATATGTGTACTACACAATTTTAATTGATCCATATTGATACTTGGGGTCCATTTTCAGTTCCTACTGTTGATGGTTTTAGATACTTCTTGACAATTGTAGATGACTTTAGTAGAGCTACTTGAATATATCTGCTTAAACAAAAATCTAATGTTTTACATGTGTTTCTTGGTTATATACAAATGATTGAGACTCAATTTGATGCTAAGGCTTGTTCAGTTAGATCTGATAATGCACATGAACTGAAATTCACTTAATTATACTTGACTAATGCATTAAACATATCATTCATGTCCCGGAACTCCTAGAGAGAAAGCATCAGCACTTGTTGAATGTGGCTAGGGCTCTTATGTTTCAGTCTGGAATTACTTTAGCTTATTGGGGGTGATTGTGTCATAACAACAGTTTTTCTAATCAATATGTTACCTTCCCCTGTTTTAGACAATAAGACTCCATATGAAAAGTTAACATCTAAGATTCCAGATTATCATGCTCTTAGGACCTTTGGCTGTCTTTGCTATACTTCTACATCACCTAAGTCTAGAACTAAGTTTGATCCAAATGCTAGAGCTTGTATTTTCTTAGGTTATCCTGCTGGGTACAAAGGTTATAAGCTACTAGATATAGAGATATACCCAGTTTCTATTTCCAGACATGTCATCTTTTATGAATATATTTTTCTTTTTGCCTCTTCTAACATCTTAGAAGTTGCAAAATATTTATTTCCTCATCTTCATTCACCTGCGATAATTGATGAACCTCTACCTCTTGTGCAATCATCTTCTGATGCTCATCCACATTCTGATGAGTTATCTTCTATGGTTTCTGTTCCTTCTGAGCTTAAACAAACTCGCCTTAGGAAGTTACCTTCCCATTTGCAGGATTTTCATTGCTATAATAATACTCCTACTAAAACTAGTCCATACCCTCTTACAAACTATATTTCTTATTCATATCTATCTGAACCTTTCGGTGCTTTCATTAATATCATCACAAATACACCTATACCACAAAAATATTCTGAAGCTAGGAAAGACGAGGTATGGAATGATGCTTGTAGGAAGGAGATTGGTGCTTTTGTAAGAACATGTACATGGAATATATGTGATTTACCTCCGGGAAAGATAGCAATGGGATGCAAATGGGTTTTCACCATCAAATATCATGCTAATGGAAACATATAACGATATAAAGCAAGATTGGTGGCTAAGGGATACACTCAGCAAGAAGGGATATATTTCATTGATACGTTTTCACCTGTTGCAAAAATGGCCACAGTGAAACTTATCCTATCTCTCGCACCAAAGCTGAAGTGGTCTATACATCAATTGGATATCTCCAATGCGTTTTTGAATGGTGATCTCGATGAATAAATTTTCATGAAGCTTCCACCAGGATATTCAGAGATTCAGGGGGATCTTTCACACCTAATGCTGTTTGTAAACAACATAAATCAATTTATGGTCTTAAACATGCATCTCGACAATGGTTCATCAAGTTTTCAACAACATTGCTTCAGTTTGGTTTTGAAAAATGTCATGGTGATCATACATTGTTTGTGAATGAAGCATATGGGAATTTCTTGGTGGTACTCGTATATGTTTATGACATTCTAATTGCTAGTACAAATGATGCAGCAGTGGTTGAGTTGAAACATCAGTTGAGTTCAGCTTTCCAATTGCGAGACCTTGGTCCTCCGAAATTCTTCCTTGGCATTGAGATTGCCAGATCTGATGCAAATATTTCCCTTAATCAAAGGAAATATGTTATGGATTTGTTGGCTCCCACTGGTTTCTCATATTTTAAGCCTTCTTCCATCCCAATGGAACCTAATAAGAAGATGTATAAGGATGATGGCATTTTACTTGAAGATACAAAATAATATCGGAAGTTAGTTGGGAAGCTTCAGTATCTGACCATCACCAGACCTGATATAATATACAATTGGTTATTATCCCAGTAAACCGAGGTTATATTCAATCGATCTTTTTCCTTTTTCATCTTTTTGTTTTTATTTTATTTTCGAACTCTTTTATTTTATTTTGATGTATTTTCTATTTTTTCACCAACTTTTTCACACTGGAGACAGTGTGATTTAAGTCTGGGGAGGATGTTTATTCGTTATTAATCTCTTTTCTTTTCTTTTCTTATTTTCGCTTTATTTAAAAAAATTCATGTAATTCTTTTCTATTTTTATTAAGTATTTTTCAGAAACACTAAAACAAAATCTATGATGATTTTGACATGTGTGCTTCTACGCTAACTCTACGTGCCATCTCTTTTGTGGTTTGGTACTAGACTAGGCGGTTGCTAGAGTACTTGCAATGCGACATCCCCAGAGGATTTCGACCCATAGAGACTTTTTCTAACAGGATATATTAGCTCAGTTTATATGAACTTAATCTATATTTAATTTTCTAATCAAAGGTTTTAGGCGAGACAACGAGTTATACATCTAGGACATCTTTTCCTTTTTACCACTCTTTGTTGTCCTAGATGACCAGTTCATCTTTAGCTGGTACCCCACCTGAAACTTAACCATTGTTCAAAACTCATGCAACTCTCTTTGTGTCTTGTGTGCATATATGTACAAAAACGCCGGAGAATGAGGAACGCCACAGTTTTTAGTCACTAAAGACAAAGACAATACGCGATTGGTGGAGGTAGATTTAACAAAGATAAGAGCTTGGTTATGCCTTGGAAAAATTCAAAATCATGGTAAATTTTCATGCCCCTAAGACTCTATATCAAAATTTTAATTGATGCATTACGTTGGTTATGGTTTAGAAGGATGGTCACTGAGAATTTTGTTAGTTCCTATATTTTCGAAAACCCCTTGCCGAGCTTAGATTTCTGTTTTGTTTGAGGACAAACAAATGTCTAAGTCTGGGGGAGTTGATAACACCGATTTTTGACCATTTTTATGGATCACTTTAATATCTTATGCATGTGTTTTAACTCTGTTTTCAATGGTTTTCAAATGATTTCCATGTTTTAGTATTCTGAAAGACATTTCAGGTAACTTGGGATAAGAGAGTGCATTTCGGAACAAAAGTACGTTTTTGGATAAACTCGGATCGTCAGAAGTCTTGCAATCAAAGAAGACCATGTCACCGTCTGATCATCACTAAATTTTGACACAACAAAGTAGATACAACCAGCTTTCAAATGAAATTGGATTAGAGACGATCCAATGGTTGGATCCTTAAATATACTTGAAGCACTGAAGGAAGATGAAGTTGCCCCGAAAAAAAGTCCACCGCGACAGGAGTACCCCGACAAGCGGCCAAACTTCATTTCGCCGCGTCTGGAGGAGCTCGACCCGCGGCCAATCACCTGTTCGCCGTGGCCAGAAGCCATGCACCCACAACCAAGCCCTGCTGCGACCAAAACGAGTCTTTTCTTCACCCGAGGTAAAAATCGTCTTTCAACATCAAACCCTAAACGAAGCCAAGGCTATATAAACTTATTTTTAGTCTTTTACGAGAGACACATCATTAGACATTTTTCTTTCACGTTTTGAGGCAGAAGCAATACTCTTGCAACTTTGTTCTTCTGTTTGAAGTGAAGATTCTCGATTTGAGCTCTTCGATAGAGACGCTTTTTTCATCCCATTTCTTTACTGTTTTCTTTTCAATTTATTGATTGTGTTTACATCAGCTATGGCTGAGTAGTTCTCTTGTTGGGTATAAGGTTTCGAAGGGGCTCTCATGGTTCGTTTTCTTATTATGTTTTTAGACTAGGATACCGATTAGGGTTCTTCGTTTTATCCTTTCTCTTAATGCATGTTTGCTTGATTGATTTCCTTTCAACTGAACTTATATATTTTTAGAACAACGAAAGTATTGGATCCATATGCTTGACGATAAACGACCAAAACCGTCACAAGATTTCAAAAGTATACTTGTGGAGGGGTTGTGAGCGTTAACGACCTTTGCGTATAATCACTAACTTTTTGTGTGGGCGGAGTGGAAAGGTATCGGTCGAAAATTAAAGTTGTAGGTGTATGAAAGTAGACTACACATAGTGTCCGTGTTCCAAGTTAAAGAATCCAAAGACGACAAAAAGATCGCTTTAGAAATCCTAGCAAAGTCTTAGTAAAATTCGGCCATGAACCTTAGAGAATACATGTTGCCCAACATTTCGTTTAATTGTTTTACAACCTCGTCTTAATCATTTGATTGCTTACGTTTTGTTTTATTTTATCGCTTAATGTAGTTTATTTTCCTAGCTACAATCGTGAAACAAAACCCATAAAAATATAACTTACGTCTAGACACAACTTAGGAATCATTAGAAATTAGACAACGTTGCCCCGTGGATTTGATTCCTATACACTATTTCGCGTGTTTTACCTAGTAAAATGGTAAATCCACCACATTGGTAACCATTCCGACATTGTCAGATACCCGAAAAAATATAGCATAGTTTGTAATTTTGTATATATCCCATATACACATAATTATACACCTCCGATATCGACGCCTCCACTTCCACAGTTTCTATTATGTCCCTAATTGCTTCTCGATTTTTTAATTAAGATGACATTTTATTCAAAAAAATTATGATATAACCAAGGGTTTAGCTCCTTAGTTTTCATCGTTAACTACAAGAATCTCAGCCAGAGCATTGTTCTTCGTTCAAATATGGAATCATCTTGGACATTGTGTTGAACTTGTATGTATTAGTCAAATTTGCACACTTGGTTATCAACAATATTGTCCTTTTTTGTGTGTGTTTATATTGATCCATTCTAATTTGTCTTGAGAACTAGTTTTAGTTTATAAATATAAATATTAATCAATTCTCATGACTTGTTAGTTGACTATCAGGACTATGTTCCAAATGTTTTACTATTATTGATATTTTTCATTCATTCTTTTTCTAAGTTTCACATTCATTCTTCCTGTGTTTTGATTCTTTGAATGTATCCATCTGTTATTTGGCTGCATTTTCTTTAGTTGATTACAAAACAGTGTGAACTCTGAAGTTTAACAATTGACTCACTCATGTTTTTGTCTACGCAGATGGATTCTTCCTCATCTCACTTAAAGAATAATGATGAAGTTGAAGAAGAAATGGCAGATGAAATTGGGACAAGTGGAAACAAAAGAAAAGAAGTTCCAAGAAGTTCAGCTAATTCACCTCCAACTAATGCTAGTAAGTAGAAGAAGAAAACTAGCATAAGATCGTTTGTATGGGAACACTTTACAAGAACCGAGGATGATGTCAATACATGCTTATGTCCTGGCTAGAATATAGGTCTGCATCTGTATCAACATGTATAGCTCGGGTTAAGTCCGGTTTAATTAATTTGTGATTTAGATTTCGATTTACTGGGATAATAACCAATTGTATATATACCTTGTAAACGATTCTTTTTTCGATTGAGGAAATTGAAAACCATTTCACAATTTTTTGTTCCACAACTCTATTATGGTATCAGAGCTTTTCTTTTGCTCGTTTCTCTGAATTTTTCTTCTCATCTTCTCTTTTCTTTCCATTTCTCGATCAATCTCACCGATTAATTGATTCTTCACTCATCAATTTGTGCTCGACGAACTTGTTTGAGTCACCATGGTGAAGCAAGGAGGAAAAATGAATACACGAAGATCTGTTTATGAGGATCAGCTTTTTTGAAACTCGATCTAGGTCTACAACACCGACTCTAGCAGAACCTGAAGTTGCGGTTGAAAAATCTCAACAAATTTACCGATCGACGCCTCGCGATGTATATGGATTGATGCCGATGACGGAGTCGTATGACAGTACTCATAGTCCTTTCTTCCTACACTCTGCCGATCATCCAGGTTTATCTATTGTCTCTCACATTCTTGAAGGAACGAATTACAACAGTTTGTCCATAGCTATGAGAATTAGCCTTGATGCGAAGAACAAATTGATTTTCGTAGACGGCTCTCTCCCTAGGCTTGTTGTAGATGATCATTTGTTCAAGATTTGGAGTAGATGTAATAACATGGTTAAGTCGTGGTTGTTGAATGTTGTGAACAAGGAAATATACGATAGTATCTTGTATTATGAAGATGCGGCTGAAATGTTGGATGATTTATTCCGACGATTCAAGGTCAATAATCTTCCACGCAAGTATCAGCTAGAACATGCAATTATGACTCTCAAGCAAGATCAATCAGATTTGTCCACTTACTTCACCAAGAAGAAGACAATGTGGGAGCAGTTAGCTAATACTAAGTCGACCATAGTCAAGAAGTGTGATTGTGATCAGGTGAAGGAGTTGCTTGAAGAAGCTGAAACAAGTCGCATTATTCAATTTCTTATGGAATTGAATGAATCATTCAATAACATTCAGGGTCAGATACTCAACATGAAGCCAAGACCAGGATTGAGTGAGATCTAGAATATTTTGGCATTACATCAAGGTTTATGCTTGTGCCTTCAGCTTTTCAAACTCAAGCTACTGTTCTAGACCAACATAACATCTTGTTAGCACATAAAAATTTCAAGAAGCCAAAATATTCACATTGCTCTCGCATTGGACATACAGTTGATAAGTGCTACAAGGTTCATGGTTTTCCACCTGGACATCCGAAAAACAAGAAGAATAATTCTGTTGGTAGTACAAATTTGGCCACTACAAGTCATATTCAGAATCATCAAGAAGTTTGTTCTGAAGGAATGAATGACAATCTGTCAAAGTATCATCTTCAACAAATGATTTTTTACTTTAGTACTAAACTTCAGTATCCAAGCATTAGTACATGCCCTAAGATGGCTAATGCTTTGATTTCAAAATATGTACCAAGTATCTCACAGATATCTGGTACGTTCTTTTCCCTCTAAAACTATTCCTACTATGACATGTTGACTTCTTCTATATCTCATGAAAATGAGTGGTCTCTTAGAGTTTGGGTAATAGATTCAGGAGCTAGTCACCATGTTACTCCTGAAAGGAATTTGTATAGAGTGTATAAGATTTTAGATAGAACTTATGTTATATTGCCAAATGGTCACACAGTTAAGATAGAGGGAACTGGTTATATTCAACTAACTGATGCTCTCTCTTTACATAATATGTTGCATATCCCTGAGTTTAAATTCAATCTGTTGAGTGTTAGTGTGTTGACTAAAACTTTAAATTCTAAAGTTAGTTTTACATATGATGCTTGTTTTATTCAGGCTCTTACTCAGGAATTTATGATTGGTCACGGTAGTCAGGTTGCCAACTTGTATGTGCTGAATCTTGATAAAATCTATGGTTAATGTCTCTTGTTCAGATTTTCAAGGTACTTCTAAATGTTCTAGTTTGAAAATAGATTCAGTTACATGGCATCATAGGCTTGGTCATCCTTCTATGCCTAGAATGGATTCTGTTTCAGATGTATTGCTTTTACCTAAACATAAACCTAATAAAACATCATATCATTGTCGCATTTGCCATTTGTCTAAACAGAAGCATCTTCCTTTTAAGTCTTTGAATCATATGTGTACTAAACCATTTGAATTGATCCATATTGATACTTGGGGTCCATTTTTAGTTCCTACTGTTGATGGTTTTAGATACTTCTTGACAATTGTAGATGACTTTAGTAGAGCTACTTGGATATATCTGCTTAAACAAAAATCTGATGTTTTACATGTGTTTCTTGGTTATATACAAATGATTGAGACTCAATTTGATGCTAAGGTTTGTTCAGTTAGATCCTATAATGCACATGAACTAAAATTCACTGAATTATACTTGACTAAATGCATTAAAGCATATCATTCATGTCCTGGAACTCCTGGAGAGAAAGCATCAGCACTTGTTGAATGTGGCTAGGGCTCTTATGTTTCAGTCTGGAATTACTATAGCTTATTGGGGGTGATTGTGTCTTAACAGAAGTTTTTCTAATCAATAGGTTACCTTCCCCTGTTTTAGACAATAAGACTCCATATGAAAAGTTAACATTTAAGATTCCATATTATCATGCTCTTAGGGCCTTTGGCTGTCTTTGCTATACTTCTACATCACCTAAGTCTAGAACTTAGTTTGATCCACATGCTAGAGCTTGTATTTTCTTAGGTTATCATGCTGGGTACAAAGGTTATAAGCTACTAGATATAGAGATATACTCAGTTTCTATTTCCAGACATGTAATCTTTTAAGAGGATATTTTGCCTTTTGCCTCTTCTAACATCTCAGAAGTTGCAAAAAAATTATTTCCTCATATTCATTCACCTGCGATAATTGATGAACCTCTGCCTCTTGTGCAATCATCTTCTGATGCTCATCCACATTCTGATGAGTTATCTTCTATGGTTTTTGTTCCTTCTGAGCTTAAACCAACTCGCCTTAGGAAGTTACCTTCCCATTTGCAGGATTTTCATTGCTATAATAATACTCCTACTAAAACTAGTCCATATCCTCTTACAAACTATATTTCTTATTCATATATATCTGAACCTTTCGGTGCTTTTATTAATATCATCACAAATACACCTATACCACAAAAATATTCTGAAGCTAGGAAAGATGAGGTACGGAATGATGCTTGTAGGAAGGAGATTGGTTCTTTTGTAAGAACAGGGACATGGAGTATATGTGATTTACCTACGGGAAAGATAGCACTGGGATGAAAATGGGTTTTCACCATCAAATATCATGCTAATGGAAGCATATAACGATATAAAGCAAGATTGGTGGCTAAAGGATACACTCAGCAAGAAGGGATAGATTTCATTGATACGTTTTCACCTGTTGCAAAAATGGCCACAGTGAAACTTATCCTATCTCTCACACCAAAGCTGAAGTGGTCCTTACATCAATTGGATATCTCCAATGCGTTTTTGAATGGTGATCTCGATGAAGAAATTTTCATGAAGCTTCCACCAGGATATTCAGAGAGTCAGGGGGAATCTGTCACACCTAATGCTGTTTGTAGACTACATAAATCAACTTATGGTCTTAAACATACATCTCGACAATGGTTCATCAAGTTTTTAACAACATTGCTTCAGTTTGGTTTTGAAAAATTCCATGGTGATCATACATTGTTTGTGGACGAAGCATATGGGAATTTCTTGGTGGTACTCGTATATGTTGATGACATTCTAATTGTTAGTACAGATGATGAAGCAGTGGTTGAGTTGAAACATCAGTTGAGTTTAGCTTTCCAATTGCGAGACCTTGGTCCTCTAAAATTCTTCCTTGGCATTGAGATTGCCATATCTGATGCAGGTATTTCCCTTAATCAAAGGAAATATGTTATGGATTTGTTGGCTTCTACTGGTTTCTCAGATTGCAAGCCTTCTTCCATCCCAGTGGAACCTAATCAGAAGATGTCTAAGGATGATAGCATTTTACTTGAAGATACAAAACAATATCGGAAGTTGGTTGGGAAGCTTCAGTATCTGACCATCACCAGGCCTGATATAACCTCGATTTACTAAGATAATAACCAATTGTATATTATATCAGGTCTGGTGATGGTCATATACTGATTAGGTTCCACATGGCCGCAGGTTTGTTACTGGGATAATAACCAATTGATTTAGACTTGTAAACGATTTTTTTGTCGATTGAAGAAATTGAAAATCATTTCACAATTCTTTGTTCCACAACTCTATTAATCTGCTATACTGAGATGAGTTCTAAACACAATCTAGTTTTTAATGGGTGTAGAATTTATCACACACTCACCTTTTTAATTGTGATGTGCATATAATATTTGACAACATCCTGAACGGAATTAACTATTATTTTTCTTTATTGGAATTAACAACACGTATTCTAGTTTAAATTAACTATTGTTTTTCTTTTTTTATAGGATCGACGACTTGGAATTGGAACTGATTTTGCAAGAATTGATAGTCATGAGTGAATGGTTATGGATTTATGGTCTTTGTTGTTTCTTCTTACTTGTTAGTTGTTACTTGTCTTTGGATTCTTTGCGTGTTACTCGTACTTTGTAGTATCTATTTTGCAGAATTTTAAACTTTTTGCTTCTTTTTTTTTGATTTTTTTCAGGTAATTCGGGTTTTGTTGGGTAAATCAGGTTATTCGGGTCCAATTATTACATAAACCAAACCGAACATCTTTGGCTCTCGAGTAATTCGGGTCCAAACACAAACCAAACCGATCTGGAAAATATTTTCAATTCCATCGCAGGTTACACTAAAAATCCTAAAACCGACCCAAACCCGACAAAACCCAAACCGTAATTTTATCAGGTCCTATGCCGTTCCTATCCTGTCCAACTTCGATTACCCAAGAACCGAAAACCTGACCCAAACCGTGAACCCGAACCAGACCTAGTTTCCATGTTTCAAATTTTCTACATGTTTCCATGTTTCGAAAAGTTTCGCTTCTGCGTATTTGTTTCTGTTTCCATTTCTGATTCCAATGCAACCCTGCTACACATTTATATATATGATGATGGCTAGACTAATTTCTCTAAACAAACGAGCCTCAAAAGAATGTAACTTAAGTTGAAACAAAATTCATTTCTCAGGCAACATTACAGAACATATGGATTCATCAATAATTAAAAGACAAAAGGGAAAAAAAACGTAAACAGATAACACTTCTTCACTCTCAACATCTCTATCGGTCTTTCTACTTATAATTAAGAGTACTCCCTCACCAGAAACAAAAAAGTAGTCATCTTCTTCAGAAAAACAACTCCTTTCTCTTTTAAGTCCCAAAAATATGTCTGTCCACTGGTTGAGTATCCAAACTCTTCACCACATCCATCCATGGTTTCTCTATCACCATGATTGAGTTTTTAGAAAGGTGACCCACAAATAAAACTGGGTGCTTTGAGGGTAAGATTTCAAAGTTTTTCCTCTCTTTACTCTTACCCTCGAACTGATACTCTTCTAACCGACGTTTTCGGTTTGAACCTTTCCCCAATTTCAACCCCATGTTGACAAGTTTACCTTCTAGCGTTTTAGATAGATTACCGTTTGGAAATTCATTCTCTTCATCTTCCTCCACAGGCTTCCCGAAGTCGATCAAACACTTTGCCCTGATATGCAAACAAAATATGAAGGTGTTACGGTATTGAGTTTTTATTTAAATTCAGATGCAGATTAACTAGGCTAAATAAAGAGTGTAACCAGTACCTGGAGCTGTAAACTATTACAGACGATGAATTTGGAGACGGGGAGAACGAGAGTCCAATGACCTCGCCAGGAAACTCTTGGTACCTCTTTGGCAGAACGTTAGTGTGTAGAAGCGACCACTTGCCCAACTGTCTAGCTTCAACATCAAAAGCAAAGACCTGGTTCGAGGAGGTTGAGATCACAAGTGCATTGTTATTCCAAGGATGAAAACCAGCAGCTGCAACAGATGCACCATCAAGCCTTGATATGAACCAGTGCTGCCTGTCAATTAAAGTCAACAACAAAATTAAAACTTCAATAAATAGGTAAAAGCAGCTGGTTACCATCTGCTGGAACATAATAAATCAGATAAAGCAGCAAAGCTTCACAAAGTTCCCTCACCTTTGTGTTTCAAGATTGAATACATAGATGTCCCCAAAGCAATTGATAGCAGCTAGCCACTGATCATCTGAGCTAGTATATAATTTTGTTATTGGAGGCTCCATCGGTGGAGATTCACCTTCCTGCTGCTCCCGACATGGTGTGAAAGTATAAACTAGTTCCATACTACTAACGTCAATAGCCTGACAACAAAATATGTTTCAGAAGTTAAGAGTAAATTCAAACAAAACATATAATATGAACGCGTAAATTCCTAGTTCATAGCACAACTCCAGCACGTACATATATTCTTCTATCATGCCCTGCTGTAATCAGCCGAGAGCAGTCTGAACTGAAGATCATGGAATGGGCAAATGGAAGTGTGGGAAGTCGCCTTCTACTGACACTCCATGGACTCTTCGCAGTTTCATTTCTCCTCAACTCAAACAGACTGGGGCCAATTTGGTCAGAATAAGCAAAATGTGATCCGGTGTTAGAAATTGCACTGCATATAATCTTCCTGGCATCTCTACTTTTAACACGAACCAATGGCTTTGTTGAGGCACGTCCACTAGAATCACTGCTTACGTTAAGTCGAAGAATATCTAAATCACTTATACCCTGAACCAGGAGAAGAGAAGTCTGATTGAACACCGAGTTATGTACCATTTGCATGGGTACTCTCTGAGGCGCAGGACATATATCATGTGGTGAGAACTTATTGAATTCCTGAATTGAATATGCAAAAAGCTTTGCGTCATCACCAGCGGAAATGAGCATCGGAACACCCAAATGAGCCCATTTATGGTAAGTAAAGTCAACCGGCTTCCCTTTTTTGCGATGTTTACGTGCACTCCTATCTGGCAATATATCGTCCGGAAAGGGATCTGCAGAAAAATGGGACTTAATAATAATATAATTACTAAAGGATCAACCAGCTTCTAGATATGTGTGTATATAGTATGCATCCGAAAAGGAATTTGATTGCAAAGCAAATTTAACACGACATTCTCAAACTTTGAATAACTATAACTCAATAAGGCTGACCTTCCCGACTAATTGGTACAGCAACTGTAAGAGCTCTGATGTCATGTGTATGAGCCTTTACATAACCAATATAATCCCATTTCTGAGACGAAGAAGGCTTTAAATCTTGAGAACTGATTGTACTACCAGAGAGCTTATAAAGAATAACCTACAGATAGGATGACCAGAAAATTAGAATGTTGACATCATTACAATGACAGAAACATAACAACCAGTTCAGAAAATCACTTTTCTGATTCATATACTATATTCTTTTTGATTCATCCTCTTTTTCCAAGGGTTTCATAAATGGACACACAAACCATTTCATAATAATTGGTCAAAGTATTTCTAAGTTAATTATAGATTTCATTTTTTGTCAAAAGAATATTGAATCAACGAAAAAAACTTTTATATTGGAGGAGACTTCACTATTACCATGAAAATATTATACCATATTCTAACAGTGTAACAGTTACTGCATTCTACTAATTTCATTCACCTGTCCATCTGCACCAGCAGAAAAGACTCGATTATGGCTGGGGGATGCTGCAAGAGTATTGACATCACCTTTGTGATTAGAGTGTGATTCCAAAAGAGTTCCATGCTGACTATCCCAAAATTGGACAGTTCCTGTACTATCTCCACTAACAAGAACTGCACACCTAATAAAGTAAGCATGTAGATACTCAGTAAGAGAATGATAAAACCTAAGATCAGCTTTCAGAGAAAAAGCAGACACAAAGTTAAAGTTGAACATTATCATCTGTACCTTAAAGAAAGAAGTGACCAAACACAGATCTCAGAGCTACTTCCCAGTCCTCCAAGACCAACTGTAATTCTGTACACCTCATGACAGGAGTTAGCGTCCCAGCATCTTATCAGCCTACAAATGATTGTTGGGACGGAAGAAACAGTTACTTATAATGACTTATTAACATTGGAATGTCACCTCTCCAAGTAAAACATGGATCTTAAATAAAATCTAACAAACTCACCCATCGCTACTACCCGAAAAGATCCTCTGCGCATCTGGACTCCATGCCACACATAAGGCACGTCCTACGAAGATAATTTTCCATGAAGCTAAGTAAAGAAGAAAGAAGATTGAAGATTGAGATTATTATAATAGGGGTGGAGATGTCTCACCACTGACCCTAGGCAGTGATCTATAGTATGTTAACTTGTCTAAGTCAGAGATACGGTACAGTCTCACGCAGCCATCATCACAGGCAACTGCAAGAAGCCTATCTGTATCCTCTGATTGCTCATGAAACTCGTCCGAGTCAGAGTCATCTTCACTCCCACTTTCTTCCTCATCATTCGAGTATCCATTCTCAATCCGCTTATCAGCTTTACCTTCTGCATCAATGGAGGGAACATTAGTAGGAGCCACAGCCATTTGCCAGATTGAGATTCCAATTGACTCGAGCACAATCTGCACAACATAGAAAGAAAAAAAAATCTAAATATCAATGAGAAGAGGCAACAAGATGAAATTTTCAGAGAGGTTAACCTTCTGCTTCAAGTCGAAAAGATCCCATTCAGAAATCGAGCCATCGATGCTGGAAGAAAACAGACGACCGGAAGGCAGCCCTTTAGAACCAGCACGGCACCACGCAAGGGACGAGATTCTCGAGTTTGGATCGCCATGGATGGTCTACTCAAAATAAAGGTCGAAACCCCCAATCCCCGAAAATCCGAAAAAAAACGGTTAATAAAAACACAAATCAACTCGACATACTTCACGAATCCAATTCGCTTTGCTTAAAAGCTAATCGGAAGAGATTTAAGAAGTAGGGTTTCTTAAAGGAAACCGTAGAGTACGTACGAGTTGACAGTGCCATCCGACGGCGCCGGGGGAAACGAGCCAGATTTCAAGAGAACCGTCCTCGCGAGCCGCGGCGACTTGAGAGTCGTCGGCGCTGTTAGCTAGGGCTACCACCGGAGATGGCTTCCAATCAACGGAGCTGCAACGGTACTCAAGCATGACGACGAAGTAGGGGAGGTACACTCTGGACGGAGAAGATGAGACAAGAGGAGGAGGCGAAGAAGAATTTAGGTTTTTGAGGGTTTTACCTAGGGCCTTATGGGGGCGGCAATTTAAACGGGTTTGGGTCGCCCGCACTTGATCCGACCCGACCTGAATTTCAGTTCGATGTAAAAATTGGTTTGAATTTGATGATGAAAAACCATATTATTATTTTTGTTGGTTTAATTATTTCTTCTCGTTAGTTAATAGTAATTTCTTAGTTTTTTCATAATTATTTTTAGACAAACCACTAGATAGGGCTGGGATTATTGTCCGGGATCCGGTATCCGATCCGACATCTGCTCCGATTCGATCCGAAAAAACGGATATCCAGGTAGTTCGGATACGGATACGAATAATAAAATAACATATCCGGCAGATCCAGATACGAATTCAGATAATAGAAAAATTCGAAAACGGATAACGGTTAACGGATATCCATTTATATTTTTTTTACTAGTCTCACAAATAAAACGACAACGTTTCGTTATCGAACATAAATGGGCCAACCCTTTAATGGGCCTAAGGTTAGCTACATAAAGAATACACTACTAAATAAATAGAGATGCAATAAAATTTTCATTTTTTTCTCCTTCTTTTTTTTTCTCTTTCCTTGTCCCCTCTCTCTCTTTTTTCTCCCTCTGCTTCTCCTTCTTTGCCTGAGGCGTGTGTTTCCAGCCGGCGATGGTGGGCTTCCAAAGCCACGTCGTCGGTTCTACTGTTGTTTTATTGAATTTCTCGTTCTTCTCTTTGTCTAGCGATGGTGTTCATCGTTTTTAGGCATTTTTCTGTTTTTCGTGTTCTTGGTTTTGAGTGGGCTTTGGCTTTTTGTTTGACTTGTTGTTGGTCGAGGAGCGATTTGTGCTGTGAGGGTTGCCGTTTTCAGATTTGGTGGGTTTTAGTTGGTTGGATAAGTGGAGACGCCATTTTCAGATTTGGTGGTTTCAGATCAGTATAGTTGTTCTTTCTATTTCTTGGAAACGAAGAATATAAAAAAAAATCAAAAAGAAAATTCGAAAACGGATCCGGATACCCGCGAATATTCGAGTTTTTCAACGGATATCCGGAGCTGATTCGGATAATGAAATTGATTATCTGGCGGATACGGATATGGATTCGGATACATTGAAAAATCCAGATATCTGCTCCGTTCCCAGACCTACCACCAGATACGGAGCCTATCTATAGCAGATTTTCACATAATCTCTATATTATTATTTAAAAAATCATTTAAGAAAATTGATTTTATTTTGTACTATCAAAAATAATATAAAATAATTAAAATAGAAAATAATATAATTATTTAAATATTATTGCAGAGAATATGAAAAATATTTGTTTTTCATTAAATAAAATCTTTACTATTTAGTGTTTAATTAGTACGATATTAAAAAATATTATATATATTAAAATAATAATTAATCCACATATTTTTCAAAAAAACTATTCGAAATCTTGCAATATTTTCACTATATTTTGTATAATTTTATTTGAATATATATTAAAACAAAACTTTAAACGGGTTAAGTTTAAGTTTATATTTTAGTCCATTGCAAATCGGGTTTAGTAAACAGGTTAATCCGGTTTTGCGACGATTTCTAATTACGACGATTTTGTGACAATTTCTATTTACGACGATTTCTATTTACGACGTTTTTTGCGACGATTTCTATTTACGATGATTTTGCGACGATTTAATAGAAGTCCTTCTAAACCCTAAACCATATGCCATAAACCATAAACCTTAACATCTCAATATATTTTTGTAACTCTCATTGAAATCCATTCTTGAGTTTATTGAATTGATCAGAAATGAAAACTCGATCAATCACTATGATCTCCGCAAACTGAATCATTGTCTTACTAATTTTTCGTAAAGCTACCATGTACGCAAACTCTCTGTTTTACTCTTTCTTCAATCTCGATGAACATATAGATGATTTTGGGTTTACGGTAAATATTTAGATGGATTTAGATGTGTTGCAATCGATGTAACAATCGTCGTACCTATGCCCTATACCATAAACTGTATTTTTACAAAATTTCGTCGCTAAATCGTCGCACATCTGCGAGGAATTGTCGTAAAAATCGTCGTAAAATCGTCGCAACGTATGAATTTAATTAACCGCGTGTCGGAAAATGAAAACGTTTGATTTTTCCCACGTGTGGGAAATAAAATAAAAAAATTACAGTTTGCGATGATTTAGCGACGGCGAAAAATTCTATATAACTCACGCTCAGATTTCCTTTCTTCATTGCACTCTCAATCTCTCTAGCCTCTCTCTAATCCTTCGCGAAAACTTTGCAAAAAAGGTAAAAATTTGAATAATTTATTTTAATTTGTATTTAATTAATGTTAGTGTAGATATATAGGAATGGAATCAAATTGATAGATAGAAACAGAAGAAAAATAGAAAATAAGAGTTTATAGATAGTAATTTTTTAGTAATTTTGATATGTACATATTTATAGATAGTAATTTTTCTTCATTTGTATGTAAATGAGCCACGGTCGTGGCCACTACACTCAGTTTTTGAGAGATATTGCTGGGACATCGGTGATATGCTTGGGCAAAAATGCATGAAACTGTACAAAAAAGCAAGAATCGATTGATGCAGGTCAGAAGAACCAAAATCGATCGATGCAAGGAGTGCATCGATCGATGTAGCATGCCCAGAAAGTCCAAAATTGATCGATGCACAATTGGAGTCGATTGATGCATCGCCCTCCTAAGAGCCAGAATCGATCGATGTAAGGAGTGCATCGATCGATGGAGCATGCCCAGAAAATCCAAAATCGATCGATGCAAGCCGTCGAGAAGGAAAATGAAATTTCTAATTTTCATGTTTTGCCCCGAAAACTGCATATTCGGACCTAATTCGTCCAGAACCCTATTTATACATTATTCTCAGCCACTTTTTAGGACATCTCTCTTTTGACTACTCTCTATTCTACTCAGATTTTTGGCTATTTATTTTGTAAGCAAGAAGAAGAATCTCTGCATCTATTGAGAAGAATTCTAAACCATTTCCTCTCTTTTATTATTATTATGAGTTTCTCTCTATATCATTGCTTGTTCTCCGTTGCCATGTACGAGTAGTCTCATAGTTAGGTTTAGGATTTCAAAGGGATCCATGAATCATTGAATTAGACATAGATAGAGATTTATCTTTTATGGTTTTCGCTTATTGTTGTGTTTATTGCTTAGGCTAAGTTGACCGCTTGCCTATGATCTAGGGTTTAATCTATACCACGGAAGTGTCGTAGGTTGCTATAAAGAACATTAAGCAAGCAAATTGTCATTAGCCAACGGAAGTTGATGTTAAGGTGATTCGTGAACATATTTAACCAATTCGTTAATGTTGGTCTAGAACTCTATGTTCAACGGAAGTTAGGATTTTAGGTTGTTAGATTTAGTAATCAATACCATGGAAGTGTATTGGTTAGATATTTATGTTTGAGTTTGAAAATTGTGTTTAATCGTTCCCTGAATAGTTGTTTGATTCATGATCTCTGGATTCCCGCGAAGAAACCCTTGACCTAACGTTTTTCTTCCATTGAATTTATACCGTTTTTAGTTATTTTCATTACTTCGCAAATCAAACCTTATTATCGTCTTAGATAAATTTCATCTTGTGAGAATCGTAGTGTAACATTGGTCTCTGTGGATTCGATCCTAAAGTACTACATTGACATAATGTTATGATTGCAGTAGTGTGCACTTTAGTTATTAATTGACTACGTGGTAAAACACATAAATCAATTTGGCGCCGTTGCCAAAGACCAATAGCGTTACCTTCAATTTTGAATTTGAAATTTAGTCTAAGATTTACTAACACATTCTACCTTGATCACTTGTGCGTTTCAGGTGACTAACGGAAAAGTTGAATAGAGTTATTAGAAACAGGGGCTCTGAAAACCTTTGCGAGCTCGGCAACGAAGAGCTAGCAAGGTTATAACGAACGAACTTGAGGACCAAGGCAATTCCTGTCATCATGGACGATCAGCAGATACTAAGCATCTTCTATGATGGAGTTGACTGGAACTATAAGAACGCTCTTAATGCTGCAAGCAATGGAAATTTCATGACTAAGACTAAGGAAGGGGCGTACCAGCTGATAGAGAACTTGGCTTCAAGTTCTGAAAATCGATGCCCTGAGTATGACAGGTCTAAACGTGTCGATGGTGCGGATTCGCAGAAGATTGATGAGCTGACTGCGAAAGTGAACTTGTTACTAAAAGGAAATCAGAGAGGTGTGCACACTACAAGAAAACAGCCTTATTCCAACGAAATTTTACGACGGAAATAATTCGATGTAAAATACCAACGAATTTGCATCGATTTTACAACGAAATATTTTTCGATGTAAAGTCGTCGTAAATATTTGCCGTCGTAAAATCGTCGTAATATAAAGACGCTTTTACGACGACATTACGACGATGTCAAAATTTGATGTAAATTCGATGTATAATTACATCGTAATTACATCGAATATCATTTTTGTGTAGTTCGTTGTAAATTCGATGTAAATTTTACATCGAATCCATAATCCATACTAATTTAGGGTATAGGGTTTAGGGGTTACGATGATTATAGGGTTGATTATAAGTTCTATAAGATTAGTTTTTCATCGTTTAAATTGTTTTAACTAAGTTCTACTCATTGTATACAAAAATTTGAGTTTTCACAAAAATCAATAACATTATATACTTCATGCATGTTATGGATATACTTATAAGAACAAAGCTTATACATTATTATGCAAGATAAGTAAGTTTCCCAGAAATTAGATTCAATCGTTGTTATTGAATTTGTTGTTTACTAAGAGAAGTCTTGGAAGCACAAATATACATTGTTGATACATTTAAATATTGTGTATTGTAATTTAGGGTATAGGGTATAAAATTATTTGATTACGACGATATTACGATGGATTCGTTGTAAATTCGATGTAAAAATTACATCGAATTTACAACGAAATATACAAAAAAATATGAAATTTCCCACACGCGGCAAATTTAATTTTTGATTACGACGACTTTACGACGGATTCGACGTAAATTCGATGTAAATAATTATATACCTTATACCCTAAATTACAATACACAATATTTAAATGTATCAACGAAGTATATTTGTGCATCCAAGACTTCTCTTAGTAAACAACAAATTCAATAACGACGATTGAATCTAATTTATGGAAAACTTCCTTATCATGCATAATAATGTATAAGCTTTGTTCTTATAAGTATATCCATAACAAGCATGAAGTATATAATGTTATTAATTTTTGTGAAAACTCAAATTTTTGTATACAATGAGTAGAACTTAATTAAAACAATATAAACGATGAAAAACCAATCTTGTAGAACTTATAATTAACCCTATAATCATCGTAAGCCTTAAACCTTATACCCTAAATTAGTATGTATTACGGATTCGATGTGAATTCGATGTAAAATTTACATCGAAATACTAAAAAATGATTTTCGATGTAATTCCGATGTAATTTTACATCGAATTTACATCGAATCCGTCGTAAAATCGTCGTAATCGAAAAAATTAAATTTGCCGCGTGAGGGAAAATTCATATTGTTTGAATTTTGGGTTAAAATTTTACGACAGATTTACATCGAATCCGTCGTAATTTCGATGTAATTTACCATCGAAATTACGACGACCACCACTCTATATATACGAGCCCAGATTTCTTCCTTCAACCTCATTCTCTCACAATCTCTCTCTCTCTCACACAAAGCTCCAACATCTCTCTAAAATTTAATTTTTTTTTGTCAATTAGATAGGATTAAAAATTATGATTGGAAATCAGGATTGGAAATTAGTTAGGATTGGAAATTATCTTTTAAGGAACTTCGATATCAACCTAGATAATTTGTATTTCGAATTGTATTTTTATTATTTGTATTTCGATTTTTATTTTATATTTTGAATTTATTTGTAAAATTTATACTTATAATTTTATTAATTATAGAGATTATAATTTATAATTTTATTAATTATTAGTTTATAATTCTAATTTTATTAATTATATAATTTTATTAATTATATAATTTTATTAATTATATAATTTTATTAATTATTATTTTATAATTATAATTTTATTAATTATATAATTTATACATAACATCGAAATTACATCGATCTAAGATTTACATCGATTTTACATCGAATTAATTTTACATCGAATTTACATCAAATTTAATTTACATCGAATTCGATTTACAACGAATTTACATCGAATTCAATTTACATCGAATTAATTTTACAATAAAAAAATTCTATTATTCGATGGAAAATCGATTTAATTTTACATCGATTTTACATCGAATAATTTACGACGATTTTACGACGATTCGTATTCGTCCCAGTTTTTACGATGAATTTATGACGATTCTCGAGTTACGACGATCAGTTTACGACAATTTGGCAATCGTCGCTAATCCGTCCCAAAGCTTGTTTTACATCGATTCTGTCCGTTGTAATAGACGTGTTTTCTTGTAGTGGCAGTCTTGCGAGGAGGCAGGAGATGAAATTTTCTGTCAAGGATTAGCTGAGGACGAAACCAATGAGCAACATGAGGTGAACTACGTTAGTGGGTACATGCAGAACAGAGGTTTCAACCAGAATTATAGGAACGATCCGAACCTGTCATACATAAGCACCAATGTCAAAAATCCCCATGATCAAGTCTACCCCCAGCAACGTTTGTGCAAAACGCAGGCGTCTCAAGATTCTCTCAAGGTTTCTAGGGCCATAACAGGTTTCAAGGTGGGTTCCAGCAGAAACAACCGTTCAGCTCCTTCCAGACGACAAAACCTGCCCCGTTCCAAGCTCTTGCAAGCGACGCAAATGAATCTCAGGCTGAGCTTAAGGTTCTAATGCAACAACTCTTGCTCAATCAACATCAATCTGCTAAGGAGATCAATGTCAAGGTTGATAACATGTACAACGATCTCAACAGCAAGTATGAAGTTGAGTGCACTCATGTGAAGAAGCTGGATACTCATGTTGCTCAAACTGCTGAAGCGATCAAGAGACCCCAGGGAACTCTTCCCGGGAAAGTAGAGGAAAATCCAAGGAATGAGTTCGTCAACACCATTACACTCAGAAGCGGGAAGGAGTTGGAACCGACCGCACAGAAAGGAGAAGATGCTGATGTCGCCATTGATCTAGGAGATGTTGACGAGGGGATGGTCGACATGTGCTACCACCTACACGCGTCTAAACCCCAAGGATCCCTTACCATACTCGTCCAAAGAAGTAGCGTAAAGACGTAGAAGAAGCCAAGTGTAAGGAAATGCTAAATGATCTTGTGGTGAAGCTTCCTCTTGTTGATGCAATCCAAATGATACCTTCATTGAAGAAATATATGAAGAGCTTAGTGACAAGTAAGGTGTCTACTGAAGATAATGTCATGATGGTCTCCAAATATTACAGTGATGTCCTCCAAAACAAGATGCCAAAGAAGTTAGGCGATCCAGGAAAGTTCATTCTCTCTGTGCAGATCAGAGCAATGACTTTTGCTTGCTCTCTATGTGATCATGGGTCCAGCGTCAACCTAATGCCATACTCTGTGGCTAAGCGGCTTGGATTCACAAAGTTCAAGCAAACTAAGGTCTCTCTAGTGTTTGCCGATCGTTCTGTGAAGTTGCCTATTGGTGTTCTTGAGGATCTACATGTGCGAATTGGCAATGCATTTGTTCTTGCATCTTTTGTGGTACTAGAGCTGGATGAAGAATCAAAGGAACCTCTCATTTTGGGGAGACCCTTATTGTGTACAGCAGAAGTCATCATAGACGTGAGAAACATGCGAATAGATCTACACCTGGGAGACATTGTCATGAAGTTTAAGATGGATAAGATGTTGAAGAATACTATGTTGGACGGACAAACATTTTCGATAGATGACTCACTAGAAGTCTCTGATGAAGTGGTTGAAGAGATTCTAGTCGATGACCCGTTGGAGACCGTTTTGACAAAAGCAGAGAATGAGTAAGGGTTTATGAGTGACGATGCCACCTGTTATGCTAAGATGATAAACTCAAGCCAGACATTGGGGAATATGGTCGAGTACATCAGTTTAGATGGAGTCGCAGAGACGCTTCCAGCAGCAAGTCTTCTTGCGCCTTCTGCTGACCCGTGGATCGAGCTGAAGGCTCCAAAAATCGAACTCAAAACACTCCCAACTGGGATAAGGTACGCATTTCTTGGCCCTAACTCCACTTACCATGTGATCATCAATGCTGAGTTGAACAATGTGGAAACAGCTTTGCTTCTATGTGAGCTTAGAAAGTATCGTATAGCATTAGGCTACTCACTATATGATCTCATAGGGATTTCACCTGACCTTTGCATGCATAGAATACATATAGAGGACGAATCAATGACTTCAATAGAACATCAGAGACGGTTAAACCTGAATCTAAAAGATGTTGTAAAGAAGGAGATAATGAAACTTCTAGAGGCGGGCATCATATACGCTATCTCTGATAGTACTTGGGTGAGCCCAGTCCATGTTGTGCCAAAGAAAGGCAGTGTGACAGTTGTTGAAAATGAGAAAATGAGTTGATACCAACTAGAACTGTCACAGGGCATAGGATATGTATTGACTATAGGAGGTTGAATGCCGCTACTCGTAAATATCATTTTCTCTTACCTTTTATTGATAAGATGCTTGAGAGATTGGCTAACCACCCCTACTACTATTTTCTAGATGGTTATTCTGGTTTCTTTCAGATTCCTATCCACCCTGATGACCAGGAGAAAACTACATTCACATGTCCTTAGACTATCCACAATGGTTTCAACAATCAACACCCTCCACATCATCTCTCTCTCTTCCACATCATCACCTCTCTCTTCCACCTAATAATTCAACACCCACTAAAATTTTATACTCTACAATTGTTTGTTTAATAAGATTCATCACCCTACCTGAGACACCCTAATCTCACAAACTTAACATAACTTGAATCACACTCACTTAACAGTTTTTTAAAATATAACTAACTTATTAAATACGCAATAAATGTCTGAAAATCTTTTATTTAAAAAATTAACCGGGAAACTTGAAACGTCTTAACAATAAATCCATAACCAAAACTTAAATGAAATAGCGTAAAAAATACTATTGGAAATCCTTATTAAATATTGAAAAGAACGAAACAAAATGCGCCCATAGTTTCCCGGAAAGCAACGCCACAACGACCGCCACAAGTTCTACTCTTCGGTCTCACCTGAAAAGAAGAGAGGGATGAGTATTTGGGAAAATACTCAGCGAGGGTGTGCTTTTGGAGCACACATGATTCCTAGATACATTATTTTGAATTAGCAATAATGAATATGCACAATATAAGTAATAGACACACACAACCTACATGTCTTTCCTAACCATACTACAAATCATGAACAATCATTTCTATATGTACTAGCTCACATCACCTCAAACATCCTAACAAGTATGCATCACATTCGCATAGGTCGTAACCCATATTACTCAATCTCTTTCTCATTCTGGACTCGTCAGCCCTACCTGCGATGGGACCACAACACATTCTCATTCTTTGTAACATTATCATTCTTTGGTTGCGGTCCAACATAGAAATGCCGCTTCATGGCTAATGACCATGACCCCGACGACAAGCAATCATGTACTAACACGCCTAGCAAACAGCTATTTCACATAAATATGCATCAATCATCTTAACAAGTGCACAACCAACAGTCATATCTATATACTTTTATCAAACATATAAATATTCCTATTTCAACTAATGCATCTTGAGAATCCACATCTAGTCCTCACCTTTAAATTACGACGAAACAACTCTGAATAATAGCGATTGAAGGTCCAACTCTGCGTTTACAAGCAAAAATAATCAACTAGGGTTTTCCAGATTTTCCAGCTTAGGCAGTTTCTTGCCCAACAAGACATAAATGTAACTTTCGCGTCATACCTCACAAACGAAAACGAAAAGTAGCTCTGGAAAGAGGGATGCAAGATCTTCAGAGCGGTATGTAGATCGCAATCAGACTCCTTCTGGTTCGACAGAAAAACAGATCGCGATATGGCTATAGAAACTGTGAAAAATCAGGTTCTGGATTTGACAGAAAAACAGTGACTCTGCCTCAACTTGGGGATCTATTTCCGGATGGATCTTACCTCAGAATCGAAAGACGAAAATGGATCTGGAAAGATGGCTGCGAGATCTTTAGAACGGTATGTAGATCGTACTCTGGTTCTTCCTGGTTCGCTTAGAAAGTGGATCTGGAAAACTGTACAATGTCAGATTCTGGGATTGACAGAAAAACAGTGATTCCGCCTCAACTTTGAGATCGATTTGCGGATGGAGTTTACCTTGGAATTCAGATATGAAAACTGCTACGGCTTCCTTGCAGCGAGCTCTTCCCAGGGATGTGCGGATCGTCACGTAGCTCCTCCTGGTCTGATTGCAATCGCCCCGACAAGATGCTAGTCTGGAACTATCTCTGCACTTCTTCTCCTTCGACGGCTGGCCTTTCTGAGGGGATTTCGGCAGAGCTTTGCTGTGGTTTCTCACTATGACTCTCTAGAAAATGCGGCTCCTCCTTATATAGAGCATAGGGCGAGCTCATTAGGTCTAGGGTTTGAGGAGAATTGACCATTTTGCCCTTAATGAGAGTTAGGGTTTTATTTCCTTGGGCTTTACGGTTTTGGGCCGGATTTGGGATGTCACAATTCTACCCTAATACAAAGGAATTCGTCCTCGAATTCAGTTCCATCAACTGTACCCTGCCCTCGTCCTTAAAGAGCTCGGGATAATCTTTCGCCATTTTCCGTTCCGACTCCCATGTATCCTCTTGTATACCGCCCTTCTCCCAGTGTACAAGCACTTATTGTATGGTTCTCCCGTTTTTCACTGTTTCTCTCCTGTATAAAATTTCCAAAGGTTCGACCTGAACGGAGACGTTCTTTTCCAAACCCTCTGGCGGACGGGAGATAATCAACTCTGGTTCTCTAACTGCCTTCCGTAATATTGATATGTGGAACACGTCATGGAGCGGTTTCAATTCATCGGGTAGGTCCAAACGGTAAGCCACATTTCCAATCCTCTCTACGATTTGATACTGTCCAAGGTATCTTGGCTTAAGCTTTTTCAACTTCCGGTTCTTATCTGCATTTCCTCGAAATGTCCTCATCTTTAGGTATACCGCATCGCCAACCGCAAATTCCAGATCTCTCCTCCTTTTATTCGCCCAACTCTTCTAACGATCGTGAGCCTCTTTCAACCTTTCTTTCAATAGCTCCACCTGCTCTATCGTTTCCTGAACAATTTCCGGCTCTAAGTCCCGATTCTCCCCTACTTCGGTCCAACACAAGGGAGTGCAACATGGTCGTCCATATAGAGCCTCATAGGGTGCCATGCCAATGCTTGCGTGGTAACTATTGTTGTAGGCGAATTCTGCCAACGGCAAATAACGTAGCCAGCTCATTTCCCAATCCAGTACACATGCTCGCAACATATCTTCAAGCGTCTGAATGGAGCGTTCCGATTGCCCATCCGTATGCGGGTGATAAGCTATACTCAAATGAACCTTAGTCCCTAGCGCTTTATGAAACGCTTGCCAGAACCTCGAGGTGAATCTTGGATCCCGATCCGAAACAATGCTCACATGCACCCCATGCAGCTTCACAATCTCTTCTAGGTATATCTCCGCCAACCGATCCACACCAAATGTCATTTTAAAGGCCAAAAAGTGAGCTGATTTCGTCAGTCAGTCCACAATTACCCAAACTGCATCCAAGCCTCCAGTCATTTTTGGCAACCCGCAGACAAAATCCATAGTGACCATGTCCCATTTCCATTGGGGTAGAGGTTTGCAACAACCCGCCTGGCAATCTGCGCTCCGCTTTAACCAGTTGACATATCTCACACTTGGCTACATAAGCTTCCACTTCCTTTTTCATATAACTCCAATGGTAGTACCGTTTCAAATCTCGGTACATCTTTGTGCACCCCGGGTGTATGGAAAAACGTGACTGGTGAGCTTGTTCTAGGATTTCGTCTTTTAGGCCTCTGACATCAGGGACACATACCCGGTTACGGTATAAGATTGTTCCATTAATCGCTCTACGGTACCCAACAACTTCATTGTCTACAGCTTTTTGGAGAGCAACATCATCTTTTTGTGCCTCGCGTATCCTCCACAACAAATCCGCTCTACCCACGACTTCCATCCCGTAGTTCTCCTCATAATCTACGGTCAGGCATTCAAACTAAGACAAGCCAACTCGGAGGTCAACTCCTGAACATCTCTAGTATTAGATACATCATTCCTCCTTCTACTTAGGGCGTCAGCTACTTGATTAGCCTTTCCGGGGTTATAAGCGATGTCCACATCGTAATCTGCTAGCAACTCCACCCATCTTCTTTGTCTTAAGTTCAACTCTCCTTGCGTGAAAATATACTTTAAGCTTTTGTGGTCTGTAAATATCTTGATCTTTTCCCCATACAGATATGAACGCCAGATCTTAAGCGCAAAAACCACTGCTGCTAATTCAAAAATCATGAGTGGGATAATTAGTCTCGTGCTTCCTCAACTGCCTTGAGGCATATGCAATCACATGGTCCCCTTGCATGAACACACAACCTAAACCTGTTCCTGACGCATCCGTGTACACTACATATGGTACCCCTGACCTTAGCAGTACCATTACCGGCGTTTCCGTCAAGCGTTCCTTTAACTTTTGGAAACTCTTCTCACACTCCTCCGTCCATTCGAACTTAACATCTTTTCCCGTGAGTTGCGTCATTGGTTTGGATATGATTGCAAACCCTTTCACGAACTTCCTATAGTACCCAGCCAGGCCAAGGAAACTACGAATCTCAGTGGCACTCTTATGTCTCGGCCAATCGGTAATCGCTGAAGTTTTCTCGGGGTCCACAGCCACTCCGGCTTCCGAAACAATATGGCCAAGAAAACCGATCTTCCTCTGCCAAAAACTACACTTACTCAACTTCTCATACAACTTATGCTCTCGTAACTTGCCCAACACGGCCCTGAGGTGTTCCACATGCGTTTCAGGATCCTTCGAATATATCAGAATATCGTCGATGAATATTATCACAAACCTGTTTAAGTATTCTCGAAATACGTTATTCATCAACTTCATGAATGTTGCGGGTGCGTTAGTCAGTCCGAAGGGCATCACCAAAAACTCATAGTGCCCATAACGCGTCCGGAAGGCTATTTTCCTTACGTCCTTCTCAGCTATCGCAATCTGGTGGTAACCGGACGCCAAGTCTATCTTAAAAACCCACGAAGCTCCTTGTAGCTGGTCCAATAACTCATCAATTCGTGGAAGCGAGTACTTATTCTTGATTGTCACCTTATTCAGGCTTCGATAGTCAATGCATAGTCTAAAGCTTCCGTCCTTCTTCTTGACAAACAATACTGGCGCTCCCCATGGCGAGCTGCTAGGTCTAACGAATCCTTTGTCCATGAGATCTTCCAACTGTTTTTTAAGCTCTGCCATCTCTGCATGTGCTAATCGATAAGGAGCTCTTGACACAGGCGCTGTCCCGGGTTCCAACTCAATAGTGAAAACATCTCCTCTTGTTGGTGGTGGTCCTCGTAGTGCCTCAAATACATCCACGTACTCTGCTGCTATTGGGATATCATCCAATGCTACCTCTATAACCTCTTTCTCCATAGTAATCGTTGCTAAGAACGCCTCACAACCTTTGCTAATTAGCTCTTCCGCCTTAATCATTGAAACCATAGGAACCCCACTTTGCTTCTTGTCTCCTTGGTAAACACGCTTTCCTTCAGCCCGTGTGAAGCTAAATTGAGCTCGACGATAATCCAACACAGCCTTATGGGGTTTCAGCCATGCCATGCCCAATATGACCTCGTATCGATTTAGTGGCATCTCAATTAAATCTGCGAGTAGCTCAACGCCTTCTATTATCACCGGAACATTCTTAAAGATTCCTTCGGATTTGATGGCCTTCGGTCCGGCGGTCTCGACTTTCCTTGCTTTCTTGACGAACATGCCTTTGAATTCCCAACACTTTATCAATTTAGGGCTCACAAATCCGTGCGTAGCTCCCGTATCAAACAAAGTGTTAGCTGCAATCCCTCCCACAAAAACCGATCCTACACGATTTTATAACTCTAAGCGACTCGACACCAAGAAGGACTTGCAGACAAATTTTTAAGCATTTATTTGATCAACTTCAATTAATAAAAGCTTGAAGACAACTTACCAGCGATCGGTTCTGCATCTTCGCCGTCCTTAGCCGCGTACTCATAATCTTCCACATACTCTTCTCCAGCAGGGTCCTCGACTTCCGCAACATAAACTCACAGTACTAGAGCGGGTCGCTTCGGTGGTGGTGGCAACTGGTCCCTATTCTGATTCCCTTGTTGCTGTCCAGCTCTCCTTACCTTGCAATCCTTTCCCAGGTGACCTAAGCGCCCACAAGTGTTGCAAACATTCCTCGCATGAGGGCAGTACATCTTCGTGTGTCCCGGTTCCCCACATCCAAAGCATCGCCCCGAATCTGCCAAACAAGCTCCCTCATAAACCCTTCCACACCATCCGCACTCCTTCAACCTCCCTGTCCCCTGGACGACACCACGATTAACGTTGAACTGACGCGGAGCGTTTACTACCCTGGTTACTCTAGACTGTGCACCTCTTACCAACCTCGCTTCATCCTCAATTACTTTCTCCGTTAGTGCCGCTTTCTCGACCAGGTCAATCACAGAGGCATAGCTCAGCAGCTGGCAACGGTTACGGATATCCACTCTCAATCGACTCATGAACTTTTTAACAAGACATTGTTCATGCATTTCTCTCCCAGCAAACCTATTCAGGCGATTGAACTCTTGGGCGTAGCTTCTCACATCGCGGTTTCCTTGCTCCAGCTTCAAAAACTCTGCCTCTAGTCTGTCCTCAGCCTCTTGAGGAAAATACTTTCGGTTGAACTCATATGTGAAATCATCCCAATGCATCATATACCCTGCTGGTAAACCCGGAAGCACTCCTTCCCACCATTCATAAGCCTCATCCCTCAAGTACTGGACTGCCAGCTCAACCCTATACCCGATGGGGCATCTGATCGACCCAAAGTTGCGTTCCAACATCTTTCTCCAACAGTCTGCTTTCACTGGATCAATTCCACCACAGTAGGTAACCATGACAAACTCTCTCAACAGCCTAAGCATTTCCTGGTGGGTTGGTAACTGCGGTTCGTACCCACGTACCGATGATTGCATCCGCATTGGCGGTGGAGGAGGCAAGTCTGGCACATCATTCCCTTGCACTGGTTGCTGCCCTGCGGCTACACCTGGGGCCACTCCCTGAGCTACTCCGGCCACTGGGATACGCTCCAACAATGGTCCTATAATCTGTTGAATTCCCTGCAACACGGCCACACTAACTGCTGCACTTAGGTCAAGGGTGTTAAAGTATTTCGTGAATTATTAGTTTAGGATAGATTAAACGGGGGTTTATTTGTTGGATTCTTCATCTAGGATGTTCTTATTGCTTGAATTGAACTGATCACTTAGTTCTCGATCTAAGGTTATCTAGCGCACGAGAGTGTTTGTTTAGATGCCGGAAATATCCTAGATGAGCAAAGTGTCCTTATCCAACGGGAGTTGATGTTAAGGCGTTTTTGTGAACTTATCAAATCGGACTAGAAATACTTGTTTAGAACCTTTGAATTCAACGGGAGTTAGTCTTCATAGTTATAAGCATATGGATTAATACTCCGGGAGGAGGTTAATCTATTATTAGGTTTGAGTTCTAGACGATTCTTAATGCAATCCCCCGTTTAAGATGCATTAACTGTTGTTCGTGATTTCCCGCACTTTCACCCGAGGGCCTAACGCTTTCGTTTATCTGAATTAACTTCGTTTTAGTTATCGCTCTTAGGTTCGAAATTACAAAACCAACAAAATCTGTCATTCGTCTAAGTTTTAATTTCATCCTGCATTCTCATAGTCGTAACATTTGATCTATGTGGATTCGATCCTAAAGTGCTACAATCGACAACTGTTATGATTGCGGTAGTGTGCACTCTAGTTACTAATTGAATTGGTGAAACCACTTAAATCAATTTGGTGCCGTTGCCGGGTTCCAATTGTTGCCTATGCTTGGACGAAAGTTCAGACTAAGAATTACTTTTTGTCGTTACTAACTCGTTTGATTTTTGCTCTTTTCCGTGCAAAAACAGGAACAAAAACCATTTGCACAAGGTGGTTATCAGCCAAGACAGCAGTTCGGGCAAGACCAATGACATAACAGTTTCCAAAACCAAGGCGGTTTTCAGCAGAAGCAGCAATTCAGCAATCCTCAACCCAACCAGGAATCTAAGCTTGGGGCAATGATGCAACAGTTAATGATAAATGAACAGAAGACGGCCAATGAGATGCATGTCAAAGTATATGGAATATATCAGGATCTCAACAGCAAATTCGAGGCCATTCAGACTCATGTAAAGAAGCTTGACACTCAAATAGCTCAGAAAGCAGAAGCAATCAAAAGGCCTAGTGGAGTTCTTCCTGGACAAGTTGAACAAAATCCCATAGAGCAATGCAATGTAATCGTTTCTCAAGGAGAAACGAAGATTGCACCTGAGTTAATGGATGTGCAGGAAGAACATGATGGTGTTGTAGAGGAGAAGCACGTTTCTATCACCCACGACTATATGTTTCCAAGATCCCATACCACTACAAGAATAAACAGCTTTTGTGACTACCATTTGCGACTACTTTTTTAGTCGCAAAAAAGAGGACAGTATTGTGACTGATTTGCGACTAATAAGCGACTACCCATAAAGCAGATGCACAATAGTCCCAAATTACCGACGAAAAACATTAGTCAGACAAGAGTCGCTTATTTGCGACTGTTTAAGGACTTGCAAAAGTAGTCCCAAATTTGTGACTGGTTTGCTTCGATTGAGTAACTGCACTCGATTTTTTAAAAATAAACATCAAAAAATTCTAAACACCCTAAATTCTAAACCCTAAACCATCAAATAAATAAACATCAAATAATATTAAAAAACAAATTTAACACTTAAATTTTTTTAAAATATTATAATTTTATAAATTCTAAATTATAAACTCTAAACCTCTAACCCTTAATCATAAACTCTAAATCTTAAATTGTAAAATATAAATCTTAAATCATAAACATATAAGTCTTAATCATAAACCTCTAACCATTAATCATAAACTCTAAATCTTAAAGCATAAACCTCTAACCCTTAATCATAAACTCTAAATCTAAAACCCAGTTTTTGTGACTAATTTGAGACTAATTTGCGACTAATTTTTAATAGTAGTCATAAAATAGTCCCAAATTTGGGACTAATTTGCAACTCCACTTGATTTTTTTTTTAGAAATCCATCAATTCTAAATTCTAAACTCAAACCACAAACCCTTAACCCTAAACCCTAAAACTCTAACTCTTAATCATAAACTTGATCTAAATCTTAAATTGTAAACTAGATCTTACAAATAAACATCAAATAATATACAAAAAAATTCAAAATTCAACACTTACATTTTTTAAATATAATCATTTTATAAATCCTAAGTTCTAAACCCTAAACCTCTAACCCTTAATCATAAACTCTAAATCTTAAATCATAAACCTCTAACCCTTAATCATAAACTTCTAACTCTTAATCATAAACTCTAAATCTTAAATCATAAACCTCTAACCCTTAATCATAAACTCTAAATCTAAAACCCAGTTTTTGTGACTAATTTGAGACAAATTTGCGACTAATTTTTAATAGTAGTCACAAAATAGTCCCAAATTTGGGACTAATTTGCAACTCCACTCGAATTTTGTTTAGAAAACAATAAATTTTAAACTCAAACCACAAACCCTTAGCCCTAAATCCTAAACCTCTAACCCTTAGTCATAAGCTTGATCTAAATCTTAAATTGTAAACTAGATCTTACACATAAACATCAAATAATATACAAAAAATTCAACTCTTACAAATCTTTTAAATATAATCATTTTTTTTTGGTCAGATATAATATAATCATGGGACAATTTGCTAGATAACCAATTTTGGATAATTGGTTAAGAAAATAGCCAAAAAAAAAAAAATTAGGCAAGTAACATTTTGTCTGCTTTTCTGACTATTATGCCCTTAGTTACGAAAAAAATAGACTGACTATACAATTTATTATGACAACACACATGTTTACCCCAAGGATTTTGTTTTTTTTGCATAATTCGCATACTGGTAACTTGTTCAACCATGTATTAGTACCAAAAAAACACTGATTTTATTTCACGTCTAACATGCTTTAAATTTTGAAAAACAAACCTGAACTTTTTTATACGGCAATAATTACACCTATAACGTAGTAAGTCTATTTTTTTATCAATAACATAACATGTCTATTTTTTAAAATCAAAGACTTAACAAATCTACCAACTAAAAAATACAGACCTTTCATACAGATTTGAAAAAAATAGTATAGAAGCTATTGTGCACTTTGCTCATCCATATATTAAATCATCATTTACAACATGTCAAAACATTCGTCTCCAACCGAGAAACATAGACCTTCCATACAATTTTTTTTGCAGACCTTCCATACCAAAGGAAAGGAAGCTCTCTCATCATCTTCGATGGTGTGCGATGGAATCGAGGGAGAAAATTTTGAGTATAGAAAATTTATGTGTTCTATGTATACTAACGTTTTTTACTACATACATATCAATGTTAGAATAATTTTTACACTCAAAATTAGAGATCTTTATAATTTTAGCCGCCATTGCAAATATAACTAAGGATCCAAGGTTTTTGTGTGTCTAGTAACAAAGCAATCAAAGCCGAGTTCGGTTGTCTTTGTGATGGAGCAGCTTTTGATTTCTTGGCTAGAGTGATGTTCGGGAAGAATCCACTTGATACGAAGCTTAGATCTGATGCACCGAAGCTAATCACTAAATAAGTTTCCTTATAAAAAAAATAGACGTTCTATACACACATAGGAATTAGCAAATAGAAAATACCAAAAGTGTAAGCAATGAAGTTGCAAATAACAAAATAATCTCAATAACAAAGAAAAGGAAGCTCCAACAAACTGCAAAATTATAAAAATAGACGTTTTATAGACATATAGAAAATAGTCTCTAATATTGAATACACTAAAATGATGAACACTCTTAATTAACACATAGAAATTAGTCTCCGACGATGTTCTATACAAATAGACGTTCCATACAAGATACTAGGGCTTGGCAAAATACCCAGAACCGAAGAACCGAACCGAACCCGACCCGAAAAAAGGGAACCGAACCGAACCCGGAACCGAAAAAATACCCGAACGGATCCTAGACTCCTATACCCGAAGAACCGAAACCGAACCCGAACCGAACCGAGAACCGAATGGGTACCCAAAATACCCGAAATATAATTATATACCCAAAATATTAATTATATTTAGACTTGATATAACCCAATTACCCAAAATTATAATTATAAAACCCGAAGATATCAATTATTGTTAAACCGAAATAACCGAAATATCTAAAATAATAAAAAAATCTGAAAATTCTTAGTTATATTTGTCAAAGTTTAACCAAATTTTATTCAAATTTAGCATTTTTTTAGTTTTTTCCTATATTTCGGGTACCCAGAACCGACCCGAACCCGAAAAGACCCGAACCGAACCCGAACCGAATTTTATAAATACCCGAATGGATCCTTCAACCCTATACCTGAAAGACCCGATACCCGAAAGAACCGACCCAAACCCGAACGGGTACCCGAATGCCCATGCCTACAAGATACTCTCAACACGAAAGGAAAGGAAGCTCAAGCAAATTGCAAAATTACAAAATAGACGTTCTATACAAAAAAGTGGTTCAACCAAATTGCAAAATTACAAAAGTAGACGTTCTATAAACATATAAATTAGGTTCCAATATTGAAAACAAAAACAATAGACGTTCTCCACTAATAGACGTTCTATACAAATAGAACGGCGAAGTACTGGTTAGTGTTGCGAAGTAATAAAAAATAACAATCGAATTTAACAAAAGCCAAATATAGAACCTCCACCATAAAAGCCAAATAGACAGTCTATGTTCTATGGTTCGAAGAAAAATCAAGAACTAAACTATGGTTTGAAGAAAAAAAGTACATCCATAAACTAAACACGGAAATAGTATATCCATAAAAATGATGACATAGATTCTGGTTTGAAGAAAAATAGCGAAATTGCCACAGAAATCGACTAGAGATTACAAGATAATCGAATGGCGAAGACGAGATTACAATAGCAAATATAAAGCGTGAAGATCGAAATACCATCCCAAATTGGTGCCAATTCGATCACAGTTTCACAATTCCGTTCGACGTAACTGCTAAATCCAGAGGCACTGACGATTAACGGCCGGCCTGGACAAAGTATCCTCCGATCCGTTTCTACGATGGGAGTTTTAAGGACAGAGACGCAGTCGCCAAAAATCGCTGCGTGATATCGGCGAGACCTTTCGACGGTGAATCTAGGCTGGTTTCTCGTGTAGACATAACGCGACGGTGAAGACGACGGCGGTTGTGGAGAGGAGATAGAAGGCAAAGAGGAATTGATAAACGAAGAGCAGAGTCCATTCGTGGTTGGTTTGATATTGATCGGGGAGGAGAAGAATAGTACATAGTAATCATGGGATGAATATTTGATAGCACATAGTAATCCTGGAATGAATAGTAATCTCGAGATTACGGAGTCTCGAGATGAATAGTACATAGAAATCTCGTGATGAATATTTGACAGCACATAGTAATCCCGTGATAAATAGTAATCCTGGGATTATGGAGTCTCATGATGAATAGTAATCACGGGATGAATAGTAATTACGGAGAAGAACCAACCTCGTCTAAGCTAAAGGAGAAGAATCAGAGTGAATAGTAGTCTCGGGATGAATAGTGTACCGGGATGAATAGTAATGGTGATTGTGTCGAGAAAGGAAAAATGAAAAAATAGAAAAGAGATAAAAGAAATGAAATATGAATAGTAATCATGGGATGAATAGTACATAGTAATTCCGGGATGAATGTTTGATAACACATAGTAATCCCGGGATGAATAGTAGTGCGGGAAAATATCTTGGGAGAAGACGCGTAAAGGAGGAAAAAAAAAGAAAAAAAAAGATAAAAAGGAGAGATGGAAAAAAAAAGACAAAGGATAAAATGGTATTAATATATATAATACAGAGAATATCAGCTTCAAATTTTTTTTTGGTCATTCACTTAATTATAATTTTTTTTTTGGTCATCCACTGCAATTTCCCTATAATCATTTTATAAACCCTAAATTCTAAACCCTAAACCTCTAACCCTTAATCATAAACTATAAATCTTAAATTGTAAACTATCTTACACATAAACATCAAATAATATACAAAAATATAAAACTTACAAAAATTTCAATCTAATCATAACATGTACTATATGTTACATGTGTTTTATAAGGAATGATTTTGAAAAATAGAAATTTTCTCAAAATTTATTTATTTTTAAGGTTTAAAATATTTTTGAACATCTATATACACATAATTATTGTAAAGTGATATTCAAACCTTATAGGATCTTAAAGTTTAGGGTTTAGGGTAAAGATTTTTGATTCTACTCATAAAATGTATAAGTACTCACAAAATAGTCCCAAATTTGGAACTAATTTGCAACTACAGTCGATTTTTTTAATAGAAGTCACAAAATAGTCTCAAATTAATTTGCGACAAAATATCAAAAATAATGAAAATTTCTCATTGGCTACTTCATTAAGACGAGGATTGAGATCCTCCACCGTTGATTCGTTTAATCATACGGTGGAGAATTTAAACTGATTTATCTTTATCTTTTTTTCTTTCCCTTCCTTCTCTTTCTCTCTCTCCTTCCCACTAGTCTTCTCCTTCTATTCCTTCTTCTTCTTTTTTTTTGTTCTTCTTCTTCTTCTTACTTCTCTTCCTTCGATTTCTCTTGATTCTTAACAGATTTCGAATATTTTGGTGTCTATCTCCATCGGTTTTTCATCCTCTACAAAACCCCCAACCTATATTTCTCGATTAACCAAGGTAAGTTCTTCGAAATCCCTATTTACAGTCACGGCTGAAGGTTTGCTTTCATGCTTAACGCATTCACAACCCTCTTTTATTTGTTTTCCAGATCGACGGCGGTGGTGTTGGGCTGCGGCGGCTAGTGGAGATGAAGATGAAGATGAAGATGAAGATGAAGATGAAGAGTGAAGAGTGAAGATGAAGATAAAGGAAAGCGTGATGAGATAAAAGAGAGAGGAGAAGCTCATCTGTGTGAAGCCGCCGGAGAGAGAAGCAGCTCGCCGGAGCTCGCCGGAGAGAGGAGCAGCTCGCCGAAGAGAGGAGCAGCTTGCCGGAGAGGAGAAGCGCGATTGGATTTGTTTTTATTTTTTTTTTCTTTTATTTTTTTTTGTAATTAATTAATTTGATAAATAAAAATACTTTTTGGATTTTTTTTTTGTTTTAAAAAAAAAAATATTTTTACAAGAAGTCGCAAATCAGTCTTTAATTTAGGACTGATATTATAGTCACATATTAGTCGCAAAAGAGTGACTGTTTTGTAACTACTTTATTTAGCGACCAATTATTTGCGACTATTGTTTTTAGTCCCACAATAGTCGCAAATGACTCATTTGCGACTATTTTGGTAGTCGCAAAAACTGTGTTTTCTTGTAGTATACCATAAACCTCCTAGACACCTCAGGAATCCCATTAGTGCAGAGAAGCTGAATTGTTTTGACATGATGGTGAGAAAGATCCCCCATGAGATCTCATTTTAATAAGCATTAGAAGACCGACCTTTGCTTGATCCCTTCCTCAATTGCAGAGAAACTCTAGAAGAGATTAAGGCGCTCTTCGTCAATGCAAGGAGCACAATACCACCAATGAAACAGTTGACTAAGATTGAAGACCCGGGAAAGTTTTATGTTCCATACTCTATCTATGGAGTTGAATTTAAAGAGTCCCTTGTTGATTATGGGTCTAGCGTGAATCTCATGTCAAAGGCTGTTGCAGAGAGGTTGGGCATTGCAGATATGGGACCTCCTCAGATAACTCTCGCATTCGCGAACTCTTCCACCATGATTCCATATGGTACCATCCCTGATTTGCTTGTTAAAGTAGGAAATTGTCTGGTTCCAACCGATTTTCAGGTTGTGGAGATGAGAGAAGGTTCTGATATGCCTTTGATTCTTGGGAGACCATTCATGACCACAGTGGGTTGATAACACCATATTTTGCATGTTTTTATGGTTTAGTTTCATAGGTTTTTAGTTCCAATTTGTATAGTTTTGAGATATTTTCATGCATTTAGGTCCAACTTGAGTCTCATTGCATTTTAGATGTCCTATATTATCTTTGCATTCTTTTTGGCTTGCTTCAGCCATTTTCAGGTGTTCTTGGAGTCAGAGGAATTGGAGAAGTGAGGATAGCCATCAAAAAAGTCATTGCGGTATACAGAGATGCAGAATCATGTTGAGACGTCATAAGTTTGGCATTGGATGAAGGACTACCCACCGATGGATATCGCTCATATTGTATCACAAGATAGATCAATGGAGTAGATTTCATTTAGAAGTGGTTTGAAGCCATTACAACGGTGCGATCAAAAGTTACGCCAATTTTCGTGATGACAGTCCAGCCGGATCGACCAGCATTGCCTAGAACGGCCGATCCAAGCAAAAAGATGGGATCGATCGATCCCCATCTTGGATCGATCGATCCCCCAAGACGTGCAGTTCCCAGATCGAGCAGAAACCCTAGATCGATCGATCTCAAGTTTTTGGATCGATCGATCCCCTCCTAGATCGGTCGATCTCCTACTTTGACCATTTTCTGGGCCGAAACCACCCGATGTGCTTTAAAGATCGACTCATATAAAGGATTTCCATTTGGATGTAGCTTCTGCAATCTTCATAAAAGTTGTAGCTAACTGAGGTACCGTTCCAATGAAAGTGGCCTCGAGTCATTCGGAGCAGTGGTGCAAGAGTTATTGCCGATTTTGTGAAGACGTATCAAACCGAAAACAATCCTCCGAAAACAGTGTAAAAACGTGTTTTTATCTATTCCACCAAAATTTTGGTGACTTTTGTCGCCCAAAACTCTATAATTATTGGTCTTTGGACCAGATCTATGTATCTTTTATGACTTTTAACAAAAACTCTTGAGAGAAAACATTGTTCTTGAATTGAAGATTTGCAATCCTAAGAAGATCTAGTGAAGTTTTCTTCAATCTTCTTCAATCTTCTTCTACTTTTCTGTTTATCTTGCTTATGGCTTTCATTTGTACGGTTTATATTTGTGTATTAGCTATGTTTGAGTAGTTCTTCTAGCGTTTTTGGGTGAAGTAGATTAGGGTGATTCTAGGTTTGTTCTTGATGTTTAGGAGTTAGATTACTTGAAATCCTTGCTCATTAAGTGTTCTTAATGCTAGATTGGCCTTGATCTAGTTGATCTAGAACCTAGAGAATTTCATCACCCGGAAGGTGTTTGATGAAAGTCTTAAACGAATTTAATGAGTGATTTTCATATCTAAGGCAACGGAAGTTGTAGTATAAGGTGAATTGTGGCTATTCAGACTTGTGTACATTGCTTGTTAGTCATAGAACCGCGAACGGACGTTTATGACGGTTTATGACTAGGAAAGGGGTTAATGCCATGGACGTGGATCAATCTTTAGTAGTGTTCTAAGGCCTAAGGAGATATTTAGTCGAATGTCTGAACATCTAGAATATATTAAAAGATCACCCGAGTCGATAGCTTCACCCGAGAATTCGTTTGTCTAAATTGATATTAATCGTTTAAAGTTCTTCTATTGGTCGATTCGGTTTGCTTTTCTTTTCGTTTATTGGAACTGAAATTGTGTCCTGTCAATTATTAAATTTCTTTATGTTTCACTTGTTCGATACAAAACCAAAACCAAATTATCGCTTAGATTAGATAGTGTCATGTATTCCTAGTGTGTCGTTCTTATTTACCTGTGGATTTGATCCCTAAGTGTAGCAATGACATGCCATTAGATTGAAGCATTGTGCACAGTGGGTAATTGTGTGAGCCCGAAAAAAGCTCAACATCAATTTCCCACCGGTAAGTGTATAAAATCATATTTTCGATTTGATTTTACTAACTTTTCTAATTTGTGGTTTTGTGTTTTTCAAGTGTTTTCCGATTTCTTTCACAATCCTTGGAAAAAAAAAGAGAGACAAGGGCCATATCGATCGTTCCAGAAAAATGGGATCGGTCGATCCACAAGAACGCTCAATTTCTGGATCGACCTGTTGCCTCTGGAACGATCGATCCTACTCATGACACGGTCGATCCAACAAAACGCCCAATTCCTAGATCGACCGAGGCCAACTAGCAAGATCGATCCACGCATGCACGATCGATCTGTACGACGAGGTAAGCTGGATCGATCGATCCATAACCAGGTGAGTTCCGGTTTGAATTTTGGGGTTAAAACCGGTTTGTTTTTGTTTGAACCGTCAAGCTAGAGACGTTAAACGCGCCATTGGGGACTCCCCCAATTCTATCCTTTGAACGCGCCATTGGGGACTCCCCCAATTCTATCATTTGTATATATGTTTATTTGTTTGTTTGAGTGTGATTTAATCTTTGTTTTAGTGTATTTTGATTTTACAGGGCGCTGGTGAGTAGTGGAAAAAGAATCTAGGTCAAAACGAAGAAAGCTCACTGATGAAGGCATTCTATTGGGGTCCTGACCGATAGACATGACCAATAAACCACCACGTCTCCAACTCCAAGGTACCTCACTTAACACCTTGTACATACTTTTTGATTTGCATTTTTACTCTTTCTTTGGATTCATTTCACACCGCGACGGTGTGGTTTAAGTCTGGGGTAGAGGTCTTGATAGTAGACTTTTGCAGGTCTTGAGACCAATTACTCAATATACAAAATACTATATGAGGTATCAATCCAATGGGTTTGACTCAATACACCAAGAATGCATATAACTTCCTAAGTTAAGCTAATGAGATGAGTTTTGGTGATTAAGCTAGTGAACTATCAAATAAAAGACAAGTAACAAGAGCTAAAGACACTAAACGGTGAATAAAATAATGATAAAAGGCGAATTCAAGGATAAGGTAATTGAGATAATGTAATACAATGGCTAATCAATGATGTCCAATGCTTAATGAAGACTAATCCCTAGACAAACACTACAAGAAATCTTAGCATTTATAGCAGTGTAGGATAGCACGAATTTCAAAACTGCTATAATAGATAATTTGGGTTTTTTGGTTAGTCTATAATAGCATTTATAACATGCTAAGATATTATTCCAGTGACCGCGATACAAAATTTACTAAGTCCGGCAATAATTATGACCAAAACAAGTGAGCGCCAACACATAGTATTCCCCCCCCCCCCCTTTCTCAATTACAATATCGAAACAAAAGCCCTAAATTTCTCAAACATAATCCATAAATTTCTCAAACAGAATCTCTAAATCCCTAAATCGTCTCCGTCGAGACCGTCGAAGGTAGCCGCAACCAGAAACCCTTTCACCGGCCACAATTTCGTCTTCCGTCGCCGGCTTCGTTCTTCAAAACTGCTTGCATCGTCGTTGTTACCGAAGTTATGTCTCTTTTTCTCACCGTCAATTTCGTCTTTGTTCTCTAAATATCTTTCACACAGCTACAAAATCAGTCCATTGATGTCGGTTTTTGTGAGATTTAGGATCTGTTTGCATGTATCTGTTAGGACCAATTTCTGCTAAAATTTCATGTCTTAAATCACCTTGCATGCTTTAGTTCTTCAACATTGCTTGATATAGAGAAGAAATAGAGTTTGGTTTTTGATTTTATATGTTATCTGAAAGCAATTTCGAACAGTTGATTTCGGTTTTATCTGTGACTCGATTAAAGTTGCTATTTTCATGTATTCCATTACATATACTCATTCGGTTTTCATGTGTGCAGGTTCTAGAGACTGCTCTATTCTCGACTTCCAACTTCCATTTCATCTCATACACAAAACAGGTTAGTCCCATCTATCCAATTTTCTAATACTCAAATTTGTTTAACTTTTCAATTTTGTGGTCTTGATTCATATGTGTTTTCTGTTTAACTAGGATTGCTTAGTAAAGTCTTTAATGTGTTTGTTGTTGTTTAAGTTTTTGTGTGGTTTAATTATCAATAGTGTGATTTGTTTATGTGATAATGATTGTGAAAAAAGTTTAGTTATGGTGTGAGTTGTTTATGTGAACATTATTTCTTGTGCTGGTTAACTGGTCTATGAATTAGTTTGGTCATTTGTGACATCTGTTTAAAACTGTAATATTATGCATATCCGATTGAATGCTTATACTGTATGTTTTGTAAACTGTGATAAATTGCTTTTGAGTCTGAATTCTTCTCCTGAAGGATTTTAAAACTTTGTGGATTTGAATTCTTCTCCTCAAGGATTCAATTAACATTATAACATATAATGTTGGACAAGGCTTGGGTTCATCTATGCAGGTATTAAATACACTAATTTAGGTTAGGTTTCAGTTTGGGTTAGGCGACTTTAAGTTTTTCCTTCTTTTTTTTTGTCCCTTCAACTAAAGAGCTGATCCTGGATATGAGAGAGGTGCTTGGAACTTCGTACGGGCTGTGTCTTCAGAGTTAGGAAAATTGATTGTCTGCCCTTGCGTAGACTGTCATAATGTTGATCGCCATTCAAGCACTGATGTAGTTGCTCATCTAGTAACTAGAGGAATTGATGTGGCTTACAAGCTGTGTAAGGAATGGTACCATCACGAAGATGTGAGCATAGGATCTGATGTTGAAAGCAAATCTAATCAATGGAATGATGAGATCCATGAGTTATACAGAGCGGCTCAGTATTTAGATGAAGAGTTAGATGCCAAAGATGACTTATGTGAAATTGCAGAGGGAGAAAACAGGAATGAAGATGAGTTCCTTGCAATGTTAGCTGATGCTGAAACACCTTTGTATCCGAGTTGTGCAAACCATAGCAAGCTATCAGCTATTGTGTCATTATTCAGAATTAAGACACAAAATGGATGGTCTGACAAGAGCTTCAACGATCTGCTGGAAACATTACCAAAGATGTTACCGGAGGAAAACGTGCTTCATACCTCCATGTACGATGTGAAGAAATTTTTGAAGTCTTTTGATATGGGTTATGAGAAGATTCATGCATGTGTGAATGATTGTTGCATGTTCAGAAAGAACTACAAAAAGCTTGAAAGTTGTCCAAAATGCAAAGCTTCTAGATGGAAGACTAACATGCAGACTGGTGAGTTAAAGAAAGGTGTTCCACAAAAAGTGTTTAGATACTTTCCAATAATCCCAAGACTGAAGAGAATGTTTAGGTATGAGGAAATGGCCATGAACTTGAGGTGGCATTTCAGTAACAAGAGCAATGATGGGAAGCTCCGTCACCCAGTAGATTCTGTGACATGGGATCAAATGAATGACAAATATCCTGAATTTGCGGCAGAAGATAGGAACATAAGGCTAGGACTTTCAACTGATGGATTTAATCCTTTCAATATGAAGAATACTAGGTATAGTTGTTGGCCTGTCTTGCTGGTAAACTACAATTTGCCTCCTGATCTATGCATGAAGAAGGAGAATATCATGCTCACACTATTGATTCATGGACCTCAACAACCAGGTAACAGCATCGATGTTTACTTAGAACCCCTAATAGAGGACCTAACCAAACTATGGAACAGAGGAGAGTTAACATACAATGCGTTTAGTAAAACAACGATGCGTTTAGTAAAACAACTTTTACAATGAAGGCAATGCTTATATGGACTATTAGTGATTTTCCTGCGTATGGAAATCTTGATGGTTGCAAAGTGAAGGGAAAAATGGGTTGTCCTTTATGCGGGAAAAACACAGATTGTATGTGGCTGAAGTTTAGTAGGAAGCATGTTTATATGCGGCATAGAAAGGGGCTTGCACCAAGACATACGTATAGAGTAAAGAAGTCATGGTTTGATGGACAAGCTGAACATGGGCGAAAAGCTAGGATACTAACGGGTCATGACATTTCACAGCACTTGAAAATTTTCAAAAATGTTTTTGGGAATGCTAAGCAATCTGGGAAGAAGAGGAAAATCAATGAATCTGCAGGGTCAGGCACTGACAGTGAGGATGTATCAAGTGAATCAGAGGATGAAGAAGAAGTAGAAGTAGATGAAGAGGAGTTATCAAGATGGAAGAAAATATCTATCTTCTTCAAGCTGCCTTATTGGGAAGAGCTTCCTGTGAGGCATAATTTAGATGTAATGCACATAGAGAGAAATGTGGCTGCAAGCATTGTCTCAACAATACTGCATTGTGGTAAATCTAAGGATGGGCTTACTCATAAAGATCTGCAACTTCTGGGTATTAGAAAGGATCTACATCCTACCACCCAATGTAAAAGAACTTATCTTCCTGCAGCATCTTGGTCTTTGTCTAAGACAGAGAAGAAAATCTTCTGTAAAAGACTTTTTGACTTTAAAGGTCCTGATGGTTACTGTTCTAATATTTCAAGGGGTGTATCAGTGGAGGAGTGTAAGGTAACCGGTCTCAAATCACATGATTATCATGTACTGATGAAACAATTACTCCATGTTTCTCTTAGAGGTTTATTACCTAAAGGACCGAGGAACGCCATCACACGCTTATGAAAGTTTTTCAACCACTTGTGTCAGAGAGTAATCGACATGGAACAAATTTTAGTAATGGAAGCTGAGATAGTGGAAACTTTATGCATGTTTGAGAGATTCTTTCCTCCAAGCTTTTTTGATATCATGGTTCATCTGACTGTTCATCTAGGCAGGGAAGCTAGACTCGGTGGACCAGTCCATTTTCGATGGATGTACCTATTTGAAAGGTATAACCGGTTACAACAATACATTTACCACTCTTATATCTTTGTATAATATTGTTAATAATCTAGATTATTCTCGCTTTCTAGGTACATGAAAGTTCTCAAAGACTTTGTTAGAAACCCAGCAAGACCAGAGGGTTGTATTGCTGAGTCCTATTTAGCAGAAGAGTGTATGCAGTTTTGTAGTGATTTTCTTAAAAAGACAACTACTGTTGAAGAAAGACTAGATAGGAATACTGAGTATGAGAGCAGCTGTATATTAGAGGGTCGGCCAATATCTGCAGCTACTTCGATTACTCTGACTGAAATGGATAAAAAGATAGCCCATGTTGCTGTCATTCAGAACATGGCTGCCGTTGAACCTTATGTGGAGTAAGTTTTTTACTTTGTTTTCTTTCCAAATTGTCTTCCATACTAGGAACAACGTACTGATTCCTCCGTTTTCTTTCACAAGCATGCACCTACGGTATCTTCAGGACACAAATGCAAGATGTAACCGTGATGCAACTTTTTTATGGAGTATGCACACTCAGAATTTTGCATCTTGGCTAAAAAGGCAGGCAAGTATAATGTTATTTTCTGAACTACAATTGGCTTTCGTATTAATATTAGTCTGATAAAGTATTTGTATTTGCTAGATACCAATTGATTCAGAAGGACATGAAGAGACATTGAAATGGTTGGCATATGGTCCACGCAATTGTGCAAGGTCATACACCGGTTATATAGTCAATGGGCAGCGATTTCAGACGATATCTGTACATAGGCAGAGTCAGAATAGTGGGATTTTTTATGAGGCAACTGCAATGTGTAGATCGAGCGCAAAAGACACTTCACAAGTGGCTGACTTGGTTTCATACTATGGGAGAGTAGTGGACATTGTATTGCTATATTATAATGTCTTTTATGTTCCTCTATTCCGGTGTCAATGGGCAGTAAAAGGTAACGGAGTTAAGATGGAGGATGGCTTCACCCTAGTTAACTTGAACCAAATTCATGTTTCCTTTATGAGAGATCCGTTCATATTAGCTTATCAGGCCAAGCAGGTATTTTATCAAGAGAAGATGAATCTTCAAGTTGGTATGTAGTTCTAAGAGGCCCTTCTAGAAGATACGGTGCGGAAGAAGTTGACGATGGCAACTCAGAAATTGGTCTACTTCCAACAAATGTTGACATTGAAGTTGACATGGATGAAGCTCAAAATGACCGAAAAGATTGTGAAGGAATATATGTGTCAAATGTAGATTACTGGCCATTTTTATTTTTTATTGTGTTTTACTAAGAAAGAATGTGTGTCTGTGTGTTCTCTGGTTGATCATTTTACTAAATAGGAATGTTTGTTTGTGTGTTATCTGATTGATCATACTAGTACTTACTGTTATTTGTTTTAGGGTGATTAATATGGGACGACCAAAGAAGGGAACAAGGAAAAGGAAGAATGTTGAAGAACTGCGTGAGGATGGAAGACACCCAGATAGCAAACTTAATAGAGAAGAACATGATGAAGAAGTAAGCCAGAATGGAGAAGCACTGGATGGTAAAGAAACACAGAATGGAGAAGAAGTGGATGTTCCTGAAAGACAGAATGAGGACCGTCCTCAAGGTGAACCTGAGTTGTCTGAAGGACACGAAGCAGAACAACCTAAGCGTAAGAAACAGCGAGGACCGACGAGGATGAAGAACATAGCCAAAGATCCAAATGCCCGAGAACGGGTTGAATTTATAGATTTGGGAGAACCTGTTGGCTCGGGATCAGTCAAACTGTCGTCTTATTTAGGTCCACTGGTGCGTGAACACGTACCTGTCACTATTGATAATTGGCGCAAAATCAGTGAGGAAGTTAAGACTGTACTATGGAAATCTGTCCAGGTGAACTTATCCATTAGTTATACTAATATGAACATTCTTTATACACTTTTAAATTTTATATTAATATTGTTTCTTGGTAAGTGAATGCAGGCACGGTTTGAGCTTGATGAAGAGTACCAGAAGAATGATGTCCTTTAGCAGATGGGATGTTTATGGAGGTCATCAAAGTCAAGACTAGTAACCCAACTTAGGAAAAATGCTACTACTAACCAACAGAAAATGAATCTGCGACCGAAGAATGTTGAACCAACAGAATGGCGCAGATTTGTCAAAATCAAAACAAGCTCAGCATTTAAGGTATTATTTGGATTTTGAATGATTATTTATGGTTTTGATATTGGTATTTTAATGATTCTTCTGTTAGGTTGTGAGTGATCAATACAAGGAAAGGAGGAGCAAACAGATTCCTCATACGTGTAGCCGTAAAGCAATGATCAGATTAGCTGAAGATATGGTATAATGCATATAGTTTGTTCAGTTTAGTAAGTATTGTATAGTATAATAGCTTATCTGAATGATGTGTCTTTTTCTCATAGAAAAGGAAAAGTGGAGAACCATCTGAAGTGACTAGACTAAAGGTCTGGGTCAAGTCACGCACAAAAAAGGATGGTACCCCAGTTAACACAAATGCTGCTGAGAAGTTTGTAAGTATTGATTTTTGCTACAAATTAATTATTTAATTGGTTTGATTGTAGATTAGTGATTAGTTATGTGTTTCATTGGTTTGCAGAGAAAGGCGGCTGAGTTGGTTGATACTGATGATACATCAGCTTCGACAAACCCAAAGGTGGATCTTCTTTCCAAACTGTTAGGACCTGATAATCCGGGTCGGCTGAGGGCAATGGGTAGAAGCATGAGTATGACCAAGTTAGCGTGCTTTCAAGTTAAGAGAAAGATTATGGATGATATGCAAGAGAATCAGAGACAAATGCAACAAAACATAAATCAGTTGCAAGGTGACACTACAGGAAATTGAAGTATTGATAGCACTAACACATAGCGTTTTTACAAACTCTGCAATAAATGCTATAGACACTACTCTTTCATAGCGTTTGTAAATTGCCAATGCTATGAAAAAGTGGTCGCGTATAAGAGTGTTACACCTTCTTAAGTTTTTGCTCATGTCATCCTCTTTAATTGCATGTGTCATTCAATTAGTGCTATGTTAGGTGAAAGCGGGATACTTGATTTTTTTGCCCGCTTATTTTTTTTGCTTTGGCTCCATAATTTACTCTAGAGAAAAACACTTAGGCATTTCTCGTGTCTCTTAACCAAAAATTGATATGAACACAAAAAATTAGGAGTTTCACAAAAATCCCTTTTTTTTCTCTCCCTTGGCTATTCTTTCACTCGATCCCTCTCTCGATCTCTCTTCTCTCTTCTCTCTTCTCTCTTCTCTCTTCTCTCTTCTCTCGATATATTCTTCTCTCTGTCTCGATCGCTCTTCTCTCTTCTCCCAGTCTCGACCGCCGGCAAGACAACGACAACCCATGTGGAGGAGTAAGCTTTTGTTCTCGATTTGAAATCTTATTGACTCGAATAGGGTTTCTATTTCAGTTGGGTGCTTAAGAAATTGTTGACATTTATGGGTTTCAGTTGGGTGAATCGAGAAATCGGGTTAGTTTATGGAGCCAAAGCTAAAAATTGAAGGAGATCAGGATCCGGTGCTCTCATAGGTCTTTCAAATGCGAAGCCATCGTCTCCTGTTGCGGTTCCTAAATCTGACATTTTCATGTGGTTTGAGAAAATTGGTCACTAATCGTTGTAGGAAACTGAGCAGGTTCGTGTTCTAACATCCCCCTTTGACTCTTTTTTTCTGCCAAGTCTCTTCGTTTTGATAGTGGAATATATCCTTATTATCTAATTTATGTATACTAGAAGCACTTAATTTTAGCTATTTTAAGACATAGAAAAGGATTATGTCTTTTTATACACCGGTTATTGGCCAAGCAGGACCTTGAGTAGGAACAAACTTAATGGGACTATCCCGGAGTCACTCACAATCACAGGTCTTCAAAACCTGATAAATCTGTAAGTTACTTTGTTCTATGTGTTTATGCTTCCCATCTTTTTTGAAGTTTTTCCTTGTCTTAATCACAGTGTTTGAAAACTACGTTTTACAGTCTGCTTGATTCCAATAATCTCAGTGGCCAGATTCCTCAACGTCTATTTGAGATCCCAAAATACAAGTACGTTCGACTACTTTAGGTGAATCTTTGTTTTATCATTTCATTTAGCAGTAATATGATATGGTTTATCGACAATAGTTTCACGGCAAACAACTTGAATTGTGGTGGTGGTCAACCTCACCCTTGTGTATCTGAGGTCGCTGATTTAGGTAACTCCATTACTTTATTTTCAACCGATTCAAAAGTATGAAAGAATCTTAGTTCTGCTCTGATAACATTTAATCTGTGCTGATAGGTGATTCAAGAAAGCCAAAAACTGGCATTATTGCTAGAGTTGTTGCCGGAGTTACAGTTATCCTCTTTGGAATCTTGTTGTTTTTGTTCTGCAAGGATAGGCATAAAGGATATAAACGTGACGTGTTTGTGGATGTTGCAGGTCTGTTATATACCCAAAGGAAACTTTTTTTCTCGTATTTGATTTTCTGATATGTTATGATGAATTGATATGCACATTTGAGAAATAAAGATGCTGAAATCTTTAAACTTAATCCATCTTTCAGGTGAAGTGGACAGGAGAATTGCATTTGGGAAGTTGAAAAGATTTCCATATCCTTCTCATCAACAAGACGCCAAGCTCTCTGGCGCTGGAGAATTCCAGTGTTACAACAAACACATGCTTTCCAGTGTTACGACAAACACATGCTTCTTGCCTTGGAGTTTGAATTACATAAAGTACATTGACATTATGTAATTTCTCTTGATTTTCCGATAAATATAACTTTTTTAATATATTGACTATTCAGACAACAACTCAGAAATAACAATATCTGAAAATGAACATCAAAAGAATTACAAAAAACGAATGCTATTGTAAACGAAATACTTTAAAATAACAAAAAAAAATAATAATGTAACAACGAAATACTATTTATGAAAAATAGATCTTCTAGCTTTTCTCCCTGCAAATTCATTCATAATCTTCTCGTAGTCGGGTTTATCAACCATATCTTTTTCAATAGATATCATTGATAATCCATTCAGCCTCTCTTGTGACATAGTTGATCGTAGATAATTTTTTATCAGTTTCAACTTCGAAAAACTTATTTCTGCAGAGGCAACTGAAACCGAGATTGTCAACAATATTCGATAAGCAATCCATGAATTTGGATAAAAATCAGTTGTTCATTTCAAAGAGTTCAATATCTCTGTAGCTCTTTTGACTTCTATTGGTAAACTTTTTTTTAGAAGTTAGCAAAGTAAAGAAGAAGAAGACAATAACAAAAAAAACATACCTTCATCAAAATTCAACCAAACCCGAGAGGCCGAGACGAATCTTCTGAAATAAATAAGATAAAAATTTAGCTTTGATGAAAAGAGATTAGTGAAACCTAATCAAATTTTTAGTTTAGGTAACGCCTTAACGACGAAGAATAGGGTAGGAGAAGGGGGTTTTTTTTACAAGAAAGAGAAAAGTGTTCTAATTATCTTTAAAAAATATTAAAAATTCTAAAAAAAAAGAAGGAAAAATTGGGTGTTGACTTGGATCAAACCATAGAAGTGAAGGTTAAGAAGAATTGGACTCAACCATCTAAGCTACAATCACATTACCAGATGTGGCCCAAAATATGTTCTTATAATATGTGGCCTAAATTGAATGCTTCACCTGCTTCACAGCAGGGACGGGTCTGCCTACATATAACAATTATGATCATTGATTTAGAGTTTAGGGTATAAAGTATAAGATTTGAAATATATAAGATTTTTGAAAAAAATAAATAAAAGAAGAATTAAGTCTTGAATAGATTTAGGGTTTAGGGCATTGGAGTATATAGTTTATTGTGTGAAATATAATTTCTTTGTAATTTCCCAATTAATAATAGAATATACAATAATTTTTTTTTATCTCATATGTATAACATAATATATATAAAATAATTTTTAAGATAAAATTAACAAGAATTAAGTGCTGAATATTTGATTTAGGGTTTAGGGTATTGGCGTTTAGGGTTTAGGTTATGTTGATTTAGGGTTTATGTTATATTGATTTATGGTTTAGGTTATGTTGTCAATTAACAAATGAAAATGATTGCAAATGATTGGAAATGATTGTAAAATCATTGCAAAATGATTACAATCTTACAAACCCTACAAACTAATAATAAGTTACTAAGTATTTCATCTATAATTTAGTGTCACACAACCTTTACAATATAGTTTTTTTTGTAAATTCTAAAATTACATATCATTATGAGAGTAAATAATTTATCATAATCTCGTTGATATACAATATTTTCTAAATTAAATGTAAATAAAACATATTAAAAATTGTTTTATTTAGGATATGAAAATCTATCATTATAAGAAAACAAATGCAAAAATATTGTTTCTTAAAATAAATAGAAAATCTATCATTATAAATTCTTTTAAAATTTTAAAATATAAAAATTTAAGTTAGTTTAAAAATAAATTATTCATAAACTACAAAATATAAAACATTATTCATTAAAAAGTAAATAAAAATAGACAGGCAACGAGTAGTGATCACTGAGATTGATGATGTGGCCAAATCTCATTCGTTCGTTCCTCTGGTTTTCTTTCTCTCCGTTAGATTACTCTTCCAATTCTCATTCCCTTCTCTTCCTCGTCTCACTAAGCTAGTTGCTGCCTTCTTCAACCTCCAGCATCGGCGCCGTGCGTCGCCTCCCCGTCTCTTTTCTTTCAGCGCTCCTTCTCCTGTCAATCGGACTTGCAGGTAAATTCCCCTTTTACAGAGATATAATTGCTTCAATTTTGGCTCCATTAACTCTCTAAAAATCGTTAGGGTTCCGAACACATATGGGCAAAACTTCAAGAATGGGTTCAAAGTTGTCGACGGTGGTGGTTGTGTCTACGCCATGAGACACGGGAGGAGAGTTACGAAGCTGAACATGCCACCTGACCAGCGGAAAACTCTCCTCCGGGGATTCACGATGCAGCTCCTCAAACATGGTAATCGTTAATAATAAGATGAGGCGGCGGCCAACTTTTTAGGGTTTCTGCTGCTCGATTTAGTTTTTATAGTTTCTGCTGTTTGATTTGCTTGTCAGAATCCCTGATTTTTTTTGTTTCAGAGGATCAAGAACATTATTGGAATCTTCCTAGGCTCCAATATCTTAAAGGTAACACTCGCCTGCTTCTTTTGTTCTTGTGTTCATCTTTTTCGCGTGACCTTGATAAACCATCAACTGAGATTTAAAGAAAAAATTGCAGAAGGGAGTATCATGGAGAGGTTTTAAAGGATTTGCAATATTTTCTCTTGGATTCTACACGCGTATGTGGCTTTAAAGGATCTTCTCGGGTCATTGAACAGTTTATGATTTGTAGATGTTGTTTGGCATTTTGGAAAAGAAGCTTGATCAATGTGTTAATTGTTTTTCCTTCAGATGATGCCTTAACCCCTAATCTTAGAAGGTTAATTAAAGAAGCTAAACAGGTAAGCAAGAAATTGTGTTATTAAAAGGATACAGTTACAGCTCATTTTAATGTTTACATCTGATTTTTTTCTCTTCTTTCATTCGTTGGCTGAAGCTAAGTCCGTAGCAAAGGAGTGTGGTTCTGATCATGGAGTCTTCGTGTGTGTAATTTGGTGAATGACTATGAAAATATGAGCTTTAACTTGTAACAATCATTGTTTTAGATTTATTAACTTGTAACAATCATTGTTTTAGTCTTCGTGTGTCGATTTCGAATAATCAGTTTGCTGGAATTCTCTCCAAGATTGGTTCTTACAAGTCTCTAAAGTATTTGGATGTATCTAGGAACATGTTTTATGGCTCATTACCTTCTGGAATTGAGAATTTGAGGAATTTGGAGTTTGTGAATCTCTCTAGCAACAACGACTTAATTAGGAGTGATTCCTTTTGGTTTTGGGAGTCTTGACAAGTTGAATTACCTTGATTTGCAAGGAAATAGTTTCTCAGGGGAAGTGATGAGGTTGTTTTCCCATCTAAATAGTGTGGATTATGTAGACATAAGCAGGAACAACTTCTCGGGTTCGCTTGATCTGGGTCTCACAAAGTCAAGCTTTGTTTCCTCAATTCGGCATTTGAACGTGAGTGGAAACTGTGGATGCGGAATTGCACACCTAGTTTTTTGTATGATTTTGGGAGAAAGATTTAATGGGCTAGTTTCTATCTTTGAATCAAATGTAAATATGGATATAAAATGGACGAATTGGATAGGTATTTGATGAATCAAGTTGTTTACAAGCAGAGAAATCTTAGAGAGATTTTACAAGTAGTATATTTTTTGCTAGAAGAGTCCATCTCTTAAACCTAAGCCACGACGTCCTTTTATAATCGCCCTCGAGCTGAACCACTCCCTGATATCACGTCGCCACGTGCACCCCGAATCCAGGAGTTGCTGTTGACCTCATCCTTGCAGGTCGTAGATCGTTGAGATTCGGCATCGCGAGCGCGAGATATTCGTGGGTGGATATATTGGGCCGCGCCCATACGTTTAAAGAATATGTTGTTATCGGGTCCTTAATGGGCTAGATCTCGCATGTCGAGATCTGGCACCAACAATTGCCCCCAGCCCATTAAGTTCGAAGTTATCTTAATGGGTGGTAAAAGATCTGCCCGACGTCACGTCCGCGCCGAAGATCTCGATTTTACCGAGATCTTTGGATCAGGCGGTCGAGATTCGGGGAGAGGAACATGTTCTGCGATTCCCAGTAAAGGTGATCATTATGTTTTTGAGATTGGACGGTTAAAATTCGAGAAGACGAAAGATCTCCGCGATCTCAATGGCTAGGGTTAGTTCCTTTATAAACTAACCTCTGTGCTTTTCCAATAAACCACGATCGTCACCCCGAGTAAGGTAACTTCTCAGCTTCCCTCTTGATTTTATTCTGTAATTTTCTGAGTTTCGGTAAAAAGAAACTCTTTTGATTTCGATTACTCGGCCCTGAGTTCGCGATAATTAACGATTAACTGCCTTTTAGCTCCAGTCGTTTCTGTTTTGCTGATATACTCAAATTAATACCCTTAAAGTACTAAAGCAGTAGTTGTAGTAAGTGTAGGGGTCGAACACAAGGACTCACAGAAATCACACAATAGATTAGATAGTGCCAAATCAAGCTAAGCAATTAAGATCAAACAAAAGACAATAAACAGTAAACGAGTTGTAATTCGATGGAAGAAATATAGGCTCAGGGTATTTCTCATGAAATCAATGAATGCAGATAAACTAACTAGCAGGATTCAGATTTAGCGCAGTTCTTGAACTCAAATCACTAAGGTATAATTAACCAACCGTCGTTGCGAGAATTATCTAAATCTAAATCCTAGGAATTCCAAATCTCTTTGCGAATCCTAAAGTCTAAATCAGCTTTAATATCAGGTTTGATATGTTCACAAATCAATTAAACCAAATCTCTTTGCGAATAATCAATTTGCTCACCTAAGATTCTATCAGGTAATTAATCGCACTGTCGTGCCTAATCAATTATCCTAAGATCAAAGTTCCAGATTCGTCAACCTAGAATTAGCTTTGAACACAGCCTAAGCGAAGAATTAATTCAGATGGTGAATCCTATAAACTAATCAACCTAGCATACAGAGAAAACACTTATGAGAACCCTGAACCTAAAGTGGATCTACTCAGACATGGAGAATGAAACAATCAACATGTTTGAATAAATCATCAAAAAATCAATAAAAACAGGAGTTTAGAGTTGTCTCTCCAAAACCCAAAAGTAGAATCAAAGTAAAATAAAGCATAGCCAACCAAGTGGCTGTAGAATCCCTATAAATAACCTAAATCACGTTTTGGGGCTTCTTGTAAATATTAAAGACTTCTGAACCAAGTTGCAATTCTTCAATTCTTCATTAAAGTCGTGGCTTGTGATCTGTTCCGATGGGTGTCGATCGATACCAGGGGGTATCAATCGATGCTTGACGTGAAATCGGGTACTCATCAACAAGATCTTCAGCTTTGCTCCAAAATGCTCAAGAAAGCTCCAATATCTCCAATTGTGCTTCAAACGTGTTAGAACCTATAAAAGACTCTAAAACACTACGAAATAGAATAAAGACTCTATAAAATAGACTTATATCATGGCTTAAAAGGGGTAAAAACTATGATATATCAACTCCCCCAGACTTAGCCTTTGCTTGCCCTCAAGCAAATAGCAGACTAAACAAGAGAAAGAGGTTTGAAAACGTAGAGACTCACATGTTCATGAACCATCGCAAAGATCCTTTTCCCAAGCACCCAAATGTCACCTGACCAACTTTTGATCTAACCACCATGTACTTCTCCGTAGACATTCGCAGCTTTCCCAGGCTCCACACATTATCCCACAGCATTGTTCAAATAAAACCTTCATCGCCAGTTTCATCGCTGCAGCTTATGTTCAAGAACCTTCTAGATTCTTTACCAGACAATATCATGACAAAGGAACCACCCATTTTCACACTTTTTGTATCACTTTCTCTCCCCCAGACTTATTTCTTATTATGTTCTCTTTTTTTTTGGGAGAATTGGGAATTTAGAGCAAAAAATGAGAACTATTGTCACCTTAGTACTTATTGGGAGATTATTGTCCCCTTAGTATTTATATTAAGGGTAATACAATTTTACCCCTTAAAATAATAATAATCAATATTTTATAAAATCAAAATTTTAAAATAATTGATAAGAAATTTTTTTTTTATAAAAAATAAACAAAAGGATTCGAAAAAGGAAAAAAAAATTTAAAAAGGGAAAAAAAAAGATTACACGACAAAGGAAATATTTTTTGTATACTTTTTTAGGAAAAAAACGTTTTCAAAACGATTTAAAAAAGGAAAAAAAAATATTTTTTGAATATTTTCAGTTGTTCCTAGATTTTCTCTCAGATTTTGTTAACCGCTTGGTAGAATATGTATTCTACATTCAGTAGAATCAAGACAAAATAGTAGAACTTATATTCTACAACAAAGTAGAATATAGAGAAAATGGTAGAACTTCTATTCTACAAAAAGTAGAATATAGAGAACATGATAGAATGCGAATTCTACAATTAGTAGAATACATACAACAGTGTAGATAATGGATTCTATAGGGATAGTATAATGCTATACAAATAGTAGAATACATATTCTATACTTTGTAGATTTTAGAGCAAATACTAGAAACCAAATTCTACAATTAGTAGAACATGAAAATAAATATTTTTTAAAATTTTTGTTTTCCTAAGATAAATTACACAATATATATTACTTACTTAATATGAATTTTCCGAATTTCTAAAGTAAGTATAAATATTTATTTTGTATTTTTTTATATTAATAAAGGGTAGTTTAGTCTAAAAGTGGCATATCTCAAATAAGTACTAAAAAGACAATAGTTCCCATTTTTTGCTCTAAATTCCCAATTCTCTTTTTTTTTTTAGATTTGCATATACACTTCAAGGTCCGAAACGCGAGTATTGATGGTGTTTGCCACCGAATCCCCGGTTCTTCCCTCTCTATGTATCAAAGGTTTAGGCGAATAGTGGTATCACGGGAAATTTTTCTAACCTCGCTTATAACCTTTGTGTGATCATTCCCTCTTAAGTAGAATAATGGGATCGCTGGAAATTTTCCTAGCCCTCTACTCAGAAGAAAATCATTTCATCTTTTATGCTCTTATTTATCAACTTATAACATGGGAGAGAGATACTATTACTCTAAACACATGTGTTCCTTTATCAGATATGAATAATGAATCAAACTCTAAAAACACCAACCACATTGATGAAGTGCAAAAATTTGGCTCAGGCTTCAGAAAAACTCTGCTGGAGACATGGATGATTTCTAGTCAACTGGTCAGTCCTTGGATTTTCCATTAGTCGATCTAGAACTGATCCTGCAACACTGGTCACTCAAAAACAAAATCAAATCAATAGGTTCCAGCACAAGATCATCATCTCCAACAAGTTTTGACTCAATAAATCGATTTTGACTCGATAAAACAACTGACTCTAAGAAAAACAAACACAATGTCAGCATAAACCTCCCCCAGACTTGAACAACATTGTCCCCAGTGTTATCTAGTCTAGAGTCAGTGAAAGAAAACAAAAGAACAGAATAAAATTGGGAAAAACAAGAAGTTACCTTGCTGGAACATCGAGTATCGATCGACACACAGTTTGGTATCGATCGATACCAGGCTTAAATCGATATGATGAACCGTCTATTCGCGTAGGGTATCGACCGATACCGAAGGGTATCGATCGACACTCTACCGATTTCGAGTTTGCTCCTTGTTTATCCTGACACAAAACGAAAAATAAAAGAAAGATACTTATATATATAGACTCACCAGTGGGTTGCCTCCCACCAAGCGCTCGTTTAACGCCAGTAGCTTGACTGTACTGCCGTTCAAGCAGGATAGGAATGAGAGCTTACACCAAAACAGGCTCCACAACTTGACATTGCTAGCTTCAGAGTTCTGCTCAGCATGCCATCCACAAACTATTTTCGTTTTTCCTTCAGCTCAGAAGTAAGAAGAACTCTAGCCTTAGAGAATGGCTTCGAAGCTCCTTTGCACTTCACCTTGTACTCGATCGAATCTCCATCACACTTCTGAGGAATCAATGTGACATGGGGATCCTCGACTCTTTTGTTCTTGGCCTTCTTCTTTGTTGCCTTAGCTTTCTTGACAACTTCCTTGGGGATGCTGGGCGGTTCAACTGAAACGTCTGTGACAGTTAGCTTGTCAGGAGGCTCTTCCAAAAGATCAACTGCTAATGTCTCTCCTGTGACAACCTCAATGCAAGAGACACGTGTGGGAGCACCTCTAGGGGGGAATGACATCATAATAGACCCCTTCGTCAATGTAAGAGAAAGAGATTCTCTTATTAGGCGTGTCTATGATTGCGCCAGTAGTAGCCATAAACGGTCGTCCCAGGAGTAAAGGCATACGAGATATTGCACTCATCTCTACAACCTGAAAATCAATAGGCACTAGACAATCTCCTACTTTGACAAGCAAACCATGGACAATACCGTATGGAAGCGAGGTAGAATCGTTTGCGAATGTGATAGATGTCTTTGAAGATCGAATATCTGCGCCCAACCGTTCTGCAATTGCCCTTGAGATGACATTGAAACTAGCTCATGAGTCAACGAGAGACTCTTTGAATTCAACTCCAGAGATGGAGCATGGAACCGCGAATTTCCCTGGGTCTTCCATTTGGCTCAACTGTCTCAGTGGAGGTGGTGCACCTCTAGCCTTAATGAAGAGTGCCTTAATCTCTTCCTCAGTTTCTCTGCACTCTTTGAAGTGACTTAGCAGAGGACGGGACTCTAGAGCTTCTTCAAAAGACGAATCCTGGGAGATCCTTCGTACCATCTTCTCAAAACCACGCAGCTGCTTTGGAGAAATGGGATCTCTGAGGTGTCGAGGAATATGATTTAGCTTCTTGGGCTTGCGAACTCTTTCTTTGATCAACTCAGGTGTTTTCACAGGTTCTGGCTCGATATGCGATGGGTATCGATCGACACCAGGCAGGGTATCGATCGATGCTATCACTGTTGAATTGTCCTTGGCAGATATATCATCATCAATAGGAAGCTCCACAATCAGCTTATACAGCGTAGTCAGGCATCTGGCATCCTCTACCTCCTTCTTAGTCTTCCCAGCAGCTCTGGGATAAGGTATCCTCGGTATATAGACTCGTTCTTGAACTTCTTTAGGCATCACAGTCGAAATATCAAGTGTTTCCTCAAAAATCGCCTCAGTATCGACCGATACCAATGGGGTATCGATCGATACACGAGTTTTGGAAGTGTCCCGTTTCAAAATTGTAACCGGCATCGATCGACACTTGGTGGTATCGATCGATGCTCTGGCGATTTTTGGATCCTCATCGAAATCTCCTGTACTTGAGGTGATTGCATGGACGTGTGCATTGTGTGAATGAACCGTCTTTCCCTTGGCATTTTTTGCAGTCTGAGCTACTTGCGTTTCCAGCATCCTGTGACTGGTATTGAGAGCCTCGATCCTTCCACTCAAATCGGTGTACACAGCATCCAATTTCCCATTGAAGGTTACTGTCATCTTCTCCTGCCCTTGAACCATCTGTTCAAGCAGACCCTCAATTTTAATCTCAGGAGCTTTGGGTGGTGGGGATTGGTACCCTCCTTGCTGAGCATAGTTGGTGAAGTTTCGATTGGTGTTGTACCCAAATCGCTGACCCTGAAAACCAGAACCACCAATGTAGTTAACATCTTCCACTTCATTCTCAGCAGCAAAGTGGACCGCTCTTTGATTTTTCCCGATTAGGAAATCCAGCTTGGCTTGAACTTCAGCAATCTGGGAAGCGTCGATTCCTCCAGCCTGATTCTTCCGCTCGAAATTAGCATTCTTAGTGCTATTTCTAGATGCCAAGTTCTCAATCAGTACAAACGCATCGTCTGGATACCTGGTGTTGAAGTTCCCATTACTCGCAATATCCAAAGCCATCTGGTACCTCCAATCGATCCATATGTAGAAGATACCTAGCAGCTGAACCCTAGTGAACCCATGGTGCGGACAGTCTCTCTGATTGGACTTGAAACGAATCCAAGCAGCTTTGAGTGCCTCTGTCGGACCTTGAGAAAACTGAGAGATCTTGTTCCTCAGATCTTCAGATCGTGCATCATCGTAGAAATTGATCAGGAAAGCCTTCTTAATCTCCTCCCAGGTAGTCAGTGATCCAGGAGGTAGCTGCCTCAGCCAGTAAGTCGCATCTCCACCTAGAGAGTAGGGGAAGAGCTTGCAGAAAAGATAGTCGTAGGACACTCCGTTACTCTTGATGCTAGTAACCAAGTCCTCGAACTTCTTGATATGATCCATAGGATGCTCATTGGGAAGACCATGAAAGAGATGCTGTCCCACAAGAGTGTAGTATGCAGGTTTCAGCTCAAAGTCATTTCTCTCAAACGCAGGAGGACGAATCGCTGATCGATTAGCGTAAAACTGATCAGGCCTGTTGTACTCACCAATCGTTTGACCACGATTAACCACAGCATTCCTAGCGTTGGCTTGCGCGACAATCTGACCAACAACAGCAGGAGGGGCAATGACGTTTCCAGTCTCACCAAGTCGCTGCCCTCTCTCATTACACACTTGACCCTCTTGGTCTCTCATGACTCCAGCCTCATCAGCTCTTAAAACCACTGAGTTGTTCATCCCTGATGTCTGTTTTGTCTTTTTGTTTGCGCGTTCCACAAGTGCTAGCTGTTCCAATGACAATTCAACTAGCTGAGTGCTCTTGTTGCTTCTGGTTTCACGAACAGGCATACACCTGAAAACAAAACACTAGACAAGGCACGTAAGTAACCAAAAACACGATGAGTATCGATCGATACCAAGGGGTGTCGATCGATATCAACAAAAGAAAAAGACGAGTATCGACCGATACTAGATAGTATCGATCGATACCGACAGGCTTAGCCGAAACTCGACAGCTAAAATCTAATGGCGAAATTGAGTCCCCGACAAAGGCGCCAAATTTGATATGCTCAAATTAATACCCTAAAAGTACTAAAGCAGTAGTTGTAGTAAGTGTAGGGGTCGAACATAAGGACTCGCAGAAATCACACAATAGATTATATAGTGCCAAATCAAGTTAAGCAATTAAGATGAAACAAAAGACAATAAGTAGTAAACGAGTTGTAATTCGATGGAAAAAATATAGGCTCAGGGTATTTCTCAGGAAATCAATGAATGCAGGTAAACTAACTAGCATGATTCAGATTTAGCGCAGTTCTTGAACTCAAATCACTAAGGTATAATTAGCCAACTGTCGTTGCGAGAATTATCTAAATCTAAATCCTAGGAATTCCAAATATCTTTGCGAATCCTAAAGTCTAAATCAGCTTTAATATCAGGTTTGATATGTTCACAAATCAATTAAACCAAATCTCTTTGCGAATAATCAATTTGCTCACCTAAGGTTCTATCAGGTAATTAATCGCACTGTCGTGCCTAATCAATTATCCTAAGATCTAAGTTCCAGATTCGTCAACCTAATATTAGCTTTGAACACAACCTAAGCGAAGAACTAATTCAGATGGTGAATCCTATTAACTAATCAACCTAGCATTAAGAGAAACCCCTTATGAGAACCCTGAACCTAAAGTGGATCTACTCAGACATGGAGAATGAAACAATCAACATGTTTGAATAAATCATCAAAGAAATCAATAAAAACAGGAGTTCAGAGTTGTCTCTCCAAAAACCAAAAGTATAATCAAAGTAAAATAAAGCATAGCCAACCAAGTGGCTGTAAAATCCCTGTAAATAACCTAAATCACGTTTTGGGGCTTCTTGTAAATATTAAAGACTTCTGGACCAAGTTGCAATTATTCAATTCTTCATTAAAGTCGCAGCTTGTGATCTGCTCCGATGGGTGTCGATCGATACCAGGGGGTATCGATCGATGCTTGACGTGAAATTGGGTACTCAGCAACACGATCTTCATCTTTGCTCCAAAATGCTCCAGAAAGCTCCAATATCTCCAATTGTGCTCCAAACGTGCTAGAACCTGTAAAAGACTCTAAAACACTACGAAATAGAATAAAGACTCGATAAAATGGACTTATATCATGGATTAAAAGGGGTAAAAACCATGATATATCATTTGTCGATAATGGTTTTTTTCTTTTCTATTTCTTCGGGTTTGTCGGAAACAAAATTTTTGTATTCCGGTAAATGCTTATTAAATTCCGATGGCTGACCCTTCGAAATACACCCCGGGGCATCCGGATGGGCTTTTTGGCCCGCACTGGAAGTCAGTGATTACACATCAGAATGTCACTAACCTTCGGCAAGCCTATGGCGTCCCGGAAAACGTCGATCTCACCGTTCCATCGGCCTTCGAGACAACCGAGCAGTGCAGACCAGGATTTTGCTGCACATATGTGACGTTGTTCGAGAAGTACTGGCTCTCTTTTCCCATTCATCCTTTCATGTTCGAGCTTCTCGCGGAGATCCATCTATGTATCTCGCAGATGATGCCGAACTTCGTTCGACACGTCATTGCTCTTACCGTCCGAGTTCGCGAGGAAGGGATTTCTCTCTGTGTGAGGGATGTGCTTCATCTTTGCTCGGCGAAGCATAATCCCAGGGACGTTCTATTTGTCTCCGAGGAATAATCGAAAGGTTATCAATGGGATTCCAGGAAAAGATGACTGGCGGGACAAGACAATCTTTCTTCGGATAAATCCGGCCTCGATAGGGGACTTCGACATCTCTAGACTTCCGAGGTAGTGGGCAGTGGCAGTTGGTCAGAGATGGGCTCATGAGCTTGCTGCCTTATTTTAGATTACGGATTAGTGTTTGCCTTTATCCGTATATTGACTCCTTCTTCGTGTTTTGCAGTTACTCCGAAGAAGTCGCCTTATACTGACGAGCTTATAATCCTCGTTACAGCGCTGCGACGTGAAGGGGTCTAATGGGATTCGTTCACGAGGCGTAGGATCGACCAGGCTCTCGCACTAGGTCGTCCACATGCTCGTGCTATCGGACCGTCTCGACAACCTCCACCACTACGAAGTAAGTACATTTTGCTTTTGTTTCCGTAGTGCGAGTACAACTTCGCCGAGTTCGGGTTCGAGGTAATTATAACGACGTGTATTGTTTGTAATTAAACCAGCTCCGACATCGGTTATCAAACATACTCCGGACACCAGTTCATCAACCAGCACCTCGCAACCGTTAATCATGTCAAGGAGAGCGAGTTACCGCAACCAAGCCCACCCGATTCTGAGCACTGGCGCTAGCCGGGTCCGTTCTGGCGAGATCGCTGCCGCGGTTAGCGATGCTTTGAATGCGCCGGTTCAGACAGAGGCATCGAGCCGCCGCGCAGTCGTGGCGTTGATTGGGTTGGACGAAATCCGTAGCCGCAAGCCCGTTCATGCGGCTGTGGAGAATGTGGATGATTCTGCTAAGGATCCCATTCCCGTTAGTTCGAAGTCGAACGGGTCTAGTGCCGCTACTTCCTCTCGTCACCTGGGGACCCCACGTCCTTTATGGACCTCACACCCCTCCGGGACATCGCATGCGAATGCGAAACGGGCCATAAGCGAGCAGGCTGGGTCCCGTTGTTTGGAGGGTCGCCACGGGTCCGACTCGGTTAATGGTTCGTCTGCGAACATGCCTTTTCACTGGGAGTTTAAGAACGCCAAGGATTTCCCCGTTACTGAAGACCCGGAGGGGTTGGCGATGCTGTTCCATCATCGTAAGGCCGCTGGGTGTCAGCTCCCCTCCCTAAGGAATATGTCCGAGAGGGAGGCCTACTTGGACATGTTTCACCGCTAACGAGAAGGTATGTCTCTTATAGTTTCTCTTTTACTTAGAAATTTTTTGGGTTTTCTAATTGACTTTGATTTCGACTTTGTTCAGGCCTTGGCGACTCAGAAAAAGTGATTGATTTGTTCGAGGAGCGGGTTAGAGACGCTCCCCAGCCCGAAGAGGTCGTCGCGGGATTAAACGCTGAAGTGCAGGATCTAAGGGCTCAAGAAGCTCAGAGGGTCGCCGAGCTGGCCAAAATCCTGGTCCTTGAGGCTCGGAATGTCGACCTCGAGGCGGCTTCGGCATCGCTGTCTTGGAAGTTCCAGGCGACGGAGAATCATCTCGCGGCGCTTCGGTCCGAGAATCGGTCTGCGCTGGAGCAGGCAGCTCGGCTAGCTCGGGAAAATCTGGAGCTGGTCGCGGCTCGAGACAAGGAGGTTCGTCAGACAGCTCGAGTGGTTAACCGGGAGTTATCTGTAAAGTACGCGGAAGTTCTCGAAGGGATCAAGAATAAGGGGGCCCTGAAGAAGGCGGAGACGAACACCGAAATATACCTGCAGGAGGTGATCGCCAACCTTGATCTCTCGGGCGAGCTGGAGAGGGGGGATATCACCGTGGAGGTCGTGATCCCCAAGGTTATTCAGGAGAAGGGGGAATTCGAGGAGGCGTTCAAGGTGGCTAAGGTGTCCTACTTCTCTCTCGGGAAGCTTAGTCTTCCCGCTGTCTTGGAGGATTCGGTTGCCTTGATGGAGGTCGACCCCGTGTCTCAGGCTCCGGTGGGGGTTGTCTCAGGAACCAACGTCGAGGTGACAGAGAGTTCGGCGGCAAGGCTAGCTGCTGAAGAGGTTGCGGCGGATGACTTCATTGCCGACTAAGGGGGGAACCGTAGCGATGTCCCGTTTTAGCCTTGTCTCTTTTATTTTATTCTGAAACCTGAATACATTGCCTTAGTAAGGAGGTTTTAATCCAGCATTATGTTGGTTTCGAAGTTTTTTTGCTTTAATAAAAGGCTCAATGTTTTTTGTTTATCGAGCTCGATGCCCTAACATGGGGCTTTACTCCACCTGAAAGTGCTAAGTCTTTTGCCTTAGCAATTTTTTGGTTTTTGAAACTTAAGTTTCGTCGTACTTCGATTTGTTTGACGAAGTTTCTGTACTTCGCCGAGTTCGTGTTCGGGGTTCGAACGGCCTTAGAATCGTTTAGATGTTATTGTTCGCGAATTATTTACGAGGTCGAAGCTCGTTATTTTGGAGTTAGGTCGTATCGACGTGATCTTTTGACCGTATTTGTTTGAACTTTTCCGATAGGGGGCGATCCGGTGGACTTCAAAACGTTTTTAAGTTGAAGGTTTGCTATGTGGTTCAGCTCGCGGATAGTTCAGTTTCTCGTGTTAGTTAAGATTAACCGGTTCGTGATGCGTGATCGCAAGATTTTGGCGATACGAGAGCTAAGAAATATGTTTGTTCGGGGAAATGTACGAAACGGATAACGTGGAGTTTCATCATTTATGGAGAAGTAGTACATGATTTGGAGGGAGCTCGAGGCGAGGTCTGAGCGAACTCTGACATACATAAAACAAGATAGATGGTAATATGGTGGCTGCACTCGCGGGTCGAGCTGCCTACGTACTCTGTCAAGGGATCAAGCCTTTACGTAGTTTGATTATTAAACGTACTCAGTGGTGGTATCGTTTTAAGTTCATGGAATTACGTGGTCTTTTTTTGGTACGTCGTTTTTTGTCTTCGCGAGCTTGTAGACGCCGTTGCGGACTACTTCAATGACGCGGTAGGGACCTTCCCAGTTGGTCCCTAGTTTTCCGGCACCTCGCTCTTTAGTGTTTTCGTATACTTTTCGTAAGACCATGTAGCCTACCTCGAAACTCCTGTGTTTAACGTTGGAGTTGTAGTAGCGAGCGGTGGCTTGTTGGTAATTTTGGATTATGATCAATGCTTGGCCTCGACGTACGTAAATGAAGTCGAACTGATTTGTAACATTTCTTCATTGAGTTCGTTGTTGGCAGGACATAACGTACGCCTGGGGCTCGGTACCGAGACTTCGACTGGGACTATTGCCTCCATCCCGTATGCTAGCGAAAACGGCGTTTCATTCGTAGCTCGATGTGGGGTAGTGCGGCAGGCCAAGAGGACCCCGGGGAGTTCGTCTGCCCATCTTTGCTTCTTATAATTAAGTCTCTTTTTGAGGAATTGTCTTGTTCGCGGCTTTGGCGTGACCGTTTACCGGAGGGTACCGCGGAGTAGAAGTTGTCAGGCGTATTTTCCACCTAGTGCATAAAGCTCTGAGGCTTCGCGATATGAAGTATGACCCATTGTCGGTTATGATTTCGTACGGAATCCCGTGTCAGCATACAATGTTTTTCTTGACAAAGTCTTTCACTTCGACATGCATAATCTGTTGGAAATCTCCTACTTCGACCCATTTGGTGAAGTAGTCGTTGAGGACTAGTAGGAAACAGAGTTTCTTCTGTCCGGACTCTACTAGTGGTCCGACTATGTCCATGGACCAACGCATAAACGGATGCTCGGGGCATGTCTCTGGCATTTGTCACATTTTTTGGAGTAGTTCTCGTAATCGGCGATAATGTATTGGAGGATCGGGATTTTACGATCCGGGTTTCGGATGTATTCATCTGATTATGGGTAGCCGATAGTTGTTGGGGCGACCTCATCTGGCGAGTCGGGTTCAGCTGGGAAGTCGGGACCGTGCTCGCCTTCGTCTTCGGGATCGCCTTCAGCGTCAGGGGGTGGCATGACGTCGGTTTTGTCGTCTTCCGTGTCGGAGAAGACCTGGTCAGTCGACGTGCTAGTGGGGGCCGTATTTATTTCGTTTATTGTGAGAGCATTGAGGGTGATCTCAATGCTCGGTTTTTTGATTCCTTCTACGGGAATTATCCTTTAAACTAACGGATCGAAGGTCGAAGCCAAAGCTGCGAGTGCGTCGGCCGAGGTGTTTTCTCCTCTCGGGATCCTGGTTAGTTCGAATTTATCGATTTTTTCGGACAGTTCGCGAAAAACTTTGAGGTATGCTTCTGTACGGTCGTCTTTAGCCTCATATTCGCCGTGAAATTAGCGTGTGATGAGTTGGGAGTCGCTGAAAGCGTCGACTTCACGGGCTCTGATCCCGAGTGCGAGCCTTAGACCGGCGATGAGGGCTTCGTATTCGGCTTCGTTATTGGAAGCGATGAAGCCGAGTTTGAATGAGTATTCAATTACTTTGCCTGTTGGAGAAGTCAGTTTGATGCCCACTCCGGATCCTAGCTTGGACGAGGATCCGTCGACGTGAAGCGTCTATTTCCTGGAAGGGTTGGTCTCGTTTGCGACTTTGGACGCTAGTTCGATCATGAAGTCCGCTAAGACTTGCGCCTTGGCGCACGTGCAAGTGCGATACTCGATATCGTATTCGCTAAGTTCGATCCCCCATTTGGCGAGACGTCCTGATTGGCTCGGACTATGGAGAATAGTTATGAGTATTTGTGATGTCATGACTACAATCAAGTGCTATTGGAAGTACGGTCTGAGTTTTCAGGTTGACATCACAATTGCCAGAGCTAGTTTTTCCATGGCGAGGTGATATGCTCAAATTAATACCCTATTTAGATACTAAAGTAGTTATAGTATAGCTAGGAGTCGAACACAAGGACTCACAGAAACACACAATATATTATATAGAAGAGAATTAAGGTAAACCAATAGATGTAATTGAAAGCAAAACGTAAATTAAAAGAGTTGTAATTCGATGGAGGAAAATATATGCTAAGGTATTTCTCAGGAAATCAATGAATGCAGACAAATTAACTAACATGATTCAGATTTAGCGTGGTTCTTGAACTCAAATCACTAAAGTATAATTAACCAACTGTCGTTGCGAGAATTATCTAAATCTAAACTTCATAATCCCAAATCTCTTTGCAAATTCCTAAGAATAAATCAACTTTAATTTCAGGTTTGATATGCTCACAAATCAATTAAACCAAATCTCTTTGCGAATAATCAATTTGCTCACCTAAGGTTCTATCAGGTAATTAATCGCACTGTCGTGCCTAATCAATTATCCTAAGATCTATGTTCCAGATTCGTCAACCTAGAATTAGCTTTGAACACAACCTAAGGCGAAGAACTAATTCAGATGGTGAATCCTAATAAACTAATCAACCTAGCATTCAGAGAAAACCCTTATGAGAACCCTGAACCTAAAGTGGATTTACTCAGACATGGAGATTGAAAACAACATGATTGAATAGATCATCAAAGAAATCAATAGAAAACAGGAGTTCAGAGTTGTCTCTCCAAAAACCAAAAGTAGAATCAAAGTAATGAAAAGCTTCGCCATCAAAGTGGCTGAAAAACCTAATTATAAAGCTAAAACACGAATTGGGGTCTTCTTGTAAATATTAAAGTCTTCTGTGGCAAATATGCAATTCTTCAACTCTTGAAAAAGTCGCGGGTCGTTTCTGCTGCGATGGGTATCGATCGATACCAGGGGGTATCGATCGATACCAGGAGGTATCGATCGATGCTTGACTCTTCGATTGGGCACTTAGTCACCAGACTTCAGTTTCGCTCCAAAATGGTCCCTAAAACTCCAATATCTCCAATAATGCTCCAAATGTGCTAAAACCTGTAAAAAACTCTAAAAGACTCTATAATAGAATAAAGACTCGATAAAATGGACTTATATCATGGCTTAAATGAGGTAAAAACCATGATATATCAACTCCCCCTGACTTAGCATTTGCTTGCCCTCAAGCAAATAGAAGACTAAACCAGAGAAAGAGGTTTGAAAACACGGAGACTCACCTATTCAGGAACCATCGCAAAGATCCTTTTCCCAAGCACCCAAATGTCACCTAACCAGCTTTTGATCTAACCACCATGTACTTCTCCGTAGACATTCACAGCTTTTCCAGACTCCACACATTATCTCGCAGCATTGTTCAAATAAAGCCCTCATCGCCAGTTTAATCACTGCAGCCAATGTTCAAGAACCTTCTAGATTCTTTACCATACAATCAAGACAAGGAACCATCCAATTTCACACTTTTTGTATCACTTTCTCTTCCCCAGACTTATTTCTTATTATGTTCTTTTTTTTTTTTAGATCTTCATATACACATCAAGGTCCGAAACGCGAGTATTGATGGTGTTTGCCACTGAATCTCTGGTTTTCCCTCTCTATGTATCAAAGGTTTAGGCGAATAGTGGTATCACGGGAAATTTTCCTAACCTCGCTTTCAACCTTTGTGTGATCATTCCCTCTTAAGTAGAATAATGGGATCGCTGGAAATTTTCCTAACCCTCTACTCAGAAGAAAATCATTTCAATATTTTATGCTTTTATTTATCAACTTATAACAGGGGAGAGAGATATCATTACTTTAAACATATGAGTTCCTTTGTCAGATATGAATGATGAATCAAGCTCTGTAAACACTAACTACATCGATGAAGTGCTAAAATTTGGCTCAGGCTTCAGAAGAACTCTGCTGGAGACATGGATGTTTTCTAGTCAACTAGTCAGTCCTTAGATTTTTCATTAGTCGATCTAGAGCTGATCCTGCAACACTGGTCACTCAAAAATAGAATCAAAACAACAATTCAAGCACAGGATCATCATCTCCAACAAGTTTTGACTCAATAAAACGTTTTTGACTTGATAAAACAACTGACTCTAAGAAAAACAAACACAATGTCAGCAGACACCTCCCCCAGGCTTGAAAAACACTGTCCCCAGTGTTATCTAGCCTAAGGTTGGTGAAAGAAAACAAAAGAACAAAATAAAATTGTGAAAAACAAGAAGTTACCGTGCTGGAACATCTGGTGTAGACCGACACACGGCCTGGTATCGATCGATACTGGGCTTAAATCGACATGATGAGCCGTCTCATTCGCGATTGGTGTCGACCGATACCAATGTGGTATCGATCGATACGCAGGCGATTTCGAGTTTTTCTCCTTGTTTATCTTGACACAAACACAGAACGAAAAATAAAAAGAAAAATGACTCAAAAGCAGACTCACCAGTGGGTTACCTCCCACCAAGAGCTCGTTTAAAGCCAGTAGCTTGACTTTACGGACGATCAGTCTGTGGAAGATTGAGAGCTTACTCCAAAACAAGCTCCACAATTTGACATCGCCAGCTTCAGAGTTCTGCTCATTATGCTCTCCACAAACTCCTTTCCTTTCTCTTCCAGCTCCGAAGTAAGAAGAACTCTAGCTTTAGAGAATGGTTTCGAGGCACCTTTGCACTTCACCTTGTATTCAATCGAATCTCCATCATACTTATGAGGGATTAAAGTCATAGAAGCAGCATCCTTCACTCCTTTTCTTTTCGCCTTCTTCTTTCCGTTAGACGTTTTGACGTCTTTCTGGGTGATGATAGAAGGACTACCTAGAACGTCTGTGACAGTTGGTTCGTCAGGAAGCTCTTCCAAAAGATCAATTACCAACGTCTCATCTGTGACAACATCGATGCAAGAGACACGTGTGGGAGTTCCTCTAGGGATAGCTTTGTAGTACACCTCCTTGTCAATGTATGAGAACGAGATTTGATTGCTGGGTGTGTCCATAATGGCACCAACCGTAGCCATGAACGGTCTTCCAAGAATCAACTGCGTACGAGATTGTGCACTCATCTCCACAGCATGAAAATCAGCAGGAACCAGACAGTCTCCTACTTTAACCAACAAGTCAGGGATTGTACCATATGGAAGTGAGGTGGAACAATTCGCGAATGTGATAGATGACATGGGCGGTCAAATATCAGCGCCCAATCTCTCTGCAATTGCCCTTGACATGACATTGATGCTAGCCCCTGAGTCAACGAGAGACTCTTTGAATTCAACTCCAGAGATAGAGCATGGAACTGAAAATATCCATGGGTCTTCTCTATTGGTAGTGACTTGCTTCTGGCTTTGAGGAAGAGTGCCTTAATCTCGTCCTCAGTTTCTCTGCAATCTCGGAAGTGACTCAACAGAGGCATGTACTCTAGAGCTTCTTCAAAAGTCAGGGTGAGGGGAATCCGTCGTACCATCTTCTCAAAGCCATGCAGCTGCTTAGGAGAAATGGGGTCTCTGAGGTGTTTGGGTAATCGAGGGTATGGAATCTTAGGCTTGTATACACGTTCCTCAACCATCTCTGGCTTCTTTACAATTTCTGGTTTAGACTGCGAGGGGTGTCGATCGACACAAGTAGGGTATCGATCGATACAAGGCTCATGTGTCGTTTCTTCAGGTCGGTATCGATCGATACGTGAAGTGGTGTCGATCGATGCTTGCTCTCTGGAATCGTTTCTGGCAGAACCTTGGACGTGTGTCGATCGATACAAGGTAGTATCGGTCGACACATGGGTGGTGTCCAAAATCTCTGCTATTTGAGTTTCCAGCATCTTTTGATGAACACTGAGAGATTCAATTTTCCCATTCAGATCGGTGTACATAGCGTCCATCTTCCCATTGAGGTTTAGTGTCATCTTCTGCTGTCCCTGAAGAAGTTGTTCACGCATGGATTCCATCTTACTCTCAGAAGTTCTGGGTGGTGTGGGTGGGCATTGATACCATTGATCTTGAAATCCATCTCCATCAATGTGGTTAACAAATTCCACTCCATATTTTTCAGCAAAACGAACAGCCTTCTATTGCTTGTCCATCAACCAATCTAACTTAGCATTCACCTCAGCAATTTGACTGCAATCCAAGTTAACAGCTTGCTTCTTGCGCTCCATGTCTGCATTCTTGGCACTATTGCTAGAAACCAAGTTCTCAATAGGCACATAGGCATCGTCGGGATACCTCGTGTAGAAATTTCCATTGCTCACAGCATCTAGAGCCATCTGATACCTCCAATCAATCCCTACGAAGAAAGTACCCATCAACTGAACCTGAGTGAACCCATGGTGCGGACAATCTCTCTGATATGACTTGAAACGAATCCAAGCAGCCTTGAGTGCCTCAGTTGGTCCTTTAGAGAAATGAGAAATCTTGTTCATGAGATCCTCGGATCGTGCATCATCATAGAAGTTGTTCAGGAAGGCAGTCTTAGTTTCTTCCCAAGTAGTCCGTGATCCAGGAGGTAGCTGCTTCAGCCAGTAGGTCGCATCTCCACCAAGAGAGTATGGGAAGAACTTGCAGAAAAGGTAGTCATAGGAGACTCCATTGCTCTTGATGCTTGTAACCAGATCCTCAAACTTCTCAATGTGATCCATAGGGTGTTCATGAGGAAAACCATGAAAAAGATGCTGACCCACAAGAGTGAAGTATGCACGTTTCAGCTCAAAGTCATTCCTCTGAAAAGGCGGAGGACGAATCGCTGACCGATTGGCATATAACTGATCAGGCTTGTTGTACTCACCAATCGTCCTACAGCGAGCAGCTACAGCATTCCCTGCATTCGCGTTCCCAGCGATATTCCCAACGACAACATGAGCAGGTGGAATGATGTTCCCCTCTCCATCCAGACGTTGTCCTCTCTCATTGCACAAATGACCCTCTTGGTCTCTCAAAGCTCCAACAGCATCCTGAATCAGAATCATCATGTTGTTCATCTCTGCTGGTTTCTTTGCTTTCCTATTTGCACGTTCCAAATCCACACCTGAAACACACTAGGCAAAGCACGTAAGTAACAAAAAAAATACGTTGAGTATCGACCGACACTGGGTGGTGTCGATCGACATCAACAAAAAGAAAACGACGAGTATCGATCGATACTAGATAGTATCGATCGATACAGACCGATACTAGGTAGTATCGATCGATACCGACGAACTTAGTCAAAATTCTCAAACTAAAATCTAATGGCGAATTGAGTCCCCGGAAACGGCGCCAAATTTGATATGCTCAAATTAATACCCTATTTAGATACTAAAGCAGTAGTTATATTATAGCTAGGGGTCGAACACAAGGACTCACAGAAACACACAATAGATTATATAGAAGAGAATTAAGCTAAACCAATAGATGTAATTGAAAGCAAAACGTAAATTAAAAGAGTTGTAATTCGATGGAGAAAAATATAGGCCCAAGGTATTTCTCAGGAAATCAATGAATGCATACAAACTAACTAACATGATTCAGATTTAGCGCGGTTCTTGAACTCAAATCACTAAAGTATAATTAACCAACTGTCGTTGCGAGAATTATCTAAATCTAAACTTCATAATCCCAAATCTCTTTGCGAATTGCTAAGAATAAATCAGCTTTAATTTCACGTTTGATATGCTCACAAATCAATTAAACCAAATCTCTTTACGAATAATCAATTTGCTCACCTAAGGTTCTATCAGGTAATTAATCACACTGTCGTTCCTAATCAATTATCCTAAGATCTATGTTCTAGATTCGTCAACCTAGAATTAGCTTTGAACACAACCTAAGACGAAGAACTAATTCAGATAGTGAATCCTAATAAACTAATTAACCTAGCATTCAGAGAAAACCCTTATGAGAACCCTGAACCTAAAGTGGATTTACTCAGATATGGAGATTGAAAACAACATGATTGAATAGATCATCAAAGAAATCAATAGAAAACATGAGTTCAGAGTTTTCTCTCCAAAAACCAAAAGTAGAATCAAAGTAATGAAAAGCTTCGCCATAAAAGTGGCTGAAAAACCTAATTATAAAGCTAAAACACAAATTGAGGTCTTCTTGTAAATATTAAAGTCTTCTGTGGCAAATATGCAATTCTTCAACTCTTGGAAAAGTCGCGGGTCGTGTCTGCTGCTATGGGTATCGATCGATACCAGGGGGTATCGATCGATGCTTGACGCTTCGATTGGGCACTTAGTCACCTGACTTCAGTTTCGCTCCAGAATGCTCAATAAAACCCTAATATCTCCAATAATGCTCCAAATGTGCTAAAACCTGTAAAAGACTCTAAAAGACTCTATAATAGAATAAAGACTCGATAAAACGGACTTATATCATGGCTTAAACGAGGTAAAAACTATGATATATCACGTGCTATCTAGTTTCGACATCGATCAGTGTTTTACTTACGTAATAGATCGGTTTTTGTTCGTTTTGTTCTTCGCGAACTAGGACACCGCTTAGGGCTGCCTGAGATACCGCGATGTATAGATATAAGGGTTCTCCCTCTACTGGTTTGGACAGTATCGGGGGTTCGCTTAGGTATGCTTTAAGCTGTCGGAATGCGTCTTCGCATTGCTTGTCCCAAAGGAACTTTTTATTCCCTTTGAAGAGTTGGTAGTATGTGAGGCACTTGTCTGTTGATCGGGAGATAAACCTATTTAGCGCGGCTATCCGTCCGGTCAAGCGTTAAACCTCTCGAGTTGTTTTTGGTGACGACATTTCTAGGAAAGCCGCGATTTGTTTTGGGTTCGCTTCGATACCTCTTTCGGTTACTAGGTAGCCGAAAAATTCTCCTGAATCGACTCCAAATGAGCACTTTGCCGGTTTGAGTTTCATTCCGTATTTATTAAGGATGATGAAACATTCTTTGAGCTGTGCTACGTGATAGAATTCTTTGGATGATTTGACGAGCATGTTGTTGATGTAAACCTCCATTGTTTTGCCGAGCTAGTCTGCAAACATTTTGTTCACCAGCCGTTGGTAAGTTGCGCCGGCGTTCTTAAGGCCGAAGGGCATAACTCTGTAACAGTATGTGCCTCGGTCGGTGATGAACGCCATTTTTTCTTGGTCCTCCGAGTTCATCTTGATATGGTTATACCCAGAGAACGCGTCCATAAAGGACAATAGTTGGTGACCGGCCGTGACTTCTACGAGCCGATCAATGTGCAGTAATGGAAAGCTCTCTTTGGGGCATGATTTGTTTAGGTCGGTAAAGTCGATGCAAACTTTCCATTTTTATTTTTGACGACCACTGGGTTAGCTAACCAATCGAGGTATTTTACCTCTCTGATAGAGCCGAACTTGAGTGTCGGTCTACTTCGTCGTTCACAGCTTTGGCTCTTTCCGGGCCGAGCTTGCAACGTTTCTGTTTGATGGGTTTATAGGTTGGGTCGACGTTTAGTTCGTGTGATGTTACGTCGATATCGACCTCGGGCATGTCCGCGGTGGAACAAGCGAACGTGGTGACGTTTTCTTTTAGGAAAGCGATCAGTTCGTTGCGTATGTCGTTAGATAGATCGACTCCTATATCGACGAGGCGATCTGGATGATCGTCGTCAATGCAATTTTGTGTGACAAGTTCGGTACGCGACTCGCGTATGGAGGGGTCGTTCGCTCTTCTGATTTGTTGCGTGGCGAGCTCTAGCTCTTTCTGTAAATGCTATACGGGGTTACTTCTGGACTGTTTGGAATTTCCCATGTAGTAGTCTCGGGAAGCTGCTTGGCTTCCGAGGAGTGTTTTGGTTCCTCCCGGTGAGGGGAATTTCACGCACTGATGGTACGTCGATGGTACCACTCTTATAGCGTATAGCCAGGGTCTGCCAAGTATGGCGTTGAATGGTGCTGTGCGGTCTTCTACCACGAATTCGATTAGTTTCTGGACTCCTTTCCGCGACCACGTGGAGTTCGATAGTTCCCTTTGAGTAGGTCATGTTTCCGGCAAATCCGGTTAACGGCGAGGGTTTTCCTCGTAGTGAAGATTCCTCGAAGCCCATTCGTCGGAAGGCCTCGTAAAATAGCACGTCTACCGAGCTTCCATTGTCTATCATTACCCTAGATAGCACGAAGCCGTTAACGTCGGGCTGAACTATGAGAGCGTCGTCGTACTGTTTGTCGAGGTGCTGAGTTTCGCTTTCTTTGAAAGGGATCTCGTGGTCGGGTCCTTCGAGGGGACCTAGTTCTTGCGATCTGGTCTTTACTCGTCGTTGGAACAATTTGATCGATTTTACCGAATCCTGGCAGAATTGTGAACCGCCACATATGAAGTCTATTCTTTTAGTGGTAGGTGGCTCCACTCCCCCCCTCCACAACAATGAAGTTTGCGGGAGCGAGGCGTGTCTGCCTTTTTGGGGCCGGTGGAGGTGTGACGACTGCTTTCATTGATCCGCCGCATAGGCTTAGCTCTCTGAATATCAGGTCAGTACGTTTCTTCGGCGCTGGAGGTGGAGTTTCTTGTCTGTTAACCTCGCTGGTTCGTTCACTCTTTTTTTTGGGGGTCGACTTCTTTTGGTCCACTTTCGGAGGTGCCTCCACCTCGAAGACCTTGTCGGTTGGTCGTTCGGGTTCGTTCTGAGTCATTGGTAAACGAGCACGAGTCCGACATTATTTGGTGGAATGCCCTTTTCGTTTGTGATGATCGCAGTATTTCGACAGGCCATAGTCCTTGTTCTTTGACTGGGAGGAACTTCCGACGGCGTACGTGTGTTGTCCTTTGCTGGGGGTTCCTTTTTGGGAACCTTCTTCGACGTCGGGGGACAATCGATTGTTTCGTACTTCTTTTCGAGGAATGCGGTCTCTTCTTCGAACGTAGCGAAGGCAGATGCGTGATGTAACGCGTCATCTAAGGATGTCGTGGGTCGAACTGTGAGTTCCTCGTGAAACTTCGATGTATACCACATGTTGTTCCTCAAAGCCAGCAGTGCTACTACCTCGTTGGGGTTCGCGATTTTGGCTTTGATTTCTTTGAATTTAGTCATATACGTGCGAAGTGAATCTCCTGGTCCTTGCGTAAGGTTCCAGAGGTCGGCTTCAGATACATTCGCCTCGATGAATACCGAGTACTGTTTGAGAAAGGCTGAGACGAGTTGAGACGACTTTGGCGGAGTTGCGACTTGTTGAGGGATTGACCCTTGTTGATTCTGAATGGCTTGGATCCATTCCGTTCTCTGTTAGATCGAGGTTATTATTCTTGTGTTTAGAAAGCTATATGCTCTTCAGCACATACGGCGCCAAAATGTGGATGCGGAATCGCACACCTAGTTTTTTGTATGATTTTGGGAGAATGATTTAATGGACTAGTTTCTATCTTTGAATCAACTGTTGGTGTGATTATCCCAAGAATCGCCACTCTAGAGCTGGGTAGAAGGGGATAAACCTTGCAAGCACAAGTGCTTTAAGGGCTGTGAATTCGATGTGGTCACACAAAGGAGATGGAAATCCCTTGATTTACCTTTGTTCTCTCTAGATATTACACACTAAAGAAGAACAAGAAGCTGGATATTACACACCAGCAAAGGAAGAAGAGAAGAGTCTCGACAACCTTAAAAGAAAAAGGAGGCTGCGCCTGTTTTGATTAAAAGGTAGGTTAATTCTTTTGTGTCGACAATACAAGAGCTTATAAAGCCAATATGTCGACCCAAGAAAGGGAAAAATAAGAAAAAGTAAAAATAAAAGAAAAGGGAAAAACACTTAAAACAGAAAAGGATAAAACAGAAAAGAAAAGGAAAAATGGCCATGCTGGTCGAATTGGTGCATCTGGGCCTCGGTGTGGCTAGTGAACTAAAGTGTGGTGATCTATCTTTGCCTCATTAAAAACCTATCTTTGTAAAACCCAAGTGGAACAAAAACAAAGATAGGGAAAAAGAGTACAAAGATAGACCACAAGCTCACTAGCCCTCTTGTACTTGTATTAGGTGATATACTCATATATTGCATGTTTAGCATGCATTTCATTTTAGAGTTTTGTGTAATTCGCATGCATAATCATGGTCTAGTCTTGCATTTAAGTCTCATTTAGAGTAATAGGTGTTTGCATTAGGTCTTAGTGAGTTTTGCATACATTTGGAGTGTTTTTAGGTGTCTTGGAGACAATTGGTGATGTTTGGAGTTATGGAGCATAAGAGGAATGCAAAGCACATCCGAGACGCCGGAAAGATGTAGCTGGACGAAGGCCCTACGTTATGAATCAGCCTTGATACTCTTCATAGAGGTTGTATAGGAAAGAGTCATCTGTCTACAGGAATTGGATTCAATCCATTTGGACATTTAGTTAAGGAGTTATCGCGGGTTTACTGAAGACGTATCCGTCTAGCCGAGAAGCTAAAACTTCCCCAGGGAAAGTTTCTGACCTCGCTCCATCAGCAAGGTCCAATTAGGTCAGTCCTGGGACACGGATTCCCCGAGAATCCGACCGGCCTGAAGAAGAAAATCCGACCATCCCGAAGGAGCGCGGTCCTCGGCTAAATTTCCCCCGGAGGAAATCCGACCTACCCCAATCAGCAAGGTCGGTTTTGGGCGGTTACGATTTTCTTCCCCAAAAAGATCCAACTAAACCGGGTCGGAACCCGGTTTGTCCCGGGTCGACCCGGTCCGCCCCCTTTCTCTATAAAACCCCTAAAAACTTAATTTTCATGTTAAGTTTTCTTCTTTCTAGAGTTGGGTTTTATCCCAAACTCTTCTTATGATTTTGAGAGGGATTTTGATTGTTCTTCACACAAATGCCACTCTAGAGAAAATTTCTTCACCCTTATCTTTATATTAATGCATCTTCTTTATTTTTATTTCTTCTTCTTTTATGTTCTTCATATTTAGGCCTTAGGCCCCTTTTTGTTGGATCTTAGATTTAGCTTGATTTAGATGGTTTGATGGTTGATTGTTGATGCTTAGGACTTGATAAACATTTGTTCTCATGTTAGGAAGGATCTTAATGCTAGGATTGAATTGAAAACTCATTTCTAGAACTTAGACATTTCATGCACACAAGGTGTTCGATGAAATGTCTAGAAAACTTCCAAGCATGCTTTTCATTCTTAGTGATCGGTGGATACTGACTTTAGGATGAGTAGTTGACTAAAATGGACTTGTGATAAATTATGGACTATCTAAGTGATCGGTGGATGCTGACTTTAGATGATTCGTACAATGATTAGTGTCATGAAAGTGAACTAATCTACTATAAAGTGTTCCATGTCATAAGAATAAATGTGCATTGAATATTTAAGCATCGTTAGTCAATTGTCTTGATGGTTAGATGATGATGATTTAGGTTGCATCTTGTTAGATCCTTCACTTAGGTTGATCTTAAAGCTAGTTTTGGATTGAGAGATCAAAGCTAGAGCTTAAGCATTTCACGCCCGGTAGGTGTTCGATGAAATGCTTGAACCAAACCTTTTTTGAGCTTTTCATGCCTAGCCAATGAGAGTTGATGTCTAGGGTGATTAGTGAACTAAGTGGGATTGGAGATTAATGCTTGTTAATCATCTTATCACAAACGATGGGTTGTTCTTGATTTGGCGATTAAAAAAGTGATTAGTGCCACGACGGTGGATTAGTCATAATTGTGAATTCCATGTTCTAGGATAGTGATTAATGCTTCCAAATGATTCATTGTTTGATTGTTAATCATTCATTTGATAGTTCAGTCCATGATCCAACACCTCTATCTTTGTTTTCTTTCTTGCATTTGTTTCTTTTCCCATAAACATAAAACCCAAAAATATTTGCTCTAGCTTAGGAAGATTCATGTATTCCTAGTGCTTCAATCTTAACCTCCTCGGTTCGATACCTCAAATACAACAATGACATGAGTGAGATTTGAGTAATTGACTAGTGAAATTCCTACTATCATTAGGACGAGTATTGGAGTTGATTCGTTGCTTTCTTGGTTTAGGTAGCTTGGTTGCTTCTGAATGTGGTTAAGAATGCCAGCAACAGCTTCCTTGAGCTCCTTAGTCCTTGCTCGTGTCATTGGACCAGTTGGAATGGTCTTAGGCTCCTCGGCTACAAGCTCCTCAGCTGCAAGCTCTTCTTGTGTTGATTCAAGTTCCTCATCTACGAGCTCTTCCTGTGTTGGTCCAAGGTTGTCCATGATCACATCATCCCCCCCCTTCTAGAAAAGGATTTGACCTCAAATCTGGATCATCTGCATGAAAAGGAGCCAAGTCAGAAACGTTGAAGCTATGACTTATATTATACTTACCTTGTAGATCCAGTTGGTAGGCATTGTCATTGATCCTCCTTGTGACCTTGAATGGACTATCAACTCTAGGCATTCCACACGAGGTCTCCTTCCTCAAAGATCATTTGGGGTCTGCCCTTGTTCTGGTATTCAGCATACTTTTTCGTTTTCGCTTCTTCATGAATCTGCTTAACCATCTCAGCTTTCTGTTTTCCATCTAATCTTACTCTTTCACTCAAAGACAGAGGAGTTAAATCCAAAGGAGATAAATGACTAAAACCATAAACAATCTGAAATGGGGAATACTGGAGAATGCACAACGTGATTGTATGCAAACTCTATATGCGGTAGACAATCTTCCCAAGTCATAATGTTATTTTTTTATTAGTTCACGCAGAAGAGTCCCTAGAGTCCTATTGACAACTTCTGTTTGACCATCAGTTTGTGGGTGACATGTAGTAGAGAATAAAAGTTTAGTACCTAGCTTAGACCATAGTGTTTTCCAGAAAAAACTAAGAAACTTAGTGTCTCTATCAGATACAATAGTCCTAGGCATGCCATGAAGACGCACAATTTCCCTAAAGAATAGACTCGCTACATGAGATGCATCATCTGTTTTGTGACAAGCAATGAAATCACTACAAGAAAACAGGCAATTTGCAACGAATTTTTGCGACGATTTTAATTCGTTGCAAATTTCCATCGTTTTCGCGACGACTTTACGACGATTCTTGAAAACGTCGTAAAGTCGTCGCAAAATTGGGACGATAATTTTCGTTGTCAAATCGTCGCTAATTAGCGACGATTATACAACGATTACCGACGACATTACGACGATTATCAAAATCGTCGTAAAATCGTTGTAACGTAGCGACGATTTTACGACGTTTATATAAAACGTTGTAATATCGTCGTAAAATTACCCACGAATTAGCAATGATTTGTATAATTTGAACTTTACATCGATTTCCCAACGATTAATCAGTTAGGTGAGCACGTTTTAAATTCACGGTGTTTAGTTAGGTAAACATGTTTAATATCGTTGTAAAGTCGATGTAAACATTTTTAGATTCGTTGTAAAATCGATGTGAAATCGATGTAAAATCGTAGGTAATTCGATGGTAGTGAAAATAAAAATCTATATATAGTGGCCAACTTCATAATTAAAATTTCATATTCAAAAACAATATTTACTTCCTTCTGACAAAAAAAAAATGTCAATATACGAAATTAGAAGATGGATGTATAATCGTCTTGATTCAGATGGATCGCTAACAAAGGAGTTCAGTGATGGGGTGGAGGGATTCATGCATCAGGCAGGAAGTATACATAATACGATTATCAGTGGTAAGATGTACTGTCCTTGTGCCAGATGCTTGAATAGGAAATTTATCATTATCTCGAAGGTGTGGTCGCATATATTAAATAGAGGGTTTATGCCGCATTACTATATATGGTATTATCATGGAGAGGGTCATGGGGGAAATGCAGCTAGTAGTAGTAGCAATTATCAAGCATCGAATTTTGATGAATCAAATAATTTTAATCAATTTAATGAGCATGCGGAGCAGCATGGTGAAGATAATGATAGGATTCATGACATGGTTACGGATGCATTTCATGAAACCGTAAGTACATTTGCACATGATCATCATGATGATGAGGAACCCAATCTAGATGCAAAAAATTTTTATGATATGCTAGATGCTGCAAATCAGCCACTCTACGATGGATGTAGAGAAGGACATTCTAAATTGTCGTTGGCGGCTAGGATGATGACTATTAAAACTGATCATAACTTAGCTGAGGTTTGCATGGATGATTGGGCTGATTTGCTTAAAGAGTATTTGCCAGAGGACAATTTAGCAGCTGAAACTTACTATGAGATACAGAAGCTGGTTTATAGTCTTGGGTTGCCTTCTGAGATGATAGATGTCTGTGTTGACAATTGCATGCTTTTTTGGAAAGATGATGATAAGTTGCTGGAATGTCGATTTTGCCATAAGCCAAGATATAAGCCGCAAGGTTCTGGTCGTAGTAAGGTACCGTTCCAGCGGATGTGGTACCTTCCTATAACTGATAGATTAAAAAGAATGTATCAGTCCGAGAGGACAGCTGCATCGATGAGATGGCATGCAGATCATTTGCAAACAGATGAGGAGGTTACTCATCCTTCAGATGCAAAAGCGTGGAAACACTTTAAGACGGTACATCCAGACTTTGCTAGAGAGAAACGTAATGTGTATCTTGGTCTTTGCACAGATGGATTTAGTCCGTTTGGTATGTCTGGTAGGCAATATTCTTTATGGCCAATAATCCTAACGCCTTACAACCTACCCCCAGATATGTGCATGCAAAGGGAATTTTTATTCATGAGTATTTTAATACCAGGTCCGAAGCATCCGAAGCGTTCCCTTGATGTGTTTTTGCAGCCTCTGATACAGGAATTGGAGCAGTTGTGGTATACCGGGGTTCGGACATATGATTTTGCAAGGAAAAAAATTTTTACAATGCGTGCGGTGCTTATGTGGACAATAAGCGACTTCCCTGCTTACGGGATGTTGTCAGGTTGGACTACGCATGGGCGATTGTCTTGTCCATATTGTCTCAATCGGACAGATGCGTTTCAATTGAAACATGGTCGGAAAACAAGTTGGTTTGATTGTCACCGCCGATTTCTACCGATTCATCATGCATATCGAAGAAATAAGCGGTTGTTTAGAAAGAACAAAACTGTTCGTGTTCCTCCTCCGGTTTATATTTCTGGGGAAGATCTAGAAGCAGAAATTGATCATTATTGTGCATTGGAAACAGTCAATCGTGGTGGAAATTGGCACACTCCAGCTAATATGCCGGATGGATATGGGGAGCATCACAATTGGCATAAGAAAAGCATATTCTGGAAGCTTCCGTATTGGAAGGATCATTTGCTTATACACAATTTGGATGTCATGCACATTGAGAAAAACTTTTTTGATAACATCATGCATACATTGTTAAACGTGCGTGGAAGGACTAAAGACAGCGGTAAGTCAAGGTTAGACTTGCCTGATCTTTGTTGTCGGAATGAGTTACATATTACAAGCAATGGGAAAGCACCTGTCCCCATATTTCGAGTTGGTGCGGAAGAAAAGTCAGCTTTGTTCAAATGGGCGACATCTGATGTGAAGTTCCCGGACGGGTACGTATCTAATTTATCTAAATGTGTTGAGAATGGCCAAAAGTTTTCTGGGATGAAGAGTCATGACTGTCACGTCTTTATGCAACGACTACTTCCTTTTGCATTTGCTGAACTTCTACCAGGAAATGTACACGAAGCAATTGCAGGCATTGGAGGGTTTTTTCGGGATCTTTGTACCCGTACTTTGTCAGAAGATGTTTTTGCACAACTTGATGCTAGTATTCCTATTTTGTTGTGCAACATGGAGAAAATATTTCCCCCAGCCTTTTTTGATGTTATGGAACATCTACCTATTCATCTACCTCACGAAGCAGAACTTGGGGGACCTGTGCAGTATCGATGGATGTACCCATTCGAGCGATTCATGGGACATTTGAAGCGGAAGGCTAAAAATCTAGCCAAAGTTGAAGGCTCAATAGTAGCAGGAAGTTTAACAGAAGAAACTTCTCACTTCACCGGGTACTATTTTGGCTCGAAGGTTCGCACACGGAAAAGGGCAGCACGGCGATATGATGATGGAGGTGTAGGCCGAACATATGCTAATGAAGGTGTCCCAGATATCTTTTCTTCAATCGGTCGATTATGTGGAAGAGTGAAGTCAGTTTGGTTTGCCAATGAAAAAGACCATCATAGTGCACAAACGTATATCCTCTTAAATTGCGAAGAAGTTAGTCCATTTGAGACGTAAGTGTATAAACATACATCTTATATATATGGCTAAATTATATATATGCTAGCTTTATACCAATTACAAATACTTATGTATGCAGAGAATTTGTTAGACAAGTCCGAGAAGTCATTGAAGTAATCTCAGACGATGAAATCAACAAGCGTAAAGATCAACATTTTGCCCCGTGGTTGAAGACGCAAGTACGTAAAATTTTAAATGATCTGATTAATTACTAACTTGGACAATTAACCTAATACATATTTTGATTACTTTGTAATTAAATTAATTAATGATATAGGTCGAGTATGGGGATACCGCATATCCACTCTGGTTCCATGAGTTAATAAAAGGCCCCATATCGAAGATAACGAGTGCACCCATGTATTGCACACGCGGATATATCTTTCATACATTCAAATACGGCAATCAAAGAGCTACTGCCAACTACGGGGTATGTGTGCGGGGCGAAATAGATTTTTATGGAGTGTTGCAAGACATAATTGAAGTTGAGTACCCTGGTTGCTTAGGTTTGAAATGCGTTCTGTTCAAATGCGACTGGTTCGATCCAACAGTTGATCGAGGCGTCCGTAAAAATAAATTTGGGGCAGTAGATGTCAACCAATCACGACGTTACAATAAGTATGAGCCATTTATCCTAGCATCACAAGCAGAACAAGTCAGCTTTGTTCCATATCCGCGAGTTCGTACCACCCGTATCTCATGGTTATCAGTTATAAAAGTTTCTCCGAGGGGTCGAATTGTGGGGGTTGATGAGGAACTACCAATGCAGCAAGATCATTGCTCTGATATGCCAGAACTAAATGAGAGCAATGAAGACATCCTTTTGATAGATCCTCAAAACAGGGAAGTTGAATATCTCCCAGACGATACAGAGGAAGAAGATGAGGAAGATGAGTTCGAAGAAAGTGATGAACCAGATGATCAAGAAACGGATGTGAACTACTCTTCGTCCGAAAATGAATCAGAGTGACCGCGCTAGCTAGTAATTATTGTGAATTTAATGTATTAATATAATATTGTGATCGAGTAGTTATTGTGAAATTTAAGTGATATGATTTCTATGAAATCCCTTAAACCCCAAACTAAATCCCATCTCCGATCTCCACTCATTTTCCGCCGTAGGTGCGGCGATTAATAAATTACGAGACATATATATGTGTTTATGTGTCATGTAATTTATTAATTTCCCCAACAACGGTGGGAAATGAGTGGTGATCGGAAATGGGATTTAGTTTGGGGTTTAAGGGATTTCAAAGAAATCGTCGCTAAATCGTCGCTAATTGTGATAGTCACAAAATCGATGCAAATTGGCGACGATTTGGCAACGACTTGAACTAATCGTGGCTAAATCGTCGCAAACACTAAAGGTTGCAAATTCGATGCCAATTTGCGACGATTTAGCGACGATTTGTCATAAACCCTAAACCCTAAACCCTTTGCCCTAAACCCTAAACCCTAACGTATTACCATCGCATTGTATTATGCATCTTTCAATGAAATTGATCGTGACTTTAGAGAATTGTCCGGAAATGAAAACTTGGTCAATCACAGTAATATCCACAAACTGAATCATTGTATTACTAATCTCTAACGTATACGCAAACGATATGTTTTACTTATTTTTCAATATCGATGAACTTATTGATAATTTCATGAATTTGGATTTACGGTAAACAAGTCAAGTTGTTTTTGAAACGTTGCAATCGACGTTACAATTCCGTACCTATACCCTAAACCCTAAAACCGATTTTACAACTATCCTCACTAATTCGATCCAAATTTGCGACGATTTGGCAACGAATATTGACAAATCGTGGCTAAATCGTCGCTAACTCCGAAGGTTGCAAATTCGATGCCAATTTGCGACGATTTAGCGACGATTTGTCATAAACCCTAAACCCTAAACCCTTTGCCCTAAACCCTAAACCCTAACGTATTACCATCGCATTGTATTATGCATCTTTCAATGAAATTGATCGTGACTTTAGAGAATTGTCCGGAAATGAAAACTTGGTCAATCACAGTAATATCCACAAACTGAATCATTGTATTACTAATCTCTAACGTATACGCAAACTATATGTTTTACTTATTTTTCAATATCGATGAACTTATTGATAATTTCATGAATTTGGATTTACGGTAAACAAGTCAAGTTGTTTTTGAAACGTTGCAATCGACGTTACAATTCCGTACCTATACCCTAAACCCTAAAACCGATTTTACAACTATCCTCACTAATTCGATCCAAATTTGCGACGATTTGGCAACGAATATTGACAAATCGTGGCTAAATCGTCGCTAACTCCGAAGGTTGCAAATTCGATGCTACTTTGCGACGACGTAAATTCGTTGTAATATTTCGTTGCAAATCCGTTGGTAATTTGTAAAAAATTTCTATAAATACCTTTCACACCTTCATTGCAAACTCAAAAAATAAATTCATATCCACTTTTCTTTAAGTTTTTATGTTGATCATTGTATACCTGCTTGTCTGATGCTCTGGCCAATAAATAATTCTGTAAGATCTTGTTTTCAAGTAAAAACTTGATTCCCAGAATTATTTGTTAGCCGGAACATCAGAAGCAGGTAAACAACTTTCAACTCCTAAACCCAAAATGACATTACGTTACAATTTCGTACCTAAACCCTAAATCCTAAAACCGATTTTTAAAGAAATCGTCACAAAATCGATCCAAATCCGCGACGATTTGGCAACGAATATTGACAAATCTTGGCTAAATCGTCGCAAACTCCGAATGTCACAAAATCGTTGCAAAATTAGCGACGAATTAGCTACGGTTAATTTGCCTCGATATAGCCACGATTCGTCGCGAAATCGTCGCTGATTAGCGACGATTTCGCGACGACAAGTAATCTTATATATACACGCGAATTCCTTGCCAATTCATTTGCAAACAAATTAAAAAAAAACTGCTTACAGCTTCTTTGCGAATTCTTTGCGAAAAAAGGTAAATATTTTTTTTTTATGTTTTTAATTAATTAGTATAGATAAAAATGAAATAATTTAGGTCGGTAGAAACGGAATCAAATTAGGAAAAATAGCAGACTGCCCGGATGTTTATAGATAGTAATGTTTTTTCATTTTTATGCAGATGGGCCAGCGTCGTGCACATTACGCTCAGTTTTTGAGAGATATTGGTGATTCTACGGGTCCCGGGTTGCCTCCGTCTTCTGAGGCTACAGAGACGGATTTCGTCCCTGTGACGCAACCTCCGCCGCCTCTACAACCACCTCAGATTCCGCAATCTGGAGGACATGCCCCGGCCCCGTATGCACACATGACGGTTCATGATTTGCTTGCACAGCCGGGGCGTCATAGGCTTAAAAGATTAGATCCGGATCATACTGACGGGTCGGAATGGTAATATATATAAATATTTATTTTTTACATTTATTATTACATATTTATATTTATTTCTAACAATTCAAAATTTTACAATTTTTTGTTTCAGGTTTGGAGTTGAATCCAAAGTTGGACGCACCGTTTCCGACATCATCAAGTCTTATTTTGTCGAGCCGCATACCAATTTTTCCCAGCTTCCTCAATACGTCAAGGACACATGGTTCAAGATGTTTGCGGTACGTATGGAAATTTTTTTTTTTTTCTCTTAATTATTTTAATTATATTTAAATATATATTTAATTTTACTTTATAAAATGTGTAATTATTTTTGTTTTTCGTGCAGCAAAAATATCATTGGGATATTTCTATTCATGAGGAGGTTAAAACTTTATTTCTCGAGAGGGTAAAGTTTCGTATCCAAGGCGTGGTTGGAGAGTGGAAGAAAGCATGGAAGAAAGATGGCGATGAAGCAAAGCCCCTCTACATGGATAAAGCCGTTTGGGACGGCTTGGTGCGGTATTGGCTGGAACCGAAGTCCATCATCATTGCTGAGAAGTGTTCGGCTTCCCGCAACACCGTTGATTCGGCCGGGCGACTCAAGGCTCTGCCTCATACAGCTGGGCAAACACCTTTTGCGGGTGTTCGTCTACAGATGGTAATTAAATTTATTTAAATTAATTTATTTAATTTACGTTGCCAATAACATAGTTTTTTTCTTTAGGCCGCCGAAGAAGGAGGTGTACTCCCTCCGTTGACCAGGGTTTTTGAGCGGACGCACCGGAAGAAGGATGGTTCCTTTGTTTCCGAGACTGCCGAGCACATCTTCAATGAGGTGACTTCCAGAGTCACCGATCGAGAGACACAACTCTCTCAACAGCTCTCTCCCGGTAGTTCGTCGGTCATGTCTGGAGGGTTGACCACACCCGATATTGACCGGATCTTCGAGCAGGTATATATATAGAATAGTTACTCTTTATTAATTTTTAGTTTTTGATTTTTTAAAAATTTCTAAATGAAAAATTTAAATATAGGTTGCTCCTAAGAGAAAGGGGAAGGTTGTCGGGATGGGATCTATTCGAGATGTCTCGGCTGCTTCTTCATATGCTCCGCGACGCCGATTGCCAGAAGATGATCCAGTCGTGTTACGTGCCACGATTACGAGTCTTCAGGAGCGGGTTGAGACCGAGGCTACTCGGTCTCAGGCATATCAGGCGAAGATTGCGAGTCTTCAGCAGCAGTTTCACCTGGATGCTACGCAGAATGACGAACTCTTCGACATCTTGGCAACAGGGAACCCAACAATGCAGGCTATGCTACGGGAAAAGCGAAGACTCCGAGCAGAGAGAGATGCAGCGGCAACGGCAGAGGCAGAGGCAGCGGCAGGCACATCCGGTTCGTCGAGACGTCCCGAAGACGATGTCAATCTCGACGATTACGATATAGTTATTTAGATTTAGGATTTCGAATTCTAATTTTGGTTTTTTTTTTTTTTTGTAACAGATTATTATATTTTCTTTTTAATAAAATTATATTATATAATATTTTTAAAATTTTTATTTTAAAATTTCGAAATTAATAAAATTTTAAAATTAATAATAATAAAAATCATATATAGAATAGTCGGTGATTCGATGGTAATCCGTTGCTAAAAAATCGTTATAAAATCGTGGCTATTTACAACGATTATACGACGATTTATTAGCAACGATATTGCGACGATTATTTAGCCACGATTTTAGGACGATTTGTTCGCAACGATGTTGCGACGATTATTTAGCCACGATTATACGACGATTTCTTTGCAACGAATTAATGACGATTATTTAGCCCCGATTTTACGACGATTTCTTTGCAACGAATTAACGACGATAATTTTTTCCATCGATTTTACAATGACATATTTTCCTTCGAAATAGCAACGATTTTACGACGTATTCATATTCGTCGTAATTTCAATGTAACATTTACGACGATTTTACGACGAACATTTAGCGACGATTTAGCGACGAAGTATTTTCCCTCGTACTTTTGCGACGAATTTACGACGATTTGTTGTTTGCGACGATCAGTTAACAACGATATCATTTTCGTCGCAAATTCGATGCAAACCCTCTTTTGCAACGATGTTACAACGATATCGTTCGTTGCAAATTGCCTGTTTTCTTGTAGTGAATGTGACATCTTAGAGAATCGATCTACTACTACAAAGATAGAGTCCTTCCCTGTTCTAGTCCTAGGTAGTCCTAATACGAAATCCATGGATATGTCAGTCCAAGGATGATTAGGTACATGGAGAAGGGTATACAAACCGTGTGGCATCACTTTAGACTTAGCCTGTTTGCACGTTGTGCACCTGTCACAGATTCTCTCAACGTCTCTCTTCATGTGGGGCCAATGGAAGTGATCTTGCATCACCTTCAGGGTCTTAGCAATCCCGAAATGTCCCATGAAACCTCCTCCATGTGCTTCCCTAACAAGCAAGTCTCGAACAGAACAGTTAGGTACACACAAGCGATTATCATAGAAGAGGAATCCCTCACTTCTTTAATAACGGCCAGCAGCAAACTTTTCACAATATTTAAACACTTCTTGAAAATCAGAATCAGAACCCAGAACTTCAGAATATACGTGTTTAAGCTGCTCAAAACCCAACAGTTTTGCATCTAGAGTAGATAGTAACACGCACCTTCGGGACAATGCATCAGCGACTACATTGTCCTTACATTTTTTGTACTTGATGACATATGGGAATGTCTCAATGAACTCGACCCACCTTGCGTGTCTCTTATTAAGCTTGTGTTGTCCTTTTAGATGCTTTAGAGACTCGTGGTCAGTGTGTATGACAAACTCCTTAGGCCACAGATAGTGCTGCCACGTCTGCAAAGCTCTCACTAGTGCATATAGCTCCTTGTCGTAAGTGGGATAGTCCAAGGTGGCTCCTCCACGCTTCTCACTAAAGAAGGCGATGGGTTTCTTATCCTGCATTAGGACAGCTCCAATTCCTACACCAGATGCATCGCACTCAATTTCAAAAGTTTTAAGAAAATCAGGAAGAGCTAAGAGAGGGGGGTGAGTAAGCTTCTCTTTTAAGGCCTGGGAGGCCTCTTCTTGTGCTTCTTCCCATCTAAAGCCAACGTCCTTCTTGATCACTTCCGTGAGAGGTGCAGCAAGAGTGCTGAAATCTCTAACAAACCGCCTATAGAACCCAGCGAGACCGTGGAAGCTCCGCACGTCACCTACTGTCCTTGGGCTAAGCCAATCTCTAATGGCCTTAATCTTCTCCTCGTCGACCTTAATCCCATCTGCACTTACAACAAAACCTAAAAAGACAAGGTTTTCCGTACACAATGTGCATTTCTTGAGGTTGGCGTAAAGCTTATCCTTTCTAAGCATGTTCAAGACAAATTGCACATGACTAATATGATCTTCTAGGTTCTTGCTGTATATAAGAATGTCATCAAAGTATACTACAACAAAGTGACCTATGTATGCTCTCAAGACGTGGTTCATTAACCTCATGAATGTACTAGGTGCATTTGTCAGCCCAAATGGCATCACTAACCATTCATATAAGCCATGTTTCGTTTGAAATGCAGTCTTCCACTCATCTCCTTCTTTCATCCTAATCTGATGATAGCCACTTTTTAAATCTATCTTAGAGAAAATTCAAGAACCATGCAATTCATCTAACATATCATCTAGCCTAGGAATGGGATGTCGGTACTTCACCGTAATGTTGTTGATTGCTCTACAGTCAACGCACATACACTAGCTGCTATCTTTCTTTGGCACGAGCAGAACCGGTACAGCACAAGAACTCATGCTCTCTCTGATTTGGCCTTTCTCCATGAGCTCATCGACTTGTTTTTGTAGCTCCTTCATCTCCACAGGATTGTTCCGGTATGCTAGACGGTTTGGTAGGGAAGCGCCAGGCACGAAGTCGATATGGTGCTCAATGCCTCTTATTGGAGGCAACCCCTTGGGATTGTCTTCAGGAAACACGTCCTCATATTCCTGCAATAATGATTTCATTCCACTCGGTAGCACCGGTGCGAGGTCAGTTAGGCTGCTAAGAACCTCTTTAAAAACAAATAGAAGTAACGGTTGCTTAGAAACGAAAGCTTGTTTGATCTCACCAGACGTTGCAAAGAAATTGGATCGTGGGGAAAAGGATCGATCGGTCGATGCTTGGATCGATCGATCGTTTGGCCTTCGGTTCGATCGAGAACCTTGGATCGATCGGTCAAGGGTGACATTGATCGGGCGATTTGTCTTCTGGTTTGATCGAGATTTTTTTTATCGATCGGTCGTGGAGGAGATCGGTCGATCGTTTTGTCATCTGGTGGTTTGTTTCGCTTCGATCGATCGGCTATGGGATTGATCGCCTATGGGATCGATCGATAGGTCCCTCAGTGCTTGAATTGATCGAGTTTTTTTCTTTGATTTTGAGCTGAAGTTGATCTTGATGAACTTCTCGGGGGGACAGGGGAACAAGCACGGTTTTCCTGCCATCAAACTCAAAAGGATAACGGTTAGTGAAACCATTATGCATTACCTTTCTATCAGATTGCAAAGGTCTTCCAAGAAGGATGTGTCCAGCCTTCATTGATAATACATCACAAAGGACTTCATCTTCATACTTTCCAATGGCCAGGGGAACGATCACTTGAGAGCTCACGGCCATTTCGCCTTCTTTGTTCAGCCATTGAAGCTTATAAGGTCTCAGATGCTTCCTCATGTTCAACCCAAGTTTCTTAACCATTGTCTCACTTGCTACGTTGGTGCCGCTTCCTCCATCGATGATAAGGCTACAGACCTTGCCTTGGACTAGGCACCTAGTGTGGAACAGGTTCTCTCTCTGTTCTTGCTGTAGTAGCTTGCACACTTAGATACCTCCTTGTAACAAATAACTGTCCTAGTGCAGGCTGCTCTTCACACTCCGATAAGTAGTCAATCTCTATCTCTCCTTCATCTTCTGCTTTGATCTCTCCGTTGTCTAACAGAACCATTACTCTCTTGTTAATGCACTCATTGGCGTAGTGGCCTCTCCCTTGGCACTTAAAACACTTAACATCTCGGTTTCGGGCCGTTGTAGCTTCTACTTTGCCCTTGCCTTTGTTGTCTTGGTTGATTAAGTACGGTCTCATCTCTGGCCTTGGAGTCACAACTTTCTTGTCGTCACGCTGGAACGTATTAGACTTGTCATCTCTTTGGTAACTTGGTCTAGCAACAACTGATCCACTTCCATAGCTAGGTCGAGAGGGACCTTTACGCTTGATTTGTTGTTCGATCAAGACGACTTTGGGGAGCATCTCTTCTATCTCTACATAGTGCTGCATCTCTAGACGGTCTTGTATCTCTCTGTTTAGACCACCCAGAAACTGTGACATAGATGCTTCTCTATCCTCTGAAATATCAGCACGGATCACAAGCGTTTCCATCTCTTGATAATAATCCTCTACGCTACGGCTCCCTTGAGATAGTTTTCTCAGCTTGCTGTGCAACTCTCGGTGATGGTGGCTTGGAACAAACCTCTTCTTCATGATCCTCTTCATCTCATTCCAAGTGCTCACTGGTTCTTCCCAATCACGTCTTCTAGAGGTGACTAGTTGATCCCACAAGTTGAGAGCGTAGTCACTGAAATCAATCGCAGCTACCTTTACTTTGTTGATCTCGGTATATTGTTGGCAATTAAAGACCAATTCAATCTTCTTTTCCCACTCCAAGTATGCATCAGGGTCACTTGTCCCCTTGAAATGTGGAATTCTGAGCCTGAGACCACCGAAGCTGTCTCTGCCTTCTCTGTCACGCATGTGCCTTCTCTGGCTACCTCGAGTTGATTCACTCTCTAACTTAGCATCCATCATATGTTCATCTGTTCCATATGAGCTAGCATTGCATCCATCATGAGCTTGTTGTTGCGCATGACACTAGCTTATGTTTCCTCCTTAGCCAGCTTGTCCTGCAAAAAGGAAAACAAGGATCATCAGTAACTAATTCTTGGCAAAAGGAAGAACAGAACAAAGCACACAAGTAAAAAAAAAGAAAGAACATGTTCTGTGATGAAGGTAAGAACTACTATGGTGAAGCTAAACACGTTTTCAGGCTTTAGCAAGGAGTGATAACTAAGTATCTTGGCTCAAACAACTCACTAGAAGCAATCCTAGAACAAAAATTTTCGATAGACCTAAGAACACAAAAAAAGGAAAGTTTGATATTCCCTCTTAAGAACCCTAGGCGCCGCGCAGAGCTTCTTCTATCTATGCTATTCCTTTTTTTTTCTTAACTAAACAGAATGAAACTAACAACTGAACAGATTGCTAAGGAATAACAAACGCATAAACAAGACTCAACTATAGAACTCGATGAACAGAATCGAAAAACTCAAGAAAAACAAAAACAGGCTCGAACAAGTATGGAACGAGCTTACCCAGATTCTTAGAGCGTTGCTCTGATACCACCTGGTGTGATTCTCCCAAGAATCGCCACTCTAGAGCTGGGTAGAAGGGGATAAACCTTGCAAGCACAAGTGCTTGAAGGGCTGTGAATTCGATGTGGTCACACAAAGGAGATGGAAATCCCTTGATTTACCTTTGTTCTCTCTAGATATTACACACTAAAGAAGAACAAGAAGCTGGATATTACACACCAGCAAAGGAAGAAGAGAAGAGTCTCGACAACCTTAAGAGAAAAAGGAGGTTGCGCCTGTTTTGATTAAAAGATACGTTAATTCTTTTGTGTCGACAATACAAGAGCTTATAAAGCCAATATGTCGACACAAGAAAGGGAAAAATGAAAGAAAAGTAAAAATAAAAGAAAAGGGAAAAACACTTAAAACATAAAAGAAAATGAAAAATGGCCATGCTGGTCGAATTGGTGCATCTGGGCCTCGGTGTGGCTAGTGAACTAAAGTGTGGTGATATATCTTTGCCTCATTAAAAACCTATCTTTGTAAAACCGAAGTGGGACAAAAACAAAGATAGGGAAAAAGAGTACAAAGATAGACTACAAGCTCACTAGCCCTCTTGTACTTGGATTAGGACGAGTATTGGAGTTGATTCGTTGCTTTCTTGGTTTAGGTAGCTTGGTTGCTTCTGAATGTGGTTAAGAATGCCAGCAACAGCTTCCTTGATCTCCTTAGCCCTTGCTCGTGTCATTGGACCAGTTGGGATGGTCTTAGGCTCCTCGGCTACAAGATCCTCAGCTGCAAGCTCTTCTTGTGTTGATTCAAGTTCCTCAGCTACGAGCTCTTCCTGTGTTGGTCCAATGCTGTCCATGATCACATCAAATGTAAATATGGATCTAAACTCGACGAATTGGATTGGTATTTGATGAATCAAGTTGTTTTACAAGTAGTATATTTTTTGATAGAAGAGTCCATCTCTTAAACATAGGCCGCGACGTCCTTTTATAATTGCCCTTGAGCTGAACCACTCCCGGGTATCACGTCGCCACGTGCACCCCGAATCCAGGAGCTGTTGTTGACCTCACCCTTGCAGGTCATAGATCGTTGAGATCCGGCCTCGCGAGCGCGAGATATCCGTGGGTGGATATATTGGGCCGCGCCCATACGTTTAAAGAACATGTTGTTATCGGGCCCTTAATGGGCTAGATCTCACAGGTCGAGATCTGACACCAACATAAACTCTCTGGTTGGACAATTATTTGTTCATGATGGCATCCTGTTGATTACCGATTGCATCAGTTCTTCGTAGGGGAAGAAAACCTGAAATATTCGGCGTTCCACCACACATCCAGTAATAATTCCGTCTAGACTCCAATTACGAGGCAAAGTCGCTCCAATTAAACGGATATTCTGACGACGAGGAAATAGGGAGCATCCCATGAGAAATTGATTGACATGAAACGCTTGGTTGCAAACCTCAACCGGTAACAAGACTGAATCAACATCGATCCCAAGACTGATGTCGATTTCATCATAGCAAGACACTATTCTGGTTATGGAGATGGAAAATTCTTGCGAAAAACTATCAGAAAACCGCTTCTCACTAGCATCGATGTCGGAAAAAACCGTTCCAAAGCAGAAAGGTTTAGATCGGAAAAATAAATGTAAAATCGCACAAACAAGAGAGAGGGGCGACATGAGAACTTGGTCAATTTATTTATTTTTTAATTACAATAATTTTAATTATTATTTTAATTAATAAAATACAAAAATACAAAAAAAAATCTTCTAAGCTGCTTCTTCTCCGACGATACTCGAATCATTGGCGGCGACCCCGACCCTCTCCTCAAATGCCTTCGTTGCTGCGACCGGTGTTAGTTCCAGTTCAATCTTGAATAGATCGGCGAGCTCTGTCAATCTCCGATTGACACCGGCCAAAATACAAATTCGTAGCAGGAAGATAGACCCGGTGAAGAGAAATTAAAAGATCCCTAACCTATGTTCTGGTTGCCGGAAGAAGGTTATAATCTTTAAGTGAAGAAGTCCGATTCTTCAGGACATTGCGAAATTATGTAGGAGAAGGAATAAAAGATTCTATCTTCTATCTTTTTTGCTGTCTTCTATTTTTTTTTGTTTTTGCTAAATGTCTTCTTCTATCTTCCGCCATTGATTGCGCTTTTTGATTGGAGTGCAAAGATTCCACATTCCTTCTTCTTCCCCGCACGTCCTCTCCTTTCTCTGCTCTTCTTCTTCTATCTCAAAGCTACTATTTTCTCTTTACTTCTCATGGTGTGTTCGTGTTTCTTTCCCCAGTTTCACAAACTCTACTCATTTTCTCGAACCTCTCTGTCTATTTTAGGAATGTTGTCGTGGGTATAGATTTCATTCCTAAAATTTATTTTGTGTTCATTTCGGTAATGGCGGTCAATGGGTATTCGAGTAGATTGCATCTCTTTTGAAATCGAGTAGATTGCATTTCTTTTGAAATCGAGTAGATTGCATCGCGGGTATTCGATGAATGTGATTTCTGGAATTGCGTGTAAGGAATATTTCCTTTTCCTATTATATGGTCTTATAGTCATCCATTTTCTATTGGAATATTGCTATTCCTTAATATATTTGGTGACCAATTAAATTGGAAATAATGGAGTTAATTCCTAATCAATCTCTACTTTGATGGACGGTTGAGATTAATTCTAAGGAAACCCTAATGAGGAATTAGGTCCTCTCTCCACCTATAAATATATGCCTTTAGTCCATCATAAAGGCATCCCAAAAACACAACACCTAAAGTTAGGCAAGGGGAGAGAAACCTAAACTCCTATCTCAGAGATCAGGTTCTACGTCTTCCATTCAGGATACCGTTCAGGAAGACCTAACTGCAACAATGAATGGAGGTACTCCGCTAACCCTCCTTATGATTCTATTATGTGATTAACCTAGATGTTTGAAGATCTTAGGGTTCATGTAAAATTATGCTTACATGTGGTTTCAGAGCTTAGGTTATGAACATCTGTTTAATCCATTAAATATAATAGATCTATGACATGAATAATTGAAACTAAGAAATATGTAAATTAGGGTTTTGTAGATCTAAATCTATGTTTAAATTTTCGTACGTGCATAATTTGTGTATCTGTGAATTATAGATATTATCACAGATAAGAATCTGTGCAAATTTCGGGTTCCTGCGAATTATGTTTTATTTTCGCAGATTCTGAATCGTGCATAATCTGTGCGAAATTAATCGTTATGTTGATCTGTGCAAAATCGTTATGTACATAATCCGTGCAAAAACGATCTGTACACAATCTACAAAATCGTTCTGTGCATTATCAGTACAGAAGCGATTTATGCCTAAACCAGCAAATTGTTCTATGCATAATCCGTGCAGAAACAATTTGTATAATTTTACAGAAACGAATTATGCACGATTTTTTGGCAGAACATTGGTTTCATATAATGTGCAAATTAGGGTTCAGATATCACCACAGTGACTTTATCCTATAATGATTTGCGAATGAAAAACCATTGTTTAAGTAAGTTTTGATATGTTTATGTAGTAATTAGTTACCCACAGGCAGACTATGAACATAACATATGATTAACAACTTATAAGAGTGTTTGTATATGTGTAGACCAAGGATATACACAGAAAACTTAGTCTAAATAATTCAATACATTGCTCAATAAAGTTTCCTGAATCCATGACTTTTCATGAGATTATGGTGATTTCCCACAGGAACACTATAATTTCTTGTCATGTGCATTCTATTTCTTTGTGTTGATTATGTTTTGAAGCTTAAATTAGCACTTGTTGTATCTATAAATTGGAGCATTTTTTCCTGCTAATTTGTCATCCATGGTTTTTGATGTTCCAATCCTCACTGGAACCAACTTCTCATAATGGAAAGAGAAAGTTGAGTTCACATTAGGAGTACTAGACTTGGATTTGGAACTTCGTAAAGATGAGCCAAACCCACTTACTGACAATAGTACTGAGGAATAAAATGTTCTCCATAAAGCGTGGGAGAAAGCGAACGAATTGAGCATCATATTCTTAAGGGTTGACAATAGTTAGCAATTTCAAAACTTTCCTTCTGACAGCTGAAAAGGCTTTAGGACTATCTAAACTCTATAGAAGAACAGTTTAAAACTGCAGTCAAATCCCTTATTGGGAAACTTATGGCAGATCTTACAATAATAAAAGATAATGGCACATAGTATATGCATGAACATTGCATTAGAATGACTAGTCTAGCGCCTAAGCTAAATAATTTAGGAATGAGTGGGACAATTATTTTCTTGTTCAATTTTCCTTAATTCACTATCTCCTCAATAAAGACCATTCCAAAATTCATTACAACGTCATTAATGAAAAGTGGATGTTGGATGAATTGGCTAACAAATGGGTACAAGAGGAAGCTAATTGAGCTTAAGCGTCTAGATATTATAGTTCCCCATTATGTCCAAGGAGTTGGACCTAAAGCTGGGAAAAGGCATCAAATGAGCCATAAAAGAGCACCACCCATAATTAATGATTACAATCAAGATAATGAGAAGAAAAAAAGGCAAAGAAAGATGACCGATGCAATTTTGCAAAAAGGTTGGGCACTTTCAGAAAGATTGCCCTAAAAGAAAAGAATGATTCATAAATAAAGGTGACCTTGTGAGTTACATGAAGTTTTTCTAAATCTACTCTTACTTATGTTTCTTCTAAAATTGTGTTGGATTGACATTGGTGCTTCTACACATGTCTCATGTTTCATGCATAAATTTCTTATCAGTAACAACTCAAGTGAAACTACTTATATAAGGGAAATCGAGACAATTAATGCACCAGTTGAATTATTGGTACTTATTATCTCATTATGGATAGTGGATTTTGTTTGGATTTATTTCAGACTCTTTATGTTCCATCTATTTCCCGTAATTTAGTTTCAGTAAGCAAACTTGATTTGGCTGGTTATAAATCTACTTAATGAGATGGTTGTTTCAATTAATTTCTGAACTCTAATTGAATTGGTTCTGGAATATTAGTTGATGGTCTTTATATGCTAAATCTGGCTGATCAACCTTTTGAAACACATCTCTGCAAGATAAACGTGGACTTAAGCGTAAAACATGTGCAAATGACTCGTATTTCTTGTGGCATAAAAAGCTGGGACACATTTCCAGTGAAAGAATCAAAAGATTGGTAAAAGATGGAGTCATTCCGAATCTAGATTTTACCAATAGTAAAGAGTGTGAAGATTGTATTAAGGGAAAGCAAACTAAACACACTAAGAGAGGAGTCACAAGAAGTACACAACTTCTTGAAATCATACATACAGATATTTGTGGACCTTTTGACGTTCCAAGTTTTGGAGGCGAAAAGTACTTCATTAGCGTTATCGATGATTATTCACATTATTGTTATCTCTATCTATTGCATGAAAAGTCTCAATATGTGGATACTGTACAAGTGTTCATTACTGAAGTAGAGAGACAATTAGATAGAAAAGTGAAAATCATTAGGTCAGATAGAGGTGGTGAATTTTATGGCAGATATGATGAAACAGGACAACATCCTGGACCTTTTGCCAGACTTCTCCAAAAATTAGGAATCGTTGCACAATACACAACGCCTGGTTCTCCATGGCAGAATGGTGTAGCTGAAAGGCGTAACCGTACTTATATGGGAATGTTTAGATCCATGATGAGTCATGCTAACTTAACTATATCCTTGTGGATGGATGCATTACGTATTGCATTCTATATCTTGAACATTGTTCCTAGCAAATCAGTTCTAAACACTCATTTTGAACTGTGAAAAGGCTAGAAACTTAGTCTGTCACACCTTTGAATTTGGGGATGTCCAGCTGAAGCAAGAATATATAACCCACATGAAATGATATTAGACTTCAGAACAGTTAGTGGTTTCTTTATTGAATACCCTAAGAAGTCTAAAGGATATAGATTTTACTGTCCAAACCATAGTACGAGAATAGTAGAAACCAGTAATGCCAGATTTTATGAGAATGGCGAGATTAGTGGGAGTGATAAAGTTCAAAATGTAGTCATTTAGGAAATTAAGGTTAATATCCCATTACCCTTAGTTCCGAATGTTGGTAATCCTCCCGTTGTTGAACCGTTAGAAATGAGGAGAACCCAGTGAATGATCACACACTCCATGATGAAAACATCGCCAATAATGATCATGTAGAGGAACCAGCATTAAGAAGATCAACTCGTCCGAGAAGATCTGCTATTTCCGATGACTATATGCTTTACCAAGTAGAATATGGGGAATTGGATATTAAAGATCCGGTTTCTTTTTCACAAGCCATGAAAGATATTAATTCTGATAAATGGATTGATGCTAGTAGAGATGAAATAGAATCGATGGCTAAGAATGAAGTTTGTGACGTTTTTCCATTGCCTAAATTACACAAAGCAGTTGGATGTAAGTGGATCTTTAAGACCAAGCTCGACTTCTAGACACATGTGATTAAAAGTCTCACTATAATGGTAATGTTGAACGATATAAGGCCAGACTTGTAGCTAAAGGTTTTAATCAGAAAGAAGGCATCAATTATAGTGAGACTTTTTTTCACATGTGTCTAGAAAAGACTCTCTCAGAATTATCATGGCATTAGTAGCTCAATATGATCTTGAGTTACATAAAATGGATGTGAAAACTAGCCTTTCTTGATGGAGACTTAGAAAATAAAGTCTATATGTGTCGACATGAAAGCTTCATAATCGAAGTTTAGGGAGACATAATTTGCAAATCAAAGAAAATATGGATTGAAACAATCTTCGAGGTGATGGTATCTAAAGTTTGATGAAACCATAACGAAATTCGGTTTCAAAGAAAACATTATAGATCATTGTATGTACCTCATGATCAGTGGGAGTAAGTTCATGTATCTAGTATTGTATGTTAATGATATCTTAGTGACTAATAATAATATTGGTTTAATACTAAGACTAAGAGTATCTTTCCAAGATTTTAAATTAAAGATATGAGTGAGACATCCTATGTGATAAAAGAATATGAATATTCTATGATAGATCGCATGGAATTTCAAGATAGTCTCAGAAAACATATATTATTAAAGTTCTTGGGAGAATTGATATGATGATGTGTTCTTCAAGTATGTGTAAGCTGCAAATAAGGTTTTGAGATACCTAAAAGAAACAAGTGAATATATATGCTCACAAACTGAAAATCAACACATCCACAGATAGTTGGATTTTCTAACTCAGATTTTAGTGGATATCATAGATGTAGGCACTACACTCTTGACTATGTATCTCATCAACAGAGATGTCATATTATAGAAGAGATTACAGTTGTAGTTGCTTTATACATCCACTAAGGAGGTTGAGTACGTATGTGGAAATTTTATGAGGCTTCAATTACGAAAAAATATTTGCATAAATGTCATTGAGTTTGAGACGTTGAGTCTCGACTCTTAATGAGACAATGAAAGCTGCAAATCTTTTCTTTACGTAAGACATGATATCTAAAGGATCCAATTATATGGACATTAAGCTTAATATATGTCACTAAAAGCAAGATGTTAAAAGAGAAAAGTTTGTCATTGTATAAATAGGCGTTAATGTTATGGTTGCAGACATATTTACGAAAGCTTTACCTCCTAAGACTTTTATGAAGCATGCTGAAAGTATGGGTCTTGAGGATAGCTCTTAATTACGTTGTCTGTTTATGTTTAGCCTATATTTGACATTTATTTGAGCTCTTTTATGACTTTTACATCTTCTATATATTCTTTATCCAATGTGCACACACATTATTGTTGTTGGATTTTATGATAACAGAATGAGTCTTTATTTTAAGACATAAAAGGGACCATTACGATAACTCCTACTTATGTTTATGGTCTAGCTATGAAGGTAGTCAGTGCAGTAGTACATGGAAGGGATCATGTTGCAGAATGATGTGCGACCGCCATGACTCCCATTGATTACTTGATTAGCCAAGACACTTATGATGACCAAATGAAAAATAAGAGTATAGCATATTATGCCGGCCTTATGATTCCTAAGAGAAAACATTAATGGATTTTACTAACGACCAAGTGGGAGAATGTAAGGAATATTTCCTTTTCCTATTATGTGGTCTTATAGTCATCAGTTTTCTATTGGAATATTGCTATTCCTTAATATATTTGGTGACCAATTAAATTGGAAATAATGGAGTTAATTCCTAATCAATCTCTACTTTGATGGACGGTTGAGATTAATTCTAAGGAAACCTTAATGAGGAATTAGGTCCTCTCTCCACCTATAAATATATGCCTTTAGTCCATCATAAAGGCATCCCAAAAACACAACACCTAAAGTTAGGCAAGGGGAGAGAAACCTAAACTCCTATCTCAGAGATCAGGTTCTACGTCTTCCATTCATGATACCGTTCAGGAAGACCTAACTGCAACAATGAATGGAGGTACTCCGCTAACCCTCTTTATGATTCTATTATGTGATTAACCTAGATGTTTGAAGATCTTAGGTTCATGTAAAATTATGCTTACATTGCGTTTTGCAAGTTTTGGATTTTCTTGGGATTTAGGTGAGATTGTTTTCTGCTGAATGTGCTCTTGATTTTGCATTTGCGGAATTTTGGGCTTTTGTCATGCAGTGATATTTGTCTTCTTTGAAGTTTTCATTTTTTTTTGTTTTTACGTTTGAGAGCTTGTTTTGGAAACTTATTGTAAGTTTTGATTCATTATCGTGAACTAATTTACGTTTCAGAGTTTGGGCTTTTGTTTTTACGTTTCATGACTAATAATCGTGAACTAATTTATGTAATAATCGTGTTCGGAGATTTGATTCATTAAATTTGCTACTCTGGATTCTCAATGATCTATTTTTTATGTAAGTTTTGTGATCTCGCATCTCTTTTCTTTTGAATGCTGAATTTCGTTGAATGATGATTGCCTAATTTCGTTTAGTTTCTGTGAATGATGAATGCTGAATTTCTGTGAATTGATATTTTCTTTTGCAGCATGGATTTTGAATCTCAGCAAATGGTATCAATTCTCAATGCCCAAAGTGAGTTTATAGATTTGAATGAGGAAGACGCTCAAGTTGAGATGAATGAGAAAGAAACAGAAGTCGAAGCACCAGAACAGAGTGAAACACAAGCAACTGAATCAACTCGAGCTCCACGGAAGAGACGTAAAACTTCTCTTGTTTGGGATGATTTTGTATCAGCTGGGTTAGGAAATTATGGCAAAGGAAGGGTCAAGTGCAAACATTGTGGTACACATCTAGTTATCAACAGCAAAACACAAGCAAGCTATGGAACACATCACTTGATTAAACACTTGGAGACGTGTTCAAAGGTGCCTAAGAAAGGAGCTAGACCTGCATATGATCATAAGGTAGATCGTGAAATGGTTAGCGAGATTATCATCTATCATGATCTACCATTTCGTTATGTTGAATATGATAAAGTTAGAGCGAGGGACAAATATTTGAATCCAGATTGCCAACCAATCTGTAGACAAATATCTGCAGCTGTTGTTTTCAGGAGGTTTGAGATAGAAAAAGAAAAGTTGAAAGTGAGACTTGCAAAGCATAGTGGTAGAGTGTGTTTCACATCGGATTTATGGACTTCTCGCCCCACTACCACAGGTTATATCTGCTTAACTGCTCACTTTATTGATGATAGCTGGAACTTGAACAGTAAGATTCTAGCATTTTTTGAACTGAAGTCTCCACACACAGGTGAAGCCATTGCTACTAGGATTCTTGATTGTCTAAAAGAATGGGATTTAGAGAAGAAGGTATTTTCTAAGACTCTAGATATTTGCAATGACGATGTTAGGAAGACAGCGAGTAGTTCAGGAGTAGGAGGTTCAAGATCAGGAGATTCAAATGTGCCATGAAACGATGGTATTTTTTGGCCTATTAGTTTACTTGATTAATTTTTAGGTTTGTAATTTGACTAATTTCTATTATTGTTTTTCTTATCAGGAAATTAAGAGGAGATATTCATCAGACTTATATTTATTATTTTTGGATTTTAATTGTTTAGTTTACGTATAATCACTACGCTTTAAGAATCGAGACTTATATCTATTATCTTTGGATTTTAATGTTTTAGTTTGATTTTTTTTTATACTATTATTATGACTTATGACTTATAAACGTTTAATGTATAAGTCATGTGTTAAACAATATAATTAAAACATTATTTACAACAAAAATATTTATAAATGTATAATGAAAAACACACATATATTTATAAATAGGTTTAAATGAGTCTAAATGGGTTTAAATAGGTTTAAATGGGTAAAAACAATTTAAATGGGTCTAAACAGGTAACCCTATTAGACTCAAAAATTAAATGGGTTTAAACGGGTATGGGTCTAAACGGGTATGGGTCTAAATGGGGTGGGTTTACCCATATTAACATCCCTAGTCTATTTAGGTTTACATGACTCTTTGATTCTTTCTTTTCTTTTTGTTTTCCGGGAGAAAAACTGGGTTTCTTGTGTTTTTATCTGTTTAAATTGGTTCGTTTCTTGAAGCTTTTGAAGTCATGTAGAAAATATGTTCGATGATATTATTCTTAGTGACGATAAGCGTTTCAGGTTTTTCCGACTTTTAGGCTCTTTTAGAGCTCAAGAAAGGCATAGAGAAAAACCCTTATGGCTCTGTTTGAATTGGTTCGTTTCTTACTTCTTGGGATGCAAAGGCTTTATCCTGTGATATGTGTCCGCTAAATTGGACGGAGTTTCTTGTAATAGCGGAGATGTTACTTCCATGTATTTGAACGGTTTAGGTCTGCATGGAAATTTCAGTTTCCTTGTCATTGTTAGTCTTCAAATGCTTCAGAACTTGTCGATTTTGAATAATCAGTTTGCTGGAATTCTCTCCAAGATTGGTTCTTACAAGTCTTTAAAGTATTTGGATGTATCTAGGAACATGTTTTATGGCTCATTACCTTCTAGAATTGAGAATTTGAGGAATTTGGAGTTTGTGAATCTCTCTAGCAACAACGACTTAGGAGTGATTCCTTCTGGTTTTGGGAGTCCTGACAAGTTGAATTACCTTGATTTGCAAGGAAATAGTTTCTCAGGGGAAGTGATGAGGTTGTTTTCCCAGCTAAATAGTGTGGATTATGTAGACATAAGCAAGAACAACTTCTCGGGTTCGCTTGATCTGGGTCTCACAAAGTCAAGCTTTGTTTCCTCAATTCGGCATTTGAACGTGAGTGGAAACTGTCGATGCGGAATCGCACACCTAATTTTTTGTATGATTTTGGGAGAAAGATTTAATGGGCTAGTTTCTATCTTTGAATCAAATGTAAATATGGATATAAACTCGACGAATTGGATAGGTATTTGATGAATCAAGTTGTTTACAAGCAGAGAAATCCCAGAGATATTTTACAAGTAGTATATTTTTTGCTACAAGAGTCCATCTCTTAAACCTAAGCTGCGACGTCCTTTTATAATCGCCCTCGAGCTGAACCACTCCCGGATATCACGTCGCCATGTGCACCCCGAATCCAGGAGTTGTTGTTGACCTCATCCTTGCAGGTCGTAGATCGTTGAGATCCGGCTTCGAGAGCGCGAGATATCTGTGGGTGGATATATTGGGCCGCACCCATACGTTTAAAGAATATGTTGTTATCGGGCCCTTAATGGGCTAGATCTCGCATGTCGAGATCTGACACAAACAATTGCCCCCCAGCCCATTAGGTTCGAAGTTATCTTAATGGGTGGTAAAAGATCCGCCCGACGTCACATCCGTGCCGAAGATCTTGATTTTACCGAGATCTTTGGATCAGACGGTCGAGATTCGGGGAGAGGAACATGTTCTGTGATTCCCAGTAAAGGTGATCATTATGTTTTTGAGATTGGACGGTTAATATTCAAGAAGATGAAAGATCTCCGCGATCTCAATGGCTAGGGTTAGTTCCTCTATAAACTAACCTCTGTGCTTTTCCAATAAACCACGATCGTCAGCCCGAGTAAGGTAACTTCTCAGCTTCCCTCTTGCTTTTATTTTGTAATTTTCTGAGTCTCGGTAAAAAGAAACTCTTTTGATTTCGATTACTCGGCCCTGGGTCCGCGATAATTTAGCGATTAACTGCCTTTTAGCTCCGGTCGTTTCTGTTTTGCCGATAAGGGTTTTTTTCTTTTCTATTTCTTCGGGTTTGTCGGAAACAAAATTTTTGTATTCCGGTAACTGCTCGTTAAATTCCGATGGCTGACCCAACGAAATACACCCCGGGGCATCCGGATGGGCTTTTTGGCCCGCACTGGAAGTCGGTGACGACACAGCAGAGTGTCGCTAACCTTAGGCAAGTCTATGGCGTCGCGGAGGACGTCGAGCTCGCCGTTCCATAGGCCTTCGAGACACCCGAGCAGTGCAGACTGGGATTTTGCTGCACATATGTGACGTTGTTCGAGAAGTACGGGCTCTCTTTTCCCATTCATCCTTTCCTGCTCGAGCTTCTCGCGGAGATCCGTCTATGTTTCTCGCAGATGATGCCGAACTTCGTTCGGCACGTCACTGCTCTTACCGTCCGAGCTCGCGAGGAAGGGATTTCTCTCCGTGTGAGGGATGTGCTTCATTTTTGCTCGGTGAAGCATAATCCCGGGTTCCCGGGGACGTTCTATTTGTCTCCGAGGAATAATCGAAAGGTTATCAATGGGATTTCGGGCAAAGACGACTAGCCGGACAAGACAATCTTTCTTCGGATCAATACGGCCTCGATAGGGGACTTCAAAATATCTAGACTTCCGAGGCAGTGGGCAGTTGCAGTTGGTCAGAGATGGGCTTATGAGCTCGCTGCCTTATTTTAGATTACGGATTAGTGTTTGCCTTTATCCGTATACTGACTCCTTCTTCGTGTTTTGCAGTTACTCCGAAGAAGTCGCCTTATACTGATGAGTTTATAATCTTTGTTACAGCGCTGCGACGTGAAGGGGCCGATTGGGATTCGTTCACGAGGCGTAGGATCGACCAGGCTCTCGCACTAGGTCGTCCACATGCTCGTGCTATCGGACCGTCTCGACAGCCTCCACCACTACGAAGTAAGTACATTTTGCTTTTGTTTCCGTAGTGCGAGGACAACTTCGCCGAGTTCGGGTTCGAGGTAATTCTAACGACGTGTATTGTTTGTAGTTGAACCAGCTCCGACATCGGTTATCCAACATACTCTGGACACCAGTTCATCAACCAGCACCTCGCAACCGTTAATCATGTCAAGGAGAGCGAGTTACCGTAACCGAGCCCACCCGGTTCTAAGCACTAGCGCTAGCCGGGTCCGTTCTGGCGACATCGCTTCCACGGTTAGCGACGCTTTGAATGCGCCGGTTCAGACAGAGGCGTCGAGCCGCCCCGCAGTCGTGGCGTTATTTGAGTTGGACGAAATCGGTAGCCGCAACCCCGTTCAAGCGGCTGTGGAGAATGTGGAGGATCCTGCTAAGGATCCCATTCCCGTTAGTTCGAAGTCGAACGGGTCTAGTGCCGCTACTTCCTCTCGTCACCTGGAGACCCCATATCCTTTATTGACCTCACACCCCTCCGGGACATCGTGTGAGAATGCGAAACGGGCCATAAGCGAGCAGGCTGGGTCTCGTGGTTCGGAGGGTCGCCACGGGTCTGACTCGGTTAATGGTTCGTCCACGAACATGCCTTTTCACTAGGAGTTTAAGCACACCAAGGATTTCCCTGTTACTGAAGGCCCGTAGGGGTTGGCGATGCTGTTCCATCATCGTAAGGCCGCTGGATGTCAGCTCCCTTCGCTGAGGAATATGTCTGAGAGGGAGGCCTACTTGGACATGTGCGTCGCTAACGAGAAGGTATGTCTCTTATAGTTTCTCTTTTACTTAGAAATTTTTTGGGTTTTCTAATTGACTTCGATTTTGACTTTGTTCAGGCCTTGGCGACTCAGAACAGAGTGATTGCTTTGTTCGAGCAGCGGGTTAGAGACGCTCCTCTGCCCGAAGAGGTCATCGCGGGATTAAACGCTGAAGTGCAGGCTCTAAGGGCTCAAGAAGCTCAGAGGGTCGCCGAGCTGGCCAAAATCTTGGTCCTTGAGGCTCGGAATGTCGACCTCGAGGCAACTTCGGAATCGCTGTCTTAGAAGTTCCAGGCGACGGAGAATCATTTCGCGGCACTTCGGTCCGAGAGTCGGTATGCGCTGGAGCAGGCAGCTCGGCTGGCTCGGGAGAATCTGGAGCTGGTCGCGGCTCGAGACAAGGAGGTTCGTCAGACAGCTCGAGTGGCTAAGCGGGAGTTATCTGCGAAGTACGTGGAAGTTCTCGAAGGGATCACGAATAAGTGGGCCCTGAAGAAGGCGGAGACCGACACCGAAATATACCTGCAGGAGGTGATCGCCAACCTTGATCTCTTGGGCGAGCTGGAGAGGGGGGATACCACCATGGAGGTCGTGATCCCCAAGGTTGTTCAGGAGAAGGGGAATTCGAGGAGGTGTTCAAGGCGGCTCAGGTGTCCGACTTCTCTCTCGGGAAGCTTAGTCTTCCCGCTGTCTCGGAGGATTCAGTTGCCTTGATGGAGGTCGACCCCGTGTCTCAGGCTCCGGTGGGCGTTGACCAGTTTGGAACCAACGTCGAGGTGACAGAGAGTTCGGCGGCAAGGCTAGCTGCTGAAGAGGTTGCGGCGGATGACTTCGTTGCCGACTAAGGGGGGAACCGTAGCGATGTCCCGTTTTAGCCTAATCTCTTTTATTTTATTCTGAAACCTGAATACATTGCCTTAGTCGGGAGGTTTTAATCCGGCATTATGTTGGTTTCGAAGTTTTTTTGCTTTAATAAAAGGCTCAGTGTTTTTTGTTTATCGAGCTCGATGCCCTAACATGGGGCTTTACTCCGCCTGAAAATGCTAAGTCTTTTGACTTAGCAATTTTTTGGTTTTTGAAACTTAAGTTTCATCGTACTTCGATTTGTTTGACGAAGTGTATGTACTTCGCCGAGTTCGTGTTCGGGGTTCGAACGGCCTTAGAATCGTTTAGATGTTATTGTTCACGAATTATTGACGAGGTCGAAGCTCGTTATTTTGGAGTAAGGTCGTATCGACATGATCTTTTGACCGCATTTGTTTGAACTTCTCCGAGAGGGGGCGATCCGTTGGACTTCAAAACGTTTTTAAGTCGAAGCTTTGCTTTGTGGTCCAGCTCGCGGATCGTTCAGTTTCTCGTGTTAGTTAGGATTAACCGGTTAGTGATGCGAGATCGCAAGATTTTGGCGATACGAGAGCTAATAAATATGTTTGTTCGGGGAAATGTACGAAACGTATATCGTCGAGTTTCATCATTTATCGAGAAGTAGTACATCATTTGGAGCGAGCTCGAGGCGAGGTCTGAGCGAACTTTGACATACAGAAAACAAGATAGATGGTAATATGGTGGCTGCACTCGCGGGTCGAGCTGCGTACGTACCCTGTCAAGGGATCAAGCCTTTACGTAGTTCGATTATTAAACGTACTCAGTCGTGGTATCGTTTTATGTTCATGGAATTACGTGGTATTTTTCTGGTACGTCGTTTTTTGTCTTCGCGAGCTTGTAGACGCCGTTGCGGACTACTTCGATGATGCGGTAGGGACCTTCCCAGTTGGTCCCTAGTTTTCCGGCACCTCACTCTTTAGTGTTTTCGTATACTTTTCGTAAGACCATGTCGCCTACCTCGAAACTCCTGTGTTTAAAGTTGGAGTTGTAGTAGCGAGCGGTGGCTTGTTGGTAATTTTGGATTCTGATCAATGCTTGGTCTTGACGTTCGTCGATGAAGTCGAACTGATTTGTAACATTTCTTCATTGAGTTCGCTGTTGGCAGGACATAATGTACGCATGGGGCTCGGTACCGAGACTTCGGCTGGGACTATTGCCTCCATCCTGTATGCTAGCGAAAACGGCGTTTCATTCGTAGCTCGATGTGGGGTAGTGCTATAGGCCAAGAGGACCCCGGGGAGTTCGTCTGCCCATCTTTGCTTCTTATAATTAAGTCTCTTTTTGAGGAATTATCTTGTTCGCGGCTTTGGCGTGACCGTTTCCCAGAGGGTACCGCGGAGTAGAAGTGGTCTGGCGTATTTTCCACTTAGTGCAGAAAGCTCTGAAGCTTCGCGATATAAACAAGGACCCATTGTCGGTTACGATTTCGTACGGAATCCCGTGTCGGCATACGATGTTTTTCTAGATGAAGTATTTCACTTCGACATGCGTAATCTGTTGGAAAGCTCCTGCTTCGACCCATTTGGTGAAGTAGTCGGTGAGGACTAGTAGGAAACTGAGTTTCTTCTGTCCGGACTCTACTAGTGGTCCGACTATGTCCATGAACCAACGCATAAACGAATACGTGGCCGAGACCGAGGAGAGCTTTTTCGTCGGTTGGTGGATGCTTGGGGCAGGTCTCTGGCATTTGTCGTATTTTTTGGAGAAGTTCTCGTAATCGGCGATAATGTATTGGAGGATCGGGATTCTCCAATCCGGTTTTCGGATGTATTCATCTGATTATGGGTAGCCGGTAGTTGTTGGGGCGACCTCATCTGGCAAGTCGGGTTCAGCTGGGAAGTCGGGACCGTGCTCGCCTTCATCTTCGGGATCGCCTTCAGCGTCAAGGGGCGGCATGACGTCGGTTATGTGGTCTTCTGTGTCGGAGAAAACCTGGTCAGTCGACGTGCTAGTAGGGGCCGTATTTATTTCGTTTATTGTGAGAGCTTTGAGGGCGATCTCAATGCTCGGTTATTCGATTCCTTCTACGGGAATTATCCTTTAAACTAACGGATCGGAGGTCGAAGCCAAAGCTGCGAGTGCGTCGGCCGAGGTGTTTTCTCCTCTCTGGATCCTGGTTAGTTCGAATTTATCGATTTTTTCGGACAGTTCGCGAACAACATTGAGGTATTTTTCCATAAGGTCGTCTTTAGCCTCATATTCGCCGTGAAATTAGCTTGTGATGAGTTGGGAGTCGCTGAAAGCGTCGACTTCACGGGCTCTGATCCCGAGTGCGAGCCTTAGAACGGCGATGAGGGCTTCGTATTCGGCTTCGTTATTGGAAGCGATGAAGCCAAGTATGAATGATTGTTCAATTACTTCGCCTGTTGGAGAAGTTAGTTTATTGCCCACTCCGGATCCTAGCTTGGACGAGGATACGTCGACGTGAAGTGTCTATTTCCTAGAAGGGTTGGTCTCGTTAGCGACTTTGGACGCTAGTTCGATCATGAAGTCCGCTAAGACTTGCGCCTTGGCTTATGTGCGAGTGCGATACTCGATATCGTATTCGCTCAGTATTTGTGATGTCATGACTACAATCGAGTGCGATTGGAAGTACGGTCTGAATTTTCGGGCTGACATCACAATTGCCAGAGCTAGTTTTTCCATGGCGGGGTATCTAGTTTCGACATCGATCAGTGTTTTACTTAAGTAATATATTGGTTTTTGTTCGTTTTGTTCTTCGCGAACTAGGACGCCGCTTAGGGCTGCCTGAGATACCGCGATGTATAGATATAAGGGTTCTCCCTCTACTGGTTTGGACAATATCGTGGGTTCTCTTTGGTATGCTTTAAGCTGTCAGAATGCGTCTTCGCATTGCTTGTCCCAAAGGAACTTTTTATTCCCTTTGAGGAGTTGGTAGAATGGAAGGCACTTGTCTGTTGAACGGGAGATAAACCTATTTAGCGCGGCTATCCATCCGGTAAAGCGTTGAAACTCTCGAGTTGATTTTGGTGACGACATTTCTATGAAGGCTGCGATTTGTTTTGGGTTCGCTTCGATACCTCTTTCGGTTACTAGGTAGCCGAGAAATTCTCCTGAATCGACTCCAAATGAGCACTTTATCGGGTTGAGTTTCATTCCGTATTTATTAAGGATGATGAAACATTCTTTGAGCTGTGATACGTGATCGAATTCTTTGGATGATTTGACAAGCATGTTGTTGATGTAAACCTCCATTGTTTTGCCGAGCTGGTCTGCAAACATTTTGTTCACCAGCCGTTGGTAAGTTGCGCCGGCGTTCTTAAGGCCGAAGGGAATTGATATATCATGGCTTTTACCCCTTTTAGGCCATGATATAAGTTCGTTTTATAGAGTCTTTCTAGTATTTTGGAGTCTTTTAGAGTATTTTACAGGTTTTAGCACGCTTGGAGCATAATTGGAGATATTGGAGCTTTCTGGAGCATTCTGGAGCAAAGTAGAAGTTCGTGTTGCTGAGTACCCGATTTGAAGCATCATCATCGATCGATACTGCCTAGTATCGATCGATACCCATCGCAGCAGACACGACCCGCGACTTTTCCAAAAGTTAAAGAATTGCATAATTGCCCCCGAAGACTTTATTATTTACAAGAAGCCCCAAAACGTGATTTAGGTTATTTAATAGGATTTTACAGCCACTTTTATGGCTAAGCTTTTATTCAACTTTGATTCTACTTTGGTTTTTGGAGAGACAATTCTGAACTCCTGTTTTCTATTGTTTTCTTTGATGATATATTCAATCATGTTCCTTTCAATCTCCATGTTTGAGTAGATCCACTTTAGGTTCAGGGTTCTCATAAGGGTTTTCTCTGAATGATAGGTTAATTAGTTTATTAGGATTCACCATCTGAATTAGTTCTTCGCTTTAGGTTGTGTTCAAAGCTTGTTCTAGATTAGCTACCTAGAATATAGATCTTAGGATAATTGATTAGGCACGACAGTGCGATTAATTACCTGATAGAACCTAAGGTGAGCAAATTGATTATTCGCAAAGAGATTTGGTTTAATTGATTTGTGAACATATCAAACCTAAAATTAAAGCTGATTTATTCTTAGGAATTTGCAAAGAGATTTGGGATTCTGAAGTTTAAATTTAGATAATTCTCGTAACGACAGTTGGTTAGTTATACTTTAGTGATTTGAGTTCAAGAACCGCGCTAAATCTGAATCCTGTTAGTTAGTTTATCTGCATTCATTGATTTCCTGAGAAATACCCTGGGCCTATATTTTCCTCCATCGAATTTACATCTCGTTTACTGCTTATTGTTTTTGTTTCATCTGGTTTGCTTAGCTTGATTCGATACTATTTGTCTATTGTGTGATTTCTGTGAGTCCTTGTGTTCGACCCCTACACTTACTACAACATCTGCTTTAGTACTTTTAGGGTATTAATTTGAGCATATCAAATTTGGCGCCGTTACCGGGGACTCAATTTCGCCATTAGATTTTAGCCGTCGAGTTTCGACTAAGTTCGTCGGTATCGATCGATACTATCTAGTATCGGTCGATACTCGTCGTTTTCTTTTTGTTGATATCGATCGACACCACTTGGTATCGATCGATACTCATCACGTTTTTGTTACTAACGTTCTTGACTTTTGTGTTTCAGGTGCATGCCTAATCGTGAAACCAGAGGGAACAAGAGCACTCCGCTAGTTAATCTATCGTTAGAGAAGCTAGCACGTTTAGAACGCACAAGCAGAAAGGAAAAACAAACATCAGGGATGAACAACACAGTGGTATTAAGACGTGATGAAACTGGAGTTCTGAGAGACCAAGAGGGTCAAGTGTGCAATGAGAGAGGGCAGCGACTTGATGAAGCTCGAAACGTCATTGTCCCTCCTGCTGCTGTTGTTGGTCAGATTGTCGCACCAGCTGCGCAAGCCAACGTTGGGAATGCTGCAGTTGATCGAGGTATAACACTTGCTGAGCACAACAGACCTGATCAGTTCTATGCCAATCGATCTACGATTCGCATCCCAACTTTTCAGAGGAACGATTTTGAGCTGAAACCTGCGTACTACGCTCTTGTGAGTCAGAATCCTTTCCATGGCCTATCTCATGAACATCCCACTGGTATGAAGTACAATGGAGTGCTCAATGAGTTCCTTTTCTGCAAACTTTTCCCATACTCTCTTAGTGGAGATGCTGCTTATTGGATGAAGCAGTTGGCTCATGGTTCGCTAACTACATGGGATGAGACGAAAAACGCATTCATGAAAAAATTTCTATGATGATGCGAGATCCGAGGAGCTCAGGAACAAGATCTCCTAGTTTTCTCAAGGCCCAACTGAAGCGTTCAAGGCTGCTTGGACGAGATTTAGATCTTATCAGAGAGATTGTCCGCACCATGGGTTCACTCAGGTTCAGCTGCTGGGCATTTTCTACAGAGGGATTGATTGGAGGTACCAGATGGGTATGGATGCTGCGAGTAATGGGAACTTCAACACAAGGTATCCAGATGATGCGGTTGTGTTGATTGAGAACTTGGCGTCTAGTGATAGCACCAAGAATGCTGATTTCGAGCGGAAGAAGCAAGCTGGAGGAGTTGATGGATCGCAGATTGCTGAGGTTCAGGCCAAGCTGGATTTTCTGATCGGGAAGTCTAAAAAGACTGTACACTTTGCTGATGGAGTCGATAATATCGGTGGAGATGAAGTGCAGGATGTTAACTACGTTGGTGGTTCTGTTCTTCAGGGTCAACAATTTGGGTACAACAACAGCCGAAACTTCAACAACAACAATCAGCAAAGTGGGTACAAGTTTGAGGGAAACCAATCTGGCTTTGGAGCAAATCAATTCATTCAGAAACCACTTCAGAGTAGAGATTCCACTCGCAACTACGGGAACTCTTCGTACCAGCCCATCTCTCCAGAGTCCACAGAGAACAAGATGGAATCCATGCTTGAACAACTTCTTCAGGGACAGCAGAAATTGCAAGTAGATTTCAATGGGAAGTTTGACTCTCTGTACATTGATCTGAATGGGAAAATTGAAGCTATCAATCTTTCTCAGAGAAAGCTGGAAACTCATGTCGCTCAGACAGCCGCAGCTGTGAAAAGGCAGGAAGGTTTTCTTCCAGGGAAAACTGAGAATCCAATAGCACACGTCAATGCAATCACCATAGGAAGTGCTAAAGAAGCCACTGCAGTGGTGGAAAAGGGTTTTGATGTAGGAATTTTCGACGATGCTGTTGAAGATGACGACTGGGATTCTGAAATCGCCCAGGTATCGATCGATACCAGCCAGTGTCGATCGATACCGATCCAAACACCTGCACAAGTGGATCCAAAATCTCGTGTGTCGATCGATACCCCTCTAATATCGATCGATGCTGAGACGCAAGTCGAGAAGAAGGCTGAGATTGTCAAGGAGATAGTGTACAAACCCATAATACATTATCTTATGCCTCGTATTATGACAAAGAAGGAATGCGAAGATGCCAGATGCAAAGCTATGCTGGATAAGTTGGTTGTGGAGTTTCCTGTGGTTGATGATATATCTGACGATGAGAATTCGAACACCACCCCTGCATCGACCGATACCCTCTTGTATCGATCGACACCCGTCCAAGAATCTGTCAAGGACGTCTAGAAGGAGCCTGCATCGATCGATACCCTACCTGTATCGATCGATACCCTCCCAGATACTGCAAAGGAGCCACGTATGAGTGTTGACAAACTTCGCAAGCCTAAGAAGCTGAATCATATTCCTCAACACCTCCGAGCCTCCATCACTCCAAAGCAGCTGCGTGGCTTTGAGAAGATGGTACGAAGGATACCCCACTCGTTCACCTTTGAAGAAGCTCTAGAGGGTTGGCCTCTGCTAAGTCATTTCAAAGATTGCAGAGAAACTTTGGAAGAAATTAAGGCACTCTTCATCAAGGCAATAAGCAAGTCACTACCGCTGAGGAAGTTGACCCAGAAGAAAGACCCAGGGAAATTCGCAGTTCCATGCTCTATCTCTGGAGTTGAATTCGATGAGTCTCTCGTTGACTCAGGGTCTAGCGTCAATGTAATATCAAGGGAAATTGCTGAACGATTTAGGGCTGATATAAGACCCCCTACGATACTTCTCACGTTTGCGAACCCCTCAACCTCACCTCCATACGGTACTATCCATGCTTTGTCTGTTAAAGTATGAGATTGTCTGGTGCCCACTAATTTTTAGGTTGTGGAGATGAGCGAAAGATCTAAGGTTTCTTTGCTCCTGGGACGACCGTTTATGGCTACTGCTGGCGCGATCATAGACACACCTAATAAGAAACTCTCTTTCTCTTACATTGACAGAGATGTCTATTATGATGCCATTCCCTCTAGAGGTGCTCCCACACATGTCTCGTGCTTCACTGTTGTCACAAGAGGGACATTGGTAGTTAATCTTTTGGAAGAGCCTCCTGACGACCCAACTGTCATAGACATTTTGGTTGAACCGACCAGCATCCCCAGGAAAGTTGTCAGGAAGGCTAAGGCAGCAAAGAAGAAGGCGAATAGCAAAAGAGTCGAGGGTGCTACCCATGTGACTCTAACCCCTCAGAAGTATGATGGAGATTCGATTGAGTACAAGGTGAAGTGCAAATGAACTTCGAAGCCATTCTCTAAGGCTCGAGTTCTTCTTACTTCGGAGTTGAAAGAGAAAGAAAAGGAATTTATGGAGAGCATGTTGAGCAGAACTCTGAGTGTGCAAGTATCTAGCTGTGGAACTTGCATGGAATTAAGCTCTCAATCTTCTCCTGACTGATCACCTGAGCCAAAGTCAAGCTACTAACTTTAAACGAGCGCTTGGTGGGAGGCAACCCACTGGTGAGTCTGCTTTTGAGTCATTTTTCTTTTTATTTTTCGTTCTGTGTTTGTGTTAGGATAAACAAGAAGCAAAACTCGAAATCGCCTGAGTATCGATCGATACCACATTGGTATCGGTCGACACCACGGTTCATCATATCGATTTAAGCCTGGTATCGATCGATACCAGGCCGTGTGTAGATCGATACCAGATGTTCCAGCATGGTAACTTCTTGTTTTTCTTAATTCTTTCCGTTCTTTTGTTTTCTTTTACCTACTATACGCTAGATAACACTGGGGACAGTGTTGTTTAAGTCTAAGGGAGGTGTCTGCTGACATTGTGTTTATTTTTCTTAGCGTTAGTTGTTTTATCGATTCAAAAAACGTTTTATTGAGTCAAAACTTGTTGGAGATGATGATCATGTGCTTGAATTGTTGTTTTGATTTTGTTTTTGAGTGACCAGTGTTGCAGGATCAGCTCTAGATCGACTAATGAAAAATCCAAGGACTGACCAGTTGACTAGAAAACATCCATGTCTCCAGCAGAGTTCTACTGAAGCCTGAGCCAAATTTTTGCACTTCATCAATGTGGTTAGTGTTTACAGAGCTTGATTCATCATTCATATCTGACAAAGGAGCCCATATGTTTAAAGTAATGGTATCTCTCTCCCCTGTTATAAGTTGATAAATAAGAGCATAAAATATGAAATGATTTTCTTCTGAGTAGAGGGTTAGGAAAATTTCCAGCGATACCATTATTCTACTTAAGAGGGAATGATCACACAAAGGTTGCAAGCGAGGTTAGGAAAATTTCTCGTGATACCACTATTCGCCTACATCCTTTGATACATAGAGAGGGAAGAACCGGGGATTCGGTGGCAAACACCATCAATACTAGCGTTTCAGACCTTGATGTGTATATGTAGATCTATAAAAAAAAGATAACATAATAAGAAATAAGTCTAGGGGAGAGAAAGTGATACAAAAAGTGTGAAATTGGATGGTTCCTTGTCATGATATTGTATGGTAAAGGATCTAGAAGGGTCTTGAACATTGGCTGCAGCGATGAAACTGGCGATGAGGGATTTATTTGAACAATGCGGCGAGATAATGTGTGGAATCTGGAAAAGCTGCGAATGTCTACGAAGAAGTACATGGTGGTTAGATCAAAAACTGGTTAGGTGACATTTGGGTGCTTGGGAAAAGGATCTTTCCGATGGTTCCTGAATAGGTGAGTCTCCGTGTTTTCAAACCACTCTCTCTGGTTAAGTCTGGGGGAGTTGATATATCATGATTTTTATCCCTTTTAGGCCATGATATAAGTCCGTTTTATAGAGTCTTTCTAGTATTTTAGAGTCTTTTAGGCTCTTTTACAGGTTTTAGCACGTTTGGAGCATAATTAGAAATATTGGAGCTTTCTGGAGCAAAGCAGAAGTTCGTGTTGCTGAGTACCCGATTTGAGGCATCATTATCGATCGATACCCATCGCAGCAGACACGACCCGCGAGTTTTCCAAGAGTTGAAGAATTGCAGAATTGCTCCAGAAGACTTTATTATTTACAAGAAGCCCCAAAACGTGATTTATGTTATTTAATAGGATTTTATAGCCACTTTTATGGCTAAGCTTTTATTCTACTTTGATTCTACTTTGGTTTTTGGAGAGACAACTCTGAACTCATGTTTTCTATTGTTTTCTTTGATGATCTATTCAATCATGTTGCTTTCAATCTCCATGTCTGAGTTGATCCACTTTAGGTTCAGGGTTCTCATAAAGGTTTTCTCTGAATGCTAGGTTAATTAGTTTATTAGGATTCACCATCTGAATTAGTTCTTCGCTTTAGGTTGTGTTCAAATATTGTTCTAGATTAGCTACCTAGAATATAGATCTTAGGATAATTGATTAGGCACGACAGTACGATTAATTACCTGATAGAACCTAAGGTGAGCAAATTGATTATTCGCAAAGAGATTTGGTTTAATTGATTTGTGAACATATCAAACCTGAAATTAAAGCTGATTTATTCTTAGGAATTTGCAAAGAGATTTAGGATTCTGAAGTTTAGATTTAGATAATTCTCGCAACGACAGTTGGTTAGTTATACTTTAGTGATTTGAGTTCAAGAACCGCGCTAAATCTGAATCATGTTAGTTAGTTTATTTGCATTCATTGATTTCCTGAGAAATACCATGGGCCTATATTTTCCTCCATCGAATTTACAACTCGTTTACTGCTTATTATTTTTGTATCATCTGGTTTGCTTAGCTTGATTCTATACTATTTGTCTATTGTGTGATTTATGTGAGTCCTTGTGTTCGACCCCTACACTTACTACAACAACTGCTTTAGTACTTTTAGGGTATTAATTTGAGCATATCAGGCATAACTCTGTAATAGTATGTGCCTCGGTCGGTGATGAACGCCATTTTTTCTTGGTCCTCCGAGTTCATCTTGATATGGTTATACCCGGAGAACGCGTCCATGAAAGACAATAGTTGGTGACCGGCCGTGGCTTCTACTAGCCGATCGATGTGCAGTAATGGAAAGCTATCTTTGGGGCATGCTTTGTGTAGGTCGGTAAAGTCGATGCAAACTCTCCATTTTCCATTTTTTTTTCTGACGACCACTGGGTTAGCTAACCAATCGGGGTATTTTACCTCTCTGATAGAGCCGACCTTGAGTAGTCGGTCTACTTCGTCGTTCACAGCTTTGGCTCTTTCCGGGCCGAGCTTGCGACGTTTCTGTTTGATGGGTTTATACGCTGGGTCGACGTTTAGTTCGTGTGAGGTTACGTCGATATCGACCTCGTGCATGTCCGCGGTGGACCAAGCGAACTTGGTGACGTTTTCGTTGCGTATGTCGTTAGATAGATCGACTCCTATACCGACGAGGAGATCTGGATGATCGTCGTCAATGCAATTTTGTGTGACGAATTCGGTATGCGGCTCGCGTATGGAGGGGTCGTTCGCTCTTCTGATTTGTTGCGTGGCGAGCTCTAGCTCTTTCTGTAATTGCTATACGGGGTTACTTCTGGACCGTTTGTAATTTCCCATGTAGTAGTCTCAGGAAGCAGCTTGGCTTCCGAGGAGTGTTTTGGTTCCTCCCGGTGAGGGGAATTTCACGCACTGATGGTATGTCGATGGTATCGCTCTCATAGCGTATAGCCAGGGTCTGCCAAGTATGGCGTTGAATGGTGATGTGCGGTCTTCTACCACGAATTCGAATAGTTTCCAGACTCCTTTCCGCGACCACGGGGAGTTCGATAGTTCGGTGGGGGTTCTTTTCTGAGTCGTTAGTAAACAAGCACGAGTCCAACATTATTCGGTGGAATGCCCTTTTCATTTTTGATGATCGCAGTATTTCGACATATCATAGTCCTTGTTCTTTGACTGGGAGGAACTTCCGACGGCGTACGTGTGTTGTCCTTTACTGGGGGTTCCTTTTTGGGAACCTTCTTCGACGTCGGGGGACAATCGATTGTTTCGTACTTCTTTTCGAAGAATGGAGTCTCTTCTTTGAACGTAGCGAAGGCAGATGCGCGATGTAACGTGTCATCTAAGGATGTCGTGGGCCGAACTGTGAGTTCCTCGCGAAACTTCGATGTATACCACATGTTGTTTCTCAAAGCCAGTAGTGCTACTACCTCATTGGGGTTCGCGATTTTGGCTTTGCTTTCTTTGAATTTAGTCATATACGTGCGAAGTGAATCTCCTGGTCCTTGCGTAAGGTTCCAGAGGTCGGCTTCGGATACATTCGCCTCGATGAATACCGAGTACTGTTTGAGAAAGGCTGAGACGAGCTGGTTGAAATTGTCTATTGACTTTTCTTCCAGCGAGGCGAACCACTCTTGAGCCGGTCCGATTAGGTTCTCGGCGAAGAGGCGGCAGTAGCCTGCTTCTTTTTCGTGATCGGGGAAATGAACCATGGCGATCGTTAGTCGGAACGCTCGTATGTGAGCTCGCGGATCAGTTTTTCTGGCATATTCTAGGAATTTAATTTTTTCGGTTTCTCGGAGTTGTGTGTTCACGATGCGATTGGTAAAGGGAGTTCGATTGGTCTCCTCGATCACACGGTCGATGCCTGGTGTAGAGCTTGTGGCGAAGTGGACGAGAGTATTCATCTGCTGCAGTTTGGTATTAGTGTGATCAACGTATCGTTGGAATGATTCGCGGTCGACAGTACTCGAGAGATCGACGTAAAATGGATCGTGAGTCGGAGCTCGAGTCAGATTTTCGTCCTCTTCGCGAGGTCGTGGGTTACTTTCGCGATTTGCAAATATCGGGGGGGGGGGGGGGGGGGGGGGGGATCGGGAATGAACTGTGATTAGTTCGTTCGTGTTGGTTTCCCGAATTAGATGCGAAGTCGAAGGTATGGAATGGTCTTGACTCGCGGTTTCCCACGCTCGGAGGGGGTGGTAGTCTGGTTATGGCTTGCCAGTTCATTTCGTTGCTTAGGTTAGCAGCGAACGATGGCGAGCTATCATATGTGAAAGTCGAGATCGGGGCAGTTCGGATTGGGGTTTCGAACTACCCGACGGTCGTTGGTAAAGCGTGGATCGTGGAGAAATCTAGGCGGGTTCGAGGGGGAGGACTTACTTGCAGATATCTCTCTCGAGTTTCCGTCAGACGACGTTCTTGTTGCTCTAAGCGAGCTTCGAGAGTACCAGTCGAAGTCTCGTAATTCTGTTATCTGTCCACCAAGATGGATAGCATTCCGTGGATCTCCGCCATGTCATCTCTATGCTGCTGTTGATGCGTCATCGGAGATGGCGAGGTGGATCTCGTTCGTCCTATTTGGGTCTGGGATGGATCGGTGGATCTGGTTCATACCCAATTAGGGTTTTGATCCGACGGTGCATTAGCATTCGTCGGGCGGTAGGGTTTACGCGTCGTGATGGTGCGTTCCGACTTGCGGCGAGTGATTCCACTCCATCCGCCGTGATGGGATTTATCCCCACGGCGCTGGTCGGAATGGGGATCTGGGACGTCGATCCCGCAAGCGTATTCTCGGCGACAGTGTCGGCGGAGTTGCGACTTGTTGAGGGATTGACCCTTGTTGATTCTGAATGGCTTGGATCCATTCCGTTCTCTGTTAGATCGAGGATATTATTCTTGCGTTTAGAAAGCTATATGCTCTTCACCACAGACGGCGACAAAATGTGGATGCGGAATCGCACACCTAATTTTTTGTATGATTTTGGGAGAATGATTTAATGGGCTAGTTTCTATATTTGAATCAAATGTTGGTGTGATTCTCCCAAGAATCGCCACTCTAGAGCTGGGTAGAAGGGGATAAACCTTGCAAGGACAAGTGCTTCAAGAGCTGTGAATTCGATGTGGTCACACAAAGGAGATGGAAATCCCTTGATTTACCTTTGTTTTCTCTAGATATTACACACTAAAGAAGAACAAGAAGCTGGATATTACACACCAGCAAAGGAAGAAGAGAAGAGTCTCGACAACCTTAAGAGAAAAAGGAGGCTGCGCCTGTTTTGATTAAAAGGTAGGTTAATTCTTTTGTGTCGACAATACAAGAGCTTATAAAGCCAATATGACGACCCAAGAAAGGGAAAAACACTTAAAACACAAAAGGATAAAACATAAAAGAAAAGGAAAAATGGCCATGCTGGTCGAATTGGTGCATATGGGCCTCGGTGTGGCTAGTGAACTAAAGTGTGGTGATCTATCTTTGCCTCATTAAAAATCTATCTTTGCAAAACCCAAGTGGGACAAAAACAAAGATAGGGAAAAAGAGTACAAAGATAGACCACAAGCTCACTAGCCCTCTTGTACTTGGATTAGGACGAGTATTGGAGTTGATTCGTTGCTTTCTTGGTTTAGGTAGGTTGGCTGCTTCTGAATGTGGTTAATAATGCCAGCAACAGCTTTCTTGAGCTCCTTAGTCCTTGCTCGTCTCATTGGACCAGTTGGGATGGTCTTAGGCTCCTCGGCCACAAGCTCCTCAGCTGCAAGCTCTTCTTGTGTTGATTCAAGTTCCCCAGCCACGAGCTCTTCCTGTGTTGGTCCAATGTTGTCCATGATCACATCATCCCCCCCTTCTTGAAAAGGATTTGACCTCAAATATAGATCATCTGCATGAAAAGGAGCCAAGTCAGAAACGTTGAAGCTATGACTTATATTATACTTACCTTGTAGATCCAGTTGGTAGGCATTGTCATTGATCCTCCTTGTGATCTTGAATGGACTATCGACTCTAGGCATGACTTTAGACTTCCTCTGATCTGGAAATCGTTCCTTCCTCAAGTGCACCCACACGAGGTCTCCTTCCTCAAAGATCATCTGGCATCTGCCCTTGTTCTGGTATTCAGCATACTTTTTTGTTTTCGCTTCTATGTTGGCTCGAGCTTCTTCATGAATCTGCTTAACCAGCTCAGCTTTCTGTTTTCCATCTAAGCTTACTCTTTCACTCAAAGGCAGAGGAGTTAAATCCAAAGGAGATAAATGACTAAAACCATAAACAATCTGAAATGGGGAATACTGGAGAACGCACAATGTGAATGTATGCAAACTCTATATGCGGTAGACAATCTTCCCAAGTCGTAATGTTCTTTTTTATTAGTGCACGCAGAAGAGTCCCTAGAGTCCTATTGACAACTTCTGTTTGACCAACAGTTTGTGGGTGACATGTAGTAGAGAATAATAGTTTAGTACCGAGCTTAGACCATAGTGTTTTCCAGAAAAAACTAAGAAACTTAGTGTCTCTATCAGATACAATAGTCCTAGGCATGCCATGAAGACGCATAATTTCCCTAAAGAACAGACTCGCTACATGAGATGCATCATCTGTTTTGTGACAAGCAATGAAACGTGACATCTTAGAGAATCGATCTACTACTACAAAGATAGAGTCCTTCCCTGTTCTAGTCCTAGGTAGTCCTAATATGAAATCCATGGATATGTCAGTCCAAGGATGAGTAGGTACATGGAGAAGGGTATACAAACCGTGTGGCATCACTTTAGACTTAGCATGTTTGCACGTTGTGCACCTGTCACAGATTCTCTCAACGTCTCTCTTCATGTGGGGCCAATGGAAGTGATCTTGCATTACCTTTAGGATCTTAGCAATCCCGAAATGTCCCATAAAACCTCCTCCATGTGCTTCCCTAACAAGCAAGTCTCGAACATAATAGTTAGGTACACACAAGCGATTATCATAGAAGAGGAATCCCTCACTTCTATAATAACGGCCAGCAGCAAACTTTTCACAAGATTTAAACACTTCTTGAAAATCAGAATCAGAACCCAGCACTTCAGAATATAAGTATTTAAGCTGCTCAAAACCCAGCTGTTTTGAATCTAGAGTAGATAGTAACACGTACCTTCGGGACAATGCATCAGCGACTACATTGTCCTTACCTTTTTTTGTACTTGATGACATATGGGAATGTCTCAATGAACTCGACCCACCTTGCGTGTCTCTTATTGAGCTTGTGTTGTCCTTTTAGATGCTTTAGAGACTCGTGGTCAGGGTGTATGACACTCCTTAGGCCACAGATAGTGCTGCCACACCTGCAAAGCTCTCACTAATGCATACAACTCCTTGTCGTAAGTGGGATAGTTCAAGGTGGCTCCTACAAGCTTCTCACTAAAGAAGGCGATGGATTTCTTATCCAGCATTGATCACTTCCGTGAGAGGTGCAGCAAGAGTGCTGAAGTCTCGAACAAACCGCCTATAGAACCCAGCGAGGCCGTGGAAGCTCCGCACGTCACCTACTGTCCTTGGGCTAGGCCAGTCTCTAATGGCCTTAACCTTCTCCTCGTCGACCTTAATCTCATATGCACTTACAACAAAACCTAAAAAGACAAGGTTATCCGTACAAAATGTGCATTTCTTGAGGTTGGCGTAAAGCTTCTCCTTTCTAAGCATGTTCAAGACAGATTGCACATGACTAATATGATCTTCTAGGTTCTTGCTGTATATAAGAATGTCATCAAAGTATACTACAACAAAGTGACCTATGTATGCTCTCAAGACGTGGTTCATTAACCTCATGAATGTACTAGGTGCATTTGTCAGCCCAAATGGCATCACTAACCATTCATATAAGCCATGTTTCGTTTGAAATGCAGTCTTCTACTCATCTCCTTCTTTCATCCTAATTTGATGATAGCCACTTTTTAAATCTATCTTAGAGAGAATGCAAGAACCATGCAATTCATCTAACATATCGTCTAGCCTAGGAATGGGATGTCGATACTTCACCGTAATGTTGTTGATTGCTCTACAGTCAACGCACATACGCCAGCTGCCATCTTTCTTTGGCACGAGCAGAACCGGTACAGCACAAGGACTCATGCTCTCTCTGATATGGCCTTTCTCCATGAGCTCATCAACTTGTTTTTGTAGCTCCTTCGTCTCCACAGGATTGGTCCGGTATGCTGGACGGTTTGGTAAGGAAGCGCCAGGCACGAAGTCGATCTGGTGCTCAATGCCTCTTATTGGAGGTAACCCCTTGGGATTGTCTTCGGGAAACACGTCCTCATATTCCAGCAATAAAGTTTTCATTCCACTCGGTAGCACCGGTGCGAGGTTAGTTAGGCTGCTAAGAACCTCTTTAAAAACAAATAGAAGTAACGGTTGCTTAGAAACGAAAGCTTGTTTGATATCACCAGACGTTGCAAAGAAATTGGATCGTGGGGAAAAGGATCGATCGGTCGATGCTTGGATCAATCGATCGTTTGGGGTTTTGTTCGATCGAGAACCTTCAATCGATCGGTCAAGGGTGACATCGATCAGGAGATTTGTCTTCTGGTTTGATCGAGATTTTTCGATCGATCGGTCGTGGAGGAGATCAGTCGATCGTTTTGTCATCTGGTGGTCTGTTTCGCTTCGGTTGATCGATCGGCTATGGGATCGATCGGTCGGTCCCTCAGTGCTTGAATTGATCTAGTTTTTTTCTTTGTTTTTGTGCTGAAGTTGATCTTGATGAACTTCTCGGGGGGACAGGGGAACAAGCACTGTTTTCCTGCCATCAAACTCAAAAGAATAACGGTTAGTGAAACCATTATGCATTACCTTTCTATCGGATTGCCAAGGTCTTCCAAGAAGGATGTGTCCAGCCTCCATTGGTAACACATCACAAAGGACTTCATCTTCATATTTTCCAATGGCCAGGGAAACGATCACTTGAGAGCTCACGACCATCTCGCCTTCTTTGTTCAGCCATTGAAGCTTATAAGGTCTCGGGTGCTTCCTCACGTTCAACCCAAGTTTCTTAACCATCGTCTCACTTGCTACGTTGGTGCAGCTTCCTCCATCGATGATAAGGCTACAGACCTTGCCTTGGACTAGGCACCTAGTGTGGAAAAGGTTCTCTCTCTGTTCTTGCTCATTTGTAGTAGCTTGCACACTTAGAGACCTCCTTGTAACCAATAACTGTCCTTGTCCAGGCTGCTCTTCACACTCCGATAAGTAGTCAAGCTCTGTCTCTCCTTCATATTCTGTTTTGATCTCTCCGTTGTCTAACAGAACCATTACTCTCTTGTTAATGAACTCATTGGCGTAGTGGCCTCTCCTTTGGCACTTAAAACACTTAACATCTCGGTTTCGGGCCATTGTAGCTTCTGATTTGCCCTTGCCTTTGTTGTCTTGGTTGATTAAGTACGGTCTCATCTCTGGCCTTGGCGTCACAACTTGCTTGTCTTCACGCTAGAATGTATTAGACTTGTCATCTCTTTGGTAACTTGGTCTAGCAACAGCTGATCCACTTCCGTAGCTATGTCGAGAGGGACCTTTACGCTTGATTTGTTGTTCGATCAAGACGGCTTTGTGGAGCATCTCTTTTATCTCTACATAGTGCTGCATCTCTAGACGGTCTTGTATCTCTCTGTTTAGACCACCCAGAAACTGTGACATAGCTGCTTCTCTATCCTCTGAAATATCAGCACGGATCACAAGCATTTCCATCTCTTGATAATAATCCTCTACGCTGCGGCTCCCTTGAGATAGTTTTCTCAGCTTGCTGTGCAACTCTCGGTGATGGTGGCTTGGAACAAACCTCTTCTTCATGATCCTCTTCATCTCATTCCAAGTGCTCACTGGTTCTTCCCCATCACGTCTTCTAGAGGTGACTAGTTGATCCCACCAGCTGAGAGCGTAGTCACTGAACTCAGTCGCAGCTACCTTTACTTTGTTGATCTCGGTATATTGTTGGCAATTAAAGACCAATTCAATCTTCTTTTCCCACTCCAAGTATGCATCAGGGTCACTTGTTCTCTTGAAAGGTGGAATTCTGAGCTTGAGACCACTGAAGCTGTCTCTGCCTTCTCTGTCACGCATGTGCCTTCTCTGGCTACCTCGAGTTGATTCACTCTCTCCGCTGTAGTAGATGGCTGCATTATCATCACCATGTTGTTCTTGTTGGTGTCTGCCTACTCTACGAGCTCCCCTGGGCTGATTAACGTCTTGAGCTGGCTCCCCATTCTGCTCTTGTTGACGAGCATCTAACTTAGCATCCATCATCTGTTCCATACGAGCTAGCATTGCATCCATCATGAGCTTGTTGCTGCGCATGACACTAGCTTCTGCTTCATCCTCAGCCATCTTGTCCTGCAAAAAGGAAAATAAGGATCACCAGTAACTAGTTCTTGGCTAAGGGAAGAACATAACAAAGCACACAAGTAAAAAAAAAGAAAGAACAGGTTCTGTGATGAAGGTAAGAACTACTATGGTGAAGCTAAACACGTTTTCAGGCTTTAGCAAGGAGTGATAACTAAGTATCTTGGCTCAAACAACTCACTAGAAGCAATCCTAGAACAAAAATTTTTGATAGACCTAAGAACACAAAAAAGGAAAGTTTGATATTCCCCCTTAAGAACCCTAGGCGCCGCGCAGAGCTTCTTCTATCTATGCTATTCCTTTTTTTTTTATATATCTTAACTAAACAGAATGAAACTAACAACTGAACATATTGCTAATGAAGAACAAACGCAGAAACAAGACTCAGCTATAGAACTCGATGAACAGAATAGAAAAACTCAAGAAAATAAAATGAAAAAAACAGGCTCGAACAAGTATGGAACGAGCTTACCTAGATTCTTATAGCGTTGCTCTGATACCACCTGGTGTGATTCTCCCAAGAATCGTCACTCTAGAGCTGGGTAGAAGGGGATAAACCTTGCAAGCACTTAAAACAGAAAAGGATAAAACAGAAAAGAAAAGGAAAAATGGCCATACTGGTCGAATTGGGAAAAACACTTAAAACAGAAAAGGATAAAACAGAAAAGACAAGGAAAAATGGCCATACCGGTCGAATTGGTGCATCTGGGCCTCGGTGTGGCTAGTGAACTAAAGTGTGGTGATCTATCTTTGCCTCATTAAAAACCTATCTTTGCAAAACCCAAGTGGGACAAAAACAAAGATAGGGAAAAAGAGTACAAAGATAGCAAACAAGCTCACTAGCCCTCTTGTAATTGGATTAGGACGAGTATTGGAGTTGATTCGTTGCTTTCTTGGTTTACGTAGCTTGGTTGCTTCTGAATGTGGTTAAGAATGCGAGCAACAGCTTCCTTGAGCTCCTTAGTCATTGCTCGTGTCATTGGACCAGTTGGGATGGTCTTAGGCTCCTCGGCTACAAGCTCCTTAGCTGCAAGCTCTTCTTGTGTTGATTCAAGTTCCTCAGCTACGAGCTCTTCCTGTGTTGGTCCAATGCTGTCCATTATCACATCAAATGTAAATATGGATCTAAACTCGACGAATTGGATTGGTATTTGATGAATCAAGTTGTTTTACAAGTAGTATATTTTTTGCTAGAAGAGTCCATCCCTTAAGCATAAGCCGCGACGTCCTTTTATAATCGCCCTCGAGCTGAACCACTCCCGGATATCACGTCGCCACGTGCACCCCGAATCCAGGAGCTGTAGTTGACCTCACCCTTGCAGGTCATAGATCGTTGAGATCCGGCCTCGCGAGCGCGAGATATCCGTGGGTGGATATATTGGGCCGCGCCCATACGTTTAAAGAATATGTTGTTATCGGGCCCTTAATGGGCTAGATCTCGCAGATCGAGATCTGGCACCAACATAAACTCTCTGGTTGGAAAATTATTTGTTCATGATGGCATCCTGTTTTTCGATCGCCACGATTGCAGCTACGGCTAGAAAACCGCTGGTCGCGAGGCGATGGCTCGGGAGAATACGATCGTCAAGGCGGCGAGGATGCTCGTAGCTCGGCATCATCGATTCGGTGTTGTTTGTAACGAATATAAGAGAGTTTCTCTACTCGATTAAATCTGAACCACATTTGATTTCTATATTTGTTTTCTCTCAAATGAAATTTTTTCTGTCGGAGAAGAGGAAAAGGAGTACGGGAGGAGATGTTTTTCTTTGTATTTTTGTATTTTATTAATTTAAAATAAATAAATAATATAATAATTATTTTTAAAAAAAAATAAGTTTTCAGACACGTCACCACTGTTTTACCGGAAACTAAAAAATTCTGGTCTTTTTTTGGGGGGGGCGCAAACTAAGATTAATGTGTTAGTTTCGTTACCTTGAATGTTTAAAGTGTTAGTGCAAATTTCTCAAGGTTTAAAGTGCTAGCTTTTTCATTCTTGGAGGTTTAAAATGCGATTTTCCCATTTTTTTTATACATGGTTTCTTCTTTTTCCTTTCAGTTTTAGAACAAATCTTAGAAAATATTACCATATCATGTGTTTCATTGTTATATCGACTATGCCTGGTATTCCCTTAGTATTGTATTTCTTCTATACTAAGAGTTACATTTTTCATCCCATTCCATTGTTTTGAGTTAACTAAGCTTTCAAATGATGATATATAAGATGATTATAAAGGTATGACGTCTAAATAAATGATAAATGTAGTTGTTTCTTAATTTTTACTCGTTTGGAGTTTCGCAGACAAATCGACAATTCCTTGCTATGTTTAGGCAGATTGTTTGGTGAAAGAAAATGGCGGCGCTGTCCTGAAAAAATGTGGCGCTAATATGCGATGGTATTTAATGCTCTAGGCAGAGTTAGAACAGAGTTCGGCCTTGTTTTGGCATATTTGTTATCAAAAATTTCGAGAATTCGTTTTTTTTTTAATGTGTTCTTGTTTCTGTACCACCACTTCTTTTATACATGGTTTCTTCTTATTTCTTTTAGTTTTAGAACAAATCTTAGAAAATATAGTCATGTCATGTGTTTCATTCTTATCTCGACAATATGCCAAGTGTTTCCTTGGTATTGTATTCTTTATAAACTAAGAGATACATTTTCCTCCCATTCTATTGTGGGCAAATTGCTGTTTTTATCCCAAAATTTTAATTTTATGACAAAAATACACTGTCCTTTCAATCAAATGAGGCGCTACACTTTCGGGGGTGGAAAATTACAGTTACCCCCTTATGACCAAACAAAACACGCGAAACCGCTATTACCATTTTAACATTCGCGACATGTCAGACTTCTATAGAGGTCTGACATTTAGACTCTAATAGAAGTCTGATTGATTTCTCTTAGCAGACTTCACTCAGACGTATTCAAGAAGTCTGATACATATTAATATAGTAAATTTAAATTTAAAAATTAAAAAAAAAAATTTGTTAAAACTTTTTTCTACAATAATTAAATATAGACGGTTTTGATGTATAGAAATTAATATTTCATAAAATTGAATCAAATTAAACAAAGTTAGTTAATTATGCCTATACCTCAATAAATATCAGACTTCTCGAAGAAGTCTGATACATATTTAATTAGTAAATTTAAATTTAAAAATTGTAAAAAATTATTTTGTTATTTTGTTACATAAATTAAATATAGACGATTTTGAAGTATTAAAATTAAATTTCGTAAAATTGAATTAAATTAAAAAACATGTAAGGCAAAGTAGGTTGTAAACCTCAAAACATGCTTTGTAATGGAAACATTTACATATAACTTTAGGGTTAGATTCATGGTTTACCAAATTTACATTTGAAATTTTAAATTTGCACATATGTGTTGTAATTATGTGCATATATTTCACGAATTTGATGCTTCATAGAAGTTATGTTTTAATATTGTCACTCATAAGTGCTAAATATTAGATTTAGTGTTACTCGAACTTATCAGAGAAGTCTGAGAGAATCGGGATTTCTCAGACTTCTCAGAGATTACCAGACTTAATTTTTAATCTGAGTATTTAAAAGTCAATTGCAAAACTACCCTCTCGTTGACCATATGGGTTCCATCAGACTTCTAAAGCAGTCTGAGCATACAACACATATCTGAAAATCAACGATATGCAAAAATCCGTACCTATATCCGTTTAGAGTTTGTTTTCACCCTCGTCGAGCGCCCATAACGTCTAATATCACCGAAATCCCGCAAGCCCAGTCGTGTTTTGCCGTTTTATGCCATAATTTCCGATTTTGGTACGTTTGAATCGGAAAATCAGTGGGAAAATGGGAGAAATTAGAGAGAGAAGTCGCGAAAAGTGTTTACGAGCTCTATTCTTGAGCTTTAATTGCGGAAAAACGGGTTAGTTACTGCATTAACTCGTCGACGATGGTGGTTGTCGTGGTTTCTCAGACTTCTAAGAGAATCGGGGGTTCTCAGACTTCTCAGAGAAGTCTGAAACGTATTTAATTTGAAAATTTAAATTTAAAAAATATTATAAATTTAGTTTTTTGAAATTTTTACTACATAAATTACACATGCTCATTGTTGTTGTACATAAATTAAAAGTACATAAAATTTAATCAAATTGAATCATTGGAGATGAATTTGGATCTAAACACAAGTTTACGATTTCTCAGACTTCTCGGAGAAGTCTGAATTGTATTTAATATGAAAATTTAAATTAAAAAAATAATTAAAAAAAAATTCATACAAATTTTTGATATATAAATTAAACATAATCATTGTAGATGTATATAAATTTAAATTACATAAAAGTTAGTCAAAATGAGTGAGTATGAGATAAATTTGGATCTAAACACCATGTAGGTAAGAGTTTGGGCGATGCATTGCATGATTGCAAACCACAAGACGGCGATAGCCTTTGCTACAGACTGCTCAGAATTGGTGAATATGGTGTCTACACCGAAGGAGTGGCCGGCATTTACGTTACAGTTGGAGGAGTTCAAGAGGAGCAAGGAGGTTTTCACCTATTTCTCTATCACACAAATCCCACGCACGAGCAACACAGTGGCAGACAAGTTAGCACGAGGTGCTCGAGTCTACCCATCAGATTTCACTTATGTAAACTCGCACTACAAGAAATGTGGGTATTAATAGCGGCTGTTAAATGCTATGATTCAACTACCATAGCGTTTCCTAAAACGCTCTGACAGCGCCCGTCATTGTAGGTCGGGCACTTTAGATAGCGGTTTTTGACATTGCTATCATATCTTCATCTAATATAACGGTTTTTTCGATGCAATCATATATTTTACAATAGCAATTGTTTTTCGTTATTGAGTATTTTATTCATAGCATTTCTCTAATTTTACTATAACAGTCGATATATATAATGATTTCTGCAATTTGTTCCCACAATTGTTTTACTAAAAATTATATTTTAAATTAATATTTATTATTTATTTGGATAATTAGACAATAAAAAAAATCGATAAAAAAAAAGACATTAAAATAAATAGCTACATTTTATTATATTTTATATGCAATATGATACATAATACAAAATTACAAATTACAAATTACAAATTACAAATTACAAATTACAAATTACAAATTACAAATTACAAATTACAAATTACAAATTACAAATTACAAATTACAAAGTAAATTTCAAAACTCATGTGGAGGCAGATTACGGAATTCTGAACCTTCTATAGCTACACCTCATGCTGTAAATATTCCACATTCTTTTGCAATAGCTTTGGCCGTGCTTATGTTATCACCAGTGACCATACGAATAGTGATTCCAGCAGCTTGACAAGTCTGAACGGCTTCTATAACACCGGCTGAACAGTTGTACACAATGACTCGATCCTTCCCAATACCTTTCCAATACCCAGTCGCAGTGCTTCTACCTGATCTAGATGCGTTTGGATACTTCCTACTCCTTGGAGTGAAATAGAACCACTGTCGATCTCCCATCTTCAACACCGATTGACCTGTGTCAACAACACACACACGGATGTTTCAACAAGACTGATAAAAAACATACAAAATGAAGAATCAATTGAAGCGTAAAAGATCTCAAACTAGAAGGCAGATATAAGCGGGAGGGGAAGTCTTAAGCATGTTACCTATATAGGAATCATTACTTAGATTCTTCATCATCTAGAACAAGAAACATTAACAACATATAAGTTTTACACAGTGGTATAAGAAACTCTTGTAATCTTCACAATTCTGACTTTTCCACTTACCAAGATTCACACCGGTGTTACCAATTTGTGGGTTTGTCATTAGCACAAACTGCCCGGCATAACTAGGATAGGTAAGAATTTCTTGATACCTTCCAAAGACAAACACAAAAAAACACCAGTAAGGCTCGAATTGAAAATCCCCGATAGATACGAAACAAGGACAAGTTGTTGATGTGATTGTTATCAAACAACAACAAATCTCACCCTGTCAAGGAGGTGTTGAAGACCAATTCCACAACACGTGTCCCAGGAGAAGAAGGGAAATACAGAGAGATTCCGTGCCAGAATTCATCAATTTGATAGCTCATGAGGAAATGAGAGAAGATTTACCAGAGGCGGCGGCGCCACTGGATGAAGTGAGAGGAGAAGCGGAGCATCGGATGAGCGAAACCCTAAATCCACCGCGACCGTGAGATAAACCTGTCGGTAAAACCCGACGGACGCGATTTCGATGCTTGGATCTAAATCGCCGCCATCAACGGAACATGGTTCTGAGAGGCGTGAGTGTTTCGGTGAAACTTTGCTTAGCTATCTTCATCGTTAAAGGAGAGAGGTGAGACGAGGAAGAGAATACGGGAAAAGAGAGGATTGAGACGAGAAAGAGAAAGGAAAGAATAAGAAATATCCAACGGTGTAGGATATGATAGAAAGAAAAACATAAGTAAGATCCAACGGTGTTATATTGTGGCATGTAATTGATCCGAGTGATATATTTTCATTGGTTCTCATTTACTAAATTTTTTTTTATTTTAATACTCTAAATAAAACGATTTTTTAAATTGTTTTATTTATATTTAAGGGGGAAAATATTTTTATATCAATAAAGATTATGATAAATTATTTATTTTCATAATGATATATACTTGGAGTTTACAAAACAATTTAGACCTCTTATACATTTATATCAAAGATTCACTAATTTTTTTTTTTATTTTAAATTTGTAATAGTTTTTTTCTATTATATATTATGTTCTTAGTATGAAACAATAGTTTGTAGGGTTTGTATATATGCTTGTAATCATTTTTGCAATGATTTTACAAACATTTCTAATCATTGGCATCATTTTCATTTGTTAATTGACAACATAACCTAAACCATAAATCAGTATAACTTAAACCCTAAATCAATAGTAATTAAACCCTAAACGCCAATACCCTAAACCCTAAAAAATATTTTCAACCCTAAATCCTAAACTCTTATACCCTAAACTCCTATACCCTAAACTCCAAATCATATGCCTTAAACACTAAATCAAAGACTCACTAACTTTTCCTTTTTACAACTGTGAATCTTTATACCCTAAATCAAAAATTCATCAATTTATCAAAAATTATTATATTTCTATTGTTAAGAAATTATATATCAAACCTCAAACCCCTACACCTATACCTCAAACCCCAAACCCCAAACTATACAAACAACACATATCATAATGTGTGAATCTTAAACCCTATATCCAATCGCTAAACACTAAATCAATTATTCAAGACTTAATTCTTCTTTTATTTATAATTTTAATTTTTTTATTTACACATTAAAAGACAAATTTATTGTATATACTCCAATGCCCTAAACCCTAAACTATATACTTCAATGCCCTAAACCCTAAATCAAATATTAATGGCTTAATTCTTCTTTTATTTATAATTTTTATTTACATCTTAAAAAACAAATTTATATATTCTATTGTTAATTGAGTTATTAGTAACATTATTAACAGCGTTCGGAAATTTTTATTTATAATATTACTATAGCGTATATATTAGTGTAATTGTTTATAAGTATTGTTTTATACTAATTTGTTTCGACATCTATAGGATTCTGGGTAGACGTTATAACACTATCAAAATACTGCATTAATTGTGACAAAGACACTTCAACATATTACCACTGTAGTAGTAAAAATTATAAACACATTCATCAGAATAACATCACAACAACATCAACAAATGCAAGACAACAAATATATATTATCTATCTCATATATATTCAAACAACAACAGAAGATGCTTATAGAGGAAAATACTTCCGCTATAGTAGCTTGACTACCTCAAACAGCAGCTGAAAAACAAGATGAAGCCCAGGGAAGCCCATGAATTCTTAAAAACAAGTCGTTCAACTTCAATGCTGGTAGCTTCTCCGCTCCTGATTCTCTCCTCAGCTCATGCAAACATCAGACTTATAAATCCAGCACTGAGCTCTAAACCAAAGCTTATGAACATATACTATGGTCATTGAAGAAAATGGAGATTTGAAAACACCTGAATGTCTTCCCCGTTTTCTGTAACACACAGAAAGCAAATGACTTGATGAAAATGATCTTCTGAAAAGCTTTCAAGAATACAAGAGACTAACAATTCAAGACATTGCAGTAATCTTAGTTGCGTACTTTTAAGCAATTCGGAGCGTATTGTAGCTTTTGGAAGAAATCAAGAACAAGGGAAGCAAACAAAGAGGAACTCGAACCTTTCCTTTGGAGATAAATGTGCCAGAGCTGGTTCGACCTCGCTCAATTTGCTCTCGCCACTATCATTATTAGCGACAACATATATCTTCAGGTCCGCTTTTGCCTTTGCCGACAAATCGAAATTTAGAATGTTTAACCAGAGAAAAACAAGAAGAAGTTTCCAAATTAAGCTCAAAACCAAACAAAACTCACAAGGGAGACCATATGATCACATTCCATTCCCGTGAGAAACCCTTCATACACAAAACCTAATCATCGATGCTTTCGACAGCTCTGAAGAACTAGATCCCGGGCAACTTTTCTAGACAAAACCTAATCGGAAAGAGAGAGTGAGTGAGACAAGAGATTAGAGCTGATCTGATTTTTTTTTTTTGTCAAAAAGCTTGAGATTAGAGCTAGACAAGAGCTTAGATCTACAAAACTGAAGCAACAGAGCATGAAATTTCCAAATCAGAAACGAACGAACATAGTGAATCGACATAGCCAAAGGATTCCACTACCAAATCGAACTTAAATCACGTTTCTACAATCATCGGACACAAATACAGAAGAAAACAAAACCCTATACGACCATGGAAATGTCGGAGCTTTCATTTGGTTTTACTGTACTTAGTCAAAATTTTGACACTTGAAATATTTAGGCGGAATTGGCTAAAAAATTAAGCGCACTTGGAAAAAAGAGGCGGACATTAAAAAAATTTAGGCACTATACTTTTGATAGCGTTTGCAAATTCGTAAACGCTATTAAAAACTCACAGGTATGTCAACCATAACAAAATTGTCCAAAACGCTATCATTTAGTGCTATCAATACCCATATTTCTTGTAGTGTCGATACCTCCGATTTGGTTCACCGACTAGGGTTAGGTATCAAGGCTGTTGACAAAAAAAAAAAGTAAGAGTTTACGGTTTACGGGCTCAATATTTGTTGGATTAGGGTTCAAAATTTGCCCTTGGAGTGTAATTAACTATAAAAGAGTGTGAATATCGAGTTATATATTGCATTGTGCAAATAACAAAGAAAATAAGAGTTTTGTCTATGTTCGAGTTATATGTTGGATATTCTGTTCTTATCTGTAGGGTTAGATTGAGAGTTTCAAATTTTTTAATTCATAATGTTTTTTACATATACTGGTTAGTTTGTGACTAAGTTAAACGAGTTTGATATTTGTTATAAGTTTTCTATATAATATGATGGTGTTTAAGTAGTAATTATCAAGTTTAAGGTTTATCATACTGTCATTTCAGTCTGATCATGTCCATGGTTTATCAGACTTCTTGATGGAAACCTGTGAATTAACCTGAAATAAGTTACCATACTTGTGATTTTACCCCATATATATACTAAAATTACCAACCCTAATATGTACAAGTCATTATCGACTCTCTCTCTCTAAACAGGAAGAATCTCTCTCTAAACTCTCTCAAACATCTCTCCGAAACCCCTCGTCGCCACCGCCACCGCCACAGCCACCGCCGTCGTCAGCTTCTTCAGTCTGGTAATTACCAATCCTTTTTCGCCTTCTACTCTACTTTTTTCTACAAAATTTTTAGATCTATACGAAATAAGACCATTTTTCCATGTTCTTTGCCTAGATCTAAGCAAACATATTGGTTCTTTGCCTAGATCTAGTTAATTCCGTTTTAGATCTACTTGAAAATTACTATATTAGAAGTCTGAAAGTGAATTAGACTCGATACGAAGTCTGATACGAAGTCTGGTCCTGAAAATATCACCATTTCGGACTGTAAAACGAGTCTGGCAGTAGATTAAAGCGGCAATTAATAATATTAGAAAAAACCGCAGAAAAAGGCTGGAATTTTACCGCCCAAAATTTCCAGACTTCTCGCTCAATTATCTCATAACTAACAGACTTCTAAAAGAGTCTGATATCAGACTGCGTTAAGAAGTCTGACATCAGATTGGGAAAGCGGTATTTTTATGTAGTAAAACCGTTTTTTTTAACCGCCGCTTAGGACACATATAAAAGGGTTTTTATCCCCTCATTTTACAGTTACCGAAGAAAAAAAAAACACCGATTCTCTCTCGGAGAAACTGAACCGACATCTTCGTTGTCGCTGCCGGAATTCGTGGCTTACATCGTCTCATGTGCCTTCGACGGTAAGATTCTTCTACTCCTCTCTTCTCCGCAAACCATCACCTTCTCGATACTGATTTCTAGAACTCAGCGCTGACCTCTTGTCTTTTTTGATTTCCAGATCTGGTTTCTCTCTCCTCGCCGTTGTCACCGCTCCTTCAAGTCTTCCATAGAGGGTAAAAGATTCAAATTGAGTAATAATGTTTAGATCTTTGGGTTTGAGTTGTATTGTATTATGTGGATTTTTGGGATTCGTCCGATTGCGTCAGACTGCAAATAGAGTTTGAATTTGAGTAGTCAGACTGCATATGACGTCTGACTTTAAGTTTTCAGACTGCTAATGGAGTCTGGTTGTGGTTGATGCAGGTTTTAGACATGATGATTGAACGTGAATTCCCTCCTAGGATGTTCACAACTGGGTATGAGCATTAACCAGACAAAAGCACACACTACTTCAGCGGTAAGAGAGATCTCATGGACGCTCTCCAAGAAGCACTGGATGATGATGAGTGGGAAAAGCTTCGCAACTCAGCCTTTGGGGTTTTTGTGAAGTGGCATGAGCTGAACTTCGTATGGTGTTCTAGGATGGTGCACTACATGCTTACTATGCCACTAGAGGTAGATCAGAAGCATGAGCTTTGGTGTCTTCTTGGCCTTCAACCGGTGAGGTTTTCCCTCCATGAGTTTCAACAGATAACCAGACTAAATTGCGACTATGTTGAGAATCTGGAGTACCCGGAGGTTGAGTATACATCCGATATGAGAGCAATGTGGGAGCTTCTTGGGATGGATTTTAAGGTAGGGCCAAGTTATTTTCAGTTACTAGATGCTTGCAACAGATGTCGAGGCTGGGAACGGCAAGATATGATTTGGTTGGGCTACCTAGCCATCTACACCAGCTTCATTGAGGCTCAACACTGGTCAGTTTCTGCAAGGACTGACATGACTAAGCTACTGCTGTCTCCAGGGGCGTTAGAAGCATACCCATGGGGAAGACTGGCCTTCAAAATCTTGGTAGACTCTGTCAAAACAGAGGCAAACAAAAAACTCCAAGATGACAAAAACTATCCGGTTGAGGGTTTCGCTGAGGTCTTGAACGTCTGGGTATATTAGGCCTGTCCCGGGATTGCTACGTTTTATGTAATGCACTTGCAAGATAACCCAGCCCCACCGCTCTTGGCTTACAAAGGATCAAAGAATTGGAAGAAAGTCGATTTAGAGTTGCGCAAGCAGGTATTTTACTGACCTTTTTTCTTTAAAATTCACCTTTGATTGCTCTATGTCAGACTGCAAATTCAGTCTGATAAGTTATCAGACTAATTTTGAAGGCTGAATTTGTAGTCTGAAATATTGAAGTCAGACCTTTTTTTAAGTCTGAAACTTTGTACCATACTGGATATGCAGTCTGGGAGATTTTATTTATTTTTTACATACTAATATACATTTTGCTCGTTGACTTGTACTTGCATACCCGCGTCAACAACTTCGCCGTCAAGGAGTTTGAGGACATGTTCCCCCGGTGGGACGATGGTGAGGATGATGAGAAAGTTGCGAACATTGTGAAAGCAATGTTTGGTGAGTTTGGGCGCCCTTGGAGGTGGAGTTTTAAACACTGGAAGTCTGAAGGTGTGTTCGCCATTGTCAAGAAAGAGGTACCCCTTATTAAGTCCGAGGTGGTTAAGTCTGAGGGTGGTCTGAAGAAGGCCAAGGGAAAGGGTGTTAAGACGAAGGTTTTTGATGATGATGGTGAGGATGTTGATGATGATAAGAAGCGAGCAAAATTAGGCGGTGATAATGGTGGTGAGGTTGTTTACTTGATCAAGTCGGTGGGTGAGAAGATGAAATGAACTTTTTAGTCTTGTTAAACTTGAGAAGATGAAGGTTTTGAGCAGGTGAATGAGAAAATGATTGAACTTGAGAAGGAAGTTAGGTTGTTAAGGGGAGAAAAGAGGAGGAAATCTGGTGTTGAGAAGTCTGATGGTGGTGTTGAGAAGAAGTCTGATGGTGGTGTTGAGAAGAAGTCTGATGGTGGTGTTGAGAAGAAGTCTGATGGTGGTGTTGAGAAGAAGTCTGATGGTGAGAAGAATCTGATGGTGGTGTTGAGAAGAAGTCTGATGATGGTGGTGCGGTTGATGATGGTGGTGAGGCTGGGGCTGGGAAACGCAAACGGGCTCCGCGGAAGAATATTACACCCAAAAAAATTGTTGTGAAGCCTCCTAAGCCTGCCGCGGTTGTTGAAGCTGCAGACCAACAAGGACCTGAAAAAGAAGCTTCAGCGGTAGAGGATGCAAAGGAAGCCCTGGCTGAAGAAGTCTGATGGTGGTGTTGAGAAGAAGTCTGATGGTGGTGTTGAGAAGAAGTCTGATGGTGGTGTTGAGAAGAAGTCTGATGGTGAGAAGAATCTGATGGTGGTGTTGAGAAGAAGTCTGATGATGGTGGTGCGGTTGATGATGGTGGTGAGGCTGGGGCTGGGAAACGCAAACGGGCTCCGCGGAAGAATATTACACCCAAAAAAATTGTTGTGAAGCCTCCTAAGCCTGCCGCGGTTGTTGAAGCTGCAGACCAACAAGGACCTGAAAAAGAAGCTTCAGCGGTAGAGGATGCAAAGGAAGCCCTGGATTAGGGTTCAAAATTTGCCCTTGGAGTGTAATTAACTATAAAAGAGTGTGAATATCGAGTTATATATTGCATTGTGCAAATAACAAAGAATATAAGAGTTTTGTCTATGTTCGAGTTATATGTTGGATATTCTGTTCTTATCTGTAGGGTTAGATTGAGAGTTTCAAATTTTTTAATTCATAATGTTTTTTTACATATACTGGTTAGTTTGTGACTAAGTTAAACGAGTTTGATATTTGTTATAAGTTTTCTATATAATATGATGGTGTTTAAGTAGTAATTATCAAGTTTAGGGTTTATCATACTGCCATTTCAGTCTGATCATGTCCATGGTTTATCAGACTTCTTGATGGAAACCTGTGAATTAACCTGAAATAAGTTACCCTACTTGTGATTTTACCCCATATATATACTAAAATTACCAACCCTAATATGTACAAGTCATTATCGACTCTCTCTCTCTAAACAGGAAGAATCTCTCTCTAAACTCTCTCAAACATCTCTCCGAAACCCCTCGTCGCCACCGCCACCGCCACAGCCACCGCCGTCGTCAGCTTCTTCAGTCTGGTAATTACCAATCCTTTTTCGCCTTCTACTCTACTTTTTTCTACAAAATTTTTAGATCTATACGAAATAAGACCATTTTTCCATGTTCTTTGCCTAGATCTAAGCAAACAGATTGGTTCTTTGCCTAGATCTAGTTAATTCCGTTTTAGATCTACTTGAAAATTACTATATTAGAAGTCTGAAAGTGAATTAGACTCGATACGAAGTCTGATACGAAGTCTGGTCCTGAAAATATCACCATTTCGGACTGTAAAACGAGTCTGGCAGTAGATTAAATCGGCAATTAAAAATATTAGAAAAAACCGCAGAAAAAGGCTGGAATTTTGCCGCCCAAAATTTCCAGACTTCTCGCTCAATTATCTCATAACTAACAGACTTCTAAAAGAGTCTGATATCAGACTGCGTTAAGAAGTCTGACATCAGATTGGGAAAGCGGTATTTTTATGTAGTAAAACCATTTTTTTTAACCGCCGCTTAGGACATATATAAAAGGGTTTTTATCCCCTCATTTTACAGTTACCGAAGAAAAAAAAAAACACCGATTCTCTCTCGGAGAAACTGAACCGACATCTTCGTTGTCGCTGCCGGAATTCGTCGCTTACATCGTCTCATGTGCCTTCGACGGTAAGATTCTTCTACTCCTCTCTTCTCCGCAAACAATCACCTTCTCGATACTGATTTCTAGAACTCAGCGCTGACCTCTTGTCTTTTTTGATTTCCAGATCTGGTTTCTCTCTCCTCGCCGTTGTCACCGCTCCTTCAAGTCTTCCATAGAGGGTAAAAGATTCAAATTGAGCAATAATGTTTAGATCTTTGGGTTTGAGTTGTATTGTGTTATGTGGATTTTTGAGATTCGTCCGATTGCGTCAGACTGCAAATACAGTTTGAATTTGAGTAGTCAGACTGCATATGACGTCTGACTTTAAGTTTTCAGACTGCTAATGGAGTCTGGTTGTGGTTGATGCAGGTTTCAGACATGATGATTGAACGTGAATTCCCTCCTGGGATGTTCACAACCGGGTATGAGCATTAACCAGACAAAAGCACACACTACTTCAGCGGTAAGAGAGATCTCATGGACGCTCTCCAAGAAGCGCTGGATGATGATGAGTGGGAAGAGCTTCGCAACTCAGCCTTTGGGGTTTTTGTGAAGTGGCATGAGCTGAACTTCGTATGGTTTTCTAGGATGGTGCACTACATGCTTACTATGCCACTAGAGGTAGATCAGAAGCATGAGCTTTGGTGTCTTCTTGGCCTTCAACCGGTGAGGTTTTCCCTCCATGAGTTTCAACAGATAACCATACTAAATTGCGACTATGTTGAGAATCTGGAGTACCCGGAGGTTGAGTATACATCCGATATGAGAGCAATGTGGGAGCTTCTTGGGATGGATTTTGAGGTAGGGCCAAGTTATTTTCAGTTACTAGATGCTTGCAACAGATGTCGAGGCTGGGAACGGCAAGATATGATTTGGTTGGGCTACCTAGCCATCTACACCAGCTTCATTGAGGCTCAACACTGGTCAGTTTCTGCAAGGACTGACATGACTAAGCTACTGCTGTCTCCAGGGGCGTTAGAAGCATACCCATGGGGAAGACTGGCCTTCAAAATCTTGGTAGACTCTGTCAAAACAGAGGCAAACAAAAAACTCCAAGATGACAAAAACTATCCGGTTGAGGGCTTCGCTGAGGTCTTGAACGTCTGGGTATATTAGGCCTGTCCCGGGATTGCTACGTTTTATGGAATGCACTTGCAAGATAACCCAGCCCCACCGCTCTTGGCTTACAAAGGATCAAAGAATTGGAAGAAAGTCGATTTAGAGTTGCGCAAGCAGGTATTTTACTGACTTTTTTTTTTAAAATTCACCTTTGATTGCTCTATGTCAGACTGCAAATTCAGTCTGATAAGTTATCAGACTAATTTTGAAGGAGGAATTTGTAGTATGAAATATTGAAGTTAGACCTTTTTTTAAGTCTGAAACTTTGTACCATACTGGATATGCAGTCTGGGAGATTTTATTTATTTTTTACATACTAATATACATTTTGCTCGTTGACTTGTACTTGCATACCCGCGTCAACAACTTCGCCGTCAAGGAGTTTGAGGACATGTTCCCCCGGTGGGACGATGGTGAGGATGATGAGAAAGTTGTGAACATTGTGAAAGCAATGTTTGGTGAGTTTGGGCGCCCTTGGAGGTGGAGTTTTAAACACTGGAAGTCTGAAGGTGTGTTCGCCATTGTCAAGAAAGAGGTACCCCTTATTAAGTCCGAGGTGGTTAAGTCTGAGGGTGGTCTGAAGAAGGCCAAGGGAAAGGGTGTTAAGACGAAGGTTGTTGATGATGATGGTGAGGATGTTGATGATGATAAGAAGCGAGCAAAATTAGGCGGTGATAATGGTGGTGAGGTTGTTTACTTGATCAAGTCGGTGGGTGAGAAGATGAAATGAACTTTTTAGTCTTGTTAAACTTGAGAAGATGAAGGTTTTGAGCAGGTGAATGAGAAAATGATTGAACTTGAGAAGGAAGTTAGGTTGTTAAGGGGAGAAAAGAGGAGGAAATCTGGTGTTGAGAAGTCTGATGGTGGTGTTGAGAAAAGTCTGATGGTGGTGTTGAGAAGAAGTCTGATGGTGGTGTTGAGAAGAAGTCTGATGGTGAGAAGAATTTGATGGTGGTGTTGAGAAGAAGTCTGATGATGGTGGTGCGGTTGATGATGGTGGTGAGGCTGGGGCTGGGAAACGCAAACGGGCTCCGCGGAAGAATATTACACCCAAAAAAATTGTTGTGAAGCCTCCTAAGCCTGCCGCGGTTGTTGAAGCTGCAGACCAACAAGGACCATAAAAAGAAGCTTCAGCGGTAGAGGATGCAAAGGAAGCCCTGGCTGAAGACAACCCTGCCCAACCGTCTGAGGCCAATTTTCAGACTGTGGTGGAGGTTGGGGTTAGTGTCCCAAACCCTCTACCAAAAAATGTTCAAGAAAGGAGAAGTAGTCGAAGACTTAAGGACAAAGCCGTTGCTTAATATGCAGTATACATGTGATAGTTGTTTGTAAAAATCTGAACCTATGTGCAACTAAAAACTAGTTATTTCGCTTTGTTGTTGTGTTTGATGTGAACATGTTTATCTGGTATTAAACTGAGATTTAGGTCTAATTTTGGTGTTATTTAAATATTTGTCAGACTTCTAAAGAAGTTTGATTGTGTTTTGGATTTATATTGCAGTCTGTAGGTGGCGTGGATAGTGTTAGATTATTTGTCTTAGACTTTTATTGCAGTCTGACGGAGGTGGTTTTTTTATTTTGTAAATGCAGAGTAGTGGCGTGGGTAGCGAACAGAGTGTTCTTATCGTCGATAGCCTGGTAACGGGCGTAAACTTCGATGATGCATATATGTCGAAAGAAGACACCTAAGCAGGCAGCTGCTGGAGCTTATGTAAAGGCGAAGGCTCAAGAACTAAAACAGAAAGAGCAGGATAAGAATGAGAGAAAGAGCTCAACCCAAGTGCAGATCACACCGACATATGATCCTTGTGCTCCGGCAACCAGGATGGAAGTGAAGACATTTAATGATCACGTCAAAAAACTGCCGTATGTCGTCACACTCTACCTATATTCTAAAATAATTAGCTCGATGTCTAACACACGTAATATATTCTGTAGGGATTATCCAGAGAGGTAGGCAAACACATCCCTATCTTGGTACTACGATCTGCGCACTCCCCCAGGAATGGCTGCATGACACGGTTAGTATATAATCTGGTCGGGTTTAATGATTTTCTGTTCTCAGACTTGATTTGCAGTTTGACATTGTTGTTATCTCTTTTAGACTTCCTTCAGACTTCTTTAGAGGTCTCGTGTCAGACTTCTTTTCAAGTCTGGTGAAAGAATTTCTTTTCTCAGACTTGTTTTGCAGTCTGACATTGGTGTTCTCTCTTTTAGAGTTTCTTTAGACTTTTGTTTAAGTCTGATATTTTTTGCACAATGTTGACTGAATGCAGCAAATAGATGCTGGGATTGATCTGATGAGGCTTCAGCAACACGAACACCCGGAATGGTTCTGGTTCGAGAGGCTGACCTTCATTGACACACTGCTGGGTAATTTGTGGAAGAAACATTATGATGATTTTGTGAAGAGTGGCGAAGGAGAAAATGTGATGTCCACGGCAAGGAGGCTGCCACCTGGTGTATAGGATTACCATACTGGTGAACTACCCTTATTCCTGAAATCAAACAAGACTTGGGGGCTGGAAATTGATTACATCTACACTGACTTGCACGTTGGGGGAAATCATTGGATAGCTATTATGATTTCTATCCCGGATAGGCACGTAACCATATGGGACATCATCATTGGACGGAAAACCGATGAGGTGGTAGGAGCGGAAGTGGCACCAATATGTGAGATATTTCCCTACGTGATGCATTGTTTGGCCCCAGTAGATGAAAGTTGGAATTATCCCCTTGAGTGATACACCTACACGATAGTAAGGAGCCCAGAACTTCCCCAAAACATCCAGACATGTGATTGTGGAGTGTTTTGTTTGAAGTTCATTGAGCTCCATTCTCTTGGGATGCCACTACAAGAAAACAGCGTTTTGGCGACTACTGATGGCGACTAAATTATTAGTCGGTAAAGGTTGCGACTAATTAGCGACTATTTGGCGACTAGTATAAATTAGTCGTAATTGAGTCGCTGTTTTACGACCAAAGAACATAGTCGTTAAAGTAGTCGCTAATTTAACGACTATTAGGCGACTATTTTGGCATATTGCATAGTAGTCGCCTAATAGTCGCTAAATTAGCGACTATTTTGGAATATTGCATAGTAGTTGCCTAATAGTCGCTAAATTTAGTGACTATTAGGCGACTATTTTGGCAGATTGTATAGTAGTCGCCTAATAGTCGCTAAATTTGGCGACTATTAGGCGACTATTTTGGCAGTAGTCGTCTATTAGTCGCTAATTTAGCGACTAATATGCGACTATAACTTATATATATGTATAAATTATATATATGTATAACTTATATATATATATATATATATATATATATATATGGCTCTGCTCTAAAAGTGGATTCGAGGGGAAACATTTCGGAGGAACCCAATAAACCTCTATAACTTATATATATATACATATGTATATCATTATGTATATTACTAGCCTTGGGCATAATATCTGGATCCGAAAAAATTAACCAAAACTGATCCGAAAAAGAGGAACTGAACCCGAACCGAAACCGATAAAATATCCGAACGGATCCTAGATTCCTATATCTGAAGAACCGAAACCGAATCCGAACCGAATGGATACCAGAAATACAATTATATACCCAAAATATTAATTATATTTAAACTTGATAACCCAAAACTTGATAACTGAATGGGAAAATCGCCAAAACGCTGTTTTCTTGTAGTGTGCCGTTTCCGAAGTGGCTGTGTGATAAGAACATGAAGACTTGCAGAGACAAACTTGCGTATGAGATATTAACTAAGCTCTGCCGAACAGGTGAAGAGGCTCGTACCGACACCAAGAATGAATTGTTAGACGTCTACGAACAGGTGAAGTAGAGTTCCTCTTTAACTTTTGGATTCCCGAGAACAATGGATTCTAGCATATATTTATCTTTTGTAAATGTAAGAAAAACTCATCCATCTTTTGGCTTACTTTCTCCGGAAATTTTTAGTGCCATGCCAATTGTGATGTCAAAAGCGTGTTGGGAATAGGTAGGGTATTTCTAGGGTAATTGGTTTAAGACTTCTATAGAAGTCTGGTGTCAAACTTCTATTTCTATCTTTTGTAATGAATGTCTGTTATTAGACTTATATTACAGTTTGGAAAGGGTGTGATTTTATTAAGACTTATTTAGATTTGACGAGATGCAGCAAACACATAAGTACTACAAATTAAGTTTAAGCCAACAACAACAACCAACGATTAACACAACAAGTTCTTAGACTTAGACAACTTAAAAAACGACTTGGAAACGAAATATTGTACTGGAAAGACACCAACAGACTCCTCTCAGACTTTCTTCAGACTTCGATATAAGACTTCTAAATTGCATTCGTCAGTACATCAGACTTCTACCAAATCTAATCCTTCTCAGGTTTGGTTACCTGCCTCCACCGAAAAAGACAGTAGCTTCTCATATACAGTAGATAGATGAAAACAACTATAAAACAGGTGAGTGTAAGGTGATTTAGCTTACACAATTTGGATTTTTGTGGCCTGGTTGTTTGCAATTAGAACAAGTATATTGCTTGGGAAGCTTCCGTGGTTTATTGCCCTTTGTCTTGGCAATTTCTAGCCAAGTTTGACACCTCGACTTCTGAGGTCTTCCAAGAGGACGAGGATTATGAGGGGGAAGAACACGTACAATGTCAGGAGCTTTCATAGTACAGTTCTTTGGAAGGATGTTCATTGCGTATGCCTGAAACAGATAGTCCCTACCGTATGATGGGGATGGCAGCATATATGGGTGTAGCTCAAGTTCTGGTGCAGTGCAGATTGCATGTGAGCAAGGTATCTTTTCGTAATCCCACACACCACATTCACACGTTCGGTTGTGCAAGTCGACCACACAATCCCTATGTCCTCCCTTAACAATGAATCGATACCCATCAACGTGTTCTGCCGTCATGAAGTCCGCATAATATTCACGAATAGCCATCAAATATTCAACTCTTCGGCTAAATTTTGTTGTGAGACTCAATGCATCTAGCCGCCTTTTACAAAACCACGTCCATAGCTTCTCCTTTATGAACTCCAAAAGGAAATAGATAGGATATCATTTTGCCTTCTTGACTACGGAGTTTATAGTTTTGGCAATGTTTCTCGTCTTTATGTTGTACCTTTCTCCAACAAAGTGAACGCCATTAACGCAAGTGAAAACAAGACTGCAATAGAATTCTGATAAAAATCAGACTGCAATAGAAGTCTGATAAAGACGAATCAGACTGCACAAGAAGTCTAATAAGAAAAATGCATTTTCAGATTATACCTGTCTCCATTGAAATGAACGCGTGACCATAGACTCGGATCCGCCTCCTCCAAGTATCTAGCAAGGTCAGGATTTGCCGCTAGTAAGGAGGCCATGTATCGGTTAAAATCGTACATCGTATATGCGTACGCCATGTTTTTCACCAAGTACAAAAGATGTTTTCCCCTGAACTTTGTGACTACGTTATTTTGTATATGGTAATAACAAATCCCTCGCTTTGCCCAAGGAAAAACCTTTTCAATAGCATTCTTGATGGATGCGTGCCTATCTGAGACTATGACAAGAGGATATTGGTCTGAAATGCAGTCTCTAAACTTTGTGAGAAACCACTCCCACGAGGCATCATTCTCAGAGTCTACAATGCCAAACGCCAACGGAAATATTTGAAAATTGGCGTCTTGTGAGGCTGCCACTAGCATAACACCTCCATACGGCCCCGTAAGATGCGTACCATCTACCACAATGACTCTTCTAAGATACTTAAATCCCTCTATGGAAGCTCCAAATGCTAGAAATAGATATTTAAATCTATTCTCCTCATCTAGTTCTATAGCAGTCTGCGTTCCCGGGTTGGTTTGCTCGATTCCATGCAATAAAGCAGGCAGTCTCTCATAGCCATCTTCCGCTGATCTTCTCACCCACTTTTGAGCATGTAACAACGCTCTGTATGTGGTTGTGTAGCTCATCTTAATCCCATACTGCTTGTTCATTGATACTAAGACATGCTTTGGTGTAATCTTCTCAATTATTCCATAGCATTCTAGAAACAACCAACCAATATAATGCGTAGTATGACGTTTTTTCTTAGCCTTCCGCCCCATTGTTGAACATGTGTGGGCTCTATTGTAGATCATCACCCAAAACTTGTTTGGTTCGTTCTTGACAGCCGCTCGAAGCTTCCAGTTGCATCCTTCCACAAGACATTTAGCAACAAATAGGCTCTTGTCAGACTTAGCTACTGTAAATGCGTATTTCCTTATTATCGCCGTCAAACGCAGCTCTGATATAAGATCTTGCTTGCTATCAAAACACTTTCTAAGAAAGATGCCGTCGGACTAATTTCTTCCTCGACCAGCAAATCGTTCAGCCACACGCTACAACTCGTAAGTCCTATTATCTTCATCTTCTTTATCATCTTCATATTCATCTCCCACTTTCCCATACATGCTGTAATCTACACCATCATAGTAAGACTCAGCCTGTTTCTTGAAAACTTGCTCTGGCCCATCACCACCACCACCAACACCACCATCATCACCACCACCACAAATAGAATCATCTGATATTGAGCCCACATCTTCATCTTCCCAGTCTTTGTCTTCGTCATTTTCATCTTCATCTTCATCTTTTACATCGTGATTCCCCGCATCTTGATATACCAAACCGAATTGGCTCGAGACACAAAGATGGATTAAATGCGCACTAGCTAACTCGACCATGCTCCTTACTTGCCTATCATTTGTGACATAAATAGGAGGGCTATCCAGACCGATCTGTTGCAAGAGTGGTTCCGGTAACGGATATGATAACTCCACCAACTCGGTTTTCTTGTCCAGCATATAATCATCTTGTACCATCTCAACAAGTTCACAATATGTAGAACGATCACCCAAACTGATAAACCGCCCTCCTTTGAGAGTATCCACCACAAAATGCCAAATATGGTCTCTCACAACCCATTCACCAAAATTAACAGGTAGATGCACCATTATCTGTAAAAACAATCATGGAAAAACAACATTAGAGATCTTAATGGATATATCAGACTTCTTCACGAAGTATGATTCCATTAGCTACATTGCCAGAATTATTAAAAAATAATTACCCAACATAAGCATGTAAAACTAACGCAGGAGAAACATATACAACTAACCCACATATAAAAAAATTAAAATTAACGAAATTCATCACAAATATACAAAACAAAACGGTTTTAAAAAATTTGTCAATCCAGATTGCCACAGAAATCTGACAAACAGTACGTCAGACCTCTATGGCAGTATGAAAATAGGGTATTTTTGCAATTAGAATGTTACAAAGCAGACTGCGGATGCCGTTTGACGAAAACTTATCAAAGCAGACTTCTATCGCAGTCTGACAAAAATGGTATTTTTGCAATTGACCCAAACTTTGACTTTTTGTCAGACTGCATTAGATGTGTGAGAAAAATAAAAAAGTATTTATGCAATTGACCAAAAATTTGACTTTTTGTCAGACTTCACGGAGAAGCCTGAAAAAATTATGGGGTAGTTTTGCAATTGACCGAAGTTTGACTTTCGTTCCCAGACTGAAGAAATCCTTCAGACTACGATAGAAGTCTGACAGAAATTGGTGTATTTTTTGCTTTGACCAAAATCTTCGATATCAGACTTCTTTAGCAGTCTGAAAGATTTCATCATTTTCAGACTGCAATAGAAGTCTGAAAATTTTACCCTTCTATTCAGACTGCTAAAGAAGTCTGATACTTTTTCCCTCATTTTGGTCAACTTTTGAAAACTTTCGGTCAATTACTACCAGTACCCTGTTTTTTTTAAGACTTCTGATTCCGTTTGAAAAAACAGTCAACTTCCGGTCAAAGTCGCTCATTTTTCTTTCATACTGGATATGAAGCCTGAATAAAAAGTCAAGTTTTTGGTCAATTGCAAAACTACCCTATGCCTTGATTAGAGGATTTTTCTTGATTTTTTTTGTTTTCAAAAGAAATTACCAGACTTCAATTTTAATCTGAGTATTTAAAAGTCAATTGCAAAACTACCCTCTCGTTTACCATGTGGGGTTCATCAGACTTCTAAAACAGTCTGAGTATACAACTCAGATCTGAAAATCGACGATATGCAATAATTCGTACCTATATCCGTTTAGAGTTTGTTTTCACCCTCGTCGAGCGACCAAAATGTCTAATATCACCGAAATCCCGCAAGCCCAATCGTGTTTAGCCGTTTTATGCCATAAAAAATGATTTCGGTAAGTTTGAATCAGAAAATCAAGGGGAAATGGGAGAAATCGGAGAGGAGAACTCGCGAAAAGGAAGTCTGACCTCTATTCTTGGGCTTTAATGGCGAAAAAATGGGTTAGTTACTGCATTAACTCGTCGACGATGGTGGTTGTCGTGGAGGTTGAGAATTGATGCCAATGGCATTTCCGTAATTAACTTAGATCTGAAATTTTTTTTGGTCTTTTGAAAAAAACGTTAGACTGTAACAGCACTATGAGGAATGGCATTTGCGTGAATTCCCAGATTCTTAAAGGGTAATTCGTGGGATTCTGAAAAAGAGGAGAGAAAGGGGGCATTTTTAGCTTTGACTTCAAATTGTAGGGTATTTTTGCAAATATGCTTTCTATTGTTTTGAGTTAACTCAGCTTTCAAACGATGATATATAAGATGATTATGGAGGTATGACGTCCAAACAAATGATAAAAGTAGTCGTTTCTTCGTTTTTACTCGTTTAGAGTTTCGCAGACATATCGACAATTCATTGCAGTATTTTTGCAGATTGTTTGGTAAAAGAAATGGTGACGATGTCCTGACAAAAAGCGACGCTAATAGGCGACAATATATAATGCTCTACGCATAGTTAGAGCAGAACTCAACATTGTTTTGGCATATATTTAACATTATTTTTGATAATTCATTTTTATTTAATTATCTTAATTTTTATGTATATTTGAATTCCACATATTAATAAAGTACATGATAATGAAAATTAGGTGCCGTTTTCAGTTTACATAAAACTCTGCATTTTTTAAAGGTGAGGGTCATTCTTGTAAAAACAAATAAATGTGGTGGTATTTTTTTCCAGTAAACCCTTAAAAAAAATTTGAAATGGTGTCGTAGTTGGTAAAATCTCTGGCAGACAGTGCGATACCTTCTTAAAAAATATATGGGGATTTCTACAGGCCGAGCACTAAAGTTACAGGCCGAGCATTAAAGTTATAGGTGTGTAGGGTGTACGAAAGTAGACTACACATAGTGTTCGTGTTCCAAGTTTAAGAATCCAAAGACGACAAAAACGTCGCTTTAAAAACCTTAACAAAATTCTTATGATTTTCGGCCATGATCCCTAGAGAGTTTCCGATTACCCAACGCTTAGTTTAATTGTATATGTTTTCGCTTTGCTTATTTGCTTAATTTATTTACTTGCTTTCTTATTTACTTGCTTGCCTTCTTATTTTCTCGTTTAGTTTACAATCTTATTTTGCGTACTCGCTTATTAATTTACAACCTCGTGTTTACCAACTCGCTTTGGTTACTTGCTTTCTTTACTTTCTAGCTTAGTTTAGTTCAAATTTCCAGCACTCGTTTCGTGACAAAAACCATAAACCTTATTATCGTTTTAGACTTTCTTAGTAACTCTCTTTCTAATGTCTCGCAGAACATCATTCCCTCCCGTTTTGCAAGTGCACCTAAAGTACTACAACGCATGTCTGTGCACTTGCAAAACATTTAGGTTTACAAATTTAAAACCTGAAGTTTCAGAGACAAATCCTAGTGCATCAAGTTTTTGGCGCCGTTGCCGGGGAGGCAACCGCTACTCGTTCTGTCACACTTTAGAGGTTAGTAAATCGACTCTAGAACAAACTTTTTCTTTTTAATTTTTAATTTTTGTTTTTTTTTCGTTTCAGGTTTTGAAACATGAACTCGCCTCTGGAGCGAGTTTGCTACTACGAGCAGGGTTTCTCTGACCCATCTTATGCTCACTACTCTAACGATTTACACTACTACCGTGATTCGTACTATATGGATCAGAAACTGGCACCGACCAACTACTCTCAAAGACGCTACGAGCCGCAACCTTACTTCGAGCATCGTTGCCTTCGAGGCACCACACTTGAGCCTCTCGACGATGAGGAGAACACGAGTCTTCTTCAACAACTCTACGAATCTATGCATGCAGATGAGGGGTACTACGTACTTTCCGAACTCGATGGAGAACCCATTGATATACTCTATATTTTATTGTTTTTATTACGGATATTAGTATTTTATATAAGCATTTTCATTCGGTTTTGTTCTTTTTGAGGTAGTTTTCTCGTATTTGTAGTTTTAAAGTCTATATAGGTTAAATCATCAAAAATGGTGCAAAATGGAGCCAAAAAGGATTGTACCACATCCAAGACATGTGTCCAAGTCCAAAAGATCAGCCAATCACCTAAAGCTCAAGAAAGGCGGATTTCGCCAATTGGATAGCACATATGCATCAGAAGTTTCACCTTCATTGGATACCTTCCCGTTGATGGATTGAGATGAAAGTTGGTGGAAAGATAGAATTTGGAGTCATATTTCATATGCAATTGGTTTGAAGTCATTTGGAGCAGTGGTCAGGAAGATACACCGATTGTACGGAATACGCATCCGAATTGGACCTTAGCTTGGCCCAAAAGAGCCCCGCGACCTAAAACTCCCTTTTTCGGTTTAATGAAACCCTAGGTCGACTTTTAGGTTATTTATACTTTTTTTTAGCCTCACAAAACAGAGAGCCACCCTAGAAAAAACACAGCCACGATTTCTTCATAGTTTTTACAAGTTCATCATTGATTTTGGATTCTAATAGCTTCAAGGACAAGATCTCGTCTTTGTACTTCGATATAGAGAAATTTTCTCAACTGTACTCTTTTAATACAAGTTTTCTCATCATGATTTCAATTCATACTTGCTGTGTTTTATGCATCATGAGTGAGTAGCTCTTTTGTTAGGTTGAAGGGGATCCATGGGTGCATAATTCGATATTGATATGATGATTGTTTAAAAGGGATGTTCATATGGTTCTTCATCTTTATTTGTTCTCAATGCATGATTACTTTACCGCACATTTAGTAATCTGATATTAGGTTAATATACTCTCCAAAACCTTGTTATATTGCCTGAACTAATATTTGATGAATTAGGCGTCTTAACCTTCTAAAAGTCGAGTTAAGGAGTCTAGTGAACTTTATCATTACTTGCTCGATTTAATGCATGTTTTCATTCTGCAATAACCTTCCAAAAGCTGAGTCTATTGGTTTGTAAAAAATAGTAATCGGAGCCACGACAGTGGAAAGAATATAAATTCATGTTTTGTGTTCAAGATGGTTTTTACTTAAATCCCTATCGAATCATCTATCTTATCGTTGCATGTTTTCAATGAGATTTCCCTAAGACCTAACATTTTTTTGTTTTATTGATTTATCTCTGATTTTTATTGCTTATTTAGTTTATTAGTTAATCACCATCGACACACTCTATTTTGTTTTAGTTTAGCTTGATTTTCTTTCTAACGTTTTCGTCGTGCAGTTTACAAGTCCATGTGGATTCTATCCCGCACTATACTTATTGTGATTGTTGTTCACTTGCAGCTAGTATTAGTTGGGTGAAAACTTTACTCACATCAAGTTTTATGGCGCCGTTGCCGGGGACTTAGTTAATATTGCTTTCGAATTCTGAATTTTAATCTAGTCTAAAATGTTTATTTTCTGCATTTTATTTTTGCTTATAATTTTTCTTAAAAACTTCTTATTTGTTCCTTTGAGCTTTTCTTTCGATTTTCAGGTATATGACTAGAAGTTCTTCTTCTTAAAATCTATTCGAACCTGAATTGGAGATAGATAGACTTGAGAGACGACTTAGAAAACAAAAACAACAACAACAAAGGATGGCCAGGCTAGAAAACTGAGCCCTCCTTACCAAAGAAGAACAACTCGCTCAAGAGCAAGCCGCTGCCCTTGCTAACGCCAATGCTGCTCTCTTGAAGCACCCCCCCCCCCCCCCCACGGTGTTAAACCTCATGACGCCAACCTTGGTGACCCAAACAACAATCGTGCAGCTCGAGACGTTGACCCGAATGACTCTCTTGTTGGCGCTGTCCGACAACCTCCACCGCGAGTGGAAAATCATCACCCATTTGACCAAGTTGTGTTGCGACAACTTCAGCAACAACTACTGATATATCATGGTTTTTACCCTGTTTAAGCCATGATATAAGTCCGTTTTATAGAGTCTTTCTAGTATTTTGTAGTGTTTTAGAGTCTTTTGCAGGTCATAGCACGTTTGGAGTTTAATTGGAGATATTGGAGCTTTCTGGAACATTCTGGAGCGAAGCAGAAGATCCGAGTAGCTGAGACATCAAAATCACCTGAGTATCGATCGATACTGCCTAGTATCGATCGATACCCGTCGAGGAAACATTAGGATCGCGACTTATTGAAGAGTTGAAGAATCGCAGAATTGGCCCAGAGGACTTTATTATTTACAAGAAGGCCCATAACGTGTTTTAGCTTATAAATTAGGTTTTTAGCCACCTGTTTAGGCTATGCTTTATTTTACCTTGGTTTGAGAGAGACAAGTCTGAATCTCCCTTCGTCCGAGATCAGATCTCAAAACCTCTTGTTACTCTTTCTGATTATCTATTTGATGATTTATTCAGCTATGTTGATTGTTTCATTCTCCATGTCTGAGTAGATCCACTTTAGGTTTAGGGTTTTCTCATAAGGGTTTTCTCTGAATGCTAGGTTGATTAGTTTATTAGGATTCACTATCTGAATTAGTTCTTCACCATAGGTTGTTCCCAAAGTTAATTCTAGGTTGACGAATCTGGAACTTAGACCTTAGGATAATTGATTAGGCACGACAGTGCGATTAATTACCTGATAGAACCTTAGGTGAACAAATTGATTATTCACAAAGAGATTTGGTTTAATTGATTTGTGGACATATCAAACCTGATATTAAAGCTGATTTAGACTTTAGGATTCGCAAAGAGATTTGGAATTCCTAGGATTTAGATTTAGATAATTCTCGCAACGACAGTTGGTTAATTATACCTTAGTGATTTGAGTTCAAGTACCATGCGTAATCTGAATCCTGTTAGTTAGTTAAGTCTGCATTCATTGATTTCCTGAGAAAAACCCTGGGCCTATTTTTCCTCCATTGATTTACAACACTTTTAATTTACGTAATTGCTTTCAATACAATTGATCACTTAGCGTAATTCAGCATCTAGAATCTATTGTGTGGTTTCTTGAGTCTTTGTGGATTCGATCCCTAACTATACTACGACAACTGCTTTAGTACTATTTAGGGTATTAATTTGAGCATATCAAATTTGGCGCCGTTGCCGGGGACTCAATTCGCTATTAGATTTTAGTTTGAGAATTTCGACTAAGTTCGTCGGTATCGATCGATACTCACCAGTATCGGTTGATACTAGGGCGATTTCTTTGTTGATATTGATCGATACCCACCAGTATCGGTCGATACTAGGGCGATTTCTTTGTTGATATCGATCGATACCATTCAGTCTCGATCTATACTCAACGTGTTTTTTGTTACTAACGTTTCTTACCTAGTGTGTTTCAGGTGTGAATTTGGAACGTGCAAACGGGAAGACGAAGCAGACATCAGAGATGAGCAACACAGTGATATTAAGACCTGATGCAACTGGAGTTCTGAGAGACCAAGAGGGTCAAGTGTGTAACGAGAAGGGGCAGCGACTTGATGAAGCTGAGAACGTCGTTATTATTCCTACTGTTGTTGATGAGATTGTCATGCCAGCTGGGCACGCCAACGTTGGAAATGATGCAGTCATTAATCGTGGTCGAACGATTGGTGAGTACAACATGCCTCATCAGTGTATTTGGAACGTGCAAACGGGAAGACGAACGATTGGTGAATACGGATCGCTAATCGATTGCTATAATACTGATGAGGCATGTTGTACTCACCAATCGTTCGACCACGATTAATGACTGCATCATTTCCAACGTTGGCGTGACAATCTCATCAACAACAGCAGGAGGAATAACGACGTTTCCAACTTCATCAAGTCGCTGCCCCTTCTCGTTACACACTTGACCCTCTTGGTCTCTCAGAACTCCAGCTGCATTAGGTCTTAATATCACTGTGTTGCTCATCTCTGATGTCTGCTTCGTCTTCCCGTTTGCACGTTCCAAATTCACACCTGAAACACACTAGGTAAGACACGTTAGTAACAAAAACACGTTGAGTATCGATCGACACTGAATGGTATGGATCGATATCAACAAAGAAATCGCCCTAGTATCGACCGATACTGGTGGGTATCGATCGATATCAACAAAGAAATTGCCCTAGTATCGACCGATACTGGTGAGTATCGATCGATACCGACGAACTTAGTCGAAATTCTCAAACTAAAATCTAATGGCGAATTGAGTCCCCGGCAACGGCGCCAAATTTGATATGCTCAAATTAATACCCTAAATAGTACTAAAGCAGTTGTCGTAGTATAGTTAGGGATCGAATCCACAAAGACTCAAGGAAACACACAATAGATTCTAGATGCTGAATTACGCTAAGTGATCAATTGTATTGAAAGCAATTACGTAAATTAAAAGTGTTGTAAATCAATGGAGAAAAAATAGGCCCATGGTTTTTCTCAGAAAATCAATGAATGCATACTTAACTAACTAACAGGATTCAGATTACGCACGGTTCTTGAACTCAAATCACTAAGGTATAATTAACCAACTGTCGTTGCGAGAATTATCTAAATCTAAATCCTAGGAATTCCAAATCTCTTTGCGAATCCTAAAGTCTAAATCAACTACTTCAGCTATTCCCTCCCCAAGGAGTGCATCAACCTCAGCAACCAGCTCAATAAAGGCCAGCACCGGCCGCTCACAACAGAAATCATCAAATCATCGGTGATTTTGACTCTTCCGACGCTTTCTTCTCTGATAGGAATCCAATTCATCCTCCTAATCCTCAAAGGCAAGATTTTGAGATCAAGCCACATAAAATTGGATTGGTGAAGCAAAATAAATTCCATGGCTTGCCCACCGAGCATCCACTCGATCACATTGACACTTTCGAGGAGATATGTAGCACAACTCGATCAAATGGAGTTCCCGCTGATTATTTTAAGTGCAAGTTGTTCATTTTCTCGTTGAATGACAAGGCACTTAGATGGATGAAGTCGCTGCCCCCTCAATCAATTACTACTTGGAACGAGTACAATGCTGCCTTCTTGAACCAATTTTACACCAAGGAAATATCGAGCTCCATAAGAAGCAAGATCTGGGGTTTTCAACAAGGACCTACCGAATATTTCTATGAGGCCTTGGAACGTTTTAAGTAGTACACTAGGGACTGCCCCAATCATGGTTTCTTCGAAGGAAATATTTTGAACATCTTCTTCAACGGGATCGATCACAAGTACAAGCTATCCCTAGATACCGCGAGCAATGGAAGCTTCATGACTAAGTCGGTATTGGAAGCTAAGATTCTTATCGAGAACCTTTCTGCTAGTGACGCTAATAGTTTCCCCGGGTACAATAGAAACATTCGTACCACCAACACGTCAAGCGAATCAACACAAATCGCGGAGCTTCGGAATATGGTTTCACAACTACTAAAAGTTCAAAGAGGCGTTCATGCTATTGAGGACGTGGTGGATACTAATGGTGACCCTATGATGGAATATATTGGAGATGGTACAGAGGAGAACCAAGAAGAAGTGAACTACATTGGTGGAAATTTCGGAAATAGAGGATTCAACCAAGGATATCGATCCTACCCAAATTTGTCCTACCGAAGCAACAATGTGGAGAACCCTCAAGATCAAGTATATCCTCAGCAAAACGTCCAACAAGGAGCTCAATAACAGCCTAAGAAACCATTCTATCTAAAGGTAGTCTATCAAGTGAATCCCCATTCACTTTCCCTCAAGCTACCGCACCGGTTCGACAAGAAGATAAACTCGAAGCAATGATGAAACAATGCATCGAAGGGCAGAAACAAGCCTATAAGGAGATCCATGAGAAGATGGATACCATATATAACAATCTCAACAACAAGTACGATTCAATCGTTGCTCATGTTCAGAAGCTAGATGTTCAACTTGCTCAAACTATGGAAGACGTGAAGAAACAAGCCGAGGCAAGTGCAAAAACGTTTTGCAATGTTATCTCCTCCAATGGAGATGAGCTCGTGCCAACGTCTACACCACCTCCTAAGGCTGATGATTTAGACAAAATTGAAGAACAAAATCCATACCAAGGAGAATCGAAGAGAGCTTTCAAAAGGAGGCTGAAAATGAGGCCACTCGAGAAGATCGATAGTCCATGAAAGTTTGTGGTGACTTGCAATCTATGACTATTTGTGCAATACAGGAGCTAACATCAATGTCATGTCATTGGCAATGGCGGAAGAGTTTGGTCTTTCGGGCTTCAAACGATCGCAAATCTCGATAGAGTATGCGGATTCGTCGTTCGATTCGCCTTATGGATTTTTGCCTAATGTGACAGTTCGTGTAGGCAATGGTCTCATTCCTACTGACTTTCAAGTCGTGGTGATGAAAGGGAATAAGTGGAGACCATTGATACTTGGATCTCAGTTCTTAGTTACCACCGGTGCAATCATTGATTTTCCAAACCGAAGGATCTCTTTCGCGAAAATCAACAAGAATGTCTTCTATCTGTCAATGGATTTCTTGAAGACGATGAAGGTGGATGAGATGATCAAAAAAGGAATCTATTAGACCCTGGAGATACCAAAAAATATCTCTAAAACGTCAAGGAAGGAGATCCACATGTGAAACCGAAGCTAGAGGCCAAACCGGCGAAAATGGACAGTAAAGGCGTCTTTAAGGATATTCTTTTCGTCATGACACCTACTGGTGTATGAAAGATGTGGTGGGGGGGGGGGGAGACTAAAGTGAAGCCTAAAGGTATGTCAAAGTCTTTTCCAAAGATACAGATCGTGCTCCCTAAGGAGATGGATGCAGAAGACGAGGAAACCGTTAAGAAAAAGCTCGAAAACACTTTGAAGCTTTTCCCGAATGCGATCGTTCTTAAAAACGACATTGGAGGCAAGTTTAAGGTGAATACTCCGTTTAAGCCGAAAAGGAGTCGAGCTAACAACTTAAAACAAGCGCTGTGTGGGAGGCAACCCACAATGGTTTTTAATTTTATTTTAATTTTTATAACTCTATTATATGCTTAATTATTTCATTTTCAGTTTTAGAAATTTTTCAAAAAAGTTTTAAAAATACAAAAACATAGGTTTTTAACGAAGAACAGAGAAGAAACGAGAAGAGGTCCAACATTGGGTGCTGAAATCGGCCTAGGAGTGTTCCAGCCCGAGCTTGCGCCTCAAAATGAGGCAGAACTCGACCCAGGGCAAGACACCTTCGGCTCGATCCCTTCTGACCCGAGCTCGTGCCTCAAATTGTGGCAGAACTCGACCCGGAACAAGGCAACGTACAGGCAGATCCCTCCTGGCCCGAGCCCGAGCCTCCAATTGAGGTAAACCTCGACCGCCAGCATCGGCCCAGCACCACCTTGCTCCCAGCCGATTCCAAGTAATTAAGTTTCTCTTCCCTCCTTGGTTTAACTTCTCCCAAACCGACCCTAAACCAATGTAAACCGGATTTTTCCTTCCCCACTTCATAAAAACGATTTTTAAATCTAAGGAAGGGGATTTTTGGATCAAAAACACAAAAACCTCATCTCATTGTTCTTGAGTCCAAAACCCAAAAACCTAAAAATTGGGGATCTTGTTTAATTTGTTTGGTTTGGAGTGAATTGGCCAAGGAATTTCCATTCTCTTGCTCATTCATCATCAAAATCTAAGGTATGTCTCTCTAAACTCAATTTTCTCAACTTTTCAATTCAAGTTTATGAACTTTTTGAGTTTCCAATGGATTTAGCTAATTCTTGCTAGATTATGAAGGAATTCACTTAGCTAGACTTGTTTATCCATAGATTTTACAATTTTGATGGATTTATGACTTGTATTCACCTGAAATCAATCTTACACAAAAACTAAAATTTGTGTTCATTAAAAACGAATTTGGGTGATTTATGAGTTGTTTATGCATTCATTAATATTTTTTTATCATATGCACTTGGGATTTGCTTGATTTTTGGCACTCTAGATTTTAAGATTCAAGTTTTTGAGGAAACTTTTTGTGCCATGAACAGTAACTCCGAAAATGCAAATATTTTTGAGAAAAATTGATTTTTAATCTTGTCTTTCCATTCTTGTTGATTTATATTGTCTCATTATGCTCTTAATTTATTATGTTAAGCATTGAGACAACTTCCTCGATTTGTAGTCAATTGGTTACTAATGGTGTTCTTCAAGAATTTTCATTTTGTAAGAAATTACAATGACGGATGATGCCTCTCGACGACGTTCCACTAGGCTTACTCGGGTAACCGACAAACCCTTGGTGCTTCGAGAACCGGAGGAAATCATTCCTCAAGTCCAACGAACAAGGAAGACCCAAAATCAACAAGGAAGAAGCCATGGAAAAGATGTTGTGCAAGATAGTGAGTAGACATTGAGCTACCACTTGAGAGATGAGGATGCCGAGTTAGAATATGCACAAACGCGATTCATGCTGGTCGAGCAAGTAGCTGAACCGCAGCAAGCTCCTAAACCTGTGCGCAAACCGAAGAAGGCAAGAGCTAGTCGGGATAAAAAGAAGGGAAAACACGTAGAGTGTAGAAATGATACTCGTTGGACCAGCTCTAGACGAGGATACCAATTACATGGCGGGTATGAACATCATCAAGATCATCCAGATGCTTCGTCTCGATTGGGAAACAATTGATCATCTCGGCCTTCGCGACGATATCAAGTGGTATTTAGATGCGCTTGGACTCCGACGTTTCATGGAGCTTTCTCACCCAACTTATGAGAAGTTGACAATGGAGTTTCTTTGTGCCGTATCTCTCGCTTACCCCGTTGGACAGAACTTCACGGCAAAGGATGAGATCCTTTCGTTCTCTATTGGTGAGCAATCTTACTCTATAACCATCAATGATCTTTGTGAACTATTTGGATTTGCTTGTGATGAGAAGAAGACTTTCACGAGGAGCATCACTTCTTATGGCATTTGGAACCGGTTTGCTAACAAAGCACTCAACCCGACTCATCAAAGGAGTCACAAATCACGCACCCAGCTGTCCGCCACATGCATCGAATGATCGCGCAAACGATTTTCAGTCGGAATGAGCATAGTTTGGTCCTTCGAGATGAGTTCTTCATTCTTACCGCCCCTTTTGGGACATTCCCGAAACAGCAAATCTTGGCTCAATCATTGCTAGACATTTCATCGCGATTAAGCATGACGCTTCAAAGGAACGCAAGGAAAGCAATGCTTACAACAACTTTGGAGGCATTATCACCGCGATCCTCCTACATTGTGGTGTTGATTTCGGGAATGAAGAACCGCTTCAATATGAGAACAAACTAGACCACGCCGGGCTTCAAAGGAAAGGTTATCTCGCAGGTTGGCTTGAAGAGTCCAAGATTTTTGCTTACATATTCACGCCATCTTTTTCAAAGGAGGCACAATGCATCCTTCTTCCATGCGAGACACTTCCTCGTTAACGAGACGGTAACCCTTCTTTCAACCCTCCTGAAAATATGTGGTTCATACGTACACCGGGAGATCCTATTGTAGGGATTAGCTTCTTCTACAAAGCTCGAGCAAAAGCAGCACACAATGATAGCAACGTTGTAGAGCCTCGACGCCCCTCGATCTCATGTGCTTCATCATCCGGTATTCCTCCTTTGGTTCAGCCTATCACCGCACCAATGAGGAACCGCACATTCCAATGGTTCTATGCTACTATTACAAAGGAACGAGAGGAGAGGATACTCCTTCAAGACCAGGTTCGCACTCAAGGAGAGATGATCTCAAAGCTCATCAAGGTGGTCAGGAAGTTTGTACCAAATTTCTTCAAGAAATCTCGGACAACCCAAGGAACCGAGCAAGTGGACAACGAGCTAGGTAGTCTCTTACTCATCTCTGGTTTCGATCAGACTGAGGCTACCGATGATGATGCCACAAGCCATACACCACAAGAGGATGAGTTCGTAGCTGATTCCGACGAGACAGAGGTGCTTTCTCGCGAATCCGACGACAACGAGACTTCTTCTTCCGTTTCCATAACATTCTGATCCAGGTCCCTTCGTCAAAATTTTCATTTATTTATTTTCTCTTTATTATTTTTTTTATTTTATCGAGTCTGTCCACTCCCTTCTATCGCTCACTTTCACACCGAGACGGTGCGAGGTAAGTCTGGGGGGAGATTTATCATCTACTAACGCATTTTATTTTTCTTTGATGTTATTTTATTTTTCTTGAGTCATTTTAATGATTTTTCTTGAGTCGTTTTATTGAGTCAAAACTATTATGTTGGAAATTATGAACTTTTCTTGGAACTAACATTGTGACACCAACTTTTAGTCACCGTTTTAACAGAGATTGACCGCAGATTTTTACTAATGGAAAACCCGTGAGTGGACCGACCTACCATAAAAACACCCATTTCTTTAAGGGAACCGAAGGATTTAGCGCTGGATTCAACCTAATGAACTTAATTTTTCTCATCTTGGGGCTTGGTATACATCGACCAAGACACCTTTTTCAAGCCTGCCATGACAAGTCTGTGTGAGTACAGTTTCCCTCTCTCTTCCCTTCAGTTAAGTACTTCAATGCAAAAAGGATATGGATGGTGCGTATGTGAACCAGGGATTCGGTGGCTAACACCATCAATACTCGTGTCTCATGGAAGTATGCCAAAAGAAGTGAACCGGGGATTCAGTGGCAAACACCATTAATACTCGCGTCTCGTATTCCTTAATCCCGTGAAACAAAAAGAAAAAAAAAAGAAAGAAGAAAAAAATCGTTCTAAGGAAGAGAGAAAAAGGTAGAGTTAAGAAACCGGAATTAAGACTGTCTAGGTAAGCAGGAAACTTGATTGAGGAAAGTCTATACATGTTCTTTGATCGATACTCCCTCGATGAGACCACACACCTTTAACTTTAAAGAAGTTAGCAATGGAGAATTCGGGTAATCTTATGAGAATGTGGGTCGGACTTGGGGAGTTGAGAAGCAAACGGCGAAGTACATGGTGGTTTCTATCTAACGTCAAATCTGTTCCAAATGGTTTACGACAATGAAGGTTAGTACGACGTTCTAAAGAATTTGTGAATTTCTGCGTTTTTAAATCTCTTTTTTGTTCTTAGTTTCTTTGTTTGCTTGAGGAAAAGCAAAAATCTAAGTATGGGGGAGTTGATATACTCTATATTTTACTGTTTTTATTATGGATTTTAGTATTTTATCTAAGCATTTTCATTCGGTTTGTGCTTTTTGAGATAGTTTTCTCGTATTTGTAGTTTTAAAGTCTATATAGGTCAAATCATCAAAATGATGCAAAATGGAGCCAAAAAGGATTTAACCACATCCAAGACATGTTTCAAAGTCCAAAATATCATCCAATAACCTAAAGCTCAAGAAAGGAGGATTTCGCCAATTGGACAGCACATATGCATCATAAGTTTTACCTTCATTGGATGCCTTCCCGTTGATGGATTGAGATGAAATTTGGTGCAAAGATAGAATTTTGTGTCATATTTCATATGAAATTGGTTTGAAGTCAGTTGGAGCAGTGGTCAGGAAGATACACCGATTTTACTGAAGACGCGTCCGAATTGGGCCTTAGCTCGGACCAAAAGACCCTCGCGACCCAAAACTCCCCTTTTCGGTTTAATTAAACCCTAGGTCAACTTTTAGGCTATTTATACTTGTTTTTAGCCTCACAAAACAGAGAGCCACCCTAGAAAAAACACAGCCACGATTTCTTCATAGTTTTTACAAGTTCTTCATTGATTTTGGATTCTAAGAGCTTCAAGGAGAAGATATCGACTTTGTACTTCGATATAGAGAAGTTTTCTCAACCTTAATCTTTTAATACAAGTTTTCTCATCATGATTTCAATTCATACTTGCTGTGTTTTGTGCATCATGAGTGAGTAGTTCATTTGTTAGGTTGAAGGGGATCCATGGATGCATAATTCGATATTGATATGATGATTGTTTAAAAGGGATGTTCATATGGTTCTTCATCTTTATTTGTTCTCAATGCATGATTACTTTACCGCTAATTTAGTAATCTGATCTTAGGTTAATATACTCTCCAAAAGCTTGTTATATTGCCGGAACTAATATTTGATGAGCTAGGCGTCTTAACCTTCCAAAAGTCGAGTTAAGGAGTCTAGTGAACTTTATCATTACTTGCTCGATTTAATGCATGTTTTCATTCTCCAAATAACCTTCCAAAAGCTGAGTCTATTGGTTTGTAAAAGATAATGGTCGGAGCCACAACAGTGGAAAGACTATAAATTCATGTTTTGTGTTCAAGACGGTTTTTACGTAAATCCCTATCGAATCATCTATCTTATCGTTGCATGTTTTCCATGAGATTTCCCTAAGAACTAACATTTTTATTTATTGATTTATCTCTGAATTTTATTGATTATTTAGTTTATTAGTTAATCACCATCGACACACTCTCTTTTGTTTTGTTTTAGCTTGATTTTCTTTCTAACGTTTTCGTCGTGCAGTTTACAAGTCCTTGTTGATTCGATCCCGCTCTATACTTATAGTGATTGCTGTGCACTTGCAGCTAGTATTAGTTGGGTAAAAACTTTACCCACATCACCCGTATTCAAATTGGTTATAAAGGAGTCATCAAATGAAAGTCTATTGGATTCTCAAGCTCATGCCATAAAAGAAGAACATCAAGGAGAAGAATGACCTGTTTCTACTCCTACTCCTCACCACGTTCAACGTGAGGCAGACCTCTTGAAGGATGAGACACTAACGGATGCATCCAAGCAACCATTGAAGATGCTTTCTAAGATGAAGGATCCCAGAAAATTTGTTGTTCCATGCTCGATAAAGGTAATGAAATTTCGTGAATTCCATTTTATGAACACATGCAGCGGAGATGAACAACTCTTAGACCCTGGAGGAGCTACAAAGAACATTGAAAACGTTCTAGAAGAAGGTGCACCCGTCACACTAGAAGAAAACATCAAATCGATAATTTCGACGTGCGAAAAGATCTCTTTTGATGCACACTCGATCCTTGCTAAAATGATACGAGGTGGAGACATAATTGAAGTTAAGGTGAAGCTTAAATGGACCTCAAGACTCTGACCTCAAAACTCTTCACAAGAAGGACGACGTAGAGACGAGAAACATGACGAACCAAGAAAATCAGCCCGAGATACCTCCGCCGCGGTCGAACTTCCTCCACCCGCGGCCAAGCCCTCTTCCACCGCGGGCGCGCTTCACCGACCCGAGGCAAAGTCACCTTTTGTCGTGGCTGCACCTGCTCCACACGCGACCAACCCCTGTTTCTCCATTCCTTCGATTATTCGTGATCTTGACACACCTTTCCGAGCAAACCGTCTTCACCTTGGATGCTTCACCACTTCAGATCATGAAGGACAATTCCCCCGTGCATCTTCCAACATGATTCGATCTTATGAGGTGACGCAAACCTCATACCCCTCAACGTACAGGCATCCAGCACGTTCGCCAAGCATGGACAAAGCAGAAGAATCATACTCCAAGGAAGCTCCAAGTCTGATTTTCCATTGTTATCCCGGAGGAGATCACCATCTCGAACTTGATGACAAAAATCCTAGGGAATGACGTGATATGTTTTATACGAAGGATTACAAGGTTCAATCAAAGAAAACTTGTTATTGGACAAGACCTTTCTTCGAATGAGCTCACCTAGCTACCAACGTCAAGGTTAACGACTTTAAACAAAATCGCTCAATGGGAGGCAACTCATTTCGGTACGTTTTTATTTTTAGCTTTTCTTTCTTTTTCTATTAACGTTTTCTTTTTATTAGTTTTTAGCTTTCAAAAAATCAAAAATACAAAAAATCAAAAAACCGAAAAGTTAAAAAGAAGAAATCATGGTTCGAAGTTGCTCGGTCCATCACGAAACCGCAAGGAATGACTTGACCGCAAAAGAAGCCGTCGACCGCGGGTGCAAATCCCCGAGCCACTGCCAGCAGCCCATTCGCCGCGGCCGCGCACACTAGACCCACGGCCAACCTCCTGTCGATCCCTATCGATTTCCCTCGATCCCCGATCGACTCCAAACCATTCCCAATCATCCCCACATCCCATTCCCATCACCACAACACCATTTTTCATTCCCCATTCACCACTATTCCATTTCCACATCAATTCCTCAACCACTTCCAAGTAAGTTTTCTTTTTCCTTAAACTTTTTCAATTATTACATACATATATTTCTCATCTTTACTAGATTTATTTCACACTGATAACAATGCGATTTAAGTCCGGGAGAGGATTCCATTCCTTACTAACCACCATTTTCTTTCATGAGTCTTTGCATTTATGCATTTTTCACGCTTTCTTTAAAAAATTTCAAGTTTTTTTCAATAAAGTAGCAATACGTTTTGAGGGAATGATGAAAGAAATCCATGACGATAACCGACCAATGTGCTTCTTTGCTATTTCCTAGTAACATGCTCTTTAGATCGTAGAGATTCTTTAGGATGAAATATACTAGCTCTATTATACTTGGACTTTAACTTGACATAATTTTCTCATCAAAGGTTTAGGCAAAGATAACGAATCATACATTCATGACGTGCTTTTATCTTTTACCACTCTTTGTCGTATAGGAATGGCCAGCTCATCTTTAGTTAGTACCCCACCCGAAACTTAACCATTGTTCAAACCTCATGCAACTCTCTTTGTGTCTTATGTGCAAATATATGCAAAAACGCCGGAGAGGGAGGAACGCCACAATTTTAAGTCACTAAAGACGAAGAGAATACGCGATTGGTGGAGGTGAATTCAATAAATATAAGAGCTTGGTTCTGCCTCGGAAAACTCAAAATTATGGTAAATTTTCGTGCCCCTAAGACTCTATCTCATAAAGGCGTTTTCCCCTTCAAAAAAAGAAAAATATATAAAATAATCGAAAGGGAAAGGAAACAAGAGCCTAAAAAGAGTCTAGGTTGGTCGAAATTATTATGAGACATCCATGGTTTGTTTGTGAGAACTTTGTCATTCTGAGCCCACAGAAAAAATCTAAGTCTGGGGGAATGACAGAAAACTTCTGTTTTTGGAGAAAGGAGGAGGTGCAACATTTTTACGTAAGAAGAAGTGAATGGAAGCTGTGGTTATCAATAGGTTCTTCCTCTCTTGATGTTTTGCATAATATCTCGCACCCTCCGGTGACATTACGGTAACCCGAAACACTTATAACCTCACCTCTAAATGACTTTAATACCTAACATCGATTGTCTTGGTTTGATCCTTTTAATGAGAAGTTCACGTTTGCACTTGATGAATTTAGAGAGCTAGTTAACCTGATTTTTGGATTTTGAAAATTTATATTTCGTATGACGGATACCGTGGACTAGTGTTATGGGAATTTCTAGTGAAAATTTTCTAAGCTAGGTTGCGCTTGATGTAGTTCGATGGTCATGGTTTAGAAGGACGGTCTCCGAGATTTATAGTTCCCTATGATTTTTGTTTGATCATTTCCAAGCTTAAGTTTTGTCTTGTTTGAGGACAAACAAGGTTTAAGTCTGGGAGTGTGATAACACCGTATTTTTACCCATTTTACTATCTATTTAAGAATACTTTAATAAATGTTTCACTTGGTTTTACATGCTTTTATTATGATTTTTGCATATTTGTAGTTTCTAGACTCTCTTCAGGTTAATTAGACAAATACGACGCAAATTGGAGAAAGATCATATTTTGGACAATTTCGTACAGTTAGAAGTTTGACATCAGATGAAACCTTCTCACCGTCCAATCACGCCTACATTTGGATTAAAGATATAAGGGAGAACCACCTTTCATACCCAGTTGGTTTCAAGACAATCCAACGGTTAGATCTCAAGATACATCCAATTGACTGAAGGTATGTTCTACAGTCTCGCGAAAGAAGCAAGAGAAGAATTGAAGTTTCAACCTCATAGGCCAACCACAGCGGGTCCAAGGCTCCTGGCCGCGGCAAACACACTCCTGGCTGCGCCCAGAGGCTCTCCAGCCACGGCGAAACAGCCTTTGGCCGCTGGTCCAAGCCACTCACACACGGTGAATCAAAAAGGGCTCGAAAACAGCTTGTTCGAAGCCCATCTTCAAGCCCACTTCATTTTCTCTTCAAAGAAATCCTAAGGATAACCAAAGAAAGAGTTGAAGACCTATAGATACTTGTTATATTGACACAAATTCGTAACCTATATTGTGCCTCTTTTTAGTTTACTTTTTGCAAGTCTTTTCTTTAGTTTTTGTCCTACTTTCGAGATTGGTGAGGAAGTACTCTCCGAACTTAGTTCTTAAACTCGAGAGGCTTTTTCACCAACCTCCTTCTCTTAATTTAATTATGCTTTTGCTTTCTTTAATCGTGTCCGAATAGTTCTCTTGTTGGGAATAGGGATCTCAAGGGGCTCTCTTGGATCGATTTCTCATTAGGTTTTAGTGTAGGGTATCGATTATGATTCTTCGTTCTATACTTATTCTTAATGCATGTTTGTTTTATTAGGTACCTTGCAACTGATCTAAAAAAATTTTAGAGCTATGAAAGTACTTGATCCATATGTTTGACCTAGGGTAGACGAGCAAAACCGTCACAAGATTTTGAAATTATACATGTAGAGAGGTTGTTAGCGTTAACGACTTTTCAGTATAATCACTAACTTTTTACGCGGCCGGAGACGAAAGCTACCGGTCGAGTACTAAAGTTGTAGGGTGTACGAAAGTATACTACACATAGTGTCCGTGTTCCAAGTTCAAAAATCCAAAGACGACAAAAATTCGCTTTAAAAACCCTAGCAAAATTCTTATAATTTTCGGCCATGATCCCTAGAGAGTTCCCAACCAACGCTTGGTTTAATTGTTTACGTTTTCTCTTTGCTTATTTGTTTAATTTATTTACTTGCTTGCCTTCTTATTTACTCGTTTAGTTTACAATCTTATTTTGCGTACTCGCTTATTAGTTTACAACCTCGTTTTTACCTACTTGTTTTGCTTTCTTGCTTTCTTTACTTTCTCGCTTAGTTTAGTTCAAATTTCCAGCACTCGTTTCATGATAAAAATCATAATCCTTATTATCGATTTAGTCTTTCTTACTAACTCTCTTTCAAAGGTCTCGCAAAACGGCATTTTCTCCTTGTGGATCGATACCTAAAGTACTATAACGCACGTCTGTGCACTTGCAGAACTTTTAGGTTTACAAATTTAAAACCTGAAGTTTCGGAGACGAATCCGAGTGCATTAACGCCGTAAAATCTGGAAAAGTGGCGGAGGCGCGTGTCACGCCGGGAGTCATTTCCACCGATTTTCTCAGCCATTTTAAGAGCAAAGGCGACATTTGTAACGTTTGGAGAGGCCATTGGACATATGGCATGAACTGATTGGCATTTATAGCCGATTAAAACTTAAGGATCAAGTTTTAATAGAAACTTGTCGTGCAAGGTTTGTAGTGGCAAACGATAGGACATTATGGCAGGGCTAGGCGCTAGTGTTGTTGGTAAAAAGTCAAACTTACCTACCACCTACCACCTACCTACTACCTACCTAACCCCAATGATCAACACGAGGACTTAAAGAAGTGTTAGTGGGGAACAAGGGAATCTGCGCACGCACTAGCTAGTAGGTCTATGACATAGACCACTCACGCGTCAGACCATCATTGTTCTGCACGATAGCTTTTGATAGTGAAACTGCAGCAGCTTGGGCCGGAAGTCACAGCTTGTGTATGGCCACACGTCGTGATGCATGCTTTCCGATCGACAAGTGTGAAGCTTCAAAACGACTTTCGTTGGCTATAAATAGGGTCCGATTCTAAGGTAAGTCCTCACACCAAAATCAATTAGAGAAAAATCTAGAGAGAGATAAGAGTGATAGTTTATAGTGAGAGGAGCAACCTGAAGTGAGAGGCTCGGCTAAAATCACGAGTATTTTTAGCTGGGAGGTGATCTCAACAAGAAAGGTGGTGTGCTTTGAAGTAAAGACTTTCCAGTTTGTCCTAGAAACTTGAGGTGAGTTCTGGTAGCTTATCGTGGCTTACTAGTTTGGTGTGAATAAACCACGTGTGTTTATTCCACCATTTGTTTGAGTGTTTAAATTAATTCTCATGGTGAGGTTAATTTGTTTGGACTTAGATGATTTAGGATGTTAATCTTAAATAATTTTAAATTAAATCTCGAGGTGAGGTTAATTTATTTGGGGGCTTAGATGTTATTAGGAAATAAATCTAAGTAGATTAAGAAGGGTTAGAGGTTTATGCATGCATGTGGCGCGGGCCTATGCATGGCATGCAACCTCAGAATTAACACGAGGTGAAGTGAATGAAGGGTCGCTTAATGACAAGGGGTCCTTGCGAAATAAATTTTGAATGGAATTGCATGTTATTTGTTGTGTGTTTGAGAAGTGAACATGTAGTTCATAACTCGATCGGCGATGAAAATAAACACGGGAAGTGATTATATTCTGTTAAGGTAGGAACCGGAGGTAGGTTTCGTTAGTTGTAGCAATGTAGTTAACACCACCATTAAGACTCAGAGGGTTACTTGGGTCGCTCCCATGGACGAGTGATGCACGACTGTGCAAGGGGATCAGAAAGTCAGAAAGGACTTTATCACGAATGACATGAATTTACGATCCTTTGTGGTGAATAAATGAGATGGTTAAGTAGGGTGTGCGGTTGATACATTTTAGATAAGCGCTTTAGGATGTTAGATTCATATGCTAGAAGGACTAAGCATATGCCGTGATATGATTGCTAGTAGACACTTAGCAATTACCGTGAATTGTTAGCTAGATGGACTTCGCTTGTAGATTATGTTAATAGCTTCCGCTTTGCGTACTTGTGATGAGTATTGAGATTGAGATGCATGCTAGATAGGGTGCCTGCTTGCATGTTTAGTTGTAGTTTAAATACTGAATTGCTTGGCTTGCTAGTGTGAGAGCTTCCCGATAGTATTTAGGCTTCGGCTATCTAGGGACATGGATTTGGGGGGACTACCAGGTGTTGTAGGATCCTGAGCTCACTGAGTATTCATTAGGAGTACTCATGATAAATTTTGTCTCGCAGGTAACCTTAGTGGGACTTTATAGGGGAGGCAGTAGATATTAGGCGAGCTAGAAGTATATTGCGGTGTTTTGTGTAATAAGTAATATATGATTTACATAGGGTTTTAAGATAAAATTACAACATATGATTGTAAGGATGTTTTAGTAAATGAAGTACTATTTTATTCTTAAAACCTCGAATCTTAAGGTACTAGGTTTCAGTCCGGGACCGGAACAATTCTCGGTTGGCTTTACGGGTTGGAAAGCCTTAGGCTGCCGATCGGGAGGAATAAAAGAGTTGCAATCTCCAGGATGAATCAGCCGGCAAGAGATGCAATCTCCAGGATGAATCAGCCAGCAAGAGATGCAATCTCCAGGATGAACCGGTTTGCCTCGGTGGTTCTCTCTTCACATCGTGACACCTCCCGGCTCGTTTCCCAGAGGGATTCAGGGCGCGAATCTGGGGTGTTACAAAAGTTCGTATCAGAGCAAGGTTTCTAATCATGCTCATGTGATCGAGTTTTTAACGGTTTTGATTTTTTTGAGTCTAAAAAGGAGTCGCACAAACACAATTAGGAATCTAGAGGTCCAATCGCCATTAGGGTAATAGAAAATTTGGGAAAATTTTACTAAACCTTATTCGGCAAGTGATGCAGGATATCGAGGAGGATTGGAAGATATGAGAGGGATCCGGACTGGACACCTAGTTCTGAGGGGAGACAGACAAACCGTTTACGACGTTTTATGGATCGGGAGGATCTGATTCATGGGAAAATTTGTCAAGTGACACCAGCTCGGACTCGTTGCAAGAAATCTTTTTGTGTGATTCAGACTCATCATACGATTTTGATCCGGAAATTGAGGAATACATAGCTTATCGAGAAGCGGTTCTGTCAAATGCCGATTTACTAGATGGACTTGACCTGGACATGGACATGGAGTCTATTCCGCAAGGGTCAAAAGGATTAGGAATGGAACAACCATAAGTAGGATATGCACAGTGGCAACGACATATTCGGACGTGGAGATTTGGGAGTCTCCAGGACCGGAGATAGTAAAGATATTGTCCAACGACACATCTATAGCCACTCAGTCGTATATGTCTACAAAAAGTGAATCATGCAACTCATCTTTGATTCATTTGCCATATTTTTACTCATTGGACTGTATCTACCAGTACGCACCGCAAGAGCCGCGGGAAGTATGGCAGTACGAACCAGAGCGGAGTAATAACTGAGTAGAAGGTGTAGACGCTTAAAACTGGCAAGACAACTTCGGATAGCCCGCATGCAGTAGAGAAGAAGCAGAAGAGACCTCGGCAAAGCAGGAAGAAGAGGGACGCATGAGGCATAACCAAAAAGATCGTTGGATGGGGACAAGGACGCCGGAGGCGGCAAGAGAAGAGGAGACCCGAGCTCATCGTTATTGGGTAGATAACCGAGCCCGACTCTTACGAAGCCAACAGAGGAGGCAGAATCTAGATCATTGGTGCGACAATGATGACCACTTGATCAATGAATGGAATCGTTCGTGGAGACCCCATCTTGTGCAAGATATAGAAGAGCCATTGACCCTGCCACATGAGCTAGTCTGAGCTATGATAGAAGAACATAGAGCCATTGCCGAGGGAAATCAAGAAGAAGATGTTATAGTACCTCAAGACGAGAATGAGGAAGAAGAACTGTTGGTGCCAAGAACCATGAGATTTGGAGACTTTTTGGATCATGAGATCCAACAAGAAGGGGAAAGAGAAGACGGAGAGAGAGACATGGCAAGATATGAACATAGATTAGAACAAATCAGAAGGCGAGCGGCCAAAGTCGAAAACAATTAGAGATGCGAGGACGGAGAAAGGGAGATGGCAAGATACAGAGATATGCTCAAACACGAGAGAGAGATGACAGTAGTTCAGAGATTCAGAGATCTTTTGGACCTTGAAGAAGGACAAAAAGCGAACGAAAGACGAAGGGTATTGTGGCGCCAAGAACTTGATATGTGGAGAGACGTTTTCGGTTGGGATGAACAACCGTCAAATCTCGCGAATGGAGGCTCATTATGGGCAACGCATAGAAGGACTAGCTCGAAACCCAAGAGGAAGAAGAGTCATGCGTAGATTGATAGCGTCAGATTGGTTCTGAAACTTGATGTTTTAAATTTATAAACCTAAAGGTTTCGTAAGTGCACAAACGTGCATTGTAGTACTTTAGGTATCGATCCACAGGGAGAGGGAGTTGTTTTGTGAGACCTTATACTGAGAATAGCTAGGAAGTATAAGATGAGAATAAATTTTTATAAGGGTTTTTGTCACGAAAATGTAAAGAACGTAAAACGGAAAATTTCTTGTAAAATACACTAAGAAAATCGATGGCATAAATTAAAGAGAGAAAGGATTTGTAAATAATAATAAAACGGTGTTGGGTCGACATGAATATCTTAGGGTATGTTCGATTCAATCACGGTCCCTAAGCTCTTAGTAACTGTTTCTAGATTTCAACTCCACGAACTGAACATAATAAACGGCGTAGCCTACTTTTGTACATCATACGCACCAACAACCTATACACTCGACCAGTAGCTTAATTTCGTCTCTAGTCGCGCAGAAGATCGTGTTGTTCGCGTTGTTTCTTCTTAGTTCACGGCACTCCGTAAGTATATTTTTGAAATCTTACGACGTGCATGCTCTTATGGATAAACGATTCATGTGTTTTTAGATGCAGCACTTTTCGTGGTATGATGCGTATCGAATTCGTCTCCGAAACTTCAGGCACTACAAGAAAACACGCGATTTGCGATGGCAAAATCCGTTGCAAATCCGTCGCAAATAAGGTTTTACGACGGATTTGCGAGGACCAGCAATCTGTCGCAAATCACTCGTTGCAAATCAACACTCCTCGCAAGTCCATCGTAAATTTGCGGGGGACATGTTCCCTCACAAATTTGCAAGGGACAGTTTCCATCGCAAATTTGCGAGAGACAATTTCCGTCGCAAATTTGCGAGGGACAGTTTCCGTCGTAAATTTGCGAGGGAATTGCAACGGATCCTATTATGATTATAATTATAGTCCTCTCAATTCCATTGCAATTTTGCGAGGGAATTGCTACGGATCCTAATTATAATAAAATAAAAAGAAAATCTGAAATTTGATAATATTATGATTGTAATTTATTAATTAATTTTAAAATAAAACAAAAATCCGAAATTTAAATAGAAATTTTAATTTTATGATTAAATTAAAATATTATATATTCAAAGAAAAATAAAATACATAATTGTTCTAGAATAAAACAAAAAAAAATTAAAATACGCAATTGTTCTAAAATACATACGAAAATTTTAACACTCTAAAATCAAACACAAACAACTAATCTAATCTAATCTAATATTAATCCTTACATTTTACAAAAAAAAAAAAATCAAAATCAAAATCAACTAATCTAAATTCATCAACCTATATTTAAAGGAGGAGAAGGAGGAGGGGTCGCCGGAGTCGTATCCCTGAAGGAAGAGGAGGAGGACGAGGAGGAGGAGTCACGGAAGGAGGAGGAGGAGGAGGAGTCGTTGGGGTCACGGATGGAGGAGGAGGAGTCGCCGGGCTCGCGGAAGGAGGAAGAGGAGTCTCCGGGCTCACAAAAGGAGGAGAAGGAGGAGGGATCGCCGGATTTTATGAAGATTTTTCACATATGAGTGAGGGGAGAAGAAAGGAAGTTGACATTATAAAAAAGAATAAGCAATGGATGTGCAAGGGATCCCTCGCAAATCCGTTGCAATTTAAAAGGCCCACTAAAATTTCGCGGTTTAATTTGGGCCAAATTTTCCCACCAACAATTCAAAACAATTCATTTTGCGATGGATTTGCGAGGGAGCCGTCGAAAATCCCTCCCAACATTTGCAAGGGATTTGCGACGGCTCCCTCGCAAATCCATTGCAAATCGCGGATATATTGTTTAAAAAAATATTAATGGTTTAGGGTTTAAAAAAATATTTAATGTAATCATAGAATTTAAATTTCTATTTAAATTTCAGATTTTCGTTTTATTTTAAAATTAAATTGTAAATTATAATCATAATATTATCAAATTTCAAATTTTATTTTTATTTTATTATAATTAGGATCCGTCGCAAATCCTAGATTTGCAAGGGATTTGCGACGGCTCCCTTGCAAATCCAATGCAAATCGTGGATATATTGTTTAAAAAAATATTAAGGATTTAGGGTTTAGGGTTAAAAAATTATAGGAATTCACTACTCCTATGAGTCTTCGCCATCATCAATCTTTTTGAAATCATCCAATTCTGCTACTACGACCGATTCATTTAAGAAATCTTATTGTTCTCTATTAATTAGCATAAACAAAATGAAATTATATCTTACGTTATCATTTCATTTTATTATGACGTAGACTTCTCCAAATCTTTGATGTTATGTCGCCAAATCATCAACTAACATTATAAATACGGCCTCTTGGATTTACTTTTATCCCCGAGAACCACGTTTCCGATCTCGAACATAAGGAATGCAAATTTGCAATGGAATTGAGAGGGATCCGTCGCAAATCCCTTGCAAATTTGCAATGGATTTGAGACGGCTCCCTCACAAATCCATTGCAATTCACGATTTGCAAGGGATTTGCGACGACTCCCTCGCAAATCCATTGCAAATCGTGGATATATTGTTTTAAAAAATATTAAGGGTTTAGGGTTTAGGGTTACATATAACAAATTATATGTTTACAAATATTATATGTGTTACAAATTATATGTTTCGAAATCATCCAATTTTGCTAGTACGAACGACTCATTTAAGAAGTCTTATAGTTCTCTATTAATTAGCATAAATAACATGAAAGGATATATTACATTCATTTTATTATGACGGAGAATTCTCCAAGTCTTTGGTGGTATGTAGACAAATCATCAACTAACATTAGAAATACGGCCTCTTGCATTCACTTTTATCCCCGAAAACCACGTTTCCGATCTCGACTATAAGGAATGCAAATTTGCAATGGAATTGAGAGGGATCCGTCGCAAATCCCATGCAAATTTGCAATGGATTTGCGATGGCTCCCTCACAAATCCATTGTAATTCACGATTTGCAAGGGATTTGCGACGGCTCCCTCGCAAATCCATTGCAAATCGTTGATATATTATTTTTAAAAATATTAAGGGTGTAGGATTACATATAACAAAATATATGTTTACAAATATTATATGTGTTACAAATTATATGTTTCGAAATCATCCAATTATGCTACTACGACTGATTTATTTAAGAAGTCTTATAGTTCTCTATTAATTAGCATAAACAACATGAAAGGATATCTTACGTTCATTTTATTATGACGGAGAATTCTCCAAATCTTTGTTGGTATGTAGCCAAATCATCAACTAATATTAGAAATACGGCCTCTTACATTCACTTTTATCCCTGAGAACCACGTTTCCGATCTCGACTATAAGGAATGCAAATTTGCAATGGAATTAAGAGGGATTCGTCGCAAATCCCTTGCAAATTTGCAATGGATTTGCGACGGCTCCCTCACAAATCCATTGCAATTCATGATTTGCAAGGGATTTGCGACGGCTCCCTCGCAAATCCATTGCAAATCGTGGATATATTGTTTAAAAAAATATTAAGGGTGTAGGGTTACATATAACAAATTATATGCTTACAAATATTATATGTGTTACAAATTATATGTTTCGAAATCATCCAATTCTGCTACTATGACCAATTCATTTAAGAAGTCTTATAGTTCTCTATTAATTAGCATAAACAACATGAAAGGATATCTTACGTTCATTTTATTATGACGTAGAATTCTCCAAATCTTTGGTGGTACGTCGCCAAATCATCAACTAACTTTAGAAATACGGTCTCTTGGATTCACTTTTATCCCCCGAGAACCACGTTTCCGATCTCTAATATAAGGAATGTAAATTTGCAATGGAATTTAGAGGGATCCCTCGCAAATCCCTTGCAAAATTGCCATGAATTTGTGAAGGCAAAATTATCCCTCGCAATAGCGTCGCAAAACAGTAGCAAAGTCGTCGCAATTTGCAACGGCGGAATCCCTCGCAATTTTGCGAGGGATTTGCGACGAGCTTACGATCTGTCGCAAGCTACTCGCAAAGCTGTCGCAAATTTGTGAGGGAGTTTACCATAGCAAATCGCCTGTTTTCTTGTAGCGAGGTTATAAATTTGTAAATCTTAAAGCCTGCAAGTGCACAAATATCCGTTGTAGTACTTAATTCTTAGACACTGTACAGTAAATAAACCTAAGACGAATATATGTTTATAGGGTTTTTTTCACGAACTCGAAACTAGGACTATAAACTATACTAAACTAGACTAAACTAAACTAAACGAGAAAATAAGAAAGCGAACGAGACAAAACTAAGTTAAACTAACCGAATAAATAAATTTAATATAAGTGAACAGCAGCAAGCAAAAATTATTTCGAGATTATAAATCAATTAACGAAGCGTTGGGCAATCGGAAATTCTCTATGGTTTATCGCCGATTTTTACGAGAAAATATCTAGAATTTCTAAAGCGGCTTTTTGTCGTCTTTGGATTCTTGAACTTGGAACACGTACGCTGCATGTAGTCTACTACCGTAATGTTACAGACCTAGTCACCTCAGTACTCGGACGGTAGCTTCCAACTCCGCCCGCACAAGAAGTGAATGATACTCTCAAAGGTCGTTTACGCCCACAATTCCTCCGTAAGTATACTTCTGAAACCTTATGACAGATTTGCTCGTCTACCCTAGGCCAAGCGATTAGATACAGAACTTATGTGGCTCTAAAATACCTAATATCGATTGGTAAGATGGTTAGTCAAGCAACGCATTAACAACAAGGATATAACGAAGAACCCTAATTATCGGTATCCTATACTAAAATCCTAATAAGAATCGAACCATAAGCTCCCCTTCAAACCCATATACCCAACGAGAAAGCTACTCAGCGGCAACCATGCAAGACAAAATCAAGCTTCTGAATTGCACAATCAATAGATAAGAAATCGAACAAGAGGGTTCAAGGGAAATCTCTAGCTCCCTAAATAAAGAACAAAGAACAAGAGCAAAAGTTTGGTGGAAAACAAGTTTAAAAGTGTAACAAGAGGTGAGGCTGCGAAATTTTGTCTTAGAACACATATTTTATAGTTTATCTACACTTTATTTCGTCGACCTTAGGGTTTAGTTGAAGAGAAAATGAAGGGGCTTGAAGATGGGCTTTGGAATAGATGGTATTGGGCCGTTTCTGCTTCACCACTGGTGCGAGGCTTGGACCCATGGCCAAAGGGTCATTCGCCACGGCTGGAGAGCCTAGACCAGCGGCCAGGAGTGTCTTCGCCGCGGCCAGGAGTGCTGGACCCGCGGTGGTTGGTCTATAGCTTTGAAACTTCAATTCTTCTCTTGCTTCGCTCGCGAGACTTCAACACATGCATGCCTTCAGTCAATTGGATGTATCTTGAGATCTAACCGTTGGATTGCCTTGAAACCAACTGGGAATTAAATTTGGTTCTCCCTTATATCTTGTGGCCAAATTTGGTTGTGATCAGACGATGAAAAGATCTCCATCCGATGCCAAATTTCTGATGGTCCAAAATTGTCCAAAATCTGGATCTTCTCCAATATGCGTCGTTTTTACCTAAGGAACCTGAAAAGAGTCTTGGAACTACAAATATGCAAATATAATAGTAAAAGTATATAGAACCAAGTGAAAAACTTATTAAAGTGTTCTAAAATAGATAACAAAACGGGTAAAAATACGATGTTATCACACCCCCAGACGTAAACCTTGTTTGTCCTCAAACAAGACAAAGCTCAAGCTTGGAAATGATCAAACGAAAATCATCGGGAACTATAAATCTCGGAGACCGTTCTTCTAAACCATAACCATCGAACTACATCAAGCTTGCATCTTTGTTGAATTCACCACCACCGATCGTGTATAGTCTTCGTCTTTAGTGACTGAAAGATGTGTCGTTCCTCCCTCTCCGGCGTTTTTGCACTTATCTGCACATAATTCACAAAGAGAGTTGCATGAGGTTTGAACAGAGGTTAAATTTCGGGTGGGATACCAAATAAAGATGAGCTGGCCATTCATGTACGACAAAGAGTAGTAAACGGTGAAAGAACGTCATGAATGTATGATTCGTTATCTTTGCCTAAACCTTTGATGAGAAAATTAAGTCATGATTAAGTCCAAATAAAATAGAGCAAGCATATTCCATCCTACATAATCTTTACGGTCTAAATTCCTCTAGGGATTTCGAATTAACAGAAACTTTAGCTACCGCCTAGTCTAGAACCAAATCACGAAAGAGCATGTTACTAGGAGATAGCGTAGAAGCACACTGGTTGGTTATTGTCATGGATTTCTTTCATCTTTCCCTCAAAAAGTATTCCTACGCTTTTCGAAAAAACTTGAAATTTTTTAAGAAAAACCTAAAAAAAATGCAAAATGCAAACGCAAATGAAAGAACTGGTGGTTAGTACGGGATGGAATCCTCCCCCAAACTTAAATCACATTGTCCTTAGTGTGAAATAAATCCGGTAAGGACGAATAATAGATGTATGTAATAGTTGAAAAAGTTTAAGGAAAAAGAAAATTTACATGGATGCGGTCGGGGAATGGATGTGGGGATGTAATGGTGGTGAATGGGAGATGGTAGATGGTGATATGGTGATGGGAATGGATGTGGTGACGTTTGGGAATGGTTTGGAATCGATCGAGGAACGAAACAAATCATTCAGGATCGTCAGGGGGCTGGTCGCGGGTAAAAGGCTTGCAGCCGCGACCGATGGCAAGTTGGCCGCGGGTCGGTTGATCGCGACCGTAGCCAAGGGCTAACTCATCTCGGGTCTGGCTGGTGCAGTCGTGGCCGAACTTCTTTTGCGGTCAAGTCCTTCCTTACGGTTCGGGCTGGACCGAGCAGCTTCGAACCGTGTCTCCATCTTTTTGACTTTTCGGTTTTTTTTGATTTTTTGAGTTTTTTGGTTTTTTAGAAAATTGAAAACTAAGAAAATAAAAAGTTAGTAGAAAAAGAAAGAAAAACTAGAAAGAAAAAAGTCGTTTCGCTCGACGTTGGTAACTAGGTGAGCCTAGTCAGAAACACGTCAGTTTGGCCAATCCATAATGGCTCCGACGGTTGACAAGAAAGGCCATCCTAGGATAACCGACCAGTGTGATTCTACCCTATTTCCTTGTAACATGCTCTTTCGTAATTTGGTTCTAGACCAGGTGGTAGCTAGATTTTCTGTTAATGAGAAATCTCTAGAGGAATTTAGACCGTAGAGTTTCTTTAGGATGGAATATACTAGCTCTATTATACTTGGACTTTAACTTGTCTTAATTTTTTCATCAAAGGTTTTGGCAAAGATAACATATTATATATTCAGGACGTTCTTTTACCTTTTATCACTCTTTGTCGTACCTGAATGGCCAGCTCATCTTTAGTTGGTACCCCACCCGAAACTTAACCATTGTTCAGACCTCATGCATCTTTCTTTGTGTCTTATGTGCAGATATGCGCAAAAACACCGGAGAGGGAGGAGCGACACAGTTTCTAGTCACTAAAGACGGAGACTATACGCAATCGGTGGAGGTGAATTCAACAAAGACAAGAGCTTGGTTATGCCTTTGGAAAACTCAAAAACACGATAAACTTTCGTGCCCCTGACTCTATATCAATAAAAGGCGTTTCCCTCGTTCGAAAAAAAAATCGAAAATAATTGAAAGGGAAAGGAAACTAGAGCCTTAAAAGAGTCTAGGTTGGCCAAAATACTTATTAGGTATCCATGGTTTGTTCATGAAAAGTCTGTCATTCTGAGCCCATAGAAAATTCTAAGTGTGGGGAATGACATAAAACTTATGTTTTTGGAAAAAGGAGGAAGTGCTACATTTTTACGCAAGAAGATGTGACTAGAAGCTGTGGTTCTCAATAGGTCCATCCTCTCTTATTTTTTTGAATAATATCTCGCACCCTCCAGTGAAATTACGGTAACCCGAAACACTTTTAACCTCACCTCTATATGCCTTTATTACCTAGCCTCGATTTTCTTGGTTTTCATCCTTTTGATGAAAAGTTCATGTTTGCACTTAATGAATTTAGAGAGCTAGTTTGACCTGAATTATGGATTTTGATAGTTTATATTTCGTATGACGGATACCGTGGACTAGTGTTACAGAAACTTCTGGTGAGAATTTTTTAGGGTAGATTGCGATTGATGTAGTTTGATGGTTATGGTTTAGAAGGACGGTCTATGAGAATTCTAGTTCCCTATGATTTTTGTTTGATCTTTCCGGGCTTTGGTTTTGTTTTGTTTGAGGACAAACAAAGTTTATGTCTGGAGGTGTGATAACACCATATTTTTATCCGTTTTACTATCTATTTTAGAACACTTTAATAAGTGATTCATTCGCTTTTACATGTTTTTATTACGGTTTTCGCATATTTGTATTTTCAAGACTCTTTTCAGGTTACTTAGGCAAAAACATTGCAAATTGGAGAAAAACAAAATAATGGTGTTAAAACACATGCAAAAGCTATTAAAGTGATCCATAAAAATGGTCAAAATCCGGTGTTATCAGGCTTACATGTGCATTGCTTTCCTTGTAGCATTTTGGCTTTGGCTATCTGGGGAAGGGATTATGTGGGACTAACATGATGTAGAGGGTCCTGAGATCACTGAGTATTCATTAGGAATGCTCATGATAAATCTTTGTCTCACAGGTAACCTTTGTGGGGCGCTAGAGGAAGGCATCAGGCACTAGGCAAGCCAGAGTAGATTTGCGGTGTTTTGTAAGAATCTTTACATTTGTAGTATGTAGGGTTTTATGATAAAGACCCGTCGAGATTGGTCTTGTGATTTGTAAAGTATTTCGAAGATTAATAAAGTATGTGATTTTATGCAAAAAACTTCGATTTTTACGATACTAGACCAAGTCCGGGTTGGAACAACTCTCGGCCGCAGAACGGGTTGGAAAGCCTTAGGTTGTTGGCCGAGAAGTAAAAGGGTAAGATAAGTCTTAGAAACGGTCTAGTCGAGGTGATATGGGTTGCCTTGGCCGGATTGTCCTAGTTAATCGTTCGCCCCTTCCGTAATACCACCGGCTCGTACCTTGACAAGGACCTAGGGCTCGTCGAGGGTGTTACAGTGTCGTACACCCCTCTGTTGGAAAGAAGTGGGAGAAAAGAGAGACATGGAATAAAAGAGACGATCGAGCAAGTGGGACTGCTTAAGAAAAGGTTAAAGGAGGCCCATGACCGTCAGAAGAGTTATGCAAATCAGCGTCGGGCAGACTTAGCATTTGAAGTGGGAGATGAGGTGTGATCGAAATTGAGAACGTTCGGAGGAAATGATAAGCATCGGAAGTGGAAGAAACTTAAGCCAAGGTACATGGGACTGTATCATATTATTGAAAGAATCGGAGAAGTGGCATATCGATTGGGGCTACCGTAAGAATTGTCACAATTTCATGATCTGTTCCATGTGTCACTCCTCATGAATGTAGTAAGGGAGCATGAGCTCATTTTGCCTCAACCACCAAGTGATTTGGGCAAGAATTTGTCGATTCTTAGTACACCAATACAATACTCAGAAACGAAGACCCGTGGGAAGGGAGCGAAATTTGTCAAGTATGCTCGGAAATAGATTATATCTGTGAGGAAACGTGGGAGTAGGAGCAGAAAATGCGAAAGGATTACCCCGGGCTCTGTAAGGACAACTGCGAAACCGGAGGTGTGTAGGTGAATTTGTGGATGAATTCCTTTCAAAGAGGGGACAGTTGTAGCATCCCTATCCCAACCCATAAGGAAAAAGCCCAAAAAGAAAAGGCCCAACAAGAAAACTCTAGCTTTTATCCCTATATAAGTGAATTATTAGAAGAAGGAGAAGCTCTTTTGCAAACAGAAAACCCTAGCAGTGATCGACGACTAGAGCCACCAGCCACCGGCCACCAGCCGCCGGCCACCGCTGCCGTTCACCGCCACGTCGAGGAGCAGCCACGCCACCGCCGCCGTTGCACCGAGCCGCCGTCTCCTTAAATCAGTTTCGAGTCGTCGTTAGTGCAGATCTGATATATGTCTTCCTTTCTTAGAACCCTAACATCAAGATCTCTAAGGTGAGGATTAGATCTAAGCTTTTCTCTATGTTTTCTAGTCTTCTTCTGGTTTGTTGAGCCTAGGTATATGTCGCGTGCTACGAAGTACATGCACATTTTGTGTGATGCATAAGGTTAGATCTACATCTTATAAACGAATATCGACTAGGAGATCATTAGATGAAAAACCAGCATACTTGTTTGATAATCATGTTGTGTGACTAGTGCGTGTAAAGTAGTTAGATGGTGTGAAAGCACTACGAGGTATTCGTCACAAGGAGATGAAGACGCTTGTGGTACGAATTGTTTGATTGAACTGATGGGGTGAATACCTTGGCATCAAACCAACGCCGTGGAGGGTTTTGGTGAGCCCTCATAGTCTGTGTGACACATTTATGCGATCTAGCAATGGGCTCGACATGAGATGCAATGTGGTACTCCTCTGTTTGTGTAATTGTGTGGGCGCTTCTAGAGCGTGATGTGTGATTGCTTGTTTATAATTATTTTTGGTCTGTTGGTTGAATATGAGCAGGTGTGGTGAAGGGATTTAAGTTTAGTTCTCACAGAGTAATCCCAATTGCTCACCCCTCTCTCTCTTCTTGTAGGTGGGTATGATGATCAGTTCGAGGAACTAGATGAGTGACACTGGTGTGGTACGCAATTTGGGGACTTTGGGAGTTCTATTTTGGTTTTAATTGGCATTTCGGTTATTTGATTTTAAAGATAATTATTCGTTATTTGCTTTGGTTTTATTTAAGATTTATGTTGCATTTTATAAGACAGTCATTTGGGAATGAATGAGAGAAGTGTTATTCAGAAAAGTGGTTACTTGTGTATTGAGTTATTGTTAGGCACATGATGTAAGAACCGGTGAAGGCTCTCACGTCAAGGATAGTCACGGGAACAGAGGCAGGCGGTCGCCCTCTCCTCGGCTCAAAAATGATTGATGATGGGATGAACTTACACGTAGGTGGTCGCCCTCTCGTGTGGGTTCTCAAGGATGAAGTGATGATGGAATGAAGTCACGACACAGAGGTGTGATGAGTCTCTGATACGGTGAAGGTCATGAGTTTGCTTGGATCGCACAAACAAACAAAGAACAAGGGTTTTCTCTCAAGGCGGCGCTTGAAGAATAACTGGGTTATTTTATTGATCAAGGCAAAAAGTGGTGATCCAACAAAGATGCGTGTGGGACTTTATTAATAGTTCGTCAGCTTGAACCTTCTAGGGTTCGACTCAAGAAGCAAAATACTCTAAATCAACATGACTTGTAAAGAAAACTACACACAGTCTAAATCAAAATGTAAACAAACTAAAACACAAAACTCATCGTTTCATTAAAGCAAGAAAAGGAAAGTTTGGATGCGACTAATAAAACTGAGCTGATGATGTCATTATGTTGAGGCACTTAGTCATTGATCATGTACAGATCACCTGCAAGAATAATAGAATAATTGAAAAGCTTACATTAAGGTGTAGAGGCCCGAGAGGTTGCATGCATGGCCTTTGAGGAGGACCCTGGTGCAAGTGTGTTCTTGACGTGAAAAGTGTTGTAGGAGTCTTCTCTAGGGTCCTCAAAGTCAGAAGAGTCTTGATTTGTCTTCAAGTTCTTGCTCTTCCTCAGCCTCCGTCTTCTCTTCTTGCTCAACTTGGCCTTCCTCGGCTACGAGAAGCTTGTTGTGAAGGGACCCCGTTCCTGAACTGTTTTCTAACAAACCAACTCGACTATTAGCTTTAAAATATGTGTTTGGTCGATGAAAATTACCTGCATTAGTGTGATTATTGCTTTGGAGATCTCCTAAGTTAGCAAAATTCTCCTCGGCTAAAATGGTCTCGGCTAAAACTGGAACCTCGGCTAAGACTATATCGGCAAGATTTGTCTCGGCTAAAAATGGTTTGATGAGGCTGTTATGGTCGTGTATGACATTTATGTCAGGCAACAAGGGATAAGTTGGTTCTAGTGAGTTGATGTAGGTGTGAAGGGCCTTCTTGTATCTATTTCTCAGTTGTTTGATCCTGGACCGCGTCATGGCTCCTTCTTGGACCATTGGCATGATGCTTGGAATATCACTTGGGTCGATGTCCACATCATTCCCTCCCTCTTTAGAAGGTTTTGACCCCAAAACTTGATATGCTGCATCAAACTAAGACAAGTCAGCAACATTGAATGTGTGAGAGATGTTATACTCACCTGGCAAGTCAAGGCGATAGGCATTGTCATTGATCTTTTTCTTAGAACTATGAATGGGCCAACGCCTCTAGGTGACAGCTTGGATGTACGATTGTTTGGAAATCTCTTTGTCCTCATGTGCAGCCACACCCAGTCTCCTGGTTCAAAGATCACTTCCTTTTTGCCATTGTCTGCGGCTTTCTTGTAGGTATCCGTTTTCTTTTCAATATTGGTTTTGGCCGTCTCATATAGCTTTTTGAAGAGCTCTCCATGTCTTAAACCAGATTAACATGTTCTACCTGTGCTATGGGCCTTAAATCAACTGGATACAATGGATTAGTACCATAAACAACCTCGAAAGGCAACAACTTAGTAGCTGAATGCCTTGCTCGGTTATAAGAAAAATCCACAAATGGGATACAATCTAACCAAGTCTTCATGTTATTGCCAAGAGCGGCTCTAAGTAAAGTGGAAAGAGTACGGTTTACCACTTCAGTTTGACCATCTGTTTGTAGATGGCAAGATGTAGAAAACAAAAGTTTTGTTCCTAACTTCTCCACAAGGTTCTCCAAAAGTGACTCAAAAACTTTGTGTCACGGTCAGAGATGATAGCCCTTGGGATCCCATGCAAATGCACCACCTCCATGAAGAACAAGTTAGCAATCTAAGCTGCGTCATTGGTCTTCTCACACGGTATGAAGTGCGCCATCTTTGAAAATCAATCAACGACAACAAAGATAGAGTCTTTGTGTCTGATCTTGGGCAGACCTAGGACAAAATCCACAAAAATATCTACCCAAGGGGTGTTAGGTATAGGTAAAGGCATGTAAAGACCGTGGGGATGTGACCTAAATTTTGCTTTGTGGCATTGGACGCATCTTGCAAAGAACCACTCCACATCTCTCTTCAAGTGTGGCCAACAGAAATAGTCCATCACTACTGCCAATGTCTTGTCTACTCCGAAATTCCCCATTAGACCTCCTCCATGAGCCTCACTAAGCACTAGCTCTCTCATGGATCCCTGTGGAATACACAAACGTTTATCTCGGAACAGAAAACCATCTTGTAAATAAAACATACCGTGGGGTCCTTTGCAACATTCTTGGTAGCTCTCTCCAAGCTCTGGGTCATCCTTGTATTGCTCTTTTATATGCTCAAATCCAAGAATCTTAGCTTCCATGGTAGCAATGAGTGCAAATCTCCTAGATAGCGCGTCGGCTACCACATTCTCCTTGCCTTTCTTGTATTTTATGACGTATTTAAACGTATCTATGAACTCCAGCCACTTGGCATGTCTCCTCTTGAGTGATGTATATCCACAGAGATGCTTCAAAGTCTCATGGTCTATGTGAATGAAGAACTCCTTAGACAGAATGTAGTGTTGCCACATCTCTAGAGCCCGGACTAGAGCATAGATCTCTTTTTCATAGGTGGGATAGTTAAGTGTGGCACCACTCAACTTCTCACTGAAAAAGGCTACTGGCCTCTTCCTTTGGTGCAGCACAGCTCCAATTCCCAATACCGAAGCATCGCATTCTACTTCTAACATCTCATTAAAATCCGGCAATGCAAGAACCGGTGCTTGGGTAAGCCAATCCTTGAGATTGTTAAAAGCCAACTCTTGAGTTGTTCCCCATGTGAATGGAGTATTCTTCTTGATCACAGCCGTAAGAGGCGCATCCACGGTGCTGAAATCTCTAACAAACCGTCAACTTGACCTATGCTTGTTGGTGTAGGCCATTCGCTTATGGCTTTGATATATTCTTCGTCAACTTGTAGTCATTCCCTGCTAACTACAAAGCCTAAAAAGAAAAGCTTATCAGTACAAAACACACACTTCTTTAGGTTAGCATATAAGCCTTCCTTCCGAAGCGTTTTTAAAACGAGTTCAAGATGAGTTAAATGATCAGAATGGTCCTTACTGTAAATCAGTATGTCGTCAAAGTAGACAACTACAAATTTACTATTATAAGACCGTATAACTTGGTTCATGAGCCTCATGAATGTGTTGGGAGCGTTGGTGAGGCCAAACGGCATCACTAGCCACTCGTATAGGCCTTGTTTGGTCTTGAAGGCAGTCTTCTACTCGTCTCCTTCTCTCATATGTACTTGATGATAACCACTCTACAAATCTATCTTGGAGAAAACAGTGGCTCCGCTCAGCTCATCAAGCATGTCGTCTAGACGAGGAATGGGATGACGATACTTAATGGTTATGTTGTTGATTGCTCAGCAATCTACACACATTCTCCAGCTATCGTCTTTCTTTGGCACCAATAGAACTGGCACGGCACATGGGCTAAGTGACTCTCGGATGTAGCCTTTGTCCATGAGTTCTTGCACTTGTTTTTCCAATTCTTTAGTTTCTTGAGGATTCATCCGATAGGCGGCTTTGTTTGGCAAATGTGAGCCTGACACAAGATCAATCTAGTGCTATATGCCTTTTTGTGGAGGCAAACCAGGAGGAATCTCCTTGGGGAAGAGGTCTATATATATACTTGTCTACAACGGCATTAATCTGCGGGGGAAGTTCTAACTCCATAGAACATGTGCTTAAACATTCTTGGTAGATCATTAGTAATATAGTGTCATTGGCACTCATGACACGGTTTAAATAATATGCTAGGTTTTTATCGTTTTCTAACATATATTTTGTGTTTCTTTTGAGTATTTTATCGAGTCAAAGTCCGTTTTTAGAGTCTTTAGTCTTTTATTCAGTTATCTTAGGTAAAAAGGTGTTACAGAATAAATTGGAGTTGCGTAGGCAAAAACGCACAGAACGGTACAAAAAGATACATAATCGATCGATGCACAACTGGCATCGATCGATGCAACATCACCAGAAGAATCAGAATCGATCGATGCACAACTGGCATCGATCGATGCAACATCACCAGAAGAATCAAAATCGATCGATGCAAGGAGTGCATCGATTGATGGAGCATGCACATACGAACCAAAATCGATCGATGCCACAGGTGCATAGATCGATGCAAGCTTGCGTGAAGGAAAATGAAATTTATGACTTTCCTGTTTTGGACCGGAAACTGCCTATTCTGACCTAATTTGCCCAGAACCTTATTTATACTCTATTTTCAGCCACTTTTTAGGCAATCTCTCTTTTGATGGCTCTTTGTTCTACTCATATTTTGGCTATTGATCTTATAAGCAAGGAGAAGAATCTCGGCAACTATTGAGAAGAATTCTAAACATTTTCATTTCTTTCATTATTATTATGAGTTTCTCTCTATCTTCTTGCTTGTTCTCCATTGTCATGTCCGAGTAGTCCCATAGTTAGGTTTAGGGTTTCAAGGGGATCCATGAACCATTGAATTAGACATAGATTGGGATTTATCTTTTGTGGTTTTCGCTTATAGTTGTGCTTATTGCTTATGCTTAAGTTAACTGCTTAGTATATGAACTAGGGCTTAATCTATCACACGGAAGTGTCGTAGGTTGCTAGAAAGAACTTAAGCGAGTGAATTGTCCTTAGCCTGCGAAAGTTGATGTTAAGGCGATTCGTGAACATATTGAACCTGCTCATTAATGCTGATCTAGAATTCTATGCCAATGGAAGTTAGGATTTTAGATTGCTAGATTTAGTAATCAATGCCACGAAAGTGGATTGGTTAGACTTTTATGTTTGAGTTTGAAACTTGTATTTAGTTGTTCCCTGAATAGTTGTCTGATTCGTGATATTTGGATTCCCGAGAATAAACCCTTGACCTAACGTTTTTCCTTCATTGAATGTACATCGTTTTAATTGCTTTCGTTACTTTTCCAAAACCAACCATATTCTCGCCTTAGCTTAGTTTGATAATTGTGAGAATTGTAGTGTAACCTTGGTCTCTGTGGATTCGATCCTAAAGTACTGCATTGATAACCGTTACGATTGCGGTAGTGTACACTTTAGTTAATTGACTACGTGGTAAAACACCTAAATCAATTTGCGTCGTTGCCGGGGACCAATAGCGTTACCTTCAATTCTAGATTTGAAATTTAGTCTAAGATTCACTAACATGTTATATCATGTATTTCAGGGACTTTATAGGATGGATCACAACTCGGGAAACGATGGTAACTTCAACGGCCATCGACCACCCCTCTCTCGCGAAACTCAGAGGCGATCGCCTATGGACCATTAACCCATTGGCGACTACATCCCAATGCCAAGTTCCTACACGTATCGACCAACCCAATCTCACTCGCACCAAGGCCGAGATTGGAGTGATTTTGGCTATGAAAACTACCACCATCACTATCAGCCGTGTCCGCAACCACCATCTCGTGCCTACGCTCACGTCCCCAAAGAGTCTTTGGAGATCATGATGCATACGCTGTTGAAAAATCAGCAAGAGTCCTCGTTTGAGCTTGACGCAAGGTTGGACCATATCAAAAACGATCTCGGAGGAAAATTCGATGATATTCACGCCCAGGTACAAAAACTCGAAGAAAGGGTAAAGCAGATAGAAGAAATGCAGCTGCAGCAAAGCCACGAAATCGAGAAGAACCAGATTTTCATGGATTATGTTAACAAATCCATGGAACTCATGGGAAACAGTTTTGAAGAGAAACTCACAAACTTGAGGGAGAGTCTCTCGACTACAGCCACAAATCTCAGCACCACTGCAGCCAGAGCACTCAAGGTTGAGAGAGAGATGAAAGAGATTAGCAGGAAAGGAAAAGAAACTAATTCGATGGTCCATATCCTCTGCGATGGGCAAAGGAAAGCAGGAGAAACGCTCCGAAAGATTCGTTTCGACATGGATGGAAGGCATAGTGATATCCTTGGTAAAGCCATGGCACTCGAAGACATTTATGCTGATCTTTTTGAGGAACTTAAGACGCTCAAAAAGCGTCTATCCGATATGGAAGACACCATTCATGTTCTAAATTCTATAAGAAAAGAGGAGATTTCTCCAATAGCGCCAAAGGATGCAGATAACACCTCCGAATCAAGGGTGGGCCATCAATGCATGATGGTAAGGCATACCGCAAGGATCAGAGGAAGAAGATCACACGAGGGAACCCCAATTTCAAGGCGAACTCAGGCCTCAGAACATGAAGATTGGGAAACTCGACCGATAAGAGAAGAGATGCTACATGATTTCCATTCCATTGTGAAGGAAATCTCATTCCACATGTTATTCGATCAAGCTTGGAAGAAATACCCAGCAGTGAGGGAGCTCTTTTGGTACAGCATGGAAGATAAGTACGCGATCGAAGATATGTTCGAAGAAGCTAGGAAGAAGCTGTCTAAGCTCAGAACATTGCACAAGCTTGAAGAACCAGGATGCTTCGTCATTCCATGCAAAATCTCTGGTTCCTACTTCGACAACGCTCTGTGTGACTCGGGAGCCGCTATAAACCTTATGTCAGAGGCGGATGCAAGACGGTTGAAGATCGACAACATGAAGCCCTCGAGGATGCAAATCGGGCTTGTGGATGGCTCAACCACCACCACGGTTGGCATGATCGAGAATCTCCCTTTGAAATTTGGAAATTGCATTGTCCCGGTCGATTTTCAAGTGGCGAAAACCCGTGGAATGAAGAATGAACCCCTACTTCTTGGAAGACCATTCTTAGCAACAGCATGGGCCATTATAGATTGGCCAAATAGGAGAATGTGCCTCGCGAACGTCGACAAGGAGACCTTCTACCTAGCAGCACCCCCAGGTTTTACCTCGAAATGCATTCGCTACACGATCGAAGGGAAAAAAGGATGCAAGGTACATAATACCCTTGATGACTATCCAAGCACAGATGAAGACGAAAGGGCCTTGAGGAGGAGACCAAAACGAGCTAAGGGGAGTTCGAACTTCCTAGATCTATCATCCGCCTAGAACACTCTAGAAGTCGAGCTAACGACTTAAAACAATCGCTTGATGGGAGGCAACCCACCGGTCCGTTTTATTTTCTTTCATTTTTTCTTAAGTCTGCTTGGCCTTCTTCTTGATTTATTTTCACACCAAGACGATGTGAAGTAAGTCTGGGGGAGGGTCTCTATCGTTACTAATGCTATTTCTTTCTTTTGTTTTTTCCTTTTGAGTCATTTTGATTTTGATGTCTTCTTTTTAGTTATTCTATTTTATTGAGTCGAAACTTGTTGAAGATTATGATCACGACCTTTGAATTCTTAACTAATTTTGCATCTAAGTGACCATTGTCACAGGGATAGTTTTAGATCAGACTAATGAAAAATCTAAAGGCTGACCAGTCAAACAGAGGCACCCATGTTTCCGAGAAAAATTCAAAAGCTTGAGCTAGTTTCTGAGCTCTTCCTTTTACCTCATCATCGCGATTGGCGCCTTCAGAGCTTGACTCCTCATTCGTATCTGACAAGATAACCTGTGTAAAATTATGGTACTCCCCTCCCTTATTTAAGATAAAAAGCAGAAATGATGAAATGATTTTCTTTCGGGTAAAGGGTTAGGAAAATTTCCATCGATCCCATTATTTTACCTCGAAGGAGATGATCACACTAAGGTCGAAAGCGAGATTAGGAAAATTTCCAAAGATACCACTATTCGCCTACACCTTAGAATAAAAGGGTGGCACTAAAATGAACCGGGGATTCGGTGGCAAAAATCATCAATACTCGCGTTCCATCCGCCATTAACCCTACGAAAGAAAATGAGAAAAGAATAAGTCTGGGGGAGGGAAAAATTACCAAAGGATGTGTTGTTATCTTGTCATGATATCGAAAGGGAAAGAGTTTAGAAGGTTCTTGGCACCATGATCTTTGATGAGACCCAGCGATGATAGCTTTTGATTGATCCGCGAAATAATGAGTTGAATCTGGGAGGCTGCGATGCTTGCAGAGAAGTACATGGTGGTTCGATCTAGAACTAGTTCGGCAATATGTGGATTACTAAGGTAATGGTCATTACATAATTCTAAAGGAAATGTGAGTCTTCGTGCTTTTTCAAACTTTTTATTCTTGCTTAGTTTTCTGTTTGCTTGAGGACAAGCAAAAGGCTAAGTCTGGGGAATTGATATACTTCGTTTTTATCGTTTTCTAACACATGTTTTGGTGTTTCTTTTGAGTATTTTATCGAGTCAAAGTCCGTTTTTAGAGTCTTTTAGTCTTTTATTTAGTTATCTCAGGTAAAAGGGCGTTTACGGAAGAAATTGGAGTTGCGTAGGCAAAAACGCACGGAACGGTACAAAAGAGACATAATCGATCGATGCACAACTGGCATTGATCGATGCAACATCATCAGAAGAATCAGAATCGATCGATGCACAACTGGCATCGATTGATGCAACATCACCAGAAGAATCAAAATCGATCGATGCAAGGAGTGCATCGATCGATGGAGCATGCCTAGAAGAACCAGAATCGATCGATGCAACATCACCAGAAGAATCAAAATCGATCAATGCAAGGAGTGCATCGATCGATGGAGTATGCACAGAAGAACCAAAATCGATCGATGCAACATGTGCATCGATCGATGCAAGCCTGCGAGAAGGAAAACTGCCTATGATGACATAATTCGCCCAGAACCCTATTTATACTCTATTTTCAGCCACTTTTTAGGCAATCTCTCTTTTTACGGCTCTTTGTTCTACTCGTATTTTGGCTATTGATCTTGTAAGCAAAGAGAAGAATATCGGCAACTATTGAGAAGAATTCTAAACCTTTTCATCTCTTTCATTATTATAATTTGTTTCTCTCTATCTTCTTGCTTGTTCTCCATTGTCATGTCCGAGTAGTCACATAGTTAGGTTTAAGGTTTCAAGAGGATCCATGAACCATTGAATTAGACATAGATAGGAATTTATCTTTTGTGATTTTTGCTTATTGTTGTGCTTATTGCTTAGGCTTAAATTAACCGCTTAGTCTATGAACTAGGGCTTAATCTATCACATAGAAGTGTCATAGGTAGCTAGAAAGAACTTAAGCGAGTGAATTGTCATTAGCTTGCGAAAGTTGATGTTAAGGCCATTCGTGAACATATTGAACATGTTCATTAATGCTGATCTAGAATTCTATGCCAACGGAAGTTAGGATTTTAGATTGCTAGGTTTGGTAATCAATGCCACGAAAGTGGATTGGTTAGACTTTTATGTTTGAGTTTGAAACTTTTATTTAGTTGTTCCCTGAATAGTTGCCTGATTCGTGATCTCCGGATTCCCGAGAATAAACCTTTGACCTAACGTTTTTCCTTCATTGAATTTACATCGTTTTAATTGCTTTTGTTACCTTTCCAAAACCAACCATATTCTCGGCTTAGATTAGTTTCATAATTGTGAGAATTGTAGTGTAACCTTGGTCTATGTGGATTTGATCCTAAAGTACTGCATTGACAACCGTTACGATTGCGGTAGTGTACACTTTAGATAATTGATTATGTGGTAAAACACCTAAATCATTAAACCACCAGTAGTAATGTATAAAGAGGATTTAGAAGACTTAGTCTCTTTGTTCATCATGCTCTGAAGTTCATGAACTTCTGATGGACTTAGTGGAGCTAAGTTAAGCTTACGTTCCAAGTGAGTGAAGCTTTAGTAGTTGGTTCTCCCATTGTGCATAGTGGCCTTGTCAAATTGCCACGGCCTGCCAAGCAGTAGATGCCTAGCTTGATTTGGCACCACATCGCAGAGCCCTTGGTCTTGATATCTCCCCACACTAAACGGGACACTCACTTGCTCGATCACTTTGAGCTCGGTTGCATCATTGAGCTATTGCAACTTATATGGTCTCGGATGCTTAGTCTTTTCAAGACCTAATATGTCCACCTTAAACTTGCTAGCCACGTTAGTACACGAACCCCCATCTATAACAAGATTACATACCTTGTTTTTGATAGTGCATTGCGTGTGGAAAATGTTTTCTCGTTGGACCTTCTCTTCCGGGTGTATTTGGACACTTAGTACTCTTCTTGTCACCAGCAAATAGTCACCAATGTCAAGGTACTCTATATCTTCATTGTCATCGTCATATTCTTCTTCTAACTCATCGTGTGACTCGTAGCCTCCATTAGAAGTGATGATCATGACTCTCTGGTTTGGACAATCTCGTGCATAATGTCCTCGACCCTAACATTTCAAACAAGTAATGTCACGAGCTCTAGCTTGATCAATATTAGAAAACTTACCTTGCGATGGCCTTGTTTTCTTTGAGATGTCAATGGCTTTGCCTTTGAATCGTGAGTCGACTTCAATGGCTTTGCCTTTGTCTTTTGGTTTCCTGCCACTTGCTTGCCATGGCTGGTTGTTTCTGTTGCCATTGGACAGGGATGTTTTCCTCTTGATATGCTGCTCTACTTGCACAGCCAAGTGCAACATCTCATGGATGCCACTGTATTTGGTCCTCTCCACCTTTCTAGCTATGCGTTCTTGCAAGCCATCTACAAATTGTGCCATCAAGGCTTCTTCTGATTCTTCTAATTCCAGGGAGTGCATCAGCTTCTCAAATTTACGAAAATGCTTTCTACGCTCCTTGTTCCTTGTGCCAACTTACGAAGATGCTTTTGTAAGTCTCTATGATAGTGTTCAGGCACATACCTTAACCTTAAAAGGTATTTCATGTCGTGCCAAGTTTGAATGGGTCCAAAGGCTTGGCGTCTCCTCTCAGCTACGGTTTTGTCCCACCATGCTAGTGCATTTTCAGTGAGTTGAGCGGCGGCCAAAGCCACTTTCTTGTGCTCTCCATAGCCATAATATTCAAAGATGTATTCAAAACGCTCATCCCAAACCAAATAGACCTCCGGATTTGATTTCCCTGCGAAAGTAGGAGGTGTTAGTTTCATGTCATTGTTAACCTCTCTACGCTCACCTCTAGGCATGTTGCCTTGCAAGGGATCTTGTCTCTTCTGGTTCCTTTGCCTCACAGGGTTAGGTGGGAGATCGTCCTCCAGCTCAGGCATGTCTTCAAGGTCAGACTCTTCAGCCTCAGCATTGTTTTTGGCTGGAGCATACCTCCTTGCCGGTGGAAGGTTCCTCTCGACTGCTCTCGGTTGCTCAAGCCTGCCTAGACGCTCTTTAGTGTATCTTATGTCGTCTCTCATGGCAGTGATTGCTGTCATGATTTCTTGCAATTGGACGTTGTTGTTTGCTTCTTCTCCCATGCCTTACAACCTGTTGCTTCTTGCAAACTCACAAAAACAACAAATCGTCAAAAGCAACGAGTGTATCAAAACTAAAACTTGAACATAGTTGAAAACAATTTATTAAACCCCTAATAAAAATTACTAGACAGTCTAACAATAGTCTAAATTCAATCTGCAGCACAAAATAATTAAAAGACAAGTTTTAAAATTGTTTTGGAAATTTTCTTAAACACTAAACCAACGATATGCAAATTTTCTTCTTCTATTTTTTTGGCTTTTCTTAAAAGAGCTAGAATCAGACTAATCACGAATGCAACTAAAATTTGTTTTTTCTTAATCAAAACAAGAACTAAAGACACGAACTAACAAACCCTAATAATTTTTTTTGTTTTTCTTTTCCTAAACTAACCGAAACTACCAATCTATGCGAGTGCAAAAACAAGATAAAGCGAGTATGGTAATATAACCAAAGGCAGAACCTTTGGCTCTGATACCAAAGATGATGTAAGAACCGGTGGTGGCTCTCACGTCAAGGATAGTCACGGGAACAGAGGCAGGCGGTCGCCCTCTCCTCGGCTAAAAAATGATTGATGATGGGATGAACTAACACGCAGGCGGTCGCCCTCTCGTGTGGGTTCTCAAGGATGAAGTGATGATGGAATGAAGTCACGACACAGAGTTGTGATGAGTCTCTGATACGGTGAAGGTCCTGAGCTTGCTTGAATCGCACAAAAAATAAAGAACAAGGGTTTACTCTCAAGGCGGCGCTTGAAGAAGAAATGCGTTATTTTATTGATCAAGGCAAAAAGTGGTGACTACAAAGCTGCTTGTGGGACTTTATTAATAGTCCGTCAGCTTGAACCTTCTAGGATTCGACTCAAGAATAAAAAGACTATAAAATAACATGACTTGTAAAGAAAACTATATGCATTCTAAAGCAAAATGTAAACAAACTAAAACACAAAACCCATCGTTTCATTAAAGCAAGAAAAGGAAAGTTTGGTCTCGACTAATAAAACTGAGCTGATGATGTCGTTTTGTTGCGGCACTTAGTCGTTGATCATGTGGAGATCACCTGCAAAAATAATAGAATAATTGAAAAGCTTACATTGAGGTGTAGAGGCCCGAGAGGTTGCATGCATGGCCTATGAGGACGACTCTGGTGCAAGTGTGTTCTTGACATAAAAAGTGTTGTAGGAGTCTTCTCTAGGGTCCTCAAAGTCAGAAAAATCTTTGTCTTCAAGTTCTTGCTCTTCCTTATCCTCCGTCTTCTCTTCTTTCTCAACTTGGCCTTCCTCGGCTATGAGAAGCTTGTTGTGAAGGGACTCCGTTCCTTAACTGTTTTCTAACAAACCAACTCGACTTTTAGCTTTAAAATATGTGTTTGGTCGATGAAAATTACCTGCCTTGGTGTGATTATTGCTTTGGATATGTCCAAAGTTAGCAAAAAATTTCTCGGTTAAAACTGTCTCGGCTAAAACTGGAACCTCGGCTAAAACTACTTCAGCTAAAACTGTCTCGGCTAAAATTGAAACATCGGCTAAAACTGTCTCGGCAAGATTTGTCTATGCTAAAACTTGAACCTCGGTTAAAACTTGTTTCATGAGGCTGTTATGGCCGTGTATGACATTTAGGTCAGGCAACAAGGGATCAGTTGGTTATAGTGAGTTGATGTAGGTGTGAAGGGCCTTCTTGTATCTATTTCTCAGTTGTTTGATCATGGACCGCGTCATGGCTCCTTCTTGGACTGCGTTGGCATGATGTTTGGAATGTCACTTGGGTCGATGTCCAGATGACAACATGTCGTCTTTAAGGGAATAAGAGGCGGGGTTGAGGGTGGCACGGCCGATTCCTCTGGTTCCTTCGGAAAGGCGGGGTCGGGGTGTTACAGCCTCTGTCAAGGAAGCTTCTTCACTAACAAAACATCGGAGGAAGTTGTAGCGGAACCATAAACAAAAACTAAACAAAGGGAAAAGCATGATCTTGCCTAAGATCATCGACGCTGAGAGAGCCGTTGCGCGCCAGTGACGATCGGAAATTTTTTTAACTTGACGGCGGCTCGATGAAATTGGGAGAGAAATAGGGCTATCTGGTTACATACCTAATTCACACTTAGGAAAATTGATTCCCAGCTACACGGAGTATACCATAATGCATGGCTACACATCCGAAGTAAAACAATGTTCTAAAAACTATATCAACAATTGATATAGTATAGCCTGCTACACGAAGTATACAATAATGCATGGGTACACATCCAAAGTAAAACAATGTTCTAAAAACTACATCAACAATTGATATAGCATAGCCAGCTACACGATAACCATCCGAACAAACATGAGTCATATGTGTAACACCATAACCATATATTTTCGGTAAACCATTCATCGTGCTCCGGAGTTGACTCGAATTTTAAACAATAAACCCCATCCAAATTTAACCCGACACGACTTAACCCGACCCGAACTGGGTGGTAATATTCATGTCTGATTAAGTTGGGTCGGATTAAATTTGGGTGGGTTTTATTGTTTAAAATTCGAGTCAACGCCAGAGCTCAATGAATGGTTTACCCTAAATATATGATTATGGTGTTACACATATGACTCATGTTTGTTCGGATGGTTATCGTGTAGTTAGCTATGCTATATTAATAGTTGATATAGGTTTTAGAATATTGTTTTACTTTCGATATGTACCCATGCATTATTGTATATTTCGTGTAGTTGGCTATGCTATATCAATTGTTGATGTAGTTCTTAGAATATAGTTTTATTTTGGATATGTAGCTATGCATTATGGTATACATATATTATGGTATAATTCGTGTAGCTAAGAATCAATTTTTCTATTTATTTTTGTTTAGTAAAGAAAAAAAAAGGTTTCCATTCAAATTTCAAAACGTCAAACTCGGGCCAGACCAATCTGGTTGACACCATGAATCTCCCTCTTGTCTGCCGAATATTCTCTAACTTCTAAGAATTCCATAAATCCGATTACCTCATTGTCCTAAAAGTCTCTGCTTTTCATCCTCACCTTATGTTATCTGGCTGCCAAACTCTAAAATTATTTTCCCCGAGAAAGTTTCAATCTGAGAAAAAAATGGCACTTCCCTTCTGCGAAATCCCTGAAGATCTCCAGCTCCGCGTCTTGTCCTTCCTCTCACCTACAGAGATCTCCAGCTTCGCCTGCACATCAAAACGCTTCGCCTCGTTATGTCGTGAAGACAGAAAAATGTGGCACGTTATGTGCGATCGGAGATGGGGGAAGAAAACGCAGATCCAGAAATGGGGAAACGGTCGAATCGCATATCGGCTCCTATACAAGACTCTGAAGGGACTGGAGAATCTGATTGGATTCTGGCGACTCTGCGGCCGAGCAAATCCCGCCGATTCATCGCCGCCGTTGATTTTCTTCGAGTGGGGTTCCTCTTTCGTCTTGGGATCTAGGGTTTTGGCCATTAACAATGACACATATCAGGTACGAAAGACTCCGTTTCTCGTGATGGGGATTTCGTCTGAGGGACGAACTGAAAATTTTCTGGATCTCGATGGGAATCTGAGATCTGGTGCTACTGATCTAAACGAATTAGATGATTCGAGAGGCAATCTCGTTCCAGTGGATGTGAATTTCATGGGAAATGGTCATATCTTGGTGGAGGAGAATCGATGTTTTCGAGAAGAGCAGAAGAGTCCGGTTTCTAAAGGATCTAGATCCGGAGACGACGAGAGCGATGATGTGACATCGCCGAGCTTTGTTGTTTCGGAAATGTATACTCAATTGGCGAATAGGACGAGCCCAGGAGGTGAAAGAAGGAGACAGAGGAAGAAGGAGAAGGAGAGACAAGCGAGGATCAAGTGGGAACCAGAACACTTTATTAAGGTTGCTGATTTCTCGCCTACGCCTACTAAACCATTACAGGGCTTATGGAAGGTCTGGTTCTGCAACTTCTTCAAGTTGATTTCAGCTATAGTATTATCATTGATAATGTTTGAGATTGAGAAAAAGCTAGTTAATTTGTTGCTAAGATCCTCATTTCAAAAGGGGATGATTGAAAAGAACAATCTTCGCAATGGTGCAGTGATCATTTCTTTTGATGATGAATGGTTGTCTTGTTAAGTTTCATCAGCTCATTGTGAGTGATTCATGAATTGGGCAGGGCTTCTGTGAGGAAAGGAACCTGGAGTTATTTTTGGTGAAATACGATGAAGTTGGAGGCATTATATGCAGAAAAGTAGAGGACTTGTCACTCTCACGGCATTCTTCACCTGTGTTCTGGACACCGAATCATGCTTTTATCAGATCTCCGTTTTCAGTTGAAGAAGAGATGATATTGGATGGTCGAATCCATATCGCTCCTCTCCTAGGAGAAGCTCATGAAGAAGTTGTATCTGGAATGTTGTACATGATCTCTAGTTACGATCTGGTGTTGCCGGGAGAAGTGGGTAATGGCATTGGTTTTTCCAGAGGGGAAGGGCGGGTCTGGTTGTATGAAAATGGGACTTTTGGTTTCGGGTTTCTTCGAGATCAGTTTATCATTGATCTGAAACGTGTTGCCCTAGAAGATGGTTGTCTGGCTGAGGTGTTAGAACCTTGAAAGTGATTTGCTTTATTGGTTCTGACTTGTGAATTCTTTTGGTGATCATTGATCAACCATCACTGTACATAGAAGACTCAGGTGACTTTGGTACTTACAAATTTAGTGTCAGATCAATGGAATCGCCTTGTATTTATTTGTTTCCTGTAGATTATGTAACTGTTCCAATGGTTATAAAATAATGAATATTGGATTTACTTGAAGAGGGTTGATATTCTCAGCTGATCATTTTTTGTACAGGTTTTTTCTTGAATGAATGAATAATAATTATGCACTCTTGCCAGTATAGTGGTGATGACTGATGATCAGCTCTGTAATGGCGTGATTACAATCCGTTGAATTTATTTTGAAATGTAATAACAAGAATCTTGAATCCTGTAAACAAAATAGCAACTTACAATACGAGTAGCAACTTCCATGAACCCGGTCAAATCAAGTTTGATAGATTCGAGTAATTCATGTTGAGATGGATACGCTTTGTGATTTTTACTGTTTCCTCCTCTTGCACGTTGAATCAGATCAGAGTCCATCATGATCGTATGCTATGGAGCCGAGCTGTCTGGTTATCCCAAGGAGTGTGAGTGTAGCGTTATTGGTTTTCACGTGGCTGACGGTACGCAACAGAGTTTCCACGAGCAACCGGATGCAGAGTTGGGGGATCATTCAGCAACGTGTGTTCTAGATCACTCAGTGAGTACGGTCATGTCCGCCCACATCCACATGATTCCCGACACAACTAACCAATTGCATGAGCAAATACTAATTCTAGAACATGCAACAATCAACATGTGCACACCAATCAAATCACGACAATAATATAGCAACCATATCATATCACATCACATCACAACTTATCACATGACACTAGATTGGTCGGGCATTTCAAAAGGTCTTCCACCACCTTTGGATCGCCAACCGGTTTACGAGATGTAACTGGATGACTAGGTGATAGCAGATAACGGTGATGGACATGATGCTCATTTTAAACGCCATCTCCACGAATGCTTCGACTTGAAAGATCTCCGTTCTCTTAAAGATTTTTGGGTATTGAAGTAGCTCAATCAATCAACGATATTTATCTCTCGCAGCGCAAATACACACTTGATATTATCAATGTGTGTAGTCTTCTCAGAGGTAAGTATGTTGATTTTTCTGATGGACGGAAGCATAATCTTTCAAAGGATACGAGTCTGCTACTTGATGATCCTGAACAGTACCTACGTGTAGGTCGTTTTGTCTACCTTAATATCACTTGTCTTGGATTTAGTTATGCAGTTAGTGTATTGGCACAATTTATGCATTAGCCTCGACACCTGCTCGACACAAGCAATGGGAAGCTGCGCTCTGTGTGGTTCGATATTTTAAAGCACGATCAGGTCAAGATAATATTTTTTCTTCAAAGAACAATTTTCATCTCTCCATCTATGGTGATTCGAATTTGTCCATTATCTAGACGTTCTTGTGAGAAGTCAGAATTCAGTCAACTTACGATTTGGGCCAGCAGTTGGGCTTAGTTCAAGCTTTAGTGTCAAGTTGGGCCCAAGTAAGTTTATAGGTTTTCTTTGTTATAAATACAAGTGTTTAACAATAGAAATACCTAATCCAGACTCCAGGGATTCCGAGCGCCTTAGAGGCGGCTCGTAGAGTTAGAGAGAGAATTGGAGTTTTCTCTGGGGAATCTAGTTATGTTCTTTGTTCTTTCTTGTTTGTTGGGTGAGAGAGAGATCTATATTGTGAACCACATCAGATGTGTTTTCCGATTGTTCTTTATAGTGGATGTTGTGAATCCAGGATCCACCCCAGACGTAGCAGTTAGAGGCTGTGAACTGGGTGAACAATTATGGTGTTCGTTAATCTGTGTATCGAAGATAGATTGGGACAAAGAGGATTAAAGTTTAAATCCTAACAAGTGGTAGCAGAGCACATGCTCTTCAATTCACAATTTTGACGGGAACATCGATCTCTCACACAGGAAGAAACGGTTGAAAGAATTGGTGACTGGTTTTGAAGCTTCAAATCGGAACATGGGTCAAATCGGAACTGGGTGAATCAATTTTTTCTAAGTCAAATTAAAATAATAAAATTAATATGAGAGAGAGAATCTTATTCTGGAAGTTCATGGAGGCTAGGGTTTCGTGGCTGAGATCGGAGGTTGGTCGGAGCTTTCAGTGGGGCGGTGGCGGTTCAAGGATCGTCGGAGGTGGTTCTGGTCGGAGGCAAAGGTAGAAGATCTCGCCGGTAGGATTCGCCGGAGGATGCCGTCGGGAGAAGAAGTTTCGGGAAAGTTGCAAGTTCGAGTCTTCAGGGAGGAACCGCCAGAGGTTTCGCGGTCGCCGGAGATGGAGGCGCGTAGGAGTCGCCGGTGGAGTTCGGCTGAAGTTGTCGCCGGTGGAGTTCGGCTGAAGTTGTCGCCGGTGAAGTTCGGCTGAAGTTATCGCCGTGGGAATCGATTCCGGCGAGAATCGATCGGACCTGCTCACGAGGGAAGAAGGAGGCGCCGGTCTTCTTCACGAGAGGAGAACGACATCGAGGGTTGGCGGCGAAGGCGCGTCGTCGCCGGTGATGTCGCTAGAGACAGCGACGACGACAAGGCATATCGGCGGTGTCGGCGGCAGAGTCGGGGAGGAAGACACACGAAGGAGAAGCTAGGGTTTTCCCTAGTTGGGCCGAAAAGAAAATAAAAAAAAAGGATTGGGCCGAAAAAAAAAATTGAAATTGAGGCCCAATTTGGGTCTGTCTGAATTAATGAAGGTTTGGGGGGAATTTTCTGGGCCTAGATTGTGCACAGAGCCCAAATCCGAAATTAGTTGCCAAAATGGGTTAAGTAGCGCAGAAACCTAATTGGACAAGAGCTCAAGGGACATAAAATCCAAAGGAGACAGAAATGTCCAAAAAAAATTAGAGATTGGTTTAAGGTGGAGTTATTTCTAGGGATTCTGGTTGAATTTCAAGATATTGGAATCAGAATCAGATTATCAATCTCAAGGGTCAAACCGTGGAATCACAAGGTACAATTTGTGATGTTTTGATTGGTTGTTTCGAGTTGCTCAGGGTCTGCAAAATTTTGGGAATTGAAGTCTTGGGACAACACAAGAGTTGGTGTTCAGGGTTCAAAATTTGCCATTGGAAGAGAATTCATGGGACTGAGGGACGCCTTAGAAGTTTGAATTGTATGTGTGTTATTGGCTATTTGAGGATTAAGAAAAGGTTTTTGGATTCAGTTCAAGGAGAGTTGCATATGAGTATGGAACAAGATCAAGAAATTTGTTGGGGTCAAAGACAGATTGGTATGGTTAAAGTTTGAGGAGTTTTGGTTTGCAGGGTTAGTCTCAAGTTGGTGGATAGAGGTCTAGGAGCAGATGGAGGTGTCTACACGTTCAAGCATAATCAGGTTGCAACCGGGGTTAGAAGACAAGCTTTAGAGCTTTGTTGCTTGATGGTGGTGAAGACATCTGGATATCAGTTGCAAGTGTTAGCAATTGAAGATCGATCCAGGAAAGGATCAGAATGCAGAGGATACAAGCTGCATTGGAAAAGAGAACGAACAAAGTTTTGTTATATATATTTGCATCTTAGAGAGGTCTGGTGGATGAATGTCTTGTAGGGTTCACTTGCAGGAGTTCAAGTGAGTTGGAGGCACAACTAAAGAAAGCTCATGAGTACAAGATGAAGATTCACGTTGATTTCTAAGGGATAAGATGCTAGTGCCAAGGATAGGTGGAATTTGCATATATGTGATGTAATGCAAGGTATGTTTACAGCAAGGAAGCAGCTTCAAGGGTTCTAGAGATGAAATGCTAAATGTTGTAACATAGTGTCTCGAGCATTTCACAAGGTTGTGGATGTGAGATAGGTATACCAAACAGTTCGAGTCTGTAGGTTGGATGGTTCTGTTGATGCTAAAGGGATTTGAACAGAAGGTTGAACAAAGGTATTTGTACCGAGAGTCTTCTTAGCCAGGTGGAGTTAGAATGAGGGTTTTGCAGGCAATAGCAGCGGTGCAAAGTGATGTTCAAAAAGGTGTTCAGGTTCAGTGGTGTCTTGGTAAGTCAGAGACGGTTTCAGGGAAATGAAGCATAAATGACTTAGAGGTTTTCTGCAGTTGATTCAAGAGGAATTGGTTTGTCAGCAAGGTTCTGTAAAGCATGATGCATGAACATGGTTGTGTCGAAAGTCTGTTTAGCAGTATGGTTGGATGGCGTGTTTTGTTAGGAGTAACATCAGTACAAAAGGAGTTCAAGGCTGATATGTTTTGTCAGAGAAGGTGTTGAATCAGGGATTGTTTCAGGTTTGAAGCATGTATAATTCAGGGTTAGCTGCTTACAGTTCAAGGAGTGTTTGATTAAGCTTAGTGTACATGAGAAGAATCAAAGAACACCAAAGTGAATAAAGTTGCAGAAGGACAAGGGTTTACATGAAGATCAAAGTGTCAAGTCTAGAGCCATGAGTCAAAGGTTCAAAGGGCAATTCACAAGGAGATTTCAAGCTGGGATCAAGGTGGAGATTCTAGAAGAAGCAAACAGGAAGAAAGACAAAGGAACAAAGATTTGTGGAGGAGTCTAGAGCTGTCTGAATCTGAATGTGGAGATTGTGAGAAGTCAAACTTCAGTCAACTCACGACTTGAGCCAGCAGTTGGGCTTAGTACAAGCTTTAGTGTCAAGTTGGGCCCAAGTAAGTTTCTAGGTTTTCTTTGTTATAAATACAAGTGTTTAACAATAGGAATACATAATCCAGACTCTAGGGATTCCGTGCGCCTTAGAGGCGGCTCGTAGAGCTAGAGAGAGAATATGAGTTTTCTCTGGGGAATCTAGTTATGTTCTTTGTTCTTTCTTGTTTGTGGGGTGAGAGAGAGATCTATATTGTGAACCACATCGGAGGTGTTTTCCGATTGTTCTTTATAGTAGATGTTGTGGATCCAGGATCCACCCCAGACGTAGCGGTTAGAGGCCGTGAACTGGGTGAAAATTCTGGTGTTCGTTAATTTGTGTATCGAAGATCTAATGGGACAAAGAGGATTAAAGTTTAAATCCTAACAGTTCTCTGCAGGTAAACTCAGATGTTTATAGTTAACTCATATGAGTAAAGGAACCTCTTCCAGGTTTGGGCGTTATGAATCCATAATCGACTGATCTGTATTGTGACAGTCAATCCGCACATCACATTACAGCCAACCCCGTATTTTACGAGTGCACAAAAACATATAGAAGCTGATGGTCACTTTGTTTCAAGCTGGTATAATCATTATTCATCATATTCGAACTACATAGCAGCTTGCCGGCATACTCACTAAAGCAAATTGAGAGGTCAACAATTCACACATATTTGTTCACAAGTTGGAATCTCCACGCTCCAATTTGAGTTGGAGTATTAGGCAACTATATTATGCTATATATTGTCATTCAGTTGTGTATTCTCCTTACCGTAATTGTCTGTGATTGTGTCCGATAATCGTGTCTAGAGATAAGTAAACTATCGTTGTATATAATCCATCCATCATTACCAAATTATCAAATCTAAACTCCCTCTTTGGCACTTATTTCTCCTAAGCCCTTAAAAATACAGAAGCTTTTTTTAAAAACACAATTTGGCGATAATTATCCAAAACAGAGATATTACGCGGGAACATTGTAAACCACATCTCCGATTTATCTTTCACCGGAGATTTGTCTAATTATCGGCGATCACTCATGGGCCAGTCAGCTTCGTCAAATCCCACATTCTGTCGATCTAAAAGTACATTAACTGCTATTAACTCTCCAGTACTCATCAATGAAGCCGAAGACAAAGAAGAAGAAGACTTCATCGATGAGTCGTGCGATTTCACCATTGATTAATCAGACAAGTGTTTATCCTTCATTTTTCAACTCCTCACTTGAGCAGACCGAAAACGATGTTCACTCGTTTGCCGTCGGTGGTTAAAGATCGAAGGATAGAGTCGTCATCGTCTATCTCTCAAAGCATGATAATCTATTTTCTCAATTATGCTGATACGTTGAGAGTGCCAATTGCTTTCATGAGAAAGAAAATGAGATCAAATGGGATAAAGGCTCGCAAGTGGGGAAATGAGAAGAAAGATCAAAGTGGCTAAAAGTAAGTGAAGATGTGTAACGAGAGATCTCTAGCTGAGAGTGAGACTTTTACTAATATTCAATAATCTTAGTACTACGTCGTTTAAATGTTGAGGATACACTTATGTGGTTGTATTTATACTATGAACCCTAATTCTTAGGGTTCCTTATCTTATGGAAATCGTATTATTCAGTATCCTATTCTCTCTTTCCTTATTCTAATTGTTTATCTTCTCTTCTTCACTCCTTCTCTCTCTCGACTCTTCTTATCTTCTTCATTTCTTCTCTTATTTATCTTTTCTTCTCGTTTGGTAGATCCACAATCTATCAAATTTGTGCTTTCATTGAGAGTATTCGATGGCCCCTTTACCAAAAACAGCGGTCGTTGCAGATCTGAAATCAATCTCATCAGAACTCGATAATTGACACTGTCGGAATGAGTACCAACGTGTTGGGTTTACCCTTATACTAGGCTGCAAGAGTACAGCATGCGAAATAGTTTGTTGGGATCGAATCCACGGGGTGATGTTGTCTAATTTCTAATGATTTCTAACTTGTATCTAGACGTAAGCTATATTTATATGGGTTTTGTTGTCATGATTGTAGCTAGGAAAATAAACTAAATTAAGCGATGAAATAAAACATAAAGTAAGCAAGCAAATGTTTAAAACGAGGTTGTAAAACAATTAAAATAAACGTTGGGCAACGGGTATTCTCTAGGGTTCATGGCCGATTTCTATTAAGACTTTGTTAGGATTTCTAAAGCGACATTATTGTCGTCTTTGGATTCTTGAACTTGGAACACGGACACTATGTGTAGTCCACTTTCGTACACCCTACACACCTACAACTTTAATACTTGACCGGTAGCTTTCGTCTCCACCCGCGCAAAAAAGTTAGTGATTATACTCAAAAGTCGTTAACGCTCACAACACCTCCACAAGTATACTTTCGAAATCTTGTGATGGTTTTGCTCGTTTACCCTAGGTGAACCAGAAGAGGAGCATGAATTGGTCACACTTTCACTACAATCAATGGTGGGGTTAACAGCTGAATGGTCTATGAACATGAAGGGATTGGTTGGTGATAAAGAGGTAATCATCCTGATATACTCTGGTGCGACTAGTAATTTTATTTATGAGAGATTAGTAGTGGAATTGGGATTACCAGTTACGGAAACAAGGGGATTTGGCGTGCATGTAGGAGATAGTCAGGTTATAAGCGGAAAAGGTAAATGTTCGGGGTTGTTACTAGCTATTTAACGAGTGGATATAATGGAGGAGTTCCTTCTCTTTGAACTAGGAACAACAGACGTGGTCCTGGGATATTCATGGTTAGCCACATTAGGTGACACCAGGATTAATTAGAGGTTGCAAACACTGAGTTGGAAAATTGGTGAGCGTTGGGTAACTATTGTTGGAGATCATGCATTGAGCAGAGGTCAAATTTCTCTGAATTCGATGGAAAGAGTTATGGAAAGGAATGAATTGGTCTATTTGTTGGAGTTAACGACCTTGTTTGAAGGACAAGAACCGTAGGGGAAAAAGGTTTATGCAGCAAAAGTGTCAAGGGATTATTGAGCAGTATAAAGAGGTGTTTGATATGCCAAAAGAAGTACCTCCCATACATAATAGAGCTCATGTTATTACTCTGCAAGAAGGGACATCTCCAATCAACTGTCGACCTTACATGTACTCCTTTGTCCAGAAAAATGAGATAGAATAACTGGTTCAAGAAATGCTCGAAGCGTAGATCATAAGGCCGAGTATCAGTCCTTACTTCAGCCTAGTTTTACTAGTGAAGAAAAACAATGGGGGCTGGCGTTTCTGCGACGATTACAGAGCATTAAACAAGGCAACAATTCCAGACCGTTACCCAATTCCAGTTATTGAAGAGCTGCTAGATGAACTTAATGGTGCAACAATGTTCTCTAAGCTAGATTTAAAATATGGATATCACCAAATACGAATGAAGTGTAGTGATGTAGAGAAAACTGTGTTCAAGACTCATCAAGGTCATTACGAGTTTTTGGTGATGCCGTTTGGGCACACAAACGCTCCTTCTACCTTCCAATGTGTCATGAATGACTTGTTCCGGCCTTACCTCAGAAGGTTCGTGTTAGTTTTTTTTGATGATATCCTTGTTTATAGCCCTAACATTGATACTCATCTGAAGCACTTGGCAACGATACTCAAGCTCATGAGACAACATTCTTTCTACGCAAATGCTAAAAATGTTCACTTGGACACACAGAGGTAGCATACTTGGGTCACATAATTTTAGGAAGTGGAGTTTCAGCTGATCGAGGAAAGGTAGAGGCAATGATGAGCTGGCCAGAGCCTAAAACAGTGACATAGCTTAGGGGTTTCCTGGGTTTATCCGGCTATTACCGCAGATTTGTGAAGATTTATGGGCAAATAGCAACACCATTGACATAGTTACTCAAGAAGAATGGTTTTGAGTGGTCTAGAGTGGTCTACCAAGGTTGCTGAAGCAATCGTGGCTCTGAAGAAAGCAGTCACCAGTCTTCCTTATTTGGTTCTACCCGATTTCACTAAATTATTTACTATTGAAACTGATGCATATGGAGTAGGTATTGGAGCAGTGTTGTCTCAAGGAAAGAGACCCATAGTATTTCTCAACCAAGATTTTTTATCCAAATGCCGCATCATGTATGTGTATGAAAGGGAGTTGCTCGCAGTTGTTAAGGCTGTTACAAAGTGGAAACATTATTTTGTAGGAAAAGAGTTTGTGATCAAGACTGATCAAAGAAGTTCGAGGCATTTGTTGGAACAGAAATCAGTGTCTACTGTACAACAATGTTGGGCAGCCAAGTTAATTGGGTTGAATTACATAATTGAGTACAAACCCGGGGTAGATAATTGTGTTGCCGATGCATTGTCAAGAAGGCCGCCCTCTGAGGAGCTAATTCAACTCTCTTTGACAGCTCCCTTACCATTAGAAACCTCATAATTAAAAGAACAAATACGGGCATATGTTGAGTTGGGAGTGATAGTTACAAGTTTGGAAAAATGAGAAGCAACCTTTCGTGATTTCAGGTTGGAGAATGAATTATTGTACAAGCATGGTTGTTTGGTGGTGCCAATTGGATCTCCCTTCATTCCAAGGTTACTATAGCAGTTTCATTCCAGTGTCATAGGTGGACATGAAGGTGCCTTAAAAACATACAAAAGGATGTCTCAAGAAGTTTATTGGAGAGGAATGCGAAAGGATGTTATGAACTTCATTACAAAATGTCAAGTATGTCAAGAGAACAAATATGCCACTTTGTCTCATGCTGGACTTCTTTCCCCTTTGTCTAAACCAACACAAATTTGGGCAAACATCAGCATGGACTTCATAGAGGGCTTACCGAATTCTAAAGGTTTCAGTGTCATATTGGTTGTAGTAGATCGCCTCAGCAAATATGGACATTTCATTCCGTTGAAGCATCCCTTCAATGCTAAGACTGTGGATGAAGCATTCATAAGAGATGTAGTAAATCTCCATGGATTTCCCAAAACTATAGTCTTGAACAGAGATAGGGTCTTCCTCAGCAGCCTATGGTCTGAGCTATTCAAGCTGCAAGGGACTGCTCTTCATAAGATTTGGGCCTACCATCCACAAACAGACGGCCAGACGGAAGTGGTTAACCGCTGTCTTGAGACATATCTGAGATGTTTTACTAGCAGGAAGCCAACATCATGGGCACGGTGGATTTCGTGGGCAGAATACTGGTACAATTCTTAATACCATTCTTCTACCAAAATACTTCCTTTCTTTGCAGTATATGGCAGGGAACCACCACGCTTGTTGCGTTATGGAGACACTCCCACAGCCAATGCACATGTGGAAGATTTATTGAAAGATAGAGACAATATGCTAGTGGAGTTAAGAGAGAACTTGGAGTTAGCTCATATCAGAATGCAGAAGGAGGCAAATAAACACCGTCGAGATTTAGAATTTTTGGTTGGGGAGTAGGTTTATCTGTCGCTCAGACCATACATGCATACTTTGGTAGCTAGGAGGAAGAATGAGAAATTGGCTCAACGTGACTTCGGTCCATATCAAATCATGGATCGCATAGGACGACTAGCTTATAAGCTTTAGTTGCCACCTCATAGCAACATCCACCATGTATTCCATACTTCTCAGTTAAAACGTGAAGTACTGATACAAGATTGGCACAAGAGTGAACGTTTCGCAAAAACGAGGGTTGGAGGCAACAAGCGAGATACTCAGCCGGTTGGATCCGAGGGATGAACACGAACTGTGGGATGAGGTGAACCACTTGTGATGTGAAAGTCACAAGGTAAATCACGGGGGATTTCTAGGAGGCCTGGTCTCGACAAGAAACAAGAAAATACGTTAAAGCGATGAAGGCTTTTTGTCAAAAACACTCGTTTTATTGATATCAAAATTGTGTGAAAATACAATGCCGCAGGGGAGCTTTATAAAGAGCTCATTAGCTTCGACCTACTAGGGTCGGGTATTAAATGCCAAATTCAAACGAAAAACACAAAAGGAAAAATCAAAGATTACAAAGAGAGATTCTAGGAAAAACAATTAAAACGAAAATCCCTAAACTTAAGCAAAAGTAAAAGCTGCAAAAGAAACAAGAATTAAAATCACCTTAGTTTAATCGAATTCAAAACTTACCTTTGGTTAAGTGTGATTAGTGCCGGATATGGAAGGTGTGATTTGTTGATTTGAATTCGAGCTGATCCTTCTCCTTAACCTGCTCCATTCTGGTGATCCTCACAAGATATGATCAAGTGGATTTGGGCCTTTGTTGAGAAGAGAGGCCATGCTTCTTCCTTGGTAGCGAATGGACCGCGAAATGAGCTTTGTGAAGGGGCTTCGAGCTCGGCTTGTTCTGGGCATGTTTGGGCTCGACCAAGTTGTTTTCCATGGGCCTTTGGTCGACTAAACCATCCTCCTTTAGTGGATTTGGCATCGTCTTGGGCTTCCTCCTCTGGATTATCATACGAGCCAAGAAAAGGCTCATCTATGGGTTCCACTTGTTACATTTGAGTAAACTCTAAAGTGGCTCGACCAAAGTGATTTTTAGGGTCACTTGGTTGGTGGAAATGATTTCCCTCAGTGGAAGTTCCATCGTTTTGATGTCCCTCAATCCCAACCTTAAAATCCTCCTTATAGCCGAGAAGAAGTTTGAGGAGCCTGTCTTGGTTAGGTCGTGGGTTTGGCTGGTATTGCATCATGACTCCTTTGGCAAACATGTTGAAATTATGTTGGAGAAGTCTTGCACGGGTCCTTGAGAGTGCTCCTTGCGGAATGATCGGCACTTGTTCCGCGTCGGGTTGGTTTTGGTCCGGTTCGGTTGGGATGTCCTCATCATTCTCACCCTCTTGAGAAGGTTTTGACCTCAAAACTGGATTATCTGCATCAAAATAAGCCAAGTCAGTAACGTTGAAAGTTGGAGAAACTTTAAACTCACCGGGAAGATCTAGTCGGTAGGCGTTGTTGTTGATCCACTCCAAAACTTTGAACGGTCTGTCTCCTCGTGGTGCTAACTTTGAACTCCTCTGGTCTGGAAACCTTTCCTCATGTGTAGCCACACCCAATCGCCTGGTTCGAAAATGACCTCCTTGCGTCCCTTGTTGGCGGCTCGGACGTATTGCTCGGTTCTCTTCTCCAAATTCTCCTTAGCTTTTTGATGAAGCTTCCTTACGAAATCGGCTTTATTTGCTCCGTTTAGGCCGATAGCTTCGGTTTGGGGCAGTGGTTATAGATCCAACGGCGTTAAAGGATTGAAACCATAGACGATTTCGAACGGTGACATCTTGGTGGCCGAGTGTACTGAACGATTGTAGGCAAACTCTACGGACGGAAGGCACTCTAGCCAATTCTTGAGATTTTTACCAATGGTTGCTCTTAGTAACGTTGATAAGGTACGATTGACAACTTTGGCTTGGCCGTCGGTTTGCGGATGGTAAGTTGTTGAGAACAAAAGCTTCGTTCCGAGCTTCTTCCAAAGCGTTCTCCAAAAGTGACTTAGAAACTTATTGTCCTGGTCAGATACGACGGTTCTAGGGACGCCATGTAGACGAACTACTTCCTTGAAAAAAAGCTCGGTGATTTGAGAGGCATCATTCACCTTAGCACACGGGATAAAATGCGCCATCTTCGAGAATCATTCTACAACAACAAAGATGGAGTGTTTGTGTTGAATCTTTGGCAAGCCGAGGACAAAGTCCATCGACACATCTACCCAAGGCGTCGTCGGGATGGGTAGGGGCAGTTAGAGACCATGGGGATGCATTCGGGATTTTGGTTTCTTGCATACCACGCATCGGGCACAATGGTTCTCCACGGATTTTTTCAAATGGGGCCAAAAGAAATGCTCGGTCACGATGTCCAAGGTTTTGTCAACGCCAAAGTGACCCATAAGGCCTCCTCCATGAGCCTCTCGGATTATCAAGTCCCTCATAGAGCCTTGCGGAATGCACAATTTTTTTTTCCGGAATAGAAATCCGTCGTGAAGGTAGAATTTCCCGAATTCTCCTTTTCCGGCTCCTTGGTAGATCTCTCCTAGCTCAGGATCATCTTCATATGAACTCTTGATGGCTTCAAAACCCAGCACCTTAGCCTCCATAGTTAAGATTAACGCGTATCTCCGAGATAAGGCATCAACGACAATGTTCTCCTTGCCCTTCTTGTACTTGATCACGTTGGGGAAGGCTTCTATGAACTCCATCCAGCGAGCATGTCTCATTTTGAGCTTGGTTTTACCCTTCAAGTGCTTAAGCGTTTCATGATCCGTGTGGATCACAAATTCCTTAGACAACAAGTAGTATTGCCAAGTCTCTAGCGAGCGGACAAGCGCGTACAATTCCTTGTTGTAAGTCGGGTAGTTGAGTGAGGCTCCTCCTAGCTTCTCACTGAAATATGCCACTGGTTTTCCTCCTTGTGTCATCACAACTCCAATTCCAATGTTGATTTGGGCAGGCCATTTCTTGATGGCTCGGATCTTCTCTTCATCAACCTGTAGGCCCTGCGAACTCATGATATGCTCAAATTAATACCCTATAAGTACTAAAGCAGTTGTTGCAGTATATGTAGGGGTCGAACACAAGAACTCAAAGAAACACACAATAGATTGTATAGAGGAGAATTAAGCTAAGAGATCAATGTAATTGAAAGCAAAAGGTAACAAGAGATCTACTCAGACATGGAAATTGAAGTAATAAACATGACTGAATAAATACTCAAATAAATAATAAGAAAGAGTAACAAGAGGGTTCGAAATCTTCTCTCGGACGAACAGAGTTTCAGACGTGTCTCCCTTCAAAGGTTCTCTCACAAAACCAAAGTAAAATAATAGCATAGCCATCAAAGTGGCTGTAAAATCCTAATAAATAACGTAAGTCACGTTTTGGGGCTTCTTGTAAATAATAAAATCTTCTGGGCAATTTTGTAATTCTTGGAAAAGTCGCGATCGTGCCTTGATGCAGTGAGTATCGACCGATACTAGTCAGTATCGATCGATAACGAGGCTTCAAATCGGGTACTCAACTACACGAACTTCTGCTTTGCTCCAAAATGCTCCAGAAAGCTCCAATATCTCCAATTATGCTCCAAACGTGCTAAAACCTGTAAAGGAATCTAAAATACTACGAAATAGTAGAAAGACTCTATAAAAACGGACTTATATCATGGCCTAAAAGGGGTAAAAACTATGATATATCAACTCCCCCAGACTTAGCATTTGCTTGCCCTCAAGCAAAACAGAAAACTAAACTAGAGAAAGAGGTTTGAAAACACAGAGACTCACCTGTTCATAAAACATCGCAATGACCATTTTCCTTAGTGCTCGACATATCACCTAACCAATTCCAAATCTAACCACCATGTACTTATCCGTAGACATTCGCAGTTTCCCAGACTACACACATTATTTCACAACATCGTTCAATTAAACCTTCCTCGCCAGTTTCATCGATGCAGCCAATGTTCAAGAACCTTCTAGATTATTTACCATACAATATCATGACAAAAGAATTACCCAATTCACACACTTTTTGGTATTGTCTCTCTCCCCCAGACTTGTTTCTTGTCATGTTCTTTCTCTCTTTTTAGATCTGCATATACACATTAAGGTTTGAAACGCGAGTATTGATGGTGTTTGCAACCGAATCCCCGGTTCTTCCCTCTCTATGTATCAAAGGTCTAGGCGAATACTGGTATCATTGGAAATTTTCATAACCTCGCTTTCATCCTTTGTGTGATCATTCCTTCACATGTAGAATAATGGGATTGCTGGAAATTTTCCTAACCCTCTACTCAGAAGAAAGTCATTTCATCTTTTATGCTCTTATTTATCAACTTATAACAGGGGAGAGAGATACCATTACTTTAAACACATGGGTTCCTTTGTCAGATATGAATGATGAATCAAACTCTATGAATACTAACCACATCGATGAAGTGCAAAAATTTGGCTCATGATTTAAAGAACTTTGCTAGAAACATGAGTGTCTTCTAGTTAACCGGTCAGCCTTTAGATTTTTCATTAGTCGATCTAGAACTGATTCTGTAACAATGGTCACTTAGAAGCAAGGTCAGAACAAAAGGTTCAAGAAAAAGATCACAATCTCCAACACGTTTTGACTCAATAAAACAAAATTTGACTCCAAAACGACTGACTCTAAGAAAAACAAAAACAATGTCAGCGACTACCTCTCCTAGACTTGAATAACACTGTCCCCAATGTTATCTAGTCTAAGGTTGGGGAAAGAAAACAAAAGAACATAGTGGAATTGTGAAAAACGAAAAATTACCGAAGTGGGGTACGAGTGTTGACCGACACCCAACTTGGTATCGATCGATACCAAGTATTGGTCGACACAGGTGATTCGTTTCTCATTCACATGGGGTGTTGACCGATACCAATAGGGTATCGATCGATTCTCTGGTAATTTCGAGTTTGCTCCTTGTTTATCTTGACACAAAACACAAACGAAAAATGAAAAGAAAAAGACTTTTATACAAACTCACCAGTTGGTTGCCTCCCACCAAGCGCTCGTTTAATGTCATTAGCTTGACTGTACCGCCGTTCAGGCAGTGGGTGCATCATGCAGAGGCATCATGTGTCCGTCTGGAATCTCGGCTTTCGCCCAATAGTGTTTCACCCTTTGTCCATTGACAGTGAATTCTTTGCCTGAAGGATTTTTCAGTACAATCGCACCATGTGTCTAACTTCCTTGACTGTGAAAGGACCAGACCAACGAGAACGCAATTTACCAGGAAACAAATGCAAACGAGAGTTATACAGAAGTACCTGATCATTTGGTTCAAAGTGCGGAGATAATTTTCTTGTCATGGTATGCCTTAGTTCTCTCCTTGTACAGCTTCGAGTTCTCATAGGCAAGATGCCTAAGCTCATCTAGCTCATTCAGCTTGATCAATCGCTTCTCAGCAGCAGACTTGATGTCGTAATTCAGCAACTTTGTAGCCCATGCTGCCTTATGCTCGATTTCTACTGGAATATGGCATGCTTATCCATACAGCAAGTGAAACAATGTAGTCCCAAGTGGTGTTTTGTAAGCAGTCCTGTAAGCCCAAAGTGCATCATCCTGGGGACATTCACTGTCTTCTCTAAAATCTCCTTGATATGCCTGTTGGAAACCTCAACTTGTCCACTGGTCTGAGGGTGATAGAGAGTAGCAACACGATGGTTTACACCATACTTCTTCAGCAACCTCTCGAAAATTTTGTTGATAAAGTGAGAACCACCATCACTTATCACAATTCGAGGTACTCAAAATCGAGGGAAAATGATGGTCTTAAACAGCTTAATGACCACCGAAGAATCATTGGTTCTGCTAGCAATGGCTTCAACCCACTTAGACACATAATCCACAGCAACCAAGATGTATTTGTGCCCATATGACGAAGGAAAGAGACCCATAAAATCGATGCCCCAACAATCAAGATGTATTTGTGCCCATATGACGAAGGAAAGAGACCCATAAAATCGATGCCCCAACAATCAAAAATCTCAACCTCAAAAATGTTTGAACAATGTTGCGGGATAATGCGTGGAGCCTGGAAAAGCTGCGAATGTCTACGGAGACGTACATGGTGATTAGATTGAAAGCTGGTTAGGTAACATTTGGGTGCTTGGGAAAAGGGTCATTGCAATGTTTCATGAACAGGTGAGTCTCCGTGTTTTTAAACCTCTTTCTCTGGTTTTGTCTTATATTTGCTTGAGGGCAAGCAAAGGCTAAGTCTGGGGGAGTTGATATATCATGGTTTTTACCCCTTTTAGACAATGATATAGGTCTTATTTATGGAGTCTTTCTAGTATTTTGGAGTCTTTTCGAGTCTTTTACAGGTTTAGGTACGTTTGGAGCACAATTGGAGAAAAGGAGCCGTTTTGGGTGAAAATGAGCATATGGAGATGCAGAGTCATGCATAGACGTCAGAAGTTTGGCATTCGTTGAAGAACTTCCCACCGATGGGTTGAGCTCAAATTTGGACACAAGATAGATCAATGGGTAAGCTTTCATTTGGAAGTTGTTTGAGGCCATTCCAACGGTGCGATCGAAAGTTATGCCAGTTTTCGTGAAGACAGTTCAGTCTGGCGAGATGAAGAGTCGCACAGAGGATGCGTATCGACCGATACTACATAGTGTCGATCGATACTGATCGGGGAAACAGGAAACACGACTTGTAAGAAGCATGAAGATTCTGCAATTTGGTCCAGAAGTCTTTAATTATTACAAAAATCACAGAACGTGTTTTAGCATTATAATTAGGTTTTTCAGCCACTTTGGTGGCTACGCTTTCATAACTTGAGACAGAGATTATTCTACTTTGGGTTTTCGGAGAGACAACTCTGAACTCCTGTTTCTTATTGATTTCTTTGATGATTTATTCAATCATGTTGTTTTCATTCTCCATGTCTGAGTAGATCCACTTTAGGTTTAGAGTTTTCTCATAGAGATTTCTCTGATTGCTGGTAATTGATTAGTTAGGATTCAGCATCTGAATTAGTTCTTCACCATATGTTGTTCTCAAAGCTAATTCTAGGTTGACGAATCTGGAACTTAGATCTTAGGTTAATCGATTAGGCACGACAGTGCAATTGAGTAATCTGACAGAACCTAGGGTGAGCAAATTGATTATTCCCAAATAGATTTGGTTTAGTTGATTTGTGAACATATCAAACTCGATATTAAAGCTGATTTAATCTTAGGAATTTGCAAAGAGATTTGGGATTCTGAAGTTTAGATTTAGATAATTTTCGCAACGAGAGTTGGTTAGCTATACTCTAGTGATTTGAGTTTAAGAACCGAGGGTAAACTGAACCCTGATTAGTTAGTTTATTTGCATTCATTGATTTCCAGAGAAATACCCTGAGCCTATCTTTCTCCCATCGATTTTACAACTCTTTTATTGTTTATTGCTTTTTGTTTCAACTGAATTGCTTTGCTTGATTCTCATCTATATAATCTATTGTGTGTTTCCGTGAGTTCTTGTGTTCGACCCTACATATACTACAACAACTGCTTTAGTACTTTTAGGGTATTAATTTGAGCATATCAATCCTCCACAGATAAGGCCCCTCTGGTGTCTCGCCTTCGTTATCTCCTTCGGGTGACGGTGTCTCAACACCCGTCCCCACGTCTTGCTCGATATTCTTTGGGTTTCTTCATCAGCATCTTCCTCTCTTCTTCGTATTAGATCCAAGGTTAGACCTAATATTATCCCCAAGTACGGCCTGCCTTCGTCGTCCACTTCGTGTGCGATACTCCTTAGCAGAGCTCGGAACTCCTCAGCGCCCGTTTCATCGGGTGGTGGTCTTACCCAATCAAACGTGTTTTTCCACACCTCCTGTTGCCAAGCATTATCGATAGGATCATTTGACTGTGATCCTATGTCTTGCTCCATCTCCTGCCTTAGCTCGTTATCGAGTAAGTCACCGAACCTTCTGGTTCTTGGTCCGGGTCCTTCCTCCTCGTTCTCTCCTTGTGATGGGGACATCAGTACCATGAAAGCTCATGGAACTACTACCACCTCAGAAAGAGACTGTACTGTGCGTACGGCAGGCTTAGATCCTGATCCTATTGGCGACAGCAGAACCTTTCTTGTTGTTGGGACAGTTGCTCCTACGCTACTATCGCTCAACACCCATCAAATGGAAGAAGATGCATGTCTTGAAGAGTTATGCCTCAAGCACAACGATTCAGGCCATGAAACCACTTGGGCTACATTCTTAGCTCAACCAGATCACGCGTCGAAGTGGAATCAGTCCAATTGGATCCCAGATGAAGGAGTTATGCTATTTACAAATCAGGTGTCTTCCAATTTACCCGATTTGGACATAGGTGCAATGATTGGAGGTTTCCAATCGAACCAGAAGGAATTAAGCTACAAACCGACTTGTTCTGGAATCTTAATCCATCAGGGAAGAACCGAAAATTGGATTCATCTCATTCCCGGTTCAGACTTGAGAGTTATCGATTTTACAAATCGATGGACCTGCTTTGGACGCAATCCAGCGACTAGGCCAAAGATCGAGTTACACAACCCAACTCAGGAAAGATCTAAGCCCAGGACCACTTGGATAATATCAATGGGCCTCTCATGGATCCAGCATGCTAAAGATCCAACGAAATTCCCATCGGATCCACAAGTTACACCCATTTTCCCAAAACGGGTTGACTTGGCTCTGTTTAAGGAACGTCCTCGATCCAATGGTTGCTACACCTTGCAAACATATCTATGGCGACCAGGAGAGATTCTAAGGCAACTAAGGAAGCTTGCAAACACCTTACCATGCACCAACACACACAGGATCAGGCGGATCCCCTTGCAAGTATACTTTCCTTTTATGGCTGCGTTCACAGTTAGGGCCATAAATGGCCAACGGATCCTTGCCTTTGAATGCCACGACTTGGGCAACCTTTATGGAGATCAGAATGTTCCAGAGAGGCTCACATATCCTCTCAAACCGTCCAGATACAAGGCGACATCACAGCTGCCTTATTTTTGCTGATTTGCTCATTATTGTCCAACAGCTAGTTTTTGATCATCTTTGATTTGTTTCTTGCTAAGAATTTCGTGTAGAGCATTATATAAGCTCATCTTAGCTTTCATTTGTATTCACGCAGACAATAAGAATTTTCTTGGTTATTTTTCGAGTTTTTGTTCTCCACAAAAACGTTTTCTCTCTTTAGATCGTGAGTGAGTCCGATCCTTAGGGAAACCCCTTGAAGTATCAAGAGACCGTCGCCTCTCTTGTGGTTCTCATCGCTCCACCAGCAACCTCCATCTTATCCCGTTGACAGAAGAGAGAGACCTTAGTCCAGCTTCTTCAACACTTGAGCACGTATCATTTTGGTATCAGAGCTTCAAAAGCTCCTGAATCTAAGGTGTAAATGTTCCCTTATCATCTTTTAATTTTCTGTATTTTTTGTTCTTGTTCTTGTTAGGTTGATAGATTCAAAAAAAATAAAAAATTGTTCTTGTTTCAATTATGTTCGTAGTTATTTTGTTATTTGATTTCTCATAAATTAAAACCAAATAAAAAATTGTGATTTGATTCTTTTCATTCTGTTTTGTTCTTGTTTCCTCAAAAATCAAAAACCTCAAAAAAAAAGTTTTTTTTTTTTTAACCGGAAATCATTTGTGCTTTATTCCTGTTTTAATTAAAATCTAAAAATCCATAAAATAATTTGTTATTGTCGATTTCATTTTATTATAAACCAGAAAATAAAAAATAAGAATTTATTTCCTTTTGTTTTGTTTGAATTTCGAAATTTGTTTTAGTCAAAAAAAAAAAAAAAAACCATCGTTTTGATTTTGGCCATTTATTTGTTTCCTTTTCTTGCTTATTACGATTCTGATTTTTTGATTCATTGTCTTCTTTGTTTTTGGCAAGGAAACCTAGGACACAGCAGCCGCCATGGATTCAGGTGAAGAAGAAGATGGAGCAAGTGAATACAACACCTCCGAGATTCATTGGGGTGAAGAGCCCGAAGCTCCATGGGAAGGAGGAAGAGCTGGCTATTCAAGCTCTATTTTTGAAGAGGAACAAGGCGGGGGAGAACCTGAACCGGAGCCCCCAGATCACATCTCTTTTTCAGGTCATGGAGAAGGACCAGAAGCTTACCTACGGTGGGAGGAGGACATGGATTATTGGCTTCTGTCCCACAACATCCCAAAGGAGGATAGATTGTCCTACGCCATTAACACACTTGTTGGAGATGCTCATACATGGTGGATACAAGAAGAAGCTCGGGCCTACTATCATAATTCGATCCTCATTTGGGGTAATCTCAAGCAGCGTATGTACATAGAGTATGTACAGAAGTCCCACAACCGCAGCTACATCCCCAAGAGGCATATGTTCCCAACAACTTCAAAAAGATGGATGTCAACACAAAAATCGCAGCCCATTCTTGACCACAAGAACACCTACTGCCCTGAGCTAGGGAAGGTGATTTCAAACACGTTAAAGAAGCAAGCAGAGGCTAAGCAATCATTTCAAATAAAGGAGGTTCAACAAACGCCAAATCCCATACCATTGCTTGAACCGCAAAGCGAACAAGAACAAGATGAAAGAGGTGTAGAAAAAGTACCACAAAAGGTTACATCTAATCCAGAGTTAGTTCTTCCTACAACTAATTGTTCCAATGCTTGTTTAATACACTTGTCTACTACCAAGAGTGCTGAGAAAATTTCAGGAACCTAAGACGAGACCAAGATCCAAAGAGAACCGCTTCAACGAATAAACAAAATCTCGGATCAAAAGAAAGACCATGGGGAATCCAATTACTTGCTGTTAAAGCCAAGCCAACAGCTGCCATGGAAAGGAGTCATAGCTTCTTTGTTGATCAAAGAAGAACCACCAGATGCTCAGCATCAATCCTACCGGAACCGCAGCAAAAAAAATTCCCGAGGTAAATCTCTAGACCCACTACTTTACGAAGATACTAACTTGCTCTATTTGGGTGCAGGTAAAGAAGAAGTTTCGGGGACGAAACTTTTCCAAGAGAGAGGGTATGATGGGGACATCAGTACCATGAAAGCTCATGGAACTACTACCAACTCAGAAAGAGACTGTACTGTGCGTACGGCAGGCTTAGATCCTGATCCTATTGGCGACAGCAGAACCTTTCTTGTTGTTGGGACAGTTGCTCCTACGCTACTATCGCTCAGCACCCATCAAATGGAAGAAGATGCATGTCTTGAAGAGTTATGCCTCAAGCACAACGATTCAGGCCATGAAACCACTTGGGCTACATTCTTAGCTCAACCAGATCACGCGTCGAAGTGGAATCAGTCCAATTGGATCCCAGATGAAGGAGTTATGCTATTTACAAATCAGGTGTCTTCCAATTTACCCGATTTGGACATAGGTGCATTGATTGGAGGTTTCCAATCGAACCAGAAGGAATTAGGCTACAAACCGACTTGTTCTGGAATCTTGATCCATTAGGGAAGAACCGACAATTGGATTCATCTCATTCCCGGTTCAGACTTGAGAGTTATCGATTTTACAAATCGATGGACCTGCTTTGGACGCAATCCAGCGACTAGGCCAAAGATCGAGTTACACAACCCAACTCAGGAAAGATCTAAGCCCAGGACCACTTGGATAATATCAATGGGCCTCTCATGGATCTAGCAAGCTAAAGATCCAACGAAATTCCCATCGGATCCACAAGTTACACCCATTTTCCCAAAACGGGTTGACTTGGCTCTGTTTAAGGAACGTCCTCGATCCAATGGTTGCTACACCTTGCAAACATATCTATGGCGACCAGGAGAGATTCTAAGGCAACTAAGGAAGCTTGCAAACACCTTACCATGCACCAACACACACAGGATCAGGCGGATCCCCTTGCAAGTATACTTTCCTTTTATGGCTGCGTTCACACTTAGGGCCATAAATGGCCAACGGATCCTTGCCTTTGAATGCCACGACTTGGGCAACCTTTATGGAGATCAGAATGTTCCAGAGAGGCTCACATATCCTCTCAAACCGTCCAGATACAAGGCGACATCACAGCTGCCTTATTTTTGCTGATTTGCTCATTATTGTCCAACGGCTAGTTTTTGATCATCTTTGATTTGTTTCTTGCTAAGAATTTCGTGTAGAGCATTATATAAGCTCATCTTAGCTTTCATTTGTATTCACGCAGACAATAAGAATTTTCTTGGTTATTTTTCGAGTTTTTGTTCTCCACAAAAATGTTTTCTCTCTTTAGATCGTGAGTGAGTCCGATCCTTAGGGAAACCCCTTGAAGTATCAAGAGACCGTCGCCTCTCTTGTGGTTCTCATCGCTCCACCAGCAACCTCCATCTTATCCCGTTGACAGAAGAGAGAGACCTTAGTCCAGCTTCTTCAACACTTGAGCACGTATCACCTTGACTCTCCTCGGAATAATAATGCTGCAGAACTACCGCGTCTTCTTCGGTTTCTTCTTCTTCGGGATCGCCTTCATGGAGGTTCCTCTGGTCCTCCAGCATTGATTGGATCTCCTCGTTGCTCAGCATCCTTGGCTCCTCCAAAGTCATGTCCCGAACTAGATGAGGCTGCCAGGCTTGGTTCCATTCGTTGACGAGGTGATCCTTGTTACAGGGGGATTTAGCACTCCCCCGGTTTAACCCGGTTTGAATTAAGATCAGCCCAACTCCTACATCAAAGCCAATAAAGATCGACTTACGAAATAAAAGGAAGATCTCATTTTATTTGATAAAGGCAAATCCAGAGAAAATAGGAAGTTATCCTTATCGATTCCGGGAAATAAGGATAATCGCGATTATTAATTCAAGAAGGAAAAGTAAAATCGACGGACCTCGAGACTTATAAATAGAAGAGCTCCTCATTCATAATTATCATCCTGAACTTTATATGTAACTAGAACTACGACCGGCTTGATCCCTTTGAGGGTACGTAGGCAACCCACCTCGGGTCCAACTATTATTCTAGTAAAATAATTCTCCTAAACCCAAACCGATTTCATCAATCTACGATATGTGTGATTTTCGGGTTTAACAATTGGCGCTGTCTGTGGGGAATGGATAATTATTAAACCCTAGAAATCTAAAACTCGAGGACGACATGAACGCCGACTCCGAGACCTTGCGATAAACCGAACTTCTTAGCCAGTGACATCTTCGTCTCAAACGAAAAAGCTAAGTTTTATTTCATAAATCATGCTTAAATTATTTTGATTACTTCACGATCCGAATTGAATCACGCTGCAACTCCTTCGCCGGAGAAACCATCCCTCGGCGGTAAACCCAAGAGAAGCGATCTACTCAAATCCAGCTAATCACTGACTTTCTTCTTCGATTTGTAGCCACAATCACAGTCCAAAGAAGCCCAAAAACATGTCCGGCAAAGATCTGCACCAAAAGACCAGATCCGAGTCGATCAAATTAAGAAAGAAAAAGAGACCTCTCTCTCCTCCGATGATCCACTTCTCCGGTGAAATCCTCCGCGAACTCTTCGGCGACTCTATCTTCTCCGATGATATGTTTCGTTTTCTCCGCAGCTCCGAAAACTCCAGCTTCACCTATTCATCATGAGTCATGACTCTATTCACGAGAACCGTGACTTCAGAAATTTCGAACGGCCACTCAAGCTCGCCAGATCTCCACCGTCACCAGCCAGCAATGACTCAACGCCGAAACCAAAGCCAACTGATATGCTCAAATTAATACCCTAAACAGTACTAAAGCAGTTGCTGCAGTATATCAAGGGTCGAACACAAGGACTCCGAGAAATCACACAATAGATTATATAGTATCGAATTAAGCCAAGCCAAAAGATGTAATTGAAAGCAGTGCAGAAATTAAAAGAGTTGTAATTCAATTGGAGAAAGATAGGCTCAGGGTATTTCTCAAGAAATCAATGAATGCAGATAAACTAACTAGCAGGATTCAGATTTAGCGCAGTTCTTGAACTCAAATCACTAAGGTATAATTAACCAACGGTCGTTGCGAGAATTATCTAAATCTAAATCCTAGGAATTCCAAATCTCTTTGCGAATCCTAAAGTCTAAATCAACTTTAATATCAGGTTTGATATGTTCACAAATCAATTAAACCAAATCTCTTTGCAAATAATCAATTTGCTCACCTAAGGTTCTATCAGGTAATTAATCGCACTGTCGTGCCTAATCAATTATCCTAAGATCTAAGTTCCAGATTCGTCAACCTAGAATTAGCTTTGAACACAACCTATGGCGAAGAACTAATTCAGATGGTGAATCCTATAAACTAATCAACCTAGCATTCAAAGATAACCCTTATGAGAACCCTGAACCTAAAGTGGATCTACTCAGACATAGAGAATGAAACAATCAACATATTTGAATAGATCATCAAAGAAATCAATAATCAACAGGAGTTCAGAGTTGTCTCTCCAAAAACCAAAAGTAGAATCAAAGTAGAATAAAGCATAGCCAACAAAGTGGCTGAAAAACCTAATTATATAGTCTAAACACGTTATGGGGTCTTCTTGTAAATATTAAAGTCTTCTGGGGGAATTCTGTAATTCTTCAACTCTTGGAAAAGTCGCGGGTCGTGTCTGCTGCGATGGGTGTCGATCGATGCTTGACGCTTCGATTGGGCACTTAGCAACAAGAACTTCAGCTTTGCTCCATACTGCTCCAGAAAGCTCCAATATTTCTAATTATGCTCCAAACGTGCTAAAACCTGTAAAAGATTCTAAAGGACTACAAAATACTAGAAAGACTCTATAAAACGGACTTATATCATGGGCTAAAAGGGGTGAAAACCATGATATATCACCAACCGACGTACAAGAATCAGATTTCTTTTTTTTTCCTTTCTTGTTGGGCCTTGACAGATTTTGGCCCATCTGATATTAGACCCAAGTTATGGCCCAAAATTGATTTGAAGACTCAAGCCTATCTTTCACCTCGGGTAACATTTTCTCGATCGATTCTCGACGACGGAAACGGATGCAGCTCGGATCAAATCGAATTCGGTGAACATCTGAACACCCGAGTAATGCTTTAGCCACTCGGAGCTGATCTCCATAATCACCGACTTGCCGAATAAGGAAAATTCACGAGCTCGAGACCAATTTTCTTCTTCAAGCCGTAGCCACAATCGAAGTCAGACAAAGACTCTTCAAAGTCGGAGATTCCTCCTAGGAAATCCATCTCGGATAAACACGTCTCAACAACATTTTGATATATCAATCACCTCGAACGTCCGGTCATTAAAAACGCATCCGGAGTTTCAGATCATTGCTCGTCGAACTATCTCAAGTCTTAGACCATCTACCAAAATATTCTCAACTCGTCAACCGAGCTCCCCAAAATTCAGGTATCACGTATGGAAAACTATCTATTTTTCGAACATGTTTTGTTCAAACTCAATCACAGGGTCCGTCTCTCTAAGCCGAACTACGGTTCGCAAAAGCAAAAAAAAAAAAGGAACGCTCGTATACCGAGCTACGATACGCTCTCCAACCGAGTTACGCTCAATTATCAAGACACTCTTGCCTACCAAGCTACATTCGATTATAAGGCTACGCTCATCTACCGATTTCAGTTCATCAGTTTCATATCAGAATTCGATCATAATCTTAGTTCATCATAATATCAGTTCGGCTATTTTAATTCAGAATTTCAGTTCGCCATATAAGGTTCAGAATATCAGTTCGGCTATTTTGATTCAGAATATCAATTCGGCTATTCCGGTTCAGAATTTCAGTTCGCCAGATTTGGTTCAAAATTTTATTTCGTCAGATTCGATTCAGAATTTCAGTTCGTCAGATTCAGAACTTCAGTTCGTTAGATTCGATTCAGAATTTCAGTTCCTCAGATTCAGAACTTCAGTTCGTCAGATTCGATTCAGAACTTCAGTTCGTCAGATTCAGAGCTTCAATTCTTCAATTTCAATTCCGAACTTCAGTTATAACTCCCCAGTTCGCATCAAAAGCCGAACTCCATAGTTCGCACACATAAGCCGAGCTTATATAAATTTCACAATTCGTATTTTTTAAGTCGAACTATCGCAGTTTGCCGAACTCACACAGTTCGTATTTTTCAAGCTGGACTATTGTAGTTCGCTGTACTCAAGCAGTTCGTACTCTCCTAAACCGAACTCTACAGTTCACACAAACAGTCTGAAACGACTAGGTAATTTAAGCCGAACTCGTATAGTTCGCACTTTAAACCATCATGGTTTCACACATTGACGTCCTGGCCAGGCGATCTGTACAAATATATAAGCCGAGCTTTGTCTCGCATGCATCCTCATGGTGCTATGGATAACACACCTTCCATGTTAAGCCGGGACCAGTCCCGCACTATATTCTCTCTCAGGTCATCCGAGCTAAATAAGCCGAGTCCGTTTCGCACACTCGGATACGATCTGAGAAAACCTTGGAGTTTCTTAAGATGAGCTGTTCACGTACTCTTATGCCGAGCTCTAAGGTAAAGCCAAACGTCATTCCTCGCAAAAACCTAAGACGATTTCTCAACAATCGCAAAGCTAATAAGCCAATTTCTCAACAATCACAAATTAATAAGCCGATATCTCAAAAATCGCAAATTAGTAAGCCGATCTCATCACAATCGCCGATCTCGAATAGGTCGTAGAATCGAGTTCATCCTCTACACCTCGGCTAAGACCGTATTATTTACGGCCCCAATTTTGTGCACGATGAACCCGAGAGGATCGTATCATTTTACGACCTCACAAAAAGCCGAACTCGAATTCACTACAGTCAAGATTGACTAAGTAAAATAAGCTGAAGCTTTCATAGTTCGCAAATCTCGAAACCGAGCTCACATAGTTCGCAAAACCCTTATGCCCCGAACTACGAATGGCTTGATCCCTTCAAAAGGGTACGTAGGAAACCTTTCCCGAGGCGCAGCTATAAAACCAAAGAAATCCCAAGCAACTCATCGATCCCCACGATCAACCAACCGCAATAAAATTCTTTGGAAATAAAATGAAGAGCACAAATCGCAAATAAAACAATTGATGAACTAATAATGATATGATAATTTTTTTTTTTAACTTAAATAAATTACGAAATTAATTCAACAAATATATTTATGGTATTTTTTTCTGGGTTTATGGATGCAATGAAACAAGAACAAATATATATGTATATATATATTTTTTTTTAATTGAAATGATACAAGAAACAATTAAACCCTTTTTTTTAATTGAAACAAGAAAACAAACAAATGTGAAACGTTGTTGTAAACAACTCACGAATAAGAAACTTGAATCTCACAAGTTCTCAATCCGCAAATCAGTAGAGAGCAAGTGATTCACACACAAGACTCTAAAGATCAAACGTTTACAAGAAAGAAATAATTTTTATGGATTTTTTTAACGATGAATGAAACGAAATGAAATATGAAATGAAACTAGATTGTGGAAGTAAAATAAACTAAAGTTGAAAGATAGAACCTGTGATTTGAGGAAGTTTCAGCTCTGATACCAAAATGATACAAGATTGGCACAAGAGTGAACGTTTCGCAAAAACGAGGGTTGGAGGCAACAAGCGAGATACTCAGCCGGTTGGATCCGAGAGATGAACACGAACTGTGGGATGAGGTGAACCACTTGTGATGTGAAAGTCACAAGGTAAATCACGGGGGATTTCGTGGAGGCCTGGTCTCCACACGAAACAAGAAAAGACGTTAAAGCGATGAAGGCTTTTTGTCAAAGAACTTAGAAAGAAACTCTCGTTTTATTGATATCAAAATTGTGTGAAAAATACAATGCTGCAGGAGAGCTTTATAAAGAGCTCATCAACTTTGACTTACTAGGGTCGGGCATTAAATGCCAAATTCAAACGAAAAAACACAAAAGGAAGAAAATCAAAGATTACAAAGAGAGATCCTAGGAAAAACAATTAAAACAAAAATCCCTAAACTTAAGCAAAAATAAAAGCTGCAAAAGAAACAAGAAATAAAATCACATTAGTTTAATCGAATTCAAAACTTACCTTGCTTACCTATGGTTAAGTGTGATTGGTGCCGGATATGGAAGGTGTGATTTGTTTATTTGAATTCGAGCTGATCCTTCTCCTTAACCTGCTCCATTTTGGTGATCCTCACAAGATATGATCAAGTGCATTTAGGCCTTTGTTGAGAAGAGAGGCCATGCTTCTTCCTTGGTAGCGAATGGGCCGCGAAAAGAGCTTTGTGAAGGGGTTTCAAGCTTGGCTTGTTCTGGGCATGTTTGGGCTCGACCAAGTTGTTCTCCATGGGCCTTTGGTCGACTAAACCATCCTCCTTTAGTGGATTTGGCGTCGTCTTGGGCTTCCTCATCTGGATCATCATACGGGCCAAGAAAAAAGGCTCATATATGGGCTCCACTTGTTCCATTTGAGTAAACTCAAAAGTGGTTCGACCAAAGTGATTTTTAGGGTCACTTGGTTGGTGGAAATGGTTTCCCTCAGTGGAAGTTCCATCGTTTTGATGTCCCTCAGTCCCAACCTTAAAATCCTCCTTATAGCCAATAAGAAGTTTGAGGAGCCTGTCTTGGTTAGGTCGTGGGTTTGGCTGGTCTTGCATCATGACTCCTTTGGCAAACATGTTGAACTTATGTTGGAGAAGTCTTGCACGGGTCCTTGTGAGTTCTCCTTGCGGAATGATCGGCACTTGTTCCGCGTCGGGTTGGTTTTGGTCTGGTTTGGTTGGGGTGTTCTCATCAAGTACCATCCGCACAACGCGCTAAGGACCTGCCCGCCATTCTCACGCCTAATCTTGAATGGGCCACCAAACCAGAGATCTTGTTAGATGTCTGCAGGTCAGAAGATGGGACAGAAACAGAAGTGTTAGTGCAATGGAGAGGGTTACCTTCCTTGGGAACATGGGAACCGTTATCAAGTTTGATGACTCAATTTCCAGATTGTAACCTTGAGGACAAGGTTAGCTCACTTTGGGGGGAGTATTGATAGGTTGAGAGTGCCAATTGCTTTCATGAGAAAGAAGATGAGATCAAATGGGAGAAAGGCTCGCAAGTGGGGAAAAGAGAAAAAATATCAAAGTGGCTAAGAGTAAGTGAAGATGTGTATCGAGAGACCTCTAGCTAAGAGAGAGGCTTTTACTAATATTCAATCATCTCAGTTCTATGTCGTTTAAATGTTGAGGATACACTTATGTGGTTGTATCTATACTCTGAACTCTAATTCTTAGAGTTTCTTATCTTATTATGGAAATCGTATTATTCAGTATTCTATTCCCTCTTTCCTTATTCTAATTGCTTATCTTCTCTTATTCAATCCTTCTCTCTCTCGACTCTTCTTATCTTCTTCATTTCTTCTCTTATTTCTCTTTTCTTCTCTTTTGGTAGATCCACAGTCTATCAGATTCCTTCAATGTATTCTCGGTTTGATTGTGTAACCTCGCTAGCTCTTAGAAACGACCATATATGTCCTAGTATATGCGACGAAGCACTCATCATGATTTCACTAAGGTGCAGGAATCTAACTAGGTTGAAGTATACGTGGTTTCCGTGATATCTCTGATTTAGGTATTGCGGGTTTTTCTGAGAATTGTAAGAGCTTGAAGAAGCTATCGTTTGGATCTTGCGATGTTGGAGAAAAAGGTATCAATGTTGTGCTGAATAACTGTTCAGTTCTTGAGGAATTATCTGTGAAATGGCTACGCGGAATCAAGGATATGGGTAGCCGCTGCTGTTGAGCCGATAGGCCCGAGGTAAAGGAGTTGTACAATGGTCATTGCTTTGCTCCACTTCTAAGTGGAGCCAAATGTCTAATGTCTTTGAAAATTATCAGGTGTTTTGGGGGTTGGGATCATGTCTTTGAGGCTGTACCTAATCATGTCAATGTGATAAGCCTGTGGATCGAGTTATCAATCGAACATAAATGGAGATGATAGATAGAAGAAATAAAGAAGAAGATCATAAGAAATTGAGGATAGGGATGAAGAAAGGGGAAGGAGATTTAGCTGATCTGAGTCGCTACACTCATATTAGTTTGATCAACAATGTGATAGTTTTCTACAATGGAAGTTCTTAGGATAATAACGTAAGAGATGATGGCATAATTATAAATAAGATGAATGCTAGATAAGATGTGGGCTTCAATCTTCACCTTCAATTCTATAGAGCCCAACCAATCCCAACAGGCCCAATTTCAGAATACTCCCGCCGTGAAGACTCACCTTGTCCTCAATGTGAATAAAGAAACATTACCTCTTCATGATGTGGCGAGTTGGTCTCACATACTCACGGTTGAATTCTCTTTTGTTATCTCCATCTTTAGTAGGCTCCTCACGTGTCCACCCAACATTTTCAAGATATAAATCATCATGTTATGAAACTCTAGTAACCCTATCACATATGTTCTGATCTATTGATTCCTTCTCATCTTCCTTCCTCAGCAGATTATCATGACTAAGGAGATTTTTAGGATCAGGTGACTCAGATCCATAGCTAAAGAGATGAGACCCACACTTCACGCCTATATCAACAAACATTCTTTTTTTTTTAAAGTGTGTTCTCTACGCTTTCCGACTCTCTAAACGATCTATAAAAATTGAGCCTTGAAGCATACCATAGCTCTTAAAAGCTTGCACTAAATCTGGTCATGGTGTGGACTTGGTTGATTTCTTCTCACGGTTGTAACGTCTCTTCATTTCAATACTATCCACACCCAAAAAAATTCTTCGGAGAACTCGAAGAATCGTCGAAATCAATCCCTCTTTTCCTAACCTTATGGTACCTTCGAGAAACTGGGATCTTAATCGTTGCTCTGGATGTGAGACGGTGTTTGTTGTCATGGATCTGCTCTCCCATCTGCTGAATCTGATTGTCCACAAGATCATCACTATCTGGAATCTGATTGAGTAAATCAGAATCGTCGTCGTATAAATTCGTTTTTGGATTCTCCTCCGAAGATTCCACCGTCAAAACGTCATGTAGCTTCTGACCCGCCACTTGCTCGACGAAATTCCACAGAGGATTTTCTAGGTTTATCATCTAAAACTCCATGGATCTAGTCGTTTGGGATTGCTCCCGCATCTCACGATATGTAGACTCCCTCTGAACAAGGCGATTGTAAAGTTGTTGGAGAATGACATATTGTTCGTGGGTGAAACCCATTTTTCCGGTTTGTTGTTATAAGCTCACCGTCACGAGGAACGGTGGCTCTGATACCACTTGATAAGCCTGTTGATCGGGTTATCAATCGAACAGAAATAGAGATGAGAGATAGAAGAAATAAAGAAGAAGATCATAATAAATTGAGGATAAGTATGAAGAAAGGGGAAGAAGATTTAGCTGATCTGTGTCACTACACTCCTATTAGTTTGATTAACAATGTGATAGTTTTCTACAATGGAAGTTCTTAGGATAATAGCGTAAGAGATGATGGCATAATTGTAAATAAGATGAATTGCTAGATAGATGTGGGCTTCAATCTTCACCTTCAATTCTATAGAGCACAACCAAGCACAGCAGGCACAATTCCAGATCGTATGACAATGCTATAGCTGAGATACATGTAGAGAGGATCCATATAAGTGATTTGGGTTTAACGGCGTTATCGAAATGTTCGGGTATGGAGATTCTTCACCTTGTCAAAACACTTGAATGCACAAATATTGGTCTAGCTATGGTGGCTGAAAGTTGTAAACTTTTAACATAGCTTCATCTTTATGGATGTAAAAGCAATCGAATTGGCAATGAGGGGCTTAATCATGTTGCAAAATCATGTTGGAATTTGCAGGAGTTGGTTCCGATCAAGATGAGCCCTACAAAGTTGAGTTTGGAAGTATTTGCTCTAAATTGCCTCAACTTAAAGAAATTAGCATTGTGTGGAAATGACACAGTAGGTGATACCGAGCTATGTTGTATTGCTGAAAAATGTATGGCGTTGAGGAAGCTTTGCATTAAGAACTGCCCTATAACTGATGATGGGATGGAAGCTCTTGGGACCGGATGCCCGAATCTGGTAAAAGTGAAGGTTAGGAAGTGTTGGGGAGTGACCATTGAAGGAGCTGATCGGTTAAGGACGAGAAGAGCGTTGCTTGTTGTCGATTTAGGTACTCTCGAGGTACAAAATTCCGAGGCTAGTCCCAATAAAGGTGGAGCACAAGAGGATGCTATTGAGTTCCCTCCATCCAGACTCCATATACCTGCCATGGGCATTGCATCTGGCAGCACCAGCCGGTCAACCTCGTTTAAGTCAAGATTGGGGTTTTCAAGGTCGAAGAAACTTAGTTGCTTCTTCGTTGAGAAGTTTTGGGAAGTCGTAACAGCTCCCTGAACGATTTAGACACTACGCAAAGGATGCTTTGGAGACCGTATGTAATAAAGTTTAAACTTCTTATAGTCTGTTTTCAAAAGTGTGCTTCGTATTGTGTAGCTGTTTGTTGTTGTCATATTGATTCGGAAATTGTTTCGAATGGTTAAAGTTTGTCAGTTGTAGAGCAAGGTAATAGCAACAGCTTCAAGTTCTCTGTCAAAGAAAGTGTCTTCATATCATGTCCTCAAAGTTAATAATCTGAAGCATAAACATATACTAAGTTCCATCGGATTGTGTAGTTTTCCTCCTCAACAATAACAATCATGGGGTTTGGATCTTGATCATCGGATCAAAGACATCATGCCATTTCGTGTAGATTCAGGTTTAGCTATCATAACAACACAAGAAAGAATCAATCAGATCTCAAACAGCTACTTTAAATATCAGAATCAAATTGAACCCATACCGTCACACAGTAGCCGGGCAAAGTCTGAACATCCTTGAACAGGGATATTAAAAGAAAAACCATAATTGCAACATTGACTAATCTCTTTTTGGAGCCTACAACACCAGTATTTGATTTAGGACATCTTTCTACATTTTCAATTGGCTTTCTTTTCCTTTGCTGCAGCAGGCTTCTGATACAAGAGAATCTGACTCAGGATGGTTCCGTTGGTGAAGACTCCGAGAGCAAAACCCATAAGAACTATGGAAAGGTTGAGGAAAAAGAAAAGCTTTCTATAGAGCATATAAAACCATATATCATTAAAATGTGTTTGTATGATTATAACATGCATAATACCAAGAAAATATTAGCTGCAAAGGATACTGCTAAGCGGGGCGTTTTCCTGGATGCTGGTGAAAACTCTCACTGCGTGGGAAATAAACAAATATTCTGAGACCAGAGAAGTATTATATATCCAATGGAAAATAGAAGAGACATCCAAGAAGGGAGCCCTCTTACCGATGGATCCGGCAAAGTTCATGAAGAAAGTTAAGAAACTAAGTTCTCCGGTGCTTTTGTTCTGTAAAGAGAGAGAAAGAAAGTAATCTGAATCATAAGCGGCAAGTTTCATACAAATTTTTGCATATATACCTCTTAGGAGTACATATATGCAGAAACTATAGAAATATTTGTTGTTTAAAAGGAGCATAGATCTACCAAAAATTTTAGACTATACTATGACAGTTATCTATAAACTTGATCAAAGGAACATAAGAACACAACTGAAAGATTGCAGTAAGCATTGGATACGTGACTGAATCTCTAAACACCATTCACAAATACCTAGTCGAACAAGAAGATTCATCAAATCAGAATATAGAGCAAATGACTATTTAGTAAAAAACTCACTTTGAAGTTCTTCCATATCTGAGGGAGTCTAGCAAAGAGAAATATCGCATGCTGTGAAGCCTACAACAAAGATATATCAAAATGTATCCACAGACTTAAGAGCCTTAAGTGAATAAAATAAAAAGCTTGTCCTCACATAAAGAGCGTCGAAAAGCGTAGGATTAATCTGCCCAGCAAGCACAGTTGGTGCTACAGCACAATATCTATAACGGCGTAATATTAAGAAAAGCAAATACAGAAGAGTCACAAATCAAAGCTAAGAGAATTCTTGAAACTGAAAGGATACAGGAGTGCTCTGCCCCAAGTTGTCATAGGGACTGGTTGAGAAAAATAATAGATACAAGCAACCAAGATTAAAGCTGCAAAAGAGAAATGAGATATAAAAGGGCTATTAGAAATCATAACAATGAACATATATCATAAAAGGTTTCCTATTGACAAGTTGATGCAGCATAGATATAAGAATTAACATTGTTTATATTTTAGTCATATTATCTTAGTGGTTATCCATTATCGTTTAAGGTCTTTAGGACTTGGTTTATTAGAGATTCTCAGACTAGACGAATGACTTTGCGATTTATCCTAGTTTTCGGGATATTCTCAGAATCAACGGAAACACTAGTCTGACTTAGGAGTGTGAATTGTTTAAATTAACAACCTACATAACATTATAACAACAGCTAGTGAGCATCCATAAAATTTGAGGGAGATCATATAATTTCTTGAACACACCTTGAATCAAAAGAAACGCCATTTCACCAAAAGCCGAAAAGGGAAGGCCTTTGTGAAGACAATACGCAAGAGAGATTGTATAACCAACAACCTCGAGCTCAAATGCCACAACACTTAGGCCTCGTACACTCTTATGTTGCACGATTTTCATTATCTATCAATAAGCACAACAAAGATAACACGGAGTAGTTAAAACTGGGAAGTAGGGTGAGAAATTGTTGATTGATTGATACCTGTGGGAGCTTGACGGTGATGGAAGCAGCGACGAGGAAGTAACCGAGAAGCTTGGAAATCAGAGGGAGAAGACAATCTTTCTCCGGGAACTCACCGTTCCGGAGAGATCCGATCGCGCAGCTCAAATCAATCCCTAGATAATCCATTGCTTTTCCTCCTTCCTCGTGGAGAGATTTGTAGCTATTCTTCGTGAAATCTTCGCTTGGGTCTCCAGTCGGAAAAGCCGATCGGGAGTTGCTTCGTCGTTGGTCAAGTCACGGGAATGCTCTTTCTTACATACGACAAGAACCTTTTGGGCTACAATGTGGCCTATTAACTTTTCACATCGGCCCGGTTTACAATTAGCACTTCTTCTCTAAATAAATCATCTATATTTCTATAATATTATTTAATAGACATTTTTAAAAATAAACTTTATTTTGTAAGTTATTACATAAAATATCATTACAAATAACAAAATATCATTAAAATAGAAAATGATATAATATTTTTTTAAGATTATTGATTACAATATGGAAAATATATATTTTGTATTAAAAATATTATTTATTATTTAATTTCTTAATTATTTTTAATACTATATATTTTAAAATAATAACCAATTCATATTCAAAATCTTACTATTACAAATGAATTCAAAGAAAAAAATATATTCCAAATTTTGCTAAATTTTTTACTATAATTGATTATATTGTATTTGAATATATATCAAAACAAAATCTCAAAAATATTTTACTAATTTTATAAAAAGTTAGACACAAGAAAACTATTTTTTTTTAAGAGTTCGTAAACTAACCACAAAATTATAATCATTAACGGTGCATATTAGAGTTTTGTTTTTTGTTTTCAAGATTATAAGCTTTTTGCGGGTTAGTCCGGATAATATTTTAGCTCGCTGGAAAACGGGTTAAATAGACAAATTATTACAAATTGACATATTTATCTAGAATCATTAGTTAGCTATATTTTAAAATTCAGATAAAAGTATATATTTTGTATTAAAAATATTATTTATTATTTAACTTCTTAATTATTTTTAAATAATAATCAATTCATATTCAAAATCTTGCTATTACAAATGAATTCAAAGAAAAACAATATATTCAAAATTTTGCTAAATTTTTTACTATAATTTATTATATTTTATTTGAATAAATATCAAAACAAAAGCTCAAAAATATTTTACTAATTTTATAAAAAGTTAGACACAAGAAAACTATTTTTTTTAAGAGTTCGTAGACTAACCACAAAATTATAGTCATTAACGGTGCATATTAGAGTTATTTTTTCAAGATTATAAGTTTTTTGCGGGTTAGACATGATAATATTTTAGTTCGCTGCAAAACGGGTTAAATAGACAAATTATTACAAATTGACATATTTATCTATAATCATTAATTAACTATATTTTAAAATTTAGATAAAAGCAATTTTATTAAATTTCAAAATAATTTCTTTTAAAAAAATTATTCCGCGCTATAATACGGATTAAATCCTAGTTATATACTATTAATTAAAAGGGGAAAATCGGATTTTTAAACCTCGAGACTTTTTCACTCTCATTTTAAACCATCAAACTAAAGAAACACTCATTTCAAACCATCAAATTAGTTTCCGAGTTTGCGCCGCCAAAAAAATTAACTGAATTGTTAATTTTCAGTTAAAGAATAACGATGTGGCTTTAACTATATATATTTTCAATAAAAAAATTTAATTTTTTTTAACATCTATTTTTATTTATATAAGAAATTCACGATCTTATTATATAAAGTAAAATATTTTAAAGTTAGTAACTCGCAAGTTCGCGACACGTGTTAAGTTAATCGATTAGATTTTGATATGTGTTTAATAAATTTTTAATTATATTTTAACAAATAATATTAACAATAAACGTAAAATTTATAATCGATTCCTAATACTAAAAGGTAAAATGGAAAAAATGGTAGTTATGTTTAGATTAAGAAAATTAAACAAAAACTATAAATGAAAACCAAAGTTAAAAAAAAAGAAAGGAAAAATCATATTTCATATTAAAATAAATTAATTAAACAATAGATAACAATCATAAAAAAAAAAACCAAAATTAAAATTAAAAAAAAAAAGAAAAACCATATTTCAGTTTAGAATAAGAAAATCTTATTATATAAAAATGAATGTTTTAAAATTGCGAATTCACCTGATCGCAACACGTGTCAAGTCAAAGTTGGAAAATTTAAAATTGATTAATGAAAGAACTTAAAAATTCTGAAAATTTAATAACCGATTCATAATCTTAGAAAACAAAATTACTACAAAATAAAATTTAAAATTTAAAAAGTTAAATTTATCTTAAAAAGCAAAATTAATATAAAAATGATAAAATATTTTTTAGTTTTTCCATTTAGATTAAATAAATTAATCATAAAAGTAAAATAATTCTAATTTCTCACATCGATATAAACCACAATTGATGTCAAAAAAAATATAAAACATAATTTGGTAGTATGTCAATTACACAACAAACAATTTAAAATCCAATAATCTTATCCAAATCTATTTACTACATCTTTTCACCAAATTTATTTTTCAATGTATATGTTTATTTCATCGTAAAATTTGTTTTATTTATGTATTATATACTTTCACAGGTGATCTAATTTTGATTTTAATTTTTTCGTTTTTAATTTTTTTTTTCATGAATTATAAAATATTAAATTACAAACTCACATATATGTGGGTACTTATCTATTCACATATAAAGAACAAAGTTAAGAAATTACAAACATTTAAAAAGCAATAAAACAAAAGAAATAAAAATGACGATGCTTTTGGAAAAAAAGTCTTACTCGTTCTCATTCCCGCATACAATCTGATGCGAGTTTCATTTTTGGTTATCAGCATAACTAATTTAAACACAATTTCCTCTTGTTGTATTACATTGGCCAATTCCTAAATTAGATCTATAGATATTATTTTGTTAAGAATCCAATGTATTGATTCTTCCAAAAGAAATAAAATTTGGGACTGCCAATTTTCAACGATTGTACGAATATCGCCATACAACAAGGAGGATACATCTTCAACTCCGACCCGATTTCCCTTCCATGGTTGTTTCCTTTTTGCATGATCCCATATTTTCCTACCATTGCACTATATTCCAGTCAGGAAACGTCGCCACAATTGAACGAAATCAAATGCCACAATTGAACGAAATCAAATGCCAACCCATCAAAGAAAATTGATTCGCCTGGGCTGCCGTTGCACAAACTTCCACTGGAATAGACACATGTGTATCTTCAACACCCAAGTTAATCTCTTGGATTGTTTTAGATTCATAGATATGTAGTGGAGGATTGTTAAACGACATGGAGTCATCGTAGTGGGATATAGTATACACTACGGAGATAGAAGGTGTCACAGTGAAACCATCTCGCAACAGCCGCACCAGGACGCCAAATATACAAGAATCCTTTCTCAGGATAATTAATAAACCATCGAATCGCCAAAACAATCGCTATCAGAACGATCGGCGATATCCAATTGAAGAAAAAGTGAAAATTTGGAAAAAATCTGATGATAACTAGTATAATCCATCATATTCCTACAGAAAATCCTGCAATCAGCGAGTATTGTAGTTACAAACGAAGAAGAAAAAAATCCACATTGAATCGCACGAGAGAGAGAGAAAGAGAGCAATTTCCTAGTATTTATATTAAAAAAATCTAGGAAAAAATGAAAAAATGAAAAAAAAAGTTCTTCATCTTCCTCCTAACCTCGACGAGCAGCGGATCTTGAAACAGAATTTTAATATATCACTGATTTCAGAATTTAGCCCAAATTTCTTTTATACTCCCTTTGTTTCACAAAGATTGTCATTTTGACACATTTCACACATATTAAGAAAACTATTAAAAGTTCAATATTACCCCTTATTAATACATTAAACAATTTTTTTCTCTCTAAATAATACACTAAAACAATAAGGGTAAAACTGGATTTTTGTTCAAAATTTAGTTTTTAAACGCCTGGAGTTTCTTATTAAGAGGGGCTCAAACCAGAGCAAAAATCAAGGCTGGTACAACATTGTCGAAAGGCAAAAACCCAGAAAACAGAGCATCAAGTTCTAAAAAAAAGAACATCTAGATGCTACCCATAATGTCACTCCTTACTAAATTGTGCAGCCAAGCAGGGCCACCTAGAGCAAGATAAGAGTGGAGGCTACCATCCCGCGTGACACCTTTCGCAATTTCCTTCACCACTCGGTTAGATTTGCTCGATTTTATTTCAAAAATACATTGACCAAGGCTCTGCCGGAGGACTCAGATTTGATATGTGGATACTCTATATCGTGGCCACACTACCGGTTTGGTGATGGCTTCGAAGGCAGCCACGCAATCAACGGCAATGGTAACTTCCATGAGGTGCAAATCTCGTAAACTCTGCATTGTCCAAATAATACATCTTAGTTCTGCAGTGATGCGATTAGGTGAGGGCGTGAAGGCATCCCAGGCGTGATACAGAACCTCATCATTGTTTGCTCTTGCGATCCAAGCTCCTCCGCTCTGAAGAAGGGAATTTCTCCATGAAGCATTCACATTACATTTGATGCAGCCAGCAGGGGAGGAAACCAATTGGAGTTAATGAATCTGGAGACCATGTGTTGATTATCCATCACTGCAGCAGGTTTATTGACCTCATGCCATATTTGAACGTCCTCTGTGATTCTCTTGTTTAAAATTGCTATGGATTCTTGTATTCCAGCAAAGACAATTGAGTTCTGATTCTTCCAAATGAACCAAGGGATCCAAGGAATATTCTTCTTAATGTCTTTTGATATATCATGGTTTTTACCCCTTTTAGACCATGATATAAGTCCGTTTTATAGAGTCGTCTTTCTAGTATTTTGGAGTCTTTTACAGGTTTTAGCACGTTTGGAGCATAATTAGAGATATTGGAGCATTCTGGAGCAAGGCAGAAGTTCATGTTGCTGAGAACCCGATTTGAAGCATCAGTATCGATCGATACCCATCGCAGCAGACACGACCCGCGACTTTTCCAAGAGTTGAAGAATTGCAAAAGTGCCAAGAAGTTATTATTATTTACAAGAAGCCCCAAAACGTGATTTAGTTTATTTAATAGGATTTTACAGCCACTTTGTTGGCTATGCTTTATTCTACTTTGATTTTACTTTGGTTTTTGGAGAGACAACTCTGAACTCATGTTTCTATTGATTTCTTTGATGATCTATTCAATCATGTTGTTTTCAATCTCCATGTCTGAGTAGATCCACTTTAGGTTCAGGGTTCTCATAAGGGTTTTCCCTGAATGCTAGGTTGATTAGTTTATTAGGATTCACCATCTGAATTAGTTCTTCGCCTTAGGTTGTGTTCAAAGCTAATTCTAGGTTGACGAATCTGGAACATAGATCTTAGGATAATTGATTAGGCACGACAGTGAGATTAATTACATGATAGAACCTCATGTGAGCAAATTGATTATTCGCAAAGAGATTTGGTTTAATTGATTTGTGAACATATCAAACTTGGACTTTATAGCTGATTTATTCTTAGGAATTTGCAAAGAGATTTGGGATTCTGAAGTTTAGATTTAGATAATTCTCGCAACGATAGTTGGTTAATTATAGCTTAGTGATTTGAGTTCAAGAACCGCGCTAAATCTGAATCATGTTAGTTAGTTTATTTGCATTCATTGATTCCCTGAGAAATACCCTGAACATATATTTCTCCCATCGAATTTATAACTCGTTTACTGTTTATTGCTTTCTGTTGAACTAAATTGCTTAGCTTGATTCTCTTCTATATAATCTATTGTGTGTTTCTGTGAGTCCTTGTGTTCGACCCTTAGCTATACTATAACTACTGCTTTAGTATCTAAATAGGGTATTAATTTGAGCATATCATCTTCACCTAGGTTCTGATCTTCAAGGAGGTCCAACATGCCCTCAATATTGACCTCCAAAGTGTCGGAAAAGCCTCATGTCGGGCATGGGATCTGAACCGATGTCCACAATTTTTCTGCTGCTCCACAACGAAAGAGAACATGATTTATTGTTCCGTTACTCTGTCGACAGATTTTGCAGACCGGATCAACATTTAATTCTCTAGTAGCCAGTCTGTCTACAACTGCAATAGCTCCAACAACTACTCTCCACCAAAACAAAAGTATTTTAGGTTCCGTTCTAAGCTTCCATATCCTTTGTTTCAGTTCGACTCTGTTCTGATCAGCCATAGAAAGAGGAGGTTCCAGAATTAATGGGTGATTTGAGACAAACCAGAAGCCACTCTTGACCGTGTAAGATCTGTGATGATTATACGCCCAAATATAGCTATCCAACGTACGACCAATTGGAGTATTCAGAATCCGTGAAGCATCTACTAGGGGAAACAACTCGTTCACCAAATATGTTCTCCATTGACCTCCCAGTGAAATCAATGATGCCACACTTAGCTCAAGATATATCTTTCTTTGTCAGTTCATTGGACGTCGTGGATGATTATCCATAATCCATTTTTCACTCCATATCTTTGTGTTTGAGCCATCTCCAATAGATTTGATCAAACCCCGTTTTAATAGCTTTCGCCCAAAGACGATACTACACCAAGCGTACGAGGGACGATAACCCTGTCCGCTATCCAAAAATCTTTTGCAACGAAATATATTCCTTTATAGAGGCGGCTGAGCAGGGATGATGGTTCATTGATGATCTTCCAAGTTTGTTTAGCTAACAAGACTTGATTAAATACACCTAGATCGCGGAACCCCAATCCTCCTTTAGCTTTTGATTTACACATTTCTTTCCATGATATCCAATGGATCTTGTTCTTTTTTTCACACGCATTCCACCAGAAACTTGTCATGGCACTAGTGTTATTTTTTAAATGCAATTTAGTTAGCCAAAAACAAGACATCGCGTAAATCGGGAGAGCCATCGCTATCAATTTTAGGAGAACTTCCTTCCCGCCGAGCGATAGCGTTTTAGCATACCATCCACGTAATCTCTTATTAAGATTTTCTCCAATGAATGCTAACAATTTTTGCTTCGATCCACTAAAACATTCTGGCAACCCCAAGTACTTCCCTTCACCTCCTTCCTGATCTATGCCAAGCAGTGCTGCAATCACTCTCCGCATATACAAGTCTATATTGGCTCCATAAGTCTGCCGATTTCTGCAAATTGATTTCCTGACAGAGTCTGCTCCATACATCTTCAAACAATGAAGAAACTCAGAGCATTCCGCTAAGGATGCACGACATAAGAATATATAAACTGTCATCGGCAAAAAGAAGATGCTGGATCGAATGGCAGTTTCTGGTCAATCTCATTCTCGTGATCTTCCCATTTTTCTTGGCTCTATTCATGACATGAACCAGAGCCTCCGCACACAAAATGAAGAGGAACAGAGAAAGCGGGTCTCCCTGGCGAATCCCTCTCTCCGGTTTAATGTAACCGTGAGATTTTCCATTCAATAAAATCGTATACGAGACCGATCGTACACACTCCATGATCCAATTGGCACACCTTTGGTCAAAACCCAGTTTGCGGAATAAAGCCTCCAAAAATTTCCATTCTACTCGGTCGTAAGCTTTAGACATATATGTTTTTATTGCAATGAACTCATCTTTGCAATTCGGATTGGTACGCAGACCATGGATCATCTCATGTGGGATAAGTAGATTATCTGAGATCAATCTCCCAGCGACAAAGGTGCCCTGTGTTTGAGAGACCAACGACGGTAAAACCCGTTTAAGGCGAGAGCAGATAATATTCGACATAATCTTATACGTAACAGAGCACAAACTGATTGGTCTTAAATCTGTCATCTTATTAGGATTCAGAATTTTGGGGAGCAAACATATTTGCCTGAAATTCCAATCCGATGGAAGAGAACCAGTCTCAAAGAATCGTTTTAATTCCCTTACAACATGCGGTCCCATGATTCCCCAGTAATTTTGAATTTTTTTTATGCCATTCCATCAGAGCCTGGTGCGTTGTCTCCCTTAATTGTTTTAATAGCTTTTCAAATCTCGTGAACAGTCACTGTCTTTGTCAACTATGTGTTCATCTGCGAGGAAACCCGTAGTTCCAGACCTTGTAGCAGCTCGTCAGCATTGACAGGAATCGTAGATTTGAATAGATTAGTGAAATAGGTTTCAGCAATTTTCTCTTTCACCTCTTCTGATTCATATTCTTGTTCATTCTCGTCAAGTAGAACAGAGAGATTAGGTTCTTCATACGACGAGATTTGATGCTCCCATGGAAGAAGTGTGTGTTTTTGTCTCCATCTTTTAGCCAATATTGCTTACTCTTTGTTTTCCAATAAATCTCCTCTTCTAGAGATGTCTGTTCTAGGTCTCGTTTGAGCGCTAGTACCTTGGAAAAATCAGGTCTCAGCATCCAAGTCTCGCTGTAATATCTGCATCTTCTTCCGTGAATTCGTATTAGCAGAGGATTTCCATATAGATAACTCCTTTCGACAATCAGCAATACGGTATGAAAGGCTTTTATCTCCTCGATGTATGTTCCAGCCTCTGCTAATCACTTCTGATAGTTCTGGGTTAGCGCACCAGCGTTTGTCAAACCAGAATCTCCATCTTGTGCCTCCCGGCTGACTTGTAAGCCTTGTTAGCAATGGCCTATGATCCGAGCCCCATCTCTTTAAATATTCTGTGTGCGTACGAGAAAAAATTATAAACCATTCAGTGTTTCCAAAGGCTCTATCTAGTCGACATTGAATCCAGACTAATTCCTTCAGACCATTGGAGTCTATTATCTCACGCATTCATCCCCAAGAGAATTTATTACCAAAACTTGGGGTTTCTTTAATCATGCGATCTCGAATCAAAGATCTGAAGGGGATGAAACTCGATTTCGCTCTCCTCGGACCTCAAAGTTTCTCTGAATTGTTCATTATATCATTGAAGTCTCCTACGAAGAACCATGCAGCATCTTTATTCAATCCAATATCAGATAACAAGTCCCAAACTAATCTTCTGCGAGTTTGAAATGGGTCTCCATAAAAAAAGGTGATAAAATACTCCTTCGAGCCCTCCTTAACTCTTGTATCAATCATTATGTTGTTAGAAAACAAAAGCTCTACCGTATGTGAATTCTTCCAGTACAAAGCTAATCCACCACTGAGACCCATTGGATTTACCAAATAATGGTGGTCGTAACCCAACGATCTCTGAAAACACATCACGTGATCACTAAAGTTTTTAGTCTCTAGGAGAAACAGGAAATCCGGGAAATGCTCACGACACATTTCCTCTAGGCGTCGAACTGTCAAGTCGCTTCTCAAACCTTGACAGTTCCAACTGATTATCGTCATTGAGCATTGGATGGTTTCTGGTGAACCATCAAACCATTAGCTTGCTTGGATATCTTCGAGACCACCTCTGAATCTTCTATCGCTTTGCGTTTTTCAGGCTGGTCACACTCCTTACCATCTTCATATTTTCTTTCACCGTTAGCTTGGACTGTAACACCAGTGTTATTCCTCTTCTTCCGAGCCCATGAGACCGTTTTCTTTTTTGGATTTCTACTTTTGCCATTAGTACCAGATGAGCTGTTTTCCATCGCCCCAAGACTAAATCCACAAGTCTCTGTATTTGGAACAAGATGACACAAGGGATCTCTGTTTTCAGATTCCGGTATAGAACTATTTATCCTCAGCGTAGTTGTCATCGTCACGCCATTCTGAGCTGATGTTGAACCCTTATTCCTTGGTTTCTCTCGCGTGTCCTCATCTTGTTGACATATCATCATTTTTGGATTGTGGATCGCAGATGGAGGGATAAAAAATCTAGAACCTTATCTGTTTTCCTGCACCGGGATTTCGAAGAGACCATTTGCAGAAAAGAGATTCGCAGTAGCTTGTTCTGGGATCAACTCACCTGGATTTTGAGGTTCAGTACTTCGTTCCTTCATGGTTTCCATAGCGATTTGGTCTCCTGCATCGTTCCCTTTCTCTGTATGAGCTTCCTTAGTCTGATTCTCTGTTTTTTGTTGACGGAAATCAAAGACTTTGCCTTTTGCTTTATTCAAAACCGTCAAGATCGTCGGCGGTTGCTCGAGGCGCAGCAACGCTCTTCGAGCAACATGATCTATAGATAATTCAGTCAGGGTTTTCTGCATTCGGAACTCACAAATTGCCTTTTTCATTGGATCATGACAATTGATGTATAACTTCATTTGTTCAAAGACTTCAGGCGCTACCAAGTTTGGTAATGGCTCAAAACCGGGAGGCACTGAGGGAGCTAAGAGCGGCATCAACTTCTCAGCCACATTGAAATGGTGTTGTCGCGGGGTTAGCTTCATATCCTCTTGCCGAGACCCCCGATGCACAATTCTTGTTTTTCTGCCTTTGGAGTAAGGGACAACGCTGCTTTTCATGGGTTAATCTCAAGCAATGAAAGCACTTCTTCTTAATCCTCTCGTATTCAATATCAACCACTGCCACCTTGCCCCTAGGTAAATTAATGGACTTTGTATCTCTCACTGGCTGCGAAACATCAATGACTACTAAACATCTAACTCCCTCGTGAAGCAATGGCTTCTCTAGATCGAAAAGAATCTCTTTCACATGGCCAACTCTGTCCGCAATGGCATCGATTGTTCTTGGCTAAGAAGCCATAGAAAGACAGCATGTGGACTCAAAGAAATCAAGAAACTTGCCAAAAATTTTGAAATTTTTGTAATATTCGCGTGATTGAAATGGAAAACTTCCATAGTTACACCAAAACCGACATGGCAACTTCCCTTCCGGAAGGAGACTCGACGAATCCGATATAGAGTAAAGACTCTAATCGAGGGGGAGAGTACTAAGACAAAATCGAGGAAAAAAAACCAAGTACGAGATTCTGACCCAAAATTATACATTAAAAACATAAAACGATACTTTTTGTGAAACAAAAATAAAACCTTAAAATGACATTCCCTTGGAAAGTCTGCAAATTTTGCGTTGAGGGAAGTGAAAGAAGAGGAAAGAAAGTTGTGGTCTCTTTATGCGGTCATATAAAGCAATTAGATCTCTCTATTACCAGAGAATCAGCGAAATCTTTTTTGTTTTCCTTCTCATTGATCATTTACCCAGATTCAATCAACGACAGAATCAAAGGATATTCAACAGACTATTACATGTTAAAAAAAGGAGCAAAATTTCTGAAAACCCATCAATTTCTGAAAATTTCTGAATATATTCTTGTTGAATATCTGAAAATTTCAACAGACTATTCACCGTCAATTTCTGGAAATCTCTGAAAAAGGAGAAAAATTTCTGATATGAAAGAATGATCAGAGAATGTTTTCTAGAGAATTGACGGTGAAGAAAAGGAATTGAATTTCACAAACAAAAAACCCAAATTTCTTATAAAATTTTGTTTCCAGATCCGCTGCCAGGTTACGAGGAAGACGAAGAATTTTTTTTTTTGGATTTTTTAAACATGATAAATAATAAAATAATAATTAAATTATTTTTTATTAAAAAATATATTTATTTAAACCCACATCGTTATTCTTTAACAGAAAATGAACAGTTTCGTTAAGTTTTTTTTGTCCTGGATAAATACTATTCTTTTTATTCTTGTTGTCAAACATATATATAATCTATTAAAACAAAGATATTTTTATGTACAAACAGTGAAAACTTTTATTTTAGTATATTCCCATCATGGATAACTATTATTCTTTTTTTTTTAATTCTTGTTGCCAAATAAATATTTTTATGCAATATTAATTAAAAAAATATTTTATTTCTATTTTAATTTAATTCTGAAAATATCTTTAAGAAAATACAATTCATTTATTATTAAAAAACAATTACGTAAATTAATAATATATATTATTAATCCGATTGCCTTTTATTAAATGAGAAATTTATGTTTTCTCAATTTCTTTGCTATACCTACTTCCAAACTTTATTTATTCAATTAACTAAAATTTTAAAATTATTTAAATACACACGTTAAAAAAATTAATTTTGAACTATTAATAAAACATTTTTGCGAAACATTTTTAAATAAAAGTCTAAATGAACAAATAAAATTTTGTGTGAATAAAAAAATCTTACTACTTTTTAGTTGTATTAAAATTATTGTATATTTCTAAATTTTTCTTTATATCTTAAGTTTTTTTAATTTAAATAAAATACAAAATAGGAAAATAAATAAATCATATACTAATATACTTATCTAATTATATATATATACACTAGGGTGTGATCCGCGCTAAACGCGGACGTGGTAAACAATTTTCTAATCTGTTTTTATGGCTAATATTTTTTTTTTGGTTCATAGTTAATATAATTGTTTATGTGCGCTTAAGATTTGGGTATTTGTTTTTTATTTAATTTATTAAATTTATGATCTTCTATGTATAAGTTTTTTTATTAGATTGTACATATTTTTACCTATTTTTTCCATTGGGGGTCATTTTTATGCAATTAGTTAGGTTTTTTATATCTTCCCTTTTAAAATTTTCGTTGCATAATATTTTGTGTTTCATGTGAAGGTATTATTATTGGAGATCGAATATAATGTTTCAGGTACGATTCTAATCTTATTTATTGTGAGAAATATGTAGGTGATTTTTAAGTCTATTTGTTTTTTTTGTTTTTATTTTAAAATTGATTTACATATTTAACTCTAGAGAAAGATGAAAATTTAGCGAATACATAAAGTCATTGTTAAGGTCTAAGCGCATTACAACAATAATAGATTTAACAATCGATCAAAGTTGAATCATCTATCCCTAAATCTCGACGAGAGTAATTGAGAAGCCAGCGATGTCCCAATACCCATATAAAAAAGTATTTGATAAGTTAGTGATTAATCCCGCTATCATCAGAGGATCATCTTGCAGGCAGTTTTAAAAAATTTCGCTAAAGATTGTGAAACTAATAACATAACAATTGACAGAATTTGTTGATTGTCGTATCCCCCATATAAGTCAGAAGCCAAGTTGAAGTCAGTGATTCTTAATTCTCATGGTTGGTTTTTTGTTTTCCTCCAAAGTGACACTATTGTTGTGACGTGATTCTCAAAGTGGTGGAAAAAAGCAATAGTGTGTTTTTATTTTCATAATACATGTTTGTTGATTTTTTTTATAATATTTTTGTTTATTTTCTGGCTCTATATCGGTTATATTTTGTGTAATCAATTAGATAAAAAATCTTCGTTGTATGTTTGTTATAGTTGAATAGTTTAATATTGAAGTTTAGTTTTGTGTTTTCTATCTTTGTTTTATGATGTTTGCGATGGGCAAGTTTTTGATTTTTTTTTTAAGTTTTATAATAGTTTAATTTATTTATTAAAACTTTTTAATTCATTTTTAGTAAAACAAACCATTACTTGTAGATTGTAAGCCTAATACTTTATTTAAAACTAAACTAATTGTTTCTCTTATTTCCACCTCCATTAAAATGAAAATGTAAGTGATAGTCAATCACTTCAATATCTATGACCAGTCACTTCTATATTATTTACAAATAATCATGTTTGTTTGGAACTTTCATATCTTATCTATATTTAAAGATCAAATTAATCATGTTATCCAAATATTTAAAAAACTGAAAGTTTCATTTTTATTATTTTAAATTATGTAATTATTTTTTTAGAAAAATCAATTTTCTTATATATAATTTATTTAACAAAATTAGTATAATATGCATTATTAAACGATAATGAATTTACTTTTTATTTATTAGATATTCTGTTTTTTTTTTAAATCTCAATATATTTGTGATATGTTAAATTAATATTGTATATATTGTATACTATTAGTTTGGATCAAATAATATCCATTCACTAAACATTTTTTCGATATAAAACTTTAACTTTGTAACTATAATAAAGTATGTAATATATTAGTAAAACTAAAATTTTAAATCTATTATCTTTCAATAAATTTTGTTAATTTATGTAAGTTTTCATGATATGGATATGAATATGAAAATGACCTTTCAATTTCCTTGAATAATTTAATAAAATGTATAGTTAATATATATATCAAAGTTTTAACTAATTAAATTCTGAAAATTAAATATCAAAATGATGTGGCATACAAATGTATAGTTAATGTGTATATCAAAATTTTAACTAATTAAATTCTGAAAATTAAATATCAAAATGATGTGACATACATGTGGATGATATATGTTACATTAATCTTGTATATATTGTCTACTATTAGTTTAGATCAAATAATATACATTCACTAAACATATTTTTGATATAAAACTTTAATTTTGTAAATATAATAAAGTGTGTAATTTATTAGTAAAACTAAAAATTTAAATTTATTTTTTGTTTTAATATTTTGTTGATTTTTTTAAGTTTTCATGATATAAATATGAAAATGACCATTTAAATTCCTTGTATAATTTAATAAAATGTATAGTTAACATGTATATAAAATTTTTAACTAATTAAATTATGAAAATTAAATATCAAAATGATGTGGCATACATGTGGATGATGATGTGTGATAGTAGGATTTTTACTAATCAATTACTCAAATCCCACTCATGTCATTGTGGTATTTAAGATATCGAACCAAAGACGTGAGAGGCTAACACAATAGAAATCCAAGAAACTATATAAGCTAAGCAAATCAAGTGGTTTTAATCTAGCAACCTAATGATTCAAATTTAAGCAATCAAGTGAACAAGACTAAACAAGCTTAAACGAGATTAACAAATTAATAAAGGCAAGCTCTTGGATGAGATTATGGACTTTGGGGAGTCTATGATTAACTTATGATGTCTAAACACACAATCAAACATGTTTTCCTTAGCCTAGAACACTTAAACAAGATTAATCCACTCTCATGGTCTTCATCACTTTGCTAATCAACTAATCAAGAACAAACTCTCATTTGTGAAAAGTTGATTACCAAGCATTAATTACATGTTCATATGGCCATAATACTCCTTACACATCTACTCTCATAGGTTAAGCAAGTAAAACTTCTTATTTAGTTTTTGGGGAATTTCATCGAACACCTTGTGTGCATGAAATTCCCTATGATCTAGATTAGCTTTCTCAAAATTAATCTAGCATTATGAACCCTAAATAAGATATGAAACATGTAATATAATTACTAGACATCATAGATCAAACAAGAAAACCCCTAATCAACCTCATCCATGAGCTCTAAAAGGACCTACTCACTAATCATGAAGAACCCAACAAATCCCATCAAGAACATGTTAAATCTCATGGTTAGATGATTAGATGACTAAGAAAGAAGTGATAGATGATAAAGATTAAAGAAACAAAGCTTAAATTGTGTAAACAAAAGAAGATCTCTCTTGCAATCATTTAGAACCCTAAAAGGGAAGGTATTTTTACCAAAGAAAAGAGATAAGATGGTTAAATTTGGTCTCTTTAACATTTATACAAAAGTGGGTCGAATGGGAAAGGATGGATCGATCCTTTTTGCTTCTGGTCGATCCTTTTTGCTCCTGGTCGATCCTTTGAGCTCTTGGTCGATCATTTTTGCACCAATCGATCGATCCTTTTCCTCGTGGTCCGTATGCGCGCTAGACAGACATGTCCTCAGTAAAGCGGCCATATCTCTCGAACCACACATCCGAATGACCTGAATCTAACTCCAGTAGACTGCTAACTCCTTCCTATATAACTTCCATGAAGACCGTTGAAGCTGAATCAGAACGGAAGGCCTTCTTCCAGCCACATCTTTGAGACACCTCGGGTGAACTCTTCCTTCTCTTAAGCTCAATCACTCCAATCATCCCAATTATCTCCAAAACACCTAGAAACACTCCAAATGCATGTAAGACTCACTAAAATCTAATGCAAATACCTAACACTCTAATTTAGACCAAAATGTTATAAAAACTATGAAAGACATGCATGAGACCCAAAACATTAACATAAATGCATGCTAAAATGGGTAAAATATAGGAATATCAATGTGTCTTCATGAGAACTGAGAAAACCTTACTTATATATATATAGATAACTAATCATTTAAAACATAAATCATCATTTAACACAGAAAATTCCATAACTAATTACAAAAATGTTTTGTTCGAATTATTGTTTAAACAAAAGTTTTTAAAAACTGTTAAAAAACTGTAAAACTAAATCACTTAAAACAAATAAAAATCTTACAATAAATCTAAACAAAAATGATATTTAATTAAAGATAAATTAAAAAGGAAATAAATATATTAGATTTGTATATGATATTATAGAAGATATTCTTAGACTGCAATCTGATTATTTTCCGAATTAAATGCAAAATATTAATATTAATTTATATTTTCATAAGAGTCTAAATGAACAAACAACTTTTTGTGTTCTCAATCATGCGGGTATTCTGAAGCAAAAGGGATCTCTCAATAAATAATGAACTTTTGCAAAATGCTAAGAGTAAGGAACAACCGATGCATACAAGGATGACTTTCATCTACCCAATGACCCAATATGAACCCCACTCCTATCTCTAAATCCATCAAGATCCATTCCTAAGCTACCCTTATCACAAGGCGTTTTTGCTTTCTTAAACGCGCACTTCTCATCACTTTTCACTTAGGGGACTTCTTCTTCAAACTTGATTGGATTGGCTTCTAATCTTTTCTTTTCCTTTAGCTCATCTTTTTCTTGCACGACTTGTCTCATTTTCATCATTTGGATGCCTTAGCCATTTTTGGCCTTTTTATTTCTTTCACACTTAGAGATCCTTACAATTCATCACTTTCTTGTTTCAAACCAATCCGACTTTTTCTTTTCCCCATTCCTTTCTCCAAATCTTTTGCTCTCTCCCAATTCTCTTTTTCTTTTTAACAACACCCAAAACTCCCAACCTATCTATCCTAGCCTATGTTGCTCATTGATGTGTGAGCTAGTTCTACATGAAAGCTTCTCCTTGTCGTCCCAAACTCAACACTTTTTAATAAGTTCATTTGAAATTAGGCCTCGCGACACACACAAGAGATGAAGGTTTGAAGGAAGGTTTGGTTTAGGGTGTGGTTAACCGTTCCAAAGGTGGGAATCGGCTATTTGAGCTAACAAGAGTGGTGAAAAGGGAAAAGATATCTCAAATATGTATATGGTATCCATGAGTCCACTCTTCAATGTACAAGCATGATATTTCAAGTCAAGATTAGTGTTCACTAGATAGAGTTGGAATCAAATCAAAACATACTTCAACCAAACCATAAACATTCAACCCGCAAGATCAAATCATGGATCATCCTTAACTTCGTGATCGCTCAAATGCATCAAAGAAATCCTAACGAGGGCATTAATTCAAGATCTTAAGTTTACATTCCACATGGTCATTTCTCCCAATGCAAGTGAGTGCAAACTTATATGCATCTAGACTCAATCGTAATCATGCAAAATGCAACTACATGCTTCTTTTTATGCTCAGATTTTTCAAAATTTTACGGTTTTCTTTGCCATGACCTTAAGACCATCAAGAACCTTGCAACCACTAAAAAAAACATCAAAAGGCCCTAGAAACACAAATCAAACTAGAAAGCAAAGATAATATATACAATGATAGACATGGGAATGTCTCCCAATTGCAATTTGTTTAGAGTCACTAAGTTTGACTTTGGTTACCCTTTTAGGCGGGTGATGGAGGAGTGTGAGCACTCTTTGGTGGGTCCTTGAGCTCATGTTTGAGGACCGTGTTCATGATCTCTCGAAGACCCTTTGGACCTTTCTCCTTAAGCTCGGTGGTGAGGAATGCTTTAACCTTGGCAAAGGGCTTAGATCTTCCCATACACTTCACCTTGTACTCAACGGCTCCATTATGATACCTCCAAGGTATGAGTGTCATTGTGTGAGGACATGGGTCAAGGGTGGAGGGGTGGTTATCATTGGGTTTCTTCTTCTTTGTCTTAGTGCCTTACCCCTTGGTACTCTCTTTCTCTTCCTCCATAGTGGTAGAGAAAAGAGATTCCAAGCTATCACCATCCAATGCAAGGTCTTCTTCAACATTACCATAACCTAAAACTTTTGCCTCATGAGAGACTTTCTTCTTTTTACAACCTTTTGGGGGTGAAGAAACATCCATCATCTCAAAATTACCCACAAACGCCACTTCCTCAACATGAAATTCGTCTTTGGAGCAATGGAGAACTCTCTCAACCTCTCTTAAAGCGTCTTCACTCTCTTCATCCGAGAAGATAACTTTGTAATACCCACTTGGGCTTTCATCGACTTTACCCTTGAGTTCCTCCATGGGTTTACTAGAGAGGGGGCTTCCTTGAGCATCTTGATTCTCCAAATTGTGTGCCTAGAAGTCATGGTTTCAAGCCTTGAGTTGAGATCATTGTAGGCACAATCTATCTTAGTTGAGGTTTCAACTTGACTTTTGAGAATTTGTTTAAACACCCCATTAAGATCCACATCTTGTGGCATGGAAAAGCTATGTTGTCCTTGAGGAACCAACCATTGTGCAAAACGTTTTGGAGGAATAAGAGGAGCATGGTTTCGAGGGGCACACCTTTGGTTATAATTGAAGTCTTCAACAAAATGAACCGACCTTTTAGTAGCAATGAGAAGCTTGTCTATAAGTGTAGATTGCATCTCAATCATGGTAAGTTGCTTGTCCATTTTTTCATGTAGAGCTTTTATCTCCTCTCTACCTTGGTCTTCGTGCCTTCCACTCCCTAGTGGAGACCTATAGTAGTCCTCTACATAGTTCTCTCCGCTTTGGGCAAAGTTATTGATAAATAGAATTTTATCCTACTCAAGAATCAATCCTAAATACACATGTCATTGTAGTGTTTTAGGTGTCAATCCAATCTAGGGTTTAGTTCAATGCAACAAGAATACAAGACACTCTTTAATTCAAGCAAACAAAGTGGTTTTGGTTATTAAACTAGTGAACTATTAATTAAAAGACAAGTGACAAGAGCTAAAGACACTAAACGGTGAATAAAACAATGATAAAAGGCGAATTCAAGGATAAGGTAATTGAGATAAGGTAATCCAATGGCTAATTAATGATGTCCAATGCCTAACGAAGACTAATCCCTATGCAAAAATCACTAATCTTAACTAATCCCTTCTCAAGGCATTAATTACTTTGCTAATCACTAATTCAAGATCAAATTCTCATTTGTGAATCACTAATTAGCAAGCTTTAAGTCTAAACATTCAAGATCAACCAAATAATCACTCTAGACAACTAATCTCTTAGGCTAGAAATGAATATATCTTGATTAGTTCATCAAGGCATTTCATCGAACACCTTGTGTGCATGAAATGCCTTATGATCTAGATCCACTTTCTCAAGCTAGATCTAACTTTAAAACCACTAATCAAGAAGGGAAATCATATAATCTAATCATAGACATCATTAATCATCCATCAAATCACCTTAAATCTACCAAATCCTCAAATCCTAAAAAACTACTCACTAATCATGAAGAACACACCAAATCTTGTGAAAGAGGTGATGTTAATCATGATTAGAGATTAGGAAGATGAAAGATTAGAGAGAGAACACAAGAACTAAACTCAAACTTTCATAAATCAAAAGATCCTTGGGAAAAATCCCAAAAACCCTAAAAAGAGAGGTTTTTGTTCTTGAAAGAAAAAGAGAGAAAAAACATAAAACAGGAGATAGATCTAAAAATCAGATCTCTAAAATATAAAAAGGTGTTTGCTGAGTTGGGTCGGACCCGGGTCAACCCGGGATAAACCGGGTATTGACCCGGCCGAAACTTAGATACGTCTTCAGTGAATCAGTCATAACTTCTGCATCTGACATCCGAATGACTTGAATCCAACCGGCTCAGAAGTTGGTTTTTTCAATCATTTTCTTGTTCCGTTCGTGACTTTGTCTACAGGGGAAAAGAGTGATCGATGGCTGGAAAAAGAAAACAAACAAATGCTCCTGACAAAACGGAGCGACGATTGAGTCTCTGGAGGTGAGACAAAATGATTATTGTTGTATAAAAGCCAAAAAGAGTAAGTGAGAATCTTTTGCATTTGTCTGTTTACAAGAAAACACGTCCAAACCGACGGAAAAAACCGTCGGTAATCCGTCTGTAATGGCCCAAATCGATGGAAAAACCGTCGGTAATGGCCTATACCGACAGATTACTGACAAAACCAGTACGTCGGTTCTAGCGCGTCGGTAATGCGTAATTCCGTCAGTTTTTTCTGAGAGATTACCGACGACACTTTTACCGACGGTATACCGACAGAAATATTTGTCGTTGAACCTGTCGGTATTCCATCGGTTTACGTGCCGTCGGTAAACTATCTGAAACCAAAAACCGACGGAACACCGACAAAAATTACTGACGGATTACCGACGGATCCGCTAGCTTTTCATTGTTCGCTTCTTCCTTATCCTGAATTTCCATCTCCTCATTTTCTTGTTCCGTTCATGACTTTGTCTGCAGGGAAAAGAGTGATTGATGGCTGGAAAAAGAAAACGAGCAAATGCTCCTGACAAAACGGAGCGACGATTGAGTCTCTGGAGGTGAGACAAAAAGCTTTAGATGGGAATGAGCGCTTAGTACGGGAGAGGGTTAAACTCCTCAGCGACAAAAAGAGTAAACTTTGTGCCGATGACACTAACTTGCATGCCTCTGAAGAGAAGCCTGTCGATGGGAGCCCCAAACGAAGCAGCCCTTCAAAGCTAACCTCATTGCAGAAAGGAAAGCAGAAAGGAAAGCAGAAATTGAAAATTTCCGCCAATGGAAATGACGTGAACATGGACGCAAAACAAGATGATTGGCCGCCTGTACAGTATTCTACCCTCAAATAAATTGGCCGCCTGTACAGTTCTTCTTCCCTCAAATAATTTCAGATCTGGACGCTTCCATCAGGTATTTCACTCTTCTGCTCTTTTTTTTTCTTTTTTTTTCATGAATTTTCCCGTGAGAAGTGGTTTATCAAAATCAATGATTAAAAGAGTGATCGATGGCTGGAAAAGAAAACGAGCAAATGCTCATGACAAAACGGAGCGACGATTGAGTCTCTGGAGGTGAGACAAAAAGCTTTAGATGGGAGGAGCGCTTAGTACGGGAGAGGGTTATTACATAAAACAAACTCAAAATTGATTGGTAGATGTAAAAGGAAATTGCATGTTTTTGGTATATAGCAGCTTTTGTTGGAAAAAACGTTAATATCTTCACCAGCAATTCATCAGGCAAGTCACTGATTTTGGCCATATCGTTTACAAACCCTCACACTCTACGGAACCTAGGGTGGGTTTTTAGTCGTCAGACACGTTTTTTACAACGCGTGTCTAAGTCAGTTCGTTTAATGTTTAATTGTAATTTGGGCTTTATATGGGCTCCACACTTTATACTAGTTTCTTGCCCATTGGGCTTTAATGAAATTAAAGTTTGCTAGAAAAAAAAAAGAAGGGGTCAAAATTAAATTAAAGAAAAAATACATTATCCGGATGGTTAGTTTGGGGCAAAACAAAACATTAGTAGAATATATTCTTCACTCCTCCGGTTCGTTTCGCAGCTCTTTGATTTTCTGGGTTTTTAAATCTCTAAATTTTGGTGAAGTTTGAGTTTTATTTTGGGGGTTTTGAGTTCGATTTGGTGAAAATTTTGATTTCGATTATGCTGGATTCTGGGTATCTCTCTCCTGTTGTATCTGGGTTTATAAATCTCTAAATTTTGGTGAAGTTTGAGTTTTATTTTGGGGGTTTTGAGTTCGATTTGGTGAAAATTTTGAGTTCGATTATGCTTGATTCTGGGTATCTCTCTCGTGTTGTATCTCGGAGTTTCAGTTTAAGGCGTAAAATTTCTGGTTAAATCGATTTTCGAATTTTGAAATCCGTTTCCGTCATGAGTTTCTGAGAATTCTCCACAAAAACTTATCTTCGGTTCTGATATTGTTTTTTCTCTCCTATATCGATTGGGTTTGAAATTTTTCTCTCCTAGATCGATTGGGTCTGATTCCGTCAATCTGGTTCCCGTCTTGAAACTCGGCCTTGATATGTTGTCTACGAATTAGAGCTAGTTGTATTGCTAGTTGTAAGAGATTCTATTCCTTTTTGAAACCAATATTTAGCTTTTCTTAGTGTTATTCTAGTGATTTGTAAATTGAACTATGAAAGTAGAGTAGGATTGGATTTTCATGATTTAGCTGAAAATGTCATTTGATTTGCTTTCTGTTCTGTGCTTATGCAGATTATTGATTAACCAATTAAGCTGTTATGTGCTTATGCAGTTGTTTCAGATCACTACAAGAAAACTGTCAATTTCCAACGAAAATTTACGACCGTTTTAAATCGATGTAACTTTACGTCGACTTTACGACGAATTTACGACTAATTATGTGTTCGATGTAAAATCGTCGTAAATATGTGTCGTCGTAATTTCGATGTAAATTTACGACTAGTTTACGACGACATTACGACGAGAACATAAATCGTCGTAATATCGATGTAATTTTACGACGAAATTACGACGAATATTTCTTCTGTATATTACGTTGATATTACGACGATTTAACGTCGCTGTTCCCGGTTAGGTAGACCACGTTTTTTAAAAGGTCCACCTACTAAATTTACATCGAATTTACATCGTACGATTCGTCGTAAATCCGTTGGAAAATCGTTGGTAATTATGAAAAAAATTCTATAAATACAGCGTACCTTCAAACTAAAGAATCAAAAAAAAAAAAAAACAAACAGAAAAAAAAAAAAACAAACAGGAAAAAAATATATATATATATATAAATGTCTATATACGAACTACGAAAATGGATGTATACGCAAAAGGATTCAGAGGGAGATTTGACGGAAGAATTCAAAGAAGGGCTTGAAATATTCATGTATCAGGCCGGGAATATGCAAACAACCCTGGAAAGTGGTAAGATGTTCTGTCCTTGTCGTAAATGCAAGAATACGAGATATATGTTTATTGAGACGGTGTGGAAGCATTTACTAAATAGAGGGTTTATGCCGCAATATTATGTTTGGTATCAACATGGAGAGGGTTTTGAAAGAACTCAAGCAACGGATAGTAGTAGTAATTATCAAGGTCAAGTAGAATCAAATTATCAAGGTAGTTATGATCATGGTCAACATCAATTTGATCAGGGTGCAGATCATGATAGGATGCATGCCATGGTTAATGATGCATTTCATGAAACAAATGCTGATAATAGTACTGTTGAGGAACCCAACGTAGATGCGAAGCGATTTTATGATATGCTAGACGCTGCAAACCAGCCACTCTACGATGGATGTAGAGAAGGTCTGTCTAAATTGTCGTTAGCTGCTAGGATGATGACAATTAAAACTGATCATAACTTAGCTGAGGTTTGCATGGATGATTGGGCTGATCTTATTAAAGAGTATTTGCCAGAGGATAATTTGGCTGCCGAAACATACTATGAGATACAGAAATTGGTGTTTAGTCTTGGGTTGCCTTCTGAGATGATAGATGTATGTGTTGACAATTGTATGCTTTTTTGGAAAGATGATGATAAGCTGCAGGAATGTCGATTTTGCCAAAAACCGAGATTTAGGCCCCAAACAACTGGGCGTAAAAAGATACCATACCAACGGATGTGGTATCTTCCTATAACTGATAGGTTGAAACGATTGTATCAATCTGAAAGGACAGCTGCATCGATGAGGTGGCATGCAGAACATTCACAGAGAGAAGGAGAAGTGACTCACCCGTCAGATGCAAAAGCTTGGAAACACTTTAACACGGTACACCCTGATTTTGCTAACTCTAAGCGAAATGTGTATCTTGGTCTTTGCACTGATGGATTTAGTCCATTCGGTATGTCTGGTAGGCAATATTCTTTGTGGCCAGTTATCGTAACTCCTTATAACCTTCCCCCAGATATGTGCATGCAAAGGGAATTTCTTTTCCTGAATATTTTAGTCCCTGGTCCCAATCATCCGAAGCGGTCCCTTGATGTATTTTTGCAGCCTCTCATTCATGAGTTGAAACAGTTGTGGTATACAGGAGTGCGGACATATGATTGTTCGAGGAAAAAAAATTTTACGATGCGTGCGGTGCTTATGTGGACAATAAGCGACTTCCCTGCATACGGAATGCTATCTGGTTGGACGACGCATGGGAGGTTATCTTGTCCTTATTGCCTCGATCGGACAGATGCGTTTCAACTGAAACATGGTCGAAAAACATGCTGGTTTGATTGTCACCGCCGGTTTTTACCAATCAATCATCCATATAGGAGAAATAGGCGGTTGTTTAGGAAGAACAAAATTGTGCGTGTCCCCCCACCAGTGTATCTATCTGGGGAAGATCTAGAAGCGCAAATAGATCATTTTGGGGGACTAGAAACTGTGAATCGTGGGGGAAATTGGCACACTCCAGCTAATATGCCTGATGGATACGGGGTTAATCACAATTGGCACAAGAAAAACATTTTTTGGGATCTTCCGTACTGGAAAAATCATATACTGAGACACAATCTTGATGTCATGCACATTGAGAAAAACTTTTTTGATAACATCATGCATACAGTGTTAAACGTGAAAGGAAGAACCAAAGACAGCGGAAAGTCAAGGTTGGACTTGCCAGATATTTGCAACAGAAATGAGTTGCATATAATGAGCAATGGAAAATCACCAGCTCCTATATTTCGGTTGGGTGCAGAACAAAAGGCATCGTTGTTTAATTGGGTTTCATCTGACGTGAAGTTTCCTGATGGGTATGTATCCAATCTTGCTAAATCTGTTGAGAAAGGAGAAAAGTTTTCAGGGATGAAGAGTCATGACTGCCACGTGTTTATGCAACGTTTACTTCCTTTCGCATTTGCCGAACTCCTTCCAGAACATGTTCATGAAGCAATTGGAGGTAAGATACTTCATCACATATAAAATTATTGAGATTAATTATATATATATATATGTTACAATGTATATAATTTTGTCTTTGCAGGCATCGGAGCGTTTTTCCGGGATCTTAGTACACGGACGTTGTCAGAAGATGTAATTGCACAACTGGCTGCTAATATTCCAATCTTGTTGTGCAATTTGGAGAAGATATTCCCCCCTGCGTTTTTTGATGTTATGGAACATCTTCCCATTCATCTCCCCCACGAAGCAGAACTAGGAGGCCCTGTTCAGTTTAGGTGGATGTACCCATTCGAGCGCTTCATGAAACATTTAAAGGGAAAGGCAAAAAATCTAGCAAGGGTTGAAGGATCAATTGTTGCGGGAAGTTTGACAGAAGAAACTTCACACTTCACTTCATATTATTTCGCTCCAAAAGTCCGTACACGCAAACGGGCTCCCCGACGATACGATGATGGCGGTGTGGGACGAATTTATGCGGTAGAGGGTGTCCCAGATATATTCTCACCAATTGGTCGTCTTAGTGGAAAATTGAAGGAAGTTTGGTGGGATAACGAGCATGACAGGCACAGCGCACATACGTACATCCTCCTAAACTGTGATGAAGTGAGTCCTTTCGAAAGGTATAATAACCAAAATATTTAATTAATCAGTCATTAATAATTAATAATTAATATAATTATAATTAAATGTGTTAATTTTTATGTCTATATATGTATTTTGCAGCTTATTTGATACCCAGGTACGAGAATGCATTGAAGGGGTTTCAGATGATGAAATAAACGACCGTAAAGATCGTCACTTTGTTGAGTGGTTGAAGACGCAAGTAAGTTAATATAGTTATAAATATTTCATTTAATTATATCGGCTTTCAATCTAACTTTTACACTTACCATAGGTTGATCATGGCGATCCTGCATATCCATTTTGGTTTCATGAGCTACTCCTAGGCCCCATCGGGAAGATAACGACCGCACCCATGTATTTTACCCGTGGATATGTGTTTCATACATACAAGTATGGCGTTCGTCGAGCAACTACCAACTACGGAGTATGTGTTAGGGGTGAAATAGATTTTTATGGGGTTTTGCAGGAAATAATTGAAGTGGAGTACCCCGGACTGGTTAGGTTGAAATGCGTTCTCTTCAAATGTGATTGGTTCGATCCAACAGTCGGTCGAGGGGTGCGAATTAACAAATTTGGTGTGGTTGACGTCAACAAAGCACGACGTTACAACAAGTTTGAGCCTTTCATCCTAGCATCACAAGCAGAACAAGTAACGTTCGTTCCATATCCCCGAGTTCGAAGAACATCTGGGATCTCATGGTTATCGGTTATTAAAATAGCTCCAAGGGGTAAAATTGTTGGTGTTGATGATCTTCCAATGCAACAAGATTCTTGCCTTGATATTACAGAACCAGAGATTACGGAGAACGTTCTTTTAATTGATCCACGAAACAGGCAACTTGAATATCTACCTAACGACACAGAAGAAGAAGGCGATTCCGACGAGTTTGAAGAAACTGACGATGATGATGGACCTGAAGATGATGAACCCAATCAAGATGATGAACCCAACGAAGATGATGATTCTGAGTGAAAGCTTATATATATATAGGTAATTTTCGGTTTGTTAGATGTTTAAGTTTTTCTTGTAAAATTATATATTAAACGAAATTACGACGTATTCGGCGATTAAATTCATGATTTTCCCCAAGAATTGCCTGATGCCAAAACAATTCATCCAGACCGCACCGAAACACAGACACCATTTTATAACAACAAATTTATAACTTTATTATACCAACGGATTTACACCTCATTACAACGATTTTACAACGATTTTATCATTACAACGATTTTACATCGATTAGCATTACAACGATTTTACATCGATTAATATTACAACGATTTTACATCGATTACATTACAAAGATTTTACATCGATTAGCATTACAACGATTTTACATCGTTTATATTTTGGGTTTAGGAGTTGAAAGTTGTTTACCTGCTTCTGATGATCTGGCCAACAAAGAATTCTAGGAATCAAGTTTTCTATATTCATAAAGACCAACCACCATAAGTGAAAGATACATAGAATTGGACATCGATCCTTATATTATGAAGGATTTACATAGATGTCCAATTCTATGAATCATTCACCTATGATAGTTGAAGACTGTCTTTAATTACTTGAAAACAAGATCCTACAGAATTATTTATTGGCCAGATCATCAGGCAAGCAGGTATACAATGATCAACGTAAAAACTTAAAGAAAAGTGGATATGAATTTTTTTTTTGAGTTTGCATTGAAGGTGTGGAAGGTATTTATAGAAATTTTTTAGAAATTACCAACGGATTTGCAACGAAAATTTACAACGAATTTACATCGATTAGCATTACAACGATTTTACATCGAACATGCCACGAAATTACGTCGACAAAATGCGATGTAAATAGTTAGGTGAGCTATAAAAAACCGTGTTTCACCAAACTTTGCCAATTTCAGTCATTTACGACTGGTTTACGACGATTTAGACATTACCAACGATTTTACATCGATTACCATTACAACGATTTTACATCGATTAGCATTACAACGATTTTACGACGAATTCGTCGTAATTTCGTTGTAATACCCAAATTAAATATAAGGTTTAGGGTTTGATTTACTTGTTTGGTTTTAAAAATTATAAGTAAGTTCTAATCATAGTAAAAACAATTTTACTATATCATTTAAATTATTAAAGTCATGCATGTTACGAATATACTTATAAGAACGAATGCTATACATTATTATGTAAAATAAGGAAATCGACGACTATTTATATTCAATCGTCGTTACTGAATCTAATGTTAAATATTAGAAGTATTAGATGCACAAATATACTTCGTTCTTACGTCCTGTATATGTGTATTGTTATTTAGGGTTTAGGGTATAGATTTAATCTATTACAACGATTTTACGACGGATTCGTCGTAAAATCGTTGTAAAACTTCAAATATAGGGTTTAGGGTTTGATTTACTTGTTTCGTTTTTTCTATCTTATATCTTGTTTTACGTAAGTTTTAATCATAGTATAAACAATTTTATGTTTTTACAAAATCAATTAAATTATTAAAGTCATGCATGTTACGAATATACTTATAAGAACGAATGCTATACATTATTATGTAAAATAAGGAAATCGACGACTATTTAGATTCAATCGTCGTTACTGAATCTAATGTTAAATATTAGAAGTATTAGATGCACAAATATACTTCGTTCTTACGTCCTGTATATGTGTATTGTTATTTAGGGTTTAGGGTATAGATTTAATCTATTACAACGATTTTACGACGGATTCGTCGTAAAATCGTTGTAAAATTACAACGATTTTACGACGAATCCATCGTAAAATCGTTGTAAAACCTCAACATTTAATTTACCGCGTCGAGGGAAATTTGCGATAGGTTGAATTTTTGGTTACAGTTTTACGACGATTTTACGACGAATTCGTCGTAAACTCGTCGTAATGTACCAACGATTTTACGACGACATTAAAATCTATATATACGCGGACGATTTTTTCACTCCCTCCCTCACAACTCTCAAATCTCTCTCTCTCTAGAAACTCTCTCAACTCTCTCTCTCTCTCTAAAATCTCTGCCCTCTCTCTAAAACAAAAGGTAACATTTTTTTTTTTTTATAAATTATATTATCGTTTTAAGAATTTTGAATTGTTAGTTAGGATTGTAATATTTATTAGTTAGGATTGGAATTATTAGTTAGGAATGGAATTATATGATACTAAAATTGAGTTATTTTTAAATATTTTTTAGATATGGCGCCACGTAAGTCACACTATCGACAGTTTATGGAGACGGGACCTAGTGAGAATCAGCAACTCCCGTCATCTTCTGCGACACAGTCCGCTGTTCCGGATTCTTTTTCCGGACCAGCGCCGCCGCCTCCAGATGCAGTTGCTCGACCGCCCCTGTTGTATGCAGGATTGGCGGTCGAAGATATTTTGCAGTCGCCGGGGCATGATTCTTTAGACCGGTTAGATCCGCGACGGATCCCGAATACTTTTTGGTACGTACGTAAAATTTTTTTTTTTTAATTACATTATGAATTTGTTTTTTTACTAATAATTTTTGTTTTATTTCTCAGGTTTAAGGAAGATAACAAAGTTGGACGGAGTGTGGCTGACACCATTAAAGCCTATTTCATGGAGCCTCACCGCAATTGGTCTTCGGTTCCGGAAGACGTTGTCGAGACATGGTTTAAATGTTTCGCGGTAAATTTTTTTTTTTTAAATTCAATATTATTTTGGAGAATTCTTTATCTTTAATATATCGTTTCTAATGATATTTTTTTTTTATAGCAAAAATGGCATTGGGACGTTACGATCAACGAGACGGTGAAGGCGGAATTCAAAAAGAAGGGAAAATTCCGGCTCAACAATACCATTTCCGATTGGAAGAGGAAGTGGGAGGTTAAAGGCGATCAGGGAAAGCCGCCATACATGTCTTCCGATGTTTGGAACGGCTTGACGGCATACTGGAGAGATCCACATGCGCAGCAAGTGGCCGCTAAGTGTTCGGCTTCTCGAAACACTATGGGTCCAGACGGTCTTCCAGCGCTTATGCCTCATACGTCGGGTCAAACATCTTTTGCGGGAAAACGCCTTCAAATGGTAATAATTTTTTCCCTTATAATTTTATTTATGTAATTTTATTTTGTTATTAATTTATATTATCCATCAACGGTTTGATTTCTTTTTTAATGTCTTTTTTGTTAGGCAAATGGAGGCGAACTTCCTCCGATGACCCGAGTTTTTGCGGAAACTCACAAGAGGAAAGACGGATCTTTTGTAGATCCTCGAGCTGAGGCAATCTACAATGACGCGCATGCGAGGATCGGCGAGCGTCAAACTCAGCTTTCTCAGCAGCTATCACCTGGCGGTAGTTCGGTCCAATCCACTGCGACTTTGACGGTTGCCCAGATGGACGACATATACGCAGAGGTAATTTAAATCTTTTTTTTTTTTTACAAATGTTATTGTTTTTTATACAATTTATTAAATTTTTCGTTTCTTTTTTAAAAGGTTGCCCCGAAGAAAAAGGGCAGAGTTTTAGGGATGGGATCGATCGCAGATAGTGCCGCCGCGTCGTCCCGTCGTCAGCTTTTCGACGATCCGGTTATTTTGCGGACGGAGTTAAACAACGCCAACTCCGAGATCAACAATTTGCGGGAGAAGCAGGTGGTATACGATGAGAAGATCCAAGGATACGATAAAACAATCCAAGGATACAACACTCTCTTCGATATTATTGCCCTGAGTAACCCGGATTTGGCGGCTGCACTAAGGCAGCAGGGAGAATCGACATCGGGCCTGCCAACTGATCCGCTCGCGCAAGAACGAGCGAATATGGAGCAGAATGGATCAGACGACGAACTTTTTGATAATTTACGTTTTCCTCCTAGGAATTAGTTTGTAATAAAAAAATTATTTTGTATTTTAAATTTTATTTTATATTTTGAATATATTTATAAAATTTAATTTTTAAATATATTTTTTAAAATATATTTTTTTAATTTTTTTTTTAATTTTATTTAATTTATATAAAATATTTTAAATTACGACGAATTTACATCGAATATTTTACATCGATTTTACATCGTTTCATAATTTACATCGATTTTACATCAATAGTTTTACATCGATTTAACATCGTTCAATAGTTACGACGAATTTACATCGAATATTTTACATCGATTTACCAGCGTATTTACATCTATCTATTACGACGAATTTACGACGAATTCTTCAAAACATAAATTTTATAATTCGTTGTAAATTCGATGTTATGTTTAATCATATTACGACGCATTTACGACGATTTGTCGGAAAAAAAATTGTATAATTCGATGTAAAATCGATGTAAACTTTTATCGTGATATCGATGTAAAATCGATGTAAAATATTCGTCGTACATTCGATGTAAATATACAACGATTTTACGACGAATATATTACATCGATTTTACGACGATTTTTTGTCCTCCTTAATATTACGACCAATTTACGACGATTTGCGATTAACGACGATCAACTTACGACGAATTGTTAATCGTCGCTAATCCGTCGTAAATCAAGTTTTACGACCGATTTACGACGATTCTGTTTGTTGTAAAAAGGCAGTTTTCTTGTAGTGGATGTTCTGATGCTATGATGTGAATCGTATTCTCTTTTTACTACCACAATACCGAAAGTTGAGTAGAAAAGTTAAAAATAATGCTTTTCTTAGGGCTAGCTTCCGAGTCAAACTAATTGTCCTATAGATTTCTTGAATTCATTAATCTCTTGTAAAACAACTTATGGGTTGGGTTGGTTTAGTTGATGCCATTCTAGTTCTGCCATTCTTAGTATCATCACGCCCTATAGATTTCTTGAATTCATTAATCTCTTGTAATACAACTTATGGGTTGGGTTGGTTTAGTTGATGCCATTCTAGTTCTGCCATTCTTAGTATCATCACGCTTTCTCTTTGCATCATTAGTGTATCTCTTTTGCTTCCCCAGTCAATTGTGTTTGTTCTTAGTTGTGAGAATCTGTTTGATGAAGAAGAGAGGACTGCCTGATCTTATTTGATCTTATTTTGTTTTTGATAGATGAATTTGTGTAGATGTGGTTTGCCTGCAAAGATTGTCACATCGTGGACCGATAACAATCCGGGAAGAAGGTTCTTCGGTTGTCCGTTGTATAAGGTATTGGTAGAGTCGATTGCTTTTACAATCCGAGACTCTGATGGCTTCTTGATACATTTGTATTATTTGTGTCATTAGAAGGGTAGGACTGATCACTGCGACTATTTTGACTGGTTCGATGAAGGAGTGGTGGATGGATGGCCAAAAGAAGCATTGATTCGAGCTCGAAATGAAATTCGTGAGAAAGATAAACTCATCAATCAACTAACTACCCAATTAATGGAACTTCGTTTGGAATTGGAGAAGCATAAAGTGGAGATCTCATCGGAAGGTAGTGAGGATGAGAACAATTCTGTGGAATCCGACCATAAGGTTGGATGGATGCAAAAGATTTTGGGAAAGATGTCTATCTCCAATGCATAAAAGCAAGTGTGAAATGCATTTGTTATGTCTATTTCCAATGCATAAGCAGGCGTAAAATGCATTGGTTTAGTTTGTGCTTTTTCACATTTTAAATTTGTATTCCTCTTATGTTAGACAAAACTTAATTTAGTTTGTGCTTTTTCACATTTTAGAGATGTCTTTCTAAAGATTATTGAGGTGTGTAGCAAAACAAAAGTTTTTTCTTTCGACTTACCATTATGTATGCAAATTTTGTGTGCACCAAAACAAAAGAATTAAAGGATTTTTCAAAAATGAGAAATCACGAAGTTTTTTATATGAGATTTTGGTTTATATATAATAATTTTCCATTGTCAAATTAAAATATAACATTTTCAGTCAAAAGTTTTATAATTTTATTTCATAAATAATTTCAAAATCAAAATAACAAGTACTGATCTTTCTATTTGCTAGAGTTATTATTATACTAATATTACTATTATTTCAAGTAAAATATTGGCAGGACATGGATAAGTGTACTAAAACCGAAGCTTCCTGCCTTGATAACAAGAATAAGAAAGTGGTTTTCAAGGATCTAAGCCTGATCTGGAAGAAGGGTGATTACAGTAAGAGTAACACGGTTTTGCTAGATGATTCTCCTTACAAAGCGCTTCTTAACCCAGTAAGTTTATCTACAAAATCATTCATCCTTATACAAAAACAATTCTATTGTCTCATTGATGTTTTAGATATTATGACTGAATTATCTGATTTTACAGCCACATACAGCGATATTCCCTTACACATACAATCATGGAAACGAGAATGATACATCGTTAGGTAAAAAAAAAGTTGATGTTATCAGTAATTCTTTCTTATATGTTTGATTAATAGTTATATACATCATTATATGTTTTGGTACTTTGTTGTTAATAACAGGTGATGATGGTGATCTGAGGCTGTATTTGAAGAAGCTAGTAGAAGCTGAGAATGTCCAAGAATTTATCCAAAAGAATCCATTTGGACAAGAAGCGATTAAAGAAGGAAATAAAGATTGGCAATTCTACAAGGAAATAGAAATAAATATTGGAAATAATGTGTTTTGTACTGTGGGAGAGATAGTGAAGAGATTAAGTTTGGAACAAGAACACAGTTAAGCTTTATTGATATCAAGAACGATGGTGTTAAAGATAACAACCTCAACAGAGCTTTGGATGACTTGGAAGGAAGAACAGCCAGCCTCTTATAATATGTATCTAAAATTTATCAGAAAATATTTAAAAATTATTGATATTTTACTTATATTGTGCATATTAGTATATTTATTTAACATTCTGCCATTCTCTAAAATTAATCCAATCACAAAAAAAATTAATTTGCAACTTTTGATTATGCAAATTTTATTCTGCAACTTTTTTTTATTAATGCCATTTTTATTTTTTCTAAAAAATGACCGTTTGACTTTCTTCCTTTCATCTCTCACTCCCCGTGTGTGGTAATGAGTCAAGACAAAAGCAGGGAGTTAAGGGCATGTTCAATGCAATAACCCTTAATGGGTTTCTTATTGATTAATTAATTACTAAAAGGAAGATAAGAAACTTAGTTAAATTTTTTTAGAAAACACATGTTTATTGGGAGAACCCCGGGGTTCTTTAAAAAAAAAAAAATCGACCGGAGCGGTTTACAACCGATCATTAAAACCGATCGGTTTAGTAAAAACGGTTATGCGATCGATTGTAAACAGATCCAATCGATTGTTGGCAAAACGTTGCTGATGATGCGGATCGGTTTACAACCGATCTTTACAACCCCTCGCTATATTGCAATCGGTGTGATGGAACGGTTGTAAACCGATCCGCGTTAGTCCATGTCCTTCTTTCTCTTCGCTCTGCAGGCCTCTCTTCACCGAAGCTTGAAGCTTCTTCGAGAAAAGCAAAAGAACTTTGTTGACTAGTTAACAGTTCAACAAAGTTGGTCTGAGAAGCAAATGGATTAGTAGAAGACATATCAACAAAGTTAAAAGAAGAAAGAAAGCTTGATGAAAAGAGAGAGAAATTTCCTTTCTTCCAAGATGTGAGCCCAAAGACCCCTTCCACAAATCGAAGCTTTGGTTGTTCTTGACCAAAGAGTATAGTTGCTTCCCTTAAGAGTGACAGCAATCACCGTTGGTTTATGTAGTTTTACATATTAACCGTTTGTTATTTATGAAATATGACTAGACATTGGTGTAGAATAAAATGAAACTGACTAAAGTGGCAATGTCTATATAAAATATGAATTGTTGGGTTGTAGTTATTAACATAGGATATAAAAGATGAGTGCATAAATCATGGGATCAGTAACTTTTTGATGAACAGTGAAATTGAAATCTTGTTTCGGGGGAAGAACTTGTTATTAGCTTTAGCTAAAACTAGAAGCTACAAAAGCTCATGAACTGATGATGTATAACCACATAAACCTAATTAAAGATCTGAATAAGGATCATTGACATAGTCCTGTGATATAGTCGACTACATGCCTCAACTACATTGCTTGGTCAATAAGACATACCATACAAATCAAATAATCACTACTTAGACATGTTTTTTGGTGAATACACTTAGTTTAGGATTTGAGGATTTTAGAATCTTTGTTTTGTCTGATTGTTTAATCTGGATTTTAGTAACACTTATATTTGTTTCCATTGTTGAATCGTTTCATTGTTTAGTCTGTGTAGTATTTGTTTGCATTTTTCAATTGTTAACACATGTTTAGATAGTTTATTTTTGTTTCCATATGCCCTTGAATTGTTAAGTCATGTTCAACATTTTGTTTCCACCATACATAGTTTATATTTGATTCCATTGTTCCTTTTATAGGCAGTAGTTATCAAAAGACCATAATCTTTTCATACGTTGATTTTATTTTGATCTTAGAAGTGTTCTTATTTGACCATGTGATATATGCATATGAAACATGTTTATGTGTCCTGTTTTGCAGAGTACTCTTCAGCTCGTGGGATGCAAGGTGCGTCATGCCTTCAAGGTGATTGTGAGGTTTTTCAGTTTATTTTTGTCTATTGGTGGTTTTGATTGTTTCTCGCCGGAAAAATGTTATGAAGGTTGTGAATTTAGTAGACTTGAATGTATCTCTCAGCACTGTGGTTTGGATCAAAGATGTGATGGATTTAGAATGGATCAAGCATAGGCTTCTACTGTCTTTTGCTTCAATGTGTATTCTTGCCTGAGTTTGTTTTCTCCAATCTCTATTTTGAAAATTTTGTATACTATTGAGCTTTGCTGCTTTGAGATAAGAATTATTGCATCTCTTTTTCCGCTTGTTGAATTGTCAATCTCTATCATAATCGCAAGGACAAGACTTTCCTTTTCATAGTAAAATATTAGGAAAATATTTTATGAGTGGCTAACATGTTAAGTAATAGACAACGAAAGAGCTAAGTTGGCCAATGTTAATGGTGCCTTCAAATTGTCTTTTTCAAAATACGAAGATGGTGCAACATTATATAAAACTAGTTCGATCATATCTTATTTCGTGGGATAACATTATATAGAACGCGTTCACGTACATAGTATAACGCGTTCATTTGATGGTTGCAACTTGCGTTTGTTTATTCTACATGGTTATATAAAATTCTAGTAGTTAGATATACTTTATACGTGTAAAAACAAAGTATCTTGATATTATTACATAGTAGATAGCGTTCACGTACATAGTAGAACGCGTTCATTTGAGCGCGTAATGTAGAACGCGTTCACGTACATAATAGAACGCGTTCACGTACATAGTAGAACGCGTTCATTTGATGGTTGCAACTTGCGTTTGTTTATTCTACATGGTTGTATAAAATTCTACGTGAACATCTACCGGCTCAGAGGGATACAATTCTACCGCATCCCACCTTCCCTCCCGATAATTTCAAGCACTATTTGACTCTCTTTTCAAAGTCCTTTTCATCTTTAACTCGCGGGTCTTGTTCGTTATCACTCTCGCCCACGGAATTTACCGCCCGATTTGGCTGCATTCCCAAACAACCCGACTCGTAGACAGCGTCTCGTGGTACGACGGGACTCTCACCGTCTCTGGCACCCCTTTCTAGGGAACTTAGGCCTGGTCCATGGCTGAGGATGCTTCTCGAGACTACAATTCGAACGCCAAAGACGTCCCTTCCCAGTTCGCTCGCCTTTACTAAGGGAATCCTTGTTAGTTTCTTCTCCTCCGCTTATTGATATGCTTAAACTCAGCGCGTGATCCCGCACGGGTATGTTGGAAAGAAAACATGCATGTACGGGTATGTAAGATTCAGAATTTTGGTTGACGGATTCGGAAAGCACGGGATGAGTTAAGAAACCGGCCAACCGAGAATGATGATCGTTCGTTCGCGGGTTGTTCTGTTTTGGACAGGTAACAACAATGATCCTTCCGCAGGTTCACCTACGGAAACCTTGTTTCGACTTCTCCTTCCTCTAAATGATAAGGTTTAGTGGACTTCTCGCGACGTCGCACACGGCGAACCACCCACGTCGCCGTGATCCGAACACTTCACCGGATCATTCAATTGGTAGGAGCGACGGGCGGTGTGTACAAAGGGCACAGACGTAGTCAACGCGAGCTGATGACTTGCGCTTACTAGGAATTCCTCGTTGAAGACCAACAATTGCAATGATCAAAGCGTGATGAAATTTCAAAGATTACCCCCTAGGCAGAACCACGCTCCATCAAAGCGCGACTATCCACCTAGGGGGAATCAGTCGCCGGGATTTTTTCGGGCGACCGTGCGGCAAAAAAATTCGGCAGCCGATCACCATCATTTGGGTCTAACCATCTATCCCCATTCCCTCAATCCCATCCCTCGATCCCATCCCACAGTCTCGTTCCTCAGTCTCATCGGGCCTATTTTTGGATGGCACCATACATTAATGTGTCTAGGAGTCACTACCCCCATAAAAAAAACAAAATACTTGGAATTTTGATCAGATTTTTTTGCATGCTTTATAAGGATAAGAAATCCTATTTTATGGTAAAGTTTCAGAATTTTTGAAGCACTTTTACTATCTTCTCTTTATTTTACAAAATCTATATTTTCATAGCTAAAACTCAGTTCATCACTTAACATCCTAAACTCTTTAATGATATATTTTAAAGGTTTGGGTCATAAAAAAATCTCATGCTGATCGGGAAATTTCAAAATTTGGGACGACTAAAATTTGAAAGTTAAGAGTTAGTTTTTTTATAAGTTGTCAAAATTATCACATTTTCTTCAAGAACAAAGGTCCAAAGTTTTCTGATTTTTTTCACTTTTTACAAATATCCAGAATAGGCAAGAGAAAATATGCATAAAAAACCTAGAAAACGGTTTGACATTGAATGGAAGTAGGAAATTTGTGGGCTTTATACCATTTGAACACTTGTAGGACCATAAACTTGTTATTTCAATGCCTTTTTATCGGATTTTCAGTACTTTACTAATAGAAAATTTACCCTACGATAACTGATTTACGCCGGTTTAACCGCACAAATAACCTAGTTATGTTTGGTAAGAAATTATGAAAACCCTAGCCTCTCGGAAGACGCTTCAAACAAACGCTGCCGAAGTAAACTTCGAGAGTAGACTGCCACCGTCGCCGTCGTTGTTAGTACCATTCAATAGTTTCCGATTCGAAGGTAAACATCTTTATCTCCGAAATCTCCTCGATTCAGTGTTTTCAGATTTGTTATCACTGTTACCGCTATCTCTTCCTCTAAGAAATAATGGCTTCCCTCGTATGTTATTTGGATTCGAGATCTGCTCTTTTTTGGAAAAACTTTTTCTTTATTACTCTATATTGCGGATGTACACCTATGACGTACACCAACGCTGTACACTAGTGATGCAGCAACTACCGACAGCTCGTCACACGTGACGGAATTTTTTTTTTTGGCGTAACTTGTTTAAAATATTACAAAGCGTGACAAGTTTTTTAAAGTCAAAACCAAATTAATCAGCCAAAATTTATTGATTTGTGGGTTGTAAACTAATTATTTATTTATTTGTCAACTAAAGATTAAACAAAAAATATTCAAGTTCAAGGGAAATAGATGGGCTTTTTATACATTACGCATATAATAAAATAAAATCAGCTTCTAAGATGATAAAAAACAAAAAAAAATCGGCTTCCATTGTTCCATCACAATCGCACGTGTGCACCGACCATCGTTCTTTCTCTCTGGTCGTCTCTCTCTCGTTTTGACTTGTGTTGTCTCTCTGTCTCTTTGGTCGCGATCATCATCGTCTTTCACTAATTAACTTTAAAAAATAACTTTCAATCTGATTTCGTGGTCTCTAACTTTAAAAATAATCACTATTTTGTTGGGGACTTTTTTTTAAGATCCTCCTTTCGTGGTCTCCCCCGGCCTCTCTTTTTCTGATTTCCCTGGGTGGTCTCCTCCTTCTTCTTTCGTGGTCTTCCTCGGGCTCTCTTTTGTGGTTTTCCTGGGCCTCTCTGTGGAGCTGGACGCTTTCCACTCGGGCAAAAATAGTTTATTGGGTTTTTTTCCCGAGTACTACGCCTATTATCTGCTGGCTTCTCTACTAACGCCTCTTCGTCCTCAACATCCTCTTCGTCCTCTTCGTCCTCCTCCTCCTCTTCGTCCTCTTCGTCCTCCTCGTCTTCACGAGACTGTCGCTCTTGACGAGACTGTGACTCAACATCATCAGGCTGTGATCCTCTGAATTCTGTGTTAGAATTCCTCTCAATTTGATACTCTGATTTCTCCTCCTCATAATGTACTACCATTTTTTTTTGGCCAGACAATGAATTGCGTAATTGCATTTCTTAGCATCTCAATGTCATCTACTGGTGCCCAAAGACGTATGTCTATCTTGACCTCAGACACTGTCACAACAACTTCATCAGGCTTCAAGGGTACATTGTGGAGAAATACACGGCTTGGATAGCAACATCCTATTGCAACAACATCATTATTTCCATTATGGTTGATCAAGTTGCACTTGAAAGGCTCATTTACCACTTGAGATGGAGGTAGTGGCTTCTCTGCCTTCTTCTTGGACTCCTTAAGCTTTGCGATCTCTTCAGTCTGAAAAGGAGAAGATTGAGGCTGTGACTCCTCGAACTCGACATAATTACCATTATCAACATCTTCTTCTTCGTGCTCACTGGGATCATTCGGGGTCGCTTCTTGAGTCATGTGCGGGGCATCTTCTTCTTCGTGCTCCCTGTGCTCTTCTTGATTCATGTCATCATTATTCTCCCCACCATCAGTAGCCCTTGCTCTATTAGGACCCAATGCTTCTACAGCCACCACCCATTTTTTTAAGTCACCAACTGTTAACCACAAATCTCTTAGCTCTTTATCACTTCCTTTTCTTTTTTTATTTGGAACATTGGGAACCTTGCCTCTGGGGTTGTTTGTTCTCTTGGTTGTCTTGGTTGATTCTACCATTTCTCTGTTCGACTGATCTTCCTCATAAAGATCATTCCAAAATAGCACCTTGTTTTGCTGCGTTAGAAGGTCGTTCCAAGAGTCAGCCATCGAGTCAGTATCTTCCCCGTCAATAAAGATGTTAGCTAAAAGATGTTGCTCCTCCGGATTAGGGACCAAAAAACTCAGAATCTCCTGTATAAAAATACAAACAAAATAGCATAATAACCGATCAGCTAAAGTCATCTGAATGAAACACCTATCTAGCAGGTATCAAGTATAAACTAAAGAAACACAAACAAAGTAGCATAACCGATCAGCTAAAGTCATTAAATAAAGTGGCAAAAAGCAGAGATCTTGAAGACAGCAAACCAAAATCACGATGATCCACAAGAGTTAGCAAAATGAGGGCCAGAAGCAGAGATCTTGTAGACAGCAAACCAAAATCTTGATTCATAAAACATTGAGTTTTCATACCTTCGTAGTTCCAATTGCGTTGTATATCGCGTCCAGTGAATATCCCGTTTCACCTGTGTGTTTGAATTTCGACCTACACATACGCGGACATCCATTGTCTCCGTGGTCTACGTTTTCTCGAAACTTGCTTTTGAGTGGTTGAATACACTCAAAAGCTAAAATCTGCACAAAGTTGGAAATAAGAACAAGAATGAAATAATAACAACAGAGAAGAAAAAAGAGAAAAAATGGTACCTCAATTGCAATAGTGAAGCCAGGAATAGTCCATGAAGATTTCGGTTTACTCTTGAACATTTTTATCCATTGACGAATATTGTCTATACAATGAATGAACGTGAAGGTTCCCCACGGAAAACTCTTACACAATTCCAAATCATTGACAATATTTACCAAGAAAGAGTCTATATTTGCACTCCTTTTCTTCTTTGGATTGATCACGGATCCTAGGAAGTATAAAACTGCCATTTTCAATCTACTATCATCACCTTCTACTTCCTCCATCGAATTTAGTTTTTCAAACACAGCTTCGAGAGATATTTTATCTCCCTCTTTAAAGACCTTGTTAATAAATCTATCACCACCTAATTTTTTCTCTAATTCTGTCTCTAATTCTTCCTCATAATTATCTGGAAGCTTTCTGCAATCTAGTCCGGTAATTAACGCGTGTTCCCTAATCGAGTATCGAATAGGGACACCATTAACAACAAACCATAACTCGTTCTGCTTCTTCTTCATATTAACGGTACGGAGAACTAAACTCCACATTCCCTGGCATTTATGAAACCTCTCCGTAGGCCTATCGAAAATGTGTTTAAACTGAGGGTGTTTCGAAAACCAGCTAATTTCCTCATCAGAAAGTTTACTCCATAAGTATGGAACAGTCTTGTCGGGAGAAGACATGGAACTGATTTTACATGTCTTATTGAAAGAGGTTTGAGGGAAGAAGAGTTTCGGTTTAGCAACTGGAACCGATCTAAAAAATCAAAATTCAAAAACAAAATTCAAACCAACACGAATTGATTGGGGAAAGAAAAATCAAAATCAAAATCAAAATCAAAATTCAAACCAACAACGAATTGATTGGGGAAAGAAGAGGAATTCAAGTGTACATGTCCGCTGGGGCGCTCGAAGTTTGGGTTTCCATCTCAAACCGGGGTCGCGCTGGGAAGCCTACTCTTTGAACTCTCTATCGCCGACTCTTTGAATCCTCTATCTCCAGCCGAGATTTTGAGACTTGAGATGTTCGATTGCTTTTTCGAAATCACAGAACACGACGATGTCGTTTTCTTTAAAAAAAAAACCATGGGTAGCCCAGTACCCAATGGGTAGATCCGAATCAAACCCAATAATAAAAATATCCAAACTGTTTTTAAACCCATTTGCATTTTTTAGGAGAAATTGATCCGTTTTATTTTCACTTGACGCCAAAAACACTGATTCGATTGCCCGATTCGAACTCAAAACAGAAATAGAAAAAAAAAAAAAACCTAAAAAGTCTAACATAAGAAAAAGAAAGAAACAAGACAAAAAAAAATATTTCAAAATCTTAATATCTGAGTATCAATTAATAGAAAACTAGAACATAAAAGAAACCTTCAAAGATCGAATATCAAAACGGGAAAACGTGAAAAAAACCCCTCAAAATTTCCATATATCAAAAAAAAAAGAACACAAAAAGGTCCTAAAAAGTTTGAGATTGAATACAAGATAAAAGGTCCTATAGATATATTTCCATATATCAATTAGGTTTATGTGGTTGAATACAAGATAATAGATATAAATATGTATACATAAAATTTATAATTATTAATTTATAATTTTTCTATAAAAAAAAACACAAAAAACAACTTTTGCACAACTTGGAGATTTTGATCTGCGTTTGATTTTATTGTTCTGATTTTGCTTTTGAGTGACCACTGTTACAGGATCAGTTTCTAGTTCGACGAATGAAAAATCCAAAGGTCAACCAGCCAGCCAGAATTCATTCATTTCCCTAGTAGAGTCCTTCACAAGCTTTAGCCAAATTTTGCACTTCATCGATGTGGTTAGTGTTTATAGAGCTTTATTCATCATTCATATCTGGCTAAGGACCCATGTGCTTGAAAGTTATGGTAGTGGCTATCTGTTGAAACACGCCCAAACCGACGGAAAATTGAAGTTCAAGCTAAAAACCCTAAACCCTATTCAAACCGTCGGTTCAATTTTTCCGTCGGTTCTTAACACCCTTCATATTTTCAATAGGATCATTGTTTATGAATTAATAATTTTTATATTTTATTTAAGTAATGATTTTTATGTTTTTCTATCTTTGTGAACGCGTTCTAGTGAAGCTGATATTCGAAGAAGAGATCGAAGAAGAAGGAGAGAAGAGATCGATTGATTTTTTTTTATATACCCATTGGGTACCCAATACTAATTGGGCAAAACCTAAATAAAATGGTTAGTAATTAGCAAAATTCTTTTTCTCTGTATAGACTAAACTAGTCCTGGTTTCCGGCAAAACCCAGACAAACCGAACCGATCAAACCGAAACATTCGGTTTTCGGTGATTGGATTCCAATTTTGTGTGAACCGATCGGTGATATCGAGTTTGGAAATCGGATTTTGGTTCGGATCAATTCGGGAATCGGAACTGATCGGTTAACTCTAAACCGAAAATTAGAAGCTATATATAACAGTTTTTAATGAGATATTAACCCTAATTTTGTTTCTTATTCTTCGACTCTGCCTCTTCCAAAAGAAAAAGTCAAATAAACACCAAAATTGATCTCTGATTAGCTTTAATCACAGATCCAATCATCATCTTGTCTCTTCTTCTTCATCATCAATTCATCACGTATTGTTTGGTTTAACGTAAGAATGAACCACTATGTGTTTAAACAACCGGATGATAGGACGTCTAAAGCTTTTAAAGACGTAAAGGGACTTTGAACTCGCTTTTTGTGTCCCAAACAATTCATCACGTCCTATCATCCGATGGCTTAACGTAGGAATGAATTTGGTTTAATTGTTTTGGTTATGTTTCCGCGCTTTGTTTACCTTGGTTAGCAATTAATAATTATTTAAAAAAAAATGCGGTTGTTACAAAATATACCCACAACTTCCGAATCAACAAAAAAAAACTAAAAAAAACTAAAAAAATTGCATAAATTATGTGAACATAGCCTAATAAAATAGACATATAGCCTATGGGTAAGGTGGAGTTTATCCACATAGCCTAATAAAATAGGATAAAGACATATAGGTTATAATTAGAGAAACGAAAGCAAGTGTTATAAAAAAAATAGAGAAGTTCTCATATGGAAGAAACACAGTACGTAGGCTAATATTGGGTTTGAGTTGGATAATCTATAGTTTATACAAACTATATTATTATTTACCTCGGTAACGTGGATTTGTACCCTCATTAACCACTATACATATAACCTATCATATAATCCTTCGTTTTAGATATATTCACGATCGAACTAGATAAATAATAATATATCTAGTTCGATCATATCTTATTTCGTGGGATAACATTATATAGAACGCGTTCACGTACATAGTAGAACGCGTTCATTTGATGGTTACAACTTGCGTTTGTTTATTCTACATGGTTATATAAAATTCTAGTAGTTAGATATACTTTATACGTGTAAACACAAAGTATCTTGATATTATTACATAGTAGATAGCGTTCACGTACATAGTAGAACGCGTTCATTTGAGCGCGTAATGTAGAACGCGTTCACGTACATAATAGAACGCGTTCGCGTACATAGTAGAACGCGTTCATTTGATGGTTGCAACTTGCGTTTGTTTATTCTACATGGTTGTATAAAATTCTACGTGAACATCTACCGGCTCAGAGGGATACAATTCTACCGCATCCCACCTTCCCTCCCGATAATTTCAAGCACTTTTTGACTCTCTTTTCAAAGTCCTTTTCATCTTTAACTCGCGGGTCTTGTTCGTTATCACTCTCGCCCACGGAATTTACCGCCCGATTTGGCTGCATTCCCAAACAACCCGACTCGTAGACAGCGTCTCGTGGTACGACGGGACTCTCACCGTCTCTGGCACCCCTTTCTAGGGAACTTAGGCCTGGTCCATGGCTGAGGATGCTTCTCGAGACTACAATTCGAACGCCAAAGACGTCCCTTCCCAGTTCGCTCGCCTTTACTAAGGGAATCCTTGTTAGTTTCTTCTCCTCCGCTTATTGATATGCTTAAACTCAGCGCGTGATCCCGCACGGGTATGTTGGAAAGAAAACATGCATGTACGGGTATGTAAGATTCAGAATTTTGGTTGACGGATTCGGAAAGCACGGGATGAGTTAAGAAACCGGCCAACCGAGAATGATGATCGTTCGTTCGCGGGTTGTTCTGTTTTGGACAGGTAACAACAATGATCCTTCCGCAGGTTCACCTACGGAAACCTTGTTTCGACTTCTCCTTCCTCTAAATGATAAGGTTTAGTGGATTTCTCGCGACGTCGCACACGGCGAACCACCCACGTCGCCGTGATCCGAACACTTCACCGGATCATTCAATTGGTAGGAGCGACGGGAGGTGTGTACAAAGGGCACAGACGTAGTCAACGCGAGCTTATGACTTGCGCTTACTAGGAATTCCTCATTGAAGACCAACAATTGCAATGATCAAAGCGTGATAAAATTTCAAAGATTACCCCCTAGGCAGATCCACGCTCCATCAAAGCGCGACTATCCACCTAGGGGGAATCAGTCACCGGGATTTTTTCGGGCGACCGTGCGGCAAACAAATACGGCAGCCGATCACCATCATTTGGGTCTAACCATCTATCCCCATTCCCTCAATCCCATCCCTCGATCCCATCCCACAGTCTCGTTCCTCAGTCTCATCGGGCCTATTTTCGGATGGCACCATACATTAATGTGTCTAGGAGTCACTACCCCCATAAAAAAAACAAAATACTTGGAATTTTGATCAGATTTTTTTGCATGCTTCATAAGGATAAGAAATCCTATTTTATGGTAAAGTTTCAGAATTTTTGAAGCACTTTTACTATCTTCTCTTTATTTTACAAAATCTATATTTTCATAGCTAAAACTCAGTTCATCACTTAACATCCTAAACTCTTTAATGATATATTTTAAAGGTTTTGGTCATAAAAAATCTCATGCTGATCGGGAAATTTCAAAATTTGGGACGACTAAAATTTGAAAGTTAAGAGTTAGTTTTTTTATAAGCTGTCAAAATTATCACATTTTCTTCAAGAACAAAGGTCCAAAGTTTTCTGATTTTTTTCACTTTTTACAAATATCCAGAATAGGCAAGAGAAAATATGCATAAAAAACCTAGAAAACGGTTTAACATTGAATGGAAGTAGGAAATTTGTGGGCTTTATACCATTTGAACACTTGTAGGACCATAAACTTGTTATTTCAATGCCTTTTTATCGGATTTTCAGTACTTTACTAATAGAAAATTTACCCTACGATAACTGATTTACGCCGGTTTAACCGCACAAATAACCTAGTTATGTTTGGTAAGAAATTCTGAAAACCCTAGCCTCTTGGAAGACGCTTCAAACAAACGCTGCCGAAGTAAACTTCGAGAGTAGACTGCCACCGTCGCCGTCGTTGTTAGTACCATTCAATAGTTTCCGATTCGAAGGTAAACATCTTTATCTCCGAAATCTCCTCGATTCAGTGTTTTCAGATTTGTTATCACTGTTACCGCTATCTCTTCCTCTAAGAAATAATGGCTTCCCTCGTATGTTATTTGGATTCGAGATATGCTCTTTTTTGGAAAAACTTTTTCTTTATTACTCTATATTGCGGATGTACACCTATGACGTACACCAACGCTGTACACTAGTGATGCAGCAACTACCGACAGCTCGTCACACGTGACGGAATTTTTTTTTTTGGCGTAACTTGTTTAAAATATTACAAAACGTGACAAGTTTTTTAAAGTCAAAACCAAATTAATCAGCCAAAATTTATTGATTTGTGGGTTGTAAACTAATTATTTATTTATTTGTCAACTAAAGATTAAACAAAAAATATTCAAGTTCAAGGGAAATAGATGGGCTTTTTATACATTACGCATATAATAAAATAAAATCAGCTTCTAAGATGATAAAAAACAAAAAAAAATCAGCTTCCATTGTTCCATCACAATCGCATGTGTGCACCGACCATCGTTCTTTCTCTCTGGTCGTCTCTCTCTCGTTTTGACTTGTGTTGTCTCTCTGTCTCTTTGGTCGCGATCATCATCGTCTTTCACTAATTAAACTCTCTTTGGACTTTAATTGCTCAGGTTTAGCGTTAATTGATTCCCCCCCCCCCTTCTCCGTTTTCTGCTTCTTGAAGTCTAGGGTTTTGCCACTGTTTGGTTTAGTTCGGTTCTGTTCGGTCCGATCGCGTTTGTATCCTCTAGGCTTTTGTCTTAAAGGTTTTTGGTCTGTTTGTTTATCCCTTTCTTTCAATGTTGGTTTGTATGGGACTTTGGACTCACTTTTCGTGTCCAAGACTTGTAATTTATCTGCATTTTCTTTCAATGCTAGGGTTTTTAGAGTATTTGGGGTCTTTAGAGTATTTGGGGTCTTTAGAGAAATGCTTTGGATGGATGGTTGTGTATGGCTCAGAAACATTTAAACAAGCTTTCGTTTTTATGATTGTTGATTTGGTCAGATGGAGCCAATTCAATCTTTTGACATGGAAGGTTGTGTTGATGAATCCTCTAAGGAATTGAATTGTGCATATCTACATGGAATTAATGGAGAGCCTGAGCTACTTCCGCGAGTTGGAGATCAGTACCAGGCAGATATACCGGTGCTAATACCAGAAAATGATCGTTTGAAGCTCATTAGATGCTCTGAATCGGAGCCTCACATGCAGAATTCGGTTACATTTGGTTTGCTTATACCACTAATGTTGACACGAAGTGAGAAATTTAGTGGAAATGAATTGGGTCTATTTGTTTCTACCCTTAAGGTGCATGGTTTCGAAATCCTTTCTTTCAATATTGGTTTTTTAGGACTCTTAGGATTTGAGCTTGTAATGATATGCATTCTGATTAGAATATGTTACGTCTTTTTTATTTGTAGAAGATGGCTCAAAGGGCGCCTAGGCGACGCCTACGCTCAAGGTCATGTAAGACTTGGTGTCCATTGCCTAGTATACCTGAGGAGGGGCCCATTCACGCATGCTTTTTAAGAAAATGAGTCTCTCCTCTGCTAGGTTTTCATTTCTTTTGTGATCAGATTTTCTCCCTCCTCGACATGCTCAAATCGAAGGCTACTCGGCTTCGGAATTATCTCGCCAGAACTTTCACTCAATCGCTCTCTGGTCATGAGATAACACTCTTAGAGAGTTATACATGTATCACTTTCCACCGGCCCAACCCCAAAACAATTCACATATTCGGTAATTGCATCCTCGATTATGACCCCAAAGAAATGGGAGGTTTAGGCAACGAGAAAGAAACAGAGAATGAAGCAAATGGTCTATGAGAATGAAGCAAATGGTTTGTGGAATGAAGCAAATTGCATGTACTTGTAGTTGATCAGTTTGAAAAAACGTCTTAAGTAGATAACATGTGTTTGTGATATTTTTTGGTGAACACATGTGTAGTTTTAGTCTTTTAGGTATGTTTATAACATGTTCTCGGGTATGTTGATGGATTTATTTTGCTATGTTGTTAGGGAAACATTTAGGATTATTGTGTTGTTATGTATCATGAATCGGAAATCCTTGTTGGTTATGTTTCTTGATATTCGGATTAGTAACATAAATGTTTCTAAATTATTTGGATTCATGAAACCTCGTGATAGTGAGATGATATGAGTAAAAACTGATATTATTACACGTGATTTTTTTATGACGAGTAATAAAGGACAAAGAGATCTAAACTCAAATTATGGTTGATTATTAATCATAAATCAAAAAATATCTTTCCAAAAGGTTTTCTTTTTGTTTATCTTCATTGTTCTTGTAGTTTGGTTGCAAGGAGACTTTAACGGGGAATGAAGCTAATAAGTTCACTTGGGTTATTAAGAACTTCTCTTTAAAATGACAATTTGTTGACCGAGTTATCAAAGTGTTTCTTGATAGTTGTCCTGTGACATCATATAATTGTTATTCCGACCACTTGCTACATCGTTTCCAGACACAATGCCATGCTTGGACTTCAAAGGGAGAGAACAATTGCTAGGATGCTCTCCCACAGGAAACAAACGACTTTCTTGACCGTCTCAAAATCTTTGCCTTCTTAGATGGAAAACTCTGTTCTCTTTCAGTTTCTCTAAGATCGTTGTTTACTTCACCTTTACCGAAGCCATTTTTTCAGCAAAACTTTGAGTTCTTTCCCTGTCTTCAGAGTGCAAAGACCCATTCCCCCTTGAGGCCGTTGGCACAGACTGTGTATGAACTTGGCTTATTAAGCCAAACCCTGCGTCTCGTTCTTGGGTGGTCAATACCTTTGGATGGAAGTTGTCTGTGGAAACCACTTGATTCTACACATGAGAAAAACAAAACGGACTATCCGTTAAATTTAAAGATCCTATATCGAAGAAACTATTTCAAATAAGGAACAAATAGGCCCACCTGTTTAACACATTCATAAACCCAGTCAGATGTCACAGAAACTATTCCCCACTGGGAAGCTCTCTCATACTTAGGTCCGTTGGCAAAGTTGCATAGCAAGTGAGTCACTTTCTTAGTCAGTTTATCCATAAATTTTGCTCCAAGAACAAAACACAAATTTTTCAGGAGTAATCTATCCTTCTCTTCATACTGGGAACTACAGAAGCGAAGGCTTTGGAATCCAGGCAAAGGAGTCTGGCAGGGAAGAGGTGAGTAGAGCATATGACTCCTAACATCAAGTAAACAACCATCCTACATCACCGAGATAACAACACAGAAAATAAGCCAGATAAACAAAGAATAAGTAAGGATTAAAAGCACATAATGGAAATGCAAATCAAGGTTTTTGAAAGGCTGATGTAAATATAGAGGTTTAAATGAATGATGGTACTCCAGAATAAATGATATAACTAGTAGCTAACAGATGAACACTGAGAAGAATAATACCTCTAAACAAGATCGAACCCAGTGACTCGAGACATAAATAGTTTGGCTAGTCCCAGCACTCCGGAATACACCATGGCATTCAATAGTAAAATGTGCATTATTTATAAAAGGATAATTTACCACCTCTCCTCCTCCTTGATTCACCCATTCCACGATTTCAGGTCGCTGCAAAATAAGGTACCACATCAATCAATTAACCTCAGGAAACGAGTGCAAGACTCTTCAGATAGCATGAAAACGAGTGGAAAACCTGATCTTCAAATAGCCACATACCCTATATTCAGGAAATGAATACGAGAAACAAATAATATTTCACAAATAATAGTAAAAAATTTCTTCGTATACCATTAAAACTATTTTTTTTTTCATAGCATTTCTTTTCAATATGAACACTTATTTAAAGAAAGAAAAGACGATTGAAGAGTTCGTCGATTCGTTTCTCCAGTTTCTTTTTGCAGTGGATTGGAATTGGATTAAGAAGATAAGTGATTTGTAAGTGGATATAACAATACATAACAACAACATAATAATCTTAATCCATCACATATTTCTCAGGGAAACACTTGAAAACATCACATGTTTCCCTAAGAACATAGCAAAACGAATCCATCAACATACCCGAGAACATGCTACCTAAAAATCTAAAACTACACGTGTTCACCAAAAAACATCACAAACACCTACCTAAGATGTTTTGTCAAACCTATTCAAGATATGTATTGGCCAGCCAAAACACATGCCAAAACATCTTATACTTGAGACGCTAGATAGCGTGCAAGTAAGGTATAGCTATCTTCATCGCTCATCTTGGCACTCGAGGTTTTGATACTCTTAGGGATTAGAAGCAACATTGGAGTATGAGCATCGTCCTGAGCATGATGGTCGTGAGCGTGAGCGTGAGGAGCGTGAGGCGCGTGAGGAGCGTGAGCGTGAGCGTGGGGAGCGTGAGCGTGGGGAGCGTGAGCGTGAGGAGCGTGAGCGTGAGGAGCGTGAGCGTGAGCCTCATCCTGAGCATTGGCCTCAGCCTCATCCTGGGCCTTAGCACGAGCCAAAGCCTCTTCCCGAGCACGAGACAGAGCACGACCCTCCGCACTAAGGTAAATGAACAACGGATTAAAATTTTCCAATGTATCGAAAGGATCAACAGTACATTCCAACTAGTTATAGACATGCATAGTATACTAATTAGCTCAAAACATTGTAAACCCAAGAAATATTAGATAGACTTAATTGCAAAGCTTGTGTTTAAAACATTATCTAATTGTAAAGATCTTACAGCATATAACCATAGGTGTTCGGTGATACCACAGCGCCCTCAAGCCATGGTGTTGGTTCAGGGGAGGAGCTGGTTGTTGTTGCCGTGTCCGGAGAAGAGTCAGCGGTCGTGTTCGGAGAAGAGACAGTGGTTGAGGAGTCCGAAGAAGAAGAGAAAGCTTTGTCTGAGTCCACCCGAACCTCACGCAATTCCGGGATTTTGACCTTGTGGGATCGGATTGTACAATAAATCAGTAACATGAACGCGCAGACACCAGCAACAAGAAGAAAAATTCAGAAGATTCGGAGAGCTTCCATCGCTGAGAGAGAGAAATGGGGATTTTTTTTTTTTGACTCCGACAAAAACCCAAAGGAAAACAAAGAAGGAAACCTTGAATGGAGGAAAAGAAATTTTCAGAGAGGAAGATAAAGAGATTTGGGGGAAGTGAGAAATTTTCAGAGAGGAAGATAAAGAGATTTGGGGGAAGTGAGAAGGGGAAGTGACGGAGAGAGAGAGAGAGTTCTGAAACCTTGAGCCACACGCCCTTCTCTTGCTTTGTCATATCAATTTGCCATCAATTTGAATTTGTTTTTTAAGTAAATAATTTAAAGTTTTGTGGTTTTATTAGGATTTTTAGCAAATAAAATAGCCATGGGCATTCGAGTACCCGATCGGATTCGGATCGAGTCTTTCGGGTTTTCGGGTCTTCGGGTCTAGGGCTAGAGATACTTTTCGGGTTTTCTAACTTTTTGGTTTGGTTTGCGTTCGGTTCGGGTCTATGCGAGTTCGGTTCGGGTCCGGATACCCAAAATATTTGGAAAAATAAAAAATAAATAAAATAAATAAAATTTGGTTAAATTTGAATAAAAAATTTACAAAGTTGAAAATTTTGATAGAGACTAGATATTATAAAATATCTAGTCTCTATCAAAATAATTATAGAGATAATTAACCGCTATGTGTTTGTGTTTAGTAACCGTTAAATTTTAAAATACTAATTAACGTGGTTTCTAAAACCAATGGTTAGAACTTCATTATGGTTAAACCAAGAACATTAGTCTTTTTGTGTACTAGTTTTTGTATAAAAATCATTACTTAAATTAATATAAAAATCATTAATTCAAAAACAAAAGAATCACATTTACGTGAACGTGTTCTAGATATAAGAACGCGTTCACAAAGATAGAAAAACATAAAAATCATTACTTAAATAAAATATAAAAATTATTAATTCATAAACAATGATCCTATTGAAAATATGAAGGGTGTTAAGAACCGACGGAAAAATTGAACCGACGGTTTGAATAGGGTTTAGGGTTTAGGGTTTAGCTTCAATTTTCCGTCGGTTTGGGCGTGTTTCAACAGTTATATTTTGAAAATATGAAGGGTGTTAAGAACGCATTGTTTAAGGGAATATTATAGCGCGGGTTCTTAATTTTATATGGTATATCTATCTTAATTTGGTATTATTGTAATCAATGCATATTAAGAACAACCAAGATAATGTTCAGAGGTCTTTGAGTGGAAAACGAGCAGCCATAGGCTGAATATTAAGAGCAAGAGTGCCTGAGAAATTTATAAGAACAACACTCTTTAGAAGTTTTGGTGTTTCCATTGCACTCTCTTTTTTTGTTCTTCTTCACTTTCTTCTTATATTATTTTGATAGAGACTAGAGTTTAACATTTTATATGCCCCATAGATGGACTGAGCAAGTATTATGAATTTTCTAAAATGTTCACAGACTAAATAAAATCAACTAATTAAAAAACTTGTCATTCCAAATCATAACCTTAATAATCCACATTGTTGTGTACCAATATATCCATAAAATATTCAGAAACCAAATTTCTAAAAGTTTCTTTTTATATACAAACAACTTTAAAGCTTTTGTAACATGCTTCAAAAGCTTTAGGTCCCTTTAACGCTTTTTCTGTGTACAGTAACAATATATATATTTTTTTTGAACAAAAGAAATCTTACGGTTTATGAACATGTTCTAACCTCAAAACCCCCAATCTTCTTGCGCCGCCGTACTCTCCCTATCCTCTCGATTGCCGATTGATCTTCTTGCGCCGCCGTACTCTTCGTATTCTCTCGACTGCCGATTGATCAAAAATCGTCTGAATCGATTGAGCTGTCAAATTCTTTCTTTTAGCCGTTTCTCTCGACTGCCGATTAATCTGATTCGGTTCAAATTCGGGAGCAACGGTGACGAATCGAGTCTCTATTTCTCTCTCCTATCGATTTCTCCGTCGTCAACACCGTCCTCACCAACAACGCCGGAGCTCTGTAAATCTCTGCGCTAGGGTTTTTTTAGTGAATATTTACAATTTTGCCATTAATGAATTGGGTCATGGAACTGGGTCGCGTACTGGGTCCGCGTTTTGCAGTCGGATCCTGTTTAAAAAATGTCCAAAATTGATCTTAAAATTACTTAAATTGCCACTGCAAAATTCCAAAATTACTCATTTTAATTGAATTTCTATAGTTTAAAACCAATGGCAATTTCAGTAATATTATATAGGATTTTGGACATTTAATCTAAATGACTTCTCTTTTAATATTATAGAGATACAAAATATGGGGTGTTTGGTTATTTATGAATTTGACTTAAAATTTTATATATGTTTTTTTAAAATTATTAGTTTTTGTGAGATAATATTTTATTGAATTTTATTCAAAAATTAGTTTGGTAATTATTATTTACAAAATAGGGGGTTTTTACAAAATCCACTGTGAATTCTACGATTCCAATCTACAACAAACTGCATAAATATTTCTTTATTCTACAAAAAGAATAAACAAGAGTAACTGCATAAATATTTCTTTATTCTACAAAAAGAATAAACAAGAGTTCCATTTGTTAATGTTAAACTAAGATGAACATGTTTGCAACAAGAGGTTACGACAACAACAAGTGAGGTTACGGCAATAACAAAAGCTTCATCCACGTAACCCAAACACCTTTCTCTTGATTTGTAACCCACGTAACCTGTGTAACCCACATAACCCTTGTAACCCAAATAGAAGTCACACTCAAATTCAAATATGTGGTCGTTGGGAGATGTATTTGTTGGGGACTCTTCCATCTCTCCTCCCTTTGTTGTCTTTTAAATATGTGTATCCAATGTTTGATTCAAAGTAAGGAAATATAATTCTCCTTCTCTCTCTCTAAATTCTCATCTCTTCTCTTTCACTTTCTTGGTTTCTCAATAATAATGTATTGTTTTGCCATCTCAGGTCTTGACATCTAAGTTAAATTTTAAAACTAACTTCCCAAATAATATAAGGGATTGATATATATATGAAAATGAATCTTAAAAGAATAGAAAAAAGAATAATAATTAATCAATCGATTTTTCTATTAATAAAATATTTTTTTTGTCAACTTTATTAATAAACTATATATTAATCTAAAAATACATAAAAACAATTGTTTAAAATTATTTATTTTCTCAAGTTAAAGCCATCCAAAGAAAGCTTTAGAAAAACATGACCAAAAAAAAATAAAAATTTGCAAAAATGAATAAAGACACTAAAACATGCTTTGTAAAAAAGAGACTTTAAAATCTTTTATTTTTTTCTAAAGCTTATTGTACGTCTTTTCAAGGTCACAAACGAATTTTTTAGAAACATCACGTATTGTTTCGTGAGTTAAGTACTTATTCAAAGGCAACTTATCTAATGAGTGCAGATGGAGCAGCACGATTGAAGTGATAGCAGTAAGACCTGTGCATATGTAGTGTGTATAAGAAAATAGCATATGTAGTGTGTAAGACTAGTGTGTGTGTATAAGAAAATATAACGCTGAGTTATCACGTTAGTTACCTGGGTTATCTATCTGCCAGATAGACTTAGCAATTTCAATTTTGAAAGGCTTAAGTGGGGCCTTCTTCATCTCGTTATTGTACGCCCATTTCCTAAAATAGCGGGGCAAAGTCTCGGCAAGTGTTCCTATAAGCTGCTTCAATTTCTCCTCCTTGTACAGTTTTTTATTACAATCAAGGACTATGATTTTGTGAGACTTTAAATCGATGCAGAGCCCAACCCAATGTTGATCCTCAAGTAAGTAAGGGCAGTATAAGGTCATGATCTTCAAGTACCATGTTTTCTTCGACTCAAGGCCAGATTCTATGCTGGAAAGCTTTGCAATTTCACTAACAAAGTTGTACTCCAAAAATTCATAGGTTTTATTTCTCTTTTTTAGCAAGATCTCACCACGGAGGTAGATGATAATAATGTCGACAGCCTGTAATGATGAATAGGATTAGTGGTTTAACGTAGGAATGAAGTTGGTAGTGTATACTATAATAATACGTGAGTGGAACCTACATGGTCAGACAAGATTTTTGAAGCAGTGATGACTTCTTCGAATGCTTCGGCTAGAGGTAGAGAACTACAAAATGGGCCACAAAAAAAGTTTATATATGTGTGTCCATTTTGCAGGTATAGATAGCATTGAGTTATGTAGTAGGAATACAATTCTTACCTCAATCTTTTCAAATTGGATTTCATGCACGTAATTTCTTCAGGTTTAGGTTTGTGGAAGATAGGAGATAAATTCAACAGGTCGTGGTGATCTATTTTCACACGCTTCATAAGACGGACATCACTGGGGTGGTGGTGATCTATTTTCTGATGCTTCATAAGACGGACATCATTGGGATTATTTCTGCGTGAACTCTTCTCAACCTGTGGGTACATTACAATATGTCATGAGTTTCACTAAGATACAAGTTAAGGTACATGCATTTACCTGTGAATCTTTTGAATCTTTAGCAACTTTGTCATTGGGATCACAAATACTTATCAGCAGCAAATTAGCAGCAGCCTCTTTTCTTTGTATCTCATCATTTGGATAATTTTCTTCTTCTGCTTCTTGTGATAGAGGTGTATAATGATGATCATTTTCTTCTTCTTCTTGTGATAGAGGTGTAGAATGACGTTGCTCTGTACGTGATTGCTTCTCTTGTGACATAGAAACCGTTATCACTTCCTCAACTATCTTAGTTTGTGTACCATAGTCTTCCTCATAATTATTGGAAATTTTTTCCTCGAGACTTGCGGCCTTAGCCTTCACTTCTTTCAATTCCTCGTTGAGGTCTAATAACCGAGCACTAGCTTCATTAGCTTTAACCAAATCAATGGATTGAGAAATCCAATCACCCACTGTCAATCGATAGCCTTTACCAGCCAATTCTATCACTGAATCCAAACAATCACTGTATTTTTTACCAACCACTGGTATGTCCACACCGCTACGAAGGACACATGCTACCTCCACAAACCCTGAACTTTCAATCTCAACAATTTTGCTAAACGCAGGTGACTCAGTCTTTGAGTACCTTTCGCAGAGAAAAATGTCATGATTAGAGTTACATATTGTAGCAAAAAAACTTTCAACCTTAGGCACACAAGCCAAAAACCACAAGTGAAGGGCCATTGGAAATCCCTTAAGAATGTATTTGCTGTTCCTCTTGTTCAAAGTGTCATCTTTAACACATGTTAGCGTATCTAGCAACACCTTGAAGGCGATTTTTCCCCAACCAAAAGTTTTGATATTCCGTTTTGCAATCATGACATTTTCAATGCGAAACTTTGCTCTTGTTGAACCTTCTTTCATAAGGAAAACACTCTCAATTATTAGCAACATGGATAATCTGATCTTACCTTCCTCATCATGCTCAGGCAAACTCTTTATCTGATCTACTAAGTTCTGCAAAGTATGATGTTTACTTTGAATCATTGGCCACACAAAATCAGATTCTTCTCCTTCTCCTTCCATGCACCGCAATCCAGTTGGCAATCCAGTTGCCAAACAAAATTCTCGCAAAGAGAATCTCATGGGTTGACCAGCCATATGAAACCATAGCTCATCACATCTTTCTGTCTTAATTTGCCGCGAAAGCAAAAAGTGAACTATTTGAGCAGAAAAGCCTAACCCCACTCCGTCTTTAGCACCACCGTTTATCCTTAAAGCTGCTGTGATTATTGGGGCCAAGAAAGTACTCCTCAGCCGTTCGAATAGAGATTCAGAGAGTATATTTTTAAGGTCGTGAACATACTGAAACTTTGCATAGGTAGTGACTCCATCTGTTCTTTCGTTGGGCTCTTTTCCAATGGAAAACCTTGTTGAAGGCAAGGAAATCCGTCCAGAACCCATCTCCATTTTAGCTGCATATGAGTTGTGAAAAACTTAGCTACTATCCAAGGTCTGTTAGATATGAACCTAGATCTTGAGAATGCATTAACAAGAAAAGAGTACTAATCAGCAATTCTCTTCAATTAATTTCACATCACAAAAAAACAATTCAAAAACATGACCGAGATAAAAACAAGTTCAAAAACATGATCGGTTAATTTATCAATTGAAGATTTGACAATTGGTAACGACAATTTATCAACTCTCGAAGAGAATACATGGATCTTGAGAATGTATTAAGAAGAAAAGAGTACTAATCAGCAATTCTCTTCAATTAATTTCACATCACAAAAAAACAAGTTCAAAAACATGACCGGTTAATTTATCAATTGAAGATCTCCAATTCCCAAAACTATTTTGCAAAAATTGATTCGTTGAGCTACGGCTATTCCACAAAGACAGTGCCGCTGGTTGTATTCACTACACGGCTAAAATCTGCAGAGTTTCAAGCAGTTTTTAAAGATAACACAGGAGTTTCTTTAATCTCGTTCTAATCAGTCTTAGACTCTTAGCTACACATAATAAACATCAAAGACTACCTTTCTCTGAGTCATGTTACATATGCGAAGATCAGCTATGGAACTGTGTGGAGTTCATAAACCCATAGAAACTGATCCAAACTGATCCAAATCCTAATACTTACGCAACAAATCACAAGGAACAAGAAGAGAGATTTATGAAACAACAGTGAAGCCAACGAGACTTAACATTCACACAACACTCAAACACTTCACCTTCACTTTACTATCAAATTCACACGCAAAAGCAAACTCGATTCACAACAACCCAGAAAACTTATTGACAGAAACCAAAACTTATTGACAGAAACCCAGAAAACTTAGAGTCAATCACGAATTCAAGCATTCCACAAGTAAGATGACACTACACGCAAAAGCAAACTCGATTCACAACAACCCAGAAAGGGACTCTAATTAAAATCGAAACGAAATCTAGAAGGAGCATAGATTTGTAAGAAGAATCGAAACGAAAACTTATTGACACCACACGCAAAAGCAAACTCGATTCACAACAACCCAGAAAACTTATTGACACAAAACTTATTTATAAGTTACAACAATCCGACAGTTCACGAAGCTAAGCTTATTGACAAAAACAACATTGATATAACTTACGCCAAGGGACTTGACAGCAAAGATCCTGCGAGAACAGCGCTTGAGGTGAGGGGAGAACGATGAGCAAACCCAGACTAAAGAGAAGCCGAAAGGACTGAAGCTTGAAGCTCGAAACCCTTGGTTGTCACTCGCCACTCGATAGTGAAGCTGATATTCGAAGAAGAGATCGAAGAAGAAGGAGAGAAGAGATCGATTGATTTTTTTTTATATACCCATTGGGTACCCAATACTAATTGGGCAAAACCCAAATAAAATGGTTAGTAATTAGCAAAATTCTTTTTCTCTGTATAGACTAAACTAGTCCTGGTTTCCGGCAAAACCCAGACAAACCGAACCGATCAAACCGAAACATTCGGTTTTCGGTGATTGGATTCCAATTTTGTGTGAACCGATCGGTGATATCGAGTTTGGAAATCGGATTTTGGTTCGGATCAATTCGGGAATAGGAACTGATCGGTTAACTCTAAACTGAAAATTAGAAGCTATATATAACAGTTTTTAATGAGATATTAACCCTAATTTTGTTTCTTCTTCTTCGACTCTGCCTCTTCCAAAAGAAAAAGTCAAATAAACACCAAAATTGATCTCTGATTAGCTTTAATCACAGATCCAATCATCATCTTGTCTCTTCTTCTTCATCATCACTTCATCACGTATTGTTTGGTTTAACGTAGGAATGAACCACTATGTGTTTAAACAACCGGATGATAGGACGTCTAAAGCTTTTAAAGACGTAAAGGGACTTTGAACTCGCTTTTCGTGTCCCAAACAATTCATCACGTCCTATCATCCGATGGTTTAACGTAGGAATGAATTTGGTTTAATTGCTTTGGTTATGTTTCCGCGCTTTGTTTACCTTGGTTAGCAATTAATAATTATTTAAAAAAAAATGCGGTTGTTACAAAATATACCCACAACTTCCGAATCAACAAAAAAAAACTAAAAAAAACTAAAAAAATTGCATAAATTATGTGAACATAGCCTAATAAAATAGACATATAGCCTATGGGTAAGGTGGAGTTTATCCACATAGCCTAATAAAATAGGATAAAGACATATAGGTTATAATTAGAGAAACGAAAGCAAGTGTTATAAAAAAAATAGAGAAGTTCTCATATGGAAGAAACACAGTACGTAGGCTAATATTGGGTTTGAGTTGGATAATCTATAGTTTATACAAACTATATTATTATTTACCTCGGTAACGTGGATTTGTACCCTCATTAACCACTATACATATAACCTATCATATAATCCTTCGTTTTAGATATATTCACGGTCAGAAGATCTTTCTACTACTGCTCTTCTAGTTCTACTGATCTTTCTACTACTGTGGAACCCTAAGTTTTTTTTTCTTTTGAAACGAATCAAACAAAATGAATATTCCAATTCCTTTTGGTTTTATTCTAATTCCTTTTGGTTTATTCGTTTTTATAGTTTGTTGTGCAATTAGCTATGCAATTTGCAAAGAGGATTCTGAAGAATTGGGTACAGTGCCAAGTAAACCACCCTCGGGAAAACAAAAACTAATGATTTTGGTTTGAGCAATACCCATAATCAAAGTAAGATCCATGAAATTACGACCCAAAAGCTAAACAAAATAGAAGAAAAGATTCACCTTTTGGAGAAACCCGATCCTTCAATTCAATAACACACACGAGAGACGTCCGATTATAGTCCTCCTGACCTTGACGAAGGAGATTATAATCTAAACAAAACTCTCACAGAAAGAAGAGATTTGAGAACGCAAGAAGAAGAAGAAAGCCGACTTGTTCTGATCAAATTGAAAATTTAGGTTTTGGAAAAGAGGAAAGGTGAAACGTCGTCGTTTTGCAATAAGTTTTATCTTAAAAAAAAACCCATCGGGTACCCGGAACCCGATAGGGTAATTAAAAAAATATATTCAACCCGTCTTAAACCCGCGAGTTTTTACAACATACAAGGCAAGTTTCGGGTTTTAAATGTGTACCCGGGTTTAGGGTACCTTAATGATGTGTACATCAATTGTGTACAAAATAGTCAAGGATTCGGTCAGAGGGTATTTAGTTAAACTCAAATCGGGCCGGTTAATTGAATCGAACCGATTTGTAGAAGCACATTGGTCTATATTGATGAAAATTAGCAATCTTACCGAGTTTCGAATTATATGGCCTTTTTTATTTATTTTTTAACATTACCTATACGACAAGATTGCTAATTTTCATCAATATAGACCAATGTGCTTCTACAAACCTGTTCGATTCAATTAACTGGCCCGATTTAACTATATAATAGTGTCGTTGAGGCATGTAGTCGACTATATCACAGGACTATGTCAAGGATCCTTATTTAGACCTTATTCAGATCCTTATTCAGATCTTAAATTAGGTTTATTCAAACTCACTACTCTGCAAACCATCGAAGTAAATAACACTATCAAACTACTCTGCAAAAAACATAACCAATCCATTTAAATTCAGAATTACTCATCATGAGGTCAGATCTTATTCAGACCTTATTCAGATCCTTATTCAAAACGAGCTAATACTCCTGACAAATTAAGGATAAGGAAGTAGAGAAAGTGCCTTGGCAGTATGAAGTGCCTTATTATGTAAACAGTTTATCAAAAAGTGTGTCTGAATGTAGATGTCTCAGCTGAGAGAGGGCTCATGGGTTCCTCTTGCTCGAGAGTAGGTAGTCGCCGACTGTCAAATGCAAATGCTCTCCTAGAACCAGAGTCACAGCAGGCAGCTTTTCAACGCAGCTTATAGTTATCTGCCATACAAGATACAGAAAAGGATTAAGTACCAACAAGTATTCGAATGATTAATTAAGCAAGGATCAGCATTTTTAGTGGCAAAACAAACCTTCCCATCTCCTGCTTGGAACTCTGATTTTAAATTCGAATGATCCCTCGATAACAAGTATGTTTGGAGCCCGGTTGCAAATTTCATATCTCCTGAAACCATAGATGACGCACTCGTTAAAGAGAGAATTGGCGGTAGGCATCCATTGTGATGAGATAATTACTCACCTGAGTATAAGGCGAGAACAGCTTCTTCATTGAATTTTAAAGCTGGTATAGCCAAACTTATCTTAAATGACAATTTAGATTCTTTCAATTGAAAACTCTCATCAGATATTATGACCTGCCAAATAACAGACACGATTTTTTTTTATAAGGTGAAAAACTAATGCAGATGGGAGAGAAGAGTGGCTGACTTACTACATCTGCTGGCATTAAAGTAGAATGGAGCAAAGGGGAGCCAATTTTTTCCCTAATGTATTGTTCCTGTCCAACAATCAAGGATGATGAGACAAAATTAAGGCATCTGGTTATGGACATTTATGTAATAATTAGAATCCACTGTTATTCATACTGGCAATGGAAACATTCTTAAAATTCAAGTAGAAGTTAATCAACATGTGAGTAACAAACCAAAGGGCCGTTGGTTACCTGGGAATATAACTGAGTATGACTATGTAATGTGTTTTTGGGACAACTCTCTGTTTGGTACTACTAGGTATAAATGAGTATGACTATGTAATGTGTTTTTGGGACAACTCTCTGTTTGGTACTACTAGGTATAACTGAGTATGACTATGTAATGTGTCTTGGGACAACTCTCTGTTTGATACTACTAGGTATAATTGAGTATGACTATGTAATGTGTTTTTGGGACAACTCTCTGTTTGGTACTACTATGTATAACTGAGTATGACTATGTAATGTGTCTTCCATAAATCTCCAAATTATATCAAAACCTTACTTTCAAATCCGACACATCTCCTTTTCAAACCAAAATCCTAGTACAAATCTAAACCTCAATAAACCCTAATTTTCTAATTTCAAACTATAGAAATCTGTACAAATCCGACATATCTATGGTTGAAACCGAAATCCTTGTTAAATTGAGACCCTTTCTCGCCATCATAAACCCGTTTGAAGCAAAACCCTTTCAAAAATTGAGAAGATCATACCTTCAACTGTTCTCTGACGAAGACGGACACAGAGCGGCGGCGGTGGTGCTGAAATGGAATGTCGCCGTTGCGGAGATGGAGTGTAGACGAAGCGGAACACCGGAATCGGCTTTTCAATCGGATGAATCGCGTTCGAGAAGGAGAAAAGGAAGAGGAGGGAACGAATGAGCTTTCGACGGTTTTTTTGTTTGTTTTGTTTTGATTTTTTGATCTGGGTCGGGTATGTATCTGTTCGGGTGGGTTGGGTCATGTAATATAACTGATTCATTAAGGGTAGCTTCATCTTTAACCACGTTTTGAATTAAAAAAAAAACGAAAAAACTGATTATTTAGTTGGGTTCTTTTAGAAAAAAGTTTCGAAGCGAGGGCTCTTTTAGATTATCATCAAATTGCATTTTCACATTCTTGAAAATATCAAAAGCATTTTTTTCGTCTTTCTCTTTCGTGTTTTTTTTTGTTTCCACTTTCAAGTTCGGTATATTTTCTCTTCTTCTTTTTTGGTTTCAATCCATTGAAATTGGGAAATCGGGGATTAAAATAAGAGTTTGGTGATTCGTTAATTTTGGGATTTGATATTGGTTCAACGGTTGAGATGCAGCCACGCATAAGAGAGAAGTGCAACAGAGTTAGAATTCATAAGGGAAAGATTGGAAAATTGTTGAATTTGGTTTGTTAGAGATTCTTTCTCTCTTCTCTTCTTCTCTGTAATTGCTAGATTCTCTCATCTTGATTGGGATTTTTCTGTATCAAAGGTATCGATCCTGGGACCTGTGGGTTATGAGCCAGAGTTTACTTCGCAATTTGTTATTGGTATGATTCTTGATTCTTTTGGATTATCGGTTTCATTTACTGACTGCGATTTCATTCCCTTTTACGAATCAATTGCTTCAGTTTGGCTTGGTATTTTTCATTTCCTTATTGTTGTGAGATCTGATTCTTTTTCATTTCCTTATTGTTGTGAGATCTGATTCTTTGTTGTTTGTGTTGGGAAAATGTGAAATAGACGAAGTAGTCTTTTGCTCAGAATTACCATCCGAATCTCACCTTGGCTCACTATATGCATTGGAGAACTTTGAGGATCAAATCCATATGTCCTACATATATCTTGCTTAGCCTCCAAAACCACATCTAAGCTATATGCTCAACCATCTCAAGAATAACCTCCTCAAGAGTCAAAGGCTTAGCCTCGAGGTGTATGCTTCCTCTTGTGCAGTTTCTAATGTCTTTTTGTTCTCTCTGCTTGTCCAATCTGACTTCATTGTTGTTGCTTTATGAAATCAAATGCCCAGGTCTTTCATTCCTTTATATCTCATTGCTGAATCAAACGACAAAGTGTTTGACCACAGTCTATTCGATAAAAAGAACATAGAAATTCGTTTTCATGAAATGAAACGACAAAGTGTTTCATGCCTTTATACCGCATTGCTGTGTCAAACGACAAAGTGTTTCATGCCTTTATACCGCATTGCTGTGTCAAACGACAAAGTGTTTCATACCTTTATACCTAGGTCTTTCATTCCTTTATTGGTATTGCTTCGAAATAATATTGGATTTATAATTCTATCGATGTGGTAGGTATCCCTTTGCCTTCTTTTTACGATTATAAATAACCTACTTAACTCAGTGGTTAGAGTATTGCTTTCATACGGCAGGAGTCATTGGTTCAAATCCAAAAGATATCAAGAGAACATCCATAGATTGCAGGGATCAAGTCGCCTCGTAGTCCGTTTGAGTTGATTCATAACGACAAAGTGTTTCATGCCTTTATACCGCATTGCTGCATCACCTTCAGTTTAATTTTTCGCCAAATGACATCGTAGCACAAAATACACAAAAACACTAGTCTGTTATTTGGCAAAACCTTAATACAAATTATTATGTTCTTTTTGATCCATTAATGACATATCAATGGATGAAACACCGGGTCTTTGATTAAGAAATGAGATATAAAGAATTAAAACACCTGGTTGTTTCATACAGCAATGAGATATAAAGGAATAAAACACTTGGTCGTTTGATTTAGTAAAACGAATTGCTATGGTCGTATATTTTTTGCTAGGATGTCATTTGGCAAAACCTGGAACCACAAGGAGTTTCATCGGTAACAAAGAAATTTTAAATAGAACCACGCGGAGTTTGATTTCTAAAAGAATCAAACACCTGGTCGTTCGAGTCCATAATCCAGCAATGACATATCAAGGTTTGAAACACCGGGTCGTTTGATTAAGAAATGAGATATAAAGGATTGAAAAACCTGGTCGTTTGATACAGCAATGATTTAACATTATAAATGCTAAATCAATTCAAGATATAACACCGGGTCGTTTGATTAAGCAATGAGATATAACTGGTCTCATGGAACAACATGGACTTTGATTAAGCAGTTTCTAATGTCTTTTTGTTGTCTCTGCTTGTCCAATCTAACTTCATTGTTGTTGCTTTATGAAATCAAATGCCCAGGTCTTTCATTCCTTTATATCTCATTGCGGAATCAAACGACAAAGTGTTTGATCACAGTCTATTCGATAAAAAGAACATAGAAATTCGTTTTCATGAAATGAAAAAACCAGGTGTTTCATACCTTCAGTCTAATTTTTCGCCAAATGACATCGTAGCACAAAATACACAAAAACACCATCGTAGCACAAAATATACAAGTAGTCTATTCGATAAACAAGGAATGACATATCAAGGTTTGAAACACCGGGTCGTTTGATTAAGAAATGAGATATAAAGGGACCTAAAGCTTTTGAAGCATGTTACAAAAGCTTTAAAGTTGTTTGTATATAAAAAGAAACTTTTAGAAATTTGGTTTCTGAATATTTTATGGATATATTGGTACACAACAATGTGGATTATTAAGGTTATGATTTGGAATGACAAGTTTTTTAATTAGTTGATTTTATTTAGTCTGTGAACATTTTAGAAAATTCATAATACTTGCTCAGTCCATCTATGGGGCATATAAAATGTTAAACTCTAGTCTCTATCAAAATAATATAAGAAGAAAGTGAAGAAGAACAAAAAAAGAGAGTGCAATGGAAACACCAAAACTTCTAAAGAGTGTTGTTCTTATAAATTTCTCAGGCACTCTTGCTCTTAATATTCAGCCTATGGCTGCTCGTTTTCCACTCAAAGACCTCTGAACATTATCTTGGTTGTTCTTAATATGCATTGATTACAATAATACCAAATTAAGATAGATATACCATATAAAATTAAGAACCCGCGCTATAATATTCCCTTAAACAATGCGTTCTTAACACCCTTCATATTTTCAAAATATAACTGTTGAAACACGCCCAAACCGACGGAAAATTGAAGCTAAACCCTAAACCCTAAACCCTATTCAAACCGTCGGTTCAATTTTTCCGTCGGTTCTTAACACCCTTCATATTTTCAATAGGATCATTGTTTATGAATTAATAATTTTTATATTTTATTTAAGTAATGATTTTTATGTTTTTCTATCTTTGTGAACGCGTTCTTATATCTAGAACACGTTCACGTAAATGTGATTCTTTTGTTTTTGAATTAATGATTTTTATATTAATTTAAGTAATGATTTTTATACAAAAACTAGTACACAAAAAGACTAATGTTCTTGGTTTAACCATAATGAAGTTCTAACCATTGGTTTTAGAAACCACGTTAATTAGTATTTTAAAATTTAACGGTTACTAAACACAAACACATAGCGGTTAATTATCTCTATAATTATTTTGATAGAGACTAGATATTTTATAATATCTAGTCTCTATCAAAATTTTCAACTTTGTAAATTTTTTATTCAAATTTAACCAAATTTTATTTATTTTATTTATTTTTTATTTTTCCAAATATTTTGGGTATCCGGACCCGAACCGAACTCGCATAGACCCGAACCGAACGCAAACCAAACCAAAAAGTTAGAAAACCCGAAAAGTATCTCTAGCCCTAGACCCGAAGACCCGAAAACCCGAAAGACTCGATCCGAATCCGATCGGGTACTCGAATGCCCATGGCTATTTTATTTGCTAAAAATCCTAATAAAACCACAAAACTTTAAATTATTTACTTAAAAAACAAATTCAAATTGATGGCAAATTGATATGACAAAGCAAGAGAAGGGCGTGTGGCTCAAGGTTTCAGAACTCTCTCTCTCTCTCCGTCACTTCCCCTTCTCACTTCCCCCAAATCTCTTTATCTTCCTCTCTGAAAATTTCTCACTTCCCCCAAATCTCTTTATCTTCCTCTCTGAAAATTTCTTTTCCTCCATTCAAGGTTTCCTTCTTTGTTTTCCTTTGGGTTTTTGTCGGAGTCAAAAAAAAAAAATCCCCATTTCTCTCTCTCAGCGATGGAAGCTCTCCGAATCTTCTGAATTTTTCTTCTTGTTGCTGGTGTCTGCGCGTTCATGTTACTGATTTATTGTACAATCCGATCCCACAAGGTCAAAATCCCGGAATTGCGTGAGGTTCGGGTGGACTCAGACAAAGCTTTCTCTTCTTCTTCGGACTCCTCAACCACTGTCTCTTCTCCGAACACGACCGCTGACTCTTCTCCGGACACGGCAACAACAACCAGCTCCTCCCCTGAACCAACACCATGGCTTGAGGGCGCTGTGGTATCACCGAACACCTATGGTTATATGCTGTAAGATCTTTACAATTAGATAATGTTTTAAACACAAGCTTTGCAATTAAGTCTATCTAATATTTCTTGGGTTTACAATGTTTTGAGCTAATTAGTATACTATGCATGTCTATAACTAGTTGGAATGTACTGTTGATCCTTTCGATACATTGGAAAATTTTAATCCGTTGTTCATTTACCTTAGTGCGGAGGGTCGTGCTCTGTCTCGTGCTCGGGAAGAGGCTTTGGCTCGTGCTAAGGCCCAGGATGAGGCTGAGGCCAATGCTCAGGATGAGGCTCACGCTCACGCTCCTCACGCTCACGCTCCTCACGCTCACGCTCCCCACGCTCACGCTCCCCACGCTCACGCTCACGCTCCTCACGCGCCTCACGCTCCTCACGCTCACGCTCACGACCATCATGCTCAGGACGATGCTCATACTCCAATGTTGCTTCTAATCCCTAAGAGTATCAAAACCTCGAGTGCCAAGATGAGCGATGAAGATAGCTATACCTTACTTGCACGCTATCTAGCGTCTCAAGTATAAGATGTTTTGGCATGTGTTTTGGCTGGCCAATACATATCTTGAATAGGTTTGACAAAACATCTTAGGTAGGTGTTTGTGATGTTTTTTGGTGAACACGTGTAGTTTTAGATTTTTAGGTAGCATGTTCTCGGGTATGTTGATGGATTCGTTTTGCTATGTTCTTAGGGAAACATGTGATGTTTTCAAGTGTTTCCCTGAGAAATATGTGATGGATTAAGATTATTATGTTGTTGTTATGTATTGTTATATCCACTTACAAATCACTTATCTTCTTAATCCAATTCCAATCCACTGCAAAAAGAAACTGGAGAAACGAATCGACGAACTCTTCAATCGTCTTTTCTTTCTTTAAATAAGTGTTCATATTGAAAAGAAATGCTATGAAAAAAAAAATAGTTTTAATGGTATACGAAGAAATTTTTTACTATTATTTGTGAAATATTATTTGTTTCTCGTATTCATTTCCTGAATATAGGGTATGTGGCTATTTGAAGATCAGGTTTTCCACTCGTTTTCATGCTATCTGAAGAGTCTTGCACTCGTTTCCTGAGGTTAATTGATTGATGTGGTACCTTATTTTGCAGCGACCTGAAATCGTGGAATGGGTGAATCAAGGAGGAGGAGAGGTGGTAAATTATCCTTTTATAAATAATGCACATTTTACTATTGAATGCCATGGTGTATTCCGGAGTGCTGGGACTAGCCAAACTATTTATGTCTCGAGTCACTGGGTTCGATCTTGTTTAGAGGTATTATTCTTCTCAGTGTTCATCTGTTAGCTACTAGTTATATCATTTATTCTGGAGTACCATCATTCATTTAAACCTCTATATTTACATCAGCCTTTCAAAAACCTTGATTTGCATTTCCATTATGTGCTTTTAATCCTTACTTATTCTTTGTTTATCTGGCTTATTTTCTGTGTTGTTATCTCGGTGATGTAGGATGGTTGTTTACTTGATGTTAGGAGTCATATGCTCTACTCACCTCTTCCCTGCCAGACTCCTTTGCCTGGATTCCAAAGCCTTCGCTTCTGTAGTTCCCAGTATGAAGAGAAGGATAGATTACTCCTGAAAAATTTGTGTTTTGTTCTTGGAGCAAAATTTATGGATAAACTGACTAAGAAAGTGACTCACTTGCTATGCAACTTTGCCAACGGACCTAAGTATGAGAGAGCTTCCCAGTGGGGAATAGTTTCTGTGACATCTGACTGGGTTTATGAATGTGTTAAACAGGTGGGCCTATTTGTTCCTTATTTGAAATAGTTTCTTCGATATAGGATCTTTAAATTTAACGGATAGTCCGTTTTGTTTTTCTCATGTGTAGAATCAAGTGGTTTCCACAGACAACTTCCATCCAAAGGTATTGACCACCCAAGAACGAGACGCAGGGTTTGGCTTAATAAGCCAAGTTCATACACAGTCTGTGCCAACGGCCTCAAGGGGGAATGGGTCTTTGCACTCTGAAGACAGGGAAAGAACTCAAAGTTTTGCTGAAAAAATGGCTTCGGTAAAGGTGAAGTAAACAACGATCTTAGAGAAACTGAAAGAGAACAGAGTTTTCCATCTAAGAAGGCAAAGATTTTGAGACGGTCAAGAAAGTCGTTTGTTTCCTGTGGGAGAGCATCCTAGCAATTGTTCTCTCCCTTTGAAGTCCAAGCATGGCATTGTGTCTGGAAACGATGTAGCAAGTGGTCGGAATAACAATTATATGATGTCACAGGACAACTATCAAGAAACACTTTGATAACTCGGTCAACAAATTGTCATTTTAAAGAGAAGTTCTTAATAACCCAAGTGAACTTATTAGCTTCATTCCCCGTTAAAGTCTCCTTGCAACCAAACTACAAGAACAATGAAGATAAACAAAAAGAAAACCTTTTGGAAAGATATTTTTTGATTTATGATTAATAATCAACCATAATTTGAGTTTAGATCTCTTTGTCCTTTATTACTCGTCATAAAAAAATCACGTGTAATAATATCAGTTTTTACTCATATCATCTCACTATCACGAGGTTTCATGAATCCAAATAATTTAGAAACATTTATGTTACTAATCCGAATATCAAGAAACATAACCAACAAGGATTTCCGATTCATGATACATAACAACACAATAATCCTAAATGTTTCCCTAACAACATAGCAAAATAAATCCATCAACATACCCGAGAACATGTTATAAACATACCTAAAAGACTAAAACTACACATGTGTTCACCAAAAAATATCACAAACACATGTTATCTACTTAAGACGTTTTTTCAAACTGATCAACTACAAGTACAAGCAATTTGCTTCATTCCACAAACCATTTGCTTCATTCTCATAGACCATTTGCTTCATTCTCTGTTTCTTTCTCGTTGCCTAAACCTCCCATTTCTTTGGGGTCATAATCGAGGATGCAATTACCGAATATGTGAATTGTGTTCGGGTTGGGCCGGTGGAAAGTGATACATGTATAACTCTCTGAGAGTGTTATCTCATGACCAGAGAGCGATTGAGTGAAAGTTCTGGCGAGATAATTCCGAAGCCGAGTAGCCTTCGATTTGAGCATGTCGAGGAGGGAGAAAATCTGATCACAAAAGAAATGAAAACCTAGCAGAGGAGAGACTCGTTTTCTTAAAAAGCATGCGTGAATGGGCCCCTCCTCAGGTATACTAGGCAATGGACACCAAGTCTTACATGACCTTGAGCGTAGGCGTCGCCTAGGCGCCCTTTGAGCCATCTTCTACAAATAAAAAAGACGTAACATATTCTAATCAGAATGCATATCATTACAAGCTCAAATCCTAAGAGTCCTAAAAAACCAATATTGAAAGAAAGGATTTCGAAACCATGCACCTTAAGGGTAGAAACAAATAGACCCAATTCATTACCACTAAATTTCTCACTTCGTGTCAACATTAGTGGTATAAGCAAACCAAATGTAACCGAATTCTGCATGTGAGGCTCCGATTCAGAGCATCTAATGAGCTTCAAACGATCATTTTCTGGTATTAGCACCGGTATATCTGCCTGGTACTGATCTCCAACTCGTGGAAGTAGCTCAGGCTCTCCATTAATTCCATGTAGATATGCACAATTCAGTTCCTTAGAGGATTCATCAACACAACCTTCCATGTCAAAAGATTGAATTGGCTCCATCTGACCAAATCAACAATCATAAAAACGAAAGCTTGTTTAAATGTTTCTGAGCCATACACAACCATCCATCCAAAGCATTTCTCTAAAGACCCCAAATACTCTAAAGACCCCAAATACTCTAAAAACCCTAGCATTGAAAGAAAATGCAGATAAATTACAAGTCTTGGACACGAAAAGCGAGTCCAAAGTCCCATACAAACCAACATTGAAAGAAAGGGATAAACAAACAGACCGAAAACTTTTAAGACAAAAGCCTAGAGGATACAAACGCGATCGGACCGAACAGAACCGAACTAAACCAAACAGTGGCAAAACCCTAGACTTCGAGAAGCAGAAAACGGAGAAGGGGGGGGGGGGAATCAATTAACGCTAAACCTGAGCAATTAAAGTCCAAAGAGAGTTTAATTAGTGAAAGACGATGATGATTGCGACCAAAGAGACATAGAGACAACACAAGTCAAAACGAGAGAGAGACGACCAGAGAGAAAGAACGATGGTCGGTGCACACGTGCGATTGTGATGGAACAATGGAAGCTGATTTTTTTTTGTTTTTTATCATCTTAGAAGCTGATTTTATTTTATTATATGCGTAATGTATAAAAAGCCCATCTATTTCCCTTGAACTTGAATATTTTTTGTTTAATCTTAGTTGACAAATAAATAAATAATTAGTTTACAACCCACAAATCAATAAATTTTGGCTGATTAATTTGGTTTTGACTTTAAAAAACTTGTCACGTTTTGTAATATTTTAAACAAGTTACGCCAAAAAAAAAAATTCCGTCACGTGTGACGAGCTGTCGGTAGTTGCTGCATCACTAGTGTACAGCGTTGGTGTACGTCATAGGTGTACATCCGCAATATAGAGTAATAAAGAAAAAGTTTTTCCAAAAAAGAGCAGATCTCGAATCCAAATAACATACGAGGGAAGCCATTATTTCTTAGAGGAAGAGATAGCGGTAACAGTGATAACAAATCTGAAAACACTGAATCGAGGAGATTTCGGAGATAAAGATGTTTACCTTCGAATCGGAAACTATTGAATGGTACTAACAACGACGGCGACGGTGGCAGTCTACTCTCGAAGTTTACTTCGGCAGCGTTTGTTTGAAGCGTCTTCCAAGAGGCTAGGGTTTTCAGAATTTCTTACCAAACATAACTAGGTTATTTGTGCGGTTAAACCGGCGTAAATCAGTTATCGTAGGGTAAATTTTCTATTAGTAAAGTACTGAAAATCCGATAAAAAGGCATTGAAATAACAAGTTTATGGTCCTACAAGTGTTCAAATGGTATAAAGCCCACAAATTTCCTACTTCCATTCAATGTTAAACCGTTTTCTAGGTTTTTTATGCATATTTTCTCTTGCCTATTCTGGATATTTGTAAAAAGTGAAAAAAATCAGAAAACTTTGGACCTTTGTTCTTGAAGAAAATGTGATAATTTTGACAGCTTATAAAAAAACTAACTCTTAACTTTCAAATTTTAGTCGTCCCAAATTTTGAAATTTCCCGATCAGCATGAGATTTTTTATGACCAAAACCTTTAAAATATATCATTAAAGAGTTTAGGATGTTAAGTGATGAACTGAGTTTTTGCTATGAAAATATAGATTTTGTAAAATAAAGAGAAGATAGTAAAAGTGCTTCAAAAATTCTGAAACTTTACCATAAAATAGGATTTCTTATCCTTATGAAGCATGCAAAAAAATCTGACCAAAATTCCAAGTATTTTGTTTTTTTTTATGGGGGGTAGTGATTCCTAGACACATTAATGTATGGTGCCATCCGAAAATAGGCCCGATGAGACTGAGGAACGAGACTGTGGGATGGGATCGAGGGATGGGATTGAGGGAATGGGGATAGATGGTTAGACCCAAATGATGATGATCGGCTGCCGTATTTGTTTGCCGCACGGTCGCCCGAAAAAATCCCGGTGACTGATTCCCCCTAGGTGGATAGTCGCGCTTTGATGGAGTGTGGATCTGCCTAGGGGGTAATCTTTGAAATATCATCACGCTTTGATCATTGCAATTGTTGGTCTTCAATGAGGAATTCCTAGTAAGCGCAAGTCATCAGCTCGCGTTGACTACGTCTGTGCCTTTTGTACACACCGCCCGTCGCTCCTACCAATTGAATGATCCGGTGAAGTGTTCGGATCACGGCGACGTGGGTGGTTCGCCGTGTGCGACGTCGCGAGAAGTCCACTAAACCTTATCATTTAGAGGAAGGAGAAGTCGAAACAAGGTTTCCGTAGGTGAACCTGCGGAAGGATCATTGTTGTTACCTGTCCAAAACAGAACAACCCGCGAACGAACGATCATCATTCTCGGTTGGCCGGTTTCTTAACTCATCCCGTGCTTTCCGAATCCGTCAACCAAAATTCTGAATCTTACATACCCGTACATGCATGTTTTCTTTCCAACATACCCGTGCGGGATCACGCGCTGAGTTTAAGCATATCAATAAGCGGAGGAGAAGAAACTAACAAGGATTCCCTTAGTAAAGGCGAGCGAACTGGGAAGGGACGTCTTTGGCGTTCGAATTGTAGTCTCGAGAAGCATCCTCAGCCATGGACCAGGCCTAAGTTCCCTAGAAAGGGGTGCCAGAGACGGTGAGAGTCCCGTCGTACCACGAGACGCTGTCTACGAGTCGGGTTGTTTGGGAATGCAGCCAAATCGGGCGGTAAATTCCGTGGGCGAGAGTGATAACGAACAAGACCCGCGAGTTAAAGATGAAAAGGACTTTGAAAAGAGAGTCAAATAGTGCTTGAAATTATCGGGCGGGAAGGTGGGATGCGGTAGAATTGTATCCCTCTGAGCCGGTAGATGTTCGCGTAGAATTTTATACAACCATGTAGAATAAACAAACGCAAGTTGCAACCATCAAATGAACGCGTTCTACTATGTACGCGAACGCGTTCTATTATGTACGTGAACGCGTTCTACATTACGCGCTCAAATGAACGCGTTCTACTATGTACGTGAACGCTATCTACTATGTAATAATATCAAGATACTTTGTGTTTACACGTATAAAGTATATCATCTAACTACTAGAATTTTATATAACCATGTAGAATAAACAAACGCAAGTTGCAACCATCAAATGAACGCGTTCTACTATGTACGTGAACGCGTTCTATATAATGTTATCCCACGAAATAAGATATGATCGAACTAGATATATTATTATTTATCTAGTTCGATCGTGAATATATCTAAAACGATGGATTATATGATAGGTTATATGTATAGTGGTTAATGAGGGTACAAATCCACGTTACCGAGGTAAATAATAATATAGTTTGTATAAACTATAGATTATCCAACTCAAACCCAATATTAGCCTACGTACTGTGTTTCTTCCATATGAGAACTTCTCTATTTTTTTTATAACACTTGCTTTCGTTTCTCTAATTATAACCTATATGTCTTTATCCTATTTTATTAGGCTTTGTGGATAAACTCCACCTTACCCATAGGCTATATGTCTATTTTATTAGGCTATGTTCACATAATTTATGCATTTTTTTTAGTTTTTTTAGTTTTTTTTGTTGATTCGGAAGTTGTGGGTATATTTTGTAACAACCGCATTTTTTTTTTAAATAATTATTAATTGCTAACCAGGGTAAACAAAGCGCGGAAACATAACCAAAGCAATTAAACCAAATTCATTCCTACGTTAAACCATCGGATGATAGGACGTGATGAATTGTTTGGGACACGAAAAGCGAGTTCAAAGTCCCTTTACGTCTTTAAAAGCTTTAGACGTCCTATCATCCGGTTGTTTAAACATATAGTGGTTCATTCCTACGTTAAACCAAACAATACGTGATGAATTGATGATGAAGAAGAGACAAGATGATGATTAGATCTATGATTAAAGCTAATCAGAGATCAATTTTGGTGTTTATTTGACTTTTTCTTTTGGAAGAGGCAGAGTCGAAGAAGAAGAAACAAAATTAGGGTTAATTTCTCATTAAAAACTGTTATATATAACTTCTAATTTTCGGTTTAGAGTTAACCGATCAGTTCCGATTCCCGAATTGATCCGAACCAAAATCCGATTTCCAAACTCGATATCACCGATCGGTTCACACAAAATTGGAATCCAATCACCGAAAACCGAATGTTTCGGTTTGATCGGTTCGGTTTGTCTGGGTTTTGCCGGAAACCAGGACTAGTTTAGTCTATACAGAGAAAAAGAATTTTGCTAATTACTAACCATTTTATTTGGGTTTTGCCCAATTAGTATTGGGTACCCAATGGGTATATAAAAAAAAAAATCAATCGATCTCTTCTCTCCTTCTTCTTCGATCTCTTCTTCGAATATCAGCTTCACTAGAACGCGTTCACATAGATAGAAAAACATAAAAATCATTACTTAAATAAAATATAAAAATTATTAATTCATAAACAATGATCCTATTGAAAATATGAAGGGTGTTAAGAACCGACGGAAAAATTGAACCGACGGTTTGAATAGGGTTTAGGGTTTTTAGCTTGAACTTCAATTTTCCGTCGGTTTGGGCGTGTTTCAACAGATAGCCACTACCATAACTTTCAAGCACATGGGTCCTTAGCCATATATGAATGATGAATCAAGCTCTATAAACACTAACCACATCGATGAAGTGCAAAATTTGGCTAAAGCTTGTGAAGGACTCTACTAGGGAAATGAATGAATTCTGGCTGGCTGGTTGACCTTTGGATTTTTCATTCGTCGAACTAGAAACTGATCCTGTAACAGTGGTCACTCAAAAGCAAAATCAGAACAACAAAATCAAAAGCAGATCAAAATCTCCAAGTTGTGCAAAAGTTGTTTTTTGTGTTTTTTTTTATAGAAAAATTATAAATTAATAATTAAAAATTTTATGTATACATATTTATATCTATTATCTTGTATTCAACCACATAAACCTAATTGATATATGGAAATATATCTATAGGACCTTTTATCTTGTATTCAATCTCAAACTTTTTAGGACCTTTTTGTGTTCTTTTTTTTTTATATATGGAAATTTTGAGGGGTTTTTTTCACGTTTTCCCGTTTTGATATTCGATCTTTGAAGGTTTCTTTTATGTTCTAGTTTTCTATTAATTGATACTCAGATATTAAGATTTTGAAATATTTTTTTTTGTCTTGTTTCTTTCTTTTTCTTATGTTAGACTTTTTAGGTTTTTTTTTTTTCTATTTCCGTTTTGAGTTCGAATCGGGAAATCGAATCAGTGTTTTTGGCGTCAAGTGAAAATAAAACGGATCAATTTCTCCTAAAAAATGCAAATGGGTTTAAAAACAGTTTGTATATTTTTATTATTGGGTTTGATTCGGATCTACCCATTGGGTACTGGGCTACCCATGGTTTTTTTTTAAAAGAAAACGACATTGTCGTGGTCTGTGATTTCGAAAAAGCAATCGAACATCTCAAGTCTCAAAATCTCGGCTGGAGATAGAGGATTCAAAGAGTCGGCGATAGAGAGTTCAAAGAGTAGGCTTCCCAGCGCGACCCCGGTTTGAGATGGAAACCCAAACTTCGAGCTCCCCAGCGGACAAGTACACTTGAATTCCTCTTCTTTCCCCAATCAATTCGTTGTTGGTTTGAATTTTGATTTTGATTTTGATTTTTGATTTTTCTTTCCCCAATCAATTCGTGTTGGTTTGAATTTTGTTTTTGAATTTTGATTTTGTAGATCGGTTCCAGTTGCTAAACCGAAACTCTTCTTCCCTCCAACCTCTTTCAATAAGACATGTAAAATCAGTTCCATGTCTTCTCCCGACAAGACTGTTCCATACTTATGGAGTAAACTTTCTGATGAGGAAATTAGCTGGTTTTCGAAACACCCTCAGTTTAAACACATTTTCGATAGGCCTACGGAGAGGTTTCATAAATGCCAGGGAATGTGGAGTTTAGTTCTCCGTACCGTTAATATGAAGAAGAAGCAGAACGAGTTATGGTTTGTTGTTAATGGTGTCCCTATTCGATACTCGATTAGGGAACACGCGTTAATTACCGGACTAGATTGCAGAAAGCTTCCAGATAATTATGAGGAAGAATTAGAGACAGGATTAGAGAAAAAATTAGGTGGTGATAGATTTATTAACAAGGTCTTTAAAGAGGGAGATAAGATATCTCTCGAAGCTGTGTTTGAAAAACTAAATTCGATGGAGGAAGTAGAAGGTGATGATAGTAGATTGAAAATGGCAGTTTTATACTTCCTAGGATCCGTGATCAATCCAAAGAAGAAAAGGAGTGCAAATATAGACTCTTTCTTGGTAAATATTGTCAATGATTTGGAATTGTGTAAGAGTTTTCCGTGGGGAACCTTCACGTTCATTCATTGTATAGACAATATTCGTCAATGGATAAAAATGTTCAAGAGTAAACCGAAATCTTCATGGACTATTCCTGGCTTCACTATTGCAATTGAGGTACCATTTTTTCTCTTTTTTCTTCTCTGTTGTTATTATTTCATTCTTGTTCTTATTTCCAACTTTGTGCAGATTTTAGCTTTTGAGTGTATTCAACCACTCAAAAGCAAGTTTCGAGAAAACGTAGACCACAGAGACAATGGATGTCCGCGTATGTGTAGGTCGAAATTCAAACACACAGGTGAAACGGGATATTCACTGGACGCGATATACAACGCAATTGGAACTACGAAGGTATGAAAACTCAATGTTTTATGAATCACGATTTTGGTTTGCTGTCTACAAGATCTCTGCTTCTGGCGCCCTCATTTTGCTAACTCTTGTGGATCATCGTGATTTTGGTTTGCTGTCTTCAAGATCTCTGCTTTTTGCCACTTTATTTAATGACTTTAGCTGATCGGTTATGCTACTTTGTTTGTGTTTCTTTAGTTTATACTTGATACCTGCTAGATAGGTGTTTCATTCAGATGACTTTAGCTGATCGGTTATTATGCTATTTTGTTTGTATTTTTATACAGGAGATTCTGAGTTTTTTGGTCCCTAATCCGGAGGAGCAACATCTTTTAGCTAACATCTTTATTGACGAGGAAGATACTGACTCGATGGCTGACTCTTGGAACGACCTTCTAACGCAGCAAAACAAGGTGCTATTTTGGAATGATCTTTATGAGGAAGATCAGTCGAACAAAGAAATGGTAGAATCAACCAAGACAACCAAGAGAACAAACAACCCCAGAGGCAAGGTTCCCAATGTTCCAAATAAAAAAAGAAAAGGAAGTGATAAAGAGCTAAGAGATTTGTGGTTAACAGTTGGTGACTTAAAAAAACGGGTGGTGGCTGTAGAAGCATTGGGTCCTAATAGAGCAAGGGCTACTGATGGTGGGGAGAATAATGATGACATGAATCAAGAAGAGCACAGGGAGCACGAAGAAGAAGATGCCCCGCACATGACTCAAGAAGCGACCCCGAATGATCCCAGTGAGCACGAAGAAGAAGATGTTGATAATGGTAATTATGTCGAGTTCGAGGAGTCACAGCCTCAATCTTCTCCTTTTCAGACTGAAGAGATCGCAAAGCTTAAGGAGTCCAAGAAGAAGGCAGAGAAGCCACTACCTCCATCTCAAGTGGTAAATGAGCCTTTAAAGTGCAACTTGATCAACCATAATGGAAATAATGATGTTGTTGCAATAGGATGTTGCTATCCAAGCCGTGTATTTCTCCACAATGTACCCTTGAAGCCTGATGAAGTTGTTGTGACAGTGTCTGAGGTCAAGATAGACATACGTCTTTGGGCACCAGTAGATGACATTGAGATGCTAAGAAATGCAATTACGCAATTCATTGTCTGGCCAAAAAAAATGGTAGTACATTATGAGGAGGAGAAATCAGAGGATCAAATTGAGAGGAATTCTAACACAGAATTCAGAGGATCACAGCCTGATGATGTTGAGTCACAGTCTCGTCAAGAGCGACAGTCTCGTGAAGACGAGGAGGACGAAGAGGACGAAGAGGAGGAGGAGGACGAAGAGGATGTTGAGGACGAAGAGGCGTTAGTAGAGAAGCCAGCAGATAATAGGCGTAGTACTCGGGAAAAAAACCCAATAAACTATTTTTGCCCGAGTGGAAAGCGTCCAGCTCCACAGAGAGGCCCAGGAAAACCACCAATGAGAGCCCGAGGAAGACCACGAAAGAAGAAGGAGGAGACCACCCAGGGAAATCAGAAAAAGAGAGGCCGGGGGAGACCACGAAAGGAGGATCTTAAAAAAAAGTCCCCAACAAAATAGTGATTATTTTTAAAGTTAGAGACCACGAAATCAGATTGAAAGTTATTTTTTAAAGTTAATTAGTGAAAGACGATGATGATCGCGACCAAAGAGACAGAGAGACAACACAAGTCAAAACGAGAGAGAGACGACCAGAGAGAAAGAACGATGGTCGGTGCACACGTGCGATTGTGATGGAACAATGGAAGCTGATTTTTTTTTGTTTTTTATCATCTTAGAAGCTGATTTTATTTTATTATATGCGTAATGTATAAAAAGCCCATCTATTTCCCTTGAACTTGAATATTTTTTGTTTAATCTTTAGTTGACAAATAAATAAATAATTAGTTTACAACCCACAAATCAATAAATTTTGGCTGATTAATTTGGTTTTGACTTTAAAAAACTTGTCACGCTTTGTAATATTTTAAACAAGTTACGCCAAAAAAAAAAATTCCGTCACGTGTGACGAGCTGTCGGTAGTTGCTGCATCACTAGTGTACAGCGTTGGTGTACGTCATAGGTGTACATCCGCAATATAGAGTAATAAAGAAAAAGTTTTTCCAAAAAAGAGCAGATCTCGAATCCAAATAACATACGAGGGAAGCCATTATTTCTTAGAGGAAGAGATAGCGGTAACAGTGATAACAAATCTGAAAACACTGAATCGAGGAGATTTCGGAGATAAAGATGTTTACCTTCGAATCGGAAACTATTGAATGGTACTAACAACGACGGCGACGGTGGCAGTCTACTCTCGAAGTTTACTTCGGCAGCGTTTGTTTGAAGCGTCTTCCGAGAGGCTAGGGTTTTCAGAATTTCTTACCAAACATAACTAGGTTATTTGTGCGGTTAAACCGGCGTAAATCAGTTATCGTAGGGTAAATTTTCTATTAGTAAAGTACTGAAAATCCGATAAAAAGGCATTGAAATAACAAGTTTATGGTCCTACAAGTGTTCAAATGGTATAAAGCCCACAAATTTCCTACTTCCATTCAATGTCAAACCGTTTTCTAGGTTTTTTATGCATATTTTCTCTTGCCTATTCTGGATATTTGGAAAAAGTGAAAAAAATCAGAAAACTTTGGACCTTTGTTCTTGAAGAAAATGTGATAATTTTGACAACTTATAAAAAAACTAACTCTTAACTTTCAAATTTTAGTCGTCCCAAATTTTGAAATTTCCCGATCAGCATGAGATTTTTTATGACCCAAACCTTTAAAATATATCATTAAAGAGTTTAGGATGTTAAGTGATGAACTGAGTTTTAGCTATGCAAATATAGATTTTGTAAAATAAAGAGAAGATAGTAAAAGTGCTTCAAAAATTCTGAAATTTTACCATAAAATAGGATTTCTTATCCTTATGAAGCATGCAAAAAAATCTGATCAAAATTCCAAGTATTTTGTTTTTTTTTATGGGGGTAATGACTCCTAGACACATTAATGTATGGTGCCATCCGAAAATAGGCCCGATGAGACTGAGGAACGAGACTGTGGGATGGGATCGAGGGATGGGATTGAGGGAATGGGGATAGATGGTTAGACCCAAATGATGGTGATCGGCTGCCGTATTTGTTTGCCGCACGGTCGCCCGAAAAAATCCCGGCGACTGATTCCCCCTAGGTGGATAGTCGCGCTTTGATGGAGCGTGGATCTGCCTAGGGGGTAATCTTTGAAATTTCATCACGCTTTGATCATTGCAATTGTTGGTCTTCAACGAGGAATTCCTAGTAAGCGCAAGTCATCAGCTCGCGTTGACTACGTCTGTGCCCTTTGTACACACCGCCCGTCGCTCCTACCAATTGAATGATCCGGTGAAGTGTTCGGATCACGGCGACGTGGGTGGTTCGCCGTGTGCGACGTCGCGAGAAGTCCACTAAACCTTATCATTTAGAGGAAGGAGAAGTCGAAACAAGGTTTCCGTAGGTGAACCTGCGGAAGGATCATTGTTGTTACCTGTCCAAAACAGAACAACCCGCGAACGAACGATCATCATTCTCGGTTGGCCGGTTTCTTAACTCATCCCGTGCTTTCTGAATCCGTCAACCAAAATTCTGAATCTTACATACCCGTACATGCATGTTTTCTTTCCAACATACCCGTGCGGGATCACGCGCTGAGTTTAAGCATATCAATAAGCGGAGGAGAAGAAACTAACAAGGATTCCCTTAGTAAAGGCGAGCGAACTGGGAAGGGACGTCTTTGGCGTTCGAATTGTAGTCTCGAGAAGCATCCTCAGCCATGGACCAGGCCTAAGTTCCCTAGAAAGGGGTGCCAGAGACGGTGAGAGTCCCGTCGTACCACGAGACGCTGTCTACGAGTCGGGTTGTTTGGGAATGCAGCCAAATCGGGCGGTAAATTCCGTGGGCGAGAGTGATAACGAACAAGACCCGCGAGTTAAAGATGAAAAGGACTTTGAAAAGAGAGTCAAATAGTGCTTGAAATTATCGGGAGGGAAGGTGGGATGCGGTAGAATTGTATCCCTCTGAGCCGGTAGATGTTCACGTAGAATTTTATACAACCATGTAGAATAAACAAACGCAAGTTGCAACCATCAAATGAACGCGTTCTACTATGTACGCGAACGCGTTCTATTATGTACGTGAACGCGTTCTACATTACGCGCTCAAATGAACGCGTTCTACTATGTACGTGAACGCTATCTACTATGTAATAATATCAAGATACTTTGTGTTTACACGTATAAAGTATATCTAACTACTAGAATTTTATATAACCATGTAGAATAAACAAACGCAAGTTGCAACCATCAAATGAACCGCGTTCTACTATGTACGTGAACGTGTTCTATATAATGTTATCCCACGAAATAAGATATGATCGAACTAGTTTTATATAATGTTGCACCATCTTCGTATTTTGAAAAAGACAATTTGAAGGCACCATTAACATTGGCCAACTTAGCTCTTTCGTTGTCTATTACTTAACATGTTAGCCACTCATAAAATATTTTCCTAATATTTTACTATGAAAAGGAAAGTCTTGTCCTTGCGATTATGATAGAGATTGACAATTCAACAAGCGGAAAAAGAGATGCAATAATTCTTATCTCAAAGCAGCAAAGCTCAATAGTATACAAAATTTTCAAAATAGAGATTGGAGAAAACAAACTCAGGCAAGAATACACATTGAAGCAAAAGACAGTAGAAGCCTATGCTTGATCCATTCTAAATCCATCACATCTTTGATCCAAACCACAGTGCTGAGAGATACATTCAAGTCTACTAAATTCACAACCTTCATAACATTTTTCCGGCGAGAAACAATCAAAACCACCAATAGACAAAAATAAACTGAAAAACCTCACAATCACCTTGAAGGCATGACGCACCTTGCATCCCACGAGCTGAAGAGTACTCTGCAAAACAGGACACATAAACATGTTTCATATGCATATATCACATGGTCAAATAAGAACACTTCTAAGATCAAAATAAAATCAACGTATTAAAAGATTATGGTCTTTTGATAACTACTGCCTATAAAAGGAACAATGGAATCAAATATAAACTATGTATGGTGGAAACAAAATGTTGAACATGACTTAACAATTCAAGGGCATATGGAAACAAAAATAAACTATCTAAACATGTGTTAACAATTGAAAAATGCAAACAAATACTACACAGACTAAACAATGAAACGATTCAACAATGGAAACAAATATAAGTGTTACTAAAATCCAGATTAAACAATCAGACAAAACAAAGATTCTAAAATCCTCAAATCCTAAACTAAGTGTATTCACCAAAAAACATGTCTAAGTAGTGATTATTTGATTTGTATGGTATGTCTTATTGACCAAGCAATGTAGTTGAGGCATGTAGTCGACTATATCACAGGACTATGTCAATGATCCTTATTCAGATCTTAAATTAGGTTTATGTGGTTATACATCATCAGTTCATGAGCTTTTGTAGCTTCTAGTTTTAGCTAAAGCTAATAACAAGTTCTTCCCCCGAAACAAGATTTCAATTTCACTGTTCATCAAAAAGTTACTGATCCCATGATTTATGCACTCATCTTTTATATCCTATGTTAATAACTACAACCCAACAATTCATATTTTATATAGACATTGCCACTTTAGTCAGTTTCATTTTATTCTACACCAATGTCTAGTCATATTTCATAAATAACAAACGGTTAATATGTAAAACTACATAAACCAACGGTGATTGCTGTCACTCTTAAGGGAAGCAACTATACTCTTTGGTCAAGAACAACCAAAGCTTCGATTTGTGGAAGGGGTCTTTGGGCTCACATCTTGGAAGAAAGGAAATTTCTCTCTCTTTTCATCAAGCTTTCTTTCTTCTTTTAACTTTGTTGATATGTCTTCTACTAATCCATTTGCTTCTCAGACCAACTTTGTTGAACTGTTAACTAGTCAACAAAGTTCTTTTGCTTTTCTCGAAGAAGCTTCAAGCTTCGGTGAAGAGAGGCCTGCAGAGCGAAGAGAAAGAAGGACATGGACTAACGCGGATCGGTTTACAACCGTTCCATCACACCGATTGCAATATAGCGAGGGGTTGTAAAGATCGGTTGTAAACCGATCCGCATCATCAGCAACGTTTTGCCAACAATCGATTGGATCTGTTTACAATCGATCGCATAACCGTTTTTACTAAACCGATCGGTTTTAATGATCGGTTGTAAACCGCTCCGGTCGATTTTTTTTTTTTTAAAGAACCCCGGGGTTCTCCCAATAAACATGTGTTTTCTAAAAAAATTTAACTAAGTTTCTTATCTTCCTTTTAGTAATTAATTAATCAATAAGAAACCCATTAAGGGTTATTGCATTGAACATGCCCTTAACTCCCTGCTTTTGTCTTGACTCATTACCACACACGGGGAGTGAGAGATGAAAGGAAGAAAGTCAAACGGTCATTTTTTAGAAAAAATAAAAATGGCATTAATAAAAAAAAGTTGCAGAATAAAATTTGCATAATCAAAAGTTGCAAATTAATTTTTTTTGTGATTGGATTAATTTTAGAGAATGGCAGAATGTTAAATAAATATACTAATATGCACAATATAAGTAAAATATCAATAATTTTTAAATATTTTCTGATAAATTTTAGATACATATTATAAGAGGCTGGCTGTTCTTCCTTCCAAGTCATCCAAAGCTCTGTTGAGGTTGTTATCTTTAACACCATCGTTCTTGATATCAATAAAGCTTAACTGTGTTCTTGTTCCAAACTTAATCTCTTCACTATCTCTCCCACAGTACAAAACACATTATTTCCAATATTTATTTCTATTTCCTTGTAGAATTGCCAATCTTTATTTCCTTCTTTAATCGCTTCTTGTCCAAATGGATTCTTTTGGATAAATTCTTGGACATTCTCAGCTTCTACTAGCTTCTTCAAATACAGCCTCAGATCACCATCATCACCTGTTATTAACAACAAAGTACCAAAACATATAATGATGTATATAACTATTAATCAAACATATAAGAAAGAATTACTGATAACATCAACTTTTTTTTTACCTAACGATGTATCATTCTCGTTTCCATGATTGTATGTGTAAGGGAATATCGCTGTATGTGGCTGTAAAATCAGATAATTCAGTCATAATATCTAAAACATCAATGAGACAATAGAATTGTTTTTGTATAAGGATGAATGATTTTGTAGATAAACTTACTGGGTTAAGAAGCGCTTTGTAAGGAGAATCATCTAGCAAAACCGTGTTACTCTTACTGTAATCACCCTTCTTCCAGATCAGGCTTAGATCCTTGAAAACCACTTTCTTATTCTTGTTATCAAGGCAGGAAGCTTCGGTTTTAGTACACTTATCCATGTCCTGCCAATATTTTACTTGAAATAATAGTAATATTAGTATAATAATAACTCTAGCAAATAGAAAGATCAGTACTTGTTATTTTGATTTTGAAATTATTTATGAAATAAAATTATAAAACTTTTGACTGAAAATGTTATATTTTAATTTGACAATGGAAAATTATTATATATAAACCAAAATCTCATATAAAAAACTTAGTGATTTCTCATTTTTGAAAAATCCTTTAATTCTTTTGTTTTGGTACACACAAAATTTGCATACATAATGGTAAGTCGAAAGAAAAAACTTTTGTTTTGCTACACACCTCAATAATCTTTAGAAAGATATCTCTAAAATGTGAAAAAGCACAAACTAAATTAAGTTTTGTCTAACATAAGAGGAATACAAATTTAAAATGTGAAAAAGCACAAACTAAACCAATGCATTTTACGCCTGCTTATGCATTGGAGATAGACATAACAAATGCATTTCACACTTGCTTTTATGCATTGGAGATAGACATCTTTCCCAAAATCTTTTGCATCCATCCAACCTTATGGTCGGATTCCACAGAATTGTTCTCATCCTCACTACCTTCCGATGAGATCTCCACTTTATGCTTCTCCAATTCCAAACGAAGTTCCATTAATTGGGTAGTTAGTTGATTGATGAGTTTATCTTTCTCACGAATTTCATTTCGAGCTCGAATCAATGTTTCTTTTGGCCATCCATCCACCACTCCTTCATCGAACCAGTCAAAATAGTCGCAGTGATCAGTCCTACCCTTCTAATGACACAAATAATACAAATGTATCAAGAAGCCATCAGAGTCTCGGATTGTAAAAGCAATCGACTCTACCAATACCTTATACAACGGACAACCGAAGAACCTTCTTCCCGGATTGTTATCGGTCCACGATGTGACAATCTTTGCAGGCAAACCACATCTACACAAATTCATCTATCAAAAACAAAATAAGATCAGGCAGTCCTCTCTTCTTCATCAAACAGATTCTCACAACTAAGAACAAACACAATTGACTGGGGAAGCAAAAGAGATACACTAATGATGCAAAGAGAAAGCGTGATGATACTAAGAATGGCAGAACTAGAATGGCATCAGCTAAACCAACCCAACCCATAAGTTGTATTACAAGAGATTAATGAATTCAAGAAATTTATAGGGCGTGATGATACTAAGAATGGCAGAACTAGAATGGCATCAACTAAACCAACCCAACCCATAAGTTGTTTTACAAGAGATTAATGAATTCAAGAAATCTATAGGACAATTAGTTTGACTCGGAAGCTAGCCCTAAGAAAAGCATTATTTTTAACTTTTCTACTCAACTTTCGGTATTGTGGTAGTAAAAAGAGAATACGATTCACATCATAGCATCAGAACATCTGAAACAACTGCATAAGCACAGAACAGCTTAATTGGTTAATCAATAATCTGCATAAGCACAGAACAGAAAGCAAATCAAATGACATTTTCAGCTAAATCATGAAAATCCAATCCTACTCTACTTTCATAGTTCAATTTACAAATCACTAGAATAACACTAAGAAAAGCTAAATATTGGTTTCAAAAAGGAATAGAATCTCTTACAACTAGCAATACAAAGCAATACAACTAGCTCTAATTCGTAGACAACATATCAAGGCCGAGTTTCAAGACGGGAATCAGATTGACGGAATCAGACCCAATCGATCTAGGAGAGAAAAATTTCAAACCCAATCGATATAGGAGAGAAAAAACAATATCAGAACCGAAGATAAGTTTTTGTGGAGAATTCTCAGAAACTCTTGACGGAAACGGATTTCAAAATTCGAAAATCAATTTAACCAGAAATTTTACGCCTGAAACTGAAACTCCGAGATACAACACGAGAGAGATACCCAGAATCAAGCATAATCGAACTCAAAATTTTCACCAAATCGAACTCAAAACCCCCAAAATAAAACTCAAACTTCACCAAAATTTAGAGATTTATAAACCCAGATACAACAGGAGAGAGATACCCAGAATCCAGCATAATCGAAATCAAAATTTTCACCAAATCGAACTCAAAACCCCCAAAATAAAACTCAAACTTCACCAAAATTTAGAGATTTAAAAACCCAGAAAATCAAAGAGCTGCGAAACGAACCGGAGGAGTGAAGAATATATTCTACTAATGTTTTGTTTTGCCCCAAACTAACCATCCGGATAATGTATTTTTTCTTTAATTTAATTTTGACCCCTTCTTTTTTTTTTCTAGCAAACTTTAATTTCATTAAAGCCCAATGGGCAAGAAACTAGTATAAAGTGTGGAGCCCATATAAAGCCCAAATTACAATTAAACATTAAACGAACTGACTTAGACACGCGTTGTAAAAAACGTGTCAGACGACTAAAAACCCACCCTAGGTTCCGTAGAGTGTGAGGGTTTGTAAACGATATGGCCAAAATCAGTGACTTGCCTGATGAATTGCTGGTGAAGACACTACAAGAAAACAACGGATTTGCGATGGACAAATCCATAGCAAATCCGTCGCAAATCACGTTTTGCGACGGAATTGCGACGACACGATTTCCGTCGCAAATCAGTCGTCGCAAAACAGTTTCCCTCGCAAATCCGTCGCAAATTTGCGACGAACCATTTTCCCTCGCAAATTTGCAACGGCAAATATCCGTCGCAAATCCGTCGCAAATTTGCGATGATAAATAATCCCTCGCAAATTTGCAACGGAAAATTTCCCTCGCAAGTCTGTCGCAAAGTTGCGACGGATACTTTCCCTCGCAAATCCGTCGCAATATTGCGACGAGATAATTCCCTCGCAAATTTGCAAAGGCAGTTTTTCCTCGCAAATCCGTCGCAAATTTGCGACGAGATAATTCCCTCGCAAATTTGCAAAGGCAACTTTCCCTCGCAAATCCGTCGCAAATTTGCGAGGAGATAATTCCCTCGCAAATTTGCGAAGGCAACTTTCCCTCGCGAATCCCTCGCAAAATTGCAATGGAAATGCAAGGAAAATTGAATTTTGTAAATTAAAAATTTAATTTAAAAATTGAATAATAATTAAAATAATTAACATATTAAATTTAAAAACATAATTATATAATTTAGTTATTACAAAAAGTGCATAATTGTTTTAAAAAAAAAACAAAATAAAATGTTTACAATCCGGTTCCGGTTCCGGTTCCGGTTCCGGATCCGGTTCCGGTTCCGGTTCCGGATCCGGTTCCGGTTCCGCTTCCGGTTCCGGTTTCGGTACCGGTTCCGGATCCCGATCCCGAAGAGTTACGTGCTTCGCGAAGTCTTGCAAAAGCCGGATCCTTCTCAGCAAAGTAATCCATGAAAGCATCATAGGAATTAATCTTCTCGGCCTGATTCGTTAGCATCTCGGCCTGACTCGATAGCATCTCGGCCTGACTCGTTATGATCCGGTGTAAATCGTCATGGGATGGACGCGAAGCCGATGTAGAAGAAGCTTCAATTTGCGGTTGAAGCGAACCGACACCGTAAATTCTTCCTTTTTTGCGGGGAGCAACCTATGAAAGACAAAAAAACAAACATTATAATTAGAAATATTTAAATACAATACAACAATTTAATTTTTAAATACGTACCTCGGTAAAAATTTGGTTCTTCACGAAAGGAGTAAGGCCGCAAGATGCTGTGCTCTCGGGATCATCACTATCGACGGTCTGAGATAACAGTTCGAGCCGCGAAGTGACATCGTGGTAGATCTTCTCCGAGCGTCCATCGATAAAAGAGCCATCCGGTTTCCGTTTTGTCTCCTCGAGAACCGCTAACAAATCCGGAACTGATGATCCGGTCTTTGCGGCCTAAAAAAAATTCATAAATTCATAACATTAAATTAAATTACGAATGTAAAATTTTTTTTTTTAAAAAAACTTACTATGTTTCGGCCTCGTGCTTTAAACGAGGTTTGTCCTGAACGATGCTTAGAAGGCCCGTAACCATCAGGATCAGAGTATCGGGCCTTGCGACTATCGTCACTCTTCTTCTTGCTCTTTGGATCCATCCAATATCGAACAAGACCGTTCCAAACAGTCGGATCCATCCACTTAGGCTTCGACTCATCGCCTTTAATCTTCCACTTTTCTTTCCAACGCCCAACCTGACCGCACATACGAGCCTTCAACTTCTTTTCAAATTTTTTACGGACCTCGCCGTTAATTGCAAAATCCCAATGAAACGATTGCTATAACAAAAAAAATAAGAAGTTAAATGCATAAAAAATATTATTATTAATAATAAAAATAAATTTAATAAAATTTAGAAAACTTACAGCAAACGTTTTATACCAACGTTCAATGATATATTCCGGTGTTTGCGAGTAATTGGCATGCGGTTCTTTGAAATCCGTTTCAAAGATCGAACGGATCTGAGCAGCCACAGCTCCGTCATCATCAAACCTGAAATTAGAAAATATAGTAAATTTTAAAAATAAAATTATGATAATTGTAAACAAAAACATAAATAACTTAGAAAATATAAATTTTACCATAACGTTCCTGGAGGACGGCCTGGATCGAGTCGTGGTAGACTATCATGACCAGGACTCTCGAGAATCTGCTCTATCACAATATCAATGGGGATGGAGTCAGCCGCGGGGTTAGACGGTGCGGGATCCTCCGGTGCTGGGGCAGGCTCCACGGTCTCAGGAACAGCAGTAGTCGCAAAATCCATCTGTATAACAGGAGGAGTACTTGCGGAACCCATCGAAAGAAATCGAGTATAGTCGTTACCTCGAAATCCCGACATCTACAAAAAAAAATTTAATAATTAATTCATATAATTATATTATAATTTAGAAAATACAAAAAAATTACAATCAAACTAATAATTTTATATAATGTCATAATAATTATAAAATTATCTAATGTAAATTCATACTAATTAAAATACAAATTTAACAACCTAATATATAAATTTAACAAATCTAAGAAACTAAATAATCTAACAAAATCTAACAATTCTAAAAATCTAAAAATCTAAATTAAATAGAAATCCAAATCTAACAAATATAATTTTTTTTTCACAAATCTAACAAAGTTCACAAATCTAACAAATCAAACAAAGTTCACAAATCCAATAATTTTTTTTTCTAAGATAACAACATATATTTGTGAAATAAAAAATGAAATAAAAAATGAAATTAAAAAATCAACTTACTGGATTTGTGGTCGAAGAGGTCGCCGGAGGGAGAGGGGAGAGGAGGGGACTCGCCGGAGGGAGGGGACTCGCCGGAGGGAGAGGAGGTCGCCGGAGGGAGAGGAGGTCGCCGGAGGGAGAGGAGTGCTCGCCGGCGGAGGAGGAGAAGAAAGAGCTCGCTCGCGAGGTGAAGGGAGGAGGTCGCGGCGGGAAGAGAAACTGATCGCCGGAGGAAGACGAACCGTTCGCCGGAGGAAGAGGTACCGATCGCCGGAGGAGGAGAAGTGGGATCGCAGGAATCGACGGATTTGCAATGGGAGATTGAAGGGATTGAGAAGGGAGAAAGGAAGAAGAAGATAAACAGTCGGTTTATAAACTAAAAAGCGATGGATTTGCAATGGATTTGCGATGGATCCAAAAATTGCAACGGATTTGCGACGGATCCATCGCAAATCCATCGCAAAATTCGCGGTTAAATTTTGGCCCGCCATGTGCTGAAAAAATTCAATTTTCGTACCAAATTTCCAAAAAACATTTTGCAACGGATTTGCGATGGACGACTAATTTGCAACGGATTTGCGACGGATCCATCGCAAATCCGTTGCAAATTCGTGAAATTTTTTTTTTTAATGTTTAGGGTTTAGGGTATACGTTTAATAGTACATAATAAAGTTTACGGTTTATAATCTCATAAGAGTCATGATCATAAGCATATTTTTTCACAAATATAATGAATTTGAGGGTACGAGGAATGTTGAACTTATATATATATATATATATATATATATATTCATAAACAACATATACGGATATATGACGTTTTCTATATCATACGGGGACATTTCCAAATTTTCACAATTTATGAATGCACATGATTAAATAACTTTAGAAATATAATTTTTTGAGATTCACTTTTAAAACCGTTAGACGCTTATCACGTTTTTATCTTCTTCGGAAATAAGGAATGAATCCCTAGCAATTCCATTGCAAATTTGCAACGGATTTGCGATGGATCCTTTATTTGCAACGGATTTGCGACGGATCCATCGCAATTCCATTGCAAATTTGCAACGGATTTGCGATGGGGTCTTTATTTGCAACGGATTTGCGACGGATCCATCGCAAATCCGTTGCAAATTCGTGATTTTTTTTTTTTATAATGTTTAGGGTTTAGGGTATACGTTTAATAGTACATAATAAAGTTTACGGTTTATAATCTCATAAGAGTCATGATCATAAGCATATTTTTTCACAAATATAATGAATTTGAGGGTACGAGGAATGTTGAACTTATATATATATATATATATATTCATAAACAACATATACGGATATATGACGTTTTCTATATCATACGGGGACATTTCCAAATTTTCACAATTTATGAATGCACATGATTAAATAACTTTAGAAATATAATTTTTTGAGATTCACTTTTAAAACCGTTAGACGCTTATCACGTTTTTATCTTCTTCGGAAATAAGGAATGAATCCCTAGCAATTCCATTGCAAATTTGCAACGGATTTGCGATGGATCCTTTATTTGCAACGGATTTGCGACGGATCCATCGCAATTCCATTGCAAATTTGCAACGGATTTGCGATGGGGTCTTTATTTGCAACGGATTTGCGACGGATCCATCGCAAATCCGTTGCAAATTCGTGATTTTTTTTTTTTATAATGTTTAGGGTTTAGGGTATACGTTTAATAGTACATAATAAAGTTTACGGTTTATAATCTCATAAGAGTCATGATCATAAGCATATTTTTTCACAAATATAATGAATTTGAGGGTACGAGGAATGTTGAACTTATATATATATATATATATATTCATAAACAACATATACGGATATATGACGTTTTCTATATCATACGGGGACATTTCCAAATTTTCACAATTTATGAATGCACATGATTAAATAACTTTAGAAATATAATTTTTTGAGATTCACTTTTAAAACCGTTAGACGCTTATCACGTTTTTATCTTCTTCGGAAATAAGGAATGAATCCCTAGCAATTCCATTGCAAATTTGCAACGGATTTGCGATGGATCCTTTATTTGCAACGGATTTGCGACGGATCCATCGCAATTCCATTGCAAATTTGCAACGGATTTGCGATTGGGTCTTTATTTGCAACGGATTTGCGACGGATCCATCGCAAATCCGTTGCAAATTCGTGATTTTTTTTTTTTATAATGTTTAGGGTTTAGGGTATACGTTTAATAGTACATAATAAAGTTTACGGTTTATAAGATTTATGGTTTATGGTATATGTATTATCATCATAATAAAGTTTTTATTTTTTTCACGGATTTACAACATATACATATTTTTATTTTAAAAATTACATTATAGTACATTAATTTAACACATTATTCCGAATCGTTTTCAGATTCATTTTCAGACATATTAGAGTGTTCACTATGCTCATCATTGTTTTCTCCGCTATCGTTCTCCTCGAACTCGTCAGATGCGGCTGCATCTTCGCTTGAATCATCCACGATGTCTTCAACTTCTCTGTTTTGTGGATCGATATGTATGATATCTTCTGATGTTTCGACTGCGATGGAGACTTCTCCGACTCTTTCATTTTGCAGAGCATCTTCGATGCCTAACCCAATTATACGGCCTCTTGGGTTCACTTTTATCACCGATAACCATGTCTCACGTCTTTGCTTAATCCGAGGATATGGAATGAAACACACTTGTTCTGCTTGCAATGCTAGGATGAAGGGTTCGAACTTGGAAAAACGTCGGTTTGCATTGACATCGATCGCCCCTATGTTGTTTGTGCGGACCCCTCGACCGACTGTTGGATCGTACCAATCGCATTTAAATAAAATGCATTTCAAACCGATAATTCCAGGATATGTGACTTCTATAATTTCTTGCAATACGCCGTAGTAGTCGTTTTCACCTGGCACATGGATTCCATAATTTGCGGTTGACCTTCGAGAGCCATGCTTATATGTATGAAATGTGTATCCGCGAGTGAAGTACATTGGGGCAGTAGTGATCTTCGCAATTGGTTCTTGAACAACCTCGTGCAACCATAGTGGCAAGGGCTGGTTTGCACATCCATTCATTACCTACATATACATAATTTGAATAACAATTAATTAATTTTAACAAATTATATTAAAAATATTCGTGAAATGATAGATAACTTATATATATATATATGTATATATATATCTTACGTACATAGTATTTTAACCATCCTGCAAAGTCACGTTCTTTGTACTTCTCATAGTCTTTTTCAAGTAAACCGGGATAGGCTTCTCGGATCTGGATGTCGAAAACGCTGCAATAATTTTTTATAAAACTAATTAAACAACGAGTGAGATATATAAATGTAAGTAATCTAAGTGCAGCTAATTAATTATTACCTCTCAAACGGTTGAACAAAATCACAATTTCGCAATATATAATTGTGAGCTGCACGACAATGTTCATGGTCTTCCCACCAAACTTCTTTCAACTTTCCAGCAAGTCTCCCTATTTGGGCGAAGATATCCGGGACATCAACGTTATACTTAGGTGCAACCCCACCATCGTCATATCTTCTAGGAGCGGTTTTTTTCGTTTTGACGGTTGGGCTAAAGTAGTATGACGTGAAGTGAGATGTTTCCTCGGTCAAACTACCTGCAACGATGGAACCCTCCACTCTTGCAAGATTTTTGGCCTTTCCTTTCAAATGTCCCATGAATCGCTCGAACGGGTACATCCATCGGAATTGCACGGGCCCCCCAAGAGCTGCTTCATGTGGTAGGTGGATTGGGAGATGTTCCATGACGTCAAAAAATGAAGGTGGAAATATTTTTTCTAAATTACACAGCAAAACAGGTATATTATTGAGTAATTGCGCTATGCCATCCTCAGTCAGTGTTCGAGTGCATAGATCCCTGAAAAATGCTCCAATGCCTACAAATAATATATATATCAGTAATTAAATAAGAAAATTATATTATAAATACATATTTAAATTAATACTTGTTTACCCGCAATTGCTTCGTGAACAGCTGTCGGTAAGAGCTCGAGTAATGCAAATGGTAGTAATCGCTGCATGAATACATGGCAATCGTGGCTCTTCATACCGGAAAATTTATTGCCTTGCTCTATGCATCTAATTGTGAATTTGGACACATATCCATCAGGGAACTTTACTTCTGAACCAACCCAGTCAAACAACGCTCGTTTCGCATCCGTAGACAATCGAAAAGTTGGAATCGGCATTTTTCCGTTTTGTGTAATATGCAACTCGCTTCTTACACATATTTCGGCCATGTCCAACCTTGATTTCATTTTGTCTTTAGTCTTTCCCTTGACATTCAAAATCGTATTCATGATGTTATCGAAGAAATTTTTTTCGATGTGCATCACATCAAGATTATGCCGTAATAGAAGATCCTTCCAATATGGCAGTTCCCAAAAAATACTTTGTTTGTGCCAATTGTGAGAAACGTTATATCCGTCAGGCATGTTTGCCTTAGTGTGCCAATTGCCCCCACGTTTACATGTTTCTTGAGCACCGTAATAATCAATCTGCTCTAACAAATCATTCCCTGAAAGATAGACGGGGGGGGGAACACGCACGACCTTGTTCTTCCTAAACAACTTCTTGTTCTTGCGATGCGGATGATGCATGGGAAGAAACCGACGATGACAGTCAAACCAACATGGTTTCCTTCCATGCTTCAACTGGAAGGCCTCTGACCGATCAAGGCAATATGGACACGATAACCTTCCATGCGTAGTCCACCCCGATAACATTCCATACGCCGGGAAGTCACTAATGGTCCACAATAGCACAGCACGCATCTTGAAGTTCCTTTGCTGCGAATAATCGAATGTGCGAACACCTGTATACCACAACTGTTTCAACTCATGAATCAAAGGTTGGAGGAATACATCAAGGGATCGCTTCGGATGCTTAGGACCGGGTACTAGAATACTCATGAACAAAAATTCCCGTTGCATGCACATTTCTGGAGGAAGATTGTATGGCGTCAAAATGACAGGCCATAGAGAATATTGTCTCCCGGACATACCAAATGGACTAAACCCATCGGTGCATAAGCCAAGATAGACATTCCTGCTCTCGTTAGCAAAGTCTGAATGTACAGTCTGAAAGTGTTTCCACGCCTTTGCATCTGACGGATGCGTAACCTCCCCATCCTCCGTGGTATGTTGTGCATGCCATCTCATTGCCGCCGATGTCCTTTCTGATTGGTATAACCGTTTCAACCTATCGGTGATTGGCAAGTACCACATACGTTGGTATGCAACGCGGGTCCTTCCAGTAGTTGGTTGATATCTCGGCTTCCCACAAAATCGACATTCCTGCAACTTATCATCATCTTTCCAGAAAATCATGCAATTGTCTATGCATACGTCAATCATTTCTGATGGTAACCCAAGACTCGCAACCAACCTCTGTATTTCATAGTAACTCTCAGCGGAAATATTATCTTGTGGCAAATACTCTTTAATTAGCTCAGCCCATGAATCCATGCAAATCTCGTTTAGGTTATGATCACTTTTAATTGTCATCATCCTAGATGCCAATGATAGTTTAGACTGCCCTTCTCTACATCCATCGTAAATGGGCTGCTTCGCAGCGTCTAACATATCATAAAAACGCTTTGCTTCTATGTTGGGTTCTTCCCTAGTATTATCATCAGCAAATGCAGTTGTACTTTCATGAAATGCATCTGTAACCATATCATGAAACCTATTTCCCTGTTGATACCCTTCATCAATATTTCCGAATAAATGATCATGCCCATAATTATAACTAGGTTGATCAACGCCATGACTCGTACTACTACTTCCAGCATCAACACTACAACCTTCCCCATGCGAAAACCAGATATAATAGTTTGGCTTAAATCCTCTATTATATAGATGCCTCTTCACAGTATCAATATCCACATATTGGGTGTTCTTGCACTTTCTACATGGACAGAAAATTTTACCGTCACGAGTCGCACATGGTTGGCTTGTCGCCTGGTACATGAATGCTCGCAACCCGTCCCGATACTCTTTCGTCACTTCACCCGTCTCTGGATCTCTTTGACTGTACATCCATGATCGTAATGCGTATATTTCGTGCCCCGAAGACATTTTTTAAACATTCACCACTCAAAATATATATATCAAAAATTTTTTTTTTTTTTTTTTTTTTTTTTTTTTTTTTTTTTTGTTATGAAAGCTCTCAACGTGATCTGTATTTATAGGATTTCAAAATAAATTGCGACGGATTTGAGACGGATTTGCTACGGAAATTTGCAATGGATTTGCTACGGAAAAGGATTTGCAAGGGATTTGCAACAATTTTGCGATGGAAATTAATTTTTCTTTTAAACGTGTTCCACCTACCTCACCTAACTCCACCTAACTGCTTCCATCGCAAATCCCTTGCAAAAATCCGTTGCAAATCCGTCGCAATTTTGCGAGGGACATTTACCGTCGCAATTTTGCGACGGAGTTGCGACGACCACTGTAGTCCTCGCTAATCCCTCGCAAATTCGTCGCAATTTTGCAACGCATTTGCGACGCCCGTTTGGCCCTCGCAAATTTGCGAGGGATTTGCGACTCTAGATATTCCCTCGCACATTCGTCGCAAATTTGTTGCAAAATCGTCGCAATTTGCGACGACTTTTTCCCTCGCAAAATAGAGACGGATTTGCGACGGCTAGTTAGTCACTCGCAAATCCGTCGCAAATCCCTCGCAAATCCGTCGCAAATTTGCGACGGATTATATCCATCGCAAATTCCATTGCAAATCGACTGTTTTCTTGTAGTGAGATATTAACGTTTTTTCCAACAAAAGCTGCTGTATACCAAAAACATGCAATTTCCTTTTACATCTACCAATCAATTTTGAGTTTGTTTTATGTAATAACCCTCTCCCGTACTAAGCGCTCCTCCCATCTAAAGCTTTTTGTCTCACCTCCAGAGACTCAATCGTCGCTCCGTTTTGTCATGAGCATTTGCTCGTTTTCTTTTCCAGCCATCGATCACTCTTTTAATCATTGATTTTGATAAACCACTTCTCACGGGAAAATTCATGAAAAAAAAAAGAGCTGAAGAGTGAAATACCTGATGGAAGCGTCCAGATCTGAAATTATTTGAGGGAAGAAGAACTGTACAGGCGGCCAATTTATTTGAGGGAAGAATACTGTACAGGCGGCCAATCATCTTGTTTTGTGTCCATGTTCACGTCATTTCCATTGGCGGAAATTTTCAATTTCTGCTTTCCTTTCTGCTTTCCTTTCTGCAATGAGGTTAGCTTTGAAGGGCTGCTTCGTTTGGGGCTCCCATCGACAGGCTTCTCTTCAGAGGCATGCAAGTTAGTGTCATCGGCACAAAGTTTACTCTTTTTGTCGCTGAGGAGTTTAACCCTCTCCCGTACTAAGCGCTCATTCCCATCTAAAGCTTTTTGTCTCACCTCCAGAGACTCAATCGTCGCTCCGTTTTGTCAGGAGCATTTGCTCGTTTTCTTTTTCCAGCCATCAATCACTCTTTTCCCTGCAGACAAAGTCATGAACGGAACAAGAAAATGAGGAGATGGAAATTCAGGATAAGGAAGAAGCGAACAATGAAAAGCTAGCGGATCCGTCGGTAATCCGTCAGTAATTTTTGTCGGTGTTCCGTCGGTTTTTGGATTCAGACAGTTTACCGACGGCACGTAAACCGATGGAATACCGACAGGTTCAACGACAAATATTTCTGTCGGTATACCGTCGGTAAAAGTGTCGTCGGTAATCTCTCAGAAAAAACTGACGGAATTACGCATTACCGACGCGCTAGAACCGACGCACTGGTTTTGTCAGTAATCTGTCGGTATAGGCCATTACCGACAGTTTTTCCATCGATTTGGGCCATTACAGACGGATTACCGACGGTTTTTTCCGTCGGTTTGGACGTGTTTTCTTGTAAACAGACAAATGCAAAAGATTCTCACTTACTCTTTTTGGCTTTTATACAACAACAATCATTTTGTCTCACCTCTAGAGACTCAATCATCGCTCCGTTTTGTCAGGAGCATTTGTTCGTTTTATTTTTCCAGCCATCGATCACTCTTTTCCCCTGTAGACAAAGTCACGAACGGAACAAGAAAATGAGGAGATGGAAATTCAGGATAAGGAAGAAGCGAACAATGAAAAGCTAGCGGATCCGTCGGTAATCCGTCAGTAATTTTTGTCGGTGTTCCGTCCGTTTTTGGTTTCTGACAGTTTACCGACGGCACGTAAACCGATGGAATACCGACAGGTTCAACGACAAATATTTCTGTCGGTATACCGTCGGTAAAAGTGTCGTCGGTAATCTCTCAGAAAAAACTGACGGAATTACGCATTACCGACGCGCTAGAACCGACGCACTGGTTTTGTCAGTAATCTGTCAGTATAGGCCATTACCGACGGTTTTTCCATCGATTTGGGCTATTACAGACGGATTACCGACGGTTTTTTCCGTCGGTTTGGACGTGTTTTCTTGTAAACAGACAAATGCAAAAGATTCTCACTTACTCTTTTTGGCTTTTATACAACAACAATCATTTTGTCTCACCTCCAGAGACTCAATCATCGCTCCGTTTTGTCAGGAGCATTTGTTCGTTTTATTTTTCCAGCCATCGATCACTCTTTTCCCCTGTAGACAAAGTCACGAACGGAACAAGAAAATGAGGAGATGGAAATTCAGGATAAGGAAGAAGCGAACAATGAAAAGCTAGCGGATCCGTCGGTAATCCGTCAGTAATTTTTGTCGGTGTTCCGTCCGTTTTTGGTTTCTGACAGTTTACCGACGGCACGTAAACCGACGGAATACAGACAGGTTCAACGACAAAGATGGGTTGCAATATCAGTTTTCTACTAAATGTTTAAAATATATGCTCATTCAAAACTCATTATCTACAATCTTCAATTTCTGCAGAACTCGAAGATGTTTGTATTGCACCAGCCAATAATACAACGGATCATGAGTCGAAGAGACCGAGAAAAAGCTCTTATATGATCATGGACATGACAATCAAAGAAAGCAATGGAGAAGAACTTAAGGATTCGAGAAGGACATGGATATTGGAGCAGCCCTTGAGCTATAGCCCTTGTGTTTGTGATACACATTTTATCTTATCATGTAGATAATTTCTTGTCAAGATTAATATTACAAGATCGAACATTATATCTCTTTGATCTCGTTGTTTATTGGTATTGCTTTGAAATAATATTGGATTTATAATTCTATCGATGTGGTAGGTATCCCTTTGCCTTCTTTTTACGATTATAAATAACCTACTTAACTCAGTGGTTAGAGTATTGCTTTCATACGGCAGGAGTCATTGGTTCAAATCCAAAAGATATCAAGAGAACATCCATAGATTGTTAAGTGTAATATTATTTTTACTTAATTTCACGAGCAATTTGTATTCTAATCCAACGAAAGCAATTTGTATTCTTAATCGAGCGAGCAATTGATAAATATGAGGTATTCTTTTCTTATTTTGCGTGAACACGTTCTTCTACGTGTACGTATGTGAACTATGTACGTAAAAGCATTCTTGTATGAACATATGTGAAGTGTTCTTCTACGTTTGTGAACGCGTTCTTGTACGTTTGTGAACGCGTTCACGTTCGTGAACACGTTTTTCTCGTACGTGAACACGTTCTTCTACGTGTACGTATGTGAACTATCTACGTAAAAGCATTCTTGTATGAACATGTTCTTCTACGTACGTGAACGTATGTGAAGGTATTGTTGCTCTATTCGTGCACATGATACTTCACAACGTATTCAAGGACTAAGGTGAGCATAGCATTAAATTTATGTGTGAACATCAAATGCCGAGAAAACAGATAAATTATAAATAAATTAAAGAAATAACATATTTTAAATGAATAATGGATGGTGAGAAAAATTTGAATCATTGATTTTGATAAGTCATGCAACCACATGGAGTTTCATGAGTAATATGTACCGAACCACACGGCGTTTCATAAGTAATCAAGAAACTAATATGGAACCACCCGGAGTTTGATGCCTAAAAGTACAATTGTGGTGATAAGGTTCTTTCATTTTATAAATTATAAATAAATTCAAGAAATAAAAGATCAAAATCAATGATTCATATTTTTTTGAGAAAATTGCTAAATCAAACCACATTTAGTGGTAAAATGTCCCACTAATTAACCTTTAATATGAGTTTTTTTTTATTTTTTATTAATAATACGAAATTAAATGAAGAAACAAAATATAAAGTAAATCTAAATCCAATTAATATATTATCTGTAATTAATATATTAATATAAAATATAATACGTTTATAAAATATAATACATAATAATACGTAGTAATTAATATATTTTATACGTAATAATATAAAATATAATACGTAATAATAAATATAAATTATATTAATCATAAATATAAATATAAAATGTAATACGTAATAATACAATATAATACGTAATAATAAATATAATACTTAGTAATTATTTATACGTAATAAATAAAATAAAAAATATTAAATATTAAGAAAAATGGTAGAATTTAGATTCTAGCCGTCGTAGAACACTGACAATTAGGTAAAAATTAACGTTCTGCGTCTCGTAGAATAACAATAACTCTGCCAATGGTAGAAGGAAATAAAAAATATGAAAACGGCAAAAATACATATAACCCAACACTAAAACAATTACAATGTTAACTAATCAAATCTCTTTATCTTTCTTCCATTATGTATAAAATGGTGCATTATAATGCATAACATGATAATCGAAGATGAACGTGATATCAACGCACCGATTAGAGATGCAAGATGAGCACGAGAGATAATGCTAGATTTCAGCAATTTTTAGCTCGTAATAAAAAAATAAAAAATAAGGATGATCATTTTTCACTTCGAAATGCATTAATCGATCATATATGGGATCAATATGGAAATAATGATTATGTAATTTGGTATTTTATATATAACTTTATTTCTTGTATAAACATGTTCTTCTACGTACGTGAACATATGTGAAGGTATTGTTGCTCTCTTCGTGCACATGATACTTGAGAACCTATTCAAAGACTAAGGTGAGCATAACATAAAAAGTGCTAAATAATGCTTGCATTCAAATTATTTATGTCACTGGGTTATTAACGTCACTAAATTTATCTGTGAACATCAAATGCCGAGAAAACAGATAAATTATAAATAAATTCAAGAAATAACAGATTTTAAATGAATAATGGATGGTGAAAAAAATTTGACTCATTAATTTTGATAAGTCATGGAACCACATCGTAGCACAAAATATACAAGTAGTCTGTTTGAACCGACCAAATTTGAACACTGAATCAAACACGGTATTCAAAATGGATCTTAGAAGAAGTATGCGAACGCGTTAGAAGATGCTTGTCTACTTCAAGAGGAGATGTTATCTACATCGAATTACTAGATCAAATATTAAAGGTTTGGAAGCTGAAGAATAACCGCAACTCTAAGAGTTGGCAATTGTCATGGGAACAAACCAACATTGGGTGTGTCGGATTTGATGTCGACTGTTTTCCCATTGCAGTGAATCCCTTCGATAGTGATATCGTCTATCTATGGAGTCTACAACACCGCTATTTAGTATCAGGTAACTTGAAGACGCAAAGCTCAGGAAATTAATACGTTACTATATTGTTTATCATTGTACTTGCTCACTTTATCAATGAATTAAGGCTAACATGCTAATGGTTTGTATAGTGAGCTCCAAAGATATCAAGAGAACATCCATAGATTGTTAAGTGTAATATTATTTTTACTTAATTTCACGAGCAATTTGTATTCTAATCCAACGAAAGCAATTTGTATTCTTAATCCAGCGAGCAATTGTTCTCCTCTTTTTTCCTTTAAAAAAAAGTCATGGAGTAAGACATCGATTTATTAATAAGATCAATCAATTGGTTTGATTGCGTGATGGACTCCTCTGAAAAACTTCGGCGCGCGTGTAAACGAGGTGCTCTACCTAACTGAGCTATAGCCCTTGTGTTTGTGATACACATTTTATCTTATCATGTAGATAATTTATTGTCAAGATTAATATTACAAGATCGAACATTATATCTCTTTGATCTCGTTGTTTATTGGTATTGCTTCGAAATAATATTGGATTTATAATTCTATCGATGTGGTAGGTATCCCTTTGCCTTCTTTTTACGATTATAAATAACCTACTTAACTCAGTGGTTAGAGTATTGCTTTCATACGGCAGGAGTCATTGGTTCAAATCCAAAAGATATCAAGAGAACATCCATAGATTGCAGGGATCAAGTCGCCTCGTAGTTCGTTGTTGCAAGAGAAGAGTAGTGATAGTACTTCTTCAAATGCTTGGCATTCCCAAGAGTGGAGGATTGGAGTGCCGGCCATGGTGGCTAGCTCGTAGACGCCAGGACGAACGACTATTGTAATCTTGTATGGGCCTTCCCATTTGGCCCCGAGCTTGCCTGCGTTTGGCTTGCTGTGTTCTGGAACACCTCACGCAGAACTAAGTCACCCTTACAGAAACGTCTTTCTCGAACTCTGGAATTGTAATATCTCGAGGCTGCGCTCTGATAGTTGGCAATCCGGACAAGTGCTTGGTCGCGTCGCTCATCAAGGAAGTCCAATGCGTCAAGCAACATTGACCGGTTGACTGGTTCGTTGCTAGGTAGGAGTTGACGTCGTATTCCAGGCGAGCACACTTCAGACGAGATGACGCATTCGGTTCCATAGACAAAGGCGAAAGGAGTCTCGCCTGTTGCTCGACTTGCTAGGTAGGAGGCTCGACGGGGAGTGGTGCGATGGGACCACAAAACTCCTTCTAGCTCGTCGGCCCAACGACCCTTCTTGGCCTCTAAGTGCTTCTGAAGGCCATCAAGGATCGTCTTGTTGATAAAAAGAACATAGAAATTCGTTTTCATGAAATGAAAAAACCAGGTGTTTTATACCGCATTGCTGTCTCAAACGACAAAGTGTTTCAGGCCTTTATACCGCATTGCTGCGTCAAACGACCAGTTCTTTTATACCTTCAGTCTAATTTTTTGCCAAATGACATCGTAGCACAAAAAAACCATCGTAGCAGAAAATATACAAGTAGTCTATTCGATAAATAAAAAGACCATAGAAATTTGTTTTTTTTATGAAATTAAACGACCAGGTGTTTCATCCCTCCAAATCTCATCGCTGTGTCAAACGCATGAAACACCTGGTCGGTTGATTCAGCAATGATATATAAAGGCGTGAAACACCTGGTCGTTTGATTCCATAAAAACGAATTTCTATGGTCTTTTTGTTTATCGAACAGACTGTAGGCTTATATATTTTGTGCTACGATGTCATTTGGCAAAACCTCATATTGAAGAAATGAAAAACCTTGGCTCCGAAAAATTGTTATGGCTCAGAATTACCATCCGAATCTCACCTTGGCTCACTATATGCATTGGAGAACTTTGAGGATCAAATCCATATGTCCTACATATATCTTGCTTAGCCTCCAAAACCACATCTAAGCTATATGCTCAACCATCTCAAGAATAACCTCCTCAAGAGTCAAAGACTTAGCCTCGAGGTGTATGCTTCCTCTTGTGCAGTTTCTAATGTCTTTTTGTTCTCTCTGCTTGTCCAATCTGACTTCATTGTTGTTGCTTTATGAAATCAAATGCCTAGGTCTTTCATTCCTTTATTGGTATTGCTTCGAAATAATATTGGATTTATAATTCTATCGATGTGGTAGGTATCCCTTTGCCTTCTTTTTACGATTATAAATAACCTACTTAACTCAGTGGTTAGAGTATTGCTTTCATACGGCATGAGTCATTGGTTCAAATCCAAAAGATATCAAGAGAACATCCATAGATTGCAGGGATCAAGTCGCCTCATAGTTCGTTGTTGCAAGAGAAGTGTAGTGATAGTACTTCTTCAAATGCTTGGCATTCCAAGAGTGGAGGATTGGAGTGCCGGCCATGGTGGCGAGCTCGTAGACGCCAAGACGAACGACTGTTGTAATCTTGTATGGGCCTTCCCAACCAGGTGTTTTATACCGCATTGCTGTCTCAAACGACAAAGTGTTTCAGGCCTTTATACCGCATTGCTGCGTTAAACGACCAGTTCTTTTATACCTTCAGTCTAATTTTTTGCCAAATGACATCGTAGCACAAAAAAACCATCGTAGCAGAAAATATACAAGTAGTCTATTCGATAAATAAAAAGACCATAGAAATTTGTTTTTTATGAAATTAAACGACCAGGTGTTTCATCCCTCCAAATCTCATCGCTGTGTCAAACGCATGAAACACCTGGTCGGTTGATTCAGCAATGATATATAAAGGCGTGAAACACCTGGTCGTTTGATTCCTAAAAAAAGAATTTCTATGGTCTTTTTGTTTATCGAACAGACTGTAGGCTTATATATTTTGTGTTACGATGTCATTTGGCAAAACCTCAGATTGAAGAAATGAAAAACCTTGGCTCCGAAAAATTGTTATTGCTCAGAATTACCATCCGAATCTCACCTTGGCTCACTATATGCATTGGAGAACTTTGAGGATCAAATCCATATGTCCTACATATATCTTACTTAGCCTCCAAAACCACATCTAAGCTATATGCTCAACCATCGCAAGAATAACCTCCTCAAGAGTCAAAGGCTTAGCCTCGAGGTGTATGCTTCCTCTTGTGCAGTTTCTAATGTCTTTTTGTTCTCTCTGCTTGTCCAATATGACTTCATTGTTGTTGCTTTATGAAATCAAATGCCTAGGTCTTTCATTCCTTTATTGGTATTGCTTCGAAATAATATTGGATTTATAATTCTATCGATGTGGTAGGTATCCCTTTGCCTTCTTTTTACGATTATAAATAACCTACTTAACTCAGTGGTTAGAGTATTGCTTTCATACGGCAGGAGTCATTGGTTCAAATCCAAAAGATATCAAGAGAACATCCATAGATTGCAGGGATCAAGTCGCCTCGTAGTTCGTTGTTGCAAGAGAAGAGTAGTGATAGTACTTCTTCAAATGCTTGGCATTCCAAGAGTGGAGGATTGGAATGCCGGCCATGGTGGCGAGCTCGTAGACGCCAGGACGAACGACTATTGTAATCTTGTATGGGCCTTCCCATTTGGCCCCGAGCTTGCCTGCGTTCGGCTTGCTGTGTTCTGGAACACCTCACGTAGAACTAAGTCACCCTTACAGAAACGTCTTTCTCGAACTCTGGAATTGTAATATCTCGAGGCTGCGCTCTGATAGTTGGCAATCCGGACAAGTGCTTGGTCGAGTCGCTCATCAAGGAAGTCCAATGCGTCAAGCAACATTGACCGGTTGACTGGTTCGTTGCTAGGTAGGAGTTGACGTCGTATTCCAGGCGAGCACACTTCGGACGGGATGACGCATTCGGTTCCATAGACAAAGGCGAAAGGAGTCTTGCCTGTTGCTCGACGGGGAGTGGTGCGATGGGACCACAAAACTCCTTCTAGCTCGTCGGCCCAACGACCCTTCTTGGCCTCTAAGTGCTTCTGAAGGCCATCAAGGATCGTCTTGTTGATAAAAAGAACATAGAAATTCGTTTTCATGAAATGAAAAAACCAGGTGTTTTATACCGCATTGCTGTCTCAAACGACAAAGTGTTTCATGCCTTTATACCGCATTGCTGCGTCAAACGACCAGTTCTTTTATACCTTCAGTCTAATTTTTCGCCAAATGACATCGTAGCACAAAAACACCATCGTAGCAGAAAATATACAAGTAGTCTATTCGATAAACAAAAAGACCATAGAAATTTGTTTTTATGAAATCAAACGACCAGATGTTTCATCCCTCCAAATCTCATCGATGTGTCAAACGCATGAAACACCTGGTCGGTTGATTCAGCAATGATATATAAAGGCGTGAAACACCTGGTCGTTTGATTCCATAAAAACGAATTTCTATGGTCTTTTTGTTTATCGAACAGACTGTAGGCTTATATATTTTAGCACAAAAACACCATCGTGGCACAAAATATACAAGTAGTCTATTCGATAAACAAAAAGACCATAAAAATTTGTTTTTATGAAATCAAACGACCAGGTGTTTCATCCCTCCAAATCTCATCGCTGTGTCAAACGCATGAAACACCTGGTCGGTTGATGCAGCAATGATATATAGAGGCGTGAAACACCTGGTTGTTTGATTCCATAAAAACGAATTTCTATGGTCTTTTTGTTTATCGAACAGACTGTAGGCTTATATATTTTGTGCTACGATGTCATTTGGCAAAACCTCAGATTGAAGAAATGAAAAACCTTGGCTCCGAAAAATTGTTATGGCTCAGAATTACCATCCGAATCAGTGACTCACCTTGGCTCACTATATGCATTGGAGAACTTTGAGGATCAAATCCATATGTCCTACATATATCTTGCTTAGCCTCCAAAACCACATCTAAGCTACATTCTCAACCATCTCAAGAATAACCTCCTCAAGAGTCAAAGGCTTAGCCTCGAGGTGTATGCTTCCTCTTGTGCAGTTTCTAATGTCTTTTTGTTCTCTCTGCTTGTCCAATCTGACTTCATTGTTGTTGCTTTATGAAATCAAATGCCCAGGTCTTTCATTCCTTTATATCTCATTGCTGAATCAAACGACAAAGTGTTTGACCACAGTCTATTCGATAAAAAGAACATAGAAATTCGTTTTCATGAAATGAACCGACAAAGTGTTTCATGCCTTTATACCGCATTGCTGTGTCAAACGACAAAGTGTTTCATGCCTTTATACCGCATTGCTGTGTCAAACGACAAAGTGTTTCATACCTTAATACCTAGGTCTTTCATTCCTTTATTGGTATTGCTTCGAAATAATATTGGATTTATAATTCTATCGATGTGGTAGGTATCCCTTTGCCTTCTTTTTACGATTATAAATAACCTACTTAACTCAGTGGTTAGAGTATTGCTTTCATACGGCAGGAGTCATTGGTTCAAATCCAAAAGATATCAAGAGAACATCCATAGATTGCAGGGATCAAGTCGCCTCGTAGTTCGTTGTTGCAAGAGAAGTGTAGTGATAGTACTTCTTCAAATGCTTGGCATTCCAAGAGTGGAGGATTGGAGTGCCGGCCATGGTGGCGAGCTCGTAGACGCCAGGACGAACGACTGTTGTAATCTTGTATGGGCCTTTCCAGTTGGCCCCGAGCTTGCCTGCGTTCGGCTCTGCTGTGTTCTGGAACACCTCACGCAGAACTAAGTCACCCTTACAGAAACGTCTTTCTCGAACTCTGGAATTGTAATATCTCGAGGCTGCGTTTTGATACTTGGCAATCCGGACAAGTGCTTGGTCGCGTCGCTCATCAAGGAAGTCCAATGCGTCAAGCAACATTGACCGGTTGACTGGTTCGTTGCTAGGTAGGAGTTGACGTCGTATTCCAGGCGAGCAGACTTCGGACGGGATGACGCATTCGGTTCCATAGACAAAGGCGAAAGGAGTCTCGCCTGTTGCTCGACGGGGAGTGGTGCGATGGGACCACAAAACTCCTTCTAGCTCGTCGGCCCAACGACCCTTCTTGGCCTCTAAGTGCTTCCGAAGGCCATCAAGGATCGTCTTGTTGATAAAAAGAACATAGAAATTCGTTTTCATGAAATGAAAAGACCAGGTGTTTTATACCGCATTGCTGTCTCAAACGACAAAGTGTTTCAGGCCTTTATACCGCATTGCTGCGTCAAACGACCAGTTCTTTTATACCTTCAGTCTAATTTTTCGCCAAATGACATCGTAGCACAAAAACACCATCGTAGCACAAAATATACAAGTAGTCTATTCGATAAACAAAAAGACCATAGAAATTTGTTTTTATGAAATCAAATGACTAGGTGTTTCATCCCTCCAAATCTCATCGATGTGTCAAACGCATGAAACACCTGGTCGGTTGATGCAGCAATGATATATAGAGGCGTGAAACACCTGGTTGTTTGATTCCATAAAAACGAATTTCTATGGTCTTTTGTTTATCGAACAGACTGTAGGCATATATATTTTGTGCTACGATGTCATTTGGCAAAACCTCATATTGAAGAAATGAAAAACCTTGGCTCCGAAAAATTGTTATGGCTCAGAATTACCATCCGAATCAGTGACTCACCTTGGCTCACTATATGCATTGGAGAACTTTGAGGATCAAACCCATATGTCATACATATATCTTGCTTAGCCTCCAAAACCACATCTATGCTATATGCTCAACCATATCAAGAATAACCTCCTCAAGAGTCAAAGGCTTAGCCTCGAGGTGTATGCTTCCTCTTGTGCAGTTTCTAATGTTTTTTTGTTCTCTCTGCTTGTCCAATCTAACTTCATTGTTGTTGCTTTATGAAATCAAATGCCCAGGTCTTTCATTCCTTTATATCTCATTGCTGAATCAAACGACAAAGTGTTTGACCACAGTCTATTCGATAAAAAGAACATAGAAATTCGTTTTCATGAAATGAAACGACAAAGTGTTTCATGCCTTTATACCGCATTGCTGTGTCAAACGACAAAGTGTTTCATGCCTTTATACCGCATTGCTGTGTCAAACGACAAAGTGTTTCATGCCTTTATACCGCATTGCTGCATCACCTTCAGTTTAATTTTTCGCCAAATGACATCGTAGCACAAAATACACAAAAACACTAGTCTTTTATTTGGCAAAACCTTAATACAAATTATTATGTTCTTTTTGATCCAGCAATGACATATCAAGGGATGAAACACCGGGTCTTTGATTAAGAAATAAGATAAAAAGAATTAAAACACCTGGTTGTTTCATACATCAATGAGATATAAAGGAATAAAACACTTGGTCGTTTGATTTAGTAAAACGAATTGCTATGGTCGTATATTTTTTGCTAGGATGTCATTTGGCAAAACCTGGAACCACAAGGAGTTTCATCGGTAACAAAGAAATTTTAAATAGAACCACGCGGAGTTTGATTTCTAAAAGAATCAAACACCTGGTCGTTCGAGTCCATAATCCAGCAATGACATATCAAGGTTTGAAACACCGGGTCGTTTGATTAAGAAATGAGATATAAAGGATTGAAAAACCTGGTCGTTTGATACAGCAATGATTTAACATTATAAATGCTAAATCAATTCAAGATATAACACCGGGTCGTTTGATTAAGCAATGAGATATAACTGGTCTCATGGAACAACATGGACTTTGATTAAGCAGTTTCTAATGTCTTTTTGTTGTCTCTGCTTGTCCAATCTAACTTCATTGTTGTTGCTTTATGAAATCAAATGCCCAGGTCTTTCATTCCTTTATATCTCATTGCGGAATCAAACGACAAAGTGTTTGATCACAGTCTATTCGATAAAAAGAACATAGAAATTCGTTTTCATGAAATGAAAAAACCAGGTGTTTCATACCTTCAGTCTAATTTTTCGCCAAATGACATCGTAGCACAAAATACACAAAAACACCATCGTAGCACAAAATATACAAGTAGTCTATTCGATAAACAAGGAATGACATATCAAGGTTTGAAACACCGGGTCGTTTGATTAAGAAATGAGATATAAAGGATTGAACCACCTGGTCGTTTGATACAGCAATGATTTAGCATTTATAAGATATAACACCGGGTCGTTTGATTAAGCAATGAGATAAAAAAGCATGAAGTTTCGTATCCAATGAGATATAACTGGTCTTATGGAACAACATGGAGTTTGATACGTAATCTGGAAGGCGACATCAAACCACCCTGTGTTTCATTGCTAACAAAAAAAATTTCAATGGAACCATTGGAGTTTAATGCATAAAAGTACAATTGTGGTGATAAGTGCTATTTCAATTAAACCGACCTTAAGAAACTTTTTAACATTATAAATGCTAAATCAATTCAAGATATAACAGATTATGAAACACCGGGTCGTTTGATTAAGCAATGAGATAAAAGGCGTGAAACACCTGGTCGTTTCATCCATCAATGAGATATAAAACTCGTTTGGAAGAAACTACGCCGTCACACAGAAGTTGGAAATATATCATAAAACAAATCAGATTTAATTTTAATCTCGTCTTTAAGAATAACTATTTTAAAAATAACAGGATATATAGAAATTTAAGTTAGATTTATTTTTATCTCGTCTTAAAAAAAAAAAGACCAAAGCGTCTATTGGTCGTAGTCGAACATACTAGGCTCGCTGTTATACATAATCGTGTATGTTCGACTACGAACATTATAACTTGTGATGTGTTATTGACTTGTTTTGATTGGAAAAGAAAACGAGCTTTAGACGTAGTTGTCCCGGAACAACTATTGCGAAACGTAGACGCGCCAGGGATACTACGTTTTAAATAGTAGTTGTGCTGGAACAACTCTTACCAACATCTCCAAACTTTAGATATTGACATGTGAAAAAAATTGAAAAATCTCTTAAAAAGTCAGAGTACTAAAATTAGTTAAAAAAAATTGATACCCGATACCCGCCCCTTACCCGCGGGTAACAGAATTGTGATACTGTTACCCGACCTAAAAGTTATGGCTACCCAAGTGGATACGAGCCGGGTCACGGGTCGAAGATATGTAATGGGTATCAGTGCCCAGCCCTAGTTCACACTTGGAGAACTTTGAGGATCAAATCCATATGTCCTACATATATCTTGCTTAGCCTCCAAAACCACATCTAAGCTATATGCTCAACCATCTCAAGAATAACCTCCTCAAGAGTCAAAGGCTTAGCCTCGAGGTGTATGCTTCCTCTTGTGCAGTTTCTAATGTCTTTTTGTTCTCTCTGCTTGTCCAATCTGACTTCATTGTTGTTGCTTTATGAAATCAAATGCCTAGGTCTTTCATTCCTTTATTGGTATTGCTTCGAAATAATATTGGATTTATAATTCTATCGATGTGGTAGGTATCCCTTTGCCTTCTTTTTACGATTATAAATAACCTACTTAACTCAGTGGTTAGAGTATTGCTTTCATACGGCAGGAGTCATTGGTTCAAATCCAAAAGATATCAAGAGAACATCCATAGATTGCAGGGATCAAGTCGCCTCGTAGTTCGTTGTTGCAAGAGAAGAGTAGTGATAGTACTTCTTCAAATGCTTGGCATTCCAAGAGTGGAGGATTGGAATGCCGGCCATGGTGGCGAGCTCGTAGACGCCAGGACGAACGACTATTGTAATCTTGTATGGGCCTTCCCATTTGGCCCCGAGCTTGCCTGCGTTCGGCTTGCTGTGTTCTGGAACACCTCACGTAGAACTAAGTCACCCTTACAGAAACGTCTTTCTCGAACTCTGGAATTGTAATATCTCGAGGCTGCGCTCTGATAGTTGGCAATCCGGACAAGTGCTTGGTCGAGTCGCTCATCAAGGAAGTCCAATGCGTCAAGCAACATTGACCGGTTGACTGGTTCGTTGCTAGGTAGGAGTTGACGTCGTATTCCAGGCGAGCACACTTCGGACGGGATGACGCATTCGGTTCCATAGACAAAGGCGAAAGGAGTCTTGCCTGTTGCTCGACGGGGAGTGGTGCGATGGGACCACAAAACTCCTTCTAGCTCGTCGGCCCAACGACCCTTCTTGGCCTCTAAGTGCTTCTGAAGGCCATCAAGGATCGTCTTGTTGATAAAAAGAACATAGAAATTCGTTTTCATGAAATGAAAAAACCAGGTGTTTTATACCGCATTGCTGTCTCAAACGACAAAGTGTTTCATGCCTTTATACCGCATTGCTGCGTCAAACGACCAGTTCTTTTATACCTTCAGTCTAATTTTTCGCCAAATGACATCGTAGCACAAAAACACCATCGTAGCAGAAAATATACAAGTAGTCTATTCGATAAACAAAAAGACCATAGAAATTTGTTTTTATGAAATCAAACGACCAGATGTTTCATCCCTCCAAATCTCATCGATGTGTCAAACGCATGAAACACCTGGTCGGTTGATTCAGCAATGATATATAAAGGCGTGAAACACCTGGTCGTTTGATTCCATAAAAACGAATTTCTATGGTCTTTTTGTTTATCGAACAGACTGTAGGCTTATATATTTTAGCACAAAAACACCATCGTGGCACAAAATATACAAGTAGTCTATTCGATAAACAAAAAGACCATAAAAATTTGTTTTTATGAAATCAAACGACCAGGTGTTTCATCCCTCCAAATCTCATCGCTGTGTCAAACGCATGAAACACCTGGTCGGTTGATGCAGCAATGATATATAGAGGCGTGAAACACCTGGTTGTTTGATTCCATAAAAACGAATTTCTATGGTCTTTTTGTTTATCGAACAGACTGTAGGCTTATATATTTTGTGCTACGATGTCATTTGGCAAAACCTCAGATTGAAGAAATGAAAAACCTTGGCTCCGAAAAATTGTTATGGCTCAGAATTACCATCCGAATCAGTGACTCACCTTGGCTCACTATATGCATTGGAGAACTTTGAGGATCAAATCCATATGTCCTACATATATCTTGCTTAGCCTCCAAAACCACATCTAAGCTACATTCTCAACCATCTCAAGAATAACCTCCTCAAGAGTCAAAGGCTTAGCCTCGAGGTGTATGCTTCCTCTTGTGCAGTTTCTAATGTCTTTTTGTTCTCTCTGCTTGTCCAATCTGACTTCATTGTTGTTGCTTTATGAAATCAAATGCCCAGGTCTTTCATTCCTTTATATCTCATTGCTGAATCAAACGACAAAGTGTTTGACCACAGTCTATTCGATAAAAAGAACATAGAAATTCGTTTTCATGAAATGAACCGACAAAGTGTTTCATGCCTTTATACCGCATTGCTGTGTCAAACGACAAAGTGTTTCATGCCTTTATACCGCATTGCTGTGTCAAACGACAAAGTGTTTCATACCTTAATACCTAGGTCTTTCATTCCTTTATTGGTATTGCTTCGAAATAATATTGGATTTATAATTCTATCGATGTGGTAGGTATCCATTTGCCTTCTTTTTACGATTATAAATAACCTACTTAACTCAGTGGTTAGAGTATTGCTTTCATACGGCAGGAGTCATTGGTTCAAATCCAAAAGATATCAAGAGAACATCCATAGATTGCAGGGATCAAGTCGCCTCGTAGTTCGTTGTTGCAAGAGAAGTGTAGTGATAGTACTTCTTCAAATGCTTGGCATTCCAAGAGTGGAGGATTGGAGTGCCGGCCATGGTGGCGAGCTCGTAGACGCCAGGACGAACGACTGTTGTAATCTTGTATGGGCCTTTCCAGTTGGCCCCGAGCTTGCCTGCGTTCGGCTCTGCTGTGTTATGGAACACCTCACGCAGAACTAAGTCACCCTTACAGAAACGTCTTTCTCGAACTCTGGAATTGTAATATCTCGAGGCTGCGTTTTGATACTTGGCAATCCGGACAAGTGCTTGGTCGCGTCGCTCATCAAGGAAGTCCAATGCGTCAAGCAACATTGACCGGTTGACTGGTTCGTTGCTAGGTAGGAGTTGACGTCGTATTCCAGGCGAGCAGACTTCGGACGGGATGACGCATTCGGTTCCATAGACAAAGGCGAAAGGAGTCTCGCCTGTTGCTCGACGGGGAGTGGTGCGATGGGACCACAAAACTCCTTCTAGCTCGTCGGCCCAACGACCCTTCTTGGCCTCTAAGTGCTTCCGAAGGCCATCAAGGATCGTCTTGTTGATAAAAAGAACATAGAAATTCGTTTTCATGAAATGAAAAGACCAGGTGTTTTATACCGCATTGCTGTCTCAAACGACAAAGTGTTTCAGGCCTTTATACCGCATTGCTGCGTCAAACGACCAGTTCTTTTATACCTTCAGTCTAATTTTTCGCCAAATGACATCGTAGCACAAAAACACCATCGTAGCACAAAATATACAAGTAGTCTATTCGATAAACAAAAAGACCATAGAAATTTGTTTTTATGAAATCAAATGACCAGGTGTTTCATCCCTCCAAATCTCATCGATGTGTCAAACGCATGAAACACCTGGTCGGTTGATGCAGCAATGATATATAGAGGCGTGAAACACCTGGTTGTTTGATTCCATAAAAACGAATTTCTATGGTCTTTTGTTTATCGAACAGACTGTAGGCATATATATTTTGTGCTACGATGTCATTTGGCAAAACCTCATATTGAAGAAATGAAAAACCTTGGCTCCGAAAAATTGTTATGGCTCAGAATTACCATCCGAATCAGTGACTCACCTTGGCTCACTATATGCATTGGAGAACTTTGAGGATCAAACCCATATGTCATACATATATCTTGCTTAGCCTCCAAAACCACATCTATGCTATATGCTCAACCATATCAAGAATAACCTCCTCAAGAGTCAAAGGCTTAGCCTCGAGGTGTATGCTTCCTCTTGTGCAGTTTCTAATGTTTTTTTGTTCTCTCTGCTTGTCCAATCTAACTTCATTGTTGTTGCTTTATGAAATCAAATGCCCAGGTCTTTCATTCCTTTATATCTCATTGCTGAATCAAACGACAAAGTGTTTGACCACAGTCTATTCGATAAAAAGAACATAGAAATTCGTTTTCATGAAATGAAACGACAAAGTGTTTCATGCCTTTATACCGCATTGCTGTGTCAAACGACAAAGTGTTTCATGCCTTTATACCGCATTGCTGTGTCAAACGACAAAGTGTTTCATGCCTTTATACCGCATTGCTGCATCACCTTCAGTTTAATTTTTCGCCAAATGACATCGTAGCACAAAATACACAAAAACACTAGTCTTTTATTTGGCAAAACCTTAATACAAATTATTATGTTCTTTTTGATCCAGCAATGACATATCAAGGGATGAAACACCGGGTCTTTGATTAAGAAATGAGATAAAAAGAATTAAAACACCTGGTTGTTTCATACAGCAATGAGATATAAAGGAATAAAACACTTGGTCGTTTGATTTAGTAAAACGAATTGCTATGGTCGTATATTTTTTGCTAGGATGTCATTTGGCAAAACCTGGAACCACAAGGAGTTTCATCGGTAACAAAGAAATTTTAAATAGAACCACGCGGAGTTTGATTTCTAAAAGAATCAAACACCTGGTCGTTCGAGTCCATAATCCAGCAATGACATATCAAGGTTTGAAACACCGGGTCGTTTGATTAAGAAATGAGATATAAAGGATTGAAAAACCTGGTCGTTTGATACAGCAATGATTTAACATTATAAATGCTAAATCAATTCAAGATATAACACCGGGTCGTTTGATTAAGCAATGAGATATAACTGGTCTCATGGAACAACATGGACTTTGATTAAGCAGTTTCTAATGTCTTTTTGTTGTCTCTGCTTGTCCAATCTAACTTCATTGTTGTTGCTTTATGAAATCAAATGCCCAGGTCTTTCATTCCTTTATATCTCATTGCGGAATCAAACGACAAAGTGTTTGATCACAGTCTATTCGATAAAAAGAACATAGAAATTCGTTTTCATGAAATGAAAAAACCAGGTGTTTCATACCTTCAGTCTAATTTTTCGCCAAATGACATCGTAGCACAAAATACACAAAAACACCATCGTAGCACAAAATATACAAGTAGTCTATTCGATAAACAAGGAATGACATATCAAGGTTTGAAACACCGGGTCGTTTGATTAAGAAATGAGATATAAAGGATTGAACCACCTGGTCGTTTGATACAGCAATGATTTAGCATTTATAAGATATAACACCGGGTCGTTTGATTAAGCAATGAGATAAAAAAGCATGAAGTTTCGTATCCAATGAGATATAACTGGTCTTATGGAACAACATGGAGTTTGATACGTAATCTGGAAGGCGACATCAAACCACCCTGTGTTTCATTGCTAACAAAAAAAATTTCAATGGAACCATTGGAGTTTAATGCATAAAAGTACAATTGTGGTGATAAGTGCTATTTCAATTAAACCGACCTTAAGAAACTTTTTAACATTATAAATGCTAAATCAATTCAAGATATAACAGATTATGAAACACCGGGTCGTTTGATTAAGCAATGAGATAAAAGGCGTGAAACACCTGGTCGTTTCATCCATCAATGAGATATAAAACTCGTTTGGAAGAAACTACGCCGTCACACAGAAGTTGGAAATATATCATAAAACAAATCAGATTTAATTTTAATCTCGTCTTTAAGAATAACTATTTTAAAAATAACAGGATATATAGAAATTTAAGTTAGATTTATTTTTATCTCGTCTTAAAAAAAAAAAGACCAAAGCGTCTATTGGTCGTAGTCGAACATACTAGGCTCGCTGTTATACATAATCGTGTATGTTCGACTACGAACATTATAACTTGTGATGTGTTATTGACTTGTTTTGATTGGAAAAGAAAACGAGCTTTAGACGTAGTTGTCCCGGAACAACTATTGCGAAACGTAGACGCGCCAGGGATACTACGTTTTAAATAGTAGTTGTGCTGGAACAACTCTTACCAACATCTCCAAACTTTAGATATTGACATGTGAAAAAAATTGAAAAATCTCTTAAAAAGTCAGAGTACTAAAATTAGTTAAAAAAAATTGATACCCGATACCCGCCCCTTACCCGCGGGTAACAGAATTGTGATACTGTTACCCGACCTAAAAGTTATGGCTACCCAAGTGGATACGAGCCGGGTCACGGGTCGAAGATATGTAATGGGTATCAGTGCCCAGCCCTAGTTCACACTTGGAGAACTTTGAGGATCAAATCCATATGTCCTACATATATCTTGCTTAGCCTCCAAAACCACATCTAAGCTATATGCTCAACCATCTCAAGAATAACCTCCTCAAGAGTCAAAGGCTTAGCCTCGAGGTGTATGCTTCCTCTTGTGCAGTTTCTAATGTCTTTTTGTTCTCTCTGCTTGTCCAATCTGACTTCATTGTTGTTGCTTTATGAAATCAAATGCCTAGGTCTTTCATTCCTTTATTGGTATTGCTTCGAAATAATATTGGATTTATAATTCTATCGATGTGGTAGGTATCCCTTTGCCTTCTTTTTACGATTATAAATAACCTACTTAACTCAGTGGTTAGAGTATTGCTTTCATACGGCAGGAGTCATTGGTTCAAATCCAAAAGATATCAAGAGAACATCCATAGATTGCAGGGATCAAGTCGCCTCGTAGTTCGTTGTTGCAAGAGAAGAGTAGTGATAGTACTTCTTCAAATGCTTGGCATTCCAAGAGTGGAGGATTGGAATGCCGGCCATGGTGGCGAGCTCGTAGACGCCAGGACGAACGACTATTGTAATCTTGTATGGGCCTTCCCATTTGGCCCCGAGCTTGCCTGCGTTCGGCTTGCTGTGTTCTGGAACACCTCACGTAGAACTAAGTCACCCTTACAGAAACGTCTTTCTCGAACTCTGGAATTGTAATATCTCGAGGCTGCGCTCTGATAGTTGGCAATCCGGACAAGTGCTTGGTCGCGTCGCTCATCAAGGAAGTCCAATGCGTCAAGCAACATTGACCGGTTGACTGGTTCGTTGCTAGGTAGGAGTTGACGTCGTATTCCAGGCGAGCACACTTCGGACGGGATGACGCATTCGGTTCCATAGACAAAGGCGAAAGGAGTCTTGCCTGTTTCTCGACGGGGAGTGGTGCGATGGGACCACAAAACTCCTTCTAGCTCGTCGGCCCAACGACCCTTCTTGGCCACTAAGTGCTTCTGAAGGCCATCAAGGATCGTCTTGTTGATAAAAAGAACATAGAAATTCATTTTCATGAAATGAAAAAACCAGGTGTTTTATACCGCATTGCTGTCTCAAACGACAAAGTGTTTCATGCCTTTATACCGCATTGCTGCGTCAAACGACCAGTTCTTTTATACCTTCAGTCTAATTTTTCGCCAAATGACATCGTAGCACAAAAACACCATCGTAGCAGAAAATATACAAGTAGTCTATTCGATAAACAAAAAGACCATAGAAATTTGTTTTTATGAAATCAAACGACCAGATGTTTCATCCCTCCAAATCTCATCGCTGTGTCAAACGCATGAAACACCTGGTCGGTTGATTCAGCAATGATATATAAAGGCGTGAAACACCTGGTCGTTTGATTCCATAAAAACGAATTTCTATGGTCTTTTTGTTTATCGAACAGACTGTAGGCTTATATATTTTAGCACAAAAACACCATCGTAGCACAAAATATACAAGTAGTCTATTCGATAAACAAAAAGACCATAAAAATTTGTTTTTATGAAATCAAACGACCAGGTGTTTCATCCCTCCAAATCTCATCGCTGTGTCAAACGCATGAAACACCTGGTCGGTTGATGCAGCAATGATATATAGAGGCGTCAAACACCTGGTTGTTTGATTCCATAAAAACGAATTTCTATGGTCTTTTTGTTTATCGAACAGACTGTAGGCTTATATATTTTGTGCTACGATGTCATTTGGCAAAACCTCAGATTGAAGAAATGAAAAACCTTGGCTCCGAAAAATTGTTATGGCTCAGAATTAACATCCGAATCAGTGACTCACCTTGGCTCACTATATGCATTGGAGAACTTTGAGGATCAAATCCATATGACCTACATATATCTTGCTTAGCCTCCAAAACCACATCTAAGCTACATGCTCAACCATCTCAAGAATAACCTCCTCAAGAGTCAAAGGCTTAGCCTCGAGGTGTATGCTTCCTCTTGTGCAGTTTCTAATGTCTTTTTGTTCTCTCTGCTTGTCCAATCTGACTTCATTGTTGTTGCTTTATGAAATCAAATGCCCAGGTATTTCATTCCTTTATATCTCATTGCTGAATCAAACGACAAAGTGTTTGACCACAGTCTATTCGATAAAAAGAACATAGAAATTCGTTTTCATGAAATGAAACGACAAAGTGTTTCATGCCTTTATACCGCATTGCTGTGTCAAACGACAAAGTGTTTCATGCCTTTATACCGCATTGCTGTGTCAAACGACAAAGTGTTTCATACCTTTATACCTAGGTCTTTCATTCCTTTATTGGTATTGCTTCGAAATAATATTGGATTTATAATTCTATCGATGTGGTAGGTATCCCTTTGCCTTCTTTTTACGATTATAAATAACCGTTTGAGTTGATTCATAACGGAAGGCCTTCGTGTTGTCGGTTCTTTGGACGGTGTCATCTTCTCTCGGCCAGACGGACATACCTTTAGTAAATCCGGCTTATCTCCCTATCCATACGTCCAAATAACCCGATTCAAACTCCTGTTTAAACCTGATTCACTCCTCTACAACTCTCAGGAAGGTTGTCAAGGCTGATTCGGATCGGAACGCCTTCGTCTAGACACATCTTTCCAGCGTCTTGGATGGACTTTGTACTCCACTTAGGTCCAACTCTCCAAATACGCCCAATTGCCTCCAATTACCTAGGAAATATTCCAAAACATGCAAGAACACACTAGACCTAGTGAAAATGCCCTAATCTCTAAATGAGACCTAAATGCAAGACAAGACCATGATTATGCATGTAATCTACACAAAACTATAAATGAAATGCATGCTAAAACATGCAATATATGAGTATATCAATTCCCCCAAACTTAAACCTTTGCTTGTCCTCAAGCAAACAAGAATAAAGAAAGGGACAAGACTTTAAATGGGAGCTCAAATCCAAAAGTGCCATGATAAGAATTCAACTTAATGTCCAAGTTACTAGCTCTAAGATGCGATCAAACAAGTCTACTCAAAAAGAGCTAGCCATATCCTTCCCTATACGAATCAAATTCAAGCCTTAACCTATACAGGCATCAATATCATCCAATCCTTTAACATTCATTATTTGGTTCAAGTGAATCATGCTCATGCAAGGCAAATGAGTTCATTTGGCTAGGATAAAGGTTTTGAGACTAAGATTATCTCAAATGTATGGGGTTTCACCAATGCAAGGGATCCCTCTGAACAAGCTTTAGCAAAATGCTAAGAGTAAAAGGCAATTTATGCATACAAGGATAGACTTACATCTACCCAATGCCTAAATCGTCTCTAATCCTAGCATATCTACCCATGAAGTCCTCATCCTAAGCTACCTTTTTCTCACTTGGCCTTTTTGCCTTCACGCCCCATACTTGAACTTCTTCTTCCACTTCATCTTTTCTCACTTGGGGAATTTCTTATTCTCAATTGAATCTTGTGGTTTCGTGCTTCTTTTTGTTGTTTCTTTAGCTCTTCTTTCTTTCTTTTTCTTTGCCTTGCCTCATCATTTACCAATTGATGCTTTAGCCAATTTTTGGCTTTTTCCTTTGTTTCTATGAGGCTATATTATCACTAAGAGATATTCTTGATAACTTGCACTAACCACATCACAATATTGCATTCTCCTATCACCTTCACTTCCTTCTTTTGAACCCACTTCCTTCTTATCCACAATTCCATTAGTCACACATTTTCGTTCACACCAAACCCAAAACTTTCCTTTCCCACGAGCCTAGCCTAGTCTAGCCTTTGATGTTCGGTTAGATCTACATGCAATCCTTTCCTTGTCGCCCTAAACTCAACACTTTTTGCCAAGCTTACTCGAAAAATTACGCCTCACATACGCACATTAAAGATTTTGGCTTGAAAGGAGGGTAGGTTAAAGGTATGGTGAACCGTTCCAATGATGGGAATCGGCTACTTGGACTAGAAAAAGAGTGGTGAAAAGGATAAGAGAGCCCAAATATGTATATGGTAACCATGAATTCACTATGCAATGCACAAACATGATAATTTCAATGTCAAAATTATGGTTTTCACTTAGGTAGGATTGAAATCAAATCAAGACTTGCTTTAGCTAAGACCCTAGTAATGAAACGCAAGATCGAAATATGGTTCATCCTTGATTTCAACACGAGATCAAAAGCATCAAACAACAAGCAACGAGGGCATTGAATCAAGCTCTAAATATGATACTTTACAAAGATAAATCTATCATTGCTCTTAATGCTCATGCAAATCTTCCTAATATGCTATGCATCTAGACTCAATCCTATATGGAATGCATAAAAGTTCAAATTTTTTCAAATTTATTGAAAATGTATGATATGCATGAGACTCAAGATACAAAAGGCAAAATAAGATCACAAGACACAAAGTTAAATAACACAAAGACCCTCCCCAAAACTTAAATTACACAGTCCCTTGTGTAATAGAAGCTTAAGAAAGAGTTGAACAATGCATGAAAGAAAGAAAAAGATATGATTCTAAATGCTATTCACAAAGTTTGGAGTATTACCTTGGAAATGAATAGAGGGAACGAGAGTGATCACCTCAATCCTACACAACTTTGTCCTTAAATCCATGACTATAGACCATCAAGAACCTATTCACACTAAACAAACCCATCAAAAAGAACAAGAAAACATAAAAAAGACATATAAACGAAAGTATGTACAATGATAAGTTTGGGGGTGTCTCCCAAGAGCACTTTGTTTAAAGTCACTAAGCTTGACTTTGGTTACCCTTTTAGGCAGGTGAGAGAGGAGTGTGAGCACTCCAAGACGGATCTTTGAGCTCGAGCTTGAGCACCTTGCTCATTACCTCTTCAAGACCGGCTTCGCCTTTTGCTTTGAGCTCGGGTGTGAGGATCGCCTTGACCGAGGCAAAAGGTTTGGGCCGTTCCTTGCAACTGATCTTGTACTCAATCACTCCATACTTGTACTTCCAAGGAGTGAGAGTCATGATGGAGGGCTTGTCTAGCACGAACTTTGACCCATCAAGCTTGCTTGGTTCGTTTTTCATCTTAGCCTTGGTCCTTGTTATCTTCTTTGCAACCTCGCTACTTTTAACCTCAAATTCCATCGTTTTGTGGAAGAGGGATGCTAAACAATGTCCATCCAATGCATGGGCTTCTTCACCATTACCATAACCAAAAGCTCTTTCTCCATAAGATCCATCCTTCTCAAAACTAGCCTTTGGAGGTGAAACCACCTCCATTGTTGCACAACTACCCACACGCTCAACTCTTGGAGCTTCAACCTCATCATCCTTGCGAACCATCACCTCTTTAGCATCGACCTTGGAACCGTAGAGAAGGTTGGAGATCTCATCAATTGCCTTTTCATGCTCATCAATTGTCATCAATACCACGACTTGTTCCTCAACCTTCTCCTTGCTAGCAACCATTAATTCTTTATATTTAGAGCCGTGGAGGACTTCCTCATTCTCTATTAGAGACTCTTCATTCTCATCAATCAAATGCTCATCCACTTGGCTCCCATTACTTATTCCTTCGAGATTCTCCATGTGTTTACTTGAAAGGGAACGTCCTTGAGCATTTTGATGATCTAGATGCATGATCCTAGAAGATAGGGCTCCAACCTTTCGGTGTAGATCATCATAAGAGCAATCAACCTTGTCATGAATCTCGGCCACCATCTTATTCAACTCATTTACTCTATTAGCTTGCCCGGTTAGGAGTTGTTGAAGCATACCTTTCATTTCAAGGTCTTGTTGTATACCCAAATCCACATTATCCTCCTCAAACCGTGTAGTGGCATCAAAATCTCCATCAAAGTGAGCGGATTTTTGAGAGGCATTGATGAGCTTGTCTATCAATGTGGATTGCTTGTCCACTCTTTCGTTTAGAGCCTTCATTTCCCTAGTTCTCCTTTGCTCCTCATTATCACTCGTGGTCCTTGTAGCCCGAGCATACTCATCACCATAGTTCTCTTCGCTTTGGGCAAAGTTCTCCACTAGTAGCTCTCCTTGTTCCACGGTGAGGTTTGTAAAACGCTCATTGCTAGCCCCATCCAAGGTCCATTTGTGTTCTTGATCAACTCCCAAATAGAAGATGCTAAGGATGGCTTCCTTCTTGAACCCGTGATGGGGACAATCTCGAGTATATCCTTTAAGTCTTCCCCATGCCTTATGAAAGCTTTCATGCATGCTTTGCTTGAAATTCGAGATGTCCCTTCTAGTTTGGACCGTTCTTTGTGTGGAGTAGAACTTGTTTAGAAAAATCTCCTTACAATCATCCCAAGAATTTACCAAGTGAGATGGCAACGTTCTCTCCCATTGGCTTGCTCTTTCTCCAAGAGAAAACGGAAACAAGATGAGCTAGATGCTATCATGGGGCACTCCTCCGGTTCTAAACGTGTCACACAACCTCTCAAAAGAATCCAAGTGATCATAAGGGGTTTCCACCTTTGTCCCAAAGAATCTAGACTCTTGAATCAACATAACAAAGCTTGTCTTGATCTCATATGCCTCGGCTTCGATTGGTGGTGGGTGAATTCCATATCTTGATCCATGGTAACATGGAGTGTCAAAACACCCAACCGTTGGTTTCTCCTTTGGAACTTGGATAGGATTTGATGCCAATTCTTGAGGTTGTGGCATTTCTTGAGGTTGTGGGGCTTGAAGAATGTTAATTTGGTAGTCCATCTCCAACACCTCAAGTGACCTTGTCTCTCCATCACATTTCCTTTGGACTTGGTACCCTCTTTGATCGTCCGTATCCAATACTTCAAGGGATCTTGTCTTTCCATTGCTCCTTTTTTTGATTTGGTACATTTGAAAGCACAAGAGTACTAAGGAAGACAAGTTAGTGACAATGTACAAGAGAAAATTCATCATCTCGATGAGATGCATGCTCTTAGTGATGTGCATTAACATAATGTAAATAAAAGCTTGATCTCAAAAAGAATCTAAATCCTATTGACTAAACTAGAACCCCAAATTGGCAACGGCGCCAATAGATAAATAGAATTTTATCCTACTCAAGAATCAATCCTAAATACACATGTCATTGTAGTGTTTTAGGTGTCAATCCAATCTAGGGTATAGTTCAATGCAACAAGAATACAAGACACTCTTTAATTCAAGCAAACAAAGTGGTTTTGGTTATTAAGCTAGTGAACTATTAATTAAAAGACAAGTGACAAGAGCTACAGACACTAAACGGTGAATAAAACAATGATAAAAGGCGAATTCAAGGATAAGTTAATTGAGATAAGGCAATCCAATGGCTAATTAATGATGTCCAATGCTTAATGAAGACTAATCCCTAGGCAAAAATCACTAATCCTAACTAATCCTTTCTCAAGGCATTAATTACTTTGCTAATCATTAATTCAAGATCAAATTCTCATTTGTGAATCACTAATTAGCAAGCTTTAAGTCTAAACATTCAAGATCAACCAAATAATCATTCTAGACAACTAATCTCTTAGGCTAGAAATGAATATCTCTTGATTAGTTCATCAAGGCATTTCATCGAACACCTTGTGTGCATGAAATGCCTTATGATCTAGATCCACTTTCTCAAGCTAGATCTAGCTTTAAAACCACTAATCAAGAAGGGAAATCATATAATCTAATCATAGACATCATTAATCATCCATCAAATCACCTTAAATCTACCAAATCCTCAAATCCTAAAAAACTACTCACTAATCATGAAGAACACACCAAATCTTGTGAAAAAGGTGATGTTAATCATGATTAGAGATTAGGAAGATGAAGGATTAGAGAGAGAACACAAGAACTAAACTCAAACTTTCATAAATCAAAAGATCCTTGGGAAAAATCCCAAAAACCCTAAAAAGAGAGGTTTTTGTTCTTGAGAGAAAAAGCATAAAAAAGGAGATAGATCTAAAAATCAGATCTCTAAAATATAAAAAGGTGTTTGCTGAGTTGGGTCGGACCCGGGTCAACCCGGGACAAACCGGGTATTGACCCGGCCGAAACTTGGATACGTCTTCAGTGAATCTGTCATAACTTCTGAACCTGACATCCGAATGACTTGAATCCAACACCTGTAGACAGCTATCTCGTCCCTCTACAACTCTTATGAAGACCGTTTGAGTTGATTCATATCGGAAGGCCTTCGTTTTGGCCGGTTCGTTGGATGGTATCATCTTCTCTCGGCAAGACGGACATACCTTCAGTAAATCCGTCTTATCTCCCTATCCATACGTCCAAATAACCCGATTCAAACTCCTGTGTAAACCTGATTCACTACTCTACAACTTTCGGGAAGGTTGTCAAGGCTGATTCGGAACGGAGCGCCTTCGTCTAGACATATCTTTCCAGCGTCTTGGATGGACTTTGTACTCCACTTAGGTCCAACTCTCCAAATACGCCCAATTGCCTCCAATTACCTAGGAAATACTCCAAAACATGCAAGAACACACTAGACCTAGTGAAAATGCCCTAATCTCTAAATAAGACCTAAATGCAAGACAAAACCATGATTATGCATATAATCTATACAAAACTATAAATGAAATGCATGCTAAAACATGCAATATATGAGTATATCAGTTATCCACTAGTAGCTCTCCTCTTTTCACGGTGAGGTTTGTAAAACGCCCATTGCTAGCCGCATGTAAGGTCTATTTTTGCTCTTGATCAACTCCCAAATAGAAGATGCTAAGGATGGCTTCCTTCTTGAACCCTTGATGGGGACAATCTCGAGTATATCCTTTAAGTCTTCCCCATGCCTTATGAAAGCTTTCATGCATGCCTTGCTTGAAATTTGAGATGTCCCTTCTAGTTTGGACCGTTCTTTGTGTGGAATAGAACTTGTTGAGGAAAATCTCCTTGCAATCATCCCAAGAGTTTACCAAGTGAGATGGCAATGTTCTCTCCCATTGGCTTGCTTTTCCTCCAAGAGAAAACGGGAACAAGATGAGTTTGATGCTATCATGGTGCGCTCCTCCGGTTCTAAACGTGTCACACAACCTAGCTCTCAAAGGAATCCAAGTGATCATAAGGATTTTCCACCTTTGTCCCCAAGAATCTATACTCTTGAATCAACCTAAATTTTTTTGTCTTGATCTTATAGGCATTGGCTTCAATTGGAGGAGGGTGGATTCCATACCTCAATCCACGACATAAAGGAGTTTCAAAGCTTCCAACTGTTGGCTTGTTCCTTTGATCTTGGGTCGGACTTGATGCCAACACTTGAGGTCGTGGTATTTCTTGAAGTTATGGCATTTCTTGAGGTTTTGGAGCTTGAAAAATGTTGCATTGGTCGTCCATCTCTTGAGGTTGTAGAACTTCAAGAATGTCTTTTCGATTGACCACCTCAATTGATCTTGTCGTCCCAGTGCTCTTCCTTTGATTTTGGTACCTTTTAAAGCACAATAGAACTAAGGAAGACAAATTAGTAACAAGAACTAAAAGAAAATTAATCATGTCCACAAGATGCATGCACTTAGCTATATGTATTAACATAGTGTAAACAAAAGCCTAGTCTTATTAAGATTCTAAATCCTAATGGCTAACGCTAAACCTCCCCGGCAACGACGCCTAATTGATAGTAAGATTTTTATTAATCAATTACTCAAATCCCACTCATGTCATTGTGGTATTTAAGATATCGAACCAAGGAGGTGAGAGACTAACACAGTAGGAATCCAAGAAACTATATAAGCTAAGCAAATCAAGTGGTTTTAATCTAGCAACCTAATGATTCAAATTTAAGCAAGCAAGTGAACAAGACTAAACAAGCTTAAACAAGATTAACAAAATAATAAAGACAAGCTCTTGGATGAGGTTATGGAATTTGGGGAGTTATATGATTAACCTATGATGTCTAAACACACAATCAAACATGTTTTCCTTAGCCTAGAACACTTAAACAAGACTAATCCACTCTCATGGTCTTAATCACTTTGTTAATCAACTAATCAAGAACAAAATCTCAATTGTGAAAAGCTGATTACCAAGTATTAATTACATGTTCATATGGCCATAATACTCCTTAAACATCTACTCTCATAGGTTAAGCAAGTAAAACCTCTTATTTAGATCTTGGAGAATTTCATCGAACACCTTGTGTGCATGAAATTCCCTATGATCTAGATTAGCTTTCTCAAGCCTAATCTAGCATTATGAACCGTAAATAAGATATGAAACATGTAATCTAATCACTAGACATCATAGATCAAACAAGAAAACCCCTAATCAACCTCATCCATGAGCTCTAAAAGGACCTACTCACTAATCATGAAAACCCAACAAATCCCATCAAGAACATGTTAAATCTCATGGTTAGATGATTAAGAAAGAAGAGATACATGATAAAGATTAAAGAAACAAAGTTTAAATTGCATAAACAAAAGAAGATATCTCTTACAATCCTTTAGAACCATAAAAGGGAAGGTATTTTTACCAAAGAAAAGAGATAAGATGGTTTAATTTGGTCTCTTTAACATTTATACAAAAGTGGGTCGAATGGGAAAGGATGGATCGATCCTTTTTTCTCCTGGTCGATCCTTTGAGCTCCTGGTCGATCATTTGCGCACCGATCGATCAGATCGGAAGGCCTTCGTCCAGCCACATCTTTGAGACACCTCGGGTGAGCTCTTCCTTCTCTTAAGCTCAATCACTCCAATCATCCCAATTATCTCCAAAAGACCTAGAAACACTCCAAATGCATGCAAGATTCACTAAGACCTAATGCAAACACCTAATACTCTAATTTAGACCAAAATGCTATAAAAACTATGAAAGACACATGCATGAGACCCAAAACATTAACATAAATACATTATAAAATGGGTAAAATATAGGAATATCAATGTGTTTTCATGAGAAGTTAGAAAACCGTACTTTATATATATATATAGATAACTAATCATTTTGATTGCAAAGGTAAATTTATGTCAGGCCGATTAATTTCGGATAAGATTTTGATTGCTCAAGAGATGCTCCATGGACTAAGAACCAATAAGTCTTGCAAAGGTAAATTTATGGCGATAAAAACGGACATGGGTAAAGCATATGATCGGGTGGAATGGTCTTTTATCGAACATCTTTTGAGAAAGTTTGGTTTTGCAGAAAATGGGTTACATGGATGATTGGTGTATTAAATCAGTACAATATCAGGTCCTCATAAATGGACAACCAAAAGAACATGTAATTCCAAATAGAGAGCTTCGTCAAGGAGACCCTTTATCACCTTATCTTTTCATACTTTGTACGGAGGTATTAATAGCAAACATACGGAAAGCGGAAAGCGAGAAGTTACTTACATGTTTAAAGGTTGCGAGAGCAAGCCCATCAGTCTCACATCTACTCTTTGCTGATGACAGTCTATTTTTTTGCAAGGCTACCATAGATGAATGTCAGACGATCCTACACATACTTCAACAGTATGAGTCAGTGTCTAGGCAACAAATCAATTTTGCTAAATCTTCTTTGCAATTTGGACACTCGGTAAATGATACGGTACAAAATGAGGTCAAGCAATTGTTAGGAATCTCTACCATAGGAGGCATGTGATCTTATATAGGCCTTCCGGAAAGTCTCGGAGGAGCAAAAAGTAAAAATTTTAATTTTGTCGCGGAGAGACAACATGGCCGAGTAAACGGATGGACATCAAGGTTATTATTTAGAGGAGGCAAAGAGGTTTTAATCAAATCAGTGGCATCAGCAATGCCAACCTACGTTATGTCGTGTTTTAGGTTACCCAAATCTATAACTGCAAAATTAACTAGTGTGGCGCCACGGTTTTTGTGGAGTTCAAATGGACAACAAAAAAGAATGCATTGGTTAGCATGGAAAAAATTGTGTCAAAGAAAATCAGACGGGGGAATCGGTTTTCGAACAATAGAGGAATTTAACACGGCGTTATTGGCAAAACAGTTATGGCGGTTAATGGATAAACCGGATTCTTTATTTGCGCGGGTTTTAAAGGGTCGATATTTTAGGAACACATACCCCTTGGACAATATACGTAGCTATTCCCCGTCGTATGGATGGAGGAGCGTTATATCGGCTAGACATCTGGTTCAAAAAGGACTAATTAAAAGAGTTGGTTCAGGATGTTCTATCTCCGTATGGAACGACCCTTGGATATCATCTTCTCGCCCGAGGTCAGCACTATGTAAAGGGTATAACTATTACTCGAATCTTATGGTCAATCATTTGATTGATCCATTGACAAAAACGTGGAATATGGGGTTGATATATGCAATTATTGACCCGGCAGATATGACAATTATTCGAAATATGCCTATAAGCAGTACTTACCGACCAGATATTCTTGGATGGCATTATACAAAGTCGGGAAGATATACGGTTAAGTCGGGCTATCAAGTCGAACAACAAAATTCAGATAACGGTACAAATATTTTCTATGGTCCATATGTGACGAAATTACAGGCCCATACATGGAAGATGCGTTGTTCACCAAAATTACGACATTTTCTTTGGCAAGCCATATCGGGATGTCTCTCGGTTTCAGCAAGGTTACGATCTAGAGGGATCAAATGTGATACACAATGTGTACGGTGTGGAGCGGCAGAGGAAACGATCAATCACGTCCTTTTTGAATGTCCTCCAGGTTTACAAACGTGGGCACTTTCTCAGATACCATCACCCCCGAGTGCTTTTCCATTGTCATCGATCTTTTCAAATTTTGATTATCTCTTTTGGAGACTTCCAAAAGAAAATCAGAATGAAACCTTTCCTTGGATTGTGTGGTACATTTGGAAGGCGCGAAATGATAAGGTTTTTCAAATATAGATAGAGATCCACAAGAAACTTTGAAAATTGCGGAAGCTGAGGCAACAATTTGGGACACGGCACACAATAGCCATCAATCAATAGTATCCCAAAATAATGGCCCTTCTCCGGTGATTTCACATTACGACACATATAATTTTTCTGGATTAGGATGGCATTGCTTTCAGGAAGGCGTTGAAGAAACTATCGTAGGAGCAAGAAATTTACGAAGAAGTCTCTCTCCCCTCCATGCCGAATTAGAACCACTTATTTGGGCCATGCATTGTATGATTGCAAATCAGAAGACGACGATAGCTTTTGCAACGGAATGTTCTGAGCTGGTGAAGATGGTGTCTACACCTGAGGAATGGCCGGCTTTCACATTACACTTGGAGGAATTCGTGAAAAGTAAGGTGGTGTTTAATTTTTTCTCTATCTCATTCATCCCACGCGCAAACAACACAAAGGCGGACAAGTTAGAACGGAGTGCTCGTGTCTACCCATCAGATATTACTTATGTAAACTCGGTACCTCCGGTTTGGATATCCGAATCGTTCTAGGTACTTAGGCTGTTGACAAAAAAAGAAGAAGATAACTAATCATTTAAAACACAAATCATCATTTAACACAGAAAAATGCCATAACTAATTACAAAAATGTTTTATTCGAATTATTGTTAAACAAAAGTTTTTTAAAACTGTTAAAAAACTGTAACACTAAATCGCTTAAAACAAAAACAAATCTTACAATAAATCTAAGCAAAAATGATATTTAATTAAAGATATATTAAAAAGGAAATAAATATATTAGATTTGTATATGATATTATAGAAGATATTTTGAAACTGCAATCTGAATATTTTCTAGAATTAAATGCAAAATATTAATATTAATTTATATTTTCATAAGAGTCTAAATGAACAAAAAACTTTTTGTGTTCTCAATCATGTGGGTATTCCGAATCAAAAAAATTCTCTCAATAAATAATAACCTTTGGCAAAATACTAAGAGTAAGGAACAACCGATGCATACAAGGATGACTTTCATCTACCCAATGCCCCAATATGAACCCCACTCCTATCTCTAAACCCATCAAGATCCATTCCTAAGCTACCCTTATCACAAGGCGTTTTTGCTTTCTTAAACGCGCACTTCTCATCACTTTTCACTTAGGGGACTTCTTCTTCAAACTTGATTGGATTGGCTTATAATCTTTTCCTTTAACTACTCTTTTTCTTGCACGACTTGTCTGATTTTCATCATTTGGATGCCTTGGCCATTTTTGGCCATTTTCTTTCTTTCACACTTAGAGATCCTTACAATTCATCACTTGGAGCTAAATCACTTTCTTGTTTCAAACCAATCCGAATTTTTCTTTTCCCCATTCCTTTCTCCAAATCTTTTGCTTTCTCCCAATTCTCTTTTTCTTTTCAACAACACCCAAAACTCCCAACCTATCTATCCTAGCCTATGTCTAGCTCATTGATGTAAGAGCTAGTTCTACATGAAAGCTTCTCCTTGTCGTCCCAAACTCAACACTTTTTGCTAAGTTCATTCAAAATTAGGCCTCGCGACACACACAAGAGATGAAGGTTTGAAGGAAGGTTTGGTTTAGGGTGTAGTTAACCGTTCCAAAGGTGGGAATCAGCTATTTGAGCTAACAAGAGTGGTGAAAAGGGAAAAGATAGCTCAAATATGTATATGGTATCCATGAGTCTATTCTTCAATGTACAAGCATGATATTTCAAGTCAAGATTAGAGTTCACTAGATAGAGTTGGGATCAAATAAAAGCATGCTTCAACCAAAACATAAACATTGAACCCGCAAGATCATAGCATGGATCATCTTTAACTTCGTGATCGCTCAAATGCATCAAAGAAATCCTAACGAGGGCATTAATCCAAGCTCTTAAGTTTACATTCCAGATAGACATTTCACTCAATGCAAGTGAGTGCAAACCTATATGCATCTAGACTCAATCTTAATCATGCAAAATGCAACTACATGCATACTTTTATGCTCAAATTTTTCAAAATTTTGCGGTTTTCTATCCATTTGTTACTATGCATGAGACTCAAGTATGCAAAAGGAAAAATAAGAAAACAAAACACAAGGTCAAATGACACAAACCCCTTCCCCAAACTTGAATTGCACTGTCTCAGTGCAACAAAGGTCAAAGAGAGAGCAAAAACAATGCAAAAAGATGAATGTACAATGAAATGGAGTGAATGTCTCCCAATTGCACTTTGTTAAGAGACACTAAGTTTGACTTTGGTTACCCTTTTAGGCGGGTGATGGAGGAGTGTGAGCACTCCTTCGTGGGTCCTTGAGCTCAAGTTTAAGGACCGTGTTCATGATCTCTCGAAGACCCTTTGGACCTTTCTCCTTAAGCTTGGTGGTGAGGAATGCTTTAACCTTGACAAAGGGCTTAGATCTTCCCATACACTTCACCTTGTACTCAATGGCTCCATTATCATACCTCCAAGGTATGAGTGTCATTATGTGACGACATGGGTCAAGGGTGGTTATCATTGGGTTTCTTCTTCTTGGTCTTAGTGTGATGTGATCATGGACGACATTCACAGCATGGAGGTTGAACCAGATGCTGAGGGAACCGAGGGAAAGCAAGCTTAGGGAACCGAGGGAAAGCAAGCTGAGGGAACCGAGGGAAAGCAAGCTGAGGGAACCGAGGGAAAGCAAGCTGAGGGAACCGAGGGATAACAAGCTGAGGGAACCGAGGGAAAGCTTGTAGCTGAGCGTGAACCAGAACAAGAAGAAGTTACGATACAAGTTCAAATTGGTTAAGTGGGCCTGTGATCCAATTTTGTGCTCTTTTTCCGTATCTTCGTTTTTGTCCCACTGGGTTTTGCGAAGATAAGTTTTTAACGAGGCAAAGTTTGGATCACCTCTATCTTTAAGCCCACTCCGCCCAAATGAAGAAGCAAGACTCATCTATCTCTATTTTCGTTTTTAGTTAAGGCCCATCTGTTTTAGGGCATTTCCTTTTGTTGTTTTTAGTTATAAACCCTTGCTCTCTCCTTGTCGCAACTTACCTTGGTTTAGGTCATCAAATATTATCAGTCTTTTCTCTCTCAAAACTTTGACGACAAAAACTCTTCGTCTTCTCTCTTGAGATCGGTTGTTGCTTATGCAACATCTTTTCGATTCTCACCTATCTCTCTTATCTCGTGTGCGATTCGTTGCTGCTGTGCAAATCCTTCATCGTTGTGTCTCTCTCAAAACCAGAAGCTGTTCCACATCACTTCTGTAACATCCCGATTTCTTGTATATGCGGAGAGGCTTATAAGAATTGATTTGGCTACCTATGTCACCAAAGTGCACTTATCTTTTCGGGAACTTGTCCAGAGAGAACTCCAGAGTTAAGCGTGCTTGAGCTGGAGCAATTTAAGGATGGGTGACCTACCGGGAAGTGATTCGCGGTATCGTGTGAGTGAGGACAAAACACGGGGAAAGATCACGTGGTGATTGCAGGGTAAGTAAACAAGTATTACAAGCCTCCCGGACTAACGCACCGGCCGTCGGACAAGGGTGGGGCCCACGGGCCGAGAGAGGGCATGGGGCCCACAGGTAGGGGCGGTCGGGGCGTTATAAGTGGTATCAGAGCCGAACCCAAACACGTGTGTGGAGTCAGGTGGGCCCACACCGTCTAGGGTGACGATCCTGGTGCGCAACGAGGACGTTGCGCTCTATGAGTGGGGGTGATTGTAACATCCCGATTTCTTGTATATGCGGAGAGGCTTATAAGAATTGATTTGGCTACCTATGTCACCAAAGTGCACTTATCTTTTCGGGAACTTGTCCAGAGAGAACTCCAGAGTTAAGCGTGCTTGAGCTGGAGCAATTTAAGGATGGGTGACCTACCGGGAAGTGATTCGCGGTATCGTGTGAGTGAGGACAAAACACGGGGAAAGATCACGTGGTGATTGCAGGGTAAGTAAACAAGTATTACAAGCCTCCCGGACTAACGCACCGGCCGTCGGACAAGGGTGGGGCCCACGGGCCGAGAGAGGGCATGGGGCCCACAGGTAGGGGCGGTCGGGGCGTTATAACTTCTGTCTCTGTATCATCATATCCAACTTCTTTGTGTCGATTCTAGGGAGGTTCTCATTACGTGGTATCAGAGCACACATAGAAGTCTGGGTAATATCGTTTCTATCACACTCTCTTGTTCATCTAATCAATTCTGTTCATCTTGTGTTTTGCGATTTTATGACTGTTCATCTTCTGTTGATTGTCGAATTTATTCCTCTTTGTTTCCGTGTGATTTTCGTGTTTAGTAGTGTGTATAGGAGTGTTATCGAGTTTATTTCTGCAAAATCAAAAAAATCAAAAAAACAAAATTTTAGGGTCTGTAGTTGTCGATTTGCTCTTAGCAGTTTGTTTTTTCATAGTTTGGGTTGTATTTGGCGTGATTTGCTAAGTTTTAGAACTGTTTGCTAAGTTTTAGAAGTGTTAGAGGTCGATTTTCAGTGTGTATCAATTTCTGGTCGAAATTTTAGTTTGACTCTTCAGTTCTGTTCGATTGGTGCTTGTTTTAATTATTGGTCATGTCTCAGTTTCTATTCAAGTGTTTTTGTTTTAGTTTGTTCTAGTTCTAAGCTGTTGTCGATTTGTGATTGTTATAATTGCAGGTTGACTATCAGTTTGTGTTACTGCAGTTTGTGTGTTGAATCTCTTTTAGTTTCTGTTTTAGAGTGTTTAGCTTGTTCTAGTTCTATCTAGTTTCTGTTTGTTTGTATTATTTCAGTCTGTTCTATATCTGAAATCTCTTGTTGCTTTAATCTCTGTGAGAACTAGTTACTGGTTAGTGTGTGTGATTTTGCTTTCAGGTGCAAGATGGCTGAAGACGGAGACAACAGCAACAAACTGTTTATAGAAGCAATGGTAGCTCGTTTAGAGCAGATGATGAAACATCAAGGAGAAGAGCTGCATCAGAGAATTGATAAGCTTCAAGGAGAGCCTAATCTGAGGAGAGCTCAAGAAAGAAATGCAAATCCAGTTCGTGACCAGCAAAGACAGTCCAAAACAATGATGGTGATGATACTTCTTCTCAAGGAAGTCCACGGCGTGATAGAGGAGCAAGAGAACGTGCTGATGATGACATGAGAGGCATGAAGCTGAAGATTCCTCTTTTTCACGACAAGAATGACCCAGATGCATACCTGGAATGGGAGAAGAAGATTGACATGATCTTTGAGTGTCAAGAGTATTCTGATTACAAGATGGTGAAGCTAGCTGCTACTGAATTTTATGGATACGCTATCACCTGGTGGGATCAAATCACAACAAGCCGCAAACGCAACAGAGAACTGCCTGTTGATACTTGGGATGAGTTGAAAGCACTTATGAGGAAGCGTTTTGTCCCTACTCACTATCACATAGAGCTGCACCAGAAGCTAAGGCGCTTGACTCAAGGAAACAGCAGCGTAGAATACTATTTTCAAGAGATGGAGTCTCTAATGATTAGATATGCAGAGCTACGCTGATTTAGAAGAGATCTATCACAAGTCAATTCTGGTCGAACAGCAAATCAGAAGAAGGGGATATCGAACGACAAATTTTGGAGCTAGTTCATCTACTACTAGGCCGAGCTATACTAAGGAAGAAAATGATATTCCTGTACGTTTTCTAAATCATTCCCTACCAGTTCAGATTTCAAGGTCAAAACAGAAGCTTCTACAACTACTAGAGCACGTGAAATTATCTGCTTCAAGTGTCAAGGAAGATGACACATTGCTAGTACATGTCCTAACAAGAGAGTTCTGATTCTCCTAGATAATGGTGATTACGAATCAAAGGATGAGAAGGAGTTCTCATATTCGACAGAAGAGCATGAAGAGTATGCTGCGAAAGGAGAACTCTTAATGATGAAGGAGATTCTGAACGTGCAAGCTAAGACAGAAGAAGAAGCACAAAGAGAGAACCTGTTTCACACAAGATGTTATGTGCAAGACAAAGTGTGCAGCCTCATAATCGATGGAGGAAGTTGCACCAATGTAGCTAGCGAGTACATGGTTAACAAGCTCACAATGACAGTAAAGAAGCATCCAAAGCCATACAATCTGCATTGGCTCAATGATGAAGGTGAAATGCGTCTGAGCAGCCCTGTAATGGTTCCCATAACCATTGGGAAATATGAAGATGAAGTGTTGTGTGACGTTCTGCCTATGGGAGCCAGTCACATTCTGTTGGGAAGGCTATGGCAGTATGATAGACATGTTACTCATGATGGCTCCACCAACAAGTATTCTTTCGAGTTCAAGGGCAGAAAGCACACTCTTGTGCCATTGACACCTTTCGATATTTACCAGGATCAAAAGAAGAAAGAAAAGCAGGCTGAGAACAACTCTTACAAGTCTGGTAACATCCATCGAACTCTCTTGTCTCAATCTTTTAGTCATAAATCCATGTTTAACAAAACTCGTTTGAGTTTATCTAATGATGCAACGGAGCTGCCGAGTGGAAAATCCCTTGTTTTGCAGGATTACAGAGATGAATATACTAGAGAAAATCCAAAGGAATTGCTTCTCATCAAAGGCGAAGAGCACCAGCAACATCAAAACGACCTACCTTTTCTTTCTAAGCCAAAAACAATGAACTATGTGCAAATTATGAGAGCTGAGCAAAAGCACCAAATTTTAACTGAAGGAGATGATTTTATTCAACCACCTGCACCTCTAGAAGAGAGTAATCGCAGCAGATTCAATTTTGGACAAGTAGATGGCGTGTTTCCTTTGAAAAATCCATCTGAAGGCCTTATCTTCAAAAACAAAACTCTTGAGCTAAAGGAGCTTCTAAACAACCAAATCACTGCTGAAAAAGGTAAGTTCTCTCATTCTAACATGAATTTTTAGACTAATGGTCGTGCTCCTTTGTTGTTTAAACGTACATGTACTGTTTTGCTTCATAAACAAAAAGTTTGATCCAATGGAGATAAAATCAGACAAGGAGCAGAAATAAAGGCTAAAGAACTTTCTCAGCTCGTGGCAATTGATCATTCAGATCCTGCAGATGCTAGAAAACACGACATACTCCCAATTCCAACACAGCTCACTGCCAAAACCGATGAAACAAGCTTGCAAGGTAAGTATTCGTTGTCCTACAATTTGACTATTCTAACTTAGCTTTGTTCTTGGCAGATTTGAGGTCAAATCCTTTTCAAGAGGAGGTGGATGATGTGATCATGGACGACATTCACAGCATGGAGCTTGAACTAGATGCTGAGGGAACCGAGAGAAAGCAAGCTGAGGGAACCGAGGGAAAGCATGCTGAGGGAACCGAGGGAAAGCAAGCTAAGGGAACCGAGGGAAAGCAAGCTGAAGGAACCGAGGGAAAACAAGCTGAGGGAACCGAGGGAAAGCTTGTAGCTGAGCGTGAACCAGAACAAGAAGAAGTTACGATACAAGTTCAAATTGGTTAAGTGGGCCTGTGATCCAATTTTGTGCTCTTTTTCCCTGTCTTCGTTTTTGTCCCACTGGGTTTTGCGTAGATAAGTTTTTAACGAGGCAAAGTTTGGATCACCTCTATCTTTAAGCCCACTCCGCCCAAATGAAGAAGCAAGACCCATATATCTCTATTTTCGTTTTTAGTTAAGGCCCATCCGTTTTAGGGCATTTCCTTTTGGTGTTTTTTTTTATAAACCCTTGCTCTCTCGTTGTTGCAACTTACCTTGGTTTAGGTCATCAAATATTATCAGTCTTTTCTCTCTCAAAACTTTGACGACAAAAACTCTTCGTCTTTTCTCTTGAGATCGATTGTTGCTTATGCAACATCTTTTCGATTCTCACATATCTCTCTTATCTCGTGTTCGATTCGTTGCTGCTATGCAACATCTTCATTGTTGTGTCTCTCTCAAAACCAGAAGCTGTTCCACATCACTTATGTCTCTGTCTCATCATATCCAACTTCTTTTTGTCGATTCTAGGGAGGTTCTCATTACGTGGTATCAGAGCACACATAGAAGTCTGGGTAATATCGTTTCTATCACACTCTCTTGTTCATCTAATCAATTCTGTTCATCTTGTGTTTTGCGATTTTATGACTATTCATCTTCTGTTGATTGTCGAATTTATTCCTCTTTGTTTCTGTGTGATTTTCGTGTTTAGTAGTGTGTATAGGAGTGTTATCTAGTTTATTTCTGCAAAATAAAAAAAAATAAAATTTTTTTTTAGGGTCTGTAGTTGTCGATTTGATCTTAGCAGTTTGTTTTTTCATAGTTTGGGTTGTATTTGGCGTGATTTGCTAAGTTTTAGAAGTGTTTGCTAAGTTTTAGAAGTGTTAGAGGTCGATTTTAAGTGTGTATCAATTTCTGGTCGAAATTTTAGTTTGACTCTTCAGTTCTGTTCGATTTGTGCTTGTTTTAATTATTGGTCATGTCTCAGTTTCTATTCAAGTGTTTTTGTTTTAGTTTGTTCTAGTTCTAAGCTGTTGTCGATTTGTGATTGTTATAATTGCAGGTTGACTATCAGTTTGTGTTACTGCAGTTTGTGTGTTGAATCTCTTTTAGTTTCTGTTTCAGAGTGTTTAGCTTGTTCTAGTTCTGTCTAGTTTCTGTTCGTTTGTATTATTTCAGTCTGTTCTATATCTGAAATCTCTTGTTGCTTTAATCTCTGTGAGAACTAGTTACTGGTTAGTGTGTGTGATTTTGCTTTCAGGTGCAAGATGGCTGAAGACGGAGACAACAGCAACAAACTGTTTATAGAAGCAATGGTAGCTCGTTTAGAGCAGATGATGAAACATCAAGGAGAAGAGCTGCATCAGAGAATTGATCAGCTTCAAGGAGAACCTAATCTGAGGAGAGCTCAAGAAAGAAATGCAAATCCAGTTCGTAACCAGCAAAGACAGCCCAAAAACATTGATGGTGATGATACTTCTTCTCAAGGAAGTCCACGGCGTGATAGAGGAGCAAGAGAACGTGCTGATGATGACATGATAGGCATGAAGCTGAAAATTCCTCTTTTTCACGACAAGAATGACCCAGATGAATACCTGGAATGGGAGAAGAAGATTGACATGATCTTTGAGTGTAAAGAGTATTCTGATTACAAGATGGTGAAGCTAGTTGCTACTGAATTATATGGATACGCTATCACCTGGTGGGATCAAATCACAACAAGCCGCAAACGCAATAGAGAACCGCCTGTTGATACTTGGGATGAGTTGAAAGCACTTATGAGGAAGCGTTTTGTCCCTACTCACTATCACATAGAGATGCACAAGAAGCTAAGGCGCTTGACTCAAGGAAACAACAGCGTAGAAGACTATTTTCAAGAGATGGAGTCTCTAATGATTAGATATGCAGAGCTACGCTGATTTAGAATAGATCTATCACAAGTCAATTCTGGTCGAACAACAAATCAGAAGAAGGGGATATCGAACGACAAATTTTGGAGCTAGTTCATCTACTAATAGGCCGAGCTATACTAAGGAAGAAAATGATATCGTAGTACGTTTTCTAAATCATTCCCTACCAGTTCAGATTTCAAGGTCAAAACGGAAGCTTCTACAACTACTAGAGCACGTGAAATTATCTGCTTCAAGTGTCAAGGAAGATGACACATTGCTAGTACATGTCCTAACAAGAGAGTTCTGATTCTCCTAGAGAATGGTGATTACGAATCAGAGGATGAGAAGGAGTTCTCAGATTCGACAGAAGAGCATGAAGAGTATGCTGCGAAAGGAGAACTCTTAATGATGAAGGAGATTCTGAACGTGCAAGCTAAGACAGAAGAAGAAGCACAAAGAGAGAACCTGTTTCACACAAGATGTTATGTGCAAGACAAAGTGTGCAGCCTCATAATCGATGGAGGAAGTTGCACCAATGTAGCTAGCGAGTACATGGTTAACAAGCTCACAATGACAGTAAAGAAGAATCCAAAGCCATACAATCTGCATTGGCTCAATGATGAAGGTGAAATGCGTGTGAGCAGCCCAGCAATGGTTCCCATAACAATTGGGAAATATGAAGATGAAGTGTTGTGTGACGTTCTGCCTATGGGAGCCAGTCACATTCTGTTGGGAAGGCTATGGCAGTATGATAGACATGTTACTCATGATGGCTCCACCAACAAGTATTCTTTCGAGTTCAAGGGCAGAAAGCACACTCTTGTGCCATTTACACCTTTCGATATTTACCAGGATCAAAAGAAGAAAGGAAAGCAGGCTGAGAACAACTCTTACAAGTCTGGTAACATCCATCGAACTCTCTTGTCTCAATCTTTTAGTCATAAATCCGTGTTTAACAAAACTCGTTTGAGTTTATCTAATGATGCAATGGAGCTGCCTAGTGAAAAATCCCTTGTTTTGCAGGATTACATGGATGAATATACTAGAGAAAATCCAGAGGAATTGCTTCTCATCAAAGGCAAAGAGCACCAGCAGCATCAGAACGACCTACCGTTGCTTTCTAAGCCAAAAACAATGAACTATGTGCAAAGGATGAGAGCTGAGCAAAAGCACCGAATTTTAACTGAAGGAGATGATTTTCTTCAACCACCTGCACCTCTAGAAGAGAGTAATCGCAGCAGATTATATTTTGGACAAGTAGATTGCGTTTTTCCGTTGGAAAATCCATTTGAAGGCCTTATCTTCAAAAACAAGAGTCTTGAGCTAAATGAGCTTCTAAATAACCAAATCACTGCTGAAAAAGGTAAGTTCTCTCATTCTAACATGAATTTTAAGACTAATGGTCGTGCTCCTTTGTTGTTTAAACGTACATGTACTGTTTTGCTTCATAAACAACTAGTCGGATCCAATGGAGATAAAATCAGACAAGGAGCAGAAATAAAGGCTAAAGAACCTTCTCAGCTCGTGGCAATTGATCATTCTGATCCTGCAGATGCTAGAAAACACGACACACTCCCAATTCCAACACAGCTCACTGCCAAAACCGATGAAACAAGCTTGCAAGGTAAGTATTCATTGTCCTACAATCTGACTATTCTAACTTAGCTTTGTTCTTGGCAGATTTGAGGTCAAATCCTTTTCAAGAAGAGGGGGATGATGTGATCATGGACGACATTCACAGCATGGAGCTTGAACCAGATGCTGAGGGAACCGAGAGAAAGCAAGCTGAGGGAACCGAGGGAAAGCAAGCTGAGGGAACCGAGGGAAAGCAAGCTGAGGGATCCGAGAGAAAGCAAACTGAGGGAACCGAGGGAAAATAAGCTGAGGGAACTGAGGGAAAGCTTGTAGCTGAGCGTGAACCAGAACAAGAAGAAGTTATGATATAAGTTCAAATTGGTTAAGTGGGATTGTGATCCAACTTTGTGCTCTTTTTCCCTGTCTTCGATTTTGTCCCACTTGGTTTTGCGAAGATATGTTTTTAACGAGGCAAAGTTTGGATCACCTCTATCTTTAAGCCCACTTCGCCCAAATGAAGAAGCAAGGCCCATCTATCTCTAATTTCGTTTTTAGTTAAGGCCCATCTGTTTAAGGGCATTTATTTTTGTTGTTTTTATTTATAAACCATGGCTCTCTCCTTGTTGCAACTTACCTTGGTTTAGGTCATCAAATATTATCAATCTTTTCTCTCTCAAAACTTTGGCGACAAAAACTATTCGTCTTCTCTCTTGAGATCAATTGTTGCTTGATATGCTCAAATTAATACCCTAAAAATACTAAGCAGTTGTTGCAGCAATAGTAGGGGTCGAACACAAGGACTCACAGAAACACACAATATATTATATGGAAGAGAATTAGGCTAAGCAATCAATGGTATTGAAAACAAGATTTAAATTAAAGAAGTTGTAAATTCAATTGGGAGAAAGATAGGTTCATGGTATTTCTCAGGGAATTACTGAATGAAGATAAATTAACTAGCAGGATTTAGATTTAGCGCGGTTCTTGAACTCAAATCACTAAGGTATAATTAACCAACTCTCTTATCGAGAATTATCTAAGTCTAAATCCTAGGAATTCCAAATCTCTTTGTGAATACTAAAGTCTAAACCAGCTTTTAAATCAAGTTTGATTTGTTCACAAAACAACTAAACCAAATCTCTTTGCGAATAGTTATTTTGCTCACCTTAGGTTCTATCAGGTAATTAATCGCACTCTCGTACCTAATCAATTATCCTAAGATCTAAGTTCTAGGTGATCAATCTAGAATTAGCTTTGCAAACAACCTATGGTGAAAAACTAATTCAGATAGTGAATCCTAATAATAAATCAACCTAGCATTCAAAGAAAACCCTATTGAGAACCCTGAACCTAACAAGGGATCTACTCAGACATGGAAATTGAAGCAATAAACATGTTTGAATAAATCATCAAATAAAACAGAAAGAGTAACAAGAGGGTTCGAAATCTTCTCTCGAAAGAACAGAGTTTCAGACTTGTCTCCCTTCAAAAACTCTCTCACAAAAACAAAAATAAAATAAGCATTACGATCAAAGTGGCTCTAAAATCCTATTAAATAACATAAATCACGTTTTGGGGCTTCTTGTAAATAATAAAGACTTCTGGGCCATTTTGCAATTCTTCAACTCTTCAATAAAGTCACGGGTCGTGCCTGCCTCGATGAGTATCGACCGATACTAGGCAGTATCGATCGATACTGATGCTTCAAATCGGGTACTCAGCTACACCAACGTCTGCTTTGCTCCAAAATGCTCCAGAAAGCTCCAATATCTCCAATTATACTCCAAACGTGCTAAAACCTGTAAAAGACTCTAAAAAACTATGAAATAATAGAAAGACTCTATAAAAAGGACTTATATCATGGCTTAAACGGGGTAAAAACCATGATATATCAACTCCCCCAGACTTAGCATTTGCTTGCCCTAAAGCAAATAGAAGACTAAACCAGAGAAAGAGGTTTGAAAACGTAGAGACTCACCTGTTCTTGAAACATTGCAATGACCAATTTCCCAAGCACCCAAATGTCACCTAACCAGCTTTTTGATCTAACCACCATTGTGAGAGCAGAATCTCACAACCTCAATCCTTGGCTTGATTTAGGTTGAATGCGTTTAGAAAGACTTAGCATTGCTTAGAGGAAATGTTTGTATATTATTTTTTATTGCCAAGAATTCGGTCCTTCTCTCTTGTAGTTGATATTCTCATCTTATACATGTTCAAAAAGAATGTAACCGATAATTATAAAATATACGTAATTGAATTTAAAATTTAAATTAATGATCTATGAATTTATTGTTGAGTTTGATCCCGGGGTTTTGGGTTTAATGTGTTTGACTTGCTTGCTGCGAGCTCCTTCTTCCCTGCGTACTCGACTTCTTCCCAGATCGCGAGCTTACTCTACGAGGCTTTTTAGTAAGCTGAGCTTGATTCCATGCCTGTTTAATCAAGCTGAACTTTAGGTGTGGAATTTGGGCCCAACAGTTGTCCCCCAGCATCTTTAATGATTTATCATTGAGGATGCGGAACTGCGATCTCGGGATTTAATTGATCCTCCAACTGGCACGATCTCGCAATCTCGGGCTTCTGATTGATCTCTAACTTGCTCATAAGGCGAGTTTGTAGGGATCCTGTAACGTTCGCGCGACTTTTGAGGGATGTGACTGGACGAGTGGGCGAGTGGGTATAAATGAGCGGTTTTCGTTACTTCAACTCCCCACGCCGCCTCAGCTCCCACTTACCGAAGTAATGATATCTTTTCACTTTTTCCCTTCTCTTTTTATTATTATTATTATTTCACTCCATTAATTGAACTGTCTTCTCCTTATTCTCACTTTTACCCGAGATATTTTTCTCTGTAAAAAATCCAGCTTCCATTATTTTCGGTCGAATTTCCTTCTTTTTCGAAGTCAATTTTCTTTGCTTTTTTCTGCAATGGCTTCTACTTCTCAGCTGAATGCTCCTCCTCCCCTTGCCGAGCGATTTGATTCTCACTCGAAGAGCACGATTTCGGCTACTGAGCTCGCGAATATCTCCTCCTTGTGCGGACTCGATATCGGCGATCTGCTCATTCCGTCCTCCGGAGGGTTACGCATGCGGTTATGTCGCGTTCTTCTTGAGATGTCGCCTTACTTTTCCTATCCCAGCATCTATCTTTAATATTATCAGCGATCTCGGACTTGCCCTCCCGCAGCTTATGCCTAGTGCGATGAGGTCCCTTGTCGCACTCTGGGTGCGTTCCAGGGAGTCTGGGATTATTTTTGATACTGAGGTCTTTCGCCAGCTCTTCAATGTCAAGGGGAATTCTCATCTTCGCGGGACCTACTATTTTCTGGCGTAGGTCAATCGGTCCATTTTCAGATTCAATGTGAGGGATGAAAAATGGTGGGAGCAATGGTTCTATTTCAGATTTTCCAGCAGATCCGTCGAAGGCGAGTCGGTGCTTAGACACTACTGGGCACAGATCACTGGTCAGCGCGATCCTTTAGATGCTGATCAGAGCATTCCTTCTGGGGATCTCTTAATTGCTGCTCTTGACTACTTTGTTCTAATATGGTGACCCCTTTTTCTTTTGTGCAGAGTCAATTGATTCTTCAAAGACAGTAACAGCTGAGGTCCAACGGCTTGTCGACCTTGTCAAGGGTGAGATTTCCGACTGGAAAGGTTTCTCCCTTGATAGAATTCAGCAAGCTGATATGCTCAAATTAATACACTAAAAGTACTAAAGCAGTTGTTGTAGTAAGTATAGGGGTCGAACACAAGGACTCACAGAAATCGCACAATAGACAAAATAGTATCGAATCAAGCTAAGCAAATCAAATGAAACAAAAACAATAAGCAGTAAAAGTGTTGTAAATTTGATGGAGAGAATATAGGCCTAGGGTATTTCTTAGGAAATCAATGAATGCAGACTAACTAATCAGGGTTCAGGTTATGCACGGTTCTCGAACTCAAATCACTAAAGTATAATTGACCAACTGTCGTTGCGAGAATTATCTAAATCTAAATTTCAGAATCCCAAATCTCTTTGCAAATTCCTAAGAATAAATCAGCTTAAAAGTTTAGGTTTGATATGTTCACAAATCAATTAAACCAAATCTCTTTGCGAATAATCAATTTGCTCACCTTAAGTTCTATCAGATTACTCAATTGCACTGTCGTGCCTAATCGGTTAACCTAAAATCTAAAGTTCTAGGTGATCAATCTAGAATTAACTTTGATAACAACCTAAGGTGAAGAACTAATTCAGATTATGAACCCTAACAATAAATCAACATAGCATTCAAAGAAATCCCTATGAGAAAACCCTAAACCTAAAGTGGATCTACTCAGACATGGAAATTGAAGCAATAAACATGTTTGAATAAATCATCAAATAAAATAGAAAGAGTAATAAGAGGGTTCGAAATCTTCTCTCGGACGAACAGAGTTTCAGACTTGTCTCCCTTCAAAAGCTCTCTCACAAAACCAAAGTAAAATAACGCGTAGCCATTAAAGTGGCTGTAAAATCATATTAAATAACCTAAATCACGTTTTGGGGCTTCCTGTAAATAATAAAGTCTTCTAGGGCAATTATGCAATTCTTCAACTCTTGGAAAAGTCGCGGGTCGTGTCTGCTGCGATGTGTATCGATCGATACTAGGCAGTATCGATCGATACTGATGCTTCAAATCGGGTACTCAGCAACACGAACTTCTGCTTTGCTCCAGAATGCTCCAGGAAGCTCTAATATCTCCAATTATACTCCAAACGTGCTAAAATATGTAAAAGACTCTAAAAGACTCCAAAATACTAGAAAGACTCTATAAAACGGACTTTTATCATGACCTAAAAAGGGTAAAAACTATGATATATCAACTCCCCCAGACTTAGCCTTTGCTTGCCCTCAAGAAAATAGAAAACTAAACCAGAGAAAGAGGTTGGAAAACACGGAGACTCACCTATTCAGTAACCATCGCAAAGATCGTTTTCCCAAGAACCCAAATGTCACCTAACCAGCTTTTGATCTAACCACTATGTACTTCTCCGTAGACATTCACAGCTTTTCCAGACTCCACACATTATCTCGCAGCATTGTTCAAATAAAACTCTCATCGCCAGTTTCATCGCTGCAGCCAATGTTCAAGAACCTTATAGATTCTTTACCATACAATATCATGACAAGGAACCATCCAATTTCATACTTTTGTATCACTTTTTCTCCCCCAGACTTATTTCTTATAATGTTCTCTTTTTTTTTTTAGATCCGCATATACACATCAAGGTCCGAAACGCGAGTATTGATGGTGTTTGCCACCGAATCCCCGGTTCTTCCCTCTCTATGTATCAAAGGTTTAGGCGAATAGTGGTATCACATGAAATTTTCCTAACCTCGCTTTCAACCTTTGTGTGATCATTCCCTCTTAAGTAGAATAATGGGATCGCTGGAAATTTCCTAACCCTTTACTCAGAAGAAAATCATTTCATCTTTTATACTCTTATTTATCAACTTATAACAGGGGAGAGAGATACCATTACTTTAAACATATGGGTTCCTTTGTCATATATGAATGATGAATCAAGCTCTATAAACACAAACCACATCGATGAAGTGCAAAAATTTGGCTCAGGCTTCAGAAGAACTCTGCTAGAGACATGGATGTTTTCTAGTCAACTGGTCAGTCCTTGGATTTTTCATTAGTAGATCTAGAGCTGATCCTGCTACACTGGTCACTCAAAAACAAAATCAAAACAACAATTCAAGCACATGATCATCATCTCCAACAAGTTTTGACTCAATAAAACGTTTTTGACTCGATAAAATAACTGACTCTAAGAAAAACAAACACAATGTCAGCAGACACCTCCCCCAGACTTGAACAACACTGTCCCCAGTGTTATCTAGCGTAGAGTAGGTAAAAGAAAACAAAAGAACATAATAAAATTGTTAAAACAAGAAGTTACCGTGCTGGAACATCGAGTATCGACCGACACATGGCCTGGTCTCGGTCGATACCAGGCTTAAGTTGACATGATGAACCGTCTCATTCGCGATTGGTGTCGACCGATACCAATGTGGTATCGATCGATACTCATGCGATTTCGAGTTTTGCTTCTTGTTTATCCTGACACAAACACAGAACGAAAAAGAAAAAGAAAAATGACTCAAAAGCAGACTTACCAGTGGGTTGCCTCCCACCAAGCGCTCGTTTAACGTCATTAGCTTGACTGTAACGCCATTCAGGCTGTGGGTGCATCATCCAAAGACATTATCTGCCCTGTTGGAATCTCGGCTTTCGCCCAATAGTGTTTCATCCTCTGTCCATTGACAGTAAATTCATCGCCTGTAGGACTAATCAGCACGACAGCACCATGTGGTCTGACCTCCTTGATTGTGAAGGGACCTGACCAACGAGAACGAAGTTTACCAGGAAATAATTGCAAACGAGAGTTATACAGAACTACCTGGTCGTTCGGCTCGAAATGTCTAGAGATGATCTTTTTATCATGATAAGCCTTAGTTCTCTCCTTGTATAACTTCGAGTTCTCGTAGGCGTGGTGCCTAATCCCATAGAGCAAGTGGAACGGTGTATTACCCAGTGGTGTCTTGAAAGCAGTCCTATAAGCCCATAGCGCGTCATCCAGTTTCTTAGACCAATCCTTTCTAGAAGCACCCACTGTCTTCTCCAAAATTTTCTTGATTTGCCTATTGGAGAGCTCGACTTGCCCACTGGTCTGAGGGTGATATGGAGTAGCCACACGATGATTTACACCATACTTCTTCAGCAACCTCTCGAAAACCTTGTTAATAAAATGAGAACCACCATCACTTATCACAATTCGAGGTACTCCAAATCGAGGGAAAATGATGGTCTTAAACAGCTTAACGACCACCGAAGAATCATTGGTCCTGCTAGCAATCGCCTCCACCCATTTGGACACATAGTCCACAACAACCAAGATGTACCTGTTCTCGTGTGACGAGGGAAAGGGACCCATAAAATCGATGCCCCAGCAATCGAAAACTTCAACCTCAAGGATGAAATTATGTGGCATCTCATGTCTCTTGCTGTTCTTCCCTCTCCTCTGACAGACATCACACTGTGAGATATAAGCATGCGCGTCTCTGAATATAGTAGGCCACCAGAAGCCTGCTAGAAGAACGTTGGACACCATTTTGAAAGTAGCGAAATGACCAGCATACTCAGACCCATGGCAATGCAAAAGAATTGTTGGCACCTCAGACTCTGCAACCCATCTTCTGTAGATACCATCTGAGCAGTGCTTGTATAAGTACGGCTCATCCCAGAAGAACCTCATCATCTCGCGCATAAACTTCTTCCTCGCATACTTTGTGTGATACTTTGGCTCAGTATCTATAGCAAGGTAGTTGGCAATGTCGGCGTACCATGGTCGTGCAGGACTAGAGTCAGCAGCTAGATAGACATCATAGGAGTCGAAGTGCTCTGCAGGCAAAACAGGTCCAAATTGCTACGGGTATCGACCGATACTAGGTGAGTATCGATCGATACCGAAAGTCTGCACCCGTGAAAATTGCAGATTTTCGGGACAAACGTCTTGAAGCTGAGCTTCAATGAAGTAAATACCTTCCTCTGGCAGGAAATCATCAATAGGTACGACTTCATCGACCTTTAATCTCGATAAGTGGTTAGCAACGCCATTCTCAACTCGTCTCTTGTCCTTGATCTCGATGTCAAACCCTTGGAGCAAAAGAACCCATCGGCATAGACGAGGCTTGAGGTCCTTGTTCTTCAGCAGGTATTTGAGAGTAGCATGGTCTGTGTGAACAATAACCTTGCTCCCAATCAAGTAGGACCAAAATTTCTCAAAAGAAAAAACAACTGCAAGTAACTCCTTCTCAGTGGTGCTGTAATTTTGCTGAGCATCATCCAACGTTCTGCTGGCATAGTAAATAGCATGGAGCTTCTTGTCTTTCCTCTGACCCAACACAGCTCCAACAGCAAAATCACTTGCATCGCACATAACTTCAAAAGGTAAACTCCAATCAGGTGGTTGGACAATAGGAGCACTCACCAATGCCTTCTTAATCTCTTCGAAGGCTGCAAGGCAATCAGATGTGAATTCAAATTTGACTTCCTTGCATAACAGGGCTGTGAGTGGGCGTGCAAGCTTAGAGAAATCCTTGATGAACCTCCTGTAAAACCCAGCATGACCAAGGAAGCTTCGAATCTCAGATACAGACCGTGGAGGTTGCAGGCTTGTCATGACCTGAATCTTAGCCTTGTCAACTTCGATCCCTGCCTTAGAATCCTTGTGCCCAAGAACGATGTCATCTTGTACCATGAAGTGGCACTTCTCCCAATTAAGAACCAAGTATTTTTCCTCGCATCTTTGAAGTACCTTTCATAAGTTATCCATAAAATCCTTGAATGACGATCCATACACTGAAAAGTCATCCATGAACACTTCCATAAACTCCTCAGTCATGTCTTTGAAAATCGACATCATGCATCGCTGAAAGGTCACTGAAGCGATACATAATCCAAATGGCATTCTTCTGTAGGCGAATGTGCCATAAGGACATGTAAAGGTTGTTTTCCCCTGATCCTCTGGATGTATAGGAATCTGGAAAAAGCCTGAGTACCCATCGAGAAAACTGTAGTATGGGTGACTCACTAACCTCTCCAGCATCTGGTCGATGAATGGCAATGGGAAGTGATCCTTCCTTGTGGCCGCATTCAACTTCATGTAGTCGATACACATCCTGTGACCAGTGATCGTCCTTGTAGGGATCAGCTCATCCTTCTCGGTTTTCACAACTGTTATGCCTCCTTTATTAGGCACAACGTGAACTGGACTAACCCAAGAACTATCTGAGATGGCATAGATAATCCCTGCATCCAAAAGTTTCATTACTTCCTTCCTGACCACTTCCTTCAGGTTCGGATTCAGCCTCCTCTAGCACTCAATCGAAGACTTAGACTCATCCACCAGGTGAATCCGATGCATGCACAAGTCTGGTTCTATACCTGAAATATCATCAAGAGAATAGCCAAGAGCTTTGCGATACTTGCGCAGCTTGCTCAGCAGTAAGGCATTCTATGTGTTGTTCAAAGAAGCATTAACAATCACTGGGTATGTAGAATCAGGGCCAAGAAAACTATACCTCAGATTTGGTGGGAGTGGATTTAGTTCCACCTTAGGAGCATTCTCTGCACTCCAATCCCCACGCCCAGCAGCTTGCTTAGAACTCTCGGCCAACTCTCTTTCTGGCCGCAAGGTATCGATCGATACCAGTGGAGTATCGATCGATACTGACGATGCTGAATCGAGCATCATCGAGTACCCAGCAGTATCATCGCACAAATGGACCTCTGAAATGGCTGATCAGACCAATGCTCTCTCTAGTGGATCCTCAGGGTGCATCTCTAGTAAGTACTCCTCAGCTATGTCACTGAAGGTGTCCACATAGAACGTCTGCCCATCGATGGTTGGTATCTTCATCATCTTTTCCATGTTAAAGGACATCACCAAATCACCAATGTTGAGAGCTATCTGTCCATTCTTGCAATCGATCAAGGCTCCAGCAGTTGCAAGGAATGGCCTGCCGAGGATAAGAGGATCCTTAGGCTCAGCATCGTACTTTAGGACGATGAAATCTGTTTGGATCAAGCAATTTCCAATCTTGATTGGGACATCTTTGAGTAGTTCCTCTGGAAGCCATACTGAGCGATCAGCAAGTACCAGCGAAATCCTTGTAGATTGGAAATCTGTCATCCCCATTCGCTTAGCAACGGAGTGTGGCATGAGGTTCACACTCGACCCAATATCGCAGAGAGCATGCTCGAATCACTACAAGAATAAACGCTAGAACCGACGGCAAAATCCGTCGAAAATCCGACGGAAATGGGCGTTTCCGACGGAATTTGTCCGTCGGTTCTATCTCGTGGGAATAGAAAATCCGTCGGAAATCCGTCGGAAATTTCCGACGGCCGATTTACCGACGGATTTCCGACTAGTTTTCCGTCGGGAATAATTTCGACTATAATCCGAGGGATTTCCGACCGAGAATTTCCGACGGATTTCCGACGGATTGAGAATCCACTCCGACGGCTTGTTTACCGACGGATTTCCGACGGATTTTCGACGACTTTTTTACCGACGAATTTCCGACGACTTGTTTACCGACGGATTTCCGACGGTTAATTTAGAGACGGATTTTCGACGGATTATTTATCGACGGATTTCCGACGACGTATCCGTCGATGAGGTTCTCAAACCGTCGGAAATCTGTCGGAAATCTGTCGGAAATTTCCGACGGATTTCCGACGGTAATGTGTAATGTTTTTAATATTTAAAATATATATATAATTAATATTTATTAAAATTATATATTAATTAAATTAAATAAATTAAATGATTTAAAAAACGAAAATTAATTATATAAATACAATTTTACAAAACATAAATATTTAAAAGTTTTAGAAATAGTTGAAATTACATTAAAAAAAAACATAATCAAAATAAATACGGGGGCACGTCCGGGAACTTCGTCTTGAAGAAATCCGCCAACTTGGTTTTCTTGTCCTCCAATACCGTGACCTTCCCCGTGAGCTCTTCGTTTTGCCGGATAAGGTCTTCATCCATCGAGAAACCGACCGAAGAAGAAGGGGATTGGGTCGCAATCTTACCCAACCCCGGCCGACGACATTTCCTAACCGGTACCTCCTACAAAAACAATTAAAAAGTTTAGAATTTCAAAAAAATAAAAATTATCTTAATAAATATTATCATAAGTTTTACTTACCGGGAGGACTAGCTCTTTAAGCTCGGCCCGAGTGACTTCGTTGGATCCGGTGTAATCGTCTTGCAATCTCTGGGTGAGCAAATCGTCTTTCGTCCTCTTCACGGTTTCGACGTACTCCCTCACTTCTGAATCTTGAATTTGGCCCGTCTTCTTGTTGGTGTGCGTCGTCTCCATCAATGCAAGGTGATCCGGCTCTTCGCCCAATTCCGCTGTCTACGAAATATATAAAACGGTTAAAGAAAACCGTTTTTAATAAAAAGAGAACTAAAAACCGAAAAAGTACTTACCATTTCGTCGGCCGTTGTCAAGTAGCTCTTTGCCCCGTTGTTGTGAACTGCTTCTCCCTTCCTCTTCCGGTCACTCCTCCGGTTCTTGGTGTGAGTCTCAGAAACAGCTACGGTAGTCGGAAAATATATAGAAGCCGTCGGAAATCCGTCGGAAATTTCTGACGGATTTCCAACAAATATGGGGTTTAGGGTTTAAAATGAAAAATTAGATAAATTTTGATGTTTAAATACCATTTGTGGTGTTTACTTATAAGAAAAACTTTTGAAAACCAATCAGAACAAGTTATATACGCTTTTGTAAAAATAGATCGATGAACAATATCAAGCATTCATAAAAACTTATAGAACATCTAAGGACATGTACGAGATTGCTTCGGTTTCAATTAAAAAGTTTAAAATGTTTGATTATTAGCATTTTTTTACAGAAAGTAGTTTAGATTTGTTACTTCTACACAAATGAAGACCAAGTGTGTTCAAAATATTGTAAATTTAAACCCTATACCCAAAATCCGTCGGAAATCCGTCGGAAATTTCCGATGGATTTCCGACGGCTTAAGATATTTTGAAAAAATGCCAAGTATAAAACAGAAAATACTAGCATCCCGAACAACTTTTAGCCGAGGCACCGAAAATCGTAAATCAGGCGTATACCGCCTCGGCCAAAACCGATAGTGCCTCGGCTAAACCCGAAAATACTAGCATCAGTCGGAAATCTGTCGGAAATTTCCGACGGATTTCCGACGACTTATGATATTTTGAAAAAATGCTAAGTATAAAACAGAAAATGCCTCGGCTAAACCCGAAATATTAGCATCCGTCGGAAATCCGTCGGAAATTTCCGATAGATTTCCGACTGATGCTAGTATTTTCGGGTTTAGCCGAGGCACTATCGGTTTTGGCCGAGGCGGTATACGCGTGATTTACGATTTTCGGTGCCTCGGCTAAAAGTTGCTCAGGATTTACTATTTTAGCCGGGGAGATTTACGGTTTTAGCCGAGGAATTTTTGGTTTTAGCCGGGGGGATTGACAGTTAGCCGAGGGGATTTAAGGTTGTAGCCGAGGGATGATTTACGGTTGTAACAGGGGGGATTTATGGTTTTAGCCGGGGGGGGGGGGGGGGGGGTTTATGGTTTTAGCCTGGGGGATTTACGGTTTTAGCCGAGGGATTTACAGATTTAGCCGAGGGATTTACGGATTTAGCTGAGGGGATTTACCGTTTTAGCCGGGGGGATTTAAGGTTGTATCCGAGGGGTGATTTACGGTTTTAACCGGGGGGATTAATGGTTTTAGCCAGGGGGATTTATGGTTTTAGCCTGGGGGATTTACGGTTTTAGCCGAGGGATATACGGATTAAGCCGAAGGATTTACGGATTTAGCCGAGGAGATTTACGGTTTTAGCCGGGGGGATTTACGGATTTAGCCGAGGAAAAAACCTCTGGAATAATTTTTAGGCGGGGAAAAATATTTTCTCGGCTAAAACCGTAAGCCGTCGGAAATCCGTCAGAAATTTCCGACGGATTTCCGACGGCCTACGGTTTTAGCCAAGGAAATCTTTTTCCCCCGGTTAAACATTGTCCGGATACGGTTTTAGCCGGGCGAAAAATATTACCTCGGCTAAAACCGTATGCCGTCGGAAATTTCCGACGGATTTCTGACAGCCTACGGTTTTATCCGCGGTAATCTTTTTCCCCCGGCTAAAACTTGTCCGAATTACAGTTTTAGCCGGGGGAATAAGATTACCTCGGCTAAAATCGTAAGCCATCGGAAAAACCTTAAATCCACCAGCTAAAACCGTAAATATTGCGTTACTATATTTATGTTTAATTTACGGGAAGAAAACTACGTTTTTATTTCATAAAAATGTTAAAACAAGATAGATAAATACAATATATTACATAAAATTCATTATTAGGAATTCGACAAATAATATGACGTAGCTGAATCGGAGTGCTCGTCAAATTCGCCGATCTCTTCCTCTGAATCCTCAAAGACCTTGTCATTCCCGTCCATGGTGAAATCAACCACGAGATCAACTTCAAGAGAATGCTCCATCGGACCTAGGTTACCTATTGCAGGAACCTGCAAAGGGTCGTGCTCTTCCACACCATAATCTCTTCCCGTTGGGTGTATCGACGTTACTGTAATCCAAGGGTCTTTCTTGTTCCTAACCCGGGGGTATCGAAAATAGGAAACTTGATCTGCTTGTGAAGCAAGAATGAAAGGATCGTATTTTTGAAGTCGCCTTCGAGAGTGGACAGATGTAACACCAAATGCGTCATGGCGTACACCTCCTACAGGACTATACCACTCAAAATATAACGCAATGCACCTCAAGTCGAGCATCCCCGGATAATGGACCTCAAATATTTCGCGGAGGACACCGTAGTACACAATTTCTCCAGATTGAGTTGATATACCAGAATTACAAGTTGTCTTTGAGCTTCCTTCCCGATGAGCCTTAAAAGTATACCCTCGGGTGCAATACATCGGATAAGACTTTGCAATAAACGTCGGCCCTTTCATCATCTCAACTAACTAGGTCGGAAACTCATTACCGAGAGCAGTCATCTGACGAACCTGGTAAAATTTCAAGTGGACAATAATCGACACAATGTTTATATATAAAAATTATTATTCGAATTTAAATATATAATAATAAATAATCATTTATAACTTACATGATATTTCAACCAATCACCAAAGTCATTCTGCTTGACGACATCAAGCTCATCCTCTGTGTAATTTGGATACCATTCGCGTATTTGGGTCATGAACATCCTGTGCATTAACAAATGCATTAGAAAATTATAATAACATTAACCAACACCAAGATAACATTTAATTAGGTACCTCTCATATTCTAAAACGTCATCGCAGTTTGTCAGAATATACATATGCAAGTGCCTTTGCTCCTCCTCTAATAGTCGCCGATCCTTGCTTTTTCCACTTAGTCGTCCAATCTGAGTAAATATATCGGGAACATAGACATGATAACTAACTCTGTTCCCTCTATCATCATGACGTGCGTGGCGTCCACTTTTTGTTTTGACTTGCGCTGGAAAGTAGTAGCTAGCAAAGTTGGAAGTTTCTTCATTAATGCTCTGTGCGACAATAGAACCCTCGACTTTAGAAAGATTTTTCACCTTCTTCTTTAGGTGGAACATATACCATTCAAAAGTGTACATCCATCGGTATTGAACAGGCCCACCAAGTGCTGCTTCTCGAGGGAGATGAATAGGAAGATGTTCCATAACATCAAAAAAGGCAGGAGGAAATATTTTCTCGAGGTTGCAAAGGAGAACTGGGATGTTTTCCCCTAGATTTCGGATGCCGGTTGGTGTAAGTGATCTCGTGCATATATCCCGGAAGAAAGCACCGATCCCTGCATATATAGTACGTACGTACACAGACAAAATTAAATAACTTTCGTTTAATAATCACAAATATAAAATCACCATACGTGATAGTATAAATGTATGTAAACCTGCAATAGCTCCATGGACGTTTATAGGAAGAAGACATTCAAATGCAAATGGAAGGAAGCGCTGCATGACAACATGACAATCATGACTCTTCATCCCAGAAAACCTCCCTTCTGAACTATCGACGCAATTACGAAGGTTAGATGCGTATCCGTCTGGGAATTTGACACCATGCTTAATGCAATCGAAGAATTCCTCCTTTGAAGACGCATTCATCCGGAAAACACGGGGATGTAGTGATTTCCCATTCGCCATTACATGCAACTCCTTACGAGAACAAATATCTGGCAAGTCCAATCTGGCCTTCAAATTATCTTTCGTCTTTCCTTGCACATTTAGAACAGTGTTCATGATGTTGTCGAAAAAGTTCTTTTCAATGTGCATCACATCTAGATTATGGCGAAGCAATTGGTCTTTCCAATATGGTAAATCCTAGAAAATACTCTTCTTGTGCCAATTGTGGTACTCACCACAACTGTCAATGGGATAATGCCCATTACCCCCCGCATGAAACTGTCTTCTCGGCACCAAAATCTCTTAACTGATTCTTAATATAATTTCCATCTACCTCAGAAGGTGGATCATCAAAAACTTTTTTGTTCTTTCTAAACAATGTTGTGCTCCGACGAAATGGATGATCATGCGGTAGAAATCGTCGATGACAATCGAACCAAGAAGTCTTACGTCCGTTCTTCAATTGGAACGCATCAGTGTTATCTTGACAATACGGACACGCCAACCTTCCATGCGTCGACCATCCAGATAGCATACCGTATGCTGGGAAATCACTTATGGTCCACATAAGTACCGCACGCATCATAAAATTCTGTTTCAGGGATACATCGAACGCTTCAACACCATCTTTCCACAACATTTTCAACTCATAAATTAATGGCTGCAAGAAAATATCAAGCGATCTCTTAGGATGCTCCGGACCTGGGACGAGGATCGTGAGGAACAAAAACTCTCGTTTCATGCACATAGATGGCGGTAAATTGTACGGTGTGACGATTACTGACCACAACGAATATTTCCTCCCATGCTTTCTAAATGGGTTGAATCCATCCGTAAATAACCTCAGGTATACGTTCCTTGGCTCATATGCAAAAATAGGATAAACCTCTAGAAAATGTTTCCATGCTTCTGCATCTGAAGGATGCGCTATCTCTCGAGCTGAGTTATGTTCTGCATGCCATCTCATAGGCCCTGCCGTGCGCTGGGATTGATATAACCTCTTCAACCTATCAGCTATGGGAAGATACCACATCCGTTTATGTGGAACAGGTACTCTGCCTCCTGTATCCTGATACCGAGGTTTGTGACAAAACCGACACTTCAACCGGTTTTCATCCTTTCTCCAGTAGATCATACAGTTGTCGATGCACACATCTATCATCTAATAAGGTAATCCAAGACCAGCTAAAAGCTTTTGAATCTCGTAGTATGAAGCCGGTGAAATATTATCTTCAGGTAAGACATCTCTCACAAAATCAGCTATCGCATCAACACAATCTTCGGCCGAGTTGAAATCCGTCTTTATAGCCATCAACCTGCTTGCAGCTGATAGAGGCGATAGTCCTTCTCTACATCCTCTGTATAATGGCTGCTTAGATGCATGTAGCATATCAAAAAACTTCCGCGCTTCTAAATTTGGTTCCTCTACCCTGTTACTATCCTCAACATGATGAAAAGATGCTATGTTTTCACCAAACGCATCATTCACCATCTGAGTGTAACCTGCGTTTACATCTACATCCGGTGTTGGTTCCCCTAACCTAGAACCCGAAGTAATACCAAACCTATACTATTTGCTACCATAATAATGCACCATTGAATCGGTTTCTCGGTGAGTATACCAAATCTTGTAACCAGGCATAAATGCATTCTTATATAAGTGCTTCCTTACATCCCTAACTGTGACTAATCTATAATTCCGACATTTAGTACAAGGACAATACATTTTACCGTATTCCGATGTCATGCTATTGTTTGACGCAAAGTTCATGAACTCTTCCACACCTTGTGCGAACTCATCCGTCAATTCTCCCGTCGCGGGATCACGCGGAGGTTTGTCCATCCACGATCGAAAATAAGACATTGTATATGTGTTTGTTTTTTTTTGTTTGGTTTTTTTTTGTTGTTGTAATTCTAAATGAATGAGGGGTGGATACGTTTTTATAACCAAAGTTTTTTTAGTTTTCCGACGGAATAAATATATATTATTGATGTCGGCAACGTAGTCGGCAACCAAGTCGGCAAAGTTTAATCCGTCGGAAATTACCCGACGGATGCATTCGTCGGAAAACCGTCGGCAATCATGTAGGCAAGACCAGCATCCGTAGGAAAACCGTCGAAAATCCGTCGGAAGTTTTTCGACGGATGTCACTCGTCGGAAAACCATCGCCATCATGTCGGCAAGATCAACATCTGTCGAAAACACCGTCGGAAATCCGTCGGATAAATTTCCGACGCCTTTTTCCTTCTGAAATCTGTCGAAAATTTCCGACGGATTTATGACGGACCACATATCCGACGGATTTCCGACGGCTTTTTGCCCGTCGGAATTGCTGTCGGAAAATCCCTTGTTTTCTTGTAGTGAATATTTCTGTGAAGATAGTGCAATCCAAAACAAAACTCCTTGGGTCTGGTAGCTTCTTGGGAATTTTGTTTAGTATAATCGAACTGCACTCAGCTGTAATCATCATGACACCTTCCTCAAGGTTCACATTGTTAGACACCATCTTGTTCACATACCTCCTAAAAGCTGGAGAAGTCTTAATAGCATCGACAAAAGGGAGCTCCACAACCAACATATCCAACATAGCTTTGCATCTGGCATCCTCCCATTCCTTATTTGTCATCTTAGGAGGCATAGGATAAGGCATCTTGGGTATATACACCCTCTCATTGACAGTCTCGGGCTTCTTCATGACCTGCGTCTCAGCATCGACCGATACTGGAGGGGTATCGATCGATACCTGGGATTTTGGATCCCCTCGTGCAGATGTCTAGACCGGTGTCGAGCGACATAGGTTGGTATCGATCGATACCTGGGGATTTTCAGAATCCCAATAATCTTCTTCAGCAAGATCGACGAGATTCTCTGCAATTGGGCTGTTCTTCACTCCTGTAATCACATCTTTTCCACTACTCAAGGTGATGGCATTGATGTCTGCCCTTGGATTCTTAGTTTTCCCTGGAAGAAAACTTCCTGCCTTTTCACAGCTGCTGCTGTCTGAGCGACTTGAGTCTCCAGTTTCCTTTAGGTCTCATTGATAGCTTCAATTTTTCCATTCATATCAATGTACAGAGAGACAAACTTCCCATTGAAATCCACTTGCAACTTCTGCTGTCCCTGAAGAAGCTGTTCAAGCATGGATTCCATCTTATTCTCTGTGGACTTTGTTGAGATTAGTTGGTACGAAGAGTTCCCATAATTGCAAGTGAAATCGCTGCTCTGGAGTGGTTTCTGAGTAAATTGTTTTGTTCCAAAACCATATTGGTTCCCCTCAAACTTGTACCCACCTTGCTGATTGTTGTTGTTGAAGTTTCGGTTGTTGCTGTACCCAAATCGCTGACCCTTAAAACTAGAACCACCAACGTAGTTAACATCCTCCACTTCTTCTTCTTCTTCCACATTCACGACTTCATCAGCAAAGTGTACATCTTTCTTCAACTTCCCAATCAGGAAATCAAGCTTGGCTTGAACCTCAGCAATCTGCGATCCATCAACTCCTCCAGCCTGCTTCTTCTGCTCGAAATCAGCATTCTTGGTTCTATTACTAGACGCCAAGTTCTCAATCAACACAACCGCATCATCTGGATACCTGGTGTTGAAGTTCCCATTACTCGCAGCATCCATACCCATGTGGTACCTCCAATCAACCCCTCTGTAGAAAGTGCCCAGCAGCTGAACCTGAGTGAACACATGGTGCTGACAATCTCTCTGATAAAACTTGAAACGAATCCAAGAAGCTTTGAACGCCTCTATCGGACCCTGAGCAAATTGAGAGATCTTGTTCCTCAGCTCCTCGGATCTCGCATCATCATAGAAATTGTTCAGAAATGAATTCTTTGTCTCATCCCATGTAGTTAGCGAATCAGGAGCCAACTGCTTCAGCCAATAAGCAGCATCCCCACCAAGAGAGTATGGGAAAAGTTTGCAGAAAAGGAACTCATTGGGCACTCCATTGTACTTCATACCAGTGACCAAATCCTCGAACCTTTCGATATGATCCATGGGGTATTCATGAGATAGGCCATGGAAAGGATTCTGACTTACAAGAGCGTAATACGCAAGTTTCAGCTCAAAGTCATTCCTCTGAAAAGTTGGGATGCGAATCGCAGCTCGATTGGCATAGAACTGATCAGGTCTGTTGTGCTCACCAAGTGTTCTACCTCGATCAACCCCAGCATTCCCAACGTTGGCTTGAATCTGACCAACAACAGCCGGATGGACAATGACGTTTCCAGCTTCATCAAGTCGCTGCCCTCTCTCATTGCACACTTGACCCTCTTGGTCTCTCAGAACTCCAGCTTCATCAGGTGTTAATACCACTGTGTTGTTCATCCCTGATGTTTGCTTTGCCTTTCTGTTTGTGTGTTCTAAACGTGATAGCTTCTCTAACGATAGATTAACTAGCGGAGTGCTCTTGTTTCCTCTAGTTTCACAATAAGGCATGCACCTGAAACACAAAAGTCAAGAACATAAGTGACAGAAATCGTGATGAGTATCGATCGACACTGGGTGATGTCGATCGATATCAACAAAAGAAAACGACGAGTATCGACCGACACTAATTAGTATCGATCGATACCGACGAACGTAGTCGAATCTCGACAGCTAAAATCTAATGGTGAAATTGAATCCACGGCAACATCGCCAAATTTGATATGCTCAAATTAATACCCTAAAAGTACTAAAGCAGTTGTTGTAGTAAGTGTAGGGGTCGAACACAAGGACTCACAGAAATCGCACAATAGACAAAATAGTATCGAATCAAGTTAAGCAAATCAGATGAAACAAAAACAATAAGCAGTAAAAGTGTTGTAAATTCGATGGAGAGAATATAGGCCTAGGGTATTTCTCAGGAAATCAATGAATGCAGACTAATTAATTAGGGTTCAAGTTACGCACGGTTCTCGAACTCAAATCACTAAAGTATAATTGACCAACTGTCGTTGCGAGAATTATCTAAATCTAAACTTCAGAATCCCAAATCTCTTTGCAAATTCCTAAGAATAAGTCAGCTTAAAAGTTCAGGTTTCATATGTTCACAAATCAATTAAACCAAATCTCTTTGCGAATAATCAATTTGCTCACCTTAAGTTCAATCAGATTATTCGATTGCACTGTCGTGCCTAATCGATTAACCTAATATATAAGTTCTAGGTGATCAATCTAGAATTAGCTTTGAGAACAACCTAAGGCGAATAACTAATTCAGATTATGAACCCTAACAATAAATCAACCTAGCATTTAAAGAAATCCATATGAGAAAACCCTAAACCTAAAGTGGATCAACTCAGACATGGAAATTGAAGCAATAAACATGTTTGAATAAATCATCAAATAAAATAGAAAGAGTAATAAGAGTGTTCGAAATCTTCTCTCGGACGAACATAGTTTCAGAATTGTCTCCCTTCAAAAGCTCTCTCACAAAACCAAAGTAAAAGAATGTGTAGTCATTAAAGTGGCTATAAAATCTTATTAAATAACATAAATCACGTTTTGGGGCTTCTTGTAAATAATAAAGTCTTCTGGGGCAATTCTGTAATTCTCCAACTCTTGGAAAAGTCACGGGTCGTGTCTACTGCGATGGGTATCGATCGATACTAGGCAGTATAGATCGATACTAATGTTTCAAATCGGGTACTCAGCAACACGAACTTCTGCTTTGCTCTAGAATGCTCTAGAAAGCTCTAATATCTACAATTTTGCTCCAAACGTGCTAAAACCTGTAAAAGACTCTAAAAGACTCCAAAATACTAGAAAGAATCTATAAAATGGACTTATATCATGGCCTAAAAGGGTAAAAACCATGATATATCAACTCCCCCAGACTTAGCCTTTGCTTGCCCTCAAGCAAATAGAAGACTAAACCAGAGAAAGAGGTTTGAAAACACGGAGACTCACCTATTCAGGAACCATCGCAAAGATCGTTTTCCCAAGCACACAAATGTCACCTAACCAGCTCTTGATCTAACCACCATGTACTTCTCCGTAGACATTCGCAGCTTTTCCAAATTCACACATTATCTCGCAGCATTGTTCAAATAAAGCCCTCATCACTAGTTTCATCGCTGCAGCCAATGTTCAAGAACATTCTAGATCCTTTACCATACAATATCATGACAGGGAACCATCCAATTTCACACTTTTTGTATCACTTTCTCTCCCCCGGACTTTTTTCTTATTATGTTCTCTTTTTTTATAGATCTACATATACACATCAAGGTCTGAAACGCGAGTATTGATGGTGTTTGCCACCGAATCCCCGGTTCTTCCCTCTCTATGTATCAAAGGGTGTAGGCGAATAGTGGTATCACGGGAAATTTTCCTAACCTCGCTTGCAACCTTTGTGTGATCATTCCCTCTTAAGTAGAATAATGAGATCGCTGGAAATTTTCCTAGCCCTCTACTCAGAAGAAAATCATTTCATCTTTTATGCTCTTATTTATCAACTTATAACAGGGGAGAGAGATATCATTACTTTAAACATATGGGTTCCTTTGTCAGATATGAATGATGAATCAAGCTCTGTAAACACTAACCACATTGATGAAGTGCAAAAATTTGGCTCAGGCTTCAGAAGAACTCTGCTGGAGACATGGATGTTTTCTAGTCAACTGGTCAGTCCTTGGATTTTTCATTAGTCGATCTAGAGCTGATCCTGCAACACTGGTCACTCAAAAACAAAATCAAAACAACAATTCAAGCACAAGATCATCATCTCCAACAAGTTTTGATTCAATAAAACGTTTTTGACTCGATAAAACAACTGACTCTAAGAAAAACAAACACAATGTCAGCAGACACCTCCCCCAGAATTAAACAACATTGTCCCCAGTGTTATCTAACCTAGAGTAGGTAAAAGAAAACAAAAGAACAGAAAGAATTAAGAAAAACAAGAAGTTACCGTACTGGAATATCTGGTATCGATCGACACATGGCCTGGTATCGATCGATACCAGGCTTATATCGACATGATGAACCGTACATTTGCGATTGGTGTCGACCGATACCAATGTGGTATCGATCGAAACTCAGGCGATTTCGAGTTTTGCTCATTGTTTATCCTGACACAAACACATAACAAAAAATAAAAAGAAAAATGAGTCAAAACAGACTCACTAGTGGGTTGCCTCCCACCAAGCGTTCGTTTAAAGTCAGTAGCTTGACTTTGGCTCAAGTGATCAGTCATGAGAAGATTGAGAGCTTACTCCCATGCAAGTTCCACAGCTAGATACTTTCACACTCAGAGTTCTGCTCAACATGCTCTCCATAAATTCCTTTCCTTTCCTTTCTCTTTCAGCTCCGAAGTAAGAAGAACTCGAGCCTTAGAGAATGGTTTCGAAGTTCCTTTGCACTTCACCTTGTACTCAATCGAATCTCCATCATACTTCTGAGGGGTTAGAGTCACATGGGTAGCACTCTCGACTCTTTTGCTCTTCGCCTTCTTCTTTGTTGCCTTACCATTCCTGACAACTTTCCTGGGGATGCTGGTCAGTTCAACCAAAATATCTATGACATTTGGGTCGTCAGGAGGCTCTTCCAAAAGATCAACTACCAATGTCCCTCTTGTGACAACAGTGAAGCATGAGACATGTGTGGGAGCACCTCTAGAGGGAATGGAATCATAATATACCTCTCCGTCAATGTAAGAGAAAGAGAGTCTCTTATTAGGTGTGTCTATGATCGCGCCAGCAGTAGCCATAAACGGTCATCCCAGGAATAAAGAAACCTCATATCCTTCGCTCATCTCCACAACCTGAAAATTAGTGGGCACCAGACAATCTCCTACTTTAACAGGCAAAGCATGGATAGTACCGTATGTAGGTAAGGTGGAGGAGTTCGCAAACGTGAGAAGTATCGTAGGGGGTCTTATATCAGCCCTCAATAGTTCAGCAATTTCCCTTGATATTACATTGACGCTAGACCCTGAGTCAACGAGAGACTCATCGAATTTAACTCCAGAGATGGAGCATGGAACTGCGAATTTCCCTGGGTCTTCCTTCTGGGTCAACTGCCTCAGCGGTAGTGACTTGCTTATTGACTTGATGAAAAGTGCCTTAATTTCTTCCAGAGTTTCTCTGCAATCTTTGAAGTGACTTAGCAGAGGCCAGCCCTCTAGAGCTTCTTCATAGGTGACCGAGTGGGGTATCCTTCTTACCATCTTCTTAAAGCCACGCAGCTGCTTTGGAGTGATGGGGGCTCGGAGATGTTGAGGAATATGATTCAGCTTCTTAGGTTTGCGAAGTTTGTCAACACTCATACGCGGCTCCTTTGCAGTATCTGGGAGGGTATCGATCGATACAGGTAGGGTATCGATCGATGCAGGCTCCTTCAAAACGTCCTTGACAGATTCTTGGATGGGTGTCGATCGATACAAGAGGGTATCGGTCGATGCAGGGGTAGTGTTCGAATTCTCATCGTCAGATATATCATCAACCACAGGAAACTCCAAAACCAACTTATCCATCATAGCTTTGTACCTGGCGTCCTCCCATTCCTTCTTTGTCATAATACGAGGCATAGGATAAGGTATTATGGGTTTGTACACTCTCTCCTTGACAATCTCAGCCTTTTTCTCGACCTGCGTATCAGCATCGATCGACATTGGAGTGGTATCGATCGACACACGGGATTTTGGATCCACTCGTGCTGGTGTTGGGATCGGTATCGATCGACACTGGCTGGTATCGATCGATACATGGGCGATTTCAGAATCCCAGTCGTCATATTCAACAACATCATTGAAAATTCCTGCATCAAAACCCTTTTCTACCACTGCAGTGGCTTCTTTAGCACTTCCTATGGTGATTGCATTGACGTGTGCTCTTGGATTCTCAGTTTTCCCTAGAAGAAAACGTTCCTGCCTTTTCACAGCTGCTGCTGTCTTAGCGACCTGAGTTTCCAGCTTTCTCTGAGAAAGATTGATAGCTTCAATTTTCCCATTCAGGTAAATGTACAGAGAGTCAAACTTCCCATTGAAATATACTTGCAACTTCTGCTGTCCCTGAAGAAGTTGTTCAAGCATGGATTCCATCTTGTTCTCTGTGGACTTTGGAGAGATGGGCTGGTACGAAGAGTTCCCGTAGTTGCGAGTGAAATCGCTGCTCTGAAGTGCTTTCTGAGTGAATTGATTTGCTACAAAGCTAGATTGGTTTCCCTCAAACTTGTACCCACCTTGCTGATTGTTGTTGTTGAAGATTCGGTTGTTGTTGTACCCAAACTGCTGACCCAGAAGACCAGAACCACCAACGTAGTTAACATCCTGCACTTCATCTCCACTGATATTATCGACTCCATCAGCAAAGTGTACAGTCTTCTTAGACTTCCCGATCAGAAAATCCAGCTTGGCCTGAACCTTAGCAATCTGCGATCCATCAACTCCTCCAGCTTGCTTCTTCCGCTCGAAAGCAGCATTCTTGGTGCTATTACTAGACGCCAAGTTCTCAATCAACACAAACGCATCATATGGATACATGGTGTTGAAGTTCCCATTACTCGTAGCATCCATACCCATTTGGTACCTCCAATCAACCCCTCTGTAGAAAATGCCCAGCAGCTGAACCTGAGTGAACCCATGGTGCGGAAAATCTCTCTGATATGATCTAAATCTCGTCCAAGCAGCCTTGAACGCTTCAGTCGGGCTTTGAGAAAACTGGGAGATCTTGTTCCTGAGCTCCTCAGATCTCGCATCATCATAGAAATTATTCAGGAATGCGTTCTTCATCTCATCCCATGTAGTTAGCGAACCAGGAGCCAACTGCTTCAACCAATAAGCAGCATCCCCACTAAGAGAGTATGGGAAACGTTTGCAGAAGAGGAACTCATTGGGCTCTCCATTGTACTTCATACCAGTGACCAAATCTTTGAACCTCTCGATATGATCCATGGGGCTGTTCATGAGATAGGCCATGGAAAGGATTCTGACTCACAAGAGCGTAGTACGCAGGTTTCAGCTCAAAATCGTTCCTCTGAAAAGTTGGGATGCGAATCGCAGATCGATTGGCATAGAACTGATCAGGTCTGTTGTGCTCAGCAAGTGTTCTACCTCGATCAACTGCAGCATTCCCAATGTTGGCTTGCGCAGCTGGTGCGACAATCTGACCAACTACAACAACAGGAGGGACAATGACGTTTCCAGCTTCATCAAGTCGCTGCCCTCTCTCATTGCACACTTGACCCTCTTGGTCTCTCATAACTCCAGCTTCATCAGGTCTTAATACCACTGTGTTGTTCATCCATGATGTTTGTTTTGCCTTTCTGCTTGTGCGTTCTAAACGTGCTAGCTTCTCTAACGATAGATTAACTACCGAAGTGGTCTTGTTCCCTCTGGTTTCACGATTAGGCATGCACCTTAAACACAAAATTCAAGAACGTTAGTAACAAAAACGTGATGAGTATCGATCGATACCAAGTGGTGTCGATCGATATCAACAAAAAGAAAACGACGAGTATCGACCGATACTAGATAGTATCGATCGATACCGACGAACTTAGTCGAAACTCGACAGCTAAAATCTAATGGCGAAATTGAGTCCCCGACAACGGCGCCAAATTTGATATGCTCAAATTAATACCCTAAAAGTACTAAAGCATTTGTTGTAGTAAGTGTAGGGGTCGAACACAAGGACTCACAGAAATCACACAGTAGACAAATAGTATCGAATCAAGCTAAACAAATAGGGGTATTTCTCAGAAAATCAATGAATGCAGATAAGCTAACTAACATGATTCAGATTTAGAGCGGTTCTTGAACTCAAATCACTAATGTATAACTAACCAACTGTCGATGCGAAAATTATCTAAATCTAAACTTCATAATCCCAAATCTCTTTGCAAATTCCTAAGAATAAATCAGCTTTAATTTCAGGTTTGATATGTTCACAAATCAATTAAACCAAATCTCTTTGCGAATATTCAATTTGCTCACCTTAGATTCTATCAGGTAATTAATCGCACTGTCGTGCCTAATCAATTATCCTAAGATATATATTCTAGGTATCTAATCTAGAACAAGCTTTGAACACAACCTAAAGCGAAGAACTAATTCAGATGGTGAATCCTAAAATACTAATTAACCTACCATTCAGAGAAAACCATTTTGAGAACCCTGAACCTAAAGTGGATCTACTCAGACTTGGAGATTGAAAGCAACATGATTGAATAGATCATCAAAGAAAACAATAGAAAACAGGAGTTCAGAGTTGTCTCTCCAAAAACCAAAGTAGAATCAAAGTAGAATCAAAGCTTAGCCATAAAAGTGGATGTAAAATCATATTAAATAACCTAAATCACGTTTTGGGGCTTCTTGTAAATAATAAAGTCTTCTGGGGTAATTCTGCAATTCTTCAACTCTTGGAAAAGTCGCGGGTCATATCTGCTGCGATGGGTATCGATCGATACTAGGCAGTATCGATCGATACTGATGCTTCAAATCGGGTACTCAGCAACACGAACTTCTGCTTTGCTCCAGAATGCTCCAGAATGCTCCAGAAAGCTCCAATATCTCCAATTATGCTCCAAACGTGCTAAAACCTGTAAAAGACTCTAAAAGACTCCAAAATACTAGAAAGACTCTATAAAACGGACTTATATCATGGCCTAAAAGGGGTAAAAGCCATGATATATCAGCTTGCAGCAAAACAGGCTCCACAACTTGACATCTCCAGGTTCAGAGTTCTGCGCAACATGTTCTCCATAACCTCTTGTCCTTTCTCCTTCAGCTCTGGAGTAAGAAGAATTCTAGCCTTAGAAAATGGTTTTGAGGCCCCTTTGCATTTCACCTTGTATTCTATCGAATCTCCATCGCACTTCCGAGGAATTAAGGTGACATGTGTAGCGCTCTCAAATCTTCTGTTCTTCACCTCCTTCTTTTCCTTAGTCTTTTTGATGGCTTTCTTGGTGACGATAGGAGGATGATCCAGAACTTCTATGACAGTTGGCTCATCATTAGGTGCTTCCAAAATATCAACCATCAATGTTTCTCCTGCACCAACGGGGATGCAAGATATCTGTGTGGGAGGTCTTCTAGAGGGGATGGCTTCGTAGGAGACATGTTCGTCAATGTACAAGAACGAGATGCTCTTACTGGGCGTGTCTATAACTGCTCCAGCAGTAGCCATGAACGGTCTTCCAAGAATCAAAGGTGTGCTAGACATTGCATGCATCTCCACAACCTGAAAATCGGTAGGAACCAGACAGCCTCCTACCTTAACCATTAAATCAGGGATTGTACCGTATGGAACTGATGTGGAAGAGTTCGCGAAAGTGAGAGGCATCTGAGTAGGTATTATGTCATCGATTTCCAGCTTCTCTGCGAGTGCCTTTGACATAACATTAACGCTAGACCCTGAATCAACCAGAGATTCTTTAACGTCAACTCCGGAGATAGAGCATGGAACTGAAAATTTCCCTGGATCTTCCCTCTTAGTCAGCTTCTGACCGTGATGAAGAGTGCCTTGATCTCGTCCTCAGTTTCTCTGCAATCCCGGAAGTGACTTAGCAGAGGACGGTATTCTAGGGCTTCTTGAAAAGTGTGTGTGTGTGTGGAATTCTTCGTACCATCTTCTCAAAGCCATGCAGCTGCATTGGGGAAATGCGGTCTCTGAGGTGTCTGGGTAATCGAGGGTATGGTACCTTTGGCTCATAGACACGTTCCTCAATCATCTCTGTTTCGGCCTGCGATGGGCGTCGATCGATACAGGGTTGGTGTCGATCGACACTAGGCTCATGTATCGGTTCTTCAGATTGGTATCGATCGATATCAGCAGTGGTGTCGATCGATACTGACGAATCAGGTTCGGAATCACCTTCGACAAGGTTTTCACGGTTCCCTGCACCTCTCAAAGTGATTGAATTGACGTATTCGTTATGTGCTTGAGTCGCCTTTCCTTTCACAAGTGCTGCAGTTTGAGCAACCTGTGTTTCCAGCATCTTCTGATGAGTATTGAGAGCATCGATCCTTCAACTCAGATCCTTGTACACATCATCTATTTTTCCGTTGAGATTTACTGTGAGCTGTTGCTATCCTTGAACCAGCTGTTCAAACATAGCCTCGATCTTGCTATCTGGAAGCTTAGCAGGTATGGGCCTCGATCTTCCATAGTTCCTCGTATCTTCCATAGTTCCTCGTATACTCACTGTTCTGAGATTATCTCTGACCAAACTGATTCGAACCTCCTTGTTGAGAGTTGTTGTTGAAGTTTCGGTTGTTGTTGAATTGATTCATCTGACCTTGAAAACCAGAACCACCAATGTAGTTAACATCCTCTACTTCATCCTCGTTGAATACCTCAACATCTTCAGCAAAGTGAACAGCCTTGGGTGCTTTGCCCATCAGAAGACTGTGCATAGAATCCAACTTGGCTTGAACATCAGCAATCTGTGTACCATCCATGCTGCCAGCTAGCTTCCACTACAAGAAAACACTCTAGAACCGACGGATTTTGCCCGTCGGTTCTATCTCGTCGAAAAAGAAAATTCGTCGGAAATTTTCGAAGGATTTCCGACGGCCTATTTACCGACGAATTTCCGACTAGTTGTCCGTCGGGAATAATTCAGACGATAATCCGATGGATTTCCGACAGTGAATTTTCAACGACTTTTTTACTGACGGATTTCCGACGGCTTATTTACCGACGGATTTCCGACGGCTTATTTATCGACGAATTTTCGACGGCTTTTTTGTAATTTTTTTTAATATTTATTATATATATAATTAATATTTATTAAATTATATATTAAATTAATTAAATGATTTTTAAAAACGAAAATTAATTATATAAATAAAATCTTACAAAACATAAATATTTAAAAGTTTTAGAAAGTTGAAATTACATTATAAAAATAATTAAAATAGATCCGGCGGCATGTCCGGGAACTTCTTCTTGAAGAAATCCGCCCACTTCGTTTGCTTGTCCTCCAATACCGTGACCTTCGCCGTGAGCTCTTCGTTTTGCCGGATAAGGTCTTCATCATCCATCGAGAAACCGGCCGAAGAAGAAGCGGATTGGGTCGCAACCTTACCCAATCCCGGCCGACGACCTTTCCTAACCGCCGGCACGGTCACTAGCGAATTGTCCGTAAGACCTACAACAATAAAAACCGAATCATTTAAAAAAATATCAAAATAATCATGTAAAAAAATCAATACATTTAAAAAAACACATAAAATATATACTTTTAGAAACACTTATAAAATATACATATATCAAAAATTGTAAAAAAGTTTTTAAAAAAATAAATACATATATATAAATTTGTTAAAAGGTTTTTATAAATTAAATTGAAGGAAAACGTTTTTAAAATATATATGTATTGAAATTTTTTTTCCAAAATTTATTTATTAAAATATTTTATTAAAACGTTTTATAAAGTTCTATTTATAAATATATTTTCAAAAATACATATATATAACAAAAATGTTTTTCATATATAAAAATTTTAAAAAAACGTTTTATAAAATACATATATACAACAAAACATTTTACAAATCATTTTATATATATAAATTTTGTAAGAACGTTTTTCATATATATAAATTATGTAAAAACGTTTTTAAAATTACATATATATAAAAACATTTTTTCATAGATATAAATTTTACAAAACGTTTTTCAAATATACTTTTCATATAAATAAATTTTGAAAAACCTTTTTTATATATATAATTATCATAAACGTTTTTGAAAATTTATAAATAATTAACCTAAGCTAACAACCTAATCTAAATCCACATGCAACAATCTAAAACTACACAAAACGAAAATCCACAAATAAACCTAAATCTAATTCCACAAATCAATCTAGATCTAAAACCACAAATCCAAACATCTAAATACACATCTATATATATAAACAAAGAATTTAGCCGGGGGTTCTTACATAGTTGTAGATTTTCCGGCGGTGGTTGTTGAACGGCGGCGGCGGAGAGGTGAGGTGGCGGCGGCGGAGGAGAGGTGGAAGAAGAATAAGAGTGTAGAAGAGAGATCGGAGAGAAAGAGAGAAGAAGAGGAGAGAAGAAGAAGAGAGAAAGAAGGGAAGGGGGATTTACGGAGAGAAGAACAGAGAAGAAGAGAGAAGAAGAGAGAAGAGAATGAAAGAGAAGAAGAAGAAGAAATCGATGATATAATTAATTACACGACTTTCCGACGGACCGAACCGTCGGTTTTCCGTCGGAAATCGTAAAAATTTAACCGCCCCAATTTTCGATGAATTTTGTTACGCGGTTCAATTTCTCGGGGAAAATTAATAAATCCGTCGGAAATCCATCGGAAATTTCCGACGGGTTCAGGGTTTAGGGTTTAAAATGGAAATTTTGATCAATTATAATGTTTAATAACCATTAGTGTTACATACTTATAAGAAAAACTTTTAAAAACCAATCAAAACAAATTATTTAGGATTTTATAAAAATCGATCGATGAATGATATCAAGCATTCATAAAAACACATAGAACATCTAAGGACATTTATGTTTTTGCTCTGGGTTTTAACTAAATAGTTTAAAACTTATGATTTTTAAAAACATTTCACATAAACTAGTGTATATTTGTTAGTTCTACATCTACGAAGACCTAACCACTTCAAAAACGTGCAAATTTGAGGTTTAAAACCCTGAATCGTCGGAAATCCCTCAGAAATTTCCGAGGGATTTCCGACGGATATAAGGGTTTTCAGTTTTAGCTGGGACATTTTCGAATGCCTCGGCTAAAACTTGCACGGGGATTAACTATTTTAGCCAGGGGTTAACGTTTTTGCCGAGGGGATTTATGGTTTTAGCCGGGGGGATTTACGGTTTTAGGCGGGGAGATTTACGGTTTTAGGCGAGGGGATTTACGGTTTTAGCCAGGGGATTTACGTTTTTAGCCGGGGGGATTTACGGTTTTAGCCGGGGGGATTTACGGTTTTAGCCGTGGGATTTATGGTTTTAGGCGTTTTTAGCCGGGGGGATTTACGGTTTTAGCCGGGGGGATTAACGGTTTTAGCCGAGGGGGATTTCGGTTTTAGGCGGGGGATTTACGGTTTTAGCCGAGGGGATTTACGGTTTTAGCTGGGGGAATTTACGGTTTTAGACGAGGGGATTTACGGTTTTAGGCGAGGTTGATTTACAGTTTTAGCCAGGGAGATTTACGGGTTTAGGCGAGGGGGATTTACGGTTTATGGGGAATCCGTCGGAAATCTATCGGAAATTTCCGAGGGATTTCCGACGGATTACGATTTTAGCCGAGGAAATCTGATTCCCCCGGCTAAAACTTACCCGGTATATGTTTTAGCCGGGGAATCAATTTCTCTCGGCTAAAACCGTAATCCCTCGGAAATCCATCGGAAATTTCTGACGGATTTCCGAGGGAATTAAGATTCGTCGATATTTCCTCGGAAATCCGTCAGAAATTAATCCCTCGGAATGCCCTCGATTTGCGTAAATCTGATCAGGTCTGTTGCACTCACCAATCGTTCTGCCACGATTAACCACAACATTCTCAGCGATCGCGTTCCCAGCGACATTCCCAGCGAGAACTGGAGCAGGTGGAATGATGTTCCCCTCTCCATCCAGACGTTGGCCTCTCTCATTGCACAAACGACCATTTTGGTCTCTGTAAGCACCAGCTGCATCTTGAACCAACTCTACTTGATTGTTGTTCATCCTTGCTTTTCTGTTTGTGCGTTCCACAAGTGCTAGCTGCTCCAATGACAGTTCAACTAGCTGAGTGTTCTTGTTTCCTCTGGTTTTATGATTAGGCATACACCTGAAAACAGAAGTCAAGAACGTAAGTAATCGGTAACACGATGAGTATCGACCGTCACTGAGTGGTGTCGATCGATATCAACAAAAGAAAACGTCGAGTATCGACCGACACTAGATAGTATCGACCGATACTGACAAACTTAGTCGAAATTCTCAAACGTAATCTAATAGCAAATTGAGTCCCAGGCAACAGTGCCAAATTTGATATGCTCAAATTAATACCCTAAAAGTACTAAGAAGTTGTTGCAGCAATAGTAGGGGTCGAACACAAGGACTCACAGAAACACACAATAGATTATATGGAAGAGAATTAAGCTAAGCAATCAATGGTATTGAAAACAGGACTTAAATTAAAGAAGTTGTAAATTCAATTGGGAGAAAGATTGGTTCAGGGTATTTCTCAGGGAATTACTGAATGCAGATAAATTAACTAGCATGATTCAGATTTAGCGCGGTTCTTGAACTCAAATCACTAAGGTATAATTAACCAACTCTCGTTGTAAGAATTATCTAAGTCTAAATCCTAGGAATTCCAAATCTCTTTGCGAATCCTAAAGTCTAAACCAGCTTTTAAATCGAGTTTGATTTGTTCACAAAACAACTAAACCAAATCTCTTTGCAAATAGTTATTTTGCTCACCTTAGGTTCTATCAGGTAATTAATCGCACTCTCGTGCCTAATCAATTATCCTAAGATCTAAGTTCTAGGTGATCAATCTAGAATTAGATTTGCAAACAACGTATGGTGAAGAACTAATTCAGATAGTGAATCCTAATAATAAATCAACCTAGCATTCAGAGAAAACCCTATTGAGAACCCTGAACCTAACAAGGGATCTACTCAGACATGGAAATTGAAACAATAAAATGTTTGAATAAATGATCAAATAAAACAGAAAGAGTAACAAGAGGGTTTGAAATCTTCTCTCGGACTAACAGAGTTTCAGACTTGTCACCCTTCAAAAACTCTTTCACAAAAACCAGAATAAAATAAGCATTACCATCAAAGTGGCTCTAAAATCCTAAATCACGTTTTGGGGCTACTTGTAAATAATAAAGACTTATGGGATATTTTGCAATTCTTCAACTCTTCAATAAAGTCGCGGGTCGTGTCTGCCTCGATGAGTATCGACCGATACTAGGCAGTATCGATCGATACTGATGCTTCAAATCGGGTATTAAGCTACATGAACGTCTGTTTTGCTCCAAAATGCTCCAGAAAGCTCCAATATCTCCAATTATGCTCCGAATGTGCTAAAACCTGTAAAAGATTCTAAAACACTACGAAATAATAGAAAGACTCTATAAAACGGACTTATATCATGGCTTAAACGGGGTAAAAACCATGATATATCATTGCTTATGCAACATCTTTTCGATTCTCACATATCTTTCTTATCTCATGTGCGATTCTTTGCTGATGTGCAACATCTTCATCGTTGTGTCTCTCTCAAAACCAGAAGCTGTTCCGCATCACTTCTGTCTCTGTCTCATAATATCCAACTTATTTGTGTCGATTCTAGGGAGGTTCTCATTATAGTGCCTTCCCCCTTGGTACTCTCTTTCTCTTCCTCCATAGTGGTAGAGAAAAGAGATTCCAAGCTATCACCATCCAATGAAAGGGCTTCTTCAACAATACCATAACCCAAAACGTTTGCCTCATGAGAGACTTTCTTCTTTTTACAACCTTTTGGGGGTGAAGAAACATCCATCATCTCATAACTACCCACAAACGCCACTTCCTCAACATGAACTTCGTCTTTGGAGCCATGGAGAACTCTCTCACTCTCTTCATCCGAGAAGATAACTTTGTAATACCCACTTGGGCTTTCATCGACTTTACCCTTGAGTTCCTCCATGGGTTTACTAGAGAGGGGGCTTCCTTGAGCATCTTGATTCTCCAAATTTTTGAGCCTAGAAATCATGGTTTCAAGCCTTGAGTTGAGATCATTGTAGGCACAATCTATCTTAGTTGAGGTTTCAACTTGACCTTTGAGAGTTTATTTAAACACCCCATTAAGATCCACATCTTGTGGCATGGAAAAGCTGTGTTGCCCTTGAGGAACCAAACCTTGTGCAAACCGTTATGGAGGAATAAGAGGAGCATGGTTTCGAGGGGAACACCTTTTGTTGTCATTGAAGTCTTCAACAAAATGAACCGGCCTTTTAGTAGCAATGAGAATCTTGTCTATAAGTGTAAATTGCATCTCAATCATGGTAAGTTGCTTGTCTATATTTTTCATGTAGAGCTTTAATCTCCTCTCTACCTTGGTCTTCGTGCCTTCCACTCCCTAGTGGAGACCTATAGTACTCCTCTCCATAGTTCTCTCCGCTTTGGGCAAAGTTCTCCACTAGCAGCTCTCCTTGTTCCACAGTGAGGTTTGTATGAGGTTTGTAAAACACCCATTGCTAGCCGCATATAAGGTTCATTCGTGCTCTTGATCAACTCCCAAATAAAAGATGCTAAGGATGGCTTCCTTCTTGAACCCGTCATGGAGACAATCTCGAGTATATCCTTTAAGTCTTCTCCATGCCTTATGAAAGCTTTCATGCATGCCTTGCTTGAAATTTGAGATGTCCCTTCTAGTTTGGATCGTTTTTTGTGTGGAGTAGAACTTGTTGAGGAAAATCTCCTTGCAGTCATCCCAAGAGTTTACCAAGTGAGATGGCAATGTTCTCTCCCATTGGCTTGATTTTCCATCAAGAGAAAACGGGAACAAGATGAGCTTTATGCTATCATGGGGCACTCCTCCAGTTCTAAACGTGTCGCACAACCTCTCAAAGGAATCCAAGTGATCATAAGGGTTTTCCACCTTTGTCCCCAAGAATCTAGACTCTTGAATCAACCGAACAAAGCTTGTCTTGATCTCATAGGCCTTGGGTTCAATTGGAGGAGGGTGGATTCCATACTTCAATCCACGACAACAAGGAGTGTAAAAGCTTCCAACTGTTGGCTTGTCCCTTTGATCTTGGGTCGGACTTGATGCCAACACTTGAGGTCGTGGTATTTCTTGAAGTTGTGGCATTTCTTGAGGTTTTGGAACTTGAGAAATGTTGCATTGGTCGTCCATCTCTTGAGGTTGTAGAACTTCAAGAATGTATTTTCGATTGACCACCTCAAACACCTCAATTGATCTTGTCTTCCTATTTCTCTTCTTTTTATATTGGTACATTTGAAAGCACAATAGAACTAAGGAAGACAAGTTAGTAACAATAACTAAAAGACTAGGGTCAGATGAAGACTAGGGTCTACGGGAGTTTTTGCAATCCCACTTGAGTAGATTTTGAATCTATCAGGTATCTTTTCAGCATAATGAGCTTGAGACAAGATTATTCATTCGAAAGTTCTAGTTATCTTAATCCCTAGAATGACATCCGATAATCCCATGTTTTTCATATCGAACTTGCTACTTAGCATGTTCTAAGTTTGACTGATCATGTATTTATTGCTACCAATAATGAGCATGTCATCAACGTACAAACATAGCAAAACGTATCCGTGCAGAGTACTTGTATGTATATGCACTTATTACATTCATTAATGCTGAAACAATTTGACATCATTATGTTTTCAAATTTTTTATGCCATTTTTTTGGAGCTCGTTTAGGTCCATACAATGACTTCACAAGTCGACAGATTTTGTATTCTTGTCCTGGATAAAAAACCCTTCAGGTTATTTCATATAAATCTCGTCTTCTAAATCACCATTTAGAAAGGCAGTTTTCACATCCATTTCATGGATTTCTAGGTCTCTTAATGCTACAATTCCGATCAGCATTCGAATTGAAGTTATTCTCGTCACCGGAGAATAGGTGTCAAAGAATTCCATGCATTCTTTTTTGCCAGAATTCTTTCACCACAAGCATAGCCTTGTACTTATGGAGTGAGCCATCGGTTTTCAACTTTGTTTTAAAAATCCATTTACACCCTAGGGCTTTGAATCATTGAGGTAGATCAATTATCTCATATGTATTGTTATGCATAATGGATTCGATCTCACTATTAACGGCTTCCTTCCAAAAAGGAGTGTCTCGTGTAGACATGATTTCAGTGAATTTTTTTGGTTCATTCTCAAAAGAAAGACCATCAAGAAATCTTCACCATAAGATTTTTCCTTACGAGATCTTTTGCTACGTCTAGGTTCATCTTCAACCTCTTCTGCATCATCTAAAAATGTGCCAGAAGTGCTCGCCTCATTTACATAGGTAATTTCATCTCTTTCTTCACGGGTTCGTTTCAGATTTTTATCTTTACACGAAAACACGTGCTCAAAGAAAGAAGAATTCCTGGATTCCATGGTTGTATTAACATGGATATCCGGTACGTCTGATTTATGAACCAGAAACCGATACATAGTACTATTATGTGCATATTTGGTGAAAATACAATCCACCGTCTTAGGTCGAATTGTGACCTTTTTAGGAGGTGGCACTGCAAGTTTTGTCAGGCACCCCCACACTTTCAGGTATTTGTACAAATGTAATTTACCACTCCAAAAGTTCATATGACGTCTTGCCAATAAATTTATGTGGTATGTAAAGCTTCCCCCCCCCCCCCCCCCCCCATATTTCTTGAGATAACTCAGAATCATGCATCTTTGCATTCATCATCTCACTAAGACATTAGAATTTTTGTTCCACAACTCCATTAGATTCAAGTGAATAAATAGCAGTTTTTCCGACGAATAATGCCATGTTCTCTAAAGAACACATTTCATTCTCATCAAACTCACCACCTTTATCACGTATAACTATTTATATAGTTTTCTCAAGTTGGTTTTAAAATTTCATCTTGTATGCTTTGAACATTTCAAAATCATATTCTTGTTTCTTAACAAGTACACACATATATCACAATAGATACCATTGTGGTAACATCGTAATGCCCCAATTCAATTTGGTTATTCCCAACCATATTGACTTTAGAAATTACACTACGCGTGTCAACTTTAGTCAGATTGGTCTGGGATATCCCAATGTCTCTGCGTGGTCAATCTTGAGATTCACTTGGCCACAACCTTCAATTTTGGACGAGCCGGTGTTACCCATTAACATATGCTCTTCACTCTTGCATTTTTGATAAGTGTTAAACATGCCTCTATCAATGCATATGAGAGTGGTGGCACAAGTGTCGTACCACCAATCTTTCGGGTTGTCCTCAACCGTGTTGACCACCAATCTTTCGGGTTGTCCTCAACCGTGTGGCCACAGAGCACATGTCATCTTGAGTCAGGTTGGCCACAGCCTTCCCTTTGTCTTTGTGGTTGTCAATTAATCTTGCTACGACTTGCGCTAGCTTTATGACTAACCTTGTCATGCATGTGACACTTTTCCAAGAACTTCATTGCACCCTTTCGCTTCATAAAGGTAATAGAGGCTTTCAGGGAATTTTTTCATTTCTCCCCTTGTTCTTGTGAACAACAACATTAGCAGTGTGCTCATACTGAACACCATCTGCCTTGCGGTTTCGAGACTCGATCCGCAGCCTGACTATCAAGACTTCAAGGGAAATTGCATTCCGCTTGTGCTTGAGATAGTTTTTGAAGTCCACCCAACTTGGGGAAAGCTTCTCAATAAAGCAGTTCACTGTGAAACAATCACTGATAAACATGGCTTCATCAGCTCTCTCATGAGTTAGCAATTGCAGAGCTTCCACTTGTTCCATGATGGGTTTTGAATCCACCATTTCAAAGTCTGGAAATTTCGCAATTGTGAATTTCTTACATCATGCGTCTTTAGACTTATACTTCTTCTCTAAGGCAACCCAAAGTTCCTTTGAAGTGTTGACCATACAGTAAACATCGTACAACGGGTCTATCAGACGACTTAGAATCAAGCCTTTTCACAGAGAATCTCTTTGGTGTTGTTCTCGGTATTGTTTGTCATTCCGAGAAGACAAAATAAACACAACCTCTGATTTAATTAGAAAACTAATTAAATCACAAGAGTTTCGATACGGAATTAAATCGCAATTTAGAAACCGCTATCGAACTAATTAGAACCGCTAAAAGCGAATTCTGAATCGAACCTCCTCAGGGCGTTCTGATTCGAACCGCTGCAGAGCGTTCGTCAAAGCGTTTCAGGAAACGCGTTTGATAATCGTTTTAGAAAACACAATATGTTAATTGATGATTCCCGAGACGTTTATAGAACGTTCGCAAACCCCAACACTATTTATTAATCACAATTAATAATGTTTGAAAAAGACGTTAAGGTAAAACCGCTTCTACTATACATTTGAGAGTCGCTAGATTAGCGTTTGATAACGTTTGAGTATCACAAGCGGTAGAACGTCTTTTTATAGAATTATTAAAATAAAAATTGCTTATACTACACGTTTGAGATTCGCTAGATTATCGTTTGATAACGTTTGAATATCATCAGCAGTAGAAGAATCGTTTTAAAATCGTTTGAAAACGTTTATTTACTCGTGATTAAAATCCGTTTGATGTTTATAAAACAGAAAACGGATTTCTTTGAGTTAAGATTGTAGGACCAAAAATTTGCACAATAACAGGATATCAATTTAATGACGAATATATAAATAAACGTTAAGGAAATACGAGTTTAAAAACGATATAAAAACGACGAAATTAAAACGAAACAATGGAGGCGAGAGAACTCTCTTTCCTTAACTCAAAGAATCTCCCGTAGTGCGACGGTATAATATTTGATTCATGAGTCACATGATACAACCATTGAATCCGTTATCACGAACACTCGATAACAGATCTATCGAACTAAATACTACGATATACTCTCGAGACACTCACTTGAAAAGAAGCGAGAGATTGCTGGAAACTTTCTTCTTTCTTTGCTTATAGAAAAGCTTGTGAAAGTGTGTTTTTTTGCTATATATTATGAGTGAGACTAGAGGCATGAATATATAGCCAGAGAAAGGAGGTCTAATTCCCCAAAGTTTCTGATGTGGGATAAAACACTTTACTCTTTAACCACTAAGCAAATAAGCTTAGGCCCATTTCTCATTCACATTAATTCAATTTAATAAGCCTATTGGCTTTATTAAAAAAATTGATCCAACAAGAACAAGCTTGAGCTCACGATACGGCTCGCGGTACGATTCGAATGGAAGGTCTCGAGCAACTTCTAACTAAGCTCGATCCAGGGGCACTTTTCCTAGATCAACATTATTCTTGTGGATAGTTTGCTAATGAATCATGAAGCCGGAGTGGAGTTCTTCGTAGATTCATGCTTGAGGGACGGCTAAGATGGGATAGTAAGGGCCACCGAAGAATCGGCTCGTGCAAATGGAATTCCACCTAAACCATTAGCTTTATGCGTAGAAATGGAACAGTAAAACTTCCATATCTTGGTCTTGGTTCGAGCAGAATTGATGTTGGGCAGCTTCGAGAAAGTTTCTCAGCTTTGGCAATTTCAGGGTGGGAAGTTGTGGGCTATTGATGAATTGGCTCGACCAAATAGGATTCTGCTTGGCCACGTAGCTCCTGGTGGTGATTTTGATCAGAGAAACTCCAAGTTCAAGGCCTTCGTTCGGTGGATTCAGTCTTGGGCTCCTTCTCCCCCCTCCGACTCATTGGCTCCTTCTTCCATAACAGCTCCGGTACGGTCTCTTTGGTCTGGTCACGGCTGACGTTCATATAATTTTTTTTTTTTGACGTGCATATCATTTATATATATAACTCATTACCAGAACGTATATATGTCTTTTACATCAATTAAAGAATAGTCTTATGATTTTGTCAACATATACACTATTTTAGGGCCGAAACGAAAAAACCATGACTGACACAAACAATTATATAGTCATTTTGTCGTCCACCTAATTATACTATCTAACGTTGTTTTCAGCTAATTAACTTTCTTTTTAAAACTTTTCCAGTAATTTTAAAATTTTATTATTCTATTTTATTACTCTAATGATTTATTTTCTAAAAATGCAAATAATATTTTGAATGTAACAGAATAACAAATTTTAACATTTACAAACTGATAACACTATATTTTTACTTATTTTAACATCTATTTTATAACACTTTAATAAGTGTTTCATTCGCTTTTGTATGCTTTTCAATGGTTTTCGCATATTTGTAGTTTCAATAATGTTATCAGGTTACTTAGGAAAAAAACATTGCAAATTGAAGAAAAACCAGATTTTTGGCTCAACGTCAAACTGTCAGAATTTCAACTGCCAAACAGGTTATTCTCACCGTCTGATCCATCCCAATTTTAGAAATATTTAAGAAGGACCAGCTATCTTTACATTCCAACAGATTTGAGAACGATCCAACGGTTCAATCAAAAGTTACACCAAGATCAAATAGTTCCATTCGGCCACCCCAGGAGCAGCTCCACCCGCGGCCAAAAGGCAGTTCACCGCGGGGAGAAGCTCTCCACCCCCGGCCAAGGAGCGTTTCACAGCGGGTATAAGCCTTGCACCTGTGACCAGCCCTGTTTCGTCCCGAAAAGCCCGTTTGCAAATCAGTTTCAAGCCTACTTCGATTTCTCTTCAAGGAAAATCTTAAGGATGACTAAACAAGAGTTGAAGACCTATAAATACGTACTTTAGTTGCCCCAATTTTGTGAGCCACCATCACGATTTTCTAGATTTTTTATGTTCTTCGTTCTTTGTTTTTTGTTTAGGGAGATATAGATTTCTCTTGAACCCTCTTTTCTATTATATTTTTATCTATTATGCATTCTTAATTTTCTGTCTTAACATTTATTTTGCCTTTACTTTTCATTTCGAGATTTGTAGAAAAAGTTTTCTCCCGACTTTGGTTTTAAAATCGAGAAGCTTTCTCTCCAGTCTCTTGTTCTTTATTTTATCATGTCTTTGCTTTCTTTAATTATGTTTGAGTAATTCGTCGTTGAGTTTAAGGGCTCCATCGAAGGGAATCAACTATGTTCGATAAGAATCTTCACGAGATAAACTTAACTAAATTCTAGAACTCTTTCCTAGAGATGTATGAATCTAGCGTCACGAACCAGAGGCTGATCCATAGGTGTTATAATAACCACAAAAAGTATTGAATCTAACCACCTGAACCATTAATCTATATGGAGCGTGTCGCGCTATAAGATTTCGAAATAATACTTATAGAGCGATGTGAGCTGTTGCACATTCTGCACGGCCAGAAACGAAATCTACTGGTCGAGTATATAAGTTATTGGTGCGTAGGATGTACGAAAGTATGCTACGTCATTTATTATGTTCCAGTTCGTGGAGGTTACTAGAATCAATGTTACTAAGAGCTTTGTTACCGTGTTTTGAATCAATCATATCCCATAGATATCACTGTCATCTCAACATAAGTCTGTATTATTTTAATATCGGCTTATGTTTTTTCATTGCATTCATCTAGAAAGTGTGACAACCTATCCAAAAACCTCTTTTTTGTCGTAGACTTCCTTACTAATTATGGTTCTAAGGTGATGTAGGTAAGCGAGGATTCCATGTTGATCGATACCTTAAGTACTACATCGCACTGATATGCACTTGCAGTTACCTAAGGTTATAAATATGATTATCTTAAGCTATGCTAAACCCTAGCAGCATCAAGTTTTTGGCACCGTTGCCGTGGAATCCAATCGTCTTCATGTGCAAAATCTCATAGGATACTAAATCGACTCTAAGACACTTTTTTGTGTGTTTTTTTTTCTTCCTTTTAGGTTTTCGAAACTCCGGTGAGAGCTCACGATTTGCACTCTAATTGGTGCAAATTACTGATCGACCAACTAATCTCAAGGAAGTTTGAGAGCATGTGTACTTCCGAAATGATTCTTTTCCATCTCCCATGATCGACTCACGACCTCAAGCTTAATGTCTTAGACCAAGATCCTTCTTCGACTAAGCTCATCTCGCCACCAACGTCGAGCTAACCGACGTTAAAGAAAAGCGTTCAATGGGAGGCAACCCATTTTAGGTACGTTTTTTTCTTTTTAGTTTTCTTTCCTTTTCTATTAACGATTTCTTTTTCTTAGTTTCAGGCTTTCATAAAATTCAAAAAAACTCAAAAAAAAAAACGAAAAGACAAAAAATAGAATCTCGGTTCAAGACTGCTCGGCTCATCACAAACTGATATCATCATATTTTGCATCATTCTAACATCCGTTTCACTTAGGTTTCGAGTCATTTGCATATAGTTCATGTTATCTCTTTAGCATTTTAGTCATTTTAGGAGTCCAATGTATCCACATTTAGTCTTAGAAAGTCCTTGCATGTTTTGGATCGTATTTCAGGTGCTAAAGAGGAGATTCGAGACCCGAGGAGAAAGGACAGAGACAGTACCAAAGTCACTGGTCCTCGGTATTGAAGGCAGAAGGGTTGCACCGAGGTCACTGCTAGGTGCAACTGATCAGTATAGCCAGACGGAGGAAGACATCCCCAGTACCGACGCGCAACACTGAGGAGTGACGTCGGTATCGAAGTTTCAGGGGATTGTACCGAGGTCACTGCTCGGTGTAACTGATCGGTGCTGCCGAAGGAGAAAACCCGGGGGAAAATCCCTTAATACCGAGTAACGGTACCGAGGAGTGACCTCGTCACTGCTCGGTACCCCTCGTCGGTGCACAAACTCATGCTCAATACCGAGGTGTTGTACCGATCAGTGACCTCGGTATTGGCCGACCAAGAACCTTTTATCCATTTAAACCGGGTCAGTTCCCGGTGTGTTCCGGGTCGACCCGGTTTATCACTATTCACTATATATGCCCAAAAACCTAATTTTGACGGGCTAAGTCTTTTCTTAAGCAAAAACCCTCTCTAAGAGTGATTTGAAAGAGATTGATCCTTTTGATTTATGCAATTTGAGTATTGTTTTCTTGATTGAATCCACATACCTTCTACCTTCTAATCATCAAATCATCTTGATAATGAGTTTCATCTCTTCTTTCATTGGACTTGTTGAACCCATGATGATTAGTGAGTAGTCTTTTAGGATCTTGGGATAGGGTAGATTAGGGTGATCCAATGCTTGATTAGTGGTGTTTAGGGTTAGATAATCTTATATTCCTTCTTGTCTAGTGTCCCTAATGCTAGATTCAGATTGAAATAGTGGATCTAGATCATAGGGTATTTCATGAAAACCAAGTGTTTGATGAAATGCCTTGATAAACTAGACAAGAGATTTATGCTCCTAACCTAAGACATTAGTTGTTTAGGGAATATCTTTGGTTGATCTTGTTATGATTCTTAATGCTTGCTAGTTGTTAGCCACAAATGATGATTTGCTAATGGACTTGATAATTAACATAGTGATTAGTTGTTTGAAAAAGAACTAATCAAGATTAGAGATCTTTTGCCTAGGAATTAGCTTCTTGAGTGAATGAACATCATTAATTGGATTTGGATCACCTCATATCTATAACCTTATCTCTTGCTCCGCTTTTATTTATTGATTTACTATCTTGTTTAGTGCATTTTCTTGCTTAATTAGAATTAGATACATAAACAACAACCACATAATTTGTTTAGCTTAACTTGCTTTGGGATTCGCTAGATTAGCGTTTGATAACGTTTGAGTATCATAAGCAGTAGAAGAATCGTTTTAAAATCGTTTGAAAACGTTTATTTACTCGTGATTAAAATCCATTTGATGTTTATAAAACATGAAATAGATTTCTTTGAGTTAAGATTGTAAGACCAAAAATTCGCACAATAACATGATATCGATATAATCACGAATATATAAATAAACGTTAAGGAAATACGAGTTTAAAAACGATATAAAACGAAACAATGGAGGCGAGAGAACTCTCTTTTCTTAACTCAAAGAATCTTCCGTAGTGCGACGGTATAATATTTGATTCATGAGTCCCAGGGTACAACCATTGAATCCGTTATCGCGAACACTCGATAACAGATCTATCGAACTAAATACTACGATATACTCTCGAGACACTTACTTGAAAAGAAGTGAGATATTGCTGGAAACTTTCTTCTTTCTTTGCTTATAGAAAAGCTTGTGAAAGTGTGTTTTTTGCTGTATATTATGAATGAGACTAGAGGCATGAATATATAGCCAGAGAAAGGAGGTTTAATTCCCCAAAGTTTCCGATGTGGGATAAAACATTTTACTCTTTAACCACTAAGCAAATAAGCCCATTTCTCATTCACATTCATTCAATTTAATAAGCCCATTGGCTTTATTAAAAAATTGATCCAACAAGAACAAGATTGAGCTCACGATACGGCTCGCGGTACGTTTCGAATGGAAGGTCTCGAGAAACTTCTAACTAAGCTCGATCCAGGGGCACTTTTCCTAGATCAACATTATTCTTGTGGATAGTTTGCTAATGAATCATGAAGCCGGAGTGGAGTTCTTCGTCAGAACTGGAGTTGGGACAAGATTCATGCTTGTTGGACGGCTAAGATGGGATAGTACGGGCCACCGAATAATCGGCTAGTGCAAATGGAATTCCACCTAAACCATTAGCTTTATGCGTAGAAATGGAACAGTGAAACTTCCATATCTTGGTCTTGGTTCGAGCATAATTGATGTTGGGCAGCTTCGAGAAAGTTTCTTAGCTTTGCCTTGGGAAGTTGTGGGCTATTGATGAATTGGCTCGACCAAATAGGATTATGCTTGGCCACATAGCTCCTGATGGGGATTTGGATCAGAGAAACTCCAAGCTCAAGGCCTTCGTTCGGTGGATTCAGTATTGGGCTCCTTCTCCCCGCTCCGACTCATTGGATCCTTCTTCCATAACAGTTCCGGTACGGTCTCTTTGGTCTGGTCACGGCTGACGTTCATATCATTTTTTTTTGACGTGCATATCATTTATATATATAATTCATTACCAGAACGTATATACCATGTTCTAAAAAGCGGCGCCTAGACCGCCGCGATAAGTGTCTAGGCGGTGAATTAGGCAATCAACGCTTTTTTCAAAAAGTCAACGATTTTTAACAATTTTTTTCGAAAAAATCGTTGACCTTTTTAAAAAAGTCAACATTTTTTATTTTTTTTTAAATTGTGACGGACATATGGTATGTTACAAAGTTTTGGAAATACATCTAGAAGTACAACACACATGCTAATTTGATCATTGAAGAAGATGATGAAAATTTCTATATCCTTGTACATTTTTTTGTCTCTCAATATCAAGACAAATCTATTTTTTGCATCATATATTTGTATTTCTTTTTTGTTTTTGGAATTTATATGTGAATTTGAACTTAAAAAAAATGTTCAAAATTAATCGCTGATTAATCGGTGATTAATCACCGCTTTTTGGTCTAGGCGCAAATCGATGCCCTACCACCCGTCTAGCGCCTAGTGCCTTTTCGAACATTGCGTATATATGTCTTTTACATCAATTAAAGAATAGTCTTATGATTTTGTCAGCATATACAATATTTTAGGGCTGAAACGAAAAAACCATGACTGACACAAACAATTATATAGTCATTTTGTCATCCACCTAATTATTCTATCTAACGTTGTTTTCAGCTAATTAACTTTCTTTTTAAAACTTTTCCAGTAATTTTAAAATTTTATTATTCTATTTTATTACTCTAATGATTTATTTTCTAAAAATGAAATTAATATTATGAATGTAACAGAATAACAAATTTTAACATTTACAAACTGATAACACTGTATTTTTACTCATTTTAACATCTATTTTATAACACTTTAATAAGTGTTTCATTCGCTTTTGTATGCTTTTCAATGGTTTTCGTATATTTGTAGTTTCAATAATGTTATCAGGTTACTTAGGAAAAAAATATTGCAAATTGAAGAAAAGCCAAATTTTTGGCTCAACGTCAAACTGTCAGAATTTCAACTGCCAAACAGGTTATTCTCAGCGTTTGATCCATCCCAATTTTATAGATATTTAAGAAGGACCAGCTACCTTTACATTCCAACAGATTTGAGAACGATCCAACGGTTCAATCAAAAGTTACACCAAGATCAAAGAGTTCCATTCGGCCACCCCAAGAGCAGCTCCACCCGCGGCCAAGAGGCAGTTCACCGCGGGCAGAAGCTCTCCACCCGCGGCCAAGGAGTGTTTTGCCGCGGGTAGAAGCCTTGCACCCGTGACCAGCCCTGTTTCGTCCCGAAAAGCCCGTTTGCAAATCAGTTTCAAGCCTACTTCGATTTCTCTTCAAGGAAAATCTTAAGGATGACTAAACAAGAGTTGAAGACCTATAAATACGTACTTTAGCTGCCCCAATTTTGTGAGCCACCATCACGATTTTCTAGATTTTTTATGTTCTTCGTTCTTAGTTCTTTGTTTAGGGAGATAGAGATTTCTCTTGAACCCTCTTTTCTATTATATTTATATCAATTATGCATTCTTAATTTTATGTCTTTACATTTATTTTGCCTTTACTTTTCTTTTCGAGATTTGTAGAGAAATTTTTCTCCCGACTTTGGTTTTAAAATCGAGAGGCTTTCTCTCCATTCTCTTGTTCTTTATTTTATCATGTCTTTGCTTTCGTTAATTATGTTTGAGTAATTCGCCGCTGAGTTTAGGGGCTCCATCGAAGGGAATCAACTATGTTCGATAAGGATCTTCGCGAGATAAACTTAACTAAATTATAGAACTCTTTCCTAGAGATTTTTGTTAATGCATGAATCTAGCGTCACGAACCAGAGACTGATCCATAGGTGTTATAAGAACCACCAAAAGTATTGAATCTAAATACCTTAACCATTAATCTATATGGAGCGTGTCGCGCTATAAGATTTTGAAATAATACTTATAGAGCGATGTGAGCTGTTGCACATTCTGCACGGCCAGAAACGAAATCTACTGGTCGAGTACATAAGTTATTGGTGCGTAGGATGTACGAAAGTATGCTACATCATTTATTATGTTCCAGTTCGTGGAGGTTACTAGAATCACTGTTACTAAGAGCTTTGATACCGTTTTTTGAATCAATCATATCCCATAGATATCACTGTCAACTCAACATAAGTCTGTATTATTTTAATATCGTTTTATGTTTTTTTATTGCATTCATCTAGAAAGCGTGACAACCTATCCAAAACCCTCTTTTTGTCGTAGACTTCCTTACTAATTATGGTTCTAAGGTGGTGTAGGTAAGCGAGGATTCCATGTTGATCGATGCATTAAGTATTACAACGCACTGATATGCACTTGCAATTACCTAGGATTATAAATATGATTATCTTAAGCTATGCTAAACCCTAGCAGCATCAAGTTTTTGGCACCGTTGCCATGGAATCCAATCGTCTTCATGTGCATAATCTCATAGGTTACTAAATCGACTCTAAGACACTTTTTTCTCTTCGTTTTAGGTTTTTGAAACTCCGGTGCGAGCTCACGATTTGCACTCTAATTGGTGCAAATTACCGATCGACTAACTACTCTCAAGGACGTTTGAGAGCATGTGTACTTCTAAAATGATTCTTTTCCATCTCCCATGATCGACTCACGACCTCAAGCTCAATGTCTTAGAGCAAGATCCTTCTTCGACTAAGCTCATCTCGCCACCAACGTCGAGCTAACCGACGTTAAACAAAAGTGTTCAATGGAGGCAACCCATTTTAGGTACGTTTTTTCTTTTTAGTTTTCTTTCCTTTTCTATTAACGATTTATTTTTTTTAGTTTCAGGCTTTCATAAAATTCAAAAAAACTCAAAAAAAAAAACGAAAAGACAAAAAATAGAATCTCGGTTCAAGACTGCTCGGCTCATCACAAACTGATATCATCATATTTTGCACTATTCTAGCATCCGTTTCACTTAGGTTTCGAGTCAATTGCATATAGTTCATGTTATCTCTTTAGCATTTTAGTTATTTTAGGAGTCCAATGTGTCCACATTTAGTCCTAGAGAGTCCTTGCATGTTTTGGATCGTATTTCAGGTGCTAAAGAGGAGATTCGAGACCCGAGGAGAAAGGACAGAGACTGTATCGACGTCACTGGTCGGTACTGGTCCTCGGTATTGAAGGCAGGAGGGTTGCACCGAGGTCACTGCTAGGTGCAACTGATCAGTATAGCCAGACGGAGGAAGGCAGCCCCAGTACCGACGCGCAACACCGAGGAGTGACGTCGGTATCGAAGCTTCAGGGGATTGTACCGAGGTCACTGCTCGGTGCAACTGATCGGTGCTGCTGAAGGAGAAAACCCGGGGGAAAAATCCCTTAATATCGAGCAACGGTACCGAGGAGTGACCTCGGTATCCATCGAAGAAACATCAAGCATTTCCCCTCAATATCGACGTCACTGCTCGGTACCCCTCGTCGGTGCACAAACCCAGGCACAATACCGAGGTGTTGTACCGACCAGTGACCTCGGTATTGGCCGACCAAGAACCTTTTCTCCATTTAAACTGGGTTGGTTCATCACTATTCACTATATATGCCCAGAAACCTAATTTTGATGGGCTAAGTCTTTTCTTAAGCAAAAACCCTCTCTAAGAGTGATTTGAAAGAGATTGATCCTTTTGATTTCTGCAATTTGAGTATTGTTTTCTTGATTGAATCCACCTACCTTCTACCTTCTAATCATCCAATCATATTGATAACGAGTTTCAACTCTTCTTTTATTGGACTTGTTGAACCCATGATGATTAGTGAGTAGTCTTTTAGGATCTTGGGATAGGGTAGATTAGGGTGATCCAAGGCTTGATTAGTGGTGTTTAGGGTTAGATAATCTTATATTCCTTCTTGTCTAGTGTCCCTAATGCTAGATTCATCTTGAAAGAGTGATCTAGATCATAGGGTATTTCATGAAAACCAAGTGTTTGATGAAATGCCTTGATAAACTAGACAAGAGATTTATGCTCCTAACCTAAGACATTAGTTGTTTAGGGCATATATTTGGTTGATCTTGTTATGATTCTTAATGCTTGCTAGTTGTTAACCCACAAATGATGATTTGCTAATGGACTTGATAATTAACATAGTGATTAGTTGCTTGAAAAACAACTAATCAAGATTAGAGATTTTTTGCCTAGGAATTAGCTTCTTGAGTGAATGAACATCATTAATTGGATTTGGATCACCTCATATCTATAACCTTATCTCTTGCTCCGCTTTTATTTATTGATTTACTATCTTGTTTAGCGCATTTGCTTGCTTAATTAGAATTGGATACTTAAACAACAACCACATTTGTTTAGCTTAACTTGCTTTAAGTCCCTTGCATTCTTAGTGATTAGAATGATCCCAATTATGGATTGATAACCTCCTTACTACATCGTATTAGGGATATTGATACCTCCTTAGAGACTAAAAAGTCTTGTATCAATTTGGCGCCGTTACAATATTGGGATTTGTTTTAACATTAAGATTTAGGCTCTTTGTGAGATTAAGCCTTATTTTCTTCCAAGTTACTAATCTTCTTCACTTCCCATTGCTTGTGCTCTCTCTAGGTGTATGCTTACCCGTTCCCGTGGCAATACCAATCTCATACAACCAAGAGACGATATTGATCAACTTGAGAGGGGTTCAAGAGCAAAGAGGAACCGTGTGAGAGTTCAAGAAGAGGTTGGTAACGACATGGAGCACTTTGAGAATGTTCCACTTGGGAACATCAATGAACCCATTGCCCACCAAAGGAACGGTGGAAATGGGGATGGACACGGCAACAATCAAGGAGGTGGTGGCAATGGAAACCATCACCGTCCTAACCACCCGCCTAGAGCTAGGCATGTTGTTGGAGAAGGTGATGCGGCAAATGCACACCAAAACCGTCAAGGGATTCAACCACCTCCGGTTGAAAACAACAACTTTGAGGTCAAACACGGGCTAATCAACATGGTTCAAGCTAACAAGTTCTATGGGTTGTCAATGGAGGATCCTCTAGATCACATTGACCAATTTGACCGGATATGTGATCTCACCAAGATTAATGGAGTATCTGAAGATGGTTTCAATCTTCGTCTCTTCCCGTTCTCTTTGGGTGACAAGGCTCACCAATGGGAGAAAAGCTTGCCTCAAGGTTCTATTACTTCTTGGGATGATTGCAAAATGGCCTTTCTAGCCAAATTATTCTCACCGGCTAGAACCGCCAAACTTCGCAATGAGATTTCAAGCTTCACACAACGGTCAATTGAGTCTTTCAACGAGGATTGGGAAAGATTTAGAGGCTACAGTTCTCAATGCCCACATCATGGCTTCTCCAACGCCTCACATCTTAGTACTCTCTACCAAGGCGTTTTACCTAAATTTCGAATGCTACTTGATACGGCATAGAATGGTAATTTCCTAACTAAGGACATGGAGGATGCAATGGAGTTGGTAGAGAACTTGGCTCAAAGTGATGGCACCTACGGCGACGATTATGACCGTGCCACAAGGACCATGAGTGACTTTGATGAGAACAATAGAGCCAAGGACATGAAAGCCTTGAATGAGAAGTTGGATAAGCAAGCCTCTATGATAGACAAGCTTCTTGCCTCTCAAAAAGAGTCTCAAAAGGCGGTACATTTCATTGGTGACTACGAGAACAATCAAGCTTGCTATCAAGAGGAAAACGCGGACATGAACACCCAAGAGGAGGTGAACTACGGGAGAACCAAGGTAACTTCCAAAGACAAGGGTTCAACCACACCTATAGGAATCCACAAGACCAACTCTACCCTCAACAATCAACTCAAGCTCAAGGAGTTCCACAACAACAATTCCAATCTCAAGGTCAACCTTCTAACTCCAACCAACAAGGGTATGTCCCAAGGAACCAGTTCCAAGGAAACCAAAGTGGATTCCAACCAAAAGCGCCACCCGGTTTTCAAGGTCAACAACAAGGGTTTGTGCCCCAAGGTCAAGCACCTACGTCTAAACCGCAAGAGCTTGACTTGGCCTCCATGTTCCAACATCTAATCAAGGGCCAACCGGAAACCACTAACAAGGTCATTTGCTCTTACAATGATCTTAATAGCAAGTTTGAGGCATTGAGCTCAAATGTGCAACTAATGGAGCAAAGGAATGCCGCCCATTCTTCACATCATCCTCAAGGCTCTTCAAATGGGAAAGCCATACTAACTTCTAAAGAGTCTTGCCACACCTTTTCCATTATTAAAGAGAAAGATCACATTATTGAGGAGTTCCTCGGGTTAGTCTCTAGCCTCAATGAGGACATTGAGCAACAAGGTGGGGAGGTGACCCTTGGGAGTGAGAATGATATGATGTTGGTTGGAGAAAATAGTAACAAGGTTGAGAAGTCCATCAAGGACTTGGTTAAAGTGAAAACCATGGAGACACAAGTTGAGTCAAAGAGAGAGCCTCCACCTCCATATGAGCCTCCACCTCCATATGAGCCTCCACTTCCATTCTAATGATCCGAATTATGGATTGATAACCTCCTTACTACATCGTATTAGGGATATTGATACCTCCTTAGAGACTAAAAAGTATTGTATCAATTTGGCGCCGTTACCATATTGGGATTTGTTTTAACATTAAGATTTAGGCTCTTTGTAAGATTAAGCCTTATTTTCTTCCAAGTTACTAATCTTCTTCACTTCCCATTGCTTTTGCTCTCTCTTGGTGTATGCTTACCCGTTCCCGTGGCAATACCAGTCTCATTAATATATCATGGTTTTTACCCTATTTAAGCCATGATATAAGTCCTTTTTATAGAGTCGTTATAGTATTTTGGAGTCTTTTACAGGTCATAGCACGTTGGGAACATTATTCGAGATATTGGAGCTTTCTGGAGCATTTGGAGCAAAGCAGAAGTTCGTGTTGCTGAGAACCCGATATGAAGCCCTGGTATCGATCGATACTGGCTAGTATTGATCGATACCCATCGCAGCAAGACATGACCCGCGAGTTTTCCAAGACTTGAAGAATTGCAAAAGTGCCCAGAAATCTTTAATAATTACAAGAAGCCCCAATTCGTGTTTTAGGTTATTTATAGGGATTTTACATCCACTTTGTAGGCTATGCTTTATTTTGTATACTTTATTTTACTTTTGTTTGAGAGAGACAAGTCTGAATCTCCCTTCGTCAGAGATCAGATCTCAAAACCTCTTGTTACTCTTATTTTCTATTGATGATTTATTCAATTATGTTGATTGTTTCATTCTCCATGTCTGAGTAGATCCACTTTAGGTTCAGGGTTCTCATAAGGGTTTTCTCTGAATGCTAGGTTGATTATCTGTTTAGGATTCACCATCTGAATTAGTTCTTCGCCATAGGTTGTGTTCAAAGCTAATTCAGGGTTGACGAAACTGGAACTTAGATCTTAGGATAATTGATTAGGCACGACAGTGCGATTAATTACCTGATAGAACCTAGGTGAGCAAATTGATTATTCGCAAAGAGATTTGGTTTAATTGATTTGTGAACACATCAAACCTGATATTAAAGCTGATTTAGACTTTAGTATTCGCAAACATATTTGGAATTCCTAGGATTTAGATTTAGATAGTTTTCGCAACGACAGTTGGTTAATTATACCTTAGTGATTTGAGTTCAAGAACTGCGCTAAATCTGAATCCTGCTAGTTAGTTTATCTGCATTCATTGATTTCCTGAGAAATACCCTGAGCCTATATTTCCTCCAATTGAATTACAACTCTTTTAATTTCTGCACTGCTTTCAATTACATCTCTTGGCTTAGCTTAATTCGATACTATACAATCTATTGTGCATCTCCGTGAGTCTTTGTGGTTCGACCCCTAGCTATATTACAACTACTGCTTTAGTACTGTTAGGGTATTAATTTGAGCATATCAAATTTGGCGCCGTTGCCGGGGACTCAATTCGCCATTAGATTTTAGTTGAGAATTTCGACTAAGTTCGTCGGTATCGATCGATACTCTGTAGTATCGGTCGATACTCTTCGTCTTCTTTTGTTGATATCGATCGACACCACTTGGTATCGATCGATACGCAACATAATTTTTTTTAGTTACTAACGTGTCTTACCTAGTGTGTTTCAGGTGTGAATTTGGAAAGTGCAAACATGAAGGCAAAGCAAACATCAGAGATGAACAACCCTGTGATATTAAGATCAGATGCAGCTGGAGTTCTGAGAGACCAAGAGGGTCAATTGTGTAATGAGAGAGGACAGCGACTTGATGAAGCTGGGAACGTCATACCACCTGCTCATGTTATCGCTGGGAACGCGAGGAATGATGTGGTTAATCATGGAAGGACGATTGGTGAGTACAACAGGCCTGACTAGTTTTTCGCCAATCGGTTAGCGATTCGTCCTCCTGCGTTTGAGAGGAATGACTTTGAGCTGAATCCTGCTTACTTAACTCTTGTGGGACAGCATCTCTTTCATGGTCTTCCCAATGAGCATCATATGGATCATATCGAGAAGTTTGATGACTTGGTCACTAGAATCAAGAGTAATGGAGTGTCATACGACTATCTTTTCTGCAAGCTCTTCCCTTACTCTCTAGGTGGAGATGCGACTTACTGGCTGAGGCAGCTACCTCCTGGATCACTGACTACCTGGGAGGACACTAAGAAAGCTTTCCTGATCAATTTCTACGATGATGCACGATCTGAAGATCTGAGGAACAAGATCTCTCAGTTTTCTCAAGGTCCGACAGAGGCACTCAAAGCTGCTTGGATTCGTTTCAAGTCCTATCATAGAGACTGTCTGCACCATGGGTTCACTAGAGTTCAGCTGATGGGTATCTTCTACAGAGGGATCGATTGGAGGTACCAGATGGCTTTGGATACTGCGAGTAATGGGAACTTCAACACCAGATATCCTGATGATGCGTTTATACTGATTGAGAACTTGGCGTCTAGCAATAGCACCAAGAATGCTGATTTCGAGCGGAAGAATCAGGCTGGAGGAATCGACGCTTCGCAGATTGCTGAAGTTCAAGCCAAGCTGGATTTCCTGATCGGGAAGAATCAGATAGCGGTCCATTTTGCTGCTGAGAATGAAGTGGAAGATGTTAACTACATTGGTGGTTCTGGTTTTCAGGGTCAGCGATTTGGGTACAACACCAATCGAAACTTCACCAACTATACTCAGCAATGAGGGTACCAATCCCCACCACCCAAAGCTCCTGAGAGTAAGATTGAGGCTATGCTTGAACAGCTGGTTCAAGGGCAGGAGAAGATGACAGTAACCTTCAATGGGAAATTGGATGCTGTGTACACCGATTTGAGTGGAAGGATCGAGGCTCTAAATACGATTCACAGGATGCTGGAAACCCAAGTAGCTCAGACTGCAGCAAATGCCAAGGGAAAGACGGTTCATTCACACAATTCTCACGTCAATGCAATCACTTCAACTGCAGAAAATTTCGATGAGGATCCTGAAATCACCAGAATATCGATCGATACTAGCCCAGACACTTGCTCGAATGGATCCAAAAACCTGTGTATCGATCGATACTCCCAAGGTGTCGGTCGATACTGAGGCGATTTCTGAGGAGGTGCCTGAGATTCCAACTGTGGTGCCTATAGTAGATGCAGAACGAGTGTATATACCCAGGATACCTTATCCTATACCTCGTATTATGACAAAGAAAAAATGGGAGGACGCTAGATGCAAGGCTTTGCTTGATAAGCAGAATGTGGAGCTTCTTTCTAATGATGATGTATCTGCCAGGGACGATTCAAGAGCAAGAGTTTCGATCGATACCCTACCTGGTGTCGATCGATACCCCTCGCAGAACGAGCCATAAATTGTGAAAACACCTGAGGTGATCGAAGAAAAATTTCGCAGGCCCAAAAAGATGAATCCTATCCCTCAACACCTCAGAGATCCCATCACTCCAAAGCAGCTGCGTGGCTTTGAGAAGATATTACGAAGGATACCTCACTCATTCACTTTTGAAGAAGCTCTAGAGGGCTGGCCTCTGCTAAGTCACTTCAAAGATTGCAGAGAAATTCTGGAAGAGATCGAAGTGCTCTTTATCGAAGCTAAACGCAAGTCACTACCGCCGAGGGAGTTGACCCAGAGGGAAGACCCAGGGAAATTCGCGGTTCCATGCTCTATCTCTGGAGTTAAGTTCAAAGAGTCTCTCGTTGACTCACGGGCTAGTGTCAATGTCATCTCAAGGGCAATTGCAGAGCGGTTGGGGGCTGATAATCGATCTCCCAAGACATCTTTCACGTTTGCGAACGATTCCACCTCACTTTCATATGGTGAAATCGCTTGTTTGCTTGTTAAAGTGGGAGATTGTCTGGTGCCTACTGATTTTCAGGTTGTGGAGATGAGTACAATATCTCGTATGCCTTTACTCCTGGGACGACCGTTTATGGCTACTGCTGGCGCGATCATAGATACACCTAATAAGAGAATCTCTTTCTCTTACATTAATGGAGAGATCTATTATGATGTCATTCCCCCTGGAGGTGCTCCCACACGTGTCTCTAGCATCGCGGTTGTTACAGAAAAGTGGCTAGCAGTTGATCTTTTGGAAGAGCCTCCTGACGTGCCTACTATCACAGACGTTTCAGCTGAACCGCCCAGCGTCCTCAAGGAAGTTGTCAAGAAGGCTAAGGCAACAAAGAAGAAGGCCAAGCGCATAAGAGTCGAGAATCCCCATGTCACATTGATCCCTCAGAATTGTGATGGAGATTCGATTGAGTACAAGCTGAAGTGCAAAGGAGCTTCGAAGCCATTCTCCAAGGCTAGAATTCTTCTTACTTCGGAGCTGAAAGAGAAAGGACATGAGTTTGTGGACAACATGATGAGCAGAACTCTGACGCTAGCGATGTCAAGTTGTGGAGCCTGTTTTGATGCAAGCTCGCATTCCTATCCTGCCTGAAGGGCGTTACAGTCAAGCTAATGACGTAAAACGAGCGCTTGGTGGGAGGCAACCCACTGGTGAGTCTATATATATAAGTATTTTCTTTTTCTTTTTCGTTTTGTGTCAGGATAAACAAGGAGCAAAACTCGAAATCGCCTAAGTGTCGATCGATACCCCCTGGTATTGATCGACACCAATCGCGAATGTACGGTTCATCAAGTCGATTTAAGCCTGGAATCGATCGATACCAGGCTGTGTGTCGATCGATACTCGATGTTCCAGCAAGGTAACTACTTGTTTTTCCCAATTTTATTATGTTCTTTTGTTTTCTTTCACTGACTCTAGGCTAGATAACACTGGGGACAGTGTTGTTCAAGTCTGGGGTAGGTGTCTACTGACATTGTGTTTGTTTTTCTTAGAGTCAGTCGTTTTATTGTGTCAAAATCGTTTTATTGAGTCAAAATCGTTTTATTGAGTCAAAACTTGTTGGAGATAATGATCATGTGCTTTAACATATTGATTTAATTTTGTTTTTGAGTGCACAGTGTTACAGGATCAGTTCTAGATCGACTAATGAAAAATCCAAAGACTGACCAGTTGACTAGAAAACATCGATGTCCCCAGCAGAGTTCTTCTGAAGCCTGAGCCAAATTTGAGCACTTCATCAATGTGGTTAGTGTTCATAGAGCTTGATTCATCATTCATATCTGATAAAGGAACCCATGTGGTTAGATTAATAGTATATCTCTCCCCTGTTATAAGTTGATAAATAAGAGTATACAAGATTGAAATGATTTTCTTCTGAGTAGTGGGTTAGGAAAATTTCCAGCGATCCCATTATTCTACTTAAGAGGGAATGATCACACAAAAGATTGGAAGCGAGGCTAGGATTTTCCTATGATGCCATTATTCGCCTACATCCTTTGATACATTGAGAGGGAAGAACTGGGGATTTGGTGGCTAACACCATCAATACTCGCGTCTCATACCTTGATGTGTATATGCAAAGCTGAAAATAAAAGAAGGAACATAATAAGAAATAAGTATGGGGGAGAGAAATAAAACCAAAAAGTGAGAAAAATGGTGGTTCCTTGTCATGATATCGTATGGTAAAGAATCTAGAAGGTTCTTGAACAGTGGCTACATCGATGAAACTGGCGAGGATGGCTTTATTTGAACAATGCTGTGAGATAATGTGTGTAGTCTGGGAAAGCTGCGAATGTCAACGGAGTAGTACATGGTGGTTAGATCAAAAGCTGATTAGGTGACATTTGGGTACTTGGGAAAATGATCAATTCGATGGTTCGTGAACAGGTGAGTCTCTACGTTTTCAAACCTCTTTCTCTGGTTTAGTCTTCTATTTGCTTGAGGGCAAGCAAAGGCTAAATCTGGGGGAGTTGATATATCATGGTTTTTACCCTATTTAAGCCATGATATAAGTCCTTTTTATAGAGTCTTTATAGTATTTTGGAGTCTTTTAGAGTCTTTTACAGGTCATAGCACGTTGGGAACATTATTGGAGATATTGGAGCTTTCTGGAGCATTTGGAGCAAAGCAGAAGTTTGTGTTGCTGAGAACCCGATATGAAGCCCTGGTATCGATCGATACCCATCGCAGCAAGACACGACCCGCGAGTTTTCCAAGACTTGAAGAATTGCAAAAGTGTCCAGAAGTCTTTAATAATTACAAGAAGCCCCAATTCGTGTTTTAGGTTATTTATAGGGATTTTACAGCCACTTTGTAGGTTATGCTTTATTTTGTATACTTTATTTTACTTTGGTTTGAGAGAGACAAGTCTGAATCTCCCTTCGTCAGAGATCAGATCTCAAAACCTCTTGTTACTCTTATTTTCTATTGATGATTTATTCAGTTATGTTGATTATTTCATTCTCCATGTCTGAGTAGATCCACTTTAGGTTCAGGGTTCTCATAAGGGTTTTCTCTGAATGCTAGGTTGATTATCTGTTTAGGATTCACCATCTGAATTAGTTCTTCGCCTTAGGTTGTGTTCAAAGCTAATTCTAGGTTGACGAATCTGGAACTTAGATCTTAAGATAATTGATTAGGCACGACAGTACGATTAATTACCTGATAGAACCTAGGTGAGCAAATTGATTATTCGCAAAGAGATTTGGTTTAATTGATTTGTGAATACATCAAACCTGATATTAAAGCTGATTTAGACTTTAGGATTCGCAAAGAGATTTGAAATTCCTAGGATTTAGATTTAGATAGTTTTCGCAACGACAATTGGTTAATTATACCTTAGTGATTTGAGTTCAAGAACTGCGCTAAATCTGAATCCTGCTAGTTAGTTTATCTGCATTCATTGATTTCCTGAAAAATACCCTGAGCCTATATTTCCTCCAATTGAATTACAACTCTTTTAATTTCTGCACTGCTTTCAATTACATCTCTTGGCTTAGCTTAATTCGATAATATACAATCTATTGTGCATCTCCGTGAGTCTTTGTGGTTCGAACCCTAGCTATATTACAACTACTGCTTTAGTACTGTTACAGTATTAATTTGAGCATATCACTCATACAACCTAGAGACGATATTGATCAACTTGAGAGGGGTTCAAGAGCAAGGAGGAACCGTGTGAGAGTTCAAGAAGAGGTTGGTAACGACATGGAGCACTTTGAGAACGTCCCACTTGGGAACATCAATGAACCCATTGCCCACCAAAGGAACGGTGGGAATGGGGATGGACACGACAACAATCAAAGAGGTGGTGGCAATGGAAACCATCACCGTCCTAACCACCCACCTAGAGCTAGGCATGTACTTGTAGAAGGTGATGCGGCAAATGCACACCAAAACCGTCAAGAGATTCAACTACCTCAGGTTGAAAACAACAACTTTGAGGTCAAACACGGGCTAATCAACATGGTTCAAGCTAACAAGTTCCATGGGGTGTCAATGGAGGATCCTCTAGATCGCATTGGCCAATTTGACCAGATATGTGATCTCACCAAGATTAACGGAGTATCTGAAGATGGTTTCAATCTTCGTCTCTTCCCGTTCTCTTTGGGTGACAAGGCTCACCAATGGGAGAAAAGCTTGCCTCAAGGTTATATTACTTCTTGGGATGATTGCAAAATGGCCTTTCTAGCCAAATTCTTCTCGCCGGCTAGAACTGCAAAACTTCGCAATGAGATTTCAAGCTTCACACAACGGTCTATTGAGTCTTTCAACGAGGCTTGGGAAAGATTTAGAGGCTACACTTCTCAATGCCCACATCATGGCTTCTCCAACACCTCACTTCTTAGTACTCTCTACCAAGGCGCTTTACCTATATTTTGAATGCTACTTGATACGACATAGAATGGTAATTTCCTAACTAAGGACGTGGTAGAGAACTTGGCTCAAAGTGATGGCACCTACGGCGACGATTATGACCGTGCCACAAGGACCACGAGTGACTTTGATGAGAACAAGGGAGCCAAGGACATGAAAGCCTTGAATGAGAAGTTGGATAAGCAAGCCTCTATGATAGACAAGCTTCTTGCCTCTCAAAAAGAGTCTCAAAAGGCGGAACATTTCATTGGTGACTACGAGAACAATCAAGCTTGCTATCAAGAGGAGAACGCGGACATGAACACCCAAGAGGAGGTGAACTACATGGAGAACCAAGGTAACTTCCAAAGACAAGGGTTCAACCACACCTATAGGAATCCACAAGACCAACTCTACCCTCAACAATCAACTCAAGCTCAAGGAGTTCCACAACAACAATTCCAATCTCAAGGTCAACCTTCTAACTCCAACCAACAAGGATATGTCCCAAGGAAACAGTTCCAAGGAAACCAAAGTGGATTCCAACCAAAAGCGCCACCCGGTTTTCAAGGTCAACAACAAGGGTTTGTGCCCCAAGGTCAAGCACCTACGTCTTAACCGCAAGAGCTTGACTTGGCCTCCATGTTCCAACAACTAATCAAGGGCCAAACGGAAACCACTAACAAGGTCATTTGCTCTTACAGTGATCTTAATAGCAAGTTTGAGGCATTGAGCTCAAATGTGTAACTAATGGAGCAAAGGAATGCCGCCCATTCTTCACATCATCCTCAAGGCTCTTCAAATGGGAAAGCCATACTAACTTCTAAAGAGTCTTCCAACATCTTTTCCACTCTTAAAGAGCAAGATCACATTATTGAGGAGTTCATCGGGTTCGTCTCTAGCCTCAATGAGGACATTGAGCAACAAGGTGGGGAGGTGACCCTTGGGAGTGAGAATGATATGATGTTGGTTGGGGAAAAGAGTAACAAGGTTGAGAAGTCCATCAAGGACTTGGTTAAAGTGAAAAACGTGGAGACACAAGTTGAGTCAAAGAGAGAGCCTCCACCTCCATATGAGCATCCACTTCCATTTCCCGGTCGTTTCCTCAACAAGGCACAAGAGAAAGTGCCTCCAAGCACAACAAGGATTGAGCCTAAGACTCTCCCAAAGCTTGGAAACCCCGAGAAATTCTCAATATCTTGCACACTTGGACTCTTGGAAGTTGATGATGCTTTGTGTGACTCGGACTCAATCGTTAATGTCATGACTTTGGAGATGGCCAAAAGTTTTGGGATAGATAAGTTGAACGATTACCCCTCCACCATCACATTTGGAGACACATCTACGAAGAAACCTCTTGGCTTGGTTGAAGACTTTCCTCTCATAATTGGAAAGAGTCTTGTACAAACGGACTTCGTTGTAATGGATATGGCACCAAACATAAGGCTCCCTCTACTCCTCTGGACTCCATTCCTCAACACAACCGGTGCAAGCTTGGACTTCGTAAACAAGAGGGTTGTTCTTAAGAACGTGGATGACAAGAAGTTCTACACAATGATGCCTTCTCCCAGCGCTATTTGTGGGACTATTATTTGTGGGGACAATGAAGCCCAAGCCCGGAAGATTGAGTATGTGGGCATTTGTGAGACGGTGAGTCAAGGAATGATTGAAGAAGCCCTTGTTTTAGATTGATATTGCTTGAATTCCCTCTTTCACACCACAACGGAGAGTGAGGGTGAAAGTGCTAAGGTTGACAAGAAGAGGAGAGGAAACCAAGCATGCTCAAGGGGATTGAACCCTTGCTAGATCAACCTTCGATCGTGACTCTCATCCCAAGAAAACATGAAGAATAGATGATTGAGTACAAGGTCAAATGTAGAGGGCGCCCCAAGCCTTTTGCCAAGGCCATAGCAACCCTCACACCGGAGGTTAGGGAGCCAAATCACGCCGGTCTTCAAGGCTTAATGGGTAAAATTCTCAAACTCGAGCTTAAGGAACCACCATGGAGTGCTTGCACTCCTCCATTACCCGCCTAAAAGGGTATCAAACGTCGAACTTAGTGACGTTAAACAAAGTGCTCTTGGGAGACACCCCACGCTTATCCTTGTACATATTTTCTCTTATGCTTTTCTTTCGTTAGTAGTTCCTTTTGATGGGTTTTCTTAGTGCGAGGAGGTTTTCGATGGCCATATGGGCATGGACTTATGGACTAAAGTACTTAGGATGAGGTGATGGAATATGGCGTCCCTTGATCCCTCTCGTCTCCTCCATCCTTTTCTAAGGTAACACTCCAAACTTTGTACATAGCATTTAGAATCTTATCTTCTTTCCTTCTTTCATGCATTGTTTAACTCTTCCTTAAGCTTCTATTACACAAGGGACTGTGTAATTTAAGTTTGGGAGAGGGTTTGTGTGTTATCTAACATCGTTTTTGGTGTTCTTATTTTGCCTTTTTCACCTTGAGTCTCATGCATATCATGCATTTTCAATAAATTTTGAAAACATTTGCACTTCATGTAGGATTGAGTCTAGATGCATAGCATGTAGATAATGCATTGCATGTACATAGGGAACTAGAATGACCTCTATTTGTAAAGTGTCGTTTTAAGAGTTTAAGTCATATGCTCTAGATCTTGTGTGCGAAATCAAGGTCGAACCATGTTTGGATCTCATGTCTCATTACTTAGGTCTTAGCCGAAGCAAGTTTCGATTTGAATCCAATCCTATCTAAGTGAGAACCTTAACTTTGACATATTAATTGTCGTGTTCATGCATTGCATAATAAACTCATGGATTCCGCATACATATTTGGGTCATCTTATTCCTTTTTACCACTCTTGTTGGCCCAAGTACCCAATTCCCATCTTTGGAATGGTTCACCCCACCTTGAACCCGACCTTCTTTCAAGCCTACATGTTTAGTGAGCGTTGTGAGGCCTTATTTTTGAATGGACTTAGCAAAAATTGTTGGGTCAGGAGCGACAAGGAAAGGCTTCCATGTAGAACTAGCTCGCACATAATGAGCTAGATTAGGCTAAGTTAGATAGGAATGGTATTTGGGACGAGGGGAATAGATGAAAAAGAAGGAAAAGAAAGATTTTGGGATTGGAAAAGTGGAAAGAAAGGAAGAGATTCGGAAGGATGACTAGGGGAAGCGATAAGTTTGTAATGGTTGGCAAGAATATATGTGGTTTAGCTCTAAAATGTTGAAAAGATAGTCTCTAGTTGTGAAAATAAAGAAAATAAGCCAAAATGGCTAAGGTAAGTCATAAAAAAAAATGATAGAGACTAAAGAATCTAAAAGAATAGCTAGTCCAAGGAAAGTGAAGGAAGCCAAACCATTGGTTGAAAAAGAAACCCCCTAAATGCTTATGGAAAAAGAAAGATGAGAAAGAGATGTGGAATAAGAAGGCAAAAATGCCTTGAGAAGGGTAGCTAGGATTGGTTCTTTGTGTGTTTAGAATTAGGGTCGAATTTGCGTTGGGACATTGGGTAGATGGAAGTCTACCCTTGTATGCATCAATTGTTTTTCACCCTTAGCATTTTGCCAAGGTCCATTCCTTCAATGAGAGATCCCTTGTTCGGAAACCGCCTCATGCATTGAGATCATATTTGTCTCAAAACCGTATCCTTAGCCAAATGAGTTTATTTGCATTGCATGAACATGATCCACTAGAAACAGCTAATTGAATGTCAAAGGATTGGATAATAGGAAGGCTTGTGTAGGTTGAGGCTTAAGCTTGATTCATGTAAGGATGGACATGGCTAGCCCCTTTTGAGTAGACATATTTGATCATACCTTAGAGTTTGCACTTGGACTTGAACTCTTTTAGTGATGCTTTTGCTTGAGGACAAGCAAAGAAGTAAGTTTGGGGGAATTGATATCATCATATTTTGCACCAATCTAGCATTCGTTTCACTTAAGTTTAGAGTCATTTGCATATAGTTCATGTTATCTCTTTAGCATTTTAGGAGTCCAATGTGTCCACATTTAGTCCTAGAGAGTCCTTGCATGTTTTAGATCGTATTTCAGGTGCTAAAGAGGAGATTCGAGACCCGAGGGGAAAGGACAGAGACTGTACCGACGTCACTGGTCAGTAATGGTCCTCGGTATTGAAGACAAAAGGGTTGCACTGAGGTCACTGCTCGGTACAACTGATCAGTATAGCCAGACAGAGGAAGACAATCCCAGTACCGACGCGCAACACCGAGGAGTGACGTCGGTATCGAAGCTTCAGGGGATTGTACCGAGGTCACTGCTCGGTGCAACTGATCGGTGCTGCTGAAGGAGGAAACCCGGGGGAAAATCCCTTAATATAGAGCAACGGTACCGAGGAGTTACCTTGGTATCCATCGAAGAAACATCAAGTATTTCCCCTCAATACCGGCGTCACTGCTCGGTACCACTCCTCGGTGCACAAACCCAGTCTCAATACCGACCAGTGACCTCGGTATTGGCAGACCAAGAACTTTTTATCCATTTAAACCGGGTCGGTTCCCGGTTTGTTCTAGGTCGACCCGGTTCGTCACTATTCACTATTTATGCCCAAAAACCTAATTTTGATGGGCTAAGTCTTTTCTTAAGCAAAAACTCTCTCTAAGAGTGATTTGTAAGAGGTTGATCCTTTTGATTTATGCAATTTGAGTATTGTTTTCTTGATTGAATCCACCTACCTTCTACCTTCTAATCATCTAATCATCTTGATAATGGGTTTCAACTCTTCTTTCATTGGACTTGTTGAACCCATGATGATTAGTGATATGCTCAAATTAATACCCTAAAAGTACTAAACCTGTTGTTGTAGTAAGTGTAGGGGTCGAACACAAGGACTCACAGAAATCACACAATAGATTGTATAGTATCGAATCAAGCTAAGCAAATCAAATGAAACAAAAACAATAAAAACTAAACGAGTTGTAAATTCAATGGAGAAAATATATGCCTAGGGTATTTCTCATGAAATCAATGAATGCGGACTAACTAATCAGGGTTCAAGTTACACACGGTTCTCGAACTCAAATCACTAAAGTATAATTGACCAACTGTCGTTGCGAGAATTATCTAAATCTAAACTTCATAATCCCAAATCTCTTTGCAAATTCCTAAGAATAAATCAGCTTTAAAGTTCAGATTTGATAGGTTCACAAATCAATTAAACCAAATCTCTTTGCGAATAATCAATTTGCTCACCTTAAGTTCTACCAGATTGCTCAATTGCAGTGTCGTGCCTAATCGATTAACCTAAGATCTAAGTTCTAGGTGATCAATCTAGAATTAGCTTTGAGAGAAACTTAAGGCGAAGAACTAATTCAGATTATGAACCCTAACAATAAATCAACCTAGCATTCAAAGAAATCCCTGTGAGAAAACCCTAAACCTAAAGTGGATCTACTCAGACATGTAAATTGAAGCAATAAACATGTTTGAATAAATCATCAAATAAAATAGAAAGAGTAATAAGAGGGTTTGAAATCTTCTCTCGGACGAACAGAGTTTCAGACTTGTCTTCCTTCAAAAGATCTCTCACAAAACCAAAGTAAAATCAAGCGTAGCCATAAAAGTGGCTGTAAAATCCTATTAAATAACCTAAATCACGTTTTGGGGCTTCTTGTAAATAATAAAGTCTTCTGGGGCAATTATGCAATTCTTCAACTCTTGGAAAAGTCGCGGGTCGTGTCTTCTGTGATGGGTATCGATCGATACTAGGCAGTATCGATCGATATTGATGCTTCAAATCGAATCGGGTATTCAGCAATACGAACTTCTGCTTTGATCCAATATGCTCCAGAAAATCCAATATCTCCAATTATGCTCCGAACGTGCTAAAACCTGTAAAAGACTCTAAAAGACTCCAAAATATTAGAAAGACTCTATAAAACGGATTTATATCATGGCCTAAAAGGGGTAAAAACCATGATATATCAACTCCCCCAGACTTAGTCTTTGCTTGCCTTCAAGCAAATAGAAGACTAAACCAGAGAAAGAGGTTTGAAAACACAAAGTGGCACTTCTCCCAAGAACGATGCCATCTTGTACCATGAAGTGGCACTTCTCCCAATTAAGAACCAATTGCTTCTCCTCGCATCTTTGAAGTACCTTGCACAAATTATCCAGACAATCCTTGAATGACGATCCATACACTGAAAAGTCATCCATGAAAACCTCCATAAACTCCTCAGTCTTGTCTGTGAAAATCGACATCATGCATCGCTGAAAGGTTGCTGGAGCGTTACATAATCCAAATGGAATTCTTCTGTAGGCGAATGTGCCATAGGGACATGTAAAAGGCGTCTTTCCCTTGTCCTCTGGATGTATAGGAATCTAGAAAAAGCATGAGTATCCATCGAGAAAACAGTAGTATGGGTGACTTGCTAACCTCTCCAGCATCTGGTCAATGAATGGCAATGGGAAGTGATCCTTCCTTGTAGACGCATTCAGCTTCCTGTAGTCAATACACATCATGTGACCAGTGATCGTCCTCGTAGGGATCAGCTCATCCTTCTCGTTTTTCACCACTGTTATGCCTCCTTTCTTAGGATGGGTTAGAGTTAGTATCAAACTCTCATTTGTGAATCACTAACTAGCAATCATTAAGTGCAATCAATCAAAATCAATCAAACATACACCCTAGACAACTACTTTCATAGGCTAGGAATGCATATATCTTTATTAGCTTATCAAGACATTTCATCGAACACCTTGTGGGTGTGAAATGCCCCTTGGTCTATATTGGCTTTCTCAAGCCTAATCTAGCATTAAGACCACTAATTAAGAAGAGAAATAGGATAATCTAACCCTAAGGATCATAAATAAATCTTGGAATCATACTAACTCTAACCCATCCTCAAACTCTAAGGACTACTCACTAATCACCATGGTTCCAACAAATCCAATAAAAGAATAGTCAAAACCCATGATCAAGATGATTGGATGATTAGAAAATAGGAGATAGATAGATTGAATCAAGAAAAAAAATACTCAAATTGCATAAATCAAAAGGATCAATCTCTTACAAATCACTCTTAGAGAGAGTTTTTGATTAAGAAAAGACTAAGCCCATAAAAATTAGGTTTTTGGGCTTAAATTGTGAATAGTGACGAACCGGGTCGACCCGGTTGAAATGGGTATTAATCTCTGAGGGTCAATACCGATGTCACTCATCGGTAAAACACCTCGGTATTGAACCTGGGTTTGTGTACCGATGAGGGATACCGATCAGTGACGTCGGTAATGAGGTGAAATACCTTGGTGCTCCTTCGATGAATACCGATGTCACTCCTCGGTATTGTAGCTCGGTGTTAAGGTATTTTCCCTCGAATTTCCCCCGGGAGTTGCACCGATATGTTGCACCAAGGAGTGACCTCGGTACAATCCCATGAAGCTTCGATACCTACGTCACGCCTCGGTGTTGCACGTCGGTACTGGGGCTGCTTTTCTCCGGATTCTATACCGATCAGTCATACCGATCAGTAAAGTCGGTATGACCCCTCCACCTTCAATATAGATGAGCCATTCCGACGTGTGGCATCGGTATAGCCTCCGTCTTCTCTCCGCGGGTCTCGAATCTCCTCCGAAGCACCTAAAAGACGATCTAAAACATGCAAGGACTCTCTAGGACTTAATTAATGTGGACACACTAAACGATCGATACCCATCGCAGCAGACACGACCCGCGACTTTTCCAAGAGTTGAAGAATTGCAGAATTGCCCCAGAAGACTTTATTATTTACAAAAAGCCCCAGAACTTGTTTTAGCATTATCATTAGGTTTTTCAACCACTTTTATGGCTATGCATTATTCTACTTTGATTATACTTTGGTTTTTTTAGAGACAACTCTGAACTCCTGTTTTCTATTGTATTCTTTGATGATCTATTCAATCATGTTGCTTTCAATCTCCATGTCTGAGTAGATCCACTTTAGGTTCAGGGTTCTCATAAGAGTTTTCTCTGAATGCTAGGTTGATTAGTTTATTAGGATTCACCATCTGAATTAGTTCTTCGCTTTAGGTTGTGTTCAAGGCTTGTTCTAGATTAGCTACCTAGAATATAGATCTTAGGATAATTGATTAGGCACGACAGTGCGATTAATTACCTGATAGAACCTAAGGTGAGCAAATTAATTATTTGCAAAGAGATTTGGTTTAATTGATTTGTGAACATATCAAACCTGAAATTAAAGATGATTTATTCTTAGGAATTTACAAAGAGATTTGGGATTCTGAAGTTTAGATTTAGATAATTCTCGCAACGACAGTTGGTCAATTATACTTTAGTGATTTGAGTTCAAGAACCGCGGTAAATCTGAATCATGTTAATTAGTTTATCTGCATTCATTGATTTCCTGAGAAATACCCTGAATCTATATTTCTTCTATCGAATTTACAACTCGTTTACTGTTTATTGCTTTCTGTTTACACTAAGTTGCTTAGTTTGATTCTCTTCTATATAATCTATTGTGTGTTTCTGTGAGTCCTTTTGTTCGACCCCTAGCTATACTATAACTACTGATTTAGTATCTAAATAGGGTATTAATTTGAGCATATCAAATTTGGCGTCGTTGTCGGGGACTCAATTCGCCATTAGGTTTTAGTCTGAGAATTTTGACTAAGTTCGTCGGTATCGATCGATACTACCTAGTATCGGTCGATAATCGTCGTCTTCTTTTGTTGATATCGATCGACACCACCCAGTATCGATCGATACTCAATGTTTTTTTTTACTTACGTGCTTTGGCTAGTGTGTTTCAGGTGTGCATTTGGAACGTGCAAGCAGGAAAGCAAAGAAGCTAGCAGAGATGAACAACATGATGATTCTGATTCAGGATGATGCCGGAGCTTTGAGAGACCAAGAGGGTCAGTTGTGCAACGAGAGAGGATAACGTCTGGATGGAGAGGGGGACATCATTCCACCTGATCCTGTTGTCGCTGGGAATATCGCTGGGAACGCGAATGCAGGGAATGCTGTGGCTGCTCGCGGTAGGACTATTGGTGAGTACAACAGGCCTGATCAGTTTTATGCCAGTCGATCATCGATTCGTCCTCCGCTTTTTCAGAGGAATGACTTTGAGCTGAAACCTGCATACTTCACTCTTGTGGGTCAGCATCTTTTTCATGGTTTTCCGCATGAACACCCTATGGATGACATTGAGAAGTTTGTGGATCTGGTTACAAGCATCAAGAGCAATGGAGTCTCCTATGACTACCTTTTCTACAAGCTCTTCCCATACTCTCTTGGTGGAGATGCGACCTACTGGCTGAAGCAGTTACCTCCTGGATCACTGACTACTTGGGAAGAGACTAAGACTGCTTTCCTGAACAACTTTTATGATGATGCACGATCTGAGGATCTCAGGAACAAGATTTCTCTATTTTCTCAAGGACCGACTGAGGCATTCAAGGCTGCTTGGATTCGTTTCAAGTCATATCATAGAGATTATCCGCACCATGGGTTCACTCAAGTTCAGCTGCTGGGTACTTTCTACAGAGGAATCGATTGGAGGTATCAGATGACTCTAGATGCTGCGAACAATGGAAATTTCTACACGAGGTATCCTAACTATGCCTATGTGCTTATTGAGAACTTGGTTTCTATCAATAGTACCAAGAATGCAGACATGGAGCGCAAGAAGCAAGCTAGTAACTTGGATTGCAGTCAAATTGCTGAGGTGAATGCTAAGTTAGATTGGTTGATGGACAAGCAACAAAAGGCTGTTCGTTTTGCTGGAAAAGATGGAGTGGAATTTGTTAACCACATTGATGGAGATGGATTTCAAGATCAAAGGTATCAATGCCCACCGACACCACCCAGAACTTCTGAGAGTAAGATGGAATCCATGCTTGAACAACTTCTTCAGGGAAATCAGAAGATGACATTAAACCTCAATGGGAAGATGGATGCTATGTACACAGACCTGAACGGGAAAATTGAGTCTCTCAGTATTCATCAGAAGATGCTGGAAACTCAAATAGCAGAGATTTCCGTCTATCTTGCTGGGAATAACGAAGGGATTTCGGAAATCACATCGGTGTCGACCGATACCCTCTTGTATCTATCGACACCCGTCCAAGAATCTGTCAAGGACATCTCGAAGGAGCAAGCATCGATCGACACCATCCCCGTATCGATCGATACCCACCCAGATACTGCGAAGGAGCCGCGTATGAGTGTTGACAGACTTCGCAAGCCCAAGAAGTTGAATCCTATTCCTCAACACCTCCGAGCCCCCATCACTCCAAAGCAGCTGCGTGGCTTTGAGAAGATGGTCCGAAAGATACCCAACTCGTTCACTTTTGAAGAAGCTCTAGAGGGCTGGCCTCTGCTAAGTCACTTCAAAGATTGCAGAGAAACTCTGGAAGAGATCGAAGTACTCTTCATCAAGGCAAGAAGCAAGTCACTTCCGCTGAGGCAATTGACCAAGAGGGAATACCCAGGAATATTCTCTGTTCCATGCTCCATCTCTGGAGTTGAATTCAAAGAGTCTCTCGTTGACTCAGGGGCTAGCGTCAATGTCATGTCAAGGGCAATTGCAGAGAGATTGGGCGCCGATATTCGACCGCCCATGTCATCTATCACATTCGCGAATTGTTCCACCTCACTTCCATATGGCACAATCCCTGACTTGTTGGTTAAAGTAGGAGACTGTCTGGTTCCTGCTGATTTTCATTGCTTGAATTGTTTTTTTTTGTTTTTTTTTGAGTGACCAGTGTTGCAGGATCAGCTCTAGATCGACTAATAAAAAATCCAAGGACTGACCAGTTGACTAGAAAACATCCATGTCTCCAGCAGAGTTCTTCTGAAGCCTGAGCCAAATCTTTGCACTTCATCAATGTGGTTAGTGTTTACAGAGCTTGATTCATCATTCATATCTGACAAAAGAACCCATATGTTTAAAGTAATGGTATATCTCTCCCCTGTTATAAGTTGATAAATAAGTGCATTAAAAGATGAAATGATTTTCTTCTGAGTAGAGGGTTAGGAAAATTTCCAGCGATCCCATTATTTTACTCAAGAGGGAATGATCACAAAGAGGATTGGAAGCGAGGCTAGGATTTTCCTATGATGCCATTATTCGCCTAAACCTTTGATACATACAAAGGGAAGAACCGGGGATTTGGTGGCAAACACCCTCAATACTCGCATTTCGGACCTTGATGTGTATATTTCGGATTCGATGTGTATATGCAGATCTAAAAAAAAAAAAAGAACATAATAAGAAATAAGTCTGGAGGAGAGAAAGTGATACAAAAGTGTGAGATTGGATGGTTCCTTGTCATGATATTGTATGGTAAAGAATCTAGAAGGTTCTTGAACATTGGCTGCAACGATGAAACTGGCGAATATGGCTTTATTTGAACAATGCTGCGAGATAATGTGTGGAATCTGGAAAAGCTGCGAATTCCTACGGAGAAGTACATGGTGGTTAGATCAAAAGCTGGTTAGGTGACATTTGGGTGCTTGGGAAAATGATCTTTGCGATGATTCCTGAATAGGTGAGTCTCCGTGTTTTCAAACCACTTTCTCTGGTTTAGTCTTCAATTTGCTTGAGGGCAAGCAAAGGCTAAGTCTGAGGGAGCTGATATATCATGGTTTTTACCCCTTTTAGGCCATGATATAAGTTCGTTTTATAGAGTATTTCTAGTATTTTGGAGTCTTTTAGAATCTTTTACAGGTTTTGGCACGTTTGGAGCATAATTGGAGATATCGGAGCTTTCTGGAGCATTTTGTAGCAAAGCAGAAGTTCGTGTTGCTGAGCACCCGATCCGAACCATCAGTATCGATCAATACCCAGTGCAGCAGACACGACCTGCGACTTTCCCAAGAGTTGAAGAATTACAGAATTGCCCCAGAAGACTTTATTATTTACAAAAAACCCCATAACGTGTTTTAGCATTATAATTAGGTTTTTCAGCCACTTTTATGGCTATGCATTATTCTACTTTGGTTTTTGGAGAGACAACTCTGAACTCCTGTTTTCTATTGTTTTCTTTGATGATCTATTCAATCATGTTCCTTTCAATCTCCATGTCTGAGTAGATCCACTTTAGGTTCAGGGTTCTCATAAGGGTTTTCTCTGAATGCTAGGTTGATTAGTTTATTAGGATTCACCATCTGAATTAGTTCTTCGCTTTAGGTTATGTCCAAGGCTTGTTCTAGATTAGCTACCTAGAATATAGATCTTAGGATAACTGATTAGGCACGACAGTGTGATTAATTACCTGATAGAACCTAAGGTGAGCAAATTGATTATTCGCAAAGAGATTTGGTTTAATTGATTTGTGAACATATCAAACCTGAAATTAAAGCTGATTTATTCTTAGGAATTTGCAAAGAGATTTGGGATTCTGAAGTTTAGATTTAGATAATTCTCGCAACGACAGTTGGTCAAATATACTTTAGTGATTTGAGTTCAAGAACCGCGCTAAATCTGAATCATGTTAATTAATTTATCTGCATTCATTGATTTCCTGAGAAATACCCTGAATCTATATTTCTTCCATCGAATTTACAATTCGTTTACTGTTTATTTCTCTCTGTTTCAACTAAATTGCTTAGCTTGATTCTCTTCTATATAATCTATTGTGTGTTTCTGTGAGTCCTTGTGTTCGACCCCTAGCTATACTATAACTACTGCTTTAGTATCTAAATAAGGTATTAATTTGAGCATATCAGCCGTCGATAAATCCCTTGTAGAACCTAGTCTTCGAAAGATAGGCCGCGTCCCAAGACTTCGACTCATTGGCGCTAACCGAGACCTTGATGCCCTTTGCCAAAAGAATAGGCGTGATGATCCATCCGATGCAAATGGCGGCCTTTTTCGCCTTTGTCTTCCAAGCCCAATTTTGGTTGCCAAACAAGTGTCTCACCAAGAGCGTTACGAGACAAGGAAGTCTCTCCGGCTCCTCGAACGCTTTACCATTGCGGAGAGTGGGGAGAACGGTCTTTAAACCGAGCCCCAAAAACTGCATTTCCTCTGTCTTAACCGTGTCAATCTCCACCTTGTTATAGAACATGTGGACCAACGCCTTGTGCGCGTAGCGGGGAGCCGGGTGCCGTATGCTCGCATTCTTAGAGGTTCCGGCCTCAAATTTTCCGGATGCAATCGTTGCCCAAAGATTTCGGAGCTCGAGCCTCGGATAATCAAAGTATTGCCCGCCGTAGGTCCCTTCTTCCTTGAACCCGAATATCTCGCAAAGCTGGCGGAAAGTGACTGAGTAGGTGGTGCCAATAAGCCTAAATTTCAAAACTGCAAACCCAGAATTTGCATCTCCAGTTTCGTCGAATTTAGCTCGAAGGGTGGCTAGGAACATGTTCGAGAGCGCCTTGAAATCTTCATCCTTCATGCTCATGAACTTCCTTAGCCCCATATTCTCAAAGAGCATCCACATCTCATCGCTTATCCCCATCTTATCCATCATTTCGGCGTCAACGAATTTGCCTTGCTCGAACTTCATTTGGCAAAACTTGTCGAAGTAATCATGCTCGTTTGGCTTTGCCCGTTGCACTTCCCGGATTTTATCACCCGAGTCCTCACTTTCAACCTTTTCTTCGACTTCCTCAACTCTCTTGCCTTTGCCTTTAGCCGTTTTCTTGGATTTGGAGCTCGTACCCGCGGTTTTGGCTTTTACCTTGGTACCCTTGGCAATTTCTTTCCCTTTTTCCGCAGCAGTAGCCTTGGCAATTCCTTTTCCTTTTCCAACCGTTGAAACCTTGGTCCGTGCTCGTGTCGATGGAGCGCCTTTATCGGTCATTGTACCTACAAATATCCTCGAGACAATTTGTGAGAATAGGTACAATTGTTTCTCAAAATCAACAAAGGTTCTCCAAAAGACGAGCTAAGAGCAATGAACAATGTAAGAATTCAGACTTAGCAAGCAAATTTTTCCAATGCACAATCCCCAATTCTCATTCATCTCAAAATTCCAATTTCTCAGATTTTCATCAAACTATCAAAAATTGGCACATGAATCATCAAGTTCAAGCATAGAGAAACCATACCCAAGGTATTTGTACAAGTGAAACGCAATATCAAACCATATTCAAGCAATATGCTCATAAGAACAAAACTATAATTTTTTTTATAATTTAATTGATGAATACCTTAGGGGATTTGGATCAAATGCTTCAAATGATGATAAATCCAAAAATAGCAGTGAAAATCGAGACTGTAGGGCTTGGAATCACGAAATTTGGTTGAGAAAAGAGGAAGATGTGATGTAGAAGCTCTAAAATCGCGAAAATAGGTTGAGAAAGAAGACGGGTTTTCGCGTGGAAGAAGAAGGGAATAAGAGACTTACCCGGGTCGGGTCGGATCTTACCTTGGCGGGAACCGGGTCGGTCAACGAATTTTTTAAAAATCTGGTCAATACCGATGTCACTCGTCGGTATTGCACATCGGTATTGACGGATTTTGAAAATTGCTCGTAGAATACCGAGATCACTCCTCGGTACAACAAATCGGTGCTAAGAAGATTTTTCTCATGTTTCCATACCGACATGCTGTACCGATTTGTGACGTCGGTATTGGTCCCTCGTTTGGCACGGTCGATACCGGTGTCACTGATCGGTATTGGGCATCGATATGACTATACCGAGGTCACTCCTCGGTGCAAAAAATCGGTGCTAATGAGATTTTCCTCCTGTTTCCATATCGACATGTTGTACCGATTTGTGAGGTCGGTATTGGTCCTTTCTTCCTTTGGCAAGTCCATACCGATGTCACTCGTCGGTATTAGACGTCTGTATTGCTAAATGACATCGGTTTTGGACGTCGGTATTGCTCATCGACCTTGGAACCTCTATGCACACTTAACAAAAACATCAAAAAGTTCTAGCAAAGATAGAAAAAGAGATAAAATAAAGCTATATACAAGGATTAGCTTGGGGTGTCTCCCAAGAGCACTTTGTTTTACGTCGCTAAGTTTGACGTTGATTACCGCATTCAAGCGTGAAAAACATCATCGAGGGGAAGTGAGACTCCCTCCTTAATGATTTCATTAGCATGGTACGGCTTTAATCTCTGACCGTTCGCAACAAACTCTTCCCCATTCTTGTTCAAAAGAACAATGGCTCCATAAGGCCTCACCTCCTTTATCTCGAACGGTCCGGACCATTTTGACTTGAGCTTCCCGGGAAAAAGCTTCAACTGGAAATTGAACAATAGCACTAGGTTTCCAACTTTGAAGTACTTTCGCAAGATCTTCTTGTCATGGAACGCCTTGGTCCGTTCCTTGTAGATCCTTGAGCTCTCATAGGCCTCTAGCCTAATCTCATATAAATCTTGGAGTTGAATCAATCGCCTCTCTTGTGCGGTCTTTAAATCAAAGTTGAGAAGTTTCACGGCAAGTGACAAGCTTTCCCATAAATAAGATTAAATGGGGTTATCCCAATCGGTGTCTTGTAAGCGGTTCGATAGGCCCATAATGCGTCACCAAGCATCATGGACCAATCATTTTTTGAGCTCCCAATAGTCTTCTCAAGTATCGCCTTGATTTGCCGGTTGGAAACCTCCACTTGGCCATTCGTTTGAGGATGGTAGGGTGTGGCCACCTTGTGCTTCACTCCGTGTTTCCTAACCAAGCTTTCGAAGACTTTGTTGATGAAGTGCGAGCCCCGATCACTTATCACAACCCGTAGTACGCCAAATCTAGGGAAGATTATTGACTTGGACATCTTGAGAACGACTTTTGTATCGTTTGTGGGACTCGCAATCGCCTCTACCCATTTGGATACATAGTCAACCGCCACTTGAATGTATTGGTTTCTATATGAAGAAGGGAACGGTCCCATGAAATCTATTCCCCGCACATCAAAAAGTTCGACTTCAAGAATCGGGTTTTGAGGCATCTCATCTCTTCTACCAATGTTCCCCTTTCTTTGGCAAGCGTCACAAGCGGAAACAAAAGCATGTGCATCCTTGAATAGGCTCAGCCACCAAAAACCAGATTAGAGAACTCTTGTAGCCGTTTTTAACGAAGCAAAGTGTCCACCATATGCCGATCCGTGACAATGGAATAAGACCCCTTGGACCTCTTCTTCCGCCACACACCTTCGATACAAGCCATCCAAACATAACTTGTACAAGAATAGCTCATCCCAATAGTACATTGTGACGTCATGAAAGAAATTTTTCTTCTTATACCCCTCCAAGTTTGGAGGCTCCTTCCCACAAACCAAGTAGTTAACCAAATCCGCGAACCACGGTAGCTTCTCATCTTGCAAACCGCTTGCACTCTCAAAACCCCTCACGGCCTCTACTCCTTTCTTCAAGACACTCACCACCATTAGACTCTCCTCGGGGAGTTTGTCATCAATTGGAACAAGATCCTCATTCTAGATAAGTGGTCCGCGACCCCATTTTCTATACCCTTCTTGTCCACAATCTCCATGTCGAACTCTTGCAAGAGTAGAATCCAACGGAGAAGTCTCGGTTTGGTGTCTTTCTTGGCGTATATATACCTCAAAGCCGCGTGATCCATGTAGACTATGATCTTCGAGCCCACTACGTATGATCGGAACTTCTCCATGGCAAACACCACCGCCAATAATTCCCTCTCCGTGGTAGCATACCTTGCTTGAGTGTCATCCAAAGTTCTAATTGTGTAGTATATGACGTTGGTCTTCTTGTCCTTCCATTGGCCTAAGACGGTGATAAGCTCAAATTAATACCCTAAATGTACTAAAACTTTGTCGATTGTAATACTTAGGGATCGAATCCACATAGACTCAAGAAAACACACAATATATTTTAAAAGTTGAATTAAGCTAAGTGATCGATGGAATTGAAAGCAAATACGTAAATTAAACAAGTTGTAATTCGATTGGAAGAAAGATAGGTCCATGGTATTTCTCAGGAAATCAATGAATGCAGATAAACTAACTAATCAGGGTTCAAGTTACGCACGGTTCTTGAACTCAAATCACTAAAGTATAATTAACCAATTGTCGTTGCAAGAATCATCTAAGTATAAATCCTAGAATTCCAAATCTCTTTGCGAATCCTAAATTCTAAACCAGCTTTTAGTTCAAGTTTGATTTATTCACAAAATAACTAAACCAAATCTCTTTACGAATAGTTATTTTGCTCACCCTATGTTCTATCAGGTTTCTCAATTGCACTGTCGTGCCTAATCGATTATCCTAAGATCTAAGTTTTAGGTGATCAATCTAGAATTAGCTTTGAGAACAACCTAAGGTGAAGAAATAATTCATATTATGAACCCTAGTTAACAAATCAACCTAGCATTCAAAGAAATCCCTTATGAGAACCCTAAACCAAACATGACATCTACTCAGACATGGATATTGAAACAATAAACATGACTGAATAAATCCTTGAATAAATAATAAAGAAGAGAGTAAAACAAGGGTTCGAATCTTCTCTCGGACGAACAGAGTTTCAGACTTGTCTCCCTCAAAAGCTCTCTCACCAAACCAAAGTAGAATAAAGCGTGTATGAATCATAATAGCCAAAGTGGGTGAAAAACCTAAATAAATACTGCTAAACACGCTTTGGGTTTAATTGTAAATAATAAAGTCTTCTGGATCTGAGAGCAAAATCTCCATTCTTCTTAAATCGCGGACGTGTCTGCTTCTGAGGTTAGCATCGACCGATACCATAAATGTATCGATCGATGCTCGAACTTCAAATCGGGTACTCAGCTGCACAAACTTCTGCTTTGCTCCAAAAAGCTCCAATATCTTTATGCTCCAAACGTGCTAAAACCTGAAAAGACTCTAAAACACTACGAAAGCACTAGAAAGACTCTATAAAAAGAACTTATATCATGGCCTAAAACGGGTAAAAACCATGATATATCAACTCCTCCAGACTTAGCCTTTGCTTGCCCTCAAGCAAACAGAAAACCAAACCAGAGAAAGAGGTTTGAAAACACGGAGACTCACCTGTTCATGAACCATCGCAAATACCCTTTTCCTAAGCACCCGAATGTCACCTAACCAGTTCCAAATCTAACCACCATGTACTTCTCCGTAGACATTCGCAGCTTTCCCAGACTCCACACATTACCTCACATCATTGTCCAAATAAAGCCCTCATCGTTGCAGCCAATGTTCAGGAACCTTCTAGATTCTTTCTCATACATTATCATGACAAAAGAACCACCCAATTCACACACTATTTGGAATTGTTTTCTCTCCCCCAGACTGTATTCTCATCATGTTCTTTCTTTTTTTTTTTTTTAGATATGCATATACACATTAAGTTCTGAAATGCGAGTATTGATGGTGTTTACCACCGAATCCCCGGTTCTTCCCTCTCTATGTATCAAAGGCGTAGGCGAATAGTGGTATCATGGGAAATTTTCCTAACCTCGCTTCCAACCTTTGTGTGATCATTCCTTCACAAGTAGAATAATGGGATCGCTGAAAATTTTCCTAGCCCTCTACTCAGAAGAAAGTCATTTCATATTTTAATGCTCTTATTTATTCACTTATAACAGGGGAGAGAGATACCATTACTTTCAACATATGGGTTCCTTTGTCAGATATGAATGATGAGTCAAGCCCTTTAACATCAACTGCATCGATGAAGTGCAAAGATTTGGCTCAGGCTTTAGAAGAACTCTGCTGGAGACATGGGTGTTTTCTAGTTAACTGGTCAGTTCTTGGATTTTTCATTAGTCGATCTAGAACTGATTCTGTAACATTGTTCACTCAAAAACAAAATCAGAACAATAGGTTCAAGCACATGATCATCATCTCCAACATGTTTTGACTCAATAAAACAATTTTTGACTCAAAAATGACTGACTCTAACAAAAAGAATGTCAGCAACTACCTCCCCCAGACTTAAACAACACTGTCCCCAGTGTTATCAAGCCTAGAGAAGGTAAAAGAATTGAGTGCAGGCGTGAAAATCAGAGAGGTTACATGATTGGGGTTGCAGTGTCGACCGACACACAACCTGGTATCGATAGATACCAGGCTTTGGTCGACACATAAACTTCTTTTTCATCGCGCAAGTGGTGTCGATCGATACCATTGGTGTCGATCTATACCATTGGTGTCGATCGATACTGCTCCTTCGAATCTGATTCACTTGACACAAAGAAACACAAAACAAAAACTAGAAAAATAAAAGACTCATATGTACAGACTTACCAGTGGGTTGCCTCCCACCAAGCTCTTGTTTTACGTCACTAGCTTGACTTTGGCTCAGGTGATCAGTCAGGAGAAAATTGAGAACTTACTCCCAGGCAAGTTCTACAACTAGACAATTCCAGCTTCAGAGATTTGCTCAACATGCTCTCCACAACCTCCTTTCCTTTCTCTTTCAGCTCCGAAGTAAGAATAACTCTAACCTTAGAGAATGGTTTCGAAGTTCCCTTGCACTTCACCTTATATTCAATCGAATCTCCATCACACTTCTAAGGGATTAATGTCACATGGGTAGCACTCTCGACTCTTTTATTCTTCACCTTCTTCTTTGCTTTAGCCATTTTGATGTCCTTCTTCGTGATGATAGAAGGACCATCTAAAATGTCTATGACAGTTGGCTCATCATAAGGCCCGTCCAAAAGATCAACCATCAACGTCTCTCCTGTGACAACATCGATGCAAGAGATATGTTTGGGAGCTCTTCCAGAGGGGATGGCTTTGTAGGAGATCTCCTTGTCAATGTATGAGAACGAGATTCTCTTACTGGGTGTATCTATAATTGCATCAACTGTAGCCATGAACGGTCTTCCAAGAATCAAAGGCGTATTAGATCTTGCAGTTATCTCCACAACCTGAAAATCAGTAGGAACCAGATAGTCTCCTACTTTAACCATCAAATCAGGGATTGTACCGTATGGAACTGAGGTGGAAGAGTTCGCGAATGTGAGAGTCATCGTAGGAGATCTTATATTAGCAATTCCCAACTTCTCTGCAATTGCTTTTGACATGAGATTGACGCTCGACCCTGAATCAACGAGAGATTCATTGAATTCAACTCTTGAGATAGAGCATGGAACTGAAAATTTTCCTGGGTCTTCCCTCTTATTCAACTGCTTCATCGGTGGTGGTGTGCTTCTTGCCTTGATGAAGATTGCCTTGATCTCCTCTAGAGTTTCTCTGCAATATCGGAAGTAACAATCTAAAGGGCGATTTTTAAAAGCTTCTTCAAAAGACATAGTATGGGGAATTCTCCTCACCATCTTCTCAAAAGCGAGCAACTTCTCTGCAGTGATGAGATTCATGAGATGTCTAGGTGGTCAAGGATATGGTACCTTAAGTTTGTAAACCCTTTCTGCAATCAACTTAGGTGTCTTTTCGACCTCAGGGTGGGTGTCGATTGACACAGGAAGGGTATCGATCGATACTCGAGGTTTTGACACATCTAGAGAAAGTATTTGGACTGGTGTCGATCGATACTCAGTGGTGTCGGTCGATACCCTGAGATTTTCTGAATCCTCATCGTCGTCTTCTACATGATCATCGAAATTTCCTGCATTCAAACCCTTTTCTACCACTGCAGTGACCTCTTTAGCACTTCCTAAAGTGATTGCATTAATGTGTTCATTCTGTGGATGAACCATATTTCCCTTGACAGCTGCGGTAGTCTCAGGTATTTGAGGTTCCATCATCTTCTGATGAATACTGAGGGACTCAATTTTTCCATTCAGATTTGTGTACATAGCATCCATCTTCCCATTGAAGTCCACTGTCATCTTCTGCTGTCCCTGAAGAATCTGTTCAAGCATTGACTCAACCTTGCTCTCTAGGCTTTTAAAAGGTAGAAGTTCATAAGAAAAATTCCCATAGGTGCGGGTGTACCCTCCTTGCTGAGCATTGTTGGTGAAGTTTCGGTTGATGTTTTGCTGGTATTGATTTCTATGACCTTGAAAACCAGAACCACCAATGTAGTTAACACCTTCCACTTCATCCTCAATAAAGTTCTCAACCTTATTAGCAAAATGAACAGATTTCATCGTATTTCCCATCAAGAGATTGTGCACGGAGTCCAGCTTGGCTTGAACCTCAGCAATCTACGACCCATCCATGCTCTCATTCAGTTTTCTTCGCTCAAAGTCTGTATTCCTGGTATTATTGCTAGATGCCAAGTTCTCAATAAGCACATAAGCATCGTCGGGATACCTGGTGTTGAAATTCCCATTACTTGCAGCATCCAAAGCCATATGGTACCTCCAATCAATCCCTCTGTAGAAAGTACCCAGCAACTGAACCTGAGTAAACCCATGGTGCGGACAATCCCTGTGATATGACGTGAAACGAATCCAAGAAGCCTTGATTGCCTTTGTCGGACCCTGAGAAAACTGAGAAATCTTGTTCCTGAGCTCTTCGGATCTAGCATCATCATAGAAATTATTCAGGAACGCATTCTTCGTTTCATCCCAAGTAGTCAGCGAACCAGGAGACAACTGCTGCAGCCAATATGATGCATCCCCACTAAGAGAGTATGGGAAGAGCTAACAGAAGAGGAAATCATTGGGCACTCCATTGTACTTCATACCAGTGACCAAATCCTCGAACCTCTCGATATGATCAATGGGGTGTTCATGAGATAGACCATGGAAAGGATGCTGACTCACAAGAGCGTAGTACGCAGGTTTCAGCTCAAAATCATTCCTCTGAAAAGTTTGAATGCAAATCGCAGCTCGATTGGCATAGAACTGATCAGGTCTGTTGTGCTCACCAAGTGTCCTCCCACGATCAACTTCATCATTCCCAACATTCACAACAGCTGCAGGGACAATGATGTTTCCTTCTCAATCAAGTCGTTGCCCTCTCACATTGTACAATTGACCATCTTGGTCTCTCAAAGCTCCAACATCATCACGAATCAATACCACTGGATTGTTCATCTTTGCTGGCTTCCAAATCCTAGAATTCCAAATCTCTTTGCGAATCCTAAAGTCTAAACCAGCTTTTAGTTCAAGTTTGATTTGTTCACAAACCAACTAAACAAAATCTCTTTGCGAATAGTTATTTTGCTCACCCTAAGTTCTATCAGGATTCTCAATTGCACTGTCGTGCCTAATCGATTATCCTAAGATCTAAGTTCTAGGTGATCAATCTAGAATTAGCTTTGAGAACAACCTAAGGTGAAGAACTAATTCAGATTATGAACCCTAGTTAACAAATCAACCTTGCAATCAAAGAAATCCCTATGAGAATCCTAAACCTAACAGGAGATCTACTCAGACATGGAGATTGAAACAATAAACATGACTGAATAAATCCTTGAATAAATAATAAAGAAGAGAGTAAAACAAGGGTTCAAAATCTTCTCTCGGACGAACAGAGTTTTAGACTTGTCTCCCTCAAAAGCTCTCTCACCAAACCAAAGTAGAATAAAGCGTGTATGAAGCGTAATAGCCAAAGTGGCTGAAAAACCTAAATAAATACTGCTAAACACGTTTTGGGTTTAATTGTAAATAATCGTTGGGACCTAAGAACGCATACCTTAGCCCAACGGGAAGTTGCTTTAGGTCCACCTTAGGGGCTTTGAGCTCGCTCTAATCGTCATCCTCAAAACTAGACTTACCCTTGCTAATTTCTTCCACGACCAACGCAAAGCTCTCTTGAACTATACCCATGCTTGACCCACTTTCAAACATTGTCACTCGTTTACCCAACTCTACAAATGGCGTCTCTCTGTCAACCGGCTTGTGCAAGTCCATGAGTAGCTCATATCCTTGGTTTTCTTCATCCAAGAATCCATGCACACCGTGCTCTTGTGTCAAGACCACTTGCAAACCGTGTTCAATACTCAACTCTTCAAGCAACTCATCCGCGAGTTCATCCATTATCTCTATGTAGAAATATTGCCCATTTATGGTGGGCTTCTTCATCACGTTGTTGATGTTGAACTCGAGGACTTCACTTTTTCCAAGTGCAAGTCAATCTTTTCCTTTCTTACGACAATAATGGCTCCCGCGGTTGCCAAAAACGGTCTTCCAAAGATAATTGGATCCTTTTGGCTCCTCATCCATTTCGAGAACAACAAAGTCCGTGGGGACGATGAAGTCTCTAACCATTATCGAGAGATCTTCAAGCAAACCAATGGGCACCCTCATACTTCTATCCGCTAATATCAACAATATGTTGCAAGCTTTGTACCTCGTGAAACCCAACCGCTTTGCAACCGAGAACAGCATAAGGCTAACGCTTGCTCCAAGGTCACAAAGATAATTTTCGAAGGCCAAGGGTCCAAGGGCACATGGAAGGGTGAATGAACCGGGATCTTCAAGTTTTGTTGGTACTACCTTCCTTTGGATGATGGCACCACACTCTTCGGTCAAGATTACCATGGATTCCATTTCCTTGGCTCTTTCCTTCACGACATCTCTGAGGAATTTTGTATATTGAGGTACAAGTAGAAAGGCATCAACCAATGGCATTGTAAGCTCGACCTTATACATTTGCTTGTTGAAAACCGCCTTGTAATTGTCCATGAGTTGTTTCATGAAACGCCCCGGGAAAGGTAACTTAGGCACATAAGGTTTTGGCACAAATATACTCTCTTTCTTCTTAGGCGCTTCTTGAACCACGGCCTTGGTCTTCACCTCTTCAACCTGTTTTCCCTTGTCTTGACCTCTCATTACCACGTCCTCAACCAAGTCTTCATCTTCTTGAAGTTCCAACCCCCCCCCCCCCCCCGACTTTGGTTCTCAATGTCCACGTTGAGAGTAGAAGGGACATCTCTTGTGGGTAAGACCGTACCACTCTTTAGGGTGATAGCGTTCACATATTCATTGCGGTTTGGTACGGGTTTACCGAACAAAGTGCCTTGAGAACGTGAAGAAGATGAGGCGTCCTTGGTCTCCATGTGTTTTACCTTGGAGTTTAGAGCCTCAATTTTGTTGTTGAGGTCGGTGTAGGAGCAATCTACCCGTGTATTGATCTCCGCTTGTCCCTTTAGTAACTGTTGGAACATGTAGTTCAATTCAAGCTCTTGCGGTTTAGACGTAGTTGTCTGACCTTGTGGCACAAACCCCTCTTACGATTTAGACGTAGTTGCTTGACCTTGTGACACAAACCCCTGTTAACACCGTTCATCTTAGTTAACCCACATATCCTATCAAATTGATCGATATGATCCAATGGATCCTCCATAGATTAGCCGTGAAATTTGTTACTTTGAACCATGTTGATCAATCCTGGCTTCACCTCGAAGTTGTTGTTCTCAACCGGTGGAGCTTGGATTCCTGGACGATTTTGATGGGCATTGGCGGCATCACCCGCACCTATCACGTTTTGAGCCCTTGGGGGATGGTTAAGGGCTCTCATTGGCCGGGCGGGTGGATGTGGGACGTTTTGAGCTTGGCTGCCTTGAGCGTGGTGGTTTCCATTACCACCTTGTGCGGGGTGGTTTCCATTACCACCTTGTCGATGATGTGGAAGGTTGTCCACATTGTCATGAATGTCCCCAAGTGGAACATTTTCAAAGTGATCCATGTCGTTCTCAACTTCTTGTTGTCTCACACGTGCTTCCCTTGCTCTAACCCCTCGGTATGAGCGATGTATGTCGTCCCTTGGTTCAACTAGATTGTCGTTGCCTCGAGATCGCATATGCATGCACCTATAGGTTTGAGAGATAGCAATGGCAAGTAAAAGACATTAGTAATCAAAGGAGAATAAAACTTAATCTCAAAAAAGAACCTAAATCTTAATGTTGAATTTAAAACCCAATCGGCAACGGCGCAAAATTGATAGTAGACTTTTTGCAAGTCTTTAAGATCAATTACTCAATATACAAGTAGTATAAGAGTTATCGAATCCAATGGGTTAAGTTCCAAACACCAAGAATGCAAGGTACTATTTGAGTTAAACAACTATGAAAAGGTTGTTATTTATCTAATGAATCTAGCAACTTAAATAAAGGAAGAGAAATAGCAAACTACACAAGTGTAATGCAAGAGATATAAGCGAATCTAAGGATGGGGTAATCGAGTTTAGATGACCCAAGACCAATTCATGATGCTCAATGAACAAACAAGCTATTCCTAGGCAAAGATCATTAAGTGTGGTTAATTCTCTCTCAAGACATTAATCACCATGCTAATTACTAATTCAAGATCAAACTCTCATTTGTGAATCACTATCTATCAAGCATTTAGTGCAAACAATCAAGATCAATCAAACATACACCCTAGAAAACTACTCTCATAGGCTAGGAATGCAAATCTCTTGATTAGCTAATCAAGACATTTCATCGAACACCTTGTGGGTGTGAAATGCCCCTTGGTCTAGATTGGCTTTCTCAAGCCTAATCTAGCATTAAGACCACTAATCAAGAAGAGAAATAGTATAATATAACCCTAAACATCATAAATCAATCTTGGAATCATACTAACTCTAACCCATCCTCAAACTCTAAGGACTACTCACTAATCACCATGGTTCCAACAAATCCAATAAAATAAGAGTTAAAACCAATGATCAAGATAATTGGATGATTAGAAAATAGGAGATAGATAGATTGAATCAAGAAAACAATACTCAAATTGCATAAAACAAAAGGATCAATCTCTTACAAATCACTCTTAGAGAGGGTTTTTGCTTAAGAAAAGACTTAGCCCATAAAAATTAGGCTTTTAGGACAAACCAGTACCGACCCCGTTGAAATGGGTAAAAAGTGTTCTGAGGGTCAATGCCGATGTCACTCATCGTTACAACACCTCGGTATTAAACATGGGTTTGTGTACCGATGAGGGATACCGATCAGTGACGTCGGTATTGAGGTGAAATACCTTGGTGCTCCTTCGATGAATACCGATGTCACTCATCGGTATTGTAGCTCGGTGTTAAAAGATTTTCCCTCGGATTTCCCCCGGCAGTTACACTGATATGTTGCACCGAGGAGTGACCTCGGTACAATCCCCTGAAGCTTCGATACCGACGTCACTCCTCGGTGTTGCACGTCGGTACTGGGGCTGCTTTCCTACGGATTCTATACCGATCAGTCATACCGATCAGTGACGTCGATATGACCCCTCCGCCTTCAATACCGATGAGCCATTCTGGCGTGTGACATCGGTATAGCCTCCGTCTTCTCTCTGCGGGTCTCGAAGCACCTAAAAAACGATACAAAACATGCAAGGACTCTCTAGGACTTAATGTGGACACACTAAACTCCTAAGATGACTAAAATGCTAAAGAGATATCATGAACTATACGCAAATGACCCGAAACCTAAGTGAAATGGATGCTAAAATGATGCAAAATATGATGATATCAGGTAGCTAGAGTTTCTGTTATTGCGAAATCACAATACATTCTTTGGGATGGAATATACTAGCTTTATTATACTTGGAATTTAACTTGACTTAGTTTTCTCATCAAAGGTTTAGTTTAAGATAATGAATCATACATTTAGGACGTCTTTGTCATACTTGAATGGCCATCTCACCTTTAGTTGGTACCCTACCCCGAACCTTAACCACCATTTTTCAACCTCATGCGTTCTTCTCGTGTTGTCTTATGTGCATATATGTGCACAAACGCCGGAGAGGGAGGAACGGCACAGTTTTTGGTCACTCGAGAAGACCGAAGATTGAATGGATTCAGTTAAGGAGGTATCAATAACAATTCAAGCTTAAAAGCTGCCTTGGAAATCTCAAAACCATGGTATATTTTTTTGCCCTAAGAATCTATTTCGATAAAGGCGTTTTCCCCTTCCAAAACTAATAATAATAATAATAATCGAAAATAATTAGAAGGGAAAGGAAACAAGAGCCTAAAGAGAGTTTAGATTGGTCAAAATTCTTATGAGGCATCCATGGTTCGTTTGTGAGAATTTTGTTATTCCGAGCCCACAGAAAAATCTACATCTAGGGGAATGACAGAAAACTTTTGTTTTTAGATAAAGGAGGAAGTGCAACAATTTTACGCAAGAAGAAGTGATTGGAAGCTGTGGTTCTCAATAAGTCATTCCTCTCTTGCTGTTTTGCATACTATCTCGCACCCTCCGGTGAAATTACAGTAACCTGAAACACCTTTAACCTCACCTCTAAATACCTTTAATACCTAGCCTCGATTGTGTTGGTTGATCCTTTTGATGAGAAGTTCACATTTATAATTAATAAATTAGAGAGCTAGTTGACCTGAATTTTGGATTTTGAATGTTTATATTTCGTATGATGGATATCGTGGACTAGTGTTACAAAGATTTATGGTGAGAATTTTCTAGGCTAGGTTGATATTGATGTAGTTCGATGGTTATGGTTTAGAAGGACAGTGTCCGAGATTTTGAATTCCCTATGATTTTTGTTTGATCTTTCTCACTACAAGAAAACAGGCATTTTGCAACGATTTTTTGCGACGATTTTATTTCGTTGCAAATTTAAATCGTTTTTACGACGACTTTATGACGATTTTTAAAGTCGTCGTAAAATCGTTGCAAAATGGGGGCGATACTTTTCGTTGTAAAATCGTCGCTAATTGGCGACGATTTACCGACGATTACCGACGACGTTATGACGATTATCAAAATCGTCGTAAAATCGTTGTAATTTAGCGACGATTTACCGATGTTTATATAAAACATTGTAATATCGTCGTAAAATTACCGACGAATTAGCAAGGATTATTATAAGTTGAACTTTACATCGATTTCCCAACGATTAATGAGTTAGTTGAGCACGTTTAAGTTCACGGTGTACGGTTAGGTAAACATGTTTAAAGTCGTTGTAAAATCGATGTAAATATGTTTATAATCGTTGTAATATCATCTTAAAATTACCGACGAATTAGCAAGGATTATTATAAGTTGAACTTTACATTGATTTCCCAACGATTAATTAGTTAGGTGAGCACGTTTAAGTTCACGGTGTACGGTTAGGTAAACATGTTTAAAGTCGTTGTAAAATCGATGTAAACATGTTTATAATCGTTGTAAAATCTATGTTAAATCGATGTAAAATCGTAGGTAATTCGATGGTAACGAAAATAAAAATCTATATATATTGGCCAACTTCATAATAAAAATTTCATATTCAGAAACATTTACTTCTTTCTGACCAACAAAAAATGTCAATATACGAAATTAGAAGATGGATGTATAATCGTCTTGATTCGGAGGGATCGCTAACAAAGGAGTTCAATGATGGGGTGGAGGGATTCATGCATCAGACAGGAAGTATACATAATACGATTATCAGTGGTAAGATGTATTGTCTTTGTGGCAGATGCTTGAATAGGAAATTTATCATTATCTCGAATGTGTGGTCGCATATATTAAATAGAGGGTTTATGCCGCATTACTATATATGGTATTATCATGGAGAGGGTCATGGGGGAAATGCAGCAAGTAGTAGTAGCAATTATCAAGCATCAAATTTTGATTAGTCAAATAATTTTAATCAATTTGATGATCATGCGGAGCAGCATGGTGAAGATAATGATAGGATTCATGACATGGTTACGGATTCATTTCATGAAACCGTAAGTACATTTGCACATGATCAACATGATGAGGAACCCAATCTATATGCAAATCATCCACTCTATGATGGATGTATAGAAGAACATTCTAAATTGTCGTTGGCGGCTAGGATGATGACTATTAAAACTGATCATAACTTAGCTGAGGTTTGCATGGATGACTGGGCTGATTTGATTAAAGAGTATTTTCCAGAGGACAATTTAGCTGCTGAAACTTACTATGAGATACAGAAGCTGGTTTATAGTCTTGGGTTGCCTTCTGAGATGATAGATGTCTGTGTTGACAATTGCATGCTTTTTTGGAAAGATGATGATAAGTTGCAGAAATGTCGATTTTGTCATAAGCCAAGATATAAGCCACAAGGTACTGGTCGGAGTAAGGTACCGTTCCAGCGGATGTGGTACCTTCCTATAACTGATAGATTAAAAAGAATGTATCAGTCTGAGAGGACAGCTGCATCGATGAGATGGCATGCAGATCATTTGCAAACAGATGGGGAGGTTACTCATCCTTCATATGCAAAAGCGTGGAAACACTTTAAGACGGTACATCCATACTTTGCTAGAGAGAAACGTAATGTGTATCTTGGTCTTTGCACAGATGGATTTAGTCCATTTGGTATGTCTGGTATGCAATATTCTTTATGGCCAGTAATCCTAACGCCTTACAACCTTCCTCCAGATATGTGCATGCAAAGAGAATTTTTATTCTTGAGTATTTTAGTACCAGGTCCGAAGCATCCGAATCGTTCCCTTGATGTGTTTTTGCAGCCTCTGATAGAGGAAATTGGAGCAGTTGTGGTATACCGGGGTTCGGACATATGATTTTGCAAGGAACAAAAATTTTACAATGCGTGCGGTGCTTATGTGGACAATACGCGACTTCCCTGCTTACGAGATGTTATCAGGTTGGACATGGGCGATTGTCTTGTCCATATTGTGGCAATCGGACAGATGCGTTTCAATTGAAACATGGTCGGAAAACAAGTTGGTTTGATTGTCACCGCCGATTTCTACCGATTCACCATGCATATCGAAGAAATAAGCGGTTGTTTAGAAAGAACAAAACTGTTCGTGTTCCTCCTCCTGTTTATATTTCCGGGGAAGATCTAGAAGCAGAAATTGATCATTATGGTGCATTGGAAACAGTCAATCGTGGTGGAAATTGGCACATTCCAGCTAATATGTCGGATGGATATGGGGAGCATCACAATTGGCATAAGAAAAGCATATTCTGGAAGCTTCCATATTGGAAGGATCATTTGCTTAGACACAATTTGGATGTCATACACATTGAGAAAAACTTTTTTGATAACATCATGCATACAGTGTTAAACGTGCGTGGAAGGACTAAGGACAGCGGTAAGTCAAGGTTATACTTGCCTGATCTTTGTTGTCGGAATGAGTTACATATTACAAGCAATGGGAAAGCACATGTCCCCATATTTCGATTGGGTGCGGAAGAAAAGTCAGCTTTGTTCAAATGGGCGATATCTGATGTGAAGTTCCCGCACGGGTACGTATCTAATTTAGCTAAATGTGTTGAGAATGGGCAAAAGTTTTCCGGGATGAAGAGTCATGACTGTCACGTCTTTATGCAACGACTACTTCCTTTCTCATTTGCTGAACTTCTACCAGCAAATGTACACGAAGCAATTGCAGGTATATAAATTTAAATTAATCACATATAGCGAATTTAAGATTTTATATAATTAATATATATATATATATATATGAAATGGAAAATTAACATTATTATCTTATATATCATGTGATTGTTATTGTAGGCATTAGAGCATTTTTTCGGGATCTTTGTACCCGTACTTTGTCAGAAGATGTTATTGCACAACTTGATGCTAGTATTCCTATTTTGTTGTGCAACATGGAGAAAATATTTCCCCAGCCTTCTTTGATGTTATGGAACATCTACCTATTCATCTCCCTCACGAAGCAGAACTTGGTGGACCTGTGCAGTATCGATGGATGTACCCATTCAAGCGATTCATGGGACATTTGAAGCGGAAGGCTAAAAATCTAGCCAAAATTGAAGGCTCAATAGTAGCAGGAAGTTTAATAGAAGAAACTTCTCACTTCACGGGGTACTATTTTGGCTCGAAGGTTCGCACATGGAAAAGGGCAGCACGGCGATATGATGATGGAGGTGTAGGCCGAACATATGCTAATGAAGGTGTCCAAGATATCTTTTCTTCAATCGGTCGATTATGTGGAAGAGTGAAGTCAGTTTGGTTTGCCAATGAAAAAGACCATCATAGTGCACAAACGTATATCCTCTTAAATTGCGAAGAAGTTAGTCAATTTGAGACGTAAGTGTATAAACATACGTCTTATGTATGGCTTAATTATATATATATATATATATATATATATATGCTAGCTTTATACCAATTACGATATGTATCTTAATTACAATTGTAAATAACTTTTTTATGCATTGAATTTGTTAGACAAGTCCGAAAAGTCATTGAAGGAATCTCAGACGATAAAATCAACAAGCATAAAGATAAACATTTTGCCATGTGGTTGAAGACGCAAGTACGTAAAATTTTAAGTGATCTGATTAATTACTAACTTGGATAATTAATCTAATACATATTTTGATTACTTTTGTAATTAAATTAATTAATGATATAGGTCGAGTATGGGGAGACCGCATATCCACTCTGGTTCCATGAGTTAATAAAAGGCCCCATATCGAAGATAACGAGTCCACCCATGTATTGCACACGCGGATATATATTTCATACATTCAAATACGGAAATCAAATAGCTACTGCCAACTACGGGGTATGTGTACGGGGCGAAATATATTTTTATGGAGTGTTGCAAGACATAATTGAAGTTGAGTACCCCGGTTGCTTAGGTTTTAAATGCGTTATGTTCAAATGCAACTGGTTCGATCCAACAATTGATCGAGGCATCCGTAAAAACAAATTTGGGGCAGTAGATGTCAACCAATCACGACATTACAATAAGTATGAGCCATTTATCCTAGCATTACAAGCAGAACAAGTCAGCTTTGTTCCATATCCGCGAGTTCGCACCACCCGTATCTCATGGTTATCAGTTATAAAAGTTTCTCTGAGGGGTCGAATTGTGGGGGTTGATGACGAACTACCAATGCAGCAAGATCATTGCTCTGATATGCTAGAACTAAATGAGAGCACTGATGACATCCTTTTGATAGATCCTCAAAACAGGCAAGTTGAATATCTCCCAGACGATAGAGAGGAAGAAGATGAGGAAGATGAGTTCGAAGAAAGTGATGAACCAGATGATCAAGAAACGGATGTGTCTTCGTCAGAAAATGAATCAGAGTGACCGCGCTAGCTAGTAATTATTGTGAATTTAATGTATTAATATAATATTGTGATTTAAGTAATTATTGTGAAATTTAAGTGATATGATTTCTGTGAAATCCCCTAAACCCCAAAGTTGATCCCATCTCCGATCTCCACTCATTTTGCGTCGTATGTGCGGCGATTAATAAATTACGAGACATATGTGTCTATGTCTCTTATAATTTATTAATTGCCCCAACAACAGCGGGAATTGAGAGGTGGTCGGAAATGGGATTTAGTTTGGGGTTTAGGGGATTTCAAAGGAATCGTCGCTAAAACGTCGCTAATTACGATTGTCACAAAATCGTTGCAAAAGTAGCGACGATTTAGCCACGAATTATGACTAATCGTCGCTAATTTGTCGCAAATTGTGAATGTCACAAAATCGATGCACATTTGCGACGATTTAGCCATGATTCGTCCATAAACCCTAAACCATAAACCCTTTGCCCTAAACCCTGAACCCTAACCTATTACCATCTCATTGTATTATGCATCTTTCAATGAAATTGATCTTGACTTTAGAGAATTGTTCGAAAATGAAAACTCGGTCAATCACAGTAATATCCACAAACTGAATCATTGTATTAACAATCTAACATGTACGCAAACTCTCTGTTTTGCTTATTTTTCAATATCGATGAACTTATTGATAATTTCATGATTTTGGGTTTACGGTAAACATGTAAAGTTGTTTCTGGAATGTTTCAATCGACGTTACAATTTTGTACCTAAACCCTAAACCCTATAACAGATTTTACAAATTTCCTCACTAATTTGTTGCAACATTTACGACGATTTGGCGACGAATCGTCGCTAATTCATCGCAAAATGTGAATGTCACAAAATAGATGCACATTTGTGACGATTTAGCCACGATTCGTCCATAAACCCTAAACCCTAACCTATTACCATCTCATTGTATTATGCATCTTTCAATGAAATTGATCTTGACTTTACAGAATTGTTCGAAAATGAAAACTCGGTCAATCACAGTAATATCCACAAACTGAATCATTGTATTAACAATCTAACATGTACGCAAACTCTCTGTTTTACTTATTTTTCAATCTCGAAGAACTTATTGATAATTTCATGATTTTGGGTTTACGGTAAACATGTAAAATTGTTTCTGGAATGTTGCAATCGACGTTACAATTTTGTACATAAACCCTAAACCCTAAAACATATTTTGCAAATTTCCTCACTAATTCGTTGCAAAATTTGCGACGATTTAGCCATGATTCGTCGTAAATTGTGAATTTAATTTACCGCGTCTCGGTAAATCAAACTCCCGGGTGTGGGAAATACAAGAAATTAATATTCCTCACAAATTCGTTGCTAAAGTAGCAACGAATTAGCTACGGTCTGATTGCGACGATTTGGCGACGATTCGTCGCTAATTAGCGATGATATAGGCACGCCCACTAATTCCATATAAACACACGCTTAGATTTTCTTCATTCACTCTCACAATTTTCTCTCTTCCTCTTGCTCGCCTCCTCCCGAATTCCTTGCGAAAAAGGTAATTTTTTTTTATGTTTTTAATTTTAGTTAGTATAGATAGGAATGGAACAATTTAGGTCGGTAGAAACAGAATAAAATTAGGAAAAATAGCAGACTGCCCGGGTGTTTATAGATAGTAATTTTTTTTCATTTTTATGCAGATGGGCCATCGTCGTTCACATTACGCTCAGTTTTTAAGAGAGATTAGTGATGCTTCGGGTACCGGATTGCCCGTGTCTTCTGAGGCTACGGAGACGGATTTCGTTCCGGCGACGCAAACACAGAGTGCTCCGCCGCCACAACCACCTCAGATTCTACAACCTGGAGGCCGTGCCCCGGCCCCATATGCACATATGACGGTTCTTGATTTGCTTGCACAGCCGGGCCGTCATAGGCTTACGAGATTAGATCCGGATCATACTGACCGGTCAGAATAGTAATATATATATTTATTTTTTCCATTTATTATTACATATTTATATTTATTTCTAGCAATTCATAATTTTACAATTTTTTGTTTCAGGTTTGGAGTTGAATCCAAAGTTGGACGCACCGTTTCTGAAATCATCAAGTCCTATTTTATCGAGCCTCATACCAATTTTACCCAGCTCCCACCACACGTCAAGGATACATGGTTCAAGATGTTTGCGGTACGTATGAAATATTAAATTTTCTCCCATAATTATTTTAATTATATTTATATATATATTTAATTTAATTTTATAAAATATGTAATTATTTTTGTTTCTCATGCAGCAAAAATATACATGGGATCTTTCGATTCATGGCGAGGTTGAAACTTTGTTTCTCGAGAGGGTGAAGTTTCGTATCCAAGGCGTGGTTGGTGAATGGAAGAAAGCATGGAAGATTTCTGGCGATTTAGCAAAGCCCCTGCACATGGATAAAGTCGTTTGGGACGGCTTGGTGATGTATTGGCTGGAGCCGAAGTCCATCATAAATGCGGAGAAGTGTTCGGTTTCCCGCAAAACCGTTGGTTCGGACGGGAAACTCAAGGCTTTGCCTCATACAGCTGGGCAAACACCTTTTGCGGGTGTTCGTCTATAGATGGTAATTAAATTTAATTAAATTAATTTATTTATGTAATTTACTTCATCAATAACATAGTTTTTTTCCTTAGGCCGCCGAAGACGGAGGTGTACTTCCTCCGATGACCAAGGTTTTTGAGCGGACGCACCGAAAGAAGGATGGTTCCTTTGTTTCAGAGATGGCCGAGCACATCTTCAATGAGGTGACTTCCAAGGTCACCGAACGAGAGACACAACTCTCTCAATAGCTATCTCCGGGTGGTTCGTCGATCATGTCTGGAGGGTTGACCACATCTGATATTGACCGGATCTTCGATTAGGTATATAGAATAGTTAGTACTTATTAATTTTTAGTTTTTAATTTTTAAAAAAATTCTAATTGTAAATTTATATATAGGTTGCCCCTAAGAGAAAGGGGAAGGTTGTCGGGATGGGATCTATTCGAGATGTCTCGGCCGCTTCTTCATATGCTCCGCGACGACTATCGCCAGAAGATGATCCAGTCGTTTTACGTGCCACGATTACGAGTCTTCAGGACCGGGTTGAGACCGAGGCTACTCGGTCTACGGCATATCAATCGAAGATTGCGAATCTTCAGCAGCGGGTTGAACTAGATGCTACGCAGAATGACGAACTCTTTGACATCTTAGCAACAGGGAACCCGACAATGCAGGCCATGTTGCGGTAAAAGCGAAGAATCCAAGCAGAGGCAGAGGCAGCGGCAGCGGCAGCGGCAGAGGCAGCGACATTGGCAGAGGCAGCGGCAGCGGCAGCGGCAGAGGCAGCGGCAGCGGCAGAGGCAGCGGCAGCGGCAGCGGCAGCGGCAGCGGCAGGCACCTCCGGTTTGTCGAGACGTCCCGAAGAGGATGTGAATCTCGACCATTACGATATAGTTATTACATATTTTTTTAATATTTTTTTATTTTTTGTAACATATTATAATTTTTTTTTCTAATAAAATATTATTACATATTATTTTTAAAATTTTCATTTTATAATTTCGAAATTAATAAAATTTCAAAAATAACCATAAAAATCATATATATATATATATAAATCATCGTTAATTCGATGGTAATCAATAGTCCTCGTCGATTCGTTGCTAAATTTATCGTAATAAAATCGTGGCTAAATTAAAACGATTATACGACGATTTATTAGCGACGATTTTATGACGATTATTTAGCAACGATTTTATGACGATTAATTAGCCACGAAATAACGACGATTTATTAGCGACGATTTTACGACGATTATTTAGCAACGCTTTTATGATGATTAATTAGCAACGAAATAACGACGATAATTGTTTGCCATCGAATTAACAATGAAATATTTCCCTTCGAATTTCCATCGTTTTTACGACGTATTTATATTCGTCGTAATTTCAATGTAATAGTTACGTCGATTTTACTACGAAAATTTACCGACGATTTAGCGACGAATTTTTGTCTCTCGTACTTTCCCGACGATTTTACGAAGATCTGTGGTTTGCGACGATCAGTTAACGACGATCTTTGTTTCATCGCAAATTCGATTGAAACCCTCTTTTGCAACGATTTTACAACGATATCGTTCGTTGCAAAAAGGTTGTTTTCTTGTAGTGTTTGAGCTTTGTTTTTTTTTTTTTGAGGACAAAAAAAAGTCTAAGTCTGGGGGAGTTAATAACACCATAGTTTTACCCATTTTACCGTCTATTTTAGAACACATTAATAAGTGTTTCATTCGCTTTTATATATTTTTGGTATGGTTTTCGCATAAATGTAGTTTCGAGACTCTTTTTAGGTTACTTAGGGCAAAAGCATTGCAAATTGGAGAAAAACCAGATTTTCGGCTCAGCATCAAACCGTCCGAATTTTAACTGCCAAATAGGTTCTTCTTACCGTCTGATCCAGCCCAATTTAGGAGATATTCAAGAAGGACTAGCTACATTTCCATTCCAACAGATTTGAGGACGATCCAACGATTCAATCAAAAGTTACACCAAGATCAAGAATTCCCATTCGGCCACCCCTGGAGTAGCTCCACCTGCGGTCAAGAGGCAGTTCACCGCGGGAAGAATCTCTCAACCTATGGCCAAGGAGTGGTTGGCCGCGGGCAGAAGCCTTGGACCCGCGGCCAGCCCTGTTTCGTCCCGAAAAGCCCATTTGCAAATCCCTTTCAAATCCACTTCGATTTCTCTTCGAGGAAAACCCTAAGGACGACTAAACAAAAGTTAAAGACCTATAAATATGTACTTTAGTTGTCCCAATTTCGTTTGCCTCATTGTGCCCCTTTTGGGAGCCACCATCACGATTTTGTGGGGTTTTTATGTTTTTATGTTCTTTTGTTCTTTTGTTCTTTGTTCTTTGTTCTTTGTTCTTTGTTCTTTGTTCTTCGTTCTTTGTTTAGGGAGATAGAGATTTCCCTTGAAACCTCTTTTCTATTATATTTTATCTATTATGCATTCTTAATTTTCTGTCTTTACATTTATTTTGCCTTTACTTTTCTTTTGGAGATTTGTATAGAAAGTTTTCTCCCGACTTTGGTCTTAAAATCGAGAAGCTTTCTCTCCAATCTCTTGTTCTTTATTTTATCATGTCTTTGCTTTCTTTAATTATGTTTGAGTAATTCGTCGTTGAGTTTAAGAGCTCCATCGAAGGGAATCGACTATGTTCGATAAGCATCTTCGCGAGATAAACTTAGCCGAATTCTAGAACTATTTCTTATAGATTGTTGTTAATGCATGAATCTAGCATCACATACTAGAGATTGATCCCTAGGTGTTATAAGAACCACCAAAAGTGTTGAATCTAACCACATGAACCATTAATCTATATGGATTGTGTCGCGCTATAAGATTTCGAAAGTATACTTATAGAGTGCCGTGAATGTATACGAACATGTTTGTTCATCATAACTTTATGTGCGGCCAGAGACGAAAGCTACTGGTCGAGTATATAAGTTATTGGTGTGTAGGATGTACGAAAGTAGGCTACGTCATTTATTATGTTCCAGTTCGTGGAGGTTACTAGAATCAATGTTACTAATAGCTTTGTTATCGTGTTTTGAATAGATCATATCCCATAGATATCCCTGTCAACTCAACATAAGTCTTTATTATTTTAATAGTGTCTTATTTTTTTTCTTTGCATTCATCTAGAAATCGTGACAACCTATCCAAAACCCCTTTTTCATCTTAGACTTCCTTATTAATTCGGGTTCTAAGGTTTTGTAGGTAAGCGAGGATTACATGTGGATTGATACCTTAAGTACTACATCGCACTGATGTGCACTTACAGTTACCTAGGATTATAAATATTATTACCTGAAACTATGCTAAGCCGTAACATCATCACAAACTCAGCTAATTTTATTCAACCCATTCTTAAGAGCACCACTCCTTCTGGTATCTATAGGAACTCTCATAATTAAGTAGAAACTTCTTATTCTAAATGGAAAATTGTTACTAATATTCTCATATTTTACTAGTTTTAGCATGTATTCTAGTTAGCGTTTTGAGTCACATGCATGCATAATCATTGTTTTCCTTAGTGTTTTGATCTAAATTAGAGTCTAGCTAGGTTGCATTAAGTCCTAATCAGTCTTGAATCATTTGGAGTGTTTTATAGGTGCTTGGAGTCATTTTGGAGAAGTTTGGAGTAATGGAGCAAACAGACCATTCCGAAGTGTCTGAAAGAACTGGCAGGACGAAAGAACCCCGATCTGATTCAGCTTCAATGGTCTTCATGATAGTTGTATAGGAAGGAGTTATGTGCCTACAGGAGTTGGATTCAGGTCATTCGGATATGTGGTTCGTGAGATATGGCTGATTTACTAAGAGTATGTCTGTCTGGCCGCCAAACGTTCCACACTGGATCCACCGTCCGGTGCAACCACTCGGTATGCGACCAGGAGCCCAGCGCCGGAAGATAGACGTTCCACACTATTCCGTGCATCCGGTGTGCGTCTACAGGGCATCTTCACCGGATCCACCATCCGGCACAACCGTCCGATATGCGACCAGGAGCCCATCGCCGGAAGAGACCCGTTCCACGCCGTTCCGAGCGTCCGGTGCCACACCTCATCTCACCCGAAGAAAGCCTCCAATACCGGATCCACCGTCCGGCACCACCATCCGGTATGGATCCAGAACAGACCACTTAGACCCAATTTTAACCGGGTTGACCCGATACGCTCCCTTTTGCTTTAAATACTCTTAAAACCTATTTTTTTGGCTAAGTCTTCTTCTCCAATGAGTGGGGCACGACCCAAACTTCTTTTTGAGGGATTTTGATTGTTCTTCATACATATTCCACTCTAGAGAAGATTTCTTCACCCCTTATCTTTTATTTATGCATTATCTTTATTTTTATGTCTTTTTCTCTTGTGTTCTTCATGTACTTTAGAATTTAGACTTTTTGTTGGATCATGGTTTGCTTGATTTGGATGGTTTGATGATTGATTTGTGTTGTTTATGTTCTTAATTATTGTTTTCTTTCCTTATTGAGTGATCTTAATGCTAGATTTAGCTTGAGAAACTTATATCTAATTCAAAGGGAAAATCATGCACACCAAGTGTTTGATGAAATTTCCAAAGAACAAAATAAGGGATTTACATATCTTAGCTCATGAGAATGTATGTCTAAGGTGTATTTTGGTTATTAGAACTTGATATTAATGCTTGTTAGTCATTTAATCACAAATAAGAATTTGATATTGATTCAGAGATTAACAAAGAGGTTAGTGTCAAGAGAGTGAATTAACCTTAATTAAGTGTTCTAGACCTAAGGATTATCATTTATTGTGTGCATTTGCATCATTAGTTAATTATTTTGATGGTTAGATGATGATGATTTAGGTTGATTCTTGTTAGATCCTTCACATAGGTTAGCTCTTAATGCTAGATTTAGATTGAGAGATCAAATCTAGAACTAAGGCATTTCACGCCCGAGAGGTGTTCGATGAAATGCTTGAACCAAGCCTTTTGTGAGCTTTGCATTTCCTAGCCAACGGAAGTTGATGTTTAGGGTGTTTAGTGGACTAATTGGAATTGTTTCTTAATGCTTGTTCATTATTTAATCACAAATGGAAATTTGTTCTTGATTAGATAATTAACAAAGTGATTAGTGCTATGGAAATGTATTAGTCATATTTATGAATCCCATGTTCTAGGATAGTGTTTAATGCAATCTTTGTCATCATTATTTGATTGTTAATCATTCATTCACTTGTTTAATCTATGATCCAACATTTCTATCTTTTGTTTTCTTTTTTGCATTTGTTTTCTTTCGAGTAAAACATAAAAACACAATAACCATTTTCTCTAGCTTAAGTCATTTCTTGCATTCATAGTGCGTTGTTCTTTGTGCCTCCTTGGATTGATCCCTAAGTGCTACAACGATAGCATTTGGGTAATTGATATTAGATTATTAAAAATCCAATCATCAGTTACGCACCAATTTGCTACTAAACGTTAACTTTCATCAAGTACAATAACACCTCATATATCTCTCCTCTAAACCAAATTGCACTATCTTGGTTTTTACTTTTGGATGAAGAGCAAGAAGAATATGAACGTGTGACTTATCATGTTAAAAGTTTCTTTCTAAGCTGGAATCAAGTAGCCTAACATATTGAATGTTATATCACCAATTGTAATACTGTTGCCAAAGCTGTCAAGACCTCTTCAACCATCTTGATTCAAAATTTTGAGTGGAAAGTGTAATAATCCAAAAACGGCTTGAATCATCCAAATCTTGTAAAAGCCGTGTATGTGATATAGTAAAGAAGAAATAAGGAGTGATGGACACATGTAGGGTGTAGATTGAAAGCTTAATTCAACGGTTGAGATCATTTTGAAGTCTACAACTATGACAAGATGCGTAAAAAAGAAGCAGCAGAGAAGATTGATTCATTCAGAAAATTATTGTTGAAGTTTGTTATCTATTCCGTCTCGTTTTCTCTCTATAATCGTACTTTGTTCATCCAATACGATGAATCTTTTCTTATCTCTGGATTCTTGTAAGGTGAGCGTGAGATTTATTTGTTTTATGAACATTGGATTCTCTAGAACATTAAATTAAGGTTTCGATTGTATCAAAGGTAACAGACAAAGGACGTTTCTCGGATTATCATGACGCAGACACGAGCTCAAGCTTTACGGAATGAATCAATGGCGAAGGAGGTGGAAGATAACCTCATTGCGCGACTCGATCAGATGATGCAACAGACTGAAGTGTTGGAAAATACAGTCGCCGGTCAAAATTCGAAGATCGAGAAGAACATTGCTGACATGTTCGAGGTGATTCGCCTATTAGTAAAACTTGGGATTACGCCGTCGACGAGTGACGATCGCACTCAAATGTGATATTCTCCAACACCGGTTGTGATCGCATCGGATCCAGCGAGTGGTTCACGATAAGGTATACCTACTAACTATGATGGGGTTACGAGACTCGTGCAACTAGATTTTTCTAGATTTTGTGGTGATAAGTTGAAGGAATGGCTCTTTAAGGTTGAACAATTTTTTTGCGATTGATTACACTCCGGATGAGGTTAAGGTGCCAATGGTTTCAATCCATCTAAATGATATAGCTACTACTTGGCATCAATCGTTGGTTCAATCTGAGTTGGGTGTTCATGGTTTAAACGATTTTCCTACTTATAAGGTTTTGTTAAAGGAGAGATTTGATGAAGTTTGGGATGATCCAATAGCAGAGTTAAAATAGTCGCAAGAAACAGAAGGTATAGTAGAGTATACTAAGTTTGAGAACATCATAATGCGTGTGAATCTTTCTGAAGCTTACTTAGTGAATGCTTGATATGCTCAAATTAATACCCTACCAGTACTAAAGCGGCAGTCGTAGTATAGTTAGAGGTCGAACACAAAGACTCACAGAAATCACACAATAGAATGAATAGCGTCGAATCAAGCTACGCAAATAAGATGAAATAAAGACAATAAATAGTAAACTAGATGTGAATTCAATTGGAGAGAATATAGGCCCAGGGTATTTCTCAGAAAATCAATGAATGCAGACTAACTAACTAACAGGATTCAGATTACGCACTGTTCTTGAACTCAAATCACTAAGCTATAATTAACCAACTGTCGTTGCGAAAATTATCTAAATCTAAATCCTAGGAATTCCAAATCTCTTTGCGAATCCTAAAGTATAAATCAGCTTTAAAATTCACGTTTGATATGTTCACAAATCAATTAAACCAAATCTCTTTGCGAATAATCAATTTGCTCACCTAAGGTTCTATCAGGTAATTAATCGCACTGTCGTGCCTAATTAATTATCCTAAGATCTAAGTTCCAGATTCGTCAACCTAGAATTAGTTTTGAACACAACCTAAGGCGAAGAACTAATTCATATGGTGAATCCTAAACAGATAATCAACCTAGCATTCAAAGAAATCCTTTATGAGGAAACCCTAAACCTAAAGTGGATTTACTCAGACATGGAGAATGAAACAATCAACATAACTGAATAAATCATCAATAAAATAGAAAGAGTAACAAGAGGTTTTGAGATCTGATCTCGGACGAAGGGAGATTCAGACTTGTCTCTCTCAAACCAAAGTAAAATAAAGCGTACAAAAATAAAGCATATCCATAAAAGTGGCTGTAAAATCCCTATAAATAACCTAAAACACGAATTGGGGCTTCTTGTAATTATTAAAGACATCTGGGAACTTTTGCAATTCTTCAAGTCTTGGAAAACTCGCGGGTCGTGTCTTGCTGCGATGGGTATCGATCGATACAAAGGCTTCATATCGGGTTCTCAGCAACAAGAACTTCTGCTATGCTCCAAATGCTCCAGAAAGCTCCAATATCTCCAATAATGTTCCCAACGTGCTATGACATGTAAAAGACTCTAAAAGACTACAAAATAATATAAAGACTCTATAAAAAGGACTTATATCATGGCTTAAATAGGGTAAAAACCATGATATATCAACTCCCCAGACTTAGCCTTTGCTTGACCTCAAGCAAATAGAAGACTAAACCAGAGAAAGAGGTTTGAAAACGTAGAGACTCACCTGTTCACGAACCATCGAAATGACCCTCTTCCCAAGTACCCAAATGTCACCTAATCAACTTTTGATCTAACCAACATGTACTTCTCGGTAGACATTCGCAGCTTTCCCAGACTCCACACATTATCTCACAGCATTGTTAAAATAAAGCTATCCTCGCCAGTTTCATCGCTGCAACCAATGTTCAAGAACCTTCTAGATTCTTTACCATACGATATCACGACAAGGAACCAACCTTTTTCACACTTTTTGGTTTTATTTCTCTCCCCCAGACTTATTTCTTATTAGGTTCTCTTTTTATATATTTTCAGTTTTGCATATACACATCAAGGTCCGAAACGCGAGTATTGATGGTTTTTGCCACCGAATCCCCGGTTCTTCCCTATCTATGTATCAAAGGATGTAGGCGAATAATGGCATCATAGGAAAATCCTAGCCTCGCTTCCAATCCTCTGTGTGATCATCCCCTCTTGAGTAGAATAATGGGATCGCTGGAAATTTTTCTAGCCCTCTACTCAGAAGAAAATCATTTCAATCTTTTATGCTCTTATTTATCAACTTATAACAGGGGAGAGAGATACCATAACTCTAAACACATGGGTTCCTTTATCAGATATGAATGATGAATCAAGCTCCTTAAAAACTAACCACATTGATGAAGTGCAAAAATTTGCTCAGGCTTCAGAAGAACTCTGCTGGAGACATGGATGTTTTCTAGTCAACTGGTCAGTCCTTGGATTTTTCATTAGTCGATCTAGAACTGATCTTGCAACACTGTGCACTCAAAAACAAAATCAAATCAATAGGTTCAAGCACATGATCATCATCTCCAACAAGTTTTGACTCAATAAAAACAATTTTTACTCAGTAAAACGACTGACTCTAAGAAAAACAAACACAATGTCAGCAGACACCTCCCCCAGACTTGAACAACACTGTCCCCAGTGTTATTTAGCCTAGAGTTGGTGAAAGAAAACAAATGGACAGAATAAAATTGGGAAAAACAAGAAGTTACCTTGCTGGAACATTGATTATCGACCGACACACAGCCTGGTATCGATCGATACCAGGTTTAAGTCGACATGAACCGTTCTCAATCGCGTAGGGTATCGATCGAAACAGAAGGGTATCGATCGACACTCTGGCGATTTCGAGTTTGCTCCTCGTTCATCATGACTCAAAACGAAAAATAAAAAAGAAAAAATCAAAAACAGACTCACCAGTGGGTTGCCTCGCACCAAGCGCTCGTTTAACGTCAATAGTTTGACTGTAACGCCCTTCAGGCTGGATAAGAGTTAGAGCTTGCACCAAAACAGGCTCCACAACTTGACATTTCTAGCTTCAGAGTTCTACTCAACATGCCTTCCACAAACTCATTTCCTTTTTCCTTCAGCTCCGAAGTGAGAAGGACCCTAGCCTTAGAGAATGGCTTCGAAACTCCTTTGCACTTCACCTTATACTCAATCGAATTCTCATCACTCTTCTGAGGGATTAAAGTGACATGGGGATTCTCGACTTTTTGCTCTTGGCTTTCTTCTTCTTTGTTGCCTTAGCCTTCTTGACAACTTCCTTGGGTATGCTGGGCAGTTCAGCTGAAATTTCTGCGACAGTAGGCACGTCAGGAGGTTCTTCCAAAGGCTCTGATATCAACGTCGCTCCTATTACAGCATCGATGCAAGAGATACGTGTGGGAATTCCTCTAGGGATGGCATTGTAGTACACCTCCTTGTCAATGTATGAGAATGAGATGTGCTTGATGGGTGTGTCCATAATGGCACCAACTGTAGCCATGAACGGTCTTCCGAGAAACAACTGCGTACGAGATTTTGCATTCATCTCTACAACCTGAAAATCAGTAGGAACCAGGCAATCTCCTATTGTGATCATCAAATCAGCGATTGCCCCATATGGAAGAGAGGTGGAATCATTCGCGAACGTGATAGATGTCTTTGGAGGTTGAATGTCAGCTCCCAATCTCTCTGCAATTGCCCTGGACATGACATTGACGCAGGCTCCTGAGTCAACGAGAGACTCTTTAAATTTAGCTCCAGAGATAGAGCATGGAACTGAGAATATCCCTGGATCTTCCCTCTTAGTCAACTGTCTCAGTGGAGGTGTTGCACCTCTAGCCTTAATGAAGAGTGCCTTGATCTCTTCCTCAGTTTCTCTGCAATCCTTGAAGTGACTTAGAAGAGGCCAGTCCTCTAGAGCTTCTTCAAAAATGAACGAGTGGGCTATCCTTCGTACCCTCTTCTCAAAGCCACGCAGCTGCTTTGGAGTGATAGGATCTCTGAGGTGTTGAGGAATATGATTCAGCTTCTTGGGCTTGCGAACTCTTTCTCCGATCAACTCAGGTGTTTTCACAATTTATGGCTCGTTCTGCGAGGGGTATCGGTCGACACCAGGTAGGGTATCGATCGATACTCTTGTTCTTTAATCGTCCCTGGCAGATATGTAATGATCAAAAGGAGGCTCCACAATCAGCATAACTTTGCATCTGGCGTCCTCTACCTCCTTCTTAGTCCTCTCTACAGCTCTAGGATAAGGTGTCCTGGGTATATACACTCGTTATGCAACTACCTTAGACACCACAGTCGAAATCTCAGGCATCTCCTCAGAAATCGCCTCAGTGTCGACCGACACCAATGGAGTATCGATCGATACACGGGATTTTAGATCCATTCGAGCAAGTGTCTGGGCTGGTATCGATCGATACAGGCTGGTATCGATCGATGCTTGTGCGATTTCAGGATCCTCATCGAAATTTTCTGCACTTGAGGAGATCGCATTGACGTGTGCTCTTGGATTTTCAGTTCTCCCTGGAAGAAAACATTCCTGCCTCTTTACAGCTGCTGCTGTTTGAGAAACCTAAGTTTTCAGCTTCCTCTGGGAGAGACTGATGGCTTCGATTTTCCCATTCAGATCCATGTACATCGAGTCAAACTTCCCATTGAAATCCCCCTGCAACTTCTCTTGTCCTCGATGAAGCTGTTCCATCATGAATTCCATCTTATTGTCTGTGGACTTTGGAGAGATGGGCTGATACGAAGAGTTCCCGAAATTGCGAGTGTTGTTACTAAAGTTCCGGTTGTTGTTGTACCCAAATTGCTGATCCTGAAATCTAGAACCACCAACGTAGTTACAATCTTCCATTTCATCTCCACCGATATTATTGACTCCATCAGCAAAGTGCACATTCTTCTTCGACTTTCCAAGCAAAATATCCAGCTTCGCTTGAACTTCAGCAATCTGAGACCCATCAATTCCTGCAGCTTGCTTCTTCCTCTCGAAATCAGCATTCTTGGTGCTATTGCTTGACGCCAAGTTCTCAATCAGCACAACCGCATCATCTTGATACCTGGTGTTGAAGTTCCCATTACTCGCAGCATTCATACCCATCTGGTACCTCCAATCAATCCCTCTGTAGAAAATGCCCAGCAGCTGAACCTGAGAGAACCCATGGTGCGGAAAATCTCTCTGATAAGACTTGAAACGAATCCAAGCAGCCTTGAATGCTTCTGTCGGACCTTGAGAAAATTGAGAGATTTTGTTCCTGAGCTCTTCAGATCTCGCATGATCGTAGAAATTTATCAGGAACGCATTCTTTGTCTCATCCCATGTAGTTAGAGAATCAGGAGCTAACTGCTGCAACCAATAAGCAGCATCCCCACCAAGAGAGTATGGGAAAAGTTTGCAGAATAGGAACTCATTGGGGACTCCATTGTACTTCATACCAGTGACCAAGTCTTCGAACCTTTCGATATGATCCATGGGATTCTCATGAGGTAGGCCATGGAAAGGACTCTGACTCACGAGAGGATAGTACGCAGGCTTCAGCTCGAAGTCGTTCCTCTGAAAAGTTGGGATGCGAATCGCAGATCGATTGGCATAGAACTGATCAGGTTTGTTGTGCTCGCCAAGTGTCCTAGCTCGATCACCTGCAGCATTCCCAACATTGGCGCGCCCAGCTGGCGCGACAAACTCAATAACAGCAGCAGGGACAACGACGTTTCCAGCTTCATCAAGTCGCTGCCCTCCTTCATTGCACACATGACCCTCTTGGTCTCTCAAAACTCCAGCTTCATCAGCTCTTAAAACCACTGGGTTGTTCATTCCTGATGTTTGCTTTCTCTTTCTATTTGTGCGTTTCACAAATGCTAGCTGTTCCAGTGACAGTTCAACTAGCTGAGTGCTCTTATTGCTTCTGGTTTCACGAACAGGCATACACCTGAAAACAAAACACTAGACAAGGCACGTAAGTAACCAAAAAAATACGTTGAGTATCGATCGATACTGGTTGGTATCGATCGATATCAACAAAGAAATCGCATGTGTATCGACCGATACTAGTAAGTATCGATCGATACCGACGAACTTAGTCGAAACTCGACAGCTAAAATCTAAAGGCGAAATTGAATCCCCGGCAACGGCGCCAAATTTGATATGCTCAAATTAATACCCTAACAGTACTAAAGCAGCAGTCGTAGTATAGTTAGGGGTCGAACACAATGACTCACAGAACTCACACAATAGAATGAATAGCGTCGAATCAAGCTAAGCAAATAAGATGAAATAATGACAATAAATAGTAAACTAGTTGTGAATTCAATTGGAGAGAATATAGGCCCAGGGTATTTCTCAGGAAATCAATGAATGCAGACTAACTAACTAACAGGATTCAGATTACGCACTGTTCTTGAACTCAAATCACTAAGCTATAATTAACCAACTGTCGTTGCGAAAATTATCTAAATCTAAATCCTAGGAATTCAAAATCTCTTTGCGAATCCTAAAGTCTAAATCAGCTTTAAAGTTCAGGTTTGATATGTTCACAAATCAATTAAACTAAATCTCTTTGCGAATAATCAATTTGCTCACATAAGATTCTATCAGGTAATTAATCGCACTGTCGTGCCTAATTAATTCACTACAAGAAAACACCCTTTTTGCAACGAACGATATCGTTGTAAAATCGTTGCAAAAGAGGGTTTGAATCGAATTTGCGACGAAAAAGAGATCGTCGTTAACTGATCGTCGCAAACCACAAATCGTCGTAAATTCGTCGGGAAAGTACGAGGGACAAAAATTCGTCGCTAAATAGTCGGTAAATTTTCGTAGTAAAATCATCGTAAATATTACATTGAAATTACGACGAATATAAATACGTCGTAAAAACGATGAAAATTCGAAGGGAAATATTTCATTGTTAATTCGATGGCAAAAAATTGTCGTCGTTAATTCGTTGCTAATTAATCGTCATAAAATCGTTGCTAAATAATCGTCGCAACATCGTTGCTAATAAATCGTCGTACAATCGTTGTAAATTAGCCACGATTTTATGACGATTAATTAGCAACGAATCAACGAGGACTAATAAATCGTCGTACAATCGTTGTAAATTAGCCACGATTTTATGATGATTAATTTATTAACGAATCAACGAGGACTATTGTTTACCATCGAATTAACGAAGATTCTAAAGATGATTTTTATTATTATTATTGAAATTTTATTAATTTCGAAATTATAAAATGAAAATTTTAAAAATAATATATAATAATATTTTATTAGAAAAAAAAATATTATAATCTGTTACAAAAAAAAAAAAATTTAGAATTCGAAATCTTAAATCTAAATAACTATATCGTAATCATCGAGATTCACATCATCTTCGGGACGTATCGACGAACCGGATGTGCCTGCCGCTGCCTCTGCCGCTGCCTCTGCCGCTGCCTCTACCGCTGCCGCTGCCGCTGCCTCTGCCTCTGCTCGGAGTCTTCGCTTTTCCCGTAGCATTGCCTGCATTGTCGGGTTCCCTGTTGCCAAGATGTCGAAGAGTTCGTCATTCTGCGTAGCATCCAGTTCAACCCGCTGCTGAAGACTTGAAATCTTCGCCTGATATGCCGTAGACCGAGTAGCCTCGGTCTCAACCCGCTCCTGAAGACTCGTAATCATGGCACGTAACACGACTGGATCATCTTCTGGCGATCGTCGTCGCGGAGCATATAAAGAAGCAGCCGAGACATCTCGAATAGATCCCATCCCGACAACATTCCCCTTCTCTTAGGGGCAATCTATATTTAAATTTACAATTAGAAATTTTAAAAAAATCAAAAACTAAAAATTAATAAGTACTAACTATTCTATATACCTGCTCGAAGATCCGGTCAATATCGGGTGTGGTCAACCCTCCAGACATGACCGACGAACCACCTGGAGATAGATGTTGAGAGAGCTGTGTCTCTCGTTCGGTGACCTTGGAAGTCACCTCATTGAAGATGTGCTCGGCAGTCTCGGAAACAAAGGAACCATCCTTCTTTCGGTGCGTCCGCTCAAAAACCTTGGTCATCGGAGGGAGTACACCTTCGTCTTCGGCGGCCTAAAGAAAAAAACTATGTTATTAACGAAGTAAATTAAATAAATAAATTAATTTAAATAAATTTAATTACCATCTGTAGACGAACACCCGCAAAAGGTGTTTGCCCAGCTGTATGAGGCAAAGCCTTGAGTTTCCTGTCCGAACCAACGGTGTTGCGGGAAGCCGAACACTTCTCAGCAGTTATGATGGACTTTGGATCCATCCAGTACAGCCGTCCCAAACGGCTTTATCCATGTGCAGGGGCTTTGCTAAATCGCCAGAAATCTTCCATGCTTTCTTCCATTCACCAACCACGCCTTGGATACGAAACTTCACCCTCTCGAGAAACAAAGTTTCAACCTCGCCATGAATCGAAAGATCCCAGTTATATTTTTGATGCATGAGAAACAAAAATAATTACATATTTTATAAAATTAAATTAAATATATATTTAAATATAATTAAAATAATTATGGGAGAAAAAAATATTTTTTCATACGTACCGCAAACATCTTGAACCATGTCTCTTTGACGTGTGGCGGGAACTGGGTAAAATTGGTATGAGGCTCGATAAAATAGGACTTGATGATTTCAGAAACGGTGCGTCCAACTTTGGATTCAACTCCAAACCTGAAACAAAAAATTGTAAAATTATGAATTGTTAGAAATAAATATAAATATGTAATAATAAATGTTAAAAAAATAAATATATATATTACCATTCCGACCGGTCAGTATGATCCGGATCTAATCTCGTAAGCCTAAGACGGCCCGACTGTGCAAGCAAATCAAGAACCGTCATGTGTGCATATGGGGCCGGGGCACGGCCTCCAGGTTGCGGAATCTGAGGTGGTTGTGGCGGCGGAGCACTCTGTGTTTGCGTCGCCGGGACGAAATCCGTCCCTGTAGCCTCAGAAGACACGGACAACCCGGTACCCGAAGCATCACCAATCTCTCTCAAAAACTGAGCGTAATGTGAACGACGCTGGCCCATCTGCATAAAAATGAAAAAAAATTACTATCTATAAACATCCGGGCAGTCTGCTATTTTTCCTAATTTGATTCCGTTTCTACCGACCTAAATTGTTCCATTCCTATCTATACTAACTAATTAAAAACATTAAAAAAAAATTTACCTTTTTCGCAAGGAAGTCCGGAGGAATGGTCGAGCAAGAGCAAGATAGAAATTTGAAAGTGAATGAAGAAATTCTGAGCGTGTAATATATAGGATTAGTTGTCGTCGCTAAATCGATCCTAATTGGCGTCGATTTAGCGATGAATCGTCGCTAAATCGAGGCAATCAAACCGTGGCTAATTCTTCGCTAACTTTGCAACGATTTTGTGACGATTCGTTGACCGACACGCGGGAGTTTCATTGACCGACACGCGGTAAATTAAATTCATAATTTATGACGATTCGTCGCAAAATCGTCGCAAATGTTACAACGAATTAGTGAGGAAATTTGTAAAATATGTTTTAGGGTTTAGGGTATAGGTACAAAACTGTAACGTTGATTACAACATTCCAGAAACAACTTTACATGTTTACCGTAAATCCAAAATCATGAAATTATCAATAAGTTCATCGAGATTGAAAAATAAGTAAAACAGAGAGTTTGCGTACATGTTACATTATTAATACAATGATTCAGTTTGTGGATATTACTGTGATTGACAGAGTTTCCATTTTTGAACAATTCTCTAAAGTCACGATCAATTTCATTGAAAGATGCATAATACAATGAGATGGTAATAGGTTAATTATGGTTTAGAGTTTAGGGCAAAGGGTTTAGGGTTTAGGGTTTATGGACGAATCGTGGCTAAATCGTCGCAAATTTGCATCGATTTTGTGACATTCATATTTTGCGACGATTTAGCCACGATTAGTCATAATTCGTTGCCAAATCGTCGTAAATGTTGCAACGAATTATTGAGGAAATTTGTAAAATATGTTTTAGGGTTTAGGGTATAGGTACAAAACTGTAACGTTGATTGCAACATTCCAGAAACAACTTTACATGTTTACCGTAAATCCAAAATCATGAAATTATCAATAAGTTCATCGAGATTGAAAAATAAGTAAAACAGAGAGTTTGCGTACATGTTAGATTATTAATACAATGATTCAGTTTGTGGATATTATTGTGATTGACCGAGTTTTCATTTTCGAATAATTCTCTAAAGTCACGATCAATTTCATTGAAATATGCATAATACAATGAGATGGTAATATGTTAATTAGGGTTTAGTGTTTAGGGAAAAGGGTTTAGAGTTTAGGGTTTATGGACGAATCGTGGCTAAATCGTCGCAAATTTGCATCGATTTTGTGACATTCATATTTTGCGACGATTTAGCCACGATTAGTCATAATTCGTTGCTAAATCGTCGCAAATGTTGCAACGATTTTGTGACAATCACAATTAGCGACGATTTAGCGACGATTCCTTTGAAATCCCCTAAACCCCAAACTAAATCCCATTTCCGATCACCACTCATTTCCCACCGTTGTTGGGGCAATTAATAAATTACAAGACACATAGACACATATGTCTCGTAATTTATTAATCGCCGCTCCTACGGCGGGAAATGAGTGGAGATCGGAGATGGAATTTAGTTTGGGGTTTAGGGGATTTCATAGAAATCATATCACTTAAATTTCACAATAATTACTCGATCACAATATTATATTAATACATTAAATTCACAATAATTACTAGCTGGCGCGGTCACTCTGATTCATTTTCGGACGAAGAGTTGTACACATCCGTTTCTTGATCATCTGGTTCATCACTTTCTTCGAACTCATCTTCCTCATCTTCTTCCTCTGTATCGTATGGGAGATATTCCACTTGCCTGTTTTGAGGATATATCAAAAGGATGTCTTCATTGCTCTCATTTAGTTCTGGCATATCAGAGCAATGATCTTGCTGCATTGGTAGTTCCTCATCAACCCCCACAATTCGACCCTTCGGAGAAACTTTTATAACTGATAACCATGAGATACGGGTGGTGCGAACTCGCGGATATGGAACAAAGCTGACTTGTTCTGCTTGTGATGCTAGGATAAATGGCTCATACTTATTGTAACATCGTGATTGGTTGACATCTACTGCCCCAAATTTGTTTTTACGGACGCCTCGATCAACTGTTGGATCGAACCAGTCGCATTTGAACATAACGCATTTAAAACCTAAGCAACCAGGGTACTCAACTTCAATTATGTCTTGCAACACTCCATAAAAATCTATTTCGCCCCGCACACATACCCCGTAGTTGGCAGTAGCTCTTTGATTTCCGTATTTGAATGTATGAAATATATATCCGCGTGTGCAATACATGGGTGCACTCGTTATCTTCGATATGGGGCCTTTTATTAACTCATGGAACCAGAGTGGATATGCGGTATCCCCATACTCGACCTATATCATTAATTAATTTAATTAAAAAAGTAATCAAAATATGTATTAGGTTAATTGTCCAAGTTAGTAATTAATCAGATCACTTAAAATTTTACGTACTTGCGTCTTCAACCATGGGGCAAAATGTTGATCTTTACGCTTGTTGATTTCATCGTCTGAGATTCCTTCAATGACTTCTCGGACTTGTCTAACAAATTCACTGCATACAAAAGTATTTACAATTGTAATTAAGATACATATCGTAATTGGTATAAAGCTAGCATATATATAATTTAGCCATATATAAGACGTATGTTTATACACTTACGTCTCAAATTGACTAACTTCTTCTCAATTTAAGAGGATATACGTTTGTGCACTATGATGGTCTTTTTCATTGGCAAACCAAACTGACTTCACTCTTCCACATAATCGACCGATTGAAGAAAAGATATATGGGACACCTTCATTAGCATATGTTCGGCCTACACCTCCATCATCATATCGCCGTGCTGCCCTTTTCCGTGTGCGAACCTTCGAGCCAAAATAGTACCCCGTGAAGTGAGAAGTTTCTTCTGTTAAACTTCCTGCTACTATTGAGCCTTCAACTTTGGCTAGATTTTTAGCCTTCCGCTTCAAATGTCCCATGAATCGCTCGAATGGGTACATCCATCGATACTGCACATGTCCCCCAAGTTCTGCTTCGTGAGGGAGATGAGTAGGTAGATGTTCCATAACATCAAAAAAGGCTGGGGGAAATCTTTTCTCCATGTTGCACAACAAAATAGGAATACTAGCATCAAGTTGTGCAATAACATCTTCTGACAAAGTACGGGTACAAAGATCCCGAAAAAACGCTCCAATGCCTACAATAACAATCACATGATATATAAGGTAATAATGTTAATTTTCCATTTCATATATATATATATATATATATATATATATATATATATATTAATTATATAAAATCTTAAATTCGCAATTAATATGTGATTAGTTTAAATTTATATACCTGCAATTGCTTCGTGTACATTTCATGGTAGAAGTTCAGCAAATGCAAAAGGAAGTAGTCGTTGCATAAAGACGTGACAGTCATGACTCTTCATCCCGGAAAACTTTTGGCCATTCTCAACACATTTAGCTAAATTAGATACGTACCCGTCCGGGAACTTCACATCAGATGTCGCCCATTTGAACAAAGCTGACTTTTCTTCCGCACCCACTCGAAATATTGGGACAGGTGCTTTCCCATTGCTTGTAATATGTAACTCATTCCGACAACAAAGATCAGGCAAGTCTAACCTTGACTTACCGCTGCCTTTAGTCCTTCCACGCACGTTTAACAATGTATGCATGATTTTATCAAAAATGTTTTTCTCAATGTGCATGACATCCAAATTGTGTCTAAGTAAATGATCCTTCCAATACGGAAGCTTCCAGAATATGCTTTTCTTATGCCAATTGTGATGCTCCCCATATCCATCCGGCATATTAGCAGGAGTGTGCCAATTTCCACCACGATTGACTGTTTCCAATGCACCATAATGATCAAATTCTGCTTCTAGATCTTCCCCGGAAATATAAACAGGAGGAGGAACACGAACAGTTTTGTTCTTTCTAAACAACCGCTTATTTCTTCGATATGCATGATGAATCGGTAGAAATCGGCGGTGACAATCAAACCAACTTGTTTTCCGACCATGTTTCAATTGAAATGCATCTGTCCGATTGAGACAATATGGACAAGACAATCGTCCATGCGTAGTCCAACCTGATAACATCCCGTAAGCAGGAAAGTCGCTTATTGTCCACATAAGCACCGCACGCATTGTAAAAATTGTTTTCCTTGAAAAATCATATGTCCGAACCCCGGTATACCACAACTGCTCCAATTCCTCTATCATAGGCTGCAAAAATACATCAAGGGAACGCTTCGGATGCTTCGGACCTGGTACTAAAATACTCAAGAATAAAAATTCCCTTTGCATGCACATATCTGGAGGAAGGTTGTAAGGCGTTAGGATTACTGTCCATAAAGAATATTGCCTACCAGACATACCAAATGGACTAAATCCATCTGTGCAAAGACCAAGATACACATTACGTTTCTCTCTAGCAAAGTCTGGATGTACCGTCTTAAAGTATTTCCACGCTTTTGCATCTGAAGGATGAGTAACCTGCTCATCTGTTTGCAAATGATCTGCATGCCATCTCATCGATGCAGCTGTCCTCTCAGACTGATACATTCTTTTTAATCTATCAGTTATAGGAAGGTACCACATCCGCTGGAACGGTACCTTACTCCGACCAGTACCTTGCGGCTTATATCTTGGCTTATGGCAAAATCGACATTCCAGCAACTTATCATCATCTTTCCAAAAAAGCATGCAATTGTCAACACAGACATCTATCATCTCAGAAGGCAACCCAAGACTATAAACCAGCTTCTGTATCTCATAGTAAGTTTCAGCAGCTAAATTGTCCTCTGGAAAATACTCTTTAATCAAATCAGCACAATCATCCATGCAAACCTCAGCTAAGTTATGATCAGTTTTAATAGTCATCATCCTAGCCGCCAACGACAATTTAGAATGTCCTTCTCTACATCCATCGTAGAGTGGCTGATTTGCAGCATCTAGCATATCATAAAAAAATTTTGCATCTAGATTGGGTTCCTCATCATGATGATCATGTGCAAATGTACTTACGGTTTCATGAAATGCATCCGTAACCATGTCATGAATCCTATCATTATCTTCACCATGCTGCTCCGCATGATCATCAAATTGATTAAAATTATTTGACTCATCAAAATTCGATGCTTGATAATTGCTACTACTACTAGCTGCATTTCCCCCATGACCCTCTCCATGATAATACCATATATAGTAATGCGGCATAAACCCTCTATTTAATATATGCGACCACACCTTCGAGATAATGATAAATTTCCTATTCAAGCATCTGGCACAAGGACAGTACATCTTACCACTGATAATCGTATTATGTATACTTCCTGCCTGATGCATGAATCCCTCCACCCCATCACTGAACTCCTTTGTTAGCGATCCCTCTGAATCAAGACGATTATACATCCATCTTCTAATTTCGTATATTGACATTTTTTGTTGGTCAGAAAGAAGTAAATGTTTTTGAATATGAAATTTTAATTATGAAGTTGGCCACTATATATAGATTTTTATTTTCATTACCATCGAATTACCTACGATTTTACATCGATTTCACATCGATTTTACAACGAATCTAAAAATGTTTACATCGACTTTACAACGACATTAAACATGTTTACCTAACCGAACACTGTGAACTTAAAACGTGCTCTCCTAACTGATTAATCGTTGGGAAATCGATGTAAAGTTCAACATATAATAATCATTGCTAATTCGTGGGTAATTTTACGACGATATTACAACGTTTTATATAAACCTCGGTAAATCATCGCTAAGTTACAACGATTTTACAACGATTTCTATAATCGTCGTAACGTCGTCGGTAATCGTTGTAAAATCGTCGCTAATTAGCGACGATTTTACAACGAAAATTTTCGTCCCAATTTTGCGACGATTTTGCGACGATTTTACGTCGTAAAACCGATTGCAATTTGCAACGAAATAAAATCGTCGCAAAAATTCATTGCAAAATGCATGTTTTCTTGTAGTGATTATCCTAAGATCTAAGTTCCAGATTCATCAACCTAGAATTAGCTTTGAACACAACCTAAGGCGAAGAACTAATTCAGATGGTGAATCCTAAACAGATAATCAACCTAGCATTCAAAAAAATCCTTTATGAGAAAACCCTAAACCTAAAGTGGATTTACTCAGACATGGAGAATGAAACAATCAACATAACTGAATAAATCATCAATAAAATATAAAGAGTAACAAGAGGTTTTGAGATCTGATCTCGGACGAAAGGAGATTCAGACTTGTCTCTCTCAAACCAAAGTAAAATAAAGCGTACAAAAATAAAGCATAGCCATAAAAGTGGCTGTAAAATCCCTATAAATTACCTAAAACACGAATTGGGGCTTCTTGTAATTATTAAAGACTTCTGGACACTTTTGCAATTTTTCAAGTCTTAGAAAACTCGCGGGTCGTGTCTTGCTGTGATGGGTATCGATCGATACTAGACAGTATCGATCGATACCAAGGCTTCATATCGGGTTCTCAGCAACACGAACTTCTGCTTTGCTCAAAATGCTCCAGAAAGCTCAAATATCTCCAATAATGTTCCCAACGTGCTATGACCTGTAAAAGACTCTAAAAGACTCCAAAATACTATAAAGACTCTATAAAAAGGACTTATATCATGGCTTAAATAGGGTAAAAACCATGATATATCAGTGCTTACCTGGCTTGATTACGAGTTGATACACAGATGCACATTAGAATGTTTCAATCTCAAACGGTGCAGCAGTGTTTGTTGTCGGGACGTCTATATGAAACTGCACATCCTCGGAAGACTCATTCTTTTTCTTGGAATGCAACAAAATCTAGTTCATTCTCTAAATGATTGTTGCCTTTCAAGAAAGATACAGACTACCAAACCAATATTATCAGAAAAGTTTAAAGACCAGTCTCTTCAACCAAAGAAGTTTACATCAACTGAAGAGATGAATGAGAGGAGAACAAAAGGATTGTGCTATTTTGTGATGAAAAGCACATTCCATATCATTATAAAACTCATAATAAAGCTCAATTGTTTCGATTAGATATAGAAGAGGATTTGGAGTTAGAGATTTCGGAGGGGGAGAAGTAAAATATACAACTAGAAGGAGAGATGGCTAAAATATTAGTCAATGCTATTTATGGAATATTAGTCTATAATACAATGAGAGTTCAGGGAATTCATCAGAAATGTTCTCTTTTCATTCTCATTGATTTAGGATCAACACATAATTTCGTGGATACTCAAATAGCAGAGGGGTTGGGTTGTTGTATGCTGCCAGCGGATAATGCTAAGGCAGTGGTGGTAGATTAGAATATACTGTCTGTGAAGGCTAAAGTTGATAAGTTTCAGTGGGATTGATAACACCGTATTTTTACCCGCTTTGATATATATTTTAAAGCACTTTAATAAGTGTTCCACTTGGTTTTCTATGCTTTTATTACAGGTTTCGCATGTTTGCGGTTTTAAAACTCTTTTCAGGTAACTCGGGATTAAAGAGTGCATTTCGGAGCAAAAGTACGGTTTTGGATAAACTCGGACCGTCATAAATCTTGCCATCATAGGAGGCCTTCTCACCGTCCGATCATCACCAAATTTAGACACAACAAAATAGAGAGAACCATATTTCAAATGCAATTGGATTGGGGACAATCCAATGATTGGATCCTAATATATACCCGAAGCACTGAAAGCAAACGAAGCTGCCCCGAAAAAACAGTTCACCGCGCCTAGAGAAGCCGGACCCGCGGCCAAGCACCATTCCGCCGCCCTTGCGGCTCACACATCCCCTTCACGGCCAGAGACAAAACGAAGAAGGAGGGAGATTAAGAAGAAGGAGACGAAGAAAACATAGGAAGATGAAAAGACAAAAAGGTGAGCTCTCTCTCTCTTTCTCTTAGGCTGCTCAAGCTTGATGCGGCTAGGGTTGGATAAAGAAGAGGGAGATACATACACTCATATGTAATTGTCGACAAAAGGAAGAAAAGTAAAAGAAAATTGGGCATTAATGGGCCACAAAACCGGGACGCTACAATTCTCCCCACCTTAACCGGAATTCCATGGCGAAAGATATCCGTTGCAACCTCTTTGGTTCTTACGGTATGTACTCCAACTCTCGGAATGAACTGGTAACTTGAGTACTCGAAATATTTCTTGGAAATCATGAACCGATAACCGAAATAAATAGAATAAATGATCGCACAACCTTTAGCACCGGAGCCACCACACGTCACCACCATTGTTGTTGGTACGCCCGAGAGGAGGAGAAGAAGATCGGAGCCGGAGTCACTCCGTCTCGTCACCACCAGCCACCAGTATGCATCACTGTGAGCTGTGAGTCACCAGAGACGCAACCATCTTTGCCGGGGATCAGATCTGCCACCGTCGAGCCCATCCGTGAAGATCTAAGGCGAACCCTAATCTTTACTTGCTGCGCAAGCAATCCTCTTATAAACTTCTTCATCTGTTCTTGTTATGCAATCCGACCTCACCTCTCATTACCGTATCTCATCGTCTTACCTCCATTGTTTTCCGTTCATCATCTTAAGCTAAGGTGAGGGTTCGAGGACACTTTCCCGCTACGTCTATGGTTATGTCGTATGCCAGTTTATGGGTGTGACGGCTCTATACATAACTAGTTCTATATATTGATATATATATGTTTAAAGATGCATATGGTCTAAATGTGTATGCGGGTTACTTTCTTGAATTGGTTGTGGTGTTGGGGTGCGGGTAAAGTGCGTAGCCATATACATATAAATATATAGTTATATACACACAAAATATGAGAAGTAAATATTTGGGTATTGTTGGCTATCGATCGGGTTTATATTATTAGACCGGTTGTTTCGTCTTTTGGTTGGTTGTTGAACTATATCATTGAAACGAACCTTAATAAATAAATGGAGATCAATCAACAGAATACGGTTGTGTGCTTGTGTGTTAAAGAGGACTTGTATGATGTTAAGCACCTAGATGAATGAATGATTAAAACGGATAGGGTTTGAAAATCGGCATTGTGTGTTTGATTGAAGAATAAAATGGAGAAAGGAATGTGAGACGGTTTAAAAGGACCGGGGTGCGGTTTAAAGAAACCGGAAGTGACGTAGCAAGGTAGGGAGTCCCCTTGTTGCAGAATTGTGTGTTTTGGGATATCTCGGAGTAGAGGGCCAATAACCCATCGTTCGGGGGTTGACGAGTCCAATGCATCTTCGGACGGACAGCGGAGGGGCCGCTTAATGCCCGACACCTGGTGTAGTATAACACTTGGTAGGGCAACGCAGATGCATGTGCTCTCGGCTGAGGAAGTGATCCAAGTATGCCACTGTTTAGGACTCCCATTGGTTGGTATGTGCTAGTTGTATCTAGGTTGCTTACATGTCGTTTAGTCGTAGCTTGGGCGTGTTCCATAAGTATAGGGATAACGGTAATTTGTGGGCCCCTAGGGTTCATTCTCATTGGGTAATTCAATTACTCACCCCCTCCCAGATTCCTTTTTTTTGTTTTGCAGGTTAGTTAGATAAAAGCGGGTTTATTTCGTATTGGTGGCGGTTTTGGGCGTCCTGGGATCCTACTAAAGGAGAAGACACGCTGCATTGGTCGCGCGACCTTGGCAGGTGTCCAGAGACGCCGCGGTTCCCAGCATTGCTGGAGGCGGGTGTCACAATTGGTATCAGAGCCCAGGATAGGCCACTACAGTTTTGACTTGGTGGGGCAAGTCGTAGATTTTTCAAAAAACAGTTGCGAAATGTCTTTGGCCAAAAAGTTTTCTTAAGTTTCAAACCCACCAATACGTTTTAAATTAGTTGTCTTATCTCTCTAACCTAGGCTGGCCATTTCTCTCCTCGTCCGCAGTATGGATCGTTATCTTTTAGTTGGAGTTATTGTTCGTTTCTTCGGTTTTTAGAATTCTTGGTACGTTTAGCCTTTTCCTTATTTTCTGAAACTATTTAGTCTTTGTGCGATCATTTATTCCATTTATTTCGGTTATCGGCTCATGATTTCCAAGAAATATTTCGAGTACCCAAGTTACCAGTTCATTCCGAGAGTTGGAGTATATACCGTAAGAACCAGAGAAGTTGCAACGGAGATCTTTCGCCATAGAATTCGGGACGAATTCCAATTAACGTGGGAGAATTGTAACGTCCCGGTTTGTGGCCCATTAAGGCCCAATTTTCTTTTACTTTTCTTCCTTTTGTCGACAATTACATATGTGTATGTAGCTCCCTCTTCTTTATCTCACCCTAGCCGCATCAAGCTTGAGCCGCCGATGAGAAAGAGAGAGAGAGAGAGAGCTCACCTTTTTTTCTTTTCATCTTCCTATGTTTTCTTCTTCTCCTTCTTCTTAATCTCCCTCCTTCCTTTCTTCTTCTTCTTCGTTTTGTCTCTGGCCGTGAAGGGGATGTGTGAAACGCACATCACCACCGTCTCCGTTCATCGCTTCCGAGCAGCTGACTTGCACTAGAGATGATGCCACTGTCGTCGGAGATCCACCTCTAGCACCGGAGCCACTGCACGTCACCACCATTGTTGTTGGTACGCCCGAGAGGAGGAGAAGAATATCGGAGCTGGAGTCACTCCGTCTCTGTAACACCCCGACTCAACCTTCCATTAAAAGGACCAGGGGAGTCGACAATGCCACCCTCGACTCCGCCTCTTTATCTCCGTAAAGAGGACGTGTCAGACAACGTAAATTAATCAACAACAATCAATCATGAATAATATTCTCATTAAATCCCAAATAACGTCTTACAAAACCCAACTTAAAACATAAACCAACTGAAGCAAATAACTAGTAATTGTATTTAAATCCAAAGTAACATAAAGCCAATAAAACCGAAAGAAACTCCCAATTCCCAAAACAGCGCACCGCGCTGGAATTACTCGTCCAATTCTTCATAGTCAACACCATCATAATAATAATCATCATCACCTACAAGAAGATAGAGGGATAAGTAATTTGGATTACCCAGTGAGAACTAAACCTAGAACTCATCCCTATACGCACTCGTATTCAACCAGTACATCAAAAATAGGCATAAACAAGCAATCAAGCAACACGCCCTAGAAGCGCCCACACAACTACCAAACAAGAGGTTGTCCAATTCAGAATATATATCCCGGGCATTAGCCCACATGTCATGAGTACAAGACTCTAGCCACGAATGGCGCCAGGGTTCGCTACCACCCCTTACTGAGCGTTGGGTTGGCATCAGGTTCAACTATCTCCGCCTCGAAGGACGTCTTCCAAACAGAAGCTACCCTCGCCAGGTACCATCAAAGAAGTGAGTCCCGGTGTATTTCCAGTTACACCCGCCTAATCCCTCTAACGAGACTCCGGTGACTAATGTAACAGCACCGTTCCTCGACACACAGTTCGTACCACAGGTTCCTCGTCACCTGTGACGAATACCTATAGTGCTCTCACACCATCTAGCTACTTTACATCCATTAATCATACGACAGGGTTATCAAACAGGTATTCTGGTTCTTCCTCTAATGAATTCCTAATCCATATTCGTTATAAGATGTAGATCAAACAAATCGTGCCCGTACTTCGTAGCACGTAGCATACCTGAGTTAGACTCAATACACCAGAAAAAGACAAGAGAACATAGATAGAAACCTAAATCTAATCCTCACCTTAGCCACTGATTGACAACACGATTGTAGATTCTTATGAGTCTCAAATCGATTATCCTTCAACCGAGAGCTACGTCCACGTGTCCTTAGGATCTCTAAAGAGTTTCAGGTGGATCCAGATTGATTTGCCTATCCAAACAACTCAACTCGCTAGACTGGTCTAACATGTGCGATGCGCAGAACAGTCTCGGTAAAACTAACATAACTTCCAAACCACAAGCTAGAACACTGAGATATTTCACAGAGACCTAGATCTATGGGTAACAAACATTCTTACCAAATATCAGATTGATCGGATCACTACCGAACTTCCAGATCAGTTTCTCCTCTCACTGGTCGCAGATCTGTACTGCACAGATCAGGCATAGAAAAACATCCATAACTTTCATATCACAACTCCGAATATCAATCCGTTTTCGGAGTTGGATAGATTAGAGAGTCAAGGAAGTACTTACCAAGTTTCAGATCTTTTGGATCTGTTTTGACCGTTCGTTCCTCCTTTCTACCAGAACGGGTCTAATCTGCCTTTCCTTTCCTTCAGGTGGTTACGATGGATTCTCCTTCAAGGTGATTCGACGGTGGTTGCTCAGAGGTGATTTCAACAGGGTTTCGCTGCAAGAACGTTCTGCCTCCTCTTTACTACAAGCTTTCTCTGTTTATAGAGGTGAAGGGTTATAGGGTTAGGGTTTTCTATTAGTTTAGTGGGCTTACTGATTGGGCTTTTAGACAAAAACAATAATTAGACCCACATTTTGAGATAACCGAAATTAAAACAGACCGGTTTTTGGAGACCAAAAATTGGGATGTTACAACTCTCCCCTCCTTGAAAAGAATTTGTCCCCGAATTCTCCTTCACACCTCCGGTTCCGCTCTTGTCCTTAAAGAGCTCGGGGTAATCTCTTCGCATTTGCTGCTCCGGCTCCCACGTACCTTGGGTTAAGCTTTTTCAACTTCCGGTGCTTATCATTCATATCGAGGGTGGGTGGGTGATGCTTTACTTCCAGCTTCCATTTCGCGGAAAGGGTTTACTCTTGCCTTCAGGTTTTCAACTTATGGTCGAACAGAACACCATCTCTGTCCTTGAGTATGGTTCAAGTCGATGCCTACCCATATGAACACATGGGGCGTCCAGTGTCATAGTTGTTAACCTCCTAGAGTCTAGATAGAACACTCATCCTTCGAGCAATTCTAATCATGATGGGAATCCTCCACTTCCAAATGGATCTTCCCCAATGGATCTTATGGTTTTGTGCCGTTGTAGCGATAAATGTTGTGAAGTAGATATTCTTACCTTACCTTATACCATGTTCAAGAGGGATGGTAGCCTGATGCTAAGTCGATTTTGGAGAACCACGAAGCTCCTTGCAGTTGGTCCAACAACTCATCGATTCGTGGCAAATGGTACTTGTTCTTAATCGTCACTTTGTTCAATCCTCGATAATCGATACAAAGGCGAAAGCTTCCATCTTTCTTTTTCACGAATAGCACTGGTGCTCCCCACGGTGAACTGCTCGGTCGGATGAATCCTTTGTCCGTAAGGTTCTCCAATTGCCATCGTAATTCTGCCATTTCTGCTGGTGCTAATCGATACGGGGCTTTCGAAACAGGGGCCGTCCCTGGTTCTATCTCGATGGTGAAATCATTTCCTCGCGTCGGTGGTGGTCCTGTCAGTTGTTCAAATACGTCCGCGTATTCAACAGCCACATGTATCTCCTCCAACCACGGAGTTTCTTCTTCTCCGGTTATTGATATTGTAGCTAGGTACGCTTCACATCCTTTCTCCACTAGCTCTACTGCGTGAACCATCGAGATTATTGGCACCCCGGTGTCAGTTTTCACTCCTTGAAAAACTAGACGTCCTTCCGGTCGTGGAATATAAGCTCGCGTCCGTCGACAATCCAAAACAATTTGGTAGTGCGTTAACCAATCCATTCCGAGGATAACGTCATAGCGGTTCAGCTTCATCTCCACTAGTGTCCATGACAACTCTACTCCTTCCAACCGAATAGGTACATTTTCATGTAATCCGATGGATCTCACCTATTCAGTCCCGGCAGTCTCAATTGATTTTGACCTCGGGGTGAACTTTCCAGTGAAAGTCCAACACTTAGTCAACCTCGGGCTCACAAAACTATGGGTAGCACCGGTGGCAAATAGTGTGTAAGCTTACATACCTCCTACTGAAACCGATCCTACACGATTTGTGTTTATGACTAGGTATGCAATTTCCATTTCACATACTAGCATCACGACCTTATTTATTAGAGGAGGTACTTACCCGCGATCGGTGCTGCTCCTTCTGGGTCTCCAACAGCGAACACACGAGGTCCTACAGCTTGCCTCCTAGCTGGTTGTGGCGGTAGCATTCCTTGTGGCGGTTCCGGCATGACTGCCCTGCAATTTCTCTTGATATGTCCTAATTTCCCACAACCAAAACACTTGATGCCCCTTGAGTCGGCTTGACACTCCTTATGCTGGTGGCCTCCTTTTCCACATCTAAAGCACTTCGCCAGTCCACACGGTCCGGTGTGTCTCCTTCCACATCGGTTACACGTCTGAACATTGTCGGTAGTCCTTACCGCATTCATGTCATCCCAAGTCCTTTTAGGTGTGTCTTGTATGCGGGATGTACGAGCTTGAGCACTCTTATTCTTCCATAGCTCCTCCTCAAGTCCAATTTCCTAAGTAGCGGATGTCTCCACCAGCTCCACCATACTAGGATATCTCCGAAACGAAAATAGTTCCTCAACTCCAATCTCAACCCTTTCATGAATTGACGGATCAAGTCTGTCTCAGTGAAATTCTTCCGTGAGAACTTTCTCAAACGGTTGAACTCTTCCTTGTACTCCCTCACGGTACGGTTATCCTGACGAAGATCATCAAAAACACTTTCCATCTGGTCCATAGCTTCTGGTGGAAAATATTCTCGGGAAAACTCGTCCTTAAAGTCATCCCAAGTCAGCTCATAGCGTCCACGGATATTTACTACCATACCTTCCCACCAAGTCAGCGCCTCGTTCCTAAGATACTGAACAGCTAGCTCCCTACGGTACGCCTCTGAGCATCTCATCGACTCGAAATTCCGTTCAAGCCTCTTCTTCCAATTATCCGCGGAGATCGGATCAGACTTTCCTCCAAATGGATCCGTTCCCATGTCCATCATGAGTCTCATAGCCTCATGGTAAGTCAATCCTGGCACGTTGGCTGGTGCAGGTGGTGGAGGCAGCACGTGATGCTCCCGAGCATTCACTTGCGGGTTTGGTTCATTCCTTAAACCACCGTACCTTCCTTGGTAACGACGCAACTCATCCAACACAGCAGCATGAGCCGCGGCTGACACTGGGTCAAGTCCCTCAGCTCGGTTTCCTTCTGGCTGGTTCACCTCCACATGGTGTTGGTCACCTTGGTTCTCATTCACACTCCCGGTAGTTTTGGTGTTTTACTCTCCTTGAGCTTCACGACGAGCTGCGGATCTGGTCTGTCTGGCGTTCTTTGACGGCATCTGCACAAAATGGTAGCAAGTGAGTCAGTCCGGTCCCGTAAAGACTGATCTCCCTACAAAGGTAAAACAATAAGAACTAGAGGTCTCATCTAGGTGGTGGTTTTATAACTTTTGAAAAATCCCCATTTGAAAACTTTGAAATCCGATTTTTTCCAAACTCACTGACCTAGACTTATCCTCTCACTCAAACCTAGAGCTCTGATACCATTTGTAACACCCCGACTCAACCTTCCATTAAAAGGACTAGGGGAGTCGGCAATGCCACCCTTGACTCCGCCTCTTTATCTCCGTAAAGAGGACGTGTCGGACAACGTAAATTAATCAACAACAATCAATCATGAATAATACTCTCATTAAATCCCAAATAACGTCTTACAAAACCCAACTTAAAACATAAACCAACTGAAGCAAATAACTAGTAATTGTCTTTAAATCCAAAGTAACAGAAAGCCAATAAAACCAAAAGAAATTCCCAATTCCCAAAACAGCGCACCACGCTGGAATTACTCGTCCAATTCTTCATAGTTAACACCATCATAATAATAATAATCATCACCTACAGGAAGAGAGAGGGATGAGTAATTTGGATTATCCAGTGAGAACTAAACCTAGAACTCATCCCCATACTCACTCGTATTCAACCAGTACATCAAGAATAGGCATAAACAAGCAATCAAGCATCACGCCCTAGAAGCGCCCACACAAGTACCAAACAAGAGGTTGTCTAATTCAGAATATATATCACGGGCATTAGCCCACAAGTTGTGAGTACAAGACTCTAGCCACGAATGGCGCCAGGGTTCGCTCCCACCCCCTACTGAGCGTTGGGCTAGCATCAGGTTCAACTGTCTCCGCCTCGAAGGACGTCTTCCGAACAGAAACTACCCTCGCCAGGTACCATCAAAGAAGTGAGTCCAGGTGTATTTCCAGTTACACCCACCTAATCCCTCTAACGAGACTCCGGCGTCTAATGTAACCGCACCGTTCCTCGACACACAGTTCGTACCACAGGTTCCTCATCACCTGTGACGAATACCTATAGTGCTCTCACACCATCTAGCTACTTTGCATCCATTAATCATACGACGGGGTTATCAAACAGGTATGCTGGTTCTTCCTCTAATGAATTCATAATCCATATTCGTTATAAGATGTAGATCAAACAAATCGTGCCCGTACTTCGTAGCACGTAGCATACCTGAGTATACTTAGACTAAATACACCAGAAAAAGACAAGAGAACGTAGATAGAAGCCTAAATCTAATCCTCACCTAAGCCACTGATTGACAACACGATTGTAGATGCTCCTGAGTCTCAAATCGGTTATCCTTCAACTAAGAGCTACGTCCACGTGTTCTTAGGATCTCTGCAAAGTTTCAGGTCGATCCAGATTGATTTGCCTATCCAAACAACTCAACTCGCTAGACTGGTCTAACATGTGCGATGCGCAGAACAGCCTTGGTAAAACTAGCATAACTTCCAAACCACAAGCTAGAACACTGAGATATTTCACAGAGACCTAGATCTATGGGTAAAAAACATCCTTCAGCTTGATAGGATCACTACTGTACCTCCAGATCGGTTTCTCCTCTCACTGGTCGCAGATCCGTGCTGCACAGATCAGGCATAGGAAAACATCCATAACTTTCATATCATAACTCCGAATAACAATCTGCTTTCGGATTTGGATAGAACGGGTCTAATCTGCCTTTCCTTGCCTTCAGGTGGTTACGATGGATTTCCTTCAAGGTGATTCGACGGTGGTTGCTCAGAGGTGATTTCAACAGGGCTTCGCTGCAAGAACGTTCTGCCTCCTTTTTACAACAAACTTTCTCTATTTATAGAGGTGAAAGGTTCTAGGGTTAGGGTTTTCTATTAGTTTAATGGGCTTAAGAGTTGGGCTTTTAGACTAGAACAATTATTAAGCCCACATTTTGAGATAACCGAAATTAAAACAGACCGGTTTTTTGAGACCCAAAATCGGAATGTTACAGTTGTCACCACCAGCCACCGATATGCATCACTGTGAGTTGTGAGTCACCAGAGACGCAACCATCTTTGCCGGGGATCAGATCTGCTACCGTCGAGTCCATCCGTGAATATCTAAGGTGAACCCTAAGTTTTACTTGCTGCGCAAGCAATCCTCTTGTAAACTTTTTCATCCGTTCTTGTTATCCAATCCGACCTCACCTCTCAATACCGTATCTCATCGCCTTACCTCTATCGTTTTCCGTTTATCGTCTACAGCTAAGGTGAGGGTTCGATGACACTTTCCCGCTACGTCTATGGTTATGTCGTATGCCTAGTTTATGGGTGATACGGCTCTATACATAACTATTTCTATATATTGATATATATATATATATATATATATATATATATGTATATATATGTTTAAAGATGCATATGGTCTAAATGTGTATGTGTGTTACTTTCTTGAATTGGTTGTGGTGTTGGGGTGCGGGTAAAGTGCGGAGCCATATACCTATAAATATATAGTTATATACACACATAATATGAGAAGTAAATATTTGGGTATTGTTGGGTATCGATCGGGTTTATATTATTAGACCGGTTGTTTCGTCTTTTGGTTGGTTGTTGAACGATATCATTGAAACGAACCTTAATAAATAAATGGAGATTTATCAACAGAATACGGTTGTGTGCTTGTTTAACGTGTTTGTGTGTTAAAGAGGACTTGTATGATGTTAAGCACCTAGATGAATGAATGATTAAAAATGATAAGGTTTAAAAACCGGCATTTTGTGTTTGGTTGAGGAATAAAATGGAGAAAGGAATGTGAGATGGTTTAAAAGAACCGGGTGCCGTTTAAAGAAACCGGAAGTGATGTAACAAGATGGGGAGTCCCCCTGTTGCGGAATTGTGTGTTTTGGGATATCTCGGAGTAGAGGGCCAATATCCCATCGTCCGGATCTTGACGAGCCCAATGCGTTTTCGGACGGACAGCGGAGGGCCCGCTTAATGTCCGACACTTGGTGTAGTATAGCACTTGGTAGGGCAACGCAGATGTGTGTGCTCTCGGCTGAGGAGGTGATCCAAGTATGCCACTGTTTAGGACTCCAATTGGTTGGTATGTGCTAGTTGTATCTAGGTTGCTTACATGTCGTTTAGTCGTAGATTGGGCGTGCTCCATAAGTACAGGCGTAACGGTAATTTTTGTGGGCTCCTAGGGTTCATTCTCACTGAGTAATCCAATTAATCACCCCCTCCCAGTTTCCTTTTTTTGTTTTGCAGGTTAGTCAGATAAAAGTGGGTTTATTTCTTATTGGTGGCGGTTTTGGGCGTCATGGGATCCTTCTAAGGAAGAAGACACGCTGCTTTGGTCGCGCGGCCTTGGCAGGTGTCAAGACATCGATCTTAGCGTTGCTGGAGGCAGGTTCCCAGCGTTGCTGGAGGCAGGTGTCACATCGATCTTACACTAGACCGATTTATTTATGCTATCGATGAGGTATAAGAGAGAGTGGATAGACTATCTAAATATCATGAGGAGCATGATACAACACTTAATGACCATGTTTCTGACCGGGAGGAGAAGCCAAATGACTCCCAAGAAGAAGAAAACACCGAAGGAGATGAAGGAGATGACAAACCGAACAAGTCCCCCACGGACTCCCCTCACCACTGGCGCGAGCTCTCCGGCCACGGACAGCCCTCCTCTCTCCGCACCTCCGCCTGCCCGACCCGTGGCCACACCACCGTCCGCCGCGCGTCCGTCCCTTGGACCCGTGGCCAGCTCCTGCTCGCCTCCCTCCGAACTGTTCGAGTCCCGAACGCTCTTCTTCGAGCAAGTTGCACTCTCCACTGATTCTCAAGCCTCAACAGTGCCTACTACCAACTTAGAACAAGACTTCATTGCACAATGCAACACGCTTTTATCAGTCTGATCCTCCAAGGAAGTCGAAGAACAATACTCCGAAGAAAAAGACTCGAGGTTATTCTTTCAAAAAACTAATTTCAGCTCGTTGCACCAACACCACCACCAAGCCCAATACCGGAAGAGACAAGGACAGAATGCATCACCCGAGAGAGATTGATCGAGTTTAATAGATTTTTGAAATCAATCCTGATGTGCACCTCCTTCGAAGAAGTTTGGGAAAAAAGACCTACATACGCTTTCTTCCGCTACAGCAATGAGAGCAAGGAACACATTCTCGCCTATTTCATGAGAGCGAGACGTTCAACAACGCCTTATGCCGCTTCTCACGCTATCCGAATCTATCATTCCAAGAAGTACCGAGAGTACCCGAACAAAATAAGCCAAGAGAAGTTAGAGGAATTCAACCACGTGGTCCATAATCTACCTAGAGGTACTACTTTTGCTAGAGCTTACATGGATCATATGATTGGTCATTTCTTTTGTGAAAGCAAGGATTCCATAACGGAGATAGAAGATCTTTTCGACAATGCCATGAACAGAATACCCGTTAGGAGTCTCAGCAAAATCGAAGAACAAGGCCAGTTCCTTACCACTTGTAACATATGTGGGTTTGAATTTAAGAACGTTCTTTGTGATTTCGGAGCTTGCTTGAGTATCATGTGTTGGGCACAAATCCCACACCTAAAAGTTCAGCTTGACTTAGCGCGCTTAAAATTAAGCCCGGCTCACTGAAAAGCCCGCAACACAAGCTCGCGATCTGGGAAGAGGCCGAGCACGTAGGAAAAGAAGGATACCGTTGGAAAATGAGCTTACAACAAGCATGTCAAACACATTAAATGCATTCTCCCCAGGATCAAGCTGGATATTTATCCGAAGATCACGAATTCAATTCCGAGTTTTAAATTAAGATTTAGACGTTTATATTTTCCCGAACTTGTATAAGTTAGAGGGGGAGAGTCATTGTAAAAGGACCGAATTCTTGGCATAATAATAATAATCCACGTTTTTCTCTCTTAAACTCATCTACGCAATTCTTTGTTATTTCTCAAGAACATACAACCTGAAAAAGGCCAAGGATTGAGGTTGTGAGATCCTGCTCTCACAATTTGGCGCCGTCTGTGGGGAAGAGCAAAACAACTTCCTCTTTGAGACCTACGAAACCAACCACTCAAAAGAAGACAATGGCGGACACAACGAGTGCAGTGGTTACTACATCATCCGGAGTCATAAGCACCTCCATTCCTCTAACCCAGTCCGCCTACATCGTTCCAACAGAGCCGGACGGAACAACAAGCGTTCCCATTACCACCTCAGGAGCAAGCGTCTCGACTGGGATCGACGACATTGTCGACCCCTCGGGACCTGCAGCCTCGAACCAATCGTCTCCGGATCAAATAGTTGAGATCCGGAACCTGATATCATGCCTCATAGAGCAGAATCGCTCAATGGCAGCACGCCAGGACGACCTCGAAAGAGCAAATCGGACAGGCACCTCTGGGAGGCTCGCCCTCCCACCTGGGGCACAATCCCTTTTTGCCCCTGGGCAGGGAGGATTGCCATTCCCACCTCCATCGGTGACAAGACTAAACTTCTCCGATAATAGGGCCTCAACCAGCAGGATGGTAGGCTCAGCCACCGCCTCGCAGTTCAACTCGACGATATCGGATCCCATATGCACTCCTTCCACGATCCAGGTTGCGGAAGGAGAGGTTACGCCAACAGCGACCTTACTAGGAGTAGACCCGACCTCGGATCGACTAACCAATCAGGCCCGCTCTAAGAACATAAATGAGATTCGGCCTGCCGGAGAATCCCTGCTCCGCTTCCCGAGCAATAACGAAAACCACTTGGGATCCGACAGCTCACATGAGTTCGAGTCAATCAAGAAGTATTGCGAAGAAACGAACGCCGAGCTACAGCGGATGAGATCACAGGTCCACGCTGCTCTGAGCTCAGCACCTGAGATAGACAGGGTGATTGATGAAGTCAATCAGACCCCATTCACTTCACGAATCGCGAGCCCTCAGCTCGGCGATGTCGGGAACATCTGATTTCCTAGATATAACGGAGAAACCGACCCCAAGGAATTCATGAGAAGTTTCAAATTTGCCTTTTCAAAGGTGCGACTACCCTGGGGCGACTTCGAGTCAGCACGCTGCCGTTTCTTCGCCGAAAATCTAACAGATTCGGCCCTGTAATGGATCACCTCCTTAAAGCCGAACTCGATAGATAACTTCACCCAACTTCAAGCTGCATTCTTGAAGCAATATTCGGTATTCATCCAGAACGAGACCTCGGATGTGGGTACTTACTCAAAAGCTAGGCGACTAACTGCGGACGTCAAAGCGAAAATCACTGATCTACATAATCCAACGGCCCTGAAAGCCCTCCAAAACGGATTGTTAAATACCTTGAAATTTTTTGAGGAGCTTACGGTTCGGGAGCCCGTATCGCTAGATGATGCATTGCATCGCGCTTCGCGCTGGATTATTCTCGAAGAGGCGAGTGCATCTCAGCCAAGGCAGCACGCACTTGCAACCTTGGCTAAGCAATCTCAGACAACCAACTCCCAAGGATCTAAAAAATCTGGGAGAAAGGAGTCCCAAGATCAAAAACAAAGCCAGGGGATACACTCATACTCAGTGGGATGCCCACCTCGTAATAGATTCAAGCCTTACGATCCCAGCAAGTGGTGCGATTTCCACAAGATCAATGGCCACTTCACGGAGGAGTGCCACGAGGTAAAGAAGCAGCTCGCTGCTAAATTCGCAGCGGGAGAGCTGGAAAAACCTCCGAAGAAGAAGAACTATTACCCAGCGCGAGACAATGAAAGGCGGGATCGCCCATCCGAGGATGATCGTAAGCGAGAACGTTCATCCGAGGATGCGACGAGGCGAGATCCCCCCCAAAGACAGGGAAACAGACCTGCCTCCTCCCAACACGAAGAAAAGAATTAACTTTATTCATGGAGGATCCCAGCTATGTCGCAACTCCGTAAACTCGATCAAGAAACATCAGCGAAGGGTAAACACCGACACACGTGATAGGACCCCATTCAAGGGATCTAACACACAAATTTCGTTCTGGGAAAGCGAGGCCACTGAACTAGATTCTCCACATGACGATGCTCTCCTTATCATGCTAGAAGTGGGTGAATACGAGCTCACTAAGATGCTCGTAGACACGGGGAGCTCTATAGAACTCATCCTCCTAAGCGTTCTTAGGGAAATGAATATACCAGATCACGAAATCGAAGAAAACAAGATGATGTTAACCGGTGTTTCCGGGGAAACCACGCTATCTCTCGGAACAATAAAACTCCCGGTAATAGCAGCTGGAGTAAGAAGAATAGTCGAATTTACGGTGATAGACAGACCAGCTCCATTCAATGCCATCCTGGGAAGAACCTGGATACATTCAATGAGGGTTGTATCCTCGACATACCATCAATGTATAAAATTTCCCGCCCAAAATGGTATCGCAACAATTAAGGGAAGTCAAAAGGAATCCAGAATGTGCTACATGGCAGGTTTCCAAATCGCAAAGGAAAGCGCTATATACCAACTGCAACGAAGAGATGAGCTCACAAACCGACTAGCCAAAAAGAAAAGTGGTCCAGGCTCCATCGGACCTCGCAAAGACCTTATCGAGAAAATCGTAGTCAACGAGTCCCATCCTAACCAGAAAGTAGGAATTGGGTCCGACCTCAGCAGATCCCAAAAAGAACAATTAATAACATTGCTCAAAGAAAATTCCGGTTCATTCGCATGGACGACAGCTGACATGCCCGGAATCGATCTAAACATCATTTCACATGAGGTCAATGTGGATCCAAACCACAAACCAGTACGCCAAAAGCGTCGAAAATTCGGACCTGACAAGACCGAGGCTGTCAACAGTAAGGTCACCAGGTTGCTAGATGTTGGATTCATCAAAGAAGTAAAATATCCTGATTGGCTTGCAAATCCGGTTGTAGTAAAAAAGAAAAATGGCACCTGGCGAGTATGCATAGATTTTACGGACCTAAACAAAGCATGTCCTAAGGATATCTTCCCACTACCTCACATCGACTAGCTGGTAGAAGCTACCGCAGGACACGAGCTCCTCAGTTTTATGGACTCATTCTCAGGATATAATCAAATACAAATGAGCCCTGAGGACCACGACAAAACATCCTTCATAACAGAACGAGGAACGTATTGCTATAAGGTGATGCCATTTGGCCTCAAAAACGCGGGAGCCACCTATCAAAGACTTATGAACAATATGTTCGCCAGCCTCTTGGGGAAAACGATGGAAGTCTACATCGATGACATGCTGGTCAAATCTCTGAAAGAGGAAGACCACATAGATCAGCTGGGGGAATGTTTCACCTTACTAAAAAAAATATGGGATGATACTCAACCCTTCAAAGTGCATTTTTGGGGTCGCCTCAGGCGAGTTCCTAGGTTACATAGTAACTCAACGAGGAATAGAAGCAAACCCCAAACAAATTAGTGCATTCCTGGAAATGCAACCTCCGAGCTCAGTAAAAGAGGTGCAAAGGCTGACAGGCCGTATTGCCGCATTAAACCGGTTTATTTCCAGGTCAACTGATAAATGTCTCCCATTTTACCAGTTACTAAAGGGAAACAAATAATTCATATGGGATGACAAGAGCGGAGAAGCATTTAAACAAATAAAAGCGTACCTCTCCGAGTCCCCCCATCTTATCAAAACGGATTGAGGGTGAGCCACTTTACCTATACGTAGCAATCTCCGAAGTCGCAGTGAGTGGCGTCCTCATGAGAGAAGAACGAGCTGAGCAAAAACCGATCTACTACGTGAGCAAATCCCTAATAGATGCCGAAACCAGATATCCACGAATGGAAAAACTAGCTCTGGTAGTATTAATCTCAGCTCGCAAACTCAGACCGTATTTTTAATCACACCCCATCGTAGTAATGACAACACAGCCATTACGAACAATATTACACAGACCCAGCCAGTCTGGCAGGCTAGCAAAATGGGCCATCGAACTGAGCGAGTATGATATCGAATATCGACCTCGGACAAGCGCCAAAGCACAAGTATTAGCTGATTTCATTATCGAGCTCACGGCTAACAACCAGGTTACCAGAACGAGCACTGATACATGGCAGATTTATGTCGATGGAGCCTCCTTAAAGCAGGGGGCAGGTGTGGGGATCCACCTTATATCCCCGACTAATGAAGTCGTAGAACAATATTTCAGGCTCGGATTCTCAGCATCAAACAACGAAGCCGAGTACGAGGCCTTAATAGCAGGTCTCCGACTCGCAGCCGGAATAGTAATACGCAAGCTAAATGCATTCAGCGACTCCCAGCTCATTACAAGCCAATTTCATGGAGAATACGAAACCAGAGATAGCAAGATGGAATCCTATCTAGCCATAGTCCATGAGCTAGTTAAACAATTCGAAGCCTTTAGTCTAACGCGAATACCATGAGGTGAGAACACACTACAAGAAATTCGCGTATTATTAGCACCTAGAAAACGTTATCTGACAAATACATAGCGTTTTAAAAAGCGTTCTATCATCGACCGCGATAATAGGTCGGACACTTTAGATAACGTTTTTTTTTATGCATGCTATCGTTTTTCTATATAAAATAGCACTTTCTTGCGTGCTATAGTTTTTATTACAATAGAAGTTTTGTTTTGTTATTATTTTATATATAAAAACGTTTTTGAATCGTTATATATATATTTTTAATATAGCATTCGTTTTATGTTATTTATTTTGGTCGTCCATTTCACAAATTTTGTTATTTATAATTATAAACAATATTCTGAATACATTTAATTTTAAAAGAAAAATTAATTTAATAAAAAAGACATATTAAAAAGAAATAGCCATATTTTATATGCAACATGATACATAATACAAATTAAAAAATAAAACTACATAAATAAAATAAAATTCATACAACATTGGTAATTAAACTTTTGAAATTAATCTTTTTGCCACTCTTGTATCTCAAATCTTTGAAGCTTCTTCTTAGGTATCGTATAAGGCTGAGCGGGAGTGACTTTAGACCTTTCCTCTCGTCTCCATCATCCAACAGTCTTTGGACTCTCTTGTTCCAGCAATATCTGGAAGGAAATTCTGTATAAGTTGCCAACCATAAATAGAGATTGCAAGTTATATAAACAAATAAACCCAGCTCTAACCTCAGCTACAAGAGCGACTGTCTCACTTTTCATTGCACATTCTTCGCATGGATTACCCACCTCAGACATCAGTTCAAAAGAAGCACCACAAATATCCATGTGTTCGGAGGGGCTCAATTCATCCCACCGCAGTCTAACCAAATACTGCAGGGAAGATAAAACAGTGTCATTTAGGTGAATTTTCAATATCTTGCCATCAGAAATGAAGTCGGAGCTTAATCTAAATGCCAAAAGGCCAAAGGAATGACAGCTCTCTGTTCAGTTTCTCAAACTAAGTATTTGTTCATTAAAAACAGTAAGATAAATAACTGAAAGTAAATCGTACCTGTAGCATTTTAGAGGCATACAAGCGAACTTCTAAAGGCCAATACTTTTCTACAACATTACCTGCCTTAGTCTGCAAATATAAAAAATTACAACAACTTAATCAAAAGAAATGCAAAGTTGTTCTTGGGATAGAATTCACATATAGCCAACCGAAACAAAAATAACACTAAAAATTACCGATCCAAGATATGTAACAGCAGCTTTGCAAGATCAGAAATCACCAGAATCTGTAGAGCCACATTGCTGGCGAGTGTCTTTGTTTCTGACTCGATATCCAAGTCGTGATCATGATCAGCTTCAGTCATGTCAAAATCCTATATGCCAAGGTTTTATATACTTTTAGATATTTTTCATCTTAAGCGCAAAGGGTTTAACTTCATTCTGGGCAATGTCTGAATACCTACAAACCCTTGATAATGCTTTATTCGAGCATATCTTATCGATAAAGAAAAATATATTTGTAATAACCCCCTGATATTGTTCCACTAATGATCAAGACTCCGGTAAAAGATATGGCATGAATACTACAATGCATATATATGGTCCAATCATGCTGTAACTGTAAGTAGGTACTTTACAATTTTCCTTCCAGATTCAGAGAGTTGAAAAGTAACTTAAATTCTTAGGTACACATAAGCCTAAGAGTACAGAACAATGGACATAAACAAAAAGTAAATGAGATCTAACCTGTACTTTTCCGGTACTAGTTCCAACTGCCAAATGAGTTCCACGGAACGCCCAACCCACAGAGCAAACACTATCATCAGCCCCGAGAAAACACTATCATCAGCCCCGAGATGCAAGCTAACTGAGAAAAGGAAGGGAAACAGGATACCCAAGAGGAGCGGCAGTTTTTGACGAACTCGGTTCTAGAATTGCTGCACTCCTTAGGGTAGAGAAGACCGACGGACACGATTTCAGTGGGTTTCTTTCCAGATTCCTTTTCCAAACAAGCGTAAAAGGTATCTATGGCCTGAAATTTGTGACAAGTCCAAGATTACCGACTACCCTCATCACCAATCGCAAACACACACATAGAAACGATGGATTTAAAAAATCTCATCAAATTTGAAACACTATAAACCCTAGATCTCGTCGATGCTTGGATCTAAATCGCTGCCATCAACGAAACATGGTTCTGAGACGCGTGAGTGTTTCGGTGAAACTTTGCTTAGCTATCTTCGTCGTTAAAGGAGGCTCGTGAGGAGAGAGGTGAGACGAGGAAGAGAAGACGAGGAAAAGAAAGGATTGAGACGAGAAAGAGAAAGGAAAGAATAAGAAAGATCCAAGGGTGTACGATATGAGAGAAAGAAAAGCATAAGTAAGATCTAACGGTGTTATATTGTGCCATGTAGTTGATCCGAGTGATATATTCCCATTAGTTCTCATCTACTGAATGTTTTTTTTTAATACTCTAAATAAAACGATTTTTAATTTGTTTTATTTACATTTAATTTGGAAAATATTTTATATCAATAAAGTTATGATAAATTATATACTTTCATAATGATATATACTTTGGAGTTTACAAAACAATTTAGAGCAAAAACTATATAGCAAATGTTGTTACACTAAACTATAGATTAAAGATTTACTAACTTATCATTAGTTTGTAGGGTTTGTATATATGTTTGTAATCATTTTTACAATGATTTTGCAATCATTTGTAATGATTTCTAATCATTGGCCATCATTTTAATTGTTAATTGACAACATAACAAAATCCATAAATCAACATAACCTAAACCCTAAATCAACATAATCTAAACACTAAATGTCAATGCCCTAAACCCTAAATCAAATATTCATGACTTGATTCTTCTTTTATTTATAATTTTGAAATTTATAGTTATAGTTAAACCATAAACCTTAAATCAACACAACCAAAGCTATACAATGTTCCAAACCCTAAATAAAGACTAAACTCTAGTTTTAATTATATCTGTAAAACATTATATATTTACTTATTTAGATTATGTTATACGTATTAGACAAAATCATTGTATATTAATTCCATTGTAAATTAGAAAATTACAAATAAATTATATTCTATGCCCTAAACTTTATACACTAAACCAAACCCTTAACTGTATATATGCACCAAACTCTATGTCAATAGTAAATAGAAAAGAAATATTGCAAGTGTTGAATCCTAAACCCTTACCCTTCAATACCCTAACCCTAACCCTAACCATCCAATACCCTAAACACTAAATCAAATGTTTGTAAGATTATAAATTTTATTTTAGTTATAATTTTTTATTATATTATTTTATTAAAAATCGCCAAGATTTGTAATATTATGAGATAATAAGTTTTTATATTTTTAATTCTTAGTTAGAAAATTACCAAGAAATAATATTTCATTTCAAACCCTAAACCCTATATATACCCTAAAATGTAACCTTGAATTCATTTTTTCTAATTTTTATTTTTATATAAAAAATATGTTTGCTTTATTTTTATATAAAAAAAAAAATTCGTTTGTTTATGAATTGAATTTTGAATTCCAAAAGCTTCAATTTTAATTCATAAGGACCAAAAATAATCAATAATAGTAATAATATTTTACAAAAAACAAAAAAAAAAATACTTAAATTACTTGCACCAAAAATTGTATTCATAATATTTATCAAACTACATAAAGCCAACTTCATCTTCTAGCATAGTTCATTTTCTCTGTTTCATTGGAATCCTTTTCAAGAGCCTCTTCAGCTTTCTGAAATATTAATTTAATTTAATTACATTTAATTTAAAAAGAAAATTTAATTTATTTATAAAAATGAAGACAAATTACATTATTTAAATTGAACATGTGAAGTCGACATAGACCGAGAGATAGTGACGCCAAAAGGAGTGCACATAGACAAAATGTGAAGAGCTTGCTGTGAGGTCGCTTGTTCCTGCAATGCACAAGGAGGTGAATAAATCCATCCACAATAAACTACTTTAATCATTATAAGAGAATGGATACGAGACTGTGAATTTTGAACAAGGGAGGTACGGACTACAAACCTGAGTGATTTCCATGATGTTTCTTCCTCCATGGCCAAGGACCAATCCTATATGCTCATCCAAGATACCAATTGTCACCGTGTTACTTGCTTCTTCCTATAAATATATATACAGAGAAAAAATCTTAAGTAATGAAACAAGCAAAAAAACCAAAGAAACCAAAATATATATACTTAACTTGCCTCTGGACTTTAATCGACTTAACGGGTCCACATTTCACATGCTTCATCTGCGATAAGCATATAAACCACATTCAGAAAGTAAATCAAAGCACAACCTAGTTAATAACTTGTTGAAACATATCTTGAAGAAAATTTCTTTGTGCTTACCATCAAATCAGGCAAGGGTAGTTAAACTTTAGAAAGCATGAGCGTACAAGAGTGGCGGTAAGATCGGTTATAACCATAGTCTTGGAAGGTTTCAAGGATTTTACATGCGGGCTAATAGACGACGAATCAAGCACGGCCCATAAATATTACATGTTACTTTAGAAAGCATGAGCGTACAAGAGTGCTGCACGGGTTCATACTTCTTCAAGTTTCAGGTCGAAGACTATCTTCAAACTCCGAATCCATAAATATTACATGTTTGTCTAGTGAGGTTCCAAAAGAAACATAGAGAAGTAAGATGACTCGAGTACTATTATACCACCAAAACAAAGAACTGAAATATCTCCAGGAATCACAAAAACTCACAAGTAAAACGATTTTAGGAGGAATTACTTACTAAATTTTGGGATTCAAAGATAGTTACTTGTCCAAGAGAAGCTGCCAAAGACCAAAAGAATGAAACGAAGCTAAATGCGCGATAAGAAGAGAGTTCAGAGGGTAAGTAATTGCTCTGTGGATTCACAGAAACTTGCTTTCGCCTGAAGCCCTGAAAACCGAAAGCGAAGCAGCAGAGGATCAATGTAAATCAAAAACCCCAAATTTCGAAAACCTAAAAAACAAATTGGTTTCATTACCTTCGTGAATTTCCTGGTCTCCTCCTCCATCTTCACTTTTCTCAGATCGAACAATATCATCTTCATATCTAGACGAACAAACAACTAAATTTTGATAAATCAAAGCAACTCTGAAGATACGGAGCAGAGAGAGATAAAGGCCTACAAGAGGGAGAAGAAACGGATAGAGACTTGAAAAGCCACCGCAAGAGTGCCACTATAGACTACTACCTCGAACAGATATGTAACGGCTAGGGTTTTCAGTTTTGAATCAGCGTCTCAGGTTCTGGATCAGAGAATTTCTCTGGTGGCTTTCTCAGTTTCTGGATCGGAGAATCTCTCCGGTGGCTCGCCGAAGGAAGATACCGAAACATTCGCGGTGGACATCGGTGAAGATTAAAATCTTATCTCTTCTGACTCTGCGTTTGGTGACCGGTTTGGAACCCTAGATCTAGAGAATGAGAACGACATAACAGATGAGAAAAGACGAGCAAAAGAAATTTTGTTCTTAAACGCTTTTCTTTTTTTTCTCAGTCACGAGGGACTTAAAATTTTTAGTCCCCGCTTAAACCATTTCATAGCGCTTTAATGTATAGTCCCCGCTTAAAAATTGTTTGCGTGGATTTTTTTTCCCGCTTAACACATTGATAGCATTTACAAATAACTAAACGCTATCTAAAATATGCGGTTTAGTCAAACATAGCATAAACATCAAAAACGCTATCTGGTTATGTTATCAATAGTCAAATTTCTTGTAGTGACACGATCGTATACGCACTGGCAGCCCTGACATCGACCTCGAATCCACTTGTAAAAAGAGTAATTCCGGTAGAAGGAATCGAAAAACCAATCATCAAAATCAACAAGGATAGCGAAGTTCCAATGGAAATAGACAATGACGTCATGGAGTTAGATACAATAATGATAACAGTAGTAAACGACCTCCCGGAAGAGGAAGAAGCCGCAGACCCGGAGCCAGACCTGCTCGACGCCAGGCACGTCACGCTCCGCGATAAAATGATTGCAAGAGCCAACTGGCGAGTAGCAATTATACAATACATTGAGGGGGTGGGGGAGGCTCCCCCCAGCAAGTGGGAAGCTCGCAAGCTCAAAACCATAGCTTCAAGATATTGTATAATCAGCCCCCCCCTTTACAAACGAAGTGTAAACGGCCCCTACCTGGTATGCGTCCACGGGCTCGACGCTTTTACGATATTATCGGAAATTCACGGGGGCTCGTGTGGTAGCCACTCAGGAGGAAGGGCACTAGCCATTAGGATCAAAAGGCAAGGATATTTTTGGCCCACCTTGGTTGCTGGCTGCGAAGAACATTCTAAAGCATGCGAAAAATGCCAACGGCATGCTCCGACTTTGCATCAGCCTACCAAAAACCTATCATCCATTTCATCTCCATACCCCTTTATGAGGTGATCAATGGATATAGTAGGACCCATGGTAACTTCGGGAAAAAGGAGGTGTCGTTTCTTACTCGTCCTAACCGACTACTTCACCAAATGGGTGGAGGAAGGAGCTTTCCAGCAAATTAAAGCAAATCACGTACAAGAATTCGTATGGCAAAACATAGTCTGTCGGCACGGAGTCCCATACGAAATCGTGACCGACAATGGCTCACAGTTCATCTCAAATCAATTCCTCTAATTCTGCGGAGATCACGGAATAAGATTAACAACCTCGACCCCGCGTTACCCTCAGGGTAACGGGCAGGCCGAGGCAGCAAATAAGCTAATACTAAGCAATCTCAAAAAGCGACTGGATGCTAAAAATCAAAGGTGGTCCAACGAGCTCCCTGGAGTTCTGTGGGCCTGTCGGACCTCACCTCGCAAGGCAACCTCATAAACACCGTTCTCCTTAGCTTACGGAATCGAGGCTGTGGTTCCCGCTGAGGTCGCAGTTCCCAGCCTGAGAATAGATATATGTCCCATAAACGAGGAACTGAACAACGAAATGCTTCTCCACCACCTCGATGTTATCGACGAACGTCAACATGCGGCAGCATGCTACTATAATTCAAAGGTCAAACAGCGAAGATTTCGAGTCGGCGAGCTCGTCCTACGAAAAACATACGAGAACACAAGGGAAAGAAACGCTGGAAAACTAGGCACCAACTGGGAAGGTCCATACCGGATCTCCGAGATAGTAAAAGATGGCGTATACAAGCTCACCAGGATGCACGATAATACGCCTGAAAGGAACTCATGGAATGCCATGAATTTAAAGAAGTACTATCATTAAAAAGACACTTGTAAAAATCGAACTACGAAAAGGCTTGATCCATCCTCAGGGTACGTAGGCAACCTCACAAGGGTGCAGCTATTAAAATAAAAAATCTTCTCCCTCGAGCCTGTCAAAAAACAGCCTGAGACCTCTCAGCTACCATCTACGAGCTAAAAGCTTTACTCTATAAGTGAACAGCCTTACGAGCTAGAGCGTGCTACCAGCTAGCACGACTCGACTTTGCGTCTAAATTGCAGAGTCGCAACCTTCCTAGTCTCTAAATGACAACAACCTCTACGTCTAAACTGTTTAGGTTACACGCATGCCTCTAAACGGCTTCGACCTTGCGTCTTTAAATCGTCTGGTCAGCTCCCGAGGTCTCTAAACGACCTGGAAGCAAGGTCTCTAAATGACCTAGGTCTTTGGCTCAAAACCCGCCTTTGATCTAAAAACACAACCTCTAAATGGTAAAAATCATAAAAAGAAAGATTTTCTAAATCATCAAAATAAATAAAACCTCCTCAAAGGGGCACGAGTTCGGAAAGCCCGCTAAGGCATAAACAAGTTCAATAAACAAAAAAGGTTTAAAAGCCTCCCCAGGCACCAAGTCCAACAAGAACAACAAGAAACGAAGATAGTAAAGATATTCCTAACAAGTAGGATCGGTGGGTTTATCCTCCTGAGCATCTTGATTCGAGGGCAGCCGGAATTCCTTCCTGAGCTCCTGAGAACCAAGATCCAGCTGATCATTCAATGATGCGCTTGGCCCAGCAGGCAGTGTAACCGAGTCATCAGACACCTAAGGGATATCAATATTACCCAGGGAAAAATCTGATACATGAACGATGGCGAGCTCCGTGTCCAATCTCAACTTCTCAGCCTGGATGCTCGTCTTTTCGGCCCCAAAATCATTGTTGGTCTGACCGATAATATCATCGAGAATAAGGATATTGGATTTACACTCCATAATTTGAGTCTCGGTATCAACCTCGATCTTCTTCTTCTCCCATTTATCATTTATCCCCAAAAGAATGGCACGATACTGCTTGGATATCTCCCTCCTCGCGGCCTCTCTGCCTTCTTCACCATCTCTTTTTACCTCTTGGCAAGTTTCTTCGAGTCTTCGGAAATCTTCTCAACCTGAACCCTCAAGTCCATTATGTTTCCACTAGCTGAGCGCAAACCAACCTCAGCAGTTCCAGCTCGCCCCTCGGCAACACGGAGGTCCACCTTCAAATCCTCATTTAATTTTTCTAACACAGAAACCCGAGCTAAAGCCTCCTGGGCAGAATCCTCCCATCTCTTGGCCAAAACAGCCTGATCCTTAACATGGCCCTCCAGAAGAGCAACCTCTCCCATCTTCTCCTCGTTACGAGTGAGCCTCCTCATCAGCTCATCCCTTTCAGTGACGAGGTCTGCAATGGTCCCAGCTGCCCTCTCCACCTCCTCGGGCTGGGTAGCAGAGCGAAGATCTTGCTCAAAAGAGGTAATCAGCTCATTGGCAGCGGAAACAGCCTGGGAAGGGAACATAAAAATTCAGCAAAAAAAAAATCAATCAAAATAAGGAGCAAAGCAAAGGCCACAGAAATTACCTGGCCCATCGCACTTGTGAACTGAACATAGCCCTCAGGCTTTTTCATGTTCCTAAGAGATGGCAGGAAGCAGGACGAATGTCTAACACGCCTAAAAAGATTTGCAAGCTGGGAGTTGTTCTCAACAATTGCCTCAGGTCCGTCAAAGTCGAACCAAAAAGCATTCGGAAAAGCACCTCCACCATCCTGAGAACGAGGTACCACATGCCTCCTTGATGTCTCCTCGCCCATCGCCACGAGAGCGCTTGGAGCGAGACTGATGCTCGGCAGAACGACTTGGCTCCGTAGAAGACACCCTGGAAACTGAATTTTTAGGATCCCTAGCTCGAACATCATGTTGGGTAAACTCGGTTTCATCCCCCTTTGGCGGAACACCACTACCGTGATCAGCTTCAGGCTCATAAAGATCATCCTTTTCAACCTCTTCCCGTTGTGAGGTCTCAATACGAACGGACTTACCAAAAGCCTCTTTGACCCTCTTATCAAGAACACCGGCTGGCATCGGGGCAGGGCGCAATCGCATCCTCTCCCTGTAAGAAAGGCGTTGCGGCTTCTTGGGAGGAACCATCTTGCTGGATTCAGTGGAGCTCTCGCTACGAGTAAGATCAACCTGGGAGGTAGCAGGGGCAATAGCCAGCACCTCGAAACCAGCCAGGGGATTAATCTCAGCACGAGCTAGATATTTAGCAACAGCCTCGAGCCTCGGAATAATAGAAGGGTCGGGAGCCGGAGCCTGAATTTGAAGCAGGGGAGACGGAGCCGGAGAATCTGCGGAGTCAAACAAAAGAGATTTAAGTAAAGAAACAATTCTCAAATCTAAAAAGATAGAGACATAAATCCACTCAAACCTATTAGCCGGAAAGCAGATGTGACGGATAACCCGGGGGCTCGGCGATCACGAGCTTGCTGAATTCTGTCAAGGGAGAAACCCTTCTAATCGGAACCTTCGCCCTTGACGAGGTCGACAAGCTGTGGACCTCAGATGTCACTGTCTTTGAAGAATCGATCGATTCTGCACAAAAGAAAAAAGGATCAACATACTAAAAATAAAATAAATAAAAAAGAAGAAAAAAGGGGTAACAATCAATTAAATCTTCCAGAAGGGATGCTCAAATCAACATCCAGGAGGTCGCGCTGACCAGTGATCTGGGCCCAGGAATGTCGGAGCACCGACTCGCCCTCAATCGACGCACTGAAAATCTTGAAATAGAACCATTGTTCCCACCATTTTTCATCCCTCACATTAAACCTAAAAACGAATCGATTAACCTTCGCCGGGAAATAGTAGGTCCCACGAAGGTGAGAGTTCTCCTTGACATTGAAGAGCTGACGAAAGACCTCGGTGTCAAATATGACCCCAGATTCCTTAGAACGCACCCAGAGTGCAACAAGCGACCTCATCGCACTAGGCATAAGCTGCGGAAGGGCGAGTCCGAGGTGACTGACGATGTTAGAGATAGCCGCCGAAAGGGGGAAAATAAGGCGACACCTCAGGAAGAATGCGGCGTAACCACTAGCATAACCCTCCGGAGGATTCTCTGGGGAGCTATCAACCGGCTGGATGAGTAGATCACCAATATCAAGCCCGCATAAAGAGGAAATATTCGCAAGATCGGCGGCCGAAATTGTGCTCTTCGAGTGGGAATCAAACCTCTCAACAAGAGGAGGGAGAGTTTCCAGCAGAGAAGTAGAGGCCATCACAAAAAGAAAACCAAAGAAACTCGATCGGAAACAATGGAAGCTGAAGTTTCACAGAGCAGTATCTTGGATAAAAGTGAAAAAAGGACGAAGATAATTCAATTAATGAAAGTAAAAACAATAATAACGAGGAGAGAGAAGAGAAAAAGAGAAAAGACATCATTACCTTGGGAGATTGGATCTGAGGCGGTGTGGGGAGTTGAAGCAACAAGAACCGCTCATTTATATCTACTCGCTCACTCATCCTGTCACGTCCCTTAAAAAGCGCTAACGTTACAAGATCCCAACAAACTCGCCTTGCGAGCAAGAGATCAAATCAGAAGCCCGAGATTGCGAGATCGTGCCAGTTGGAGCATCAATCAAATCCCGAGATCGCAGCTCCGCATCCTCAATGACAAATCATTAAAGATGTTGGGGGCAACTGTTGGGCACAAATCCCACACCTAAAAGTTCAGCTTGACTTAGCGTGCTTAAAATTAAGCCCGGCTCACTGAAAAGCCCGCAACACAAGCTCGCGATCTGGGAAGAGGCCGAGCACGTAGGAAAAGAAGGAGACCGTTGGAAAAGGAGCTTACAACAAGCAAGTCAAACACATTAAATGCATTCTCTCCAGAATCAAGCTGGGTATTTATCCGAAGATCACGAATTCAATTCCGAGTTTTAAATTAATATTTAGACGTTTATATTTTTCCGAGCTTGTATAAGTTAGAGGGGGAGAGTCATTGTAAAAGGACCGAATTCTTGGCATAATAATAATAATACACGTTGTTCTCTCTCAAACTCATCTACGCAATTCTTTGTCATTTCTCAAGAACATACAACCTGAAAAATGCCAAGGATTGAGGTTGTGAGATCCTGCTCTCACATCATGTCAAAATTGACCGCAAAGCGCATCGGTATTAACCACATACACCATACCCGGACGAAAATCGGCATGGCCGACGAGACTTGTACCACACTAAAAGGGATTGCCCGAGACATGCAAATAAGAATCGGAGATTGCATAGCCCCCGTCGATTTTTACATCGTCCAAACAACGAAGAAATATGCAACACCTATAATTCTAGGATGGCCGTTCTTATCAACCGTTGGAGCAATCATGGATTGGCCAAATCGAAGTGTTTCATTCGCTAACATCGACAAAGACGTGTTCTACACTGCCATACCACTCAAAAAAGGAGAAGAAAGACATTCTAGCACGATGGATCCCGAACTTGATCCCGATCCACGAACAAGCGATGATTCACATGACGAGGAAACCAAAAGAGGATCAAAGAAGACTTGTCGTAAGACGCTGTCTTTCTGTGACTGAGCTCACCTCGATACCAACGTCAAACAAAACGACTTTAAACAAAAGCGCTCAATGGAAGGCAATCCATTTTAGGTATGTTTTTCTTTCTAGTTTTTCTTTCTTTTTCTACTAACTTTTCATTTTCTTAGTTTTCAGTCATCTAAAAAGCCAAAAAAACCCAAAAAAAATAAAAAAACCAAAAAGACAAAAAGATGGAGACACGGTTCGAAGCTGCTCGGTCCAGCCCGAACCGCAAGGAAGGACTCGACCGTGGCTGCACAAGCCAGACCTGCGGTGAGCTAGCCCTTGGTTGTGGTTGCGATCAACCGACCCTCGGCCGCACAAGTCCGACCCGCGGCCGCACAAGTCCGACCCTCGGCCGCACAAGTCCGACCCGCGGCAGCCCCCTGTCAATCCCGAACGATTTGTTTCGTTTCTCGATCGATTCCAAACCATTCCCAAACATCCCCACATCCATTCTCATCACCATATCACCATCTACCATCCTCCATTCACAACCATTCCATCCCCACATCCATTCCCCGACCGCATCCTGGTAAGTTTTCTTCTTCCCTTATACTTTTTAAATTATTACATCCATCTATTTATTCGTCTTTATCTGATTTATTTCACACTGAGGACAGTGTGATTTAAGTCTGGGGGAAGATTTCATCCCTTACTAACCACCACTTCTCTCATTTGTGTTTGCATTTTGCATTTTTGACGTTTTTCTTAAAAAAATCAAGTTTTTCGAAAAGCGTAGGAATACGTTTTGAGGGAATGATGAAAGGAATCCATGACGATAACCGACCAGTGTGCTTCTACGCTATCTACTAGTAACATGCTCTTTCATAATTTGGTTCTATACTAGGTGGTAGCTAGAGTTTTTGTTAATGCGAAATCCCCATAGGTATTTAGACCGTAGAGATTCTCTATGATGGAACATGCTAGCTCTATTTTATTTTGGACTTAATCTTGACTTACTTTTCTCATCAAAGGTTTAGGCAAAGATAACGAATCATACATTCATGACGTTCTTTCACATTTTACCACTTTTTGTCGTACATGAATGGCCAGCTTATCTTTAGTTGGTATCTCACCTGAAACTTAACATTTGTTCAAACCTCATGCAACTCTCTTTGTGATTTATGTGTAGATATGTGCAAAAACACCAGAGAGAGAGGAACGACACATCTTTCATTCACTAAAGACGAAGACTATACGCGATCGGTGGTGGTGAATTCAACAAAGATGTGAGCTTGGTTATGCCATTGGAAAAACTCAAAACCATGGTAAATTTTTGTGCCCCTAAGACTCTACTTCAATAAAAGGCGTTTCCCCCTTTCGAAAAATAAAACGAAAATAAGTGAAAGGGAAAGGAAACAAGAGCCTTAAAAGAGTATAGGTTGGTCAAAATACTTATGAGGCATCCATGGTTCGTTTGTGAGAAGTCTGTCATTCTGAGCCCACAGAAAATTCTAAGTCTGGGGGAATGACAGAAAACTTCTGTTTTTGGAGAAATGAGGAAGTGCAACATTTTTACGCAAGAAAAAGTGACAGGAAGTTGTGGTGATCAATAGGTTCGTCTTCTCTTGCTATTTTGCATAATATCTCGCACCCTCCGGTAAAATAACGGTAATCCAAGACACTCTTAACCTCACCTCTAAATGCCTTTAATACCTAGCATCGATTGTCTTGGTTTAATCCTTTTGATGAGAAACCCACGCCAATACTTAATGAATGTAGAGAGCTAGTTGGCCTGATTTTTGGATTTTGAAAGTTTATATTTCGTATGACTGATACCGTGGACTAGTATTACGGGAACTTCTAGTAAGAATTTTCTAGGCTAGATTGCGATTGATGTAGTTCGATGGTTATGGTTTAGAAGGACGGTCTCTGAGATTTTCCCGATGATTTTCGTTTGATCATTTCCAAGCTTGAGTTTTGTCTTGTTTGAGGACAAACAAGGTTTAAGTCTGGGGTGTGATAACACCGTATTTTTACCCGCTTTGATATATTATAGAACATTTTAATAAGTGTTCCACTTGGTTTTCTATGATTTTATTACGGATTTCGCATGTTTGTGGTTTTAAGACTCTTTTCAGGTAACTCGGGATTAAAGAGTGCATTTCAGAGCAAAAGTACGTTTTTGGATAAACTCGGACCGTCATAAGTCTTGCCATCATAGGAGGCCTTCTCACCGTCTGATCATCACCAAATTTGGACACAACAAATGCCAAGGGAAAGATGGTTCATTAACACAATGCACACGTCAATGCAATCTCCTCAAGTGTCAAAAATTTCGATGATGATCCTAAAATCGCCAGAGCATCGATCGATACCCCCAACTGTCGATCGATGCCGGTTACAATTCTGAAACGGGACACTTCCAAAACCCGTGTATCGATCGATACCCCATTGGTATCGGCCGATACTGAGGCGATTTTTGAGGAAACACTTGAGATTTCGACTGTGATGCCTAAAGAAGTTCAAGAACGAGTCTATATACCGAGGATACCTTATCCCAGGGCTGCTGGGAACACTAAGAAGGAGGTAGAGGACGCCAGATGCTAGGCTACGCTGGATAAGCTGATTGTGGAACTTCCTATTGATGATGATATATCTGCTAAGGACGATTTAACAGCGATAGCATCGATCGATACCCTGCCTGGTGTCGATCGATACCCATCGCAGATCAAGCCAGAAACTGTGAAAACACCTGAGTTGATCGAAGAAAGAGTTCGCAAGCCCAAGAAGCTAAATCCTATTCCTCGACACCTCAAAGATCCCATTGTCTCCAAAGCAGCTGCGTGGCTTTGAGAAGACGGTACTAAGGATGTCCAATGAATTGTTCTTTGAAGAAGCTCTAGAACACCGTCCTCTACTAAGTCACTTCAAAGATTGCAGAGAAACTGAGGCTAGAGGGGCACCACCTCCACTAAGACAGCTGACCCAAAGGGAAGACCCAGGAAGATTCGCAGTTCCATGCTCCATCTCTGGAGTTGAATTCAAAGAGTCTCTCGTTGACTCAGGAGCTATTGTCAATGTAATCTCAAGGGCAATTGCAGAACGGTTGGGCGCTGATATTCGATCTTCAAAGACATCTATCACATTCGCAAACGATTCTACCTCGCTTCCATACGGTACTGTCCATGGTTTGCTTGTCAAAGTACGAGATTGTCTGGTGCCTACTGATTTTCAGGTTGTAGAGATGAGTGCAATATCTCGTATGCCTTTACTCCTGGGACGACCATTTATGGCTATTGCTGGCGCAATCATAGACACGCCTAATAAGAGAATCTCTTTCTCTTACATTGACGGAGGGGTCTATTATGATGTCATTCCCCCTAGAGGTGCTCCCACACGTGTCTCTTGCATTGTGGTTGTCACAGGAGAGACATTAGCAGTTGATCTTTTGGAAGAGCCTCCTGACAAGCCAACTGTCATAGATGATTCGGTTGAACCGCCCAGCATCCCCAAGGAAGTTGTCAAGAAAGCTAAGGCAACAAAGAAGAAGGCCAAGAGCAAAAGAGTCGAGGATCCCCATGTCACTTTGATACCTCAGAAGTACGATGGAGACTCGATTGAGTACAAGGTGAATTACAAAGGAGCTTCGAAGCCATTCTCTAAGGCTAGAGTTCTTCTTACTTCTGAGCTGAAAGAGAAAGGAAAAGAGTTTGTGGAAAGTATGTTGCGCAAAACTCTGAAGATAGCAATGTCAAGTTGTGGAGCCTGTTCTGATGCAAGCTCTCACTCTTATCCTGCCTAAAGGGCGTTACAGTCAAGCTAATGACGTTAAACAAGCGCTTGGTGGGAGACAACCCACTGGTGAGTCTGCTTTTGATTCTTTTTCTTTTTATTTTCGTTCGTTTTGTGTTTGTGTCAGGATAAACAATGAGCAAAACTCGAAATTGCCTTAGTGTCGATCGATACCCCATTGGTATCGGTCGACACCAATCGCGAATAGACGGTTCATCATATTGATTTAAGCCTGGTATCGATCGATACCAGGCTGTGTGTCGATCGATACACGATGTTCCAACAAGGTAACTTCTTGTTTTTCCCAATTTTATTTTGTTCTTTTGTTTTCTTTCACTGACTCTAGGCTAGATAACACTGGTGCAAGCTCTCATTCTTATCTTTCCTGAACGGCAGTACAGTCAAGCTATTGACGTTAAACGAGCGCTTGGTGGGAGGCAACCCACTGGTGAGTTTATATATATAAGTATCTTTCTTTTATTTTTTGTTTTGTATCAGGATAAACAAGGAGCAAACTCGAAATCGGTAGAGTGTCGATCGATACCCTTCGGTATCTGTCGATACCCTTCGGTATCTGTCGATACCCTTCGGTATCGGTCGATACCCTTCGGTATCGGTCGATACCCTACGCGAATAGACGGTTCATCATATCGATTTAAGCCTGGTATCGATCGATACCAAGCTGTGTGTCGATCGATACTCGATGTTCCAGCAAGGTAACTTCTTGTTTTTCCCAATTTTATTCTGTTCTTTTGTTTTCTTTCACTGACTCTAGGCTAGATAACACTGGGGACAGTGTTGTTCAAGTCTGGGGGAGGTATCTGCTGACATTGTGTTTGTTTTTCTTAGAGTCAGTTGTTTTATCGAGTCATTCGTTGTGTTTATTGAGTCAAAACTTGTTGGAGATGATGATCATGTGCTTGAATTGTTGTTTTGATTTTGATTTTGAGTGACCAGTGTTGCAGGATCAGTTCTAGATCGACTAAGGGAAAATCCAAGGACTGACTAGTTGACTAGAAATCATCCATGTCTCCAGCAGAGTTTTTTCTGAAGCCTGAGCCAAATTTTTACACTTCATCAACGTGGTTGGTGTTTTTAGAGCTTGATTCATCATTCATATCTGATAAAGGAACCCATGTGTTTAGAGTAATAGTATCTCTCTCCCCTGTTATAAGTTGATAAATAAGAGCATAAAAGATGAAATGATTTTCTTCTGAGTAGAGGGCTAGGAAAATTTTCAGCGATCCCATTATTCTACTTAAGAGGGAATGATCACACAAAGGTTAAAAGAGAGGTTAGGAAAATTTCTCGTGATACCACTATTCGCCTAAACCTTTGATACATAGAGAGGGAAGAACCGGGGATTCGGTGGCAAACACCATCAATACTCGCGTTTCGGACCTTGAAGTGTATATGCAGATCTAAAAAAAAAAGAGAACATAATAAGAAATAAGTCTGGGGAGAGAAAGTGATACAAAAAGTGTGAAAATGGGTGGTTCCTTGTCATGATATTGTCTGGTAAAGAATCAAGAAGGTTCTTGAACATAAGCTGCAGCGATGAAACTGGCGATGAGGGTTTTATTTGAACAATGCTGTGGGATAATGTGTGGAGTCTGGGAAAGCTGTGAATGTCTACGGAGAAGTACATGGTGGTTAGATCAAAAGCTGATTAGGTGACATTTGGGTGTTTGGGAAAAGGATCTCTGCGATGGTTCATGAACAGATGAGTCTCTACGTTTTCAAACCTCTTTCTCTGGTTTAGTTTTCTGTTTTGCTTGAGGGCAAGCAAATGCTAAGTCTGGGGGAGTTGATATATCATGGTTTTTACCCCTTTTAGGCCATGATATAAGTCTTTTTTATAGAGTCTTTCTGCTATTTCGTAGTTTTTAGAGTCTTTTACAGGTCTTAGCACGTTTGGAGCACAATTGGAGATATTGGAGCTTTCTAGAGCATTTTGGAGCAAAGCTGAAGTTCGTGTTGCTGAGTACCCGATTTCACGTCAAGCATCGATCGATACCCCCTGGTATTGATCGACACTCATCGAGGCAGACACGCCCTGCGACTTTAATGAAGAGTTGAAGAATTTCAACTTGGTCCAGAAGACTTTGCTATTTACAAGAAGATCCCAATTCGTGTTTAGGTTATTTATAGGGATTTTACAGCCACTTTGTAGGCTATGCTTTATACTTTTGGTTTTTGGAGAGACTACTCTGAACTCCTGTTTTTATTGATTTCTTTGATGATTTATTCAAACATGTTGATTGTTTCATTCTCCATGTCTGAGTAGATCCACTTTAGGTTCAGGGTTCTCATAAGAGTTTTCTTTGAATGCAAGGTTGATTAGTTTATGGGATTCACCATATGAATTAGTTCTTCGCTTAGGTTGTGTTCAAAACTAATTCTAGGTTGACGAATCTAGAACTTAGATCTTAGGATAATTGATTAGGCACGACAGTGCGATTAATTACCTGATAGAACCTTAGGTGAGCAAATTGATTATTCGCAAAGAGATTTGGTTTAATTAATTTGTGAACATATCAAACCCGGTATTAAAGCTGATTTATACTTTAGGATTGGCAAAGAGATTTGGCATTCCTAAGATTTAGATTTAGATAATTCTCGCAACGACATTTGGTTAATTATACCTTAGTGATTTGAGTTCAAAAACTGCGCTAAATCTGAATCCTGCTAGTTAGTTTATCTGCATTCATTGATTTCCTGAGAAATACCCTGAGCCTATATTTCTTCCATCGAATTACAACTCGTTTACTGCTTATTGTCTTTTGTTTCATCTTATTTACTTAGCTTTATTTGACACTATATAATCTATTGTGTGATTTCTGTGAGTCCTTGTGTTCGACCCCTACACTTACTACAACTACTGCTTTAGTACTTTTAGGGTATTAATTTGAGCATACCAATGGACCAGCGGCCAAGCCCAGACGAGTCGTTTCTTCACCCGAGGCCAAAACCGTCTTTTCCCGTCAAACCCTAAAACGACCCAAGCATGTTGAAGACCTATAAATACTTGTTTTAGACAGCAATTTCATGGTTACCATTGCACAACCTTCTACACATTAGTTTTGCTTACATTCTTGTACTCTTGCATCGAGATTCTCGGGATTGGTGAGGAGGTTTCTCACCGAGGTTAGTTCTTGTTCGTGAGGCTTCTTCACCAATCTCATGTTTAATTTAATCAAGTATTTTTCCAGTATGTTTGAGTAGTTTAGATTGTTGGGTTTAAAAGATTATCGAGGGAAATACTATATTTGATAAGAATTTCACTCGGTAAACCCAAGCCGATTTCTAGAACTCTTCTTGTGGAAAGTTGTTAATGCATGAATCTAGTTTCATGAACTAGAGGCTGATTGGGGGAGTTTAGAACCACGGAAGTGTTGCATCTAATCACCAGCAAAGTTCATCCACAAGGTGTGCGCGTCGTAAGATTTCGGAAGTATACTTACAGAGTGCCGTGAACCTTTGGACCCACTAGCATATCACAATCTTACGCGCAGCCAGAGATAGAAGCCACTGTTCGAGTGAATAGATTGGAGGACGTATGTTATACGGAAGTAGACTACGTCATTATTCTGTCATGTTCGTGGAGTTATAATCTAGAAACACCGGTTACTAATGAGCTAGGGGCTGTTTGATTGAATCGAGCATACCCCGAGATATTCCTCTCGACCCAGCAACGTTTTATAATAAGTTAAAACTGTCTTTAGTAGTGTAGTTTAGCAATAGAGTTCGTAGAAGTAGTTTAGTTATCGATTTTGTTAGGTTTAGGTTAGTAGTCGATTTTCTTAAGTATTAGGTTAGTCTTAGAATTTCTTAGGATAGGTTTAGTTTCTCTTAGCATTAGTTTAGTTGTTGAAATCCCCTAAGCTTTACTACAAGAAAACAGCGTTTTAGCGACTACAACAGGAGTCGCTAAATAGTCGCTAAAATGTGTATTACGACTAAAAAGCGACTAAATCATGTAGTCGTTAATCTTTAGTCGCTAAAGTGTGTAGTCGTAAAAATAGTCGCTAAATTGCGACTACTTTACGACTACATCACATGAAGAGTGTAATAGTCGTAAAATAGTCGCATAAATTACCGACTATTATATGACTAATTTAACGTCTATTTAGCGATTATTTAAAAAACAAAATTAAAAAAAAAAACAAAAAAAATATCCCAAATTTTTTTTTATTTATTAAAATTAATAATTACAAAAAACAAAAAAAACAAAAGAAGATCGAAGCTTCCTCCGCCGGCGAGCTCCTCTCCGCAGCTTCCTCCGCCGTCCTCACCGGTGAGTCCCCAGCACGAGATCCTTTGAGAAGGAGCGCAATCGAAGAAGAAGCTTCGAGAAGGGTTTGCGGCGGCTACAACTGGAGGCGTCTCCTGGTTTCGTCGCAGAGATGACCGGAAGCAGAGGCTTCGAGTGGCCAAAGGGAACCGCCGTGGGATGAGCGACATCTGCATAGGAGTTGCGGATTGGTCGGCGGTGGCGGCGATGCAAGTTGAGAATCGCAGGGAAGAAGAACGCCGACAAAGGAGAAGCTTCGGAGAAAGGAGAACGCCGACGAAGGAGAAGCTTCGGAGAACGCCGACGAAGGAGAAGCTTCGGAGAACGCCGATGAAGGAGAAGCTTCGGAGAAGAACGCCATCGAATCTCTTTACTTTAAAGAAATCGAATGGACTTTGAAGAAATCAAATGAAATTTTTCAATCTGCAGAACATGGAGACGAAGATAGAGAAGAAAAGGAAGTGTTTGTGTTCTGGTCCGTTAGATATTGGGTTATCAACGGTTAAGATTGCGATCTGTGTGATGGGTTAAGTAACCAGTCAAATCCTGAGCATATATTTTCTTCTTTTCATTTTTTTTCTTTTATTTCTTATTTGATAGCGTTGTAGATTGAATTTTTAAAAACTGTAAAAAATCCCATAAACTTTTTTATGTAAATCTGTAAACTTTAAACATATCAAAAGTATAAATTATTAAACTTCTACTTTAAATGATTTTTTTATATAATGATTAGATTTTTTTAATTGTTAGATTTTAGTTTTCAGTATATATAATTAAATTCTTGATTTTAAGTTTTAAAATTATGATTTAGGATTAAGAAAATGATTATATTTTAAAAAAAAATAGAAGTAAATAGTTTTTAAAAAGATTGATTTTATATAAAGTATATATGTAAATGGTTTTCAATATTGTTTTTATGTATATATAATGATTATATTTTTGTTTAATGGTTTAGGATTTTATTTTTATGATTAAAAGTTGTCACGCAAAAGCCACAAATCGTGTTTGTGGCTGCATTATTCACTATTTTCGTGGCTAAAATTCGGCGGACAATTTGATAATTTAGCTAGCCACGAATATTTAGTGGCTAAATCGTGATATCAATTTATGTTATTGAAACGACAAATTACACTGAAATTCATCTTAGATTTGGTTCTGCATCTCCGACATCATAATAGAGCATTGAGCCACATGTATATATAAGTTATACATATGTATATATATACATGTGTATAAGTTATACATATGTATATATATACATGTATATAATTTAGCGACTATTATGCGACTATTGTGCGATTTCCCGAAATAGTCGCCTAATAGTCGCTAATTTAGTGACTATTATGCGACTACTGTGCGATCTGCCGAAATAGTCGCATATTCGTCGTTAATTTAGCGACTATTAGGCGACTATTATTTTCTGTCTGAAATGTAGTCGTAAATTAGTCGTAAAATAGCGACTATTCTAGCGACTATGTTCTTTGGTCGTAAAACAGCGACTCAATTACGACCAATTTTTATTAGTCGCCAAATAGTCGCTAAGTAGTCACAACTTTTAGCGACTAATTATTTAGTCGCCATCTGTAATCGCCAAAACGCTGTTTTCTTGTAGTGCTTAGGTAGTGGTCGATTTTCTTAGATTAGATTAGTAGAAGTTTTCCGTTTTTCGTTCTTTACAATTCTAGTTACAAAACCCTATAAAAATATTCTACGTTTATTTACTATACAGTGTCTAAGGTCTCATAGAATAGCACCCACTCCCTGTGGATCGATACCTCAAGTACTACAACGCACATATGCGCACTTGCAAGCTTTAAGGTTTATAAATTTAAGAACTGAAGTTTTGGAGACGAATCCGATTTGCATCAGGGATTTCCAAGGAACAAGTTTTGTAGCTGATTTCATGGTGATTCCCCAATGACGTTTTAGGGGTTCAATGGCTTCAAACTCTATGTCTAATAACATGGGATTTCAAGAAACTGACAATTAAGTTTGATTATGGGCAGAGTATAGTAGTTTTACATGGTATACATGAAGGATCTGTAAGAAACGTGAAAACTGAGAACACTACAAGAAAACAGGCAATTTGCAATGATTTTTTGCGACGATTTTATTTCGTTGCAAATTGCCATCGGTTTTGCGACGAATTTACGACGATTCTAAAAGACGTCGTAAAATCGTCGCAAACTTGGGACGAAAAGTTTCGTTGGAAAATCGTCGCGAATTAGCGACGATTATACAACGATTACCGACGACATTACGACGATAATCAAAATCGTCGTAAAATCGTTGTAACTTAGCGACGATTTACCGAGGTTTGTATAAAACGTTGCAATATCGTCGTAAAATTACCCACGAATTAGCAATGATTATTATAAGTTGAACTTTACATCGATTTCCCAACGATTAATAAGTTAGGTGAGCACGTTTTAAGCTCACGGTGTTCGGTTAGGTAAACATGTTTAATATCGTTGTAAAGTCGATGTAAACATTTTTAGATTCGTTGTAAAATCGATGTGAAATCGATGTAAAATCATAGGTAATTCGATGGTAATGAAAATAAAAATCTATATATAGTGGCCAACTTCATAATAAAAATTTCATATTCAAAAACATTTACTTCTTTCTGATCAACAAAAAATGTCAATATACGAAATTAGAAGATGGATGTATAATCGTCTTGATTCAGAGGGATCGCTAACAAAGGAGTTCAGTGATGGGGTGGAGGGATTCATGCATCTGGCAGGAAGTATACATAATACGATTATCAGTGGTAAGATGTACTGTCCTTGTGCCAGATGCTTGAATAGGAAATTTATCATTATCTCGAAGGTGTGGTCGCATATATTAAATAGAGGGTTTATGCCGCATTACTATATATGGTATTATCATGGAGAGGGTCATGGGGGAAATGCAGCTAGTAGTAGTAGCAATTATCAAGCATCGAATTTTGATGAGTCAAATAATTTTAATCAATTTGATGATCATGCGGAGCAGCATGGTGAAGATAATGATAGGATTCATGACATGGTTACGGATGCATTTCATGAAACCGTAAGTACATTTGCACATGATCATCATGATGAGGAACCCAATCTAGATGCAAAATTTTTTTATGATATGCTAGATGCTGCAAATCAGCCACTCTACGATGGATGTAGAGAAGGACATTCTAAATTGTCGTTGGCGGCTAGGATGATGACTATTAAAACTGATCATAACTTAGCTGAGGTTTGCATGGATGATTGGGCTGATTTGATTAAAGAGTATTTGCCAGAGGACAATTTAGCTGCTGAAACTTACTATGAGATACAGAAGCTGGTTTATAGTCTTGGGTTGCCTTCTGAGATGATAGATGTCTGTGTTGACAATTGCATGCTTTTTTGGAAAGATGATGATAAGTTGCTGGAATGTCGATTTTGCCATAAGCCAAGATATAAGCCGCAAGGTACTGGTCGGAGTAAGGTACCGTTCCAGCGGATGTGGTACCTTCCTATAACTTATAGATTAAAAAGAATGTATCAGTCTGAGAGGACAGCTGCATCGATGAGATGGCATGCAGATCATTTGCAAACAGATGAGGAGGTTACTCATCCTTCAGATGCAAAAGCGTGGAAACACTTTAAGACGGTACATCCAGACTTTGCTAGAGAGAAACGTAATGTGTATCTTGGTCTTTGCACAGATAGATTTAGTCCATTTGGTATGTCTGGTAGGCAATATTATTTATGGCCAGTAATCCTAACGCCTTACAACCTACCCCCAGATATGTGCATGCAAAGGGAATTTTTATTCTTGAGTATTTTAGTACCAGGTCCGAAGCATCCGAAGCGTTCCCTTGATCTGTTTTTGCAGCCTCTGATACAGGAATTGGAGCAGTTGTGGTATACCGGGGTTCGGACATATGATTTTGCAAGGAAAATTTTTTTTACAATAAGCGACTTCCCTGCGTACGGGATGTTATCAGGTTGGACTACGCATGGGCGATTGTCTTGTCCATATTGTCTCAATCGGACAGATGCGTTTTAATTGAAACATGGTCGGAAAACAAGTTGGTTTGATTGTCACCGCCGATTTCTACTGATTCATCATGCATATCGAAGAAATAAGCGGTTGTTTAGAAAGAACAAAACTGTTCGTGTTCCTCCTCCTGTTTATATTTCCGGGGAAGATCTAGAAGCAGAAATTGATCATTATGGTGCATTGGAAACAGTCAATCGTGGTGGAAATTGGCACACTCCAGCTAATATGCCGGATGGATATGGGGAGCATCACAATTGGCATAAGAAAAGCATATTCAGGAAGCTTCCGTATTGGAAGGATCATTTGCTTACACACAATTTGGATGTCATGATAATTGAGAAAAACGTTTTTGATAACATCATGCATACATTGTTAAATGTGCGTGGAAGGACTAAAGACATCGGTAAGTCAAGGTTAGACTTGCCTGATCTTTGTTGTCGGAATGAGTTACATATTACAAGCAATGGGAAAGCACCTGTCCCCATATTTCGAGTGGGTGCGGAAGAAAAGTCAGCTTTGTTCAAATGGGCGACATCTGATGTGAAGTTCCCGGACGGGTACGTATCTAATTTAGCTAAATGTGTTGAGAATGGCCAAACGTTTTCCGGGATGAAGAGTCATGAATGTCACGTCTTTATGCAACGACTACTTCCTTTTGCATTTGCTGAACTTCTACCAGGAAATGTACACGAAGCAATTGCAGGCATTGGAGGGTTTTTTTCGGGATCTTTGTACCCGTACTTTGTCAGAAGATGTTATTGCACAACTTGATGCTAGTATTCCTATTTTGTTGTGCAACATGGAGAATATATTTCCCCCAACCTTTTTTGATGTTATGGAACATCTACCTATTCATCTACCTCATGAAGCAGAACTTGGGGGACCTGTGCAGTATCGATGGATGTACCCATTCGAGCGATTCATGGGATATTTGAAGCGGAAGGCTAAAAATCTAGCCAAAGTTGAAGGGTCAATAGTAGCAGGAAGTTTAACAGAAGAAACTTCTCACTTCACGGGGTACTATTTTGGCTCGAAGGTTCGCACACGGAAAAGGGCAGCACGGCGATATGATGATGGAGGTGTAGGCCGAGCATATGCTAATGAAGGTGTCCCAGATATCTTTTCTTCAATCGGTCGATTATGTGGAAGAGTGAAGTCAGTTTGGTTTGCCAATGAAAAAGACCATCATAGTGCACAAACGTATATCCTCTTAAATTGCGAAGAAGTTAGTCAATTTGAGACGTAAGTGTATAAACATACGTCTTATATATATGGCTAAATTATATATATGCTAGCTTTATACCAATTACAAATACTTTTGTATGCAGTGAATTTGTTAGACAAGTCCGAGAAGTCATTGAATGAATCTCAGCCGATGAAATCAACAAGCGTAAAGATCAACATTTTGCCCCGTGGTTGAAGACGCAAGTACGTAGAATTTTAAGTACTAACTTGGACAATTAACCTAATACATATTTTGATTACTTTTTAATTAAATTAATTAATGATATAGGTCGAGTATGGGGATACCGCATATCCACTCTGGTTCCATGAGTTAATAAAAGGCCCCATATCGAAGATAACGAGTGCACCCATGTATTGCACACGCGGATATATATTTCATACATTCAAATACGGAAATCAAAGAGCTACTGCCAACTACGGGGTATGTGTGCGGGGCGAAATAGATTTTTATGGAGCGTTGCAAGACATAATTGAAGTTGAGTACCCTGGTTGCTTAGGTTTGATATGCGTTCTGTTCAAATGCGACTGGTTCGATCCAACAGTTGATCGAGGCGTCCGTAAGAACAAATTTGGGGCAGTAGATGTCAACCAATCACGACGTTACAATAAGTATGAGCCATTTATCCTAGCATCACAAGCAGAACAAGTCAGCTTTGTTCCATATCCGCGAGTTCGCACCACCCGTATCTCATGGTTATCCGTTATAAAAGTTTCTCCGAGGGGTCGAATTGTGGGGGTTGATGAAGAACTACCAATGCAGCAAGATCATTGCTCTGATATGCCAAAACTAAATGAGAGCAATGAAGACATCCTTTTGATAGATCCTCAAAACAGGCAAGTTGAATATCTCCCAAACGATACAGAGGAAGAAGATGAGGAAGATGAGTTCGAAGAAAGTGATGAACCAGATGATCATGAAACGGATGTGTACTACTCTTCGTACGAAAATGAATCAGAGTGACCGCGCTAGCTAGTAATTATTGTGAATTTAATGTATTAATATAATATTGTGATCGAGTAATTATTGTGAAATTTAAGTGATATGATTTCTATGAAATCCCTTAAACCCCAAATTAAATTCCATCTCCGATCTCCACTCATTTTCCGCCGTAGGTGCGGCGATTAATAAATTACGAGAAATATGTGTCTATGTGTCATGTAATTTATTAATTACCCCAACAACGGTGGGAAATGAGTGGTGATCGGAAATGGGATTTAGTTTGGGGTTTAGGGGATTTCAAAGAAATCGTCGCTAATTTGCGACGATTTAGTAACGAATTATTACTATTCGTGGCTAAATCGTCGCAAACACTGAATGTCACAAAGTCGATGCAAATTTGCGACGATTTAGCCACGATTTGTCATAAAACCTAAACCCTTTGCCCTAAACCCTAAACCCTAAACCCTAACGTATTACAATCTCATTGTATTATGCATCTTTCAATGAAATTGATCGTGACTTTAGGGAATTGTTCGAAAATGAAAACTCGGTCAATCACAGTAATATCCACAAACTGAATCATTGTATTAATAATCTCTAACGTATAATTTCAATATCGATGAACTTATTGATAATTTCATGAATTTGGATTTACAGTAAACATGTCAAGTTGTTTATGGAATGTTGCAATCGACGTTACAATTTTATACCTATACCCTAAACCCTAAAACCGATTTTACAAATATCCTCACTAATTCGATGCAAATTGGCGACGATTTAGCAACGAATTGAACTAATCGTGGCTAAATCGTCGCAAACACTGAATGTCACAAAGTCGATGCAAATTTGCGACGATTTAGCCACGATTTGTCATAAACCCTAAACCCTTTGCCCTAAACCCTAAACCCTAAACCCTAACGTATTACAATCTCATTGTATTATGCATCTTTCAATGAAATTGATCGTGACTTTAGGGAATTGTCCGAAAATGAAAACTCGGTCAATCACAGTAATATCCACAAACATAATCATTGTATTAATAATCTCTAACGTATAATTTCAATATCGATGAAATTATTAATAATTTCATGAATTTGGATTTACAGTAAACATGTCAAGTTGTTTATGGAATGTTGCAATCGACGTTACAATTTTGTACCTATACCCTAAACCCTAAAACCGATTTTACAAATATCCTCACTAATTCGATGCAAATTGGCGACGATTTAGCAACGAATTGAACTAATCGTGGCTAAATCGTCGCAAACACTGAATGTCACAAAGTCGATGCAAATTTGCGACGATTTAGCCACGATTTGTCATAAACCCTAAACCATTTGCCCTAAACCCTAAACCCTAAACCCTAACGTATTACAATCTCATTGTATTATACATCTTTCAATGAAATTGATCGTGACTTTAGGGAATTGTCCGAAAATGAAAACTCGGTCAATCACAGTAATATCCACAAACTGAATCATTGTATTAATAATCTCTAACGTATAATTTCAATATCGATGAACTTATTGATAATTTCATGAGTTTGGATTTACAGTAAACATGTCAAGTTGTTTATGGAATGTTGCAATCGACGTTACAATTTTGTACCTATACCCTAAACCCTAAAACCGATTTTACAAATATCCTCACTAATTCGATGCAAATTGGCGACGATTTAGCAACGAATTGAACTAATCGTGGCTAAATCGTCGCAAACACTGAATGTCACAAAATCGATGCAAGGTTGCGACGATTTAGCCACGATTTGTCATTAAATATACCGCGTGTCGGTCAACTAAACTCCCGCGTGTTTGAATGTCACAAAATCGTTGCAAAGTTAGCGACGAATTAGCTACGGTTTGATTGCGTCAATATATCGAAGATTCGTCGCGAAATCGTCGCTAATTAGCGACGATTTAGCGACGACAAGTAATCTTATATATACACGCCAGTTCCTCTCGATTTCATTTATAAACAAATCAAAAAAAAATCTAATCATAACTTCCTATCGAATTTCTTGCGAAAAAGGTAAATATTTTTTGTAAATGTTTTTAATTAATTAGTATAGATAATTTTTTTTATATAGTAATTTTTTGCGAAAATAATTAGCAGACTTCCCGGATGTTTATAGATAGTAATTGTTTTTTATTATTATGCAGATGGGCCAGCGTCGTGCACATTACGCTCAGTTTTTGAGAGAGATTAGTGATGCTTCGGGTACCGGGGTGCCCGTGTCTTCTGAGGCTACAGAGACGGATTTCGTCCCGGTGACGCATCCACAGAGTGCTCCGCCGCCTCCACAACCACCTCAGATTCCGCAACCTGGAGGCCATGCCCCGGCCCCATATGCACACATGACGGTTCTTGATTTGCTTGCGCAGCCGGGCCGTCATAGGCTTAAAAGATTAGATCCGGATCATACATACGGGTCGGAATGGTAATATATATAAATATATATTTTTTATATTTATTATTACATATTTATATTTATTTCTAACAATTCAAAATTTTATAATTTTTTGTTTCAGGTTTGGAGTTGAATCCAAAGTTGGACGCACCGTTTCCGACATCATCAAGTCTTATTTTATCGAGCCGCATACCAATTTTACCCAGCTTCCTCTACACGTCAAGGAGACATGGTTCAAGATGTTTGCGGTACGTATGGAAAAAATATTTTTTTCTCCCATAATAATTTTAATTATATTTAAATATATATTAAATTTAATTTTATAAAATATGTAATTATTTTTGTTTCTCATGCAGCAAAAATATCACTGGGATCTTTCGCTTCATGGCGAGGTTGAAACTTTATTTCTCGAGAGGGTGAAGTTTCGAATCCAAGGCGTGGTTGGTGAGTGGAAGAAAGCATGGAAGAAGGCTGGCGATGAAGCAAAGCCCCTGCACATGGATAAAGCCGTTTGGGACGGCTTGGTGCGGTATTGGATGGATCCGAAATCCATCGTAACTACTGAGAAGTGTTCGGCTTCCCGCAACACCGTTGATTCGGACGGGAGACTCAATGCTCTGCCTCATACAGCTGGGCAAACACCTTTTGCGGGTGTTCGTCTACAAATGGTAATTAAATTTATTTAAATTAATTTATTTATTTAATTTACTTCGTCAATAACATAGTTTTTTTCTTTAGGCCGCTGAAGACGGAGGTGTACTCCCTCCTATGACCAAGGTTTTTGGCGGACGCACCGGAAGAAGGATGGTTCCTTTGTTTCCGAGACTGCCGAGCACATCTTCAATGAGGTGACTTCCAAAGTCACCGAACGAGAGACACAGCTCTCTCAACAGCTATCTCCAGGTGGTTCGTCGGTCATGTCTGGAGGGTTGACCACACCCGATATTGACCGGATCTTCGAGCAGGTATATAGAATAGTTAGTACTTATTAATTTTTAGTTTTTGATTTTTTAAAAATTTATAATTGTAAATTTAAATATAGGTTGCCCCTAAGCGAAAGGGGAAGGTTGTCGGGATGGGATCTATTCGAGATGTCTCTGCTGCTTCTTCATATGCTCCGCGACGACGATCGCCAGAAGATGATCGTCGTGTTACGTGCCACGATTACGAGTCTTCAGGATCGGGTTGAGACCGAGTATCAGGCATATCAGGCGAATATTGCAAGTCTTCAGCAGCGGGTTGAACAGGATGCTACGCAGAATGACGGACTCTTCGACATCTTGGCAACAGGGAACCCGACAATGCAGGCCATGCTACGGGAAAAGCGAAGACTCCGAGCAGAGGCAGATGCAGCGGCAGCGGCAGCGGCAGCGGCAGCGGCAGAGGCAGCGGCAGGCACATCCGGTTCGTCGAGACGTCCCGAAGACGATGTGAATCTCGACGATTACGATATAGTTATTTAGATTTAGGATTTCGAATTCTAATTTTGCTTTTTTTTTGTAACAGATTATAATATTTTTTTTTAATAAAATATTATTATATATTATTTTTAAAATTTTTATTTTATAATTTCGAAATTAATAAAATTTTAAAAATAATAATTAAAATCATTTATAGAATCGTCGTTAATTCGATGGTAAACACTAATCCTCGTTGATTCGTTGCTAAATTAATCATCATAAAATCGTGGCTAATTTACAACGATTATACGACGATTTATTAGCAACAATGTTGCGACGATTATTTAGCAACGATTTTAGGACGATTTATTAGCAACGATGTTGCGACGATTATTTTGCAACGATTTTGCGACGATTTATTAGCAACGATGTTGCGACGATTATTTAGCAACGATTTTATGACGATTGATTAGCAACGAATTAACGACGACAATTTTTTGCCATCGAATTACCAATGAAATATTTCCCTTCGAATTTTCATCGTTTTTACGACGTATTTATATTCGTCGTAATTTCGATGTAATATTTACGACGATGTTACGACGGAAATTTAGCAACGATTTAGCGACGAATTTTTTTCCCTCGTACTTTCCCGAAGAATTTACGACGATTTGTGGTTTGCGACGATCAGTTAACGACGATCTCGTTTTCGTCGCAAATTCGATGCAAAGCCTCTTTTGCAACGATTTTACAACGATATCGTTCGTTGCAAAAAGGGTGTTTTTTTGTAGTGGAAGTTGAATAAGTTCAGAGATGAGACTAGGCAATTTTCTATGTTGTGTGTCACCCATGATGATGATACAGAGGCACCTAATCTCTTCTCTATTGAGGCTGAGAATTCAAAAGATTTTCCATTTCATCCTATTGATGCATTAAAATTTGAGTATTCTGATTTTTTGTTGAGCCAAAGGATTTACCTCCATTCAGAGATCATCATGATCACAAGATTCCATTAATTGAAGGAGCTAATTTAGTGAACCAGAGACCTTACCGTTATGAAATTTAAAAAAAAAATGAGATTGATAAGATGTTTCAAGAGATGTTGAAATTCAACCAAGCTCCACTCGTATTGGTTAAAAAGAAAAATGGTTCTTGGCGGCTTTGTGTGGATTATAGATGTTTGAATGGGTTAACATTGAAGGACATATTTCCTATTACACTCATTGAAGACTTAATGGATGAATTAGAAAGCTCTAAGATATATTCTAAGATTGATTTAAGAGTCGTGTATCATCAAGTGCGTATGTTTCTTGCTGATATTCACAAAACAACATTTAAGACTCACAGTGGCCATTTTGAATACATTGTCATGCATTTTGGTTTGACTAATGCCCCTACTACATTCTAAGGTCTGATGAATGCCGTTTTCAAGGAATTTTTGAGAAAGTTTGTGTTGATTTTTTTTTATGATATAATGATCTTAGTAGTTCAGTGGAAGTTCATCTCCAACACTTAAAATGTGTTTTTGAAGTAACAAGGGATCATAAATTATATGCAAAGAGGAGTAAATGTACCTTTGCAACTACTAAAATGGAGTATTTGGGTCATTTTATTGAATAAAAAGGTGTTTCGACCGACCATGCAAAGGTACAAGCAGTAGCAGATTGGCCTACTCCTAATAACTTGAAGTAGTTAAGAGGATTCCTGGGTTTGGTAGGTTATTACCAGCGCTTTGTCGGGAATTTTGGTACGATAGCCAGATCTTTAACACTTTTAACCAAGAATGATTCATTTCTCTGGTTTGGTGAAGCTAAGGTTGCTTTCAAAAATTTGAAGAAAGCTTTATGTAATGCTCTTATCTTAGCTCTTCCCTAGTTTTACAGACCATTTCTGGCTGAAACCGATGTGAGCGGTTAGGGGATTGAGCGGTTCTTATGCCAGATGGTCATCCATTAGCCTACATCAGTAGACATTTGAAGGGGAAACAATTCCACCTCTCTATTTATGAAAAGAAATTGTTAGCGGTGGTTTTTTCAGTGCAAAAGTGAAGACATTATTTGCTTAATGGTCATTTTGTGATTAGAACAGATCAAAGGAGTCTTAAATACTTATTGGAGCAAAGGCTTAATACTCCAATACAATAACAGTGGCTTCCGAAACTTTTGGAGTTTGATTATGAAATTCAATACAAGAGGGTAAGAAGAACTTGGTTGCAGAGGCTCTCTCTAGAGTCGAAGGATATGAGAGACTCCATATGGCTTTATCTGTTTTGGATTGTGATTTGATGAAACGAATCCAAGCCTGTTATGAGACGGATGAATCAACTAAGACATTGATAACGAATTGAAAGACAAGCTAGATTCTAAGAAGCATTTTGTGTGGTCTCATAATATTTTGCGAAGGAAGAGCAAAATTGTCATTCCTGCTGATGATTCTCTCAAGAATACAATATTATAATGGCTTCATTGTTCTGGTATTGGGGGTCACTCAGGGAGAGATGCCACTAATCAAAGGGTGGACAGTATATTTTACTTGAAGGGTATGCCTAAACACATTCAAGCCTATATACGAAGTTGTTCAGTTTGCCAGCAATGTAAGTATGACACTGTTGTTTCTCCTGGTTTATTGCAACCTCTTCTTATTCCTAGAATAATTTGGACAGACATTTCAATGGATTTTATTGATGGGACATCTCCTTTGTTTGGCAAATCTATTATATTTGCCGTTGTTGATCGCTTGACTAAAACTGCCCATTTTATAGCTTTGAGTCATCCCTATTCTACAACTACTGTGGCCCATGCGTTTCTTGATAACAATATAAGCTTCTTGGATTATCAAGCTCCATAGTAAGTGACAGAGACGCCGTTTTTCTCAGCGAGTTTTGGAGAGAACTTTTCACATTACAAAGAGTTTCACTTAACTACTCAAGCGCTAATCATCCTTAGAGTGATGAACAAACTGAGGTAGTGAACAAATGTTTGGAGACTTACTTAAGGTGTATGTTTAGTGACAACCCTTACATGTGGAGTAAATGGTTACGTCTAGCGGAATATTGGTATAACACGAGCTTTCACTCGTCTGTTCAGATGACTCCATATAAAGCAGTGTATGGTCAACCTCCTCCACAACATCTTCCTTACTTATCTGGAGAGTCTAAGGTTTTTGTGGTAGCGAAAATTTTACAAGAACGTGAAAGCCTGTTTTTAATCCTCCAATTTCATCTATTCACTATAAGAAAACCTGGTTATTGCGACTACAATAGCAATCGCAAAGTAGTCGTAAACTCCATTTTTACGACTACTTTGCGACTAAATGTAATTGTAGGAAATTTCTCGTCGTAAAATCATATAGTCGTTAAATATTCGTAATTTTACGACTAATTTACGGCCACATCACGACTGATTAGTGTAGTCGTAAATGCGTCGTAATGTAGTCGTAAAGTATTTAGACGTACTTTAGTCGTAATGTAGTAGTAAAATACACAGACGTAATTTAGTCGGTAAAATTTACGACTATTTACCGATGATATAATTAAATATTTAACGACTAAATAACGACTAAACTGTGTTAAAGTATGCGAATTGTTAAAATTTTCACGACCATTTCGCGACTAAATACCGACCGTTTTTTTGAAATTTTTACGACCAATTTGCGACTACGTTTGTAAATATAAAATCAGAATGGGTAATTGTTTCAATGCTAATTCGTTTGATTTGAAATCATGTTTGTGTAAATGAATTTGTTTGTAAACGAAAAACAAATTAGAAGTACTTATTAAGCTTAAACATTTACAATACAGAATGTTGAAGTACATTTACAAAAGGAAACTCCTATACTTAAGGAGTTTTGATAAAAACCAACATTTAACAAGTTCATGTTGCAAAAAACCTAAGGGTACCAAATAGAAAACAACCTAAGGATCAGAGGTACCAAACGCCTCTGTTGTTGCTTGATCAGTAGGTGTAGCAGCAACTTCATGAGACAAGAAGTCAACATACCTTGGATTGAGTCTGAGGAACTTTTCCATCACAGAAAAACTGCTGAAACTTGGTTTGTTGATCAGCCTCTAGTCGAGCGTTCTTGGCGGCTTGTTCTTCTAGCAGTTTCTGAATTGCCACAAGTTGATCTTGAAACGATTGAAAGGAAGAAGAACTTGCAGCGTGCTTCTGCTTTCCAGTCACAAGAGCATTGGCGAGACTTCCTACTCCATATGGTGTTCCTCTTGAATCTTTTTATGTTGACTGCAAAATTAAAAAAAAAAAAATTTGAAGGTTAACATATATGGAAAATAGATCACAAGTAAAGAAAACAGAGCATGAAATGTTTCACCTGAAGAAATATCTTGTTGTCCTCCTTTGTTGTAAGCTCTCGATTACCATCTTCAGACTGAAACTCAGAGAGCTTAGCTTTCACATTCTGCTCATAGGTTTTCGCAACCTTTGCGGCCTTCCGATCAACTAACGTACCATCCGGTCTTGTGTGAATTCTGATAAAAATCTCACCAACACTAACTGGCCTCCCTAATTCCACTTCCTGAAACATTAAGAAAATTATGAAATAAACCTGAAACTTGAAGAATAACCTCACAAACATAAGCATTAGATATTGAAAGTCAACTTACCATTTCCTGTTGGACTTGAGCATATGACTTTTGGCCTGTGAAGTGCTTGTGCTCGCCCAGGCCTTTCCGGTCAGATTTTCGAGCTTGCGATGCGGTCTGACTCCTCTTCTGAGCTTCTGATGTGTCCCATTATGTGCACATTACTGTCCACAGAGTTGAATTGATCCAATTTGGTCTCACTCGAGTTCTCCTGCAGGTGCTGACCATATCCTTCATTCTGGTTTGACAAATGCTTTCAAAATGTTGTTGAACTAGCCCTGAGAAAACGAGATCCCAATGATGTGTTTTCTACAATAGAAGAGTAAGCAACATGTGTTAGTAGAGTACATTATATAAAGAAAATAATGTAAGATACGATATCAGAGAACTACTTACCGCGAATTCAAGGAAATATCTTTCATGTCTATCGCGAGGCACACAAAACCATGTGTAATATTGTCCATTGAACTTGCTAGTGAAGATCCTTGTGATCTTCCTTGTGAGCTTTGAGGAGTCACGACCAAACCTAGACATAGAAATGAAAATCAATAAAGTTAGTGATAAAAAAACACAAGTTACACAATCTCATCATCATTACAGATAAGCAAACATTACTAACCTAACAAGAGAATCATCAGAGATACTAACCTAACAAGAAAACACTAACCTAATCATCACATATAATCAATCTTAATAGAGTAGTTTTGGTAGGCTGAGGTTCGATGTAGACTTCCTAAACTTAAAACAATTAAAAAAGACAAGTACGCTAATAGAGCCAATTATGAAACAGAGAGAGAGTCAATGAAATTAAACTACATATCCTAGTATTTTCTTGATTAAGAATATGTTTTCCAAGAACTTGTTCTAACGACTATCCCAATGCTGAGAATAAAAATTATGCAACTCATTTAACCACACTTGTCATGTATATCAAAGTCAACTACGTTTAAGTAAAACTAGCAGATTGCCACAGACATAGTATATACTCATTCAGGTCAAAACATATCAGATCACAGCTGAATTTTTCTGTCTCGCTTATAAGCCATCAGCTAAAAAGCAACAAGCAGAGATACAGACCAATAAAATCAAGGATCATTGTATCCACAACTTTTCTTGTCTTGAGGATAAGAATACCAAAGAATATAATAACTCACACAAATTAGTCCACTTCAGCAACAAAAAAACCTAATGAACAAGAGAAACTCACCATGTAGTTTTGGCAGGCTGAGGTTCGATGGGTGAAAGCGTCGTAATACCCCTAATCTTGTGCCGGTTTGGGACGCTTAGCAGAACATTAAGGGCTTCGAGTCTGCTGTCTTCGAGATCCGGGTCAAACTGGGCAGTGTCATCGATCACCTCATCGTCGGAGTCATCTCTATATGCTTCGACATTGTCCACTCTGTTGGAGAAGTGATTGTTGTGACCATAAGAATTCTGCAGCGTAGGACTAGGGGAGTTTCGTCGTGGAGACACCGCATCTTCAGGAGTCGAGATGCTCTGTCGTCGAGGAGTCTCCGGTTGAGGTTGGGAGCTTTAAAGCAGAGTCATCAGCGGTTGACTTTGAGAGCTGTGGGATTGCCGCGGTAACGTCGTCTGGAACAACTGGGTCGGCGGAGGGTAGTCTTTGAAATGCATCGTTGATGGAGAGGGTTGCGGCGAAGAGAAGTTATGCTCCGGAGATACTTTGCTCTTCTTCCTTTGAAGTTGCGGCGGGGCTGGGGTGAAGTTGTATCGGGATGATAGTTGCGGCGGCGCTGGTGTGTAGTTGGGTCTTCTCTGTTGTATCGGAGCTCGAACCTTGCCCCCCCCCCCCCCCTCTTCCTCCTACAGGCATCGGAGAAATTTTGGTTTGGAATGGGGTTTTTGGGAGAGATCGAGTGCGAGGGTTTTGGGAGAGATCAATTAGGGTTTATGAATTAGGAAGAGATCGATTTTGGCAGGCTAAGGTTCGATTGTGCGATTGTGTGAGGGAGAGATCGATTGGGAGAGAGCAATTAGGGTTATGTGTTGGGGGAAATGGTTTAAACGATTTGGGGAAAAAATTATGTTTAAAATTTTTGGGGAAAATATGTTTGGGGAAAATTAAAATTTTTGGGGAAAAAACTTATGTTTGGGGAAATTAGTATATAAAAAAAACTTATATAGGAAAAAAACATAATAAAAAAAACTTATATAAGAACATAATAAACTAAAAAAATATACTTATATAAGATCATGACGATTTTGATATATTTAGTACCATTTTGTTACAAACTTATATAAAGAAATTAGCAAGCTTCTTCTTCAGCTACATCATCATCAGAATCCAATAAATGAGCTTCGAATTCATCTTCTCGTTCTGCATCTCCGACATCCCAATCGAGATTTATTGGGTTAACACTTTGTACCAAATTGTCGACCTCAAGATCTTCAATTGTATTTATCATTACGGGGTCATCATTTTCTTGTTACAATAGAATCGGTTCTGTGTTGCTATATTCACCTGATATATTTTCCCTCGGGTTGACTTTGACAATATTTAGCCATGGATGATTATTTCTCTTCTTGTATGGGTATCGGATATAACAAACTTGATTCGCTTGAGAGGCTGTGTATGACAAACATTTAGCCACAGATGATTCTCTTCTTATAGATAAATGAATGTACATACCTAGAATAAATGGTTCGTATTTATTGTATCTTCCCGATGAGCGAACATCTACAATGCCAGCGTTGCTCCTTCGAGTGCCTCTACCGATAACGGGATCGCACCACGTACACTTAAACAGTGTGATTCTCAAATTAACCACCCCTTCATACTTGAGTTGTATGATATCAGTTAAGATCCCGTGAAAATTAGCTTCATCAGATGCATCACTATAATTCTCTCCTTTAGCACACACGCCATAGTTACATGTCTTTCGGCCCTCGCTGTGCTTTTTCGTATGAAACAAATAGCCTCTTGTAAAATAGATGGGCCAGGTTTTGGCCTTATCCAAAGGACCATGAACTATCTCTTGAACCCACATAGGAAAAGGTTTTATGGCGTTCCAGTAAGTAACATGCATAATGATAGTCAATATCAAATATATATAGCTATAGATCATAACATATATATTATATACATAGTGAAAAAAATTATTTAGACATACATAATATTTCACCCATAAATGATATTCCTGAGCTCTTTTGAACGCGAGTTCTTTTTCGGAGAGTTCTGGATACTTTGTAGAAATATAATCTTCAAAGAAACTGTGTAAAACCAACACACACATATATATATATATATATGAGACCAAGACCACTTAAGGAATGATTAGCCGAAAGATTAAGGAATGATTAGCCGAAATATACCTCTCAAGTGTCTGAAAATATTCACAATTTCGCAAGACATATGCATGTGCGATTTCAATGTCTTTCCCTGAAAGCCAGATTTCATTCATTTCCCCACTTGGACGGCCCACGTGTGTAAATATATCAGGAACTCCAGGAAAATGGTATTCGGGGACTTCACCTTCATCGAATCTTGTTAATCTGGCGTAATTATTGAGAACAAATTTAGAATATCTAGCATGTTTAGCAATGGCAAAGTGAATTTCCAATATTAATTGTAGTGTTTACCTTGAATTTGTTTGTATATTCGAGGGAAAATAATGCGCTGTGAAATAAGCTACCTCCTCTTTTAAATATGATTGAACAATCGATCCTGGTGCATATCTTTTGTTTTTTGCTTTCCCTTTCAACTTTTTGAAAAACCTTTCAAAAGGGTACATCCACCTATATTGAACAGGGCCTCCTACTTCAGCTTCGTAGGGGAGATGTATAGGCAGGTGTTCCATCACGTCAAAAAATGATGGTGGGAAGATCTTTTCCAGATTACAAATGATTAAAACTATGTTTTGTTTTAGAATTTGGACGCGACTTTTCTGCAAAGTTCTGGAACATAAGTCACGGAAAAACACTGCGATCCCTACAATTTTTATATTGAAACTACAGTTGGTTAGTATAAATTAATAGAATCATATTTACGTGTGGCATGTAAACAAAATTATAAATAATTAGTATCTGATAACGCGCGGTGGATGTTCAGGTCTACTAGTTCTCCGAGGATAAATGGAAGTAACCGCTCCATAAAAACATGACAGTCATGACTCTTCATCCCATAAAACTTTTCATTCACCATATCAACACAACTAGCTAAGTCTGCAGCATAACCATCTGGGAATTTGACCGAATGTTTCACACATTCTAATAAGCTTCTTCTAGCTTCGTCTGACAATGAGTAGGCGGGGAAAGGAGCTCTACCCTCATCATTAGTATGTAAGTGTGGCCGAGAACAGAATTGTGATATATCTAATCTTGACGGGATGGTGTCTTTTGATTTACCCTTCACACGCATAAGAGTATTCATGATGTTGTCAAAAAAATTCTTCTCTATATGCATCAGATCAAGATTATGACGAAGATTGAGGTCCCTCTAATACGGCAGCTCCCAGAATATGCTTTCTTTGTGCCAGTTATGTGTCTTCCCAAATCCAGACTTCTTCTTTTCGTGACCGTTTCCACCAACATCCTTTGTTTTTGGTGGCTTTACCAGACGCAACCGGTATTTATAAACTTGCTCACCTGTCAAAATCTCAGGTGGATACTCTTTCTTAGCGTCATTTCCCTTCAAAAAGTCTTTTTTATTCTTCCTTAGTGGATGATCAAGAGGAAGAAATCTTCGGTGACAATCGAACCAACACGTCTTTCTTCCATGCGGCAGATAAAAAGACTTTGTATCTTCCATGCAAATTGGACAAGCCAATTTCCCATGGGTGCTCCATCCTGATAACATGCTATACGCCGGAAAATCGCTTATCGTCCACAGCAACACTGCTTTTAGATTAAAATTTTGGTTCAATGACACATCGTACGCATCAACTCCAGTGGACGACAATTCTTTTAACTCTTCAATAAGAGGTCGGAGGAATATATCGAGACTACCTCGAGGATGATTTGGCCCAAAATTCATAATGGTAAGAAACAAGTACTCCGTATTCATGCACATACCAGGGGGTAAATTATATGGAGTCAAGATCACGGGCCACAGCGAATGATTTTTTGACATGCCAAATGGATTGAACCCATCTGTACATAACCCAAGATAAACGCTACGGGGTTCTTCGGCAAACCGGGGATGTAGATATTGAAAAAATTTCTACTCCATTGCATCAGACGGATGACTCATTTCTCCTTCATTCGGCTGGTGCTCGGCATGCCATCTCATTGCCGCTGCAGTCTTCTCGCTCTGATACATTCTCTTTAATCTGTCAGCAATAGGCATATACCACATACGACTATATGGTACCTTGGTCCTAAGGTGTTGCTCCTTTGGCATCTATCTTTCTGAATTACAAAACCTACACTTATCTAACCTTTCGTCTTCTTTCCAGAAGGTCATACAATTGTTAACGCAAACATCAATTGCATGACATGGGAGGCCTAAATTGTTTATCAATTTTTCTGTCTCGTAATTTGAACATGTTGCCTTGTTTCCTTCTGGTAAGTAGTTATTAAACATTCCGCACATCGAATCCACTAACCTCTCACTCATATTATGATCTGCCTTATGTTGCATGAGCTCAGCAGTAAAGGATAACTGCGAGTGACCTTCACGACAACTATCGTATAATGGATTTTTGGCTCCTTCTAACAAGTCATAGAACTTTTTGGAATGATTGCGTACCGGTTCTTCTACATTTTGATAACTACCATCCTCATGATAGTAATCAAAACTCACGTTTTCACGAAATGCATCATTCACCATATCAACATATCTACCTCCTTCTACATTACCCACTTCTTCACTACCACTTACCCACATCGGATCTACAGAACTCGTTCCTAAATCCATATCGAGTTCTTCTCCATGCATATACCAAACATAATAATCTGGCATAAATCCTTTACTATAAAGATGTTTCCAAATTCTTGTACCCGACAAGAAATTATTGTTCTCGCAATCACTACAAGGGCAGTAAAACTTACCGCGATTGCTCTGCGTTAGGGGCTGGCCATTTACAAATGTCATGAATTGATCCACCCCCGCTATGAACTCTGCCGAGAAATTCCCCGTCGCTTCATCGAACCTTTTATACATCCACTCCCGAAAATTACTATAATTATAATTTCCCGACATTTTTTTTGTAACAAATTTTTTCTTTCTCCTCAATTTCGTGTTTCTCACCACCAATGGAATGTGAATGAAAGAAACGAATATCGTTCGAATATATTTATAGAGATTTTTGCGACTGTTTTTGCGACTACATTTATATTTTACGACTACTTACCGACTGCTTTAAAAACTTTAACTCAGTTAGGTACACCGACATCAAAACGAGAAGCACGTGGTCTATACCGGTTTTTCACGACTATATTACGACTATATTTACTACTCGCCGTATAATGTCGCTATTTTGACGCAATATTACGACTCCGTTACGACTAAAAGCGGAGCAACTATTGTGTAGTCGTAACTAAGTCGTAATATAGCTTGCAGTCGCAACGTGGTCGTTATTTAGTCGCTATTTCTTTACGACTACAATCGTAGTCGTAAGTCGTAGTCGCAATATCCAGGTTTTCTTGTAGTGATTGTGTGCTTAACGTAGGATGAAACAAGGGAGAAATAGACGGAGGTCTGAGAGGAGCTTTCAAATTGGGGATTATGTCTATTTGAAACTTCAACCGTATAGACAAGGTTTTGTAGTTCTCAGAGTAAACCAGAAGTTAGCTCCTAAATACTATTGACCATATAAGGTGATTGATAAATACGGAAAAGTTGCCTACAAATTGGAGTTGCCATCCACTTCAAAGATTCACCCGGTTTTCATGTGTCTCAGTTGAAGATATGGGTTGGTGATTTGTTGGTTAGTACACAATTGCCTTCGGTTGTTCAGGATGTGTTGCATAAAGAACATGAACGCAGTTTAGAGCGTAAGATGGTTAATCGTCATGGGAGAGTAGCCACTAAGGTGTTGGTGAAGTGGTCTAATGAAGATGAATATCTGAAGCAACATGGGAGTTTCTCTATGACATGTTGCAACATTATACTTCATTCCAACCATGAGGACACCGTTGTTTGGGAGGGAAGAATTAGATATAGTAAAGAAGAAATAAAGAGTGATGGACATATGTAGGGTGTAGATTGAAAGTTTGATTCAACGGTTGAGATCATTTTGAAATCTACATCTTAGAAAAGATGTGTAAATTAAAGGAAGCAAGACAGAATATTGATTTATTCAGAAAATTATTGTTGAAGTTTGTTATCTCTTTCATCTCGTTTTCTCTATGTAATCGTATTTTGTTCATCAAATATGAATAATCTTTTTTATCTCTGGATTCTTGGAAGGTAAACGTGAAATTTCTTTTTTTATGAACATTCATGTTAGGATTTATTCTTTAATATTTTTTGACCCAATCTATCTTCGATACACAAATTAACGAACACGAAAATTGTTCACCCAGTTCACGGTCTCTAACCGCTACGTCTGGGGTGGATTTGGGATCCACAACATCCACTATGAAGAACAATCGGAAAACACATCCGATGTGGTTCACACTATAGATCTCTCTCGCACCCAACAAACAAGAAATAACAAAGAACAGAATTAGATTACCCAGAGAAAACCCCTATTCTCTCTCTAGCTCTACGAGCCGCCTCTAAGGCGCTCGGAATCCCTGGAGTCTGGATTAGGTATTCCTATTGTTAAACACTTGTATTTATAACAAAGAAAATCTAGAAACTTATGTGGGCCCAACTTGACACTAAGGCTTATACTAAGCCCAACTGCTGGCCCAAGTCGTGAGTTGACTGAAGTCTGACTTCTCACAATCTCCACCTTTAGATTCAAACAGCTCTCGACACCTCCAAAAATCTTTGTTCCTTTGTCTTTCTTCCTGTTTGCTTCTTCTAGAATCTTCACCTTGATCTGAGCTTGAAATCTCCTTGTGAATTGCCCTTTGAAGATTTGACTCATGGCTCTAGGCTATGCACTTTGATCTTCATGTAAACCCTTGATGAGCTCCTTCCCGAGCCACCAACATTCCCATGTCTCTTCTTGAGTTATAAACCAGCTGCTACACTTCCTGTGTAAAGCTCAACTCATCATTGATCTCTTGATTCTTCATTATATATGTCCTTCTGCAACTTGATTCACTTTGGTGTTCTTTGATTCTTGTCTTGTACACTGAGCTTAATCAAACACTCTTTGAACTGTAAACAGCTAACCCTGAATCATACATGCTTCAAACCTGAAACAATCCCAGATTCAACACCTTCTCTGACAAAACACATCAGCCTTAAACTCCTTTTGTATCGTTGTTACTCCTAACAAAACACGCCATCCAACCATAATGTTGAATAGACTTTCAACACAACCATGTTCATGCATCATGCTTTACAGAACCTTGTTGACAAACCAATTCCTCTTGAATCAACTGCAGAAAACCTATAAGTCATTTATGCTTCATTTCCCTGAAATCGTCTCTGACTTACCAAGACACCACTGAACCTGAACACCTTTTTGAACATCACTTTGCACCGCTATTATTGCCTACAGAACCCTCCTCCTAACTCCACCTGGCTAAGAAGACTCTCGATACAAATACCTTTGTTCAACCTTCTGTTCAAATCCCTTCTGCATCAGCAGAACCATCCAACCAACATACTCGAACTGTTTGGTAAACATGTCTCACATCCACAACCTTGTGAAATGCTCGAGACACAATGTTACAGCCTTTAGCACTTCATCTCTAGAACCCTTGAAGATGCTTTTTTGCTGTAAACATACCATGCATCACATCATATGTATGAAAATCCACCTATCCTTGGCACTAACATCTTCTCCCTTAGAAATCAACATGAATCTTCACCTTGTACTCATGAGCTTTCTTTAGGTGTGCCTCCAGCTCACTTGAACTCATGCAAGTGAACCCTACAAAAGATTCATCCACCATACCTCTCTAAGATGCAAATAGGTATACCAAAATTTTATTTTCTTTTCCCAATGAAGCTTTGTATCCTCTGCATTCTGATCCTTTCTTGGATCCCTCTTCAATTGCAAACACTTGCAACTGATATCCAGATGTCTTCACCACCATCAATCAACAAAGCTCTAAAACTTTCCTTCTAACCCCGGTTGCAACCTGATTATGCTTGAACATGTAGATATCTCCATCTGCTCATGGACCTCTATTCATCAACTTGAGACTAAGCCTGCAAACCAAAACTCCTTAAACCATAACAATATGTCTTTGACCCCAACAGATTCCTTGATCTTGTTCCCTACTCACTCTGCAACTCTCCTTGAACTGAAAAACATTTCTTAATCCTAAAATCGCCAATAACACACAGACAATTCAAACTTCTAAGGCGTCCCTCGGTCCCATGAATTATCTTCCAATAGCTAGTTTGAACCCTGAACACTAACTCATGTGTTCTCCCAAGCCTTCAATTCCCTGAATTTTGCAGACCCTGAGCAACCAGAAACACCCAATCAAAACATTACAAATGTATCTTGTCATTCGCAGCGGATATAGACTTAATAGTCTCCTTGGTTTGACCCTTGAGATTGACGATGCGATTATGATTCCCTGATCTTAATATGAACCAATAACCCATCAGATACCGGAGATAACTCCAACTTAAACCAATCTCTCTGTTGCACTTTTCTGTCTCAACTTCTCTGAATAGTTTCTGTCCCTTGAGCTTATGTCAATTCTTCTTGCATGTTCCCTTATGAAATTTGAATAATTTCTCTTTGATTAAAACTGAGCTAGTTTTAATCCCCGATCCTACTGAATTTTTTTTCAAATCAGTTAACAAATTCGGATATGCCCCCAAATTTGTAAACCAGAAGCCCAACTTCACAATTCTACTCGTTGGCCCATTTTTTTTTTCCGGGCCCATCCCGAATTTTTTTTTTCAGCCCAACTCGGGTTCAGCTGGGGGAAACCCTAGTTTCTCTTCCCACGCGTCTTCTTCCTCGGCGCTGCCGATCTGCCCTGTTGTCGTCGCCATCTCCTCCGGCGATAACTCCACTGGTGACTCAACGCACTTCTATCTTCGGCGACTTCAACCAGGAACCGCCGCTACCTCCTCCTCCACGCTTCTTCTCCTTCGAGTGGAATCCTTACATCGACGATTAGCCATGCTGTCGACGTCGTTTAAAGTTCTCGGCGTCCTCCTCGGCGTTTCTCGGCGCCTTTCTCGGCGTTTCTTCTCGGCGCTCAAGGAACCTCTGCGAGCCTTCTCATCTTCTTCTTCACCGATGGCGGTTTCCGGCGCTTCCTCCGTCTTCTCCGGCGAGTGTCCCCGACGAGATTCTCCACCGCTGACGAAACCCTAAGAGCCATCTCTCCAACTCCGGCGCAGAACTGAACCTTCTCCTCTGTCCTTTTTCGTAAATATCTCCGGCCAATCTTCCTCAAACTCTAACAGTGAATCCTTCCGGTGACACGCGTCTGTCTTCTCCAGCAACTCCTGCGAATCCTACCGGCGAGATCTTCTTCGTCGCCGATCCTTCGGGTTCTCGCCAAACTGGTGGATGCTTCATCATCGATCATCTCTTTCTCTGATTTTACCCAATCAGTTACTTACACTTGTGCATCTGTACGTGCTTGATCAGAAACTTCAACTCAAAAAACTTGAAACCATCCGTTTCCTTTAGATATTTCATCAACATACTTCAACCGTTCTTCCTATTCCGTGAGATCTCGATGTTCCCGTCGAATCTGTGAATCGAAGAGCCTGACGCCCTGATACCACTTGATATGATTTATTCTTTAATCCTCATTGTCCCAATCTATCTTTGATACACAAATTAACGCACACGAGAATTGTTCACCCAGTTCACGGCCTCTAACCACTACGTCTGTGCCGGGATCCACAACATCCACTATGAAGAACAATCGGAAAACACCTCCGATGTGGTTCACACTATAGATCTCTCTCGCACCCAACAAACAAGAAAAAACAAAGAACAGAACTAGATTCCCCAAAGAAAACCTCTATTCTCTCTCTAGCTCTACGTGCCGCCTTTAATGCGCTCGGAATCCCTGAAATATGGATTAGGTATTCTTATTGTTAAACACTTGTATTTATAACAAAAAAAACTTAGAAATTTATTTTAGCCCAACTTGACACTAAGACTTGTACTAAACCCAACTACTGGCTCAAGTCGTGAGTTAACTGAAATCTGACTTCTCACAATTGAATTCTCTTAAAAAATTCAATAATTCAATTGAGGTTTCGATTGTATCAATATGCACTATATATATATCTTGTTTTTACAAATTATAGTCCAAAGTATAAACTATAACACAATGTTTACAATCGTGATATCCAAATCCACATATGGTTTTAGAACTGAATCCGGACCTCTCAAATATCTCGAATTTTTTAGAACATTTCAGATTGATTCTCGAATCTCATATACCAAAATTATCCTTATTCAAAGTATATTTTTTTTCAACTTCTGTGTATATTGATTCATTTCATTTTAAAATTAGTAACTTCTACAATCGGAACAACCATAAAAGTGAATAAACTAAACAAAGGAGCAACGAAGGTTAAGGACTAAAATAAAAAAATGAAGCGAAGACCAACTTGATAGATTGCGTCGCATAGTTGAAGCCGTAAGAAAGAGGTGACACGTCAGTCGCCAAATGTCGACAACAACCGGTTCATGGGTACACCTTTCCGCCACACAGACGTAACTTGCCGTTCGCAGCCGCTTATTAATCCCTAATGCCAACAGTCAACGCTCAATCCAATAAACATAACACTAAAATCAAACAGTAATTTAGGTTAAAAAGGTAAAATTTAAAAGAGAGGATATTTTAGTTTATGTCGGCTATATTTTGGATTTTTAATCAATTAAAAAAATAATTAGGGAAGAAAAGAGTGGCGGCGAAACCACATAAGGATATCTTTAGCCGCCTAACCTGACACTCATTATCTTTTCTGTTTTTTCGTCGCTTATACAATCCTCTCTATATAATCAAACAGACGTGACTCGTGTGGTTGAATAAAGGTTGATGGAGGTTGAATACAAACGAAAACTAGACCTTCCTATGGAGAAAAAAGGACAGGTCATCAACGAGAAGCGGAAGTGGAATCCGATGAGCCCTAAAGAGAGGCGGTATAAAGGGATAAGGATGAGGAAGTGGGGCAAGTGGGTGGCCGAGATAAGAGAGCCCAACAAGCGATCACGGATCTGGCTTGGTTCTTACACGACCGCAGTTGCCGCGGCACACGCTTACGATACCGCCGCGTTTTATCTTCGTGGTCCCTTGGCGAGGCTCAATTTCCCCGGACAGGTCTCACAGGATGGATACGGCGGTGGCGGCGTAGGAAGAGACATGTCTGCGACGTTTATACGGCAGAAGGCGGCGGAGGTGGGAGCTAGAATCGACGCGGAGCTTCTGTCGGAGGAATCCATATCAGTGGAGAAACCAGACATGAATAAGTTGCCGGAGGCTGGTAGAGTCTGAGAGGCAAATGGATTGTAATTTATAGTTGGTAGTTTACAGGTTGCGGATCTTGGGAGACAAGAGTCAAAACAGAGGTTCTGACTTCTGACTCCTGACTCAGGCATAATCTATAGTTTGATATTTTGCTCTATGACTTGGGCGTTGAAATATAATGTTCACAAACGTTGTCGGTCTGCTTAATAATGGATTCATGGTTTCTCCAATTCTAAGATGTTTTTTTTTTCTCTAGGAATGTAAATGAAAACGAAAGGCTTTTTCTGTTTAGGTGTTACAAATGAAAACGAAAGGCCTTTTCTGGTTCTCCTGAGCTATTAATAACTTGGTTGATCTAAAAAGCTTCGTTTCATAGTAAAAAATAATAAAAAACATTAAAGTAAATTTATTCGGTATTTGTTGACGCAAAAAAACTTCTAGTATCAACAAGCAGCAATTAGGAGCTTGAAATCTCGAGGAGAATATATAGCCGCGATTGGGTCAAAAGGGACCAACTAGGAGAAGGGCCGATGAAACGTTCACTTTACATATCGGAAGTTGTTTCATCCGATAACCTGAAAAAGAATCTTTATTCTAAAAAATTAGTAGAGGCCTGAACAAAAACAGTATTCAACGTCTAAGATTCGACGATCAACTAACAAGTCTAAATCCAGCAGCATGACGGTAGTAACTAGCAAGAAAAGAAACGCTAGAGCTCACTCTACCAAGATCCTCCCCTGACGCCAAATCCAACCAGATCTAAAAGATCTCGGACAGACGAAACTGAACATAGAAAGTAATTCGCTTCACTAGAGCCATCCTCACGCATCAAATCCCACAAAAGAGCTCTCCGTTTGCATCACCGTCCCTCTTCAGTCGCACCACCGCCCTCTGACATGTCTAGAACCGTCGTGTTGATGATCTACTCTCCGAGCGCTACACCAGGCTGACGAAGATCATTAAAAAACAATAAAAAGAGATAGAAAGAGAGAAGGAGTCTCTGCTCGGCACCATCAAGGAACGCTGGTCAGTGGAGGGACTCCTCAAGTCAGAGAAATCGAACGGCGTGACTCTTAGGGCAAATTTTTGCTTGGGAGAGTTTTTGAGCCTTTTTGGGGCAAACACATTTTCTTTTCCATTTCTAAGATGTTGGAAAGAAATCTCAAAGGTGATGGAGAATTTGGTGGAAAAAAAATTAGGAATGTTATGAATAAATTATATGGATGCCCATTATAAGGTCTATATTCTAGAAGGTTGGAGAATATTCTCGCTTTACTTATTTACCAAATTTAACATGTTCCCCAAGTTTTTGTAAACGTATGTATACCTCTCATTATTCATGGAATAAGACACAATAATTTCATCTCTCTCTTTTATTCACAACACGTTATCGGCATGATGGTTTTTCGATATGTTCTTACACCGAAAAGGGACTTGGTGATACAATCACCTAAGGAAATGAAGGTGAAAGTCAGAAAAAGCTAAGGCTATGATATTTATTCGTCGTCACCTCCACGAGTGCCTTAAAAACGAAATGTATGATCAATCTGACCGTGAAAGATCCACATGTTCTATAGAAAAATCTGAAGGAAATGTATGATCACCATAAAATTGTGATCTTACTTAAAGCTCGTTATTATTGGTTGCGTCTGAGATTACAAGACTTTAAGTCTGTAAGTCAATACAACTCAGCCGTAATGAGATCCTCCCTAGAATCGACACAAGGAAGCTTGATAGAGACAAAAAGCTTGCGGAATAACTTCTGTTTTGAGAGAGAGAGGCGGTGAAGATGTTGTAGACACAACGAACCGCTCATAAGAGATAGACGAGAGATGATAAAGATGCTGCCCAAAGGCAACGAATCACTCTAAAAGAGACAAAGAGATTTTAGAGATTCTCAACTCAGATTTGATAAGAAAGTTTTATTTGATTAAAAGGCTTGTGATCCAAATACAGGATGAGTTACAATGAAGCAAAGAACTTGCTTAAATAGAAAAATAACAAGACTTGCATGAAGGGAAGAGAAAGAGAATTAACTCTTCTCGAAAATGACAGAAAATTAAAACTGAGTTTGAACTTTGAAAATAAGACCCTTGCTCTTCATGGTCACGAAATTCTTCTTGTTGATGGGCCTTGTGTTTTGATCAACAAATGGGCTAAGGTGATGTGAGCCATTTGTCTCATTAAAAACCTTGTTTTGGAAAATCCATTGGGACAAAACCAAAAGAAGGGAAAAAGAGTGCAAATGGGCCACATTCCCATTTGTTGATCTCTTTCTTGAGATGCTTGGATCAAATATTGTTGCTGGGCTGATCCAATTCGTCTTAGCTTCATGCTCATCCGCAGGTGCAAGCTCAGCATCATGCACATGTTCAAGCTGCTCCTCCTTAGTGCTTGCCTTGATCATATCATCCTCTTCCACTTGAAAAGGATTTGACCTCAAATCCAAACAATCTGCAAGGACAAGAACTAAGTTAGAATTATTAAAGTTTAAAATCCTAATATGCTCACCTTGCAAACAGATCTTGTAGGCATTGATCTGTTTTATGACTCGGATTGGACAGCTTCCTCTTAGCATCAATTTGGACTCCTTTTGGGATGGAAAACGTTTCTCCTTCATGCGAATCCAGAACTGATATCCAGGCTTAAAATTCACGTTGATCTCCTCTTGTATACCTTGAGTACTCACAGCAAAGACTCGAAACAAGAAATTATTCCAAATAGCAAACAGTTTATTACTTAGATCATCTAAAACATAATTCAAAAGTTCAGCATGATAATCTAAGCTTTTTCTAAAATTCAGAATGCTTTCATAGTAAACAACTTCTCCAAAGAACTGTTCAGCAACATTCGAAGCATTAGCAGTTCTAGTGAATTTATCAATACTCATCAAAAAAGAATCTACCAAAGAACTACTAGGTTCATACAACTTATTATTATCAAACATAAAACCTTTTTGTTTAAGGAACTTTCCAATGCAAAATCCCTCACAAGACTGCAACACATCAAGCAATTTCTCACTGAGAGTAGGAAGTAAATCATACCTTGAAATTATTGCATCAGACACAACAATTTCATTACCTTTTCGGATGTCACAAGGGATTGGCTCAACAGTTGCTCCTTGCAAGCACTTCTTGTATGTTTTGTAAATGATCAGCTCTATAAGCGGTTCGTGCTTCCTTAAGTCTCCCTCGGAAGAGATTTGATCATTTGCCTGCTCATTTGGCTCAACATGCTTCTTCTTGAAGGTAAGGTCATCGTGTGGGCTTTTCAAAGGAAGTATGAAATCAACTTGCCCAAACTGAATTCTGCCTTGACCAGAATCTCCAACAGGTTTACATGGTCGATGAAAATAATTTCCCTCAGTGAAAATTCGAAGTTGTTGCTCACTTCTCAATCGTTCCAAGTAGTTCACCGTTTTGGGAAGATAGGATCGATCGTTCGAATTTTTTTGAACCGAACAGATTTGTTTCTCAACTTCACGAATGAGTGGCAACTCATTTGGATCATTTCTTGTGTCCTTAGGGTTCTACAAAAGAGAATAATTCTCACTCGGAGATGGAAGCTCCAGTGCAACGTTAGTTAGACTCATAAGAGTCTCTTTATCAATCGCAAGAACCTTTTCTTTTTGATGAAGAGAGTTAAGAGATTCTTTTACAAACTGTCTTACTCTTTGGTTTAGAATGAGCTGATCTTGTTGAATCTCATTTGGTGTCATTGAAACCAGAACAAGCTTTCCTCCTTTGTAATCAAACGGACATCGGTTTTTGGAACCAGAATGATCATGGATCGCTTGACGTTTGAATTGCCGCGGTTTTCCAAGGAGGATGTGACATGATTCCATCGGTTGAACATCTCATAGAACCTCATCTTCAAATTTCCAATGGCTATGGAAATCGTCACTTGGCGGCTCACTCTTAGTTTGTAATTATTATCGAGCCATGGGTGCTGCTTCACCTTTAATCCAAACTTCTAAACCATATACTCACTTGCCACGTTTTTGCAACTCCTTTCATCAATCATGAGGATGCATAGCTTGCTTTGGACATGGCACCCACTACAAGAAAAAGGCTTTTCTTAGCGGCTGAATAACGCTATCTAACGATACCATAGCGTTTTAACAAGCACTGTATCATCACCAGTCATAATAGGTCAGGCACTTTAGATAGCGGTTATTCAGCCGTGCTATCGTATTGTCATATACTATAGCACATTTTATTATGCAATTAAATAGTATTTAATAGCGTGTTTTTTTTTGCTATTATTTACATTATTAACAGCGTTTGAAAATTGTTATTTTTAATATAACTATAGCAATTATATTATTGTAATGGTTTTTTAGTATTGTTTTTATATGAATTTGTTACTATAAATATATAAATATATATATATATATGTATTATATGTATAATAAGACATATATATATTATATATATATTTATGATTATGGGTTTATAAACAGAGATAAATTAAAAAAACATATTAAAAAAAAATAACCATATTTTATTATATTTTATATGCAACATGATACATAATACAAATTACAAAGTAAAACTACATAAATAAAATATAAGTTCATACAACATTGGTAATTAAATTTGTGAAATTGATCTTTTTGCCACTCTTGTATCTCAAATCTTTGAAGCTTCTTCTTCAGTACCGTGTACATACTCAGCTTCTTTCTGCAATTCAAACAAACTTTTCTAATCAATACAATCAGTAGAAAGAACAAACCTCTTTAGTTAGTCCATAATTAGAACTTTCATCATACTAAAATGGGAAAATAAGAACAGCTACATGTGTAATACAATCCATGAAGGAACAATGCAAGTTTATATGAAGGAACAATACCATATAAAAGAACAACTACATGTATCTCCTCCGAATCGTGGAGAATGAAATTTTACACAAGGTTAGTCAAAATAAGATGAATAATTAAATGTATTTTACAGTTTACACACTTTTGGTAATTCAGGAAACACTAACTAGAGACAGAAGCTCAAGCTCGTTCATATGGAAACTTAAACTCATAGACAATGTCTGATTTATCTTTTACTCTCTGATATGAAAGATTCAGTAATAAAATCAACAAGCACCTGAATTTAGTGTTGCTGAGGTGTTTCAATCACTAAAGTAAACACTAAATGAAAAGCTTCTGCCGAAAAATTCGATCGAAGAGTTCTAGAAAAAATCTTGTTTCAAGATTGAAATTTTCCAAAAAAAACAAATCCAAGAAATTGAAATTCAGAAGATGGAGGGAGTAAAGGTTTCAACTTTACTAGGAACATCAATGGCAGATGCATGGTACTTGCGAAAATCGTCCCTCCCTTTGGCTGTTCGAGCACCAATCGCCAGCTCGAAGCTAGAGCCACGAGGATATCCGCCGATAAACGCCTCCAGGAACACCACGAGCTGGGACCCAAGGTCCGCCGTGTAAGACCCTAATCCGATTTTTATGTCTTTAGCCAACACTTATACGTTTTAGCCGGATTAGGATGTACCAGATTTTTAACTTTTTTTTTTACATTTTGGTTCGGCTAGACTTAGTCATTTTCGATCATAAGCAGATTAATACAGAAAACTTGAATTAATAAACGAGGTTCAAGTAAACATGCTAGTTTGCTAATAAGCTATTACATGAATTACTAGACCGAATCTACCCAACACAACCATCCGTCCGTTCCAGCCTTTGTCCCGCGAACTGATCAGCCATCAAATGTACCATCTCGGCTAAAATCAGAATCTGCATCCAAAAAGGAGGCATAAGCAACAGAAATGCTTAGTGAGAACGGTCATCCCGTCTCACTTAGCCAAAGCATGAAATCGCAACAAGAATAGACCAGAACCAATCGGATGCTTATAAGAAAACAGAACCTAGCCGAGAGATTATATACAGAACCTAGCCGAGAGATTACTTTTTCCCACCGTACAAGTAAGATCGCCAAATCTTCAACGCAAACACTACCGCAGCCATTTCCAGATCGTGAGTAGGGTAATTCTGCTCATGCTTTCTCAACTGTCTTGAAGCGTAAGCTATTACTTTCCCTTGCTGCATCAGAACGCATCCCAATCCCATCCGTGAAGCATCTGTGAAAACCACAAAAGACTGATCCGGCTCAGGCAAAGTTAAAACCGGAGTACTCGTAAGCATTTCCTTCAACTTAGAGAAACACTTCTCGCAGTCAGCCGACCACACATACGGTACATCTTTCCCAGTGAGCCGTGTCATTGGCTGAGCCATGCTCGCAAAGCCTTTAACAAAACGTCGGTAATACCCGGCTAAACCAAGGAAGCTCCTTATCTACGAGGCATTATTAGGTCTAGGCCATTCCGCGATTGCCTTAATCTTTTCCGGATCTACATATACTCCCTTATCCGAGACCACATGCCCCAAAAATCCGATCTCCCTTTGCCAGAAGCTGCATTTTCTAAGCTTAGCATACAACTTATGTTCCCTCAGTCTATTCATCACCGTCCTGAGGTGATCCACGTGATCTTCCCGGTTCTTTGAGTATACCAGAATGTCATCTATGAAGATGATCACGAACTCATCCAAGCAATCTCTGAAAACGTTGTTCATGAGCTTCATGAAAGCCGCAGGTGCGTTCGTCAATCCAAATGGCATGACTACGAACTCAAAGTGACCATACCTTGTCCTAAAGGCAGTCTTCCTTACATATGACTCGTCTATCAGAATCTGATGATAACCTGAAGCCAAATCGATCTTAGAGAAACAAGTAGCATGTCGGAGTTGATCCAGTAACTCATCTATCCTCGGAAGAGGGTACTTGTTCTTCACAGTAACTCTGTTCAACCCGCGGTAGTCGATACAAAGCCGAAAACTCCCATCCTTTTTCTTAACAAACAATACCGGTGCGCCCCACGGTGAACTGCTTGCTCTCACGAATCCTTTCTCCATCAGCTCGCTCAACTGTTTCTTTAGCTCGGCCATCTCGGCAGGTGCCATCCGATATGGAGCTTTAGAAATCGGAGCCGTTCCAGGCTCGAGCTCAATGGTGAACGGATCAGAACGTGTTGGTGGTAAACCACTCAGCACCGCAAACACATCTTCGAACTCCCTTACAACCGGAATGCTACTTAGCTCCGCATCCGGCCCAACTTCGGTAGTGGTGATTGTTTCCAAATACGCTTCACAACCCTTCTCAATCATCTGTTCAGCCTAAACCGCCGAGACAATCAGACTTCCCGAGGTCGGTTTAATGCCTTGATATTCCAGAATCCCTTTCTCAGTTTCAAACCGAACTCTCCCGCGGTGACAGTCCAAGTGTGCCTTGTATTTCCCGAGCCAATCCATACCAAGGATCACATCATAAGACTTCACCTCGCAGATTTCCAGATCAGCTGGCATGTTCACCGAGCCAATCATGACAGAAACATTACGGACCTTCCCAAGAGTACGCATGACCTGTCCACCGGCCGCTTTGACTAAGCCAAAATTACATCCTGGTTCCTTGCGGAACTCGCCCTTCCCAATCATATCCGGATTCACAAAGCAATTTGTTGCTCCGGAATCAAACAGAACATGGGTTGCCACACCACCATGGCAAGGGTCCCTACACATTCATCTAGAATGCTAAGACTAAAGCAACACGCAACAGAATTTTACACGGAATTTTTTATCAAGGCAAGTGATAGGACTTACCAGTGATCGGACGTGAGCAACTCGGATCAGTCACGGTCTCCTCAGTCATAGCATAGAGCCGCGGCATCACAGCCTGTCTCTTTGGCGGTGGCGGCAATGGTAGTCCCTCACTTGGCTTCTTCTCAGATTGATGCACCGTCCGTGCTAGCTGTGGACAATTCGGCTTGAAGTGCCCATCTTCTCCACACTGATAACAGACTCTTTCTCCCCTACGATCCTCCTCAGGACAATCACGGACTTTGTGATCCAAGCTTCCACAGCGGAGACAAGCACCCGTCGCACGCCAACTAGTACCAGAATTCCCCTTCACGACAGCCATTCCTGCGTTGCGACTCACATGTGGTTTTCCCGAAGGAACACTCTTCCTTTGCCCAGCAGCAATACTAACAAGTCTGGCTTCCTCAGCCGAAGTAGACTCTAACTGAGCCGCTTTTTCCACCAGCTCCTGAAAGGTGCCATAGTCACGGATTTGACAATGCTTACGGATATCAATCCTTAACCCACGCATGAACTGCTTAATCTGATTCCCCTCGCTTCCCATTTCACGGCCAGCATACTTCTTCAGATTATTAAACTCCGCCTCGTATTCCCTCACTGATTTTGCCCCTTGACGTAGATCAAGGAAAGCCCCTTCCAAACGATCACGAGCTTCCGGTGGGAAGTACTTAGCACGGAACAGATCACAGAAGTCAGCCCACGTGCTCACTGCGTCCCTCGGTTGCGCACTACGCCACCAGGTATGCGCGTCAATTTCCAAGTAGTGCACGGCAAGGTCCTTTTTGTACTGATCAGGACAGCGTATGGACTCAAAGTTTCTCTCCAATCGGTCAATCCAGCCATCCGCCTCAATGGGCTTCGTTCCACCGGAGAAAAACTTTGTTCCCAACTTCTGCATGTGTTCCATCATCTTCAGGTAAGATGGAACTCTCGCATTGACAACTTCTTCCACTTCTACGACGGGCGGATTCACAACAGGCGGTGGTGCCACAGGGGCAGCCTTAACAACAGGCAGTCTCTCCAACACTTGGGTCAGTAGACCCAACACCCCTTCCAAACAAACCGGAGCGGCAGCAACGTTTGCCGTATTCTCGGCCATCTCCTCAACAGGATGTTCCCCCTCGTTGTTCACACCAGACTCATCATCAACTCGCCTCTTACGGTTACCTCTTGCCATCTGCAATGACGAGATCAGAAAATTCTAAGTTAGCCGGCAAACTAACTTAAGCAACCATACATAAAAAAAATCAGACTTACCACGAGACAAGGCGCTGGAAGGATGGTATTCCCACTAACCCACTTATGCTAGACTCTGTCCTAGAACCGACCGCGCTCTGATACCAATTTGTAAGACCCTAATCCGATTTTTATGTTTTTAGCCAACACTTATACGTTTTAGCCGGATTAGGATGTACCAGATTTTTAACTTTTTTTTTTACATTTTGGTTCGGCTAGACTTAGTCATTTTTGATCATAAGCAGATTAATACAGAAAACTTGAATTAATAAACGAGGTTCAAGTAAACATGCGAGTTTGCTAATAAGCTATTACATGAATTACTAGACCGAATCTACCCAACACAACCATCCGTCCGTTCCAACCTTTGTCCCGCGAACTGATCAGCCATCAAATGTACCATCTCGGCTAAAATCAGAATCTGCATCCAAAAAGGAGGCATAAGCAACAGAAATGCTTAGTGAGAACGGTCATCCCGTCTCACTTAGCCAAAGCATGAAATCGCAACAAGAATAGACCAGAACCAATCAGATGCTTATCAGAAAACAGAACCTAGCCGAGAGATTATATACACTCACCGGCTAAAACTCAGTCTAGTTCACCGATAAGGTAAATAATCCCACGGATAGCCAACAGAACATGAATATATGATAAACATCGTATTCATCAGACAAACAGAATACAATCTACTCAAGAAACGACCCAGACTTAAGGCCACGGTCACGAACTCACCTTCGTTTCCTTCGGATTCGACTCGGGTCGAACAGAAAATCCCCTTCTCTCGGCAAGAATTCCTTCCCCGGACCAAGAATATATTCTCTCTCGGCTAAAACCCTTCGCGATGAACTTTCCTCGGATAAACTGGATTCTCCCTCGGCTAAAATCGGATTCTCTCGAATATAACTTCTCCCTCGGCAATTTCCCTCAAGTTTCCCTCAGAAAATTCTCTCGATCTTCCAGAGTTCTTTTTGGTCGCGTAAAGGAGAATAATTAAGCCAAAAGACTTAGTAAAATAAACCAAGGTCCGATTTCCTCGCGAATAACTGTTCCCACGGTTATTTTGATCGGCTAAAACCAAAACTGCTCTCACACGTGCCTTTTTCCCGAGAAACTGCCGACGGTTTTCACTTTTGATACGCTTTACTCGGCTAAAATGTAAACGGTTACATTTTTATTTACGCTTGCTCGGCTAAAATGTAATCGGTTACATTTTTATTCAATTTTCTCGGCTAAAATGTAAACAATTACATTTTTATTCAATTTGCTCGGCTAAAATGTAAACAGTTACATTTTTATTTAATTTGCTCGGCTAAAATGTAAACGGTTACATTTTTAATAAGGTTCCTCGGCTAAAACCGATCTTACTCGAATAATTGCGCAGGTGGTAGACTTTCTCTTCGACAACTGCTTAACCACCCTGTCTGAAGCCGACACACGCTGTCTGAAATCCGACCAAGTCCCGAAAAACACGGTCTACTGAATTTAGCTCGGCTAAATTCCCGAAATTCACGGCCAGCTGATTTTTAGCTCGGCTAAAACTTAATCAGTTTGGAAATCACCCGATCTGATTTAATTTTCTCGGCTAAACTCAATTCTGCCTTAGCCAAATTCTCTCGTTTGGCAGAATTGCGGAACACGGGCGTTACACCCCGCCTCGGCAAGCAACCTCTCTGCTTTATCTGCAAATCCGGGGATGATTCTCATCGCATCAATCAACCAAGTGAACCAAAACTACAAAAAGAAAAGAGAAACGGTTGGGAACCTAGCGTGGCGGGAGTATCGTAGAAGACGGTAGAAGCCTGGACGACGGTTGCTCGGACGATGGGAGAGGAGTCGCCGCCGATCTTTGTTTTGCCTTTCTCTCGCACTGGAGATTAGAGGGGAAAACACATTAAGAAAACAAATAGGAGATAATTTCTGATGAGCATTCTGAGAGAGAAAGAGAGAGAGAGGCGAAACGATGAGGGTGAAAGAGAGAAAAAACCCTAGAGAGGCAGGAAGGAGATACATTGTCTCTCGGAGAGAAAAAAAAAGTTATGCCACGTCAGTGATCAATTCTCTCTCGGCAGGTTAAACAAAAGAATATAAATGAACGATCTGAGATAAAGAAACGCAAAAGAAGAAAGGATCAGATTGCGCCACGTAAGCGATCTGAATGATCTTTTTTCATTGGCTATTATTTTCTGAAGGCTTAATTATTTTCTTATATCCTAAATACAAGGACTTTGTAAAATGTTTATTACGTTATTAATTTGGAAAACAAAATTAAATAAATGAGGTTTTGTTAAGTTAATTATCTTGTTCATAATATATAATTTTGTAGTTTAGAAAAAAATTAAAAACAAAAACTATATAAGAGATGTTGTATGATACTAAACTATAGATTAAAGGGTTAGTAACTTATCATGAATTTGTAGGGTTTGTAAGTTTCTAATCATTTTTGCAATCATTTAACTTTCTTTTCCAATCAATTTCATTTATTAATTGGAAACATAACTTAAACCCTAAACCCTAAATCAACATAACCAACATTATACAATGCCCTAAACCCTAAATCAAGACTTAGCTCTAATTTTAATTATTTATGTATAACATTATATATTTTATTTATTTATGTAAAACATTATATATTAACATTATATACAAAGAAATTAAATCATATACCCTAAACCCTAAATCAAAACCAAACCCTTAACCCTATACACTTAAATCAAAACCGTATGCCCTAAACCCTAAATCAAATATTCATTAACTTTTCTTTTTAATTTTGTATTTGTAATAATTTGTTGTATTTTTTAATTAAGAAATATAAAAAAATATTTTACAATTGAAAAATAGAAACAAATCTTACAAGTAGGTCTTTTAATTCTTTTTCCTCTTGGTATTAATAGAAAAATATCCTAAACCATAAATCAAATATTAAAAACTTATTCTTTTAATTTTTTTAAAATAATTTTATTAATAGATTATGTTATACGTATGAGACAATAATTTATTGTATATACCATTGCTAATTTTGAAATTACAAAGAAATTATATTTCAAACCCTAAACCCTATACACTAAATCAAATCCTAAACCATATACACTAAATCAAACCATAAATCCTATACACTAAATCAAAATAAAGATTTTCTGTTTTATTTTGTTTTTAAAATTTTGTCCAGTGTATTTTTTTAATTTTTATTTATTTATTTTATATGGCAATGACATATATATTTAAAAAAGAAAATACCATATAGAATTAATACATATATATATATATATATATATATATATATATATATATATATATATATGAACATTTTAAATTGGAAAAGCAAAGTGATAACTTTCTTGAAAGAGAGTTTTGCAATCGTGAGTTTGTTTCTAAACTGGATACTACAAGAATCACAAGAGGAGAGAACATAAAAGACATCAGCTTCTAAACATTTTGTATTAAAAATCAACCAAAATCTGAAATCCATCACCCTAACAAATCCGTGAAAAGAAACCGCACGATCAGCAGCTCGGAATCTCATTGCCAGATTGGCTGTCGCCTCCAAATTCTTCGTCCTCGCCTTTTAATTCATCATCATCTTCTTTATCCTTCTCTTCTCCTCCTCCTCCTCCTCCTATGATGGAAGAGAAGGGATCCTTTGTGTGGTTAACTGAGTTTTCGTAGTAAATGTGAACTGTGTTCCTTGTGTTTTCATTCGGGTATGGAGCAGTTGGTGCGGGAACAACAACATACTTGTTGAGCCTCTCGAATCTCGCCTTCCGTTCTTCTGCAACTGCTCGTGACCTGCTTTAAAGGTCCCTACCATTACCTGTAATAAGAACCCATGTCAAACACAAAATAATCATTATCCAAGACGTCCACACAAGATTCTGACATTTGAACCAACCTGGACATAACCAGCAGCAAGAAAGAGACCAGTGAGTCCTCCACCAAAGACACGACCGTCTGGGCTACAAGGCAAACACTCGTACCACCAGCACTACTTCGAGTTCCTCCAGAGTCATTTTGCATAAACGAACCCGTCAAAAGAGAATCTCAAAACGACCATGATCACAATAATATACAACCCAAAACCGTTTGAAGGAAACCGAATACTACATAGAAGTGCATTCTTCATATATATATATATATATATATATATATATGTGTGTGAGAAGGACCTAATAAGTTAGAGTTCCGCCGGATGTCATAGATTGACGAAGTGTAGCATTTGAGATGGGACCATTTGCTGAAAGGATGCAGATAGCACGAGATCCTTGTTGAGAGAATGTCATTATCTTCATTATCACATCCTGCAAAAATCCACATGTCAAGAGATCATCTTAACCAATATAATTGTTCATAGTTAAGATATTTGAAGTGTGACTATGATCATATCACAAATAAATATTCAGAAAACCATACCTCTCCGTCATTTACTGTGAGCACATGAGGTGTAAAGTTGCCACCAACAAAATCTGCAGTTCCTACACCTGCAAAATTGTTATCTACTGAATCGAGAAAGTCAAAAATCAGAGTTGATACAGCAAAACAAACACAAGACAAAGATTTATCTTAATCAGAGCTGTTGACTTTTCTCGATTGACAAGAGTCAAACAATGGATGCACATCAAAAGCTAAGATAATTATTTGCAAGAAGAAGAATAATTCAAAATCCAACCTTTCCACAAACATAAAGACCGCCAATATATCAGAGAGGATCTGAGAAGCTTGGAGACTCTGATGGCGAGAGATAGTTCATCTTCACGCAGAGCCGAGCGCTTCACCGAGCTCTCCCTACAAAAGAACAAATTAATCGAGGGATTAATACCCAAAATGTAAATTAAAACCTTAAATCTATACAAATAACGAAAACCCAAACACAATTTCACCTTCAATGTCAAATTACACCACACCAATTCGATTCAGACCGATGAAGATGACGAGGAATCGAGGATCGAGGATCGAGACTGAGAGTGAGAGGAATCGAGACTGGGAGTAAGAGAGATCGACACTAAGGGTTAGAGAGATCGAGACTGAAAGTGAGAGGGATCGAGAGTGAAAAGAAGAGAGAAGAGAGATCGAGACTGGGATCCTCGACACTGAGAGAAGAGAGAAGAGAGGGATCGAGACAAAGGAACGAGGGAGCTAGCAAAAGGGGATTTTTCCAGAATACTAAGTGTTAGTAGACCATATGTTTGTTTTTGGATTGAAAAAAAAACCTTTTTACCAAAATTATTTTTGGTTCCATTTATTTTATTTAGGCAGCTAATGAAATTTTTCTTATTCCCGGTTAACCTACGATAACGTTTTAAAATTCACATGTGCTATTATAAAACAACTGGAGAAGCAAAAAATAAGCGCGAGCACATTATTTTTGCCGCCTAACATATCATAGCGTTTACTATTTCCTAAACGGTATGCAAAAATCATGCATATGTCAACGATAGCAGAAACATAAAAACCGCTATCCTGAATTACTATTAAAACATGTTTTTCTTGTAGTGACCTTGTGTAGAACATATCCTCTCCTTTGTAATTAGACATTGTTGTACCTGAAACAAGTAACAAAGAAATCACCAGCAACTAAATCAATCAAGGACTCTAGACAATCAGAATAAAATTCTACAGCCCTAGCAGATCACACGACACACTAAACAAAATTTGAAGAGACAAAAAGAAAACAGATCGATAGAAACTATAACACTTTGATAAACGACACACAAATTGAAACAACACACTTGACTCTCTAATACCTTGACAATCGATGTAAGCGCTAGAAAATCACACAACACACAAGCTAGAATAATAAAAACAACTAAACAAGAACATATCGACACTTAGACTTAGAACCTAAATAAATGTTTTTTTTTTTTTGATTTTTGATGAACTAAACTCGACTATCAACACCTAAACACACTACTGGATGCGAAAATAACAAAGAAAACAAATTATGAACAGGTTTCGACACACATAAGAAGATGAACAATCATGAAAATGCAAAGAAAAAAAAATAAGAACATAAATGATAGGAACGAAATTACCAAGCTTCGATGTGTGCTCTGATACCACGTAATGAGATCCTCCCTAGAATCGACACAAGGAAGCTGGATAGAGACAGAAAGCTTGTGGAATAGCTTCTGTTTTGAGAGAGAGAGGCGGTGAAGATGTTGTAGACACAATGAACCGCTCATAAGAGATAGACAAGAGATGATAAAGATGCTGCCCAAAGGCAACAAATCACTCTCAAAGAGAATTTAGAGATTCTCAACTCAGATTTGATAAGAAAGTTTTATTTGATTAAAAGGTTTGTGATCCAAATCCAGGATGAGTTACAATGAAGCAAAGAACTTGCTTACATAGAAAAATAACAAGACTTGCATGAAGGGAAGAGAAAGAGAATTAACTCTTCTCGAAAATGACAGAAAATTAAAACTGAGTTTGAACTTTGAAAATAAGACCCTTGCTCTTCATGGTCACGAAATTCTTCTTGTTGATGGGCCTTGGGTCTTGATCAACAAATGGGCTAAGGTGATGTGAGCCATTTGTCTCATTAAAAACTTTATTTTGGAAAACCCATTGGGACAAAACCAAAACAAGGGAAAAAGAGTGCAAATGGGCCACATTCCCATTTTTTGATCTCTTTCTTGAGATGCCTGGATCAAATATTGTTGCTGGGCTGATCCAATTCGGCTTAGCTTCATGCTCATCCGCAGGTGCATGCTCAGCATCATGCACAGGTTCAAACTGCTCCTTCTTAGTGCTTGCCTTGATCATATCAATTTATGGAATAAGACACATAATAATTTCAGCTCTCTCTTTTATTCACAACACGTTATCAGCGTGATGGTTTTTCGATCAGTTCTTACACCGAAAAGGGACTTGGTGATACAATCACCTAAGGAAATGAAGGTGAAAGTCAGAAAAAGCTAAGGCTATGATATTTATTCGCCGTCACCTCCACGATGGCCTTAAAAACGAAATGTCTGATCAATCTGACTGTGAAAGATCCACAGGTTCTATGTAAAAATCTGAAGGAAATGTATGATCACCATAAAATTGTGATCTTACTTAAAGCTCGTTATTATTGGTTGCGTCTGAGATTACAAGACTTTAAGTCTGTAAGTCAATACAACTCATCCATATTTTGGATTACATCCAAATTGGAACTATGTGGAGAGAAAGACACGGATGCTGAAATGTTAGGGAATACATGCTCTATTTTTCACGCAAATAATGTTGTCATGCACACACAATACCGTGAAAAGGAATTTCAGAAATATTCCCAGCTTATATCTTGTCTCCTCGTGACTGAGCAAAATAACTAGCTCTTGATGAAAAACTATGGTTTACGTCCAACTGGTTTAGCTACATTCCTTGAAGTAAATGTGACATCCTATGATAGGAAAGAACAAAACCATGCCAATAATAGTGGCCAAGGAAGTGATTGTAGATGTGGTCGTGGATATGGACGTAGACATGAATGTGGTCGACGTCGAGACCGAGTTTCTTTCAAGAACTCTTACTCTCACCAGAAGTGGAAAAACAAAGATGGTAACAAGCAAGAGAAAGTAACATATGATAATAAATGTTACTGATGTGGAGCAAAAGACCATTGGGCTCGAATGTGTCGTACACCAAGACATTTTGTTGATCTCTATCAACAATCATTTGAAGCAAAAGGGAAAGAAAGTGGAAACAAATTTGGTGTACGAAGATGGCGAAGATGCTTTTGATCATGGTGATACAACTCACATAGAAGTTACTGATTTCCTTGCCCATGCTGAGAAAAAGTGATTTATAGATTCACTATTTTAGTTATGGTTTTTATTTACATTCAAAACTTTGTTTCTTGTTTCTTGGTTTTTGGTTTCATTTTATGAATTGTTGAGCTTTTAGACATGGTTGAATTTGATATATTATTATTATGATTCATTTTGTTTGACGAAAAATGAATGGTGAGGATTTATGATTGGCACACAGTGTGACTAGCCACACCATTCTGAAAGATAAGAGATATTTCTCTCATTTGAAAATGAAAGAAGCTAGTGTGAGCATTGTATCGGGTAGTCCAAGGAAAATTGAAGACTCAGGAAGAGCATATATGTTATTGCATATGGGAACGCAATTCGAAACCGTTGATGTGTTATATTCTCCCAAGTCTAAGAGATATCTTTTGAGTTTTTAAGATATACACATAAATGGATATCATATTGAGACTATGAGCAAAGAAAATGATGAATACCTTCATACTTCAAGTATTAACCAAGGCTCTAAAAAAATTGTGGAAAGACTACCCACATTCTCCACTTGATTGTACTATACTAAGATTTGTACAATTGAGTTAATTGCTACAGTGACCAGAAGTTTATTTAAAAAATAAGTGTTTGGCACGACCGATTAGGCCATTCCGGTTCGATAATGATGTGAAAGATAATAATGAATTCATGTCGACATTTATTAAAGAACCATGAGATTCTTCCTAATGATTTATCATGTGATGCCTGTTCACAAGGCAAGCTTATCATACACCCTTCATGACCCAAGATAAAGTCTGAATCAATTAATTTTCTGGAACGAATACAAGGAGATATTTGTGGGCCGATTCACCCACCGTGTGGAACCTTTAGATATTTTATGGTTCTAATTGATGCATCGACTAGATGGCCACATGTACCCTTGTTATCGACCCGCAACTTGGAGTTTGCGAGACTACTTTCTCAATTGATTAGATTACGAGCACATTTTCCAGATTTTCCTTTAAAGGCAATTCGCACAGAGCTTAGCAATCAGTTGCCAGACTCATTCATTGACCCAAATAAGGTGACAAAGTCACATATACCAGCTAAAAATGCTCCGATTAGAATTGATGTCCAAGAAGGACCAAATGAAGCTACTAGCGAGTCTAAGGCACACTTAAAGCATGGTAGACCTATTCGTTTCAAAGATAAGAATCCTCGGAAAAAGAAAAAGAGCAGAAATTGGCAATGGTGAAACCGAGGATGCTAATAATATTGATGGATGATGGCTGTCGGGTTTGTCGTCAACTTCAGGTAGTAAAATGTGTAAACCCCTAGGCGTCTGCATGTGCACAGTAATGCGGTGTAGTACTTAGGGTGTCCATCCACATGGAGATCACGCTTTTCTGCGAAACGAATTAGTAAGGAAGTCTAAGACGAAAAGGGGTCTTATAGAGATTTTTATAGGGGTTTTATAGGATTTTTTGGTGTCACAAATTGAAAAGAACGTAAAAAGAAAAATTCGATTGTAAATGAAAAAAGGAAAAATCGGTTGTAAACAATAATAAAACGATTAATGTTCGATTCAAAGCACGGTAACAAAGCTCCACTATAAGAAAAATGGACATTCTTAGCACACGATTAATGCTATCATATGAGTTTAATAGCGTTTCAATAAACGCTATGTTTGCCGGAGCTATAATAGGATGACCCTATACGATAGCGTTTTTCCTTTGTGCTATTATATGTTATTCTATTATAGCGTTATTTCAACGCTTTGATTTATGCTCTTATAACTCATTTAAATGCTATACTAATTCATGTTATAGCTCTTTTTTCATGTTATGATCTAGTGTTCTGTAGCTCTTTTTCTAGGCTATGATATGGTGTTTTGTAGCTCTTTTTTTAGGCTATGATATTTTTTTTTGCAACATTGTATTCCCCATTCGAAAAAACTTGTTTCCGCAGAAAATATGATGCACATTCGAAAGAAAAGACAATTCATATGCGAAAAAATACAATCTATATTAAAAATTTATAATTCTGAATCCAAGTCTCAACAAGTGTCAATCCTCAACATACTATTGGAACTAATTTTTTCTTAAAGCTCGAGGGCTTGATAAAATTGTGTTAGTGTGAAAAGAAATGAGTTAAGCTCATTCTAATGAAATGTTTTCATTGACCTATAAATATTTTCTCGTGTATATATTTTGGAATAGTTGTGTCATTAATTTAAATGATGAACAACAAGAGAGAAGAAAAAACCACACGTGCGTCGATCGCACATTGGGCCTTGTTGGGCTCGTGGAATTTTAGAGGTATCGATCGATACCCCTTGGTATCGATCGATACTCGACGGGCCGACTTAAAAATCGCAGCCTCCTAGAATATTCTGAGGAATATCTGTTTCTGTCAGGGAAAAACCATAGCCTCTCTCATATATATACTGGCCGATTTTCACAGGAAAAATCATCAGATCAAACACTAAAAATACAACCTACAAGTTCTAACTGAAGTTCTGTCAATTCCCTACCGCTTAGAGTAAGTTGTTATTCGAGAGTATCGTAGTATAATGTTCGACAGATCTGATATCAAGTGTAGATGATACAGATTACTTTGGTTGTATCCTGGGACTCATGGATCTATTAAAACCTGTCGCACTACGGGAGATTCTTTGAGTTAAGGAAAGAGATTCATCTCGCCTCCTCAGATTTATTTATGCTTTAATCGTTTTATGAATCGTCTGTTCCTTACTGTTTATTTATATAATCGTGATTAAATCTTATCCTGTCTATTGTGCGAAACTTTGATCCTACAATCTTAACTCAAAAAGATCCGATTTTGTTTTATTACTTTAATCGGATCTTTAATCACGAGTAAATAAACGTTTTCAAACGGTTTTTAAAACGATTCTTCTACTGCTGATGATACTCAAACGTTATCAAAAAAGCTTGTTAGCAACTTGAAACGTGTAGTAGAGGCAATCTCTCTCTCTATTTTTAAGAAGATGTTCATCTGCTAGTGATACTCAAACGTTATCAAAAAGCTGTTTAGCAACTTGAAACGTGTAGTAGAAGCAGTACTGCTTTAAACATCTTCTAAAACCGTCTTTAATTGCGATTAATGAACGGTGTAATCAACGAACGCACCTTGTGGTTCTTGATAGGTTCGATTGCGATCGAAGCCTTGTGAGTATCGATCGACACCCTATGGTATCGATCGATACCAGACAAAAGTTGTATCGGTCGACACTGAGGTGCATCGATCGAGACTATGCAAACAGTTGTATCGGATGACACTAAAGTGCATCTATCGATACTTTGCATCGAGATGTATCGATCGACACCGAGGTGTATCGATCGATACTATGCAAAAAGTTGTATCGATCGACACTGAAGTGTATCGATCGATACTATGCAAAAATTTGTATCGATCGACACTGAGGTGCATCGACCAAGTTGGGTCTACATCGATCGATCCTGTGAAAGACTCACTTGCATCGATCAACACGTAGGGTGTATTGATCGACACTGGGTGTGCATTGATCAACACCAGTGATACATCGACTGACACAATATGTGAATCGAGCATCGATCGACACCAGTGATGCATCGATTGACATAGTATGTGCATCGAGTATCGATCGACAACAGTGATGCATCAATCGATACCAAGGAGTATCGATCGACACCAGTTATGTATCGATCGACACCGAGTGTGCATCGATCGACACTGAGTGATTAAGCATCGATCGACACTAAGTGTGCATCGATCGACACTCTGCAAACTTACTTTGCATCGACCAGTTCGGGTCTGTATCGATCGACACTAGTAGAGCATCGATCGACACTGGTAGGGCATCGATCGACACCATGTGTGCATCGATCGACACCTACAGTCGCATCGATTGAGACTATGCTAAAGCATCGATTGACACGTGTTGTGTATCGATCGATACTGTGTGCATCGATCGATTCCAAGGAGTATCGATTGACACCAATGCTGTTTGGTTCGATATCAGGATTAGAATTATGATTCTTAACTATATATCGGTACAAATGTAAAGGTTGTGTACAAGCGAATGAAACGTTTTAAAACACCTTCCCGAGTTAGGGTTTGCGAACACCTAACATCAAACTCGTTTAGAACGGTTTGAAGAAAGGCTAATCAAACGTGTTTTGAGAAACCGTTTGACAAACACTTTGAGGAGGTTCGAACTTGAACGCACGTTTGCGGTTCAAAACTTTAGAGCGCGCACATGCGGTTCTAGTTGTTTCGATAAGCGGATCTTAAATTAAAATTTAATTCCGTATCGATAAATATCATCAATAAAAGGGTGATGGTTTATTAGTCACAGATAATAATCGTCTCATTATTATATGAGTTCGCGGACGTTTATAAATGGTTCGACAAGTGACAACTTTGCGGTACTAATCCCGCGTCGTTTAGCATTTACGAACGTCTCATAGTGTTTCTCGTAAAATTGGCTAAAACATTTATCAAACGCGATTCAAGAAACAAATCAGCGAACGCTCTCCGTAGGCTCATATTAGAACGCGTGATAGCGATTCTAAAACGATTTCATAATCCGTTATAATCGGTTTTAAAACTGCGGTTTCAAAATCAAAAGAAAGAGTTTCAGATTCTCATCGAATACTCTCAATGTTTAATTATTTAATAATTAAATTGATGCAACGTTGAAATCGTTAAACAGTCTTTGGTTTAAAGACGTGTTAAGTTGCAATATATTGCACATAGCTCAATATTATGTGTCCAAAAATTTACGATTTTTGGAATAATTAATTGATGTTCAATTAAGTATTGGAGGCTGATTTAATCAAATAATTAAATCATTGGGCTAAGTGAGCAGGCTTTTTGCGATTCTTGATATGAGTTCAAGAATACTAATACAATTCGATATTGTATTGTAGAAATTGAATTTAATTTTACCCTTTAACTTGAGAGTTGGGTATTGGTTTGTATATTAATTTGGTTGATTCTCTTGAACAAAATCAAATTTCAATATGACTAACAACACCGATGTGATCATTGTTAGATCCGGTGGTGTAAAAGACAATGGAATGGCTGAAGCCAATTTAGTCGAGATAGACATGTGTAATGTCATCCTCGGAGTCAATATGGTTGAGAATAACCCAAATGAGTGGTGGTATTATACCAATGTAATAGCTCATATATGCGTTGATATGGGAATGTTTCCCTCCTACCATAAATAATGACAAGAAGCTCACTCTCACTAATGTAAAGCATGTGCTAGAGATGCATAAAAATCTTATTTAGGGCACAATGCTAATTAGGCACGAATTCATCGTCAATGACAAGGCTGATTAGCGTGTATTGACAAAGAATGTTGTCTATATTAAGGACGGACTGGTCCAAATTAACGTTGAGACAGTCGGACTTAAAATTAATGTAACCAATGTTGTTGACATCAATGAGAAAGAATCATTTGCTTATGGTACAGAATCTCTTAGTATTTGATCTGAATGTTTCAGTCACATTATATTCGAATCTATGCGTAGATTGAATGAGATCCCGAAATACAAAATAAGCAAAGATGAGTGTGAGGTTTGCGTTCAAACCAAACTCACTAAAACACCACAATCGAGCGAACCTCTTGGTTTGACTCATACAAAAGGTGGTGAGAAATATTTCGTGACTTTCGTTAAGGATTGTACGAAATATAGTTATGTCTAGTTGCTAAGAAGCAAAGACGAGACCTTGGAAAACTCAAGGAGTTTAAACTCGAGGTTGAAAACCAGCTCGAAAGAACTATCAACATAGTTTGAAGTGATAGAGGACATGAACATGGTAGTATCCATCAAACGATTGATCCCTACTCACCTGAATCCAATGGAGTTGCTGAAAGAAAGAACAGAACTCTCAAGGAAATGATGAATGCAATGTTGCAGGAATCTGGGTACGTCCAGAAATGTGGGGGGAAGCATTGCTTACCACAAGTTATATCCTGAACTAAATACCACACAAAGTCACTGAAAATGTTTCATGTGAACTTTGGAAAAGTAATGTGTTTTTATACAAATACATGAAAGTGTGGAGGTGCCTAGCAACCACCTAAGAAGGTGACAATCGGACCAAAAACGGTGGATTGTATCTTCATTGCATATGCACACAATGTAGTGTTGATTGCTTTATGGTGTATAAAGTAGATATACGAAACATCCACGTAATCACGGTAACCAAGGAATGTGTCTTCCTTTGAACATGAGTTTTCGTGTAAAGGATAAGCTCTAGTACCTCACGAATTGAGGCGATCAATTGATCTCTTGGGCTCTTACGCTTTTAGAGGTATCGATCGATACACCTCGGTATCGATTAATGCTTTGCGGGCATTGGGCCTTAGATCGAGCAATGTTGGTACTTCTGTAAAGAAGCAGAAGAGACTAAAGTTGAAATTAGTCGTATGCTGATTGGAATCACAGCAATATGAGATCTTGTAATCCATCAAATGGATGTAAAATCTGCCTTTCTAAACGACCATTTAGAAGAGGAGATTTACATGAAACAACCCGAGGGTTATGTCACTCCTGAACAATGAAAGAAGATAAGTAGACTTGCAAAGTCCTTATACGAGCTTAAGTTAGCTCCTAAGCAATAGCTTGGAAAGTTTGACAACAAAGTGATGTTAAATAGCTTCAAAATCACTTAACACTACAAGAAAAAACAGTTTTTGCAACCACAGTTTGCGACTCTTTTTTTGGTCGCAAAATTTTACGATTAAATTGTGACCAATTTGCGACCCTTTTGCGACTCTTGTTAAAGCAGAGGCAAAATAGTCATAAATTACCGACGAACCTATTTAGTCATAAAAGAGTTGCTAATTTGCGACTGTTAAACGACTGTTCGTCGACGAATTATTTGTAGTCGCAAAAGAGTCGGAAAGTACGACGAATTAGCGATTAATTTTTAAGTCGGAAAATATGGTCGCAAAAGTAGTCCCAAATTTGGGACTGCAAAATGTGGTCGCAAATGTCGTCCTAAATTAGCGACTAAGAAATGTAGTCGCAAAAGTAGTCCTATTTTTGCGACTGATTTGTAACCGAATATTTTGGAAAATGTGGTCGGAAAAGTTGGTATAAAACGTGGAAAGAATGAGAGTTGTTGGGTTGGTACACCAAACTTTTGTGACTGATTGTTTTGGTCGCAAAAGAGTCACAAAATTTTTCTATAAATATAGCAACCCACACTCCACATTTTACACAAACAAAAAACATAAAAAAAAAACGAGTGAGTCAAAAAAAAAATGTGGCATTCATCACGAGAGTGGATGTATAATAGAATCGATCCACACACAAATAATATCTCTAGTGAATTCTTGGCGGGGGTAGATCAGTTCATGAATTTTGCTAATAGTCAGCCACTAGCGCAAAGTAGTGGAGGTAAATTTTACTGTCCTTGTTTAAAATGTCAAAATTCTAAATTTTTGCAAGGACATACAATTTCGAAACATTTGCATAGTAGAGGATTTATGCCAGGATATTATGTATGGTGTGAACATGGTGAAGATTATGATGTTGTTGGGGGAGGATCGAATAGTCATAATTATGATAATGTAGATTATACTAGTGGTAATCATCAACCAACAACATATGATAGGGGGAATGTATATGCTGGGATGGTGAATGATGCATTTCATGGTGCTACGCCATTTAATCATCATGGGTATCATCATGAACATGATGAAAGTGGATATGATCATGTACATGAAGAACCTACCCAAGAGGCAAAGCGGTTTTACGACATGTTAGATGCTGCAAATACTTCACTTTATGATGGTTGTCGTGAAGGTCTGTCGAAGTTATCTTTGGCTGCTCGGTTCATGAACATTAAGTCAGACCATAATATGGCCGAAAGCTGTATGGACTCATGGTCTGAATTGTTTACGGAGGTTTTACCAGAGGGTAATCAAGCACCTAGTTCGTACTACGAGACAGAAAGTTTGATGCGAAAGCTAGGATTGCCGTACCATACATTTGATGTATGTATAGATAATTGTATTCTCTTCTGGAAAGAAGATGAGAAGTTGGAGCATTGCAAGTTCTGTGCAAAACCAAGATATAAGGCTAGTGAGGGACGAACTAAAATCCCGTTTAGTCGTATGTGGTATTTACCTATCACTGACAGATTAAAGAGAATGTACCAATCAAAGAAGACTGCGTCATCGATGAGATGGCATGCTGAGCATGATTCAAAAGACGGAGTAATGTGTCATCCATCTGATGCGGCGGAGTGGAAGAATTTCCAACAGTTGCATCCAACGTTTGCAGAAGAAATGCGAAACGTATATCTTGGGTTATGTACTGACGGTTTTAATCCTTTTGGTATGTCAAAAAATCACTCGTTGTGGCCTGTGATCATGACTCCATATAACTTACCGCCAGATATGTGCATGAATACTGAGTATTTGTTTCTGACGGTTTTGAATTCGGGACCAAATCATCCAAGAGCCAGTCTTGATGTTTTCCTCCAACCACTGATCGAAGAGTTAAAGGAGTTATGGTATAACGGAGTTGAGGCATATGATGTGTCATTAGATCAAAATTTCAACCTGAAAGCTGTTCTTTTGTGGACTATAAGCGATTTTCCAGCATATGGTATGTTGTCGGGATGGACGACACATGGAAGACTATCGTGTCCTATTTGTATGGATGATACAAATGCTTTTTATCTTCCGGCTGGTAGGAAGATATATTGGTTTGACTGTCACAGAAGATTTCTTCATGTAAGTCATTCGTTACGGAAGAATAAAATAAACTTTTTGAAGGGAAAGCACGCATTGAACGACTACCCACCACAATCTTTAACTGGCGAACAAGTTCTATTTGAGCGTATAAGGCATGCAGAACCACCCAAAACATCTGAAGTCGGTGGAAATGGTCATGAAAATAAAGTGGACGGCTATGGGGAGTGGCATAAAGAAAGCATATTTTGGGAGCTACCGTACTGGACCGATCTGACGCTACGACACAATCTTGATGTGATGCATATCGAGAAGAATTTTTTCGATAACATCATGTATACTGTTATGAATGTTAAAGACAGATCAAAAGACACAGTAAAGTCAAGATTAGATATTGCAAAATTTTGTTCTCGGAAAGATTTGCATGTAGATGATCGAGGGAGAGCTCCATTTCCTATTTGGCGATTGACTTCAAAAGCGAAAGAAAGCTTACTACAATGGGTCAAACATGAGGTTAGATTCCCCGATGGCTATGTAGCAGATTTAGCTAGTTGTGCAGACATCAACGGTGGAAAGCTCTCGGGAATGAAAAGTCACGACGGCCATGTATTTATGGAAAGATTGCTTCCGTTTGTCTTTGCAGAACTTTTACCCCGTAACGTGCACCTTGCATTATCAGGTATATATATATGATCATATATGTTTCACTTTTATATATATATATATATATATATATATATCTTATATGATTTTAATATATTGTCGTAGGGATTGGAGCATTTTTCCGTGACTTAAGTAGTAGATCATTGGATCAAACCCGCCTCAAAATTCTGAAGGATAACATTGTCATGATTTTGTGTGACTTGGAAAAAATCTTCCCACCTTCTTTCTTTGATGTGATGAAGCACCTACCAATACACCTACCTTACGAAGCGGAGATTGGAGGTCATGTGCAATATAGGTGGATGTATCCCTTCGAAAGGTTTTTTAAACGTTTAAAAGGGAAGGCGAAGAACAAAAGATATCCAGCGGGATCAATAATTCAATCATACATAAATGACGAGATATCTTATTTCTCAGAACACTACTTTCCTTCGCACATTTCTACAGCTCGCAGAAGAAGGTAAGGTGGTGAATATTTCTCCGAACAGTAATTTCAATTTTTGCTTTAAATTATATGACCTAAAATGAAAGTGACTAATTTTGGTCGTCAATATATTATTATTTCTCAGGTCAAGTCGGTATGATGAAGGTGAAAGTACCGGATATATTCACTCAAGTAGGTCGGCCAAGTGGCCAAAGTACTGAATTTTGGTTAACTGAGAAAGATTATAAATACGCACATGCATATGTCTTGCGCAATTGTGACTATTTTCAGCCGCTTGAGAGGTACTTTATATACGGTTCATTAACTTTATTGTGATAATTAATTTAGTTAATTAAATATTTCTTATTGTTTTTGGCAAAACAGATTGTTGGACGCGCATATTCGATTTGAATATCCAGAACTATCTGATGCGGAGGTGAAGTCGAAAGGAGATGAAGATTTTCATAAATGGGTTCGCCAATATGTACGTATTTAATTTATTTTCCATCTATTAATTATTAAAGAATATTTTATGAATTTATTTTTAATATATTTGTATATACATATATAGGTGAGTACAATGAAAAGTCAAGAAAATTTTCCTCCTTGGGTTCATGAAATAGTGGAAGGTCCTGAAAATAAAGTCAAGTCATGGCCCATGTATTTTACAAGAGGGTATTTGTTTCACACGCGAGACCACAGACTCACGAAAAAAACAATGAATTATGGGGTATGTGTGCGAGGACAAAATTATTCTGAAGCATCTGAAGAGGATGATTTTTATGGGACTGTGGAAAATATCATAGAGCTCGAGTATCCAGGATTTCTAAATTTGAAAATCACACTTTTCTACTGTGAATGGTTTGACCCTACGATTGGCAAAGGCACTCGAATGCGAGAAGGAGGCGTTGTTGATGTGCTATCATCGAGGAGATATCAAAATTACGAACCATTTATTTTAGGTAATTAATTAAGTTTTGTTTTTAATTATATAAGTATGTATATGATGTGTGTATATATATGTCTACTTCTAATTTTACACCTACTTAATGTACAGGATCTCAAGCTGATCAAGTTTGTTATCTTCCATACCCATACATTAAACGACCTCGGAAGGTGTGGCTCACAGTTCTCAAAGTAAATCAAAGGAAATGTGTTCAGGGAAAGTTTAACGAAAAATAGCCGGTTATATTACAGCAAACAGTTGATGATTGCCTCACGGATACGATTGATGAAATCATAATTGATGGTTTAGTAGAGGGAAATCATCCTTATGAAGAAATTGATTTTGAGATCGAAGACCAAGAAGCAGAGGACGAATTTCTTTGTAATTTATCAGCTTCCGATGATGAAGATGAGGAACTTGAATAATACTTTAATTTATATCTCTGTATGTTTAATTTGTAATATAATTATCATGTATAATTATCATGTATAATATCTATGTACCATACATTATCATGTATAATATCTTTGTAATAGAATTATCATGTATAATTATCGTGTCTTTATATATTAGTTAATGTAAGAAAATAACGAATGATCGTAATGGTACATTGGTTAAACTCTTAAGCACATGGTTACAGGTCAATGGTTCGACACTCCGGAAAACCGATTTTCAACAATTTTTAAGTGGTCACAAAAGGGTCTTAAAATGTAGTAAGAACATATGGGTTAAGAACAGTCACAAAACAGTCGCAAGGAAATGTTACCACTTTAAGACGGTTTTGCGACAATAGTTTTTGCAGTCACAAATTTGTCTTAATTTACCCACTAATTTGCGACTAATTCGTTAACAACACCTCAAATTGTGACCGATTTGCTTCAATTTAGCTACTCCACTATATATTTTTTTAAAAATCATCATTATTGAATTGTAAATATGTTAATTTGAATGTTTTTTCATAGATTTGAAAATTTAAATATATTGAATCATGATAGCAGGTTAAAAAACTTATAAATTCCAATTTATAAAATTTGTTGTTGTATATTGTCATAATATGTAGTAAGTTCATATGTGTTTTCATGAAATGATTTTGAAATATACAAAACTATAAAAATTTACACAACATATCTTAGTTTAATGTTTATTTAGAGAGTTAAAGTGTTAGAATTAATTAAAGAATTATTGTATAATCTAATTTTATTAAGAATGATTGAAAAGTTTAGGGTTTAGGGTAAAGGGTTAAGAACAGTCACAAAACAGTCGCATTTTAGTGACGACTGTGGGACGTTCACAAAACAGTCGCATTTTAGTGACGACTGTAGGACTATTTTGCGACCATTCTGAAAATTTTAATTTTTTAGGTTTTAGATCACGCGGCAATTAATCATTCATTTTTTTGGATTTGCGACCAATTTTGCTACCCTTTAGGGACCTCGCTATTAATTTCTTCCCTTCTGTCGTCGAAATACCCTAGCCTCTGTCACTTTCTCCGAAACCCAGACAACCTATCTCTTTCTCTCTTTCACTCTCAATCTGCGAATCTCTTTCTCTATTTCTCTATTTCTCTATTTCTCTCAATCTCGATTTCTCTCAATCTCGGTTTCTCTATTTCTCTCAACCTATCTCTTTCTCTCGTTTGTGAAGATAATGGCTGGCAAACCAAAAGTAATTAAAGGCCGACCTGGTAGAGGCCGCGGTGGTGGCCAATTATCTGCCGGTGGAGGATCAGTCGGAGCTGTCGGCTCGTCTTCTCACGCCTCCAACCGGTCCTCCGATGCAACAGATTCAGTTTCCCAGACATCTAGAGCAAGTCTTCCAGCGCAATATCCGGCGACGACACAGCCCGAAGCCTCTAATCAACCGCCGCAACGACCTACTTCGCAGCCTCCAACTACTTCGCAGCCTTCTTACCATACACCTCCGGCTTATCATATTCCCCAGCCACTAACTCAGGTTTATCATATTCCAGCGACAGTAGTTCCTCCTTATCATATTCCCCAACAACCGCCGGTTCAGATTGAAGAGCATCAACATCCTCCTCCTAACGATCCAGAGCCACAACCGGACTTCCAACAGCTGTTAGATGATTTGTTGGCTCTTCCTGGCCGAGAACATCTAACAGTTTTGAGTCCACATCCTCTTCCCCAGGTTGAGACCACATGGTAAGAATTATGCTTAGGACAATTTGGTTTGTGCTTAGGACAATTGATCAATGAGCCTTCGTGCAAGAGATTTTGGGTTTCTTTAGTGGTTTTGTTCTAGGGATCTATTGCACATCGGTGTGATTATTTGGGGGTTTAGGTTTAATCTCTGGAAGTTAGTGTGATGAGATGCAGAGTTTCTGTTACGGAATGTGGAGAAAATCAGGCAGTTTATGTGATTGTTAAAATGTCTTAAGTGAAATTGATCTGTTTTGAGTTCTAAGTCGATCTGGGTAGTAAGGGATGGATCGAGAGTCTCTTTCTTTATGAGAAATTAGCAGTTTCTTGTTTGGTTTATGTAAGTTAGGGTTTTTATTTTAGTGGATGTTTTTTTTAGAGTTTTCAGAGACAAGTAGGTGCTTGGCATTGTGAGCTGTTTTGGAGAATGCTTGATTCAGATTGTGTATTTGTGTATTTGTTGTGAATAAACACACTGATTTTTGTGAATTGTGTATTTGTTTGAACATCTAACAACCTGATATTTATGTAACAGGTTTAACCGTGACAAAGGGAAACTGTCTCGAGTCATCGCAGGCATATTTCGTAGGAAGTTTGATGGGCCTTACTATAGCTGGCGCAAAACACCTATACCCATTCAAGAAAGATATTTCAGAACTTTCGCGGTAATCATTTCTTAACCTCTTTTGTTGATGTATTCTTGAGAATCATCATGTCTTTTTGTATTATAGTGACATAGTAATGACTTAGATACAAACTAAACACCTGAAATTGTTGTGTAGCGGAAGTACAATTGGGATATCGGGCTTACCGACCTGGTGAAAGCAGGATTCTTGAAGATAGCCAAAAAACGGATGAAAGGCATTGTAAGTCAAGTTAAAACCAGTGGTGAGAGACCACCGTGGATTGGCGAAACCCTTTGGGCTGAAATGTTGGCTCATTGGGACACTCCGGACGCAGTAGAGAGGAGCGCTACTGCATCACAATGCCGTAACTCTGATCGTGGCGGTCTTGGTCCCCACAAACACATATCCGGCCAGAAATCGTACTTGCAAATTCAACAAGAAATGGTAATTAAATCTGTTTTTGTATATTCCATTTCACATTATTCATTCTGTTTTTGTATCATTATAGGAGGAAGAACTAGGGCGTCTAGTCTCACTTGGAGAAGTGTTTATGAAAACACACACAAGGGCAGATGGAACATTTGTGGATCAGAAGGCCAAAAAAATAGCTGAGGCTTATGAGAAGAACTTAGAAGATATGGTGTCTCAAATGGATGTCGAAGGTGAAACTTCAGAGCTTTCGTCTCAACAATCAACTCAAAGGACCCTTACCATTGAAGAAAAGAATACAATATTTCTTAAGGTAATTCATTTTTTTCTTCCTCTTCTTATAGCAGATTAATGTCTTTGTTTTGTTGAGCATGAATACTTGATGTTTTTATGCTGCATTCGTTTTTATGCTGCATGTGCTGCATTCGTTTTTATGCTAGTCACTTTTTTTTGTTCAGTTTTTATGCACAGCAAACTGATTTTTTGTTGCTTTTGACTTTGCTGGTTCGTTTGCTATGATGGTCTCTCTTTGTGTTTGTTTCCTTGGATCATGAATATTATTATTATGTTGCTTAATGTGTGTGCTTCAAAGCTCATTGGCATTCGTTTTTATGCTGGTCAGTTTTTATGCATAGCAAACTGACATTTTGTTGTTTTTTACTTTGCTGGTTCGTTTCCTATGCTGGCCTCTCTCTGTGTTTGTTTCCTTTGTTCATGATTATTATTCTTATGTTGCTTAATGTGTGTGTTTCATAGCTCATTGGCATTCGTTTTGAGTTTGTGTGAGAGAGGTTGCTATCATGGGTTGCTGGTTCATTGCTGTAAGAGTGAATGATCTCTTCTGTTTTTGTTCTTTTAGTCTACTGAAAAAGATGACAGGGGAAATCCTTATGGACTTGGCCAACTTGGAGAGCTGTTCAACAACGGGAATAGCAAGGAGAGTTATGCAAGCACGTCATCAATTTCAGAGATGCAACAACAACTTCAAACTGCTCATCAAAAGATCGCTGAACAAGAAGCGGAAAATGCTCGACGTGATGAGGAGCAACGACTGTCTCAAACTCGGATCTCAAGCTTGGAGTCGTACCTCAAAACTATTGATCCCGCGTTTGCATCGTTTGTGGCTTCTCAAGCAGCCACCACAGCCACAGCAACCACCGCAGCCGCAGCAACCACCGCAGCCGCAGCAACCACCGCAGCCGCAGCAACCACCGCAGAAGCCACCGCACCAGCCACCTTACCAGCCTGAAACAATTCACCAATCTCTTCTCTCCAACTTTTTAAGATTAGGTTGTTCAACATTTTGAATATATAAATCTTTTGAATGTTTCGAATATTTTGTTATGTATAGTTTTTTGGTATATAAATGTGAAATTTGATTTATTATTTTTTTTTTAGATCTTTTTAATTTTGAAATTGAAAATAATTTACTGATCTGCGAGCAGAACAAGAACAAAAATTGTGTCAAAGTAGTTGCTAATATGTGACGCTTTTGCGACTAATTTCTAAACAAGCTGTCGCAAAATAGTCGTAAATTTACGACAATTTTGCGACCACATATACAATATATATGTTTTTTCGACCATCGAAGATTTGACTGAGTTCGTCTTAAAAATGTCGCAAATCTACGACAACAAAACAGTCCCAAAGATGTCTCAATAATACGACTTCTAATTGTGTCTGAAATTAGTCGCTAAAATGTGTGGTCAATATCTAGTCATTAATAAATGACCAATAACTATAGTCTTAAATGAGTCGCGTATATACGACGATAATATGCAGTCACAACGTAGTCGTAAATTTGCGACCATTATGCGACGAATGTATTTTGCGACGAAATATTTGCGACCATTTGCGGTAGTCTTAGAATAGTCACAAATAGGGTATTTGCGACCGTTTTAGGACGTTTTAGGTGGTCGCAAAAACTGTGTTTTCTTGTAGTGTATAAGGTGATAAACATCAAAAGTACTCCACATGGATACGTTTTGTTATGTTTATAAGATGACACGTTCATCATGGAAGCAAGAAGGACATAATCCAACACACTGAGAATGTGTTTAGTGGGAAGTTTGATAGACATAAGATTAGTGGATAATCTTGTCTCAAGATCCTAGAATGTTTTGAGAACTACTCAAACAAGATTGCAATAACTCCAATTGTGATAAAGTTGTATCACAAGTGATCGGAAGTCTAACGTACTTGATAAATCGTACTAGATCCGATTTAGCGCATAATTTGGTAAATAAGTAAATAAGTTGTTACACGTGTGGAAAGCAATAATTTGAATTTTGAATTATCCAGCGTTATATGTCGTCTCTATTTACATCAAAGTCTGGGGGGGTTCAAGACTTTATGTTCACCTCTTGGTCTTGTAAATCTGACAGATATTATAAGTGGATAATACTTTTTTCTTGGGGGTGCAACAGTATCCTGGAAATCTTCCAAACAAGCACTCTTGGCCTAATTAACCAAAGAGTCAGAGTTTATAGCTTTAGATAAAGCTACAGAGGAAGCAGAATGGCTTCGAAACTTTGTGGAAGATATCCCGATGTGGGAAAAACCAGTGCCAACTTTATGTGTATACTGTGAGAGTTAGTGAGCTATCTCTCAGGCACTGAGTAAGTTATAAAATGGCAAATCTCGAGAATGATATAAGAGCATTTAGACAACTGATCTCACAACGGCTGATAACTTAGCGGATCTGTTTCCCAAAACGTTAGCCTCAAGATCAAGTTAGTTAAATCATCAAAAGGAATGGGTTTAAAACCTATAGAAAAAGATGACGTTTGACAGATACCCCACCTATGTGACTAGAGATCCCAAGATCTAGGTTCAAAGGGAAACAAAATTAAACTGATTCGAATTTGAGCACTGTGAGACTATGTCTCTGCCCAGTTCCTAGGATGATAAAACAGTGCTACATGTGGATAGTGAGGATAAGCGTTGGCTTTTAATGATTGCATAACTGTGTAGATAGTGGAGTGTGACAGGATACTTCTGAAAACAAGCTAATAAAAGATCACCTTGTGAAGTGTGAAATGGGGCCGTTTCTAGGAGAATGAAGGATAAGACTATATTCTCCAAATTCACTCACGAATACCAGGAATGTTCAAGGCCAAAATGAACCTAATAGAGAACAAAGTTCTACGAGAAAATGTCACTGTGCGATATCTGTTGTATCAGTTTACATCAAAATCCGGGTGGTTCAAGACATCATGTTCACCTCCTGGCCGAGTAAACGCAACATATATTAAAATTGTTTGGTTCAAAGTTGAAAAACGCTACCATTCAGTGACAGTTACATTTTCGTATACTCTCGAAAGTCTGTCTACGTCTAGATGAGTCTAGTCGAGTATGTCTAGTAAAAGTCTAGTCTGTACAATTTTCAATTGTTTAGAGTCATTTCTATTCATGTGGGGGATTGTTGGAACTATTTTTTTGTCAAAACTCGAGGGCTTGATAAAATTGTGTTAGTGTAAAAAGAAATGAGTTAAGCTCATTCTAATGAAATGTTTTCATTGACCGAGAAATGTTTTCTCGTGTATATATTTTGGAATAGTTGTGTCATTAATTTAAATGATGAACAACAAGAGAGAAGAAAAGACCACACGTGCGTCGATCGCACATTAGGCCTTGTTGGGCTCGTAGAATTTTAGAGGTATCGATCGATACCCCTTGGTATCGATCGATACTCGACGGGCCGACTTAAAAATCGCAGCCTCCTAGAATATTCTAAGGCATATTTTGTTTCTGTCAGGGAAAAACCCTAGCCTCTCTCCTATATATACTGGCCGATTTTCACAGGAAAAATCATCAGCTAAAACACTAAAAACACAACCTAAAAGTTCTAACAGAAGTTCTGTCAACTCCCTACCGCTTAGAGTAAGTTGTTATTCGAGAGTATCGTAGTATAATGTTCAACAGATCTGATATCAAGTGTAGATGATACAGATTACTTTGGTTGTATCTTAGGACTCATGGATCTATTAAAACCCGTCGCACTATGGGAGATTCTTTGAGTTAAGGAAAGAGATTCATCTCGCCTCCTCAGATTTATTTATGCTTTAATCGTTTTATGAATCGTCTGTTCCTTACTGTTTATTTATATAATCGTGATTAAATCTTATCCTGTCTATTGTGCGAAACTTTGGTCCTACACATACACTACACGTTTCAATTAATGTAACATTACAAGTTGGACAAGAGGAAATCCGAAGAGATGATTCATGCCATGCTTGATCATGCATAAATGGTTGAGGAACAACCTCGTTTCCATAACCAGGTTCAAGACAATGAACCCACAGCCTGAGAGTAATAAAAAGTTACCAAAAAAGGATCAGCACTTGCATGCTTAAAAAAAGGATCAACACTTCTAAGTATTATGTTTTCTGTTTGTCAAGAAATACATTTGCAAGTTTTATGTTTTGGATTGTTTCAGTTCTTTATAATTCTTAAAAGCTCAGTTTCGAATGTTAAAAACGTTTTCATTAACATTTTAGACGAAATAGAAATATAGTTTAGTAATTGCTAACCTTATAAATCAAACTTGACTACCATAAGGTGTTTGTATTTCTCATGCAAAAAAGTAGCACCTTTTAATTCAATTGAACAATATTGTCAAGAGAAGTATGAAAACTATGTTTCTTAATCCTTGCTTGTGATAAGTGAGCGATGTATTCCGATTTGTTTTGCATAAGAAGATCAGCTTCCTATGACTGAAAGAAAGACTTCACATATCAATTAAGCTGTTACAACAATTTTTCCTTCAAAGCAAGAGACTGTGAATTACCAGACAAGAATCTAGATTGTTCATATATGAATGCACATTTAATATAGCCAAAATGGTTATGGACGAAGTAACCATAAATGAAAATAAAAAGTAGACAATTATATTGGAGCTCACTGTTAAGGCAAGAAGTTAAGCTTTTGGATTCCTGCTACCAATCCGTTTTTTAATTCTTTTCACAACATCTTTTGCTCGCCTGCAAAACAGCAACCAGTTTCACACATCATGTAGGATCCGTCTGGTTAGTACAAATCAATTATGTAACCCTTATTTCTACTTCTTCAAATCACAATTCATATAAAGGAAATTACATCCCAGCTTATACAATAAAACCTTATAAATGATTAATTATTTGGTTCCATGAGCTACTACAAATTTTAATCAGCTACGAACCCGGACAACCATAAAGAGAAAACGATTTGGTATATCAAGAAAGACTTCCTCTTCAACTGTTAACTATACAGAAAACAAACACTAACTGTGACCTCCCAAAAATGAGTTTTATGGCCTATTTTTTTCGATTAAAAACCTAAGGCGAGAACCCTAAATCTTGCGCTCAAAGAAACCCTAACCCTAGCTTCCTGAAGAAAAAAACGTAGTTTGCAAAGGAATCAATGTTTCTAGCTCTTAATCTCTGACCGAAATCGTTTTGGGCGTGGAACAAGCATGCTAAGTTGGGCTCGAGGATAGTTGGGGCAAACATCAAGCGAAAGGAAGAATCGGACCGAAAGAATCATTAGGCGAGGAGTCAGGTCTGTTTCGGGTTAAGAAAAGCCCACAAGCGAAAGGAAGTGATTAAGCTCATTCTAAAATGGATTATAAGGTTTTATTAGCTTAATTTCGTGGCCCATTAGTAAAGAGATGTGAAGCCCAATGAGTGAAGCACAAAATGGTCATTAAGGGCAAAAAAGACATCTTCTCTGAAAACCCTAAACCTAGGAAGCCTCAATTCCTTGCTCTATAGATAGAGGAGCTACGACTTAGAGGAGATCAGAGGGTGATCTAGTGCTGAAACCCTGCCAGAATCTCGTTGGAGCCACTACCGTTGAGCCACCTCTAAGGAGAAGCCACCGCAGCCTCGTAGAAGGTAGATCTGACCTGTTTTGGAAGAGAAGCGTGTCGGACAGACAAACCAGATCGGATCAAGTTGAAACTTGGTAAGAATATTCTAGACTCCCATATCTAGCCATAATCGAAAGAGGATCTCGATTTGGAGCTATATAGCTAAAGTTATTGCCATTTTTCTGAGATCGATATTAATTGTTAGAATCTTCGGACAGCCATATTGCAAGGAGATTATGCGGCGAAACAGGAGGAACCAGGAAGCGATCTACATACCTCTGGAAAGCCCCGAGTCTTAGCTTTCTGTAAAGCCCAAGTGTGTCCAGATCGGAGATTTGTGGTGAAAGTTATCGCTTTATCTTCTTTTCCGGTACATTATGGCCGAATCTTCAATCAAAATGCAAATGTGAGGACTAGATTGTGGATTCCTAAGATACATTAGTTAAACTAGGATCATGTGTGTGCTTGATATATGGATTAGATATGATTGATATTTGATGTTGGTTGCGAAAATGAATAATTTTTGAAACTTGATGTTATGGTTATGAAGTATCCAATTGCTAGGTGTGCTAGTACTTATTGTTTGAACCGTTGTAGACACGATTACGACCGTTGTTTACAGTATTGATTGACGGCCTACAACGAGGGACTGAATTTTATGAAGTTGTAGTGTTCGAGAAAGGATTGATGAGCCATAGTCAAACCCTGAAGTGGGCGGTGGCACCAGAAATATTTGTCAAGCCCATAATGGGTCGAGGCATAGAATGAGTACCTTGGATGAGGGATTCCTTGAGAATGTGAAGTAGACTTGCTAGGTTGATGGTTGTGGATAAATGAATGATTACATTTAGAAATATTTAATCAATGTTATATAATAATGTTAGTCATGTTATGTAGCTTGCCTTCGTGTCTAATATCTATATTATGTATACTCGTTTTGCTATTTCAATTGCTGTGTCTAAGAATCTTGTGTGCTCCAAAAGCACACCCTCGCTGAGTATTCCCAAAATACTCACCCCTCTTCCCCTTTTCATGTTTTGCTTAAGAGATCAATTTGGCGGGGAGTGTAAGTCAAGTTATTTATTAGGGTTTCCCCGTGATAGGGTGTCTCACTAACCATGTCGAGGTTTTCCATGGGATAGGGTGTCTCACTAACCATGCCGACTTAGTTAAAATTCAGCAGTGAAACCTATATGCACAAACAAAAAATGGGTTGTCAAAACAGGGAATCTGTTACATGAATTTATTATTATTATTTTTTTTTGTTATAAGGAGAAATAGATCAGGAATGCCAAATTGAAGATAACCGAGCTGAAATCGAAAGGAAATCAAATAGAGCACGGATCTTGGCTTTGAATCCGAAATCAAATTCTGAAAACAACCAAGAGAATTTCACGAGAAGAGACTGAGAGACGTATAAATCGATATCATAGAATTAAAAGAGAGGAGGATTCAAACCTTGAATCATGTCGTTTTTTTTTATCAGAATCGGAGAGAGGAAAGAAGTTGGACATGCTCTTGCTCCGCCTTCTTCGATTCTCCGTGTTCTTCGATTTGCTTTTTTTAGGTCGAAAACTTGTGATTCTCTGTGTTCTCTGTCTATTTTATTTGTTTGTCCTTTTTCGGCTTTTTTGTTTGTCTTCGGGTGGGGAGAGATGGAACCTCCGAGTCATCCGAGGATTTAGGGCTTTCTCTTTTGTAGTTTGGATAAATAGAGGATGAAGAACATAAGCTCACATCTCCATTGAAAGCGAGAGGAGGGAGGAAGACCAGAAATATTTTTTACCAAATGAGAATTTCCATGGAAGCTGAGAGGATTTGGGGGAAATGTTGAGATGCCATTTTCATAAGACCATTAGTCACATATGCCCCCGTTATAAAAATTAATTTCTTTTTGATTTAATTTTAAATCGTAAAAGCGAGAAAATACTACTCACCCTTAAAAAACTTTGTTAATTACCAACCCAACCAGCTATATCCACACCCAAACCCGTGATATCCACCCTCCACCCGCGACACCACTCTAGACCCACGATATCGGATCGAATTCTGCACCAGACCCGCGATTATCGGGTCGAAATCGCTGAAATCGGGTAACACCCAAAATTAAAACCTAAAATTGTCGAATCCTGAGCAACATCTTTCCCAAATACTTGTGTCGATTTGAAAGTTCTTCCCTCCTATTTGGTACTAAAACGTACAACCAAGAAAGTGGTAGTGATTACTGGAGAATCGAATTCTCGTCTCTAAATCAGGTTCGTCCTTCCTCTTATTCTTCTGTGTTTCGTTCAACTGGATTCGAGATATGGTGTAGAATGGAATATGAAATTTGGGGATTCGAGTTTTGTGTAGAAACAAAGGAATTCGAGTTTTTTGTAGAAACAAAGGAATTCGATTTCGGATGCTAATGGTTGTGTTATAACTTCGTAGAACTTCTGTTATGGCTGTTATCAAAGAAATTGAGACTCATCCGGAACCGGAAATGTATACAAACTCGCCCCCAGAACCGTCGGGAGTGAATGTTGAGGGTAGTCAGTTAACACTGTGGCGGAAGAGAATGCATATCGAGGAGGAAGACCAGCCATTGCAACCTGAGAGGATGTTCTTCGATACAAGTGAGTATAACAAGGTAATCAAGTTGGCCACAAGGTGCTTTATCCACAAAGCAGTGGAGAAATTGGAGTCTATAGGACTTCAACCCGACGAGCTGAGGTGGTTTACAGAGCATCCGCAGTTCAAGCATTTTTGGCACATGCATAGGGACCCATATCATAAGGTGATGGGTATGTGGTTGCTTCTTCTTCGGACGGCAAGTACAAATAAGAGGAAGGAATGTTGGTTTGTTGTTAATGGCGGTCAAATCATGATAATTAAAGCGGTGGCGGTCAAATCATGATAATTAAAGGTAAATAAAAAAGAAAGCGGTGGTAGTTTTACCAGTAATACATTGTCAACTCAGCATTCAATTTGGGTTAGTAAATTGGAAGTGGTTGAAAACCAAATCATCAATTAAAGGAATTCTCAACCAAATCAAATCTGGTTAGTAATTCTCATTTGCACTACTCGTATCAGACTTATACCCAATCAGACAGCCATTTCGGTAAAACTCGGTAATTATCAGTCCAACTACTCGCAAATTCAAAATTCCCAAATTGGGTAATTCTCGGTAATTTTTGGTCCAACTACTCGAAAATTCAAAATTTCCAAAATTGGGTAATACTCGGTATATCTCGGTCCAACTACTCGCAAATTCAAAATTCCCAAAATTGGGTAATTCTCTGTCCAACTACTCGCAAATTCAAAATTTCTAAAATTGGGTAATTCTAGGTATATCTCGGTCCAACTACTCGCAAATTCAAAATTCCCAAAATTGGGTAATTCTCGGTATATCTCAGTCCAACTACTCCCAAATTCAAAATCCCCAAAATTGGGTAATTCTCGGTAATTCTAGGTTTAACTACTCAAAAATTCATATTTTCTAAAATTTGGTAATTCTCGGTAATTCTAGGTTTAACTACTCGAGAATTCATTTTTTCCAAAATAGGGTAATTCTCGGTAATTCTAGGTTTAACTACTCGAAAATTCATATTTTTCAAAATTGGGTAATTCTCGGTAATTCCAGGTTTAACTACTCGAAAATTCGTATTTTCCAAAATTGGTTATTCTCGGTAATTCTAGATTTAACTACTCGAAAATTCGTATTTTCCAAAATTGGGTAATTCTCGGTCCAACTAGTTGAAAATTCAAAATATCAAAAATCCAAAAAATCAAGATTCACTAAAGCTATGAACAGCATAAGAACATAAAGCAGCTTTATATTATCTACTTAAACAAGTAGATGGTTGAAGATACCGAGACAATGGCAAGAACAGAGAGAGTAACCATCACCTTCACTTCCTTGTAAAACTCGTTTTGATGAAAGGCATCTGAAGCCATATTAATTTCATTCACAATTGAGTCACACACGATGCTGCTAAGGCTGTGATAAGATTCTTTCAGCTCTTTAATAGATTCTCGGAGGTCTCTAATTTTGGCCGCTTCATGCTGAAGGCATGTCCAAGCCCTTCTAAGATCGTATCGAATGTAATCTTCTTGGTCTGCCATCTCGTTCCGAATGGCTCTCTGAATGTCACCGATCTCCTCTTTTATTGCATTATCCAACCATTTGTAAAAATGGCATCCTCCGGATGGAGTATGCACGAAATGATGCCCATAACCATTCGTTACCCAAAAATAAACTGGAAATTAGAATTTTGCTTACATATTTGAGGGCGCAGCTGTAGTATCTCCTTCTTGGATCCAGATTCGTGTAAGAAGTTTCAATGGTTGGTGCCGCACGACAAAAACAAGCAGTCGGAATTCCAAAATTCTCACTGCGTTCAGGAGGAGGGCTCAGACTTAATCTCTCGGAAGTGCTGATACTCGACATTCTTCGTCTTCTGTGGTTCTGGGCGATTTTGTGATTTTCGGGGAAATATGAGAAAATCCAGTATATCCAGTATTTTCGAGGATTTTGTGACTTTTGGATTTCGGGGGGCGGGGGGGGGGGGGGGGGGGGGGGGGGGGGGGGACCTATAATTCGGAATTTGAGAATTTTGCATTTTGAGGGGAAAAATTGAGACTTTACAATAACACAGTCGTTTCTCACGTGCAGTCCTTTCTCACGTGCCGCCGCCATAATCTTATCTTCCAATAAGGACACTTGGCAATTACATGAATAAAAAAATTCTGGGATTTCACACATAGTCGTACCTACTGATGCGGTTTTACTCGACAACATGTAGTTGTACTTTTCGGATTATAAATTATAATTAGTAATACCCTATCTAAAAGTAATTAGTTTTGGTTGTACACTAGATTTATTGTAATTAAAGTGAATTTACAACGTCATTATGAAAAAGTATTTCATAAATCGCTTATTTAATAACTTTCGCTTCAAAAAAGGGTTAAGATTAACAAAGTGACTATAGAAGTATAATAAAATTTGATCAGATGCTGTAAACATTTATTTTCCAAAATTTTAAACGTTTATGAAATAAATTATACTAAAACATTTATTAAATATGGGAATGGGAATTTATAATTTTTTTATCGTTAAGTAAATATGATTAATAATTACTGTATTTTAATATTCAAAAAGAACAGAGTGTCAAATACGACAAGAACCTGAAAATTTTCGATTTTTTTAATATTACAAAATTGTCTGGTAAACAAATTAAACTTCACTACTATCCATACTATCCCGACTGTAGTTAAAATAGCTAAATAATCCTTCACCTTGGCCACGCACAGGCCTATTACTCGTCATTCGGCGACGTTCTCCAACCGATGGATGCCTGGTTATTTGCCTTCTACCCTTTTTTTTTTGTGATCCGGGGGTAAGGCATACAATTGTTGTATATGATCCGGAATAATCCATTGGGACTTATGCGGAACCAGATATATCGTCCTATAATACGCCAATGCCCATGTCTCCATCAAATAATACTTCGAGCACAATTCCTCTACATGAATATCCTTTGTTCTTCCTGGCCGTTTCATGAAAACAATTGTAGCGGCTATTGCATGGACACATGGAAACTTGTCTATATCAAAACACTTGCAATCGCATGTTTTCGTTCTCAAGTTCACCAAATAAGTCTTCCCATCGCGTCCAATGACACTGTATTCAAGGTGAAAGTAGTTTAGCTCACTCACCGATAGCTTCCTCTCAATGGTTACCCTACCGTGCACTATGCTCTCCACAAAAGGGACCAGTTTATGTGCGTGTGATGAAGCAACAGATTCGTTCCTATGTTTGTTAAACCACCCGGCCAATTTTGCAACAATTGCATCAATCATAGGTAATAACGAGTACTTTCTCGCATCAAGAAAGGTACTGTTCATGGACTCTACGCAATTACTGGTGTCTATGTTGAACATTTATCCTGGAAAATAACACCTTGCCCATTTCGCCTCATCTACACTACCATCCAGATACTTTCCTACATTAGGATAAGTATTCCGCAATTCACTGTATGCTTCTAGAAACTCAGCCTCTGTATACAGCCTTGCGCAATCCCTGAATTTTTCAGCAACAACATCTTTGTCCCTTCTAACGTGCAATCTCACATTCTGGGACAAATGAAAGATGCAATACCCATGTTTAGAGCTCGGGTACACCTCACCTATTGCTTTGATGAGGCTTGCATTTCTGTCCGAAACAAACACTAATTCAGGACTATCGGGTATCACTGTTTTCAGCGTATTGAAAAACCAGTTCCAACTCGCGTTGTTTTCAGCATCAACTACAGCAAAAGCAATGGGATAATGGTGATGATTAGGATCCTGAGCTGTTGCAAAAATGAGCACACCCCCATGGTGGTTTTTCAAAAAAGTTGCATCCACAATGATCACTTTCCTCATTGCTCGAAACCCTTCAATGCAAGCTCCCAAAGCGACGAATACGTACTTGAACCTTTTTTGTTCATCCAATAAAACACTTGTTCTTGTATCGGGATTGACCTGCTCTAACATGTACAAATATGAATACAAATCATTATAACTTTCTTCTGGACTACCACGCACCATGCTCAGAGCTTTTTGTTTCCCTCTCCATGCGGTAGAGTATGACACATTCACACTAACGTTTTCTTGAACCAAAACGACGAGACTTTTAGGAGCTGGGAGTTCCAATTGACCTGGATACAACTCAGAGACAATACCAACAACTAATCCTGGTGTGCATTTCCTTTGTTTGCTGCTTGTACTCGAAGTAGCCCGAGAGCATGTATGCATCTTCTTGTATACTCTAAATGTGAACAAAGTTGCATTTGTAGCCTTCGTATCTCGTAGATACCAATTACAACCGTTTTCACCGCATTTTACCACGTATCTACTCTTATCCGACTTACTTAAAGTGATCCCAAAACAATTCTGATGTGAAGCTCTATCAATGACATATATCAATTCCTGCTTACTTGCAAATTCTTGGCCTAGTTTAAGACCCATACCATCTTCCCATGCATCTACAACCTATTGTTCTTCTCCAGAATGTGGAAACTCAACAATTTCAAGCCTTCGGGAACTTTTCAGACCGTTATCTTCATCGTTATCTCCATCTTCACGTGATGCGTTCTCACCATCTACGTTCTCTCCATCTACATTCTCACAATTTGCATTCTCTATCGGCTCATGATGTTGTTCTGTTGAACAGTTCCCTGTGTAAATAGCAATGACACCATCATTAACTCCAACATTACCATCATTTACGCCAACAATAGCTTTACCGCCGTAATTCACATCAAATGAACTTACATGCTCTACTCTTGAAAATTGCTCGCCCAACTCATTTAATTCAACATCTTTGCTGACCTCTACAACCTCTACATTCAAAACACTTCTGTGTTGCTCTTTATCCAAGGAAGTCAAATAGACAGAGACATCCTCATCATCCAATATATACAATCGTCTTTGAGTTTTAACTACTATTGGAATGTAACTCAGTTTCAGCTTCGCCGTAGATTCAGCTACCCCAACCTTCTTGGATATCCTATCCACTATCACTGAGTAAGTTATCTCTTCCAAACTTGATGTTTTAAACATTACAGCGTACATGCAACCTTCTTTTGAAATCCATTTATCCTTTTCTCCACAATTTGAATAATATCCTCCATAATCAAAAATCATGTTTGTGATCATTGTCTCCTGAATATAAATTTAAAAACTACATTATAATCCTGTAATACCAATTGCTCCCAGTTGTACACTTGCCTCAGTAATACCAATTGTTTCCAGTTTTCCTGTATCACAGCAAATTGGGTGAAATCGGGGCAAAAACTATATTCTACCTACGATAATCTATAAATTCAATTAAGAATTTGTAATTTCAATTGAAATCTCCGAATTTGTAATTTTAATTGAAATCCTCCGAATTTGTAAATTCAATTCAAATCCTCCTAACCCATAGGTTTCTAGGGCATAATCTACTAACATTATAGAAGAACTAACCTCGTTTTTAAGCTTCAATGGCAGATGAAGAAGTAGAAGAAGTGTTGTCGTTTCCCAGAAGAAGAGCTCTCACGGTGGGCGATGAATTCTGGGAATCTCCCGTTTTTGAGAGAAAAGTTTTTTTTTTCCGGGCGCCTGATTGGCTGGAATTTGTGGCGCCTGATTATTTTTTTTTTCCTTTTCCCATCTTTTTATTGGGCCAAATTTGTTTTGTTTTATTTGGTCGACATTTGTAATCCTCCTTTCCGATTGGTCCAAATTTGTTTTGTTTTAATTGGTCCAAATTTGTAAACATACCTTCTGATTGAATGAAATTCCCTTAATTCTCATTGGTCAGCATTTCTTTTTTTAATGTCCTCCTTTCGAAATTAGAAGGGCAGGATGGGGATATCACATTTCATTAAAAGGAAAGGGATATTGCTGAATAACATGGAGTAGAGGTGAATAACTCTACACCTGGAAGGACATATGTGAATTTGGCCCAGAGGATTTGTGATGAATAAGAAGAGAAATATCAAACTAATTTTCTATTTATGTGTAACTCTCAACTTACGTTTACAATGTGAAGATAGAGCTTTAAGTACTAAAGCTAAACCAGAACTATACAATTTACTAAACCCAGGGTAAACCAAATCAACTAAACCAAATATACATTCTCCAACACTCCCTCTCAAGATGTAAGGAACTTGCATCTTGGACTTGAAAAACTCCATGTGAATTGGGGAAATGTTGAAATCAGAAGATCAACATAAATCACAAGGAACCTCTGGTGGTCTCGGTAAAAAACAATAAAAGAACTCAAGTATGGAAATGAACCAATTAGAACGAGCCACAATCATATGGTCAATGAAATCAAAGTCTAGGCTTTGTCCTTGTAGAGAGATTGGAGGAAAAATCTGTTGCCAACGCAGCTCATGATAGACTAAGCTGTTGATAATGCGTAAGGCTTGGATCAGTCTTGAAATAGTGCAGAACGCTTGAAGTAGCTAATAGATGTGGAGTATGAGATGCAAACATATATAGATTGACTGCAAAACCAATGGACGATCTTGTCACTGTCAAGGAAATGAACTTCTCAATAAGCTGACGATAGTGAGAAGCATCAAACAGAAGACTTCCAGTGTCTTGACTCAGCTTGAGATTCAACTCCATCAGAGTACAAACATGCTTGCATCCAACTAAACCAAACTCCTCCAACAACTCCAATGTAAACTTTCTCAAATTAGTAGCCTCATATAAAGATTGCAGAAGTTTACAACCTGGATGTGAAGGTGAAAACTCCCCTGACTTGCAGGTGGTTAGAGCACAGTCTTATGCATAGCCAAAATAGGAGCAAAAGAACATACAAGCTGTAGAACATGATCAGAAAGCAACCGAAGTAGAAACTTGCAAACTGAACTCATTGGTTGAGAGATCAAATCCTCGAGTGGAATCTTCTGCTTTTGAATAGCAGATGATTCTCTAAATAACTTGGGAGGGGAATGAAGCAACCAGCAACATTCCAACAACATTTATAACCATTTGTTATCAATTCCATACTCTAGGATCTGCTTAAAGCTGTCTAACCTTAGCTCCCCCTCTCTATGAGCATATCTACTCGCCAAATATCTCCAGAACGTAATACCATCAACAACACACACTGTTCTAGATTCTACATTCTTAGTAGGGCTGTCAAGCGGGTCTAACCCGCCCCGCTAGATCCGCTATGCACGGGTTACATGTTTTTTCCGATCCGTATCGACCCGCCCCGTTAAATCATTAACAAAAATTGCTCGACCCGCACTCGCCCCGCTTGAACCCGCGGGTAACCCGCAAATATTAAAAAAAAAAAAATTTAGTAAAACAATAGATTTAATAAAATAAATTTCACATGAAAAAAACATATATACACAATTTCTGAAAAAATAAACAAAATGATTAATTCATTTATATATATTACAAAACAAATCAGTTAACAAATATATATATATATATATATTACAAAATATTTTAACATTTTAATAGTATTTAGTAAATAAATTTTTTTTTTTTAAATTGCGGGTAACCCGCGTGACCTGCGGGAAACAAATACCGACCTGCACCCGCTCCGCATTTAAAAATACTCGACCCGCACCCACCCCGCGGCGAGTCAAAACCCGTGGAACCCGCAGGTAAACACTCAAATTGACAACCCTAATTCTTAGAGAGTAAGGTCAGAAAACATGTACATGCTACAGTATATTGTAAATTCAGTGGCCGTGGAAGAGATCACTAGATGAGTATAAGTTCTGACTTCAAATTCAACCATGGATTTTCACCAAACAACTTGTCATCGACAAGAATCACTCCTGGTGAAACATTAAACTCAACGAAACCAGGAAACCATGAATATAAATCCATCACAAAATCAGTCATAAGATCAAGTGCAATCACAGAACTAAATCGCATATCGACTGAAACTGAAGAAAAATATTCGAGAATGGATGAGTTCCAGGCATACAAGCTTGCTTTACCAGCGCAACGCCCAACCTTGTGAGCAATCACCAGGCCGGTCTCTAATTTATTTTGAGTTGTAGGCCAAAAAAGTTTTGGACTTTTTAATGGCATATAAAAAAAAATTCTATTTTTTAGTTTTTTAATAGTATATAAAATAACAAATTCTTTTTTTTTTGAATTTTTTTTTTGAATATATATAAAATTTTTCATAATTTTTGTGTTTTTTTGAACATTTTTCTCAAATATATTTATATTTTTAAAAAAAATTAGATTTTTTTATTTAAACAATTAACTTTTTTTTTTTTTGGGCGCCTAGGACTTACGCCCGCCCCTAGAGCCGGGCCTGGCAATCACCATTGAAGAAGTTGTAGAACGATCGGTGGAACAACCAAGAGAAAACGATGAAATCGGCATAAAATATGCACGATCTGGAACATCTGAAGCAACACGAGATAACAATTAGCCATAAGGCTCGTCGCGAGACTTCAAAGATGTGAGTACCGGTGAATCCGGTATAGAACCTCGAAATTTACTCCGGCCTGGACAATCATAAGCAATGCGAGGTGAAGAAGAAAGCCTTTGGTGATGTGATTTTCAGCGAATCCTGTGTAGTGATCCGATATTTGAAATTACCTATCCGTTTCACCATTGAAATCGACTTAAGCTCAAATCGGAGAGATAGAAGCACAAATCGCACATGAAACAAGAAGGAGAAACTCGAACCACCTACATATATGGATCGCGAAGTGAAGAAACAAATCAGAACAATCGAGGAAATCTGATCTCAAAATTAGAAGAAAAGAACTTGAATCTGAGAATTCAGCCATGGAATAAGGAAATCAAAGCTCGATTCAAAGAAAATGGAGCTCAATTCGAGGAGATCAAGGCTCGATGAAGATGATTTGATGAAATTCAATCAGAATTACGGAAACAAACGAAGCGGAAGATGATATGAACAAAAAAAAAATCAGGTGTTTCTTTGCCCTGATACCATTTTACCAAATGATATTTTCTGTGGAAGCTGAGAGGATTTGTGATAAAGAAGAAGAGAAATATCAAAACTGATTTTTTATTTCTGTGTAACTCTCAACTTACGTTTACAATGTGAAGATAGAGCTTTAAATACTAAAGCTAAACCAGAACTATACAATTGACTAAACCAAGAGTAAACCAAATATACATTCTCCAATAATTTGATTTAATTTTCACACCGGGACGGTCTGAAGTAAGTCTGGGGGATTATGTCGTTTACTAATACGTTTGTTTTGTTTTGCATTAATCTTTTTATTTTTCTCGAGTCGTTTTATATATTGAGTAAAAATTTAGTCGGAAACAATGAGCTTTTCTAAGAACTAACCAAGTTGTACTAATGATCTAGTGGCCACGATGAAAGTTATTGACTGCAGATTTGCCTGAACGGAAAAACCATAAGTGGATCAACCTACCAAGATAGTCGCATATCTTGAGATTATGAAAGATCCATCGCTGACTCCGCACTAAATGAACTTTAATTTTCTCATGTTGGGGCTAGGTATACATCGAGCAAGATTTCTCAATCAATCCTGACAAGACAAGTCTATGTGAAAATTACAGTTCCCTCTCTCTTCCCTTCAATTAAGAACTTCAATGCAAAAAGAGAAAGATATGGGTGGCACGGAAGTGAACCGGGGACTCGGTGGCAAACACCATCATTACTTGTGTCTCATGGAAGCGTTTCCAAATATGTGAATACCGGGGATTCGGTGGTAAACACCATCAGTACTCGCATCTCATGGAATCATGTCCAAAAGAAGTGAACAGGGAATTCGGTGGCAACCACCATCAAACCAGTAAGCAACGATAAGCATAAACCTATGCTACCAGAATTCACCTTGACTTGCTTAGGCGGAATGGGAAAGACTTCGAGCACTTTGTTCTATTTCTTCCTAGCTGAGATCTTCCCTCAGATTAGATTCGCACGATCTAAGGCGAGTATCTCAGTTCTAATCACTCTCTCTCTCTCTAAAAATTTGCTCTCGTTTTTTTAAAAGTGTTTCTAAGTGATTTTATAGTGATGATCTTACCTTCGAGTCAAGGGTCCTATTTATAGCATAAGGGAGTCGGGTTCTTCGCTAACACTTGTCAACCAAAGCTTTATGATAACACCATATTTTTACCCGTTTTACCGTCTATTTTAAAACACTTTTATAAGTGTTTTATTCGCTTTATATGTTTTTATCGTAGTTTTCGCATATTTGTAGTTTCAACACTCTTTTTAGGTTATTTAGGCAAAAGCATTGCAAATTGAAGAAAAACCAGATTTTCGGCTCAGAATCAAACCGTCAGAAGTTCAACTGCCAAAGACGTTCTTCTCACTGTTAGATCCAGCCCAATTTTTAGAAAAGATCATCTACCTTTCCATTCCAAGTGATTTGAGGACAATCCAACGGTTCAATAAAAAGATACATCAAGAACAAGACGTCCCAGTTCACCCCGGGCAGAAGCTCTCCACCTGCGGCCAAGAGGTAGTTAACCGCGGGCATAAGCTTCCCACCCGTGTCCAAGGAGTGATTCACCGCAGGCAGATACCATGGACCTGCAGCCAAATCAGTTTCGTCCTGTAAGCTCATTTGCAAAACCCGTTCAAATCCCGTCAACTCAAAACCCTAAAGACTGACGAAAGCAAGAGAGAATACCTATAAATATGTGTTTTAGCGATCTAATTTCGTGTGTCACTGTTGTGCTTCCTTTTACACCATTTTTAGTTTAGTTTTTGCATTACTTTTCTTAAACTTTTTTTTTCTTTACTTTCGAGATTGGTAGAGAAGTTCTCTCCGGAGATAATAGACTCTATATGATCGTCGAATTCAACAAGAAATTTGATGATCTTGCTGCCCACGTCAAAGTCCTTGAAGAGCAGACCCTTAAAGACGATGCAACACTCAACGAGAGGATGGAACTCGTTGAAGAAGAACAAGGAAGACCAAAGCTCGATATCCGAAAAGCTAATGATGGGGTACGTACTTTGCACTACAAACTTGAAGAGTTGGATAACTACATAATTGAAGACAAGAACACCGCCTACGACAACACCCTCGACATGTGGGAAGGAATATGAGAATTCAAAGACATGTCAAGAGAGCTCGATCTTACATTAGATCAACTAATTTATGCTATTGATGAAGTGGAAGAGAAAGTGGAGAAACTTTTGAAAGATCATGAGGAGCATGATACAACACTTGACGTTCCTGCCCCTGACCTAGAAGAGAAGACAAATTACTCCATAGACCCAGAAAACACTAAGACGATGAACCGAGCAAATTCCCACGGAATTCCCTCGCCGCGGTCGCGAGCCCCCTACCTGCGGTCAAACCTCCATTCGCCACGGGCGCGTGATCTCTGGCCGCGGCCAACCACCTTTCCACTGCGGGCGCGTGACCTCTGCCCGCGTCCAGCCCTTGCTCGCCTCTCTTTGGACCCCATGTGTCTCGATCACGCCTCTTCGAGCAAGCTGCCTTCTCCATAGATACACAAACTTTAGATGAGCCCTCATGCCACATGGAACCAATCTCCTGTGCGCCGTGGAAGGTGATCCAAGCTCATGACGAAACATCAGCCTCTTCTTCAACACCACTTCAAAGGAGCCCACCGATGAAGATCGATATGCCTTATATCGACTCTTACTATTTCTTTGACACCATGGACTCTTACTGTGAGTCATACTCGGCCTTTGAACCAACACCTCCAGCAAGTGCATTACCCGAGGAGCTAATGAGACAAAGCATCTCCCGATAAAGATTGATCAAATTTAACAACTGCGTGAAATCAATCCCGATGTTCATACCTTTCCCGGACGTGTGGGAAAAGGGTTTTCTACAAGCTTTCTTCCGCTACAGCAAGGAGAGTAGAGAAGACATTCGTACATACTTCATGAGAGAAAGGCATTCATCCACACCATATGGTAAGTCTTATGCTATCCGTCTATTTCATCCCGAGAAACACAAAGGATACACAAACAAGATTAGTCGGGAGAAGTTAGAGAAATTCAATAGTGTGATTCGTGATCTTTCTAGAGGAACCACATTTGCTAGAGTTTTCATGGACCACATGATTGGTCACTTATTTTGTGAAAGCAAATAATCCGTCTCGGAGATAGAAGATCTTTTCACAAATGCTATGAACGGAAAACCCGTTCGATGTCTTTATAAGATTCAAGAAGAAGGGAAGTTTCTCATCACTTGCAACATACGTGGAGTCGAGTTTAAATATATTCTTTATAACTACAGAGCCTGCCTTAGCATCATTTCAACATCAACCGCCAAACGCCTCCGTATTAAGCACGTGCAACGTACCCGAATGAAGATCAGCACGACTGATGAGACTTGTGCTACACCAAAGGGGATCGCCTATGACATGCCCGTAAGGATTGGAGATTGCATAGCTCCAGTCGATTTCTACGTAGTCAAGACGATGAAAGTTGATTCAACACCGGTAATCCTAGGATGGCCTTTCTTGTCAACCAATGGAACCATCATGGATTGGCCAAATTGACGTGTCTCCTTTGCTAACATCGACAAAAATGTGTTCTATGATGATGTCCCGCTCAAGCTCAAGAAAGAAGGACATCTCAAATTGAAGGACCTCGATCCAGACTCACTATGGAGCGATGAGATACATGACGAAGAAACCGAATAAGACTTGTCGAAATACATTGTCTTTCTACGACTGAGCTTATCTCGCTACCAATGTCGAGCTAAACGACTTTAAACAAAACCGCTCAATGGGAGGCAACCCATTTTAGGTACGTTTTTTATTTTTTAGTTTTTTTTTCTTTTTCTATTTACATTTTCTTTTTTCAAGTTTCAGCTTTCTAAAAAAATCGAAAAACAAAAAAAAATTAAAACAAAAAAATGAAAAGACAAAGAGATGGAGACACGGTTCGGAACTGCTCGGTCGCACGAACCGCAAGGAAGGACTTGACCACAAAAGAGACCCGGCTACTGGTGCAGCACCCCGAGGCGCGACCAGCTTCCCATCCGCCGTGGTCACATTCCCCCAACCCACGGTGAAGCTTCACTTGGCCGTGGTAGCGCACCTTCCACCTATTGCCAACCCCCTGTAACACCCCTGATTTTTTCTACGGATAGAAGAAAATCTGGAATGACACAATACGGCTACAGAGACAATCCGGCCCGAGCAATCCATATCATTCTGGCCAAATAGTCGCTGTGGGCGCGCCTTTTGACCAAGGCCTAAGGCTTTTCAACCCGTTCTTTGGTGTCAAGTTATTTCACTTTGGACTAAACTTATTTCATTTAACACAAACTGATTTTTTTGATAGAAAAGCTTACATAATATTCATACTAGGTTGGGCCGGGCTAGTGCCAAAATTACATAGTTTTATTTTTGCTAACCGGATTTTACATAAAACAAGCCAATCTACTCTGATGGTCCTAACGTTCTGCCGTCTCGAGCTACCTCGTCTACTGGTCATATGCAAAAAAATGAGTCATGAGTATTCTAGCAATACTCAGTGAGCTCAGGGAAATTCTACACGCTCATTAGAACCCCACCCAAATCACCCGCAAGCATGTTCATCCTAACAAGCAAGCTACCATTCAATCAACAACATCAAAATGCACATGCAGAAGCTAATCTCATCTAAGCATTATCTCTTTATGCTTCTAAACTCTCTATATATATATATATTGTAGGAAGCTATTATTCTAGGAAAATTCAATTAAGGGCAAATGGTCTTCCCAAATACATGCCCAGTCCAGCATGCATGCCCAAAGCATGTCTTCCAAGGTACGAATCGTCCTCTCCGCCCTCTCCGTCCTCTCTGTCTGTATGTCAGTCTCTGGATGAAATGTGGTGCTCATGTGCAATTTCTTTCCTAGTGCTCCTTGCACTGCCTTCCAGAACCTTGATGAGAATCTCGGGTCTCTATCCTAGAGGATATTGGCCGGTACTTCTGCCTTCAAGCGTGAAAAGAATGTAACATGTCTGTCTAAGAGGCATAAAATGAGTATTTATAGAGCTAATGTCATTTAGGCTTTGATGGAAAAAGACGATTTTGGCTTCGGGTGAAGAAACAAGTCGATTTGGTCGTGCAGGGTGCTGGCCGCGGGTCCGTTGCCTTTGGGCACGATAAACTGGACTCTAGCTGCGGGTGGAGTGGCTCCAGGGGCGGCGGAATGGTGCTTGGCCGCGGGTCCGGCTCCTTGAGGCGCGGCGGCTTCATCTTCGGGGCAGCTTCATCTGCATTCAGTGCTTCGGGAGTATTTAAGGATCCAACCATTGGATTGCCTCCAATCCAATTGCATTTGAAAGCTGGTTCTCTCTACTTTGTTTTGTCTGAATTTGGGGATGATCAGACAGTGAAAATGTCTCCATTAGCTGCAAGACTTCTTGACGGTCCAAGTTTATCCAAAAACGTGCTTTTGCTCCGAAATGCACTCTTTTATTCCGAGTTACCTGAAACGTCTTTCAAATCTCTAAAATATGAAAATCACTTGAAAACCTTTGAAAACGGAGTTAAAACACCTGCAAAAGAATATGAAAGTGATCCATAAAAACGGTAAAAGACCGGTGTTATCAACTCCCCCAGACTTAAATCTTTGTTTTTCGTCAAACAAAACAGAAATCTAAAGTCGGAAAAAGGTTTTCGAAAATCTAGGAACTAACAAAATTCTCAGTGACCGTCCTTCTAAACCATAATCAACGTAATGCGTCAATCGGACTTAGTCTAGAAAATTCTCACTAAAGTACAACAACGCTAATCCACGGTATCCGTCATGCGAAAGTCTAACCATATAGATCCTAAATTTCAGTCAACTAGCTCTTAACATTCATTAAAGATTGCGTGATTCTTACCAAAAAATATTAGACAATTGCATTTAAGTGACAATTTAGAGGTGAGGCTAAAAGTGTTTTGGGTTACCGTATTTTCTTCGGAAGATGCTAGATATTATGCAAAAAAGCAAGAAAGGATGGAGCTGTTGGTACCCACAGTTTTCAGTCACTCCTTGCTCGCATAAGTGTTGCTGCAAAACTCCTCCTTCGTCAAGACTCTTCTCCTTTGACAGAACTTTTATGTCGTTCCCCTGGACTTAGATTTTTCTTCGGTTAATGAGTCGAACGGCTTCTTACTCCTCACATATTGAAACATAGTTGCCTTGGTAAAAATATAGACAATTCTAAGACTTTTAGGCTTTTATTTCCTTTTTTTTTGTTAGGTATCGATTTTAAGTTCAATTTTATGTAAATTTCAGTGAATTACCGTTTGCTAATTAACGATGTAACTAGACTTGTCTAAATTAATCAAAATTAATCTCCAAATTAGTTTTTATGTAAGCTTGAAAATTCCAAATCACAAAATCTCAAATCCAAGAGAATTAAGTGCTAAAATTGAAGTTCTAGTCATTCTAGAAGTTCAATCTAGAGTTTTCTAACGATTTCTAATCATCAAAGACATAGATCTAGCAAATTTAAGAAAAACACTAGGTTTTTGTTCATATGAAAAAGTAGAGATTTCAGTTCGTACCTTGTTGGAATTGACGGGATGAGTGAGGAATGGAAATCTTCTCCGAAAAAGAGTGAGAATCGCACGAATAATTTTTGAAAAAGCTTTTGAATTGAAAAATGTTGTTATTTGAAAAATGTCAAAATCTCCAAGTCTTTTGGAACAGAAAAAGAAAGAGAGCTCGAATCTTGATATTTTATTTTTGTTATTTGAAAAATTGTTTTTATTGTAAAAAAAAGTTTTATGTTTTTCAAAAAATTTGTGACTTACCTTAGCGGGACACATGAATTAAACAGGGTTTGGTTCAATTTCACGTCGGGAACATGTTCAGGATTGCACGGTTTAGTGTCGGGAACGGCTCGGGAATTGACGGAATGAAATTCAGGACAGAATGAGGCTGGCCGCGGGTCGAGCAGACGCGACTGCGGCCAAGTGGTCCTCCACCGCGTGACCGGCCAACGCCGGCGCGATCGATTGGTCCACCGCCGAGGGTCGGCCTCTCCCGACCGCGGCCAAGTGGCCTTTGTCTCAGGTCGTTTTCTCCTTCGTTCATTCGTCGTTTCACTATCTGTTTCGAACGTCGTCTTCATTTTTTTGTGTTTTGTGATTTTTTTTTTAAATGTTTTTGGGTTTTTTGGTTTTTATATAAAGTTTGAAATCCTAAAAAGAAAAATGTCAATAGAAAAAGAAAGAAAAACTAAAAGAAAAACGTATCGAATGGGTTGCCTCCCATCAAGCGCTTTTGGTTAAAGTCGTTAGCTCGACTTTTTTGTGAAACTAGGCGTGAGCAGTAGACGTCTCGGGAACAAGTGTTCATTTGCTTGTCTTGTTTATGACGTGTTTCGCCTTTCTTCGGTATCACCTTCTTCTTTCCGCAGTTTTTCGGAATTTTCACTTCTCGAAGAGCTTGTTTCGTCTTCTCAACCATTTCTTCCACTCGTTAATCCTTGGTATCTCTTAAATCTGGTGGAATATTGATCTTAACTTTTGCAAATGGTTTAGAAGGGAATGGTGGACTTAACTTTGGGGGTTCCGTCTTAATCGACTCCTCTTTCTCTTTTTTTTATAGGGAAAATCGAGTTCTTCATCTCATGTCCGTCCCTCGGGTTTGGAATTTCGTTTGGGACAGTAGGATAGAGACTCCTTCGATCCACATTCCAGAAGACGGCTTGACGGTTGGCGTGATTAAGGATGGCGCCAACGGTAGCTAAGAAGTGTCGACCAAAAATCAACGGTATATATCCTTGTCTCGTTCCATTTCGAGAACTTGAAAATCAGCGGGAATGATCTTGTTTCCAATGAGTATTTGAAGATCATTGATCGCTCCTTCGTGTCTCTTTTGTGATGAGTCCCCAAGAATTACGCTCACGGTAGATGGCGTGAGATTCATTATACCGAGTTTCTCGGCAAATGTCTTAGACATGATGTTGACGTTGGCTCCAAAATGACACAAACAATCTGCAAAATAAATTCCCGAAATCCAACAAGAAAAATAAAAACGTCCAAGATCATTGGCTTTTCTAAGCCTTTGAAGCGAGATTAGTTTAGGTACCTCTGGTATGCTCAAATTAATACCCTAAAAGTACTAACCAGTAGTTGCAGTAAAGTAGGGGTCAAACACAAGGACTCACAGAAACACACAGTAGATTATATAGATAAGAATCAAGCTAAGCAATTTAGTTGAAACAGAAAGCAATAAACAGTAAACGAGTTGTAAATTCGATGGGAGAAATATAGGTTCAGGGTATTTCTTAGGGAATCAATGAATGCAGATAAACTAACCGACATGATTCAGATTTAACGCGTTTCTTAAACTCAAATCACTAAGCTATAATTAACAAACTATCGTTGCGAGAATTATCTAAATCTAAACCTCAGAATCCCAAATCTCTTTGCAAATTCATAAGAATAAATCAGTTTTAAAGTTCAGGTTCTATATGTTCACAAATCAATTAAATCAAATCTCTTTGCGAATAATCAATTTGCTCACCTAAGGTTCTATCAGGTAATTAATCGCACTGTCGTACCTAATCAATTATCCTAAGATCTATGTTCCAGATTCGTCAACCTAGAATTAGATTTGAACACAACCTAAGGCGAAGAACTAATTCAGATGGTGAATCATAATAAACTAATCAACCTAGCATTCAGAGAAAACCCTTATGAGAACCCTGAACCTAAAATGGATCTACTCACACATAGAGGATGAAAACAACATGATTGAATAGATCATCAAAGAAATCAATAAAAACAGGAGTTCAGAATTGTCTCTCCAAAAACCAAAGTAAAATCAAAAGTATAATAAAACATAGCCTAAACAGGTGGCTGAAAACCTAATTTATAAGCTAAAACACGTTCTGGGCCTTTTCTGTAGTTATTTTTTTAATACCGTTGATTAATTATGCAATTGTATATTTTATAATAGCATTTAGTAGATGTTATTTTTTTTGGTTATTCACAGCATTTTATTATGTCACCATAAGTTTTATTATAGCAAATGAATTTTTTAATTGTTACAGGGATATTATATGGGTTTTCTGATTAATTTGGATGTCCTATTTGTTCCAATTAGTCCTGTTAACAAGTTTTGATCATTGCATAACAATATTCATAAGAAATGAAAGTTATTACAAAATACAAGCTACACGCTTGTTCTAAAAACCAAACCAACAAGTTCTACACAACCAAATCATAAACAACAAGTATCCAACAAGTTCTACTAGTACCCTACACAATCCCATAGAAGACAATGGTTCACTTAAAAACAATTTTTTCATTAGGCCAAGCTACTGTAGAACCTAAAGTATCAGAAATAATCACGATTTCTGAGTTTGGTCTCCACACGCATGCATCCCGAATCTTGCAGACCTCAACCATTACCTTGCTGGCGTTTGCACCCAATGGAACAAAATGCACTTTGTTTGTTGGGTTGTTTGATAGAACTCGACCTTCTGCAACTTTTTTTCCCGATCCAAAGCAATCTAAGAGTAAGCAGTTCTTCTTTCCAGAGCTGCAGCTGTTAGTGTTTGAGCTGTTACTAACACTCTACAAATGAAAATGCAGACAAACCATCACAATCCAACTCATCATCACAAATTAGAAAACAATCCAATACATCATTTACAATACCTAGATAAGGTGTAGAACTTTACCTTAGGTGATGATCCTTTTGTAGTGGATGGAACTTTAGAAACTGATGGTCCTGCTCCTGTTCCTTTACAAATCGATGCTTCTTTAGATTATGATGTTTTCTTATAAATTGCATACTCCCTTGTCAGTAGATTAACCAATTGCACCTTAGCAATAGGCCATACTACGGTCTCAAACAGTGCATCATCCATGACAGTCATGTCTGCACTTGGTCTCCAGGGTAAGCTACTTTGTCAATCACTTTGTCAATCTTCACTGATGCAGCATTCAGATCCAGAGGAATACAATTGACCAACTCTTTTGGGTCAGTTGAAATCAAATATCCCTCAACAACTACTTTATCATCCGAATTTCAATCAATAATCTGAATCCTATTATCTGATGCGTTTATAGCCTAATGAGACATGCAAAAAACAGAAAACAGGGTCACTTAACCAATAAGCTTTTATATTGCTACAATTTTTTCGTTAATTATATGAGAGGATAAGAACTTTACCGAAGAACCAGCAGTCTTGTTTTGAGTTGTGGTTTCCAAATCATCCAGAATGAACTTAACGAATGGCCATGCAATTTTGGCTCCCACAACTTGTTAATTAGTAAATAAATCAATACCTTGGTAGCCAAACCCAAGACTTTTCCATGTTACACCACCACCACAGCTCCAAAGTCAAAGGGATACATACATTTTGATAATTTGTTTCTTAAATCAGACAGTTTCAAACTCAAATAAAACTTCAAAGACACATACGAGAATATGAAGATCTTGTAAAGTACCTCTAAAAAAACAAAGATCTTGTAAATAAGAATCTGCAAAATAAACCAAAATCGATTATATTCAAACACAACACAATCGCTTAACATTTAACCGAAATCCCAAACTGAAACAAAAACCCTAAATTTTCACATACCTTAGCTTGGAGCAGACACCCAAATCCGCTTGTAAAACCTGAACAGAAAGCTCTAATTAGTCGAAACAGATATTAAAATCCCTAATTGAAACAAAAACCCTAAATGTTCACATACCTTACCTTTCGAGATAGATCTTCAGCTTACGAAAATTTCCCTGTAAAAACCCAAATTTTTGAAAAGAAATCAGAACTAACCTTTTCGAAACCCTAAATTAATACTCCTATCGATTACGCCACTAAGTCTCACCTTCAATCGAAATCAACATAGACGATAACGCCGAGGAATGCGTAGAATCTTGTTCTGGATCCAGGAAAAACGAGAATGAAAGATATTAAAATCGATATTGAGTTTTCCAGAGAGATGAGAGAGAATGTCTGAGAGAGATAATTTTGCAGATACAAAGTGAGAAGAAGTAAAACAATGGAGTATGTGAGAGGGGGAATTCGAGAATGGAGGGAGAATGAAAAATGAGGCGCTTGTTTTTTTTCGCTAAGGACTTAGCCGGGAAATGAAAATTAGGCTCTTGTTTTTTCCGCCTAAACTTAGCACAGTGTTTCCACCTTTGCACGTGCTATTAAAAACAAAGTGTGACTAAGATTAGATTCAGACAAACAAAATATAGCGTTTGCATTACCGAAACGCTATCTTAAAATGAGGGTTATATCAAAGATAGCATAAAAGTTAACAACGCTATCTTGGTATGCTATCTATACGACATATTCTTGTAGTGTCAAATCCCTTGTTATCATAGACGTTGAAGTCTGGCCGAACACCTTGCTTGAAGTCGTCGTGGTGGATGAGTGTTGGTAGTGCGTGCATTTTGTTGGTTTTGACATTGACTTGAACGGGGCGATGGAAGAAGTATATTGTGTGAGGATTGAAGAAAGGGTTGAGACACCCTTGTCCTTTAAGCTTCTTGAATGACAGGTTCACCGTTTTTGCTGATCTTCTCAGCTTACCACTCCAGACACTTAATGGTGCAAACCATGTCAGGAATGTAGAGAGGCAATCTTTGCGTCCCTGGCGTGAGTTGATGAATTGGTATAGCTATTGTATGTCAAAAGTAATGCCAATGGTGTACACTAAACATAGATACCAAAGGAAACATAGAACTTCTTCTGGTATTTCAGCATCTTCGATTCTGTAGAGATGAGCGAACGGATAGTCTGGAAGGATTCCTATCGGCGCGATGTAGTGACCGTTGACGCCGTACTTTGATAGGATAACCGACTGGTACTTGAAAATTCTTTCTTTGAGATGCTCGTGAAAGATTCTCATATTGATAAGCTGATGAGCATCTTCAGGCATGTTGGCTCCAAAATCATAGTATCCTCATTAGGATGCGGAAGAGCTTGCCATCATGTGAATTTCCTTTTGAGGATTTCTGTTGAGCATGTCGGCAAGAACATTATTCGTACCCTTTAAATAGACGGAATTGAAGTCGTACTTCGAAAACCATTCACTCCAGCGTAATAATTGTTGCTGCGGGACCATCTTTTGTTTGAACTATAGCATTTTTGGGAAAGATGACATGTCCATCTCTATGCGAAATTTATGTCCAATCAGGTGGAACTCAAATTTTTCAATATCCCTTTTGACAGCTAGGATTTCTCTGAACGTAGAGTGATAATGTAACTCTGAATCTGTAAAACGTCCGCTTTTTTATCCGCAGATTTGATGTTTCCCATTTATTTCTTCGAGTAGAACAGCACCCCAATATTTGTCGCTTGCGTCGGTCTAGAGAAAACGTATTCCTTCGGAGAGAATCTTTAAAGGTGGTAGCTTCTGTATTTCTAGCTTTAACCTTTTGATCGCTTCTGTTTGTCCATAAAGTAGGATTGTTGGACAGCATTTTTGTAGTGGACGCGTCAGCTGCGAAAGTTGCGGGATAAAGTCGCTTAGGTAATTGTTTACCCCAAGGAACTGTTGGATTTGTCTTTTCGATAGGTCGCTGTCTGGAAATTCGAGAAATGTCGTAGCTAGATGGGCTTGTGGGGCAAATTGTCCTTTCGTAATTTGCATCCCAAGGAATTCGATGTTGGCCTGGGCTATAATCATCTTTCGGGTTGAGGGCATTATTCCATATGTCTTTACTATGATCTGGAACTGTCGGAGAGTTTGAAAATGATCCTCGTAGTTTGAAGAGAATAAGAGGATGTCATCAATGTATATCAAGGCCGTATGGAGTAGAGGCTTGAAAATACGTAACATGGCATGTTGAAATAGTGAGTGCGCTATTTTGAGGCCGAACGGTAAGACATTCCACTGAAGATGGCGATTAGGTAAACAAAACGCTGTTTTGTACCGTTCTTCTGGTGAAATACCGATTTGCCAGAATCCTGACTTTAAATCAAACTTCGAGAAGATTGTTTCACCTTTAAGATGTTGAAAGAGTACCCTTTTGTTTGGTAATGGGAATTTGACATCTTAGAGGTATTGATTCAGTGGTTTGTAATCGATGACCAGTCTTAGCTTTCCTCTTGCTTGTTCAGCTATGTTGTTGACGTAAAAAGTCGTGCACGCCCATGGAGAATTAGTCGATGAAACCACCTTTTGGCTGACTAGTTGATCACATTCCTCATTTGCTTGTTTAAGCAATGCGGGTGGCATTCCTGCGTGACTTGCTTTTATTGGCATTGTGTAGATGTTTTCTTTGAATGGTAGCGAAACGAAGAACTCTTGGTTTAACCATAGTGGGGTTTTGCATTTTTGAAGAAACTCGGTATGAGAGTCTGCACATGAGATTGATGTAATCTCTTCTTTAATTTTGCTAAATTCGGGGGACAAAAGCTCTTCAATCGTGAATAGTCAAGGTATTGTTGTGAAGGCTTTGTAGAGAGTCCTCCATCTTATTCCCCTTGGCTCGATCGAAATGTCGAAATTATTTTTCAGCGCATAATACGAATCCCATCCAAAAATTAGGTCTTTTCCAGGTGCGGAAGAGCCTAGAACTTTTGTAGTTATTTGACACCTTGGAAAGAGCTCTATGGTGACTGGCTTTGATTTGAGCTCGATTGCTAATGACCCTGAATTTGCCACTCTGAATTCTTGTTGGTATGGACACCACATGGATGATGAAAGGATTTTGGAATTCATTATCGTTGTATGGGCTCATGTGTCTATGAAAGCAATAGCATGGACTGTATATTCGTTTTTTGAAGGATCAAAGATTGTTTCTGGTAAATGCGGTGTTTGTATTTCTTCCTGACGAGGTATTTGAGTGATCTTGAAGCATCATTATTCTTCGTCATAGGTTTCAGAGACATCGGAATCTGAGTAGCCACATATGGCATCCTTTTCATTGCTGTCATAAGAAAGCACCGATTCGAGATCATGATTGTCGAGATCGATATCTTATGCAATATTGGATATTGAGTTGATGAGATACTGCCTCTTCTTCTTTGAACTGTTTGGGCAGTTCTAGGCGAAATATCTTTCTTTGTGGCATAAAAAGCACTTTGTCTCCTTTCTGAAGGTTTGCTTTTTTCTGAAAAACCGTTTGCGCCTGAAATTAACAAAGTTGGGTTGATGTGTTAATTTTTGGAAACGACGAGTTTTGCTTCTATCTTTACACGAGCAATATTTCTTGGACTTTGAACACTTGATTGATAGATCTGGTCTTGCACATACCTTGGATAAATGCTTTGATTTATCCATAAATTCCATCCAGAACTCCTTTTGTTTGCCAAGTTTGTCGAGTGTTTTGAAGACGTACTGTTGGATTTGTTCGATAGAAATCTCTTCGACTGTTTGGCCTTGGTCTCTGATATTGAGCTTTGTTTGTTAGCTCAGATAATCATCAATAGAGGAGAGGTAGACTTGCTTAAGGCTGGGGTTATTAAGGCCGTTTAGCGCATAGTACCTCCGGGTTTGATGTTCGAAATATTTTGCGAGATCTCTTTTATTTAGCGAACAACATTTTGCTGTGAAGAATTCTTCTTGTAGTTGCTCTTTGAGGTGGCTTGGGGTGCCTATAAATTCTCTGTGAATTTCTCCAAGAAGCAACGGTATGGTGGTTTGATAGACTTGTTATTGTCTGTATTCGCCAAGCGAATTCCACCATTCTTTTAGTGCACCCGAAAGTCGTGCCGTGAACTGTTGTATGACGAGGTATGATGATGAGGTAATGGATTCGGAATTCATCCATGCGTGAAATTTGTCAAGACGGTCATTCCATTTTTCGAAGGGAATATCATCGAACGTGAAAGTTATGACTTTTGAGGCGAATTGTCTTACCGGCCTTTCTCGTTCTTGAAAGGGTGTGCCACTCATTTCATCATCGTTTGAGAATACCTCGTCTATATCTGGCTCCTCTTTTGGTGATTCTCCTATAGCGAACTGCTTTGGTAGGGATTATTCTTCAAAATCAGTTTAGTAATAAGAGGACCCTGAGTCTGAGAAGCGGCTGATCATCGGAGTCGGATGTGAGGCATTTGCTGGAAGCCCTTGCGTCAGTGTATGTTCTGACCTTTTAGGATTTTTGTCTTTATCAACTAGGTGATCATGCAAATTAGACATTGAAAATTTGATCATGCCTATATCCTTTCCTTTTCCTTTGTCGTGTTCGAGAGATTCTTGACTAGATTGAGAGGAGGTGATGGTTTTGTTCTTAGTCGGGTTGACACGAAATTCTGATTCCTTTTGTCTTCTCTCCCTGTCTCGTATGGCTCGTGGCTTGAAATTGTTTGTAGGAGTTACACCATATCGAGATGTGAACGCCTCATCGGAAGATAAGAATCTGGGGACTGGGCGTCTTGGCCTTTGATATTGTTCACCCGAAAGAAATCATGGAGAATAAGTTCCTGGATACATAGGCATTGTTGATGACAGGTTTCCGAGGTGAGGAAGGTATGCGTCGGGGGAATTTCGTTGTTGGACCATACTTTCGAGGCACCGCTGGAGGTCTTTTAACTGAAATCTGAGATTAGTCATCTCAGCTTCTTTTCCTTGAAACTGAGAAGTGTTGACCATCATGTGTTGCGCCATAGTCATCATTTCTCGATGGAGATTATTGAGTCGATTATGGATCTCTGAGATTAAGTTTTGAAGAGCACTCAATCTTTTGTTGTAACTTTCTGCAAACTGGTCTATCTTTTGATTAATCGTGGTTAGTAGTCGATTATGAGCCATAGCATTTTCTGATTTCCTATTAAGAACCTTTTCTCTTTGACTTAGCTGATCTGGTCTTGAGGAGTTGATTGCCCAAACAGTTCAAAGAAGAAGAGGCAATATCTCATCAACTCAATATCCAATATTGAAGAAGATATCGATCTCGACAATCATGATCTCGAATCGGTGCTTTCTTATGACATCGATGAAAAGGATGCCATATGTGGCTACTCAGATTTCGATGTCTCTGAATCCTATGACGAAGAAGAATGCTGCTTCAAGATCACTCAAATACCTCGTCAAGAAGAAATACAAACACCGCATTTATCAGTAACAATCTTTGATCCTTCAAAATACTTTCATCATCCATGTGGTGTCCATACCAACAAGAATTGGGCGTATTATGCGCTGAAAAAGAATTTTGACCACATGTTGTTGGTATGGACACCACATGGATGATGAAAGTATTTTGGGATTCATTATCGTTGTATGGACTCATGTGTCTATGAAACCAATAGCATGGACTGGATCTTCGTTTTTTGAAGGATCAAAGATTGTTACTGATAAATGCGGTGTTTGTATTTCTTCTTGACGAGGTATTTGAGTGATCTTGAAGCAGCATTCTTCTTCGTCATAGGATTCAGAGACATCGAAATCTGAGTAGCCACATATGGCATCCTTTTCATCGATGTCATAAGAAAGCACCGATTCGAGATCATGATTGTCGAGATCGATATCTTCTTCAATATTGGATATTGAGTTGATGAGATACTGCCTCTTCTTCTTTGAACTGTTTGGGCAATCAACTCCTCATGACCAGATCAACTAAGTCAAGGAGAAAAGATTCTCAATTGGCAATCAGAAAATGCTATGGCTCAGAATCGGCTACTAACCACGATTAATCAAAAGATCGACCAGTTTGCATAAAGTTACAACAAAATATTGAGTGTTCTTCAAAACTCAATCTCAGAGATCCATAATCGACTCAATAATCTCCATCAAGAAATGATGACTATGGTGCAACACATGATGGTCAACACTTCTCAGTTTCAAGGAAAAGAAGCTGAGATGACTAATCTCAGATTTCAGTTAAAACACCTCCAGCGGTGCCTCGAAAGTATGGTCCAACAACGAAATTCCCCCGACGCATACCTTCCTCACCTCGGAAACCTGTCATCAACAATGCCTATGTATCGAGGAACTTATTCTCCAGGATTTCTTTCGGGTGAACAATATCAAATGCCAAGACGCCCAGTCCTCGGATTCTTATCTTCCGATGGGTCGTTCATATCTCGATATGGTGTAACTCCTACAAACAATTTCAAGCCACGAGCCATGGGAGACAAGGCGAGAAGACAAAAGGAATCAGAATTCCGTGTTAACCCGACTAAGAACCAAACCATCACCTCCTCTCAATCTAGTCAAGAATCTCTCGAACACGACAAAGGAAAAGGAAAGGATATAGGCATGATCGAATTTTCAATGTCTAATTTGGTTGATCACCTAGTTGATCAAGACAAAAATCCTAAAAGGTTAGAACATACACTGACGCAAGGGCTTCCAACAAATGTCTCACATCCGACTCCGATGATCAGCCGCTTCTCAAACTCAAGCTCCTCTTATTACAAAACTGATTCTGAAGAAGAATCCCTACCAAAGCAGTTCGCTATAGGAGAAGCACCAAAAGAGGAGTCATATATAGACGAAGTATTCTCAAACGATCACGAAATGAGTGGCACACCCTTTCAAAAACAAGAAAGGCTAGCAAGACAATTCGCCTCAAAAGTCATATTATTCACGTTCGATGATATTCCCTTCGAAAAATGGAATGACCGTCTTGACAAATTTCACGCATTGATGAATTCCGAAGCCATTACCTCATCATCATACCTCGTCATACAACAGTTCACGGCACGACTTTCGGGTGCACTAAAAGAATGGTGGAATTCGCTTGGCAAATACAGACAACAAAAAGTCTATCAAACCACCATACCGTTGCTTCTTGGAGAAATTAACAGAGAATTTATAGGCACCCCAAGCCACCTCAAAGAGCAACTACAAGAAGAATTCTTCACAGCAAAATGTTGTTCGCTAAAGAAAAGAGATCTCGCAAAACATCTCGAACATCAAACCCGAAGGTACTACGCGCTAAACGGCCTTAATAACCCAAGCCTTAAACAAGTCTACCTCTCCTCTATTGATGATTATCTGAGCCAACAAATAAAGCTCAATATCAGAGACCAAGGCCAAACAGTCGAAGAGATTTCTATCGGACAAATCCAACAGTACGTCTTCAGAACACTCGACAAACTTTGCAAACAAAATGAGTTCTGGATGGAATTTATGGATAAATCGAAGCATTTATCCAAGGATGTGCAATACCAGATCTATCAATCAAGTGTTCAAAGTTCAAGAAACATTGCTCGTGTGAAGAAGCAAAACTCGTCATTTCCAAAAATCAACACATCAACCCAACTTTGCTAAATTCAGGCGCAAACGGTTTTTCAGAAAAAAGCAAACCTTCATAAAGGAGGCAAAGTGCTTTTTATGCCACAAAGAATGATATTTCGAAAAGAACTGCCCAAACAGTTCAAAGAAGAAGAGGCAGTACTAATCAACTCAATATCCAATATTGCAGAAGATATCGATCTCGACAATCATGATCTCGAATCGGTGCTTTCTTATTACATCGATGAAAAGGATGCCATATGTCACTACTCAGATTCTGATGTCTCTGAATCCTATGACGAAGAAGAATGCTGCTTCAAGATCACTCAAATACCTCGTCAGGAAGAAATACAAACACCGCATTTACCAGTAACAATTTTTTATCCTTCAAAAAATGAAGATCCAGTCCATGCTATTGCTTTCATAGACAAAGGATCCCATACAACGATAATGAATCCCAATATCCTTTCATAATCCATGTGGTGTCCATACCAACAAGAATTCAGAGTGGCAAATTCAGGGTCATTAGCAATCAAGCTCAAATCAAAACCAATCACCATAGAGCTCTTTCCAGGGTGTCAAATAACTACATAAGTTCTAGGCTCTTCCGCACCTGGATTCGTATTATGCGCTGAAAAAGAATTTTGACATTTTGATCGAGCCAAGAGGAATAAGATGGAAGACTCTCTACAAAGCCTTCACAACAATACCTCGACTATTCACGATTGAAGGACTTCTGTCCCCCAAATTCAGCAAAATTAAAGAAGAGATTACAGCAATCTCATGTGCAGACTCTCATACCGAGTTTCTTCAAAAATGCAAAAACCCACTATGGTTAAACCAAGAGTTCTTCGTTTTGCTACCATTCAAGGAAAATATCTACACAACGCCAACAAAAGCAAGCCACGCAGGAATGCCACCCGCATTGCTTAAACAAGCAAATGAGGAATGTGACCAACTACTCAGCCAAAATGTGGTCTCATCGACTAATTCTTCATGGTCGTGCAAGGCTTTTTACGTCAACAACAGAGCTGAACAAGCAAGAAGAAAGCTAAGTGATATATCATGGTTTTTACCCCTTTTAGGCCATGATATCAGTCTATTTTATAAAGTCTTTCTACTATTTCGTAGTGTTTTAGAGTCTTTTACAGGTTTTAGCACGTTTGGAACATAATTGGAGATATTTGAGCTTTCTGGAGCATTTTTGGAGCAAAGCAGAAGTTCGTGTAGCTGAGTACCCGATTTGAAGCATCAGTATCGATCGATACTGACTAGTATCGGTCGATACTCACTGCAGCAGACACGAGTCGCGACTTTTCCAAAGAGTTGAAGAATTGGAAAATTGCCCAGAAGACTTTATTATTTACAAGAAGCCCCAAAACGAGACTTAGGTTATTTATTAGGATTTTACAGCCACTTTGATGGCTATGTTTTATTCTATGCTTTGTGAGAGAGCTTTTGAAGGGAGACAAGTCTGAAACTCTGTTCGTCCGAGAGAAGATTTCGAACCCTTTTGTTACTCTTTCTTATTATCTATTTGAGTATTTATTCAGTCATGTTTATTGCTTCAATTTCCATGTCTGAGTAGATCTCTTGTTAGGTTTAGGGTTTCTCATATGGATTTCTATTATTGCTGGTAATTGATTAGTTAGGATTCACCATCTAAATTAGTTCTTCACCATAGGTTGTTCTCAAAGCTAATTCTAGATTGATCACCTAGAACTTAGATCTTAGGTTAATCGATTAGGCACGACAGTGCAATTGAGTAATCTGACAGAACCTAGGGTGAGCAAATTGATTATTCGCAAAGAGATTTGGTTTAATTGATTTGTGAACATATCAAACCTGAACTTTAAAGCTGTTTTACTCTTAGGAATTTGCAAAGAGATTTGAGATTCTGAAATTTAGATTTAGATAATTCTCGCAACGACAGTTGGTTAATTATACTTTAGTGATTTGAGTTCAAGAACCGCGCTAAATCTGAATCATGACTGATTGAGTATATGCATTCATTGATTTCTTGAGAAATACCATAGGCCTATATTCTCTCCATCGATTTTACAACTCTTTACTGTTTATTATTTTTGTTTCTTCTGAATTGCTTAGCTTGATTTGATACTATTTGGTCCATTGTGCGATTTCTCTGAGTTCTTGTGTTCGACCCCTGATATATTGCATCAGCTACTTTAGTACTTTTTAGGGTATTAATTTGAGCATATCACTAAGACTGGTCATCGATTACAAACCACTAAATCAATACCTCCAAGATGTCGAATTCCCATTAACAAACAAAAGGGCACTCTTTCAACATCTTCGAGGTGCAACAATCTTCTCGAAGTTTGATTTAAAGTCAGAATTCTGGCAAATTGGTATTTCACCAGAAGAACGGTACAAAACAGCGTTCTGTTTACCTAATCGCCATCTTCAGTGGAATTTCTTACCGTTCGGCCTCAAAACAGCGCCATCACTATTCCAACAGGCCATGTTACGTATTTTCAAGCCTCTACTCCATACGGCCTTGATATACATTGATGACATCCTCTTATTCTCATCAAACTACGAGGATCATGTTCAAACTCTTCGACAGTTCCAGATCATAGTAAAGACATATGGAATAATGCTCTCAGCCCGAAAGATGAATATTATAGCCAAGCCCAACATCGAATTCCTTTTGATGCAAATTACAAACAGACAAATTGCCCCCACAAGCCAATCTAGCTACGACACTTCTCGAATTTCCAGACAGAGACCTATCGAAAGGAAAAGTCCAATAGTTCCTTGGGGTAATCAATAACCTAAGCGACTTTATCCCGCAACTTTCGCAGCTGACGCGTACACTACAAAAAATGATGTCCAAGAATCCTCCTTTATGGACAAACAGACAAACATAAGCGGTCAAAAGACTAAAGCTAGAAATACAGAAGCTACCACCTTTAAAGATTCCGTCCGAAGGAATACGTGTTCTCCAGACCGACGCAAGCGACAAATAGTGGGGTCTGTGCTACTCGAAGAAATAAATGGAAAACATCAAATCTGCGGATACAAAAGCGGACGCTTTAAAGATTCGGAGTTACATTATCACTCCACGTTCAAAGAAATCCTAGCTGTCAAAAAGGCTATTGAAAAATTAGAGTTCCACCTGATTAGACATAAATTTCGCATAGAGATGGACATGTCATCTTTCCCAAAAATGCTACAGTTCAAACAAAAGATGGTCCCACATCAGTAATTATTGCGCTGGAGTGAATGGTTTTCGAAGTACGACTTCAATTCCGTCTATTTAAAGGGTACGAAGAATGTTCTTGCCGACATGCTCAACATAAATCCTCAAAAAAAAATTCACATGATGGCAAGCTCCGCCGCATCCGAAGGAGGATACTACGATTTTGGAGCCAACATGCCTAAAGATGCTTATCAGCTTAAATATGAGAATCTTTCACGGGCATCTCAAAGAAAGAATTTTCAAGTACCAGTCGGTTATCCTATCAAAGTACGGCGTCAACTGTCACTACATAGCGCATATATGAATCCATCCAGACTATTCGTTCGCTCATCTGATATATCATGATTTTTACCCCGTTTAAGCCATGATATAAGTCTGTTTTCTATAGTCTTTCTACTATTTCGTAGTGTTTTAGAGTCTTTTACATGTTTTAGCACGTTTGGAGCATAATTGGAGATATTGGAGTTTTCTGGAGCATTTTGGAGCAAAGCAGACGTTCGTGTAGCTGAGTACCCGATTTGAAGTCCGAGTGTCGATCGATACTGCCTAGTATCGGTCGATACTCATCGAAGCAGACACGACACGCGACTTTAATGAAGAGTTGAAGAATTGCAAAATTGCCCAGAAGACTTTATTATTTACAAGAAGCCCCAAAACTTGATTTAGGTTAGTTAATAGGATTTACAGCCACTTTGATGGCTACGATTTAATTTACTTTGGTTTTGTGAGAGAGCTTTTTGAAGGGAGACAAGTCTGAAACTCTGTTCGTCCGAGAGAAGATTTCGAACCCTCTTGTTACTCTTTATGATTTATTTGATGATTTATTCAAACATGTTTATTGCTTCAATTTCCATGTCTGAGTAGATCTCTTGTTATGTTTGGGGTTCTCATAATGGTTATCTCTGAATGCTAGATTGATTAGTTATTATGATTCACTATACGAATTAGTGCTTCACCATAGGTTGTTTGCAAAGCTAATTATAGATTGATCACCTATAACTTAGATCTTAGGATAATTGATTAGGTACGGAAGTGCAATTAATTACCTGATAGAACCTAGGGTGAGCAAAATAACTATTCGCAAATGAATTTGGTTTAGTTGTTTTATGAACAAATCAAACTTGATTTAAAAGCTGATTTAGACTTTAGGATTCACAAAGGAATTTGGAATTCCTAGGATTTAGATTTAGATAGTTTTCGCAACGGAAGTTGGTTAATTATATCTTAGTGATTTGAGTTCAAGAACCGCGCTAAATCTATATCCTGACTAATTAGTTTATCTGCATTCATTGATTTCCTGATAAATATCCTGAACCTTGCTTCCTCCCAATCGAATTTACAACCGTTTTAATTTACGCTCTGTTTTCAATATCATTGATCGTTTAGCTTAATTCTCACCTATATAATCTATTGTGTGTTTCTGTGAGTCCTTGTGTTCCACCCTTACTATACTGCAACTACTGCTTAGTACTTTTAGGATATTAATTTGAGCATATCAAATTTGGCGCCGTTGCCAGGGACTCAATTCGCCATTAGATTTTAGTCTGAAAATTTCGACTAAGCTCGTCGGTATCGATCGATAATATCTAGTATCGGTCGATACTCGCCGTTCTCTTTTTGTTGATATCGATCGACACCACTTGGTATCGGTCGATACTCATCACGTTTTTTGTTACTTACGTTCTTGACTTTTGTTTTCAGGTGTATGCCTAATCGTGAAACCAGAAAAAGCAAGAGCACTCAACTAGTTGATCTGTCACTCGAGCAACTAGCACTTTTGGAATGCACAAACAGAAGAGCAAAGAAGTCAGCAAGGATGAACATCAATCAAGTGGAGTTGGTTCAAGATGCAGCTGGTGCTTACAGAGACCAAGAGGGTCGGTTGTGCAATGAGAGAGGACAACGTCTGGATGGAGAGGGGAACATCATTCCACCTGCTCCTGTTGTCGCTGGGAATATCGCTGGGAACGCGAACGCAGTGAATGCTGGGAATGCTGTGGTTAATCGTGGTAGAACGATTGGTGAGTGCAACAGACCTGACCAGTTTTACGCAAACCGATCTGCGATCCATCCTCCTACTTTTCCGAGGAATGACTTTGAGCTGAAACCTGGATACTACACTCTTGTGGGATAGCACCCTTTTCATGGTCTTTCCAGCAAACATCCCATGGATCATATTGAGAGGTTCGAGGATTTGGTCACTAGCATCAAGAGCAATGGAGTGTCCTACGACTATCTCTTCTGCAAGCTTTTCCCATACTCTCTTGGTGGGGAAGCAACTTACTGGCTGAAGCAGTTACCTCATGGATCGCTGACTACTTGGGAGGAGACTAAGACTACTTTCATGACCAACTTTTATGATGATGCAAGATCCGAGGATCTGAGGAACAAAAGCTCACAGTTTTCTCAAGGACCTACTGAGGCGTTCAAGGCTGCTTGGACGAGATTCAAATCATATCAGAGAGATTGTCCACATCATGGATACTCTGATGTTCAGCTGATGGGTTTCTTTTTCAGAGGACTTGATTGGAGGTATCAGATGACTTTGGATGCTTCGAGCAATGGGAACTTCAACACCAGGTATCTTGATGAAGCCTATGTCATGATTGAGAACTTGGCGTCTAGCAATAGCACCAGGAACGCTGATTTTGAGGTGAAGAAGCTAGCTGGTAACATGGATGGCCCGCAGCACTACAACAAAACCCTTCATTGATAGCATATTGTTATAGCACGTTTTACTGAACTGCTATCGTAGATGCGTTTGAAATTTCCATAATATATAATAGCATTGGTAAAATGCTAAGATAAAATTTCACTAAGCGGGAAGCTAAAATTAGCTTTTCCGCCAAACACTTAACAAAATTTTAGGTCGTGAGACTCTATTCCCTTTCAGTTCATTTTCCCTCTTTCCCTATCTCAACTTTCCCTCTTTCTCTTAGAACCCTAGGACAAAATTAGCTAAGAATTTCTTCTGGAACTATCGCGACGGCCTTAATTTCGCAATCCTAGCCATCAATTTCAGGTTTCCGCCATCACTGAATCTATCTCCGGCCCTATTTTCGCAATATGTATTCTTGCTATTATTTCTCGTGTGCTTGTTACCCATCGTCATTTGTTTAGTTCGAGATGTCGTGGTTCTTAACAAAATTTCCTGGGTTTGTAGTTTTATTAAGTTCGATTTTAGGGATCTGAGATTCGATGCATCTGTTCTATATCTTGTTGATTCTAACTTCATATGTTCTCGTCTACTGTAGATGAATCTCTTCTTTTAGTTTGTTTTGTCAAACACATCAAAACTACATACAAAACTAGATATAAAACTTCATGTTTTCGTTTGCTTTTGTACTCACTCGGTTATTTTCTTTTGCAAGTGTTGATGACTGCAATAACAGGAATCTGAGGCTTTTATTTGGCTCTTCTGACAACACAGGTTTGTATCCTATCTCTATACATTATCGTGCTTGTTAATGTATGTGTTTCACTTTGGTTCTCTGTTGTTGTTGCTTTGTTTGGTTTCGTGCTTTATACATGCTGAAATTTGTTTGACATTGTGTGGTTATATTTTCTGAGATTGATTTATTGAGATTTCTATTATAAAGTTAGTATGTGATGACAAGTTATCTGTTATTTGGACTGTATAGTTACTGATTTTGTGTTGTAGAAACTCTTGCTTTAACTATGAAGTTGTTATTTGTAGTACTAAAGGTTTTATTTAAGGTTACAACATATAATGGTGGACAAAGCATGGGTTCATCTTGGCAGGTAAAGAATTTAATTGTATAGGTTAGGTTTCTATAGGTTTTTAGAGACTTTACTTGTTTGTTTTTTTGTTTTTCTTCTGATTCTGCTACGAAGAGTTGATCCTGGATATGAGAGAGGGGCTTCAAAATTTGTACGAGATGTGGCTGCGGCTTTGGGAAGGATTGATATGATTGTCTGTCCTTGCATTGACTGCCAAAATATAGATCGTCACTCAGGAAGTATTGTAGTAGATCATTTGGTTACTAGGGGAATGGATGAGGATTATAAAATGCGGGCTGACTGGTATCTGCATGGAGAATTGAATTCAGAGGGAAATGTAGGTGAAAGCAACAATAGTCAATGGAATGACGAGATATTTCACTACAAGAAAACACCATTTTTGCAACGAACGATATCGTTGTAAAATCGTTGCAAAAGAGGGTTTGCATCGAATTTGCGACGAAAACGAGATCGTCGTTAACTGATCGTCGCAAACCACAAATCGTCGTAAATTCGTCGGGAAAGTACGAGGGAAAAATATTCGTCGCTAAATCGTCGGTAAAATTTCGTCGTAAATTCGTCATAAATATTACATTGAAATTACGACGAATATAAATACGTCGTAAAAACGATGAAAATTCGAAGGGAAATATATCATTGTTAATTCGATGGCAAAAAATTGTCATCGTAAATTCGTTGCTAATCAATCGTCATAAAATCGTTGCTAAATAAGCGTCGCAAAATCGTTGCTAATCAATCGTCGTAAAATCGTTGCTAAATAATCGTCGCAAAATCGTTGCTAATAAATCGTCGTATAATCGTTGTAAATTAGCCACGATTTTATGACGATTAACTTAGCAACGAATCAACGAGGATTATTGTTTACCATCGAATTAACGACGATTCTATATATGATTTTTATTATTAATTTTAAAATTTTATTAATTTCGAAATTATATAATGAAAATTTTAAAAATAATATATAATAATATTTTATTAGAAAAACAATATTAGAATCTGTTACAAAAAAAAAAAAAAAAAAATTTAGAATTCGAAATCCTAAATCTAAATAATTATATCGTATTCGTCGAGATTGACATCGTCTTCGGGACGTCTCGACGAACCGGATGTGCCTGCCGCTGCTTCTGCCGATGCCGCTGCATCTCCCTCTGCTCGGAGTCTTCGCTTTTCCCGTAGCATGGCCTGCATTGTCGGATTTCCTGTTGCCAAGATGTCGAAGAGTTCGTCATTCTGCGTAGCATCCAGTTCAACCCGCTGTTGAAGACTCGCAATCTTCGCCTGATATGCCGTAGACCGAGTAGCCTCGGTCTCAACCCGCTCCTGAAGACTCGTAATCGTGGCACGTAACACGACTGGATCATCTTCTGGCGATCGTCGTCGCGGAACATATGAAGAAGCAGCCGAGACATCTCGAATAGATCCCATCCCGACAACCTTCCCCTTTCTCTTAGGGGCAACCTATATTTAAATTTACAATTAGAAATTTTTAAAAAATAAAAAACTAAAAATTAATAAGTACTAACTATTGTATATACCTGCTCGAAGATCCGGTCAATATCGGGTGTGGTCAACCCTCCAGACATGACCGACGAACCACCTGGAGATAGCTGTTGAGAGAGATGTGTCTCTCGTTCGGTGACCTTGGAAGTCACCTCATTGAAGATGTGCTCGGCAGTCTCGGAAACAAAGGAACCATCCTTCTTCCGGTGCGTCCGCTCAAAAACCTTGGTAATCGGAGGGAGTACACCTCCGTCTTCGGCGGCCTAAAGAAAAAAACTATGCTATTGACGAAGTAAATTAAATAAATTAATTAATTTAAATAAACTTAATTACCATCTGTAGACGAACACCCGCAAAAGGTGTTTGCCCTGCTGTATGAGGTAAAGCCTTCAGTTTCCTGTCCGAACCAACGGTGTTGCGGGAAGCCGAACACTTCTCAGCAATCATGATGGACTTCGGTTCCAGCCAATACCGCACCAAGCCGTCCCAAACGGCTTTATCCATGTGCAGGGGCTTTGCTAAATCACCAGAAATCTTCCATGCTTTCTTCCACTCACTAACCACGCCTTGGATACGAAACTTCACCTTCTCGAGAAATAAAGTTTCAACCACGCCATGAATCGAAAGATCCCAGTGATATTTTTGCTGCATGAAAAACAAAAATAATTAAATATTTTATAAAATTAAATTAAATATATATTTAAATATAATTAAAATAATTATGGGAGAAAAAAAAAATTTCATACGTACCGCAAACATCTTGAACCATGTTTCCTTGACGTGTGTCGGGAGCTGGGTAAAATTGGTATGAGGCTCGATAAAATAGGACTTGATGATTTCAGAAACGGTCCGTCCAACTTTGGATTCAACTCCAAACCTGAAACAAAAAATTGTAAAATTTTGAATTGTTATAAATAAATATAAATATGTAATAATAAATGTTAAAAAATAAATATATATATTACCATTCCGACCCGTCAATATGATCTGGATCTAATCTCCTAAGCCTATGACGGCCCGGCTGTGCAAGCAAATCAAGAACCGTCATGTGTGCATATGGAGCCGGTGCACGGCCTCCAGGTTGCGGAATCTGAGGTGGTTGTGGCGGCAGAGTATTATGTATTTCCGTCGCCGGGCGAAATCCGTCTCTGTAGCCTCAGAAGAAACGGACAACCCGGTACCCGAATCATCACCAATCTCTCTCAAAAACTGAGAGTAATGTGAACGACGATGTGCCATCTGCATAAAAATGAAAAAAAATTACTATCTATAAACATCCGAGCAGTCTGCTATTTTTCCGAAATTTGATTCCATTTCTACAGACCTAAATTGTTCTATTCCTATTTAAATTAATTAAAATTTAAAACATTAAAAAAAAATTTACCTTTTTTTTGCAAGGAATTCCGGAGGAATGATCAAGAAAGAAGTTTATAGAAAATTTTGAAAGTGATTTGAAAAATTCTGAGCGTGTGATTATATAGGATTAGTTATCGTCGCTAAATCGATCCTAGTTAGCATCGATTTAGCGACGAATCGTCGCTAAATCGAGGCAATAAGATCGTGGCTAATTCGTCGCTAACTTTGCAACGATTTCGCGACGAATAGTCTCACCCCCACGCGGGAGTTTAATTGACCGACACGCGGTAAATTAAATTCATAATACGTTGCGGAATCGTCGCAAATTTGCGACGATTGAGCCACGATTTGTCTCAATTCGTTGCCAAATCGTCGCAAATGTTGCAACGATTTAGTGAGGAAATTTGTAAAATCTGTTTTTAGGGTTTAGGGTATAGGTACAAAACTGTAACGTCGATTCCGACATTCCATAAACAACTTTACATGTTTACTGTAAATCCAAATTCATGAAATTATCAATAAGTTCATCGAGGTTGAAAAATAAGTAAAACATATAGTTTGCGTACATGTTAGATTATTAATACAATGATTCAGTTTGTGGATATTACTGTGATTGACCGAGTTTTCATTTTCGGACAATTCTCTAAAGTCACGATCAATTTCATTGAAAGATGCATAATACAATGAGATGGTAATACGTTAGGGTTTAGGGTTTAGGGTAAAGGGTTTAGGGTTTAGGGTTTATGACAAATCGTTGCAAAATCGTCGCAATGTGGCATTGATTTTGTGACATTCAGGGTTTGCGACGACTTAGCCACGATTAGTTTAATTCGTTGCCAAATCGTCGCCAATTTGCATCGAATTAGTGAGGATATTTGTTAAATCGGTTTTAGGGTTTAGGGTATAGGTACAAAATTGTAACGTCGATTGCAACATTCCATAAACAACTTGACATGTTTACTGTAAATCCAAATTCATGAAATTATCAATAAGTTCATCGATATTGAAAAATAAGTAAAACATATAGTTTGCGTATATGTTAGAGATTATTAATACAATGATTCAGTTTGTGGATATTACTGTGATTAACCGAGTTTTCATTTTCGGACAATTCTCTAAAGTCACGATCAATTTCATTGAAAGATGCATAATACAATGAGATGGTAATACGTTAGGGTTTAGGGTTTAGGGCAAAGGGTTTAGGGTTTAGGGTTTATGACAAATCGTTGCTAAATCGTCGCAACTTTGCATCGATTTTGTGACATTCAGTGTTTGCATCGAATTTGTGACATTCAGTGTTTGCGACGATTTAGCCACGGTTAGTTCAATTCGTTGCTAAATCGTCGCCAATTTGCATCGATTTTGTGACTATCACAATTAGCGACGATTTCTTTGAAATCCCTTAAACCCCAAACTAAATCACATTTCCGATCACCACTCATTTCCCACCGTTGTTGGGGCAATTAATATATTACATGACACATAGACACATATGTCTAACAAATTCTCGGACTTGTCTAACAAATTCACTGCATACAAAAGTATTTGTAATTGGTATAAAGCTAGCATATATATAATTTAGCCATATATATAAGACGTATGTTTATACACTTACGTCTCAAATTGACTAACTTCTTCGCAATTTAAGAGGATATACGTTTGTGCACTATGATGGTCTTTTTCATTGGCAAACCAAACTGACTTCACTCTTCCACATAATCGACCGATTGAAGAAAAGATATCTGGGACACCTTCATTAGCATATGTTCGGCCTACACCTCCATCATCATATCGCCGTGCTGCCCTTTTCCGTGTGCGAACCTTCGAGCCAAAATAGTACCCCGTGAAGTGAGAAGTTTCTTCTGTTAAACTTCCTGCTACTATTGAGCCTTCAACTTTGGCTAGATTTTTAGCCTTCCGCTTCAAATGTCCCATGAATCGCTCGAATGGGTACATCCATCGATACTGCACAGGTCCCCCAAGTTCTGCTTCCTGAGGTAGATGAATAGGTAGATGTTCCATAACATCAAAAAAGGCTGGGGGAAATATTTTCTCCATGTTGCACAACAAAATAGGAATACTAGCATCAAGTTGTGCAATAACATCTTCTGACAAAGTACGGGTACAAAGATCCCGAAAAAACCCTCCAATGCCTGCAATTGCTTCGTGTACATTTCCTGGTAGAAGGACAGCAAATGCAAAAGGAAGTAGTCGTTGCATAAAGACGTGACAGTCATGACTCTTCATCCCGGAAAACTTTTGGCCATTCTCAACACATTTAGCTAAATTAGATACGTACCCGTCCGGGAACTTCACATCAGATGTCGCCCATTTGAACAAAGATGACTTTTCTTCCGCACCCACTCGAAATATGGGGACAGGTGCTTTCCCATTGCTTGTAATATGTAACTCATTCCGACAACAAAGATCAGGCAAGTCTAACCTTGACTTACTGCTGTCTTTAGTCCTTCCACGCACGTTTAACAATGTATGCATGATGTTATCAAAAAAGTTTTTCTCAATGTGCATGACATCCAAATTGTGTCTAAGCAAATGATCCTTCCAATACGGAAGCTTCCAGAATATGCTTTTCTTATGCCAATTGTGATGCTCCCCATATCCATCCGGCATATTAGCTGGAGTGTGCCAATTTCCACCACGATTGACTGTTTCCAATGCACCATAATGATCAATTTCTGCTTCTAGATCTTCCCCATAAATATAAACAAGGGGAGGAACACGAACAGTTTTGTTCTTTCTAAACAACCGCTTATTTCTTCGATATGCATGATGAATCGGTAGAAATCGGCGGTGACAATCAAACCAACTTGTTTTCCGACCATGTTTCAATTGAAACGCATCTGTCCGATTGAGACAATATGGACAAGACAATCGCCCATGCGTAGTCCAACCTGATAACATCCCGTAAGCAGGGAAGTCGCTTATTGTCCACATAAGCACCGCACGCATTGTAAAATTTTTTTTCCTTGCAAAATCATATGTCCGAACCCCGGTATACCACAACTGCTCCAATTCCTGTATCAGAGGCTGCAAAAACACATCAAGGGAACGCTTCGGATGCTTCGGACCTGGTATTAAAATACTCCTGAATAAAAATTCACTTTGGATGCACATATCTGGGGGTAGGTTGTAAGGGGTTAGGATTATTGGCCATAAAGAATATTGCCTACCAGACATACCAAATGGACTAAATCCATCTGTGCAAAGACCAAGATACACATTACGTTTCTCTCTAGCAAAGTCTGGATGTACCGTCTTAAAGTGTTTCCACGCTTTTGCATTTGAAGGATGAGTAACCTCCTCATCTGTTTGCAAATGATCTGCATGCCATCTCATCGATGCAGCTGTCCTCTCAGACTGATACATTCTTTTTAATTTATCAGTTATAGGAAGGTACCACATCCGCTGGAACGGTACCTTACTCCGACCAGTACCTTGCGGCTTATATCTTGGCTTATGGCAAAATCGACATTCCAGCAACTTATCATCATCTTTCCAAAAAGGCATGCAATTGTCAACACATACATCTATCATCTCAGAAGGCAACCCAAGACTATAAACCAGCTTCTGTATCTCATAGCAAGTTTCAGCAGCTAAATTGTCCTCTGGCAAATACTCTTTAATCAAATCAGCCCAATCATCCATGCAAACCTCAGCTACGTTATGATCAGTTTTAATAGTCAACATCCTAGCCGCCAACGACAATTTAGAATGTCCTTCTCTACATCCATCGTAGAGTGGCTGATTTGCAGCATCTAGCATATCATAAAAAATTTTTGCATCTAGATTGGGTTCCTCATCATGATGATCATGTGCAAATGTACTTACGGTTTCATGAAATGCATCTGTAACCATGTCATGAATCCTATCATTATCTTCACCATGCTGCTCCGCATGATCATCAAATTGATTTAAATTATTTGACTCATCAAAAGTCGATGCTTGATAATTGCTACTACTACTAGCTGCATTTCCCCCATGACCCTCTCCATGATAATACCATATATAGTAATGCGGCATAAACCCTCTATTTAATATATGCGACCACACCTTCGAGATAATGATAAATTTCCTATTCAAGCATCTGGCACAAGGACAGTACATCTTACCACTGATAATCGTATTATGTATACTTCCTGCCTGATGCATGAATCCCTCCACCCCATCACTGAACTCCTTTGTTACCGATCCCTCTGAATCAAGACGATTATACATCCATCTTCTAATTTCGTATATTGACATTTTTTGTTGGTCAGAAAGAAGTAAATGTTTTTGAATATGAAATTTTTATTATGAATTTGGCCACTATATATAGATTTTTATTTTCATTACCATCGAATTACCTACGATTTTACATCGATTTCACATCGATTTTACAACGAATCTAAAAATGTTTACATCGACTTTACAACGACATTAAACATGTTTACCTAACCGAACACCGTGAACTTAAAACGTGCTCACCTAACTGATTAATCGTTGGGAAATCGATGTAAAGTTCAAATTATAATAATCATTGCTAATTCGTGGTTAATTTTACGACGATATTACAACGTTTTATATAAACCTCTGTAAATCGTCGCTAAGTTACAACGATTTTACGACGATTTTGATAATCATCATAATGTCGTCGGTAATCGTTGTATAATCGTCCCTAATTAGCGACGATTTGACAACGAAAAGTTTCGTCCCACGTTTGCGACGATTTTAGGACGTCTTAAAGAATCGTCGTAAAATCGTCGCAAAAAAGATGGCAATTTGCAACGAAATAAAATCGTCGAAAAAATCGTTGCAAAATGCCTGTTTTCTTGTAGTGTTTGGGTTATATCAAGCTGCTGCATTCTTGGATGAAGAGTTTGCTGGTAAGGATGATTTGGGTGATATTGCTGAGGGTGAGAACAGGAAAGAAGATGAGTTTCTTGCAAAGCTTGCGGATGCTGAGACTCCATTGTATCCAAGTTTTGTTAGCCACATAAAGTTGTCTACAATAGTATCATTGTTCAGATTGAAGACACATAATGGGTGGTCTGATAAGAGTTTCAATGATCTGCTAGAAACGTTGCATGAGATGTTACCAGAAGATAATGTGCTACACACATCACTGTATGAGGTGAAAAAGTTTCTGAAATCATTTGATATGGGTTACCAGAAGATTCATGCATGTGTTAACGACTGCTGCTTATTTAGAAAGAGGTTCAAGAAGCTGGAAAAATGTCCAAAATGCAAGGCTTCAAGATGGAAAACAAATATGCACACTGGTGAAATAAAGAAAGGAGTCCCTCAGAAAGTATTACGTTAATTTCCATTAATCCCAAGGCTGAAGAGAATGTTCAGGTGTGAGGAAATGGCTAAGGCTCTACGGTAGCACTTTAGTAACAAAAGCAGTGATGGAAAACTGCGTCATCCTGTGGATTCAGTTACACGGGCTCAGATGAATGCAAGATACCCTTCTTTTGCAGCTGAAGCAAGGAACATGAGGCTTGGACTCTCCACAGATGGATTTAACCCTTTCAACATGAAGAATACCAGGTATAGTTGCTGGCCTGTTTTGCTAGTTAACTACAATTTGTCACCTGACTTATGCATGAAGAAGGAGAACATCATGCTTTCATTGTTGATTCCTGGTCCACAACAGCCTGGTAATAGTATAGATGTCTACTTAGAACCTCTCATTGAGGATCTAAACCAGCTATGGAACATTGGAGAGTTGACGTATGACGCCTTCAGTAGATCTGCGTTTACTCTTAAGGCAATGCTGCTTTGGACAATTAGTGATTTTCCTGCGTATGAGAATCTTGCAGGCTGTAAAGTAAATGGTAAAATGGGGTTTCTTTATGTGGCAAAAATACAGATAGTATGTGGTTAAAGTTCAGCTGAAAACATGTCTACATGTGCCACAGAAAGGGTCTGCCACCAACACATAGTTTTAGGGGAAAGAAGAAGTGGTTTGATGGAAAAGCTGAACAAGGTAGAAGGGGAAGAATATTAACTGGGCGTGAAATTTCTAGGAACCTTATAAATTTCAAAAATGACTTTGGAAATTTTAAGAGAGCTGCAAGTAAGAGAAAAAGGGCTGAATTTACTGAACCAGTCTCTGATAGTGAGGACTTATCAAGTGAATCAGAGGAAGATGAATTTAAGGTAGATGAGAATGAGATATCAAGGTGGAAGAAGAGGTCAATATTTTTCAAGCTAGCTTACTGGGAAGTAAACTGCTATTGTCATCTGCTTCTTTTAATCTTACATAATTCATCAATTATTCTTTGTTTAACTTTTTGTTTTGTTTTGTTTTCTATGTCTTTTTATTATGAACAACCTGTTAGGCATAACTTAGATGTTATGCACGTGGAGAGAAATGTGGCTGCAAGTTTAGTTTCTACATTGTTGCACTGTGGGAAATCAAAGGATGGCCTTGCGACTCGTAAAGACCTGGAGGAGCTTGGTATTAGGCAGAATTTGCATGCTAAAAACCAAGGAAAAATAACATATCTTCCTGCAGCACCATGGTCTTTGTCCAAGACAGAGAAGAAGATCTTCTGCAGACGTCTTTTTGAATTTAAAGGGCCAGATGGATTCTGTTCTAACCTTTCCAGAGGTGTTTCTTTAGATGACTGCAAAGTCATGGGTCTCAAATCACACGACTACCACATTTTAATGCAACAACTGCTTCCGATTACACTGAAAGGGTTGTTACCTAAAGGTCCTAGGCTAGCAATTTTTTGGTTATGCTCGTTCTTCAACCACTTGTGTCAAAGAGTAATTGACATGGAGCAGCTTTTAGTGATGGAAGCTGAGATTGTTGAGACTCTTTACTTGTTTGAAAGGTTTTTTCCACCAAGTTTCTTTGATATCATGGTGCATTTGACTGTGCATTTAGGAAGGGAAGCCCGCCTTGGTGGTCTAGTCCATTTTAGATTGATGTACCCATTCGAGAGGTAATGTATATTTGAATGTTTATAAATTAACTTTTTTGATGCTAGTCTAACTTAACTGACATTGTTTCAGGTATATGAAAGTTCTCAAAGACTTTGTGAGAAATCCTGCAAGACCAGAAGGGTGTATTGCTGAGTCCTATCTAGCTGAGGAATGTATCCAGTTTTGTAGTGAATTTCTGAAGAAGACAACAAATGTACATGAGAAGCTAGATAGAAACATAGAGTATGAGAACAACTCTCTCTTAGAAGGTCGGCCAATATCCATTGGCACTTCTATTACTCTAACTGAAACAGAGAAGAAATTAGCACATCTTGCAATCATCCAAAACATGGCTCTCGTGGAACCTTATGTTGAGTAAGTCTGACTTTCTCTGTGAGTATATATCTTTTCTCATCTTGTATGAATAACAGTCTGATTCATGTCGTATACATTTTCAATGTACGACAAGTGAGCATCTACATTATTTACAAGATTCAAATGAAAGATGTCGACGAGATGCTTCAGTGTTATGGAGTATGCATACTAAGAATTTTGCATCATGGCTAAAATAACATGTGAAGTTCCCAAAAAGTTGTTTTCTTATGATTTCCTACTGTAAATGTGTTTAACTTGGTTGAACTACTTTCTCAGGTACGGCTTGATTCTACAGAACATGAAGAAACACTCAAGTGGTTAGCTTATGGCCCACGATGCTCTGCAAGGTCCTATACATGTTATATAGTGAGTGGGCTAGGGTTTCACACAATATCAGTGGATAGGAAAACTCAAAACAGTGGGGTTTACTACGAGGCTACGGCAGTGTGTAGATCAAGTGCCAAAGACACATCACAAGTGGTTGATGTGGTCTCTTACTACGGCAGAGTAACTGACATTATATTAATAGATTATAATGTCTTCTACGTGCCTCTGTTCAAGTGTCAATGGGCAGTTAAAGGTAACGGAGTGAAGATTGAAGATGGATTTACTATGGGTAACCTGAATCAGAGTCAAGCATCCTTTGTAAGTGATCCGTACATAATAGCTTCTCAAGCGAAGCAAGTCTTCTACTCAAGGGATAACGAGTCATCAAATTGGTATGTTGTCATGAGAGGACTTTCAAGAAGATACAATAAGGAGGATATTCAAGAGGGAAATGCAGACATTGGGCCATTGACATCAAATATTGACATGGATGTTGAGATAGATGAATCAGAGAATGCAAGAAGTGATTGTGAAGGAATTTATGTGTGAAACTTGTTCTGCTTGTTTGATAGTTTGCTTGGTCATTGTCTGCTTGTTTGTTATGTGCTTGTTGTGTATGCTTCTTCATTGTTTGCTTGTTGCTTTTAGTTTTTTATGTATTGATTTAACTCTTTATCTTGTAATTTGTTTCAGGTGACTTCAAATGGGACCTAAGAAGAACAACAAGCGTGGAAGAAAATCAAAAAAGAAACAAACACCAGCCGATGAAGAAGTTGAGTTCATGGGTACTATTGAAACAGGTAATGATAATGTAGAGGAGACACCTTCAAAAGAACCAGAAGTAATGGAACCGACTGAGATGAATATTGATTAGCACACAGAGGAGGAGCAGAAAGATGATGAGCCTCAGCCATAAGATCAGCAGAATGAAGAAGAGCCTGATGGTGAGGTTCAACTATCTGGAGACCGTGATGGTGTAGTTACACGTTCACATAAGAGAAAGCGAGGACCGACAAGGATGAAATATATCGCTAAAGATCCAAATACCATAGTGCAAGTAGAATTCAATTTCATGGGAGAACCTTATGGTTCTGGCTCAGTGAAGTTGTCTTCATACTTATGTCCACTTACAAGGGAACACGTTCCGGTCACACTTGAATGCTGGAAAAAACTCAGTGAAGAAGTGAAGACAGTGCTTTGGAAATCTGTCCAGGTGACAATTTCTTTACAATGACATATTCTAAATTAACTTAATGTGCAGCTTACTGTTTTATTTGGTGTGTGAGTGCAGGCTAGGTTAGAACTAGATGAAGATTACCAAAGGGTTGGGGTTCCTAAGCAGATGGGATGCTTGTGGAGATCATCAAAATCACGCCTAGTTACCAGAATTAATGAAACTGAGAATAACCAACAGAGAAATCTTCTCCGACCTAAGAATGTTTCTCCTACTGAATGGCGTAAATTTGTTAAGCTCAAAACTAGCCAAGAATTCAAGGCATTCATTTGGCATTAAGTAAGTTATTTCGTAGATAATATTAACAATCATATGTTAGGCTGTGAGTGATAGCTATAAGGAAAGAAGACGCAGACAGATTACTCACACTTGTAGTCGCAAAGGAATGGTTAGACTAGCAGAAGAGATGGTAAGCATACTACAATTATTTATTTATACTTATAAATGTTTATATAACACTATTGACATAGTATGTTCATATAGAAAACTAGTTCTGAAGATCCTTCTAAAGTTACAAGGCTCAAAGTCTGGGTCAAATCACATACCAGAAAAGATGGTACTCCTATTAACAAAAATGCCGCTGAAAAGATTGTGAGTTTCTCAGTTTTGCTTGTAATGAGCTTAGTTTGAGTTTTTTTTTTACTTCTACATAATAACTTCAATATTTGTTTTCTGATACATATTGCAAAAGGCAGCTGAGATTGTTGAGACTAGGGCCAATCCATCATCAAGTACAAATAAAGATGAAGACACACTGATCCAACTGTTAGGACCTGATAATCATGGTCGTATGAGAGCAATGGGTAGAAACATGAGAAAAACCAAATTAGCTTGTTTCCAAGTTAAGCACAGGACTATGTCTGAAATGCAAGAGAAGCAAGCTGATCTTCAGGAAAAGGTCATTCAGTTACAAACTGAACTTGCCAAGTTCAAAAACCAGGTAGACACTACTTTACTGTTTATTCATTATAATCATAAGGTATTACATGATATTAAGGTGTGTTTTTGGTTTTTGGTTACAGAGACAAGACAATGATTTATTTAGTGGTGAAAACTCAGCTGCAAGAGTAAGTAACTTATATCATATCTGTGATTTGTTTACTAGCTAACATTCTGACAATTGTTTTCCTAAACATTTTGTAGAGTGTGAACAAAAGGTCACAACACAGGTGTCTTCTGATTGACTGGGCTGATGATGATGGAAACGTTGCTGAGGGGCGTATTGTTTCTTCTGACCCAGATGAAATAGTGAATGATAGTCGATTAGGCCCTACAGATGTTAAAGTCCTCGTTGACTCGGCTACTGTACCACAAGCATTCATCTGGAGACCTGCGACTAACATGTTCACCATTGAGAACGCTGTAGGGCATATGATTTCATGGCCTAAGAGAAAATGTGTTCAACTAGGTCAGGGGCTCCCAGAAGAGACATTGCGCCACTGGTAAATGTTTTTATTTCATTCACATATTACTGAGGTTATTGTTATGGACATTGATTAGATTGTTTTCTCAATGTCTTTTTTGACAGGGCTCAAAGACTAATTCTCTCAATAAATGCAAACTACTGGATTTGAGTGATTCTGAAGTAGTTGTTGCTGAAGGCCGTTGGCAGACACAAGAACCAAAAGCATTGGTTAAAGGACTTCCTCTCGGACCGAAGGCTGTAAAAGTTTTTCTGGATGTGTTTCATGAACCTCAGACTTTTATATGGAGGCCTACGGTGGATGTGACATACATTAACGACTGTTTACACTCTTTCGTATCATGGCCTGCTAGCAAAGTTATTTTTGAAAACCCAACATATGGAACAACAGCAAAATCTCCTTCTCACAAGACTGCATCAAGTGAGCTATCACCAGTAGGAAACGCTCCATGCACAGTTAAGAAATCTGTAACAAAAAGTGCTAAGTCTCCTACTGAACCAACTATATCAAAAGGTGCCAAATCAGGATCAACATCAAAATCCCTTACTGAGGAAACAGACACAAACGGTGCAAAATCAGGATCAACATCAACAAAATCCCCTACTCAGAAGTCTCCATCAACAGATACGGTAAACAGTTTGGTTTGGTTTTAAATCATATTCTGGTTATTAGTCTCTGACTTTTTAATGGTTTATATTGCCAAAACAATGGCAGCTTAAACTTGGAGCTGGAGCTGTAAAGGCGAATCAGAAGTGTAAATTGATGGATATAAGTGGGAGGAAAAAAGTTGTTGCTGAAGGACGTGTGCATTCAACAGACCCTAATCAATAGGTCCACTTTGTTCGCTTGGGTCCAAATGCAGCTAGAATGTGGGTAGATGCAGTGTTGGTAGATGATGCAGCAGTTTGGAGAACCTCAGATGAAATCGAGTATATGAAAGATGCACATGGTTCATCAATCGCATGGCCAATGGATAAATTGGTCGTCTTTTGAATTTCAGAACCTGAAGTAAGTGTTAGTAATATGCTTATACTTTGGTTTTGAGTTTGTTATACTGTGGTTGCTGAACTGAAGAAATAGTTTGTTGGGTGATGCAGGGTGATGCAGGGAATGAAGAAAATTTGGTCCGAGATTATGCTACTGAATGTGTGAAATGTCTTCTTTATTTGGAATTTAGACTTAGACTATGCTACTGAATGTATGAAATGTCTTCTTTATTTGGAATTTAGACTTGTGTAATGGTTGATGATTGACTGGTGTTATGTATTGGATTGAAACTTCTGTTATGAATCTCTGTTATGAAAGATTCAGGTTTATATTGTGCAAAACAGGATTGGACAATCAAAACATTAGATACCTCTCTGAACAAACATACAATAGCAAAAAAAAACAGTTATAATATTATAGCATAGCACTAAAAATGACTTACGGATTGGTATATTACGGCATAGTACAAAGCTATAGTAACATTTACTATAGCAATTATCACACGTTATTGTTTGTCACATATATTATAGCACATAATACGACTCGTAAAATAAATAAATTTATAACCTACATACAATTTTATAGCGTTTTACAAAGCTGTAACTTATAATATGGTAGCTTTATACAATTGCCATTGTATAAGTACCTATCATAGCAATAAATATGAATTATATACATGCTATAGTAAAGTAAGTAACATCATATGAGTATTGATGTCGTATATGGACTTATCGTAGCAGACAGAAACAATGCCATTGTAGAGGGGGTACCTATGATGGCTGCCGATGACATAGCATTTACGAATTCGCTATGAAATATCTATCATAGCATTATTTCCGCGCTAACAATGAGCGGTTTTGTTGTAGTGCAGGTTGCTGATTTTCAAGCTAAATTGGATTCTATGAACAGTCTTCTGATGGGCAAGACACAAAAGGTTATTCACTTTGCTAAAGATGTTGAGGTGTTCAAACGAGGATGAAGTAGAGGATGTCAACTACATTGATGGTTCTGGTTTTCAGGGCCAGAGGAATCAATTCAACAACAACCGAAACTTCAACAACAACTCTCAGGCAGGAGGTTCGAACCAGTTTGGTCAGAGATCACCTCATAACGGTGGGTATACGAGGAACTATGGAAACTCATCTTATCAACCATTACCAGCTAAGCTCCCAGATAACAAGATCGAGTCTATGTTTGAACAACTTCTTCAAGGACAACAGAAGCTCACTGTGGATTTCAATGGGAAGATTGATGTCCTGTATAATGATCTGAGTGGAAGGATCGACGCTATTAATATTCAGCAGAAGAAGCTGGAACTTCAGATAGCTCAGACTTCAGAGGCTGTGAAAAGGCAAGAAGGTTTTCTTCCAGGGAAAGTAGAGAACTCAAGGGCTCATATCAATGCAATCACCTTGAGGAGTGGAAAAGAGGTCACTCCAGGAGTAAAAACTGCCCAAACTACAGATATTTTCGTCGATCTTGACGATGAGGATACTGAAATCGCTCCGGTATCGATCGACACTAGCCAGCATTGATCGACACATATCAATATACTTTCATGGGACAAATCAAAACCACCTGTATCGATCGATACCACTCCAGTATCGGTCGATACTAATCCCGCAGTCGAATCAACTCCTAAGGTTTCGAAGGAAGTGCCTAAAATAGTTGCAGAAAGAGTTTACACACCAAGGATACCTTATCACGGGGTATCTGGGAAGACTAAGAAGGAGGTAGAACACTCTAGATGCAAGGCAATTATGGATAAGTTAATTGTTGAACTTTCCTTTCTCGATGCCATCAAGACTTCTCCAGCTTTCAGGAGATATGTCAAAAGGATGGTGTCCAGCAACGTGAGCCTTGAAGAAGGATGCTTGATGATTACTCATGAGTGCAGTTCAATCCTTACCAACAGGATCCCAAAGAGGCTGCCAGACCCAGGGAGTTTTGTGTTGAACTGTACGATATTCACAGACAGATTTGAGCGTTCTCTTTGTGACATTGGCTCAAGTGTCAACCTCATGCCATATTCAGTCGCCAAAAGGATGGGGATGACAGATTTCACAACCACAATGATTTCCCTGATACTTGCTGATCGTTCAGTTAGACTTCCAGAGGGGTTACTCGAAGATGTCCCAATTAAGATTGGAAATTGCTTGATCACAACTGATTTCATCATCTTGGAGTACGATGCTGAGCCTAAGGATCCTCTTATCCTAGGCAGACCATTCCTTGCAACAGCTGGCGCTTTGATTGATTTCAGGAATTGGAAGATCGCTCTAAACATTGGTGATTTGGTCATGACCTTCAATATGGATAAGATGATGAAGAGACCAACCATTGATGGGCAGACTTTCTTTGTCGACACCTTTAGTGACATAGCTGAAGAGTACTTCCTGGAGATGCATCCTGAGGACCCACTAGAGAGATCTTCGAGTAACCAGCTGTATCAGGTTATGACAAGTCTCCAACCACCAAATTATATGAAGGACATTCGAAGCTTCCTTGGTCATGCTGGATTTTACAAGAGGATTATCAAGAATTTCTCCAAGATAGCACGCCCACTCACTGCTTTATTATGCAAGGAGATCAAATTCGATTTCACACCTGACTGTCTTGCAGCCTTTGAGGAGATTAAGACGACTTTGGTGAGTGCTCCTATTTTGCAACCTCCTGATTGGACTTTGCCTTTTGAGATCATGTGCGACGCTAGTGATTTTGCTATTGGATCTGTTCTGGGTCAGAGAAGGGATAAGAAGGTGCACGTCATCTACTATGCCAGCAGGACATTGGATGATGCTCAGAAAAATTACAGCACCACAGAGAAGGAACTACTTGCAGTCGTTTTCTCCTTTGAGAAATTTTGATCCTACTTGATTGGGAGCAAAGTGATTGTTCATACTGATCATGCTGTTCTCAAGTATCTGATGCAGAACAAGGATCTCAAGCCTTGCCTTTGTCGTTGGGTTCTTTTGCTACAAGGTTTCGACATCGAGGTTAAGGACAAGAAAGGAATAGAGAACGGGGTCGCTGACCATCTCTCGAGGATTCAGATCGATGCAAACATCCCTATTGATGATCAACTACCGGAGGAATCCATTTACTTCATCGAAACCGAGTTTCAGATGGGATTCGCATAAACTCAGCAATTCCCACGAATTGCAGGTCTCGGTATCGATGGACACTCCTATGGTGTCGGTCGATACCCGGCGATTCCCGAACCAGTTCTGACTGTTGAACACCTTGATGTTTCAGAGGAGTATCTAGTAGCTGCAGCCGATTCTGATCAACCATGGTATGCTGATATCGCCAATTACCTCGCTGCAGACGCATAACCAAAGCACCTCAAGAATTATCACAAGAAGAAGTTCATGCGAGACATAAGGCGATACTTTTGGGATGAACCTTACCTATACAAGCACTGCTCTGATGGCATCTACAAAAGATGCATTGCTGAATCAGAAGTGCCTAATGTGTTGTTTCATTGCCATGGATCTGACTATGCTGGACACTTTGCCACTTTCAAGATAGTGTCCAAAGTTCTTCAAGCAGGTTTCTGGTGGCCTACTATATTCAAGGATGCCCATGCTTTCGTTTCACATTGTGATGCCTGTCAGAGGAGAGGGAAGATCAGTAAGAGACATTAGATGCCACCGAAATTCATCCTTGAGGTTGAGATTTTCGATTGTTGGGGCATTGATTTTATGGGTCCCTTTCCTTCGTCTTATGGACACAAATACATCTTGGTTGTTGTGGATTATGTGTCTAAGTGGGTTGAAGCCATTGCTAGCAGAACCAATGATTCTTCGGTGGTTATTAAGCGGTTTAAGACCATCATTTTTCCTCGATTTGGAGTACCTCGAATTGTGATAAGTGATGGTGGCTCTCACTTTATCAACAAAATTTTCGAGAGGTTGCTGAGAAAGTATGGTGTGAACCATCGTGTAGCCACTCCTTATCATCCTCAGACCAGAGGACAAGTTGAGGTCTCCAACAGACATATCAAAGAGATTCTGGAGAAGACAGTGAATGTTACAAGGAAGGATTGGTCTGTGAAGCTGGATGACGCACTTTGGGCTTACAGGACTGCTTTCAAGACACCACTTGGGACTACACCGTTTCACTTGCTGTATGGAAAATCATGCCATCTTCCAGTGGAAATCGAGCACAAGGCAGCATTGGCTACAAAGTTGTTGAATTTCGACATCAAATCTGCTGCTGAGAAGCGACTGATCAAGTTGAATGAGCTGTATGAGATTAGGCATCTTGCCTATGAGAACTCGAAGCTGTACAAGGAGAGGACTAAGACTTACCATGACAAGAAGATCATCTCCAGACACTTTGAACCAAATGATTAGGTACTTCGGTATAAATCTCGTTTGCAATTGTTTCCTGGTAAATTGCGTTCTCGTTGGTCAGGTCCTTTCACAGTCAAGGAAGTTAGACCACATGGTGCGATTGTCTTGACAAATCTTTCAGGCGGGGAGTTCACTGTTAATGGACAAATGGTGAAACACTATTGGGCGAAAGCCGAGATTCCAGAAGGATACATAATGCCTCTGGATGATGCACCCACTGCCTGAACGGCGGTACAGTCAAGCTAATGACATTAAACGACCGCTTGGTGGGAGGCAACCCACTGGTGAGTTTGTCTTTGAGTCTTTTTTTTTTCGTTTTTGCGTCTGTGTCAGGATAAACAAGGATCGAAACTCGAAATCGCCTGAGTGTCGATCGATACCATGTTGGTATCGGTCGACACCCTACGCGAGTGAACAGTTCAACATATCGACTTAAGCCTGGTATCGATCGATACCAGGCCGTGTGTCGGTCGACACTCGTTGTTCCTGCACGGTAACTTCTTGATTTTTCACATTCCACATGGTTCATTTGATTTTCTTTTACCAACTCTAGGCTAGATAACACTGGGGACAGTGTTGTTCAAGTCTGGGGGAGGTAGTCGCTGACTTTTTTTTGTTTTTCTTAGAGTCAGTCGTTTTTGAGTCATTCGTTGTTTTATTGAGTCAAAACTTTGTCTGGAGACTGTGATCTTTTTCTTGAATCCATTGATCTGACCTTGCTTCTAAGTGACCATTGTTACCGAATTAGTTCTAGATCTACTAATAAAAAATCCAAAGGCTGACCAGTTGACTAGAAGACAATCATGTTTCCAGAAAAGTTCTTTAAAGCCTGAGCGAAATTTTTGTACTTCATCTAGGTGATTGATACCCATAGAGCTTGATTCATCATTCGTATCTGATAAAGGAACCCACATGTTTAAAATAATGGTATTTATCTCCCCCTTACAAGTTAATAAATAAGATGCATTAAAAGATGAGATGATTTTCTTCTGTGTAGAGGGTTAGGAAAATTTTCAACGATCCCATCATTCTACTCCAGAGGAGATGATCACATAGAGGATTGGAAGCGAGGCTAGGATTTTCCTATGATGCCATTATTCGCCTACGCTTTTGATACGTTGAGAGAGAAGAACCGGAGATTCAGTGTCTAACACCCTCAATACTCGCGTCTCATACCTTGATATGTATATGCAAAGCTACAAACAAAATAAATAACATAATAAGAAATAAGTGTGGGAGAGAGAAATAATACCAGAAAGTGTGAAAAGGGTAGTTCCTTGTCATGATATTGTATGGGAAAGAGTCTAGAAGGTTCTTGGTATTAATCACAGCGATGAAACTTGCGAGGATGGCTTGATTGAACAATGCTGTGAACTAATGTGTTTAGTCTGGGAAGCTGCGAATGTCTACGAAGAGGTACATGGTGGTTAGATCAAAAACTGGTTAGGTGACATTTGGGTGTTTCGGAAAAGGGTTATTTCAATGTTTCAAGAACAGGTGAGTCTCTACGTTTTCAAACCTCTTTCTCTGGTTTAGTCTTCTATTTGCTTGAGGGCAAGCAAAGGCTAAGTCTGGGGGAGTTGATATGTCATGGTTTTTACCCCGTTTAAACCAAGATATAAGTCCGTTTTATAGAGTCTTTCTACTATTTCATAGTGTTTTAGAGTATTTTACAGGTTTAACACGTTTGGAGCATATTTGGAGATATTGGAGCTTTCTAGAGCATTTTGGAGCAAACCAGACGTTCGTGTAGCTGAGTACCCGATTTGAAGTCTGAGTGTCGATCGATACTGCCTAGTATCGGTCGATACTCATCGAAGCAGACACGACCCGCGACTTTAATGAAGAGTTGAAGAATTGTAAAATTGCCCAGAAGACTTTATTATTTACAAGAAGCCCCAAAACATGATTTAAGTTATTTAATAGGATTTTACAGCTACTTTGATGGCTACGCTTTAATTTACTTTGGTTTTGTGAGAGAGCTTTTTGAAGGGAGACAAGTCTGAAACTTTGTTCGTCTGAGAGAAGATTTCGAACCCTCTTGTTATTTTTTCTGATTTATTTGATGATTTATTCAAACATGTTTATTGCTTCAATTTCCTTGTCTGAGTAGATCTCTTGTTAGGTTTGAGGTTCTCATAAGGGTTATCTCTGAATGCTAGATTGATTAGTTATTATGATTCACTATCCGAATTAGTTCTTCACCATAGGTTGTTTGCAAAGCTAATTCTAGATTGATCACCTAGAACTTAGATCTTAGGATAATTAATTAGGCACAGAAGTGCAATTAATTATCTGATAGAACCTAGGGTGAGAAAAATAACTATTCGCAAAGGAATTTGGTTTAGTTGTTTTGTGAACAAATCAAACCTGATTTAAAATCTGATTTAGACTTTAGGATTCGCAAAGGAATTTGGAATTCCTAGGATTTAGATTTAGATAGTTTTCGCAACGGAAGTTGGTTAATTATATTTTAGTGATTTGAGTTCAAGAAACGCGCTAAATCTGAATCCTGACTAGTTAGTTTATCTGCTTTCATTGATTTTCTGAGAAATACCCTGAACCAAGCTTCCTCCCAATCGAATTTACAGTCGTTTTAATTTACGCTCTGTTTTCAATATCATTGATCGTTTAACTTAATTCTCACCTATATAATCTATTCTGTGTTTCTGTGAGTCCTTGTGTTCGACCCCTACTATACTGCAACTACTGCTTAGTACTTTTAGGGTATTAATTTGAGCATATCATCATCTCTACAGAATCGAAGATGCTGAAATACCAGAAGAAGTTCTTTGTTTCCTTTGGTATCTCTGATCAGTGTACACCATTGGCATCACTGTTGACATACAATGGCTATACCAATTCATCAACTCACGCTAGGTACGTAAAGATTGCCTCTCTACATTCCTGACATGGTTTGCACCATTAAGTGTCTGGAGTGGTAAGCTGAGAAGATCAGCAAAAACGGTAAACCTATCATTCAAGAAGCTAAAAGGACAAGGGTGTATCAACCCTTACTTCAATCCTCACACAATATACTCCTTCCATCGCCCCGTTTAAGTCAACGTCTATGATAACAAGGGATTTGAAGAATTCCAAACTCATGCATTTCGCCTCAACAATGCTAGTCAAACATTCCCCATTCCATTCAATCTGAATTGGAACTACTATCCTATAGACTACCAGATGAGTCTAGACGAAGATCTACAGTTTTTGTAAGCATAACAACCCCGAGACAAATTCAACCAAAGACGATAATACCTGAACGATCGCCAGCAACAGACCTGCCGGAGCATTTCCAAGATGCACTGTCTCCAGATTACTCGATGAACATTGACAAAATCGGAAAATTGTTCGGTTTAAATGATAACGATGAACCACAAGAAAACTTTGTTGAACCAGAAATAACATACGAATGTCCAGGAGATGAATACGGCTACTGCGACAAGCATATCATCAAGTTCGAAATGGATCATTGATGTAAGCGATGATGTAATCGATGATGTAAGCGATGATATAAGCGATGATGTAATCGCATAAATAATGATGTAAGCGATGATGTAATCGCATAAATAATGATGTAAGCAATGATGTAATCGTTGAGGTATGCGATTACCTCCTTAGCTTGATATTTGTGATTTATGACGAGTCTTCCATCACTCGTGTGGTTCACTTCACTCCATTATTCGTGTTACCTTACCGGTTCCCTTTGGATTGAGCATCTCATCCGAAGACACCACCTTCCTTGGATTGATATCTTTGGCCGAGACACCAAGCTTTTATCAACCTCACACCTAAGCTAGTTACAAAAACATACAATGGAGATCCTCAAACCGCAGCAGCCGATGCTCAACAAAATAATCAAGACCGAGAAGGAGATCCGAATAATGTTCCACCAGATCCGTTGGTCCAACAACAACTGAGGCATGATCCCATCCACCGCAACAGAATCAGAGAGGAATATCCCAACATATTAGCCAACGAGAACAAGCTCACGCCTCCCACCTTTGCTGGAAAGGTATATCATGATGCATACTTGGACCGGGAACAAAGAATGGAACATATCTTTGACTATTATGGTTACAATGAACCGAAGAAACTAGCACTTGCAGGAGAGAGCATCACTGACTCACATGGTGGGACAAAGAAATAGCCGAAAGAAGGAGACACAACTATGGACAAGTCACTTATTGGAGAGACAAAACAATTTATCTCCGTAAGAGATATGTGCCACCACACTACTACCGAGAGATGCAAAAATGTTTTTGAACTTTGTTTCAGGGACAAAGAACAGTGGAAGACTACTATGAAGAGTTTGAAGCACTCAAGAACAAGTTAGAGTTGCATTACACAGAAGAATCATTGATGGCTAGGTTTGTAGATGGTCTACAAGATCGCATTGCAAGAAAGGTAGAAAGGCAGCCTTATCATGATCCTAAGAATTGTTACACTTGGCGGTTCAAATGGAGAACCAGATCAAGCAAAACACAGTCACTACTCAAAAGAGCCGAGCCAAAACTCAAACAACTCAGCCCTAACAGCCACCACAAACCGTAGACAAAGGGAAATCAGTTATACTTGAATCTAAGTTCAAGGAAAAGTCTTATGACAAACTGAAAGACTCTCGGTTTGAGTAAGATAAGTCTTATGGTCCTCAAAGATCACATGACATAACATATTTTAAATGTCAAGGCATGGGAAACTTTGCAAGGGATGCCCAAATAGACGAGTTATGATCATGACCCCAAACGAATATGATTCCTAAGATGAGGAAGATTTAGATGATTCACTACAAGAAAATAGGCTTTTCGCGACTACATAATCAGTCGTAATGTAGTCGCTAAAACTGTTTTTACGACTAAGTTACATTGTCGCAAATGTTTAGTTGTAAAAACAAGTAGTCGGTAAGTAGTCGCTAATTTACGACTGATTTGTGACTTTGTTGCGATTACAGAAAGCAGTCGCAAATCAGTCGCAAATATATGCGACCATTTACCGACTACTTTAACGACCAACATGCGACTATATATTGTGTCGTTTGGTGTAGTCATTAAAGAGTCATGAAATTTTGTGACTAGTTTCTGACTAATATACCTCTAAATTAGCGACTGATTTGCGACTAATATGTTCACCGGAATAGAGATTTGGTCATCGTTTACAATTGGTTTACGACTATTTTGTGACTGATTTGTGACTATTTAGCGACTTATTTACGACCACGTAGCGATTGATTTTATTAACGAAATTCAGAATGGTAATACTGTACCCAATTTGTATTACATAGCAATTTGGAAATCATATACAAACTAATACAAAGAAAACTCGAAAGTTAATATGAAAGAAACATTAATATATCATGAAAGAAACATTAATATATTATTATATTTAAGTATCAAATACAAACTAATACAAAGAAAAGTCCAAAGTTAAAAAACATGAAAGAAAACGATAGCCTAGGGTGTAGATTCATGCTGCGGACCGGATTGAGAAGCCATGAAGTCGAGAAATTTGGATCGGTTTCACGAAGATACCTTTCCACCAGTGAATAGTGCTCGAACTTGCTTTTTTGTTCAGCCGCAAGTTGGGTAAGCTCTGCCTCACACCGGGTGTTATAAGCAGCTTGTTCTTCTATTTGGCGTTGAGCTTGTTCCAACTTATCTTGCAGGGCTTGAAACGATGAAGAGCTTTCCTCGAACTTGCGTTTTCCACCAACATGAGACTCTGCGAGGCTTTCTATTCCATATGGTCTGCCTCTTTCATCCGTGTACGTTGACTGCATAAATAAAACATAGATTTATGAAACCAGATGACAGAAAACCAAAGATAACAAGGATTTTGTATTTACCTGAAGAAAGAGTTCGTTGTAGTCCTCTGTGGTTAGCTCTCGATGTTGTGATGTACCGTCTGAAGTTTCAGGCCCGATCTCTTGCATCTTAGCTTGTAAGTTCTTCTCATAAGTTTGTGCGATCCTCTCAGCCTTCAGATCAATAAAACGACACATCTGGTTTTGTGTGAGTCTTCACAAAAACTTCACTGATACTAATCGGTCTTCCCAATTCCTCTTCCTGAAAATGTAACATTTAAATTTGTTACATAATAGAAACTTGCAGAAGTATTAGATATAGAAATTACACTTACCATTTCTTGTTGGATTTGTTGATATGACTTTTGGCCTGATAAGTGCTTGTGCACACCTAGGCCTTTACGGTCAGATTTCCGAGCAGCGGATGTGGTCTGACTTCTCTCGTGAGCTTCTTCAGTATCCCAATACTATGTCATTGTTGTCCACAGTGTTGGGTTAATCCAGTGTGGTCGCTGTTGAGAAGTCCTCGCGGTGCTTACCATATCCTTCATTCGCCTTTGACAAATCCTCTCGAAATGTTGTTGAACAACCCCTGAGATTAAGGGATCCCAGGTGTGGGTTTTCTACAAGAGAAGTAATAATGGTGTTAGTGGACAGAATAGAAAGAAAGACATATATGAAGCTTAGAGGAGAGAAATGCTTACCGCGAACTCGACAAAGTATCTTTCCTGTCTATCGCGAGGCACAACAGTTCCAACTGTAGTATGGACCATCAAACTTTTTTGTGAACACCTTGGTGATCTTCCTTGTCAGCTTTCCCTTGTCACAGCCAAACCTAGACAGAGAGAAATAAGTGCCTTGAACATTAAAACCTCACAATCTTATTACTTAATTGAAAACCGAAAGACACTTATTAAATCCAAAACAAAAGCAAGTTTACAAAAGCAAGCAAAAAGATGTCCCTGTTTCTGTTCTCTTATGTCTTTTCCTCAGTATTGTTCCTTTCAATAAGAAAACCCTAATGTTGTGATTACCTAATAAAGATTACTACTCGATACTAAGGACCCATTCTCTACCAATCTCAATATAACTTCTTAGAGATCCATGTTTGAGAGTGTAGACAGATTGAGAATTGCGAGATTTACTGGAGAAACAAGTGATGAACAAGAGATACAAGGATCAAAAGAAGGTGGATTTTGGGTTTCTGAGACATAACTTATTAGGACGAAGCACTAAAAACACCATAAGAGACAGACGCGTGCTGTACAAAGAAGTAAAAGACAACAGAGACATAAAACCCTACACACATCATCACCAACCATAAACAAAGACACAAAACACTACACACATCATCACCAACCATCAACAGAGACACAAAACACTACACACATTCATACAAGAATTTAGACAGGAAAGGATAGAAACTTACCATGTGGTGTTTGGCAGCTGAGGGCGTGTCAAAGACAGCACAATTGTATACTCATGCCGGTTAGGTACCCTTAGCAGCGCCTCAAGCACCCAAAGTTGCTCTTCCTAGAGATTGGCTTCAATATGTGCATTGTCGTCAATCGGATCAACTTCGAAGTGGTTGGAGTTATGAGCTTCAGACAACTGATTGCTATGACACTCAGAGTTCTGCAGAGGAACTCTCGAATTGCTATCTCTTGGAGTCGTCTGCGGTTCAAGTTCAGAGGATTGTCAATGGATTGTCTGACCTTGAGATGGAGAGCATTCGGGTAGATGCTCTGAGGTGTTCTGGAAAAGCTGGGTAGGCGGTGGAAAGTCCAGGACATTGACGGTTGGTGCTGACGTTAATGGTTGAGCATGCACGGGATTCAGAGGAGGTGACGACAGATTCCGAATAACATGGGCCTGCGGCGTGAAGGTGTACTGTGGCGGTAGAGGGTTTGGTGTTCGCGACGAAGCTCAGGCTCTCTGAGAAACGTTGGAAATGAATTTTCTCCTGCCGGCATCGTGTGCTCTTCTACAAGACTCGCCGGAAAAGTTGAAAGGCGAAGAAGAGATGAGATCGAAAAAGATGAACGGAAGGTGGGATGAACGGAAGATCGAAGAAGATGAACGAAAGGCGAAGAAGAGATGAGAGCAAAAGGGGATTTCGATTAATCGGCGACGAAAAAGACTGAAGGCTGAGACTTAGGGGTTCGTAGGTTTTTTTTTTTTAATCTTTGCTGGTTTACTTTATAATTATTTTGTGTGATAGATCTGGCTTACTGGTAAATCTCTCACACTTGTTTCAGTCCCCCCAAGTTTCGAGTCGTTGTGAGGACAAGTTTGCTTTTTTTAATCTGAATAAAGCTGGTCTAGTTAATAATTATTATGTGTGATAGATACCAACACAACAAATAATATAAAACACTGAGACTTAGGTTTTTTTTAACTCAAAACGACAAATAATGTAAAAGACAAATTACACCGAAATTGTGACATAAGTAACATAGTTAATTAGTAGGGTTCTTCGTCATCTGATTCTTCATCAGAAGACGAAAACTTACACCGAAATTCATCTTCTAATTATGCTTCTCCGACATCGTAATACAGGTTTATTTGGTCTCCTTGTACGAAATTGTCGAGTACAAGATCTTCAATTGTAGTCATCAATACAGCATCATCATTTTATGTTTGCAAAAGAGTCAGTTCTTTTTTTCATATTCCCCTAAAATGTTTCCCCTCAGATTCACTTTTAGAACATTGAGCCACAACTACTTCAGTTTCTTTGTGTATGGGTACATAATATAACAAACTTGATCCGCTTGCGAGGCTGCTTGCAATATAAAAATGTATATATAAGTTATACATCAGTATATATATATATATATATATATGGTATCGACATTAATAAGTGCGTACCTAGAATAAATAGTTCGTATTTATTGTATTTTCTCGATGAAAGAACATCTACAACACCACCATTGCTACTCCGAGTGCCTCTACCGATAACAGGGTCATACCAATTACACTTAAAAAGTGTGATTCTCAAATTGACCATCCCCTCGTACTCGAGTTCTATGATATCATTTAAGGTCCTGTAGAAATCCGCTTCATCAAATGCATCAGTGTAATTTTCACCTTTAACACAGACCCCATAGTTACATGTATGTCGTCCAGCGCCGTGATTATGCGTATGAAACAAATAGCCTCTTGTAAAATACATTAGCTAGGTTTTGACCTTATTCAAAGTTCCATGCACTATCTCTTGAACCCAAGTATGAAATGGATTCGTGGCGTTCCAGTAAGTAACCTGCATATATATAAAAAATAGCGTAAATATATGCATAGTTATGAATAATTTTTAGACATACATAGTCTTTCACCCATAGATGATATTCGTCAGCTATTTTCTCAAAGAGTTCTTTTTCGAAAAGTCCTGGATATTTTCCAGAAATACATTCATCGAACATTCCACACAAGACCAACATAAATATGAGAAATTAAACAAGGATTATATATATTAAAACGCAATATGGGAGAGATGCCAACTTATATACCTCTGAATTGGCTGAAAATAGTCACAATTTCGTAAAACATATGCATGTGTGCATTGATAGTCTCTCTCTGAGAGCCATATTTCATGCATTTCTCCACTTGGACGGCCTACGTGAGTAAATATAGAATGTACTCCAGGGACATGATATACGGGGACTTCACCTTGACCACTACAAGTAATTCACATTAAAATACATAGCATTTGTATACAAATTAAATGGCAAAGTGGACATGATGTGATTGATTTTAGTATTTACCTTGATTTCGTTTGTATATTCGCTGGAAAGTAGTGCTCTGAGAAATAAACAATCTCGTCATTGATATATGATTCAACAATCGATCATGCCGCATATCTTTTGTTATTTGATTTCCCTTTCAACATTTTGAAAAAACCTTTCAAAAAGATACATCCACCTATACTGGACAGGGCCTCCTAATTCAACTTCGTAGGGGAGATGTATAGGCAGGTGCTCCATCACATCAACTATATAATCATTGATCGTTTAGCTTAATTCTAACCTATATAATCTATTGTGTATTTCTGTGAGTCCTTGTGTTCGACCCCTACTATACAACAACTACTGCTTAGTACTTTTATGGTATTAATTTGAGCATATCATCATCTCTACAGAATCGAAGATGCTGAAATACCAGAAGAAGTTCTTTGTTTCCTTTGGTATCTCTGATCAGTGTACACCATTGGCATCACAGTTGACATACAATGGCTATACCAATTCATCAACTCACGCTAGGTACGTAAAGATTGCCTCTCTACATTCCTGACATGGTTTGCACCATTAAGTGTCTGGAGTGGTAAGCTGAGAAGATCTGCAAAAACGGTGAACCTATCATTCAAAAAGCTAAAAGGACAAGGGTGTCTCAACCCTTACTTCAATCCTCACACAATATACTCCTTCCATCGCCCTGTTTAAGTCAACGTCTATGATAACAAGGGATTTGAAGAATTCCAAACTTATGCATTTCGCCTCAACAATGCTAGTCAAACATTCCCCATTCCATTCAATCTGAATTGGAACTACTATCATATAGACTACCAGATGAGTCTAGACGAAGATCTACAGTTTTTTGTAGGCATAACAACCCCGAGACAAATTCAACCAAAGACGATAATACCTGAACCATCGCCAGCAACAGACCCGCCGTAGCATTTCCAAGAAACACAGTCTCCAGATGACTCGGTGAACATTGACAAAATCGGAAAATTTTTCGGTTTAAATGATAACGATGAACCACAAGAAAACTTTGTTGAACCAGAAATAACATACGAATGTCCAGGGGATAAATACGGCTACTGCGACAAGCATATCATCAAGTTCGAAATGGATCATTGATGTAAGCGATGATGTAAGCGATGATGTAAGCGATGATGTAATCGCATAAATAATGATGTAAGCGATGATGTAATTGCATAAATAATGATGTAAGCGATGATGTAATCGCTGAGGTATGCGATTACCTCCTTAGCTTGATATTTGTGATTTATGACGAGTCTTCCATCACTCGTGTGGTTAACTTCACTCCATTATTCGTGTTACCTTACCGGTTCCCTTTGGATTGAGCATCTCATCCGAAGACACCACCTTCCTTGGATTGATATCTTTGGCCGAGACACCAAGCTTTTATCAACCTCACACCTAAGCCAGTTACAAAAACATACAATGGAGATCCTCAAACCGCAGCAGCCGATGCACAACAAAATAATCAAGACCGAGAAGGAGATCCGAATAATGTATTACCAGATCCGTTGGTCCAACAACAACTGAGGCATGATCCCATCCACCACAACAGAATCAGAGAGGAATATCCCAACATATTAACCAACGAGAACAAGCTCATGCCTCCCACCTTTGCTGGAAAGGTATATCATGATGCATACTTGGACCGGGAACAAAGAATGGGACATATCTTTGACTATTATGGTTACAATGAACCGAAGAAACTAGCACTTGCAGAAGCGAGCATCACTGACTCACATGGTGGGAAAAAGAAATAGCCGAAAGAAGGAGACACAACTATGGACAAGTCACTTATTGGAGAGACAAAACAATTTATCTCCGCAAGAGATATGTGCCACCACACTACTACCGAGAGATGCAAAAATGTTTTTGAACTTTGTTTCAGGGACAAAGAACAGTGGAAGACTACTATGAAGAGTTTGAAGCACTCAAGAACAAGTTAGAGTTGCATTACACAGAAGAATCATTGATGGCTAGGTTTGTAGATGGTCTACAAGATCGCATTGCAAGAAAGGTAGAAATGCAGCCTTATCATGATCCTAAGAATTGTTACACTTGGCGGTTCAAATGGAGAACCAGATCAAGCAAAACACAGTCACTACTCAAAAGAGCCGAGCCAACACTCAAACAACTCAGCCCTAACAGCCACCACAAACCGTAGACAAAGGGAAATCAGTTATACTTGAATCTAAGTTCAAGGAAAAGTCTTATGACAAACTGAAATACCCTCGGTTTGAGTAAGATAAGTCTTATGGTCCTCAAAGATCACATGACATAACATATTTTAAATGTCAAGGCATGGGAAACTTTGCAAGGGATGCCCAAATAGACGAGTTATGATCATGACCCCAAACGAATATGATTCCTAAGATGAGGAAGATTTAGATGATCCACTACAAGAAAATAGGGGTTTCGCGACTACATAATCAGTCGTAATGTAGTCGCTAAAACTGTTTTTACGACTAAGTTACATTGTCGCAAATGTTTAGTTGTAAAAACAAGTAGTCGGTAAGTAGTCGCTAATTTACGACTGATTTGTGACTTTGTTGCGATTACAGAAAGCAGTCGCAAATCAGTCGCAAATATATGCGACCATTTACCGACTACTTTAACGACCAACATGCGACTATATATTGTGTCGTTTGGTGTAGTCATTAAAGAGTCGTGAAATTTTGTGACTAGTTTCGGACTAATATGCGTCTAAATTAGCGACTAATATGTTCATCGGAATAGAGATTTGGTCATCGTTTACAATTGGTTTACGACTGTTTTGTGACTGATTTGTGACTATTTAGCGACTGATTTACGACTACGTAGCGATTGATTTTATTAACGAAATTCAGAATGGTAATAATGTACCCAATTTGTATTACATAGCAATTTGGAAATCATATACAAACTAATACAAAGAAAACTCGAAAGTTAATATGAAAGAAACATTAATATATCATGAAAGAAACATTAATATATCATTATATTTATGTATCAAATACAAACTAATACAAAGAAAAGTCCAAAGTTCAAAAACATGAAAGAAAACGATAGCCTAGGGTGTAGATTCATGCGGCGGACAGGATTGAGAAGCCATGAAGTCGAGGATCGGTTTCACGAAGATACATTTCCACCAGTGAATAGTGCTCGAACTTGCTTTTTTGTTCAGCCGCAAGTTGGGTAAGCTCTGCCTCACACCGAGTGTTATAAGCAGCTTGTTCTTCTATTTGGCGTTGAGCTTGTTCCAACTTATCTTGCAGGGCCTGAAACGATGAAGAGCTTTCCTCGAACATGCGTTTTCCACCAACATGAGACTCTGCGAGACTCAACTTTCCCTTGTCACGGCCAGGCCTAGACAGAGAGAAATAAGTGCCTTGAACATTAAAACCTCACAATCTTATTACTTAATTGAAAACCGAAAGACACTTATTAAATCCAAAACAAAAGCAAGTTTACAAAAGCAAGCAAAAAGATGTCCCTGTTTCTGTTCTCTTATGTCTTTTCCTCAGTATTGTTCCTTTCAATAAGAAAACCCTAATGTTGTGATTACCTAATAAAGATTACTACTCGATACTAAGGACCCATTCTCTACCAATCTCAATATAACTTCTTAGAGATCCATGTTTGAGAGTGTAGACAGATTGAGAATTGCGAGATTTACTGGAGAAACAAGTGATGAACAAGAGATACAAGGATCAAAAGAAGGTGGATTTTGGGTTTCTAAGACATAACTAATTAGGACGAAGCACTAAAAACACCATAAGAGACAGACGCGGGCTGTACAAAGAAGTAAAAGACAACAGAGACACAAAACCTTACACACATCATCACCAACCATAAACAAAGACACAAAACACTACACACATCATCACCAACCATCAACATAGACACAAAACACTACACACATTCATACAAGAATTTAGACAGGAAAGGATAGAAACTTACCATGTGGTGTTTGGCAGCTGAGGGCGTGTCAAAGACAGCACAATTGTATACTCATGCCGGTTAGGTACCCTTAGCAGCGCCTCAAGCACCCGAAGTTGCTCTTCCTGGAGATTGACTTCAATATGTGCATTGTCGTCAATCGGATCAACTTCGAAGTGGTTGGAGTTATGAGCTTCAGACGACTGATTGCTATGACCCTCAGAGTTCTGCAGAGGAACTCTCGAATTGCTATCTCTTGGAGTCGTCTGCGGTTCAGGTTCAGAGGATTGTCGATGGCTTGTCTGACCTTGAGATGGAGAGCATTCGGGTAGATGCTCTGAGGTGTTCTGGAAAAGCTGGGTAGGCGGTGGAAAGTCCAGGACATTGACGGTTGGTGCTGACGTTGATGGTTGAGCATGCACGGGGTTCAGAGGAGGTGACGACAGATTCCGAAGAACTTGGGCCTGCGGCGTGAAGGTGTACTGTGGCGGTAGAGGGTTTGGTGTTCGCGACGAAGCTCAGGCTCTCTGAGAAACGTTGGAAATGAATGTTCTCCTCCGTCCTCCACCGTTCTTATCTGCAGGCATCGTGTGCTCTTCTACAAGACTCGCCGGAAAAATTGAAAGGCGAAGAAGAGATGAGATCGAAAAAGATGAACGAAAGGTGGGATGAACGGAAGATCGAAGAAGATGAACGGAAGGCGAAGAAGAGATGAGAGCAAAAGGGGACTTCGATTAATCGGCGACGAAAAAGACTGAAGGCTGAGACTTAGGGTTTCGTAGGTTTTTTTTTTTTAATCTTTGCTAGTTTACTTTATAATTATTTTGTGTGATAGATCTGGCTTACTGGTAAATCTTTCACACTTTTTTCAGTCCCCCCAAGTTTCGAGTCGTTGTGAGGACAAGTTTGCTTTTTTTAATCTGAATAAAGCGGGTCTAGTTAATAAGTATTATGTGTGATAGATACCAAAACAAAAAATAATATAAAAGACTGAGACTTAGGTTTTTTTTTACTCAAAACGAAAAATAATGTAAAAGACAAATTACACCGAAATTGTGACATAAGTGACTTAGTTAATTAGTACGGTTCTTCGTCATCTGATTCTTCATCAGAAGCCGAAAACTTACACCGAAATTCATCTTCTAATTATGCATCTCCGACATCGTAATCGAGGTTTATTTGGTCTCCTTGTACGAAATTGTCGAGTACGAGATCTTCAATTGTAGTCATCAATACAGCATCATCATTTTATGTTTGCAAAAGAGTCAGTTCTTTTTTTCATATTCTCCTGAAATGTTTCCCTTCAATTCACTTTTAGAACATTGAGCCACAACTACCTCAGTTTCTTTGTGTATGGGTACATAATATAACAAACTTGATCCGCTTGCGAGGCTGCTTGCAATATAAAAATGTATATATAAGTTATACATCAGTATATATATATATATATATATATGATATCGACATTAATAAGTGCGTACCTAGAATAAATAGTTCGTATTTATTGTATTTTCTCGATGAAAGAACGTCTACAACACCACCATTGCTACTCCGAGTGCCTCTACCGATAACAGGGTCATACCAGTGTGATTCTCAAATTGACCATCCCCTCGTACTCGAGTTCTATGATATCATTTAAGGTTCAGTAGAAATCCGCTTCATCAGATGCATCAGTGTAATTTTCACCTTTAACACAGACCCCATAGTTACATGTATGTCGTCCAGCGCCGTGATTATGCGTATGAAACAAATAGCCTCTTGTAAAATACATTGGCCAGGTTTTGACCTTATTCAAAGGTCCATGCACTATCTCTTGAACCCAAGTAGGAAATGGATTCGTGGCGTTCCAGTAAGTAACCTGCATATATATAAAAAATAGCGTAAATATATGCATAGTTATGAATATTTTTTAGACATACATAGTCTTTCACCCATGGATGATATTCGTCATCTATTTTCTCAAAGAGTTCTTTTTCGGAAAGTCCTGGATATTTTCCAGAAATACATTCCTCGAACATTCTACACAAGACCAACATAAATATGAGAAATTAAACAAGGATTATATATATTAAAACGCAATATGGGAGAGATGCCAACTTATATACCTCTGAATTGGCTGAAAATAGTCACAATTTCGTAAAACATATGCATGTGTGCATTGATAGTCTCTCTCTGAGAGCCATATTTCATGCATTTCTCCACTTGGACGGCCTACGTGAGTAAATATAGAAGGTACTCCAGGGACATGATATACGGGGACTTCACCTTGACCACTACAAGTAATTCACATTAAAATACATAGCATGTGTATACAAATTAAATGGCAAAGTGGACATGATGTGATTGATTTTAGTATTTACCTTGATTTCGTTTGTATATTCGCAGCAAAGTAGTGCTCTGAGAAATAAGCAATCTCGTCATTGATATATGATTCAACAATCGATCATGCCGCATATCTTTTGTTATTTGATTTCCCTTTCAACTTTTTGAAAAACCTTTCAAAAAGATACATCCACCTATACTGGACAGGGCCTCCTAATTCAACTTCGTAGGGGAGATGTATAGGAAGGTGCTCCATCACATCAAAAAATAAAGGTGGAAAGATCTTTTTCAAATTACATATGATTAAAAATATGTTCTGTTTTAGAATTTGAACGCGGCTTTTATGCAAAGTTCTTGAACATAAGTTCCGAAAAAATGCTCCAACCCCTACAATATATATTCAAACTGCATGAGTTTACTATATAAATTACTATAATCATATATATTTAAAGAAATAGTCGTAATTAGTACCTGATAACGCAAGGTGGACATTCCGGTCTAGGAGTTCTGCAAAGATAAATGGAAGTAACCGCTCCATAAAACATGGCAGTCACGACTCTTCATGCCTGAAAACTTTTGGTTGTTTATATCAACACAAGTAGCTAAGTCTGAAGAATAACCATCTGGGAATTTAACTGCATGTTTCACACATTCCAATAAACGTTTTTGCCTTCTTTTGTAAATGTGAAGGCTGGGAAATGAGCTTTACCCTCACTATCAATATGTAAGTGTGGCCGAGAACAAAATTGTTCTATATCCAATCTTGACATGATGTTGTCTTTCGATTTACCTTTCACACTCATATGAGTATTCATGATGTTGTCAAAAAAATTCTTCTCTATATGCATCACATCAAGACAATAACAGAGATTGAGGTCCCTCAAGTACGGCAGCTCCCAGAATATGCTTTCCTTGTGCCAGTTATGTTGCTTCCCATATCCCGACTTCTTCTTTTTGTGACCGTTTCCACCGATGGCCTTTGTTTTCGATGGATTTACACCAGCCAACCGCTCGTAATAAACTTGCTCACCGGTCAAAGACGGAGGTGGATACTCTCTCGAAGCGTCTTTTCCTTTAGGAAGTCTTTTTTATTCCTCTTCAGTGGATGACCATTAGGAAGAAATCTTCGGTGACAATGAAACCAACACGTCTTCCTTCCCTTGGGTAGATAAAAAGACTTTGTATCTTCCATGCAAACTGGACAAGATAATTTACCATGGGTTGTCCATCCGGATAACATGCTATATGCCGAAAAGTCGCTTATCGTCCACATTAGCACTGCTTTTAGATTGAAATTTTGATTCAAGGACACATCGTATGCATCGACGCCATTAGACCACAACTCTTTTAACTCCTCAATAAGAGGTCGGAGGAAGATATCGAGACTAGCTCGCGGATGATTTGGCCCATAATTCAGAATTCCAAGAAATAAATACTATGTATTCATGCACATACCAGGGGGTAAATTATATGGAGTCAAGATCACAGGCCACATCGAATGATTACGAGACATGCCAAATGGATTGAACCCATCCGTACATAATCCAAGATAAATGTTACGGGGTTCTTCGGCAAACCGGGGATTTTGATCTTAAAAATATCTCCACTCCGCCGCATCAGAAGGATGACCCATTTATCCCTCCTTTGCTTGGTGCTCGGCATGCCATCTCATTGCCGCTGCAGTCTTCTCGCTTTGATACATTCTCTTTAATCTGTCAGCAATAGGTAGATACCACATACTATTGTATGGTACAAGGCTCAGGGAGAAGTGTTGTACTCGAATTCCAACTTGAAGGGAAAGACTACAAAGGACTCAAATTCAGGTAAGCAGAACAACAAGTTCAAGAAGAACAAAGGAAAGACAGCAGTGTACACTTGTTGGATATGCGGTGCAGAGGGTCATTTCAAGAAAGATTGTCCCAAGAAAACAAGTCAGCACGGCAAAAGCAGACCACATGTGACAGGGGAATCTTCTGCGGTGACTGGTGTTGAATTCATCGAATCTCTGGTGGTGTCAGAAGTTAATATGGCTGAAGCTTTTGATTTCAATGAAATCTGGATCTTGGATACAGGCTGTACTTTTCATATGACTCCTAGAAGGGACTGGTTTGTTGAGCTGGAAGAGTTTAATGCAGGATCTGTGAGGATGGCAAATGAAACAGTGTCTACAATAATGGGTATAGGAACTATAAAACTAATGACGTCAGAAGGTAAATGTGTCTTGGTTAATGAATTGCGGTATGTCCCTGATTTCTCAAGAAATCTGTTATCACTGGGAGCCTTTGAAGAACAAGGGTGCACGTTTACTTCTGAGAGTGGTCTCCTGCAAGTCAAGAAGGGAGGAAAGTCTGTTTTAACTGCCAAAAGAACACACAAGTTGTATTTTCTACAGGGAAGAAGTCTCACTGGGGAAGCTCATATGGTTGGTGTCAAGGATGACACAAATCTGTGGCACAGTAGGCTGGGACATGTTAGCCAGAAGGGTCTAGACATAATGGTAAAGAAAGGGTATCTGGACAAATCAAAGGTATCAAATATTCAGTTTTGTGAGAGCTGCATATTTGGAAAGGCTCATCGACGAAGTTACTCATCAGGCCTGCACACAAGCAAGACTGTTTTGGAGTATGTTCATGCAGACTTATGGGGTTCTCCAACTGTTCCTCAATCACTTGGTAAATGTCATTACTTCCTAAGTCTGATTGATGATTACTCTAGGAAAGTCTGGGTTTATTTTCTGAGGTCCAAAGATCAAGCATTTGAGAGGTTTGTGGAATGGAAGCTGCTAGTTGAAAATCAGTCAGGGTTAAAGGTTAAGACACTAAGGACTGACAATGGATTGGAGTTTTGTAATAAAGAATTCGACGGTTTCTGCGCAGAGAACGGAATTGCTAGACACAGGACCATTCCCCACACACCACAGCAAAAATGGTGTTGTTGAGAGAATGAACAGAACTATACTTGAAAGAGTAAGGAGCTTGTTGAGTGAATCTGGTCTTCCAAAGGTCTTCTGGGCAGAGGTAGTAAACACTGCAGTCTACTTGATTAATAGAACTCCTTCTACGGCTATACAGGGTCAGATTCCAGAAGAGGTTTGGTCAAAAGCAACACCGAGTTTTCATCACTTGAGGAAGTTTGGATGCGTTTGCTATTTTCATCTAAACTGCTACCAAGAGCAAGGAAGGGAATCTTCATTGGGTATCCTGCTGGGGTTAAAGGATATAAGGTGTGGTCTTTGGAGGACAAGAAGTGCATCATCAGTCGAAATGTAACGTTTAAAGAAGACGAATGTTACAAAGATTTACTAAAACAGAATGATGCAGTCAAAGAGAATAACACGGCTTTCTTAGACATAGAACTTGGTATTTCCAAACAACAGGATATCAGTTCAGATGGAGGAATTTTGGTGGAGACTCAAGAAACTGTTGATGGGTCCAATACAGAAGTGGTAAATCTAGACAGTGAAGGAGATGTATCTGGAAGTGATACAGAACAAGAGCCAGCTACGGATGGCTATCGTCTGGCACGTGATCGACAAAGAAGAGACATAAGACCTCCTCCGAAATATGATGACTTTGTTCATATGGCCTTATTTGCATCAGAAGATGGAGACTCAGTTGAGCCTTCTGACTTCAAAGCCGCAATGAGAGATCCACAGAAGAAGAAGTGGAGACTGGACTAAAGCGAAAGGGAAGGAGGATTATGTCTGCTTACTTAAGAAATCATTGTATGGACTAAAGCAGAGTCCGAGACAGTGGAACCAAAAGTTCAACACCTTCATGATGGAAATTGGCTTCAAGAGAAGCATTCATGATCAGTGTGTCTACATCAAATGCGTCTCAGGTACATATGTCTATCTCCTGCTGTATGTGGACGATATGCTGGTTGCGTGCAAAGATATGGAGGTTATTAAAGCTCTGAAAGAACAGTTAAGCTCAAAGTTTGAGATGAAGGATCTCGGGGCTGCAAGGAAAATACTTGGAATAGATATTATCAGAGATCGAAAGTTGGAGACTCTGAAACTATCTCAAGAAAGTTACATGGAGAAGTTTCTTAGAAGCTATAATATGGATGAAGCCAAGGCAGTCAACACACCAATGGGAGCTCATTTCAAGCTTGCATCTGCTACGGAAGAGCAACTTGATGAAGAAGAAGATTTCATGAGATCGGTTCCATACTGCAACGTTGTTGGTAGCATCATGTATGGAATGATTGGAACCAGACCTGATCTTGCATACCCAGTTGGATTAGTAAGTAGGTTTATGAGCAAACCGGTGAAGGTGCATTGGAATGCAGTAAAGTGGGTGTTGCGGTACATCAAAGGATCTAAGAAGATGAGTCTGATGTTCAGAAAAGGGTCAGATTTCAAGATTTCTGGATTTTGTGATTCAGATTATGCAGCAGATTTAGATCGAAGAAGATCTATTTCAGGTTATGCTTTTATATCTGGTGGGAGTGTCATATGCTGGAAGTCAAGTCTCCAAAAGGTTGTGGCGTTATCGACCACTGAATCAGAATATGTGTCGATGACAGAATTTGAAAAAGAAGCAGTATGGCTGAAAGGTTTGAGCAGTGAATTTGGTTATCCACAAGAGAATATTGAAATCTTTTGTGATTCTCAAAGTGCTCTGGCTTTGGCAAAGAACAATGTCCACCATGAGAGGACCAAGCACATGGCTGTGAAGATGAGTTTTATAAGGGAAAGAATTGAAGATGATGAAGTACAGGTTTCTAAGATTCATACGGATGATAATCCTGCGGATATCTTCACGAAGGTGTTGCCGGTTGGCAAGTTTAAGAAGTTGCTGAGCTTGCTCAGTATCTCAGATGAATGATCTGAGGAAAATCGAGGTCGGGATTCACTAAGAGTACAAGTGCAGATGGTTTATCAACCAAGGTGGAGTTTGTCGGATATTGGTTGATACAACCTGAAGAAGAAGGTTCCGGTTTAGGAACAAATGAAGTAAACCGAAGCAGAAATCAGGGATTGATTTCTCGGTCTAAAAAGCGGTTTGTGAAATCTGCAATACGTCGTCGTTTGTTGGTCATGTTCTGATTGATCAAAAGAAGTGTCAAGAACTTGGACTCTGCCGTTAAGTTTGTTACAGGTTGTTGCAAAATTGAGCACGATAAGTTGCTGGGTAGAGTCGTTGTTAAACACGAATCGATACACATTGTATTTCAATAGAGAGATTAGATTGTATCGTAGAGAGAAAACAAGGAGAGCTTTCCGGTGAGTGAAAGGGGTGTCTCGGGTTTTCCGGTGAGAGTGACGACGGTGTTACGGTGATTCTTAGTGAATTCCGAGGAGTCCTCGGCCAGACGTAGGGTTGCGGTTTTGCGCCTGAACTGGATAACATTTCTCTCGTGTTCTTTCTTTATCAGTTTTAGCGATTTTCGTTCCATCTCTGTTTTCTTCCATAGTCGGACGTGTCGATCATCGTTCAGGTCTCGGTTCGATATAGCTATAAGTCACAACATCTTTCATTCCAGATGCACCATTCAAGACAAGATATGCCATCTAATCATAGATAGTGGTGTAGTGACATATCTTTACGGGCTGAAGTGTAGTGACATATCTTTACGGGCTGAAGTGTAGTGACATATCTTTACGGGCTGAAGTATACTTATTAGGTTTTGGGTTTTAATTTATCGTTGGGATTTTGAATTACTTTCTTATTTCCTTTTCTTTCGTTGATTCACAGTCATGGTTTTAGGGTTTTACTTTTCATTCAAGTTTTATAAGTGCTTTAGCTTCAGCTCAATTGTTCTTTGGTTTTTGATTAATAAAGAAAAGAGAAGTTCTTCTCAAACTCTTGTGTAAACAAATTTCGTGTATATATACGTTTACCACAAAATCTTTCGACAAGTAACTTAGGGTTGAACAACTCTGGTGACATGTCTTTTACGCTTTTAGCTGCTGCAACAATTGGTATCAGAGACAGCAACGTTCCCATACCACCAAAAAGGAATCTTCAACAGCAACGTGATGAGCACACTAATGCTCTACGTGAGGTGATGGTCGAGTTTCAACATGTTTTGCGTCAAGCATTTCAAGACTTTGTTGAAGCTGCCTTACGAACGGTGCTTCAAGCTCCGCCACGACAGGATAGTCCTAATTGGAACGTTCCATTACTTGATGATGATGATTCTGAAGACAATGATGGAAATCCGTTTGCCGAAGGAAATCAGCCACGTCAACAATAGCGACAAGCAATAGGTGATGTTCTTCGAGGGGAAAATCACCGTTGGGAGGAGGGTTTTTTACTCGATCTTCCAGAATTCGCCAGCAAGGTGGATGTGTTTCTCGATTGGCTCAATACAACGGAGGAGATTTTAACATTCAAAGCTGTGCCGGATGATATGTGAATCTCCATTGTGGCAACGCGTTTCAAGGGCAGAGCTTCAACGTGGTGGCAACAGCTCAAGGTTCAACGTGAAAATTCGGGAAAAAATCGGATTGGTTCTTGTGAGAAGATGAAAAAACATATGTGCCATTACTTTCTAACGGATAATTATGCTCGGAAAATTTATACCCAATTTCAGAATCTGCGCCAAGGCAGATCAATGGATTAGCTTTCATTTGGAAGTGGTTTGAGGCAATTCCAACAGTGCGATCGAAAGTTATGCCAGTTTTCGTGAAGACAGTCCAGTCTGTCGATCGACAATGTACGGTGTCGACCAACACTAGTCCAGTATCGACCGACACCAACTGCAGACGGGGAAAAACGTGATTTTACAAGTTTAAAGACCCTACAACTTGGTCCAGAAGACTTTATTAATTACAGAAAAGGCCCAGACTTTATAAATTAGGTTTTCAGCCACCTGTTTAGGCTATGCTTTATTTTACTTTGGTTTTTGAGAGAGATTTAGAGGGAGACAAGTCTGAAACTTTGTTGATCCGAGAGAAGATTTTGAACCCTTGTTTTACTCTTTCTTATTATTTATTTGATTATTTATTCAGTTATGTTGATTGTTTCATTCTCCATGTCTGAGTAAATCCACTTTAGGTTTAGGGTTTTCTCATAAGGATTTCTTTGAATGCTAGGTTGATTATCAGTTTAGTATTCACCATCTGAATTAGTTCTTCCCCTTAGGTTGTGTTCAAAGCTAATTTTAGGTTGACGAATCTGGAAATTAGATCTTAGGATAATTGATTAGGCACGACAGTGCGATTAATTACCTGATAGAACCTAGGTGAGGTAATTGATTATTCGCAAAGAGATTTGGTTTAATTGATTTGTGAACATATCAAACATGAACTTTAAAGCTGATTTAGAATTTAGCATTCGCAAAGAGATTTCGAATTCCTAGGATTTAGATTTAGATGATTCTCGCAACGACAGTTGGTTAGTTATACTTTAGTGATTTGAGTTCAAGAACAGCAATAAATCTGAATCCTGTTAGTTAATTTATCTGCATTCATTGATTTCCTGGGAAAAACCCTGACCCTATAATCTCTCTATTGAATTTACAACTAGTTACGGTTTACTGTTTTTGTTTCATCCTATTTGCTTAGCTTGATTTGACGCTATACAATATATTGTGTGATTCCTCTGAGTCTTTGTGGTTCGACCCCTAACTATATTACAACTGCTGCTTTAGTACTGTTAGGGTATTAATTTGAGCATATCAAATTTGGCGCCGTTGCCGGGGACTCAATTTCGCCTTTAGATTTTAGCTGTCGAGTCTCGACTAAGTCCGTCGGTATCGATCGATACTACCTAGTATCGGTCGATACTTAGGCGATTTCTTTGTTGATATCGATCGACACCAACCGGTATCGATCGATACTCAACGTATTTTTTTGGTTACTTACGTGCCTTGTCTAGTGTTTTGTTTTCAGGTGTATGCCTGTTCGTGAAACCAGAAGCAACAAGAGCACTCAGCTTGTTGAACTGTCACTGGAACTGCTAGCGTTTGTGGAACGCACAAACAAAAAGATAATGCAAACATCAGGGATGAACAACCCAGTGGTATTAAGAGCTGATGAAGCTGGAGTCTTGAGAGACCAAGAGGGTCATGTGTGCAATGAGGGAAGGCAGCGACATGATGAAGCTGGAAACATCGTTTTCCCTCCTGCTGATGTTATTGAGATTGTCGCGCCAGCTGGGCGCACCAACGTTGGGAATGCTGCCGGTCATCGAGGTAGGACACTTGGGGAGCACAACAGACCTGATCAGTTCTTTGCAAATCGATATGCGATTCGCATCCCAACTTTTCAGAGGAATGACTTCGAGCTGAAGCCTGCGTACTACGCTCTTGTAAGTCAGAACCCTTTCCATGGCCTACCTCATGAACACCCTATGGATCATATCGGAAGGTTCGAGGATTTGGTCACTGGTATGAAGTACAATGGAGTGCCAAATGAGTATATTTTCTGCAAACGTTTCCCATACTCTCTTGGTGGAGATGCTGCTTATTGGCTGAAACAGTTGGCTACTGGTTCGCTAACTACATGGGATGAGACGAAGAATGCATTCTTGTACAATTTCTATGATGATGCGAGATCCGAAGAGCTCAGGAGCAAAATTTCCCAGTTTTCTCAAGGTCCAACAGAGGGACCCAAGGCTACTTGGATTCGCTTCAAATCATATCAGAGAGATTGTCCGCACCATGGGTTCAATCAGGTTCAGCTGCTGGGTACCTTCTATAGAGGGATCGATTGGAGGTACCAGATGACTTTGGATACTGCGAGTAATGGGAACTTCAACACCAGGTATCCAGATGATGCAGTCGTGCTGATTAAGAACTTGGCGTCTAGCAATAGCACCAAAGATGCTGATTTCGAGCGGAAGAAGCAAGCTGGAGGACTTGATGGATCGCAGATTGCTGATGTTCACGCAAAGCTGGATTTTCTGATCGGAAAGTCGAAGAAGACTGTACACTTTGCTGATGGAGTCGATAATATCGGTGGAGATGAAGTGGAGGATGTTAACTACGTTGGTGGTTCTGGATTTCAGGGTCAGCAATTTGGGTACAACAACAACCGAAACTTCAACAACAACAACACTCGCAATTACGGGAACTCCTCGTACTAGCTCATCTCTCTAAAATCCACTGAGAATAAGATGGAACTCATGATGGAACAGCTTCTTCGGGAACAGATTTCAATGGTAAGTTTGACTCTCTGTACATCGATCTGAATGGAAAAATCGAAGCCATCAATCTTAGCCAGAGGAAGTTGGAAACTCAGGTTGCTCAGACAGCAGCAGCCGTAAAGACACAAGAAGGCTTTCTTCCAGGGAAGACTGAGAATCCAAGAGCACACATCAATGCAATCAGCTCAAGTGCAGAAAATTTCGATTGGGATTCTAAAAATCCTCAGGTATCGATCGATACTAGCCAGTGCCGATTTACACCAATCCAGACATCTACCCGTGTGGATCCAAAAACACCAGTATCGATCGATACCCATAAAGTATCGATCGATGCTGAGACGCAGGTTGAGAAGAAGCCTGAGATTTTCGAGGAGAGGGTGTATACACCCAAGATACCTTATACTATGCCTCGTATTATGACAAGGAAGGAATGGGAGGAAGCTAGATGCAAGGCTTTGCTGGATAAGCAGAATGTGGAGCTTCCTTCTGATGCTGATGTATGTGCCAGGGACGACTCAACTGTAGTAGTATCGATCGATACCCATCCTGGTGTCGATCGATACCCCTCACAGATCGGGCCAGAAATTTTGAAAACACCTGAGTTGATCGAGGAAAGAGTTCGCTAGCCCAAGAAGCTGAATCCTATCCCTCAACACCTCAACACCTCAGAGATCCCATTTCTCCAAAGCAGCTGCGTGGCTTTGAGAAAATGGTACGAAGGATCTCCCACGAATCGTCTTTTGAAGAAGCTCTAGAGTCCCGTCCTCTGCTAAGTCACTTCAAAGATTGCAAGGAAACTGAGGAAGAGATTAAGGCACTCTTTATCAAGGCTAGAGGTGCACCACCTCCACTGAGACAGTTGACACAAAGGGAAGATCCAGGGAAATTCGTGGTTCCATGCTCTATCTCTGGAGTTGAATTCAAAGAGTCTCTCGTTGACACAGGGGCTAGTGTCAATGTCATCTCAAGGGCAATTACAGAACGGTTGGGCGCTGATATTCGATCTTCAAAGATATCTATCACATTTGCAAACGATTCTACCTCGCTTCCATACAGTACTGTCCATGGTTTGTTTGTCAAAGTAGGAGATTGTCTGGTGCCTACTGATTTTCAGGTTGTGGAGATGAGTGCAATGTCGCGTATACCTTTACTCATGGGACGACCGTTTATGGCTACTGCTGGCGCAGTCATAGACACGCCTAATAAGAGAATCTATTTCTCTTACATTGACGGAGGGGTCTATTATGATGTCATCCCCCCTGGAGGTGCTCCTCCCACACATGTCTCGTGCGTCACTGTTATCACAAGAGAGACATTGGTAGTTGATCCTTTGGAAGAACCTCCTGACAAGCCAACTGTCACAGACGTTTCGGTTGAACCGCCCAGCATCCCCAATGAAGTTTTCAAGAAGGCTAAGGCAAAGCAGAAGGTGAAGAGCAAAAGAGTCGAGAATCCTCATGTCACTTTAACCCCTCAGAAGTGCGATGGAAACTCAATTGAGTACAAGGTGAAGTGCAAAGGAGCCTCGAAACCATTTTCTAATGCTAGAGTACTTCTTACCTCGGAGCTGAAGGAAAAAGGGCAAGAGTTTGTGGAGGGTTTGTTGAGCAAAACTCTGAAGATAGCAATGTCAAGTTGTGGAGCCTGTTTTGATGCAAGCTCCCATTCTTATCCTGCCTGAACGGCAGTACAGTCAAGCTACTGACGTTAAACAAGCGCTTGGTGGGAGGCAATCCACTGTTGAGTCTGCTTTTGAGTCTTTTTTTTCTTTTTTTTTTTCTTTTTGTGTTTGTGTAAGGATCAACAAGGAGCAAAACTCGAAATCGACACCAATCGCGAAGAGATGTTAATCATGTCGATTTAAGACTGGTATCGATCGATACCAGGCTGTGTGTCGATCGATACTCGATGTTCCAGCAAGGTAACTTCTTGTTTCTCTTCGTTTTATCCTTTTCTTTTGTTTCTTTCACTGACTCTAGGCTAGATAACACTGGGGACAGTGTTGCTCTAGTCTAGGGAGGTGTCTGCTGACATTGTTTTTGTTTTTCTTAGAGTCAGTTGTTTTATTGAGTCAAAAACGTTTTATTGAGTCAAAACTTGTTGGAGATGATGATCATGTGCTTGAATTGTTGTTTGGATTTTGTTTTTGAGTGACAAGTGTTGCAGGATCAGCTCTAGATCGACTAATGAAAAATCCAAGGACTGACCAGTTGACTAGAAAACATCCATGTCTCCAGCAGAGTTCTTATGAAGCCTGAGCCAAATTTTTGCACTTCATCAATGTGTTTAGTGTTTACAGAGCTTGATTCATCATTCATATCTAACAAAGGAACCCTTATGTTTGAAGTAATGGTATCTCTCTCCCCTGTTATAAGTTGATAAATAAGAGCATAAAATATGAAATGATTTTCTTCTGAGTAGAGGGTTAGGAAAATTTCCAGCGATCCCATTATTCTACTTAAGAGGGAATGATCACACAAAAGTTGAAAGCGAGCTTAGAAAAATTTCCCGTGATACTACTATTCACCTAAACCTTTGATACATAGAGAGGGAAGAACCGGGGATTTGGTGGCAAACACCATCAATATTCGCGTCTCATACCTAGATGTGTATATGCAAAGCTGAAAAAAAAAAATAAGAGAACATGATAAGAAATAAGTCTAGGGGAGAGAAAGTGATACAAAAAATGAGAAAAAGGGTGGTTCCTTGTCATGATATTGTATGGTAAAGAATCTAGAAGGTTCTTGAACATTGGCTGCAGCGATGGAACTGGTGATGAGGGCTTTATTTGAACAATGCTGAGAGATAATGTATGGAGTCTGGAAAAGCTGCGAATGTCTACGGAGAAGTACATGGTGGTTGGATCAAAAGCTGGTTAGGTGACATTTGGGTGCTTGGGAAAAGGATATTTGCGATGGTTCCTGAACAGGTGAGTCTCAGTGTTTTCAAACCTCTTTCTCTGGTTTAGTCTTCTATTTGCTTGAGGGCAAGCAAAGGCTAAGTGTGGGGGAGTTGATATATCATGGTTTTTACCCTGTTTAAGCCATGATATAAGTCTGTTTTAATGGAGTCTTTATTCTATTATAGAGTATTTTAGAGTATTTTACAGGTTTTAGCACGTTTGGAGCTTAATTGGAGTTTTTGGAGGATTCTGGAGCATTTTGGGAGAAAAGGAGCAGAGCCATGCAGAGACATCAATGGATTAGCTTTCATTTGGAAGTGGTTTGAGGCCATTCCAACGGTGCGATCGAAAGTTATGCCAGTTTTCGTGAAGACAGTCCAGTCTGTCGATCGACACTGTACGGTGTCGACCGACACCAGTCTAGTATCGACAGACACCAACTGCAGACGGGGAAAACGTGATTTTACAAGTTTAAAGACCCTGCAACTTGGTCCAGAAGACTTTATTAATTACAGAAAAGGCCCAGACTTTATAAATTAGGTTTTCAGCCACCTGTTTAGGCTATGCTTTATTTTACTTTGGTTTTTGAGAGAGATTTAGAGGGAGACAAGTCTGAAACTTTGTTGATCCGAGAGAAGATTTTGAACCCTTGTTTTACTCTTTCTGATTATTTATTTGATTATTTATTCAGTTATGTTGATTGTTTCATTCTCCATGTCTGAGTAAATCCACTTTAGGTTTAGGGTTTTCTCATAAGGATTTCTTTGAATGCTAGGTTGATTATCTGTTTAGGAATCACCATATGAATTAGTTCTTCCCCTTAGGTTGTGTTCAAAGCTAATTCTAGGTTGACGAATCTGGAACTTAGATCTTAGGATAATTGATTAGGCACGACAGTGCGATTAATTACCTGATAGAACCTAGGTGAGCAAATTGATTATTCGCAAAGAGATTTGGTTTAATTGATTTGTGAACATATCAAACCTGAACTTTAAAGCTGATTTAGAATTTAGGATTCGCAAAGAGATTTGGAATTCCTAGGATTTAGATTTAGATAATTCTCGCAACGACAGTTGGTTAGTTATACTTTAGTGATTTGAGTTCAAGAACAGCGCTAAATCTGAATCTTGTTAGTTAATCTATCTGCATTCATTGATTTCCTGAGAAAAACCCTGACCCTATATTCTCTCTATTGAATTTACAACTCGTTACTGTTTACTGTTTTTGTTTCATCCTATTTGCTTAGCTTGATTTGGCGTTATACAATATATTGTGTGATTCCTCTGAGTCTTTGTGGTTCGACCCCTAACTATATTACAACTGCTGCTTTAGTACTGTTAGGGTATTAATTTGAGCATATCAGAAGCCCACCTCATAACAGGTGCAAGCCGTATGACCCCAGCAAGTGGTGTGATTTTCATAAAATCAAAGGTCATTCGACTGAGGAATGCTATGAGGTGAAAAAGCAGCTCGCCGCAAAATTCGCAGCAGGAAAGCTGGGAAACGTCGAGCTGGAGAAACCACCTTCGAGGAGGAACTATTACCCAACTCGAGATGATGAAAGGCGAGACCGCCCATCTGAGGATGATCGTAAGCGAGAACGCTCTTCCGAGGACGCAATGAGGCGAGAACGCCCCAGCGACAGGGAAGTAGAACTACCTCCTCCCAGCGTGAATAAGAGGATTAATTTCATCCACGGAGGATCTCAGTTGTGCAGCAACTCCGTGAATTCAATCAAGAAGCATCAGCGGAGGGTGAATACTGATTTATGTGACAGAATCCCGTTCAAGGGACCTGACACACAAATCTCATTATGGGAAAGCGAAGCTCTCGAGCTAGAGTCTCCACACGATGATGCCCTCCTAATCATGTTGGAAGTGGGTGCATGTGAGCTCACCAAGATGCTCGTAGATACTGGCAGCTCCGTGGAACTCATCCTCTTAAGTGTTCTTAGGAAAATGGGTATACCAGGTCACGAAATCGAAGGGGATAAGATGGTGTTAACCGGCTTCTCCGGGGAAACCACGCTATCCCTTGGAAAAATAAGGCTCCCTGTAATAGCAGTTGGAGTAAGGAGGATGGTTGAATTCTCAGTCATAGATAGGCCAGCCCCGTTCAACGCCATCCTTGGCAGAACGTGGATACACTTTATGAGGGCTTTATCCTCAACCTACCATCAGTGTGTAAAATTCCCTACTCAGCATGGAATCACAACAATAAAGGGAAGCCATAAGGCTTCCAGAGTATGTTATATGGCAGGTTTCCAGATAGCAAAGGAAAGCGCCATATATCAACTACAACGTAAGGATGAGCTCGCATACCGCCTGGCCATAAAGAAGAGTGGTCCAGGCTCCATCGGACCTCGCAAAGACTTTATCGAGAAAGTTGTGGTCAACGAGTCTCATCCTGACCAGAATGTAGGAATTGGATCCGAGCTCTCCAAGGCTCAAAAGGATCAACTAATAACGTTCCTCAAATAAAATACAGGCTCATTCGCATGGACAACAGTTGATATGCCCGGAATCGATCTAAGCATCATCTCGTACGAGCTCAATGGGGATCCAAATCAAAAACCAGTACGTCAAAAGCGACGGAAATTCGGACCTGACAAGACCGAGGCTGTTAACAGCGAGGTCACCAGGTTGCTAAGCATTCGATTCATCAAGGAGGTGAAGTATCCCGACTGGCTAGCAAATCCGGTCGTGGTGAAAAAGAAAAATGGCACATGGCGAGTGTGTGTGGATTTTACAGATCTAAACAAAGCATGTCCTAAAGATAGCTTCCCACCACCTCACATCGACCAGCTGGTGGAAGCTACCACTGGATACCAGCTCCTCAGCTTTATGGATGCATTCTCAGGGTATAATCAAATACAAATGAACCCTGAGGACCAAGATAAGACATCCTTCATAACAGAACGAGGAACGTACTGTTATAAAGTGATGCCATTTGGCCATAAAAACGCGGGAGCAACCTACCAGATATTTATGAACATGATGTTTGTCAGCCTCATGGGCAAGTCAATGGAGGTCTACATTGACTACATGTTGGTTAAATCGTTGAAAGAGGAAGACCACATAAGTCAGCTGGGGGAATGTTTCACCTTACTAAACAAGTATGGGATGAAATTGAATCTCTCAAAATGTACTTTCGGGGTTGCTTCCGATGAATTCCTAGGTTACATAGTGACTCAAAGAGAAATAGAAGAAAACCTCAAACAAATCAGTGCGTTCTTGTAAATGCAATTTCCGAGCTCGGTAAAGGAGGTGCAAAGGCTGACAGGCCGCATTGCTGCACTGAATCGATTTATTTCCAGGTCAACTGATAAATGTCTCCCATTTTTCCAACTGCTAAAAGGAAACAAAAAGTTCATTTGGGATGACAAGTGCGGGGAAGCTTTTAAGCAATTAAAGGCGTACCTCTCCGAGCCCCCCCCCCCCCCCCCCTTCTGTCAAAACCAATCGAGGGAGAGCCTCTTTACCTATACGTAGCGATCTTTGAGGCCGCAGTAAGTTGTGTCCTCATAAGAGAGGAGCGAGCTGAGCATAAACCAATCTACTACGTGAGCAAATCCCTAATGTACGCTGAAACCAGGTATCCACGAATGGAAAAGCTGGCTTTGGCAGTAGTAATCTCAACTCGCAAGCTCAGGCCGTATTTTCAGTCACATCATATCATAGTGATGACGACACAGCCATTACGCACAGTATTGCATAGCCCCAGCCAGTCTGGTAGGCTAGCCAAATGGGTTATCGAGCTGAGCGAATACGATATCGAATATCGACCTCGGACTAGCATCAAAGCACATGTACTAGCTGATTTCATCATCGAGCTTACAGCTAATAGCGAGATGACCGAAACAAGCTCTGGAACCTAGCAGCTCTACGTTGATGGAGCCTCCTCGAAATGGGGGGCAGGTGTTGGAATCCACCTCGTAACCCCGACAAATGAGGTCGTGGAACAGTCTTTCAGACTCGGATTCTCAGCATCGAATAACGAAGCCGAGTACGAGGCTTTAATAGCAGGTCTTCGACTCGCAGCTGGAATAGGAATACGCAACCTGAATGCGTTTAGCGATTCCCAGCTCATTACAAGTTAGTTTCACAGAGAATACGAATCCAGAGATAGCACGATGGAATCCTACCTAGCAATAGCCCACGAGATAGTCAAGCGATTCGAAGTCTTCAGCCTGACGCGAATAACACGACGTGAGAACACAATCGCAGACGCACTGGCTGCTCTGGCATCAACCTCGAATCCCCTTGTAAAAATAGTGATTCCAGTGGAAGGAATTGAAAAACCAAGCATTAAAATCGATAAAGATGTCGAGGATTTAATAGAAATAGACAATGACAATATGTAGTTAGACATAGTACTAGCCCCAATAGAGGACGACCTCTCTCCAAAAATAGGAGAAGTTGAGGACCCGGAACAAGCTCCGCTCGACGCAAGGCATGTTACTCTCCGCGAAAAAATGATTGCAAGAACTGAGTGGCGAGCAGCGATTATACAATAAATTGAGGGGGGAGAGGCTCCCCCCAGCAAGTGGGAAGCCCGCAAGCTCAAAACCATAGCTTCAAGATATTGTATATTCAGCCCCGCCTTTATAAGCGAAGTATGAATGGCCTCTACCTTGTATGTGTCCACGGGCTCGAAGTTTTTACGATATTGTGGGAAGTGCACGGAGGCTCATGTTGAAGCCGTTCAGGAGCAAGGGCATTAGCCATCAGGATCAAAAGGTAAGGGTATTTTTGGCCTACCTTGGTCGCTGATTGCGAAGAACACTCTAATGCATGCGACAAATGTCAACGGCATGCTCCCACATTGAATCAGCCTACTGAAAATTTATCTTCCATCTCATCTCCATTCCCCTTTATGAGATGGTATATGGAAATAGTAGGACCTATGGTATCCTCGGGAAGAAGAAGGTGTCGCTTCCTACTTGTCCTCACTGACTACTTCACCAAATGGGTAGAGGCAGGAGCTTTCCAGCAGGTTAAAGCAAACCATGTACATGAATTCGTATGGTAAAATATAGTCTGCCGTCACGGAGTCCCATACGAGATTGTAACCGATAACGGTTCACAATTCATCTCAAATCAGTTCCTCAAGTTTTGTAAAGATCACGGAATCAGGCTGACAACCTCAACTCCACGTTACCCTCAAGGCAATGGGCAGGCCGAGGCATCAAATAAGCTGATAATGAACAATCTCAAAAAACGACTGGATGCTAAAAAGCAAAAATGGTCCGACGAACTCTCTGGAGTACTATGGGCCTGTCAGACCTCACCTCGCAAAGCAACCTCATAAACACCATTCTCCTTGGCTTATAGGATTGAGGATGTTGTCCCCGCTGAGGTCGCAGTCCCCAGCCTGAGGGTAGATATGTGTCCCGTAAACAAAGAGCTAAATAACGAAATGCTTCTCGACCAACTCGATGTCATCGATGAGCGTCGAGATCGAACACTCGTGAATCTTCAAAACTACCAACACGTAGCAGCACGTTACTACAATTCAAAGGTCAAACAGCGAAGATTTCAAGTTGGCGAGCTCGTCTTACTAAAAGTCTATGAAAACACAAGAGAAAGGAATGCTGGAAAATTGGGTACCAACTTGGAAGGTCCATACCGAATTTCTGAGATAGTAAAGAATGGTGTATACAAGCTTGCCAGGGTGCACGACAACACACCCAAAAGGAACTCGTGGAATGCCATGAACTGGAAGAAGTATTATCACTAAAAAGACACATGTAAAAATCAACCTACGAAAAGTCTTGATCCCTCCTTAGGGTACGTAGGCAACCTCATAAGGGTGCAGCTATTAAAATAAAAAAACATCTCCCTTCAAGCCTGTTAAATGCAGCTTGAGGACTCTCAGCTTCTATTTGCAAGCTAAAAGCTTTACTACATAAATGAACAGCCTTACGAGCTAGAGCATGCTACAAGCTAGCATGGCTCGACTTTGCGTCTAAATTGCAAGGTCACAACCTTCCTAGTCTCTAAATGACAACAACCTCTACGTCTAAACTGTTTAGGTTGCATGCCTGCCTCTAAACGGCTTCGACCTTGCGTCTTAAAATCGCCTGGTCAGCTCCCGAGGTCTCTAAACGACCTGGGAGCAAGGTCTCTGAACGGCCCGGATCTTTGGCTGAAAGACTGCTTTTGATCCATTGAAAAGTGTCAGCCTCTAAATGGCGAAAATTATCATAAGAAAGGAACACAAAAAGATGATCTTTAAAAGAAAGATCAAAATAATTAAAGCCTCATCAAGGGAGCATAAATTCAAACCAAAAAGCCCATCAGGGCATACCAATCTCAACAAATAAACTGAAATGTGTTTAAAGGCCTCCCCAGGCACCAAGTTCAAAAAAACAGAAAAGAGAATAGAAGGGTTTCTAGCAGGCAGGTTCAGCTGGTTTATCCGTCGAGACAGGCTGATCCATGGGCAATGGGAAGTCCTTCCTAAGCTCCTGAGAATCAAGGTCCAGCTGATCACTTAATGGTTGTGCACTTGGCCCAGCAGGCAGCGTAACCGAATCATTGGATACCTGCGGAATGTCAAATTTACCCAAGAAACAATCTGATACCTGGACGATGGCAAGCTCTGCATCCAACCTCATCTTCTCAGCCTCAATATCCTTCCTCTCAGCCTCAAAGTCGTTGATGGTCTGATTAATAATATCATCGAGAAGAAGGATGTTGGACTTACACTCCATAATCTGAGTCTCGGTGTCGACCTCGATCTTCTTCTTCTCGAATTTATCTTTTGTCCCCAGAAGAATGGTGTGATATTGTTTGGACATCTCCCTCCTCGCAGCCTTCTCAGCCCTCTTCACCATCTCCTTCTGCTTCTTGGCGAGCTTCTTCGAATCCTCTTTGACTTTCTCAACCTAGACTCATAAGCCTACTATACTCTCACTAGCAGAGCACCAGCTGGCGTCGGAGCAGGGAGCAGTCGCAGCCTCTCCTTGTATGAAAGGCGCTGTGCTTTCTTAGGAGGAAGCATCTTGTTGGATACAGTGGAGCTGTCGCTGCGAGTCAGATCAACCTGGGAGGTAGCAAGGGCAGTATCCGGCACCTGGGAACTGACCGGAGGATCAACCTCAACCCGAGCTAAATCTTTAGCAACAGCCTCGAGTCTCGGGATAATGGATAGAACCGGAGCCAAACCTTGAACTTGAGGTGGGGGAGACGGAGACCGAGAATCTGCGAAACCAAACAAGGGTGATCTGAATGAGGAAAAACTCATGACCCAAAAACGAAATATAAATACCCATGCATACAAACCTATGAGCCGAAAAGCAGTTGCAACAGAAAGTCCGGGAGCTCGGCGCTCGCGAGCTTGTTTAATCCTATTAAGGGAAAAACGCTTCCAGTCAGGCCCTCCTCCTCGATAAGATCAATGAGCTCTTGAACCTCAGCCGTCACTATTTTTGAGGAATCAATTGACTCTGCAAAAAAAGAAAATCAAATCAGAACAGGAGAAAATAGCGATTAAGAAATCCATAGAAAAGGCACTTGAATCAGCATCCTAGGGATCATGCTGACCAGTAATCTGAGTCCAGGAATGCCGAAGTATCGACTCGCCCTCAACATATTTGTTGGAGATTCTGAAATAGAATCACTACTCCCACCACTTGTCATCTCTCACATTAAACCTATAAACGGACCGGTTAACCTTCGCAGGAAAATAGTAGGTCCCGCGAAAATGTGAGTTCCCTTTGACACTGAAGAGCTGGCGAAAGACCTCAGTGTCAAACACGACCACATATTCCTTAGAGCGCACCCAGAGTGCGATAAGAGATCTCATCGCGCTGGGCATAAGCTGTGTAAGGGCGAGCCCGAGGTTGCTGATAATGTTAGAGATAGCCGCCGAGATGGAAAAATGGAGGCGGCATCTCAAGAAGAACGCGGCGTGACCGCATGCGTAACCCTCCGGAGAACTTTCCGGAGAGCTATCAGCAAACGGAATAAGTAGGTCGCAGGTATCGAGTCCGCATAAGGCAGAGATATTTGCGAGCTCGGCAAGAGAAATCGTACTCCTTGAGTGAGATTCGAACCGATCGGCGAGGGAGATAGAAGAACCCGGTTGAGAGGAAGAAGTCATTGCAGAAAGAGCAAAAAATCGAGGGTGAAAGAAGAAATTTGGCCGGAAACATTGGAAGATGAGCTTTACAGAAGAGAATATCTCTGATAAAAGTAAAAATGAGGCGAAGACAGTTCAATTAAAGGAGTAGAAGTAATAAAAAAAGGAGAGGGGAAAATGTAAAAAGACATCATTACCTTGGCAAGTGGGAGCTGAGGCGGCGTGGAAAGTTGAAGAAGCGTGAACCGTTCATTTATACCCACTCGCCATGTCGTATTACAGGATCGCTTAAAAGTCGCACATATATTACAGGATCCCTGCAAACTCGGCATCTGAGTAAGCAAGAAATCAATCAGAAACCCAAGATTGCAAGATCGTATCGACTAGGAAATCAATCAGGACCCGAGATCGCATCGTCGCATCCTCAGTGATAAATCATTAAGGATGCTGGGGGCAACTATTGGGCCCAAATTCCACGCTCAAGGCCCAACCTGATTGAACATGACTAACAAAGAAGCCCAGTTCACGATGAGATCTCATGGAGCGAGCCCGTAAACTAGAAGGAGCGGAGCACGCAGGAAGAAGCGAGGTCGCTGGGAGAAGGAGCTTGGGTTTCACCAATTCAAAACAGACTAATTCAAAACCCCAGGATCAAGCTCAGCATTAAAGTCTTAGATTGTAAATTTAAGTCTGTATTTAATGTGAATCAATAGGTCTAGACAGTTACAATTTCAACATGTATAAGAAAAAGGCGAGAGCTACCAGAAAAGGATCGGATTCTTTTCTAAAAATAATATATACAACTTTCTCTCTCTAATCTCCTAAGTTATTCTCAAAAAAATACAACCTGAAAGGCCAATGATTGAGGTTGTGAGATTCTGCTCTTACAAGGTTCTTCATTCTATCATTGTTGTTAATGCGTTGCTTGACTAACCGTCTTAGCAACTGATATTTGGTGTTTTAGAGCCACAGGAGTGCTGTATCTAATCGCTTGACCTAGGGTAGACGAGAAAATCCGTCGTAAGATTTCGAAAGTATACTTACAGAGGAATTGTGGGCGTAAACGACCTTTGAGAGTATCATTCACTTCTTGCGCGGGCGGAGTCGGAAGCTACTGTCCAAGTACTGAAGTGAATAGGTGTGTAGGATTACGGGAGCAGACTACACGCAGCGTACGTGTTCCAAGTTCAAGAACCCAAAGTCGACAAAAGTCGACAAAAGTCTCTTTAGAAATTCTAGAAATTTTCTTGTAAAAATCGGAAATAAACCCTAAAACATTCTTGATTGCCCAACGCTTCATTTAATTGATTCACAACCTCGATAAGATAATTAGTTAGCTACTGCCCTTCTTAGTTTAGTTTAGATTCCATAGATACGACCGTAACAAAACCTAAAATATATTTTACGTCTAGACATAAGTTAGAAATTGGACAACGTCTATCCATGTGGATTCTATCCCTAAATACTAGTTTGTGTGCTGTGCACTTGCGGCTTAGATATAAAGAGTAAAACCCCACGCCGGGGTTAATTCCCGGTGTGTCAAGTTTTTGGCGTCGTTGCCGGGGATAGTTTAGCTTGTTTGATTTCGTATTCTAATTTCTGCTCTAGACACTTTTGATTTTCAAGTTCTTTGTTGTTCTTTTGACTTTCTCCTTTATCTTTGTCTTTTGTTCTAAGGTGCATGCACAATAGGAGAACTTCTAGAGGAATTGTACCGCTACTAGACGATATCGACAAACACGAGAGAGAACTCTGAAGACTCAAAAGAAACTTAAGGATGGCAAAAAACGACCACCCGGGAGATCAACAAAACCGCGATCAACTAGATCAAGAGGATGACCGTGATTTTTCGGATCACGAAGAAGATTAAGGGGCTGTCCATGGTGCTAATGACCAGCCACATCTCGATCCCGAAGAAAACCACAACCAAAACCGAAATGCTGAAAATCCGAGGCAATAACGTCATGCGATGGTGATGCACCAAGGAACGATGCTCAAGCGAATGCACCGATTCCTCCTAACGGCGTAAACGCCAACCATCATGTATTGCCCGCTAATCCTCCGAGGATACAAGCGTATAACCGCATCATTACTTATTTTGATGCACCGTATCAACACTTCTAAAACCGAGCAGCCATACAACTTCCTATACCGAACGGAAACAATTTTGAGATCAAACCTCAAATCATTGCTTTGGTAAAGCAAAATCAGTTTCATGGAGTTGCAACCGAGCATCCGATGGAGCACATCGAGTTGTTCGAAGAGATATGCAGAACGACGAGAACGAACCAAGTTTCCGCCGACTATTTGAAGTGTAAGCTTTTTCGTTTTTCTTTGGCCTATAAAGCTCACCGTTGGTTGAAATCTTTGCCCGCAGGATCTATTACTAATTGGGAAGAGTGCAAAGCCGCCTTCCTAAACCACTTCTACGAGAAGTCGAGATCCAACGCGCTAAGTTTTCATCAACAATCGGTGGAGTCTTTCTATGAAGCGTGGGAATGTTTCAAGGAGTACAAGAGAAATTGCCCTCATCACGGTTTCCCCGGTCCGAATGTGCTCAACAATTTCTATAGAGGATTACTACCGAAATATCAACTTTCTCTCGACACGGCCAGCAATGGAGACTTCTTGATTTAGGTGTTTTCACACAGTCAATTAATAACTAAAGTGCACACTACTTCAATCATAACAGTATGTCAATGTAGTACTTTTGGATAGAATCCACAGAGACCAAGGTTACACTACGATTCTCATCAGATGATATTAAGCTAAGACGATAATAAGGTTTGATTTGCAAAGTAATGAAAATAACTAAAAGCGGTGTAAATTTAATAAGAGAAAAGCGTTAGGTTGAGGGTTTCTTCGCAGGAATCCAGAGATCATGAATCAAACAACTATTCAAGGAACGATTAAACACAAGTTTCAAACTCAAACATAAATATCTAACCAATTCACTTCCGTGGCATTGATTACTAAATCTAGCAACATAAAATCATAACTTCCGTTGAACCTAGAGTTCTAGACCAGCATTAACAAATAGGTTCAATATGTTCACGAATTGCCTTAACATCAACTTCCGTTGGCTAAGGACAATTCGCTCGCTTATGTTCTTTCAAGCAACCTACGACACTTCCATGGTATAGATTAAACCCTAGATCAGAGACTAAGTGATTAACACAACAATAAGCGAAAACCTCAAAAGATAAATCCCTATCTGTGTATAATTCAATGATTGTTAAAACCCTAAACCTAACTATGAAACTACTCAGGCATGGCAGTAGAGAACAAGCAAAGAGATAGAAAGAAACTCATAATAATAATTAAAGAGAGGAAAGGGTTTAGAATTCTTCTCAATAGAAACATATATTCTTCTTCAAGTTTACAAAATCAATGGCCAAAAACCCCGAAGTGAATAAAGATATATCACATGCACCTTGCCAATTGTGCCAACAAAGTTAATTACAAAACTTTAAACATATATATTTATAAATACCCGAAAAAGATAGAAACCCGAAAAATCCGAAAACCCAAAAAAACTCCAAAACCACGAAAATCTTGAAAACCCAAAAAAACCCGAAGTTAATTGCAAACCAAAAAACCCGAACCGTGATTCATCAATGGCAGGTTGTTTGGTTCGGTTCAGGTTTGGTTTTTCGGTTTTCGGGGTTTTCGGATTTCAGGGTTTTTTGGGTATTATAAATATATATGTTTGAAGTTTTGCAATTAACTTCCGGGTTTTCGGATTTTTCGGTTCGAGTTCGCTTCGGTTCGGGAATTTTGCCCACCGCTATCTAGATCTATCTCATCCTCTTGATCTAGACGGGAAAACTCTTGAAATTCATCAATGGCGGGTTTTTCGGTTTTCGGGATTTTCGGATTTAAGGGTTTTTCTGGTATTTATAAATATATATGTTTGAAATTTTGCAATTAACTTCATGGTTTTCGAGTTTTTGAGTTTTTCGCAACAGGTTCGGTTTGGTTCGGGAATTTTGCTTCGGTTCAGAAATTTTGCTTTGGTTTAATAACTTCGTGGTCGGGGTATTCGGGTTTTTCAGATTTTTGGGGTTTCGGGTTTTCGGTTTTCGGTGTTTTTCGGATATTTATTAATATATATGTTTGAAGTTTTGCAATTAACTTCGTTAGCACACTTGGCAAGGTGCATGTGAAATATATGTGAGGTGCAGGGTTCAAACCACCATTTTACATAATTTTCCCAATTATTTTGCCCAAAACGACGTAGTTGTAGTAATCAATATACGGTCTTATACGGTTTTAAAAATCTATACATGACCGAGGGTTATATTGCGGTTTGACTGTCAGGTGAGGGGTTGACCTGCATTTTTCTGTGGTGATGGGTTTTCTTGCAAATGGGAACCATGTGACTGTTTTTTTTGCAGAAAACCCTTTTATGTAAAAAGAGGTTTTTGTTTTTCAAAAACCTTTGTGACTTACCTTAGTGGGATACGGGAATTAAACCGGGTTTGGTTCAATTTCACGTTGGGAACATGTTCAAGATTGCACGGTTTAGTGTCTGGAACGACTACACTCGATTTAACGACTACACTCGATTTCTTTCGATGGGTACTGCATATACTCCTCCCGTTATTGGAACCAATATCAATTCTCAGATGGATTTCACGACTTCTGTTGTTCCTGCAACCGAGCAGCCTGCCCTCCGCACCGACTGACCCCGTCCCCATTGATATTGCGATACAGGAGGTTCTCGATAGTCTCGGTCATGATAGTCTACCACTGATCGATTCAAACCGTCCTCCAAAAAATTTATGGTATAATTTATTTTTTCTAACTTAATTATGTTTTTGTTTACAATTACAATTAATCATTTCATTTTTAATTTACGATATTTTCTTATTTCATATTTGATGATGACGGAGATGTGGCTGCTCAGATCCGTTAGATATTTGAAACAGATTTCAAAGAACCTCATGCCAATTACACGCAAACACCGGACTATATCATTGAACGTTGGTATAAAACGTTTGCTGTAAGTTTTAAAATTTTTATCAAATTTAACTTTTTATTATTTAATATTATTTTTTATGAATTTAACTTCTTCTGTTTTTATAGTAATCGTTTCATTGGAATTTTGCGATTAACGGCGAGCTCCGCAATAAATTTGAGAAGAAGTTGAAGGCTCGCATGTGCAGCCAGGTTGGACGGTGGAAAGAAAAGTGGAAGATTAAAGGCAATGAGTCAAAGCCTAGGTGGATTGATCCGATTGTTTGGGATGGTCTTGTTCGATATTGGTTGGATCCGGTGAGCAAGAAGAAGAGTCCCAATAGTCGTAAGGCCCGATACTCCGATCCTGATGGTTGCGGTCCTTCTAAGCATCGTTCCGGACATACCTCGTTTAAAGCACGAGGCCGAAATATAGTAAGTTTTTTCTTTTTCTATTAAAATCTTCCATTCGTAATTTAATGTAACCCTATGATGTTATGATTTTTTTTATAGGAGGCAAAGACCGGAGCATCAGTTCCGGATTTGTTAGTGGTTCTCGAGGAGACAAAATGGAACCCGGATGGATCTTTTGTCGATGGACGCTCGGAGAATATCTACAACGATGTCACCTCGAGGCTCGAACTGTTGTCTCAGCAAGCCGATATTGATGATCCGGAGAGCATTGCATCTGGCGGATTTACTCCTTTCGTAAAGAGCAAGATTTTTGCCGAGGTACATATTTAAAAATTAAATTGATGTATTCTATTTAAATATTTTTAAAAATATTTATAATATTGGTTTTTTTCCTTTTTAGGTTGCTCCACGCATTAAAGGGAGAATTTAAGGAGTCGGTTCGCTGCAATCGCAAATTGAAGCTGCTTCTACTTCGGCTTCATCTTGATTCCAGGACGATCTACATCAGATCATAACGAGTCAGGCCGAGTTGATAACGAGTCAGGCCGAGATTATAACGAGTCAGGCCGAGAAGATAAATTCCTATGATGTCTTCATGGACTATTTTGCTGAGAAGGATCCGGCTTTTGCAATTTTTTCCCAAAGTCGTAACCTTTCCGGAACCGGAACTGGAACAGGAACCGGAACCGGAATCAGAACCGGAACCGGTCCATCGTAAACATTTTAATTCCTTTTAATTTTTTTTGTTTTATTTTAGAACAATTATGTATTTTATTTTATTTTGAAAACATAATTAATTAAATTTCTTTTTAAATTTCATATTCTATTTATATAATTTAAAATATTTATATAATTTAAAATTAAATAAAATTATTAATTAAATTAATAATGAAAATTAATAAAATAAAAATTTTACCTCGCAATTCCGTCGCATATTTGCGATGAATTTGCGACGACATGAAAAAAGACCCTCGCAAATCCATCGCAAATTTGCGAGGGATTTGCGACGACAAGAAAAACGTCCCTCGCAAATCCATTGCAATATTTGCGAGGGATTTGCTACGAGAAGAAAAACCTCCCTCGAAAATTCATCGCAAATATTGCGACGCCATTATCGATGGTCTTGATCGCTCGCAAATGTGCGATGGAGTTGCGAGAGAAATTGATTTGCGACGTAGTTCGGATCCTCGCAATTTTGTCGCTATACGTGATTTGTGACGGCTTTTTGCGACTGCTTTGCTACGGATTTTGTCATCACAAATCGATTATTTTCTTGTAGTGAAAGTTTATAAATTTGCATTATGTGTTTAAGACGATTTTACTTAATTTCCAATAATTCATCTATCATATTGTTGCATGTTCCTCTGAGATTATTCCTGAAACCTAATATTTTTCATATTGATTTAATCTTTGTTGTTTTAGCTTGATTTATTTTCTATAGATTTTGTCATGTAATTGAAAAGCATCGATCCCGTTCTATACTAATTGTAATTGTTGGGTACTTATAGTTATATATTAGTTGGGTAAATCTCGACTCTCATCAACTCCTTAGACTTTCGTGCGCCATTTAATTCACATCCCACCAATCCCATAGAAGGCAACTTTGTCCTTTCCGGAACAGATTAAATAGGATCCGAATTATCTAAAACATCAAGAGACATACCTTCTGATTCCATCATTTTTGTAAAATCTATTTTATATAAGTAAAACCCCCAAGAGCATAAAATCACTTGCATATTATTTTACTTGTGATAGATGTTAGAGTAATTGTACAGAATGACAACTAATAATGTCAAAATTAAGTTACCTTTTTGACTTGTACTATTCACTTTAAAAAAGATTTTCTCATCCTCATCTCTTTCATCTAATTACTTTTGTGTTTATTCTCTATCTTCCTTTGTTGCAGAAGAAAAATAAAAAGAAGAAGGAGAAAGAGAAGGAGAAGAAAAGAAGAAGAAAACTGAGAAGAAGAAGAAGAAAAGAAGAAGAGGAAGTCGACGCCGGCGACGGAGGCGAGGACGACGGCAAGGACGGCGGCAACGGCAGAAAAGACCCCGACGGAGGTGACGCCGCGACGACGGTGAGAAGAAGAAGAATAAGAAGCTGACGCCGGCGACGGAGTATTGATCTCTCTCTCTCTCCACCTGTATCGATCTCTCTCTCCGTCTCTCTCGCTCTCTATCTCCGCCTCTCTCGCTCTCTCTCTCTCTCTCTCCACATGTATCGATCCCTATAGAATCATGATAACCATGATATCATCGATACTAAGGATCAATAACAATGATATCGTTGATTAGCTGATAACAATGATATCATGATAACCATGATATCATCGATACTAAGAACTGATAACCATGATATCAATGATTAACTGATAACCATGACATCGATAACCATGATATCGATGATTACCATGATATCGATTAGCATGATATCATGTTAATGATTGATAACAATGATATCGATTATTAACTGATAACCATGATAACATGCCAAATATTATTGATAATTGCGTTAACTGGATCAACCCAACTTCAGGAAAGAAAATTTTGTGATGAATGGCATTTTCGTAATTAACATAAAATCGAAGGATAAATATGGAATAAGTTTTCTTTCTCTCTCATAACCACCTAATTTCAATTATCTACCTAATTTTCTAGTCAACCATTAATATACACTTAAATGACCCTAGATGTTATTTAGTCAACAATCATTTTTAGATTCATAACAACTACATTTCTATTATTTTTCTTTCTACAAAAATCACCAATTATAAAAATTAATCTAATTATAAATTATATTGCCGTCATTGGCCCGCCGACACGCCTAGTCACACTACACTACAAAGTCATACACTATGATACTCTAAAGAAGCCTGCTCACAAAAAAAAAAACTGGAAAGCACAATAAACACTAAAAACTACCTGTTCTACGAAATTCGCAATCATCTCTTCTATCTCAGACACATTTCGTTCAGCTGCAAAAATGAAGAATCCGTTGCTTTTGGCTCTTCTCGTTGTTGGCGCCATCGCATTACCAGATACAAGCAGCAGCGGAGAAGAGAGACTCACTTTCTTAGACCAAAGGCTTGCAGTGGTGTACCCAGTGATCCAGAGATTCAAGTCACTCATCACTCTTGACCCTTTTAAGGTAACCCAGACATGGATTGGTTCAGACATCTGCAGTTACAGAGGCTTCCACTGTGACAATCCTCCGGACAACAAAACCGCAGTCACTGTCGCTTCCATCGATTTCAATAGCTTCCAGCTCTCTGCTACCTCGATCGAAGGATTTATCGACCAGTTCCCCGACTTAGCTCTGTTTCATGTAAACTCGAATAACTTTGGAGGCACTGTCCCTTCCAAAATCGTCAATCTCAACTATCTCTACGAACTCGACATCAGCAACAATAAATTCACCGGTCAGTTTCCGACCGCCGTAATTGGTATGCCCGGTTTGACATTTCTTGACATCCGGTTCAACTCTTTCTCCGGTTCAATCCCACCGCAAATCTTCGGTCAGAACCTCGACGTTCTCTTCATCAATGACAACACCTTCACTGCGAGCCTCCCGGAGATACCTGGGGATAGTCATATTCTTTTCCTAACTTTAGCGGACAACAAGTTCAACGGTCCTCTCCCGAGAAGCATCCTAAGATCAATGTCAACGTTAACCGAAGTACTCTTCTTGAATAACGATTTTACGGGTTGTATCCCTTACGAAATCGGGTTCCTCAAGGGAGCATCACTGATTGATATCAGTGGAAATAAGCTCACGGGTCCTTTGCCGCTTTCTCTTATGTGTCTAGAGAAAGTAGAGCAGCTCAACTTTGCAGGGAATCTCTTGTTCGGGGCCATCCCGGAGGTAGTGTGCATGCTGCTCTGGGACAATATTGTGAACTTATCGTTGTCTGATAACTATTTCACACACGTGGGGCCTTGGTGTAAGGGTTTGCTTGAAAGAGGTGTCCTTGACGTTAGGAACAATTGCATTCCTTTCTTCCCAGGACAAAAATCGTTTGATGAGTGTGCGGAGTTCTTTGTCAAACCTAAGTACTACTGTCCTCACCCGTGGTTCCATAGGTTTCTCCCTTGTCGATATTCTCACATATCTTCTTTCTCTTCTGGTGATTTTATGCCCATGGTGGCTCCCTCACCTTGAGGTTCATCATCATATTTCATATATCAACGTATTTGATCACTTTTATTGTAATGAAAAATAATCGACATATGTTTCGACCAACAAGATCATGGTAAGAGAAGGGCCATAGTGGTTGTCATGCTGGAAATACATGTATAAAATTGTTTTTGTTAGCTAGTATGATATTTCAATGTTCATGAGAGTTCATAAATAGTGTCATGACTCGTGATAGACAGTCAAGTCCATAGTTATGATAAGAGCAACGCCATATTCATAAATATGTACGATGTTTTTAGTATTAAATTTTATTTTTTGTTAGTGATCTCCGTCAATTTCGATTCAGTGTCGGTCGATCTCTTGATTTCTCAACATTATGTAATGCACGTTTCTGCCATGCTCTTCTAGTCAGTTGTAGCTTCTTCAAACATTTCCTATGATTTCATTTCGGTCGGTTACAAATTGTTTGTTACATTTGCACGGCAAGGATAGCGATTACGAATAATTGCGAAATTTTCAACTTAGCGGTACTAAAAAACATAATTATTTTCATAAGAAACAGTGTATAATCTTAATGGTGAATTTTAAATATATTGAGTGGTAATGTAAGTGGTCCTACTCAGGGACCATCATATAAATCATGTGGAGTGGGCACCAATCCTCCACGTCTATTGCATTTGATTGGTTAAATGTACCAAAAAGATAAAGAGAGATTACCGAAGGCGACCCATTCCTACCAAACCCATTGACATTTTTTATCAACTAATCTTATTAGAATTCATAAAAGGAATTATAGTTAAAACTATATTGATTTTAGTTCAATCATATATACACTGCATCCAGCTAAGAAAAGGCATGCCGCAACTATGAAATACTATTTAACTAGATTTTTGACCCGCGTATAATATATTTTGATATATTAATATTTATTGGTATTTTTAAGAATGTATTACTATACTAACATTTATTTCTATGTTTATTATTAGTTTGACTTATTTTTATTTTTATTAATACAATTATTTCATTTTATTCGTATTACCAAAAATACTCTTATGGCATTTGTTGAGAAAAACGCAATTATAAAACTACTATTACTATTCATTTGCCACGTAGGCAAAAGTTGATTTAACAAGTCTACTGTTCTTTGACGGTAGACTTGTTTGATGTTGGTCAACTCAAATTTTGGTCCGTAGATTTGTTTGATGGATGATAGATTTGTTTGAAAAATGGTAGATTTGTTAAATATTGGTAGACTTATTTTGGTAGACTCATTTTAACAACGCATTAGATATATTTATTTTTGATAGACTTATTTTTGGTATTTGCTCAGATAATCTTCAGTTCGTAGATATATTTACTTTGATGGTAGACTTATTTTTGGTATTTACTCAGATAACCTTCAGTTGGTAGATATATTTTCTTTGATGGTAGACTTATTTTTGGTATTTACTCAGATAACCTTCATGTTGACTTTTTGGTAGAATTATTTCTTTTGGTGGTAGAGTTAATCAGTGTAAATTATTTTATCGTGACAGTAGATTTGTATTGGCAACGGTAGATTTTTATTGGGTTGGTAGATTTAAAATCGTCTAACATTTCGGTGACTTCGTTTTGTAATGGTGGTAGATTTAATTTTAATGACGGTAGATTTATTGTTAATGGCGGTAGATTTAGTAAATCTTTTGGTATTTACTCAGATAACCTTCAGTTGGTAGACTTATTATTTCGCGTTGTGGTAGACTCTTATTGACGGTAGATTTATCGACATTGTTTGGTGGTAGACATTTGACTTTTCCTAGAATGGAAAATAACGTTTTTGCTCTATACTAAAACTCATATCTACGAAAAAAACCAGGTACCCAAATTTGCTAAGTATGAGAATTTTTTTATTTGATGGTAGATTTATTTTGTTGATTTTTTTTTCTGGAGTTAACTTTTCATTTCATCTTAAATCACAAAAAGAGACCTATTTTGTGTAAATTTTTTGAACCTTTGATTTAGTGCATTGAAGGTGTTTGTTCTTGAGCATAATATATGTAGTAGTTGATCTTTGATTTTAGTTGGGTTTAATTGTCTGTTCCAATTACTTTTTTGAACCTTTGATTTTGTGCATTGAATGTGTTTGTTCTTGAGCATAATATATGTAGTAGTTGATCTTTGATTTTAGTTGTTATGGTTTACTCTTTAGGAACCCCAACTTTCTGATTTACTCTTTAGGAACCCCGGTGATAGCTTCCACACAGGTCGGATTTAGAAACCCCAACCTTCTGATTTACTCTTTCATTCGACATGATACAAAATAATGGGACGTCAACCTCTTGCGAAAACATTTCCAAACTGAGGATATCCTTCTAATTCTGGGGTTGAGACCTAGCCGTAATCGTACCCTGGATGGATACGCATGAAATCATACAAAATCATGTGTTTATACAATAAAATCTGGATACGATCTAATTAGGAGAGATCTTACACTCCGAGATGATCTTGAAGTCAGAGAACCGAGCATTACCGCTCTTCAGATCCAGGTGTGGAAAGTTCACAGGGCTAGAAAGATCAAACACTTTATGTGGCAAGCGCTATCTGGATGTGTCCCAACTTGTCAAAACCTCACGTATATACATATGAGTACCGATAGGCGTTGTCCCAGGTGTGGTGCCCAAGAGAAATCGATAAATCACCTCCTATTTGAATGTCCCCGTCCTTACAGGTCTGGGCGTTATCAGACTTTCCGTCCCGTCCGGGTCACTTCCCGAGTACTTATATTTATCAAAAAATGAGCTTCCTTTTTGTGGAAATCAGAAGAGTTCGGTTTACCTGAACCACAAAAGGATATATATCCTTGGATTCTATGATATATTTGGAAAGCAAGGAATGACAGGGTTTTCAACGGGAAATATATTTCTCTGAGAGAGACCCTTCAAAACGCGACCCTGGAAGCAGAAAGTTGGAGGATCGCGAATTGGAAAGAAGATGAAGATGAAGACGAGGTTTTTGCACCACAAGACCTTCTCGTCACGACGGCCCCCAATTTGTTCTTCTGAACCCCGACCTGTCAAGTAGATGCATCTTGGATCAATCATGGACCGATTAGTGGATTAGGATGGTGCTTTAAGGACAATAGGGGGTATGAGTTACTTGGACAGCAAGGATGGCGCAGAAACCTCTCGGCCTTACACGCTGAGATGGACGGTGTTCTTTGGGCCATGACATGCCTAATAGAAAGACGATTTATTTCGATGAATTTCGAGACAGATTGCTCGGATTTGGTAAGCATGATCGAGAATCCGACGGAGTGGCCAGCTTTTATGACAGAACTCGATTCCTTTAAAATCCTTAAAGAACCCTTCGAAATTTTTAGTTTATCTCTTATCCCTCGTGTTTTAAATGTCTGTGCCGATACTCTTGTATAAGGGGCTCGAGTACGAGGTTTTTTATTTTTCCATATATGTCATTCCGAGCTAGTTGTGGATGCTTCACGGATCATCCGTTCTAGCAAAATGTGACGTAATAGATGGATAGTTGACAAAAAAAAAAATATATATATATATATATCCCAAAAAATATGTCTTTTTGAACTCGAATAATCCAGCAAAAACCAATAGAATTAACCGTCTCTCTCTGTCAATGAGAATGACGATTGTGATTCCTCATCTTTAACTTCTTCTTCTTCTTCCCAAGATGAATATTACTGGATTTACCTTTTTTTTCATGATAGTTTCGCTATGATGGCGATATATGCGATCTATAGGGCGATTACCCAATCACTCTTCCAGTCTCAATCGTTTCTTTTTCATGGAGCGGTTTCCTCCGATTCTAACGCTGACATGGAGTGTAGTGGTTCTATCCCTGCGTTCTCCATCTTCGTAGCGGGGCTCTCACCACACTGCTATGAAATCGTCCGATGTAATCGTTGCAGTTTATGTCCTATATATTGGAATCATGGGCTCATTTTGTGATCTACATTCCAACTCAAAAATCCAATATCTTCTCCTCTTCTATTTGTTTGATTTGAGTTAATTCCAATCGGTAATTGGTGTTATTGTTTTGATGAGAATATAAAAGAGATTACATACAAGAGAGAGAGCCGTTAGAGGCTAATAAATCAGATTCCTAATATACATAAAAGAATATATGCATTCCTATTATAATACCCTCCCTCAGTCGAATCGTCATGAGCTTTTGACGTGAAGATGATTTAGGTGTTTTACCACTCAGTCAATTAAAACTAAAGCTCACACTACCGCAATCATAACGGTTGTCAATGCAGTACTTTAGGATCGAATCCACATAGACCACAGTTACACTATAATTCTCACAAGATTATATTTGGTTTTGGGAAGAGTAACGAACGCAATTAATACGATGTAAATTCAATAGGGAAAACGTTAGGTCAAGGGTTTGTTCTTAGGAATCTAGAGATCACGAATCAGACAACTATTCAGGAAATAATTAAACACAAGTTTCAAACTCAAACATAAATATTAACCAATCCACTCTCGTGCTCATGGCTACTAAACCTATCACCTAATCCACTGTCATGCTCATAGAATTATAGGTCATCATTAAGGCGCAAGTTCAATATGTTCACGAATCGCCTTAGCATCAACTCTCACATGCTAAGGATTAATCGCTCGCTTATGTTCTTTCTATGCAACCTAATCCACTCTCATGCTCATAGGTTACTATACCCTATTCCACTCTCGTGCTCATAGGGCAAGCTGCACCCTAGTTCATAGACCTAGCATTTAGCTCAAGCCTAAGCAATAAACACAACAATAAGTGAAAACCACAAAAGATAAATCCCTATTTGTGTCTAATTCAATGATTCATGAATCCCTTCGAAACCCTAACCTAACTATGGGACTACTCATACATGGTAACGGAAAACAAGCAAAGAGATGAAGAACTCATAATATAAAAAGAGAGAAAGGGTTTATAATTCTTCTCAATATATGCAGAGATTCTTTTCCAAATCTTACAATGATCAAGAGCAAAAAAATCAGAATAGAAAATAAAGCGTAGCCGTCAAAGAGGCTAAAAATGGAGTATATATAGGCCCTAGGTCGAATTAGGTCAAAACATGCATTTACGAAATTTCCTTTTACTTCTCGCAGGCACGCATCGACCGATGCACTATGTGCATCAGTCGATTTCTGTTCTTCGGGCAAGCTTGCATCGACCGATGCATTCCTTGCATCGACCGTTGCATTCCTTGCATCGACCGATGCATTCCTTGCATCGACCGATGCATTCCTTGCATCGACCGATGCATTCCTTGCATCGACCGATGCATTCCTTGCATCGACCGATGCATTCCTTGCATCGACCGATGCATTCCTTGCATCGACCGATGCATTCCTTGCATCGACCGATGCATTCCTTGCATCGACCGATGCATTCCTTGTATCGGTCGATTTCAGTCCTTCGGGCAAGCTTGCATCGACCGATGCACTCCTTGCATCGGTCAATTTTAGTCCTTCGGGGTGGCGTGCATCGATCGATTTCAATTTCTCGGACCAGTTCGCATCGATCGATGCACTCCTTGCATCGGTCGATTCTGCTTCCTCAGGTGGTGCTGCATCGGTCGATGCACTCATTGCATCGACCGATTATGGCCTTCTCTTCACGGTTCCGTGCGGTTTTGCCCACGTAACTCCAATTTCTCCCTTAAACGCCTTTTTACCTGAGATAACTAAATAAATGACTAAAAGAATTTAAAAACAAATTTTGACTCGATAAAACATTTGAAAGGAATACTAAACATCCGTTAGAAAGCGACAAAAACCAAGCATATCAATTCCCCCAGACTAAGAATTTTGCTTGTCCTCAAGCAAACAGAAAGCTAAGCAAGAAGAAAAAGTTTGAAAAAGCATGGAGACTCACATTTTCTGTAGAATTCTGTAATGACCATTACCTTAGTAATCCATGTATTGCCGAACTAGCTCTGGATTGGACCGCCATTTACTTCTTTGCAAGCATCGCAGCCTCCCAGATTCAACTCAATGTCCCGTAGAATAATCCAAAGCTATCATCGCTGGGTCTCATCAAAGATCATAGTGCCAAGAACCTTCTAGAATCTTTCCCTTTCAATATCGTGACGAGACAACAACACAACCCTTGGTACCTTTTTCTCTCCCCCAGACTTATTCTTTTCTCATTTTCTTTCCGTAGGGCCAATGGCTGATGGAACGCGAATATTGATGGTTTTTGCCACCGAATCCCCGGTTCATTTTAGTGCCACCCTTTCATTATAAGATGTAGGCGAATAGTGGTATCTCTGGAAATTTTCCTAACCTCGCTTCCAGCCTTAGTTTGATCATCTCTTTCGAAGTAAAATAATGGGATCGATGGAAATTTTCCTAACCCTTTACTCAAAAGAAAATCATTTCATATTTTCTTCTTTACTTTAAACAAGGGAGAGGAGTACCGTACTTTCACAAATGTTGTCTTTGTCAGATACGAATGAGGAGTCAAGCTCTGAAGACACCAATCACGATGATGATGTAAAAAGAAGAGCGCATAAATTAGCTCAAGCTTTTTAAAATTTTCTGGAAACATGGATGCCTAAAATTAACTGTGAAGCCTTTAGATTTTCCATTAGTCTGATTTAAAACTAGCCCTGCAACAATGGTCACTTAGATGCAAATCACATAAAATTCAAAGGTCGTGATCATAATCTCCAACAAGTTTTTGACTCAATAAAAGGACTCTAGAAAAAATATCAAAATGACTCAAGAGAGAAAATAAAAGAAAGAAAACAATGTTAGTAACGACAAAGACCCTCCCCCAGACTTACTTCACACCGCCTCGGTGTGAAAATAAACTAAGAAGAAGGTATAACAGACTCAAAGAAATAAAATCAAGAAAAAATCAAAGCTGACTTACCTGACCTAAATCAATTCGATCGATGGAGGGCGAGCAGATGCAACACTCTGCATCGATCGATTTTGAATTCTCATACCCCTTGGCTTCGATCGATGCACACCTTACATCGATCGATTGCCTCACTTTTTTTTAATGAATAATTAGAGAACTAAGAAAGAAAAAACCATAATTTATTAAGTTAATGTTCTAAAAACTTAAAACGAATAAATAAATACGTACCGGTGGGTTGCCTCCCACTAAGCGCTTGTTTTAAGTCGTTAGCTTGACTTTGGTCTCAGATGTTAATCATGAGAATCAAAAGATTGAGCCAATGCACATTTGGTCCTTCTCCTGTTAGGGCAAGAAACAAAATGTGCAACATGGCACGCAAGTATCCATGACGAAGAAACAAAACTCACATCAAGGTAGTTTACTACGAATGTAGCATCTATTTTAGAATTTTCCTTGATGGTGGGATGCTTACGAGGATCAAATGAATTTGATGGAAAAATAAAGTCGACTTCAGGTTTAAACGAGTTAATCACAAAATATTCAATTTCATCTCCATCAATCATGTAAAACACAATATCCTCCTTCCTAGATTCCATCTCAACCTTAGGGTCATCTATCTCATTCAAGATCTTATCTACATCAAGCACATCCCCAAGGCAAGACTTCTCAAGAAGAGATATAGATTCCTTAGGCATTGAAAGCTTAAACTCGAGATCATGAACATTCGAAGCACATATATAATTAATATCAAAAAAATACTTCATGGTAATCTCTAGCAAGCCTTTCTACTCTTAAGGAATCTAGTCTTTGAGATTCACATATTAAATAATAGCATTCATCAATGAGCACATGAGTATGCGAACTAGAAGCTACATCTTCAATGCAAGGCAAATGACTATCCTTATAATCATAGATTTCAAAGGTTGAGTCAAAATTACCTTATAGTTGGCATGGTGGAACCCAATAATTTACCTCTTTAAGCGCATGAGTTACCATTATCTCGGACATTGTGATCTCCCTTACCTCAAGTGATGCCTGATGTGACATGATGTTCAAACGGATCATAATCGCGAGATCACCCCTTGTCAATGTCGGGTTTTCTTTGCAAAGCTCATCCAGCTCCTCCTTCTGTTCAAGTATGAGTACACTTTCATCAAATGGTGGCTCCACATATGGCTCATCCTGAATGTATTAATCAAATGTGGCACCCTCTTCTTGTGGCTAATCATTGTAATCCATGGCCATGAACTATAAGAAACAAAAAGGAAGAAAATAAAAAGTTAGTAAATCTTAGACTAGATTTAAAATTCAGAATCGAATGTAACGTTATTTGTCCCTGGCAATGGCGCGAATCCAATTATGAAACTAAGCTAAGACAAGATTATATTTGGTTTTGGGAAGAGTAACGAACACAATTAAAACGATGTAAATTCAATAAGGGAAAACGTTAGGTCAAGGGTTTGTTCTTATGAATCCAAAGATCACGAATGAGACAACTATTCAGGGAATAATTAAACACAAGTTTCAAACTCAAACATAAATATTAACCAATCCACTCTCGTGCTCATGGCTACTAAACCTAGCACCTAATCCACTGTCGGACTCATAGAATTCTATGTCAGTATTTAGGCGCATGTTCAATATGTTCACGAATCGCCTTAGCATTAACTCTCGCAGGGTAAGGACGAATCGCTCGCTTATGTTCTTTCTATGCAACTAATCCACTCTCATGCTCATAGGTTAACTATACCCTAATCCACTCTCATGCTCATAGGGCAAGCTGCACCCTAGTTCATAGACCTAGCGGTTATCTCAAGCCTAAGCAATAAACACAACAATAAGCGAAAACCACAAAAGATAAATCCATATTTGTGTCTAATTCAATGATTCATGGATCCCTTCGAAACCCTAACCTAACTATGGGACTACTCAGATATGGTAACAGAAAACAAGCAAAGAGATGAAGAACTCATAATATAAAAAGAGAGAAAAGGTTTAGAATTCTTCTCAATAGATGCAGAGATTCTTCTCCAAAGCTTACAATGATCAAGAGAAAAAAGTCTGAATAGAAAACAAAGCGTAGCCATCAAAGAGGCTAAAAATAGAGTATATCTAGGCCATAGGTCGAATTAGGTCAAAACAGGCAGTTTCCGGGGTAAAACAGGAAATTCATGTAGGAGAGGATGCGTTTTAGAGCGTTGAAGTGAGGTTCGCGCGTATCATGCATATATAAGCAAACTTGTTGAACGGCATAGGCGATGTCTGGACGTGTGAAAGTGAGGTATTGTAGAGCACCATCAAGACTTCTATATAGGGTTGGATCAGTTACAAGTGGTCCGGCGTCGGCATGAAGTTTAGCGGAGGTGTCTACGAGAGTAGCAAGTGGATTGCAAATGGACATGTTTGCTCGGTATAGGATGTATGTGGCATAGTTGTGTTGGCTCAGCATCATGCCATTGTTGTCCCTGTGTGCAGAAATTCCAAGAAAATAGTGAAGTAATCTTAGATCGGTCATTGAAAATTCAAATTTGAGAAATGTTAGAATCGACTTAAGGAGAGTTTGTGAGGAGGCAGTGAGTAGAATATCGTCAACGTAGAGAAGGAGATATGCGATGTCAGAGCCATGTCGGAGAACAAATAACGAAACATCGCTCTTACTATTTTTGAAGCCAATTTTGGTGGCTTAATCTGCAAAACGTTGGTACCAAGCACGAGGCACTTGTTTATGATCGTGTAGGGACTTTTTGAGAAGGAAAATGTGGTTTGGTTTAGTCAGATCAACGAAACCCGGTGGCTGATGCATATACATCTATATTTCCATAAAGGAAAGCATTTTTTATGTCTGGTTGATGGATCAGCCAATCTCGTGCTAGAGCTATGTGAAGAATTGTGCGAATTGTTGTTGGTTTAATGACATGGCTGAAAGTTTCGTCACAATCTACACCAATTTCTTGTTATTTTCCATTTGCGACGAGTCTTGCTTTGTAGCGAGAGAAAGTTCCATTTGCATTAAATTTATGTCTAAACAACCACATAGAACGAATTACGTTAGTATTCGGAGGTCGTGGTACTAGTGTTTGTCGTTGTAGCAAAAGAAAAAAAAAACTTCATCAAAAACAACGTGGCAAAAAATAATAATGCGGCGAGAGGATAGATCGAGACAACGATAACCACGGTGGTTCATGGAATATCCAAGAAGATGCATCGAGCGGAGCGAGGAGATAACTTATTAACTGAAGTTGGTAACATATTTTGGTAGCAAAGGCAACCAAAAACACGAAGATGATTGTAGGAAGTTGGTTTGTTGAAAAATCGAGTGAAAGGAATTTCATTGTTTATGGCGGTCGAGGGAAGAATATTAAACAAATGTGCAGCCATGTTCAAACCTTCTACCCAATATGTGTTGGGCAAATTTGCTTGAAAGAGAAAGGCGCGCACAAGATTGTTTATTGCACGAAGTGTTCGTTCCGCTCTACTGTTTTGTTGCGACGTGTAAGGACATGAAAAACGCGGTTGAATTCCTTGAGTAGAGAAAAATCAAGAATATGTCGTTTGTTGAATTCGCCTCCATTATCGCATTGAAAAGCTTTGATTGAAGTTTGAAATTTGTTTTTGATAAAGTTGAAAAATGTAAAAAATTTGCAAAACGTCACTCTTTTGTCGAAGAGGATAAATCCAAATAAAATGAGAAAATTGATTAAGAAATATAACATAATACTTAAACTTGCGATATGCGAAGTCCAATTATCAGAATGTATTATTTCAAATGGAGAAGAACAAATATTGTTTGAAGGAAAAAATGGTTGCCAGATGTGCTTTCCCACTTAACAAGCATGACATAAGGAAGACACATCATGTTTTGCACAATTTAAAAATCGAGAAGTAGATAGAAAATGGAGGACCGAATCGACGGGATGACCCAAACGTTGGTGCCAAACCGAAGCAGAGGTGGAAGTGAGGAGAGCGTGGTTTGAAGTTGATGTAGATGGCGAAGAAATGGCATAGAGAGGACCGGTGCTATCACAACGGATGAGAAGAGCTTGGTGATATATCATGGTTTTTACCCCTTCTAGGTCATGATATAAGTCCGTTTTATAGAGTTTTCTACTATTTTGTAGTATTTTAGAGTCTTTTACAGGTCTTAGCACGTTTGGAGCATAATTGGAGATATTGAAGCTTTTTGGAGCATTTTAGAACAAAGCAGAAGTTCGTGTTGCTAAGTACCCGATTTGAAGCCTTGGTATCGATCAATACTGACTAGTATCGGTCGATACTCGCTGCAGCAAGACACGATCGCGAATTTTTCTAAGAGTTGAAGAATTGAAAAATTGCCCAGAAGACTTTATTATTTACAAGAAGCTCCTAAACGTGACTTAGGTTATTTATTAGGATTTTACAGCCACTTTGATGGCTAAGTTTTATTTTACTTTGGTTTTGTGAGAGAACTTTTGAAGGGAGACAAGTCTGAAACTCTGTTCGTCAGAGAGAAGATTTCGAACCCTTTTGTTACTCTATCTTATTATCTATTTGAGTATTTATTCAGTCATGTTTATTGCTTTAATTTTCATGTATGAGTAGATCTCCTGTTAGGTTTAGGGTTTTCTCATAGGGATTTATCTGATTGCTGGTAATTGAATAGTTAGGATTCACCATCTAAATTAGTTCTTCACCATAGGTTGTTCTCAAAGCTAACTTAGATCTTATGTTAATCGATTATGCACGACAGTGCAATTGAGTAATCTGACAGAACCTAGTGATACGTGCTCAAGTGTTGAAGAAGCTGGACTAAGGTCTCTCTCTTCTGTCAACGGGATAAGATGGAGGTTGCTGGTGGGGCGATGAGAACCACAAGAGAGGCGACGGTCTCTTGATACTTCAAGGGGTTTCCCTAAGGATCGGACTCACTCACGATCTAAAGAGAAAAAACGTTTTTGTGAATAACAAAAACTCGAAAATTAACCAAGAAAATACTTATGTCTGCGTGACCAAGAAGAACAAGGCCTTAGGGTTTATAAAGAGAGCTCACGCCCCCAAAGAAAAGGAAATAAACCGAAAAGGAAATAACAAGACGGGTCCTTAACAATTTAGGCCCGTTTACAAAATAATTAAAAGACTAAGAGAAAAAGAAGTGAGGGCTAGTGTAGCTGGTCTTCATGGGCTTACAGAGAGTCATTAATTGGGCCAATAATATTGCAAGTCGTTTGGCCTCGGTAAAAACCCATCTTCGCAAAACCTAGTGGGATAAAAACGAAGGTTGGGAAAAGAGTACCAAACGACTTACAAACCCAAGTAATGACCTTCCTTGGGCCTAAGTCATCTCTGATGAAGTGAAATCGACCATAGATAAGTGGGCCACGAGCCTGGGTTTGATGAGTGGCCACTTAGTGTTATCGGCCAGCAAAGGATCCAGCCGATATGTCTTCAGTGTTTGGACGTTCTGGTCCGAATGGTAAGGATTATTGGGCTGATCTTTAGTGTTCTGGAAACTAGACTCAAAGAGCTTCAAATCCATATGTGGATCGCCTTCTGGATTGTCCGGGATCATGAGTGGATCCTGCTTCAAAGTATCGGCCCAATAAGTGCTCGCAAATGGGCTTAGCGGACTAGTGTCCGTCTTGAAGAAACCTTCTTGTCTGAGCTGGTACATGAACATGTTGAACTTCTTTTCCATGTCCCTGCTCCTGGTTCTAGTCACTGGTCCACTTGGTACTAGTGGTGCTTGTATGACTTGGGTCGTTGACTCGATGTCCTCATCACTCCCTCCTTCTTCATGAGGTTTTGACCCCAAAACATCATCACCTGCATCAAAACGAGCTAAGTCAGAAACATTGAATGTAGCAGACACTTTAAGCTCACCTGGGAGCTCGAGCTTGTAGGCATTGTCATTGATTTTCTCCAAGATTTTGAATGGGCCGTCTCCGCGAGGCGATAGCTTCGATTTGCGTTTGTCCGGGAATCGCTCCGGTCTCATGTGCAACCACACCCATTCTCCAACTTCAAAAGACACGTGCTTCCTGCCCTTGTTGGCATTCTTCACACGTAGGGCATTGGTCCTTTCGAGCTGATCTTTGACCGATTGGTGTAGCTTTTTCACGTCTGCGGCCTTCTTAGCTCCATCGAGGTTTAAGAACTCCGTTTGAGGTAGAGGCTTAAGATCCAATGGTGTCTGTGGATTAAATCCATATGCAACCTGAAAAGGAGACAAATGAGTAGCACTATGGACAGCTCTATTATAAGCAAACTCGACAAAAGGTAGAGTTTCAAGCCAAGTTTTGAGATTTCTCCCTATTGTTGCTCGAAGCAACGTTCCAAGTGTACGGTTAACGACTTCAGTTTGGCCATCGGTTTGTGGATGGCAGGTCGTGGAGAACAGCAGCTTGGTTCCTAGCTTCTTCCAGAGGGTTCTCCAAAAGTGGCTCAGGAACTTGGTGTCGCGATCTGAGACGATCGTCCTAGGTACTCCATGTAGGCGGACAATCTCTTTTAAAAAGAGGTCCGCGGTTTGTGTAGTATCGTTTGTCTTGGCACATGGGATGAAGTGTGCCATCTTTGAGAACCGATCCACCACGACAAAGATGGAGTCTTTGTGTCTGATCTTAGGCAAACCTAACACAAAGTCCATAGAAATATCAATCCATGGTAAAGTAGGAATCGGTAAAGGAAGATACAAACCGTGCGGGTGAACCCGAGACTTGGCTTTCTTGCAAGTGATACATCTTGCACAGAAAGTTTCGACCGACTTCTTAAGGTGTGGCCAAAAGAAGTGTTCCTTCAGCATGGCAAGAGTCTTCTCAACGCCAAAATGACCCATGAGGCCTCCTCCATGAGCTTCTCGGACTATAAGCTCTCGTAACGAACATTGCAGGATGCATAGGCGTTTATATTTAAAAAGATAACCGTCATGGACATAGTAAGAAGCGTGGGCTCCCTTTCAATGGTTCTTGTATATCTCTGCAAAATCAACATCAGATTCATACAATGGAATAATCATTTCAAATCCAAGAACCTTGGCTTCCATGGTCGATATTAGCGCGTATCTCCGAGATAGGGCATCGACCACCACATTATCTTTTCCCTTCTTGTACTTGATCACATAGGGGAACGTCTCTATAAACTCCAGCCATTTAGCATGCCTTCTCTTGAGGTTAGTCTGACCCCTAAGATGCTTCAAAGTCTCATGGTCCGTGTGGATGACACACTCTTTCGATAGTAGGTAATGCTGCCACGTCTCCATTGCTCGGACTAAGGCGTAGAGCTCCTTATCATAAGTAGGATAGTTGAGAGTGGCTCCACTAAGTTTCTCACTGAAGTAAGCAACAGGTTTGCCTCCTTGAGTAACCACAGCACCGATCCCTAAACCTGAGGCATCACACTCAATTTCAAACGTCTTAAAGAAATCGGGTAAAGTTAAAACGGGAGCATGAGTCAAACGATCCTTTAGGCCTTTGAAGGCCTCTTCCTGGGCGTCTCCCCACTTGAATGCCACGTCCTTCTTGATGATGGCAGTTAGAGGTGCAGCAAGGGTGCTGAAGTCCTTCACGAACCGTCGGTAAAAGCATGCCAAGCCGTGAAAGCTTCGAACTTGGCTAACGGTTGTTGGCGTAGGCCATTCTTGGATGGCTTGGACCTTCTCCTGGTCCACTCTAAGTCCCTGTGAACTCACAACAAAGCCTAAAAACACAAGCTCATTAGCGCAAAATGTGCACTTCTTCAAGTTGGCGTAAAGACCATCTCGTTGAAGCGTCTTAAGAATTTGTTCTAAATGAGATAAATGTTCAGCTAGAGTTCGACTATAAATGAGAATATCATCGAAGTATACCACTACAAACTTACTAATATAGGGTCTAAGAACCTCATTCATGAGTCGCATGAAGGTACTTGGCGCGTTAGTTAGCCCAAAAGGCATAACTAGCCATTCGTAGAGGCCTTGCTTCGTCTTGAAGGCCGTCTTCCATTCGTCACCTTCTCGCATTCGTACTTGGTGGTATCCACTCCTGAGATCAATCTTGGAAAATAAATTAGAACCAGAAAGCTCATCAAGCATGTCATCTAACCTTGGTATCGGATGTCGGTATTTGATCGTTATAATGTTTATCGCGCGACAATCCACGCACATCCTCCACGTACCATCTTTTTTTGGCACCAAAAGGACTGGCACGGCACATGGACTAAGGCTCTCACGAACATAGCCCTTGTCCATAAGTTCTCTCACTTGCTTCTCTAGTTCCTTGGCTTCGTCCGGATTAACGCGATATGCGGCTCGATTGGGTAATGGGGCTCCGGGCACAAAATCGATCTGGTGCTCTATTCCTCTTATAGGAGGTAAGCCAGGAGGTATCTCATCAGAAAACACATCAGCAAATCGGTCCAAGAATTGAGTAACCTCAGTAGGAAGCTGTTGCTCCAACGCCCTAGAACCTGCACTTAAAGTCTCCTTAAAGATCATTAGTAATACCGGTTCTTTGCAAGTGATTGCCTTAGAAATATAACTTGACTTGATAAAAAAATTGTTCCTGGTCGATGCATCTTTTTCTTTTAACATTTTAACTTGTAATTCGTGTACTTGAGTAGGTGTAAGAAGTGTTAAATTATACTTCTTTTTATCATGCACAAACGAATACATGTTACTTCGGCCATGGTGAATGGCGTCCTTGTCAAACTGGCAAGGTCTACCAAGAAGAAGATGGCCAGCTTGCATAGGAACAACATCACACACAACTTCATCCGAGTACTTGCCCACATTGAATGGTACAAGCACTTGGTCCGTGACGCGTAATTCAGCCTTATCGTTCAACCATCTTAGCTTATATCGGTGAGGGTGTTTAGCACGTTCTAGACAGAGCTTAGTGACCATGTAGTCACTTGCTACATTGGTACACGACCCTCCATCAATTACCAAGTTACATACCTTGCCTCGGATGAAACATCTTGTATGAAAGATGTTGTCTCTTTGGGCTGTCTCGTCGGGATGAACCATGAGGTTCTAGGCTCGTCTTATGCCCAGATACTCACCATATTCAGCCTCACAATCTACTTCTTCAGTGGCTGCTTCGGTCATTTGCACATCGGCCTCATCTTGAGACTCGTACTCACCCGAATCCAACATGATCATAACTCGGGGATTTGGGCATTCTCTAGCCATGTGTCCTCTGCCCTTGCACTTAAAACATGTTATGTCACGAGTTCTAGAAGTACTTGGGTTAGAAAACTTACCTTGATTAGGCTCAGAGGCCTTAGAAGTGAACCTAGGGTCGATTTCGACCGACTTGCCCTTCTCCGCGGCCTTAGATGGAAAGCTGGTTGGAGTTTGGGTCTTGGCTCGGTTCTGGTCCCATGTTTGGTTACTCCATATCCGTCCAGTAGCATAGGACTTCTTCTTCAAGTGTTGTTCAGCTTGAATGGCATGGTGTAAGATGTCCTTCAAGTCGTGGTATGGAAGCTTCTCCACTTTGTGACTTAGTCGTTCATTGAGTCCGTCTAGGAACTGAGCCATGAGTGTCTCGGTGTCTTCGTCCAGCTCCAAACGATTTCTAAGATGTTCAAACTCTTCAAAGTATTCTTCCACGCTCCTGGTTCCTTGGGATAATTTTCGGAACCTCTTTTGAAGATCTCGATGATAATAGCTCGGAACATATCGCTTCTTCATGAGCTGTCTCATCTCTCGCCAAGTGCTGACCTGAGGTGATTGGCTCCTTCTTCTGTCAGCTACCTCACGATCCCACCATGAGAGATCATGGTCAGTGAGTTGAGCAACGGCCAAAGCCAGCCTTCTTTGCTCGTTGTAGTCGTAGTACACGAAGATATGCTCCATGCGTTGCTCCCACTCCAAATAAGCCTCGGGATCGACTCTTCCAGCAAACGTAGGTGCCTTAAGCTTCATGTCCTGGAAGTGTTGGTGCCTTGGAAAGTCACCTTCGTCCTCCTCAAAGATGTCTTGTCTCGGTCCTCGTCTCCTTACTCGCGGCTGCTCCTCTATCGGAACATCGTCCGGATCTTCGCCTAGATTGTTGGCTCGTCGTTGTGCTCTTCGTAGAGGATTGTTGTTGGCTTGAGGCTGCTCCTTCTGGTCTAGCCTTTGGACTACGCTCTGGAGTTGTTGCTGCATAGCCATGATTGCTTGCATGAGAATGGCGTTAGGATATTGCGGTACAGCATTGTTTTCCATTGTTTCTCCTTGCAAAAAATTCAACAAGGTGTATCAATGAAACCCAAAAAAAATCGACAATGACAAGTAAGGTAAGAAAAAAAATTCTGCAAATATATGTTCCAGTATATGGTTCCTTTCTATTTTTTTTTACTAAAATCCTAAAAGGAACAATTGAAAAAAATCAATTAACTAAGAATATGCTAAGTTTCCTTCTTTTTTTTTTGATCAAAATTGCTAAAGTACAAAAAAAAATCGACACAAGGGATTAGGGTTCTTCTATTTATTTATTTATTTTTGAATCTAGCAACCTAACAAGAACAAGAAAAAAAAATACAGAAAATTAAAAGATGATAAGGGAACGTTTACACCTTAGATTCAGGAGCTTTGAAGCTCTGATACCAAAATGAGACGTGCTCAAGTGTTGAAGAAGCTGGACTAAGGTCTCTCTCTTCTGTCAACGGGATAAGATGGAGGTTGCTGGTGGGGCGATGAGAACCACAAGAGAGGCGACGGTCTCTTGATACTTCAAGGGGTTTCCCTAAGGATCGGACTCACTCACGATCTAAAGAGAGAAAACGTTTTTGTGAAGAACAAAAACTCAAAAATTAACCAAGAAAATACTTATGTCTGCGTGACCAAGAAGAACAAGGCCTTAGGGTTTTTAAAGAGAGCTCACGCCCCCAAAGAAAAGGAAATAAACCGAAAAGGAAATAACAAGACGGGTCCTTAACAATTTAGGCCCGTTTACAAAATAATTAAAAGACTAAGAGAAAAAGAAGTGAGGGCTCGTGTAGCTGGTCTTCATGGGCTTACAGAGAGTCATTAATTGGGCCAATAATATTGCAAGTCGTTTGGCCTCGGTAAAAACCCATCTTCGCAAAACCTAGTGGGATAAAAACGAAGGTTGGGAAAAGAGTACCAAACGACTTACAAACCCAAGTAATGACCTTCCTTGGGCTAAGTCATCTCTGGTGAAGTGAAATCGACCATAGATAAGTGGGCCACGAGCCTGGGTTTGATGAGTGGCCACTTAGTGTTATCGCCAGCAAAGGATCCAGCCGATATGTCTTCAGTGTTTGGACGTTCTAGTCCGAATGGTAAGGATTCTTGGGCTGATCTTTAGTGTTCTGGAAACTATACTCAAAGAGCTTCAAATCCATATTTGGATCGCCTTCTGGATCGTCCGGGATCATGAGTGGATCCTGCTTCAAAGTATCGGCCCAATAACTGCTCGCAAATGGGCTTAGCGGACTAGTGTCCGTCTTGAAGAAACCTTCTTGTTTGAGCTGGTCCATGAACATGTTGAACTTCTTTTCCATGTCCCTGCTCCTGGTTTTAGTCACTGGTCCACTTGGTACTAGTGGTGCTTGTATGACTTGGGTCGTTGACTCGATGTCCTCATCACCTAGGGTGAGCAAATTGATTATTCGCAAAGAGATTTGGTTTAATTGATTTGTGAACATATCAAACCTGAACTTTAAAGCTGATTTACTCTTAGAAATTTGCGAAGAGATTTGTGATTCTGAAGTTTAGATTTAGATAATTCTCGCAACGACATTTGGTTAATTATACTTGAGTGATTTGAGTTCAAGAACCGCGCTAAATATGAATCATGACTGATTGATTATCTGCATTCATTGATTTCCTGAGAAATACCTTAGGCCTATATTCTCTCCATCGATTTAACAACTCTTTTACTGTTTATTGTTTTTGTTCCATCTGAATTGCTTAGCTTGATTTGATACTATTTGGTATATTGTGCGATTTCTCTGAGTTCTTGTGTTCGACCCCTGATATACTGCAGCAACTGCTTTAATACTTTTTAGGGTATTAATTTGAGCATAGAGCATGATTCATAGATTTTGATTCATAGAGCTTGATTCATCAATGTGGTTAGTGTTTATAGAGCTTGATTCATCATTCATATCTGACAAGAGGAACCCATGTGTTTAAAGTAATGATATCTCTCTCTCCCCTATTATAAGTTGATAAATAAGAGCATAAAAGATGAAATGACTTTCTTCTGAGTAGAGGGGTGGGAAAATTTCCAGCGATCCCATTATTCTACTTAAGAGGGAATGATCACACAAAGGTTGAAAGCGAGGTTAGGAAAATTTCCCGTGATACCACTATTCGCCTAAGCATTTGATACATAGAGAGGAAAGAGCTGTGGATTCGGTGGCAAACACCATCAATACTCGCGTTTCAGACCTTAATGTGTATATGCAGATCCAAAAAGAAAGAAAGAACATGATAAGAAACAAGTCTAGGGGAGAGAAAATAATACCAGAAAGTGTGAAATTGGATGGTTCCTTGTCGTGATATTGTATGGTAAAGAATCTAGAAGGTTCTTGAACATTGGCTGCAGCGATGAAACTGGTGATGAGGGCTTTATTTGAAAAATGCTGCGAGATAATGTGTGGAGTCTGGAAAAGCTGAGAATGTCTGCGGAGAAGTACATGGTGGTTAGATTGAAAGCTGGTTAGGTAACATTTGAGTGCTTTGGAAAATAATCTTTGCGATGGTTCATGAACAGGTGAGTCTCCGTGTTTTCAAACCTCTTTCTCTGGTTTAGCTTTCTATTTGTTTGAGGGCAAGCAAATGCTAAGTATTGGGGAGTTGATATATCATGCTTTTTACCCCTTTTAGGCCATGATATAAGTCCGTTTTATAGAGTCTTTATACTATTTCGTAGTGTTTTAGAGTCTTTTACAGGTCTTAGCACGTTTGGAGCATAATTGGAGATATTGGAGCTTTCTGGAGCATTTTGGAGCAAAGCAGAAGTTCGTGTAGCTGTGTACCCGATTTGAAGCCTCGGTATCGATCGATACTGACTAGTATCGGTCGATACTCACTGTAGCAAGACACAATCGCAACTTTTTCCAAGAGTTAAAGAATTGCAAAATTGCCCAGAAAACTTTATTATTTACAAGAAGCCCCAAAACGTGACTGAGGTTATTTATTAGGATTTTACAGCCACTTTGATGGCTAAGATTTATTTTACTTTGGTTTTGTGAGAGAGCTTTTGAAGTGAGACAAGTCTGAAACTCTGTTCGTCCGAAAGAAGATTTTGAACCCTTTTGTTACTCTTTCTTATTATCTATTTGAGTATTTATTCAGTCATGTTTATTGTTTCAATTTCCATGTCTGAGTATATCTCATGTTAGTTTTAGGGTTTTCTCATAGGGATTTCTCATAGGGATTTCTCTGATTGCTGGTAATTAATTAGTTAGGATTCACCATCTAAATTAGTTCTTCACCATATGTTGTTCTCAAAGTAATTCTAGATTGATCACCTAGAACTTAGATCTTAGGTTAATCGATTAGGCACAACAGTCCAATTGAGTAATCTGACAGAACCTAGGGTGAGCAAATTGATTATTCGCAAAGAGATTTGGTTTAATTTACTTGTGAACATATCAAACCTGAACTTTAAAGCTGATTTACTCTTAGGAATTTGCAAAGAGATTTGGGATTCTGAAGTTTAGATTTAGATAATTCTCGCAACGACAGTTGGTTAATTATACTTTAATGATTTGCGTTCAAGAACCGCGCTAAATCTGAATCCTGACTGATTGATTATCTGCATTCATTGATTTCCTGAGAAATAACCTAGGCCTATATTCTCTCCATCGATTTTACAACTCTTTTACTGTTTATTGTTTTTGTTCCATCTGAATTGCTTAGCTTGATTTGATACTATTTGGTTTATTGTGTGATTTCTCTGAATTCTTGTGTTCGACCCCTGATATACTGCAACAACTGCTTTAGTACTTTTTAGGATATTAATTTGAGCATATCACTGGAGTACAAAGATCCTTAACAAAAAAACCAAGAGGATCAAATTCAACGGAGCAAGAATTATCAATAGTAAATTGTCTAACGGAGATAAGATTTTTTAATTTTTTTGGGCAAAGCAAGACATGGATTAGATAAAGAGAACGAGAGGTAGACGGAAAAAGTGTTACCGGTCGCAACAGCGGGTAAGAGAGAGCCATCACCGATTTTCGTATTGTTGCGGTGTTGAAGCGATGACGACCAGAAGTGATGATGCATGATTGTTGTGAATCGCATATGTTTGTCTTTTTATTTTCAAGCGGCCTTCTTCATCTTTGAGCATCGATCGGGCGTCGTTGAAACTGCACGGTGGGGATGTTTGATAACATTGATAATGTTATCAAACTTGGAGTTGTGGCCATTGAGACCGTGCATCACAAGAGCTCGGTCAGAGATGGTGGAATTGACGTTTGTGAGGAGGTCGAAGAGAGTCTTCAATTTTTGACAGTAGTCGTGGACAGAGAGATCTCCGATTTGTAGAGATCGGATCTCGTTTTCGAGTTGTATGGCTCGAGCCTCCTTGTTGTCGCGGAAGAGATTCTCGATGGTGGTCCATAGCTCACGTGTTTTGCACTTCGTCTTCAAAACTGATTTGAGGAGTGATTAAGATATTGTCCCATAAATCGACATCTTAATTGAGTCATCGATTTGAAACCATTGTGTATCTTATGGGCTGGTGGGAAGAGAAGTGCCGTCGAGATGGCCAAATACGGTGAAACTATGACAGTGTATCTCGAAGAGTTCACGTCAAATGTCATAATTCACTTGATCCACATCAAAGTGCGATCGGTGATGGAGGCTGGATTTGTCGCCATTGTTTGTGAAAGAAACGAGCAGAGAAGAAGATAAAGGAGAAAAAGAAAAAAATATTATAGAAAAAGGGAAAATAGTGTGAACAGAAGAAAAAGTAAAAAAAATGACAGAGGAAAAAAAAACAACAGAGAAAGAGATTGCAATGATAATAAAAAATGAATCAGAGTGGAGAATGGATCGATGAAACTAAGAATGTAGAAAAGAGAGCAAAGAGGAGAGGAAAGAGGCGGCTGAAATTCGTAGGAGTGAAAACAATCTGATACCATGTTTGATTGAGTTAATTCCAATTGGTGATTGGTGTTATTGTATTGATGAGAATATAAAGGAGATTACGTACAAGAGGGCCGTTAGAGCTTAATAAATCAGATTCCTAATATACACAGAAGAATATATGCATTCTTATTATAATACTATTACCGTTTCTTGAATTTTTTTCTTCGAAAAACGTGTTGGTGTATTGGTAGGAGGATATGGGATCCCAAAAAACGGAAACTACCACGGAAGAGACGACTTGAAGATGTATCCTCTTTGTTGTATGCCGATATTCGTACAATCGTTGAAAATTAGCAGTTCCAACTTTTATTTTTTTTGGAGGAATCAGTACATTGGGATTCTTAACAGAAGAATATCTCTAAATCTAATTTGAGAATTGACTAATGTAATACAGAATAAGGAAATTGTGTTTAAATTGATTATGTTGATAACCCAAAATGAAGTTCGCATAAGATCAAATGCGAGAATGAGAACGAGTAAGACTTTTCTCCCGAAAGCATCGTCATTTTTATTTATGTTGTTTTATTGTTTTCTAAACGTTTGTATTTTCTTATCTTTGTACTTTCTATGTAATCTTGAATTTTATATATAAATAAAGATAGATGTTAATATATATATATATATATATATATATATATATTTTCTAAAATATGTTTTTTTTGAATAAACGTTGTTTATTCTTGTATTTTTGCTTAATTGAACATAATCAGTCTGATAATTTATATAATGTAATTTTGAAATATTGTAATATAATATACGATATAGAATATGCAATTACTATTTGAGCTATTTTTTTATAAGAAATAAGAGAATTATAATGAATGATTTTGTTTGCACTCGTCTCTTTGAGATACAGTTATTTGAACACCAAGAAATTGTTATGTTTTTTTCGGATTTATGGTATGTTACTCTGCATATTGTTTTTTAAATACTTTCTCTAAATTGTATATCTCTCCCACATTTTCGGTTGATATTGACTTGATAGCTACAATATTCTATAAAATAAATTATAATCATTGTATCTAGGAATGTAGAAAACGATGGATATTAAATTCCGCAAAATGAGAAAATGAAAATGTAAACAAAGTTCAAATTTCATATTTTTAATAACCTAAAATTCTAATTTGTTTGATTCTTGATTAATGTTACATTCATAATCACACGTATATCACATTCATAAACACTTAGTATATAAACTTGTTTATGGTTTCCTTTCAGTAAATCGTTTAATTTTGTTTGTTAGTCTATTTATGCAATCTACTTTTAGGAGCAACATTTTTATGAGCTTCTTGACAGAAAAAGCTATATATTAGAACCTATAATTTTCCACGTACCATTATCATTAGCTATATTGTATGTTCCAAGGTCAAATCTAGCATTTTTGAAGCTCAAATGTTTTTTGTATAGCTTGAAAAAAAAAACAAGATTTAATCCCTCAATTTTTCTTTAGCTACCAAAACTCACTTAAATTATTAATAGAAAAAATAATTACTTTAAATCTTTGTGTTTTGCAGATCGTCTTGTCGCGGCGACAGTCACATATTAGTTTTTGCAGGTCAGTTGAGGCCACCAGTCCCAGAAAATGTGAGTCCATGATGCACTTGGCGACTAACAAAGCCTACTGTTGAGTATTGATCTAATCTTAGTCCCAATTAGGGTGATTTAGTCTCAGTTTTCAGGACTCATAACATTAGTCGTCTGGTTGAGCTGGTTTAATGTTCAATTAGATAGATTAGTGTATTTATGGTTTAGTTCGGTGTATGTAAGATCTTAGGTATAAAAAGTCAGATAACTGAGTCTGTTAGATCATCTTCTTCGTTTTTCATCAAACAATTGGTGTGCGTTTCTTGCGAGCTTCTCTGGTTTGAGAGAACTCAATTCCTTCGTTCCTAGTGAATTTGATGGACTGAGTCTGCCCCCAGAAACATAGCTTACCACATTGGTAGTGAACTCTTGGTTACCAAATTGTGTGTTCTTTCGATTATGTCTTTTACATTTCTTTCTTGAAACTTCATAAAAATCGATAGAGAGAGAGATCCGTGTGTTGTCAAATACGAGTGATTGATGGTTTATGAGCAATAATTGGTATCAAAGCTTCGGGTTGAGCTCTTATGGAGACGACGATGACTCGAACCGAAGTGGTGCATTTCGACGGCACCAGAGAGTTCTCAATGTGGACTACATGTATGATGAATCATTTCGGTGTTGTGGGATTGAATGGAGTGGTGCTCAATAACAATTTTGAGATCACGGTTCGAGTGACAAAATTGGAATTCAAGAAACACATGTAATCGTCGATCCTGTGAAACTAGAGAAAGATAAAAGAGCTAAGGATATGCTCATAGTTAATATCGGGATCAAGTTATTCGAAAGATTAAACACTGTACTACTGCTGCGTCTATGTGGTCTTTGCTGGAAAAGTTGTATATGTCTAAATCTCTGTCGAATCGAATCTTCGTCCAGTCTCAGTTTTAAACATTCAAATGTGTTGGATCAAGATCGATTGATGTCAATGTTGATGATTTTCTTAAGATTATTGTTGAGATGAATAGCCTAGATGTGAACGTTTGCGACGAAATCCAGGCTATCGCCTTGTTGAATTCGCTTCCAAGTGCTTATGATCTACTTCAGCATACTTTGAAATATGGAAAGGAGACAATATCGCTAGAAGATGTTATCTCAGCCACAAGATCTAAGCAAAGGGAACTGTCAGGGAATGGTAAGACAAATACATGATCAGCTATTGCACTCTACATAAATGATAGAGGAAGACATCAGAAAAGAGGTTCAGGGGATTCACATGGTGGTAGAAACATAAGCAAGTCCAAGAATGGAAGGAGTGTTACATATTGGTATTGCAAGAAAGAAGGACATGTTAAGAAGCACTACTTTGCAAGGAAGAAGAAAATGGAAACATATGGAGATGTTGAAGCAGTTGTTTCCATTGACCAGTTGGAAGAAATGGATGTGTTGAATGTAACAATTGATAACTTCAGGGATAATTGGGTTATAGATTCTTGGTGCACACATCACATGACTTCTAGAAGAGATTGGTTTGTGGATTTCGAAGAGAAGACATCAAGTAGAATATTACTTGGAGATTTCCACACTGTTCATACCCAAGGCATTGGAACTATTCGACTATACACACAAGGTGGAATGAAAAATATCAGATATGTTCCATGCCTGAGAAGAAATCTTATATGGTGAAGTAGATGTTACTATTGATGAGTTGGAAGAAATGGATGTGTTGAATGTATCACTTTATGACTCCAAGGATAATTGGGTTATAAATTGGTTTGTGGATTTCAAAGAGAAGACATCAAGTAGAATATTATTTGGAGATTTCCACACTGTTAAGACCCAAGGCATTAGAACTATTCGACTAGACAGACAAGGTGGATCAGTCAAGATAATGAAAAATGTCAGATATGTTCCATGCCTGAGAAGAAATCTTATATCTACAAGCACTCTGGACCAGTTGTGTTTTGTTTACTCAAGTGGAAATTGAAAGATCAGTTTTCACAAGAACAACAAGCTGGCATCAAAGGGAACTTTGAAGAATGGTCTCTATATTCCTGATGTAAAAATAGTTATAGAAGAGCTGTGTCAGGTGGAAGGATCAAGGTCTCAGGTATCTCTTTGGCATAGTAGGTTGGGTCATATGAGTTACAAGAACACGCAGGTTTTGGTCAGAGGTGGAGTTTTGAAGAACAAAGATGTCGGAAAGGAAGAATTCTTCGAGCATTGCGTAATGGGGGAAGTCAAAGAGAGTAAGTTTTGTAAAAAAAAAATTTTCCGTTGGTATATATCTTTAATTCATTTCCATTTGTAAATATTGATCTAAAATATATATTATGTATCATTTTATTTACATTTTCATCGTTCAAACATTTGGACCGCACCTCATGTTTTTTTCACCATTCATATATTGTCATGCACCGCTTGTTACGCAGTAACCGCACTTGTTCCGCATGATGCGTTTCTTACAACTGCACCATACTAAAATCACACCACACCTATACAACCGCTTGTCCCGCACCGCCCAAACCGACGTCACCACTCGAAGCCTTAGAACTACCATTTAGAAGAATATGAAGAATTGGCTAGACAGCTTGCCCAATGTAGAGTTTGCAAATAACCGAGCTTCACATTCAGCTACAAAACAATCTCCATTCCAAATCGTTATGTAATTCAATCTAATCACTCCTTTGGATTTGTCTCCAATCCCTCAAACAGAAGCAGTAAGCAAGATGAAATAAACAAAGCGGAGGCTGTCAATAAGATACACCAGAAAGTCAAAGATTTTAGGAACCGCAAAAAACCGAATAATGAAATGCGATATAAAAATCGTATAAACGATCGTAAAAATAGAAATGAAACAAACAAATATGAAACGATATTAAGGAAAGCATATAAAACGAGACCTTGAAAAGGATTTGAGAAAACAAACAAAGAGGCAATATTTGATCTCTTTCCTTAACTCAATAAATCTTCCATATTATGTGACGTATGAAGCTACTTTTGAACCTCAAGATACAACATGTTTGGGACCGTTTCGCAATACCCAAAAAAGAAATCTACGAACTATTTAGAACTACCTTATACTATCGAGATAGAGTTATATGATATTTGTCTGTGTGCCATTGCTCTGAAAGCGTGAGTAATGAATTAGACAGAGTGCTAATTTATATAGCCGACAAGGAGCACTTTTGATCCGCAAAAAGAGGCATGGGACCGTTACGTGAGACTCGGTTTCACCTATGGGGAAAAGATCTTTGACTTATTCAAGTCAAATTCGTTCGAAAATTCAAACCAAAATTTGGTTGTTTTGGGACTTCACCAAGACCCAAACCCGAGCCTGATAACACCGGTTTTTGATAATTTTTATTGATTATTTTAATGTTTTTTGCGGGTATTTTAACTCCGTTTTAAATTGTTTTCAAGTGATTTTCATGTTTTAGAGTGTTAAAAGACATTTCAGGTAACTTGGGATAAAAGAGTGCATTTCGGAACAAAAGTAAGTTTTTGGATAAACTCAGACCGTAAGAAATCTTGCAATCAAAGAAACATTCTCACCGTCTGATCATCCCCAAATTCGGACACAACAAAGTCGACATAACCAGTTTTCAAATGCAATTGTTTTAGAGACAATCCAATGGTTAGATATTCAAATATTCTCGAAGAACTGAAGGCAGAAGAAGCTGCCTTGAAGAATAACCATCGGGGGCAGAGGAGCCGTGCCCGCGGCCAACATGCATTTCACCGCGGTAAGAGGAGACCCGCCCGTGGCCAATAAGCACTTCGCCGTGGTCAGAGACAACGCACCCACGACCAACCCATGTGCGACCTATTTGACTCCGTTTCAATCCCGATGCCAATTCCGTCATTGCAACTCAAAACCCTAAACGTTTTTGACGAAGAAGAAAGCTATATATATACTCGTTTTAGGTCATCCTAAGAGGGGAGCTCATTTTTAGACCAAAATGAGAGAGAGAGAGAGAGAGAGAGAGTCATCACCGAGGAAGAGGAGGAGGCGCGAGGTGATCATCATCGATCTCCGTCTTCATCTATTCTATTTCATTATTTCTGCAATCCTTTATTACTATTATGATGTTTCGTTTTGCTATGATTGAGTAGTTCCCTCGTTGAGCATAGGGATCCCAAGGGGATCTCATGGATCGATTTATCATTAAGTTTTTGGATTAAGTGCTTCGATTAGGGTTCTTCGTCTTATCCTTATTATTAATGCGTGTTTGCTTGATTAATTACCTTGCGACTAAACTTATGTATTTTTATAACCACGAAAGTGCTGGGTCAATATGCTTGAACTAGGGTAAGCGAGCAATCTCGCTACAAGATACGAAAGCATACTTGTAGAGGGATTGTGAGCGTTATTGAACTTTTTTGGTTATCATAACTTTCTGCGCGGCCAGAGACGAAAGCTATTGGTCGAGTATATAAGTTATCGGTGTGTAGAATGTACGAGAGTATGCTACACATACTTCCGTGTTCCAAGTTCAATAACCAATGAACAATAAAAATTCGTCTTAAAAATCTTAATCAATCACTTGTGATAATCGACCATGATCCCTAGAGAATTCTCGAATGCCTAGCGTTTCGTTTAATTGTTCACAACCTCGTTTATTCGGCTTTCTAGTTTAGATTTTAGTCACACAAAACCAACTCCAAATAAATTTTGTTCTAGTTTGATTTAAGTTTCGGATTGATTCATACCGAAAAAAAAAAAAAATATGGTTCGACCCCTAAGTACTACAACACAAATCTGTACAGTTGCAGACTTTTAGGATTATAAATTTAAAACCTGAAGTTAGTTTAATTATGTACGCATCAGAGCCCGGCGACAGTGGCGGCGCGTGTGTGTGGTTTGGTCTCTCCTCTTTAGCATAAACAATGGTGTAGCCTTCTGAACTTATGTCTAAGTTCTCTCCTTATATATATTAGTAGTTTTCTACTCAATCTTCCAATGTGGGATAAATGACACCACTTATAATTTTACTCATTTAGTCAACGACCCATATTTTCCCATTTCTCATTCATGATCATTTTTTGCCATTTCAATTTAGATCCATTTAGGTCTAAATGGGTTCGACAAAAAAATTAAAGATATCATTGAGGAAAACTTAGTAGTACGAGAAGCAAGCTAACAAACAAAAAGAAAGTAGTCTTTAAACCTATAGAATGGTTTTGGTTACATATGAGGCCATAACGGTTTTCGCACTAGAGGATGTCAAAGCTTGTTCCAAGAGGAGATGGACCTTTCATAGCGTTGGAGAAGATCAATGACAACGCCTACCACTTGGACCTTCCTGGTGAGTTTAACATCTCATCTAGTTTTATTGTGACTGATTTGGCTAGTTTTGACGCGGGGGCACTACAAGAAAACAGAGTTTTTACGACCACCAAAAGAGTCCCAAAAAAAATAGTCGCAAATATTTGGTCGCTAAATAAAGTGGTTGCAAAACGATAACAAATTTGGGACTGATATGTGACTCTCACTAATAGTCATAATTTAGAGACTGATATGAGACTCCCACTATTAGTCGTAATATAGAGACTGATTTGCGACTACCAGTAAAAACAAAAGAACAAAAAAATATTAAAATTTCATAATTCGAAAATTCCAAATCTATAATTCCAAAATTAAAATAGAAATTGAAATTACAATAAAATAGAAATTGAAATTGAAATTACAATAAAATTCCATTCTTTTGCGTTTGTCAGTAAGCCAAATATGAGAAACGGCCAGTGAGCCTGAGGAGTTCCTTTGCTTGTAGATTGATTTTGCGCTGGTAGAGCGTTATGTTTGATACGTGCGTAGATTTAAACTTGGCATATTGGAAAGAAATGGTTGAATGTGTTGAGAGTATAGGTTTAGTTCTCACTGGGTAATCCAAATTACTCATCATTCTCTCTTCTTTTTAGGTGAGTCCGATGAGGACGAGTATGTGGAGATGGACGAGTAGTTCCAGTGTGGTGCGCCGTTTTCGGGAATCAGGATTTATTTATTTATTTAGAATTTCTAGGGGTGTGATAACACCGCATTTTTACCCATTTTGCTATATATTTTAGAACATTTTAATAAGTGTTCCGCTTAGTTTTCTATGCTTTTGTTACGGGTTTCGAATGTTTACGGTTTTAAGACTCATTTCAGGTAACTCGGAGTAAAAGAGTGCATTTCGGAACAAAATTACGTTTTTGGATAAATTCGGACCGTCAGAAGTTTTGCCATCATAGGAGACCTTCTCACCATCTGATCATCACCAAATTTGGACACAACAAATTAGAGACAACCAGCTTTCAAATACAATTGGATTGGGGATAATCCAATGGTTGGATCCTAAAATATACCCGAAGCACTGAAGGCAAATGAAGCTGCCCCAAATAAGCAGTTCACCGCCCCTGGAGGAGCCGGGCCCGCGGCCAAGCATAGTTCCGCCGCCCCTGGAGCCACTCAACCCGCGGCCAGAGTCCACTTCACCGCGGCCAGAGATGACTAAAATCATCTTTTTCCGTCCGCGGCCAAGCCGGACCCGCGGCCAAGCCCAGTTCCGCCCGTGATGATCTGTTTCTTAACCCGAGGCTAAAATCATCTTTTTCCGTCAAACCCTAAAACGACCTAAGCATGTTGAAGACCTATAAATACTTGTTTTAGACAGGAATTTCGACATCCAACCTTAGACCTTTGGACACATTAGTTTTGCTTTCATTCTTGTACTCTTACATTGAAATTTTCGGGATTGGTGAGGAGGTTTCTCACCGAGGTTAGACACCGAATTCGTGAGGCCTCCTTCACCAATCTCATGTTTGATTTAATTATGTCTTTTTCCAGTATGTGTGAGTAGATTGTTGGGTTTAAAGGATTACCGAGGGGAATTCTATGTTCGATAAGGATTTCACTCGGTAAACCCTAGCCGATTTCTAGAGCTTTTCTTTTGGAAAGTTGTTACTGCATGAATCTAGTGTCACGAGCTAGAGGCTGGTAGGAGGAGTTTAGAACCAGAGAAGTGTTTCATCTAATCACAGCAATGTTCATCCACAAGGCGTGCGCGTCGTAAGATTTTGAAAGTATACCTACGGAGTGCCGTGAACCTATAGACCCACTAGCATATCATATTCTTACGCGCGGCCAGAGACGGAAGCTACTGGTCGAGTGAATAGATTGGAGGACGTAGGTTATACGGAAGTAGACTACGTCATTATTTTCCCATGTTCGTGGAGTTATAATCAAGAAACACTGGTTACTAATAAGCTAGGGTCCGTTTGACTGAATCAAGCATACCCCGAGATATTCCTCTCGACCCAGCAACGTTTTAGGATAGTTACAACCGTCTCTAGTAGTGTAGTTTAGCAATAGAGTCCGTAGAAGTAGTTTAGTTATCGATTTCATTAGGTTTAGGTTAATAGTCGATTTTCCTAAGTAGTATGATAGTCTTAGTTTTTCTTAGGGTATGTTTAGTCTCTCTTAGTATTAGTTTAGTAGTTAAAATTCCCTTAGTTTAGAGTAGCCATCGATTTTCTTAGATTATATTAGTAGAAGTTTTCCGTTTCTCGTTCTTTATAATTATAGTTACAAAAATCCTATAAAAATATATTCGTTCTAGGTTTATTTACTATACAGTGTCTAAGGTCTCATTGAACAACACCCTCTCCATGCGGATCGATACCTCAAGTACTACAATGCACATCTTTGCACTTGCAGGCTTTAAGGTTTATAAATTTAAGACCTGAAGTTTCAGAGACGAATCCGATAACGCATCAACCCCACCCGATACTTAACCATTGTTCAAACCTCATGCATTCTCTCTTTGTGTCTTATGTGTAGATATGTGCAAAAACGCCGGAGCGGGAAGAACGACACAATTTCTGTTGGGGTCGGTTTTCACCCGTCCGAGATTAACACTTCAGAAAACGAGGAATACTAACTGTTTGGGTCGGTTTCCACCCATTCGAGATTAATATGAAGCGTTCCAATTCGTAAAGAGTATGGAGGGCTGAGCCAAATCATGACCGTCCTAAAAATAGACTATCTCCCTTCGCCTCGTCTAGAAGAACAGATGACTCACCAAGGTATTCCTACCTTAAGAGGACGAAAGCCGAGCCGTGGCCAAAGCAACGTCATCTTTCAACCGAACTGAGACTGCTACGAGACGGATCGGCTCACCTCGAAAGACTAATCTCATCATAATACAAATGGGCCGAGATACCAACCTCTCATCAACTTGTGGGTCGAGTTCAAAGCCCAGATCATTGATAACCCTAACAAGGTTATTTGCCATCTCAAGAAGTGATCTAAGTTGGTGGCCGCGCAAGAGAAAATGAAATATTCTAGATTATTTCTAAGATCCTCGCCCACAAAATATGTATAAATAATAAGCATAGTCATTCATAGAAGGACACTGATATTCCCATATTTTACCCGTTTTAGCATGCATCTAGGTTATGGCTTAGGTAGGTTGCATTATACTGGTTGATCCCATGCATGCGTTTCTCATAGTTTTCTTAGCATTTTAGTATAACTTATGGATTTGGTAGGTTGCCTTAGGTCCTAGTGAGTCTTGCATTCATTTGGAGTGTTTTCTAGGTGTTTGGAAACATTTTGAGGATGTTTGGAATGATGGAGCATAAGAGAAGGAAAAGCTCATCCGAGACATCTGATATAAGTGGCAGAATGAAAGATTTCTGATCTGATTGAGCTTCCATGGCCTTCATGAAAGTTGTATCCCAATGCGTAAGCTGTCGACTGGAGGTGGTTTTAGGCCATTAGGACATGTATTCCAAGAGATATTGCGGTTTTAACGAAGGTGTATCTCTCTGGCCGCAAGACATTTGACCAATACCGACCCGCCTTCACCCGGCACGACCAACCGGTATCATCACGTCCAAACCAGGAAGAATACCGGCCTGCCATACCGGGCCACCACGGCCAGATGTTGGGGCGCGGCCCAAACTTGTATATAAGGCCTTAACCTAATTTTTAGAGACTATCTCTTTTCTCTTGCTAAAAACCTCCCCTTTGAGGGTTCAAAGTGATTGTAAGAGAGATCTTAAGAGAGATCTTGAGTTTTTATGCAATTTAAAGTTTGTTTCTCTTAATTACCTTTTAATCTTTCATCTTCCTATTCTCTAATCATGATTAACAACACCTCTTTCATGAGATTTTGTGGCTTCTTCATGATTAGTGAGTAGTTCTTCTTGGATCTTTTGGGTTTGGTAGATTAAATGTCTAGAACTTAATTGTCTTGTTTCCTTTCTTATTTAGTGTTTATAAAGCTAGATTAGGCTTGAGAAACTCAAATCTAGATCATAGGGAATTTCATGCACACAAGGTGTTTGATAAAATTCTCCAATGAACTAAATAAGAGATTTTCACACTTAATTCATGAGAATGATTGTCTAAGATGAATTTTGGCTATTAGAACTTGTTATTTAATGCTTGTTGATTGCTTACTCACAAATGAGAATTTGTTAATCTTTAATGTCTTTGTTAATCTTTAATGTCTTTGTTATTTAATGCTTGGGTTTCTTTGTTAATCTTTAATGTCTAGAACTTAATTGTCTTGTTTCCTTTCTTATTTAGTGTTTATAAAGCTAGATTAGGCTTGAGAAACTCAAATCTAGATCATAGGGAATTTCATGCACACAAGGTGTTTGATAAAATTCTCCAATGAACTAAATAAGAGATTTTCACACTTAATTCATGAGAATGATTGTCTAAGATGAATTTTGGCTATTAGAACTTGTTATTTAATGCTTGTTGATTGCTTACTCACAAATGAGAATTTGATCTTGAATTTGTAATTAACAAAGTGATTAGTGCTAAGAGATTAGATTAATCTTGATTTGTGTTCTAGGCTTAAGGAAATGCACTTGTGTGATTGTGTAGACATCATTGCTTAGCTTAAGATTCTTCCAAATCAATTGCCTCACCCAATGATCCTCTTTTTAATCATTGTCTTAATCTCGTTTACTGTTTAGTTTCTTGTTTGGTTTGCTTTGTTTAAATTTGAATCATTAGGTTGTTAGATTAAAACCTAATGATTTTCATGACTACCCACATTGGCATCGATATTATTTCAGGCTGAGCCTCTTCAACTATCGGAGACCACTTCGAAACTATCATCGGGACATCTGCAATTTTCCACATTCCTCTTCGAGTAACACGGTTTGGAGCAGACTGATTTTTGATTCTGAATTTCATCGTAGTTTTGTTAACTACAAACACGTCGATTTTCAAATTTTTATCACCAAGAGTCCAGATTTTATTGACTATCATATGCACTTTCACGACATGAGGAGCAGTCGATAGGAACCTTCCGATTAGTATCTCATCCCCCAATGGAGCCGAACCCTCAATAATCCCATCTGGAATCATGACTGTTTGGGAGACATCCATCAGCGAGATATTAAGGTCATGCTTCAAGAGACCTGCTTTGTTTTGAACAATAGAGGACCAAAGAGGTTTGGCTTGGGTACTATGCTCACCCACAACCGACTTTGACGTCAACATTGACTCTCCACTCTCGACAATTACTTCATTTTGATTTGCAGTCCCCTCTGAAGTTGGACCTGCAGCATTCTGATTTCCCAAAGCAACCACTGACCCTGCCTGAGACATCGAAGAACTCTGCCCCTCCAGCCCTAGCCCATCTAAAGCATCTCCAACACTCACCTTCAACTCCAAAGCTGAAACCACTGAGCCTCCTACAACCCCATCAAGAGAACCTTAGTCGTGTCTCCCTCATCCAGCCGAGGCGGAGAATCCACCGGTGCTGTATTTTACTCTTAAAAACACTTGTTAATTCATTCAAATCCAAATTAAAATCAAATCCTTATGCAAATCCTTACTATTGAATAACACTTGATTTTAACATGGATTTTAAAATCATAGAACCAATAACACAAGATTTGAATATGGATTTCAAAATCATAGAACCAATAACATTTGATTTGGTTTGTATTTACAAATCCATTAAAATGCAAGAACCAATAACCCCACCTAAGAATGTAGAAAAGAGAGCAAAGAGGAGAGGAAAGAGGCGGCTGAAATTCTTAGGAGTGAAAACAATCTGATACCATGTTTGATTGAGTTAATTCCAATAGGTGATTGGTGTTATTGTATTGATGAGAATATAAAAGATATTACGTACAAGAGAGCCGTTAGAGCCTAATAAATCAGATTCCTAATATACCCAGAAGAATATATGCATTCCTATTATAATACTATTACCGTTTCTTCAAATTTTTTCTTCGAAAACCTTGTTGGTGCATTGGTCGGAGGATATGGGATCTCGGAAAATCGAAACTACCACGGAAGAGACGACTTTAAGATGTATCCTCTTTGTTGTATCACGATATTCGTACAATCGTTGAAAATTAGCAGTCCCAACTTTTATTTCTTTTGGAAGAATCAGTACATTGGATTCTTAACAGAAGAATATCTCTATTTGGGAATTGACTAATGTAATACAACATAAGGAAATTGTGTTTAAATTGATTATATTGATAACCAAAAATGAAGTTCGCATAAGATCAAACTCGAGAATGAGAACGAGTAAGACTTTTCTCCCGAAAAGCATCGTCATTTTTATTTCTGTTGTTTTATTGTTTTCCAAACTTCTGTATTTTCTTATCTTTGTACTTTCTATGTAATTTTGAATTTTATATATAAATATAGATAGATGTTAAAATATATATATATTTTTTTCCAAAATATTTTTTCTTTGTACAATAACACCAATCACCTATTGGAATTAACTCAATCAAACATGGTATCAGATACAAGGACGAACCACTTCATATCCCAGCACATATCACCTCCAAAACCTACAAAACAAGCTTGCAAGGTGAGTATACTTTCATTTTAATCTTTAAGAATTCTAACTTGGCTTGTTTGCGTGCAGATGGTCCTGATTTGAGGACAAATCCTTTTCAACTGGGGGATGATGATGTGATACTGAGCAGTATCAAGAAGAAGCCACCGGAACCAAAGCTTGTATCCGAGGGAAAGTTTGTAGCCGAGGGGAAGCAGCTCATAGACGAGGGATACTTGTGTGCGAGGAAGAGAGCTAAGGCTAAGCTGTTGGATAAATATGTGATTAAAATCTTTCTGATTTTTAATCAAGCCCAAGATGATTACACAAATGGGTATATGACCCATTTGCACTCTTTTTCCCTTACCTTTGGTTTTATCCCAATGGGTTTTCCAAGGAAGGTTTTTAATGAGGCAAGTGGGTTCACATTTCATCAAGCCCATCTTGTTGTGATCATGCCTTGGCCCAGCAACAACAATTTCGTGGGTGACATGAAGGAAGCAAGGCCCATATATTTCTATTTTCGTTTTTGTAACAAGGCCCATATGTTTTAGGGTTTTTCCTTGTTGTTTTCTATTTAAACTCTTTGTTTTCTTTGTGGCAACTCATCCTGGAATGGATCATCAAACATTTATCAAATAAACTTTCTCTTATCAAAATCCAGCCAAGAAAATCTCTAGTCTCTTTGAGAGTGATTCGTTGCCTTGTGCAACATCTTTATCATCTCTCGTTTATCTCTTATGAGCGGTTCGTTGTGTCTACAACATCTTCACCGTCTCTCTCTCTCAAAACTAGAAACTATTCCACAAGTTTCTGTCTCTATCCAAGTCGAAATCTAGCTTCTTTGTGCCGATCTTAGGAGGTTCTCATTAGACAGCCGAAAAGGAGAAAGCTTTCACAAGTGCATACGAGACAAATAAGCCACATGTACTACCCCCTACACTCGTCTACACCCCAAGGATCCCATACCCTACTCGTCCAAAGAAGTCACGTAAAGGCCTAGAAGAAGCAAAGTGCAAGGAAATGCTGAGTGATCTAGTGGTAAAGCTTCATCTTGTCGATGCAATCCAAATGATACCTTCATTGAGGAAGTATATGAAGTGCTCAATGACTAGTAAGGTGTCTACTGAAGATAATGTGATGATGGTTTCTAAGGATTGCAGTGCTGTCCTCCAAAACAAGATGCCCAAGAAGCTAGGCTATCCTGGAAAGTTCATTCTCTCTGTGCAGATTGGGGCAATTACATTTGCTTGCTCTTTATGTGATCTTGGGTCCAGCGTAAACCTAATGCCATACTATGTGGCTAAGCGGATTGGATTCACAAAGTTCAAGCAAGCTAAGATCTCTCTAGTGTTTGCCGATCGTTTTGTGAAGCTACTTGTTGGTGTTCTTGAGGATCTACATGTCCGAATTGGCAATGCAATTGTTCCTGCAGATTTTGTGGTTCTAGAGCTGGATTAAGAGCCAAAGGATCCTCTCATCTTGGGAAGACCTTTCTTGTGTACAGCAGGATCCATCATAGATGTGAGGAGCGGGCGAATAGATCTCCACCGGAAGGACATTGTCATGGAGTTTGAGATGGATAAGATGCTGTAGAAGCCTATGTTGGACGGTCAGACATTCTCAATAGATGACTCACTAGAAATCTCCGACGAAGTGGCTGGAGAGATTCTAGTCGATGACCCGTTGGAGACTGTTTTGACAAAGGCAGAGAATGAACATGGGTTTATGAGCAACGATGCGACCGGTTATGCTGAGATGCTGAACTCAAGCCAAAAAATGGGAAAAATGGTCGAGTACATCAGCTTAGATGGAGCCGCAGAGACGCCTCCAGCAGCAAGTCTTCTTGAGCCCTCTGCTGACCCGTGGAGCAAGCTGAAGGGTCCCAAGATCGAGCTCAAAACGATCTCAGCTGGGCTAAGGTACGCATTTCTTGGCCCTAATTCCACTTACCATGTAATCATCAATGCTGAGTTGAACAATGTGGAAACTGCTTTGCTTCTGTGTGAACTTAGAAAGTATCGTAAAGCTTTAAGCTACTCACTAGATGATCTCACGGGGATTTTACCTGACCTTTGCATGCATAGAATACATCTAGAGGATGAATCGATGACTTCGATAGAACATCAGAGACGGTTAAACCCGAATCTAAAAGAAGGAGATAATGAAACTTCTAGAGGCGGGCATCATATACGGTATCTCTGATAGTACTTGGGTGAGCCCAGTCCATGTTGTGCCAAAGAAAGGTGGTGTGACAGTCGTTAAAAATGAGAAAACCGAGTTGCTACCAACTAGAAGTGTCACAGGCCATAGGATGTGTATTGACTATAGGAGATTGAATGCCGCTACTCGTAAAGATCATTTTCCTTTGCCTTTTATTGATCAGATGCTTGAAAGATTGGCTAACCACCCCTACTACTGTTTTCTAGATGGTTATTCTGGTTTCTTTCAGATTCCCATCCACCCAGACGACCATGAGAAGACTACATTCACATGTCCTTATGTCACTTCCGCTTATCGCAGAATTGTTATTTGGATTGTGCAATGCCCCATCAACATTCCAACGATGCATGCTGTCGATTTTCACTGACTTGATTGAGGACATAATGGAAGCTTTCATGGACGATTTCTCTGTGTATGGATCCTCCTTTTTTGTGTCTTTCTAATTTGTGCAGGGTATTACAGCGCTGGAAGGTGATATATCATGGTTTTTACCCTATTTAAGCCATGATATAAGTCCTTTTTATAGAGTCTTTATAGTATTTTGGAGTCTTTTAGAGTCTTTTACAGGTTTAGGTACGTTTGGAGCATTTTGGAGCATTCTGGAGCATATCGAGATGCAGAGTCATGCAGAGACGTCAGAAGTTTGGCATTCGTTTAAGACCTTCCCACCGATAGATTGAGCTCAAATTTGGACACAAGATAGATCAATGAATTAGCTTTCATTTGGAAGTGGTTTGAAGCCATTCCAACGGTGAGATCGAAAGTTATGCCAGTTTTCGTGAAGACTGTCTAGTCTGTCGAGCAGAGGAGTCGACGCATAGGATGAGTATCGACCGATACTACCTAGTATCGATCGATACTTCTCGGGAAAATAGGAAACACGACTTTTTAGAAGCCTAAAGACCCTGCAACTTGGCCCAGAAGACTTTAATACTTACCAGAAAGCCCATAACGTGTTTTTAGTCTATATTTAGGGTTTTCAGCCACCTGTTTAGGCTATGCTTTTATTTTCTGTGTTTGATTTTACTTCGGTTTTAGAGAGACAAGTCTGAATCTCCCTTCGTCCGAGATCAGATCTCTAAACCCTTCTTTCTATTCTATTGATGATTTATTCAAACATGTTGATTGTTTCATTCTCCATGTCTGAGTAGATCCACCTTAGGTTTAGGGTTTTCTCATAAGGGTTTTCTTTGAATGCTAGGTTAAATATCTTTTAGGATTCACCATCTGAATTATAGTTCTTCGCTTAGGTTGTGTTCATATCTTGTTCTAGATTAGCTACCTAGAATATAAATCTTAGGATAATTGATTAGGTACGAGAGTGCAATTAATTACCTGATAGAACCTAGGTGAGCAAATTGATTATTCGCAAAGAGATTTGGTTTAATTGATTTGTGAACATATCAAACCTGTTGTTAAAGCTGATTTAGACTTTAGGATTCGCAAAGAGATTTGGAATTCCTAGGATTTAGATTTAGATAGTTTTCGCAACGAGAGTTGGTTAGCTATATTTTAGTGATTTGAGTTCAAGAACTGCACTAAATCTGAATCCTGTTAGTTAGTTAGTCTGCATTCACTGATTTCCTGAGAAAAACCCTGAGCCTATATTTCCCAATTGATTTACATCTCGTTTAATTTCTGCACTGTTTTTAATTACATCTATCTGGCTTAGCGTAATTCGACACTTCATAATTTATTGTGTGATCTCTGTGAGTCTTTGTGGTTCGACCCCTACACTTACTACAACAACTGCTTTAGTATCTTAGGGTATTAAATTGAGCATATCAATTTTGGCGCCGTTGCCGGGGACTCAATTTCGCCATTAGATTTTAGTTTAGAATTTCGACTAAGTTCGTCGGTATCGATCGATACTCACTAGTATCGGTCGATACTCCGGCGACTTCTTTTTTGGTATCGATCGACACCACTTGGTATCGATCGATACTCAACGTATTTTTCTGGTTACTTACGTGCTTTGCCTAGTGTTTTCCTTGCAGGTGTATGCCTGTTCGTGAAACCAGGAGCAACAAGAGCACTCAGCTAGTTGGACTATCACTGGAACAGCTAGCGCTTGTGGAACGCACAAACAGAAAGACCAAGCAAACATCAGGGATGAACAACCCAGTGGTTTTAAGAGCTGATGAAGCTGGAATTCTGAGAGACCAAGAGGGTCATGTGTGTAATGAGAGAGGGCAACGACTTGATGAAGCTGGAAACATCGTTGTCCCTGCTCCTGTTATTGAGATTGTTGTGCCAGCTGGGCGCGGCAACGTTGGCAATGCTGCAGGTGTTCGAGCTCAGACAATTGGTGAGTACAACATGCCAGAGCAGTTTTTCGCCAATCGGTCAGCGATTCGTCCTCCTGCTTATGAGAGGAATGACTTCGAGCTGAAACCTGCTTACTACACTCTAGTAGGACAGCATCTCTTCCATGGTCTTCCTCATGAACATCCAATGGACCATGTAGAGAAATTCGAGGACTTGGTCACTAGCATCAAGAGCAATGGAGTGTCCTACGACTATCTCTTCTGCAAGCTCTTCCCCTACTCTCTGGGTGGAGAAGCTACTTACTGGCTGAGGCAGCTATCTCCTGGATCGCTAACTAATTGGGAGGACACCAAGAGAGCCTTCCTGATTAACTTCTATGATGACGGGCGATCTGAAGATCTGAGAAATAAGATATCCACTTTTTCTCAAGGACCTACTGAGGCGTTCAAGGCTGCTTGGACAAGATTCAGATCGTATCAGAGAGATTGTCCACATCATGGATACTCTGATGTGCAGCTGCTGGGTATCTTCTTCAGAGGAGTAGATTGGAGATATCAGATGGGTCTGGACTCTTCGAGCAATGGTAATTTCAACACCAGATATCCTGAGGATGCTATTGTGTTGATTGAGAACTTTGCATCTAGTAGTAGCACCAAGAGCGCAGACTTCGAGCGCAAGAAGCTGGCTGGTAACATGGATGGGTCACAGATCGCTGAAGTGAAAGCTCAGCTGGATTCTATGCACAGTCTTCTGCTGGGAAGGACAACAAAGGCCGTCCACTTTGCTACTGAGAATGAGGTGGAAGATGTTAACTACATAGGTGGTTCTGGTTTTCAGGGTCAGCGATTCGGATACAACTCCAATCGAAACTTCACCAACAATGCTCAGCAAGGAGGGTACCAATCCCCACCACCCAAAGCTCCTGAGAGTAAGATTGAGGCTATGCTTGAACACCTGGTTCAAGGGCAGGAGAAGATGACAGCCACCTTCAATGGTAAGATGGACACCATGTACACCGATTTGAGTGGAAGGATCGAGGCACTAAATACGAGTCACAGGATGCTGGAAACTCAAGTAGCTCAGACTGCAGCAAATTCCAAGGGAAAATCGGTTCATGCACACGTCAATGCGATCTCCTCAAGTGCAGAGAATTACGAAGAGGATTCTGAAATCGCCAGAGCATCGATCGATACCCCCAGGTGTCGATCGATGCCGGTTACAATTCTGAAACGGGACACTTCCAAAACCCGTGTATCGATCGATACCCCACTGGTATCGGTCGATACCAAGGCAATTTCTGAGGAGACACATGATATTTCGACCAAGGAGCCTCAAGTAGCAGCAGCACGGTTCAGTATCGCCCAATTTTGGGAAGACTATGAAACGAAGTGTCAGGCAGCGATAGCTAAGGAACGAGCTGAGAAAAGAGCTCGCAAGCCCAAGAAGGAGAATCCTGTACCTAAACACCTCAGAGATCCCATCTCTCCAAAGCAGCTGCGTGGCTTTGAGAAGATGGTAAGAAGGATTTCCCCTGATTCAACCTTTGAAGAAGCCCTAGAGTGCCGTCCTCTGCTAAGTCACTTCAAGGATTGCAGAGAAACTGAGGAAGAGATTAAGGCACTCTTCATTAAGGCTAGAGGTCCACCTCCATTGAGACAGTTGACCCCAAGGGAGGATCCAGGGAAATTTGTAGTTCCATGCTCTATCTCTGGAGTTGAGTTCAAAGAGTCTCTTGTCGACTCAGGGGCTAGTGTCAATGTCATCTCAAGGGCAATTGCAGAGCGGTTAGGAGCTGATATTCGATCACCAGAGGCATCTATCACATTCGCGAACAACTCCACCTCGCTTCCACACGGTACTATCCATGGTTTGCTGGTCAAAGTAGGAGACTGTCTAGTTCCTACTAATTTTCAGGTTGTAGAGATGGGTGCAATATCTCGTATGCCTATCCTTTTGGGACGACCGTTCATGGCTACTGCAGGCGCGATCATAGACACACCTAATAAGAGAAACTCTTTCTCTTACATTGACAGAGGGGTCTATTATGGTGTCATTCCCCCTAGGAGTGCTCCCACACATGTGTCTAGCATCGAGGTTGTCATAGGAGAGTCGCTAGCGATTGATATTTTGGAAGAGCCTCCTGATGAGCCTACTGTCGCAGATGTTCCAGGTGAACCGCCCAGCACCCCCAAAGAAGTTGCCAAGAAAACTAAGGCAACAAAGAAGAAGGCCAAGAGCAACAAAGTTGAGAATCCCCATGTCACTTTGATACCTCAGAAGTGTAATGGAGATTCGATTGAGTACAAGGTCAAATGCAAAGGAGCCTTGAAGCCATTCTCTAAGGCAAGAGTCCTTCTTACTTCTGAGCTGAAAGAGAAAGGGCAGGAGTTTGTGGACAGCATGCTAAGCAGAACTTTGAAGCTAGTAATGTCAAGTGATGGAGCCTGTTTTGGTGCAAGCTCTCACTCTTATCCAGCCTGAAGGGCGTTACAGTCAAGCTATTGACGTTAAACGAGCGCTTGGTGGGAGGCAACCCACTGGTGAGTCTGTTTTTGATTCGTTTTTATTTTTATTTTCGTTTGTTTTGAGTCTGTGTCAGGATGAACAAGGAGCAACTCGAAATCGCCTAAGCATCGATCGATACCCCTATGGTATCGATCGACACCAATCGCGGATGAAAATTCACAAAGTCGATCTAAGCATGGTATCGATCGATACCATGCTGTGTGTCGATCGACACCGACTGTTCCAGAACGGTAATTTCTTGTTTCTCTTCGTTCTATCCTTTTTCTTTGTTTCTTTCACTGACTCTAGGCTAGATAACACTGAGGACAGTGATGTTCAAGTCTGGGGGAGGTGTCTGCTGACATTGTTTTCGTTTTTCTTAGAGTCAGTCGTTTTATCGAGTCAAAACTGTTTTATTGAGTCAAAATTTGTTGGAGATGATGATCCTGTGCTTGAACCTATTGATTTGATTTTGTTTTTGAGTGCACAGTGTTACAGGATCAGTTCTAGATCGACTAATGAAAAATCCAAAGGCTGACCAGTTGACTAGAAAACATCCATGTCTCCAGCAGAGTTCTTCTGAAGCCTGAGCCAAATTTTTGCACTTCATCAATGTGGTTAGTGTTCATAGAGCTTGATTCATCATTCATATCTGATAAAGGAACCCGTGTGTTTAGAATTATGGTATCTCTCTCCCCTGAAATAAGTTGATAGATTAAGAGCATAAAAGATTGAAATGATTTTCTTCTGAGTAGAGGGTTAGGAAAATTTCCAGCGATCCCATTATTCTACTTAAGAGGGGATGATCACACAAAGGATTGGAAGCGAGGCTAGGATTTTCCTATGATGCCATTATTCGCCTACATCCTTTGATACATAGAGAGGGAAGAACCGGGGATTTGGTGGCAAACACCATCAATACTCGCGTCTCCTACCTTGATATGTATATGCTAAGCTGAAAAAAAAAAAAAATAATAAGGATATAATAAGAAATAAGTCTGGAGGAGAGAAATTGATACAAAAAGTGTGAAAAATGGTGGTTCCTTTGTCAAGATATTGTCTGGTAAAGAGTCTAGAAGGTTCTTAAATATTAGCTGCAGAGATGAAACTGGCGATGAGGGCTTTACTTGAACAATGCTGTGGGATTTTGTGTGGAGTCTGGAAAAGCTGCAAATGTCTACGGAGAAGTACATGGTGGTTAGATCGAAAGCTGATCAGGTGACATTTGGGTACTTGGGAAAAGGGTCTTTTCGATGGTTCAGGAACAGGTGAGTCTCTACGTTTTCAAACCTCTTTTTCTGGTTTAGTCTTCTATTTGCTTGAGGGCAAGCAAAAGGCTAAGTCTGAGGGAGTTGATATATCATGGTTTTTACCCTATTTAAGCCATGATATAAGTCCTTTTTATAGAGTCTTTATAGTATTTTGGAGTCTTTTAGAGTCTTTTACAGGTTTAGGTACGTTTGGAGCATTTTGGAGCATTCTGGAGCATATCGAGATGCAGAGTCATGCAGAGACGTCAGAAGTTTGGCATTCGTTTAAGACCTTCCCACCGATAGATTGAGCTCAAATTTGGACACAAGATAGATCAATGAATTAGCTTTCATTTGGAAGTGGTTTGAAGCCATTCCAACGGTGAGATCGAAAGTTATGCCAGTTTTCGTGAAGACTGTCTAGTCTGTCGAGCAGAGGAGTCGACGCATAGGATGAGTATCGACCGATACTACCTAGTATCGATCGATACTGCTCGGGAAAATAGGAAACACGACTTTTTAGAAGCCTAAAGACCCTGCAACTTGGCCCAGAAGACTTTAATACTTACCAGAAAGCCCAGAACGTGTTTTTAGTCTATATTTAGGGTTTTCAGCCACCTGTTTAGGCTATGCTTTTATTTTCTGTGTTTGATTTTACTTCGGTTTTAGAGAGACAAGTCTGAATCTCCCTTCGTCCGAGATCAGATCTCTAAACCCTTCTTTCTATTCTATTGATGATTTATTCAAACATGTTGATTGTTTCATTCTCCATGTCTGAGTAGATCCACATTAGGTTTAGGGTTTTCTCATAAGGGTTTTCTTTGAATGCTAGGTTAAATATCTTTTAGGATTCACCATCTGAATTATAGTTCTTCGCTTAGGTTGTGTTCATATCTTGTTCTAGATTAGCTACCTAGAATATAAATCTTAGGATAATTGATTAGGTACGAGAGTGCAATTAATTACCTGATAGAACCTAGGTGAGCAAATTGATTATTCGCAAAGAGATTTGGTTTAATTGATTTGTGAACATATCAAACCTGTTGTTAAAGCTGATTTAGACTTTAGGATTCGCAAAGAGATTTGGAATTCCTAGGATTTAGATTTAGATAGTTTTCGCAACGAGAGTTGGTTAGCTATATTTTAGTGATTTGAGTTCAAGAACTGCACTAAATCTGAATCCTGTTAGTTAGTTAGTCTGCATTCACTGATTTCCTGAGAAAAACCCTGAGCCTATATTTCCCAATTGATTTACATCTCGTTTAATTTCTGCACTGTTTTTAATTACATCTATCTGGCTTAGCGTAATTCGACACTTCATAATTTATTGTGTGATCTCTGTGAGTCTTTGTGGTTCGACCCCTACACTTACTACAACAACTGCTTTAGTATCTTAGGGTATTAAATTGAGCATATCAGAAGGAAAAGCATCTTGTGTTGAACTAGGAGAAATGCCACTTTATGGTCAGAGATGGGATAGTCTTGGGTCATTGGATTTCAGAGCAGGGTATCGAACTGGACAAGGCAAAGATCAAGGTGATGACTAGTCTACAGCCACCAGATTCTGTCAAGGGGATTAGGAGCTTTATGGGTCATGCTGGGTTCTACGGGAGGTTCATCAAGGATTTCTCCAAGATTGCTAGACCCTTGACACGATTGTTATGTAAGGAGGTGAGATTCCAATTTGACAGTGACTGTCTAGAGGCCTTTCACACCATCAAGGGAGCACTTGGCAGCGCGCCAATTGTCCAACCACCAGACTGGGACCTACCTTTCGAAGTGATGAATGATGCTAGTGAGTTCGCAGTAGGAGCTGTTTTGGGACAACGAAGGGACATGAAGCTTCATGTTATCTAATACGCCAACAGAACTCTTGATGATGCGCACTGCAAGTACGCTACAACCGAGAACAAACTTCTTGCTATTATGTTCGCTTTTAAGAAGTTCAGATCTTATCTTGTAGGGTATAAGGTTATAGTGAATATTGATCATGTTGCTATGAAGTATCTACTTACAAAGAAGGATGCCAAACCTACACTTTTGCGATGGATTCTTCTGCTGCAGGAATTTGATCTTGAAATTAAAGTCGAGAAGGTGATCGAGAATGGTGTTGCCGATCATTTGTCTAGGCTACGTGTAGTTGAAGAGACTCCTTTAGACGACAGCCTACCTTAGGAGAACATTTACGCGATCAGTGTTGGGTGTAATGACTACTACACATCTGCACACCACACCGTGCTCCCTGAAATTCCTTGGTTTGGTGAGACAACAAACTACTTGACTGCAGAGAAAGAACCAAACGACTTTGTTGGGAACAAAAAGAAGAAGTTCTTGCGAGACATCAGACGTTATTATTGGGACGAGCCATACTTATATAAGCAATGCTCATATGGTGTCTTTCGGAGATGTGTTTCAGAGGAGGAAATTCCTTGTATTCTTTTCCACTTTCATGGTTCGAAATATGTTGGACACTTTACCACGTTCAAGACAGTGTCCAAAGCTCTGCAAGCCGGTTTCTGGTGGCCAACTATGTTTCGCGATGCACATGCTTTCATCTCCAAATGCGGTTTGTGCCAGATGCATGGAAATATTAGCAAAAGGAACGAAATGCCACAAAATTTTATCTTCGAGGTTGAAGTGTTCGATGTGTGGGGTATCGATTTCATGGGTCCTTTCCCATCCTCTTATGGAAATCAATACATCCTCGTTGTAGTCGACTATGTGCCTAAATGGGTTGAAGCGCTGGCTAGCCCAACAAATTATGCCAAGGTGGTCTTAAAGATGTTAAAATCAGTTATCTTTCCAAGGTTTGGTGTGCCTAGAGTGGTGATCAGCGATGGTGGGTCTCATTTCATCAACAAAGTCTTTGAAGGGCTCTTAAAGAAGCATGGAGTCAAGCACAAGGTAGCCACTCCTTGCCATCCACAGACGAGTGGACAGGTCGAAATTTCAAACATGGATATCAAGGGTATCCTGCAAAAGATCGTGAACATGACGAGGAAATATTGGGCTACAAAGCTGGATGACGCTCTTTGGGCGTACATGACTGCTTACAAGACACCTTTGGGCACGACACCATTCCATCTTGTCTATGGAAAATCATGCCATATTATTGTGGAGCTCGAGTATTGATATATCATGGTTTGTACCTCTTTTAAGCCATGCTATATGTCCTATTTATGGATTTTTTCTAGTATTTTGGAGTCTTTTAGAGTCTTTTACAAGTTTAGCACGTTTGGAGCTTAATTGGAGTTTTTGGAGGATTCCTGAGCATTTTGGGAGAAAAGGAGCAGAGTCATGCAGATACATCAGAAGTTTGGCATTCGTTGAAGAACTTCCCACCAATGGATTGCGCTCAAATTTGGACACAAGACAGAGCAATGGATTAGCTTTCATTTGGAAGTGCCATTCCAACGGTGCGATCAAATGCTATGCCAGTTTTCGTGAAGCCAGTCCAGTCTGGCGAGCACAGTGTACTGGTGTCGGTCGACACCAGTCCAGTATCGACCGACACCAACTGCAGACGAGAAAAAAACGTGATTTTACAAGTTTAAAGACCCTACAACTTGGTCCATAAGACTTTTATAATTACCAGAAAGCCCATAACGTGTTTTAGCATTATAATTAGGTTTTTCAGCCACTTTTGGTGGCTACGCTTTCATTACTCTTGATTCTACTTTGGTTTTTGGGGAGACAACTCTGAACTCCTGTTTCTTATTGATTTCTTTGATGATATTTTCAATCATGTTGTTTTCATTCTCCATGTCTGAGTAGATCCACTTTAGGTTCAAGGTTCTCATAAAAGTTTTCTCTGAATGTTAGGTTGATTAGTTGATTAGGATTCACCATCTGAATTAGTTCTTCGCCTTAGGTTGTGTTCATAGCTATTTTTAGGTTGACGAATCTGGAACATAGATATTCGGATAATTGATTAGGCACGAGAGTGCGATTAATTACCTGATAGAACCGTAGGTGAGCAAAATAACTATTCGCAAAGAGATTTGGTTTAGTTGTTTTGTGAACAAATCAAACCTGATTAAAAAGCTGATTTAGACTTTAGGATTCGCAAAGAGATTTGGAATTCCTAGGATTTAGTTTTAGATAGTTTTCACAACGAGAGTTAGTTAATTATATCTTAGTGATTTGAGTTCAAGAACCGCGCTAAATATTAATCATGTTAGTTAGTTCATCTGCATTCATTGATTTCCTGAGAAATACACTGAGCCTATCTTTTTCCCAATCGAATTACAATTTTTTTAATTTACGCATTGCTTTCAATTACATCTCTTGGTTTAGCTTAATTCGAATCTATTTAATCTATTGTGTGATATCTGTGAGTCCTTATGTTTGACCCCTACATATAATGCAACTACTGCTTAGTACTTTTAGGGTATTAATTTGAGCATATCAAATTTGGCGCCGTTGCCGGGCACTCAATTTCGCCATTAGATTTTAGCTTAGCATTTCGTCTAAATCGACTAGTATCGATCGAGACCCTAGTGGTATCGGTCGATACCCGTCGTGAATTTCAGGTACTTACGTTCTTGACTTTTGTGTTTCAGGTGCATGCCTCTTCGAAAAACCAGAAGGAACAAGAACACTCCGCTAGTTGACCTGTCAGACGAGCAGCTAGCACAGTTGGAACGTACAAACAAGAAATCAAAGAAGCCAGCAGAGATGAACAATCCAGTGATTTTGATTCAGGATGCTGCTGGAGCTTTGAGAGACCAAGAGGGTCAATTCTGCAATGAGAGAGGGCAGCGACTTGAAGAAGGTGGAAACATCGTTGTCCCTGCAGCTGATGTGAATGCAGGGAACGATGTGATTAATCGTGGTAGAACGATTGGTGAATACAACAGGCCTGATCAGTTTTATGCCAATCGATCAGCGATTCGCCCTCCACCATTTCAGAGGAATGACTTTGAGCTGAAACCTGCATACTACACTCTTGTGGGCCAGCATCTTTTTCATGGTCTTTCTCATGAACACCCTATGGATCACATTGAGAGGTTTGAGGATTTGGTTACAAGCATCAAGTGCCATGGAGTATCCTATGATTACCTTTTCTGCAAGCTCTTCCCATATTCTCTTGGTGGATGTAACATCCCGGTTTCTTGTATATGCGGAGAGGCTTATAAGAATTGATTTGGCTACCTATGTCACCAAAGTGAACTTACCTTTTCCGATCACTTGCCCGAAAGAACTCCAGAGTTAAGCGTGCTTGGGCTGGAGTAGTCTAAGGATGGGTGACCTTCCGGGAAGTGATTCGCGGTAGCGTGTGAGTGAGGACAAAACACGGGGAAAGGTCACGTGGTGATTGCAGGGTCAGTAAACAAGTATTACAAGCCTCCCGGACTAACGCACCGGCCGTCGGACGAGGGTGGGGCCCACGGGCCGGGAGATGTCGTTGGGGCCCACAGGTAGGGGCGGTCGGGGCGTTATAAGTGGTATCAGAGCCGAACCCAAACACGTGTGTGAAGTCAGGTGGGCTCACACCGTCTAGGGTGACGATCCTGGTGCGCAACGAGGACGTTGCGCTCTGTGAGTGGGGGTGATTGTAACATCCCGATTTCTTGTATATGCGGAGAGGCTTATAAGAATTGATTTGGCTACCTATGTCACCAAAGTGCACTTACCTTTTCCGATCACTTGCCCGAAAGAACTCCAGAGTTAAGCGTGCTTGGGCTGGAGTAGTCTAAGGATGGGTGACCTTCCGGGAAGTGATTCGCGGTAGCGTGTGAGTGAGGACAAAACACGGGGAAAGGTCACGTGGTGATTGCAGGGTCAGTAAACAAGTATTACAAGCCTCCCGGACTAACGCACCGGCCGTCGGACGAGGGTGGGGCCCACGGGCCGGGAGATGTCGTTGGGGCCCACAGGTAGGGGCGGTCGGGGCGTTATAGTGGAGATGCCACTTACTGGCAGAAGCAATTACCAGCTGGGTCACTGACTACTTAGGATGAGACGAAGACTGCGTTCTTTGATAACTTCTATGATGATGCGAGATCCTTAGAGATCAGGAACAAGATATCTATGTTTTCTCAGGGTCCGACAGAGGCACTCAAAACTGCTTGGATTCGTTTCAGGTCATATCAGAGGTACTGTCCGCACCATGGGTTCACTCAGGTTCAGCTGCTGGGTACTTTCTACAGAGGGATCGATTGGAGGTATCAGATGGCTCTAGATGCTGCGAGCAATGAAAATTTATACACGAGGTATCCTGACGATGCCTATGTGCTTATTGAGAACTTGGTTTCTAGCAATAGTGCCAAGAATGCAGACATGGAGCGCAAGAGGCAAGCTGGTAACTTGGATTGCAGTCAGATTGTTGAGGTGAATGCTAAGTAAGATTCAATGCACAATCTGTTGATGGGCAAGCAGCATAACGCTGTTCGTTTTGCTGAAAAGGATGGAGTGGAATTTGTTAACCACATTGATGGAGTTGGATTTCAAGATCAAAGATATCAACACCCACACCACCCAGAACTTCTGAGAGCAAGTTTGAGTTTATGCTTGAACAGATTCTTCAAGGACAGTAGAAGATGACAGTATACCTCAATGGGAAGATGGACGCTATGTACACCGATCTGAATGGGAAAATTGAGTGTCTCAGTATACATCAGAAGATGCTGGAAACTCCAATAGCAGAGATTTCGGACACCACCCGTGTATCGATCGATACTACCTTGTATCGATCGACACACGTCCAAGGTTCTGCCAGAGACGATTCTAGAGAGCAAGCATCGATCGACACCACTTCACGTGTCGATCGATACCGACCAGAAGAAACGACACATGACCCTTGTATCGATCGATACCCTACTTGTGTCGATCGACACCCCTCGTAGTCTGAACCGGAAATTGTAAAGAAGCCAGAAATGGTTGAGCAACGTGTCTACAAGCCTAAGATTCCATACCCACGATTACCCAAACACCTCAGAGACCCCATTTCTCCAAAGCAGCTGCGTGGCTTTGAGAAGATGGTACGACATATTCCCCTCACACTGACTTTTGAAGAAGCTCTAGAGTACATGCCTCTGCTGAGTCACTTCCGAGATTGCAAAGAAACTGACGACGAGATTAAGGCACTCTTCCTCGAAGCCAGAAGCAAGTCACTACCGCTGAGGCAGTTGACCAAGAGGGAAGACCCATGACTATTTTCGGTTCCATGCTCCATCTCCGGAGTTGAATTCAAGGAATCTCTGGTTGATTCAGGGTCTAGAGTATATGTCATGTCTAGAGCACTTGTAGAGAAGCTGGAAATCGATGACATAAGATCTCCTTAGATGGCTCTCACATTAGCAAACTCTTCCACATCGGTTCCATATGGTATAATCCCTGATTTGATGGTTAGGGTAGGAGATTGCCTGGTTCCTACTGATTTTCAAATTGTGGATATGAGCGCACAATCTCGTACGCAGTTGATTCTTGGAAGACTGTTCATGGCTACGGTTGGTGCCATTATGGACACACCCAGCAAGCACATCTCATTCTCATACATTGACGAGGAGGTGTACTACAAAGCCATCCCTAGAGGAACTCCCACACATATCTCTTGCATCACCGTTGTTCCAGGAGAGACGTTGGTAATTGATCTTTTGGAAGAACCTCCTGACGAGCCAACTGTCACAGACGTTCTAGATAGTCCTTCTGTCATCACCAAAAAAGACATCAAAACAGCTAAGGCAAAGCAGAAGGTGCAGAACAAAGGAGTCGAAAGTGCTGCACATGGAACCTTAATCCCTCAGAATTTTGATGGAGATTCGATTGAATACAAGGTGAAGTGCAAAGGAATTTCGAAACCATTCTCTAAATCTAGAGTCATCCTCACTTCAAAGCTGAAAGAGAAAGGACAGGAGTTTGTGGAGAGCATGATGAGCAGAACTCTGAAGCTGGCGATGTCAAATCGTGGAGCTTGTTTCAGCGCAAGTTCTCATTCTTCTCTTGACTGCTTGTTCGTAAAGTCAAGCTACTGACTTAAAACGAGCGCTTGGTGGGAGGCAACACACTGGTGAGTTTGTATATAAGTCTTTTTCTTTTCATTTTTCATTTTGTGTTTGTGTCAGGATAAACAAGAAGAAAAAAATCGAAATCGCCTGAGTATCGATCGATACCCCATTGGTATCGGTCGACACCCTACGTGAATGAGAAGGGTCCATTGCATCGATTTAAGCATGGTATCGCTCGATACCAGGCCGTGTGTCGGTCGATACTCAATGTTCCAGCACGGTAACTTCTTGTGTTTCCCTTTTATATTCTATTCTTTTGTTTTCTTTCACCAACTCTAGGTTAGATAACACTGGGGACAGTGTTGTTCAAGTCTGGGGGAGGTAGTCGCTGACATTGATTTTGTTTTTCTTAGAGTCAGTTGTTTTTGAGTCATTCGTTGTTTTATTGAGTCAAAACTTTGTTTGGGACTGTGATCTTTTTCTTGAATTTGTTGATTTGACCTTGCTTATAAGTGCCCATTGTTACAGAATCAGTTCTAGATCGACTAATGAATAATCCAAAGGCTGCCCAGTTGACTAGAAGACACTCATGTTGCCAGCAAAGTTCTTTAAAGCCTGAACCAAATTTTTGCACTTCATCGACATGGTTAGTATCCATAGAGCTTGATTAATCATTCGTATCTGACAAAGGAACCCATGCGTTTGAAATGATGGTATTTCTCTCCCTGTTACAAGTTAATTAATAAGATGCATTAAAAGATGAAATGATTTTCTTCTGAGTAGAGGGTTAGGAAAATTTCCAACGATCCCATTATTCTACTTTAGAGGAGATGATCACACAAAGGTGGAAGCGAGGTTAGGAAAATTTCATGTGATACCATTATTCGCCTACACCTTTGATTACTTTTGAGGGAAGAACCGGGGATTCGGTGGCAATAAGTCTGTGAGAGAGAAATAATGCCAGAAAGTGTGAAAAGGGTGGTTCCTTGTCATGATATTGTATGGGAAAGAATCTATAAGATCCTTGGTATTAATCACAGCGATGAAACTGGCGAGTATGGCTTGATTGAATGATGCTGCGAGATAATGTGTGTAGTATGGAAAATTGTGAATATCTACAGAGAAGTACATGGTGGTTAGATCAAAAACTGGTTAAGTGATATGTGGAGCACTAAGGAAAAAAGTTATTGCAACGTTTCAAGAACAGGTGAGTCTCTATGTTTCAAACCTCTTTCTCTGGTTTAGTCTTCTATTTGCTTGAGGGCAAGCAAAGGCTAAGTCTGGGGAAGTTGATATATCATGGTTTTTACCCCTTTTAAGCCATGATATAGGTCCTATTTATGGAGTTTTTCTAGTATTTTGGAGTCTTTTAGAGTCTTTTAGAGTCTTTTACAGGTTTTAGCACGTTTGGAGCTTAATTCGAGTTTTTGGAGGATTCCAGAGTATTTTGGGAGAAAATGAGCAGAGTCATGCAGAGACGTCAGAAGTTTTGCATTCGTTGAAGAACTTCCCACCGATGGATGGAGCTCAAATTTGGACACAAGACATATCAATGGATTAGCTTTCATTTGGAAGTGGTTTGAGGCCATTCCAACGGTGCGATCGAAAGTTATACCAGTTTTCGTGAAGACAGTCCAGTCTGGTGAGCACAGTGTACTGGTGTCGACTGACACCAGTCCAGTATCGACTGACACCAACTGCAGACGGGAAAAAACGTGATTTTACAAGTTTAAAGACCCTGCAACTTGGTCCAGAAGACTTTAATAATAACCAGAAAGCCCAGAACGTGTTTTAGCATTATAATTAGGTTTTTCAGCCACTTTTAGTGGCTAGGCTTTCATTACTCTTGATTATACTTTGGTTTTTGGGGAGACAACTCTGAACTCCTGTTTCTTATTGATTTCTTTGATGATCTTTTCAATCATGTTGTTTTCATTCTCCATGTCTGAGTAGATCCACTTTAGGTTCAGGGTTCTCATAAGGGTTTTCTCTGAATGTTAGGTTGATTAGTTGATTAGGATTCACCATCTGAATTAGTTCTTCGCCTTAGGTTGTGTTCATAGCTATTTCTAGGTTGTTGAATATGGAATTTAGATCTTAGGATAATTTATTAGGCACGAGAGTGCGATTAATTACCTGATAGAATCTTAGGTGAGCAAAATAACTATTCGCAAAGAGATTTGGTTTAGTTGTTTTGTGAACAAATCAAACCTGATTAAAAAGCTGATTTAGACTTTAGGATTCGCAAAGAGATTTGGAATTCCTAGGATTTAGATTTAGATAGTTTTTGCAACGAGAGTTGGTTAATTATATCTTAGTGATTTGAGTTCAATAACAGCGCTAAATCTGAATCTTGTTAGTTAGTTTATCTGCATTCATTGATTTTCTGAGAAATACCCTGAGCATATCTTTCTCCCAATCGAATTACAACTTGTTTAATTTACGCATTGCTTTCAATTACATCTTTTGGTTTAGCTTAATTCGAATCTATTTAATCTATTGTGTGATATCTGTGAGTCCTTGTGTTCGACCCCTACATATACTGCAACTACTGCTTAGTACTTTTAGGGTATTAATTTGAGCATATCAAGTACAAGGCAGCATGGGTCGTAAAGCTGATGAACTTTGACATCAACTACTGCTTCTGAAAGATGGACGATGCAACTACACGAGCTCGAAGATATTCGTCATATGTCCTATGAGAGCTCAAGGATTTACAAGGAGAAGACCAAGACCTATCATTACAAGAAGATCATTCCCAGGAACTTCACTGCAAATGATCAGGTGTTGCTTTTTAACTCTCGCCTTAAACTTTTTCCAAGGAAGCTGAGATCGAGATGGTCCGGACCGGGTGGGCGACCGGGTCAACCCGGAACAAACCGAGTATGCCAGCCAAGAACAAACCAGGTTTTAGAGTATTTAACATAAAAAGTGGGCGACCGGGTCAACCTGGAACAAACCGGGTATTGACGTGGTCAAATTTTGGGTCTTGTTTTTTATGCCGGCCGGGATGGAGCTGGTACACGGAGCCGGCGTGGGAAGTCTTTGGTGAGAGGGGGAATGCCAGCCAAGATAGAGCTGGGATATGCGTCCGGCAAAGTCCCTGCCTTAGGGAAAGTTTCATGCCGGCTGAGGGAGCTTCTTGGCGTCGGGCCGGTATATGCAATCATCAAAGAAGATTGAGGAAGGTTTGAGGGGGAATACTGGGCCAATCAAAGCCGGTACTCGGAGCCGAAAAATCTCCTGCATGAGGGAAAATCCAATGCCGGGTGAGGGAACTTCTCGTGCCGGGCCGGTGCTGAGGGAAAACTCCGAGGGAGAAACTGCTTGGCGCCGGGGGAAATGGGGCCGGTACACGGAGCCGGCAAAGTCCCTGCCTGAGGGAAAATCGCATACCGGCCAAGATGGTTTCTTCGTGCCGGGCCGGTATTGAGGAAAATTAATGAGGAGAAATCTTTCCGAGCTTTCATGTTTCTAACCGTCGCTTCAAGATTCCGAACTAAGTGCGAACTCCTCCAAAGTGTCCGAAAGCCTCCAAAGTACATAGAAAAGACTCCAAAACATGCAAGACTCTCTAGGACATAGCATGAGAGCTCTAAACTCTAAATGGAACAAAACCAATAAGAAATGTTATGAAACTATGTGTATGAGATAAAATCTAAGCTAAATGAATGCATAGAAGAGACAAAATATGGGAATATCAACTCTCCCAAACTTAGTCCTTTGCTTGCTCTCAAGCAAACAAATAAGAAAAAGTAGGGAGAGAGGTTTGAAGGTGGGAACTCAAATCCACAAGTAGCACAAATAGAAATCATGTTCAACGTCCAAGTAATGTAGTTCTAAAATGCACAAGTGAGACTACTCCAAAGGAGTTAGCCATTCCTACTTCATCATGTATCAAATCCAAGCCCCATTCTACACAAACAATCGTATTCCCCAACCCCTTAACATTCATTAGTGGTGTAACCGTGAATCATGTTTATGCAATGTCAAATCGAATTCGTTTGGCTAAGGGTTCGGTTATGAGATGAAGGTGATCTCATTATCATGCATGGGTATTCAAGTTCAAGGATCTCTCATGGAATGAACAAACTTTAGCAAAATGCTAAAGGTAAAAGGCAACCTATGCATACAAGGGAGAATTCTCATCTACCCAAATGCCTAGAGTGTCTCTAACCTAAACCTTTCTAACCCGTTATGCCCACAACCTAAGCTATCCTTTTCATCCCAAGGCATTTTGCCCTTTTCAAACCCACAAATGCTTCTTGTGTTTTTGCTTCACCTTCTTCTCACATTGGGGATCGAATTCTTCTTCCTTGTTGTCATGGTTTGGTGTTTCTTTGTTTTGACTTTGCTCTTCGTTTCTTCATTTTTGTTCACGCCTCTTTTCATCTTTGATGCTTGGCCTTTTCGGATTTCTTCTTTTTCTTTGAATCTTTTAAGCTATCTTATTCTTAGAGCTAAATTTGATCCCCTTTTCCTATCTCCTTTTTCATCTTTTCCAATCCACATTACCAATCCACATATATCAAATCACCAAGTTTCAAAACTGTTTCCCCCAAACTTAAACTAATGCCCGTCATCCTAACTAGCGTATTCCTAGATTAACTCCGCGATGTTGGAGCTAAGTCTACCTGAGAATTCTCTCTTGTCGCCCAAAACCTAACACGTTTTGCCAAGTTTGTTCGAAAGAAAGGCCTCACAATTCACACACTAATAACAATGGCTAGAAAGGAGGTTTAGGTTAAGGTAGGAGAAACCATTCCAATGATGGGATATGGCTACTTGGATAAACAAGAGTGGTAAAAAGGGAAAAGATTACCCAAATATGTATATGTGATCCACGAATTCATTCAAAAATGCATAAACACAATATTTACAAGTCAAGATTAGGGTTATCACTTAAATGGGGTTGGATGCAACTCAAACATGCTTCAATCAAGGCAAGTATGATGATATATGAGAACTAGGAATTGTGCATCTTTACTTTCATACTCGCTTATATGCATCAAACAATTACGAACGAGGAAATTGAATTAATTTCTTAAAGTGCTACTCTACAAGGAAAATTCATCATTGTTCCCATGCATATGCAATGAATCCTAAGTATGCAATATTAGACTCAATGTACAAATGCAAATGCAACCTAAATGACAACCTAAATGACTTCTTTTGTGTTTCAATTTTCAAAATTTTAAAAAAAAATTGTTTGTTTTTCTATGCCTTAAATGAATGCATGAGACTCAAAATGCAAAACTTAAAATAAGACAAAACAAATTACATTAGATACCGGTTCCTCTTGACCGCTTTCACCTCGTAGGAGGATGAAAAGTACTCGTTGTCATGAATCACCTACTGTCCTCCATGTAGTTGAGGACGTTGATCCAATGATGTAGAGCATTCTCCAATCTCGTCTTGCTAGTCCGTGCTCGGCTCTCCTTGGCCGCGAGAGGAGCTAGCCTCTCCTTTCTTTCCGCCTTTCAAGTCCTTGACCGCCTTTACCAAATTCCGGATTGTCTTATCTTGCCACTTGCACCAACGTTGGAGTAACCTCGTTTGGTGATGTGCGTGTCTAGTGGTAACCTCAGGCATCCTCCCATCATAAGGATCAAAGCAATACCTCTCACTTCCGTACTTGGGCCGAGTGGGAATCGAGTGTGCATCTTCTACTTCATCCTCATGGCCATTGGGTGATTCAACATCTTCTCTCGGTACTTTCTCCCCCTTCCCTTTTCGGTACTTTCTTCCCCTTCCCTTTTCGAAAGCGAATCACCTCTAGTGGTGTATCCGTGGCCGGGTTGTAGAAGTGATCATTGGTCGGATAGAAGTAGATATCTTTCCTCCCTCGGAGTGTGGTGAGAGGAGCGTTAGGCAAAAAGACCTTGACCGTGTTGGTCTCGGTGAGCTTTAGGTTGTAAGTAAAAGTCTTGCCTATTTTGCCTTCGAATAACTTGGTCCTTGAGAGATAGGCTTCATCCATAAACTCCACGTTCTTAGTCTCATCCACCAACTTAATCTCTTTAGCCTTGAGGATTGAAGTTACCAAACCGCCTATGAATATTTTTGGTTCCTTGCTCTTGGTAGTGAGAGCCCAATCTTTGTAGCCAAGTAAGTGGTTCACTAGAATGGCGGCTAGGCATGGGCGTGCACTCTCTCCAATGAAACGCCTCTCATCTTGAGGTGTGTCAGGAAACGGTGCCAAACCTAAAGCAAGCAACTCCATATCTTCTTCTGAAACCGTTCCAAACTCTTTCTTGGCGAAGAAGGTGTGAGCAAGGATCTTGTTGGCATAACGACTGGCGGGGTGGCGGATGAATGTGCCTTTGATGGACCCGAGATTATATTCTCCCACACCAATGACTTTCCACAAGTAGGTTAAGTTGTTCTTCCCATAGAGAAACTTGAGGCCTCTCTTGGTTCCTTCTTCTTTGAACCCAAACACTTGACTTAGCTCATGGAATGTCATCTTGTATGCTTCTCTCCCCACCTTAAACTCAATGAAACCATGGGAATCATCTTCATTGGCGTCTTTATCCACAAGAGGTTAGCCACGTCAAAGATTCCACAAAAACTCATGTTGGTGAAAATCGATTTCACATCCTCAAGGATTCCCATCTTCTCAAGTACAACCATGTTCGGGAATTTGTCTACTCGAATTTCACCGCCTTGAGCTTCTTGGCATACTCACTATAGGTAGAGACTTTTGGCTTGGGCTTGGGGACTTTCTTCTTCTTTCTCACTTGCGATACCTCTTCCACCACGTTTTCTTCCTCGTCATTAGCAAGTGCCTTCTTTTTCCTCTTTTTGGTGCCTTTAGCGCTTTCCTCTAATGCTAACTCTCTCTTTTTAGTCGGTGGACCTTTCACTTTGATTGGGTCACTTGTTATCGTCATGGTACCTACATTGTCTCAAGGAATGTATAAGTTTCAAGAAACCAAGATACAACCTTTGTCATTAGACATGAGACAAAGAGTATAGTGCTCAATTTACAAAAAGACATTCAATTTCTCATTTGCAAAATTTAGTATATCCATTAAGTACTCCAAGAACTCATTCAAATCTCCAAGGTACTTTTAGCACAATATACCAAAAAAATTCGATTTACTTGTTTCAAAAATCCAAAATTTCTCAAGTGCATCAAAAATTAGCATAAGAACTACCAAGCCTAGCCATTTCTAACCTAATCTCAAGGTTTTTATTCAAGTGAAAGCACTACCCAATCAAAGCCGTGAAGTTTTTTAATTATGAGCAAGTTCTTGAATTTTTCATGAAATATTTGAGTAAAAATACCTTGGGGATGCACGATTTGAATGAATAAACGTGGGTAGATCCAGAAAGAGGATGAAAAATCCGGAATTTCGCAACTTGAATCACGATTGTTGGGTAAGAAATGAGAGAGTTATGAGGGAATGATCTTGAGGGGAAAAAACAATGGTGGTGGTCGCGATTCAAGAGGAGGAAGAAGACTTACCTGGCGGTCCATTGGTTAATAGATCCAAACCAAGGACCGTTGGACGAAGCCTCGGACCGATGGTCCATAGCCATCCCGGGCAAAACACAGCCGGTACACGGGGCCGAGATTGCATGTCCGCATGATTTTCATACCGGGCAAAACACAGCCGGTACACGGGGCCGGGAATTTCCCTGTCCGAGGGAAATTTTCACGCCGGGGGAAACCCATTTCTTGCACCTGGCCCGGTATTGAGGGAAAATGTTTTTCTTCCCGAGGGAAATGCATCGACACAAGGGAGCAAAATCGAGGGAAAATTTTATTCCCGGGGAAAATTTTCAATCCCGAGCCACATCCCTCATCTTTCACCGGTCCGGTATCTATTCCCTCGGCTAACTTTTTCCCACGGATATCATTTTTCCTCGGACACCAAGTACCATATGAACACTTAACAAAAAATATCAAAAAGTACTAGCAAAGCATGAAAAAGAGAAAATTAAAAGTATGTACAAGGATAAGCTTGGGGTGTCTCCCAAGAGCACTTTGTTTTACGTCACTAAGTTCGACGTTGGTTACCGCATTTAAGCGAAGGGAACATCTTCGAGAGGAATCGAGCCTCCCTTTTTTTAAAGTTTTTCCTTAGCATGGTATGGTTTGAGTCTTTCGCCGTTTGCGATGAATTCTTGGCCACTCTTGTTCACTAGTACCATGGCTCTATATCGCCTCACTTTTTTTTATCTCAAATGGTCCGGACCATCTCGACTTGAGCTTACCGGGAAAAAGCTTCAACCGGGAGTTCAACAATAGCACTAAGTCTCCAACTTTAAAGTCCTTACGCAAGATCTTCTTGTCATGGAACGCTTTGGTCCGTTCCTTGTAGATCCTCGAGCTCTCATAGACCTCTAGCCTAATCTCGTCTAACTCTTGGAGTTGAATCAACCGCCTCTCTTGTGTGGTCTTTAGATCAAATTTGAGAAGTTTCACCGCCCACAAGGCCTTGTATTCTAACTCAACCGGCAAGTGACAAGTTTTCCCGTAGAGAAGGTTAAACGGAGTAGTTCCTATCGACGTCTTGAAAGCGGTTCGATAAACCCACAATGCGTCATCAAGCTTCATGGACCAATCTTTTCTTGAGCTTCCAACGGTCTTCTCAAGTATCGCCTTGATTTGCCGGTTAGAAACCTCCACTTGGCCACTCGTTTGAGGATGGTATGGCGTGGCCACCTTGTGCTTCACTCCATGTTTCCTCAGCAAGCTTTCGAAGACTTTGTTTATGAAATGCAAGCCTCCATCACTTATCACAACTCGTGGTACACCAAATCTAGGGAAGATTATTGACTTAAACATCTTGAGAACGAATTTTTCATCATTTGTGGGACTCGCAATCGCCTCTACCCATTTGGAGACATAGTCAACCTCCACTAGAATATATTGGTTTCCATAAGAAGAAGGGAACGATCCCATGAAGTCTATTCCCCACACATCAAAAAGTTCCACTTCGAGAATCGGGTTTTGAGGCATCTCATCTCTTCTACTAATGTTCCCCTTTCTTTGGCAAGCGTCACAAGCGGAAACAAAAGCATATGCATCCATGATTAGGCTCAGCCACCAAAAACCGGATTGGAGGACTCTTGTAGCCGTCTTGTACGAAGCAAAGTGTCCACCATAGGCCGACCCATGACAATGGAATAAGACCCCTTGGACCTCTTCTTCCGCAACACACTTTCAATACAAACCATCCGAACACAGCTTTTACAAGAATGGCTCATCCCAATAGTACCTTGTGACGTCATGAAAGAACTTTTTCTTCTTGAACCCATCCAGGTTTGGAGGCTCTTTCTGATATGCTCAAATTAATACCCTAAAAGTATTAAAGCAGTAGTTGTAGTAAAGTAGGGGTCAAACAGAAGGACTCACAGAAACACACAATAGATTATATAGGTGAGAATTAAGCTAAGTGATCAATGATGTTGAAGGCAGAATGTAAATAAAAACGGTTGTAAATTCGATTGGATAAAGATAGGTTCCGGATATTTCTCAGGAAATCAATGAATGCAGATAAACTAACTAGTCAGGATTCAGGTTTAGCGCGGTTCTTGAACTCAAATCACTAAGGTATAATTAACCAACTCTCGTTGCGAAAACTATCTAAATCTAAATCCTAGAATTCCAAATCTCTTTGTGAATCCTAAAGTATAAATCTGCTTTTAGATCAAGTTTGATTTGTTCACAAAACAACTAAACCAAATCTCTTTGCGAATAGTTATTTTGCTCACCTTAGGTTCTATCAGGTAATTAATCGCACTCTCGTGCCTAATCAATTATCCTAAGATCTAAGTTCTAGGTGATCAATATAGAATTAGCTTTGAACACAACATATGGCGAAGAACTAATTCAGATGGTGAATCCTAATAACTAATCAACCTAGCATTCAGAGAAAACCCTTATGAGAACCCTAAACCTAACAAAAGATCTACTCAGACATGGAAATTGAAGCAATAAACATGTTTGAATAAATCATCAAATAAAATAGAAAGAGTAACAAGAGGGTTCGAAATCTTCTCTCGGACGAACATAGTTTCAGACTTGTCTCCCTTCAAAAACTCTCTCACAAAACCAAAGTAAAATAAAGCATAGCCATGAAAGTGGCTGTAAAATCCTATAAAATAACCAAAATCACGTTTTGGGGCTTCTTGTAAATAATAAAGTCTTCTGGGCTATTTTGAAATTCTTCAACTCTTCATTAAAGTCGCGGGTCGTGTCTGCTTCGATGAGTATCCACCGATACTAGTCAGTATCGATCGACACTGAGACTTCAAATCGGGTACTCACCTACACGAACGTTGCTTTGATCAAAAATGCTCCAGAAAGCTCAAATATCTCGAATTATGCTCCAAACGTGCTAAAACCTGTAAAAGACTCTAAACCACTACAAAATAGTAGAAAGACTCTATAAAACGGACTTATATCATGGCTTACACGGGGTAAAAACAATGTTAGATCAACTCCCCCAGACATAGCCTTTTCTTGGCCTCAAGCAAATAGAAGACTAAACCAGATAAAGATGTTTGAAAACATAGAGACTCACATGTTCTTGAAACATTGCAATGACCCTTTTCCCAAGCACCCAAATGTCACCTAACCAGTTCCAAATCTAACCACCATGTACTTCTCCGTAGACATTCGCAGTTTTCCAGACTACACACATTATTTCACAGCATCGTTCAATCAAGCCATCCTCGCTAGTTTCATCGTTGCGATTAATACCAAGAACCTTCTAGATTTTTTCCCATACAATATCATGACAAGGAACCACCCTTTTTCACACTTTATGGTATTATTTCTCTCCCCCAGACCTATTTCTTATTATGTTTCTTGCATTTACATATTAAGGTTCGAAACGCGAGTATTGATGATGTTTGCCATCGAATTCGCGGTTCTTCCCTCAAAAGTAATCAAAGGTGTAGGCGAATAATGGTATCACAGGAAATTTTCCTAACCTCGCTTCTACCTTTGTGTGATCATGTCCTCTGAAGTAGAATAATGGGATCGCTGAAAATTTTTCTAACCCTCTACTCAGAAGAAAATCATTTCATCTTTTAATGTATCTTATTAATTAATTTGTAGCAGGGAGAGGAATACCATTCATTCAATCACATGGGTTCCTTCGTCAGATACGAATGATGAATCAAGCTCTATGGACACTAACCACATCGATGAAGTGCAAAAATTTGGCTCAGGCTTTAAAGAACTTTGCTGGAAACATGAGTGTCTTCTAGTTAACTGGTCAGCTTTTGGATTTTTCATTAGTCGATTTTTAACTGATTCTGTAACAATGGTCACTTAGAAGCAAGGTCAAATCAATAGATTCAAGAAAAAGATCACAGTCTCCAACAAAGTTTTGACTAAATAAAACCGATTTTGACTCAAAAAACGATTGACTATAAGAAAAACAAAAACAAAGTCAATGACTACCTCCCCCAGACTGGAACAACACTGTCCCCAGTGTTATCTAGCCTAGAGTTGGTGAAAGAAAGCAAAAGAACCAAGTGGAATTGTGAAAAACAAGTAGTTACCGTGCTGGAACATCGAGTATCGACCGACACACGACCTGGTATCGAGCGATACCAGGATTAAGTCGATATGATTAACTGTTCTCACTCGCGTAGGGTGTCGACCGATACCGACAGGGTATCGATCGACACTCAGGCGATTTCGTTTTCAACATCTAAGGTCAGATGTAGCTCCAAGAATGTGTCAAACGATCCAGGTGTTAAATGTAAGCACTGTTAGAGCACTCAAACACAAGTTAGGTGCAACAAAATATCATAGAAGCATAAATCCACAGGTCCAAAAACATAAAAGACACAAAAGTTCAAACGAAAATAAAAAGAAATGGGAAAAGAAAAAGGAAAAGAAAAGAAAAACAAACGTGAAAACAGAAGTGGACTAATCCTCTGTCGCCTCGGAATCAGCATCAGCATCAGGATCATCAAAGGGAGAAGGATCAACCGGAGTGTGCTGAGACGGAGGAGCAGCGTTCGTATCAGTCATGCATCGGCAACGAGAAATAGCAGTCCAGATGCTCCGCATACTCTATATCATCACCCTCTGAAAGGCACATGGCTTCTTCGGAAGTTTCGAAGGAGAAGGAAATGATGGTGCAGGGATAGAGGAAGTCGCTGCTCGCGATCGCTGGGTTCGTCCTCCCTGGTGTGAAGTAGATGGAATGTCATCAGCAGCAGGTGAGGGCGCATGAGCTCGTCGTCTAGTCGTAGGTGCTCGAATCAACAGGTGTGGTGGAGGCTCGAAACGAAGCTGAGAAAGATCATCGAGAATGTCTGTCAACTCGTCGTTAGGGAGCGACACCAGAAAATCTCCAGCAGATGTAGTGAAAACCAACGCCTCTCAGGCTTCAACAACTTAAGGTTCTTCAGATTGCTCTCATCCGGCGCGTAGTGACTATCGAGCAGCTCGTAGTACTGATCCCGAGGTGCTGGAAGAGAGGAGTGAGGAGACTACCAACTGTCTCTGTCTTCATGCTCGTGCCTGTGAATGGTTTGGTCTTCAAAGAGACCAAATGATGCGCCAATACAGCGCCAAGGTTTTCCTCTATAATCTCAGGCCATGCGAAATCCTCCTCAGGAATAATGTCTCTGATAGCCAGACACAGAAGTAGAAGCTCGGACACTCTCATCTTGTTTGGTTCCATCTTGCACATAAGAGTGGTGCTCAGGATCCTAACCAAACAGCGCAGGACTGGGTGTCGTATATCCATCTGAATGGACTCCTTAGAGTAATAAGCACCATTCCCGAAGTGCTCCCAAAATGTCTGCATGTGAGGATGCTGCGCGGGAAGAGAAACTTCCTGCAATCCCGCGGAAAACCGAAGATGTCACAAATATCAGGGAGTGGTAATATGTACCTCACTCCACAAGCCATGAAAGTCAGGGTACCCTCCTGTGCATCCCGGAGAACCTCGTCCTGGTAGTAAACGCGAACTGTCGCCATGAACTGACGAACCAAGTCCGGGTAAAGATCATACTGTTGAGTTGCCATCCGGCCAAGACCAATCTTCGCAAGCAAACGAGCCAGCTCTGTGTCAAGGCCCAAATGACGCATGGAGACCCCGTCAACAAACCGAGTAGGTTCTATAACAACTCTCAACCACGCGTTATAATCATCCCACGCCTATGAGATGGGTCTGTAGGTGCAGTCATCATCCAGCGCAACCTCCTTCTCTGTCCCGTTCCAAACGCGATGACAAGGGATCTTGGCCTTCTCGTTCAGCTTAGGCCAACGACCTCTGTGTGGGGCTACAGGAACATCAGGAGCAGATGGATTAGAGCTCGATGCGTCTGAAGTTCGTGCTCTCTTTGGCCTAGAAGTCATATGCAAACAAAGACAGAAAGACACAGCATAAATCCAACACCTCTCAGCAATCACAGCAAATTCTTATTATCAGACACGAATGATGTCGATCGATGCTGGAAGGTATCGATCGACACCCAAGCCAATTCCAGTTCATCGAGTTCCACAATCCAAATTATCCAAGAGTCGAAATTAAAGGCAATTGAATGTAAGGCAAGGTGCGAAACTACTCTAGAGCATCTCAGCAAATGACCATTGTCGAGAAAAACAAGTGCTAAGGAGTAGAATCTCACAAACCTCAAACCTAAAAATCGGATCGAAAAGGTGGAAATTTGAATACATACCTTTGCTGATTGAAGAAACGAGAGAGATGCGATTTGAGAGGAAGAAAGAGGCGGTATCGATCGATGGAGAAGAAAGAAGAGAAAGAAGAACCCGAGGGTTTTGAAAGAAAACTTACCTGCCCGCACGTTGTCGATCGACACCGTAGAGTATCGGTCGACACGTGTTGGCCAATTCCTGCTTTTTCTCCGCGTGGTACCGATCGACACGGACTGGTGTCGGTCGACACTCCTCCTCTAAATATGCTTCACGTTAAGACGCAAGGCACAAAACCGAAAATAAGAAAAATAAAAGACGCATATATACAGACTTACCAGTGGGTTGCCTCCCACTCAGTGCTTGTTTTACGTCGCGAGCTTGACTTTACGGACGATCAGTCAGGATAGGAATGAGAGCTTGCAGCAAACGGGCTCCACAACTTGACATATCCAACTTCAGAGTTCTGCTCAACATGTTTTCCACTACTTCTCGTCCTTTCTCTTTTAGCTACGGAGTAAGAAGAATTCTGGCCTTAGATGAATGGTCGCGAGGTTCCCTTGCATTTCACCTTATATTCGATCGAATCTCCATCGCACATCTGAGGGATCAAGGTCACATGTGTAGCACTCTCGACTCTTTTGTTCTTCACCTCCTTCTTTGCCTTAGTCTTTTTGGTGACTTTCTTAGTGATGACAGGAGGACGATCTAGAACTTCTATGACAGTTGGCTCATCATAAGGCTCGTCCAAAAGATCAACCATCAATGTTTCTCCTGCACCAACGGGGATGCAAGATATCTGTGTGGGAGCTCTTCTAGAAGGGATTGCTTCGTATGAGACTTGTTCGTCAATGTACAAGAACGTGATCCTCTTACTGGGCGTGTTCATAACTGCACCAGCCGTAGCCATGAACGGTCCTGAAAATCAGTAGGAACCAGATAGTCTCCTACCTTAACCATCAAATCAGGGATTGTACCATATGGAACTGATGTGGAAGAATTTGCGAACGTGAGAGCCATCTGAGTAGATCTTATGTCATCGATTTTTAGCTTCTCTGCAAGTGCCTTTGACATGACATTGACGCTAGACCCTGAATCAACCAGAGATTCTTTGAATTCGACCCCGGAGATAGAGCATGGAACTAAAAATTTCCCTGGGTCATCCCTCTTAGTCAACTGCTTCAGTGGAGGTGGTGTACTTCTGACCTTGATGAAGAGTGCCTTAATCTTGTCCTCAGTTTCTCTGCAATCTCGGAAGTGACTCAGCAGAGGGCGGTATTCTAAAGCTTCTTCAAAAGTCAGTGTGTGTGGAATTCTTCGTACCATCTTCTCAAAGCCAAGCAGCTGCTTTGGAGAAATGGGGTCTCTGAGGTGTCGGGGTAATCGAGTGTATGGTACATTAGGCTTGTAAACACGTTCCTCAATCATCTATGGGTTCTTCACGATATCCGTTTCAGCATGCCAGGGGTGTCGATCGATACAAGATTGGTGTCGATCGACACAAGGCTCATGTGTCTGTTCTTCAGGTTAGTATCGATCAATATCAGCAGTGGTATCGATCGATACTGACGAGTCAGGTTCAGAATCACATTCGACAAGGTTTTCGAGATTTCCTGCACCTCTCCAGGTGATTGCATTGACGTATTCGTTCTGTGCCTGAGTCTGCTTTCCCTTGAGAGCTGCTGCAGTCTGGGCTACTTGCGTTTCTAGTATCTTCTGATGAGTATCGAGAGCATCGATCCTTCCATTCAGATCTTTTTACACAGCATCTATCTTTCCGTTGAGATTCACTGTGAGCTGCTGCTATCCTTGAACCAGTTGTTCAAATATAGACTCGATCTTGCTATGTGGAAGCTTAGCAGGTAGGCTTGATAAGATGAGTTTCCATAGTTCCTCGTATACCCACTGTTCTGAGATGATTTCTGACCAAACTCATTCGAACCTCCTTGCTGAGAGTTGTTGTTGAAGTTTCAGTTGTTGTTGAATTGATTCCGCTGACCTTGAAAACCAGAACCACCAATGTAGTTTACATCCTCCACTTCATCCTTGTTGAACACATCGACATCTTCAGCAAAGTGAACAACCTTCGTTGTCTTTCCCATCAGAAGATTGTGCATAGAATCCAACTTAGCTTGAACATCAGCAATATGTGAACCGTCCATGCTACCAGCTAGCTTCTTCCGCTCTAAATCAGCATTCTTGGTGCTATTGCTAGACGCCAAGTTCTCAATCAGTATATAGGCATCATTAGGATACCTGGTGTTGAAGTTTCCATTACTCGTGTGGTAGCTAACTGGGTGGCATATATAAGTCCTTTTATAGAGTCTTTCTAGTATTTTGGAGTCTTCTAGAGTCCTTTCAGGTTTTAGGTACGTTTGGAGAATAATTGGAGATAATGAAGCATTTTTGAGCTTTTTGGAGCCAAACAGAGATCATGTAGCTGAGACGCCGAATTGATGAATGAGTATCGATCGATACTCGACAAAGGAACAAAAGGATCGCGAATTTTCCAAGAATTGAGAAACTGCAAATTGCCCCAGAAGACTTTATTATTTACAAGAAGTCCCAAAACGTGATTTAGGTTATTTATTAGGATTTACAGCCACTTTTGACGGCTATGATTTATTTTACTTTGGTTTTGTGAGAGAGCTTTGGAAGGGAGACAAGTCTGAAACTCTGTTCGTCCGAGAGAAGATTTTGAACTTTATTCTTTCTTACTCTTTCTTATTATTTATTCACGTATTTATTCAGTCATGTTTATTGTTGCAATCTCCATGTCTGAGTAGATCTACAGTTAGGTTTAGGGTTCTCATAATGGATTTCTTTGAATGCTAGGTTGAATTATTAATTATGGTTCATAATCTGAATTAGTTTTTTGCCTTAGGTTGTTCTTAAAGCTAATTCTGGATTGATCACCTAGAACTTAGATCTTAGGTTAATCGATAAGGCACGAGAGTGCAATTGAGAAACCTGATAGAATTTAAGGTGAGCAAAATAACATTTCGCAAATAGATTTGGTTTAGTTGTTTTGTGAACAAATCGAACTTGAACTAAAACCTGGTTTAGACTTTATGATTCGCAAAGAGATTTGGAATTCTAGGATTTAGACATAGACAATTCTCGCAACGAGAGTTGGTTAATTATACTTCAGTGGTTTGAGTTCAAGAACCGTGCTGAACCTGAACCCTGATTTGTTAGTTTAATTGCATTTATTGATTTCCTGAGAAATACCATGAACCTATCTTTCTCCCAATCGAATCACAACTTGTTTAATTTACGTAATTGCTTTCAATTCCATTGATCACTTAGCTTGATTTTCATCTATACAATCTATTGTGTGTTTCTTTGAGTCTCTGTGGATTCGACCCCGAAGTATTACAATCGACAAAGCTTTAGTATTTATAGGGTATTAATTTGAGCTTATCAAATTTGGCGCCGTTGCCAGGGATTCAATTCGCCATTCGATTTTAGTTTGAAAATTTTGACTAATTTCGACCAGTATCGATGGACACCCTAGTGGTATCGGTCAATACATGTCGTGAATTTTGTTACTTACGTTCTTGACTCTTGCATTTCAGGTGCATGCCTATTTGTGAAACCAGGAGAAACAAGAACACTCCACTAGTTTATCTGTCAAACGATCAGCTAGCACTTTTGGAACGCGCAAACAGAAAAGCAAAGAAGCCATCAAAGATGAACAACAACCCAGTGGTTTTGGTTCAAGATGAAGCTGGTGCTTACAGAGACCAAGAGGGTCAATTGTGCAATGCGCGAGGGCAACGATTGGACGGAGAGTGGAACATCATTCCACCTCCTGCTGTTGTCGAAGAGATTGTCGCAGGGAATGCTGTGATTAATCGTGGTAGGACAATTGGTGAGTACAACAGGCCTGATCAGTTCTACGCCAATGGTTTTGCGATTCGCCCTCCTGCTTTTCAGAGAAACAACTTTGAGCTGAAGCCTGCTTACTACACTCTTTTGGGTCAGCATCCTTTTCATGGTCTTTCCAATGAACACCCTATGGATCACATTGAGAGGTTTGAGGATTTGGTTACAAGCATCAAATGCGATGGAGTATCCTATGATTACCTCTTCTGTAAGCTTTACACATACTCTATTGGTGGGGATGCAGCTTATTGGCTGAAACAGTTGCCAATTAGGTCACTGACTACTTGGGAAGAGACTAAGAATGCATTACTGAACAATTTCTATGATGATGCACGATCCGAGGAGCTTAGGAATAAGATTTCTCTATTTTCTCAAGGACCGGCTGAGACGTTTAAGGCTGCTTGGCTCAGATTTCGGTCATATCAGAGGGATTGTCCACATCATGGATTCACTAATGTTTAGCTGCTGGGTCTTTTCTTCAGAGGGGTTGATTGGAGGTACCAGATGGCTCTGGATGCTGTAAGCAATAAAAATTTCAACACCAGGTATCCTGAGGACGCTTATGTGCTGATTGAGAACTTGGCATCTAGCAATAGTACCAAGAATGTTGACATGGAGCGCAAGAAGCTAGATGGTGGCATGGAAAGTTCGCAGATTACTGAGGTTCAAGCCAAGTTAGATTATATGCACAATATGTTGATGGACAAGACGATGGAGGTTGTTCACTTTGCAGATGATGTTGAGGTATTCAATGAGGATGAAGTGGAAGATGTTAACTACATTGGTGGATCTAGTTTTCAAGATCAGAAAAATCAATATCAGAATAACAACAGAAACTTCAACAACAATGCTCAGCAAGGAGGATCAAGTCAGTTTGTCCAGAAACCATCTCAGAACAGTGCGTATACCAGGAACTATGGATATTCATTTTATCAACCTATACCTGCTAAAATGATATGTCATGGTCTTTACCCAGTTTAAGTCATGATATAAGTCCGTTTTATAGAGTATTTATACTATTTTTTAGTGTTTTAGAGTCTTTTACAGGTTTTAGCACGTTAGGAGCATAATTGGAGATATTGGAGCTTTCTGGAGCATTTTGGAGCAAAGCAGAAGTTCATGTAGCTGAGTACCCGATTTGAAACATCAGTGTCGATCGATACTGCCTATTATCGGTCGATACTCACAGAAGCAGACACGACCCGCGACTTTAATGAAGACTTGAAAAATTGCAAAATTGCACAGAAGACTTTATTATTTACAAGAAGTCCCAAAACATGATTTAGGTTATTTTATAGGATTTTACAACCACTTTCATGGCTATGCTTTATTTTACTTTGGTTTTGTGAGAGGGCTTTTGAAGGGAGACAAGTCTGAAACTCTGTTCATCCGAGAGAAGATTTCGAACCCTTTTGTTACTCTTTCTTATTTTCTATTTAGTATTTATTCAAACATGTCTATTGATTCAATTTCCATGTATGAGTAGATCCACTTTAGGTTTAGGGTTTTCTCATAAGGGTTTTCTCTGAATCCTAGGTTGATTAGTTTATTAGGATTCACCATCTGAATTAGTTTATTAGGTTGTGGTCAAAGCTAATTCTAGGTTGACGAATCTGGAATATAGATATTAGGATAATTGATTAGGCACGACAATGCGATTAATTACCTGATAGAACTTTAGGTGAGCAAATTGATTATTCGCAAAGAGATTTGGTTTAATTGATTTGTAAACATATCAAACCTGAACTTTAAAGCTGATTTATTCTTAGAAATTTGCATATAGATTTGGGATTCTGAGGTTTAGATTTAGATAATTCTCGCAACGACAGTTAGTTCATTATAACTAAGTGATTTGAGTTCAAGAACCGCGCTAAATCTGAATCCTGTTAATTAGTTTATCTGCATTCATTGATTCCCTGAGAAATACCCTAGGCCTATATTCTCTCTATTGAATTTAAAACTCGTTTACTGCCTATTGTTTTTGTTTCATCCTATTTGCTTAGCTTGATTTGATACTATACAATCTATTATGCGATTTCTCTGAGTTCTTGATATGATCATGGAAAGCAAGGAAGCTGAGGAAGCAGAAGCAGACAAGGAGCTGGAGCCAGTTGGAGTGATCACTCGATCCAGAGCTAAGGAGATGGCAAGTGAAGCTCACTCACTCCTACTTCACTCATTCACTCTCACTCACTCATCACTCAATCTGCCATCGATCCAAGTCTTCAACATCTCCACTTTGAAGACTACACCCGGTCCTGAAGACTAAGTAACTTAGGTGAGGATTCTGTACTCTTTTCCCATGTTGAGTTTTGTCCCACTGGGTTTTCTCAACATGGTTTTTAACGAGGCAGATGAATCACTACGTCGAGTTACTTAGGAATCACGAGCAATGGGTAATAATGTACAAGTCACATTGACTATGTACTTAGTTGTTTTAGAGGTGCACCGAGTAGGAGCCTTATGGCTGGGACGCCTCGCTGTTTTATTCAAGTTTTTAAACACCTTGTAGTTTTATTTCAGACGCTCTGTAGTTTAGGGTTTTGTCGATTTGGGTTGATTTATAAAACCCAAATCACGCTTCCTTTGTTGGGCAGCGAAGATTTTAGATGCAATTGCACAACCAGGGTTTCTTCTCTCCATCTGATTCTAAGAATACGTTCTCTGAATTCGAGTTTCTTTACACTTGTGAATCAGAAACTCTTCTATCGGTTCTTCTCCATCTAATCCCCTCAACCATACACTCGTATCATCACTTGTTCTTCTACCTTCACGAGATCATCAACACGCCAACACTCCATCACCACTTCATCATCGCGATTACACCCTTGTCTCACACCACCATCGCGATTCCCTTTGCTGCAGCACTGCCTCTCATCAGCCTTCCTCTGGAGTGATCACTTAGGGACGCATCAAGTGGTATCAGAGCTCGCTCTGGACCAAAGGCTGAGATCTCTCTAACCCTAACTCCTTAGTTTCGCGATTTGTCTACGAAAAACCTTGGGTTTGTCGCGATTGCAGGTCTTTGTGGCTAGACTACTAGGACTTGTCAAATTGCTGTGTTATTCGTTTATCATCTTAGGTTGCTAGTGTTCTGTGCTAGTTATTTCAAAAAAAAAAAAAAAATAATCGCATCATACCTATTCTGAAATTCGCACAGCATCTGTTTTGTTTCATCTTAGGACTTGTCGATTACTTCTGTGAGGAGTGCAGCGATCTGTTGTACTTCATCTTAGGTCGCAATTTGCTTTGGTTTCGTCTAAGATCATTGATTGTTGCTGTTCTGTTTAGTTTTAGGCCTGCATAGTTGCATATAGATAAGCGCATAGTCTTAGTTCCGTTGCATCTCATTACCTGCATCAAATCGAACCTGCATCAATTATTACCTGCATCAAGTCTGTTTGCGATTTCATTTAAGACCAGATTACTGCGAGTTGTTGTTTGTTTCTCAGGTACCATGGAGCTTTCAGCTGAGACCATGGCAGCTCTGAACAAAGCTATGGCAGAGCAAATCAAAGAATCAAACCAAACGGTGACAACACAGCTCACTCAACAGATCGAACAGCTTAATGAGAAGTTTGAAGCCCAGATTAATGGCATTCTCAAGGACGTGAGCGCAAGTGGAGATGAATCTTCACATACGCCAACTCCTTCTGAAGCTATACGCATCACTAAGGGCAAAGGACACATTGGGGCCTCTTCTCGAAGGCCTAGACGTGATACCAGACCTAAAGCCAAGACTCATCGAAGTCAACTTGGGGGCAGAGACACTCTGTTTAGAAAACGAGGTGATGACAGAGCTGAAGCACATCCAGCACCAAGACATCGTACGGGAGAGTACATAGCTGGGCACAGAGTCTTTAGGGGAACTGATCCAGAATACTCTGAAGAGGAAGAAGCTTCTGATCATAGCCTAGAAACAGTGAGAAGAAGAGATGAGAATAGAGGCAATGCCAGAGACTATGATCCTCTAAGACAGCAGCTAAGCCATATCAAGATTCAATATCCTGCATTCTATGGCACCAATGACCCAGAAGTATATCTTGATTGGGAAAGGAAGATGGAATCAAACTTTCTGGTTCAAAGCACATATGAGCTTAATAAGGTGAAGATAGCTGTGTCTGAATTCAGTGGTTATGCACTTTTATGGTGGGAACAGCTGGGAATTACTAGACAACGACACAGAGAGCCTCATGTTACTACCTGGACTCAACTAGTCACGCAGATGAGAAGGAGATTCGTGCCTGCACACTATCAAAGAGAGCTCCTACACAAGCTTAGACGTCTCAATCAGGGCACAAAATCAGTTAGAGACTACTTCCAGGAGCTGGAAACGTTGATGATCAGGGCTGATCTGAATGAGAGTGACGACATGGTACTGTCACGATTCCTTGGAGGATTAAACAGAGAGATTCAAGACAAGGTGGAACTGCAGAGTTATGGAGATTTACAAGAGCTGGTGCATAAGGCAGAGTTGATTGAATCGCAGATTAAGAGAAGGATTGGGAGAATAACATTCACTCCTAACATCCCAAAGCCCAGAGATATCAGCAAACCAGCCTACACCGGAGACACTAAGCCCACAACACAGACAGTTAAAGAAGAGATCAAGACTGAGTTTAAACCCAGAAGTGGAACCTCTACTAGTAACATTAGGTGCTTTAAATGTCAAGGCATGGGACACTACTCCAGAGACTGTCCTAACAAGAAGATGTTTCTGCTTCAAGAAGGAGGACAGATTGTTCCTCAAGACAGTTCAGAAGGCGAGACAGATACTGAGTCAGTAGAAGAAGAAGAAGAACCAGCAGCAGTTGGAGAGATGCTTGTAGCACGCAGAACACTAAGTGTTCAGATTCACCCAGATGATAGAGAGCAGCGTGAGAACCTCTTCCATACTAGATGTGTAGTTCAAGACAAGGTCTGTACCTTGATTGTAGATGGAGGAAATTGCACCAATGCTGCTAGTGAAGAGATGGTACAGAAACTCAATCTGAAGACTACGCCACACCCTAGGCCATATCAGCTACAATGGTTGAACAACAAGGGCGCTTTAACTGTCTCACAGCAAGTGTTAGTCAAGCTAGCAATTGGAAAGTATGAAGATGAGTTGCTGTGTGATGTAATCCCAATGAAGTCTAGTCATGTTCTCCTGGGCAGACCTTGGCAATTCGACAGAAGATTTATGCATGATGGCTACACCAACAAGCAGTCTTTTGAGTTCAAAGGACGCAAAGTCACTCTTCTGCCTCTAACACCGAGTGAAATCTACAAGGACCAGCTGCATATGAGTCGCCAGGATAAGGAGAAGGTGTCAAACAGCCTCTACATCAATCACAGTGAATTCTCTGAACTTTTTGATCCTGAATTAACTACTTTTATGTTTGTGTACAAGGACATCCTTGTTAGTACTAACCAATCACAGGAGCTTCCTAGTGCTATGACAGAGATTTTACAGGAATACAGGGATGTTTTTCCAGAAGAGATACCACCAGGCTTGCCTCCAATTCGAGGGATAGAGCACCAGATCGATTTTGTACCAGGTTCTGCCTTGCCTAACAGACCAGCATATCGAACTGATCCAGTAGAGACCAAGGAGCTGCAGAAACAAGTGGAAGAGCTGATGAGTAAAGGACATATACGAGAGAGTTTGAGTCCTTGTGCAGTACCTGTTCTACTAGTTCCTAAGAAAGATGGGACTTGGAGGATGTGTGTGGACTGCCGAGCTATCAACAACATAACAGTGAAGTATAGACATCCAATTCCAAGACTAGATGACATGCTGGATGAGCTGTGTGGGTCTACAATCTTCTCCAAAATCGACTTGAAGAGTGGGTATCACCAGATCAGAATGAAGGAAGGAGATGAGTGGAAGACAGCATTCAAGACCAAGCAGGGGCTATACGAATGGCTGGTTATGCCGTTTGGTCTCACCAACGCTCCTAGCACCTTCATGAGGCTGATGAATCACGCCTTGAGACCCTTTATTGGCGTGTTCGTAGTGGTCTATTTCGACGATATACTCATCTACAGTAAAGGCTTTGTAGTAAGTGACGAAGGAGTTAAAGTAGATGAAGAAAAGGTCAAAGCTATCAAGGAATGGCCGACTCCTAAGAGTGTGGGAGAGGTCCGAAGTTTTCATGGCTTAGCAGGATTCTACAGACGTTTTGTTCGCAACTTCAGCTCCATAGCTGCACCATTGACAGAAGTTATCAAGAAAGAAGTGGGATTCAAGTGGGGAGACGCACAAGAGCAGGCTTTTACAGCCCTTAAAGAGAAGCTTATCAATTCACCTCTCCTAGTACTTCCAGACTTTTTGAAAACGTTTGAAGTAGAATGTGATGCATCTGGAATTGGTATTGGCGCTGTGTTGATGCAGGATAGGAAACCGGTGGCTTACTTCAGTGAGAAGCTGGGAGGATCAACCCTCAACTATCCTACATACGACAAGGAGCTCTATGCATTGGTTCGAGCTCTTCAAACGTGGCAGCACTACCTGTGGCCCAAAGAATTCGTCATTCACACAGACCTTGAGTCTCTGAAGTACCTCAAAGGACAGCAGAAGCTCAACAAGAGACATGCCAGGTGGATGGAGTTCATTGAGACATTCCCATACATTGTTAAGTACAAGAAAGGTAAGGATAATGTAGTCGCAGATGCATTATCCAGAAGGTACACTCTTGTCTCTACTTTGTCTTCGAAAATTGATGGATTTGAACATATAATAGCTCTGTACGAAACTGACCTTGATTTTGCCGAGAACTATGGCAAATGTCATAAGTTTGCTTTTGAGAAATACTTTAGGCAGGATGGATACTTGTTCTACAACAACAGGCTGTGCATACCACGAGGGTCAATCAGAGAGCTGCTAGTTCGAGAAGCTCATAGTGGTGGACTAGCTGGACATTTCGGTATATCAAAGACTCTACTTGCACTGCAGGATCGTTTCTACTGGCCTAACATGAAGTCGGACGTCGAGAAGGTTTGTTCTAGGTGTGCTGTTTGCAAGATGGCAAAGAGTAAAGTACAGCCTCACGGTTTGTATACCCCTCTACCTATTCCTTCTCAACCTTGGACTCATATATCTATGGATTTTGTATTGGGCTTACCTCGAACCAGAAATGGTAGAGATTCGATTTTTGTAGTTGTTGACAGGTTTAGCAAGATGGCTCACTTCATTGCTAGTCACAAGACAGATGATGCTGTTAGTGTAGCTAATTTGTTTTTCAGGGAGATAGTATGTCTGCACGGCATACCTCAAGAGATAGTGTCAGACCGAGACACCAAGTTTCTAGGACACTTCTGGAGAACGTTATGGGCGAAGCTAGGAACTAAGCTGGCCTTTTCCACTACTTGTCATCCTCAGACTGATGGCCAGACAGAGGTGGTGAATAGGACGTTGTCTACACTCCTCAGGGCGTTAGTGAAAGATAATATCAAGTCCTGGGAAGCCTGCTTACCACACGTAGAGTTTGCCTATAATCACGCTAAGCACTCTGCAACTCTATTCTCTCCTTTTGAAATCGTCTACGGTTTTAACCCTCAATCACCTCTAGACTTGATCTCTTTGCCTTTAAGTGTTCAATGTAGTTTAGATGGTACAGCAAAGGCTGCACAGGTCAGGGAGATACACGCAAAAGCCAAGGAGAACATAGAGAAGAAGACTAAGCAGTATGAGAAACAAGCAAACAAGGGCAGGAAGGAGATGGTCTTTGAAGAAGGCGACTTGGTGTGGATTCATCTACGCAAGGACAGATTTCCAGAAGAGAGAAAGAGCAAACTGATGCCGCGAGTTGATGGACCCTTTGAAGTCGTCAAGAGGATCAACAACATTGCCTATCAGATCGATCTCCAAGATTTCGATTTGAGGACAAATCCTTTTCAAGAGGGAGGGGATGATATGATCATGGAAAGCAAGGAAGCTGAGGAAGCAGAAGCAGACAAGGAGCTGGAGCCAGTTGGAGTGATCACTCGATCCAGAGCTAAGGAGATGGCAAGTGAAGCTCACTCACTCCTACTTCACTCATTCACTCTCACTCACTCATCACTCAATCTGCCATCGATCCAAGTCTTCAACATCTCCACTTTGAAGACTACACCCGGTCCTGAAGACTAAGTAACTTAGGTGAGGATTCTGTACTCTTTTCCCATGTTGAGTTTTGTCCCACTGGGTTTTCTCAACATGGTTTTTAACGAGGCAGATAAATCACTACGTCGAGTTACTTAGGAATCACGAGCAATGGGTAATAATGTACAAGTCACATTGACTATGTACTTAGTTGTTTTAGAGGTGCACCGAGTAGGAGCCTTATGGCTGGGACGCCTCGCTGTTTATTCAAGTTTTTAAACACCTTGTAGTTTTATTTCAGACGCTCTGTAGTTTAGGGTTTTGTCGATTTGGGTTGATTTATAAAACCCAAATCACGCTTCCTTTGTTGGGCAGCGAAGATTTTAGATGAAGAGTTGAAAAATTGCAAAATTGCACAGAAGACTTTATTATTTACAAGAAGTCCCAAAACGTGATTTAGGTTATTTTATAGGATTTTACAACCACTTTCATGGCTATGCTTTATTTTACTTTGGTTTTGTGAGAGGGCTTTTGAAGGGAGACAAGTCTGAAACTCTGTTCATCCGAGAGAAGATTTCGAACCCTTTTGTTACTCTTTCTTATTTTCTATTTAGTATTTATTCAAACATGTCTATTGATTCAATTTCCATGTATGAGTAGATCCACTTTAGGTTTAGGGTTTTCTCATAAGGGTTTTCTCTGAATCCTAGGTTGATTAGTTTATTAGGATTCACCATCTGAATTAGTTTATTAGGTTGTGGTCAAAGCTAATTCTAGGTTGACGAATCTGGAATATAGATATTAGGATAATTGATTAGGCACGACAATGCGATTAATTACCTGATAGAACTTTAGGTGAGCAAATTGATTATTCGCAAAGAGATTTGGTTTAATTGATTTGTAAACATATCAAACCTGAACTTTAAAGCTGATTTATTCTTAGAAATTTGCATAGAGATTTGGGATTCTGAGGTTTAGATTTAGATAATTCTCGCAACGACAGTTAGTTCATTATAACTAAGTGATTTGAGTTCAAGAACCGCGCTAAATCTGAATCCTGTTAATTAGTTTATCTGCATTCATTGATTCCCTGAGAAATACCCTAGGCCTATATTCTCTCTATTGAATTTAAAACTCGTTTACTGCCTATTGTTTTTGTTTCATCCTATTTGCTTAGCTTGATTTGATACTATACAATCTATTATGCGATTTCTCTGAGTTCTTGATATGATCATGGAAAGCAAGGAAGCTGAGGAAGCAGAAGCAGACAAGGAGCTGGAGCCAGTTGGAGTGATCACTCGATCCAGAGCTAAGGAGATGGCAAGTGAAGCTCACTCACTCCTACTTCACTCATTCACTCTCACTCACTCATCACTCAATCTGCCATCGATCCAAGTCTTCAACATCTCCACTTTGAAGACTACACCCGGTCCTGAAGACTAAGTAACTTAGGTGAGGATTCTGTACTCTTTTCCCATGTTGAGTTTTGTCCCACTGGGTTTTCTCAACATGGTTTTTAACGAGGCAGATGAATCACTACGTCGAGTTACTTAGGAATCACGAGCAATGGGTAATAATGTACAAGTCACATTGACTATGTACTTAGTTGTTTTAGAGGTGCACCGAGTAGGAGCCTTATGGCTGGGACGCCTCGCTGTTTTATTCAAGTTTTAAACACCTTGTAGTTTTATTTCAGACGCTCTGTAGTTTAGGGTTTTGTCGATTTGGGTTGATTTATAAAACCCAAATCACGCTTCCTTTGTTGGAGAGCGAAGATTTTAGATGCAATTGCACAACCAGGGTTTCTTCTCTCCATCTGATTCTAAGAATACGTTCTCTGAATTCGAGTTTCTTTACACTTGTGAATCAGAAACTCTTCTATCGGTTCTTCTCCATCTAATCCCCTCAACCATACACTCGTATCATCACCTGTTCTTCTACCTTCACGAGATCATCAACACGCCAACACTCCATCACCACTTCATCATCGCGATTACACCCTTGTCTCACACCACCATCGCGATTCCCTTTGCTGCAGCACTGCCTCTCATCAGCCTTCCTCTGGAGTTATCACTTAGGGACGCATCAGTTCTTGTGTTCGACCCATGATATACTGCATCAACTGCTTTAGTACTTTTTAGGGTATTAATTTGAGCATATCAAATTTGGCGCCGTTGCCGGGGACTCAATTTCGCCATTAGATTTTAGCTGTCAGCTCGTCGGTATCGATCGATACTATCTAGTATCGGTCGATACTCGTCTTTTTCTTTTGTTGATATCGATCGTCACCACTTGGTATCGATCGATACTCATCGTGTTTTTGGTTACTTACGTTCTTGATTTTTGTGTTTCAGGTGCATGCCTAATCGCGAAACTAGAAGAAACCAGAGCACTACGCTAGTCAATCTATCGTCAGAGAACCTAGAACGTTCAGAACGTGCAAACAGAAAGACAAAGAAAACATCAGGGATGAACAACCCAGTGGTTTTAAGAGCTGATGAAGTTGGAGTCTTATGAGACCAAGAGGGTCAAGTGTGCAATGAGAGAGGGCAGCGACTTCATGAGGCTGGAAACGCCATTGCCCCTCCTGCTGTTGTTGGTCAGATTGTCGCGCCAGCTGCACAAGCCAACGTTGGGAATGCTTGAGTTGATCGGGGTAGAACACTTGGTGAGCACAATATACCTGATCAGTTCTTTGCCAATCGAGCTGCGATTCGCATCCCAAATTTTCGAAGGAATGACTTCGAGCTGAAACATGTGTATTACGCCTCTTGTAAGTCAGAACCCTTTCCATGGCCTACCTCATGAGCATCCCATGGATCATATCGAAAGGTTCGAGGATTTGGTCACTGGTATGAAGTACAATGGAGTGCCCAATGAGTTCCTTTTCTACAAACTTTTCCCGTACTCTCTTGGTGGGGATGCTGCTTATTGGTTGAATCAGTTAGCTCCTGATTTGCTAACTACATGGGATGAGACAAAGAATGCATTCCTAATCAATTTCTACGATGATGCGAGATCTGAAGAGCTCAGGAACAAGATCTCTCAATTTTCTCAAGGTCCAAAAGAGGCACTCAAAACTGCTTGGATTCGTTTCAAATCATATCAGAGTGATTGCCCGCACCATGGGTTCAATCAGGTTCAGCTGTTGGGTACTTTCTACAGAGGGATCAATTGGAGGTACCAAATGGCTTTGGATACTGCGAGTAATGGGATCTTCAACACCAGATATCCAGATGATGCGGTTGTGCTGATTGAGAACTTGGCGTCTAGCAATAGCACCAAGAATACTGATTTCGAGCGGAAGAAGCAAGATGCAGGAATTGATGGATCGCAGATTGCTAAAGTTCAAGCGAAGTTGGATATTCTTCTTGGGAAGTCGAAGAAGACTGTACATTTTGCTGATGGAGTCGATATCATGGATGAATAAGAGGTGGAGGATGTTAACTACGTTGGTGGTTATGGTTTTCAGGGTCAGCGATTTGGGTACAACAACAACTGAAACTTCAACAACAACAATCAGCAAGGTGGGTACAAGTTTGAGGGGAACCAATCTGGTTTTGGAGGGAAGCAATTTACTCAGAAACCACTCCAGAGCAGCGATTTCACTCGCAATTATGGGAACTCTTCGTACCAACCAATCTCCCCAAAGTCCACAGAGAATAAGATGGACTTCATGATGAAACAACTTATTCGGGGACAAGATATTGTTTAAGACCATCTTCTTCCCTCGATTTGGAGTACCTCGAATTGTGATAAGTGATGGTGGTTCTCACTTTATCAACAAGATATTCGAGAGATTGTTGAGTAAGTATGGTGTATATCATCGCGTGGCTACTCCATATCACCCTCAGACCAGTGGGCAAGTCGAGGTCTCCAACAGGCAAATCAAGGAAATTTTGGAGAAGACAGTGGGTACTTCTAGGAAGGATTGGTCTAAAAAGCTAGATGACGTGCTATGGGCATATAGGACGGCTTTCAAGACACCGCTGGGCACTACACTATTTCACTTGCTGTATGGCAAAGCATCTCACCTTCTAGTGGAGCTTGAGCACAAGGCAGCGTGGGCGACGAAGTTGCTGAATTTTGACATCAAGCATGCTGCAGAGAGGAGATTGATTCAGCTGAACGAGTTGGATGAGATTAGGCACCACGCCTACGAGAACTTCAAGCAGTACAAGGAGAGGACTAAGGCCTATCATGATAAGAATATTATCTCCAAACATTTCCAGCCGAACGACCAGGTTCTTCTGTATAACTCTCGTTTGCAATTGTTTCCTGGTAAACTGCGTTCTCGTTGGTCAGGTCCCTTCACAATCAAAGAGGTCAGACCACATGGAGCTGTCTTGCTGATTAGTCCCACAGGCGATGGGTTTACTGTCAATGGACAGAGGGTGAAACATTATTGGGAGAAAGCCGAGATTCCAACAGGGCAGATAATGCCTTTGGATGATGCACCCACAGCCTGAATGGCGTTACAGTCAAGCTAATGACGTTAAACGAGCGCTTGGTGGGAGGCAACCCACTGGTGAGTCTGTTTTTGATTCTTTTTATTTTTATTTTTCGTTTTGTGTTTGTGTCAGGATAAACAAGGAGCAAAACTCGAAATCGCCGTTGTGCCGATCGAAACCCCATTGGTATCGGTCGACACCAATCGCGAATGAGACGTTCATCATGTCGACTTAAGCCTGGTAACTTCTTGTTTCTCTTCATCTTACTCTGTTCTTTTGTTTCCTTTTACCTACTCTAGGCTAGATAACACTGGGGACAATATTGTTCAAGAGTGGGGGAGGTGTCTGCTGACATTGTGTTTGTTTTTCTTAGAGTCAGTTGTTTTATCAAGTCAAAACTAATTGGAGATGATGATCCTGTGCTTGAATTGTTGTTTTGATTTTGTTTTTAAGTGACCAGTGTTGAAGGATCAGCTCTAGATCGACTAATGAAAAATTTAAGGACTGACCAGTTGACCAGAAAACATCCATGTCTCCAACAGAATTCTGCTGAAGCCTGAGGCAAATTTTTGCACTTCATCGATGTGGTTAGTGTTTACAGAGCTTGATTCATCATTCATATCTAACAAAGGAACCCATATGTTTAAAGTAATGGTATCTCTCTCCCCTGTTATAAGTTGATAAATAAGAGCATAAAAGATTGAAATGATTTTCTTCTGAGTAGAGGGCTAGGAAAATGTCCAGCGATCCCATTATTCTACTTAAGAGGGAATGATCACACAAAGGTTGAAAGCGAGGTTAGGAAAATTTTCCATGATACCACTATTTGCCTAAACCTTTGATACATAAAGAGGGAAGAACCGGGGATTCGGTGGCAAACACCATCAATACTCGCGTTTCGACCTTGATGTGTATATGCAGATCTATAAAAAAAAGAGAACATAATAATAAATAAGTCTGGGGAGAGAAAGTGATACAAAAAGTGTGAAATTGGATGGTTCCTTGTCATGATAATGTATGGTAAAGAATCTAGAAGGTTCTTGAACATTGGTTGCGGCGATGAAACTGGTGATGAAGGCTTTATTTGAACAATGCTGTGAAATAATGTGTTGAGTCTGGAAAAGCTGCGAATGTCTACGGAGAAGTACATGGTGGTTAGATCAAAGGCTGGTTAGGTAACATTTGGGTGCTTGGGAAAAGGATCTCTGCGATGGTTCCTGAACAGGTGAGTCTCCGCGTTTTTAAACCTCTTTCTCTGGTTTAGTTTTCTGTTTTGCTTGAGGGCAAGCAAAGGCTAAGTCTGGGGGAGTTGATATATCATGGTTTTTACCTCTTTTAGACCATGATATAAGTCCGTTTTATAGAGTCTTTATGCTATTTCGTAGTGTTTTAGAGTCTTTTACAGGTCTTAGCACGTTTGGAGCATAATTGGAGATATTAGAGCTTTCTGGAGCATTTTGGAGCAAAGCTGAAGTTCGTGTTGCTGAGTACCCGATTTCACGTCGAGCATCGATCGATACCCCCTGGTATCGATCAACATTCATCACAGCAGACACGACCCGCAACTGTAATGAAGATTTTAAGAATTGCAACTTGGTCCAGGAGTCTTTAATATTTACAAGAAACCCCAAAACGTGATTTAGGTTATTTTTAGGGATTTTACAGCCACTTTGTTGGCTACGCTTTATTTTATTCTGGATTTGTGAGAGAGCTTTTGAAGGGAGACAAGTCTGAAACTCTGTTCGTCCGAGAGAAGATTTCGAACCCTTTTGTTACTCTTTCTTATTTTCTATTGAGTATTTATTCAAACATGTCTATTGATTCAATTTCCATGTCTGAGTAGATCCACTTTAGGTTTAGGGTTTTCTCATAAGGGTTTTCTCTGTTTTCTAGGTTGATTAATTTATTAGGATTCACCATCTGAATTAACTCTTCGCCTTAGGTTGTGCTCAAAGCTAATTCTAGGTTGATTAATCTGGAACATATATCTTAGGATAATTGATTAGGCACGACAGTGCGATTAATTACCTGATATAACTTTAGGTGAGCAAATTGATTATTCGCAAAGAGATTTGGTTTAATTGATTTGTGAACATATCAAACCCGAACTTTAAAGCTGATTTATTCTTAGGAATTTGCAAAGAGATTTGGGATTCTGAGGTTTAGATTTAGATAATTCTCGCAATGACAGTTAGTTAATTATAACTTAGTGATTTGAGTTCAAGAACCGCGCTAAATCTGAATCCTGTTAATTAGTTTATCTGCATTCATTGATTCCCTGAGAAATACCCTAAGCCTATATTCTCTCCATTGAATTTACAACTCGTTTACTGCCTTTTGTTTTTGTTTCATCCTATTTGCTTAGCTTGATTTGATACTATACAATCTATTGTGCGATTTCTCTGAGTTCTTGTGTTCGACCCCTGATATACTGCAGCAACTGCTTTAGTACTTTTTAGGGTATTAATTTGAGCATATCAAGATGTTTGAGGATTTGGTCACTAGCATCAAGAGCAATGGAGTGTCCTATGATTACCTCTTCTGCAAGATCTTTCCATACTCTCTTGGTGGAGATGCAACTTACTGGCTGAAGCAGTTACCTCCTGGATCGCTGACTACTTGGGAAGAGACTAAGAATGCTTTCCTTAAACAACTTCTATGATGATGCTCGATCCGAGGATCTGAGGAACAAAATCTCCCAGTTTTCTCAAGGACCTACTGAGGCGTTCAAGGCTGCTTGGACGAGATTCAGATCGTATCAGAGAGATTGTCCACATCAGAAATACTCTGATGTTCAGTTGATGGGTTTCTTCTTCAGAGGACTTGATTGGAGGTATCAGATGACTCTGGATGCTTCGAGCAATGGAAACTTCAACACCAGGTATCCTGATGAAGCTTATGTGTTGTTTGGGAACTTGGCGTCTAGCAATAGCACCAAGAATGCTGATTTTGAGCGGAAGAAGCTAGCTGGTAGCTTGGATGGTTCACAGATTGCTGAGGTTCAAGCCAAGCTGGATTCGATGCACAGTATTCTGATGGGCAAGACAACAAAAGCTGTGCACTTTGCTGAAGATGTTGAGGTATTTAATGAGGATGAAGTAGAGGATGTTAACTACATTGGTTGTTCTGGTTTTCAGGGACAGAGGAATCAATTCAACAACAACCGAAACTTCAACAACAACTCTCAGAAAGGAGGTTCGAATCAGTTTGGCCAGAAACCATCTCAGAACAGTGGGTATACCAGGAACTATGGAAACTCATCTTATCATCCCATACCTGCTAAGCTCCCATATAGCAAGATCGAGTCTATGTTTGAACAGCTGGTTCAAGGACAGCATCAGCTCACAGTGAATCTGAATGGAAAGATAGATGTTGTATACAAGGATCTGAGTGGAAGGATCGATGCTCTCAATACTCATCAGAAGATTCTAGAAACGCAAGTAGCTCAAACTGCAGCAGCTGGCAAGGGAAAGACGACTCAGGCACAGAACGAATACGTCAATGCAATCACCTTGAGAGGTGCAGGAAATCTCGAAAACCTTGTCGAAGGTGGTTCCGAACCTGCTTCATCAGTATCAATCGACACCACTACTGATATCGATCGATACCAACCTATGTCGATCGACACCAATCGCAGGCCGAACCAGAGATTGTGAGGAAACCAGAAGTGATTGAGGAACGTGTTTACAAGCCTAAGGTGCCATATCCTAGACCACATAGACACCTCAGAGACCCTATTTCTCCACACACTGACTTTTGAAGAAGCTCTAGAGTACTGCCCTATGCTGAGTCACTTCCGGGATTGCAGGGAAACTGAGGAAGAGATTAAGGCACTCTTTATCAAGGCCAGAAGTACACCACCTCCACTGAAGCAGTTGACTAAGAGGGAAGACCCATGAAAATTTTCAGTTCCATGCTCTATCTCCGGAGTTGAATTCAAAGAATCGCTGGTTGATTCAGGGTCTAGCGTCAATGTCATGTCAAGGGCACTTGTAGAGAAGCTGAAAATCGATGACATAAGATCTACTCAGATGACTCTCACGTTCGCGAACTCTTCCACATCGGTTCCATATGGTACGATCCCTGATGTGATGGTTAAAGTAGGAGACTATCTGGTTCCTACTGATTTTTAGGTTGTGGAGATGCATGCGAGATCTAGCACGCCTTTGATTCTTGGAAGACTGTTCATGGGCACTGCTGGTGCAGTTATGGACACGCCCAGTAAGAGAATATCGTTCTCGTACATTGACAAACATGTCTTCTACGAAGCCATACCTTTTAGAAGAGCTCCCACACAGATATCTTGCATCCCCGTTGGTGTAGGAGAAACATTGATGGTTGATCTTTTGGAGGAGCCTTATGATGAGCCAACTGTCATAGAAGTCCTAGATCGCCCTCCTATCATCACGAATAAAGTCATCAAAAAGACTAAGGCAAAAAAGGAGGTGAAGAACAAAAGAGTCGAGAGTGCTACACACGTAACCTTAATCCCTCAGAAGTGCGATGGAGATTCGATCGACTACAAGGTGAAATGCAAAGGGACCTCAAGACCATTTTCTAAGGCTAGAGTTCTTCTTACTCCTGAGCCGAAGGAGAAAGGACAAGAGGTTGTGGAGAACATGTTGATCAGAACTCTGAACCTGGAGATGTCAAGTTGGGGAGCCTGTTTTGCTGCATGCTCTCGTTCTTCTCTTGACTGATCATCCGTAAAGTCAAGCTCGTGACGTTAAACAAGCGCTGAGTGGGAGGCAACCCACTGGTAAGTCTGTACATATGAGTCTTTTATTTTTCTAGTTTTGTTTTGTGTTTCGTTGTGTCACGTGAATCAGATTCGGAGATCCCGTATCGATCGATACCACTTTGTATCGGTTGATACCCGTCATTAAACATACACATTCTGGACCGACCTCCGTGTGGCGAGCAATTCATTTCATACCCTCAGTATCGATCGACACCCACTAGTATCGATCGATACTCTACGCGCACGTAAGTTTCCCTATAAACCCTACGGTTTTTCTTTTTCTCCCCATAGCCGCCATCGAACGATACGTGAACACACTATCCCCAAAATCACCAAATCTTCGTTACTCAACGGATTTGAGTGATTTTTGTGTCTATTCAACTCGGATTTTCATGCTCTATCCCATTTTCTCACTCATTCTCGCGATCTACAAGGTATGAAACACGAATTTTCAATTCGTGAACCAAGGTTGGATTTTCGACTTTTAGGCCCTTAGAACTAGGTTTGCTGGATGATTATCACTTGATTAGTGTGTTCTAGGCCTAGTCGAACCTTGCCTTACAGTTAATAACCCTTGGTTTGCATTTTTTGAATTTCCGGATTCATGTTCTTCGTGATGCTCGATACATGTATGAGTATCGATTGATACCACATTGGTATCGGTCGATGCTCATTATTTCACTTGGCCGAGATTGCTGTGCTTGTGAGAGATGTTGGATTTATGATATGTTTTGTGTTTGTTGATGATGCAGATGGCACCTAAGAAGAAAGCACGCACTAATACCGCATCCAGCTCTAACCCACCAGAGAAAGAGTACCAGTTGGGTGCTCTAGTCGAGTTCTTACATGAAGGGGTTTGGACACTAGGATCGGTTACTGCATTTCTTACCTAGAACCGCTACAAGGTACAGAGCGCAGACTCTACCGACTTTACAGTGGCTTTTGGTGCAAACTTACGCAATGCACCACTCGAGGCTCCTAAGCCTTCATCACCATTGCCTCCTAGCACAACGGTTCGGTTTCCATGGCCTTAGATCAGTGAGAAGGCTAGTATACGTTTGAGGGATGATTACGAGGGTTCGGATAAGGAGATTACGGAGAGCAGAGCTTGCACCCACAGACCTATTTCTGAGGAGTGGGACGATTACGACCTGAATTTCTACAACGCATGGCAAGAGGTTGATGTGCGCCCCACTCGGTTTATTGATACTCACACTATGAGGCACTTGGGTTTTGACAAGGAGCTTGATGGAGTGATCCGCAAGATCGGATTGGGAACGATGCCTATGCGGTAGTACGACCTGTACCCCGACTTGGTTCGCTAGTTCCTTGCTTCTGTCCGCGTATACTACACTGGTACACCTCCAGTGACTGCACAGCAGGGCGTTCTAACTTTTCTGATTAGCGGTGTGCGGTATAGGATATCTTTTCAGGATCTCTGCGAAATATATGGGTTTCACCGGGATTTCTCGAGGTGCGAGTTTCCTCGCAAGTTCTTGGATATTGAGGCATTCTGGTCTCACTTTGGGCATGGGGTCTATGACAGCAAGACCACTACATAGATGGATGTGCACCATCCTGTCCTACGCTGCCTTGTGCGGGTCCTGAGCAACACGCTGTTGTGTAAGATGGAGCCAAACAAGATGAGAGTTACTGAGCTGATTGTTCTGTCTATTGGAATTGGAGACCTCATTTCTGATGAGACATATGAGTGGCCTGAGTTGGATCTCGCGGTTAACTTAGGTGATGTATTCGCGCACCACTTGGAGTCGCTGAAGGTCAAGCCTTTTACAGGATACGACAAGGCTTCTAGGACTACAGGACGCCCGTAGACCGAGACAGTGGGCAGTCTTCTCGCTCCTAGTTGTTCGATCGTGACTTCCCGTGAGATTAAGGACGAGGCGCACTTGGAGCACCTGCGTTGGCTGAAGCATCACAGGCGTTGGGTTTTCATCACTTCAGTTGGGGACTATCTGGTTCAGCTCCCCAACAACGATCTGACAGACATAGGAGGTGATCCTGCTCAGCTGATTTTAGCACCTGCTCCTGCTGACATGGAGCCTGCACCGGTCACTAGACGTCGAGGCTCAGCTACTATAGCACATCCACCAGCATCTTGCCCAGCTGGGGGTCAACCGCGACACGAGCCATGCATCTCCCATTGCTGCTGCGTTTTCTCTTCCTACACCACCTGAGATGGAGATGGACCCTTTCCAGAGATACGTAGTCACGAGTCTGCAGACGATCTGGACTGCTATTTCTCACTGCCGATGCATGACTGACACGGACGCTGGTCCTTCTTCTCGACGTCCTGTTTCACCACGTTCACCGCGCACGCCCACTGACGTTGGACCATCTGGTACTGTTGGCGATGACTCTGACGCCACTGAGGATGATTAGTCCTCTTTCTATCTAATCATCATGTTTGCTATTTCTTTTCACTTTTCCTTTTTATTTTCGTTTGAATTTTTGTGTCTTTTATGCTTTTGGACTTCTGAATTTATGCTTCTATGATATCTTGTTGCACCTAACTTGTGTTTGAGTGGTCTAATAGTGCTTACGTTTAACACATGGATCGTTTGACATAATTTTGGAGTTACATCTGACCTTAGACGTTGAAAACGAATTACCTGTGTCGAGCAGTACTTGGTATCGATCGATACCAAGTTGGGTGTCAGTCGACACTCGTGCATCAGATCGGTAATTTTTCGTCTCTTCACAATTCACTTGGTTCATTTGTCTTCTTTCACTTACCTTGGTCTAGATAACACTGGGGACAGTGTTGTTCAAGTCTGGGGGAGGTAGTCGCTGACATTGTTTTTGTTTTTCTTAGAGTCAGTCGTTTTTTGGGTCAAAATTTGTTTTATTTAGTCAAAACATGTTGGAGATTGTGATCTTTTTCTTGAATCTTTTCCTCTGACTCTACTTCTAAGTGACCATTGTTACAGAATCAGTTCTAGATCAGACTAATGAAAAATCCAAAGGCTGACCGGTTAACTAGAAGACACCCATGTTTCCAGCAAAGTTCTTTAAAGCTTGAGCCAAATTTTTTCACTTCATCGATGTGACTGATGTCCATAGAGCTTGATTCCTCATTCGTATCTGACAAGTTAATGGTATTTTTCTCCCTGTTACAAGTTAATAAATAAGATGCATTAAAAGATGAGATGATTTTCTTCTGAGTAGAGGGTTAGGAAAATTTCCAGCTATCACATTATTCTACTTCAGAGGAAATGATCACACAAAGGTGGAACTACGAGTGGCCTGAGCTCGACCTCGCGGTCAATCTGATATGCTCAAATTAATACCTATAAGTACTAAGCAGTAGTTGCAGTATATGTAGGGGTCGAACACAAGGACTCACAGAAATCACACAATATATTAAATAGATTCGAATTAAGCTAAACCAAAAGATTTAATTAAAAACAGTACGTAAAATAAAAGTCTTGTAAAACGATTGGGAGAAAGATAGGCTCAGGGTATTTCTCAGAAAATCAATGAATGGAGATAAAGTAACTAATATGATTCAGATTTAGCGCGGTTCTTGAACTCAAATCACTAAAGTATAGCTCACCAACTCTAGTTGCGAAAGCTATCTAAATCTAAAATTCAGAATCCCAAATCTCTTTGCAAATTCCTAAGAATAAATCAGCTTTAATATCGAGTTTGATATGTTCACAAATCAATTAAACCAAATCTCTTTACGAATAATCAATTTGCTCACCCAAGGTTCTATCAGGTAATTAATCGCACTCTCGTGCCTAATCAATTATCCTAAAATCTAAATTCCAGATTCGTCAACCTAGAAATAGCTATGAACACAACATAAGGCGAAGAACTAATTCAGATGGTGAATCCTAAAAAGATAATCAATCTAGCATTCAGAGAAAACCCTTATGAGAACCCTGAACCTAAAGTGGATCTACTCATACATGCAGATTGAAAACAACATGATTGAATAGATCATCTTGAAATCAAGAAAAACAGGAGTTCAGAGTTGTCTCTCCAAAAACCAAAGTAGAATCAAAAGTAATGAAAGCGTAAAGAAAGCGTCTGCCGACAAAGTAGCTGTAAAATCTTATTAAATAACTTAAATCACGTTTTGGATCTTCTTGTAAATATTAAAGACTTCTGGACCAAGTTGCAATTCTTCAACTCTTCATTAAGTCGCAACTCGTGTCCTGCTGTGGTGAGTATCGATCGATACTAGGAGGTATCTATCGAAACGGATCGTCAAATCGGGTACTCAGCAACACGAGCTTCAGCTTTGCTCCAAAATGCTCCAGAAAGCTCTAATATCTTCAATTATGCTCTGAACGTGCTAAAACCTCTAAAAGACTCTAAAACACTACAAAATAGTAGAAAGACTCTATAAAACGGACTTATATCATGGCCTAGAACGGGTAAAAACCATGATATATCACAACATAGGGGCAATCTTTGCACATCACCTTGTCTCTCTGAAGACCAAACTATTCGTGGGTACAGCTCAGAAGACCGATAGAGTGGGTTGTCTTCTTACCCCTATCTTCCAGCACTTCGGTATTAACACAACGAGCTGTTCGATAGTCATCACACGGACTGTTATGGACGAACGACATCTGCAGAACCTCAGGTGGCTGAAGCATGAGCGACGTTGGGGTTTCTCCAACACAGGTGGAGATTTTCTGATTCAGCTCCCCAACAGAGCGCTGACGGACATTGGTGACGACCCCGATCAGCTGCGTTTTGTGCCTGACCCGAGCCTATTGATTGTTGCATCTCGAACTCGCCGGGGCCGAGGCTCTTCTACGAGTGTACATGCTGCTGCTGAGGATGAGCCAGTACCAGACCTTGCTGGAGGTCGATCTCGACATGCACGTCATCCTCCATCTTCTGCACGTACTTTTCCTCCATCACCTGCGATTCCCATGAAGCAAGCTGCCTTTCAGGGGTTTGTGGTGGAGAGTCTCCAGAGCATCTGGAACCATATTTCACGTTGTGGATGCATCCGTCCTCCTAGCCCACGCTCACCTTCAGGCGAAGGACCGTCTCATACTTCTGGATATGATGATTCTGATGAGGATTAGTCCTCTCTTTTGTCTGGTTAATCTTTCTTTTTCTTTTGAACTTTTGCATTTTCTGTCAGCATTTTCTTTTATTTTTGAACCTTGTGGATCTATGCATCTATGATCTTTTGTTGCATCTGACTTGTGTTTGAGTGATTTAACAGTGCTAACCATAACACTTGGATCATTTGACACAAACTCGAGCGTAACATTTGACCAATTGTCGATGATTTGAGGACCTGTGTCGACCTACGCCTGGTATCGATCGATACCAGGTCGTGTGTCGGTCAATACCAACGGTCCATTCCGGTAACATTCTTGTTCTTCATGATTCCACTATGTTCTTTTGATGTCTTTCACCAACCTTAGGCTAGATAACATTGGGGACAGTATTGTTTAAGTCTGGGGGAGGTAGTCGCTGACATTGTTTTTGTTTTTCTTAGAGTCAGTCGTTTTTGAGTCAAAATTTTGTTTTATTGAGTCACAATTGGTTGGAGACTGTGATCTTTTTCTTGACTCTATTGTTCTGACTTCGATTTTAAGTGACCATTGTTGCAGAATCAGTATTAGATAGACTAATGAAAAATCCAAAGGCTGACCAGTTAACTAGAAGACACTCATGTTTCCAGCAAAGTTCTTTAAAGCCGGAGCCAAATTTTTGCACTTCATTGATATCAAATTTATGCTCAAATTAATACCCTAAATAGTACTAAAGCAGTTGATGCAGTATATCAGGGGTCGAACACAAGAACTCAGAGAAATCACACAATAAATTAAAGAGAATCGAATCAAGCTAAGAAGTTCAGATTAAACAAAAAGCAGTAAGCAGTAAACGAGTAGTAATTCGATGGGAAAGATATAGGTTCAGGGATATTTCTCAGGAAATCAATGAAGGCAAAATAAATTAACTAATCAGGGTTCAGGTTACGCACGGTTCTCGAACTCAAATCACTAAAGTATAATTAACCAATTGTCGTTGTGAGAACTATCTAAATCTAAACTTCAAAATCCCAAATTTCTTTGCAAATCCATAAGAATAAATCAGCCTTAATTTCAAGTTTGATATGTTTACAAATCAATTAAAGCAAATCTCTTTGCGAATAATCAATTTGATCACCTAAGGTTCTGTCAGGTAATTAATCGCACTGTCGTGCCTAATCAATTATCCTAAGGTCTAAGTTCCAGGTGATCAATCTAGAATTAGTTTTGATAACAGCCTAAGGTGAAGAACTAATTCAGATTATGAACCCTAAATAACTAATCAACCTAGCATTCAAAGAATTCCTTTATGAGAATCCCCAAACCTAACAAGAGATCTACTCAGACATGGAAATTGAATCAATAAACATGTTTGAATAAATACTCAATAGAAAATAAGAAAGAGTAACAAGAGGTTTTGAGATCTGATCTCGGACGAAGGGAGATTCAGACTTGTCTCTCTCACCAAGTTCTCTCTTAAACCAAAGCAAAATAAAGCATAGCCATAAAAGTGGCTGTAAAATCCTTATAAATAATCTAAAACACGAATTGGGGCTTCTTGTAATTATTAAAGACTTCTGGGCACTTTTGCAATTCTTCAAGTCTTAGAAAACTCGCGGGTCGTGTCTTGCTGCGATGGGTATCGATCGATACTAGCCAGTATCGATCGATACCAAGGCTTCATATCGGGTTCTCAGCAACACGAACTTCTGCTTTGATCCAAATGCTCCAGAAAGCTCCAATATCTCCAATAATGTTCCCAACGTTCTATGACCTGTAAAAGACTCTAAAAGACTCCAAAATACTATAAAGACTCTATAAAAAGGACTTATATCATGGCTTAAATAGGGTAAAAACCATAATATATCAAATTTGGCGCCGTTGCCGGGGACTCAATTTCGCCTTTAGATTTTAGCTGTCGAGTTTCGACTAAGTTCATCAGTATCGATCGATACTCACTAGTATCGGTCGACACACATGCGATTTCTTTGTTGATATCGATCGATACCATCCAGTATCGATCGATACTCAACGTATTTTGTTTGGTTACTTACGTTCTTGATCTTTGTGTTTCAGGTGCATGCCTAATCGTGAAACCAGAAGAAACAATAGCACTCCGCTAGTCAATCTATCGTTAGAGAAGCTAGCACGTTTAGAACGCATAAACAGAAAGACAAACCAGACATCAGGGATGAACAACCCAGTAGTTTTAAAAGCTGATGAAGCTGGAGTCTTGAGAGACCAAGAGGGTCATGTGTGCAATGAGGGAGGGCAGCGACTTGATGAAGCTGGAAACATCGTTGTCCCTGCTACTGTTGTTGAAATTGTCACGCCAGCTGGGCGCGCCAACGTTAGGAATGCTGCAGGTGATCGAGCTAGAACACTTGGTGAGCACAACAGGCCTGATCAGTTATATGCCAATCGAACTGCGATTCGCATCCCGACTTTTCAGAGGAATGACTTCGAGCTGAAGCCTGCGTATTACGCTCTCGTAAGTCAGAACCCATTCCATGGCCTACCTCATGAGCATCCCATGGATCATATTGAAAGATTCGAGGACTTGGTCACTGGTATGAAGTACAATGGAGTGCCCAATGAGTTCCTTTTCTGCAAACTCTTCCCGTACTCTCTTGGTGGGGATGCTGCTTATTGGCTGAGGCAGCTAGCTCCTGATTCGCCAACTACATGGGATGAGATGAAGAATGCGTTGCTGATAAATTTTTATGATGATGCAAGATCCGAGGAGCTCAGGAACAAGATCTCTCAGTTCGCTCAGGGTCCGACAGAGGCATTCAAAGTTTCATGGTTTCGTTTCAAGTCTTATCAGAGAGATTGTCCGCACCATGGGTTCACTCATGTGCAGTTGTTGGGCACTTTCTACAGAGGGGTTAATTGGAGATACTAGATGGGTATGGATGCTGCGAGTAATGGGAACTTCTTCACCAGATATCCGGATGATGCGGTTGTGCTGATCGAGAACTTGGCGTCTAGTAATAGCACCAAGAATGCTGATTTCGAGAGGAAAAAGCCAGCTGGAGGAATTGATGGGTCGCAGATTGCTGACGTGCAGGCCAAACTGAATTTCCTGATCGGGAAATCAAAGAAATCTGTGCACTTTGCTGATGAAGTCGCTAATGTGGACGAAGAAGAAGAGGATGTTAACTACGTTGGTGGTTTTGGTTTTCAGGGTCAGCGATTTGGGTACAACAACAACCGAAACTTCAACTACAACAATCAGCAAGGTGGGTAGAAGTTAGAGGGGAACCAATCTGGTTTCGTAGCGAAGCAATTTACTCAGAAACCACTTCAGAGCAGCGATTTCACTCGGAATTATGTGAACTCTTCGTACCAACCAGCATCTCCGAAGTCCACAGATAATAAGATGGAATCCATGATGGAACATATTCTTCTGGGACAGCAGAAGTTGCAAGTGGATTTCAATGGGAAGTTTGACTCTCTGTACATCGATCTGAATGGGAAAATCGAAGCCATCAATCTTTACCAGAAGAAGCTGGAAACTTAGGTGGCTCAGACAACAGCAGCTGTAAAGAGGCAGGAAGGTTTTCTTCCAGGGAAAACTGAGAATCCAAGGGCACACATCAACGCCATCACCTTGAGGAGTGGAAAAGAGGTGCTTACAAGAGTGAAGAACAGCCCAATTGCAGGAAATCTCGTCGATCTTGCTGGAGATGACGATTGGGATTCTGAGAATCCACATATATCGATCGATACCGACCATTGTCGATCGATACCAGTCCAGACATATTCCCGAGTGGATCCAAAATCCCGTGTATCGATCGATACCCCTGAAGTATCGGTCGATGCTGAGACACATCCAGTGAAGGAACCCGAGATTGTCAAGGAGAGGGTGTATACACCCAAGGCACCTTATCCTATACTTCCTAAGCTGACAAGGAAGGAATGGGAAGATCCCTGATGCAAGGCTATGCTGGATAAGTTGGTTGTGGAGCTTCCTTTTGTTGATGCTATTAAGACTTCTCCAGCTTTCAGGAGATATGTGAAGAAGATGGTCTCTAGCAATGTGAATCTAGAGGAAGGTGTCATGATGATCACAGCTGAGTGCAGTGCTATCCTGCTCAACAAAATTCCTAAGAAGCTATCAGACCCAGGGAGCTTTTTTTTAGAGTGCACTATCTTTACAGAGAGATTTGAGCGAGCTCTCTGCGATATTGGGTCGAGTGTGAACCTTATGCCACACTCAGTTGCCAAGCGAATGGGGATGACAGATTTCCAATCTACAAGGATTTCGCTGGTACTTGCTGATCGCTCATTGCGACTTCCAGAGGTACTACTTGAAGATGTCCCAATCAAGATTGGGAATTGCTTGATCCCAACAGATTTCATCGTCCTAAAGTATGATGTTGAGCCTAAGGATCCTCTTATCCTGGGCAGACCATTCCTTGCAACTGCTGGAGCCTTAATTGACTGCAGGAATGGACAGATCGCTCTCAACATCGGTGACTTGGTGATGTCCTTTAACATGGAAAAGATGATAAAAAGGACAACCATCGATGGGCAGACATTCTATGTGGACACTTTCAGTGACATCTCCAGGAAGTACTATTCGGAGGTCCGTTAATGTGACGAAACTGCTGGATACTCAAAGATGCTTGATTCAACATCACCAGTATCTATCGATACCCTACGGTCAGAAGGAGAGTTGGTCGATGGTTCTAAGCAAGCTGCTGGGCTTGGAGATTGGAATACAGAGAATGCTCCTAAGGTGGAACTAAAGCCACTTCCAGCGAATCTGAGGTATAGTTTTCTTGGTCCTAACTCCACATACCCAGTAATCGTTAATGCTTCCATGAATACCACAGAGGTTGCTTTACTGCTGAGCAAGTTGTGAAAGTATCGCAAGGTTCTTGGCTATTCTCTTGCTGACATTTCAGGTATAGCACCAGACTTGTGCATGCATCGGATTCACCTGGAGGACGAGTCAAAGTCTTCGATTGAGTGTCAGAGGAGGCTGAATCCGAACCTGAAGGAAGTGGTCAGGAAGGAAGTGATGAAACTGTTGGAAGCAGGGATTATCTATGCCATCTCGGATAGTTCTTGGGTTAGTCCAGTTCACGTTGTGCCTAAGAAATGAGGCATAACTGTGGTGAAGAACGAGAAGGATGAGCTGATCCCTACAAGGAAACACACTGGTCACAGGATGTGCATTGAGTACATGAAGCTTAATGCGGCTACACAGAAGGATCACTTCCCATTGCCATTCATTGACCAGATGCTGGAGAGGTTAGCGAGTCACCCATACTAATGTTTTCTCGATGGGTACTCAGGCTTTTTCCAGATTCCTATACATCAAGAGGACCAGGGAAACACGACCTTTTCATGTCCCTATGGCACATTCGCCTACAGAAGAATGCCATTTGGATTATGTAACGCCCCAGCAACCTTCCAGCGATGCATGATGTCGATTTTCACAGACATTACTGAGGAGTTTATGGAGGTCTTCATGGATGATTTTTCTGTGTATGGATCGTCATTCAAAGACTGTCTGGATAACTTGTGAAAGGTGCTTCAGCGATGCGAGGAGAAGCACTTAGTTCTTAATTGGGAGAAGTTCCACTTCATGGTACAAGATGGCATTGTTCTTGGGCACAAGGTTTTAAGGCAGGGATCGAAGTCAACAAGGCTAAAATTCAGGTCATGACGAGCTTGCAACCTCCACGATCTGTTCCTGAGATACGAAGCTTCCTTGGTCATGCTGGATTTTACAGGAGGTTCATCAGAGATTTCTCTAAACTTGCACGTCCACTCAGAGCCCTGTTATGTAAAGAAGTCAAGTTTGATTTCACATTTGATTGCCTTGTAGCGTTCGAGGAAATGAAGAAAGCATTGGTGAGTGCTCCTGTAGTCCAACCACCTGATTGGAGCTTGTCTTTTGAGGTTATGTGTGATGCCAGTGATTTTGTTGGTGGAGCTGTGTTGGGTCAGAGGAAAGACAAGAAACTCCATGCTATTTATTATGCCAGCAGGACGTTGGATGATGCTCATCGAAATTACAGCACCACTGAGAAGGAGTTGCTGGCAGTCGTTTTCTCTTTTGAGAAATTCTGGTCCTACTTGATTGGGAGCAAGGTCATTGTTCAAACAGACCATGTTGTTCTCAAATACCTGCTGAAGAACAAGGACCTCAAGCCTCGTCTATGCCGATGGGTTCTTTTGCTTGAAGGTTTCGACATCGAGATCAAGGACAAGAAAGGAGTTGAGAATGGCGTTGCTGACCACTTATCGCGACTAAAGGTCGATGAGGTCGTCCCTATTGATGATTGTTTGCCAGAGGAAGGTGTTTACCTCATTGAAGCTCAGCTTCAAGACATTTATCCCAAAAATCTGCAATTTTCACGAGTGCAGACTTTCAGTATCGATCGATACTCACCTAGTATCGATCGATACCCGTGGCGACCTGAACCTGTTTTGTCCGTAGAGCACTTGAACTCCTATGATGTCTATCTAGCTGCTGACTCTAGTGATGCACGTCCATGGTATACAGACATCGCCAACTACCTTGCTGTAGAGGCTGAGCCAAAGTATCCCATAAAATATGCAAGGAAGAAGTTTATGCGCGAGATAAGGAGATTCTTCTGGGATGAGCCTTACCTATACAAGCATTGCTCAGATGGTATCTACAGAAGATGCGTTGCAGAGTCTGAGATGCCAGCTATTCTTTTTCATTGCCATGGGTTTGATTATGCTGGTCACTTTGCTACTTTCAAGACGGTGTCCAAGGTTCTTCAAGCAGGCTTCTGGTGGCCTACTATGTTCAAGGATGCTCAAGCCTATGGCTCACAGTGTGATGTTTGTCAGAGGAGAGGGAAGATCAGCAAGAGACATGAGATGCCACAGAATTTCATCCTTGAAGTTGAAGGTTTCGATTGTTGGGGCATCGATTTTATGGGTCATTTCCCCTCGTCACACAAGAACAGGTACATTTTGGTTGTTGTGGACTATGTGTCCAAATGGGTGGAAGCGATTGCTAGTAAAAAGAATGACTCCGCGGTGGTCGTTAAGCTGTTTAAGACCATCATCTTCCCTAGATTTGGAGTACCTCGAATTGTGATAACTGATGGTGGCTCTCACTTTATCAACAAGATTTTCGAGAGGTTGCTAAAGAAGTATGGTGTAAACCATCGAGTGGCTACTCCATATCACCCTCAAACCAGTGGGCAAGTCGAAGTCTCCAAAAGGCAAATCAAGGAGATTCTGGAAAAGACAGTGGGTGCTTCTAGGAAGGATTGGTCTACAAAGTTGGATGATGCGCTATGGGCTTACAGGACTGCTTTCAAGACACCGCTGGGTACTACACCATTTCACTTGATGTATGGGAAAGCATGTCACCTTCCAGTGGAGATTGAGTACAAGGCAGCATGGGCGACGAAGTTACTGAACTTTGACATCAAGCCTGATGCAGATAGGAGATTGATCCAGCTGAACGAGTTGGATGAGATTAGGCACCACGCCTACGAGAACTCGAAGCTGTACAAGGAGAGGACCAATGCCTATCATGATAAGAAGATCATCTTCTCCAGACATTTCGAGCTGTCGTGTTGATTAGTCCTACAGGCGATGAGTTCACTGCCAATGGACAGAGGGTGAAACACTATTGGGCGAAAGGCGAGATTCCAACAGGGCAGATAATGCCTTTGGATGATGCACCAACAGCCTGAATGGCGTTACAGTCAAGCTATTGACGTTAAACGAGCGCTTGGTGGGAGGCAACCCACTGGTGAGTCTATATATATAAGTATTTTTCTATTATTTTCTGTTTTTGTGTCAGGATGAACAAGGAACAGACTCGAAATCGCCTTAGTATCGATCGATACCCCATTGGTATCGATCGACATCAATCGCGAATGTACGGTTCATCAAGTCGATTTAAGCTTGGTATCGATCGATACCAGGCTGTGTGTCGATCGATACTCGATGTTCCAGCAAGGTAACTTCATGTCTCTCTTAGTTTTTTCTATTCTTTTGTCTTCTTGTACCTACTCTAAACTAGATAACACTGGGGACAGTGTTGTTCAAGTCTGGGGGAGGAGTCTGCTGACATTGTGTTTGTTTTTCTTAGAGTCAGTTGTTTTATCGAGTCAAAAACGTTTTATTGAGTCAAAACTTGTTGGAGACGATGATCCTGTGCTTGAACCTATTGATTTGATTTTATTTTTGAGTGCACAGTGTTACAGGATTGGTTCTAGATCGACTAATGAAAAATTCAAAGACTGACCAGTTGACTAGAAAACATCCATGTCTCCAGCAGAGTTCTTCTGAAGCCTGAGCCAAATTTTTGCACTTCATTAATGTGGTTATTGTTCACAGAGCTTGATTAATCATTCATATCTGACAAAAGAACCCATATGTTTAGAGTTATGGTATCTCTCTCCCCTGTTATAAGTTGATAAATAAGAGCATAAAATATTGAAATGATTTTCTTCTGAGTAGAGGGCTAGGAAAATTTCCAGCGATCCTATTATTCTACTTAAGAGGGAATGATCACACAAAGGTTGAAAGCGAGGTTAGGAAAATTTCCCGTGATACCACTATTCGCATAAACTTTTGATACATATATAGGGAAGAACCGGGGATTCGGTGGCAAACACCATCAATACTCGCGTCTCATACCTTGATGTGTATATGCAAGGCTGAAAATATATAAAAAAAAGAACATAATAAGAAATAAGTCTGGGGGAGAGAAAGTGATACAAAAAGTGAGAAAAAGGGCGGTTCCTTGTCATGATATTGTATGGTAAAGAATCTAGAAGGTTCTTGAACATTGGTTGCATCGATGGAACTGGTGATGAGGGCTTTATTTGAACTATGTTGCGAGATAATGTGTGGAGTCTGGAAAAGCTGCGAATGTCTACGGAGAAGTACATGGTGGTTAGGTCGAAAGCTGGTTAGGTGACATTTGGGTTCTTGGGAAAAGGATCTTTGCGATGGTTCCTGAACAGGTGAGTCTCCGCTTTTTCAAACCTCTTTCTCTGATTTAGGCTTCTATTTGCTTGAGGGCAAGCAAAGGCTAAGTCTGGGGGAGTTGATATATCATGGTTTTTACCCTATTTAAGCCATGATATAAGTCCTTTTTATAGAGTCTTTATAGTATTTTTTAGTCTTTTAGAGTCTTTTACAGGTCATAGCACGTTGGGAACATTATTGGGGATATTGGAGCTTTCTGGAGCATTTGGAGCAAAGCAGAAGTTCGTGTTGCTGAGAACCCGATATGAAGCCTTGGTATCGATCGATACTGGCTAGTATCGATCGATACCCATCGCAGCAAGACACGACCCGCGAGTTTTCCATGACTTGAAGAATTGCAAAAGTGTCCAGAAGTCTTTAAGAATTACAAGAAGCCCCAATTCTGTGTTTTAGGTTATTTATAGGGATTTTACAGCCACTTTTATGGCTATGCTTTATTTTGCTTTGGTTTAAGAGAGAACTTGGTGAGAGAGACAAGTATTAATATCCCTTCGTCCGAGATCAGATCTCAAAACCTCTTGTTACTCTTTCTTATTTTCTATTGATTATTTATTCAGACATGTTTATTGATTAAATTTCCATGTCTGAGTAGATCTCTTGTTAGGTTTAGGGATTCTCATCAAGGAATTCTTTGAATGCTAGGTTGATTAGTTATTTAGGGTTCATAATCTGAATTAGTTCTTCACCTTAGGTTGTTCTCAAAGCTAATTCTAGATTGATCACCTGGAACTTAGACCTTAGGATAATTGATTAGGCACGACAGTGCGATTAATTACCTGATAGAACCTTAGGTGAGCAAATTGATTATTCGCAAAGAGATTTGGTTTAATTGATTTGTGAACATATCAAACTTGAAATTAAGGCTGATTTATTCTTAGGGATTTGCAAAGAAATTTGGGATTTTGAAGTTTAGATTTAGATAGTTCTCGCAACGACAGTTGGTTAATTATACTTTAGTGATTTGAGTTCGAGAACAGTGCGTAACCTGAACCATGATTAGTTATTTTATTTTGCATTCATTGATTTCCTGAGAAATATCCCTGAACCTATCTCTTTCCCATCGAATTACTACTCGTTTACTGCTTACTGCTTTTTGTTTAATCTGAACTGCTTAGCTTGATTCGATTCTATTTAATTTACTGTGTGATTTCTCTGAGTTCTTGTGTTCGACCCCTGATATACTGCAGCAACTGCTTTAGTACTGTTTAGGGTATTAATTTGAGCATATCACCGATACAAGAACAAAACTTCCCACAAATCACCAAATCTTTGTTTCTTCACGGAATTGATTGATTCAAGAGTCTATTGTCGTTGGATTTTCGTGCTTATTCTCATTCTCTCACCCTTCACTCGATCTGCAAGGTATGAAACACGAATCTCCTCTTTTTCAATATGTGACCAACGGTTGGGTTTTTTTACTTTAAGCTCTTAGAACTCCTTGTGTTGGACGAATACTGCTTGATTGTGTTGTTTTAGGACTAGTCGGAACCCGCCTTACGCTTAATTGCCATTAGTTTCGACTTTTATAAATTTTTGGATTGTGAATCTCTTCGTGCGGTTCGTGATTTCTTGAGTGTCGACCGATACCACCTGGTATCGGTCAATACTCAGACTATTCCTTGACCAATTTTGCTGTGTGAGATTTTTGATCGAAATAGCAGAGTATCGATTGATACCCTGCTGGTGTTGATCGATACCCTCCGGGCAGTGACAGAACATTGAGTAATTTGTTGCTGATTATTGTTGTATTGATTGGACTCGATACTTATTATGTGTTTGCTGTGTCTTTATCTTTGATCGCAGATGTCTACTCGAAAGAAAGCACGATCTGATGAGGCATCAATCTCCAACCCACGCCCAACGCAGTTCCGCAACTGTCAACATGTCAAGATCTGGGATGGTTTACATTGGAAAAGAGGTGTAGTAACCGGTTGCCTAGGCAACGATAACTACAGAGTGATGATTGATGGCACGTTCGAAAATATTGAGCGTCCGCATACTTCCTTGCGTGACATCCCACCACTACCACCAGTGACAACCATCACCACATGTGGTTCCTACTGACACGAGTCGCGCTCCTTGGCCTAAGAGGAACGAGAAGGCCAAGATTCCTTGCACCCGAGTTTTGGAGGGCACAGATAGGGAGATTGTTGAGAGTGACGACTGCGTCTACATGCATATCTCTGAGTCTTGGGACGACTATGACACGTTGTTCTGCAACGCATGGCAAGACGTTGATGTACATACCACTCGGTTTGTTGACCCTCATACCATGTGTCGTCTAGGTATCGACATGGAACTCGGGCGTCTGATTGAAAAGATTGGCTTGGGTACTATGCCTCTCAGGCAATATGATATGTTCCCTAACTTGGTGCGACAGTTCCTTGCGACAGTTCGTGTTTACTATCAGGATGAGATCCTTAAGGACGCACTGGAAGGCACCATGACCTTCATGATTCAGGGAGTGAGATACAGATTGCCACTCCCAGATCTCTGCGACATCTATGGTTTCGCAGGGAATTCATGAAAGTTGCTCTGCCTACTCAGTTTCTATATGTGCAGGTTTTCTGGGAGCATTTCGGGAACGAAGCCTATTACTCCAAGACTTCCACTCAGATGGATGTGCGCCATCCTGTTCTGCGCTGCCTGGTTAGGATTCTGAGCAACACTATCTTGTGCAAGATGGAGCCTAACAAGTTGCGGCAGTCTGAGCTTATTCTGTTTTCCGTGGCTATTGGGGATATCATTAATGACGAGAACTACGAGTGGCCTGAGCTCGACCTCGCGGTCAACCTAGGGGCAATCTTTTCACATCACCTGGTCTCTCTGAAGACCAAACCATTCGTGGGTACAGCTCGGAAGACCGAGACAGTGGGTAGTCTTCTTACCCCTATATTCCATCACTTCGGTATTAACACAGCGAGCTGTTCGATAGTCACCACACGGACTGTTATGGACGAGCGACATCTGCAGAACCTCAGGTGGTTGAAGCATGAGCGACGTTGGTGTTTCTCCAACACAGGTGGAGATTTTATGATTCAGCTCCCCAACAGAGCGCTCACGGACATTGGTGACGACCCCGATCAGCTGCGTTTTGTGCCTGACCCGAGCCTGATTGTTGCATCTCGCACTCGCCGGGGCCAGGGCTCTTCTTCGAGTGTACCTATTGACGTACATACCAATCTTGCATCTCGCACTCGCCGGGCCGAGGCTCTTCTACGAGCGTACCTGCTGCTGCTGAGGATGAGCCATTACCTGACCTTGCGGGAGGTCGATCTCGACGTGCACGTTATCCTCCATCTTCTGCACGTACTTTTCCTCCATCACCTGTGATTCCCATGGAGCAAGCTGTCTTTCAGAGGTTTGTGGTGGAGAGTCTCCAGAGCATCTGGAACCATATTTCACGTTGTGGATGCATCCGTCCTCCTAGCACACGCTCACCTTCAGGCGAAGGACCATCTCATACTGCTGGAGATGATGATTAGTCTTCTCTTTTGTCTGGTTCATCTTTCTTTTTCTTTTCTTTTAAACTTTTGCATTTTCTGTCAGCATTTTATTTTATTTTTGAACCTTGTGGATCTATGCATCTATGATCTTTTGTTGCATCTGACTTGTGTTTGAGTGATTTAACAGTGCTAACCATAACACTTGGATCATTTGACACAAATTCGGATGTAAAATTTGACCAATTGTCGATGATTTGAGGACCGGCGTTGACCTACGTCTGGTATCCATACCAGGCCGTGTGTCGGTCGATACAAACGGTCCATTCCGGTAACATTCTTGTTCTTCATGATTCCACTCTGTTCTTTTTCTGTCTTTCACCAACCTTAGGCTAGATAACACTGGGGACAGTGTTGTTCAAGTCTGGGGGAGGTAGTCGCTGACATTGTTTTTGTTTTTCTTAGAGTCAGTCGTTTTTGAGTCAAAATTATGTTTTATTGAGTCAAAATTGGTTGGAGACTGTGATCTTTTTCTTGACTCTATTGTTCTGACTTTGATTTTAAGTGACCATTATCGCAGAATCAGTATTAGATCGACTAATGAAAAATCCAAAGGCTGACCAGTTAACTAGAATACACTCATGTTTCAGCAAAGTTCTTTAAAGCCGGAGCCAAATTTTTGCACTTCATTGATGTGATTGATATCCATAGAGCTTTATTCCTCATTCGTATCTGACAAAGGAAACCACGTGTTTAAAGTAATGGTATTTCTCTCTCTGTTACAATTTAATTAATAAGATGCATTAAAAGATGAAATGATTTTCTTCTAAGTAGTAAAAATATGAAAAATTTCCAACGATCCCATTATTCTATTTTAGAGGCAATGATCACACAAAGGTGGAAGCGAGGTTAGGAAAATTTTATGTGATACCATTATTCACCTACACCTTTGATACATAGAAAGGAAAGAACCGGGGATTCGGTGGCAAACACCATCAATACTCGCATTTCAGACCTTAATGTGCATGTGCTGATTTAAAAAGAAAGAAATAACATAATAAGAAATAAGCCTGGGGGAGAGAAAATAATACCAGAAAGTGTGAAAATGGATGGTTCCTTGTCATGATATTGTATCGGAAAGAATCAAGAAGGTTCTTGGAATTAATCGCAGCAATGAAACTGGCGATGATGAGCTTTATTGGACGATGCTGTGAAATAAGGTGTGTAGTCTGGGAAGCTGCGAATGTCTATGGAGAAGTACATGGTGGTTAGATTTGAAACTGGTTATGTGATATGTGGAGCACTAAGGAAAAGGGTCATTGCAATGTTCCAAGAACAGGTGAGTCTCTATGTTTTCAAACCTCTTTCTCTGGTTTAGTTCTCTGTTTTGCTTGAGGGCAAGCAAAGGCTAAGTCTGGGGGAGTTGATATATCGTGGTTTTTACCCGTTTTAATCTATGATATAAGTCCTTTTTATAGAGTCTTTCTAGTATTTTGGAGTCTTTTAGAGTCCTTTAAGGTTTTAGGTACGTTTGGAGCATAATTGGAGATAATGAATCATTTTGGAGCTTTTTGGAGCCAAGCAGAGATCTTGTAGCTGAGACGCCGAATTGATGCATGAGTATCGATCGATACACTTATGGTATCGATCGATACCCGTTGAAGGAACAGATGGATCGCGACTTTTCCAAGAATTGAGAAACTGCAAATTGTCCCAGAAGACTTTATTATTTACAAGAAGCCCCAAAACGTGATTTAGGTTATGTCCTAATGCTGGATTGATCACCTAGAACTTAGATCTTAGGTTAATCGATTAGGCACGAGAGTGCAATTGAGAAACCTGATAGAATTTAAGGTGAGCGAAATAACTATTCGCAAAGAGATTTGGTTTTGTTGTTTTGTGAACAAATCGAACTTGAACTAAAAGCTGGTTTAGACATTAGGATTCGCAAAGAGATTTGGAATTCTAGGATTTAGACTTAGATAATTCTCCCAACGACAGTTGGTTAGTTATACTTCAGTGATTTGAGTTCAAGAATCGTGTTTAACATAAACCCAGACTTGTTAGTTTAATTACATTCATTGATTTTCTGAGAAATACTATGAACCTATCTTTCTCCTAATCGAATCATAAATTGTTTAATTTACGTAATTGCTTTCAATTCCATTGATCACTTAGCTTGATTTTCATATATACAATCTATTGTGTGTTTCTTTGAGTCTCTGTGGATTCGACCCCTAATGGCATCTCCAACCCCACTCCATTTTCTACTCCAAACTCTATTTTGGAGTAAATTTCTCTCCAACCCCACTCCATTTTCCACTCCAAAATGGAGTTTCTCCATATTCTACTCTATATTTGGAGTAACTCCATATTCTACTCCATTATGGAGTTGAAATTTTTTTTAATTACAAATTGATCCTTTAAATATTAAATATTTATATTTTATACTTTTTTATTAATTTAGCAATGTATTTGTCGTACATATTATCAACTATCAACATATATGCATGTGACACTATACATATTTTTTATATCATAATTATTTAAACACTAAATTTTTTATTTAAAAATATTGCAAAGTAAAATAAACTTAAAAATACATAACAAATTGCTGAAATTAAAGATAAGAAACATAAACAAATTTAACACAACAAATACGATAAATTTAATATTCCTCTAAACCGCTTCCTGGTCCACCAAGATCACTAAAAAATTGTCCAAACGAAGTTGATGGAGGAGGTATATATCCAAAATGGTCTACCATTATGCAAACGATTCATGCGCCAAGAAGTCCAAAGAACAAATTTTTTGCTACACAACAAGAAGCATGCAGGAAAGATGTAGAATGCGCATTCGGAGTTCTCCAATCTCGGTTTGCTATTGTGAAATGACCGGTTCGTTTTTGGAAAAAAATGTGTTGCATGACATAATGACTACATGTGTGATTTTACATAACATGATAATCGAGGATGAACGTGATCTCGAAGCAACAATTGGAGTTGGAAGAGAAGCTCCACCTCCAGAGGTCCAAATAGTATATGATGATAATATCTTATTCCAAGAGTTTCTTGGTTGATTTAGAGCAATCAAAGATAACGAAGCTCATTTTTCACTTCGAAATGCACTAATTGATCATTTGTGGGAAAAATTTAATGTCGGTGATGTTTAATGATATTATATAGTTTTTTTATTTAATAAGTATTAAATTTTATTAAATTCATAATTTATAAAAGTTTTGCAAAAAATGGGTTAATTTGTAATTTTTAGAAATAAAAGGCATTATTAATAAAATACAAAAAGAATCTATTTAGAATATTCTTTTTTGGAGTAAAAAACGGAGTTATACATTGGAGCAAAACACAACTCCATTTTGGAGTTGCTCCATTTTGGAGTAAAAAATGGAAATATACATTGGAGATGGTCTAATTATTACAATCGACAAAATTTTAGTATTTATAGGATATTAATTTGAGCTTATCAATGTATACATTGATGAAAACAAACAAAAAATGGCCACGAAGAAAAAAAACCGATGAACATCATTGGCGATAAAACGAACAATCGACAAAAGTTAAAAATACAAAATGAAAAACCACAAAATTTATTTGTTAACAATCGCCTCACCTCTCTCTTTGGATAATTGTTATTCTCTCAAGCCAAAATTAAACCCATTAAATTTGCTTCTTTTACTATTAAACTGCTATTATATAGTATATATTATATATATATATATATATATATATATATCTATTAATGAATCATTTTCCCTGAAAAAATAACTTAAGAAATATGAAATTGATTCTATATACATCACTACATTGCAACTTTTGTTGCTAGTATTGATAATAATCGACACATATCATTTAGGACATATATGCCAACTATTTTGTTGCTAGTATGTGTTTGAAGGCAAAATTTGACTCTTACCATTCATTTGCTGATCCTGAATCATATTAGCATTCCTAACAAAACCATGGAAAATCCCAGGAATAATAGTTGTATGAATCTGATTTGGTCGGACATATCCCTTTAATTAGTCGGACAGATCTCTGACTCATTGGGTCAACTCAGCCGAGTCGTTAATTTAGTCTTAAGAGATTTAGAACCATAAAGAAGAAATGAAAAGATAACAAAATCCTCAAAAATAAAATAAAAGAAATGTTCGGTTTTTACAATCGAAATCATGATTGTTTCATCAAAGGATGGAGGAAGGAGGTAAGAACGACTAAAGAAACGAGGAAGGAGAAAAAGCAAAAAAAATTGTTTTTTCTTTTCCTGTTTTTTGTTTAACAATTATTATTATAAGTAATTAATTAAATTAATTTTAATCTAATTTTTTTTAAAACTACTTCATTATTTTATAACAAAAAAACAGTGTTCCGTTTACAGAGATAACAATTCTGTTAATTTTTTTGGGCGGTGCAAAGTGAGAAGCGAGATTGATAGTTTTAAGTGAGAGTTTCTTTAATTTGATGGTTTTAAATGAGAATTTAATTCTCTCAAGGTTTAAAGTGCTTGTGAGTTGTACTTTGAAAGTTAAAAATGTGATTTTCCCCATCGAAATAATAGAAAAGACTGCAATATTCTTTTTTTTTCAATCCATTATTTTATTAAAATATATTTGATTATAGTTTATAGATAACAAATAAAATTTAACTTTTGCAATTAAAAGTGCAGAGACAGTTTTTGGTTTGTGCTATACACTTGCCCGATCCTTTCCACTTCGAAGTACACTGAGCAGCACACTGTTTAGCTTCACAAATTTGTGTTCCTGTAAAATATTCATGACACCATTCTGTTCCTTGCGACTCCACTGCTACCATCCCTAATAATAAATATTTAAAACATATACTAATATCATCTCAATTTTTTGGTTATAAAACAAAAAAGTGATAAAGAAAACAATATCACATAAAATTGTAAATAAGAAGAAACATGGAAATATTTGATATATTTGAAGTGTAAAACAAAACTAAAACAAGGACAACCATGAAAATTTCAAGAACGGTGGCTTTAGTCATATTTGATTATATAATTAAAATAAAAGTTTCAAAATACAAAAACGATTGGTGTAATTCTATTGTATTTGTGATATATATAAAATCAGATGCAAGCATATATATAAGAATATCATAAAACTATAAAAGGTAGAAAGAACAAAAAATTAACTAGTAATTAATTAGATGATTGAAATGGAAAAATATCATACACATAAATAAATAGGAAAGATATCTAGAAATCAATTAAAATTTGAAATAGATAAGAACGTAATTAACCACACCAAAAAATATTATATAACATATGAATAAATTTTTGAATAACTCAACAACCTATAAATATATGCTGGAAAAAATCATAAAAATATAAAGCTGAAAGATATTTAGAATTTAATAAATCGAACTTAGTCATTCATACCCAATATGGTTTGAATCCTTTTTATTAAATGTGATATAATTTAAAATATTGTAGAAGAGATATGGGTCAATATATTCATATGATTTTAATTAAAAATCCATACATATGGTATGAAAATCTAGATTGTTGATCAAAGAAGAGTGGTCAAAGTAGGATCATATAGTTGGTGTATTTTTTAAAAAATTATTTATATTTATAAACATGCCATCTAAGTTTTACATAAAAAAATACTTGACGTATACAAATGCTTATAATTTACTTCACTAGGTACGGCCATGTGTAAGATCACTTGGATTTTCAAATCTCACGCCTATCCCGTCACAAAAGTCAAACGCCCATAGCTAGTTATAGGGTTGTCAAAACTAGCCTAGTTATAATTATATTAGTAGCACATCCATAAATTCTGTTTACCGGTATTATCATATAATATTTTTGAAAACAAAACATTATTAAACGACTTATAGTTATATAAATATAAACTTAGATATACTGAGGTCAATATGAAAAATTTACCAATTATAAATATAAAACCTATATATAAAGGATGTCAAATGACTAAACTTTACTAATTATGTTAGTAGATCTTTAATATTTATTTACAATTAAAAAAGTATATCTCTATAATATTATTTTTTGCATATTTGTAGTTTAAGACTTTTTCAGGTTATTTAGGTAAAATCATTGCAAATTGAAGAAAAACCAGATTTTCGGCTCAAAGTCAAACCATCATAAGTTCAATTGCTAAAGAGGTTCTTCTCACCGTCTGACCCAGCCCAATTTTGAAGATATTCAAGAAGGACCAGCTACCTTTCCATTCCAACAGATTTGAGGATAATCAAATGGTTTAATCAAAAGATAAATGAAGATCACGAAGTCCCATAAGGCCACTTCCAGAGCAGCCCAGCCGCGGCCAGGAAGCATCCACCCGCGGCCCGACACCCTGGACCCGCAGCCACGCCAATTTAAACCTGAAAGCCGAATTTCAAAGCCCGTTCAAATCCCGTCAAGGAGAAACCCTAAAGACCGACGAAAGCAGAGCTCAAGACCTATAAATATGCGTTTTAAAGATAAATTTTCGTGTGCTTCTTTTTGTGCCACACTCTGCCCTATTATTTTTACTTTACGTTACTTCTATCTAGTCTATGTTCCTTATTTTCGAGATTGGTGAAAAGGTTCTCTCCATACATCGTTCTTAAATTCGAGAGACTCTTTCACCAATCTCATGTTTTATTTAATCATGTCTTTTAATTCCATTATATGCGAGTACTTTAATAGTTGTGTTTAAAGGGATTATCAAGGAGAATTCTATGTTCGATAAGGATTTCACATGGTAAAATCCTAGCCGATTTCTAGAACTCTTTCTTATAGATCATTGCTAATGCATGAATCTAGAGTCATGAACTAGAGGCAGATTCATAGGTGTTAAAGAATCACCATAAGTGATGAATCTAAATGCACGAATCGTTCATCTATAAGAGTGTGTCGTGTCATAAGATACGAAAGTATATTTGCGGAGTGCCGTGAACTAAGAAGAACCAGCGCGAACAACACGATTTTTTGCGCGGCCAGAGACGAAAGCTACTGGTCGAGTATATATATTTTTGGTGCGTAGGATGTACGAAAGTAGGATACGCCTTTTATTCTGTTCAGTTCGTGGAGTTAAAATCTAGAAACTTTGTTAGTAAGAGCTTAGGGGCCGGGATTGAATCGAGCATACTCTAAGATATCTCTATCGACCCAACACCATTTTATTATTGTTTACAAATTGTTTTCTCGTTTAGTTTATGCTATCGATTTTCTTAGGTTATTTTACAAGCAATTTTCCATTTTTTCCGTTCTTTACAATTTTCGTGACATAACCCTATAAAACTTTATTATCGTTCTTGACTTCCTTGCTATTCTCTGTCTGGGGTCTCACATAACAACTTTTCCTCCCCGTGCATCGATACCTTAAGTACTACAACGCACGTCTATACACTTGCAGAACTTTTAGGTTTATAAACTTAAAACTTGAAGTTTCGGAAACAATCCGACCGCATCAGGTATTCAGCTCGACGATTAGAGGAGCTCGTCAAAGACAAAAATGATTCGGCTTGGCAGTTGATCTCACCAATGGACTCTTACCTCGTCACAATTATCAATGAGACTAACGAGCTTGGGGGTTGGCGCTAACTGTTGGAGCCGGTTTTCACCTAATCGAGATCAACTATTAAAACGACTAAGTATCAGGAATGGGCCTAGCCGAACTGTGTGGGCATAGCCGAACCTTGAGGACTGGCGATGCGCCCACGAGCCGAGCTAACACCATTTGGGCCGAGCCAAGATACTCACAGACGGTGCGACGCACTTTGGGCCGAGCCGAGGTCTTCATGGACCGATCTACAAATCAGAGACACCTTGGGCTGAGCTGATGTCTTCATGGGCTGAGACGAGTGCTTCATGGGCCGAGCTACAAGCCCATGAGATGATCAGTATCATCATTCGCCACAGGAGATAGACTTGATAATCACACGTAAGTCGACTAGGCGGCCCACCAAAATGGAAGTAAATCTTTGAGAATATTCTCTTATATTCTCGCCTAGGCGGTTCAGCAAACACCTATAAAAAGGAGACAAAGTCATTCAGAAAGGGGGACAAGTTTTAATCTTATGTTCCCTCTAAATTTCCTAACCAAATTTAGTTATGTGAGTTTCGACTCCCAGAAGACTCATAACCAAAAGAACTTAGCAAGCATTCGATATGAACAATACTAACATGTCGTAAAAACAAAAATTTGCTTCACTCTAACTCGTTCAAGGGTTATTGCAAACTTCTTATCTTTTCTCTAAACAACAATGTCTCACAACTACATGTCTTCTTATCCAAATGACCTTGAAAATCTTGGAAAAATATGCATATGGTTGTAATTAAATGGTTTCTGTGTGCGAGGATATTAAATCAAGTATCACGAGACACATTCAATTTACAAACGAGCAATATCAAACGTAAATCTACCAAATCGAGATGCTAATGACTAATTTCGGATTTGTGATGTTCTTACATAAAGATTTTCTAAAACTAAATTCTAAAGCTCATTCTTATGTAAATTCAATAAATTACCGTACATTAATCACCAACTAAACAAGACTTGGCTAAATTAATAAAAGTTGATCTCCAAATTCGTTTTTAATTAAGCTTAAAAATTTCAAATTCCCAAAAATATCAAATCCATTATAATTAAGGGCCAAAATCGAAATCTATTAAGTCTAGAAGTTCAATTTAGAATTCTCTAACAATTTCTAGCTATTATAGACATAAATCTAGTTAAATTAAGAAAAACCCTAGGGTTAGCTCATATAAAAAAGTAGAGGTTTAGGATCATACTTTGGTGGAAGAGATGAGATAGGTGCGGAATTGAAATCACTTTTGAAAAGGAGTGGGATATGACCAAATATTTTTTGTAAAATCTTAAGAATTGAAAAAGTTGTTCTTTCTCAAAATCTCTAAGTCTCTTGGAAGAGAAGAAGAAAGAGAGCTTTAATCTAGAAATATTATTTTTGATCTTTAAAAAGTTGTGTTTTATGTAAAAAGAAATTTTCTGTTTTTCAAAAACTTTTTGGGACTTACCATGGCGTACGGGTCACGAAAATTAAATCGGTTATCGTTTAATTTCTGATCGGAAATACGTCCGGTATTGCACGGTTAAGAGTCGGAACGGTTCAGGAATTGTTGGGATTGGTTTTTGGCCGAAATGGCTTGGCCGCGGGTCATGCACAGGCGACTGCGGCCGACCTCTTCCCCGCAGGTCGAGAAAATGATCCCGCGGTCGATTTCTGTTTCACTATCGGTCGAGCTCGTACGACCTCGGCCAGCTGCGCATTCTCCGCGGGTCGAGCACTTGCGACCGCGGCCGAATGGTTGTCGCCTCGGGAGCATTTTTTTCGTTCATTTGGCATTTCGCGATCCGTTTTCGGGTGACTTCTTTTATTTTTCGTGTTTTTTTTGTTTTTAGAACGTTTTTTGGGTTTTTGGGTTTTTATATAAAGCATGAAATGGTAAATAGAATAACGTTAATAGAAAAAACGATAAAATAAAAGAAACAAAATGTACCAAATGGGTGGCCTCCCATCAAGCGCTTTTGGTTAAAGTCGTTAGCTCGAATTTTTTGGGAGACTAGGCGTGAGCATGAGATGTCGCGGTAACAAATATTCTTTGGGTGTCATCGAGATTGGGATGTGATTCACATATCTTTTGTATCACCTTCTTATTTCCGCGTTTTCTCGGAATCTTCGCGTTTTGGAGAGCTTGTTTCGGCTTCTTGATCATTCCTTCCACTCAAAGTTCTTTGGTATCGCTTAAGTCGGGTGGAATGGTGATCCTAATTTTTGAAAATGGCTAAGAAAAAAACGGTTGTGTTACCTTTGGGGGTTTTGTCTTGGTCGACTCATCTTTCTCTTTTCTTTTAGGGGAAATAAAAATTTTCTTTTAGGGGAAATCAAAATTTTCTTCTTGTGCTTGTCCTTTGGATTTGGAATTCCATCCAGGACAGTTGAAAATAACTTCCTTCGATCCACATTCAAGAAAACAACAAAACGGTTGGCATGATCAATGATGGCGCCAACCGTACCTAAAAATGCTCAACCAAAAATCAATGGTCTACCCTCGTCTCCATCCATATTGAGAACTGGAAAATCAGCGAGAACAAACTTGTTTCCAATGAGTAGTTGAAGGTCGTGGATCACTCCCTCGGGATTCTTTTGTGATGAATCTCCAAAGATTACGCTCACAGTAGATGGTTTGAGAGTTTTTATACCAAGCTTCTCGGCAAATGTCGTTGACATGATGTTGACGTTTACTCTGGACTCACATACAAAATGTGCAAAATGTATTCCCAAAATCGAACAAGGGAAAGAAAAACATCCCGGATCATCGGTTTTTCTTCGCCTTTGAAAAAAGATTTGTTTTGGTTCCTCAAATGGTGGTTCTTGGACAGTCGTGGATTTGGTATCGGTTCTTCCATAGAGTGGGATGAATTTTGAAGCTTCTCTAGGCTCCATCTTAGTATTGTCTTCCTTTTCGGGTGTGGTGAAAATCACGTTGCAAAATATCTTCGGGTTGTCTTCCACTCTTCCGGGTAAATTTTCGTTCGGTCTCTTCATAGAGTCCGCTGTTTGGAAGACTTCCATATCTAACTTCTTGACATTGGTCGAAAGAGATTTGAACTTCCCATTCAAATCATTGTACACACAATCAACCTTGATGTTAAAATCTTTTATCGTTCTCTCGTTGCTTTGAACGAGTAGTAGAATCGATTGCTCGAGTTTCACTATTTGGACAGCAAGTTGAGTGTTAGAGACACCTTGTTTCTGCTCTGGTTCATGTTGTTGTAAGGCGCGGCTTGAGCATTGAAAAGCAGTCTTGGTTGGAAGTTCTCATTTTATCGCTCTTGTTCTTCGGTTTGGAGCAAGGATTCTCTAGTCGTGTTCTTCAATAGAGAAACTTTTCTTCATTTCTTTTTCTTACTGTTTTCTTTTCAATTATTGATAATGTTTTATCTCAGCTATGGATGAGTAGTTCTTTTGTAGGGTATAAGGTTTCAAAGGAACTCTCATGGTTCGATTATTCATTAGGTTTTTAGACTATGATACATATTAGGGTTTTTCGTTCTATCCTTTTTATTAATGCGTTTTTGCTTGATTGATCACCTTGAAATTGAACTTAGGTATTTATAGAGCTACAAAAGTATTGGATCTATATGCTTGAACTAGGGTAGATGAGCAAAACCGTCACAAGATACGAAACTATACTTGTGGAGGGATTGTGAGCGTTAACGACCTTTGCTTGTTCATCATAACTTTTTACGCGTCCAGGGATGAAAGCTAACGGTCTTGTACTAAACTTATCGGTGTGTAGGATGTACGAAGTAGGCTACACACAGTATCCGTGTTCCAAGTTCAAGAACCTATAGACGACAAAAAATTGCTTTAGAAATCCTAGCAAATTCTTTGTGAAGAATCGGCCATGAACCCAAGAGAATTCTCGATTACCCAACGCTTCGTTTAATAGTTTACAACCTTGTTTTAAATAATTTCTTTGCTTACTTGCTATTTTATTTCATTGCTTAATTTAGTTTAATTTGCTAGCTACAATCGTGACAAACAAAACCCATAAAAATCGAATAGGTCTAGACACAACTTAGAAATCAATAGAAATCGACAACGTTCACCCCGTGGATTCAATCCCTAAATACTACTACGTTTGTTGTACACTTGAAACCTAGCGAAAAGGGTAACACTTTTTAAGTACAAACCCGTCCACATTACACACCTATAATTTATATACTCGACTAGTAGCTTTCGTTTCTAGTCGCGCAGAAAATTATGATTAACAAACAAGTTCGTTAACGCTCACAACCCCTCTACAAGTATACTTTCGTATCTTGTAACGGTTTTGCTCGTCTACCCTAGGTCAAGCATATAGATCCAGTATGTTTGTAGCTCTAAAAATACCTAATTTCAGTTGCAAGGTGATCAATCAAGCAAACATGCATTAATAAAAAGGATAGAACGAAAAACTCTAATTGATATCCTAACATAAAAACATAATGAAGAATCGAACCATGAGAGCCCCTTGAGAGCCCTATACTCAACAAGAGAACTACTCAGCCATGTCTGAGCTAAACATCATAATAAATAAAAGAAAAAACAATAAAAGAGATAGATGAAGAAAGGCTTCTCTATTGAAGACACAAGTCGAGAATACTTGCTCCAATTCGATGAACAAGAATAAAAGTGGCTAAGAAATTCGTCTCTGTCTAAAAGCATGAAAGAGATTATGTTTAAGAGACTTAAAATCATGTATTTATAGTCTTCACTTCTTTGGAGACGTTTAAGGTGATGAGGACATCGGCTCTAGAACCGACCCAAATGAGATGCCCATCGTCCCAGAAGGTCCCATGACCCGTTCCAAGGCCAAACAGCTCAGAAGAAGATTCGGGACGGCCATACAGGCCTTCGTCAATTCACCCGGGCCAGACGACCCATTTCAAGTCTTAGCCGAGAGAAAAGAGCATGTACCGGATGATCGTCCGAACGACCTGATCGTCACTGAGGGAGGTAATTTCTCTCGTCCAAGTGACCATTCTAAGACTAACAGGACGAGTGGTTTTTGTCCCACAGCCACGGAACCAGTTGTAGCCGGGGAACTTTACTCGGAGACCGTTTTAGCCGAGACAAAGGAGCCAAGTCCAAACGATCGTCCAAACGATCCGATCAGCACTGAGGGAGGTAAGTTCTCTCGACTAAAGGCATATTTTAAAGCTAAGAGGACAGGTAGTTTTCCTCTTAAAGATGCAGAACAGCCAGCTGCTTCAATCACAAGCCACCTAGCCGGGAAGAACCAACAAAGGGCTAAAGAAGGCGTTAAAGTTAAGGAGCTGCCGGGACTTGAAGAAGATGACTTCTATGATCAAGAAGACCTCCTAGAAGACTTTACCAAGCTGCTGCACACACGGGACACACCAAAGCCAGAGTCACCTTCAAAGGCGCCTCATGCACCACCGTGGGCCACTTCACATCAATGTAAGCTATTTACATTATATACTATTCTTGCAGGTGTTCCAAGCACCAACAACGATTAAGAGCAGCATCAAATCGACCTTAAGTCATTAGTTAGATTGCGCGGCCAAACTTTCCTTATTTGCTTTAAATGAAACGATGAGTATTGGAGTTTTTAGAGTCTTTTGTTTCGTGTTGTTTTACTTTGAACGTCCTGTTGTTTTGAGTCTTTTCTTGTTGTTTTTTTTAGAGCCCTAGAAGGTTCAAGCTGACGGGCTATTAATAAAGCCCCACACGCAGCATTGTAGTCACAACTTTTACCCTAGATCAATAAAATAGCCGCACTTTCTTCTAAGTGTTCTTGAGAAGCGATTTCTCATTCCGGTCTTGTTCTTGCTCGTGTGACTCGGCCAAGATCAAGTCCTGCACCGTATCAGAGAGTAATCTCCCCTCTGTGTCGTGTATTCACTCCACCATCAGCCCATTCACCGACTCCACACGAGAGAAGCGATCGCCATCGTGTCAAGTCCATTCACCATCGACCATCAACCGGCTAAAGGAGAGGGCGACCGCCTGTCTTTAGTCCCATCGACTATCCCGGTTAAGACCTCACCACCGAGGCTTACACCATCTGGTATCAGAGCCAAAGGTTCCACCTTTGGTTTTCTATCTCTTTGTTTCAAGTTATTTCATCATCGTATCGCTAGGTTATAATCGTATAGTCTAAGAAATTTCAAAAAAAAATTTATTGTTAGGGTTTGTTAGTTCTGTTCGTAGATCCAAGAAAAGCAAAAAAAAATAGGAGTCTAGTTAGTAGTCGTATATTTTTTTGTTTCCGCAATTTTAAAATTTCCATATCGCAAAAAAAAAAAAAAAAAAAAAAGGGAAAACTTACCGTATCGGACTTGGGGAGTTTTGGAAATTTCCCCGGGGGAATTTTAGAAGTTTTCCCCGAGAGTTTAAGGCTTGCCGAATATTTAGTATCCTTGTTAGAGCCTCTAGTAAATTCGGCAAAGTTTTTAAAACCGTTTAAGTAATTTTTCTGAAATTTACTTGTGAACCCATTCGATATTTGACGAAGCTGTTGTTTTTGAGTGTTAACGAGGAACACAGGATCCGGTATGGACGAAGAAACCGACAACGTTCCCCAAGATGCCGTGATGCAGATGCTTACGGCCATGAGAGAAGAGCTGAGAGGACTTGGCCAAAGACTCGGCCAACTTGAGCAGCCACAACCGAGAGGAGCCGAGGAGGCTCAACAACCGGCGAGGAGGAATGCTCCTATGAATGACCGGCACGATGCGATTCATGAAGACCGTGACAGCATGCCGGAGATGGAGGATGAATTTCCCCCTGATCCTAGATGTCACCTGAACCAACGAAGACGCGACCCCATTAGAGGGCCTCGGCTAAGAGAACATGAGCCCAATCATGACATGAAATTGTCACCTCCTACTTTTGCAGGAAAATCAAATCCGGAAGTGTACTTGGATTGGGAAAGACGCATGGAATACATCTACGAGTGCTATGGCTATGGAGAAGGCAAGAAGATAGCCTTGGCAGCCGCACAACTCACCGAAAATGCACTTGCATGGTGGGATAGGACTGTAGCCGAAAGGAGAAGGCAACTTTTTGGCCCGGTCCAAACGTGGCATGACATGAAATACCTCCTACGACTAAGGTATGTGCCTGATCATTATCACCGTGACTTGCAAAAACGTTTCAGGAAGCTAGCTCAAGGCAACCGGACCGTAGAGGAGTATTTTGAAGAATTCGAGAAACTGATGAACTCGCTGGAGTTAGAAGAGTCCGAAGAAGCTTTGATGGCTCAATTCATTGACGGGCTTCAAGAACGTATAGCTAGGAAGGTGGAGAGAGCTAGGTATAGTGGACTCCATGAGCTACTACACCTTTCGGTGCAAATAGAGCAACAAATCAAGAGGAAGACTTCACTTGCCAACAGAACCAAAAGCAACCCGCCTTGGCAAGCAAGTGGCAGCAAGCCGGTCGACAAAGGCAAAGCTGTCGAGATCGATTCTCGGTTCAAAAGCCGGACCAATGACTTCTCTAAAACATCCCGGCCAGAACAAGGTAAGTTCTCTAACACTAGTCAAGCTAGAACTCGTGACATTACCTGTTTTAAATGTCAGGGAAGAGGGCACTATGCTAGAGACTGTCCGAACCAAAGAGTCATGATCATCACGGCAAGTGGTGGATATGAATCTCAAGACGAGATCGAAGAAGAAGTAGATGGAGCTGATGATGACGTTGAGTATCCAGATACTGGTGATCTACTAGTAACTAGGCGAGTCCTTAGCGTGTTGGTTCAACCCGAGGAGAAAATTCAAAGAGAAAACTTGTTCCACACACGATGCACCATTAACAACAAGGTATGTAATCTCGTAATAGATGGAGGATCTTGTGCTAATGTGGCTAGCAAGTTTATGGTAGGCAGGTTAGGCTTGGAAAAGACTAAGCACCCTCGGCCCTACAAACTACAATGGCTTAATGACACCACGGAGCTCAAAGTGACCGAGCAAGTGAGTGTACCCTTTAGCGTCGGCAAGTATCAAGACCAAGTGCTTTGCGACGTAGTTCCTATGCAAGCTGGCCATCTCCTGCTGGGGAGACCGTGGCAATTTGACCGTGCAACACTTCACAATGGCCGGACCAACTACTACTCATTCGTACACAAGGAGCGCAAATACAATTTAGCCCCTCTAAGTCCGACCGAAGTACAAGAACTTCAAGCCAGGATGAGCAAGGAGACCAAGGTAAGTGTCTCTAATCTATACATCAATGCTGGTGGTTTAAACCGTGATATGAGTGCCGAAGGCACTATATTACTAATGCTGTTTAAAGAGTGTCTAAGTACAGAAAACAGAGAAATAGCATTGCCGCCGGAAGTGGATGCTTTGCTACGCAAATTCCGAGATCTCTTCCCGGAAGAAAACCCACCAGGCCTGCCCCCTCTACGGGGAATAGAACATCAAATAGACCTTGTCCCAGGCTCGGCCTTACCAAATAAGGCGGCATACCGAATGAATTCCCGAAGAGACTAAGGAGTTGGAAAAACAAGTCCGGGACTTATTGGACAAAGGCTACATACGAGAGAGTCTTAGCCCGTGTGCGGTTCCCGTGTTGTTAGTGCCAAAGAAAGATGGCACTTGGAGAATGTGTGTGGATTGCCGAGCTATCAACAATATCACCATCAAATACCGGCACCCTATCCCACGCTTAGACGACATGCTAGACGAACTAAGTGGGTCTACTATCTTCTCAAAGGTAGATTTGAAAAGTGGATACCACCAAGTCAGGATGCGTGAAGGAGATGAATGGAAAACAGCCTTCAAGACCAAGCAAGGGCTATACGAGTGGCTAGTCATGCCCTTCGGCCTGATCAATGCACCGAGTACATTCATGCGACTAATGAACCAGGTTCTTCGAGCCTATATAAGTAAATTTGTAGTGGTCTATTTCGATGATATACTTATATATAGTAAGAACCTACAAGATCATCTCAAACACCTAGAACTAGTGCTTAAATCACTTCGCAAGGAAGGCCTTTATGCTAACCTTAAGAAGTGCACATTTTGTACTAACCAACTTGTGTTCTTAGGCTTTGTAGTAAGTAAACAGGGACTACAAGTGGACGAGGAGAAGATCAAGGCCATCAAAGATTGGCCCACACCGACGTCTATCGGACACGTTCGGAGCTTTCATGGCTTGGCAAGCTTCTACCGACGGTTTGTGAGGGATTTCAGTACTGTTGCTGCCCCACTCACAGCTGTGATCAAAAAGAACGTGTCATTCACATGGGGAGCAGCTCAAGAAACCGCCTTCAACGACCTCAAGAACCGACTCACTCAAGCACCGGTTCTTGCCTTGCCCGATTTCGACGAAATGTTCGAAGTGGAGTGTGATGCATCCGGCTTAGGAATTGGAGCTGTGCTACATCAAAGGAAAAGACCAGTAGCCTTCTTTAGTGAGAAACTAAGTGGAGCCACACTGAACTATCCGACGTATGACAAGGAGCTCTACGCTCTTGTCCGGGCTTTAGAGACTTGGCAACATTACTTGCTGTCCAAGGAGTTCATCATCCATACGGACCATGAGACCCTTAAGCATTTGAGAGGACATACCTCACTAAAGAGAAGACATGCCAAATGGCTTGAGTTTGTGGAGACGTTTCCCTACGTCATCAAATACAAAAAGGGAAAGGAAAATGTGGTAGCCGATGCCTTGTCAAGGAGGCATGCTCTGATATCAACAATGGAGGCCAAAGTGCTAGGCTTCGAACACATCAAAGACCTCTACAAAGATGACCCGGACTTCAAAGAATGCTACGCTAATCACGGCAAAGGAATATACGGTCTATTCTATCTCCAAAATGATTTTCTTTTTAGAGGTAAACGTTTGTGTATTCCGCAGGGGTCAATGAGAGAGTTAGTGCTTAGTGAAGCACATGGAGGAGGATTGATGGGACACTTCGGTGTAGACAAGACCTTGGCCATAGTGAAAGATCATTTCTATTGGCCACACCTCAAGAAAGACGTGAAGAGATATTGTGCGAGATGCATCCAATGCCGCAAGGCTAAATCCAGATCACATCCTCACGGTCTTTATCTTCCTTTACCTATTCCTAACGCCCCATGGGTAGATCTTTCGATCGATTTTGTCTTAGGACTCCCCAAGATCCGACACCACGATTGCATCTTTGTTGTTGTGGACCGGTTCTCTAAGATGGCACACTTCATCCCGTGTGACAAGACAAATGACGCGACCAACATTGCTAATTTGTTCTTCAAGGAGGTGGTGCGCCTGCATGGAATCCCGAGAACTATAGTATCCGATCGCGACACCAAGTTTTTGGCTCACTTTTGGAGGACCTTGTGGAGAAAGCTAGGAACCAAGCTCCTTTTCTCCACTACTTGTCACCCCCAAACAGATGGTCAAACGGAAGTGGTAAACCGTACACTTGGCACTTTACTTAGAGCCACTCTTGGTAACAACATGAAAACATGGCTTGATTGCATCCCATTCATAGAATTTGCGTATAATAGGGCTGTTCATTCGGCCACTAAGCTATCTCCTTTTGAAGTTGTCTATGGATTTAACTCTCTATCTCCAGTAGATCTAGTGCCTCTTCCTCAAATAGAACAGGTCAATCAAGACGGGCTTAGGCGTGCCGAGCTCATCAAGGAGTTGCATGAGAGAGCTAAAGCCAATATTGAGAAGAAAACCGAAGGGTACAAGAAGAGCCATGACAGAGGCAGGAAGGAGCTCACATTCGAACCAGGAGATTGGGTCTGGCTACATATGACCAAAGAAAGATTCGCGGACAAGCGCGCATCCAAGCTCGCTCCAAGAGGCGACGGCCCATTTAAAGTTCTAGCCAAAATAAACGACAATGCCTACAAGCTAGAGCTGCCAGGTGAGTTTAACATCTCACATACATTCAATGTTGCTGATTTATCTTCCTTTGATACAGGAGATCCAGTTTTGTGGACAAAACCTCTTGAAGAGGGAGGGAATGATGAGGACATCGGCTCTAGAACCGACCCAAATGAGATGCCCATCGTCCCAGAAGGTCCCATGACCCGTTCCAAGGCCAAACAGCTCAGAAGAAGATTCGGGACGGCCATACAGGCCTTCGTCAATTCACCCGGGCCAGACGACCCATTTCAAGTCTTAGCCGAGACAAAAGAGCATGTACCGGATGATCGTCCGAACGACCTGATCGTCACTGAGGGAGGTAATTTCTCTCGTCCAAGTGACCATTCTAAGACTAACAGGACGAGTGGTTTTTGTCCCACAGCCACGGAACCAGTTGTAGCCGGGGAACTTTACTCGGAAACCGTTTTAGCCGAGACAAAGGAGCCAAGTCCAAACGATCGTCCAAACGATCCGATCAGCACTGAGGGAGGTAAGTTCTCTCGACTAAAGGCATATTTTAAAGCTAACGGGACAGGTAGTTTTCCTCTTAAAGATGCAGAACAGCCAGCTGCTTCAATCACAAGCCACCTAGCCGGGAAGAACCAACAAAGGGCTAAAGAAGGCGTTGAAGTTAAGGAGCTGTCGGGACTTGAAGAAGATGACTTCTATGATCAAGAAGACCTCCTAGAAGACTTTACCAAGCTGCTGCACACACGGGACACACCAAAGCCAGAGTCACCTTCAAAGGCGCCTCATGCACCACCGTGGGCCACTTCACATCAATGTAAGCTATTTACATTATATACTATTCTTGCAGGTGTTTCAAGCACCAACAACGATTAAGAGCAGCATCAAATCGACCTTAATTCATTAGTTAGATTGCGCGGCCAAACTTTCCTTATTTGCTTTAAATGAAACGATGAGTATTGGAGTTTTTAGAGTCTTTTGTTTCGTGTTGTTTTACTTTGAACGTCCTGTTGTTTTGAGTCTTTTCTTGTTGTTTTTTTTAGAGCCCTAGAAGGTTCAAGCTGATAGGGCTATTAATAAAGCCCCACACGCAGCATTGTAGTCACAACTTTTACCCTAGATCAATAAAATAGCCGCACTTTCTTCTAAGTGTTCTTGAGAAGCGATTTCTCATTCCGGTCTTGTTCTTGCTCGTGTGACTCGGCCAAGATCAAGTCATGCACCGTATCAGAGAGTAATCTCCCCTCTGTGTCGTGTATTCACTCCACCATCAGCCCATTCACCGACTCCACACGAGAGAAGCGATCGCCATCGTGTCAAGTCCATTCACCATCGACCATCAACCGGCTAAAGGAGAGGGCGACCGCCTGTCTTTAGTCCCATCGACTATCCCGGTTAAGACCTCACCACCGAGGCTTACACCATAAGGTTTGAGTTAAAAAGACGGAATTGGCCTCGGGAATGAAACGAGCTTGATTTGGTCACACTGGGGCTGGCCACAGGTGCGTTGTCTCTGACCATGGCGAAACACCTATTGGCCATGGGCGGAGCTCCTTTGACCACGGTGAAACTAATCTTTGCCACGGGTCGGGCTGCTCTACCCGTGGTGGCTCTGCTTCAAGGCAGTTTCGTCTGCCTTCATTGCTTTGAGGATATTTGAAGATTTAACCATTGGAATGTCTCCAAACCAATTGCACTTGAAAACTGGTTATGTCTTTTTGTTTGTCCAAATTTGGTGATGATCAGATGGTGAGAATGTCTTCTTTGACTACAAGACTTCTGACAGTCCTATTTTATCCAAAAACGTATTTTTGCTCCGAAATGCAATCTTTTATTCCGAATTACCTGAAATATCCTTCAAAACTCTAAGACATGGAAATCATTAGAAAACTATTAAAAACGGAGTTAAAACACCTGCAACATATATTAAAGTGATCCACAAAAGTTGTCAAAAACCGATGTTATCAAATGCTCAACTCACAAACGTTTTGCATCAACGATTTCCAAATTTCTAAAAAAAGAATGCAAAATCAACATCTTCCAATCTTTGTTTTGGTATCCAAATTCCTAAATTCTTTCAAAGAGCATCCGATTATATCGTGTGTAACTACATTATTAAAGGCAATTATATGAGATACACTCTTCTATTCTCTTCTCTTCTCTCTTTTTCTCTCTCGCATTTTCACTTGGATTCAACAACACACTATGTAATTTAATTTCATCTCATTCTCTTAATCCGGATTTCCAAAGATCTGCCACACAAAGATTATGATTTAACACAACACTAGTAGTTGGTTGCGCACGAGAAGTAGGTAACCATAGATCATTCCAAACATTTGTCGACTTCCCATCACCTAATCGAATTCGTAAACCACTTGTACGCAAGTCATTTCCCAATTGATGAGGATCAAATTTTAATCATAAACTCAAATATAAACTACCCCAAGTGCAAGGTAATGTCGCGAGTAAGCTAAGGAACAAATCCACAAGGAAAGCTATACCTATAAAGAGTTCATGAAACATAATAGTTTAGATATAATGAGTGAGAGTGGTAATGAAACAAGAAATTAAATAAGAAAATAACTAAGAAAGATGTAAATTTGTAAAATGAGATATGTGCTTTGGACTAAGGTCAATGACTTATGTGAATATTACTTGGTTAAAGATAATAACAATCTCAAACAAGCTTAATCCAAAAGCATAGGTCAACTAAAGTGGACTAATCTACTTCCATAAACTAATCCATTCACTAATCAGATTCCCAATAATAGTTAAGTGCTTTGTAAACTAGACAACAATAACCTATTAAGCTTACAAATCATCTTAAGCATGAACTCCCATTTGATTAAGAATGAAGTTCATGGTTAGAGTTGAGTAAGACATTTCATCCACTACAAGAAAACAGGGTTTTCGATACTACAGTTTGCGACTACACACACAGTCGTAAATTATCACGACTAATTAGCGACTATTGTGTGACTAGGTTATGATTATATGAAAAAGTCGCATCATAGTTGGTATTCGTGACCAAAACTATTAGTCGCAAATGAGTCGCTAATTTACGACCAATTTACGACCAATTTACGACCAATCTACGACTACCGTTGAGTCGGAAAACGTTAGTCGCAAAGTAGTCGCTACGTTTGCGACTAATTTGCGACATATTCGGCAGGTCGCAAAACAGTCGTTTGTTGGTCGTAAAATAACAGTATTTAACACGTTTAATTCTTGTTGCACCTACTTGTACCTACTTTTTGCGACTACAACTCGTAGTCGCACAGCAATCGCTATGTAGTCGCAAATCAGTCGGAAAATCGTCTATAAATGAAAACTTAAGACCATCGTTCTCCTCATTCTCACAATATCCTCATTCTCTTAAACAAAAAAAAAACGAAATTTAGAAGAGAAATAGTTTTTTTTTATAATGTCCAAAAATTACAATTATAGTAATTTTCGGGAGTGGATGTATAAGCGGATTGATGAAGAGACGGGAAATTTCTTAGTAGAATTCAACACGGGGGTGGAACAATTCATGGCATTTGCAAATAACCAGCCTCTAGCGCAGAGCAATGGGGGTAAGTTTGCAAGAACGACAAATTTCTCCCGGGGACTAGAATTTGGAATAATCTATATAGTAGAGGATTTATGCCAGATTATTATGTTTGTTATAAGCATGTAGAAGAAATATCTATGGATTTAGGAACGAGTTATGTTGATCTGACGCATTTAAGTGGGGGTGAAGATGTGGGTAATGTAGTAGAAGATAGATATGTGGATATGGTGAATGATGCATTTCGTGATAACGTGAGTTTTAATAACTATCATCAGGATGGTAGTTATCAGAATGTAGAAGAACCGGTACGTAACCATTCAAATAAATTCTACAACTTGTTAGAAGGAGCGAATACTCCATTATATGATGGTTGTCGTGAAGGTCACTCACAGTTATCCTTAGCTGCTCGAGTCATGCAAAATAAGACAGAATATAATATGAGTGAAAAGTTAGTGGATTTGGTTTGCAGAATCTTGACAGACTATTTACCAGAAGGAAACAAGTGACCCGGTTCACATTATGAGACAGAAAAATTGATGCGCAATTTAGGTCTCCCATATCATACAATTGATGTTTGTATTAACAATTGTATGATCTTCTGGAAAGATGACGAGAAGGAAGATTAATGTATGTTTTGTGGTGCACAAAGATGGAAGCCTAAGAACGAACTTCGTAGAACCAAAGTACCATACAGTCGTATGTGGTATGTACCTATTGCTGACAGATTAAAGAGAATGTATCAAAGCGAGAAGACTGCAGCGGCAATGATATGGCATGCCGAGCACCAAGTAAAGGAGGGAGAAATGGGTCATCCTTCTGATGCGGCGGAGTGGAGATATTTTCAAGAGCAAAATCCCTGGTTTGCCGAAGAACCCCCTAACGTTTATCTTGGATTATGTACGGATGAGTTCAATCCATTTGGCATGTCTCGTAATCATTCGTTATGGCATGTGATATTGACTCCATATAATTTATCCCCTGGTATGTGCATGAATACATAGTATTTATTTCTTACTATTCTGAATTCTGGGCCAAATCATGCGCGAGCTAGTCTCGATATCTTCCTCCGACCTCTTATTGAGGAGTTAAAAGAGTTGTGGTCTAATGGCGTCGATGCATACGATGTGTCCATGAATCAAAATTTCAATCTAAAAGCAGTGCTGATGTGGACGATAAGTGACTTTTCGGCGTATAGCATGTTATCCGGATGGACAACCCATGGTAAATTGTCTTATCCAGTTTGCATGGAAGATACAAAGTCTTTTTATCTACCTGAGGGAAGGAAGACGTGTTGGTTTGATTGTCACCGAAGATATCTTCCTCATGGTCATCCACTGAGGAGGAATAAAAAAGACTTCCTAAAGGGAAAAGATGCTTTGAGAGAGTATCCACCTCCGTCTGTGACCGGTGAGCAAGTTTATTACGAGCGGTTGGCTGGTGTAAATCCATCGAAAACAAAGGACATCGGTGATATGCTCAAATTAATACCCTATTTAGATACTAAAGCAGTTGTTATAGTATAGCTAGGGGTCGAACACAATGACTCACATAAACATACAATAAATTATATAGGTGAGAATCACGCTAAGCAATCAATTGTATTGAAAACAAGACTTAAATTAAACGGTTGTGAATTCAGTTGGAGAAAGGCTAGGTTCAGGGTATTTCTCAGGGAATCACTGAATGCAGATAAACAAATTAACAGGATTCGGATTTAGCGCGGTTCTTGAACTCAAATCACTATGGTATAATTAACCAACTCTCGTTGCGAGAATGATCTAAGTCTAAATCCTAGGAATTCCAAATCTCTTTGCGAATCCTAAAGTCTAAAACAGCTTTTATTTTCAAGTTTGATTTGTTCACAAAACAACTAAAACAAATCTCTTTGCGAATAGTGTTTTGTTCACCTTAGGTTCTATCAGGTAATTAATCGCACTCTCGCACCTAATCAATTATCCTAAGATCAATCTAGAATTAGCTAAATGATCAATCTAGAATTAGCTTTGCAAACAACATATGGTGAAGAACTAATTCAGATATGAATCATAATAATAAATCAACCTAGCATTCAGAGAAAACCCTATTGAGAACCCTGAACCTATTAAGGGATCTACTCAGACATGGAAATTGAAGCAATAAACATGTTTGAATAAATCATCAATAAATCAGAAAGAGTAATAAGAGGGTTCGAAATCTTCTCTCGGACGAACAGAGTTTCAGACTTGTCTTCCTTCAAAAGCTCTCTCACAAAACTCAAAGTAAAATAAGCATAGCCATAACAGTGGCTGTAAAACCTAATTATATAGTCTAAACATGAATTGAGGTCTTCTTGTAAATATCAAAGTCTTCTTGGCAAGTTCTGCAATTCTTCAAACTTCATTAAAGTCGCGACTTGTGATTTCCTCCGATGGGTGTCGTTCGATACCAGGGGATATCGATCGATGTTTGACGCTTTGATCGGGCACTTAGTCACCAGACTTCAGTTTCGCTCCAGAATGCTCCATAAAACTCCAATATTTCTAATAATGCTCCAAATGTGCTAAAACCTGTAAAAGACTCTAAAAGACTCTATAATAGAATAAAGACTCGATAAAACGAACTTATATCATGGTTTAAACGAGGTAAAAACCATGATATATCAACTCTCCCAGACTTAGCTTTTTGCTTGCCCTCAAGCAAATAGAAGATTGAACCAGAGAAAGAGGTTTGAAAACGTAGAGACTCACCTATTCTTGAAACGTTGAAATGACCAATTTTCCAAGCGCCCAAATGTCACCTAACCAGTTTAGATCTAACCACCATGTAATTCTCTGTAGACATTCGCAGCTTCCCAGACTACACACATTGTTTCGCAGTATCGTTCAATCAAGCCATCCTCGCCAGTTTCACGTTGGGATAAGTATCAAGAACCTTCTAGATTCTTTCCCATACAATATCATAACAAGGAACCACTTTCTTTCACACTTTTTGGTATTATTTCTCTCCCCCAGACTTATTTCTTATTATGTTTCTTGCATGTACATATTAAGGTTCGAGACGCGAGTATTGATGGTGTTTGTCACCGAATCCCCGGTTCTTCCCTCAAATGTAATCAAAGGTGTAGGCGAATAATGGTATCACAGGAAATTTTGCTAACCTCGCTTCCACCTTTGTGTGATCATCTCCTCTGAAGTAGAATAATGGGATCGCTGGAAATTTTTCTAACCCTCTACTTAGAAGAAAATCATCTCATCTTTTAATGCACTTATTTATTAACTTGTAACAGGGAGATAAATACCATTATTTTAAACACATGGGTTCCTTTGTCAGATATGAATGAGGAATCAAGCTCTATAGATACTAACCACATGATGAAGTGCAAAAATTTGGCTCATGCTTTAAGGAATTTTGCTGGAAACATGAGTATCTTCTAGTCAACCGATCAGCCTTTGGATTTTTCATTAGTCGATCTAGAGCTGATTCTGTAACAATGGTCACTTCGAAGCAAGGTCAAATCAGTAGATTCATGAAAAAGATCACAGTCTCATACAAATTTTTGACTCAATAAAACAAGGAATGAGTCAAAAACGGACTGACTCTAAGAAAAACAAAAACAAAGTCAGCGACTACCTCCCCCATACTTAAACAACACTGTCCCCAGTGTTATCTAGCCTAGAGTTGGTGAGAGAAAACAAATAAACTGAGTGGATTATGAAAACCAGAAACCGTACCTTCGCTGGGTATCGATCGATACTGGAAGATATCGATCGACACCAGCCGTATATCGACACGCTGATTGAAAATCAGTGGTGTCGAGTTGCTTAACCAGAGAAAGCATCCCATTGTGTTAGATGTTAGCACTGTTAGGAACACTCAAAAACAGGTTAAAAGCAACATGGTGGATCAAATATGAATCCAAAGAAGTTCAAATGCAAAAATAAACACCACATAAGTTCAACAGAAAAGAAAAATAAAAGAAAAAGAAAGAAAAATACAAACGTGAAGATAGAGAAGACTAATCCTCCGTCTCCTCAGAATCATCGCTAGCAGTACCAGATGGTCCAATGTCAGTGGGCGTGCTAGGTGAACGTGGTGAAACAGGACGTCGAGATGAGGTAATGGCGGTCCAAATCGTCTGCAGACTCGCGACTACATACTGCTGAAAGGGATCCATCTCCATCTCAGGTTGTTGAGGAAAAGAAAACGCAGCAGCGAAAGGAGGTGGCTCGCATCGCGGTTGACCCCCAGCAGGGTTGGATGCGGGTGGTAGTGTTTCAGTGGTTGAGCCTCGCAAGCGTGTAACCGGTGCGGGCTCCATGTCAGCAGGGGCAGGTGTGAAAAGAAATTGAGTAGGGTCACCGCAATTGAAGCTGGTGTTGGGGAGCTGAACCAGATGGTCCCCAACAGAAATGCTGAAAACCCAACGTCTGACCGGCTTCTGCCAACGCAGATGCTCCAAGTGCGCTTCGTCCATGAGCTCGCGGGAAGTCACTATAGAACAACTAGTGGTGTTGATCCCTAAGTACAGAAAGATGGGAGTGAGAAGACTGCCCACCGTCTCGGTCTTCGTTCGAAATGTAGTCCTAGAAGTCTTGCTGCGTCCGGTGAAAGGCTTAACCTTCAGCGACTCTAAATGGTGCGCAAAGACATCACCTAAATTGACCGCGAGGTCTATCTCAGGCCACTCATATGCCTCATCAGAAATAAGGATTCCAATCCCAATGGGCATAACAATCAGCTCAGCAACTCTCATCTTGTTCGGCTCCATCTTACACAACAGAGTGTTGCTCAGGATCCTCACAAGGCAACGCAGGACTGGATGGCGCACATCCATTTGTGTAGTGGTCTTGCTGTCATAGGCTCCATTCCCAAAGTGAGACAAGAACGCCTCAACATCCATGAACTTGCGCGGAAATTCGCACTTGGAGAAGTCCGTGTGAAACCCATATATGTCGCAGAGCTCTTGAAAAGATATCCTATATCGCACGCCCCGTATCAGAAAAGTCAGAACACCTTGTTGTACGGTCACTGGAGGCTCACCGGTGTAGTAGATGTGAACAGAAGCAAGGAACTGGCGAACCAAATCAGGGTACATTTTCATTGCCGCGTAGGCATCGTCCCCAATTCGATCTTGCGGATCAATCCGTCGAGCTCCTTGTCAAAACCTAGATGCCGCATAGTGTGCGTATCAGCGAATCGAGTGGGGCGCACATCAACTAACTGCCATTCGATGTAGAAGATCGAATCGTAATCGTCCCACTCCTCAGAAATGGGCCTATCGGTGCAAGCTTTGCTCTCCGTGATCTCCTTGTCTGTCCCCTCGTAATCATCTCTCGTATCCTAGCCTTCTCACTGATTTTAGGCCAAGGAGAACGAACTGTTGGGCGAGGAGGCAATGGTGATTAAGGCGTAGGGGCTGCGGACGGTGCTTCGCGTAGGTTGACGCCGAAAGCCAGTGTAAAATCGGTAGAGTTGGCTGTCTGAACCTTGTAGCGACTATTGGTAAGAAAAGCGATGACCGATCCTGGTGTCCAAATCCCGTGGTGGAAAAACTCGACCTGAGCGCCCAACTGGTACTCTTTCTGTGGTGGGTTAGAGCTGGATGCGGTATCAGTACGTGTTCGCTTTCGCGTGGACATCTGCATCATTAGCAAACACAAAACATGGCATAAATCCAACATCTCTCTCAAACAATGCAATCTCGGCCAAGTAAAATAATGAGCATAGATCGATACCACTTGGTATCGATCAATACTCGCACATGTATTGATTTCCACGCGAAGAACACAAATCCGAAAACTGAACAAGTGTAATCCCAAGGCAAGTAGGTGCAATGCATGATTCGACTAAGCCTAGAATACACAAATTTAGTGGTAATCGTCCATCAAAATAAGTTCTAGAAGCCTAAAGAATCAAAAATCAAACCTTGGGTCACGGAGTGAATAGATGAGAAATCGTGATTCATACCTTGTAGATCGCGAGAATGAGACAGAGGATGAAAATCCAAGCAGAATAGGCACAAAAATCACTCTAATCCGTTGAGAAACGAAGATTTGTGATTTTTGGAGAGAGAGGTCGGTATTTGTATCTAGCGATAGAGGCGGTGGAGAAGAAAGGAAAAACAGTAGGGTTTTAGGGAAACTTACCTTGCCGTGGAGTATTGATCAATACAAGGGGGTACTGGATGGTGTCGATCGACACTTATGCTCCTTTTCCACGGCACTTGGTATCGATCGACACTGACTGGTGTCGATCGATACTCCTCGTTAATTCTGCTTCACGTTTAACACGACACAAAACAAAAAATCAAAAACAAAAGGAAAACACAAACGTATGTACAGACTTCCATGCAAGTACCATGCAAGTAGAGAACTCACTCCCATGCAAGTCCCACAACTAGACACTTCCAAACTCAGAGTATTGCGCAACATGCGCTCAATAACTTCCTGCCCTTTCTCTTTCAGCTCTGGAGTTATGACGATTCTAGCCTTAGAGAACGGTTTTGAGCGTCCCTTGCACTTCACCTTGTACTCGATCCAATCTCCATCACTCTTCTGAGGGATTAAGGTGACATTCAGATTGTCCGTTAAAGAGATATGGCAAATATAGCAAGGACGTATTTGTCTGGAATTCAAACGAGTTCTACTCCAAATACGACGTCTGAATGATCAACCCAGACGAAGGGTTTTCACTCCGATTCAGCTTCTGCGTTCTTCATAGAAGTTGTAGATAATTGCGTTGGCTGTCTTCTGGAGTTGGATTCAGGTCATTCGAATCTCAGTTGCAGGGGTTATGGCCGATTCACTGAAGACGTATCCAAGTTTCGGCCGGGTCAATACCTGGTTTGTCATGGGTTGACCCGGTCCGACCCAACTCAAGAAAACACTTTTAAATATTGTTGAGACAAATTTTTTTAGATCGATCTCCTTTTTATCCCTTTTCTCTCCTTTTCTCTCTAGAACAAAACCTCTATTTTTAGGGTTTTTGGGATTTTTCCCAAAGATCTTTTTATTCATGAAAGTTTGAATTTATTTCTTGTGTTCTTTCTCTAATCTTTCATCTTCCTAATCTCTAATCATGATTAACATCACCTCTTTCACAATATTTGGTGTATTCTTCATGATTAGTGAGTAGTATTTTAAGATTTGAGGATTTGCTAGATTTAGGGTGATTTGATGGATGATTAATGATGTCTAGGATTAGATTTTATGATTTCCCTTCTTGATTAGTGGTTATAAAGCTAGATATATCTTGAGAAAGTGGATCTAGATCATAAGGCATTTCATGCACACAAGATGTTCGATGAAATGCCTTGATGAACTAATCAAGAGATATTCATTTCTAGCCTAAGAGATTAGTTGTCTAGAGTGATTATTTGGTTGAACTTGAATGTTTAGACTTAAAGCTTGCTAATTAGTGATTCACAAATGAGAATTTGATCTTGAATTAGTGATTAGCAAAGTAATTAATGCCTTGGAAAGGATTAGTTTAGATTAGTGATCTTTGCCTAGGGATTAGTCTTCATTAGGCATTGGACATCATTAATTAGCCATTGGATTGCCTTATCTCAATTACCTTATCCTTGAATTCGCCTTTTATCATTGTTTTATTCACCGTTTAGTGTCTTTAGCTCTTGTTACTTGTCTTTTACTTAATAGTTCACTAGCTTAATAACCAAAACCACTTTGTTTGCTTGAATTAAAGAGTGTCTTGTATTCTTGTTGCATTGAACTAGACCCTAGATTGGATTGACCCCTAAAACACTACAATGACATGTGTATTTAGGATTGATTCTTGAGTAGGATAAAATTATATTTATCAATTGGCGCTGTTGCCAATTTGGGGTTCTAGTTTAGTCAATAGGATTTAATTTCTTTTTGAGATCAAGCTTTTTATAACATTATGTTAATACACATCACAAAGAGCATGCATCTCATCGAGATGATGAATTTTCTCTTGTACATTATCACTAACTTGTCTTCCTTAGTTCTCTTGTACTTTCAAAGGTACCAAATAGAAAAAGAGCAATGGAAAGACAAGATCACTTAAAGTATTGGATACGGACGATCAAAGAGGGTACCAAGTCCAAAGGAAAAGTGATGGAGAGACAAGGTCACTTGAGGTGTTGGAGATGGACTACCAAAGGAACATTCTTCAAGCCCCATAACCTCAAGAAATGCTACAACCTCAAGAATTAGCATCAAATCCGATCCAAGTTCCAAAGGAGAAACCAACGGTTGGGTGTTTTGACACTCCATGTTGTCATGGATCAAGATATGGAATCCACCCACCACCAATCGAAGCCAAGGCATATGAGATCAAGACAAGCTTTGTTAGGTTAATTCAAGAGTCTAGATTCTTGGGGACAAATGTGAAAACCCCTTATGATCACTTGGATTCCTTTGAGAGGTTGTGTGACACGTTTACAACCGGAGGAGTGCCCCATGATAGCATCAAGCTCATCTTGTTTCCGTTTTCTCTTGGAGAAAAAGCAAGCCAATGGGAGAGAGCATTACCTTCTCACTTGGTGAAGTCTTGGGGTGATTGCAAAGAGATCTTCCTTAATTAGTTTTACCCTACACAAAGAACGGTCCAAACTAGGAAGGGCATCTTGAGTTCCAAGCAAGGCGTGCATGAAACCTTTCATGAGGCATGGGAAAGACTCAAGGGATACACTCGAGATTGTCCCCATCATGGGTTCAAGAAAGGAGCCATTCTTAGTATCTTTTATTTGGGAATAGATCAAGAGCACAAGTGGACCCTAGATGCGGCTACCAACGGGTGTTTTAAAAACCTCACTGTGTAACAAGGCGAGCTACTAGTGGAGAACTTCGCCCAAAGCGAAGAGAACTATGGAGAGGACTACCTTGGATCTCCACTAGGAAATAAAAGGCACAAAGACCAAAGTAGAGAGGAGATTAAAGCTATACATGAAAAAAATAGACAAGCAACTCACCATGATTGAGATGTAATCTACGCTTTTAGACAATCTTCTCATTGCTACTAAAAGGTAGGTTCATTTTTTTGAAGATTTCAATGACAACCAAAGGCGTGCCTACCGAAATCATGCTCCTCTTGTTCCTCCAAAAAGTTTCACACAAGGTTTGGTTCCTCAAAGGCAACATAGCTTTACTATGCCACAAGATGTGGATCTTAATGGGGTATTTAAACAAGCTCTCAAGGGACAAGTTGAAACCTCAACCAAGATAGATTGTGCCTACAATGATCTCAACTCAAGGCTTGAAACCATAACTTCTAGGCTCAAAAATTTGGAGAATCAAGATGCTCAAGGAAACCCCTTCTCTAGTAAACCCATGGAGGAACTCAAGGGTAAAGTCGATGAAAGCCCAAGTGAGTATTTCAAAGTTGTCTTCTCGGATGAAGAGAGTAGAGAGGCTTTAAGAGAGGTTGAGAGAGTTCTTCATGGCTCCAAGTACATGTTGAGGAAGTGGCGTTTGTGGGTAGTTATGAGATGTTGGATGTGTCTTCACCCCCAAAAGGTTGCAAAAAGAAGAAAGGCCCTCATGAGGCAAACATTTTGGGTTATGGTAATGATGAAGAAGCCTTTGCATTGGATGGTGATAGCTTGGAATCTCTTTTCCACACTAAAATGGAGAATGAGATAGAAACTAGTGAGGGTCATAAGAAGGCAAGGACCAAGGCCAAGGGGATACATGGACCACGTAAGCTTGATGTGTCTAAGTCCGAGCCAAGCCAAGCTTCTATGATGACTCTTACTCCTTGGAAGTACAAATATGGAGTGATTCAGTACAAGATCAAATGCAAAGGCCGATCCAAACCTTTTGCCTCGTTTAAGGCGATCCTCACACAAGAGCTCAAGGAGAAAGGGCAAGCCGGTCTTGAAGAGGTCATGAGCAAGGTGCTCAAGCTCGAGCTCAAAGATCCGCCTTGGAGTGCTCACACTCCTCTCTCACCCGCCTAAAAGGGTAACCAAAGTCAAACTTAGTGACTTTAAACAAAGTGCTCTTGGTAGACACCCCAAGCTTATCATTCTACATACTTTCTTTTCATGTCTTTCTATGTTTTCTTGTTCTTTTTGATCTTTTGTTGGGTGGCTGCAAGGTTCTTGATGGTAGCAAGGTCGTGGCAAGGCACATTGGTGTAGATGTGGAAAGCTCTTCATACATCTCCATTCTTCTAGTCTCACTCCTCATTTGTAAGTATTTCTTTCCTTTTGAGTATCTTTGCATTTTTATCTTTCGTTTTTGGTCTCTCTATTGAAATTTTTTCACACCGAGACGTTGTGATTTAAGTTTGGGGGAGGGACCGGTGTCTAATCATGTGTTTTGTGATCTTATTTTGCCTTTTGCATCTTGAGTCTCATGCATATCATGCATTTTCAATAAATTTGAAATTTTTTGAACTTTTGTGCATTTCATGTAGTATTGAGTCTAGATGCATAGCATATAGGGTTACACTCACTTGCATTGGGAGAATTATCCATGTAGAATATAAACTTAAGAGCTTGATTTAATGCCCTCGTTAGGAGTTCTTTGATGCATTTGAACGATCACGAAGTTAAGGATGATTCATGCTTTAATCTCGCGTTTTGAATGTTTATGTCTTGGTTGAAGCATGCTTAGATTTTATTCCAACTCTATCTATTATTTGAACTCTAATCTTGACTTGGAATTATCATGCTCATGCATTGAAAAGTTGAACTCATGGATATCATATACATATTTGAGCTATCTTCTTCCGTTCACCACTCTCTTGTTAGTTCAAATTGCCATGTCCCACATTTGGAATGATTTCACCTCGCCTTAACCCTAACCTTCTTTTAAGCCTACATTACTAGTGTGTGTCATGAGGCCTAATTTTGAATGAACTAAGCAAAAAGTGTTGAGTTTGGAACGACAAGGAGAAGCTTCCATGTAGAACTAGCTCACCCATCATTGAGCTAGACATAGGCTAGGATGGATAGGTTTTGGGTTTGAGTGATTGATTGAAAGAAAAGAGAGAGTGGAAAAATGGAAAGAGATGGGCGGAGAAGATGGGGATAAGCAATTGATTGAGGTGGTTGGCAAAAGAAAGTTGGTTTAGCTCAAAGTGGTAAGAAAATAGTTTATAGCTTTGAAAAGAAAGAAAAGAAGCCAAAATGGCTCAAGCTAGAAAAGAAATGAAAGAGACTAGAGAAATCAAAAGAAGAGCTAAGGAAAAAAATTGTAAAATCCAAACTATTTGCTCATGAGGCGAAGAAGAAAATCCCCTAAAGTGTTTGAAAGGAAAAGAAGTGATGAAACATTGTGGTTTAAGAAGGCAAACAGCCTTGTGAAAAAAAAGGGTAGCATAGGAAGGGTCACCTTGGGTTTAGAAATAGGAGTGGAGTTCACAATCGGGGCATTGGGTAGATTGAAGTCATCCTTGTATGCATCGATTGTTCTTTACTCTTAGCATTTTGCCAAAGTTCATTTGTTCATGAGAGATCCCTTGCACCGGAATACCTACATTGTTTGAGATCACTCTTATCTCAAGAACTCTCCCTTAGCCAAATGAGTTCACTTGATGTGTATGAGCATGATTCACCATTTGCGCTTAATGAATGTCAAAGAGTTGGATGATAGGAATGCTTGTGGATGCTGATATATCATGGTTTTTACCCTATTTAGGCCATGATATAAGTCCTTTTATAGAGTCTTTTCTTGTGTTTTGGAGTCTTTTAGAGTATTTCACAGGTTATAGCACGTCTGGAGCTTAATTGGAATTATTGGAGCTTTTCTGGAGCATTCTGGAGCGAGACTGAAGTCTGATGACTAAGAGCCCGATCTGAGCACCGAGCATCGATCGATACCCCCTGGTATCGATCGATACCCATCGAAGCAGATTTCAAAGTCGCGACTTAATGAAGTTTGAAGAATTGCAAAAAGCACCCAGAAGACTTTGATAATTACAAGAAGGCCCCAAATCGTGATTTAGGTTATAAATAGGATTTTACAGCCATTGTTTAGGCTATGCTTTATTTTTGCTTTAGTTTAAGAGAGATTTTGGAGAGAGACAAGTCTGGTTTCCCTTCGTCCGAGATCAGATCTCAAAACCTTGTTTCTCTTTCTGATTTAATATAAGAGTATTTATTCAACATGTTTATTAATTTAATATCCATGTCTGAGTAGATCCCCTGTTAGGTTTAGGGTTTTCTCATAGGGATTTCTTTGAATGCTAGGTTGATTATCTGTTAGGATTCACTATCTGATTAGTTCTTCACCTTTGGTTGGTCTCAAGGCTACTTCTAGATTAATCACCTAGAATTTAGATCTTAGGATAATTAATTAGGCACGAGAGTGCGATTAATTACCTGATAGAACCTTAGGTGAGCAAATTGATTATTCGCAAAGAGATTTGGTTTAATTGATTTGTGAACATATCAAACCTGTTTTTAAAGCTGATTTAGACTTTAGGATTCGCAAAGAGATTTGGAATTTCTAGGATTTAGATTTAGATAGTTTTCGCAACGAGAGTTGGTTAATTATATTTTAGTGATTTGAGTTCTAGAACAGTGCTTAATCTGAATCTTGTTAATAAGTTTACCTGCATTCATTGATTTCCTGAGAAATACCCTAAGCCTACATTCCCCCAATTGAATTTACAAACGTTTTACTTGCAACCCTGTTTTTCAATTACATCATCTGGTTTAGCTTGTTTCTGATCTATAGAATCTATCGAGTGATTCTTGAGTTCTTGTGTTCGACCCCTGATTTACTGCAGCAACTGCTTTAGTACTTTTTAGGGTATTAAATTGAGCATATCAATTTTGGCGCCGTTGCCGGGGACTCAATTCGCCGTTAGATTTTAGCTAGGAAATTCGTCTAAATCGCCCGAGTATCGATCGATACCCTTGAGTATCGGTCGATACCCGTCGTAAATTTCAGTTACTTACGCTCTTTACTTGTGATTTCAGGTGCATGCATAATCTTGAAACCAGAAGCAAAAAGAGCACTCCGCTAGTTGATCTATCACTGGAACAGCTAGCACAAGTGGAACGCACAAACAGGAAAGCAAAGAAGTCAGCTAAGATGAACAACAATCAAGTTGGGTTGGTTCGTGATGCTGCTGGAGCTTACAGGGACCAACAGGGTCAGTTGTGCAATGAGCAAGGACAACGTCTGGATGGAGAGGGGATTGTCATTCCACCTGCTCCTGTTGTCGCTGAGAATGCCGCTAGGGACGCAAGGGATGCTGTGGTTAATCGTGGTAGAACGATTGGTGAACACAACAGGCCAGAGCAATTTTTCGCCAATCGCTCTGCGATTCGTCCCCCTGCGTATGAGCGGAATGACTTTGAGCTGAAGCCTGCTTACTACACTCTAGTAGGACAGCATCTCTTCCATGGTTTGCCTCATGAGCATCCAATGGATCATGTAGAGAAATTCGAGGACTTGGTCACTAGCATCAAGAGCAATGGAGTGTCCTACGATTATCTCTTCTGCAAGCTCTTCCCATACTCTCTTGGTGGGGAAGCTACTTACTGGCTGAGGCAGTTACCTCCTGGATCACTGACTAATTGGGAAGACACCAAGAGAGCCTTCCTAATTAACTTCTATGATGATGGACGATCTGAAGATCTGAGGAATAAGATCTCCACTTTTTCTCAAGGACCTACTGAGGCGTTCAAGGCTGCTTGGACAAGATTCAGATCGTACCAAAGAGACTGTCCACACCATGGATACTCTGATGTGCAGCTGCTAGGTATCTTCTTCAGAGGAGTAGATTGGAGGTATCAGATGGCTCTGGACTCTTCAAGCAATGGGAACTTCAACACCAATTACCCTGAGGACGCCTATGTGTTGATTGAGAATTTTGCATCTAGCAGCAGCACAAAGAGTGCAGATTTCGAGCGCAAGAAGCTGGCTGGTAATCAAGATAGATCGCAGATCGCTGAGTTTAAGGCTCAACTAGATTCTATGCACAGTCTTCTGCTGGGAAAGACAACAAAAGCTGTCCATTTTGCTGAGGATGTTGAGGTTTTCAATGAGAATGAAGCAGAAGACGTGAACTACATTGGTGGTTCTGGCTATCAGGGACAGAGGAACCAGTTCAACAACAATCGGGGCTTCAACAACAACTTCCAGCAAGGAGGATTCAACCAGAAACCTGCCCACATCAGTGGTTACACCAGGAACTACGGAAGTCCTTCTTACGAGCCTGTGACTGCTAAGACATCAGAGAACAAGATTGAAGCCATGCTTGAAACACTCGTTCAAGGACAGCAGCAGATTACAGTGACCTTCAATGGTAAGATGGACGCCATGTACAAAGATCTGAGTGGAAGGATCGATTCTCTGGGTATTGGTCAGAAGAAGCTGGAAACTCAGGTAGCTCAGACTTCAGAGAGTTCAAGAAGACAAGAAGGTTTTCTACCAGGAAAAGGAGAGAACCCAAGGGCACACATCAATGCCATTACCTTGAGAAGTGGTAAGGAGGTCAAATCAGGGGCAAAAGTGGATCAGCCTACTGTAAATTTCGAGATGTCTGACGATGAAGACACTGAAATCGCTAAGGCATCGATCGACACTACTCAGCATCGATCGACACCGATCGCGATTCTCAGACGGGAAGACTCAAATTCCCGTGTATCGATCGATACCCCCCCTGTATCGATCGATACCGAACCTGAAGACGATGCAGAAGTTGAGGTTGTGAAGGAGAAGCCTAAAGCAGCACCAGAGAGGGTCTACATCCCGAGGGTACCCTATCCCAGAGCTCTTGGGAAGACTAAGAAGGAAGTAGAGGATGCTAAGTGCAAAGAAATTTTGGACAAGCTGGTTGTTGAACTTCCCTTCATCGATGCTATCAAGACCTCTGTAGCTTTCAAGAGGTATGTCAAGAAGATGGTGTCCAGCAATGTGAACCTTGAAGAAGGCTGTCTGATGATCACTCATGAGTGCAGTGCAATCCTAAGCAACAGGATCCCAACGAAACTTCCAGATCCAGGGAGCTTTGTCTTGGATTGCACAATCGCTACTGACAGGTTTGAGCGTTCTCTCTGTGACCTTGGCTCAAGTGTCAACCTCATGCCATACTCGGTTGCTAAGAGGATGGGAATGACAGACTTCACTGCTACTAGAATCTCGCTGATTCTCGCTGATCGTTCAATTAGACTTCCAGAAGGATTGCTAGAGGATGTTCCGATTGTGATTGGGAACTGCTTAATCCCAACTGATTTCATTGTCTTGGAGTATGATTCGGAACCCAGAGATCCTCTCATCTTGGGAAGGCCATTCCTAGCAACAGCTGGTGCTCTGATTGATTGCAGGAATGGGAAGATATCTCTTAACATTGGTGAGTTGGTCATGACTTTTAACATGGAGAAGATGATGAAGAGACCAACCATCGATGGGCGGACTTTCTTCGTTGATACCTTCTGTGATATTGCTGAGGAGTACTTCTTAGAGATGCATCCTGAGGACCCATTGGAGAGAGCATTAGCCTGCTCGGTTGAGTCAGAGGTTAAGCCACACGATGCTGCTGCTGATTACGGAAGGATACTCGATTCAGCACGACCAGTATCGATCGATACTCTGATGGTATCGATCGACACCCTACGGCCAGAAAGAAGTTTGGCCGAAAGAACTATGCAAGCTGCTGGGCTTGGAGATTGGAGCGAGGAGAACGCTCCTAAAGTGGAACTCAAACCACTTCCTGCGAATCTAAGGTATGGTTTTCTTGGTCCTAATTCCACGTACCCTGTAATCCTTAATTCTTCTTTGAACAACGCAGAGGTCACTTTACTGCTAAGCAAGCTGCGCAAGTATCGCAAAGCTCTTGGCTATTCTCTTGATGACATTTCAGGTATTTCACCGAACCTGTGCATGCATAGGATTCATCTTGAGGACGAGTCAAAGGCTTCAGTTGAGCATCAAAGGAGGCTGAATCCAAACCTGAAGGAGGTGGTTAAGAAAGAGGTCATGAAACTCTTGGATGCAGGAGTTATCTATGCCATCTCAGATAGCTCTTGGGTCAGTCCAGTGCACGTTGTTCCTAAGAAAGGAGGGATAACTGTGATGAAGAACAACATGGATGAGATGATTCCCACAAGGACTATCACTGGACATCGAATGTGCATTGATTACAGGAAGTTGAACGCGGCCACACGGAAAGATCACTTCCCATTGCCATTCATTGACCAGATGTTGGAGAGGTTGGCCAGCCATCCCTACTACTGTTTCCTTGATGGATATTCAGGTTTCTTCCAGATTCCTATCCACCCAGATGACCAAGAGTATACCACTTTCACGTGTCCCTATGGCACGTTCGCATACAGGAGAATGCCATTTGGATTGTGCAACGCTCCAGCCACTTTTCAGAGGTGCATGATGTCTATCTTCACAGACATGATCGAGGACTTCATGGAGGTGTTCATGGATGATTTTTCAGTATATGGGTCATCATTCAAGATCTGTTTGGCTAATCTGTGCAAGGTGCTACAGAGGTGTGAAGAGAAACACTTGGTCCTTAACTGGGAAAAGTGTCATTTTATGGTTCAGGATGGCATTGTACTTGGGCACAAGGTCTCTGAAGCTGGAATCGAAGTTGACAAAGCCAAGATTCAGGTCATGACAAGTCTCCAACCACCTACTTCTGTAAAGGATATTCGGAGCTTCCTTGGTCATGCCGGGTTTTACAGGAGGTTCATCAAGGATTTCTCCAAGATAGCACGTCCACTCACTGCTCTGCTGTGCAAAGAGATCAAATTTGATTTCACAACTGATTGTCTTGCAGCCTTTGAGGAGATCAAAAAGGCTTTAGTGAGTGCTCCTGTTGTGCAACCTCCTGATTGGACTCTGCCTTTCGAGATCATGTGTGATGCCAGTGACTTTGCTGTGGGGTCAGTTCTGGGTCAGAAGAAAGACAGGAAGCTGCACGTCATCTACTATGCCAGCAGGACTTTGGATGATGCTCAGAGGAATTACAGCACCACAGAGAAGGAGCTACTTGCTGTTGTTTTCTCCTTTGAGAAATTCCGATCTTACTTGATTGGGAGCAAGGTGGTTGTTCATACTGATCATGCTGCTCTCAAGTATCTGATGAATAACAAGGATCTCAAGCCTCGTCTCTGTCGTTGGGTTCTTTTGCTACAAGGGTTTGACATTGAGGTTAAGGACAAGAAAGGCATAGAGAATGGAGTAGCTGACCATCTCTCGCGGATGCGGATCGATGAAGACGTCCCCATTGATGATCAACTACCTGAGGAAGCCATCTACTTCATTGAAACTGGGTTTCAGATGAATCTGGCCGAGAATCAGCAATTTCCACGAGTTGCAGGTTTCGGTATCGATCGACACCATGATGGTATCGGTCGATACCCTGACGATTCAGAAACTGTTTTCATCATCGATCATTCAGTCGCTTCTAACCACCATCTCGTCGCTGCAGCAGATTCTGATACTCCATGGTACGCTGATATTGCCAATTATCTCGCTGCAGATGCAAAGCCAAACCACCTCAAGAAGTATGACAAGAAGAAGTTCATGCGCGACATAAGGAGATTCTTTTGGGATGAACCTTACTTGTACAAGCATTGTTCTGATGGCATATACAGGAGATGCATTGCTGAGTCAGAGGTTTCAGATGTTTTGTTTCATTGCCATGGATCAGACTATGCTGGACACTTTGCCACCTTCAAGACAGTATCCAAGGCTCTTCAAGCAGGCTTCTGGTGGCCTACCATGTTCAAGGATGCTCACACTTTCGTCTCACAGTGCGACACTTGTCAGAGGAGAGGGAAGATCAGTAAGAGACATGAGATGCCACAAAATTTCATCCTTGAGGTTGAAGTTTTTGATTGCTGGGGCATTGACTTTATGGGTCCTTTCCCATCTTCACACAAGAAGAACTACATCCTGGTTGCTGTGGACTATGTGTCCAAATGGGTGGAAGCGATAGCTAGTGAGAAGAATGACTCTGCGGTGGTTCTTAAGCTGTTTAAGACCATCATTTTCCCTCGTTTTGGAGTACCTCGAGTTGTGATAAGTGATGGTGGCTCTCACTTTATCAACAAGGTGTTCGAGAGGTTGTTGAAGAAGTATGGTGTAAACCATCGTGTGGCTACTCCATATCACCCTCAGACAAGTGGGCAAGTTGAAGTCTCCAACAGGCAGATCAAGGAGATCTTGGAGAAGACAGTGAATGCTTCTAGGAATAATTGGTCTACAAAGCTGGATGATGCACTTTGGGCATACAGGACTGCCTTCAAGACACCGCTGGGTACTACACCTTTCCAAATGCTGTATGGGAAAGCATGCCACCTTCCAGTGGAGATTGAGCACAAGGCTGCATGGGCAACAAAGATGCTGAACTTCGACATCAAGCCTGCTGCTGAGAGGAGGTTGATTCAGCTGAACGAGCTGGATGAGATCAGGCACCATGCTTATGAGAACTCGAGGCTGTACAAGGAGAGAACCAAAGCTTATCATGATAAGAAGATCATCTCCAGACACTTCGAGCCGAACGACCAGGTACTTCTGTATAACTCTCGTTTGCAATTGTTTCCTGGTAAACTGCGTTCACGTTGGTCAGGTCCCTTCAAAATCAAAGAGGTCAGACCACATGGTGCTGTAGTGCTGATAAATCGCAAAGGCGAGGAATTCACTGTCAATGGACAAAGAGTGAAACACTATTGGGCGCAAGCCGAGATTCCAACAGGGCAGATAATGCCTCTGGATGATGCACCAACAGCCTGAATGGCGTTACAGTCAAGCTATTGACGTTAAACGAGCGCTTGGTGGGAGGCAACCCACTGGTGAGTCTGTCCTTGAGTCGTTTTTCCTTTTAATTTTTCGTTTGTTTTGAATCTGTGTCAGGATGAACAAGGAGCAACTCGAAATCGCCTAAGTATCGATCGATACCCCATTGGTATCGATCGACACCAATCGCAGATGAAAGTTCACTAAGTCGATCTCAGCGTGGTATCGATCGATACCATGCTGTGTGTTGATCGACACTCGGTATTCCAGGAAGGTAATTTCTTGTTTCTCTTCATTCTATCCTTTTCTTTTGTTTCTTTCACCTACTCTAGGCTAGATAACACTGGGGACAGTGTTGTTCAAGTCTGGGGGAGGTGTCTGCTGACAACGTTTTTGTTTTTTTTCTTAGAGTCAGTCGTTTTATAGAGTCAAAACTGTTTTATTGAGTCAAAATTTGTTGGAGATTATGATCCTGTGCTTGAACCTATTGATGTGATTTTGTTTTTGAGTGCACAGTGTTACAGGATCAGTTCTAGATCGACTAATGAAAAATCCAAAGACTGACCAGTTGACTAGAAAACATTCATGTCTCCAGCAGAGTTCTTCTGAAGCCTGAGCCAAATTTTTGCACTTCATCAATGTGGTTAGTGTTCATAGAGCTTGATTCATCATTCATATCTGATAAAGGAACCCGTGTGTTTAGGATTATGGTATCTCTCTCCCCTGAAATAAGTTGATAGATTAAGAGCATAAAAGATTGAAATGATTTTCTTCTGAGTAGAGGGTTAGGAAAATTTCCAGCGATCCCATTATTCTACTTAAGAGGGGATGATCACACATAGGATTGGAAGCGAGGCTAGGATTTTCCTATGATGCCATTATTCGCCTACATCCTTTGATACATAGAGAGGGAAGAACCGGGGATTTGGTGGCAAACACCATCAATACTCGCGTCTCCTACCTTGATATGTATATGCTAAGCTGAAAAAAAAAAAAAATAATAATAATAAGGATATAATAAGAAATAAGTCTGGGGGAGAGAAATTGATACAAAAGAAGTGTGAAAAGGGTGGTTCCTTTGTCAAGATATTGTCTGGTAAAGAGTCTAGAAGGTTCTTAAAAATTAGCTGCAGAGATGAAACTGGCGATGAGGGCTTTACTTGAATAATGCTGTGGGATTTTGTGTGGAGTCTGGAAAAGCTGCAAATGTCTACGGAGAAGTACATGGTGGTTAGATCGAAAGCTGATCAGGTGACATTTGGGTACTTGGGAAAAGGGTCTTTTCGATGGTTCAGGAACAGGTGAGTCTCTACGTTTTCAAACCTCTTTTTCTGGTTTAGTCTTCTATTTGCTTGAGGGCAAGCAAAAGGCTAAGTCTGGGGGAGTTGATATATCATGGTTTTTACCCTATTTAGGCCATGATATAAGTCCTTTTATAGAGTCTTTTCTTGTGTTTTGGAGTCTTTTAGAGTATTTCACAGGTTATAGCACGTCTGGAGCTTAATTGGAATTATTGGAGCTTTTCTGGAGCATTCTGGAGCGAGACTGAAGTCTGATGACTAAGAGCCCGATCTGAGCACCGAGCATCGATCGATACCCCCTGGTATCGATCGATACCCATCGAAGCAGATTTCAAAGTCGCGACTTAATGAAGTTTGAAGAATTGCAAAAAGCACCCAGAAGACTTTGATAATTACAAGAAGGCCCCAAATCGTGATTTAGGTTATAAATAGGATTTTACAGCCATTGTTTAGGCTATGCTTTATTTTTGCTTTAGTTTAAGAGAGATTTTGGAGAGAGACAAGTCTGGTTTCCCTTCGTCCGAGATCAGATCTCAAAACCTTGTTTCTCTTTCTGATTTAATATAAGAGTATTTATTCAACATGTTTATTAATTTAATATCCATGTCTGAGTAGATCCCCTGTTAGGTTTAGGGTTTTCTCATAGGGATTTCTTTGAATGCTAGGTTGATTATCTGTTAGGATTCACTATCTGATTAGTTCTTCACCTTTGGTTGGTCTCAAGGCTACTTCTAGATTAATCACCTAGAATTTAGATCTTAGGATAATTAATTAGGCACGAGAGTGCGATTAATTACCTGATAGAACCTTAGGTGAGCAAATTGATTATTCGCAAAGAGATTTGGTTTAATTGATTTGTGAACATATCAAACCTGTTTTTAAAGCTGATTTAGACTTTAGGATTCGCAAAGAGATTTGGAATTTCTAGGATTTAGATTTAGATAGTTTTCGCAACGAGAGTTGGTTAATTATATTTTAGTGATTTGAGTTCTAGAACAGTGCTTAATCTGAATCTTGTTAATAAGTTTACCTGCATTCATTGATTTCCTGAGAAATACCCTAAGCCTACATTCCCCCAATTGAATTTACAAACGTTTTACTTGCAACCCTGTTTTTCAATTACATCATCTGGTTTAGCTTGTTTCTGATCTATAGAATCTATCGAGTGATTCTTGAGTTCTTGTGTTCGACCCCTGATTTACTGCAGCAACTGCTTTAGTACTTTTTAGGGTATTAAATTGAGCATATCAGATGCTAAGGCTTAGACCCATTTCGATTTGAAAAGAGTATGGCTAAATCTTTTGAAGTAGAGGTTGTTTGTGCATCATATAACTCCTCTCAAGGGTATTGATTCGAATTCTTTTGTTAATATTCTCGTATTTGATCTCCCACTTTCAAACCTCTCTCTCTACTTGTTTGTTTGCTTGAGGACAAGCAAATGAATAAGTTTGGGGGAGTTGATATTCCCATATTTTACCTCTTTTTAGCATGCATATCACTTAGAGTTTTGTGTCTCATGCATGTGTCTTTCATAGTTTTTATGGCATTTAGGTCGAAATTAGAGTAATAGGTATTTTCACTAGGTTTTAGTGAGTCTAGCATGCATAAGGAGTGTTTTTAGGTGATTTGAAGACAATTGGGCATATTTGGAGAGTCTGACCAAAGAGGATTACAAAGCCCATCCGAGACGCCGGAACGATGTAGCTGGACGAAGGCCCTCCGTTTTGCATCAGCCTCAACGGTCTTCATATGAGTTGCAGAGTAGTGAGTCATCTGTCTTGAGGAGTTGGATTCAGGCCATTTAGACATTTGGTTAAGGAGTTATCGCTGATTTATTGAAGACGTCTCTGCCTGGCCGAGGAGCTTTCTCTTGTCTCCCTAAAAACTCCTTAGCATCGACCCAGCTTCTTCCCACAGGTCGATGCAACATCTGGATGCAACATCAGGCCCTTATCATTGTCCCCGCTTATTCCCATATCAACCAGTTGCATCGATGTTCAGTTTTACATTGACCACAGGTCGATGCAACTGATCGATGCAGATACCAGCCAAAGTAACTCAAAGATCAGGCCAAATGAAGACCTTCCCTTGCCCAGTTTAATCTGAGGTCTTCATGAAAGTCATAGACAATCGAGCTGGCTTTCGATGAGTTGTGGTTTCATGTCATTCAGATCGTCCGTTAAAGCGATATGGCAAATATAGCAAGGACGTGTCTGTCTAGAATTCAAACGAGTTCTGCTCCAAATACGACGTCTGAATGATCAACCCAGACAAAGGGTTTTCACTCCGATTCAGCTTCTGCGTTCTTCATAGAAGTTGTAGATAATTGCGTTGGCTGTCTTCTGGAGTTGGATTCAGGTCATTCGAATCTCAGTTGCAGGGGTTATGGCCGATTCACTGAAGACGTATCCAAGTTTCGGCCGGGTCAATACCTGGTTTGTCCTGGGTTGACCCGGTCCGACCAAACTCAAGAAAACACTTTTAAATATTGTTGAGACCCATTTTTTTAGATCGATCTCCTTTTTATCATTTTTCTCTCCTTTTCTCTCTAGAACAAAAACCTCTATTTTTAGGGTTTTTGGGATTTTTCCCAAGGATCTTTTGATTTATGAAAGTTTGAGTTTATTTCTTGTGTTCTTTCTCTAATCTTTCATCTTCCTAATCTCTAATCATGATTAACATCACCTCTTTCACAAGATTTTGTGTGTTCTTCATGATTAGTGAGTAGTCTTTTAGGATTTGAGGATTTGCTAGATTTAGGGTGATTTGATGGATGATTAATGATGTCTATGATTAGATTTTATGATTTCCCTTCTTGATTAGTGGTTTTAAAGCTAGATATAGCTTGAGAAATTGGATCTAGATCATAAGGCATTTCATGCATACAAGGTGTTCGATGAAATGCCTTAATGAACTAATCAAGAGATATTCATTTCTAGCCTAAGAGATTAGTTGTCTAGAGTGATTATTTGGTTTATCTTGAATGTTTAGACTTAAAGTTTGCTAATTAGTGATTCACAAATGAGAATTTGATCTTGAATTAGTGATTAGCAAAGTAATTAATGCCTTGAGAAAGGATTAGTTTAGATTAGTGATATTTGCCTAGGGATTAGTCTTCATTAAGCATTGGACATCATTAATTAGCCATTGGATTGCCTTATCTCAATTACCTTATCCTTGAATTAGCCTTTTATCATTGTTTTATTCACCGTTTAGTGTCTTTAGCTCTTGTCACTTGTCTTTTACTTAATAGTTCACTAGCTTAATAACCACAACCACTTTGTTTGCTTGAATTAAAGAGTGTCTTGTATTCTTGTCACTTGTCTTTTACTTAACAGTTCACTAGCTTAATAACCAAAACCACTTTGTTTGCTTGAATTAAAGAGTGTCTTGTATTCTTGTTGCATTGAACTAGACCCTAGATTGGATTGACCCCTAAAACACTACAATGACATGTGTATTTAGGATTGATTCTTGAATAGGATAAAATTCTATTTATCAATTGGCGCCGTTGCCAATTTGGGGTTCTAGTTTAGTCAATAGGATTTAGTTTCTTTTTGAGATCAAGCGTTTCTTAACATTATGTTAATGTTAATGCACATCACTAAGAGCATGCATCTCGTCGAGATGATGAATTTTCTCTTGTACATTATCACTAACTTGTCTTCCTTAGTTCTCTTGTGCTTTCAAATGTACCAAATCAAAAAAAGGAGCAATGGAAAGGCAAGATCACTTGAAGTATTGGATACGGACGATCAAAGAGGGTACGAAGTCCAAAGAAAAAGTGATGGAGAGACAAGGTTACTTGAGGTGTTGGAGATGGACTACCAAAGGAACATTCTTCAAGCCACACAACCTCAAGAAATGCCACAACCTCAAGAATTAGCATCAAATCTGATCCAAGTTCCAAAGGAGAAACCAACGGTTGGGTGTTTTGACACTCCATGTTGTCATGGATCAAGATATGGAATCCACCCACCACCAATCGAAGCCGAGGCATATGAGATCAAGACAAGCTTTGTTAGGTTGATCCAAGAGTCTAGATTCTTGGGGACAAAGGTGGAAAACCCTTATGATCACTTGGATTCCTGTAAGAGGTTGTGTGACACGTTTACAAACCGGAGGAGTGCCCCATGATAGCATCAAGCTCATCTTGTTTCCGTTTTCTCTAGGAGAAAAAGCAAGCCAATGGGAAAGAGCATTACCTTCTCACTTGGTGAAGTCTTGGGATGATTGCAAAGATATATTCCTTAATAAGTTTTACCCTACACAAAGAACGGTCCAAACTAGGAAGGGCATCTTGAGTTCCAAGCAAGGCGTGCATGAAACCTTTCACGAGGCGTGGGAAAGACTCAAGGGATACACTCGAGATTGTCCCCATCATGGGTTCAAGAAAGGAGCCATTCTTAGTTTCTTCTATTTGGGAATAGATCAAGAGCACAAGTGGACCCTAGATGCGGCTACCAATGGGCGTTTTAAAAACCTCACTGTGGAACAAGGCGAGCTACTAGTGGAGAACTTCGCCCAAAGCGAATAGAACTATGGAGAGGAATACCTTGGATCTCCACTAGGAAGTAAAAGGCACAAAGACCAAAGTAGAGAGGAGATTAAAGCTATACATGAAAAATAGACAAGCAACTCACCATGGTTGAGATGCAATCTACGCTTTTAGACAATCTTCTCATTGATACTAAAAGGTCGGTTCATTTTGTTGAAGATTTCAATGACAACCAAAGGTGTGCCTACCGATATCATGCTCCTCTTGTTCCTCCAAAAAGTTTGCCACAAGGTTTGGTTCCTCAAAGGCGACATAGCTTTTCTATGCCACAAGATGTGGATCTTAATGGGGTATTTAAACAAGCTCTCAAGGGACAAGTTGAAACCTCAACCAAGATAGATTGTGCCTACAATGTTCTCAACTCAAGGCTTGAAACCATAACTTATAGGCTCAAAAATTTGGAGAATCAAGATGCTCAAGGAAACCCCCTCTCTAGTAAACCAATGGAGGAACTCAAGGGTAAAGTCGATGAAAGCCCAAGTGAGTATTTCAAAATTGTCTTCTCGGATGAAGAGAGTAGAGAGGCTTTAAGAGAGGTTGAGATAGTTCTCCATGGCTCCAAGGACGTTCATGCTGAGGAAGTGGCGTTTGTGGGTAGTTATGAGATGTTGGATGTGTCTTCACCCCTAAAAGGTTACAAAAAGAAGAAAGGCCCTCATGAGGCAAACATTTTGGGTTATGGTAATGATGAAGAAGCCCTTGCATTGGATGATGATAGCTTGGAATCTCTTTTACACACTAAAATGGAGAATGAGATAGAAACTAGTGAGGGTCATAAGAAGGCAAGGACCAAGGCCAAGGGGATACATGGACCACGTAAGCTTGATGTGTCTAAGTCCGAGCCAAGCCAAGCTTCTATGAGGACTCTCACTCCTTGGAAGTACAAAGATGGAGTGATTGAGTACAAGATCAAATGCAAAGGCCGATCCAAACCTTTTGCCTCGGTTAAGGCAATCCTCACACTGGAGCTCAAGGGGAAAGGGCAAGCCGGTCTTGATGAAGTCATGAGCAAGGTGCTCAAGCTCGAGCTCAAAGATCCACCTTGGAGTGCTCACACTCCTCTCTCACCCGCCTAAAATGGTAACCAAAGTCAAACTTTGTGACTTTAAACCAAGTGCTATTGGGAGACACCCCAAGCTTATCCTTGTACATACTTTCTTTTCATGTCTTTCTATGCTTTCTTGTTCTTTTGGATCTTTTGTTGGGTGGTTGCAAGGTTCTTGATGGTAGCAAGGTCATGGCAAGGCACATTGGTGTAGATGTGGAAAGCTCTTCATTCATCTCCATTCATCTAGTCTCACTCCTCATTTGTAAGTACTTCTTTCCTTTCGATTATCTTTGCATTTTTATCTTTTATTTTTGGTCTCTCTCTTGAACTTCTTTCACACCGAGACGTTGTGATTTAAGTTTGGGGGAGGTACCGTGTCTAATCATGTGTTTTGTGATCTTATTTTGCCTTTTGCATCTTGAGTTTCATGCATATCATGCATTTTTAATAAATTTGAACTTTTTTGAACTTTTGTGCATTTCATGTAGGATTGAGTCTAGATGCATAGCATATAGGGTTACACTCACTTGCATTGGGAGAATTATCCATGTAAAATATAAACTTAAGAGCTTGATTTAATGCTCTCGTTAGGAGTTCTTTGATGCATTTGAACGATCACGAAGTTAAGGATGATCCATGCTTTAATCTCGCGTTTTGAATGTTTATGTCTTGGTTGAAGCATGCTTAGATTTGATTCCAACTCTATCTATTATTTGAACTCTAATCTTGACTTGGAATTATCATGCTCATGCATTGAAAAGTTGAACTCATGGATATCATATACATATTTGAGCTATCTTCTTCCTTTCACCACTCTCTTGTTAGCTCAAATAGCCATGTCCCACCTTTGGAATGGCTCACCTCGCCTTAACCCTAACCTTCTTTTAAGCCTACATTACTAGTGTGTGTCATGAGGCCTAATTTTGAATGAACTTAGCAAAAAGTGTTGAGTTTGGAACGACAAGGAGAAGCTTCCATGTAGAACTAGCTCACACATCATTGAGCTAGACATAGGCTAGGATGGATAGGTTTGGGTTTTGGGTGATTGATTGAAAGAAAAGAGAGAGTGGAAAAATGGAAAGAGATGGGAGGAGAAGATGGGGATAAGCAATTGAATGAGATGGTTGGCAAAAGAAAGTTGGTTTAGCTCAAAGTGGTAAGAAAATAGTCTCTAACTTTGAAAAGAAAGAAAAGAAGCCAAAATGGCTCAAGCTAGAAAAGAAATGAAAGAGACTAGAGAAAGCAAAAGAAGAGCTAAGGAAAGAAACTTGTAAAAGCCAAACCATTTGCTCATGAGGCGAAGAAGAAAATCCCCTAAAGTGTTTGAAAGAAAAAGAAGTGATGAAACATTGTGGTTTAAGAAGGCAAACGGCCTTGTGAAAAAAGAGGGTAGCATAGGAAGGGTCACCTTGGGTTTAGAAATATGAGTGGAGTTCACAATCGGGGCATTTGGTAGATGGAAGTCACCTTGTATGCATCGGTTGTTCTTTACTCTTAGCATATTTCCAAAGTTCATTCTTTCATGAGAGATCCCTTGCACCGGAATACCCATATTGTTTGAGATCACTCTTATCTCAAGACCTCTCCCTTAGCCAAATGAGTTCACTTGATGTGTATGAGCATGATTCACCATTTGCGCTTAATGAATGTCAAAGAGTTGGATGATAGGAATGCTTGTGGATGCTAAGGCTTAGACCCATTTCGTTTTGAAAAGAGTATGGCTAAATCTTGTGAAGTAGAGGTTGTTTGTTCATCATATAACTCCTCTCAAGGGCATTGATTCGAATTCTTTTGTTAATATTCTCGGATTTGATCTTCCACTTTCAAACATCTCTCTCTACTTGTTTGTTTGCTTGAGGATAAGCAAATGAATAAGTTTGGGGGAGTTGATATTCCCATATTTTACCTCTTTTTAGCATGCATCTCACTTAGAGTTTTGTGTCTCATGCATGTGTCTTGCATAGTTTTTATGGCATTTAGGTCTAAATTAGAGTAATAGGTGTTTTCACTAGGTTTTAGTGAGTCTAGCATGCATAAGGAGTGTTTTTAGGTGATTTGGAGACAATTGGGCATAATTGGAGAGTTGGACCAAAGAGGATTGCAAAGCCCATCCGAGACGCCCGAAAAATGTAGCTATACTAAGGCCCTCCGTTATGCATCAGCCTCACTAGTCTTCATATGAGTTGTAGATGATTGAGTCATCTGTCGACAGGATTTGTATTCAGGCCATTTAGACATTTGGTTAAAGAGTTATCGCTGATTTACTGAAGACGTCTCTGCCAGGCCGATGAGCTTTCTCTTGTCTCCCTAAAAACTCCTTAGCATCGACCCAACTTCTTCCCACAGGTCTATGCAGCAGCTGGATGCAACATCAGGCCCTTAGATCCGACCCAGATTGTTCCCACATCAACCAGTTGCATCGATGTTCAGTTTTACATCGACCACAGGTCGATGCAACTGATCGATGCAGATACCAGCCGAAGTGGCTCAAAGATCAGGCCAAATGAATCTGGGCAAGGGAAAGTCATAGACAATCGAGCTGGCTTTCGTTGAGTGGTATGTTCATGTCATTTAGATCAGCCGTTAAAGAGATATGGCAAATATAGCAAGGACATGTTTGTCTGGAATTCAAACGAGTTCTGCTCCAAATACGACGTCTGAATGCTCCAAATATTTTCACTCCGATTCATGATATGCTCAAATTAATACCCTAAAAGTACTAAAGCAGTTGTTGTAGTAAGTGTAGGGGTCGAACACAAGGACTCACAGAAATCACAAAATAGATTGTATAGTGTCAAATTGATACGTGCTCAAGTGTTGAAGAAGCTGGACTAAGGTCTATCTCTTCTGTCAACGGGATAAGACTGATGTTGCTGGTGGGGCGATGAGAACCACAAGAGAGGCGACGGTCTCTTGATACTTCAATGGTTTTCCCTAAGGATCGGACTCACTCACGATCTAAAGAGAGGAAACGTTTTTGTGTATAACAAAAACTTGGAAACAACCAAGGAAAATTCTTATTGTCTACGTGAGGAAGAAAGGACAAAGCCTTAGGGTTTTTAAAGAAAATACACGCCCAAAATAAAAGGAATAAATCGAAAAAGAAATAACAAGACGGATCCTTAACAATTTAGGCCCGTTTACAAAAGAATTAAAAAGATTAAGAGAGATAGAAGGGGGGCATCTAGTACTTGGTCTTCAAGGCTTGCAGAGGGTCATTAATTGGGCCAATAATATTGCAAGCCGTTTAGCCTCGGTAAAAACACATCTTCGCAAAACCCAGTGGGATAAAAACGAAGGTTGGGAAAAGAGCACCAAACGACTTACAAACCCAACTAATGACCTTCCTTAGGCCTAAGTCGTCTCTGGTGGAGTGAAATCGACCATAGATAAGTGGGCCGCGAACCTGGGCTTGATGAGTGGCCACTTAGTGTTATCGGCCAGCAAAGGATCCAGCCGATATGTCTTCAGTGTTTTGACGTTCTGGTCCGAATGGTAAGGAGTCTTGGGCTGATCTCTAGTGTTCTGGAAACTAAACTCAAAGAGCTTCAAATCCATATGTGGACCGTCTTCTGGATCGTCCGGGAGCATGAGTGGATCCTGCTTCAAAGAATCGGCCTAATAACTTCTCGCAAACGGGCTTAGCGGACTAGTGTCCGTCTTAAAGAAACCTTCTTGTCTGAGCTAGTCCATGGACATGTTGAACTTCTTTTCCATGTCCCTTCTCCTGGTTCTAGTCACTGGTCCACTTGGTACTAGTGGTGCTTGTATGACTTGGGTCGTTGACTCGATGTCCTCTTCACTCTCTCCCTCTTCATGAGGTTTTGACCCCAAAACATCATCACCTGCATCAAAACGAGCTAAGTCAGAAACATTGAATGTAGCAGACACCTTAAGCTCACCTGGGAGCTCGAGCTTGTAGGCGTTGTCATTGATTTTCTCCAAGATTTTTAATGGGCCGTCTCCGCGAGGCGATAGCTTCGATTTGCGTTTGTCCGGGAAACGCTCCGGTATCATGTGCAACCACACCCTTTCTCCAACTTCAATAGACACGTGCTTCATGCCCTTGTTGGCATTCTTCATGCGTAGTGCATTGGTTCTTTCGTGCTGATCATTGACCGATTGGTGTAGCTTTTTCACGTCCGCGGCCTTCTTGCCTCCATCAGGTTTAAGAACTCCGTTTGAGGTAGAGGCTTAAGATCCAATGGTGTATGTGGATTAAATCCATATGCAACCTGAAAAGGAGACAAATGAGTAGCACTATGGACAGCTCTATTATAAGCAAACTCGACAAAAGGTAGAGCTTGAAGTCAAGTTTTAAGATTTCTCCCTATTGTTGCTCGAAGTAACGTTCCAAGTGTACGGTTAACGACTTCAGTTTGGCCATCGGTTTGTGGATGGCAGGTCGTGGAGAATAGCAGCTTGGTTCCTAGCTTCTTCCAGAGGGTTCTCCAAAAGTGGCTCAGGAACTTGGTATCACGATCGGAGACGATCGTCCTAGGTACTCCATGTAGTCGGACAATCTCTTTGAAAAGAGGTCTGCGGTTTGTGTAGCATCATTTGTATTGGCACATGGAATGAATTGTGCCATCTTCGAGAACCGATCCACCACGACAAAGATGGAGTCCTTGTGTTTGATCTTAGGCAAACCTAGCACAAAGTCCATAGAAATATCAATCCATGGTAAAGTAGGAATCGGTAAAGGAAGATACCAACCGTGCAGGTGAACCCGAGACTTGGCTTTCTTGCAAGTGATACATCTTGCACAGAAAGTTTTGACCGACTTCTTAAGGTGTGGCCAAAAGAAGTGCTCCTTCAGCATGGCAAGTGTCTTCTCAATGCCGAAATGACCCATGAGGCCTCCTCCATGAGCTTCTCGGACTATAAGCTCTCTTAACAAGAATTGCAGAATGCATAGGCGTTTATCTTTAAAAAGATAACCGTCATGGACATAGTAAGAAGCGTGGGCTCCCTTTCCATGGTTCTTGTATATCTCTGCCAAATCAATATCAGATTCATATAATGGAATAATCATTTCAAATCCAAGAACCTTTGCTTCCATGGTCGATATTAGCGCATATCTCCGAGATAGGGCATCGACCACAACATTATCTTTTCCTTTCTTGTACTTGATCACATAGGGGAACGTCTCAATAAACTCCAGCCATTTAGCATGTCTTCGCTTGAGGTTAGTCTGACCCCTAAGATGCTTCAAAGTCTCATGATCCGTGTGGATGACACACTCCTTCGATAGTAGGTAATGCTGCCACGTCTCCATTGCTCGGACTAAGGCGTAGAGCTCCTTGTCATAAGTAGGATAGTTGAGAGTGGCTCCACTAAGTTTCTCACTGAAGTAAGCAACAGGTTTGCCTCCTTGAGTAAGCACATCACCGATCCCTAAGCATGAGGTATCACACTCAATTTCAAACGTTTTAGAGAAATCGGGTAAAGTTAAAACGGGAGCATGAGTCAAACGATCCTTTAGGCATTTGAAGGCCTCTTCCTGGGCTTTTCCCCACTTGAATGCCACGTCATTCTTGATGATGGCACTTAGAGGTGCAGCAAGGGTATTGAAGTCCTTCACGAACCGTCGGTAAAAGCTAGCCAAGCCGTGAAAGCTTCGAACTTGGCTAACGGTTGTTGGCGTAGGCCATTCTTGGATGGCTTGGACCTTCTCCTGGTCCACTCTAAGTCCCTGTGAACTCACAACAAAGCCTAAAAACACAAGCTCATTAGCGCAAAATGTGCACTTCTTCAAGTTGGCGTAAAGACCATCTCGTTGAAGCGTCTTAAGAATTTGTTCTAAATGAGATAAATGTTCAGCTAGAGTTCGACTATAAATGAGAATATCATCGAAGTATACCACTACAAACTTACTAATGTAGGGTCTAAGAACCTCATTCATGAGTCGCATGAAGGTACTTGGCGCGTTAGTTAGCCCGTAAGGCATAACTAGCCATTCGTAGAGGCCTTGCTTCGTCTTGAAGGCCGTCTTCCATTCGTCACCTTCTCTTATTCATACTTGGTGGTATCCACTCCTGAGATCAATCTTGGAAAATAAATTAGATCCAGAAAGTTCATCAAGCATGTCATCTAACCTTGGTATCGGATGCCGTTATTTGATCGTTATGTTGTTTATCGCGCGACAATCCACGCAAATCCTCCACGTCCCATCCTTTTTTGGCACCAAAAGGACAGGCATGGCACATGGACTAAGGCTCTCACGAACATAGCCCTTGTCCATAAGTTCTCTCACTTGCTTCTCTAGTTCCTTGGCTTCGTCCGGATTAACGCGATATGCGGCTCAATTGGGTAATGGGGCTCTGGGCACAAAATCGATCTTGTGATCTATTCCTCTTATAGGAGGTAAGCCAGGAGGTATCTCATCAGGAAACACATCAGCAAATCGGTCCAAGAGTTGAGTAATGTCAGTAGGAAGCTGTTGTTCCAACGCCCTAGAACCTGCACTTAAAGTCTCCTTAAAGATCATTAGTAATACCGGTTCTTTGCAAGTGATTGCCTTAGAAATATAACTGTACTTGATAAACAATTTTTTCCTGGTCGATGCATCTTTTTCTTTTAACATTTTAACTTGTAATTCGTGTACTTTAGTAGGTGTAAGAGGTGTTTAATTATACTTCTTTTTATCATGCACAAACGAATAATGTTACTTCGGCCATGGTGAATGGCGTCCTTGTCAAACTGCCAAGGTCTACCAAGAAGAAGATGGCCAGCTTGCATAGGAACAACATCACACACAATTTCATCCGAGTACTTGCCCACATTGAATGGTACAAGCACTTGGTCCGTGACGCGTAATTCAGCCTTATCGTTTAACCATCTTAGCTTATATGGGTGAGGGTGTTTAGCACGTTCTAGACAGAGCTTAGTGACCATGTAGTCACTCGCTACATTGGTACATGACCCTCCATCAATTACCAAATTACATACCTTGCCTCGGATGGAACATCTTGTATGAAAGATATTGTCTCTTTGGGCTGTCTCATCGGGATGAACCGTTAGGTTCAAGGCTTGGCTTATGACCAGAGACTCACCATATTCAGCCTCACAATCTACTTCTTCACTGGCTGCTTCGGTCATTTGCACATCGGCCTCATCTTGAGACTCGTACTCAACAAAATCCAACATGATCATAACTCGGGGATTTGGGCATTCTCTAGCCATGTGTCCTCTGCCCTTGCACTTAAAAATTGTTATGTCACGAGTTCTAGAAGTACTTGGGTTAGAAAACTTACCTTGATTAGGCTCAGAGGGCTTAGAAGTGAACCTAGGGTCGATTTCGACCGACTTGCCCTTCTCCGCGGCCTTAGATGGAAAGCTGGTTGGAGTTTGGGTCTTGGCTCGGTTCTGGTCCCATGTTTGGTTACTCCATGTCCATCAAGTAGCATAGGACTTCTTCTTCAAGTGTTGCTCAGCTTGAATGGCATGGTGTAAGATGTCCTTCAAGTCGTGGTATGGAAGCTTCTCCACTTTGTGACTTAGTCGTTCGTTGAGTCCGCCTAAGAACTGAGCCATGAGTGTCTCGGTGTCTTCATCCAGCTCAAAACGGTTTCTAAGATGTTCAAACTCTTCAAAGTATTCTTCCACGCTCCTGGTTCCTTGGGATAATTTTCGGAACCTCTTTTGAAGATCTCGATGATAATAGCTCGGAACATATCGCTTCTTCATGAGCTGTCTCATCTCTCGCCAAGTGATGACCTGAGGTGATTGGCTCCTTCTTTTGTCAGCTACCTCACGATCCCACCATGAGAGTGCATGGTCAGTGAGTTGAGCAACGGCCAAAGCCAGCCTTCTTTGCTCGTTGTAGTCGTAGTACACGAAGATATGCTCCATGCGTTGCTCCCACTCCAAATAAGCCTCGGGATCAACTCTTCCAGCAAACGTAGGTGCCTTAAGCTTCATGTCCTGGGAGTGTTGGTGCCTTGAGAAGTCACCTTCGGCCTCCTCAAAGACGTCTTGTCTCGGTCCTCTTCTCCTTACTCGCGGCTGTTCCTCTATCGGAACATCGTCCGGATATTCGCCTAGGTTGTTGGCTCGTCGTTGTGCTCTTGGTAGAGGATTGTTGTTGGCTTGAGGCTGCTCCATATGATCTAGCCTTTGGACTACGCTCTGGAGCTGTTGTTGCATAGCCGTGATTGCTTGCATGAGAATGGCATTAGGGTCTTGCGGTACAACATTGTTTTCCATTGTTTCTCCTTGCAAAAAAACAAATTCAACAAAGTGTATCAATGGAGCTCCAAACAAATCGACAAAGACAAGTAATAAGGTAAGAAAAAAATTTCTTAAATCTAAAAGGAAAAATTCTAAACTAAATTACCATCCTTTTTTTTTTTTTTTGAACAACTTAACAAAAAGGAATTAACAAAAATCGAAAATTCTAATATATGGTTCTTTTCTATTTTTTTGACTAAAATCCTAAAAGGAACAATTGAAATTCGACTAACTAAGAATATGCTAAGTTTCCTTTTTTTTTTGATTAATCTTGCCAAGGTACACAAAGAAATCGACACAAAAGAATTAGGGTTCTTCTATATTTTTTTTTTTTTTTGAATCTAGCAACCTAGACAAGAACAAAACAAATACAGAAAATTAAAAGATGATAAGGGAACGTTTACACCTTAGATTCAGGAGCTTTTTGAAGCTCTGATACCAAAATGATACGTGCTCAAGTGTTGAAGAAGCTGGACTAAGGTCTCTCTCTTCTGTCAATGGGATAAGATGGATGTTGCTGGTGGGGCGATGAGAACCACAAGAGAGGCGACGGTCTCTTGATACTTCAAGGGTTTTCCCTAAGGATCGAACTCACTCACGATCTAAAGAGAGGAAACGTTTTTGTGTAGAACAAAAACTCGAAAATAACCAAGAAAATTTCTTATTGTCTGCGTGAGGAAGAAAGGACAAAGCCTTCGGGTTTTTAAAGAAAACACACGCCCAAAAGAAAAGGAATAAATCGAAAAAGAAATAACAAGACGGGTCCTTAACAATTTAGGCCCGTTTACAAAAGAATTAAGAGACTAAGAGAGATAGAAGGGGGGCCTCGTGTGCTTGGTCTTCAAGTCTTGCAGAGGGTCATTAATTGGGCGAATAATATTGCAAGCCGTTTAGCCTCTGTAAAAACCCATCTTCGCAAAACCCAGTGGGATAAAAACGAAGGTTGGGAAAAGAACACCAAACGACTTACAAACCCAACTAATGACCTTCCTTGGCCCTAAGTCGTCTCTGGTGAAGTGAAATCGACCATAGATAAGTGGGCCACGAGCCTGGGATTGATGAATGGCCACTTAGTGTTATCAGCCAGCAAAGGATCCAGCCGATATGTCTTCAGTGTTTGGACGTTCTGGTCCGAATGGTAAGGATTCTTGGGCTGATCTATAGTATTATGGAAACTAGACTCAAAGAGCTTCAAATCCATATGTGGATCGCCTTCTGGATCGTCCGGGATCATGAGTGGATCCTGCTTCAAAGAATCGGCCCAATAACTGCTCGCAAACGGGCTTAGCGGACTAGTTTCCGTCTTGAAGAAACCTTGTTGTCTGAGCTGGTCCATGAACATGTTGAACTTCTTTTCCATGTCCCTGCTCCTGGTTCTAGTCACTGGTCCACTTGGTACTAGTGGTGCTTGTATGACTTGGGTCGTTGACTCGATGTCCTCATCACAAATCAAGCTAAGCAAAACATATGAAACAAAAACAATAAGCAGTAAAAGAGTTGTAAATTCGATGGAAGTAATACATATTCAGGGTATTTCTCAGGAAATCATTGAATTCAGGTAAACTAACTAACATGATTCAGATTTAGCGCGGTTCTTGAACTCAAATCGCTAAAGTATAATTAACCAACTGTCGTTGCGACAATTATCTAAATCTAAACTTCATAATCCCAAATCTCTTTGCAAATTTCTAAGAATAAATCAGCTTTAATTTCAGGTTTGATATGTTCACAAATCAATTAAACCAAATCTCTTTGCGAATAATCAGTTTGCTCACCTTAGGTTCTATCAGGTAATTAATCGCACTGTCGTGCCTAATCAATTATCTTAAGATCTATATTCTAGGTAGCTAATCTAGAACAAGCTTTGAACACAACCTAAGTGAAAAACTAATTCAAATGGTGAATCCTAATAAACTAATCAACCTAGCATTCAGAGAAAACCTTTATGAGAACCCTGAACCTAAAGTGGATCTACTCAGACATTGAGATTGAAAGCAACATGATTGAATAGATCATCAAAGAAAACAATAGAAAACATGAGTTCAGAGTTGTCTCTCCAAAAACCAAAGTAAAATCAAAGTAGAATAAAGCTTAGCCTAGACATGTGGCTGTATAACCTAATTATATAGTCTAAACACGAATTGGGGTCTTCTTATAAATATTAAAGTCTTCTGGGGCAAATCTGCAATTCTTCAAACTTCATTAAAAGACTCGACTTGTAATATGCTTCGATGGGTGTCGATCGATATCAGTGGGTATCGATCGATGCTCTTGACTTCAAATCGGGCACTTAGTCGCTTCAATTCCATTTCGCTCCAGAATGCTTCTAAAAGCTCCAATATATCCAATTATGCTCCAAACATGCTAAAACCTGTAAAAGACTCTAAAATACTAGAAAGACTCTATAAAACAGACTTATATCATGGCCTAAAAGAGGTAAAAACTATGATATATCAATTCAGCTTCTGCGTTCTTTATAAAAGTTGTAGATAATTGAGTTGGCTGTCTTCTGGAGTTGGATTCATGTCATTCAGATGTCAGGTGCAGGGGTTATGGCCGATTCACTGAAGACGTATCCAAGTTTCGGCCGGGTCAATACCCGGTCCGACCCAACTCAAGAAAACACTTTTAAATATTGGTGAGACCCATTTTTTTTAGATCGATCTCCTTTTTATCCTTTTTCTCCCATTTTCTCTCAAGAACAAAAACCTCTATTTTTAGGATTTTTGGGATTTTTCCCAATGATCTTTTGATTTATGAAAGTTTGAGTTTATTTCTTGTGTTCTTTCTCTAATATTTCATCTTCCTAATCTCTAATCATGATTAACATCATCTCTTTCACAAGATTTGGTGTGTTCTTCATGATTAGTGAGTAGCCTTTTAGGATTTGAGGATTTGGTAGATTTAGGGTGATTTGATAGATGCTTAATGATGTCTAGGATTAGATTTTATGATTTCCCTTCTTGATTAGTGGTTTTAAAGCTAGATATAGCTTGAGAAAGTGGATCTAGATCATAAGGCATTTCATGCACACAAGGTGTTCGATGAAATGCTTTGATGAACTAATCAAGAGATATTCATTTCTAGCCTAAGAGATTAGTTGTCTATAGTGATTATTTGGTTGATCTTGAATGTTTAGACTTAAAGCTTGCTAATTAGTGATTCACAAATGAGAATTTGATCTTGAATTAGTGATTACCAAAGTAATTAATGGCTTGAGAAAGGATTAGTTTAGATTAGTGATCTTTGCCTATGGATTAGTCTTCATTAAGCATTGGACATCATTAATTAGCCATTGGATTGCCTTATCTCAATTACCTTATTTTTGAATTCGCCTTTTATCATTGTTTTATTCACCGTTTAGTGTCTTTAGCTCTTGTCACTTGTCTTTTAATTAATAGTTCACTAGCTTAATAACCAAAACCACTTTGTTTGCTTGAATTAAATAGTGTCTTGTATTCTTGTTGCATTGAACTAGATCCTAGAATGGATTGACCCCTAAAACACTACAATGACATATGTATTTATGATTGATTCTTGAGTAGGATAAAATTCTATTTATCAACATTCCAAAGGGAGATTTTCAAAAGCTTCTTCAAAAGATATAGTATGGGAATTCTTCTCACCATTTTCTCAAAAGCGAGCAACTTCTCCGCAGTGATGGGTTTCATGAGATGTCTAGGTGGTCTAGGATATGGTACCTTAGGCTTGTAAACACGTTCCTCAATCACCTCCGGTTTCTTCACAACATATGGTTCAGCCTGCGAGGGTTGTCGACCGATACAAAGTTGATGTCGATCGACACAATGCCCATGTGTCATTTCTTCAGGTCGGTATCGATCGATACTTGCAGTGGTGTCGGTCGATACAGATGAATCAGGTTTGGAATCACCTTCGACATGGTTTTCGAAATTTCCTGCACTTCTTAAGGTGATTGCATTGACGTATTCGTTCTGTGAATGAGCCATCTTTCCGTTGACAGCTGATGCAGTTTGAGCTACTTGCGTTTCCAGCATTTTCTGATGAGTATTGAGGGCCTCGATTCTTCCACTCATATCCTTGTACAAAGCATCTATCTTTCCATTGAGATCCACTGTGATCTTCTACTGTCCTTGAACCAGCTGTTCAAACATAGATTCAATCTTGCTATCTGGGAGCTTAGCAGGTATAGGCTGATAAGATGAATTTCCATAGTTCCTGGTATACCCACTGTTCTGAGATGGTTTCTGGCTAAACTGATTCGACCCTCCTTGCTGAGAATTGTTGTTGAAGTTTCGGTTGTTGCTGTATTGGTTCCTCTGACCTTAAAAACCAGAACCACCAATATAGTTAATATCCTCTACTTCATCCTCATTGAATACGTCAACATCTTTAGCAAAGTAAACAGCCTTTGTTGTCTTGCCCATTAGAAGACTGTGCATAGAATCTAACTTGGCCTGAACCTCAGCAATCTGCGAACCTTCCATATATGCCACCATCTTGCTTCTTGCACTCAAAGTCTGCATGCTTGGTGCTATTGCTAGACGCCAAGTTCTCAATCAGTACATAAGCATCATCAGGATACCTGGTGTTGAAGTTTCCATTGCTCGAAGCATCCAAAACCATCTGATACCTCCAATCAATCCCTCTGAAGAAGAAACCCATCAGCTGAACATCAGAGTACCCGTGATGTGGACAATCTCTCTGATATGATCTGAATCTCGTCCAAGCAGCCTTGAACGCCTCAGTAGGGCCTTGAGAAAACTGGGAGATCTTGTTCCTCAGATCCTCAGATCGTGCATCATCATAGAAGTTTTTCAGGAAAGTAGTCTAAGTCTCTTCCCAGGTAGTCAGTGATCCATGAGGTAACTGCTTCATCCAGTAAGTCGCATCTCCACCTAAAGAATAAGGGAAGAGCTTGCAGAAGAGGTAATCATAGGACACTCCATTGCTCTTGATGCTAGTGACCAAATCTTCGAACCTCTCAATGTGATCCATGGGAGGTTCATTGGAAAGACCATGAAAAGGGTGCTGACTCACAAGAGTGTAGTATCCAGGTTTCAGCTCAAAGTCATTCCTCTAAAAATCAGGAGGGCGAATCGCTGAATGATTGGCATAAAACGGATCATGCATGTTGTACTCACCAATCGTTCTACCATGATTTGCCACGAAATTCCTTGCATTCGCGTTCCCAGCGACATTCTACTCGACAACAGGAGCAGGTGGAATGATGTTCCCCTTTCCATCCAATCGTTGTCCTCTCTCATTGCACAACTGAACCTTTTGGTCTCTGTAAGAACCATGTCAATCTTGAACCAAAACCACTGGGTTGTTCATCTCTGCTGGCTTCTTTGCTCTTCTGTTTGTGCGTTCCAAAAGTGCTAGCTTCTCTAATGACATATTGACTAGCGGAGTGTTCTTATTCCTTCTGGTTTCGCGAGTAGGCATACACCTGAAAACAAAAGTCAAGAACGTAAGCAACACATAAATTCACGACAGGTATCGACCGATACCACTAGAGTATCGATCGATACTGGTCAAACTTAGTCGAAATACTCAAACTAAAATCTAATGGCGAATTGAGTCCCCGGCAACGGCGCCAAATTTGATAAGCTCAAATTAATACCCTAAAAGTACTCAAGTTTTGTCGATTGTAATACTTAGGGATCGAATCCACGGAGACTCACGGAAACATACAATAGATTATATATATGAAAATTAAGCTAATTTATCAATTTAATTGAAAGCAATACGTAAATTAAACTGGTGTAAGTTCGATGGGAGAAAGATAGGTTCAAGGTATTTCTCAGAAAATCAATGAATGCAGACAAACTAATTAATTAGGGTTCAGGTTGCGCACGGTTCTTGAACTCAAGTCACTAAGGTATAATTAACCAACTCTCGTTGCGAGAATTATCTAAGCCTAAATCCTAGAATTCCAAATCTCTTTGCGAATCCTAAAGTCTAAACCATCTTTTAGTTCAAGTTTGATTTGTTCACAAAACAACTAAACCAAATCTCTTTGCGAATAGTTATTTTGCTCACCCTAGTTTCAATCAGGTTTCTCAATTGCACTCTCGCGCCTAATCGATTAACCTAAGATCTAAGTTCTAGGTGATCAATCCAGAATTAGCTTTGAAAACAACCTATGGTGAAGAACTAATTCAGATTATGAACCCTAAACAACTAATCAACCTAGCATTCAAAGAAATCCCTTATGAGAATCATAAACCTAACAAGAGATCTACCCATACATAGAAATTGAAGCAATAAACATGACTGAATAAATACTCGAATAAATAATAAGAAAGAGTAACAAGAGGGTTCGAAATCTTCTCTCGGACGAACAGAGTTTCAGACTTGTCTCCCTTCAAAAACTCTCACAAAACCAAAGTAAAATCAAACATAGCCAACAAAACTTGCTGTAAATCTTAATAAATAACCTAAATCGTGTTTCGGGGTTTCTTGTAAATAATAAAGTCTTTTGGGCAATTTTGCAGTTCTTCAATCTTGGACAAGTTGCGACTCGTGTCTGCTTCAGTGAGTATCGACTGATACTAGTGAGTATTGATCGATACTAGTGAGTATCGACCGATACTAGTGAGTATTGACCGATACTAGTGAGTATCGATCGATACTGAGGCTTCAAATCGGGTACTCAGCTACACGAACTTCTGCTTTGCTCCCAAATGCTCCAGAAACCTCAAATATCTCCAATTATGCTCCAAACGTGCTAAAACCTGTAAAAGACTCTAAAACACTACAAAATCGTAGAAATACTCTATAAAACGGAGTTATATCATGGCTTCAACGGGGTAAAAACCATGATATATCAAAAGTCGCGTTCAAATTCTATAACAGAACATAGTTGTAATCCTATGCAATTTGGAAAAGATCTGTCCACCTTCATTTTTTGATGTGATGGAGCACCTGCCTATACATCTCCCCTACGAAGTTGAATTAGGAGGCCCTGTCCAGTATATGTGGATGTATCCATTTGAACGGTTTTTCAAAAAGTTGAAAGGGAAAGCAAAGAACAAAAGATATGCGGCAGGATCGATTGTTGAATCATATATCAATGACGAGATGGTTATTTTTCTCAGAGCACTACTTTGCTGCGAATATACAAACGAAATCAAGGTAACTGCTAAAATCAATCACATCATGTCCACTTTGCCATTTAATTTGTATACACTTGCTATGTATTTTAATGTGAATTACTCATTTGGTGAGGTTAACAAGATTCGATGAAGGTGAAGTCCCCGTACATCATGTCCCAGGAGTACCTTCTATATTTACTCACGTAGGCCGTCCAAGTGGAGAAATGAATGAAATATGGCTCTCAGAGAGTGACTATCAATGCGCACATGCATATGTTTTACGAAATTGTGACTATTTTCAGCCAATTGAGAGGTATTTCAGTTGGCATCTCTCCCAGATTGCAATTTAATATATATAATCCTTGTATAATTTCTCATATTTATGTTGGTCTTGTGTAGAATGTTCGAGGAATTTTGTTTCTGCAAAATATCCAGGACTTTCTGAAAAAGAACTCTCTGCGAAAAGAGCTGACGAATATCATTTATGGGTGAAAGAATATGTATGTCTATAAAATATTCATAACTATGCATATATTTATACTTATATATATTTATGCTATTTTTTTATATATATGCAGGTTAGTTACTGGAACGCCAGGAATCCATTTCCTACTTGGGTTCAAGAGATACTGCATGGACCTTTGAATAAGGTCAAAACCTGGCCAATATATTTTACCAGAGGCTATTTGTTTCATACGCAGAATCACGGCGCTGGACAAAAGACATGTAACTATGGGGTATGTGTTAAAGGTCAAAATTACACTGATATCATAGGTACGTACTTATTAATGTCGATATCATATATACGGGACCTTAAATGATATCATAGAATTCGAGTACGAGGGGATGGTCAATTTGAGAATCACACTTTGTAAGTGAAATTGGTATGACCCTGTTATTGGTAGAGGCACTCGGAGGAGCAATGGTGGTATTGCAGACTTTCTTTCATCGAGAAAATACAACAAATACGAACCATTTATTCTTGGTACGTACTTATTAATGTCGATATCATATATATATATATATATATATATATATATATATATATATATATATTTACTGATGTATAACTTATATATACATTTTTATATTGCAAACAGCTTCGCAAGCGGATCAAGTTTGTTATATTCCATACCCATACATAAAGAAACCGAAGTAGTTGTGGCTCAATGCTCTAAAAGTGAATCCGAGGGGAAACGTTTCAGGGGAATATGAAAAAAAAGAACCGACTCTTTTGCAAACATAAAATGATGATGCTGTATTGATGACTACAATTGAAGATCTCGTACTCGACAATTTCGTACAAGGAGACCAAATAAACCTGAATTACGATGTCGGAGATGTAGAACCAGAAGATGAATTTCGGTGTAATTTGACGTCTTCTGATGAAGAATCAGATGATGAAGAACTCTACTAATTACCTATATCATTTATGTCACAATTTCGGTGTAATTTTACTTTTTGCTTATTTGTCATTTTGACTAAAACAAAAAACAAAAAAATATTGTCCTCACCACAACTCGAACCATGGGGGGGGGGGGGGGACTGGAACCTGTGTGCGCGATTTACCAGTGGGCTAGAGTAATTAATTTCTATATGTCACACATAATAATTCTTAACTAGATCTGCATTTATTCAGATAAAAAACAAAAAATCTTGTTCTCATGAGGACTCGAACCCTGGGGGGAAAGGAAGTGTGAGAGATTTACAAGAGGGCTAGAGTAACTTTTTGCCTTATGTCACACATAATAATTCTTAACTAGATCTGCATTTATTCAGAAAAAATAAATAAACGTTTGTCTTCTAGAGGACTCGAGCCCTAGGGGAAAGGAAGTGGGAGAGATTTACCAGTGGGCTAGAATAACTAATTGATATATGTCACACATAATAATACTTAACTAGATCTGCAAAGATTAAAAAAAAAAACCTACGAAACCCTAAATCCCTTAGTCTTCAGTCTTCTTCGTTTCCTTTCATTCGATAACCCTTTTCCTCTCAACCCGAAACCGAAAACTAGATCTCCTTTCAACCCGAAATCGAAAACCCTTTTGCTCTTCTTCTTTGATTCTCTTCGCCTTTAATCTTCATCTTCTTCGAGAGCCGGAGCTCCATCTTCATCTTCTTCGAGAGTCTCTTCTTCACACGATGCCGGCAGACAAGAACGGTGGAGGACGCCGGAGAAAGATGGTTCCCAACGTCTCTCAGAGAGCCGGAGCTTCATCGCGACCAGTGAACCCTCTACCGCTGTAGTACACCTTCACACCGGCGGACCAATCTCTTCCAAATCTGTCGTCACCTCCTATGAACCCCGTGCACGCTCAACCGTCAACGCCAGCAGCAACCGTCAATGCCCGGGACTTTCCACCGCCGACCCAGCTTTTCCAGAGCACCTCAGAGAAATAACCCCAATGTTCTCCATGTCAAGGTCAGACAATCCATCGACAATCATCTGAACCTCACTCGCAGAGGACTCCAAGATCTACCAATTCGACTGTTCCTCTACAGAACTCCGACGGTCATAGCAATCACTCAGTCAACCACTTCGAAGTTGATCAGATTGACGACAATGCACAGTTTTAAGACGACCTCCAGGATGAGCAACTTAGGGTGCTTGAGGCGCTACTAAGGGTGCCTAACCGGCATAAGTATACAACGGTGATGTCTCCGACACCCCCTTAGCTGCCAAACACCACATGGTAAGTGTTTCCATTCCTGTCTAAATTCATGTATGAATGTGTGTAGTGTTTTTTGTCTCTGGTTATGGTTGCCGATGATGTGTGTAGTGTTTTGTGTCTATGGTTATGGTTCGTGATGATGTGTGTAGTCTTTTATGTCTATGGTTATGGTTCGTAGTATCTATCAATAACTGACTTTTGCTTCTTTTTGAATTGTGTGTCACTGGTTGTGTCTCTGGTTACGCATCTCGTTTGAAACCTGATCTATAAACTGCATTTGCTTCTGTTTGAATTTGAAACCTGACATTGTATGCTTGTGTTTGACAGAAGAAACCGACATTTCCATTCATGTCTAAACGTTAACTTCATGTTTTGCTTGGTTTGGTTTTTGTGTTGTTGTTGAGGCTTCTATCTCTTGTTCATCACTTGTTTCTAGTTTAAGTACTAACTCAGTTGTTGTGTAACTCTGAAGTCTGAAGTCTATAACAACATCAGTTTGAAGTCTAGAACATTAGATTAACCTTATAGTAATCTTTATAAGGTTTAGAACAACATTAGATTAACTCTGTTGTTGTAGTGTCTTTCTGTTCATGGATTTGCTACGTGTCTTTCTGTACTTGTACTTCTCTGTTCATATACGTGTACTTCTATGTTCATGGATTTTCTAAGTGTCTTTCTGTACTTCAATTAAGTAATAAGATTGTGATGTTTTTAATGTTCACGACACTTATTTGTCTCTGTCTAGGTTTGGCCGTGACAAGGGAAAGCTGACAAGGAAGATCACCAAGGTGTTCACAAACAAGTTTGATGGTCCATACTACAGCTGGACTGTTGTGCGTCGCGATAGGCATGAAAGATACTTCGTCGAGTTTGCGGTAGACATTTCTCTTCTGTCCATGCTATTCATATATGTTTTTCTTTCTATTATGTCCACTAACACCATAAATACTTCTCTTGTAGAAAACCCACACCTAGGATCCCTTAATCTCTGGGGTAGTTCAACAACATTTCAAGAGTATTTCGCAAAGGCGAATGAAGGATATCGTAAGCACCGCGAGGACTTCTCGACAGCGACCACACTGGATTAACCCAACTCTCTGGACAACAATGATAGAGTGTTGGGACACTGAAGAAGCTAGAGAGAGGAGTAAGACCACATCCGCTGCTCGGAAATCTGACTGTAAAGGCCTTGGTGTGCACAAGTGATATGATCCTGGATGAGCAGCTTGAACCAGAGCATGGAGCTAAGCATGAACTTGTTGGAAAGCTAATGAAAACACTTGAACAAGTTAGTTCGAAGATCGGAGCTAAAGCCAAAAGATTCAAAAAATTCTTGGGGAAACTATTTCATCAAGTCGGACTCGACGCCGTCACTTGGGCCAGGATGAAGAAGGTGATATGAAACCTCAATTGTTTTGAACACAGGCCCAAGTAGATCAATAAAAGGTTCAAGTGATTTACTTGTGCTCTTTTCCTCCTCTTTGGTTTTGTCCCACCGAGTTTTCCAAAGAAAGGTTTTTAACGAGGCAAGTAGATCACTTCCAATAAAACCCGTTTGTTGATCTATGACACAAAGCCCAGCAAGTTAAATCTCGACCAGAATACCAAGGGGCATGGCGTGGAGAGTCTTTTATTTTTGTTCAAACTTGTGTTTAATTTCTGTGTAATTTTTGAGGCTTGTTTAATTGTTGTGCATGCAAGCCTTGTGTTTTTTCTTTATATTTCTTGTATTGTCATTTGAGAAAACTATCTAGTCTTTATATAAAACTCTCTCTGAATTTTCTAGATCATCTTGTTGGTGAGTAATATCCAGCAAAATCATTTGTGTCTTATGGTGTGTAATATCCTTAAGATTCAAAGAGGAATATCAAAGGCCTTCCGCATCCTTTGTGAGACCAATCGATCCACATCCATGAAGTAGCATCTTGGGCAAAGGATCTTCTCACCAAGATCGTATTAGGTGGTATCAGAGCCTGCTTCGTGATCAGGTTATGTTTTTCCAAAACTGTTCGATTGTAGGAATCTGAAATGTTTCTATCTGTCGATTTGCTAGAATTTTCATAATTAATTGGTGTTCGATAAAATTGTGAAATGAACTTCTGGTGAATTTAGGACGAGTCTAGTATTTGTTAAAATTATTTCTGGGAATTTTGAATGTGTTTTGATATTTTATTCCGTTCGATCAAGTTGACCAGTCAGGTTACAGTTCTAGACGAGTTTAGTGGGATTTGAAGGGTTATTTTTATGATCGTTGTGTGAAATCAACTCTATTACCCAAGGAACTTGTTACTTGTGTATTTGTACTTTGTTTCAGGTCTCAATGTCTAATACACATAATGAACAAAGCGTGAACCTAGCGAACCAAGCGAATCAAGCAATGATGGACGATCTTATGGCTAAAGTGTCGACCTTGTTGGATGAGAAACTTGCTGCCCATAAAATTAATACTGCGCAATCAGAACAGGAAGGTTCAAGATCAAGCCAGCACCATTCCGCCACAGAAAATCTATAGCAACGCCTCACGGTCCCATGATTCAAGGAGAAGAAGAAGGCGTGACCAAGAAGAAAGGCAACCAAAGAATATGGATCCTTTGGCGGGTTTTAAACTTAATATCCCTGCATTTCATGGCACTAACAATCCTGAAGAATACTTGGAGTGGGAGAAGAAGATTGAGATAGTGTTCAACTGCCGAGATTACACCCAAGAGATCAAGCTCAAGATCGCACCCACAAAATTCAAAGACTATGCGTTAAGTTGGTGGGATCAACTTGTCACTACTAGGTGACGGGTGGGAGATTTTCCAGTAGAATCATGGACGCAACTAAAGGTACTAATGAGGAAGAGATTAGTACCAAGTCACTATCACCGGGAACTACACTTCAAGTTAAGGAATTTGTCCCAAGGAAACCGAACCGTAGAAGAGTGCTACAAAGAAATGGAGACTCTTATGCTGAGAGCGAATATTCAAAAAGATAATGAAACAACAATGGTGAGGTTTATTTTGCAGAAAACTCAGGCTATGATCAAGGGAAATGATCCAAAGGAACCAACACTCAAGGATAGATCGATCCATAGCTACTGTTCCCACATGAAGGATTTCGATCGATCCTTTGGTCTCGGCTACAGGCATATGAATTACTTGGTTCGATTTAGAGAGGAGCTGGATCAACGACTTGTCACTAACTCTGATCACTTTTGTCGACCAACTGGACCATTAGAGGAGACTTGTCGAAACCAAAATTCAGTAGCACACACCGAATCAAGTTTGCCTTTGAAAACTACACCAACGGCTAAAGAACATCAAGCGGAGCAAAAGAAGCATTCAAACGACCAAACCACTGATGGATCAGGTAAGTTCTCTCGACTTAATACGTATTTTAAGACTAACGGTAGTGGTATTTTGTTGTTTGAACACACAGATCTTGAGATAACTAATAACATGCCAACCGGACACGAGAAGAAACAATAACGTGCCAACCGGACACGAGAATAAACAAACCGTTCAAGAAGAAACGTTGGGAGTTGAGAGCAATAGCCGTTCTGTTTTTGCGAACTCTAGAGGGCATAAACCACTTCCAACACCAACACATACCAACTCCAACACCCACAAGATATGCTCGCAAGATTTTTCGGATTTGAGGTCAAATCCTTTTGAAGAGAGAGGGGATAATATGATCCTGGATGAGCAGCTTGAACCAGAGCATGGAGCTAAGCATGAACTTCTTGGAAAGCAAAGTAAAACACTTGAACAAGCTAGTTCGAAGATCGGAGCTAAAGCCAAGAGATTCAAGAAAGTCTTGGGGAAACTATTTCATCAAGTCAGACTCGACACCGTCACTTGGGTCAGGATGAAGAAGGTGAATTGAAACCTCATTGGTTTTGAACACATGCCCAAGTAGATCAATAAACGGTTCAAGTGATTTACTTGTGCTCTTTCTCCTCTTTGGTTTTGTCCCACCGGGTTTTCCAAAGAAAGGTTTTTAACGAGGCAAGTAGATCACTTCCAATAAAACCCGTTTGTTGATCTATGACACAAAGCCCAGCAAGTTAAATCTTGACCAGAATACCAAGGGGCATGGCGTGGAGAGTCTTTTATTTTTATTCAAACTTGTGTTTAATTTCTGTGTAATTTTCGAGGCTTGTTTAATTGATGTTCATGCAAGCCTTGTGTTTTTCGTTATATTTCTTGTATTTTCATTTGAGAAAACTATCTAGTCTTTTTATAAAACTCTCTCTGAATTTTCTAGATCATCTTGTTGGTGAGTAATATCCAGCAAAATCCTTTGTGTCTTATGGTGTGTAATATCCTTAAGATTCAAAGAGGAATATCAAAGGCCTTTCGCATCCTTTGTGAGACCAATCGATCCACATCCACGAAGTAGCATCTTGGGCAAATGATCTTCTCACCAAGATCGTATTAACAGACACGTATCAGGCCAGAAGTCATATCAACAAATCCAACATGAAATGGTAAGTGCAAATTCTATATCTAATACTTCTGCAACTTTCTATTATGTAACAAATTTATATGTTACATTTTCAGCAAGAGGAATTGGGAAGACCGGTTAGTATCGGTGAGGTTTTTGTGAAGACTCACACAAAATCAGATGGGACGTTTGTTGATCTGAAGGGTGAGAGGATCGCGCAAACTTATGAGAAGAACTTGCAAGCTAAGATGCAAGAGATCGGGCCTGAAACTTCAGACGGTAGGTCGCAACAGCGAGAGCTAACCACAGAGGACTACAACGAACTCTTTCTTCAGGTAAATCTATGTTTTATTTAGTTTTATGTCCTTTGCGTTTCATAAATCTATGTTTTATTTATGCAGTCAAATTTCACATATGAAAGAGGCAGACCATATGGAATAGGAAGCCTCGCAGAGTCTCATGTTGGTGGAAAACGCAAGTTCGAGGACAGCTCTTCATCGTTTCAAGCCCTGCAAGATAGGTTGGAAGAAGCTCAACGCCATATACAAGAACAAGCTGCTTCTAACGCTCGGCGTGAGGCAGAGCTTACCTAACTTGTAGCTGACCAACAAAGCAAGCTTACCCAACTTGCAGCTGACCAGAAAGACAAGTTCGAGCATTATTCACTGGTGGAAAGGTATCTTCGTGAAACCGATCCAAATTTTCTGGACTTCATGGCTTCTCAATCTGGTCGGAAGCATGATTCTACACCCTAGGCTGTCATTTTATTTCTTGTTTTTGAACATTAGAACATTAGAGTTTTCTTTGTATTGGTTTGTATTTGATATGCTAAAATAATGTATGATTATATATTAATGTTTCTTTACCAATGTTTCTTTCATATTAACAAGAATTTTCTTTGTATTAGTTTGAATATGATTTCCAAAATGCTAGGTAATACAAATTGGGTACAATATTACCATTCAGAATTTCGTCAATGAAATCAGTCGCTAAGTAGTCGTAAATCCGTCGCTATATAGTGACAAATCAGTCGCAAAACAGTCGTAAAGCAATTGCAAACATGACCAAATCATTATTCCGATGAACATATTTGTCGCAAATCAGTCGCAAATGTAGAGGCATATTCGTCGGGAACCAGTCACAAAATTTCACGACTCTTTAACGACTATGACAAACAACTTCTAGACGACACAATATATAGTCGCATGTTGGTCGTTAAAGTAGTCGGTACATGGTCGCATATATTTACGATTGATTTGCGACTGGTGTGCGACTGAATTATGTAATCTCACTACAGTCGTAAAGTTACGCCTGATTGGCAACCACTTGTTTTTACGACTAAACATTTGCGACTATGTAACTTAGTCGTAATGTAGTCGTAAAAATAGTTTTAGCGACTACATTACGACTGTTTATGTAGTCAGAAAAACCTTGTTTTCTTGTAGTGATCAAACAACATCTTCAATGCATGAAATGTTAACAAAGCTATGTCTAGATTACCTACTTCTAACCTAGTGATTAAAACTCCCTAACCATTTGGATATATAAAAATATGCACCTAACACCATTAACTTAACTTCTAATCATTCTAATATACCTAGCCCAAGACCTATAATGAAACTACTCACACATATTTAAACAAACATAGGCTAATGCAATAAAGAAAGGCATAATGAAATAGAGATTAAGAAGATTAATATTAAAGCATAAGATCAGAATACGTTCTTCTTCTTCTTCGGCTTCAGCTTTGGGGGATCAGTTTAGGGCAACGGTGTGTAAACCGTGATGAAGGACTTTTGCACTACAAGAAAACTGCGTTTTGGAAACTGCAAATGGCGACTAATTATTTAGTTGCTAAAGGTTGCGACTAATTAGCGACTACTTTACGACTATTTGGCGACCGATAAAGTTTAGTCGTAATTGAGTCGATGTTTTACGACCAAAGTACATAGTCGCTATTTTACGACTACTTACCGAAGGGATATAATAGTCGCGTAATAGTCGCTCAATAAGCGACTATTGGGCGACTATTTCGGCGGGTCGCACTGTAGTCGGTAAACAGTCGTTAAATACCGGTGGAAAACACGTGTAATTCGTTTTGGGGTTGGTATACCAGTTTTATGCGACTACATTATGTAGTCGCTTTTCAGACGCCTTGTAGTCGCTATGTAGTCGACAGAAATGTCTATATAAGCAAAATTCACACCATTTCTTCTCTTCATTCCATCTCAAAAACAAAAAAAAATAAGAAAAAAAAACCAATAACAAAATAATTCAGTTTTTATTAGTTAAATAATGTCGGGAAATTACAATTATAGTAATTTCCGGGAGTGGATGTATAAGAGGTTCGATGAAGAGACGAGAAATTTCTCGACAGAGTTCACAACGGGGGTGGAGCAATTCATGACATTTGCAAATAACCAGCCTCTAACACAGAGTAATGATGGTAAGTTTTTCTGTCCTTGTAGTGTTTGCAAGAACGAGAAATTTATCCCGGGGACAAGAATTTGAAATCATATTTATAGCAAAGGATTTATGCCAAATTATTATGTTTGGTATAAGCATGGGGAAGAAATCAATATGGATTTAGGATCGAGTTATGTTGATACTATGTATATAAGTGGGAGTGAAGAAGTGGGTAATGTAGTAGAATATAGATATGTGGATATGGTGGATGATGCATTTCGTCATAACGTGAGTTTTGATAACTATCATCAGGATGGTAGTTATCAGAATGTAGAAGAACCGGTACGTAACCATTCAAAGAAATTCTACGACTTGTTAGAAGGTGCAAATAATCCATTATATGATGGTTGTCGTGAAGGTCACTCGCAGTTATCCTTAGCTGCTCGAGTCATGCAAAATAAGGCAGAATATAATATGAGAGAAAAGTTAGTGGATTCGGTTTGCAGAATCCTGACAGACTATTTACCAGAAGGAAACAAGTCAACTGGTTCACATTACGAGAAAGAGAAATTGATGCGCAATTTAGGTCTCCCATATCATACAATTGATGTTTGTATTTACAATTGTACGATCTTTTGGAAAGATGACGAGAAGGAAGATAAATGTCTGTTTTGTGGTGCACAAAGATGGAAGCCTAAGAACGACCGACGTAGAACTAAAGTACCATACAGTCGTATGTGGTATCTACCTATTGCTGACAGATTAAAGAGAATGTATCAGAGCGAGAAGACTGCATCGGCAATGAGATGGCATGCCGATCACCAAGCAAAGGAGGGAGAAATGGGTCATCCTTCTGATGCGGCGGAGTGGAGATATTTTCGAGATCAACATCCCCGGTTTGCCGAAGAACTCCGTAATGTTTATCTTGGATTATGTACGGATGGGTTCAATCCATTTGGCATGTCTCGTAGTCATTCGTTGTGGCCTGTGATATTGACGCCATATAATTTACCCTCGGGTATGTGCATGAATACATAGTATTTATTTCTTACAATTCTGAATTTTGGGCCAAATCATCCGGGAGCTAGTCTCGATATCTTCCTCCGACCTCTTATTGAGGAGTTAAAAGCGTTGTGGTCTAATGGTATCGATGCATACGATGTGTCCTTGAATCAAAATTTTAATCTAAAAGCAGTGTTGATGTGGACGATAAGCGACTTTCTGGCGTATATCAAGTTAGATGGATGTACAACCCATGGTAAATTGTCTTGTCCAGTTTGCATGGAAGATACAAAGTCTTTTTATATACCTAATGGAAGGAAGACGTGTTGGTTTGATTGTCACCGAAGATTTCTTCCTCATGGTAATCCACTGAGGAGGAATAAAAAAGACTTCCTAAAGGGAAAAGACGCTTCGAGAGAGTATCCACCTCCATCTTTGACGGGTGAGCAAGTTTATTTCTAGCGGTTGGCCGGTGTAAATCCATCTAAAACAAAGGATGTTGGTGGAAACGGTCACGAAAAGAAGAAGTCGGGCTATGGGAAGCAACATAACTTCCACAAGGAAAGCATATTATGGAGTTGCCGTACTGGAGGGACCTTAATCTCCGTCATTGTCTTGATGTGATGCATATAGAGAAGAATTTTTTTGACAACATCATGAATACTCTTATGAGTGTGAAGGGTAAATCGAAAGACAACATCATGTCAAGATTGGATATAGAACGATTTTGTTCTCGGCCACACTTACATACTGATAGAGAGGGTAAAGCTCATTTCCCATCCTTCACATTGACAGAAGAAGCCAGAAAATGTTTATTGGAATGTGTGAAGAATGCGGTTAAGTTCCCAGATGGTTATTCGTCAGAGTTAGCTACTTGTGCTGATATGGACAACCAAAAGTTTTCAGTCTTGAAGAGTCATGACTGCCATCTTTTTATGGAGCGGTTACTTCCATTTATCTTTGCAGAACTCCTAGATCGGAATGTCCACCTTGCCTTATCAGGTACTAATTAAGACTATTTCTTTAAATATGATTATAGTAATTTATATAGTAACATCATGCAATTTTCACGTATATTGTAGGGGTTGGAGCATTTTTCCGGGACTTGTGCTCGAGAACTTTGCATAAAAGTCGCGTTCAAATTCTAAACAGAACATAGTTTTAATACTATGCAAATTAGAAAAGATCTTTCCACCTTCATTTTTCGATGTGATGGAGCACTTTGCCTATACATCTCCCATATGAAGTTTAATTAGGAGGCCCTGTCCAGTATAGGTGGATGTATCCTTTTGAAAGGTTTTTCAAAAAGTTGAAAGGGAACGCAAAGAACAAAAGATATGCGGCATGATCGATTGTTGAATCATATATCAATGACGAGATTGCTTATTTCTCAGAGCAATACTTTGCCGTGAATATACAAACGAAATCAAGGTAAATGCTAAAATCAATCACATCATGTCCACTTTGCCATTTCATTTGTATACACATAGTATGTATTTAATGTGAAATCAAGGTAAATGCTAAAATCAATCACATCATGTTTTGGCATTTGTTAATCAATTGGTCAGGTTAATAAGATTCGTGAAGGTGAAGTCCACGTATATCATGTCCATGGAGTACCTTATATATTTACTCATGTAGGCCCTCCAAGTAGAGAAATGCATGAAATATGGCTCTCAGAGAGAGACTATCAATGCGCACATGCATATGTTTTACGAAATTTTGACTATTTTCAGCCAATTCAGAGGTATATAATTTGGCATCGCTCCCAGTTTGCGTTTCAATATATATAATCTTTGTTTAAGTTCTCATATTTGTGTTGGTCTTGTGTAGTATGTTCGAGGAATTTATTTCTGCAAAATATCCAGGACTTTCCGAAATAGAACTCACCGCGAAAAGAGCTGACGAATATCATTTATAGGTGAAAGAATATGTATGTCTCCAAAATATTCATAACTATGCATATATTTATACTTATATATTATTTATGCTATTTTTTATATATATGCAGGTTACTTACTGGAACGCCACAAATCTATTTCCTACGTGGGTTCAAGAGATAGTGCATGGACCTTTGAATAAGGGCAAAACTTGGCCAATGTATTTTACAAGCGGCTATTTGTTTCAAACGCAGAATCACGGCGCTGGACGAAAGACATGTAACTATGGGGTCAATGTTAAAGGTGAAAATAAGACTGATCCATCCGATGCAGCTGATTTCTACGGGACCTTAACTGATATCATAGAACTCGAGTACGAGGGGATGGTCAATTTGAGAATCACACTTTTTAAGTGTAATTGGTATGATCCTGTTATCAGTAGAGGCACTCGGAGGAGCAATGGTGGCGTTGTAGACGTTTTTTCATCAAGAAAATATAATAAATATGGACTTTTTATTCTAGGTACGTACTTATGACAATATTTATATATAGCATTTTATTAATGGCGATATACATATGAATAACTTATATATACGTTTTTATATTACAAACAGCCTCGCAAGCGGAGCAAGTTTGTTATATTCCGTACCCATATACAAAGAAACCGAAAGCAGTTGTGGCTCAATGTTCTAAAAGTGAATTCGAGGGGAAATATTTCAGGGGAATATGAAAAAAAAGAAAATATAATAAATATGGACTATTTATTCTAGGTACGTACTTATGACAATATTTATATATAGCATTTTATTAATGGCGATATACATATGCATAACTTATATATACGTTTTTATATTACAAACAACCTCGCAAGCGGAGCAAGTTTGTTATATTCCGTACCCATATACAAAGAAACCGAAAGCAGTTGTGGCTCAATGTTCTAAAAGTGAATTCGAGGGGAAATATTTCAGGGGAATATGAAAAAAAGAACCGACTCTTATACAAACAGAAAATGATGATGACGTATTGATAACAACAATTGAAGATCTCGTACTCGACAATTTCGTACAAGGAGACCCAGTAAACCTCGATTACGATGTCGGAGATGCAGACCCAGAAGATGAATTTCGATGTAATTTGTCGTCTTTTGATGAAGAATCAGATGATGAAGAACCCTACTAATTAACTATGTTACTTATGTCACAATTTCGGTGTAATTTGTCGTTTACATTATTTGTCTTTATGAGTAAAAAAATATATACATTTCCGTACTCACTACGATTTGAACCGTGGGTAGGGGTGTCAATTAGGGCCAAAGCCCGAGGGCCGGCCCGGCCTGGCCCTGAAAAACAGCGTGTTCGGGCCTAGAAATAAAATCCCGAAAAAAATCGGGCCTTTCGGGCTAGTGTATTTTTCGGGCTTAGCCCGATCGGGCTCGGGCTAGCCCAAAAAGCCCGAAACTATTTGATTACCAATGTCTTATTAAATTTGGGTTCGCTTATCATATGATTTCAAAACGTATGAAAAACGTACCAGAAGAAGGAAAGTATAAATTGACTCTATACTTAGAAGACGATATGTTGGAACTGGCTTTTTATGAAGACATGGATGTTTTATAATGGTAGAAGTGTCAGTCACAACATTATTGTGAGTTATCTCGTATGGCATGTGATATTCTAAGCATTCCGATAACTACAGTGGCATCACTGATGTTGGTGCGCATGTCTTGGATAAATATAGAAATCGTCTTTTATCAAGAAACGTTGAAGAACTTATTTGTACATGCACTTGGTTGGATGAGTTTACATTTCATGATCCATGTACCATTATTATTCATCTATATTTACTTCATATTTTTAAAATCTTTATCTATAAACTGTCAATGACATTTTTATATGATTTATACCTCTAAAAACTTAATATTATCTTACTCCTTTTTTTATCTGTAGCTCTTGATGGTGATGAAGAGAAGACGATGAAGGAGATTCTAATCTGAACTTTACTACCTAGATTTGAAGTGTTTTGATTTTATGTTTTATTTAGTAATACAATTTATTTGAATTTTATTTGTTTTTTAGTCAAAATTTTGCTTTTAAATTTAATTGGATTTGATATAATACATTTAAATTTAGATTTATTTTGATAAATATTTTGTTTTAATTATTTTTCAATTGAGAATTGTGATTTTTTGTGTTTGTAAAAAACAAAGCCCGAAAAAGTCCGAAAAGCCCTAGAGACCTGTCCGGGCCGGGCCGGGCTTTAGAATATAGGCCCGATTTTTTTTCGAGCCGGACCGGGCCGGGCTCAAATATATGCGGGCTTTACGGGTTTCGGGCCGGGCCAGCCCGATTGACATCCCTAACCGTGGGGGGGGGGGGGGGGATTGAATCATTAGAGAGAATTACCAGTAGGCCAAAGTCATCAATTGGTATTAATCACACATAAATATTATTAAGTAAGCATAAAAGATTTAAAAAAAAAACATTTCATCTTCACAAAGACTCGATCCATGTGCTGATTGATCAGAGAGTGGGAGAATTACCAATATGCTAGAGTCATTCATTGGTTATTAAAACACAAAATAATTATTAAGACTTCTTTGTCTGCGGTTAAAAAAAAATACTTTACCATTTTAGTCTTCTTCGTCTGCGATTAACCTCGAAAACCCTAAGTGCTTTTGATTCATCGCCTTCCCCTTTTGCTCTCATATGCGCCTTCGATCTTTTTCTTCTTCGATCGCCTTTCAATCTCTTCTTTGAATCCCCATCGCGAATCTCTTCTTCTCCTTTCAATCTCTTCTTCGAATCCCCATAACGATGCCGGTAGAGAATAGCAAAGGAGGACATAAGACAAAATTAGTTCCCAACGTATCTCAGAGAGCCGGAGAGGGGTCGGTGAAGAAGAAGCCCACACCGACCCCTCTTCCGCCGCAATACAACTTCACGCTGCCAGCGTAACTTCCAAATCAGTCGTCATCACCTCTAGTCCCCGTGAACGCTCAACCATCATCGTCAACACCAAATTTCCGTAGCTTTCCACCGCCATAACAACTATTCCAGGACTCGATGCCTCAACACCGTGGAGAAGAATTACATGCAGATTCGGCTCCATTGGAGGACACTCCAGCGTCAGCACAACCGAACAGTCACATCCATCAATCTTCTGGAGCACACAGCTTCCATGACGAATCTTCACCAGGTTTGCCAGATCTCCAGGAGGACACACGTTGGGCACTTAGTGTTTTGCTTATGGTGCCAGACCGAGATAGATCACTACAAGAAAACATCCGATTTCCGACGGCCATATTGGTCGGAAAACCGTCGGAAAATGGCTTTTCCGACCAATTTCCGACCGATTTGGGTCGTCGGGACAATCGCGTCGGAAATCAATATTGGTCGGAAATTGGTCTGGACTTTCCGACTGATTCCCGACCATTATTTTCCCGACCAATTACCGACGTTATAAAGCGTCGGTAATTACCCGACGAGTTCCCGACAACAGTCCAACTAACTTATTTCTGACCAAATACCGACCATACTTATTGCGACCATATTCCGACCAATTTAACTTCCGACCAACTTCCGACTAAATAAAATCCCGACCATATTCCGACCAACCTAAATTCAGACCAAATTCCGACCAACTTAAATTCCGACCCAATTCAGACCAACCTAATTTCCGACAAAATTCCGACCAACCTAATTGCCGACAAAATTCCGACCAACTTCCGACTAAACCAAATCCCGACTATATTCCGACCAACCGAAATTCAGACAAAATTCCGACCAACCTAAATTTCGACCAAATTCCGACCAACTTGAAATATGGATATAAATTCGAAATTATTTTGAAATTTTTTGAATTTTGATTAATTTAATTTTAATTAATTTAATTAATTCGAAAATGAAAATTTAAATTAATATTAAACATTGAAATATTATAAAATAAAATAGTTTTTAAAATAAAATAACAGAAAGTGTTTTTAAAACATTAAACATATTAAACATTTGCGGATCCCGATCCCGTTTCCGGGTAATCCGGAAACTTCTCTCTCATCCAAGACGACATGCAAGCGATATCTGACCTCGCCTCCGAAAGTTCATCTTGCGTGGTACTTAACTTGAATTCGGTGTCCGTTTTCGCCGCCTCCAAAGCTTCTACTTTGGACTTGAGCTCTTCATTCTGCTGGATGAGATCTTCAGAGAAAAAAGAACCAGAAGAAGACCCGTCGTCCATAAACGGGATCGTACCCAAACCCCCGCGACGCCTTCTTTTTTATCAAGGGGAAATTCCTGTATAAAATATAAATAAATTAGAACATAATAAAATTATAATGTAAAACTATAAGAAAAAAAAACTTACGTTCATAACGAGACGGTTGACCGCTTCCCGCGACATCTCGAAGGAGGAGGAGGAGTCACCTTGTGACTGTTGGGTCAGCTCGATGTCGGTCTTCTGCTTCGTCACGTTCTCGTAGATCTCCCTTATGAGGGGATCCTGAATAAGCCCGGTTGTCTTGTTCGTGTGGCCCCTCTTCATTAAGTCCAAGTGATTCGGACGCACACCTCCGGCCTCTTTAGTCTATAAAAAAGAATAAAAAAAATATGAATAAATAATTTAATAATTAATTCAAAAGAAAAAACAATGTCAACAATAAAAGATTACCATTTGAATTTCTCGGGTCTGGAAGTTGCTCGAACCGGAGTTGTGGATGTATTGGCCCTTCCCATTGCGCTCACTCTTTCGGTTTCCCGAATTAGTCTTCGAGAGTTTCTCTGTCGCAGGCTGTTGCCAATATGGTCTGTAGTTATTCCAAACCTCCAAATTCAAGCCTTTCGGCTTGTGTGCCCCTTTCCTCCACTTTTTCTTCCACTCGTTCATGTGTCTCTTGAACTGCGTACCCGCTTCCTTCATAAATAACTTTTCCACCATGACACTGTGAGAGGGATGCCATGTAAACTTTTGATACGAAAACATAAATAAAAATGCTTAGCAAAATATTAAAAAAATACTTATAAATATAGGAAAAATATAGTAATTGACAACTTACCGCAAATTGTCTAAACCAAATTTGCTTCTCATCATACGGGACTTCTGAAAACTTCTTGTACGGTTTGTCGAGGATCGAATGGAACATCCTCATAACGGCCTTGCTAATCCCGTTGTTCGATATACCAAACCTACAAAAAAAAAGATAAACTATAAACAATTTGATATTAAATATATATATATGAACTAAGGGTTTTTACCATGTCGATCTTCCAACGAGATGTGGATCAAGCCGGATGTGCAAGTCCCGGCCCGGTTGTTGGACTAACTCCTCGATGGTCATGATTCGAGGAGCTTGACTCTGCGACTCCGGGATAGTCGATGTGGCCGGACTTGGTGGTTCTGCCCCTCGAGTCGAACCACCGCTACGTGGAGGTTGTTGCATCCCTTGAGACGAACCACCGATGCACAAGTTTGCGAAACCGTCGTACGACCTTAACAAAAAACGCAAAATTTGTTAGATATTAAACGCAAACGCAAACTATAAATAAAACTAAGGAGAGTTTACCAAAGCAGTAACATATAAACGAAGGAGAGTTTATTATAATCCAAAATATTGTTACCATATCTATAAAGAGATTTGAATATTTTGATACAATTACGATCGAACTCAAGGCTTAAACAAAGCAGAAGATACAAAAGTCTCTTCATTTCGTAATGACACGATGGGAAAATGATGTGTGTGAGTTACAGAAAATCAAGTGAAACCTACACCGAAATAGCTTCCCATGTCACACAAGTAACCTCCCTAAGTGCATAAACACAACAAATTATGCTCAAGATTAGACCTTTCATATTATATTACTTCACAGTCATTTCATCGAACGAGTGGTAGACATCCGGAATGAAGAAAAATAAAAAGTTAATTTGAAACAGCGAACAAAAAGCTTATCCATATAATCTTCAATACGAACAACGATATATTTTTTTTTAGTTATGAAAATTACCAAAAATCCAAAAAAATTATGAAAATTCTTTGTGACAATAATTGATAAGATCACGAGTAAAGGTGGAGGGAAGAGTTGGATTGGGGATAATTTGAATGATTCTAGGCTCGATTACTATTACGGCTTTCTAATGGTGATTTCGATTGTGAACATGGGATTGTTCTTGTGGGCAGCTAGCAAGTATGTCTACAAGAGTGATGAGACCAAAGAGTTTAGTGGAGGATGTGTTCAAATGGAGGCCAAAGCCTTAGACGCATCTCCTCTTACTATCTAATTATAACAATGAGAGATGTGTATATATATGGTTTTCTAGAAAATTTGTAAGTTGTGGTATGTTCTAATTAACATTATGAATAAAACGTTAGTGTTTATTCTAATCAAACAATTAAAACTTGGAAAAACCAATTTGTAATTGCTCAAGTTTAATGGTCTTGTTCTAATTGTTGTAACACAGAAATCAATTCTCATTGGTCGCATACACTTGAACATTGAAGAATTTACAAGATCCTGGTTTGAAAAAGCTGGTAAATTATTACCTAAAAAATGAGTAATTTGGAAACTAACGAGCCTCTGCCTTTAGATTCAACCAACGATATAAAACTATCAAGCAAGTGAACTTTGAAACTCTTCTTTAATAAAAAAAAACTTTGAAACTCGTAACTCTTAATCTTAAAATCCAAACAACAACAACCACAAATCTTAAAATTACTTACATGGTAAGAAGAAGTCGGCGGCGGAGGAGGGACGGCGGCTGCGGAGGAAGGACGGCGGCTCCGGTGGACAGCGGCTCCGGCGATCTACAAAACAAGAGACGAAAAAAAAATTAGGAGAAGAAAACAGGATGAGAAGAGGAAGAGAAGAGGGAGAGAAGAGAAGGAAGAGGAAGAGGAAGAGGGAGACTTACCAGGGGGAGGGACGGCGGTGAAGGTCGGCGGAGAGAGAGAATCGGCCGTTTGAGAGAAGAGAGATCAAGTAAACGAAGAAGAAGATTCGTATGTGGTATTTAGATCTACGAAATTCCGACCACCGAATCGGTCGGAATTTGGTCGGGTTTGAAAATATCAAACCGCCAAAATATTTCATTTAGCGGTTAATTTTCGCGGGTTTTATTTCGGGTTAGTCGGAAATCAGTCGGTATTTCCGACGAGATTCCGACTAACCCATAATATTGCATGTCTTCTGATTGGTGGATATATTGTAAACATTTAGCATTTTTTCGAAAATATTCATATTGGTCGGAAATTGGTCGTAATTTCCGACCAATTTCCGACCAATACGAATATTTCTGATAAAAATGCTAAGTGTTTATAATTAGAGGACATTTTCTGAATATTAATAGTGGTCGGAAATTAGTCGGAAATTCCGACCATTTAGGGTTTCGAGTATAAAATACTAAATTTTCAAATTGTATACTGTTTAATAAACATGTAAACATCTTATGTCTAACAAATATGTGGCAAAGTAAACATATAATAAAATATATTATGTTTTTATAAATTGAAAGTATATCGAATTAATCCTTGATAGTATTTTGAATAATGTATTTTTTTTATTCACAGTATATACATGGAGCAAATAAGGAATTGGTTTCCAAATTGCACAGAGGATGAGCTTATGGTCCGTAAACAGAATGAATTCGCGGATTGGTTGAAATATTACGTAAGTGCTCGATTTCCCGCAATTAAACTAAATTTTACATGCTTACACATATTGTTTATGAGTGTCCACAAATTGTACAGGTTGATCAGATGAATACTACCGGGACATCGATTCCCACATGGTTAGGAGAAGAATGTATTTTTTTTTAGGAATGGGTTAATGTCGAGTTATAAGATTTGGTATACGCATGGAGAAACTGATGCAATGGTGCAACATCATTGTAGTGGTTTTAATTATTCGGGTAGAATAGAGGAACCAACACCGGAAGTAGATGCAAACGTTCAGATGGTGAATGAGCTATCGCATCCACACAATCCTCTGCCAAGTTGAAATCGGTCTTTATTGTCATCAACCTGCTTGCAGTTGATAAAGGCGATATTCCCTCTCTACATCCTTCGTATAGTGGATGCTTAGCTGCATCTAGCATATCAAAAAACTTCTGAGCTTCTAAATTAGGTTCCTCTATTCTAATACCATCCGGAACATATGATGCTACGTTTTCGCGATACGCATCATTCACCATCTGAACGTTTGCATCTACTTCCGGTGTTGGTTCCTCTATTCTACCCGAATAATTAAAACCACTACAATGATGTTGCACCATTGCATCAGTTTCTCCATGCGTATACCAAATCTTATAACTCGACATTAACCCATTCCTATAAAGATGCTTCCATACTTCCCCAACAGAGACTAATCTATGATTCCGACATTTAGGACAAGGACAATACAATTTACCGTATTCCGACGTCATGCTATTGTTTGTCGCAAATGTCATGAATTCCTCAACACCTTGTGCATACTCATCCGTCAGTAAATTCGTCGCTGGTTCTTGCCGTGGTCTATCCATCCACGATTGAAAATAATCTCTAGTGTTTGGATTTGAAGAAGACATTTTCTATTTATTTTTTTTTTGGTGTGAAATGTGAATGAGGGTAGTGTTGTATTTATAATTAAAATTTCCCCGGATTCCCGACCAATTTCCGACCATTGTAAAAAAAAATTCAAACGGCTATGAAACGGCTAGTGCAACGGGCAGATTAACGTGTATATTTCGTCGGAATTTAGTCGGATTCTTTACTGGTCGGAAATTGGTCGGACATTTAATCCAATTTCCGACCAATTTCCGACTATAATAATATTCGCCAACGGCTATAAACGGCTAATGCAACGGGTATATTAACGTATATTTCGTCGGAAAACAGTCGGAAATTGGTCTGTAATACCGACCAATTTCCGACGATTGTTAGTCGGTCTTCAATACGTCGGAAATCCGTAGGGAAATTAATGTATATATTTCTTCGGAATTGAGTCGGATTCCTTACTGGTCGGAAATTGGTAGGAAATTTAATCCAATTTCCGACCAATTTCTGACCATAGTAATAACGTATATATTGTCGGAAAATAGTCGGAAATTGGTCTCCAATACCCGACCAATTTCCGACGATTGTTAGTCGGTCTCCAATACGTCGGAAATCCGTTGGGATTTCCGACGAAATTTCCGACCAACTTAAAATTGTCTGGAATTACCGACTAATTTCCGATGGGTGTGTTTTAATCGGAATGTCGTCGGTATGTGGTCGGAAATTCCCGACCATTTTAAATTGGTCGGAAATGTGGTCGGAAATCGGGATGTTTTCTTGTAGTGGATTCACCACCGTCCTATCTCCCACACCTACGCCTAACTCAACTTGCTATGTTCCTGATTTTAAGAGTTTGGTTATGTTCCTGATTTCTTAGGGTTTATGCCTATGTTTGCTCTCTTAGGATTTGGTTATGTGTCTGATCTCTTAGGGTTTGGTCCTGTTCTTGATATCTCTTTGTCACTATGTGTAACGTTTCAATTTTGTGTGCCAAACGTTTCATTTTTGTGTGCCATTGTCATTTTGTAGGCTCTTGTGTTAGGTTTATGTTAGCCTTTATATCTTAGATCTTGGTGAAACTTTATGGTTAGAAGTCTAATGTTGTCTAGGATTTGAATTGTTGTCTAGGATATTTGTTGTTGTCTAGGATTTGAATTGTTGGCTAGGATTTATATCAGTCACGTATATGTTTGAATTGACATATACAATCAATACAACTAGATAGTTGTTTTTGTTTATGCAATCTGATTTGGAGTTTTATTGACTTGGTTCTTTCTGAAAACATAGATTCTTTACTTGACTTGGTTGGAGTTGTCACGTTTCTGATTGTTGTCTAGGTTGGAGTTGTCACGTTTCTGATTGGAGTTGTCTAGGTTGTATTGACTTGGAGTTATCACGTTTCTGGTTTGTTTTCTTTTCTTTAACTGTTTATACTTTAACTGTTTCTGGTTTGTTTTCTCTTAAGTAGTACATTACAGTATTAATTAAACTGTAATGTACTACTAAACTGTAGCTGTTTCTGGTTTGTTTTCTTCTAAGTTTCTGACTTTATGAGTTTCTGAGTTTGCAGGTTTAATCGCGACAAGGGATCTAAACTGGTTAGGTCAATTACTAAGGTGTTTACAAACAAATTTGATGCTCCCTACTATAGCTGGACATGTGTGCCTCGGGAGAGACAAGAAAGATACTTTCTCGAGTTCACGGTAAAGTTTTATGTTCTTTAGCATTCACATATAAGTTTGCTTGTGATGTTTTTACTAACATCATTCTATTCTCTTTGTAATGTAGAAAACCCACACATGGGATCCATTGATAACAGGGATGGTTCAAGGCTATTTCGAGGAGATCTGTCAACGCAGGATGAAAGACATGGTTAGCAGCGTGAGGACTAGTCGAGGGCGACCTAATTGGATCAGCGACACTCTCTGGAAAACGATGACAGAGTACTGGGACACTGAAGAAGCAAAGCAAAGGAGTCTCACCTATTCAGCTGCTCGAATGTCTGACCGTAAAGGTTTGGGTCATCACATCCACTTATCAGGGCCTAAGTCGTATCAACAAATTCAATACGAAATGGTTAGTAACTTTTCAATTTATTTATTTGTTGTCATATTCCTTCTGTTTTGTCATATTCTGTTGTTTCTTGGTTGTATAATGTATTATGTCATAATCCATGTTTTTTTTTTAATATTGCAGGAAGAGGAATTAGGAAGACCGGTTAGTCTTGGTGAGGTTTTCAAAAAGACGCATACAAAGGCAGATGGTACGTATGTCGATAGGAAGGCGGAGAAAATTGTTGAAACATATGAGAAGAAGGTGCAAGAGAAGTTGTCTGAGCTCGGGACAGAGACTTCAAAAGTTTCTGACGGTTCATCGCGACCTCGAGAGCTAACAACATATGAATATACGTCAATCTTTCTTCCGGTAAAGTAACATTTCTTCAGAGTCCACATTTTTATATAGTCTTGGATTTTTTCATTGTCTTGACATACATGTTTTTGTCTTACTTTTCGTAGGCCACTGAGATAGATTCACGAGGAACTCCTTATGGATTTTGAAGCCTGAAGGAGACTCTTATCAATGACAAGCGCAAGCAACTCGGTGACTCTTCATCTTTTGTTGCACTGAAAGAGCAATTGAAGGAAGCTCAACGGAAATTGAAGAGCAGGCTGCTTATAATGAACGGCGTGAAGCAGAGCACTCAAGAGATGTGGCTGAGCAAAAGGACATGCTCGAGCACTTCTCCTTGGTGGAAAAGTACCTGAGACAAACCGATCCGCGGTTTCTAGACTTTGTGGCATCTCATTCAACTCCAGCAACAACTGAAATTCTTCCATCAACCTCTCTAGCAGATCCAAGGAACATATCTTAGGTCACTAATCCCTGTTTTTTTTTGTGAACTTGAACTCATGAACTTGTTTTTGTTTATGTTTTGGCTTTTGTGAACTCATGTTTGAAACAAGAATATTTGTAATGAAATGTTCTTTTCGGTATAATGTCTTTACTTTACTTTGTATCTTTATCTTTGTAACACAAGTTTGAAACCATTTGAGAAACAAAACAAACACGATTCATTCATACCATATTCTTATTTTGTCAACAAATATAGTCACTACACAGTCGCCTATTAGTCGCCAAATAGTCGCAGAAGAGTAGCTGAGTAGTCGCAACATATTTACATCCGCAAAGCTTGATGTCCCTAATAGTCGCCAAATAGTTTTTTAATTAGTCATAGAATAGTCGGTGAATAGTCACTTAATTAGGCGACTATATAGTGACTAGAACTATCCGATTGCATCTTACCCATTCTATAGTTGTTCAGTAGTCGCATTTGTAGTCGCCGATTAGTCGCACAATTTGCGACTACTTTACGACTATTGAACGTCTACACTGTCCAGTCGTAAAGTAGTCGCCATTTGGCGACTATATTTACGACTACTTACTTTAGCGACTAAATATTAACGACTACATGTTTTAGTCGCTAGGTAGTCGTATTACAAATTTTAGCGACTATTGTGCGACTCCTTCTGCAGTCGCCAAATCGTTGTATTCTTGTAGTGTTGTGTCTTTGAGATCAATTACTCAATATAAGTAGTATATGAGGTTCAATCCAAATGGGCAAGATTTCAAGCACCAAGAATGCAAAGCACTACTTGAGTTAAGCTAAATATCGAAAAGTTGTTGTTAACTAATGAACCTAGCAACTTAAATTAAGGAAGATAAATAAAAAAACTAAACAAGTGTAATACAAGAGATATAAGCGAATTCAAGGATTGGATAATCGAGTTTAAATTATCCAAGACCAATTCATGGTGCTCAATGAACAAACAAGCTATTCCTAGGAAATGATCATTAAGTGTGACTAATTCTCTCTACAGACATTAATCACTATGCTAATTACTAATTCAAGATCAAACTCTCATTTGTGAATCACTAACTAGCAAGCATTAAGTGCAAACAATCAAGATCAATCAAATATACACCCTAGACAACTACTCTCATAGGCTAGGAATGCATATCTCTTGATTAGCTTATCAAGGCATTTCATCAAACAACTTGTGGGTGTGAAATGCCTCTTGGTTTAAATTGGCTTTCTCAATCCTAATCTAGCATTACGACCACTAATCAAGAAGCGAAACAAGATAGTCCAACCCTAAGCATCATAAATCAATCATGGAATCATCTAAACTCTAACCCATCCTCAAACTCTAACATATACTCAGTAATCACCATGGTTTCAACAAGTCTCATAATATAAGGGTTAAAACCCATGATCAATTGATTGGATGATTAGAAAATTGAAGATAGATGGATAAAATCAAAGAAAACAATACTCAAATACATAAAACCTCTTACAAATCACTCTAGATCACACTTAGCTAGGGTTTTTTTGCTTAAAAAAAGACTTAACCCATTAAAATTAGGTTTATGGGTATAAATAGTGAATAGTGGCGAACCGGGTCAACCCGGGATAAACCGGGTACTGACCCGGTTGAGTTGGGTAAAAATGGTTATGGGTGGTTTGCACCGATCGACCCTGGATTAGTGCAAACAATCGGTCCAAAGCTGTCTTCCGCAGGTCTGCTGTTCGTATGCGAGCTGGTTGGTGTGGGGGATGCGAGCTTCGGCTGGATCGGCACCATCCGATCGGATGTTGGATTAGCACCGATCCGTGGCACCGCTCCAGGATCGATCGGTGCTAACCTTCTGCTGCTTCGGCCCTCCTCTCGGACGCAATACTGATCTGATGCACCGATCCAAGAGGGACGGTGCTGGTCTTCTTCTTTCCTTGCATTTCCCTCGGATGTTTGCATCGATCAACTGCACCGATCCAGGAGGGATCGGTGTACTCGTCCGGAACTTCTATCTTCTGGCTGAGGAATCCCTCGGTGACCATACTGATCCAATGCACTGATCCAGGAGGGATCAATGCATTCTCCTTGCTGAGGCGCTTCTCTTGGACGTTTGCATCGATCAACTGCACCGACCAAGGAGGGATCGGTGCGTCTTCTGAGAATCCCTTTCTCCTCCATGCTTCCTCCTTCATGCTCCCTAGAAACCACTCCAAAACATGAAAGACACACTATGACCTAACTGCAAGACCTTAAACTCTAACAGACACTAAAATGGCAAAAAAAGATATGAACTAACATGTGAATGATCTAAAATGTTAACTAATATGCATGCTAATGACATGTAAAATATGCAAATATCAACTCCCCTAAACTTACTTCCTTGCTTGTCCTCAAGCAACAAGAAAGGGAGAGAGGTTGAAATGAGAGCTCAAATCCACAACATCATCGAAAAAGTTCATGTTCAATCGCCAAGTTACTAGCTCTAAGATGCGATCAAGCAAGTCTACTCAAAAGAAACTAGCCATATCCTTCCCTACACGAACCAAACTCAAGCTTCAACCTACACAAACAACCATATCATCTACTCCTTTGACATTCTATTAAACTTTTCAGCTGAATCATGTTTATGCAAGGTAAGTGAATTCATTTGGTTAAGGTAGAGGTCTTGAGATTAAAATGATCTCAAACGTATGGTATCATTCCGATGCAAGGGATCTCTTAATGAAGGGGTAAGCTATAGCAAAATGCTAAGAGTAAAGAGCAACCTAAGCATACAAGGATAGATTTACATCTACCCAATGCCTATATTAAAGTCTCAATTACTAGCAATTCTAACCATTAAATCCCAATATAAGCTACCCTTATCCCACAAGGCTTTTTACCTTTTTCTTCAACACGTCTTCTTTCTCTTCTTTCTCTTGGGGAAATGTTTTTCTTCTTTCTTGACTCATGGTATGGTGCTTTCACTTCTTTTCTTTTAACTCTTCTTGTTGATTTCTTTTGCTTTGTCTCCATCTTCATCACCTCGATGCCTTAGTCATCTTTTGAATTCTTTTATTTTCTTTGAACATTTGGAGACTAACCTTGATATTAAGAGCTAAATCAAAATTTATTACCAACCATGTATCCCTTGACAATTTCCCCTTCTTTACCTTTTTTTTCTTTTGACCTCAATTCCCATTTCCACAATGATCCCAACGATGCAATATTTCTGTCCAATCCAAACCCCAAAACTTCCCTTCCTAGCTAGCCTAGCCTAGTCTAGCCCGCGATGTCTAGCTAGATCTACATGCAAATATATCCTTGTCGCCATATACTCAACACTTTTTGCCAAGCTTACTCAAAAATTAGGCCTCGCATACGCTCATTATAGATTTGGCTTGAAAGAAGGGTAGGTTAAAGGTATGGTAAACCGTTCCAATGATGGGAATCAGCTATTTGGGCTAACAAGAGAGTGGCAAAGTGAATAAGATAGCCCAAATATGTATATGGTATCCATGAATTCACTATGCAATGCACAAACATGATAATTAGGTGTCCAAGTTAAGGTTATCACTTAAGTAGGATTGGAATCAAATCAAGACTTGCTTTAGCACATTACACGTGGAAATCACATCATTGTTATCAATGCAAATTCAAATGAAACATATATGCAACTATATTCTTTTTGTGTTTAAGATTTTCAAAAAATTTCAATTTTTTTGGTTTTTTCTATGCCTTAGATGGGTGCATGAATGCATGAGACTCGAAATGCGAAATCGAAAATAAGATCAAAATAAACATGATTAGATACCGGCCCCTCCCCCAAACTTTAATCACACCGTCCCGGTGTGAAATAAATTCAAAGGAAGAACCCAAACAAAAAGGCAAAAACAACTATACAATGCTAGACTCAAGAAAAGAAAATTATATACAAAAGTTTTGGAGTGTTACTTAGTAGTCTTGAGATGGGGAAGAAGACCCCATTGAGTATGACGGGTTGCTAGAGCATGGCGAGGGAGACCGCATCGCCTTTCGTTTCTCCGCTTTCTCTTCACGAACCGAGCATCTTGTCTAATCGTGCATGTCTCCACCACGCGAGCTTTCACCTATGTCGCGACGTCTCATGTCCCTTGGCCTGCCGCTTCGGAAGAACCCAAGGCTTTAAGCTCCTTGACCGTCTTCTTCAAACTCTTGATTGATTGCGCCATCTTTCTCATTGTGCGGTCTTGCCACTTGCACCACCGTTGGAGGAGTCTCGATTGGTGGTGTGCGTGTCTTGAAGCAGAATCTTCCATCGCTTCATCAAACGGCTCTAAGTGGTATCTCAATTCCGTAAGTAGGCATAGGGAGTGGTGGACTATCGGCTTCATCTCCGGAACTAGGGGACTCGTCGGTATTGCTTGTCTCCTCGGTCCTACTCTTACCTCTCCTTTCCTTGTGAGATAAACCAATGGATGGGTAGATGGTCGGGTCGTAGAGACTTTCCTTGGTGGGGTAGAAGGAGATATTTTGCCGGTTTTGGAGAGAAGTGATATCCGCGTCGGGTAGCAAAACCTGAACCATCTTTTTCGCACCGAGGCTGACGTTATGTGCGTTCATGCTTCATATCCTTCCCTTGAGGGATCTCGTCCGTATAAGGTATGCGTCATCCATCAAATCCCACATCATCCGTTCATTTGACAACTTGACCACTTTTGCCCTTAGGCTGGGAGTCACAACCAACCGATGCTAATCGCGGATTTCTTGTTCTTGGTCTCATACGCCCATGCCTTATAGCGAAAGAAACGCCGCACCAAGAGAGTTGCAAGGTTTGGGGTGCGCTCATTACCTTCGAACACTATCCCGTTGGGGAAAACCGGTAGAAAAGGCTTCAGACCAAAACTCCTCAATTCTAGTTCGTCGAGTGTAACTGTACCAAATTCTATCTTCGCGAAGAACATGTGGGCAAGTACCTTGTGGACATATCTAATCGCCGGGTTACGGATATGAGTGGTTTTGTTGTTGCTCGGACGGTATTCTCCATAGCCAATGGTTTCCCATAACCGTTTAAGCTCATTCTTCGGGTAATAAAAATACGGGGTTCCACTTGTTCCTTCTTCCCGGAAACCAAACACTTGGCAAATCTCGTGGAAGGTCATCCTATAGTCCTTGCCGTTCACCCTGAATTCAATAACCCCAAATTCGGTTTGTGCATTCGCCTTCTTGTGATACTCGTCGTAGAAAGCTACTCGTAGGAAGAAAGGAATTGGCACATGGGTTCTTAGTGGGCTACATCCTTCATGTGCAAAAACCGTCCAAGACCCATGTTGTCGAAGATTGTTGCCACGTCTTCGAGGATCCCCATCCTTTCTAGCACAACAATGTCCACGAATCTCCCTTGCTCGAAATCCATGCTTATGAGTTTTTCGAAGAATTGTTCCGAGGTTGGAGGAACCGGCATGGCAATTGCTTTGCCTTTGTCCTTAGTTGTGGTCTTCTTCTTCCCAGAAACCACAGTGCCCTTGTCCTTCGCGACTTGCTTGCCTTTAATATTAGAACTTTTGGGATCAACCGGCTTCTTGGGTCTAGAACCCGATGACTCAACTATCTCATTCCCCACGGTTTGAGCTTAAGCTTAAGCTTGAGCTTGAACTTCATCGTTCTTTGTGGTGGCTCTTGTTCGTCCCATGGTTCCTACACATTCTCGAAAAAGCCATGAGTTTCATGGAAGCAAAACTCCAAAATCGATGAAATTCAAGGATGATTAATTGAGAACAAATGAATTTCATGAGACATAAGTAATTCAATCCAACAAAAATAATCCATTGGACTTAAACACATTGATCAAATTCCTAATATCCCAAGAAAAATCCCCATCGAAAATCATCTTAGAGCCAAGAACACAAATTCTAAAATTTTCATCAAAAGCGTAATCTGGTTCAAGAAACAAGCAAATTAATCATCCTATAGCAAACCCCAAGGCTAAAATCAAGCTAAAGGCATCACCCCAACAATTCCATAAAAATTTCACCCAAGAACAATTTCATGGATTTTCAAATAAATCATGGTTCAAATACCTTGGGAGTGAGAGCACAAGCAGGAAAAACAGTGGTGAATCCAAAGAGAGAATTAAAAATCGAGCTTGCAGCAGTTAGAATCACAAAATTCGAGCAATTAAGGAGAAAGTTATGGAGAAAAGAAGAAATTGAGGGAGAAGAAGAAGTGATACGGCGCTGGTGTAATCGCGGGGGAGAGTGGATTTTAGCGGGTCGGGTCGGGTCAAACGAGTTAAATCAAGTTAAATGATGTTGACTATCTTTGACCCGACTCGCATCGATTGACCCTGTACAGGTGTCGGCACCCGGTGCTGATTCATTTGCTTTGCACCGATCGCCCCAGGCTCGGTGTTGTCAATTGGTGCAAACTCTCGGATGCAATACCGATCCGTTGCACCGACCCAGGGGGGATCAGTGTTGCTCTCCTTCATCGTGAAATCTGATCTTCGCAACTCCCTATGCTCAGCACCGATCCGCTGCACCGATCCAGGAGCGATCGGTGCAGTCTTCTTCATATGCTCTTCATCGGTGCAACCCTTCAAACGCATCACCGATCCACTGCACCGATCTAGGAGCGATCGGTGCAGTCCTCTCAATTTTGGTTTTTCCATTTCCCATCTCCTTGTTCTTTGATTCGAGACCTATTAACCCGTCAAGACCTGAAGAACACCTACCAAAGGGCATCAAAATGATCTAGAAAAGAAATAAAAACATAAAATTAAGAGTATATACAAGGATAAGCTTGGGGTGTCTCCCAAGAGCACTTTGTTTTACGTCACTAAGTTCGACGTTGGTTACCGCATTCAAGCGACAGAAGCATCATCAAGGGGAAGTGAGACTCCCTCCTTAATGATTTTGTTGGCGTGGTACGGTTTGAGTCGTTGACCGTTTGCAACAAATTCCTCCCCATTCTTGTTCACAAGAACAACGGCTCCATAAGACCTCACATCTTTGATCAGAAAGGGACCGGACCATCTAGACCGTAACTTCCCGGGAAACAACTTGAGACGCAAGTTAAAGAGCAAAACTTGGTCTCTTTCTTTGAAGTCCTTGCGCACAATCTTCTTGTCGTGGAAAGCCTTACTTCGTTCTTTGTAAATCTTGGAGCTCTCATAGGCTTCAAGCCTAATCTCATCAAGTTCTTGAAGTTGGATCAAACGCCTCTCTTGTGCCGTCTTGAGATCAAAGTTTAGTAGCTTCACCGCCCACATGGCCTTGTACTCAAGCTCGAGCGGTAAGTGGCACAACTTCCCGTAGAGAAGATTGAACGGCGTAGTCCCGAGAGGTGTTTTGAACGCTGTCCGGTAAGCCTATAATGCATCATCTAGCTTCTTACCCCAATTATTTCTCAAATTACGCACGGTCTTCTCTAATATGGCTTTGATTTGTTGGTTTAAAACCTCCGCGGGTGATACAGTGTTGCAACTTTAGGCCTAACCCCGCGCTTCTTGAGTAGACTATCGAAGACCTTGTTGATGAATAGGCTACCCCCATCGCTAATCATAACTCTTGGAACCCCAAACCTCGGAAAAATGTTGGTCTTGAAGAGCTTGAGAACTACCTTAGCATCATTGGTTGGACTAGCGTTTGCTTCAACCCATTTAGATATGTAGTCCACCGCTACCAAGATGTATTGGTTCCCATATGAAGAAGGGAATGGTCCCATAAAGTCAATACCCCACACGTCAAAGATCTCGACCTCAAGAATGGGATTTTGGGGCATCTCGTCTCTCCTAGAAATGTTACCTTTCCTTTGGCACGCATCACAAGCGATGACAAACGCATGAGCGTCCTTGAACAAACTAGGACACCAAAAACCGGATTGGAGAACCTCTGTCGCTGTCTTGAATGAAGCAAAATGACCTCCATTGGCCGAACCATGGCAGTGGAACAAGATCCCGGTCGTTTCTTCCTCCGCCACACACCTTCGATATAAACCATCCGAACACAACTTGTACAAGAACAGTTCATCCCAATAGTACCTTGTGACGTCATGAAAGAACTTCTTCTTCTTGTAGCCCTCCAAGTTAGGCGGCTCTCTTCCAGAAGCTAGATAATTTACCAAATCCATGAACCATGGTAGCTTTCCATCCGTCAATCCCTTAGCGTCCTCAAAACCTCTCACGGCTTCAACCCCTTGTCTCAAAATGCTTACTAACATCAATTGCTCCTCGGGGGGGGGGGGGGAGCAAGTCGTCGATTGGCACAAGATCTTCAATGCACATCCTAGACAAGTGATCCGCAACTCCATTCTCGATACCCTTCTTATCGATGATCTCCATATCGAACTCTTGTAGTAGCAAAATCCATCTCAAGAGCCTTGGCTTGGTATCCTTTTTAGCATAGATATGCCTTAGAGCGGTATGATCCGTGTAAACGATGATCTTGGAGCCAACCACATATGACCTAAACTTCTCGATAGCTAAAACAACCGCAAGTAGCTCATTTTTCGTGGTAGCATACCTTCCTTGTGCATCGTCAAGTGTCCTTCTTTTGCCCAAGAACTGCTCCTACTGCGTAGTTACTAGCACCACACATAAGCTCAAAAGGGAGACTCCAATCCGTGCTTGCACAATGGGAGCACTCACAAGGGCCTTCTTGATCTCCAAAAACGCCTCAAGGCATTCTTCATCGAAGTTAAATTCTACCTCCTTGCAAAGAAGCCTTGTAAGTGGCCTTGCTATCTTTGAAAAGTCCTTGATGAACCTCCTATAGAACCCGGCATGACTCAAGAAGCTCCAGATATCCTTAACCGACTTTGGCGGTTCCAAACCCACCATAAAATTGATCTTGGCTTTGTCTACTTCGATGCCTTTCTCCGAAATCTTGTACCCGAGGACGATACCTTCACGAACCATGAAGTGGCATTTCTGCCAAGTAAAGACTAGATTTGCTTCCTCGCACCTAGTGAGTACCTTGCAAAGATTGGAAAGACAAACACCAAACGAAGAGCCATATACGAAAAAATCATCCATAAAGACCTCAACCATTTCTTCGATCAAATCCGAAAATATAGACATCATACATCGTTGAAAGATTGCTGGTGCATTACATAACCCGAACGGCATTCTTCGATAGGCGAAGGTACCATAGGGGCATGTGAATGTGGTCTTTTCTTGATCATTGGGATGTATCGGGATTTGGAAGAATCCTGAATACCCGTCAAGAAAGCAATGGTATGGGTGGTTTGCAAGCCTTTCAAGCATTTGGTCTATAAATGGGAGTGGAAAGTGATCTTTCCTAGTGTCGGAGTTAAGTTTTCGATAATCAATGAACATCCTATGCCCGGTTATGGTTCTAGTGGGCACTAATTCACTTTTTTCGTTCTTTACCACCGTCATCCCTCCCTTTTTAGGCACCACATGGACCGGGGACACCCACCTACTATCGGAGATAGAATAGATAATCTCGGCATCAAGAAGATTTAGAATCTCTTTCTTAACGACTTCTTTCAAATTTGGGTTTAACCTCCTTTGATGTTCGATAGAAGTCATTGATTCATCTTCAAGATGTATCCTATGTGTGCAAAGAGTAGAGGAAATGCCTTTGATGTCATCCAATGAATAACCAATGGCTTTCCTATACTTCCTTAATTCGTTCAAAAGGGAGGACAATTCATCTTTTTCAAGCTCTTATTTACTATGACCTGGTATGACTCGTTTGGACCTAGGAAAACATACCTTAGTCTAACGGGAAGTGGGTTGAGGTCGATTTTGGGAGCTTTGAGTTCACTCCAATCGTCATCCACGCTAGTCTTACCATTGCTAGCTTCTTGCCCGTTCTCATCTAGCTCCACTTCCAAAGCAAAGCTCTCTTGGACCGAGGTCATTGTGGAGCCGTCTTCACACTCCATCCCTTGAAGACCCAAATCGAGGACCGAAAATTCACCAACCATTGGCTTGTGTGAGTCCAAAATCAGCTTGTAACCCTCACTAGCCTCATCCATATACCCGCGTTCACCATGATCCTTGACCAAATCAACTTGCAAACCATCCTCAAGATTCAATTCTTCCAAGAGCTCGTCCGCTAGTTCATCCATGGTATCGACGTAGAAGACTTGCCCATCGATGGTGGGTCTCTTCATCGCCTCATTAATGTCAAACTCTAGTACTTCGTCCTTGCCCAAGTGAAGATCGATCTTCCCTTTTCTCACGTTGATGATCGCACCCGCGGTTGCCAAGAAGGGTCACCCAAAAATCAAGGGGTCCTTGGGTTCCTCATCCATTTCCAAAACCACGAAGTCTGTTGGAAAAATGAAGTCTCCAACCGCGACTGGCAAATCCTCAAGTAGCTCAATTGGTACTCTAACGCTTCTATCCGCAAGGATTAAAGAAATCCTACAAGCTTTGTACCTCGTGAATCCCAATCTTTTAGCAACAGATAGCGGAATTAGACTCACAATAGATGTTAGATTGCAAAGGATATTGTCAAAAGCAAGAGGTACCAAAGCGCACGGGAGTGTGAAACTACCCGGATCTCCAAGTTTCTTGGGCACTACTTTCTTTTGGATAATGGCACTACACTCATGTGTCAATACCACCATGGACTCCATGTCCTTAGCTCTTCCTTTCACGACATCCTTTAGGAATTTTGCATATTAAGGCACAAGCAAAAATGCATCAACCAAAGGCATGGTGAGCTCGACATTTTCCATTTGTCTACCAAACACCACCCTATACTTCTCCATCAATTACTTCTTGAAGCGTACGGGAAATGGTAGCTTAGGCACATAAGGTGGTGGTGGGACAAATAGAGTTTCTCTCTTCTTAGGCTTCTTTTGAGCAACAACCTTGGTCTTGATCTCCTCAACCTGTTTACCCTTGTCTTTGCATTCCAAAATCGTATCTTCAACTATGACTTCATCAAGAATCTCAAGTTCCACCCCCTAATTTGGTTCTCAATGTCCTCATTGAGATTGGGAGGGGCCTCTCTAGTGGGTAGGACCGTGCCACTTCGTAGTGTGATGGCGTTTACATACTACTTGGGGTTAGTTTCACGGTAGTTGACCTTGTCGCCTTGAAGAGGAAGCGGCTCATTTGCCCTCAAGTTGCTTAACCTTGGGGCTCAACGTCTCGAGCTTGGAGTTTAGATCGTTGTAAGAACAATCGACCCGTGTATTGATCTCCACTTGTCCCTTGAGGAGTTGTTGAAACATGGTGTTCAAGTCAAGCTCTTGCGGTTTAGACGTAGTTGCTTGACCTTGGGGAACAAATCCTTGTTGAAACCCGGGCGGTGCATTGAAAGGTGCTTTGGCTTGAAACCCGCCATGGTTTCCTTGGAAAGTGTTCTTTGGAACATAGCCTTGGTTGTTGGATGCTTGCCCTTGTTGTTGTGGAATAAAAGGCTTTTGTTGACTACCTTGGTTCCCTTGTTGTTGTTGAGGGTAGATTTGGTCTTGTGGGTTCTCCACATTGGTGTTCCTGTGGGAGAAATTAGGTTGGTTCTGGTAGTTGTGGTTAAAACCACCCCGTTGATAGCCTTTATTACCCACAAAGTTCATCTCCTCTAGGGTGGTGCCTTCTACAACCTCATCTTGATAACCTTGGTTGTCTTCATAGTCCCCGACAAAGTGAACTTGCTTTTGAGATGATTATAGGAGCTTGTCGGTCTTCTCGTTGAGGCTATTCAATTCCTTGGCCCTCTTTTACTCATCAACGTCGCTAGTGGTTCTCATTGCGCGGTCATAATCATCCCCATACGTACAATCGCTTTGAGAAAGGTTCTCCACGAGGTCCATCGCATCAACCACTCTTTTTGCCAAGAAGTTTATGTTAGAAGCGGTGTCCAATAGCATCCGTATCTTTGGTAAGGCACCACGGTATATCGTATTCAAAAGCGAGGCATCCGAAAATCCGTGGTGTGGACATTAAAGGTCTCATGGTTCCGTTGAGTGAAACTAGAGATGTCATTTCTCAACTTCGCGGTTCGAGAAGGTCAGAAGAACTTTGCCAAAAATGCTCTCTTGCACTCATCCCAAGTGGTGATCGAACATTGAGAAAGACTCTTTTCCCATTGATGTGTCTTGTCACCGAGAGAGAAAGGGAAGAGTCACAACTTGAAGCTATCCTCAGATACACAGTTCATCTTTGTAAGGCCACATATCTGATCAAATTGATTAATGTGGTCAAGAGGGTCTTCCATGGCCAAACCGTGAAACTTGTTCTTTTGGACCATGTTAATCAAGGCGGCTTTGACCTCGAAGTTTTTGATCTCGACCGGAGGAGCTTGGATACCTTGGCGATTCCGGTGAGCGTTCGCGGCATCACCCGCACCAACCACATCGTGAGCTCTAGGAGGGTGGTTTGGAGCCCTCACGTTATGGGCGGGTGGGTGTGGGTTTTGGCCGTGCGCTCCTTGTCCTTGGTGGGTTCCATTACAACCTTGCCTATGATGTGGAAGGTTGTCCACATTGTCATGAATGTCCCCAAGTGGAACAATTTCAAAGTGATCCATGTCGATCTCAACTTGTTGTAGTCTCACACGTGCTTCCCTTGCTCTAACCACGCGATACGAGCGTTGTATGTCGTCCCTCGTTTCAACTAGGTCGTGGTTGCCTCGTGAACGCATATGCATACACCTATAAGATTGAGAGATAGCAATGGAAAGTGAAAGACATTAGTAATCAAAGAGAAAATGAAGCTTAATCTCAAAAAGAACCTAAATCTCAATGTTGAAATCAAAACCCAATTGGCGACAGCTCCAAATTGATAAAGGACTTTTGTGTCTTTGAGATCAATTACTCAATATAAGTAGGATACGAGGTTCATTCCAAATGGGAAAGATTTCAAGCACCAAGAATGCAACGCACTACTTGAGTAAAGCTAAATATGGAAAAATTGTTGTTAACTAATGAACCTAGCAACTTAAATTAAGGAAGATAAATAGCGAACTAAACAAGTGTAGTACAAGAGATATAAGCAAATTCAATGATGGGATAATTGAGTTTAAATGATCTAAGACCAATTCATGGTGCTCAATGAACAAACAAGATATTCATAGGCAATGATCATTAAGTGTGACTAATTCTCTCTCAAGACATTAATCACTATGTTAATTACTAATTCAATATCAAATTCTCATTTGTGAATAAATAACTAGCAAGCATTAAGTGCAAACAATCAAGATCAATCAAATATACACCCGAGACAACTACTCTCACAGGCTAAGAATGCATATCTCTTGATTAGCTTATCAAGGTATTTCATCAAACACCTTGTGGGTGTGAAATGCCCCTTGGTCTAAATTGGCTTTCTCAAGCCTAATATAGCATTAAGACCACTAATCAAGAAGAGAAACAAGATAGTCTAACCCTAAGCATCATAAATCAATCTTTGAATCACTTTAACTCTAACCCATCCTTAAACTATAAGAACTACTCACTAATCACCATGGTTTCAACAACTCTCATAAAAGAAGGGTTAAAACTCATGATCAATTGATTGGATGATTAGAAAATAGAAGATAGATGGATAGAATCAAAGAAAACAATACTCAAATGCATAAAATAAAAAGGATCAATCTCTTACAAATCACTCTAGATCACACTTAGCTAGGGTTTTTTGCTTAGAAAAAGACTTAAGCCATGAAAATTAGGTTTATGGGTATAAATAGTGAATAGTGGCAAACCGGGTCGACCCGGGACAAACCAGGTACCGACAAGGTTGAGTTGGGTAAAAATGGTTTGGATCGGTGCAAACAATCTTTGCAAAGCTGTCTTCCGCATGTCTGTTGTTCGGATGAAAGCTGGTTGGTGCGGGGGATGCGAGCTTCGGCTGGATCGACACCATCCGATCGGATGTTGGATTAGCACCGATCCGTGGCACCGCTCCAGGATCGATCGGTGCTAACATTATGCTGCTTCGGCCCTCCTCTCGAATGCAATACCGATCTGATGCACCGATCCAAGAGGGATCGGTGCTGATCTTCTTCTTTCCTTGCGTTTCCCTCAGATGTTTGCATCGATCAACTGCACCGATCCAGGTTGGATCAGTGTACTGGTCCAGAACGTTTATCTTCTGGTTGAGGGATCCCTCGGTCACCATACCGATCTAATGCACCGATGCAGGAGGGATCGGTGCATTCTCCTTACTGAGGCGCTTCTCTCGGACGTTTGCATCGATCAACTGCACCGGCCCAGGAGTGATCAGTGCGTCTTCTGAGAATCCCTTTCTCCTTCATGCTTCCTCCTTCATGCTCCCTAGAAACCACTCCAAAACATGCAAGACTCACTAGGACCTAAATGCAAGACCTTAAACTATAACAGACACTAAAATGGCAAAGAAAGATATTAACTAACATGTGAATGATCTAAAATGTTAACTAATATACATGCCAATGACATGTAAAATATGCAAATATCAGACCGGTGTGAACGTGTCTATATCGTTGATCATTGGCTCGCAACTTGTCTTGTTCCATCAGTCACCTATATTGCTGTGTGGACCGTTGTCTCTTGCACCAGAAAACCGTTCCCTATCTTCAGCACTTCACGCCAGCTCTCTGCATCGGTCCACCAACAGATGCAGACATCTCCTGGGACTTGGTTGAGATTGCTCCTGCATGCTTGTCATAACGCCCTCATTCATCGATCCAACAACCGATGCATACATCTCTTCTCTTGTTTCTTCCTTATCATTGGCTTCTTTTAATCTCCAAGCTTTTCTCCTCTAAGCTTCTTCTCTTCTTGTTCCAAAAGTACCTAAAAATGACCAAAATGCAAGTGCAAATGCAATGTATACATCCTAAGACTCTAATATGCAAAAAAAGAGAAATATAGACTACAATGCATGCATGGTGATGAAAAGAATGCAAACATGAATGAAAACTAGTAGAAAAACAGAAGTAGAAATGATGCAAAATCTACAGATATAAAATCCCTTGGACTTGTCGTTTGCTTGCCCTCAAAAAAATAAAAGAACAATCGAAAGAGATGTTTAAAGGCGGGCACTTGTTGGGGTCGGTTTTCTCCTAGCCGAGATAAACTATTAAAACAACTAAGTATCATGAATGGGCCTAGCCAAACTATGTGGGTCTAGCCGAACCCTGCAGACTGGCGACGAGCCCACAAGCCAAACAAACACGATTTTGGCCGATCCAAGATACTCAAATATGATGCGACACGTTTTGAGTCGAGCTAAGAGCCATAGACTCATTGGGCCGAGCCGATGTCCTCATGGGCCGAGCCGATATCCTCATGGGCCGAGACGAGTGCTTCATGGACCGAGCTATAAGCCCACAAGATGATCAATATCATCGTTCCCGCTAGGAGATAGACTTGAATTACAAGGAAGTCGGCTAGGCAGCTCACCAAAACGGAAGTAAGTCTTTGAGAGTATTCTCCAATATTCTCGCCTAGACGGTTCACCAAACAACTATAAAAAGAAGATGAAGTCATTCAGAAAGGGGGACAAGTTTTAACCTAGCCAAATACGTAGCAGATCGGTCATCATATTCTTGTAATAAAAAGCTTATCGAATCAAATATAAAAATACCATCTTTGGATCTATGTTCTCGTGTTTCGTTCTTAGAATATTTTGTTCCCTCTAAATTACCTAATTAAATTTAGTTGTGCGAATTTTGACTCCCACAATTTGGCGCCATCTGTGGGGAATTATAAGTTTTCATACTCACAGAAAGCATTGAAACCGAGGTCTGAAGAGATGTCCATCGACGGAGAAAGGAGCGGTGACGGCGTGGACAACAACGGTGTCGAGACTTCCGAAGAAAGGGTGAATCACAGCAGTCCTCATCCATGAAACACGGAATCAGCCTCAACATCCCTAGCCAAAGTGAATGACATAATGGCCGCACTGCTAAAGAAGGCTGAGGAGCAAGACAAGCTTAACAGCTTTCTACCGGAGAGGCTCGAGACGCTGATATTGGAGAGCCAAGTCCGAGATCTATGCGTGATATTGATGCGAATCAGATTTGTCTCCGAAACTTCAGGTCTTAAATTTATAAACCTTAAAGCTTGCAAGTGCACATAAGTGCATTGTAGTACTTGAGGTATCGATCAACATGGAGAGGGTGCTGTTCTGTGAGACCTTAGACACTATATAGTAAATAAATCTATAACGAATATATTTTTATAGGGTTGTTGTAACTAGAATTGTAAAGAAGGAGAAATGGAAAACTTCTACTAATCTAATCTAATAAAATCGATGGCTACTCTATACTAAGGGAGTTTTAACTAATAAACTAATGCTCAGAGAAACTAATCCTATCCTAAGAAATTCGAAGACTAACCTAATACCTAAGAAAATCGACTACTAACCTAAACCTAATGAAATCGATGACTAAAATACTTCTACAGACTCTATTGCTAAATTACACTACTAAAGACAGTTGTAACTATTCTAAAACGTTGCTGGCTCGAGAGAAATATCCCGGGGTATGCTCGATTCAATTAAACGGCCCCTAGCTCATTAGTAACCGTTGTTTCTATATTATAACTCGACGAACATAACATAATAATGACGTAGTCTACTTCCGTACAACCTACGTCCTCCAATCTATTCACTCGACCAGTAGCTTCCGTCTCTGGCCTTGCGTAAGATTGTGATATGCTAGTGGGTCCATAGGTTCACAACACTCCATAAGTATACTTCCAATATCTTACGACGTGCACGCCTTGTGGATGAACTTTGCTTGTGATTAGATGCAACACTTTCGTGTTTCTAAACTCCCCATATCAGCCTCTAGTTCGTGACACTAGATTCATGCATTAACAACTTTCCACAAGAAGAGCTCTAGAAATCGGCTAGGATTTACCGACTGAAATCCTTATCGAACATAGAATTCCCCTCGGTAATCCTTTAAACCCAACAATCTAAACTACTCAAACACAGTGGAAAAAGACATGATTAAATTAAGCATAAGATTGGTGAAGAAGCCTCACGAACAAGAACTAACCTCAGGTAGAAACCTCCTCATCAATCCCGCAAATCTCGATGCAATAGTACAAGAATGAAAGCAAAACTAATGTGTAGAAGGTTGTGCAATGGTTGCCACAAAAATTCTTCGACAAGCTTAGGTCGTTTTAGGGTTTGACGGGAAAAGACGGTTTTGGCCTCGGGTGAAGAAACGACTCGCCTTGGGTGGAATTAGACTTGGTTACGGGTCTGTTGCTTCTGGCCGCGGAAAACTGGCTCTGGCCGTGGGTGGAGCGGCTCCAGGGGCAGCGGAATGGTGCTTGGCCGCGGGTCTGGCTCCTCGACCCGCGGTGGATTGCTTCTTCGGGCAGCTTTGTCGGTCTTCGGTGCTTCAGTATAATTAAGGATCCAACCGTTGGATTGTCTCCAATCCACTTGCATTTGAAAGCTGGTTATCTCTACTTTGTTGTATCCAAATTTGGTGACGATCAGACGGTGAAAAAGTCTCCTTTGATTGAAAAACTTCTTGACGGTCCCAGTTTATGCAAAACGTACTTTTGTTCCGAAATGCACTCTTTTATCCCGAGTAACCTGAAAAGAGTCTCAAACATGCGAAACCCGTAATAAAAGCATAGAAAACCAAGTGGAACACTTATTAAAGTGTTCTAAAATATATATCAAAACGGGTAAAAATACGGTGTTATCAGATATACTATATATTTTACAGTTTTAATACATATTTTAATATTTTATCTAAGAATTTTTATTTGGTTTTGTGTTTTTTGAGGTAGTTTTCTCGTATTTGTAGTTTTAAAGTCTATATAGGTTAAATCATCAAAAATGATTCAAAATGGAGCCAAAAAGGAGTTATCCACGTCCAAGACATGTTTTCAAATCCAAAAGATCAGCCAAGCACCTAAAACACAAGAAAAGCGGATTTCTCCAATTGGACAGCACATATGCATCATAAGTTTCACCTTTTTCGGATGACTTCCTGTTGATATATTGAGATGAAATTTGGTTCCAAGGTGTAATTTGGAGTTAAATTGCATATGCACTTGGGTTCAAGTCATTTGGAGCCCTGGTTAGGAAGTTACATTGATTTTATTGGAGACATATACGTCTGGCTTGCAAAAGAGACGAATGCAGAAATAAGGTCCATGATCGGCCCAGAGAATTCTTTTCTCACCCGATGCCACCACCATGACCCAAGAGCTCGGCCCAGAAGCTCGGCCGATCATGTGCCCCTTGCGAACCAAAACCTTCCCTTTTGGTTTAATGAAACCCTAAGTCGCTTGAGGGCTATATATACTTGTTTTTAGCCTCATAAAATAGAGAGCCACCCTAGAATAAAGACCTAATCGGCAAGAGCCATCTCTTTCATTTTTTACAAGTTTTTCATTGATTTTGGATTCTAAGAGTTTCAAGGTGAAGATCTCGACTTAGTACTTCGATATAGAGAAGTTTTCTCAACCTTACTCTTTTATTACATGTATTCTCATCATGATATCTATTCGGGAGAAAGGCTAATTAGTGCCTCAACCAAGACCGCTGGTTCCGAGTATTACCCGAACTATTAACATGTGCTCAAACATACCCGAACTATTGAAAATTTGAATATTCATACCTAAACTCTATTTTTTTGGCCGAAACATGCATTGACTTGTTTCCCGTTAGTCAACTCCGTCAAATTATTAACGGAGCTGAGTCTGAAGAGACGGTGGAATCCCCATTGGAAAGGAACAACAAAACGGGAACAACAAAACGACGTCGTTTTGAGTTTAAAACAAAAAACAAAAAACTTTGTCCTCCAAAGGATTCGAACCATGGGTGATCAATTCATGAGTACCAGAAATACCACTACACCAGATACAATTATTAATCTTAGATCACACCATTAAATATTTATAGTACTCGCACAACCATTAGAAAAAAAGACTTTCTTCTTCGTTAACACGATTTAACCGGCGGCCATGGCGGCTGCTGTTTCTCCGGCGAGATCCGACCTGGGATTGCCGTATTCAATAACGCTCCAAGCCATAATCGTCACCGTGAAAGCCATCGGAAGTCCGAATTTCACATTGTCTTCGGCGTCGTAGTAGCCTCCGACCAGATTCACCTGAAATTTTTACAAAACATGAACAATGTCCATCTTCTGGGTTTCTTAAAATTACTGTTTTAATTGGGTTGTCACTACTGATTTCGATTGGATTGATAAAATCGTTGGTTGATTCACAAAACAGTTATCTTTTCCCTTTGCCATATCCAGAGGGGAATCTCAAGTCTAAATCCAAATTTCAAAATCGCAGAGAGAAACAATCCTCCTTCAATTCAAAGCTCCTTACTTTCGCCTTTCCCTTCTTCTAATCAGTTTCAAAATCGAATTTGAAGAAGAAGCTTCAATGGCGGGGATAGAAGAAGAAGAAGCTCGCTGTTAGAAGAAGAAGAAGCTCGCTGAGCAAATCAAAGGAAAATCAAAGATGAGTATACATATTTTATAGTGTGGCTCATCCCAAATAACGCATCTGGGGTAGTGGTATCATAGTGCAAATTTTTTTTTCTATAAAACGACGTAGTTTTGAAGTTTCATTCCAGCAAAGATGACACGTGGATTCCACCGTGGCAGCTGACTCAGCTTCGTTAACAATTTGACGGGGTTGACTAACGGAAAACGAGTCAATGCATGTTTCGGCCAAAAAAATAGAGTTCGGATATGAATATTCAAATTTTTAATAGTTCGGGTATATTTGAGCACATGTCAATAGTTTGGGTACTAATCGGTACCAGCGGTCTTGGTTGAGGCACTAATTAGCCTTTCTCCCGATATCTATTCTTACTTGCTGTGTTTCATGCATCAGGAGTGAGTAGTTCGTTTGTTAGGTTGAAGGGAATCAAGGGGTGCATAATTCGATATTGATATGATGATTGTTTAAAGGGGATATTCATATGGTTCTTCATCTTTATTTGTTCTCAATGCAAGATTACTTTACCGCACATTTAGTAATCTGATCTTAGGTTAATATACTCTCCAAAAGCTTGTTATATTGCCATAACTAGTATTTGATGAGCTAAACGTCTTAACCTTTGGTTTGTAAAACATAGTGGTCGGAGCCACGATAGTTAAAAGTTTATAAATTCGTGTTATGTGTTCAAGAAATTTTTTACTTAAATCCTTAATAAATAATCTATCTTGTCGTTGCATGTTTCCATGAGATTTCCCTAAAACCTAACATTTTCTTTATTGATTTAATCTCTGATTTTTTTCTCGCTTATTTACTTTATTAGCAAGTCCCTATCGGTTTTCGCGCTTGTGCGGCTTTGGCTTGTTTTCGCCTATCTTCTATCTGATTTTTTTATTTAACATCATAAGAGTTGTTGGAAAGATTGATGTTAGTGGGTCAACTGAACGTTCGGCGTATGAGTGGTGATTGAATACCTAGTGTTTGTAGGCTCCGTGCTCGTGCATCGAACAACATACCACATATCCTTCTCAATTGCTTTGCGAGCAAAATTAAGCTCGTTGACGAGATATGGGCTTGTGCTGCGTAGCTAACTAGAAGGAATTGTTGAGTTTGGCTTGAAACGTTGTTCGTGGCATCTCCCACAACGGGGGAAGTCGTGAACACAATAATCAGCACTTGGGATCCTTGCGTCATGGCACCAAAAATGCTGTGTTCGCAAAAGTGAACAAGATATCGGTTGAACTCTCGGATGCGGAAATATTATGGACAGTGACTCGAAGTGATTTTGTCCCACCAAAGCGAGATGGAGCCGAAAAGGATGCTAAATGGAGCCAAAAAGGAGTTTTCCACGTGCAAGACATGTTTCTTAGTCCAAAATATCAGCCAAACACCTAAATCTCAAGAAAACCGGATTTCTCCAATTGGACAACACATCAGAAGTTTCATATTTTTGGATGACTTCCCGTTGATATATTGAGATCAAAGTTAGTTTCAAGGTATAAATTTTAGTTAACTTTCATATGGAATTGGTTTCAAGTCATTTGGAGCCGTGGTTAGGAAGTTATATCGATTGTTTTAGGAGACATGTCCGTCTAGCTTGCAAAGGAGACGAATGCAGAAATAAGGTCCATGAACGGCCCAGGGGAATGGCTTGGAGAATTTTCTTCTCACCCGATGCCACCACCATGACCCAGGAACTCGCCCCAGAAGTTTGGCCGATCTTGCGGCCCTTGCGAACCAAAACTTTCCTTTTTGGTTTAATGAAACCCTATGCCAACTGCATGGATGTATATACTTGTTTTTAGTCTCACAAAATAGAGAGTCACCCTCGAATAAAGACATAAACAGCAGTAGCCATCTCTTTCATTGTTTTTACAATTTTACATTGATTTTGGATTCTAAGAGCTTCGAGGTGAAGATCTCAACTTTGTACTTCGATATAGAGAAGTTTTCTCAACTTTTCTCTTTTAATACATGTATTCTCATCAAGATATTTATTCATACTTGCTGTGTTTCATGCATCATGAGTTAGTAGTTCGTTTGTTAGGTTGAAGGGGATCCATGGGTGCATAATTCGATATTGATATGATGATTGTTTAAAGGGGATATTCATATGGTTTTTCAATTTATTTGTTCTCAGTGCATGATTATTTTACCGCACATTTAGAAATATAATCTTAGGTTAATATACTCTCCAAAAGCTTGTTATATTGCCGGAACTAGTATTTGATGAGCGAAACGTCTTAACCTTCCAAAAGTCGAGTTAAGGAGTTTATTGAACTTTATCATAACTTAGTCGATTTAAAGCAGGTTTTCATTCTACAATAACCAACGAAAGTTGAGTCAATTGGTTTGTAAAACATAGTGGTCGGAGCCACAACAATTGAAAGACTATAAATTCGTGTTTTGTGTTCAATACGGATTTTACTTAAATACCTAATAGATCATCTATCTTATAGTTGCATGTTTCCATGAGATTCCTGTAAAACATAACATTTTCTTTATTGATTTAATCTCTGTTTTTTCTCGCTTATTTACTTTATTAGTTAATCACCATCGACACACTCTCTTTTATTTTGTTTTAACTTGATTAATTTTCTAACATTTTCGTCGTGTAGTTGGTAAGTCCATGTGGATTCGATCCCGTACTATACTAGTTGTGATTGTTGTGCACTTCAACCTAGGTGTTAGTGGGGTGAAAACTTTACCCACATCAACGCACTGGCAACCTGGGCTCGGTGGTGAGTCCCACCAGAGGAATCGCGAGTAGATTCGGCCTCAACACCACAGCCCTCGACTTCTCGGAGCTTACCGGCACATCTGGAGACGCACCGGGGATCACAAGAGAGCTGCCGCCGCTGTACCCGACCGACAAGATAACACATGGGTCGATGAGACCGAAACTGATCGAGCAACCATGACTGAACCGGGGAGCATGAGGTACCTGCAAAGGACTTGACCAACAAACTGACGACCGTTCGAGGGGATGCCTCGGAGGGACAACAACAATCATCATTGACGGAGAAATCCGGGACAATATGTCCCAGAACCGGGATGTGAGGCACATCACGCAGGAAAAGCTCGCCTCGAACTTGGAAGGAGAAAGAACTGAAGAAGACGTTCCTTGCTCAGAGGAAGAAGAGAACCTTCTTTGGGTACAACATGCACAAAACTCCGACGAGCCGAGGTTGATAAGGGCGAGCCAAAATTAGTACGATGAGCCGCGAGGGGCGAGCCGAGCTCAAAGAGAAGAGATGAACTAAATCCGAGCTTCATTGGCTCAGGTTGCTGCCAAAGAGAGGGTTGTCTGATCCCAAGTACACCAGGGGACTAGTGCGGTGCCCGACATAGATCGTATATTGGAAGAGACGCAGAGGACTCCGTTCACAGTTCGGATTACCAAGGCAAGGATTTCTGACCCCGGGAAGAGCAAACCTCAGCAACAACTTTTCGCATAGCAATGGGACGAGCAAACCTCTACGAAGGGACAATCGACCCAAAAAGTCACATAACAGCTTTTGGCATAGCAATTGGACGAGCAAACCTCAGCAACAACAAGAGAGACGCCGTTTTCTGTCTCATGTTCGTAGAACACCTTGGAGGAGCAGCCCTCAATTGGTTTTGCGCCTCGACTGAAACTCCATCAACAACTATCTGCCGTTTTCATGAAGCATTATTCCATATTTATGGACCGAGGGACATCTGATGCCAATTTGTGGACCTTGTCTCAAGGACCAACAAAGACTTTACGAAGTTTCATAGGACGATTCAAAGCGGTGGTATGAAAAGTTGAAGGCGTATGTGACAAAGCTTCCCTCATCGCGTTGAAGAAATCACTATGGTTTGAATCGGAGTTTCGAAGGGAAATTGCAACAAACACACCCCATACGATCCAAGACGCTCTGCACCTAGTTTCACACTTCATACTCCACGAGGAAAAAAATGAAGGTTTTATCTCATAAGTACAAATTGGCAAAACCTACAACCGAAAGTACCTCTTCAGGCCCAAACTATCACTAATCTATATCATTTATGAACGGGACGACTTGATCCCTGAAAAGGCTACGTAGGCAACCCATCTTCAGATGGGTTCAGCTGTCCCCCCCCCCCCCCCCCCCTCTCAAAAGGGGTGGGGAGAGTGGGTACGTATACACATATACTCCCATTTCGTAAAAACATGATCTGACGCAAACTTCAATTCTCATCTTGACACTCATCATCTTGTTTGTTGTTGGCCACAACAAACGAACTACTACATCCTTTATTATTTTTCAACTACTACATCCTATATGTATTAGAGTTCTACTACATCCTCCACGAATTTAAGCGCGCTATATAAATTAAGGACAAATATATCTCGACCAAGGAAGTAAAGGGTATCTCTCGACCAACTCACTCAAAGTTTTACTATCGAAACAGGCATGTAAGCCTAGACTACACCGCAAACCCTAAAACGAAGTAAAACACAAAACCCATTAGTTATACGCTTCTGAGCACATTGGTCTTCGACATCTCAAAACATACCATTTAGTATGAGATACATAAACATGTTTCATCAGAACAAAGATGGGCATGTAAGCCGAGACTACATCACATGCCCTAAAACTATTGTACAAACTGTCAAAACCCAGAAACTGCTCGTTTCTTAACACGATGGTCTTTAACATCTCGAAACATGATACTAGACATACCATTTGGTATGCGATATCTAAACATGTTTCATCAAAAAGTACTATAAATCAAGCTACACTCATTATGCTTGTCTTAAAATTGAGTTGTGATCATCGTCTCTACACCTCGTCAAAATCTAAACGCCTCGTCAACATCTAACCGCCTTGTCAACTTCTGAATGCCTCATCAACATCTAAACTACTCGTTAACATTTGTAAACGCCTCGTCAAACGCCCCACCAACTTCCAGCCGAACGACTCGACAACGAAGTGGTTCGGAGAAATCTAGCACAACTTCCGGCACGATAACTTTCATTAATACTGTTAGGCAGCATTCGTCGAAACTTCTAGGAAGTTTTTGTTGAAACTTGAAACAGTTAGGCATCTTTCGTCGAAACGTCTTGGAAGTTTTTACTAAAGTTGGCTCGGAAATTTTTACAAAATTTGGCTCGCGCGAGAGTTTTTACAAAGTTTGGCTCGCCGACTTTTTCCGAAACTGGCTAGGCGATTTTCTCCGCAAATGTCTCGGCAAATTTCTCTGAAAGTTGTTCGACAACATTTTCTGAAGTCGGCTAGGAAACACTCTCCAAATTTGCCAGGAAACATTCTACGAAGTCAGCTAGGCAACGTTCTCCGAAGTCGGCTAAGTAACATTCTCTGAAGTCGGCTAGGCAACCATCTCCGAAGTTGGCTAGGCAACGTTTTCTAGAGCCAGCTACGCACATTTTCTGACGTCGCCTAGGCCACGTTCTCCGAAGTCGGCTAGGCAACGTTCTCTAAAGTCGGCAAGGTAACGTTCTCCGTAGTCGGCTAGGAAATGTTCTTCGAAGTCTGCTAGGCAACATTTTCCAAAGTCGGCTAGGCGACTTTCTCCGTAACTGGCTAGGCGACTTTCTCCGAAACTGGCTAGGCAATTTTCTCCGAAACTGGCTCGGCAACTTTTTATACAAAACTGTTTCAGCGACATTCGTAGCAGTAGCTCGCTACCTGCGAAACTTTCAGCTTTTTGATCTCGTTCATAATTACTTCAACCTCATCACCGTCTTGGCTCGGTATAGTTGGAAGCTCGTCGACAAGAAAACAGCTCGACGGCAGCAAAATACACTACAAGAAATAAGCCAATTTGTAATAGAACTTTGCAACGGAATATTTCGTAACAAATATTTGCAACGTAACACATTGCAACTCTGTTGCAAAATAAAATCCGTTGCTAAACTTCGAAAAATAATTAGTTCACTTACAAATTCGTTGCAAGTTTGCAACTGATTTGCAATAGTTTAGCAACGGTATAATTATGAAACAAATTTCGTTGCAAAACGTTACTAAAAATTGCAACGGAAATACGTTTCAACATTTTGCAACATATAGCATTGCAAAACAGTACAAATTTCGCAACGGAGAATCGTTGCTAGAGTTTGCTTTCAAGTATGTGAGTATGATTTAAACGTGGGATTCCAAGTAGGTGAGTACATTACAAATACTTTGCAAAAACGTTGCAAATACTTTGCAAAAACGTTGCAAAAACGTGGCAAATTGCGTTGCAATTTGTTTTCTATATAAACAACACATACGCTCACAATCCTTTATCACAACAAGATATATTTTCAAAAAAAAATAAAAATTAAATGTCGTACGCAAGGTTAGTGAACGAAAGACAATGGATTTTCGTAAATTTGTAAGAGTAGAACATTCATCTTAAGGATGAGTTATGATGAATACACACTTCCTCAATTTTATGATCATAAGCCATATTTTCGATATACCATGGATTTTTGAATGATATATGGGTAAACAAAATATTAATCTTCAAGGAAAACAATAATAACAACTAAAACGATATTTGTTAAAATATAGTTAGCCATTTTAAGTTTCATACTTAGGAAATTTTTGGTTTTTCCTATTGTAACGGAATAGGAAGGGTTTTGCAACGGATTTCTTGGTTTTGCAACGGATTTCTTGAGTTTCCTTGCAAATCCGTTGCTAAATGTCTCATTCCAAAAAAATAAAGTGTGAATCGTCTTACTCATATAACTACTACCTAAGTGGTGCAAGCTATGTTCTATAATGTAAATTTAATATTTGCAGTGAAAAAAACACCACAAGAATAAGAATTCATATGAAAAATGTGTAAGAGTAGAAATTCATCGTAAGGATGAGTTATGTTGGATACACACTTACTCACTTTTATGATCATAAGCCATATTTTCGATATACCATGGATTTTCGAATGAAATATGGGCAAAGAAAAGATTAATCTTCAAGGAAAACAATAATAACAACTAAAATGATATTTGTTAACATATAGTTAGCCATTTTCAGTTTCATACTTGGAAAATTTTTGATCTTTTCTTTTGCAACGTAATAGCAACGGTTTTGCAATGGGTTTCTTGGTTTTGCAACGAATTTCTTGGTTATGCAACGGATTTATTGAGTTTCCTTGCAAATTCGTTGCCAAATGCCTCATTCCAAAAAAATAAAGTGTGAATCGTCTTACTCATATAACTACTACCTAAGTATTGCAAGTTATGTTCTATAATGTAAATTTAATATGTGCAGTGAAAAAACACCACAAGAATAAGCATTCATATAAAAAATGTGTAAGAGTAGAAATTCATCGTAAGGATGAGTTATGATGAATACACACTTATTGACTTTTATGATCACAAGCCATATTTTCGACATACCATGGATTTTCTAATGAAATATTGGCAAATAAAATATTAATCTTTAAGGAAAACAATAATAATAACTAAAATGATCCTTGTTAACATAAAATTAGCCATTTTCGGATTCATACTTGGGAGGTTTTTGGTTTTTCCTGTTGCAACGAAATAGCAACGTTATTGCAACGAATTTCTTGGTTTTGCAACGGATTTCCTTGTTTTACAACGGATTTCTTGGTTTTGCAACATATTTCTTGAGTTTCCTTGCAAATTTGTTGATAAATGTCTCATTCCAAAAAAATAATGTGTGAATCGTCTTTCTCATATAACTACTACCTAATTGGTGCAAGCTATGTTCTATAATGTAAATTAAATATGTGCAGTGAAAAAAACACCACAAGAATAAGCATTCATATGAAAAATGTGTAAGAGTAGAAATTCATCGTAAGGATGAGTTATGATGGATGCACACTTACTCACTTTTATGGTCATAAGCCATATTTTTGATATACCATGAATTTTCTAATGAAATATGGGCAAAGAAAATATTAAGCTTCAAGGAAAACAATAATAACAACTAAAATGATCTTTGTTAACATATAGTTAGCCATTTTATATTTCATACTTGGGAAATTTATGATTTTTCCTTTTGCAACGGAATAGCAACGGTTTTGCAACGGATTTCTTGGTTTTGCAATGGATTTCTTGAGTTTCCTTGCAAATTCGTTGCTAAATGCCTCATTTCAAAAAAATAAAGTGTGAATCGTCTTACTCATATAACTACTACCTATGTGGTGAAAGCTATGTTCAATAATGTAAATTTAATATGTGCAGTGAAAAATACTCCACAAGAATAAGCATTCATATGAAAAATGTGTAAGAGAAGAAATTCATCGTAAGTACGAGTTATGATGAATATACACTTACTCTTTTTTATGATCATAAGCCATATTTTCGAAATACCATGAATTTTCTAATGAAAATAGGGCAAAGAAAACATTAATCTTCAAGGAAAATAATAATAACAACTAAAATGATCCTTGTTAACATATAATTAGCCATTTTCGGTTTCATACTTGGGAAATTTATGGTTTTTCCTTTAACAACGGAATAACAATGGTTTTGCAACAGATTTCTTGGTTTTGCAACGGATTTCTTGAATTTGCAACGGATTTCTTGATTTTGCAACATATTTCTTGAGTTTCCTTGCAAATCCGTTGCAAAATGTCTGATTCCAAAAAAATAAAGTGTGAATCGTCTTACTCATATAACTACTAGCTAAGTGGTCCAAGCTATGATCTATAATGTAAATTTAATACATGCAGTGAAAAAAACACCACAAGAATAAGCATTCATATAAAAAATGTGTAAAAGTAGAAATTCATCGTAAGGATGAGTTATGATGAATACACACTTACTGACTTTTATGATCATAAGCCATATTTTCGTCATACCAAGGATTGTTTAATGAAATATAGGCAAAGAAAATATTAATCTTTAAGGAAAACAATAATAACAACTAAAATGATCCTTGTTAACATAAAATTAGCCATTTTCGGTCTCATACTTGGGAAGTTTTTGGTTTTTCCTGTTGCAACGGAATAGCAACTGTATTGCAACGAATTTATTGGTTTTGAAACAGATTTCCTTGTTTTGCAACGGATTTCTTGGTTTCGCAACGGATTTCTTGAGTTTCTTGCAAATATGTTGCTAAAAGTCTCATTCCAAAAAAATAAAGTGTGAATCGTCTTACTCATATAGCTACTTTCTAATTGATGCAAGTTATGTTCTATAATGTAAATTTAATATGTGAAGTGAAAAAAACACCACAAGAATAAGCATTCATATGAAAAATGTGTAAGAGTAGAAATTCATCGTAAGGATGAGTTATGATGGATACACACTTACTCACTTTTATGATCATAAGCCATTTTTTCGATATAAAATGGATTTTCTAATGCAATATGGGCAAAGAAAATATTAAGCTTCAAGGAAAACAATAATAACAACTAAAATGATATTTGTTAACATATAGTTAGCCATTTTCAGTTTCATACATGGGAAATTTATGATTTTTCATTTTGCAACAGAATAGCAACGGTTTTGCAACGGATTTCTTGGTTTTGCAACGGATTTCTTGAGTTTCCTTGCAAATTCGTTGCTAAATGCCTCATTCCAAAAAAAAAAGTGTGAATCATCTTAGTCATATAACTACTACCTATGTGGTGCAAGTTATGTTATATAATGTAAATTTAATATGTGCAGTGAAAAAAACACCACAAGAAGAAGCATTCATATAAAAAATGTGTAAAAGTTGAAATTCATCGTAAGGATGACTTATGATGAATACACACTTACTGACTTTTATGATCATAAGCCATATTTTCGACATACCATGGATTTTCTACTGAAATATGGGCAAAGAAAATATTAATCTTTAAGGAAAACAATAATAATAACTAAAATGATCCTTGTTAACATAAATTTAGCCATTTTCGGTTTCATACTTGGGACGTTTTTGGTTTTTCCTGTTGCAACGAAATAGCAGCTGTATTGCAACGAATTTATTGGTTTTGCAACGGATTTCCTTCTTTTGCAACGGATTTCTTGAGTTTCTTGCAAATATGTTGCTAAATGTCTCATTCCGAAAAAATAAAGTGTGAATAGTCTAACTCATATAAACACTTTCTAATTGATGCAAGTTATGTTCTATAATGTAAATTTAATATGTATCGTGAAAAAAACACCACAAGAATAAGCATTCATATGAAAAATGTGTAAAAGTAGAAATTCATCGTAAGGATGAGTTATGATGGATACACACTTACTCACTTTTATGATCATAAGCCATTTTTCGAAATAAAATGGATTTTCTAATGAAATATGGGCAAAGAAAATATTAAGCTTCAAGGAAAACAATAATAACAACTAAAATGATATTTGCTAATATATAGTTAGCCATTTTCAGTTTCATACTTAGGAAATTTATGATTTTTCATTTTGCAACGGAAAAGCAACGGTTTTGCAACGGATTTCTTGGGTTTGCAACGGATTTCTTGAGTTTCCTTGCAAATCCGTTGCAAAATGTCTGATTCCAAAAAAAGAAAGTGTGAATCGTCTTACTCATATAACTACTACCTATATAACGCCCCGACCGCCCCTACTTGTGGGCCCCATGCCCTCTTTCGGCCCGTGGGCCCCACCCTTGTCCGACGGCCGGTGCGTTAGTCCGGGAGGCTTGTAATACTTGTTTACTGACCCTGCAATCACCACGTGATCTTTCCCCGTGTTTTGTCCTCACTCACACGATACCGCGAATCACTTCCCGGTAGGTCACCCATCCTTAAATTGCTCCAGCTCAAGCACCCTTAACTCTGGAGTTCTCTCTGGACAAGTTCCCGAAAAGATAAGTGCACTTTGGTGACATAGGTAGCCAAATCAATTCTTATAAGCCTCTCCGCATATACAAGAAACCGGGATGTTACAATCACCCCCACTCACAGAGCGCAACGTCCTCGTTGCGCACCAGGATCGTCACCCTAGACGGTGTGAGCCCACCTGACTTCACACACGTGTTTGGGTTCGTCTCTGATACCACTTATAACGCCCCGACCGCCCCTACTTGTGGGCCCCATGCCCTCTTTCGGCCCGTGGGCCCCACCCTTGTCCGACGGCCGGTGCGTTAGTCCGGGAGGCTTGTAATACTTGTTTACTGACCCTGCAATCACCACGTGATCTTTCCCCGTGTTTTGTCCTCACTCACACGATACCGCGAATCACTTCCCGGTAGGTCACCCATCCTTAAATTGCTCCAGCTCAAGCACCCTTAACTCTGGAGTTCTCTCTGGACAAGTTCCCGAAAAGATAAGTGCACTTTGGTGACATAGGTAGCCAAATCAATTCTTATAAGCCTCTCCGCATATACAAGAAACCGGGATGTTACAACCTAAGTGGTGCAAGCTATGATCTATAATGTAAATTTAAAATGTGCACTGAAACAAACACCAAAAGAATAAGCATTCATATAAAAAATGTGTAAGAGTTGAAATTCATCGTAAGGACGAGTTATGATGAATACACACTTACTCACTTTTATGATCATAAGCCATATTTTCGACATACCATGAATTTTCTAATGGAAATAGGGCAAAGAAAACATTAATCTTCAGGGCAAATAATAATAACAACTAAAATGATCCTTGTTAACATCTAATTAGCCATTTTTGGTTTCATACTTGGGAAGTTTATGGTTTTTCCTTTTACAACGGAATAGCAACGGTTTTGCAACGGATTTTTTGGTTTTGCAACGGATTTCTTGATTTTGCAACATATTTCTTAAGTTTCCTTGCAAATCCGTTGCAAAATGTCTTATTCCAAAAAAATAAAGTGTGAATCGTCTTACTCATATAACTACTACCTATGTGGTGCAAGTTATGTTATATAATGTAAATTTAATATGTGCAGTGAAAAAAACACCACAAGAAGAAGCATTCATATAAAAAATGTGTAAGAGTTGAAATTCATCGTAAGGATGAGTTATGATGAATACACACTTACTGACTTTTATGATCATAAGCCATATTTTCGTCATACCATGGATTTTTTAATGAAATATAGGCAAAGATAATATTAATCTTTAAGGAAAACAATAATAACAGCTAAAATGATCCTTGTTAACATAAAATTAGCCATTTTCGGTCTCATACTTGGGAAGTTTTTGGTTTTTCCTGTTGCAACGGAATAGCAACTGTATTGCAACGAATTTATTGGTTTTGAAACAGATTTCCTTGTTTTGCAACGGATTTCTTGGTTTCGCAACGGATTTCTTGAGTTTCTTGCAAATATGTTGCTAAAAGTCTCATTCCAAAAAAATAAAGTGTGAATCGTCTTACTCATATAGCTACTTTCTAATTGATGCAAGTTATGTTCTATAATGTAAATTTAATATGTGAAGTGAAAAAAACACCACAAGAATAAGCATTCATATGAAAAATGTGTAAGAGTAGAAATTCATCGTAAGGATGAGTTATGATGGATACACACTTACTCACTTTTATGATCATAAGCCATTTTTCGATATAAAATGGATTTTCTAATGCAATATGGGCAAAGAAAATATTAAGCTTCAAGGAAAACAATAATAACAACTAAAATGATATTTGTTAACATATAGTTAGCCATTTTCAGTTTCATACATGGGAAATTTATGATTTTTCATTTTGCAACGGAATAGCAACGGTTTTGCAACAGATTTCTTGGTTTTGCAACGGATTTCTTGAGTTTCCTTGCAAATTCGTTGCTAAATGCCTCATTCCAACAAAAAAAGTGTGAATCGTCTTACTCATATAACTACTACCTAAGTGGTTCAAGCTATGTTCAATAATGTAAATTTAATATGTGTAGTGAAAAAAACACCACAAGAATAAGCATTCATATGAAAAATGTGTAAGAGTTGAAATTCATCGTAAGGATGAGTTATGATGAATACACACTTACTGACTTTTATGATCATAAGCCATATTTTCGACATACCATGGATTTTCTACTGATATATTGGCAAAGAAAATATTAATCTTTAAGGAAAATAATAATAATAACTAAAATGATCCTTGTTAACATAAAATTAGCCATTTTCGGTTTCATACTTGGGAAGTTTTTGGTTTTTCCTGTTGCAACGGAATAGCAACTGTATTGCAACGAATATATTGGTTTTGCAACGGATTTCCTTGTTTTGCAACGGATTTCTTGGTTTTGCAACAGGTTTCTTGAGTTTCTTGCAAATATGTTGCTAAATGTCTCATTCCAAAAAACTAAGTGTGAATAGTCTTACTCATATAACTACTTTCTAATTGAAGCAAGTTATGTTCTATAATGTAAATTTAATATGTATCGTGAAAAAAACACCACAAGAATAAGCATTCATATGAAAAATGTGTAAGAGTAGAAATTCATCGTAAGGATGAGTTATGATGGATACACACTTACTCACTTTTACGATCATAAGCCATTTTTTCGATATAAAATGGATTTTCTAATGAAATATGGGCAAAGAAAATATTAAGCTTCAAGGAAAACAATAATAACAACAAAAATGATATTTGTTAATATATAGTTGGCCATTTTCAGTTTCATACTTAGGAAATTTATGATTTTTCATTTTGCAACGGAAAAGCAACGATTTTGCAACGGATTTCTTGAGTTTTCTTGCAAATTCATTGCTAAATGCCTCATTCCAAAAAAATAAAGTGTGAATTGTCTTACTCATATAACTACTACCTAAGTGGTGAAAGCTATGTTCAATAATGTAAATTTAATATGTGCAGTGAAAAAAACACCGCAAGAATAAGCATTCATATGAAAAATGTGTAAGAGAAGAAATTAATCGTAAGGACTAGTTATGATGAATACACACTTACTCACTTTTATGATCATAAGCCATATTTTCGACATACCATGAATTTTCTAATGAAAATAGGGCAAAGAAAACATTAATCTTCAAGGAAAATAATAATAACAACTAAAATGATCCTTGTTAACATATAATTATCCATTTTCGGTTTCATAGTTGGGAAATATTTGGTTTTTCCTTTTCTAACGGAATAGCAACAGTTTTGCAACGGATTTCTTGATTTTGCAAAGGAATTCTTGGTTTTGCAACATATTACTTGAGTTTCCTAGCAAATCCGTTGCAAAATGTCTGATTCCAAAAAAATAAAGTGTGAATCGTCTTACTCATATAACTACTAGCTAAGTGGTCCAAGCTATGATCTATAATGTAAATTTAATACATGCAGTGAAAAAAACACCACAAGAATAAGCATTCATATAAAAAATGTGTAAAAGTAGAAATTAATCGTAAGGATGAGTTATGATGAATACACACTTACTGACTTTTATGATCATAAGCCATATTTTCGTCATACCATGGATTTTTTAATGAAATATAGGCAAAGAAAATATTAATCTTTAAGGAAAACAATAATAACAACTAAAATGATCCTTGTTAACATAAAATTAGCCATTTTCGGTCTCATACTTGGGAAGTTTTTGGTTTTTCCTGTTGCAACGGAATAGCAACTGTATTGCAACGAATTTATTGGGTTTGAAACATATTTCCTTGTTTTGCAACGGATTTCTTGGTTTCGCAACGGATTTCTTGAGTTTCTTGCAAATATGTTGCTAAAAGTCTCATTCCAAAAAAATAAAGTGTGAATCGTCTTACTCATATAGCTACTTTCTAATTGATGCAAGTTATGTTCTATAATGTAAATTTAATATGTGAAGTGAAAAAAACACCACAAGAATAAGCATTCATATGAAAAATGTGTAAGAGTAGAAATTCATCGTAAGGATGAGTTATGATGGATACACACTTACTCACTTTTATGATCATAAGCCATTTTTCGATATAAAATGGATTTTCTAATGCAATATGGGCAAAGAAAATATTAAGCTTCAAGGAAAACAATAATAACAACTAAAATGATATTTGTTAACATATAGTTAGCCATTTTCAGTTTCATACATGGGAAATTTATGATTTTTCATTTTGCAACGGAATAGCAACAGTTTTGTAACGGATTTCTTGGTTTTGCAACGGATGTCTTGATATTGCAAAGGATTTCTTGGTTTTGTAACATATTTCTTGAGTTTCCTAGCAAATCCGTTGCAAAATGTCTGATTCCAAAAAAAAATAAAGTGTGAATCGTCTTACTCATATAACTACTTCCTAAGTGGTGCAAGCTATGATCTATAATGTAAAATTAATATGTGTAGTGAAACAAACACCACAAGAATAAGCATTCATATAAAAAATGTGTAAGAGTAGAAATTCATCGTAAGGATGAGTTATGATGAATACACACTTACTGACTTTTATGATCATAAGCCATATTTTCGTCATACCATAGATTTTCTAATGAAATATGGGCAAAGAAAATATTAATCTTTAAGGAAAACAATAATAACAACTAAAATTAAATGATCCTTGTTAACATAAAATTAGCCATTTTCTATTTCACATTTGGGAAGTTTTTGGGTTTTTCTGTTGCAACGTAATAGCAACTGTATTGCAATGGATTTCTTGGTTTTGCAACGGATTTCCTTGTTTTGCAACAGATTTCTTGGTTTTGCAACGGATTTCTTGAGTTTCCTTGCAAATCTGTTGCTAAATGTCTCATTCCAAAAAAATTAAAGTGTGAATCGTCTTACTCATATAACTACTTCCTAATTGGTGCAAGCTATGTTCTATAATGTAAATTTAATATGTGCAGTGAAAAAAAACACCACAAGAATAAGCATTCATATGAAAAATGTGTAAGAGTAGAAATTCATCGTAAGGATGTGAAACGACTGCACTTTTTTTTTTTTTTTAAACATAAATAAATAAACAGTCATAATTAACAACGCGGAAATAATACAAACACCAGAACAATCCAAGTTCTACAGCTTACACAAGCCAGCAGTTCTAACAGCAAAAGCAACAACAATAAATAAAACCCCAGGTCCTAATCATCCCCTCTTCACTGCCTCGATTTCACGATCACACCTTATCTTTACCTGCATCGACAAAAGTGATGCATCAACATTTGGCTAGCCAAACGCTGAGTGAGAGATCATCCCAACAACAGGTTAAACAATAAGCACAATCAAAAACAATATCAATAGCAATCCATCACCATGAAAACTATACCAACGCCTAGCAATTCCATCCCAAGAAAAGCTAGACACACAGCCTGAAAGATAAACACACGACACACTTCCCAGGCACAACCAACAACCAGTATCGATCGATACCCCCTTGGTATCGATCGATACCCAAAACACATGCCCACAGGCAAACAACCGGTATCGATCGATACACCCCTGGTATCGATCGATGCCCACACAACACATGCCCACAGGCAACGGCTGGTATCGATCGATACACCCCTGGTATCGATCGATACCCACACAACTCGAGTCCACCGACAAGAGTCTAGTATCGATCGACACCTACTTGGTATCGATCGATGCCCACCTGCAACTCACAACCTTCCGCGAGATCTCAACCCAGAAATCGCCAAGCCCAACCACGAAAAATCATCAATCAAGCTTAAACAAGCATCACACAAGCTTAATTGCTAACCTTTGGTCCCAACTCACCTTAAATCGGACGGATCGAGCTCTAGAAGACCTCCCACGCTTCCCTCTAGTTCCCCACGACCAAACTCTTCCGATCTCTTCTTCAAGCTTCTCCCAAGCTCGAATCTCTCTCGATCTCGCAAGATCCAAGCTTCACCAAGCTTCACCTTCTCTCACGCTCTCCTTCTCTCTCTCTCTCTCTCTCTCGCGACCAAGACTTTACTCTCACAAAAGAAATGGTCTCCACGCGCAAGAAGAGAAGAGGAAGAAGAATATAAAGAGAAATCCCGGCTGGTATCGATCGATACTGCCCTGGTATCGATCGATACCCCATCCCGGAACAAAACAGAATTAATTATTTTCCCCAATAATCAATTCTTCCGGAACGCGGGCGTTACAATTCTCCCCCACTAACTTAGATTCGACCTCGAATCTTCGTTACCGTTCATCTCCCATGAACCGTTCATCTCCAATGAACATCAATCGTCGCAACGATTACACAAACTTTGGCCAACCCGGCCATCTCAACACTCATACGAGGTCCAAAACCAACCTCCGAGGTTTTCCACGCAGCCCCTATGCTTATGACACCGCGGCATCATATGCACTTATTGCTCAACACAAGCCAACCCCATCACTCAAGACACCGCAGCATCTCCGAGTTCCGAGCATCAGCCATATCCCGCAGGATATCCACCATACCACATCACCCAAGACACCGCAGCATCTCCGAGTTCTAGGTATATGCCGTACCACTCCACTCAGTAATATAACCTACAAGAGTCTCAATACCCCATACCACTCAATTCTAGGCAATATATCCCACGTCTGGGACATACTCCTTACGAATCCACGGTATCACGTATCACTCTAGGCTATAAACCTCCCGAGTCTGGGTACATCGCCACTCACACTCCCAAGACACACAGTCCTGCGAGCTATCGGCACCAGAGGAACCAGTCCTCTCAACGAGCAATAAATCACATATCTCTAAGCATCTCGACTGAACTACCTCCCGTGATCCGTGTAAATCCTCGCAAGGCAACACCGGCATCACCCATATTCCATACCCGGAATATCTGCCGTGCATGACCAATAACCCGGCCATCGCACCTCCCTTGCGCACCTTCCAGTGTCAGCTTGCTTCAGAAAGACTTGTCAAGACAACTATGACTAGGCTACCATTAACACCCAACAACTCTCTGCAGTAGGTCCTCAATACAAACGTAATAAAACAAACAAGTACCATACGCCTGCAATCCAACCCACCACATAGAACCGCTAAGTGAAATAACCCGGTCTCGTCACTCGACTCATTTTCCCGAACAAGCTTAACTAAAACACGCAATGCTCACAACAGCAATAAGAACATCCATCTTATCACTCTCTTGCATTAACGTTTCTTACCCCAACGTAATGCAAAACCGTGACTCCCAAAGTCACCAATAATAAGAAATACTCATCTTATTACACATCATAATGTAACATCGTTCTATACAACGGCAATACAAAATGAAACACACATAGCACACAGCTACAACCGAAACTGGAACCTCTCGATGGAACTCAAGCCGCAACTTGCTTCTGGAACCACTTCTAGAACCTCGCTTCCATCCTAGCCTCTGGCTCCCAAGTTTCCTCCTGCACCCCGTCACAGTCCCACAGAACTCGCATCATCGGAATCCTCTTCCGACGAAGCTCCTTGACCCTCCGCTCGAGAACTCTCAAAGGTCTCGCCTCAACGGTCATATTGGGCTGGAGATCTGACGGAATCTCAGCCAATACCTCGTCACCCCTATGCAAACACTTCTTCAGCATCGACACATGGAAGACCTTATGAAATGCTTGCATAACCGCGGGTAACTCCAACCGATACGCTACCGGTCCAACACGCTCCACAATCCGGAACGGTCCCATATACCTCGGACTCAACTTAGTCGCAACAATGGACCTGTTCGGACCTCTCAGTAAAGCCATCTTGAGATACACACTATCTCCCACCTCAAACTCAAGCTCTTTCCGCCTCTGATCAGCATAACTCTTTTGCCGATCTTGGGCCTCTTTCATGTTCAGCTTCAAAACCCGGATCTTCTCCGTAGTTTCCTGAACAAAACTCGCACCCAAAGTGCTCCTCTCCCCCACTTGTGTCCAACACAAGGGGGTACGACAGGGCCTCCCATACAGAGCCTCATATGGAGCCATCCCAATACTTGCCTGGTAACTATTGTTATACGCAACTCAACCAAGCTCAAGTGATCCGCCCAATGACCACCCCAATCCAGCACGCACATCCTCAACAAATCCTCCAAGGTCTGGATGGTCCGCTCGGACTGCCCATCCGTCTGAGGATGATACGCCGTGCTCAAGTGCACCTTCGTGCCCATCTCCGCCTGAAACGCATTCCAGAACTCCGATGTGAACTTAGGATCCCGGTCCGAAACAATACTCACCGGTACTCCATACAGTCTCACAATCTCCTGCACGTACTTCCTAGCCAAAACTGCCGCCCCATCGGTCTTCTTAATGGCCAGAAAACGCGCACACTTGGTCAATCGATCGACGATGACCCAAACAGCATCCTTGGTCCGAGAAACTGGTAAACCCACCACGAAATCCATCGTGATCATATCCCACTTCCACTCTGGAATGGGTAAACTCCGCAACAAACCACTCGGGACCTGGTGCTCCGCCTTCACTAACTGGCACACGTTGCACGAAGCAACCCAGTTAGCCACATCCTTTTTCATCCCGACCCAATGATAATAGCGCTTGAGATCGCGGTACATCTTAGTCGCTCCGGGATGAATCGCAAACATACTCGAATGAGCCTCACTCAGGATCTCTCGCCGCAAATCCTCATCCAAAGGTACGCATACCCTCCCACTGACAAGGATAGTGCCGTTCGCAGATACCTGATACTCAGAACCCTCTGCTCTCGAAGCCTTAACCAAACCCTCATCTTTTCCCTGAGCCACCCGAACCCTGCTCAAAAGATCCGCCTGGTTAGCCGCCTCTAAGCCCAAAGGTTCCTGAGATACAACACATAAGCGCAATGTGCTAATCTCGCTCACCAAGGACTCTACCTCGAGCTCCCGAGCCAAAGCCACCCGCTTCCGACTCAACGCATCCGCAACCAGATTAGCCTTACCAGGATGGTAAGCTATCTCCAGATCATAATCGGCCACTAGCTCCATCCAGCGCCTCTGCCTCAAATTCAACTCAGGCTGTGTGAAAATGTACTTCAAGCTCTTATGATCTGTGAACACCTGCACCTTTCCGCCATAAAGATAAGATCTCCAAATCTTTAAAGCGAAAACTACTGCAGCCATCTCCAAGTCATGGGTAGGGTAGTTGCCCTCATGCTTCCGCAGCTGCCGCGAAGCATAGGCAATAACCTTCCCCCTCTGCATCAACACACAACCAAGACCCACTCCCGACGCATCGGTGTACACCACGTAAGGCTCACCCGACTCAGGCAACGCCAATACTGGAGTACTAGACAACATGGCCTTCAGCCCTGCGAAACTCTTCTCACACTCTGAGGACCACACGAAAGGAACATCCTTCCCTGTCAGCTTCGTCATAGACTTAGCCAAACTTGCGAAACCCTTGACGAACCGCCGATAATACCCTGCCAACCCAAGAAAACTCCGAATCTCAGTGGCATTCCTCGGCCTCGGCCAAGTACTAATGGCCTGGATCTTCTCCGGATCTACCGACACTCCCTTCGCAGAGACAATGTGACCCAGAAAACCGATCTCCCGCTGCCAGAAGCTACACTTGCTCACCTTAGCAAACAACTTCTGTTCCCGCAGCCTCGAAAGAACCACACGCAGATGCACCTCATGCTCCTCCCGGCTCCTCGAATACACCAAGATGTCATCGATAAAGATGATCACGAACTCATCTAGATACTCCTGGAAAACGCTGTTCATCAGTCTCATAAATGCAGCCGGTGCATTAGTCAACCCAAATGGCATCACCACAAACTCGTAGTGACCATAACGAGATCTGAAAGCCGTCTTCCGGATATCTACCTCATCGATGGGAATCTGATGATATCCCGACGCCAAGTCAATCTTGGAGAACCAAGTAGCCCCTCTCAACTGATCCAACAACTCATCAATCCGCGGAAGAGGATACCTGTTCTTCACTGTGACTCGGTTAAGTCCCCGATAATCAATACACAACCGAAAACTCCCGTCCTTCTTCTTCACGAACAACACTGGCGCTCCCCACGGTGAAGAACTCGGACGAATAAATCCCTTACCCAACAACTCCTCCAGCTGCTTCTTCAGCTCTGCCATCTCTGCAGGAGCCATCCTATAAGGAGCCCTGGATATCGGTGCCGTCCCCGGTTCCAACTCGATCGTGAAAGGATCCGACCTAGATGGTGGCAACCCCTGCAACGACTGGAACACATCCTGGAACTCACGAACCACCCGAATATCCTGAACCCTAGCCTTTCCGACAGCCTCCGGCAAAGAAATAGTAGCCAAATACGCCTCGCAACCCCTCTCGATTAGACGCTCCGCGTGCACAACCGAGATTACGAGACTCCCGGAAGTCGGTCTCACACCCTGATACACCAACTTCCCTTTCCCCTGGTCGAACTCGACTCGCCCTCGGTGACAGTCCAGATGCGCCCTGAACTTCCCGAGCCAATCCATGCCCAAGATGACATCGTACAGCTCCACTGAGCAGATAATCAGATCGGCAGCCATGGACTCTCCTGCCACCTGAACATCCACGTCTCGCACCCGACCGTGAATCCTCAGGAGCTTCCCTCCGGCAACCTCCACGAAACCCAAACTCACACCGGGCTCGCTCCGTAAATTAGCCTTCTCGGCCAACTCCGGGGAAACGAAGCAATGCGATGCTCCCGTGTCAAACAACACATGACACTCTACACCTCCAACACACAAGGTCCCTGCACATATACATGTGCCGCGAACCTTAACACCCCGACAAGCCCGCCATTCCCCAACACATAATTAAACTTAGAGGAGTCTAAGAAAATACCTGTGATCGGCCTGGAACTCGGCTCGCCGGTCTCGGTGATGGAGTACACTCGAGGCGCTGATGCCACCTGCCTGAGAGGCTGCACTACCGCGGACTCACTCTGCCGCAACTGGGGACACTGAGGCCTGATGTGCCCCGCCTCCTTGCAGTGATAGCACACTCGAGAATCCACTCGCGCTCCGCCCTTCTGAGGACAGCTCGCCACTCGGTGATCCATGCTCCCACAACCAAAGCAACCCGGACCACCCCGACTACCACTCGAAGCGCTCTCCCGCTTCCGTTTCTGTCCTTGCATCGGCTTACTACTGCCTCTGCTCGGACCGGACTGCTGCTGCACATATCTCGCCTGAAAACGCGGTGTAGCCACTACCACCTCGTCCTTCAGACCCTCCTCAAGCAAAGCCGCAGTCTCAACCAACTCATCAACCGTGCAAAAAGGCCTCACCATGCAACGGTTCCTCAAGTCAACCCGAAGACCCATCAAGAATCTCTGCACACGGGCCGACTCACTCTCACCCGCTCGTCGAACATAAGACCCGAGCCGGACAAACTCCACCTCATACTCGCGTACCGACCGATCCCCCTGAGTCAAACTCGCAAGCCTCGACCCTAACCGGTTGAACGCCTCCTGAGGAAAGTACTTGGAGTTAAACTCCTCCACAAAATCCGCCCAAGCCATCGCGGCCTGTACTCTCCGTGCTGCCACACCCCTCCACCAGAGATGCGCATCACCCTCCAGAAAATGGACCGCAATGTCCACCTGGTATCCTGCGGGACACCTACTCGAGAGGAAATTCCTCTCTATCCTCCTCAACCACGCATCAGCGTCCTCAGGATTAGCACCTCCAGAAAAGAACCCCGTGCCAATCCTCAGCATCTGCTCCATCATCCTCAGGTAGGATGGGAGCTCCTCAGCAACCGCAGCTGCCACCTGAGGCTGAGCCTCCACCACTACCGGAGCCACAGGAACCTGAGCAGGTACCCTCTCTGGTAACCGCTCCAACAATCTCGTCAACAGATCCGCGATGCGATCATCTCGGGCACGAGCATCACCCGCTGCTACACCCGCAGCACCCGCTGGAACACCAGCCACACTGACGCTCACGCCAGCCCCAACGGAACTCACTCCGGCCGCACCCTCAGACCCAACCTGACTCGCACGCGAATCCTCGACCTGCTCCGCCGGCACACGGCCACGACCTCTACCACGGCCACGACCCCTACCACGCCCTCTAGCCATCTGCACACGTGCAGAAGCACAAGCTAAGAAACCAACAACAATCCTCACAATAAAGATACTCACCGTGGAATCTCACAAGGCTCGAAGAGGATGATTCTAAGACCCCACACAACACCCAATCTATTCTAGAACCACCTAGGCTCCTAGAACCGTATGGGCTCTGATACCAAATTGAAACGACTGCACTTTTTTTTTTTTTTTTAAACATAAATAAATAAACAGTCATAATTAACAACGCGGAAATAATACAAACACCAGAACAATCCAAGTTCTACAGCTTACACAAGCCAGCAGTTCTAACAGCAAAAGCAACAACAATAAATAAAACCCCAGGTCCTAATCATCCCCTCTTCACTGCCTCGATTTCACGATCACACCTTATCTTTACCTGCATCGACAAAAGTGATGCATCAACATTTGGCTAGCCAAACGCTGAGTGAGAGATCATCCCAACAACAGGTTAAACAATAAGCACAATCAAAAACAATATCAATAGCAATCCATCACCATGAAAACTATACCAACGCCTAGCAATTCCATCCCAAGAAAAGCTAGACACACAGCCTGAAAGATAAACACACGACACACTTCCCAGGCACAACCAACAACCAGTATCGATCGATACCCCCTTGGTATCGATCGATACCCAAAACACATGCCCACAGGCAAACAACCGGTATCGATCGATACACCCCTGGTATCGATCGATGCCCACACAACACATGCCCACAGGCAACGGCTGGTATCGATCGATACACCCCTGGTATCGATCGATACCCACACAACTCGAGTCCACCGACAAGAGTCTAGTATCGATCGACACCTACTTGGTATCGATCGATGCCCACCTGCAACTCACAACCTTCCGCGAGATCTCAACCCAGAAATCGCCAAGCCCAACCACGAAAAATCATCAATCAAGCTTAAACAAGCATCACACAAGCTTAATTGCTAACCTTTGGTCCCAACTCACCTTAAATCGGACGGATCGAGCTCTAGAAGACCTCCCACGCTTCCCTCTAGTTCCCCACGACCAAACTCTTACGATCTCTTCTTCAAGCTTCTCCCAAGCTCGAATCTCTCTCGATCTCGCAAGATCCAAGCTTCACCAAGCTTCACCTTCTCTCACGCTCTCCTTCTCTCTCTCTCTCTCTCTCTCTCGCGACCAAGACTTTACTCTCACAAAAGAAATGGTCTCCACGCGCAAGAAGAGAAGAGGAAGAAGAATATAAAGAGAAATCCCGGCTGGTATCGATCGATACTGCCCTGGTATCGATCGATACCCCATCCCGGAACAAAACAGAATTAATTATTTTCCCCAATAATCAATTCTTCCGGAACGCGGGCGTTACAGGATGAGTTATGATGGATACACACTTACTCACTTTTATGATCATAAGCCATTTTTTCGATATAAAATGGATTTTCTAATGAAATATGGGCAAAGAAAATATTAAGCTTCAAGGAAAACAATAATAACAACTAAAATGATATTTGTTAACATATAGTTAGCCATTTTCAGTTTCATACTTGGGAAATTTATGATTTTTCATTTTGCAACGATATAGCAACGGTTTTGCAACGGATTTCGTGGTTTTGCAACGGATTTCTTGAGTTTCCTTGCAAATTCGTTACTAAATGCCTCATTCCAAAATAATAAAGTGTGAATCGTCTTACTCATATAACCACTACCTAAGTGGTGCAAGTTATGTTCGATAATGTAAATTTAATATGTGTAGTGAAAAAAACACCACAAGAATAAGCATTCATATGAAAAATGTGTAAGAGAAGAAATTCATCGTAAGTACGAGTTATGATGAATACACACTTACTCACTTTTATGATCATAAGCCAAAATTTTGACATACAATGAATTTTCTAGTGAAAATAGGGCAAAGAAAACATTAATCTTCAAGGAAAATAATAATAACAACTAAAATGATCCTTGTTAACATATAATTATCCATTTTCGGTTTCATAGTTGGGAAATTTTTGGTTATTCCTTTTGCAACGGAATACCAACAGTTTTGTAACTGATTTCTTGGTTTTGCAACGGATGTCTTGATATTGCAAAGGATTTCTTGGTTTTGCAACATATTTCTTGAGTTTCCTAGCAAATCCGTTGCAAAATGTCTGATTCCAAAAAAAAAAAAAGTGTGAATCGTCTTACTCATATAACTACTACCTAAGTGGTGCAAGCTATGATCTATAATGTAAATTTAATATGTGCAGTGAAACAAACACCACAAGAATAACATTCATATAAAAAATGTGTAAGAGTAGAAATTCATCGTAAGGATGAGTTATGATGAATACACACTTACTGACTTTTATGATCATAAGCCATATTTTCGTCATACAATAGATTTTCTAATGAAATATGGGCAAAGAAAATATTAATCTTTAAAAAAAAAATAATAACAACTAAAATTAAATGATCCTTGTTAACATAAAATTAGCCATTTTCTATTTCACACTTGGGAAGTTTTTGGTTTTTTCTGTTGCAACGGAATAGCAACTGTATTGCAATGGATTTCTTGGTTTTGCAACGGATTTCCTTGTTTTGCAACAGATTTCTTGGTTTTGCAACGGATTTCTTGAGTTTCCTTGCAAATCTGTTGCTAAATGTCTCATTCCAAAAAAATTAAAGTGTGAATCGTCTTACTCATATAACTACTTCCTAATTGGTGCAAGCTATGTTCTATAATGTAAATTTAATATGTGCAGTGAAAAAAACACCACAAGAATAAGCATTCATATGAAAAATGTGTAAGAGTAGAAATTCATCGTAAGGATGAGTTATGATGGATACACACTTACTCACTTTTACGATCATAAGCCATTTTTTCGATATAAAATGGATTTTCTAATGAAATATGGGCAAAGAAAATATTAAGCTTCAAGGAAAACAATAATAACAACTAAAATGATATTTGTTAACATATAGTTAGCCATTTTCAGTTTCATACTTGGGAAATTTATGATTTTTCATTTTGCAACGATATAGCAACGGTTTTGCAACGGATTTCGTGGTTTTGCAACGGATTTCTTGAGTTTCCTTGCAAATTCGTTACTAAATGCCTCATTCCAAAAAAATAAAGTGTGAATCGTCTTACTCATATAACCACTACCTAAGTGGTGCAAGCTATGTTCAATAATGTAAATTTCATATGTGCAGTGAAAAAAACACCACAAGAATAAGCATTCATATGAAAAATGTGTAAGAGAAGAAATTCATCGTAAGGACGAGTTATGATGAATACACACTTACTCACTTTTATGATCATAAGCCATATTTTCGACATACCATGAATTTTCTAATGAAAATAGGGCAAAGAAAACATTAATCTTCAAGGAAAATAATAATAACAACTAAAATGATCCTTGTTAACATATAATTATCCATTTTCGGTTTCATAGTTGGGAAATTTTTGGTTTTTCCTTTTGCAACGGAATAGCAACAGTTTTGTAACGGATTTCGTGGTTTTGCAACGGATGTCTTGATTTTGCAAAGGATTTCTTGGTTTTGCAACATATTTCTTGAGTTTCCTAGCAAATCCGTTGCCAAATGTCTAATTCCAAAAAAATAAAGTGTGAATCGTCTTACTCATATAACTACTACCTAAGTGGTGCAAGCTATGATCTATAATGTAAATTTAATATGTGCAGTGAAAAACACACCACAAGAATAAGCATTCATATAAAAAATGTGTAAGAGTAGAAATTCATCGTAAGGATGAGTTATGAAGAATACACACTTACTGATTTTTATGATCATAAGCAATATTTTCGTCATACCATAGATTTTCTAATGAAATATGGGCAAAGAAAGTATTAATCTTTAAGGAAAACAATAATAACAACTAAAATGATCCTTGTTAACATAGAATTAGCCATTTTCTATTTCATACTTGGAAAGTTTTTGGTTTTTTCTGTTGCAACGGAATAGCAACGGTATTGCAATGGATTTCTTAGTTTTGCAACGGATTTCCTTATTTTGCAACGGATTTCTTGGTTTTGCAACGGATTTCTTGAGTTTCCTTGCAAATCTGTTGCTAAATTTCTCATTCCAAAAAAATTAAAGTGTGAATCGTCTTACTCATATAGCTACTTCCTAATTGGTGCAAGCTATGTTTTATAATGTAAATTTAATATGTGCAGTGAAAAAAACACCACAAGAATAAGCATTCATATGAAAAATGTGTAAGAGTAGAAATTCATCGTAAGGATGAGTTATGATGGATACACACTTACTCACTTTTATGTTCACACTACAAGAAAACAACGTTTTGGCGACTGCTGAAATAGTCGCCAATTAGTCGCTAAAAGGTGTGTTACGACTACCAAGCGACTAAACCATGTAGTTGTTAATATTTAGTCGCTAAATTATGTAGTCATAAAATTAGTCACTAAATGGAGACTACATTACGACTACACAACATAAACAGTGTGTAGCCGTTCAATAGTCGCAAACCTTTACGACTAATCGGCGACTATGTTTGCGACTAGGTAACGACTATAGAAAGGGTCTAGATGCAGTCGGATAGTTTTTGTCACTAAATAGTCGTACATTATAGTTACTTTTTACCGACTATTCTATGACTAATGGAACGCCTATTTGGCGACTAATAGAAACATCAAGTTGCAAAGATGTAAATATTGTGCGACTAATTAGCTACTCTTCTGCGACTATTTGGCGACTAATAGGGGACTACCTTTGCGACTAGTTAACGACTATGGAATGGGTATAGATGCAGTCGGAAAGTTTTAGTCACGAAGTAGTCGTAAATGTTTGTTACTATTTAGCGACCATTCTATGATTTAATGAACGACTAATGAGCGACTAATTGGAACATCAAGTTTCGAAGATGTAATTTTTTTGCGGCAAATCAGATGTTCTTCTGCAACGATTTGGCGACTAACATGCTACTGTTTAGTGACTAAAATTGTAATCAAATTAAGAATATGGTGGGTCAGATTGGTGTTCGTTTTGTTTCTCAAATGGTAAACTATGTTACAAAATTAAAGAAATATGATTCAAACTAACATTTGATTAAAAATATTAACTATTGTATTCAACCTCCATAACAAATGCCAAAGCATAAACAAAAATAACAAATTCATGAGTTCACAAGTAACAAGGTTCAGAAAAAGTAAGCACAAAACCTAAGAAGGAGAACCTGAACCAGATGGGGTTGTACTTGGATGTGGTCGACGAAGATTGGTTGATGGAAGCAAAGAAGTTGTTGCTGGAGCTGAGTGAGAAGCCAATAAGTCTAGAAACCTCGGATCAGTTTGTCGCAGGTACTTTTCCACGAAGTAGAAGTGCTCTAGCTTGTCCTTTTGCTCAGCCGAAGCTCGGTAGTGCTCTGCTTCACGAACAGCAATCTCAGCATCACGCCATTCATTATAAGTTGCCTGCTCTTCGATTTTCTGTTGAGCTTCCTTCAGTTGCACTTGCAGTGCAACAAACGATGAAAAGTCTCTCGGCTGCTTGCGCTTGCCATTGAGAAGAGTCTCCTTGAGGCTTCTAACTCCATAAGGAGTTCCTCGTGAATCCAACTCATTGGACTGTGAAAAGTAAGAGAAAAACCTTAATGACAAAATTCAAGACTCTATAAATGTGAAATGTTAAAAATGTTACTATACCTGAAAAAGATGCTTGTATATTCATCTGTTGTTAGCGCACGAGGTTGCGAAGCACCGTCCAAAACTTCTGAAGGCTCTGTCACGAGCTCAGACAACTTCCCTTGCACCTTCTGCTCATATGTTTGAACGATTTTCTCCGCCTTACTATCGACATACATACCGTCTGGCCTTGTATGTGTCCTAATGAAAACATCACCAAGACTAACCGGTCTTCCCAATTCCTCTTCCTGCAATGTTACAAAATAAGCAAGGATAGCAAGTAAACCAGAAACATGAAACCAATCAAACATGAAACATGAAACATGAAACCAGAAATATGAAAGCAGAAACATAATTTAAAATTGTTAAGGAGTAAGAAAAAGTTAAAGTAACTTACCATTTCTTGTTGGATTTGTTGATACGACTTTGGCCCTGATAAGTGGATGTGAGGACCGAGACCTTTACGGTCAAACATACGAGCATTGGAATAGGTGAGACTCTTTTGCTTTGCTTCTTCAGTGTCCCAGTAGTCCGACATCGTTTTCCAGAGAGTGTCGCCGATCCAATTAGGTCGCTCTCGACTAGTCCTCGCGGTGCTAACCATGTCTTTCATCCGGCATTGACAGATCTCCTCGAAATACCCTTGAACTGTCCCTGTTATCAAGGGATCCCAGGTGTGGGTTTTCTACATTACAAAGAGAATAGAATGATGTTAGTGAAAACATTACAAGAAAACCTATATGTGAAGGCTATAGGACAGAAAACTGTACCGCAAACTCGAGGAAATATCTTTCTTGTTTGTCCTGAGGCACACATGTCCAGCTATAGTAGGGAGCATCGAATTTGTTTGTAAACTCTTTAGTAATTGCCAGAACCAGTTTCGATCCCTTGTCGCGAGTAAACCTGCAAAGACACATGAAATAAAGAAGGACATAATACAAACCAGAAGCATGTAATCCAGAAACATGAAACCAATCAAACATGAAACATGAAACCATAAAACATAAAACAAGAAATATGAAACATAATTAACATGCAAACCAGAAACATGAAACCAGAAAAATGAAACATAATTAGCCTGCAACCCAGATACATGAAGACAGAAGCATGTAAGAGATATCTCTTACATGCCTTGTGATCAATACTACACATTACAGATTTGACAAGACATTTAAGGAAAGAATACAATCAAACATGAAACATGAAACCAGAAACATGTTTCTACACTTAGACACCAAACTGACCCTAAGATTAACCAACCGCAACAGAAAAACAATGACTGGAAGCTAAGCCAATAAGCAAAGGCAACAGAAAGAGAAGCATTGTTCCCCCATTAAAACACACCAAGAAACAAACAGTTACAATCCAACACTTAGCTAGCATCTAACACTTAGAATGTAACACTTAGCAGAAACAAACCACGAAACCAACATTGAGAATCAAACACTTAGCATAATCCAACACTTACCTATAATCAAACACTTAGCTATAATGTAACACTTATAATCTAACACTTTGTAGGAACGAACCAAGAGACCAACCTTGAGATGCGATAAACTTACCAGATATCAGTTAAGAAACAGCTAGAACAATACAAATAAGAGACCGCTAGGATGTAACACTTAGCATTTTAGTTTTCTTCAAAAGACAGTAATATTCCAAAACATCTAGAACAATAATAATTCAAATCAGCTAGAGCAATAATCTAACACTTAACAAGAGACAGTGGTGAACAATACAATCACATTTACTTAAGAAGATGTGATACAATTACCAAGTCAGATTAACTGATCAATACAATCGCATTTACCAGATGCGATCCAATTACCAAGTCGAGTTCTGCGTTGGTGTGGGATAGAGGACGGTGGTGAACTTATCCCGGTCTGGCACCATAAACAGAGCTTCCTCCAGTGGAGCTGAAGTAGTCGCAGGGAGTTCTTGAACACAGGGTTGAGGAATGGAGTTTTCGAAAAGTTGTTGTGGCGGTGGATAGCTCCGGACATTTGGTGATGACGTTGTCAGTTTATCATGGACGGGGAGTTGAAGTGGTGCCGGCGTGAAATTGTACTGTTACGGTAGATGGTTGGGTGTTCACGATGAAGAGGCGGAGCGAATTGACACTCCGGCTCTCTGAGAAACGTTGGGAACGATTTTTCTCTTCTGTCTGCTATGGCCCTTCTCTCTAGGAATCGCGGGATCTTCTATGATATATAAAGAAGAGGAATCGAAGAAGAGGAGTCGAAGAAGTGGAATCGAAGCAGAATAGAAGAAGTTTATAGCGAAAGAGGAAACGATGGAGAGGAATGGAAGAGGAATCGAAGACAAAGGGGAAGAACAAAACGCTTGACTTAGGGTTCCGTAGTTAGGTTCACGGGCTTTGTGGGAAAATAAGTTCTGTTTTTGCGAAATTGGTTTGGACCTCAACCCAAATTTTTATGTTTTTGTTTTTAGTAGTCGTAACTTTGTGGCTAAACCTGAGATATTTGTTGTCTCACGCATCAAGACTTTTTACCTACACATAAAAAAATATATTTTGAGATAGGAAGTGAGATCGGCTTTCAATCGTGGTTTCATAGATGAATCTATAGAGGTAAAATCTAGCCCGCAATCTTGGGTTCATAGATCAATCTGGACAAATATTTGATATGATTTTGTTTTATTTCTGAAATTCTATTGTTCTTTTGTTGTTAGGCCAATTTGTTGTAGTCGGAGAAGAGGCACAGATTCACGGCTACGACAACCAGATCAAACAGATGCTTAGAGTGGTCATTCCGGTGGATCTACAATGGAAAAGAATACAAAATCTTAAGGTAAAATCCCTACCGCAATCATTCATGTTTTCATGTCTACTTTGCTCAACACTTCATTAAGATCTTGATAAGATATATTGAAAAATGAATGACTTGAAAACAGAATTATAATTTTTTTGCTTGAAAACATAATTACTTGAAAACATAATTACTTAAAATAACAACAATATCCGAAATGAGTTTTGAGTTAACGACCAACAACAACCAGAACCAAAATATCCGAATATTCGAGACAATGAACAAGATAAGATGAAACAAGATTTAAACTCTCAAAACTAAGACAATCATGTCTTAGAATGGCTTAAATCCAATCTTGTGTTCATTGTTGTAACTTTCAGGTAGAGGATATGGGTACATGTAAACATTTAAAGGTTTACAAAATTAGGAAACAACATCAAATCTGAAACTATAATATTCAAACTCAAATCAACATCAAACTCAGTACAATTTTCTATAGATCAATTTGAAACTAGAATCTTCAACCTCAATTCTGAAACTCTAATCTGAGTTTTCTGTCCTATAATCTGAAACTATAATCAACATCAAACTCATTACATTTTATTGTCCTATAATCTGAAAGTATAATCTTCAACATCAAATCTAAAACAATAATCTGAGTTTTCTGTCCTATAATCTGAAACTATAATCAACATCAAACTCAATACAGTTTACTGTCCTATAATCTGAAACTATAATATTCAACATCAAATCTGAAACTATAATCTGATTTTTCTGTCCTATAATCTGAAACTATAATCAACATCAAACTCAGTATAACGTCTATAACACCAAACATATGACTATATAAACAATACCAAATATTATGATCTAAATGAATATTTTTTGAATCTAAATGAAGATACCTATATGATAGCGTTCTGTAACAGGGCCTCGGATGATGTCAATGATGGGAGTGAAAACCAAGAAATGATTGTAGTTTAGAGAATCTTTGAGTAAGGTGAATTCTATGTTATCCATGAAATAAATTTGATAGCAGTGTCGATTGGTTTTGCCAAGAATATCGCCAAACATCACATAAAAACCGTTGAGTGAGAACCAGTAACGTTCAAAGTGCTTCACCCAAGAAAACGATCTCAATGTCTGTCCTGAAACGTTTGCTGCTATTCTTGTTCCCTGAAGACAAAATAGTTAGTTTTTAGAAGCACTATAAAAGAATAGAAGATAGATATTACCTCTTCATCACAAAGTAGTAGATTCATAGTTGGTCTAGACAAATCCCATTCTCTTGTCCATACACGCAAGATCTTGATTTTCAGATTCCAAACTGTTTTAGATGTGTTGATTTGTGATACTAAGTGGGATGCTTCATTTGCCATTTCCAGTGATCTTGAGTTCTGGGAATTTTTTTTCTTTTTCGGCAGGACAATATGTGAGTAGTTGTAACTTTTAGGGGTTTCAGAAAAGTTTAGAAGCGGAAGGGTCGAGGAAGCCTAAAAAGGAGGATACATATGCATTGGTAAGATTCTCAACAGTCATTTACACATCCCATTTTTCAAAATTGGCAATGATTCACCTCAGGAAATCTTTTGAGATATATTTATTGTAACATTACTAAGGGTTTTCGAAGAGTTGAGAAGCGGAAGAGTCGATGAAGCCTAAAAAGGAGGAAACATTTGCATCGGTAAGATTCTCAACTGTCATGTACACATCCATAATTTCAAATAAGGCAATGATTCACTGCAGGATATCTTTTGAGATTCTAAACTGTTTTAAATCTTTCATTTAGATTTTATTAGAAGATAATGTTAATATATATATATATATACCAACATCATATCCTGACAGAAAACTTGCATCAATATATATATATATATATATAATATTCATGTAATATATATCATGAGCCTTATCTTGTAATAAAATTATGATGCAGGGACAGAACAGAGTCAGGAAAAGTAAGAGCCGAATTTTCATCAGTACCGAGTTGCCGGGATGTGTAAATTTTATTTTTTGGTACAAAGATTAAATTAATATGAAAAGTTTATTTTTGATTACAATATTGTAAACCACAAATTTTTAGAATTTTAGTTACAAAGGTTTGGTTAGGCTCATTGGTACAAAGATCAAAATTTTAAATTATGTTGACAATAATAAAAAAAAAACTCATTGGTACAAAGGTTCAGCCACCAATCAATGGTTAATTGGTTCTGTTAAATAAATTTGAAATTTTGTTTTTGATTAGAAAGTTATGTAAAATTAATTTGAAAACTTTAATGTAAACGACATATTTTATTAATGTAAACGACAAATTTTTAGGGTTTTAGTTTTCAACTTTGACATAAATAACATAATTAACATTGTCACATAAGTAATATAGTTAATTAGTAGGGTTCTTCGTCATCTTGTTCTTCATCAGAAGACGACAAATTACACCGAAATTCATTTTCTGGTTCTGCATCTCCGACATCGTAATCGAGGCTTATTGGGTTTACTCCTTGTACGAAATTGTCGAGTTCGAGATCTTCAAATGTAGTCATCAATACAGCATCATCATTTTCGGTTTGCAGAAGAGTCGGTTCTTTTTTATCATATTCCCCTGAAATGTTTCCCCTCGGATTCACTTTTAGAACATTGAGCCACAACTGCTTCGGTTTCTTTGTGTATGGGTACGGAATATAACAAACTTGCTCCGCTTGCGATGCTGTTTTCAATATAAGTTATACATATGAATATATATGATATTGACATTAATAAAATGCTATATATATATAAGTACGTACCTAGAATAAATGGTTCGTATTTATTGTATTTTCTCGATGAAAGAACGTCTACAACGCCACCATTGCTCCTCTGACTGCCTCTACCGATAACAGGGTCATACCAATTACACTTAAAAAGTGTGATTCTCAAATTGACCATCCCCTCGTACTCGAGTTCTATGATATCAGTTAAGGTCCCGTAGAAATCCACTTCATCAGATGCATCAGTGTAATTTTCACCTTTAACACATATCCCATAGTTACATGTTTTTCGTCCGGCACCGTGATTTTGCGTATGAAACAAATAGCCTCTTGTAAAATGCATTGGCCATGTTTTGGCCTTATTCAAAGGTCCATGTATTATCTCTTGAACCCAAGTAGGAAATGGATTCATGGCGTTCCTGTAAGCAACCTGCATATATATAAACAACATCATCAATATTTATAAGTATAAATGTATACATAGTTATGAATATTATTTAGACATATATATTCTTTCACCCATATATGATATTCGTCAGCTCTTTTCGCGGAGAGTTTTTTTTCGGAAAGTCCTGGATATTTTTCAGAAAGAAAATCCTCGAACATACTATAGAAGACCAACATGCACAAATATGAGAAATTATAGTGGATTATATATTAAAACGCATGGTGCGAGAGATGCGAACTTATATACCTATCAATTGGCTGAAAATAGTCGCAATTTCGTAAAACATATGCATGTGCGCATTGATAATCTCTTTCCGAGAGCCATATTTCATGCATTTCTCCACTTGGACGGCCTACGTGCGTAAATATAGAAGGTACCCCAGGGACGTGATATACGGGGACTTCACCTTCATCGAATATTGTTAACCTGGCCGAATGCACATTAAAATACATAGCATGTGTATACAATATAAATGGCATTGTGGACATCAAGTGATTGAATTTAGCATTTACCTTGATTTCGTTTGTATATTCGCGGCAAAGTAGTGCTCTGAGAAATAAGCAATCTCGTCATTGATATATGATTCAATAATCGATCTTGCCGCATATATTTTGTTCTTTGCTTTGCCTTTCAACTTTTTGAAAAACCTTTCAAAAGGATACATCCACCTATATTGGACAGGGCCTCCTAATTCAGCTTCATAGGGGAGATGTATAGGCAGGTGCTCCATCACATCGAAAAATGAAGGTGGAAAGATCTTTTCCAAATTGCATAGGATCAAAACTATGTTATGTTTTAGAATTTGTACGCGAGTTTTATGCAAAGTTCTCGAACATAAGTCCCGGAAAAATGCTCCAACCCCTAAAATATACGTGAAAACTGCGGAGCGGTTACTATATAAATTACTATAATTATATTTATTTAAAGAAATTGTCGTAAATAATTAGTACCTGATAACACAAGGTGGACATTCCGGTCTAGGAGGTCTGCAAAGATAAATGGAAGTAACCGCTCCATGAAAAAATGGCAGTCATGACTCTTCATGCCTGAAAACTTTTGGTTGTTCATATCAACACAAGTCGCTAAGTCTGAGGAATAACCATCTAGGAATTTAACTGCATGTTTCACACATTCCAGTAAACTTTTTCTGGCTTCTTCTGTCAATGTGAAGGCTGGAAAATGAGCTTTACCCTCACTATCAATATGTAAGCGTGGCCGAGAACAAAATTGTTCAATATCCAATCTTGACATGATGTTGTCTTTCGATTTACCCTTCACACTCATAAGAGTATTCATGATGTTGTCAAAAAAATTCTTCTCTATATGCATCACATCAAGACAATGTCGGAGATTGAGGTCCCTCCAGTACGGTAGCTCCTAGAATATGCTTTCCTTGTGCCAGTTATGTTGCTTCCCATAGCCCGACTTCTTCTTCTCGTGCCCGTTTCCACCGACGTCCTTTGTTTTTGATGGATTTACACCAGCCACCCGCTCGCAATAAACTTGCTCACCAGTCAAAGACTGAGGTGGATACTCTCTCGAAGCGTCTTTTCCCTTCTGGAAGTCTTTTTTATACCTCCTCATTGGATGACCATGAGGAAGAAATCTTCGGTGACAATCAAACCAACACGTCTTCCTTCCCTTAGGTAGATAAAAAGACTTTGTATCTTCCATGCAAATAGGACAAGACAATTTACCATGGGATGTCCATCCGGATAACATGCTATACGCCGGAAAGTCGCTTATCGTCCACATTAGCACTGCTTTTAGATTGAAATTTTGTTTCAAGGACACATCGTATGCATCGACACCATTAGACCACAACTCTTTTAACTCCTCAATAAGAGGTCGGAGGAAGATATCGAGACTAGCTCGCGGATGATTTGACCCAAAATTCAGAATTGTAAGAAATAAATACTATGTATTCATGCACATACTAAATACTATGTATTCATGCACATACTATGGGGTAAATTATATGCAGTCAAGATCACGGGCCACAACGAATGATTACGAGACATCCCAAATGGATTGAACCCATCGGTACATAATCTAAGATAAACGTTACGGGGTTCTTCGGAAAACCGGGGATTTTGATCTTCAAAATATCTCCACTCTGCCGCATCAGAAGGATGCCACATTTCTCCCTCCTTTGATTGGTGCTCGGCATGCCATCTCATTGCCGATGCAGTATTCTCGCTCTGATACATTCTCTTCAATCTGTCAGCAATAGGTAGATACCACATACTACTGTATGGTACTTTGGTTCTACATCGGTCGTTCTTAGGCTTTCATCTTTGTGCACCACAAAACAAACATTTATCTTCCTTCTCGTCATCTTTCCAGAAGATCATACAATTGTTAATACAAACATCATTTGTATGATATGGGAGGCCTAAATTGCGCATCAATTTTTCCGTCTCGTAATGTGATCCGGTTGACTTGTTTCCTTCTGGTAAATAGTCTGTCAAGATTTCGCAAACCGAATCGACTAACTTTTCACTCATATTATATTCTGCCTTATTTTACATGACTCGAGCAGCTAAAGATAACTACGAGTGACCTTCACGACAACCATCGTATAATGGATTCTTTGCACCTTCTAACAAGTCGTAAATTTCTTTGAATGGTTACGTACCGGTTCTTCTACATTCTGATAACTACCATCCTGATGATAGTTATCAGAACTCATGTTATGACGAAATGCATCATTCACCATATCCACATATCTATCTTCTACTACATTTCCCACATTTTCACTCCCACTTATATATAGCGTATCAACATAACTCAATCCTAAATCCATATTGATTTCTTCTCCATGCTTATACCAAACATAATAATCTGGCATAAATCCTCTGCTATAAAGATGATTCCAAATTCTTGTCCCCGTGATAAATTTCTCGTTCTTGCAAACACTACAAGGGCAGAAAAACTTACCGCCATTACTCTGTGATAGAGGCTGGCTATTTGCGAATGTCATGAATCCATCCACCCCTGTTCTGAACTCTTCCGAGAAATTTCCCGTCTCTTCATCGAACCTCTTATACATCCACTCCCGGAAATTATTATAATTAAAATTTCCCAACATTAAATAACTAAAAAATATAATGACGAGAAGATATCTTTTTGATTTTGGGTTGAAGATCGAATGAGGAGGAGAAATGGGATGAATTGAGCTTATATAGACATTTATGCCGACTAAATAGCTACTACACGGCATCTGAAAGGCGACTACAATCTTGTAGTCGCATAAAATCGTTACACCAACCCCAAAACGAATAACACGTGTTTTTCACCGGTCTTTACGAATAATTACCGACTGCTATGCGACCCTCCAAAATAGTCGTATATGGATCGCCAAATGGCGACTATTATGCGACTCCTGTTACCCGTCGACAAATTAGTCGCAACTTTGTCGTAAATCACCAACCCGCCAAAAAATTCGCATACTAATCGCTAAATTAGCGACTATTAGGCGACAATAATTTCCCGTCTGCAAGGTAGTCGCATAATAGTCATCATATAGCGACTACATTAGCGACTATATTGTTTGGTCGTAAAATAGCAACTCAATCACGACCAAATCGTATTAGTCGCTAAATAGTCGGCAAATGGTGGCTAATTAGTCGCAACGTTTAGCGACTAATTGTTTAGTCGCCAGTTGTAGTCGTTAAAACACTTTTTCTTGTAGTGTCATAAGCCATTTTTTCAATATACCATGGATTTTCTAATGAAATATGGGCAAAGAAAATATTAAGCTTCATTGAAAAAAATAATAACAACTAAAATGATATTTGTTAACATATAGTTAGCCATTTTCAGTTTCATACTTGGGCAATTTATGATTTTTCCTTTTGCAACGGAATAGCAACGGTTTTGCAACGGATTTCTTGGGTTTGCAAAGGATTTCTTGGTTTTGCAACGGATTTCTTGAGTTTCCTTGCAAATTCGTTGCTAAATGCCTCATTCCAAAAAAATAAAGTGTGAATCGTCTTACTCATATAACTACTACCTAAGTGGTGCAAGCTATGTTCTATAATGTAAATTTAATATGTGCAGTGAAAAAACACCACAAGAATAAGCATTCATATGAAAAATGTGTAAGAGAAGAAATTCAATGTAAGGACGAGTTATCATGAATACACACTTATTCACTTTTATGATAATAAGCCATATTTTCGACATACCATGAATTTTCTAATGAAAATAGGGCAAAGAAAACATTAATCTTCAAGGAAAATAATAATAACAACTAAAATGATCCTTGTTAACATATGATTAGCCATTTTCGGTTTTATACTTGGGAAATTTTTGGTTTTTCCTTTTGCAACGGAATAGCAACGGTTTTGCAACGGATTTCTTGGTTTTGCAAATATGTTGCTAAATGTCTCATTCCAAAAAAAAAAAGTGTGAATCGTCTAACTCATATAACTACTTCCTAATTGGTGCAAAGTATGTTCTATAATGTAAATTTAATATGTGCAGTGAAAAAAACACCACAAGAATAAGCATTCATATGAAAAATGTGTAAGAGTAGAAATTCATCGTAAGGATGAGTTATGATGGATACACACTTACTCACTTTTATGATCATAAGCCATTTTTTCGATATACCATGGATTTTCTAATGAAATATGGGCAAAGAAAATATTAAGCTTCAAGGAAAACAATAATAACAACTAAAATGATATTTGTTAACATATAGTTGGCCATTTTCAGTTTCATACTTGGGAAATTTATGATTTTTCCTTTTGCAACGGAATAACAACGGTTTTGCAACGGATTTCTTGGTTTTGCAACGGATTTCTTGAGTTTCTTTGCAAATTCGTTGCTAAATGCCTCATTCCAAAAAAATAAAGTGTGAATCGTCTTACTCATATAAATACTACCTAAGTGGTGCAAGCAATGTTCTATAATGTAAATTTAATATGTACAGTGAAAAAAACACCACAAGAATAAGCATTCATATGAAAAATGTGTAAGAGAAGAAATTCATCGCGAGGACGAGTTATGATGAGTACACACTTACTCACTTTTATGATCATAAGCCATATTTTCGACATACTATAAATTTTCTAATGAAAATAGGGCAAAGAAAACATTAATGTTCAAGGAAAATAATAATAACAACTAAAATGATCCTTGTTAACATATAATTAGCCATTTTAGGTTTCATATTTTGGAAATTTTGGGGTTTTTCCTTTTGCAACAGAATAGCAACGGTTTTGCAATGGATTTCTTGGTTTTGCAACGAATTTCTTGATTTTGCAAATGATTTCTTGGTTTTGCAACATATTTCTTGAGTTTTCTTGCAAATCCGTTGCAAAATGTCTGATTCCAAAAAAATAAAACGTGAATCTTCTTACTCATATAACTACTAACTAAGTGGTGCAAGCTATGTTCTATAATGTAAATTTAATATGTGCAATGAAAAAAATACCACAAGAATAAGCATTCATATAAAAAATGTGTAAGAGTAGAAATTCATCGTAAGGATGAGTTATGATGAATACACACTTACTGACTTTTATGATCATAAGCCATATTTTCGTCATACCATGGTTTTTCTATTGAAATATGGGCAAAGAAATATTAATCTTTAAGGAAAACAATAATAACAACTAAAATGATCATTGTTAACATAAAATTATCCATTTTCGGTTTCATACTTGGGAAGTTTTTGGTTTTTCCTGTTGCAATGGTATTGCAACGGATTTCTTGGTTTTGCAACGGATTTCCTTGTTTTGCAACGGATTTCTTGGTTTTAAAACGGATTTCTTGAGTTTCTTTGCAAATCTGTTGCTAAATGTCTCATTCCAAAAAAATAAAGTGTGAATCGTTTTACTCATATAACTACTTCCTAATTGGTGCAAACTATGTTCTATAATGTAAATTTAATATGTGCAGTGAAAAAAACACCACAAGAATAAGCATTCATATGAAAAATGTGTAAGAGAAGAAATTCATCGCGAGGACGAGTTATGATGAGTACACACTTACTCACTTTTATGATCATAAGCCATATTTTCGACATACTATGAATTTTCTAATGAAAATAGGGCAAAGAAAACATTAATGTTCAAGGAAAATAATAATAACAACTAAAATGATCCTTGTTAACATATAATTAGCCATTTTATGTTTCATATTTTGGAAATTTTGGGGTTTTTCCTTTTGCAACAGAATAGCAACGGTTTTGCAATGGATTTCTTAGTTTTGCAACGAATTTCTTGATTTTGCAAATGATTTCTTGGTTTTGCAACTTATTTCTTGAGTTTTCTTGCAAATCCGTTGCAAAATGTCTGATTCCAAAAAAATAAAACGTGAATCTTCTTACTCATATAACTACTAGCTAAGTGGTGCAAGCTATGTTCTACAATGTAAATTTAATATGTGCAATGAAAAAAATACCACAAGAATAAGCATTCATATAAAAAATGTGTAAGAGTAGAAATTCATCGTAAGGATGAGTTATGATGAATACACACTTACTGACTTTTATGATCATAAGCCATATTTTCGTCATACCATGGTTTTTCTAATGAAATATGGGCAAAGAAATATTAATCTTTAAGGAAAACAATAATAACAACTAAAATGATCATTGTTAACATAAAATTAGCCATTTTCGGTTTCATACTTGGGAAGTTTTTGGTTTTTCCTGTTGCAATGGTATTGCAACGGATTTCTTGGTTTTGCAACGGATTTCCTTGTTTTGCAACGGATTTCTTGGTTTTAAAACGGATTTCTTGAGTTTCTTTGCAAATCTGTTGCTAAATGTCTCATTCCAAAAAAATAAAGTGTGAATCGTTTTACTCATATAACTACTTCCTAATTGGTGCAAACTATGTTCTATAATGTAAATTTAATATGTGCAGTGAAAAAAACACCACAAGAATAAGCATTCATATGAAAAATGTGTAAGAGAAGAAATTCATCGCAAGGACGAGTTATGATGAATACACACTTACTCACTTTTATGATCATAAGCCATATTTTCGACAAACTATGAATTTTCTAATGAAAATAGGGCAAAGAAAACATTAATGTTCAAGGAAAATAATAATAACAACTAAAATGATCCTTGTTAACATATAATTAGCCATTTTAGGTTTCATATTTTGGAAATTTTGTGGTTTTTCCTTTAGCAACAGAATATCAACGGTTTTGCAATGGATTTCTTGGTTTTGCAACGGATTTCTTGATTTTGCAAAGGATTTCTTGGTTTTGCAACATATTTCTTGAATTTTCTTGCAAATCCGTTGCAAAATGTCTGATTCCAAAAAAATAAAATGTGAATCTTCTTACTCATATAACTACTAGCTAAGTGGTGCAAGCTATGTTCTATAATGTAAATTTAATATGTGCAATGAAAAAAATACCACAAGAATAAGCATTCATATAAAAAATGTGTAAGAGTAGAAATTCATCGTAAGGATGAGTTATGATGAATACACACTTACTGACTTTTATGATCATAAGCCATATTTTCGTCATACCATGGTTTTTCTAATGAAATATGGGCAAAGAATTATTAATCTTTAAGGAAAACAATAATAACAACTAAAATGATCCTTGTTAACATAAAATTAGCCATTTTCGGTTTCATACTTGGGAAGTTTTTTGTTTTTCCTGTTGCAATGGTATTGCAACGGATTTCTTGGTTTTGCAACGGATTTCTTGGTTTTAAAACGGATTTCATGAGTTTCTTTGCAAATCTGTCGCTAAATGTTTCATTCCAAAAAAATAAAGTGTGAATCGTTTTACTCATATAACTACTTCCTAATTGGTGCAAACTATGTTCTATAATGTATATTTAATATGTGCAGTGAAAAAAACACCACAAGAATAAGCATTCATATGAAAAATGTGTAAGAGAAGATATTCATCGCAAGGACGAGTTATGATGAATACACACTTACTCACTTTTATGATCATAAGCCATATTTTCGACATACTATGAATTTTCTAATGAAAATAGGGCAAAGAAAACATTAATGTTCAAGGAAAATAATAATAACAACTAAAATGATCCTTGTTAACATATAATTAGCCATTTTAGGTTTCATATTTTGGAAATTTTGTGGTTTTTCCTTTTGCAACAGAATAGCAACGGTTTTGCAATGGATTTCTTGGTTTTGCAACGGATTTCTTGATTTTTCAAAGGATTTCTTGGTTTTGCAACATATTTCTTGAGTTTTCTTGCAAATCCGTTGCAAAATGTCTGATTCCAAAAAAACAAAATGTGAGTCTTCTTACTCATATAACTACTACCTAAGTGGTGCAAGCTATGTTCTATAATGTAAATTTAATATGTGCAATTAAAAAAATACCACAAAAATAAGCATTCATATAAAAAATGTGTAAGAGTAGAAATTCATCGAAAGATGAGTTATGATGAATACACACTTACTGACTTTTATGATCATAAGCCATATTTTCGTCATACCATGGTTTTTCTAATGAAATATGGGCAAAGAAATATTAATCTTTAAGGAAAACAATAATAACAACTAAAATGATCCTTGTTAACATAAAATTAGCCATTTTCGGTTTCATACTTGGGAAGTTTTTGGTTTTTCCTGTTGCAATGGTATTGCAACGGATTTCTTGGTTTTGCAACGGATTTCCTTGTTTTGCAACGGATTTGTTGGTTTTAAAACGGATTTCTTGAGTTTCTTTTCAAATCTGTTGCTAAATGTCTCATTCCAAAAAAATAAAGTGTGAATCGTCTTACTCATATAACTACTTCCTAATTGGTGCAAAGTATGTTCTATAATGTAAATTTAATATGTGCAGTGAAAAAAACACCACAAGAATAAGCATTCATATGAAAAATGTGTAAGAGTAGAAATTCATCGTAAGGATGAGTTATGATGGATACACACTTACTCACTTTTATGATCATAAGCCATTTTTTCGATATACCATGGATTTTATAATGAAATATGGGCAAAGAAAATATTAAGCTTCAAGGAAAACAATAATAACAACTAAAATGATATTTGTTAACATATAGTTGGCCATTTTCAGTTTCATACTTGGGAAATTGATGATTTTTCCTTTTGCAAGGGAATAGCAACGGTTTTGCAACGGATTTCTTGGTTTTGCAACGGATTTCTTGAGTTTCTTTACAAATTCGTTGCTAAATGCCTCATTCCAAAAAAATAAAGTGTGAATCGTCTTACTCATATAAATACTACCTAAGTGGTGCAAGCAATGTTCCATAATGTAAATTTAATATGTACAGTGAAAAAAACACCACAAGAATAAGCATTCATATGAAAAATGTGTAAGAGAAGAAATTCATCGCGAGGACGAGTTATGATGAGTACACACTTACTCACTTTTATGATCATAAGCCATATTTTCGACATACTATGAATTTTCTAATGAAAATAGGGCAAAGAAAACATTAATGTTCAAGGAAAATAATAATAACAACTAAAATGATCCTTGTTAACATATAATTAGCCATTTTAGGTTTCATATTTTTGAAATTTTGTGGTTTTTCCTTTTGCAACAGAATAGCAACGGTTTTGCAATGGATTTCTTGGTTTTGCAACGGATTTCTTGATTTTGCAAAGGATTTCTTGGTTTTGCAACATATTTCTTGAGTTTTCTTGCAAATCCGTTGCAAAATGTCTGATTCCCAAAAAAAAAAATGTGAATCTTCTTACTCATATACCTACTACCTAAGTGGTGCAAGCTATGTTCTATAATGTAAATTTAATATGTGCAATTAAAAAAATACCACAAAAATAAGCATTCATATAAAAAATGTGTAAGAGTAGAAATTCATCGAAAGATGAGTTATGATGAATACACACTTACTGACTTTTATGATCATAAGCCATATTTTCGTCATACCATGGTTTTTCTAATGAAATATGGGCAAAGAAATATTAATCTTTAAGGAAAACAATAATAACAACTAAAATGATCCTTGTTAACATAAAATTAGCCATTTTCGGTTTCATACTTGGGAAGTTTTTGGTTTTTCCTGTTGCAATGGTATTGCAACGGATTTCTTGGTTTTGCAACGGATTTCCTTGTTTTGCAACGGATTTGTTGGTTTTAAAACGGATTTCTTGAGTTTCTTTGCAAATCTGTTGCTAAATGTCTCATTCCAAAAAAATAAAGTGTGAATCGTCTTACTCATATAACTACTTCCTAATTGGTGCAAAGTATGTTCTATAATGTAAATTTAATATGTGCAGTGAAAAAAACACCACAAGAATAAGCATTCATACGAAAAATGTGTAAGAGTAGAAATTCGTCGTAAGGATGAGTTATGATGGATACACACTTACTCACTTTTATGATCATAAGCCATTTTTTCGATATACCATGGATTTTCTAATTAAATATGGGCAAAGAAAATATTAAGCTTCAAGGAAAACAATAATAACAACTAAAATGATCCTTGTTAACATAAAATTAGCCATTTTCGGTTTCATACTTGGGAAGTTTTTGGTTTTTCCTGTTGCAATGGTATTGCAACGGATTTCTTGGTTTTGCAAATGATTTCCTTGTTTTGCAACGGATTTCTTGGTTTTAAAACGGATTTCTTGAGTTTCTTTGCAAATCTGTTGCTAAATGTCTCATTCCAAAAAAATAAAGTGTTAATCGTTTTACTCATATAACTACTTCCTAATTGGTGCAAACTATGTTCTATAATGTAAATTTAATATGTGCAGTGAAAAAAACACCACAAGAATAAGCATTCATATGAAAAATGTGTAAGAGAAGAAATTCATCGCAAGGACGAGTTATGATGAATACACACTTACTCACTTTTATGATCATAAGCCATATTTTCGACATACTATGAATTTTCTAATGAAAATAGGGCAAAGAAAACATTAATGTTCAAGGAAAATAATAATAACAACTAAAATGATCCTTGTTAACATATAATTAGCCATTTTAGGTTTCATATTTTGGAAATTTTGTGGTTTTTCCTTTTGCAACAGAATAGCCACGGTTTTGCAATGGATTTCTTGGTTTTGCAACGGATTTCTTGATTTTGCAAAGGATTTCTTGGTTTTGCAACTTATTTCTTGAGTTTTCTTGCAAATCCGTTGCAAAATGTCTGATTCCAAAAAAATAAAATGTGAATCTTCTTACTCATATAACTACTACCTAAGTGGTGCAAGCTATGTTCTATAATGTAAATTTAATATGTGCAATGAAAAAATACAACAAGAATAAGCATTCATATAAAAAATGTGTAAGAGTAGAAATTCATCGTAAGGATGAGTTATGATGAATACACACTTACTGATTTTTATGATCATAAGCCATATTTTCGTCATACCATGGTTTTTCTAATGAAATATGGGCAAAGAAATATTAATCTTTAAGGAAAACAATAATAACAACTAAAATGATCCTTGTTAACATAAAATTAGCCATTTTCGGTTTCATACTTGGGAAGTTTTTGGTTTTTCCTGTTGCAATGGTATTGCAACAGATTTCTTTGTTTTGCAACGGATTTCCTTGTTTTGCAACGGATTTCTTGGTTTTAAACGGATTTCTTGAGTTTTTTTGCAAATCTGTTGCTAAATGTCTCATTCCAAAAAAATAAAGTGTGAATCGTCTTACTCATATAACTACTTCCTAATTGGTGCAAACTATGTTCTATAATGTAAATTTAATATGTGCAGTGAAAAAAACACCACAAGAATAAGCATTCATATGAAAAATGTGTAAGAGAAGAAATTCATCGCAAGGACGAGTTATGATGAATACACACTTACTCACCTTTATGATCATAAGCCATATTTTCGACATACTATGAATTTTCTAATGAAAATAGGGCAAAGAAAACATTAATGTTCAAGGAAAATAATAATAACAACTAAAATGATCCTTGTTAACATATAATTAGCCATTTTAGGTTTCATATTTTGGAAATTTTGTGGTTTTTCCTTTTGCAACAGAATAGCCACGATTTTGCAATGGATTTCTTGGTTTTGCAACGAATTTCTTGATTTTGCAAAGGATTTCTTGGTTTTGCAACATATTTCTTGAGTTTTCTTGCAAATCCGTTGCAAAATGTCTGATTCCAAAAAAATAAAATGTGAATCTTCTTACTCATATAACTACTACCTAAGTGGTGCAAGCTATGTTCTATAATGTAAATTTAATATGTGCAATGAAAAAAATACCACAAGAATAAGCATTCATATAAAAAATGTGTAAGTGTAGAAATTCATCGTAAGGATGAGTTATGATGAATACACACTTACTGACTTTTATGATCATAAGCCATATTTTCGTCATGCCATGGTTTTTCTAATAAAATATGGGCAAAGAAATATTAATCTTTAAGGAAAACAATAATAACAACTAAAATGATCCTTGTTAACATAAAATTAGCCATTTTCGGTTCCATACTTGGGAAGTTTTTGGTTTTTCCTGTTGCAATGGTATTGCAACGGATTTCTTGGTTTTGCAACGGATTTCCTTGTTTTGCAACGGATTTCTTGGTTTTAAAACGGATTTCTTGAGTTTCTTTGCAAATCTGTTGCTAATTGTCTCATTCCAAAAAAATAAAGTGTGAATCGTCTTACTCATATAACTACTTCCTAATTGGTGCAAACTATGTTCTATAATGTAAATTTAATATGTGCAGTGAAAAAAAACACCACAAGTATAAGCATTAATATGAAAAATGTGTAAGAGTAGAAATTCATCGTAAGGATGAGTTATGATGGATACACACTTACTCACTTTTATTATCATAAGCCATTTTTTCGATATACCATGGATTTTCTAATGAAATATGGGCAAAGAAAATATTAAGCTTCAAGGAAAACAATAATAACAACTAAAATGATATTTGTTAACATATAGTTAGCCATTTTCAGTTTCATACTTGGGAAATTTATGATTTTTCCTTTTGCAATGGAATAGCAACGGTTTTGCAACATATTTCTTGGTTTTGCAACGGATTTCTTGAGTTTCCTTGCAAATTCGTTGCTAAATGCCTCATTCCAAAAAATAAAGTGTGAATCGTCTTACTCATATAAATACTACCTAAGTGGTGCAAGAAATGTTCTATAATGTAAATTTAATATGTACAGTGAATAAAATACCACAAGAATAAGCATTCATATGAAAAATGTGTAAGAGAAGAATAATAACAACTAAAATGATCCTTGGTAACATAAAATTAGCCATTTTCGGTTTCATACTTGGGAAGTTTTTGGTTTTTTCTGTTGCAATGGATTAGCAACGGATTTCCTTGTTTTGCAACGGATTTCTTGGTTTTGCAATGGATTTCTTGATTTTTCTTGCAAATCCGTTGCTAAATGTCGCATTCCGAAAGAATAAAGTGTGAATCGTCTTACTCATATAACTACTACCTAAGTGGTGCAAGCTATGTTCCATAATGTAAATTTAATATGTGGAGTGAAAAAAACACCACAAGAATAAGCATTCATATAAAAAATGTGTAAGAGTAGAAATTCATCCTAAGGATGAGTTATGATGAATACACACTTACTGACTTTTATGATCATAAGCCATATTTTCGTCATACCATGGATTTTCTAATGAAATATGGGCAACGAAATATTAATCTTTAAGGAAAACAATAATAACAACTAAAATGATCCTTGTTATCATAAAATTAGCCATTTTCGGTTTCATACTTGGGAAGTTTTTGGTTTTTCCTGTTGCAATGGTATTGCAACGGATTTCTTGGTTTTGCAACGGATTTCCTTGTTTTGCAACGGATTTCTTGGTTTTAAAACGGATTTCTTGAGTTTATTTGCAAATCTGTTGCTAAATGTCTCATTCCAAAAAAATAAAGTGTGAATCGTCTTACTCATATAAGTACTTCCTAATTGGTGCAAACTATGTTCTATAATGTAAATTTAATATGTGCAGTGAAAAAAACACCACAAGAATAAGCATTCATATGAAAAATGTGTAAGAGTAGAAATTCATCGTAAGGATGAGTTATGATGGATACACACTTACTCACTTTTATGATCATAAGCCATTTTTTCGATATACCATGGATTTTCTAATGAAATATGGGCAAAGAAAATATTAAGCTTCAAGGAAAACAATAATAACAACTAAAATGATATTTGTTAACATATAGTTAGCCATTTTTAGTTTCATACTTAGGAAATTTATGATTTTTCCTTTTGCAACGGAATAACAACGGTTTTGCAACAGATTTCTTGGTTTTGCAACGGATTTCTTGAGTTTCCTTGAAATTTCGTTGCTAAATGCCTCATTCCAAAAAAATAAAGTGTGAATCGTCTTACTCATATAAATACTACCTAAGTGGTGCAAGAAATGTTCGATAATGTAAATTTAATATGTACAGTGAAAAAAACACCACAAGAATAAGCATTCATATGAAAAATGTGTAAGAGAAGAATAATAACAACTAAAATGATCCTTGTTAACATAAAATTAGCCATTTTCGGTTTCATACTTGGGAAGTTTTTGGTTATTCCTGTTGCAATGGATTAGCAACGGATTTCCTTGTTTTGCAATGGATTTCTTGGTTTTGCAACGGATTTCTTGAGTTTCCTTGCAAATCTGTTGCTAAATGTCTGATTCCAATAAAATAAAGGGTGAATCGTCTTACTCATATAACTACTACCTAAGTGGTGCAAGCTATGTTCTATAATGTAAATTTAATATGTGCAGTGAAAAAAACACCACAAGAATAAGCATTCATATAAAAAATGTGTAAGAGTAGAAATTCATCGTTAGGCTGAGTTATGATGAATACACACTTACTGACTTTTATGATCATAAGCAAAATATTTTCGACATACCATGGATTTTCTACTGAAATATGGGCAAAGAAAATATTAATCTTCAAGGAAAACAATAATAACAACTAAAATGATCCTTGTTAACATAAAATTAACCATTTTCGGTTTCATACATGGGAAGTTTTTGGTTTTTCCTGTTGCAACGGAATAGCAACGATATTGCAACAGATTTTTTGGTTTTGCAATGGATTTCATGGTTTTGCAACGGATTTCATGGTTTTGCAACAGATTTCTAGAGTTTCCTTGCAAATCCGTTGCTAAATGCCTCATTCCAAAAACAATAAAGTGTAAATCGTCTTATTCATATGACTACTACCTAAGTGGTGCAAGTTATGTTCTATAATGTAAATTTAATATGTGCTGTGAAAAAAACACCACAAGAATAAGGAAAACAATAATTCATATTTTTTTACATAACATGGCTTTTCTAATGAAATATGGGCAAAGAAAATATTAATCTTCATGAAAAACAAAAATAAAAACCAAAATGATTTTGTTAACATATAGTCTAATAAGGATAAGTTATTTGTTAAACTAATAAGGATAAGTTATGATTTCAATAAAATTACGAAAGAAAATACAATAAAAAAATTCATACTAAGATCATAAAATTGGAAAGAAAAAAATATTACAAACATGCAAAATAACAAGAATAAATTATTAAGTCTTTCATCTATCGTTTAGTATCACACAACTTTTGCTATATGGTTTTTCGTTTTTTTTTTAACTCTTACATTATATATTATCAAAAACTAAATAAATTATACTTTATATAAACATTTTCTATTAATAATGTAAATAAAATATTTTATAAAACATTTTTAAAAAGGCATAAGAAAGTAAATAAGCCTTTAAAAACAATAACCAATGGGGAGAGATCACTCATATCAGTTACGTGGCATAATCTCAGACCGTAAGATCCTTCCTTCCTCGGCTTTTATTTCTACAGATCGAGGACATGGCATAATTCTCACTCCTTTGCTCCTTCCTTCACGACTCTGCCACCTCCTTTGTTCTTATTCTACCCACGAAGAGCTCTCCCTTCGCAAGAGAGCCTCCCTCACTGACCGTTCGCCGACTAAACTCCACTCTTATAGTGTCAAGGTTTTCTTCTGACCCTTTTCGTCTCTATATCTCTCTAGCTTTTTCGATTCCTAAAAATTTGTCCTTTGTTGCTGAAGCTAGAGGAGGATCTGCAGAGAGCGAGATGGAGACACTTCATCTTTGTTGCTGCAGGGAGCGGCCGTTCTTCGCAGATTCTAGGCCGATTTGCAAAAAAATAGCCGGCGTGGCGGTGGAACAAGAATGGGTTTCGGACTCCGCCGTTGGCCGTTTTCTTTCGCAAGGTATGGTCCACCATACCAATTGATTCAGTTTCAGTTTAAGTTGATTCTATATCCAACTCCGACTCTAGATCCAATCTTAAAACTCGATGAATCTTCTGATTTAGTTGTGGATTTTCAGAAAACTAAACCCCAATTATGGTCGTTTGTGATTAGAAATAAACGACAGAATTATGACACTGACATTCATAAATGCTTCAATGCAGATTAAAGTATATGATGTAAAGGAGAATAAGTGTACTGGAGTTCTTATAGGACACACATGAAGCTAACATCTTGATAGTTGTTATGGCCTTCACACAGATCTACTGGCCTGGTTAAAAGAGTTCATCTATGTCCTCTTTCAAAACAATCTTTCTCTTGTTGCCGAATATTTTCTTTTTTTGTAAGGGTAATGCTTTGTTCACACTTTTCACTTCAATCACACAATTGATTTGCTTGTACATCTGTAACATCCCTATCCCGGGTCTCCGGAGATAACCGAGAATCGGGCATGTTAGGTCGTCACCAATGGCCAGCAGTACATGATCGCCAGGAAAACGCCCGGTAATAACAACAACACGATCCAAACTAACCTAAAAAGAAACAAGGGGAGAGGGTTGAGTAATCGAGATTACCCAGTGAGGATGAGCTTTCGGAGACCCACTTAACCCTTCCAACACTACACGAAATAATAACCAACAGTCTAAACCTAAAACGAGCTCAATCAAGGTTCCACACAATATTCCTTTTTAAATAGTCGTTCTTAATTCATCGCATAATCCATTTACTCTTCTTTTCTTTCCGATTTTCAATCAATACACTCTACCATTGCTCACACGCAATCTAACACAATGGGAATCTTTATGGCTCTCCGGCCATTTTCTTGAACTTGGCTCTCTGGCCCGAAGCATCGGGATAGCTTCTTTTAACCCCGTTCAAGCCTACCATTCTCTGGTCTCGGGTGCGCAAACAAATCGAACCACTGATCCCATCACAGTGTCGAGGACCCAACGATTACTAATATATCTCACGCAATACCGGTTTATCCCTAACACACAAACATTCATCTAGGCGCATGACTCACAAGCAGGACAACTCAACAAGCAAACCAGACAGTTCAATCTGGTACCAACAATCAAACGAAAATCAACTCTAAGTTAAACCCATTATCCACTACCCAACGAGACATATAAAAAGGGAAACGCATCATGCCCTCACCTGATTGCATGTGGTGGAGGAGGAGGCGGAGACGGTGAAGGTGACGTGACATGCAGCTCACCTCTGATCTCATCGGAGGAGCTCGGCGATGAAGGTGGAGAGACAGATCCGATGCCGTCCACTGGAACAGCCATATCTTCTGACTCGGATCTCCGATTTGGATGAACTCAAGCTTCACGGAAAGAAGAGACTAGGGACTTCATTTTGATAGTTATTTTGTCGTCTGGTTCTCAGTGGTTCGTCGGGAAAGTGTCCCGCAATGTGGCGGCGATGACGATGACGGGAAAAGGGAGTCTCGGCAGTTTCTCTCGGTGGATGCAGTGACGGCGCCAGCAGGAGGGAGGAGAGGCGGTGCGGTGACGATGCTGGCGACGATGCTGGTGTGCGACGGTGAGAGAGATGCGGCGGCGGAGAGCTCGAAAGAGAGAGAGAGCAAAGGAGCCGCGAGAGAAAAGAGAAGAGAGAAAAAAAAGACTTAGGGATTTTTTTTCTTCTTTGTGGTTTTCATAGGTCTTGTTTCGGTTCAGGCAAAATTTAGAAAATGAACCGGTAGATCCGGTTCGACGAGGCCGTGATGACTAAAGAGAGAAAGACGAGGAAGAGAAGCCGTGACAACGAGCGAGAGAAAGACCAGGAAAACGAGCTCGGCATAGATTATATTTATTTCTCATTTGCATTGACACAATATTTTTATTTAAAAAACGATAAATTATATGTTATTCAAAACAATTTTAATTATAGTAAAAATTATTGTACTTTCTATTTTATTTTTAATTAATATTAAAAATTCTAATATTTTTTTAACCCCGTGCAAGCCTACCATTCTCTGGTCTCGGGTGCGCAAACAAATCGAACCACTGATCCCATCACAGTGTCGAGGACCTAGCAATTACTAATATATCTCACGCAATACCGGTTTATCCCTAACACACAAACATGACTCAGAAGAAGGACACCTCAACAAGCAAACCAAACAGTTCAATGTGGTACCAACAATCAAACGAAAATCTACTCTAAGTTCTACCCATTATCCACTACCCAACGAGACATATAAAAAGGGAAACGCATCATGCCCTCACCTGATTGCATGCGGTGGAGGAGGAGGTGGACACGGTGAAGGTGACGTGACCAGCTCGCCTCTGATCTCATCGGAGGAGCTCGGCGATGAAGGTGGAGAGGTAGATCCGTCGCTGTGCACTGGAACAGCCATATATTCTGACTCGGATCTCCGATTTGGATGAACTCGAGTGTCACAGAAAGAGGAGACTCGGGGCTTCAATTTGATAGGTATTTTGTCGTCTGGTTATCAGCGGTTCGTCAGGAAAGTGGCGGCGATGGCGATGACGGGAAAAGGGAGTCTCGGCGGTTTCTCTCGGTGGATGCAGCGACGGCGCGAGCAAAAGGGAGGAGAGGCGGTGCGGTGGCGATGCTGGTGATGAGGCTGGCGTGCGATGGTGAGAGAGACGCGGCGGCGGAGAGCTCGAGAGAGAGAGAGAGAGAGAGAGAGAGAGAGAGAGAGAGAGAGAGAGAGCAAAGGAGCCGCGAGAGAGAAGAGAAAAGAGAAAAACAAATACACTTAGGGTTTTATTTTCTTCTTTGTGGTTTTTATAGGTCTTGTTTCGGTTTAGGAAAAAATTAGAAATTGAACTGGTTGGTCCGACTTGGGTTATCACAACATCACTCACCATCTTAATCTTGCTCTGCAGCCACTGGAGACAGAATTGCAAGCCTTTCTGACAATATGATGACATATTCTAGTAGTCGTGTAGGAGAAGGAACACGACGAGGCCGTGATGACTAAAGAGAGAAAGACGAGGAAGAGAAGCCGTGACAACGAGCGAGAGAAAGACCAGGAAAACGAGCTCGGCATAGATTATATTTATTTCTCATTTGCATCAACACAATTTTTTTTTTTTAAAAACGATAAATTATATGTTATCCAAAACAATTTTAATTACAGTAAAAATTATTGTATTTTCTATTTTATTTTTAATTAATATTAAAAATTCTAATATTTTTTTTTTGTTTCAATTCAAAGCAACAATTTTAAAACGGATTTCGTAGCAAACATTCGCAACGAAATATCTAATTTCTGTTGATAAATTTTGCAAGGAAAAATATACAAAATTGTCTTGCTAAATTTGGTAACGGCTTATCGAAAATATATGTTGCTGTGTAATATATGAACTCCGTGGCAAAAAATAACATGGCAAAGAGATATTGCAACGGCTGCATCTGGGTATGCAATGAATATCCGTTGCAAAGGTTGCAACGATATGTCCATTGCAATAAAACCGTTGCAAATGTTTGCAACAACTACGTTACAAAATTCTGTTGCAAAAATAATGTTGCAAATCCGTTACAAAATTGCAATGAATTTGCAAAAAACCTTGTTTGCAACAATGATTTTGCAACGAAAATTTTCCATTCCAAATCCGTTACAAAATTCAATTAGCAAAGAGATTTAAGGTTTCTGCAACAAAACAAATTCCTTACAAATAAGCAATGAAAAACCCGTTGCAAAACCCCGTTGCTAAATTTTGTTGCTAAAAATTCGTTGCAAACCTGTAACAGAATGGCAACGATTTAGCAACATTGATTTTGCAACGGTTTTTTGGATGTTGCAAGTTCGTTTCAAATGATGATTTGCAATGGATTTTAATGTGTTTGCAAGGGAAATTTCCATTGCGAATTAGCTCATTTTTTTGTAGTGATAGCTCGCGATATTCGGCTCGACGGCAGCAAAATAGCTCGGCGGTATTGATAACACTGTATTCGTTTTACTATTTATTTTAGAACACTCTAATAAGTGTTTCATTCGCTTTTACATGTTTTATTACGGTTTTCGCATATTTGTAGTTTCAAGACTTTTTCAGGTTACTTAGGCAAAAGCATTGCAAATTGGAAAAAACCAGATGTTCGGCTCATAGTCAAATCGTCAGAAGTTCAATTGCCAAAGAGGCTCTTCTCACCGTCTGTTCCAGCCCAATTTTTGAGATATTTAAGAAGGACCAGCTACCTTTTCATTCCAACAGATTTGAGGACAATCCAACGGTTTAATAAAGATTAAGAAGTAACATCAGGCCACTCCCGGAGCAGCCCCAACCGCGGCCAAGAGGCAATCCACTGCGGCCAGGAAGCCTCCACCCGGGGCCATGTGAAGCCTCACAGCGGCCAGACACCGTGGACCCACGGCCACGCCAATTTCGTCCTGAAAGCACAATTTCAAGGCTCGTTCAAATCCCGTCAAGGAGAAACCCTAAACACCGACGAATGCAGAGCTCAAGACCTATAAATATGCGTTTTAAATACATAATTTCGTGTGCTTCTTTTCGTGCCATACTTTGCCCTATTATTTTTACTTTACATTACTTCTTTCTAGTTTTTGTTCCTTACTTTCGATATTGGTGAACAAGTTCTCTCCAGACATCGTTCTTAAATTCGAGAGACTCTTTAACCAACCTCATGTTTTATTTAATCATGTCTTTTAATTCCATTATGTGCGGGTAGTTTAATCATTGGGTTTAAATGGATTATCAAGGGGAACTCTATGTTTGATAAGGATATCACATGGTAAATCCCTAGCCGATTTCTAGAGCTCTTTCTTATAGATCTTTGTTAATGCATGAATCTAGCGTCATGAACTAGAGGCTGATTCATAGGTGTTAAAGAACCACCATAAGTGCTGAATCTAAATGCCAGAATAGTTCATTTATAAGAGTGTTGCGTCGTAAGATACGAAAGTATACTTGCGGAGTGCCGTGAAATAAGAAGAACCAGCGCGAACAGCAAGATTTTTTACGCGGCAAAAGACGAAAGCTACTTATCGAGTATATAAATTGTTGGTGCGTAGGATGTACGAAAGTAGGCTACGCCGTTTATTCTTTTCAGTTCGTGGAGTTAAAATCTAGAAACTTTGTTACTAAGAGCTTAGGGGCCGAGATTGAATCGATCATACCCTAAGATATCCATGTCGACCCAACACTGTTTTATTATTGTTTACAAATCGTTTTCCCGTTTAGTTTATGCCATCAATTTTCTTAGGTTAATTTACAAGCAATTTTCTGTTTTTCCGTTCTTAACAATTTTTGTGACAAAACCCTATAAAAAAATTATTCTCTGTCTATATTTTCTTACTATTCTCTATCTAGGGTCTCACAGAACAACTTTCCCTCCTGTGGATCGATTGCTTAGTACTACAACGCACGTCTGTGCATTTGCATAACTTTTAGGTTTATAAATTTAAAACTTGAAGTTTCAAAAACAATCCGACCGCATCAAGTTTTGGCGCCGTTGCCGGGGAGGCAATTTCTATTCGTTCTGTCACACCTTAGAGGTTAGCAATTGCTAGAACATAATTTTCTTTTTAATTTTCGTTTTTGTTTTTCTTCATTTCAGGATTTGAAACATGAACTCGCCTCTAGAGCAAGAATGCTACTACGAGTAGGGTTACAACGACCAATCTTGTGCTCAATACTCTCACGACTCACACATCAACTGTGACTCGTTCTACATAAATCGGAAACCGGCACCGACCTTATACTCTCGAGAACGCTACGAGCATCCTTATTCCTGAGACGAGCCTTTTTCGTCTCCTTTTTTCAACTCTCGATAAAACTCTTAACGTCATCAACACCAACCCTCGGACCAGCACTATCATAGCTTAGAATTCAGCGCTCTTTTGAAGCGACTCGAAGAAATAATCAACAAAACCATTGAATCCCAAACAAAGTCCAGAGTCGCTTTGAACGATAAGGTAGACTTGATGTCCGTCGAACTCAACAAGAAGTTTGACGATCTTCCTGCCCACCTCAAAGTCCTTGAAGAGCAGGCCCCTATAGACGACGTAACACTCAACGAGTGGATGGAACTCGTTGAAGACTAAAAAGGAAAACATATGTTTGATATCCGAAAAGCTAATGATGGGGTACGTACTTTAAACTATAAGCTTGATGACTTGGATAACTCCATCAATGACAACAGTAACACCGCCTACGACTACACCCTCGAGTTGTGGAAAGGAGTGTAAGAAGTTGAAGACAAGACGAGAGAGCTCGATCTCACGTTAGAACGACTCATTTATGCCATTGATGAAGTGGAAGAAAAAGTGGAAAAACTTTCTACAGATCATAATGATCATGCCACAAAACTTGATGTTCCTGCCACAGACCTAGAAGAGAAGCCCAATGACTCCCTAGAACCAGAAAAAACCTAAGGAGACGAAGAAGACGAGGAACCGAACAAGTCTCCACAGACTCCCCTCACCGCGGTCACAACCCCTCCAGCCGCGACCAAACCTCCATTCGCCTCGGGTGCGTTCTCTCGACCCACGGCCGAGCTGCATTCCGCCGCTCCTCCGTCCCCTCTAGCCGCGGCCAGCTCCTGCTCGTCTCTCCTTGGATATTTTGTGTCCCGAACACCAACCTTCGAACAAGCCATCTTCTCCATTGACTCTCAAGCTTCAACAAACCCTCCAAGCAGCTAAGAACCAGACTCCATTGCACCTTGCAACATGGTTTGGTCTATTCAATCACCCGAGGAAATCGAGGAAAAATACTCCGAAGAAGAAGACCCAAGGTTATTCTTCCGCGAATATGATTTTAGTTTAATGTATGGCTCAACCTTTGAACCAACACCTCCTACATGTCCAATACCTGAGTTGCCAAAGACACAAAGCATCACCCGAGAGAGATTGATCGAGTTCAACAACTTTGTGAAATCAATCCCGATGGACGTCTCTTTCGAAGAACTTTAAGAAAGAGGACCTCTATACGCTTTCTTCCCCTATAACAAGGAGAGCAATGAAAACATTCGCACTTACTTCAGGAGAGCGAAGCATTCATCAACGACTTATGTCGCTTCCTATGCTATTCATCTAATTAATCCCGAGAAACACAAAAGTTGCCCGAACAAGATTAGCTTGGAAAAGTTAGAGGAATTCAACAGCGTGGTTCGCAATCTACCTCGAGGAACGACGTTTGCTAAAGCATCCATGGACCACATGATTTGTCACTTCTTTTTTGAAAGCAAAGAATCCATCTGTGAGATAGAAGATCTCTTTGCAAATGCTATGAATGGAAGACCCGTTCGAAGTCTACATAAGATTCAAGAGCAAGGGCAGTTTCTAATCACTTGCAACATACATAGAGTCAAATTTAAAGACATTCTTTGTCACTCCGGAGCCCGCATCATGTCAAAATCAACTGCCAAACGCCTCGGTATCAAGCACGTTCACCATAACCGAACAAAAATCAGCATGGCTGTTGAATCTTGTGCTACACCAAAGGGGATCTCCTATGACATGCCAGTAAGGATCGAAGGTTGCATAGCCCCAATCGACTTCTACATTGTCAAAGTGATGAAATTTGATGCTACACTGGTAATCCTAGGATGGCCTTTCTTGTCAACAATCGGAGCCATTATGGATTTGCCAAATCGACGTGTTTCCTTTGCTAACATCGACAAATACGTGTTCTACGATGTTGTTACGCTCAAGTTCAAGAAACCAAAGGATCCCGACCCCAATACCGACTCACTATGGAGCTATGAGTCACATGAAAATGAAACCAAACGGAGTTCAAAGAAGACTTTTCGTAAGACACTGTCTTTCTACGACTAAGCTCATCTCGTTACCAACGTCGAGCTAAACGACTTTAAACAAAAGCGCTCAATGGGAGGCAACACATTTTAGCTACGTTTTTCTTTTTAGTTTTTCTTTCTTTTTCTATTAACGTTTTCTTTCTCTTAGTTTCAGCTTTTTATAAAACCAAAAACCAAAAAATAAATAAAAATTTTGAAAGATAAAAAGACGGAAGCACGGTTAGATGATGCTTGGTCCAACACGAACCGCGATGAAGGACTTAACCGCAAAAGAAGCCCGGCCGTGGGTGAAACGCTCCGAGCCACGGCCAACTCCCCATCAGCCGCGGTCGCGATCAACCGAGCCGCGGTGAAGCTCCATGTGACCCGTAGCCAACCCCCATGTCATTCCCGATCGATTTGTTTCGATCCCTGATCGAGTCCTATCCATTCCCAATCATCTCCACACCCATTCCACATCACCGAAACACCATCTACCATTCCCAGTTCACCACCATTCCATTCCCACATCCATTCCCCAACACCTCCAGGTATGTTTTCGTTTTCCCGTAACTTTTTCAATTATTACATACATCTATTTCTCGTCATTGCTTGATTTATTTTGTACTAGGAACAGTGTGATTTAAGTCTGGGGGAGTATTCCATCCCTTACTAATCACCTTTTCTTTCATAAGTCTTAGCATTTTGCATTTTTCATGTTTTCTTTAAAAAAAATCATGTTTTTTTTTTCAAATAAAATTAGGAATACGTTTTGAGGGAATGATGAAAGAAATCCATGGAGATAACCGACCAGTGTGCTTCTACGCTATTACCTAGTAAGATGCTCTTTCGTAATTTGGTTATAGAGTAGGCGGTAGATAGAGTTTATGTTAATGCGAAATCCCCAGAGTAATTTAGACCGTATAGATTCTTTAGGATGGAATATACTAGCTCTATTATACTTGGACTTTAACTAGACTTAATTTTCTCATCATAGGTTTAGGCAAAGATAAAGAATCACACATTCATAACGTTCTTTTACCATTTAGCACTCTTTGTCGTACGTGAATGGCCAGCTCATCTTTACGAAACTTAACCATTGTTTAGACCTCATGAATCTTTCTTTGTATCTTATGTGCAGAGATGTACAAAAACGCCGGAGAGGGAGGAACGACCCAATTCCTAGTGACTAAAGACGGAGATAATACGCGATCGGTGGAGGTGAATTCAACAAAGACGAGAGCTTGGTTATGCGTTGGAAAACTCAAAAACATGGTAAAATTTTGTGCCCCTAAGACTCTATATTAATAAAAGGTTTTTCCCCCTTTCATTAAAAAAAAATTGAAAGGGAAAGGAAACTAGAGCCTAAAAAGAATCTAAGGTTGGCTGAAATACTTATGAGGCATCCATGGTTCGTTTAGGAGAAGTATGTCATTCCAAGCCCACATAAAATTATAACTCTGGGGGAATGACAGAAAACTTCTGTTTTTTGAAAAAAGAGGAAGTGCTACATTTTTATGCAAGAAGATGTGACTAGAAGTTGTGGTTTTCAATAGGTCCATCCTCTCTTGTTGTTTTGCATAATATCTCGCACCCTCCGGTGAAATTACCTTAACTCGAAAAACTTTTAACTTCACCTCTAAATGCCTTTAATACCTAACATCGATTTTCTTGGTTTGATCCTTTTGATGACAAGTTCATGTTTGCACTTAATGAATTTAGAGAGTTAGTTGACCTGATTTTTGGATTCTGAAATTTTATATTTCGTATGACGGATACCGTGGATTAGTGCTACAGAAAGTTCTGGTGATAATTTTCTAGGCTAGATTGCGATTGATGTAGTTCGATGGTTATGGTTTAGAAGGACGGTCTCCGAGAATTCTAATTCCCTATGATTTTTGTTTAATCTTCCGGGGTTTGGTTTTGTTTTGCTTGAGGACAAACCTGGACCCGCGGCCAGACACCCTGGACCCGCGGCCACGCCAATTTTGTCCCGAAAGCTCAATGTCAAGGCCCGTTCAAATCTCGTCTAGGAGAAAACCTAAAGACATACGAAGCAGAGCTCAATACCTATAAATATGCGTTTAAAAACAAAATTTCGTGTGCTTCTTTTCGTGCCACACATTTACCTATTATTTTTACTTTACGTTACTTCTTTCTAGTCTTTGTTCCATACTTTCGAGATTGGTGAAGAAGTTCTCTCCGGACATCATTCTTAAATTCGAGAAACTCTTTCACCAATCTCTTGTTTTATTTAATCATGTCTTTTAATTATATTATGTGAGAGTAGTTTGATTGTTTGGTTTAAAGGGATTATCAAGGGGAACTCTATGTTCGATAAAGATTTCAAATGGTAAATCCCTAGCCGATTTCTAGAGGTCTTTCTTATAGATCGTTGTTAATGCATGAATCTAGCGTCATGAACTTAAGACTGATTCATAGGTGTTAAAGAACAACCATAAGTGTTGAATCTGAATGCCCGTATCGTTCATCCATAAGTGTTAAAGGTATAAAATGAGAGGGTAATTCTCTCAAGGTTTAAAGTGCTAGTGAGTTGTAATTTGAAGGTTAAAAATGTGATTTTCCCCATAGAAATAATAGAAAAGAGTGAAATATTTTTTTAATCCATTATTTTATTAAAATATATTTGATGATAGTTTATAGATAACATATAAAATTCAATTTTTGCAATAAAAAGTGCAGAGACAGTTTTTGGTTTGTGCTATACACTTGCCCGATCCTTTCCACTTCGAAGTACACTGAGCAGCACACTGTTTAGCCTCACAAATTTGTGTTCCTGTAAAATATTCATGACACAATTCTGTTCCTTGCGACTCCACTTTAACCATCGCTAATAATAAATATTTAAAACATATACTAATATCATCTCAATTTTTTCGTTATACAACAAAAATGTTTTAAAGAAAACATTATCAGATAAAATTATTAAAGAGAAGAAACATGGAAAATATTTGATATATTTTAAGTGTAAAACAAACCTAAAACAAGGACAACCATGAAGATAGCAAGAACGGTGGCTTTAGTCATATTTGATGATATAATTAAAATACAAATTTTAAAATACAAAAATGATGGGTGTAATTGTATTGTATTTGTGATATATATAAAATCAGATGCAAGCATATAAATTTATAAGAATATCATGAAACTATAAAAGGTAGAAAGAACAAAAAATCAACTAGTAATTAATTAGATGATTGAAATGGAAAAAGATCATAAAATACATAAATATGAAAGATATCTAGAAATCAATTAAATTTTTAAATAGATAAGAACGTAATTAACCACAACAAATAATATTATATAACATATAAATAAAATTTTGAAGAAGTCAACAATCTATATATATATGCTGGAAAAAATCATAAAAATATAAAGCTGAAAAATATTTAGAATTTAATAAATCGAACTTAGTCATTCATACCTAATATGGTTTGAATCCTTTTTATTAAGTGTGGTAGAATTTAAAATATTGTAGAAGAGACATGTGTCAATATATTCATAGTTAATTGGTTTTAATTAAAAATTCATACATATGGTATGAAAATCTTGATTGTTGATCAAAGAAGATTGGTCAAAGTAGGATTAATTGACATCATAAAGTGTAATTTGATTTGATATATTCAACCATATAATTAAACAGAATTTGGATAAAAATGATTTGTTATTATTGTTATTCATTTTTCCATTTTTGAATTTTGTTGTTATTGTTACTAATGCTACAATCAAAATGGAAGCAATGCAATTGAAAATCTATCTATTCAAGCCATTGAGTTTAATAGAAGGGCAAATTGCTGTTTTTCTCCCAAAATTTTGTTTTTATGACAAAAATAAATTGTCCTTTCAATCAAATGATGCGCTACACTTTCGGGGGTGCAAAATTACAGTTACCCCCTTATGACCAAACAAAAAACGTGAAATCGCTATTACCATTTTAACCTTCGTGACATGTCAGACCTCTATAGAGGTCTGACATTTAGACTCTAATAGAAGTCTGATTGATTTCTCTTACCAGACTTCTCTCAGACGTATTCGAGAAGTCTGATAAATATTAAAATAGTAAATTTAAATTTAAAAACTAAAAAATAAAATTTGTTAAACCTTTTTTCTACAATAATTAAATATAGACGATTTTGATGTATAGAAATTAATATTTCATAAAATTGAATCAAATTAAACAAGGTTAGTTAATTATGCATATACCTCAATAAATATCAGACTTCTCGAAAAAGTCTGATACATATTAATTAGTAAATTTAAATTTAAAAATTGTAAAAAATAATTTTGTTAAAAATTTCTTATACATAAATTAAATATACACGATTTCGAAGTATTAAAATTAAATTTCGTAAAATTGAATCAAATTAAAAATATGTAAGGCAAAGTAGGTTGTAAACCTCAAAACATGCATTGTAATGGAAACATTTACATATAACTTTAGGACTAGATTCCTGGTTTACCAAATTTACATTTGAAATTTTAAATTTGCACATATGTGTTGTAATGTACATATATTTCACGAATTTGATGCTTCCTAGAAGTTATGTTTTAATATTGTCACTCATAAGTGCTAAATATTAGATTTAGGGTTACTCGAACTTATCGGAGAAGTGTGAGAGAATCGGAATTTCTTAGACTTCTCAGAGATTAACAGACTTCAATTTTAATCTGATTTTTTGAAAGTCAATTGCAAAACTACCCTCTCGTTGACCATATGGGTTTCATCAGACTTCTAAAGCAGTCTGAGTATACAACTCAGATTTGAAAATCGATGATATGCAAAAATTTGTCCCTATATCCGTTTCGAGTTTGTTTTCACCCTCGTCGAGCGCCCAGAACGTCTAATATCACCGAAATCCCGCAAGCCCAGTAGTGTTTTGCCATTTTTATGCCATAATTTCCGATTTCGGTACGTTTGAATCTGAAAATCAGTGGGAAAATGGGAGAAATCGGAGAGAGAAGTCGCGAAAAGTGTTTACGAGCTCTATTCTTGAACTTTAATGGCGAAAAAACGGGTTAGTTACTGCATTAACTCGTCGACTATGGTGGTTGTCGTGGTTTCTCAGATTTCTCAGAGAATCGGGGTTTCTCAGACTTCTCGGAGAAGTCTGAAACGTATTTAATTTGAAAATAAAAATTAAAAAATATTAAAAATTAAGTTTTTAGAAATTTTTACTACATAAATTACACATACTCATTGTTGCTGTATATAAATTAAAAGTACATAAAATTTAATCAAATTGAATCGTTGGAAATAAATTTGGATCTAAACACAAGTTTGCGGTTTCTTAGACTTCTCCGAGAAGTCTTAATTGTATTTAATATGAAAAATAAAATTAAAAAAATAATTAAAAATTTTTGCATACAAAATTTTGATACATAAATTAAACATAATCATTGTAGATGTATATAAATTTAAATTACATAAAAGTTTGGATCTAAATGAGCGAGTATGAGATAAATTTGGATCTAAACACCATATAGGTAAGAGTTTACGATTTACGGGCTCAATTTTTGTTGGATTTGGGTTCAAAGTTTGTCCTTGGAGTGTAATTAACTATAAAAGAGTGTGAATATCGAGTTATATATTGCATTGTGCAAATAAGAAAGAAAACAAGAGTTTTGTCTATGTTCGACATATGAAGTTTCAAATTTTTTAATTCATAATGTTTTTTTTTACATATACTGGTTAGTTTGTGACTAAGTTAAACGAGTTTGATGTTTGTTATAAGTTTTCTATTTAATATGATGGTATTTAAGTAGTAATTATCATGTTTAGGGTTTACCAGACTGCCATTTCAGTCTGATCATGTCCATGGTTTATCAGACTTCTAGATGGAAACCCGTGACCTGAAATAAGTTACTCTACTTGTGATTTTACCCCATATATAAACTAAAGTTACCAACCCTAATCTGTAAAAGTCATTATCGACTCTCTCTCTAAAACATGAAGAATCTATCTCTCTCTAAACTCTCTCAAACATCTCTCCGGAAACCCTCGTCGCCACCGCCACCACCGCCACCGCCGTCGTCAGCGCCTTCAACACTACTTTTTCTACAAAATTTTTAGATCTATACGAAATTAGACCATTTTTCCATGTTCTTTGCCTAGATCTAAACAAAGAGATGGGTTCTTTGCCTAGATCTAATTAATTCCTTTTTAAATCTACTTGAAAATTACTGTGTTAGAAGTCTTAAAGTGAATTAGACTCTATACGAAGTCTAATACTTTAACTGATCTGAATTAGACTCGTTTTTTTGTCTCTGTTGATGGTTGCCGATGATGTGTGTAGTGTTTTGTGTCTATGGTTATGGTTGGTGATGATGTTTGTAGTCTTTTGTGTCTCTGGTTATGGTTCGTAGTATCTATCAATAACTGACTTTTGCTTCTTTTTTAATTTTGTGTCGCTGGTTGTGTCTCTGGTTGTGTCTCTGGTTACGCATCTCGTTTGAAACCTGATCTATAAACTGCATTTGCTTCTGTTTGAATTTGAAACCTGACATTGTATGCTTGTGTTTGACAGAAGAAACCGAAATTTCCATTCGTGTCTAAACGTTAACTTCATGTTTTGCTTGGTTTGGTTTTTGTGTTGTTGTTGAGGCTTCTATCTCTTGTTCATCACTTGTTTCTAGTTTAAGTACTAACTCAGTTGTTGTGTAACTCTGAAGTCTGACGAGGCAAGTAGATCACTTCCAATAAAACCCGTTTGTCGATCTATGACACAAAGCCCAACAAGTTAAATCTCGACCAAAATACCAAGGGGCATGGCGTGGAGAGTCTTTTATTTTTATTCAAACTTGTGTTTAATTTATGTGTAATTTTCGAGGCTTGTTTAATTGCTGTGCATGCAAACCTTGTGTTTTTTCTTTATATTTTTTGTATTGTGATTTGAGAAAACTCTCTAGTCTTTTTATAACACTCTCTCTGAATTTTCTAGATCATCTTGTTGGTGAGTATTATCCATCAAAATCCTTTGTGTCTTATGGTGTGTAATATCCTTAAGATTCAAAGAGGAATATCAAAGGCCTTCCGCATCCTTTGTGAGACCAATCGATCCACATCCACGAAGTAGCATCTTGGGCAAAGGATCTTCTCACCAATATCGTATTAGGTGGTATCAGAGCCTGCTTCATGATCAGGTTATGTTTTTCCAAAACTGTTCGATTGTAGGAATCTGAAACGTTTATGTCTGTCGATTTGCTAACATTTTCATAATTAATTGGTGCCCGATAAAATTGTGAAATCAAGTTCTGGTGAATTAAGGATGAGTCTAGTATTTGTTAAAATTACTTCTGAGAATTTTGAATATGTTTTCATATTTTATTCCGTTCGATCAAGTTGAACAGTCAGGTTACAGTTCTAGACTAGTTTAGTGGCATTTGAAGGGTTATTTTTATGATCATTGTGTGAAATCATATCTATTACCCAAGGAACTTGTTACTGGTGTATTTGTGCTTTGTTTCAGATCTCAATGTGTAATACACATAATGAACAAAGCGTGAACCAAGCGAATCAAGCGATGATGGACGATCTTATAGCTAAAGTGTCGACCTTGTTGGAAGAGAAACTTGGTGCCCATAAACTTAATACTGCGCAATCAGAACATGAAGGTTCAAGATCAAGCCAGCACCATTCAGCCACAGAAAATTACTATAGCAACGACTCACGGTCCCATGATTCAAGGAGAAGAAGAAGGCGTGACCAAGAAGAAAGGCAACCAAATAATATGGATCCTTTGGTGGGTTTTAAACTCAATATCCTTGCATTTCATGGCACTAACAATCCAGAATAATACTTGGAGTGGGAGAAGAAGATTGAGATAGTGTTCAACTGCCTAGATTACACCCAAGATATCAAGATCAAGCTCGCACCCACATAATTCAAAGACTATGCGTTAAGTTGGTGGGATCAACTTTTCACTACTAGGCGACGGGTAGGAGACTTTCCAGTAGAGTCATGGACGCAACTAAAGGTACTAATGAGGAAGAGATTCGTACCAAGTCACTATCACCGGGAACTACACTTCAAGCTAAGGAATTTGTCCCAAGGAAACCGAATCGTAGAAGAGTACTACAAAGAAATGGAGACTCTTATGATGAGAGCGGATATTCAAGAAGATAATGAAGCAACAATGGCGAGGTTTATTGGTGGACTCAATAGAGACATTATAGATAGATTGGAGGTTCATCACTATGTGGAGTTGGAAGAACTCCTTCACACGGCGATCATGTTTGAGAAAAAACTAAAAAGGAGAAGTGCTTTTTTTTATGGTGCTGGAGAAGCCCCTAAACCGAGCTATTAAGATGATGAGAAGCAGATTATTAAGCCCAAGATTGAGCCAAAACCGTTCAAACCTGTTCAAAACTAAAAGGGCAGAACCGAAGCTTCAACTTCTACGGGTCGTGATGTAAGGTGTTTTAAGTGTCAAGGCAAAGGATAATTTGCAAAAGAATGTCCAAAACAGAAGATCATGGTTCTGTTGGACAATGGCGAGATTGAAGAAGAGGAAGTTCTTGCTGATTCATCCGAGGAACATGAAGAAGTTGCTGTTAAAGGAGATCTTTTGGTGATTCAAAGAGCTTTGAACGTTCACATCAAAATCAACGAGCATGAGCAAAGGAAGAATCTGTTTCACTCAAGATGTCACGTCCAAGGAAAGGTATGCAGCATTATCATAGATGGAGGTAGATATACAAATGTTGCAAGTGAAACAATGGTCAAGAAGCTCGAGATGACAGTGAAGAAGCATCCCAAACCGTACAATCTTCAATGGCTTAACAACGAGGAGATGAAGGTGAGTAGCCAAGTCTCGGTTCCTATAACCATTGGCAAATACCAAGATGAAATTCTGTGTGACGTCCTGCCCATGGAAACAAGCCACATCCTTCTAGGAAGACCATGGCAGTATGATCGAAGAGTTCTTCATGACGGATTCAACAACCGGTATTCGTTCGACTACAAAGGAAAGAAGATCACTTTAGTACCTATGTCACCACATGAAATCTATCAAGACCAACTGCTCCTCAAGCACATAGGCAAACAGGTTGTAAGTGAAACTCCGAACTCTCAAAAGAAAAATAAGAAATGCCTTATACTTGATCAAACTCCTCGAGTTTAACTAATCATGCACCGGAGCTTCCAAATCCGAGTGAGAAACGTTTTCTTTTGCAGAAAACTCAGGCTATGATCAAGGGAAATGATCCAAAGGAACCAACACTCAAGGATATGATACGAGCTCACGGCCTAAGGTACAAGGCCGGGTGGTCTAGAAAATTGGACTAAGGTCGCTCCTTGTCTAGGCCGGGGGTAGGATGGAAGCGTGGGTGGATTGAAGTTCGCCACTCAAAGATGCGGAAGTCTTTGTGATAAGAACACGAATCAATGTATATGTGTATCACACACAAAGTCAGAGATCCCACTTGTTTTCTAAGGGAATCACACACAATAGAAAAGACAAGCAAACAAAGCATAAAGCTTTACAAGAAAATTACTTTCTTTATTTTTCCAAAAATCTCTATATCTTTTCAATGAATTGAGAAGTGAGCTTATATAGGCTCAAATTACATATGATCAAATAAATTAATATAAATGCAAAATAAATCAAATTAATTACAAAAATCATAAAAAAATATATTATTGAAATATTTTAGCTATCCCCATTAATGGTGATTGGTTTTTTGTATCTAGACAACTTCTTGATATATCAATGGTTTGATTGTCTTCGAAAACCTCTTTGAGCTTTTGGGCTTGATTCTTTCATAATTTGGCCTCGTTTTATTTGAATCGTTTGTTGAGGGGCCAATGATGTGAACTGTGTTTTCAATATTGCATCAGGATATATCGATCCATAGCTACTGTTCCCACATGAAGGATTTCGATCGATCCTTTGGTCTCGGCTACAAGCATATGAATTACTTGGTTCGATTGAGAGAGGAGATGGATCAACGACTTGTCACTAAGTCTGATCACTTTTGTCGACCAACTGGACCATTAGAGGAGACTGGTCGAAACCAAAATCCAGTAGCACACACCGTATCAAGTTGGCCTTTGAAAACTACACCAACGACCAAAGAACATCAAGCGGAGCAAAAGAAGCATTAGAACGACCAAACCACTGCTTGGTTAGGTAAGTTCTCTCGACTTAATACATCTTTTAAGACTAACGGTCGTGGAATTTTGTTGTTTGAACACACTGATCTTGAGATAGCTAATAACGTGCCAACCGGACCCGAGAAGAAACAAACCGTTCAAGAAGAAACGTTGGGAGCTGAGAGCAATAGCCGTTCTGTTTTTGCGAACTCTAGAGTCCATAAACCACTTCCAACACCAGCACATACCAACTCCAACACCCACAAGATCTGCTCGCAAGGTAAGTGTAATCCGGTTTTGAACTTTAATCATACTAGCTTAGCTCGTTTCCATGCAGATTTTTCGGATTTGAGGTCAAATCCTTTTGAAGAGAGAGGGGATGATATGATCTTGGATGAGCAGCTTGAACCAGAGCATGGAGCTAAGGATGAACTTGTTGGAAAGCTAAGGAAAACACTTGAACAAGCTAGTTCGAAGATCGGAGCTAAAGCCAAAAGATTCAAGAAAGTCTTGGGGAAACTATTTCATCAAGTTGGACTCGACGCCGTCACTTGGGCCAGGATGAAGAAGGTGAATTGAAACCTCATTAGTTTTGAACAAAGGCCCAAGTAGATCAATAAACGGTTCAAGTGATTTACTTGTGCTCTTTTCCTCCTCTTTGGGTTTTTCCCACCGGGTTTTCCAAAGAAAGGTTTTTAGCGAGGCAAGTATATCACTTCCAATAAAACCCATTTCTTGATCTATGACACAAAGACCATCAAGTTAAATCTCGACCAGAATACCAAGGCGCATGGCGTGGAGAGTATTTTATTTTTATTCAAACTTGTGTTTAATTTCTGTGTAATTTTTGAGGCTTGTTTAATTGCTGTGCATGCAAGCCTTGTGTTTTTTCTTTATATTTCTTGTATTGTCATTTGAGAAAACTATCTAGTCTTTTTTCAAAACTCTCTCTGAATTTTCTAGATCATCTTGTTGGTGAGTAATATCCAGCAAAATCCTTTGTGTCTTATGGTGTGTAATATCCTTAAGATTCAAAGAGGAATATCAAAGGCCTTCCACATCCTTTGTGAGACCAATCGATCCACATCCACGAAGTAGCATCTTGGGAAAAGGATCTTCTTACCAAGATCGTATTAGGTGGTATCAGAACCTGCTTCGTGATCAGGTTATGTTTTTCCAAAACTGTTCGATTGTAGGAATCTGAAACGTTTATGTTTGTCGATTTGCTAAAATTTTCATACTTAATTGGTGTTCGGTAAAATTGTGAAATCAACTTCTGGTGAATTTAGGACGAGTCTAGTATTTGTTAAAATTATTTCTGAGAATTTTGAATGTGTTTTCATATTTTATTCCGTTCGATCAAGTTGAACAGTCAGGTTACAGTTCTAGACGAGTTTAGTGGCATTTTAAGGGTTATTTTTATGATAGTTGTGTGAAATCATTTCTATTACCCAAGGAACTTGTTACAGGTGTATTTGTGCTTTGTTTCAGGTCTCAATGTCTAATACAATTAATGAACAAAGAGTGAACCATGCGAATCAAGCGATGATGGACGATCTTATAGCTAAAGTGTCGACCTTGTTGGATATGAAACTTGCTGCCCATAAAATTAATACTGCACAATCAGAACAGGATGGTTCAAGATCAAGCCAGCACCATTCAGCCATAGAAAATTGATATAGCAACGCCTCACGGTCCCATGATTCAAGGAGAAGAAGAAGGCGTGACCAAGAAGAAAGGCAACCAAAGAATATGGATCCTTTGGTGGGTTTTAAACTCAATATCCATGCATTTCATGGCAATAACAATCCAGAAGAATACTTGGAGTGGGAGAAGAAGATTGAGATAGTGTTCAACTGCCGAGATTACACCCAAGAGATCAAGCTCAAGATCGCACCCACTGAATTCAAAGACTATGCGTTAAGTTGGTGGGATCAACTTGTCACTACTAGGCGACGGGTGGGATACTATCCAGTAGAGTCATGGACACAACTAAAGGTACTAATGAGGAAGAGATTCGTACCATGTCACTATCACCGGGAAATACACTTCAAGCTAATGAATTTGTCCCAAGGAAACCAAATCGTAGAAGAGTACTACAAAGAAATGGAGACTCTTATGCTGAGAGAGGATATTCAAGAAGATAATGAAGCAATAATGGCGAGGTCTATTGGTGGAATCAATAGAGACATTATAGATTGATTGGAGGTTCATCACTATATGGAGTTGTAAGAACTTCTTCACAAGGCGATCATGTTTGAGAAACAACTAAAAAGGAGAAGTGCTTATTTCTTATGGTGCTGGAGCAGCCCCTAAAAACAAAGTCAGCGACTACCTCCCCCAGACTTGAATAACACTGTCCCCAATGTTATCTATCCTAGAGTTGGTGAAAGAAAATAAAAGAACCAAATGGATTTAGGAAAACAAGAAGTTACCGTGCTGGAACATCGAGTATCGACCGACACACAGCCTGTTATCGAGCGATACCAGGCTTAAGTCGATAGGATGAACCTTCATTCGCGTAGGGTGTCGACCGATACCAATAGGGTATCGATCGACACTCAGGCGATTTCGTGTTTGCTCCTTGTTTATCCTGACACAGACGCAAAAACTAAAAATAAAGAGAAAAAAACTCAAAAACAAACTCACAAGTGGGTTGCCTCCCACCAAGCGCTCGTTTAATGTCATTAGCTTGACTGTACCGCCGTTCGGGCAGTGGGTGCATCATCCAGAGTCAACATACGTCCTTCTGGAATCTCAGCTTTCGCCCAATAATGTTTCACCCGTTGTCCTTTGGCAGTAAACTCTTCGCCAGAAGAACTTGTTAGGTCAATCGCACCATGTGGTCTAACTTCCTTGACTGTGAAAGGACCTGACCAACGAGAACGCAATTTACCAGGAAACAATTGCAAACGAGAGTTATACAGAAGTACATGATCATTCGGTTCAAAGTGTCTGAAGATGATCTTCTTATCATGGTAGGCCTTAGTCCTCTCCTTGTACAGCTTCAGGTTCTTATAGGCAAGATGCATGATCTCATCGTGCTCATTCAGCTTGATCAATCTCCTCTTAGCAGCGGATTTGATATCGAAATTCATCAATTTTGTAGCCCATGCTGCCTTGTGCTCGATTTCCATTGGAAGATGAGATGCCTTTCCATACAGTAGGTGAAACGGTGTACTTCCAAGTGGTGTCTTGTAAGCAGTCCTGTAAGCCCAAAGAGCATCATCCAGCTTCACAGACCAATCCTTCCTTGTAACGTTCACTGTTTTCTCCAAAATCTCTTTGATCTGTCTGTTGGAAACCTCAACTTGTCCACTGGTTTGAGTGTGATAAGGAGTAGCAACACGATGGTTCACACCATACTTCTTCAGCAACCTCTCGAAAATCTTGTTGATAAAGTGAGAGCCACCATCACTTATCACAATTCGAGGTACTCCAAATCGAGGGAAAATGATGGTATTAAACAGCTTAAGAACCACCGAAGAATCATTGGTTCTGCTAGCAATGGCTTCAACCAACTTAGACACAAAATCCATAGCAACCAAGATGTATTTGTGTCCATACGACGAAGGAAAAGGACCCATAAAATCAATGCCCCAACAATCGAAAATCTCAACCTCAAGGATGAAATTCTGTGGCATCTCATGTCTCTTACTGATCTTCCCTCTCCTCTGACAGGCATCGCATTGCGAAACGAAAGTATGAGCATCCTTGAACATAGTAGGCTACCAGAAGCATGCTTGAAGAACCTTGGACACTGTCTAGAAATTGGCAAAGTGCCCAGCATAGTCGGATCCATGGCAATGAAACAACACATTAGGTACCTCGGACTCAGCAATGCATCTCCTGTAAATACCATCAGAACAGTGATTGTACATGTAAGGTTCATCCCAGAAGTATCACCTTATGTCTCGCAGGAACTTCTTCTTGTGATAGCTCTTGAGGTGCTTTGGTTCTGCATTTGTAGCAAGGTAGTTGGCGATATCAGCATACCATGGTTGATCAAAGTCGGCTGCATCTACTAGATATTCCTCCGAAACACCAAGGTGTTCAACAGTCAATACTGGTTCGGAAATCACAGGGTATCGACCGACACCATAGGAGTGTCGATCGATACCGAGACCTGTAATTCGTGGGAATTGCTGAGTTTCGGCAAAACCCATTTGAAACTCAGTTTCAATGAAGTAAATGGATTCCTCTGGTAATTGATTATCAATAGGGACGTCTGCATCGATCCGAATCCTTGAGAGATGGTCAGCGACCCCGTTCTCTATTCCTTTCTTATCCTTAACCTCAATGTCAAAACCCTGTAGCAAAAGAACCCGATGACAAAGGCGAGGTTTGAGGTCCTTGTTCTGTATCAGATATTTGAGAGCAGCATGATCAGTATGAACAATCACTTTGCTCCCAGTCAAGTAGGATCGAGCTTTCTCGAAGGAGAAAACGACTTCCAGGAGTTCCTTCTCTGTGGTGTTGTAGTTCCTTTGAGCATCATCCAATGTTCTGTTGGCATAGTAGATGACGTGCAGCTTCTTATCCTTTCTTTGACCCATAACAGATCCAACAGCAAAATCACTAGCGTCGCACATGATCTCAAAACACAAAGTCCAATCAGGAGGTTGCACAATAGGAGCACTCACGAAAGCCATTTTAATCTCCTCAAAAGCTTCAAGACAGGCAGGCGTGAAGTCGAATTTGATCTCCTTGCACAATATAGCAGTGAGTGGGCGTGCTATCTTGGAGAAATCCTTGATAAACCTCCTGTAAAACCCAGCATGACCAAGGAAACTTCGAATATCCTTCACAGAATTTGGTGATTGGAGGCTTGTCATAACCTGAATTTTGGCTTTGTCGACTTCGATCCTAGTCTCAGAAACCTTGTGCCCAAGCACGATGCCATCTTGAACCATAAAGTGACACTTTTCCCAATTAAGGACCAAGTGTTTCTCTTCGCACCTCTGAAGCACCTTGTACAGATTAGCCAAACAGTCCTTGAACGATGATCCGTATTCCGAAAAATCATCAATGAACACCTCCATAAAATCCTCAATCATGTCTGTGAAAATAGACATCATGCGTCTCTGAAAAAAGGCTGGAGCGTTACACAATCAAAACGGCATTCTCCTGTATGCGAATGTGCCATAGGGACATGTGAAAGTCGTCTTCCCTTGGTCATCTGGATGTATCGAAATTTGGAAGAATCATGAATACCCATAGAGAAAACAGTAGTAGGGATGACTAGCCAACCTCTCCAACATCTGGTCAATGAATGGCAATGGGAAGTGATCTTTCCGTGTAGCCGAGTTCAACTTCCTGTAGTCAATGCACATTCGATGTCCACTAATAATCCTACTAGGAATCATCTCATCATTTTCATTCTTCACCACGGTTATCCCTCCTTTCTTAGGAACAACGTGAACCGGACTGACCCAAGAGCTATCCGAAATAGCATAGATGACCCCAGCTTTCAAAAGCTTCATCACTTCCTTTTTGACCACTTCCATCAGATTCGGATTCAGCCTCCTCTGATGCTCAATCGAAGTCTTTGATTCGTCCTCTAGGTGAATCCTATACATGCACAGGTCTGTCGATATACCTGAAATGTCATCAAGAGAATAGCCAAGAGATTTGCGATACTGGCGCATCTTGCTAAGCAGTAAGGCAATCTATGTGTTGTTTAAAGAAGCATTAACAATGACTGGGTATGTAGAATTAGGACCAAGAAAGCTATACCTAATATTTGGTGGGAGTGGCTTTAGTTCCACCTCAGGAGCATTCTCTGTACTCCAATCTCCAAGCCTAGCAACTTGCTTAGAACTTTCGGTTAACTCTCCTACGAGTCGCAGGGTATCGACCGATACTAGGGGGTGTCGATCGATACCGGCGATGCTGAATCGAGCATCTTCGAGTAACCAGCAGTATCGTCACTCGAATGGACCTCTGAAGTGGCTGAACAGACCAGTGCACTCTCTAATGGGTCCTCGGGATGAATCTCCAGGAAGTACTCTTTAGCTATGTCACTGAAGGTATCAATAAAGAAAGTCTGCCCATCGCTGGTTGGTCTCTTCATCATCTTATCCATATTGAAAGTCATGACAAGATCACCGATGTTGAGAGCGATCTTCCCATTCCTGTAATCAATGAAAGCACCAGCTGTTGCAAGGAATGGTCTGCCTAGGATAATAGGATCCTTAGGCTCAGCATCGTACTCCAGAACGATGAAATCAGTTGGAATCAAGCAATTTCCAATCTTAATCGGGACATCTTCGAGTAAACCATCTGGAAGTCTAACTGAACGATCAGCAAGTATCAGGGAGATCCATGTGGTTGTGAAGTCTGTCATCCCCATCCTTTTGGCAACTGAATATGGCATGAGGTTGACACTTGAGCCAAGGTCACATAGAGAACGTTCAAATCTATCTGTGAATATCGTAAAATCTAACACAAAACTCCCTGAGTCTGGCAGCTTCTTTGGAATTCGGTTGGTCAGGATAGCACTACACTCATGAGTAATCATCAAACATCCTTCTTCAAGGTTCACGTTGCTGGACACCATCCTCTTGACATATCTCATGAAGGCAGGAGAAGTCTTGATGGCATCAATAAAATGAAGTTCAACGATCAACTTATCCATAATTGCCTTGCGTCTAGGGTCTTCTACCTCATTCTTAGTCTTCCCAGAAGCTATGGGATAAGGTATCTTTGGTGTATAAACTCTGTCTGCAACCACAGTAGGCACTTCCTTCGAAACCTTAGGAGTTGATTTGACTGCAAGATCAGTATCAACCGACACTGAAGTAGTATCGATCGACACACGCGGTTTCGATTTGTCCCGTGAAAGTATCTTGATAGGTGTCGATCGATGCTATCTAGCGTCGATCGATACTGGAGCGATTTCAGTATCCTCATCGTCAAGATCGACGAAAATGTCTGCAGTTTGGCCAATTTTTACTCGTGGAGTGACCTCTTTTCCACTTCTCAAGGTGATAGCATTGATGTGAGCTCATGGGTTCTCTACTTTAACTGGAAGAAAGCCTTCTTGCCTTTTCACAGCCTCTAAAGTCTGAGCTATATGAAGTTCCAGCTTCTTTTGCTGAATGTTAATAGCATCGATCCTTCCACTCAGATCATTGTATAGGACATCAATCTTCCCATTGAAATCCACATTGAGCTTTTGCTGTCCCTGAAGAAGCTGTTCAAACATATCCTCGATCTTGCTGGCTGAGATTTTAGTAGGTATGGGCTGATAAGATGAGTTCCCGTAGTTCCTGATATATCCACTGTTCCGAGATGGCTTCTGGCCAAACTGATTCGAACCTCCTTGCTGAGAGTTGTTGAAGTTTCAGTTGTTGTTGTATTGATTCCTCTGACCCTGAAAACCAGAACCACCAATGTAGTTAACATCCTCTATTTCATCCTCGTTAAACACCTCGACATCTTCAGAAAAATGCACAGCCTTCGTTGTCTTGCCCATCAGAAGACTATGCATAGAATCCAACTTAGCTTGAAAATAAGCAATCTGTGAACCATCCATTTTACCAGCTAGATTTTTTCTTTCAAAATCAGCATTCTTGGTGCTATTGCTAGATGCCAAGTTCTCAATCAAGATATTGGCTTCATCAGGATACCTTGTGTTGAAGTTTCCATTGCTCGAAGCATCCAAAGTCATCTGATACCTCCAGTCAAGTCTTCTAAAGAAGAAACCCATCAGCTGAACATCAGAGTATCCATGATGTGGACAATCTCTCTGATATGATTTGAATCTTGACCAAGCAGCCTTGAACGTCTCAGTGGGTCCTTGAGAAAACTGGGAGATTTTGTTCCTCAGATCCTCGGATCTTGCATCATCATAAAAGTTGGTCAAGAAAGCATTCTTAGTCTCTTCCCAAGTAGTCAACGATCCAGGAGGTAACTGCTTCAGCTAGTAAGTTGCTTCTCCAACAAGAGAGTATGGGAAAAGCTTATAGAAGAGGTAATCGTAGGACAATCCATTGCTCTTGATGCTAGTGACCAAGTCATCGAACCTCTCAATATGATCCATGGGATGCTCGCTGGAAAGACCATGAAAAGGGTGTTGTCCCACAAGAGTGTAGTATGCATGTTTCAGTTCAAAGTCATTCCTCGGAAAAGCAGGAGGACGAATCGCATATCGATTTGCGTAAAACTGATCCGGCCTGTTGCACTCACCAATCGTTCTACCACGATTAGCCACAAAATTTCTAGCATTCACTGCGTTCGCGTTCCCAGCGACAACAGGAGCAGGTGGAATGATGTTCCCCTCTCCATCCAGATGCTATCCTTTCTCATTGCACAACCGAGCCTCTGGGTCTCTGTAAGCACCAGTTTCATCTTGAACCAACTCCACTTGATTGTTGTTCATCCTTGCTGGCTTCGTTGCTCTTCTGTTGATGCGTTCCAAAAGTGCTAGTTTCTCAATTGACAGATCAACTAGCTGAATGCTCTTGTTCTTTCTGGTTTCACGATTAGGCATACACCTGAAAACAAGAGTCAAAAACGTTAGTAACTCGGTAACACGATGAGTATCGACCGATACCAAGTTGTGTCGATCGATATCAACAAAAAGAAAACGGCGAGTATCGACCGATACTGACGTGCTTAGTCGAACTTCTCAGACTAAAATCTAATGGCGAATTGAGTCCCCGACAACGGCGCCAAATTTGATATGCTCAAATTAATACCCTAAAAGTACTAAGTAGTAGTTGCAGTAAAGTAGGGGTAGAACACAAGGACTCACAGAAACACACAATATATTATATATATGAGAATTACGCTAATCAATCAATGGTATTGAAAACATGACGTAAATTAAAACGGATGTGAATTCGATTGGAGAAAGGTTAGGTTCAGGGTATATCTCAGGAATTCAATGAATGCAGATGAACTAACTAGTCATGATTCAGATTTAACGCGGTTCTTGAACTCAAATCACTAAAATATAGCTAACCAACTCTCGTTGCGAAAGCTATCTAAATCTAAATCCTAGAAATTCCAAATCTCTTTGCGAATCCTGGTTTGTCATGGTTTTTACCCTGTTTAAGCAATGATATAAGTCTGTTTTATAGAGTTTTTCTACTATTTGGTAGTGTTTTAGAGTCTTTTACATGTTTTAGCACGTTTGGAGCATAATTGGAGATATTGTAGCTTTCTGGAGCATTTTGGAGCAAAGCTGAAGTTCGTGTTGCAACGAGAGATTTGGAATTCCTAGGATTTAGATTTAGATAGTTTTCGCAGCGAGAGTTGGTTAGCTATATCTTAGTGATCTGAGTTTAAGAACCGCGTTAAAATATGAATCATGTTAATTAGTTTGTCTGCATTTAGTGATTCCCTGAGAAATACCATGAACCTAACCTTTCTCCAATTGAATTCACAACCGTTTTAATTTACATTATGTTATTTCGATATCATTGATTGCTTAGCATAATTCTCACCTATACAATCTATTGTGTGTCTCTGTGAGTCCTCGTGTTTGACCCCTACACTTACTACAACTACTGCTTAGTACTTTTAGGGTACTAATTTGAGCATATCAAATTTGGCGCCGTTGCCGTGGACTCAATTAGCCATTAAATTTTAGTCTGAGAAGTTCGACTAAGCTCGACGGTATCGATCGATACTACCTAGTATCGGTCGATACTCGCCGATTTCTTTTTGTTGATATCGATCGACACAACTTGGTATCAATTGATACTCATCGTGTTACCGAGTTACTAACGTTCTTGCCTTTGTTTTCAGGTGCATGCCTAATCGTAAAACCAGAAGGAACAAGAACGCTGAGCTAGTTGATATGTCACTCGAGCAGCTAGCACTTTTGGAACGCACAAACAGAAGAACAAAGAAGTCAGCAAAGATGAACAAAAATCAAGTAGAGTTGGTTCAAGATGCAGCTGGTGCTTACAAAGACCGAAAGGGTCGTTTGTGCAATGAGCAAGGACAACGTCTGGATGGAGAGGGGAACATCATTCTACCTGCTCTTGTTGTCGAAGAGATTGTCGTTGGGAATGTCGCTATGAACGCGAACGCTGGGAATGATGTGGTTAATCGTGGTAGAACAATTGGTGAGTACAACAGGCCTTATCAATTTTACGCCAATCGATCAGCGATTCGTCCACCTGCTTTTCAGAGGAATGATTTTGAGAAGAAACCTGGATACTACACTCTTGTAAGCCAGAACCCTTTTCATGGTTTGTCCAGTGAACATCCCATGTACCATATTGAGAGGTTAGAGGACTTGGTCACTAGCATCAAGAGCAATGGAGTGTTCTACGACTACCTCTTCTGCAAGCTTTTCCCATACTCACTTGGTGGGGAAGCGAATTACTTGCTGAAGCAGTTACCTCCTGGATCGCTGACTAACTGGGAGGATACTAGGACGGCTTTTCTGAACAATTTTTATGATGATGTACGATCTGAAGATCTGAGGTACAAGATCTCACAATTTTCTCAAGGACCTACTGAGGCGTTCAAGGCTGCTTGGACAAGATTCAAATCGTATCAAAGAGATTGTCCACATCACGGATACTCTGATGTTCAGTTGATGGGATTCTTTTTCAGAGGGCTCGACTGGAGGTACCCGATGACCCTGGATGCTTCGAGCAATGGAAATTTCAACACCAAATATCCTGATGAAGCCTACGTGTTGATTGAGAACTTGACGTCTAGTAATAGCACCAAGAATGCTGATTTTGAGTGGAAGAAGCTAGCTGGTAACATGGAAGGTTCACATATCGCTGATGTTCAAGCAAAGTTGGATTCCATGCACAGTCTTCTGATGGGTAAGACACCCAAGGCCGTTCACTTTGCTAAAGAATTCGAGGTATTCAACGAGGATGAAGTAGAGGATGTTAACTACATTGGTGGTTCTGGGTTTCAGGGTCAGAGAAATCAATTCAACAACAACCGAAATTCAACAATAACTCACAGCAAGGAGGGTCGAATCAGTTTGGCCAGAAACCATCTCAGAACAATGGGTATGTCAGGAACTATGGGAACTCATATTATCATCATTTACCTGCTAAGCTCCCAGATAGCAAGATCGAGGCTATGTTTGAACAGCTGGTTCAAGGATAGCAGCAGCTCACTGTGAATCTCAACGGAAAGATCGATGATGTGTACAAGGATCTAAGTGGAAGGATCGATGCTCTCAATACTCATCAGAAGATGCTGGAAACGCAAGTTACCTAAACTGCATCAGCTGTGAAAGGAAAGATGACTCAGGCTCAGAACGAATACGTTAATGCCATCACCTTTCGCAGTGCAGATACTCTCGAACACCTTTCAGAAGGTGATTCCGACCCTGATCCGTCAGTATCGATCGACACCTCTAGGGATGTCGATCGATACCAATCTGAAGAACCGATACATGAATCTTGTGTCGATCGACACCAACACGGTATCGATCGACACCCCTCGGAGGCCAAACCAGAGATGGTTGAGGAGCGTGTCTACAAGCCTAAGAAACCAGATCCTCGACCACCTAGACACCTTAAAGATCCCATTTCTCCAAAGCAGCTGCGTGGATTTGAGAAGATGCTACGAAGAATTCCATCCACACACACTTTTGAAGAAGCTCTACAGTGTCGCCCTCTGCTGAGTCACTTCCGAGATTGCAGAGAGACTGAGGAAGAGATTAAGGAACTCTTCATCAAGGTCAGAAGTACACCGCCTCCACCGAAGAAACTGATTAAGAAGGAAGACTCAGGGAAATTTTTAGTTCCATGCTCCATCTCTGGATTTGAAATCAAGGAATCACTGGTCGATTCTGGGTCTAGCGTGAATGTCATGTCAAAGGCACTTGCAGAGAAGCTTAAGATCGATGACATACGATCTACTCAGATGCCTCTCATATTCGCGAACTCTTCCTCCTCTATCCCGTACGGTACAATCCCTGATTTGATGGTTAAGGTAGGAGACTATCTGGTTTCTACTGATTTTCAGGTTGTAGAGATGCATGCAAGGTCTAGCACACCTTTGATCCTTGGAAGACCGTTCATTGCCACAGCTGGTGCAGTTATGGACACGCCCAGTAATAGTATCTCGTTCTGGTATATTGACGAACAGTTCTCCTACGAAGCCATCCTTCATAGAAGAGCTCCCACACAGATATCTTGCATCCCCGTTGGTGCAGGAAAAACATTGATGGTTAATCTTTTGGACGAGCCTGATGCTGTGCCAACTGTCATAGAAGCTCTGGATCATCCTCATGTCATTGCCAGGAAGGTCATCAAACAAGCTAAAGCAAAGAAGGAGGTGAAGAGCAAAGGAGCCGAGAGTACTACACATGTCACCTTAATCCCTCAGAAGTGCGATGGAGATTCGATCGAGTGCAGGGTGAAGTGCAAGGGACGCTCGAAACCGTTCTCTAAGGCCAGATTCATCCTAACTCCCTAGGGTGTCGATTGATACCCTCATCCAGATTATGAGATTTTTCTTATGTTGATATGAGAGATGTTTGATTTATGTGGTATTGTCTGTTTGTTTCTGATTTCAGATGTCTGCAACAAAGAGAGCAAGGAATTCAGGTGAAGCGGGAAAATTTCATGTGAATGAGCGATCCGAAGCAAGGATCTCATCGAAATGGGTTGAGGTCGTGGTTAAAGCTTGTCTTTACGACAACCGCTACAGAGTCGTGCCGGTTAATCAACCCACCACCAGCATGCTCGTGAACGAGCATTCTATCCGCGCTTTCCGTACGTCGAGCTCTAGCCAGTCGACGATAACGTACAAGCTGGATAACATGCTTAAGTATTGAGATGGTGCATATTGGCATCGAGGTTTCGTGAGCACTGTCCGGGGGCGTGACAACTACGGGGTTATATTTGATGGAGAGACAGAAGAAGACGAGCTTCCGGGTAGTGCGTTACGCAGAGCTTCCCCACCATCCGCCACACAGTCTACACCACCACCTCCACCTATGAACCCTACTCCTCGGTCTACTTGTTTTCCTTCTTCCTCTGCAGCACACCAACCGAACCATTGGCCTAGACGAAAGGGTACCAAGATAAGCTGCGAAAGATGTTGGGATGGACAGGAGAAGGCATATGCCTTGAGTGATGACACCGCATTTAGACCCATTTCTGAGGAGTGGGACGACTTTGACACGCTGTTCTATCACGCGTGGTTGGGTGTTACCATCGAGCCTACCAGGTTTGTTGATGGGCTCTCTTTGCATCAGCTGGGTCTCGACACAGATTTGTCTCATCTGCTTGAGCGGATTGGTTTTGGTCACATGGCTACACGGCAGCATGACCTCTACCCAGACTTGGTTCGTCAGTTCATGGCGATAGCTCGCGTTAGCTCTTCAGATGAGCTTCTGCGAGACGCACAGGGTGGTAGCCTGTCCTTCATGGCTCGCAGAGTGAGGTACATGATTACACTAGATTGGTACTCCACCCGAAACTTAACCATTGTTTAGACCTCATGCATCTTTCTTTGTATCTTATGTGCAGATATGTACAAAAACGCCGGAGAGGGAGGAACGACACAATTCCTAGTGACTAAAGACGGAGATAATATGCGATCGGTGGAGGTGAATTCAACAAAGACGAGAGCTTGGTTATGCCTTGGAAAACTCAAAAACATGGTAAAATTTCGTGCCCCTAAGACTCTATATCAATAAAAGGCGTTTCCCTCTTTCATTAAAAAAAAAATCGAAAGGGAAAGGAAACTAGAGCCTAAAAAGAATCTAAGGTTGGCTGAAATACTTATGAGGCATCCATGGTTCGTTTAGGAGAAGTCTGTCATTCCAAACCCACATAAAATTATAAGTCTGGGGGAATGACAAAAAACTTCTGTTTTTGGAAGAAGGAGGAAGTGCTACATTTTTATGCAAGAAGATGTGACTAGAAGTTGTGGTTTTCAATAGGTCCATCCTCTCTTGTTGTTTTGCATAATATCTCGCACCCTCCGGTGAAATTACCTTAACTCGAAAAACTTTTAACCTCACCTCTAAATGCCTTTAATACCTAACATCGATTTTCTTGGTTTGATCCTTTTGATGACAAGTTCATGTTTGCACTTAATCAATTTAGAGAGCTAGTTGATCTGATTTTTGGATTCTGAAATTTTACATTTCGTATGACGGATACCGTGGATTAGTGCTACAGAAAGTTCTGGTGATAATTTTATAGGCTAGATTGCGATTGATGTAGTTCGATGGTTATGGTTTAGAAGGACGGTCTCCGAGAATTCTAATTCCCTATGATTTTTGTTTAATCTTCTGGGGTTTGGTTTTGTTTTGTTTGAGGACAAACCTGGACCCGCGGCCAGACACCCTGGACCCGCGGCCAGACACCCTGGACCCGCGGCCATGCCAATTTTGTCCCGAAAGCTCAATGTCAAGGCCCGTTCAAATCTCGTCTAGGAGAAAACCTAAAGACCGACGAAGCAGAGGTCAAGACCTATAAATATGCGTTTAAAAACAAAATTTTGTGTGTTTCTTTTCGTGCCACACATTTACCTATTATTTTTACTTTACGTTACTTCTTTCTAGTCTTTGTTCCATACTTTCGAGATTGGTGAAGAAGTTCTCTCCGGACATCGTTCTTAAATTCGAGACACTCTTTCACCAATCTCTTGTTTTATTTAATCATGTCTTTTAATTATATTATGTGGGAGTACTTTGATTGTTGGGTTTAAAGGGATTATCAAGGGGAAATCAATGTTCGATAAAGATTTCAAATGTTAAATCCCTAGCCGATTTCTAGAGCTCTTTCTTATATATCGTTGTTAATGCTTGAATCTAGCGTCATGAACTAGAGACTGATTCATATGTGTTAAAGAACAACCATAAGTGTTGAATCTAAATGCCCGTATCGTTCATCCATAAGTGTTAAAGGTATAAAATGAGAGTGTAATTCTCTCAAGGTTTAAAGTGCTAGTGAGTTGTAATTTGAAGGTAAAAAATGTGATTTCCCCCATAAAAATAATAGAAAAGAGTGAAATATTTTTTTTCAATCCATTATTTTATTAAAATATATTTGATGATAGTTTATAGATAACATATAAAATTCAATTTTTGCAATAAAAAGTGCAGAGACAGTTTTTGGTTTGTGCTATACACTTGCCCGATCCTTTCCACTTCGAAGTACACTGAGCAGCACACTGTTTAGCCTCACAAATTTGTGTTCCTGTAAAATATTCATGACACAATTCTGTTCCTTGCGACTCCACTTTCACCATCGCTAATAATAAATATTTAAAATATATACTAATATCATCTCAATTTTTTCGTTATACAACAAAAATGTTTTAAAGAAAACATTATCAGATAAAATTATTAAAGAGAAGAAACATGGAAAATATTTGATATATTTTAAGTGTAAAACAAACCTAAAACAAGGACAACCATGAAGATAGCAAGAACGGTGGCTTTAGTCATATTTGATGATATAATTAAAATACAAAAATGATGGGTGTAATTGTATTGTATTTGTGAAATATATAAAATCAGATGCAAGCATATAAATTTATAAGAATATCATGAAACTATAAAAGGTAGAAAGAACAAAAAATCAACTAGTAATTAATTAGATGATTAAAATGGAAAAAGATCATAAAATACATAAATATGAAAGATATCTAGAAATCAATTAAATTTTTAAATAGATAAGAACGTAATTAACCACAACAAATAATATTATATAACATATAAATAAAATTTTGAAGAAGTCAACAATCTATATATATATGCTTGAAAAAATCATAAAAATATAAAGCTGAAAAATATTTAGAATTTAATAAATCGAACTTAGTCATTCATACCTAATATGGTTTGAATCCTTTTTATTAAGTGTGGTAGAATTTAAAATATTGTAGAAGAGACATGGGTCAATATATTCATAGTTAATTGGTTTTAATTAAAAATTCATACATATGGTATGAAAATCTTGATTGTTGATCAAAGAAGATTGGTCAAAGTAGGATTAATTGACATCATAAAGTGTAATTTGATTTGATCTATTCAACCATAGAATTAAACAGAATTTGGATAAAAATGATTTGTTATTATTGTTATTCATTTTTCCATTTTTGAATGTTGTTGTTATTGTTACTAATGCTACAATCAAAATGGAAGCAATGCAATTGAAAATCTATCTATTCAAGCCATTGAGTTTAATAGAAGGGCAAATTGCTGTTTTTCTCCCAAATTTTTGTTTTTATGACAAAAATAAACTGTCCTTTCAATCAAATGATGCGCTACACTTTCGGGGGTGCAAAATTACAGTTACCCCCTTATGACCAAAAAAAAAACGTGAAACCGCTATTACCATTTTAACCTTTGTGACATGTCAGACCTCTATAGAGGTGTGACATTTAGACTCTAATAGAAGTCTGATTGATTTCTCTTACCAGACTTCTCTCAGACGTATTCGAGAAGTCTGATAAATATTAAAATAGTAAATTTAAATTTAAAAATTAAAAAAAAAATTTTGTTAAAACTTTTTTCTACAATAATTAAATATAGACGATTTAGATGTATAGAAATTAATATTTCATAAAATTGAATCAAATTAAACAAGGTTAGTTAATTATGCATATACCTCAATAAATATCAGACTTCTCGAAAAAATGTAAATTTAAAAATTTAAATTTAATACCTCGATACATATTAATTAGTAAATTTAAATTTAAAAATTGTAAAAAATGATTTTGTTAAAAATTTCTTATACATAAATTAAATATACACTATTTCGAAGTATTAAAATTAAATTTCGTAAAATTGAATCAAATTAAAAACATGTAAGGAAAAGTAGGTTGTAAACCTCAAAACATGCTTTGTAATGGAAACATTTACATATAACTTTAGGACTAGATTCATGGTTTACCAAATTTACATTTGAAATTTTAAATTTGCACATATGTGTTGTAATGTGCATATATTTCACGAATTTGATGCTTCCTAGAAGTTATGTTTTAATATTGTCACTCATAAGTGCTAAATATTAGATTTAGGGTTACTCGAACTTATCGGAGAAGTCTGAGAGAATCAGGGTTTCTCAGATTTCTCAGAGATTTACAGACTTCAATTTTAATCTTATTTTTTAAAATTCAATTGCAAAACTACCCTCTCGTTGACCATATGGGTTTCATCAGACTTCTAAAGCAGTCTGAGTATACAACTCATATCTAAAAATCGACGATATGCAAAAATTCGTACCTATATCCGTTTAGAGTTTTTTTTTACCCTCGTCGAGCGCCTAGAATGTCTAATATCACCGAAATCCCGCAAGCCCAGTCGTTTTTTGCCGTTTTTATGCCATAATTTCCGATTTCGGTACGTTTGAATCGGAAAATCAGTGTGAAAATGGGAGAAATCGGAGAGAGAAGTCGCGGAAAGTGTTTACGAGCTCTATTCTTGAACTTTAATGGCGAAAAAACGGGTTAGTTACTGCATTAACTCGTTGACTATGGTGGTTGTCGTGGTTTCTCATATTTCTCAGAGAATCGTGGTTTCTCAGACTTCTCAGAGAAGTCTGAAACGTATTTAATTTGAAAATATAAATTAAAAAATATTAAAAATTTAGTTTTTAGAAATTTTTACTACATAAATTACACATACTCATTGTTGCTGTATATAAATTAAAAGTACATAAAATTTAATCAAATTGAATCATTGGAGATGAATTTGGATCTAAACACAAGTTTGCGGTTTCTCAGACTTCTCCGAGAAGTCTTAATTGTATTTAACATGAAAATTTAAATTAAAAAAATAATTAATAATTTTTTCATACAAACTTTTGATACATAAATTAAACATAATCATTGTAGATGTATATAAATTTAAATTACATAAAAGTTTGGATCTAAATGAGTGAGTATGAGATATATTTGGTTCTAAACACCATGTAGGTAAGAGTTTACGGTTTACGCGCTCAATTTTTGTTGGATTAGGGTTCAAAGTTTGCCCTTGGAGTGTAATTAACTATAAAAGAGTGTGAATATCGAGTTATATATTGCATTGTGCAAATAACAAAGAAAACAAGAGTTTTGTCTATGTTCGACATATGAAGTTTCAAATTTTTTAATTCATAATGTTTTTTTACATATACTGGTTAGTTTGTGACTAAGTTAAACGAGTTTGATGTTTGTTATAAGTTTTCTATATAATATGATGGTATTTAAGTAGTAATTATCAAGTTTATGGTTTACTATACTGCCATTTCAGTCTGATCATGTCCATGGTTTATCAGACTTCTAGATGGAAACCCGTGACCTAAAATAAGTTACTCTACTTGTGATTTTACCCCATATATAAACTAAAGTTACAAACCCTAATCTGTAAAAGCCATTATCGACTCTCTCTCTCTAAAACATGAAGAATCTATCTCTCTCTAAACTCTCTCAAACATCTCTCCGGAAACCTTCGTCGCCACCGCCACCGCCACCGCCGTCGTCAGCTTCTTCAGTTTGGTAATTACCTCTCTTTTTTCGCCTTCAACTCTACTTTTTCTGCAAAATTTTTTGATCTATACGAAATTAGACCATTTTTCCATGTTCTTTGCCAAGATCTAAACAAAGAGATGGGTTCTTTGCCTAGATCTAATTAATTCCGTTTTAGATCTACTTGAAAATTACAGTATTAGAAGTCTGAAAGTGAATTAGACTCTATACGAAGTCTAATACTTGAACTGATCTGAATTAGACTCGTTTTTTTGTCTCTGTAGATGGTTGCCGATGATGTGTGTAGTGTTTTGTGTCTATGGTTATGGTTGGTGATGATGTGTGTTGTCTTTTTTGTCTCTGGTTATGGTTCGTAGTATCTATCAATAACTGACTTTTGCTTCTTTTTGAATTTTGTGTCGCTGGTTGTGTCTCTGGTTACGCATCTCGTTCGAAACCTGATATATAAACTGCATTTGCTTCTGTTTGAATTTGAAACCTAACATTGTATGCTTGTGTTTGACAGAAGAAACCGAAATTTCCATTCCTGTCTAAACGTTAACTTCATGTTTTGCTTGGTTTGATTTTTGTGTTGTTGTTGAGGCTTCTATCTCTTGTTCATCATTTGTTTCTAGTTTAAGTACTAACTCAGTTGTTGTGTAACTCTGAAGTCTGAAGTCTATAACAACATCAGTCTGAAGTCTAGAACATTAGATTAACCTTATAGTAATCTTTATAAGGTTTAGAACAACATTAGATTAACTCTGTTGTTGTAATGTCTTTCTGTTCATGGATTTGCTAAGTGTCTTTCTGTACTTGTACTTCTCTGTTCATATACGTGTACTTCTATGTTCATGGATTTAATAAGTGTATTTATGTACTTCAATTAAGTAATAAGATTGTGATGTTTTTAATGTTCACGGCACTGATTTGTCTCTATCTAGGTTTGGCCGTGACAAGGAAAAGCTGACAAGGAAGATCACCAAGGTGTTCACAAACAAGTTTGATGGTCCATACTACAGCTGGACTGTTGTGCGTCGCGATAGACAGGAAAGATACTTCATCGAGTTCGCGGTAAGAATTTATCTTCTGTCCATGCTATTCATATATGTCTTTCTTTCTATTATGTCCACTAACACCATAAATACTTCTCTTGTAGAAAACCCACACATGGGATCCCTCGGAAATCTGACCGTAAAGGCCTTGGTGTGCACAAATGTTATGATCCTGGATGAGCAGCTTGAACCAGAGCATGGAGCTAAGCATGAACTTGTTGGAAAGCTAAGGAAAATACTTGAACAAGCTAGTTCGAAGATCGGAGCTAAAGCCAAAAGATTCAAGAAAGTCTTGGGGAAACTATTTCATTAAATTGGACTCGACGCCGTCACTTGGGCCAGGATGAAGAAGGTGAATTGAAACATCATTGGTTTTGAACACAGGCCCAAGTAGATCAATAAACGGTTCAAGTGATTTACTTGTGCTCTTTTTCTCCTCTTTGGTTTGTCCCATTGGGTTTTCCAAAGAAAGGTTTTTAACGAGGCAAGTAGATCACTTCCAATAAAACTCATTTGTTGATCTATGACACAAAGCGCAGAAAGTTAAATCTCGACCAGACTACCAAGGGGCATGGCGTGGAGAGTCTTTTATTTTTATTCAAACTTGTGTTTAATTTCTGTGTAATTTTCGAGGCTTGATTAATTGCTGTGCATGCAAACCTTGTGTTTTTGTTTTAATATTTCTTGTATTGTGATTTGAGAAAACTATCTACTCTTTTTATAAAACTCTCTCTGAATTTTATAGATCATCTTGTTGGTGAGTAATATCCATAAAAATCCTTTGTGTCTTATGGTGTGTAATATCCTTAAGATTCAAAGAGGAATATCAAAGGCTTTCCGCATCCTTTGTGAGACCAATCGATCCACATCCACGAAGTAGCATCTTGGGAAAATGATCTTCTCACCAAGATCGTATTAGGTGGTATCAGAGCTTGCTTCGTGATCAGGTTATGTTTTTCCAAAACTGTTCGATTGTAGGAATCTGAAACGTTGATGTTTGTCGATTTGCTAGAATTTTCATAATTAATTGGTGTTCGATAAAATTGTGAAATCAAGTTCTGGTGAATTTAGAACGAGTCTAATATTTGTTAAAATTATTTCTGATAATTTTAAATGTGTTTTCTTATTTTATTCCGTTCGATCAAGTTGAACAGTCAGGTTACAGTTCTAGACGAGTTTAGTGGCATTTGAAGGGTTATCTTTATGATCGTTGTGTGAAATCATTTCTACACAAGGAACTTGTTACTGGTGTATTTGTGCTTTGTTTCAGGTCTCAATCTCTAATACACATAATGAACAAAGCGTGAACCAAGCGAATCAAGCGATGATGGACGATCTTATGGCTAAAGTGTCGACCTTGTTGGATGAGAAACTTGCTGCCCATAAACTTAATACTGCGCAATCAGAACAGGAAGGTTCAAGATCAAGCCAGCACCATTCAGCCACAGAAAATTACTATAGCAACGCCTCACGGTCCCATGATTCAAGGAGAAGAAGAAGGCGTGACCAAGAAGAAAGGCAACCAAAGAATATGGATCCTTTGGCGGGTTTTAAACTCAATATCCCCAAATTTCATGGTACTAACAATCCAGAAGAATTCTTGGAGTGGGAGAACAAGATTGAGATAGTGTTCAACTGCCGAGATTACACCCAAGAGATCAAGCTCAAGATCGCACACACATAATTCAAAGACTATGCGTTAAGTTGGTGGGATCAACTTGTCACTACTAGGCGACGGGTGGGAGACTTTCCAGTAGAGTCATGGACGCAACTAAAGGTACTAATGAGGAAGAGATTCGTACCAAGTCACTATCACCGGGAAATACACTTCAAGCTAAGGAATTTGTCCCAAGGAAACCGAATCGTAGAAGAGTACTACAAAGAAATGGAGACTCTTATGCTGAGAGCGGATATTCAAGAAGATAATGAAGCAACAATGGCGAGGTTTATTGGTGGACTCAATAGAGACATTATAGATAGATTGGAGGTTCATCACTATGTGGAGTTGGAAGAACTCCTTCACAAGGCGATCATGTTTGAGAAACAACTAAAAAGGAGAAGTGCTTCTTTCTTATGGTGCTGGAGAAGCCCCTAAACCGAGCTATCAAGATGATGAGAAGCAGATTATTAAGCCCAAGATTGAGCCAAAACCGTTCACACCTGTTCAAAACTACAAGGGCAGAACTGAAGCTTCAACTTCTACGGGTCGTGATGTAAGGTGTTTTAAGTGTCAAGGCAAGGGAAAATTTGCAAAAGAATGTCCAAAACAGAAGATCATGGTTCTGTTGGACAATGGCGAGATTGAAGAAGAGGAAGTTCTTGCTGCTTCATCCGAGGAACATGAAGAAGTTGCTGTTAAACGAGATCTTTTGGTGATTCAAAGAGCTTTGAACGTTCACATCAACACCAACGAGCATGAGCAAAGGAAGAATCTGTTTCACTCAAGATGTCACGTCCAAGGAAAGGTATGCAGCATTATCATAGATGGAGGTTGATGTACAAATGTTGCAAGTGAAACAATGGTCAAGAAGCTCGAGATGACAGTGAAGAAGCATCCCAAACCGTACAATCTTCAATGGCTTAACAACGAGGAGATGAAGGTGAGTAGCCAAGTCTCGGTTCCTATAACCATTGGCAAATACCAAGATGAGATTATGTGTGACGTCCTGCCCATGGAAGCAAGCCACATCCTTCTAGGAAGACCATGGCAGTATGATCGAAGAGTTCTTCATGACATATTCAACAACCGGTATTCGTTCGACTACGAAAGAAAGAAGATCACTTTGGTACCTATGTCACCACATGAAATCTATCAAGACCAACTGCTCCTCAAGCACATAGGCAAACAGGTTGTAAGTGAAACTCCTAACTCTCAAAAGAAAAATAAGAAATACCTTTTACTTGATCAAACTCCTCGAGTTTAACTAATCATGCACCGCAGCTTCCAAATCCGAGTGAGAAACATTTTCTTTTGCAGAAAACTCAGGCTATGATCAAGGGAAATGATCCAAAGGAACCAACACTCAAGGATAGATCGATCCATAGCTACTGTTCCCACATGAAGGATTTTGATCGATCCTTTGGTCTCGGCTACAAGCATATGAATTACTTGGATCGATTGAGAGAGGAGCTGGATCAACGACTTGTCACTAAGTCTTTAGCACTTTTGTTGACCAACTTGACCATTAGAGGAGACTGGTCGAAACCAAAATCCAGTAGCACACACTGTATCAAGTTGGCCTTTGAAAACTACACCAATGACCAAAGAACATCAAGCGGAGCAAAAGAAGCATTCAAACGACCAAACCACTGCTTGGTCATGTAAGTTCTCTCGACTTAATACATCTTTTAAGACTAACGGTCGTGGTATTTTGTTGTTTGATTACAATGATCTTGAGATAGCTAATAACGTGCCAACCGGACCCGAGAAGAAACAAACCGTTCAAGAAGAAACGTTGGGAGCTGAGAGCAATAGCCGTTCTGTTTTTGCGAACTCTAGAGGGCATAAACCACTTCCAACACCAGCACATACCAACTCCAACACCCACAAGATCTGCTCGCAAGGTAAGTGTAATCCGGTTTTGAACTTTAATCATACTAACTTAGCTTGTTTCCGTGCAGATTTTTCGGATTTGAGGTCAAATCATTTTGAAGAGAGAGGGGATGATATGATCATGGATGAGCAGCTTGAACCAGAGCATGGAGCTAAGCATGAACTTGTTGGAAAGCTAAGGAAAACACTTGAACAAGCTAGTTCGAAGATCGGAGCTAAAGCCAAAAGATTCAAGAAAGTCTTGGGGAATCTATTTCATCAAGTTGGACTCGACGCCGTCACTTGGGCCAGGATGAAAAAGGTGAATTGAAACCTCATTGGTTTTGAACACATACCCAAGTAGATCAATAAACGGTTCAAGTGATTTACTTGTGCTCTTTTCCTCCTCTTTGGTTTTTTCCCACCGGGTTTTCCAAAGAAATATTTTTAGCGAGGCAAGTAGATCACTTCCAATAAAACCTGTTTGTTGATCTATGACACAAAGCCCATCAAGTTAAATCTCGACCAGAATACCAAGGGGCATGGCGTGGAGAGTTTTATTTTTATTCAAACTTGTGTTTAATTGCTGTGTAATTTTCGAGGCTTGTTTAATTGCTGTGCATGCAAACCTTTTGTTTTTTCTTTATATTTCTTGTATTGTCATTTGAGAAAACTATCTAGTCTTTTTATAAAACTCTCTCTGAATTTTCTAGATCATCTTGTTGGTGAGTAATATCCAACAAAATCCTTTGTGTCTTATAGTGTGTAATATCCTTAAGATTCAAAGAGGAATATAAAAGGCCTTCCACATCCTTTGTGAGACCAATCGATCCACATCCACGGAGTAGCATCTTGGGAAAATGATCTTCTCACCAAGATCGTATTAGGTGGTATCAGAGCCTGCTTCGTGATAAGGTTATATTTTTCCAAAACTGTTCGATTGTAGGAATCTGAAACGTTTCTATCTGTCGATTTGCTAGAATTTTCATAATTAATTGGTGTTCGATAAAATTGTGAAATCAACTTCTGGTAAATTGAGGACGAGTCTAGTATTTGATAAAAAAATTTCTGAGAATTTTAAATGTGTTTTGATATTTTATTCCGTTCGATCAAGTTGAACAGTCAGGTTACAGTTCTAGACGAGTTTAGTGGCATTTTTAGGGTTATTTTTATGATAGTTGTGTGAAATCATTTCTATTACCCAAGGAACTTGTTATAGGTGTATTTGTGCTTTGTTTCAGATCTCAATGTCTAATACACATAATGAACAAAGCGTGAACCAAGCGAATCAAGCAATGATGGACGATCTTATAGCTAAAGTGTCGACCTTGTTGGATGAGAAACTTTCTGCCCATAAAATTAATACTGCGCAATCAGAACAGGAAGGTTAAAGATCAAGCCAGCACCATTCAGCCACAGAAAATTACTATAGCAATGCCTCAGGGTCCCATGTTTCAAGGAGAAGAAGAAGGAGTGACCAAGAAGAAAGGCAACCAAAGAATATGGATCCTTTGGTGGGTTTTAAACTCAATATCCCTGCATTTCATGGCACTAACAATCCAGAAGAATACTTGGAGTGGGAGAACAAGATTGAGATAGTGTTCAACTGCGGATATTACACCCAAGAGATCAAGCTCAAGATCGCACCCACATAATTCAATGACTATGCGTTAAGTTGGTGGGATCAACTTGTCACTATTAGGCGACGGGTGGGAAACTTTCAAGTAGAGTCATGGACGCAACTAAAGGTACTAATGGGGAAGAGATTCATACCATGTCACTATCACCGGTAACTACACTTCAAGCTAAGGAATTTGTCCCAAGGAAACCGAATCGTAGAAGAGTACTACAAAGAAATGGAGACTCTTATGCTGAGAGCAGATATTCAAGAAGATAATGAAGCAACAATGGCGAGGTTTATTGGTGGACTCAATAGAGACATTATAGTTAGATTGGAGGTTCATCACTATGTGGAGTTGGAAGAACTCCTTCACAAGGCGATCATGTTTGAGAAACAACTAAAAAGGAGAAGAACTTCTTTCTTATGGTGCTGGAGCAGCCCCTAAAAACAAAGTCAGCGACTACCTCCCCCAGAATTGAATAACACTGTCCCCAGTGTTATCTAGCCTAGAGTTGGTGAAAGAAAATAAAACAACCAAATGGATTTTTAAAAACAAGAAGTTACTGTGTTGGAACATCGAGTATCGACCGACACACAGCTTGGTATCGAGCGATACCAGGCTTAAGTCGATAGGATGAACCTTCATTCGCGTAGGGTGTCGACCGATACCAACAGGGTTTTGATTGACACTCAGGCGATTTCGTCTTTGTTCCTTGTTTATCCTGACACATACGCAAAAACGAAAAATAAAGAGAAAACAGACTGAAAAACAAACTCACCAGTGGGTTGCCTCCCACCAAGCGCTCGTTTAATGTCATTAGCTTGACTGTACCGCCGTTCGGGCAGTAGGTGCATCATCCAGAGGCAACATGCGTCCTTCTGGAATCTCAGCTTTCGCCCAATAATGTTTCACCCGTTGTCCATTGACAGTAAACTCTTCGCCTGAAGAACTTGTTAGGGCAATCGCACCATGTGGTCTAACTTCCTTAACTGTGAAAGGACCTGACCAACGAGAACGAAATTTACCAGGAAACAATTGCAAACGAGAGTTATACAGAAGTACCTGATCATTCTTCAAAGTGTCTGGAGATGATCTTCTTGTCATGGTAGGCCTTAGTCCTCTCCTTGTACAGCTTCGAGTTCTCATAGGCAAGATGCCTGATCTCATCGTGCTCATTCAGCTTGATCAATCTCCTCTCAGCAGCGGATTTGATGTCAAAATTCATCAACTTTGTAGCCCATGCTGCCTTGTGCTCGATTTCCACTGGAAGATGGCATGCCTTTCCATATAGTAGGTGAAACGGTGTAGTTCCAAGTGGTGTCTTGTAAGTAGTCATGTAAGCCCAAAGAGCATCATCCAGCTTCACAGACCAATCCTTCCTTGTAACGTTCACTGTTTTCTCCAAAATCTCTTTGATCTGTCTGTTGGAAACCTCAACTTGTCCACTGGTCTGAGTGTGATAAGGAGTAGCAACACGATGGTTCACACAATACTTCTTCAGCAACCTCTCGAAAATCTTGTTGATAAAGTAAGAGCCACCATCACTTATCACAATTCGAGGTACTCCAAATCGAGGGAAAATGATGGTCTTAAACAGCTTAAGAACCACCGAAGAATCATTAGTTCTGCTAGCAATGGCTTCAACCCACTTAGACACATAATCCACATCAACCAAGATGTATTTGTGTCCATACGACGAAGGAAAAGGACCCGTAAAATCAATGCCCCAACAATCGAAAATCTCAACCTCAAGGATGAAATTTTGTGGCATCTCATGTCTCTTACTGATCTTCCCTCTCCTCTGACAGGCATCGCACTGCGAAACGCAAATATGAGCATCCTTGAATATAGTAGGCTACCAGAAGCCTGCTTGAAGAACCTTGGACACTGTCTTGAAAGTGGCAAAGTGCCCAGCATAGTCGGATCCATGGCAATGAAACAACACATTAGGTACCTCGGACTCAGCAATGCATCTCCTGTAAATACCATCAGAACAGTACTAGATATTCCTCCAATATCAGCATACCATGGTTGATCAAAGTCGGCTGCAACTACTAGATATTCCTCCGAAACACCAAGGTGTTCAACAGTCAATACTGGTTCGGAAATCGCAGGATATCGACCGATACCATATGAGTGTCGATCGATACCGACACATGCAATTCGTGGGAATTGCTGAGTTTCGGCAAAACCCATTCGAAACTCAGTTTCAATGAAGTAAATGGATTCCTCTAGTAGTTGATTATCAATAGGGACGTCTGCATCGATCCGAATCCTCGAGAGATGGTCAGCGATCCCGTTCTCTATTCCTTTCTTATCCTTAACCTCAATGTCAAAACCCTGTAGCAAAAGAACCCCATGACAAATGCGAGGTTTGAGGTCCTTGTTCTGCATCAGATATTTGAGAGCAGCATGATCAGTATGAACAATCACTTTGCTCCCAATCAAGTAGGATTGAAATTTCTCGAAGGAGAAAACGACTTCCAGGAGTTCCTTCTGTGTGGTGTTGTAGTTCCTATGAGCATCATCCAATGTTTTGCTGGCATAGTAGATGACGTGCAGCTTCTTATCTTTTCTTTGACCCAGAACAGATCCAACAGCAAAATCACTAGCGTCGCACATGATCTCAAAAGGCAAAGTCCAATCAGGAGGTTGCATAATAGGAGCACTCACCAAAGCCTTTTTAATCTCCTCAAAGGCTGCAATACAGTCAGGCGTGAAGTCGAATTTGATCTCCTTGAAAAATAAAGCAGTGAGTGGGCGTGCTATCTTGGAGAAATCCTTGATAAACCTCCTGTAAAACCCAGCATGACCAAGGAAACTTCGAATATCCTTCACAGAATTTGGTGGTTGGAGGCTTGTCATAACCTGAATTTTGGCTTTGTCGGCTTCGATCCCAGCCTCAGAAACCTTGTGCCCAAGCACGATGCCAACTTGAACCATAAAGTGACACTTTTCCCAATTAAGGACCAAGGGTTTCTTTTTGCACCTCTGAAGCACCTTGCACATATTAGCCAAACAGTCCTTGAACGATGATCCGTATACCGAAAAATCATCCATGAACACCTCCATAAAATCCTCAATCATGTCTGTGAAAATAGACATCATGCATCTCTGAAAAGTGGCTGGAGCTTTACACAATCCAAAGGCATTCTCCTGTATGCGAATGTGCCATAGGGACATGTGAAAGTCGTCTTCCCTTGGTCATCTGGATGTATCGAAATTTGGAAGAATCATGAATAACCATAGAGAAAACAGTAGTAGGGATGACTAGCCAACCTCTCCAACATCTGGTCAATGAATGGCAATGGGAAGTGATATTTCCGTGTAGCCAAACTCAACTTCATGTAGTCAATGCACATTCGATGTCTAGTGATAGTCCTAGTCGGAATCATCTCATCATTTTCATTCTTAACCACAGTTATCCCTCCTTTCTTAGGAACAACGTGAACCGGACTGACCCAAGAGCTATCCGAAATAGCATAGATGACCCCAGCTTTCAAAAGCTTCATCACTTCCTTTTTGACCACTTCCATCAGATTCGGATTCAGCCTCCTCTGATGCTCAATCGAAGTCTTTGATTCGTCCTCATGGTGAATCCTATGCATGTACAGGTCTGGCGATATACCTGAAATGTAATCAAGAGAATAGCCAAGAGTTTTGCCATATTGGCGCATCTTGCTCAGCAGTAAGGCAATCTCTGTGTTGTTCAAGGAAGCATTAACAATGACTGGGTATGTAGAATTAGGACCAAGAAAGCTATACCTAATATTTTGTGGGAGTGGCTTTTGTTCCACCTTAGGAGCATTCTCTGCACTCCAATCTCCAAGCCTAGCAACTTGCTTAGAACTTTCGGTTAACTCTCCTACGAGTCGCAGGGTATCGACCGATACTAGGGGGTGTCGATCGATACCGGCGATGCTGAATTGAGCATCTTCGAGTAACCAGCAGTATCGTCACTCGAATGGACCTCTGAAGTGGCTGAACAGACCAGTGCCCTCTCTAATGGGTCCTCGGGATGCATATCCAAGAAGTACTCTTTAGCTATGTCACTGAAGGTATCAATAAAGAAAGTCTGCCCATCGATGGTTGGTTTATTCATCATCTTATCCATATTGAAAGTCATGACAAGATCACCGATGTTGAGAGCGATCTTCCCATTCCTGCAATCAACCAAAGCACCAGCTATTGCAAGGAATGGTCTACCTAGGATAAGAGGATCCTTAGGCTCAGCATCGTACTCCAGAACGATGAAATCAGTTGGGATCAAGAAATTTCCAATCTTAATCGGGACATCTTCGAGTAAACCATCTGGAAGTCTAACTGAACGATCAGCAAGTATCAGGGAGATCCTTGTGGTTGTGAAGTATGTCATCCCCATCCTTTTGGCAACTGAATATGGCATGAGGTTGACACTTGAGCCAAGGTCACATAGAGAACGTTCAAATCTATCTGTGAATATCGTACAATCCAACACAAAACTCTCTGGGTCTGGCAGCTTCTTTGGAATTCGGTTGGTCAGGATAGCACTACACTCATGAGTAATCATCAAACATCCTTCTTCAAGGTTCACGTTGCTGGACACCATCCTCTTGACATATCTCATGAAGGCTGGAGAAGTCTTGATGGCATCAATAAAAGGAAGTTCAACGATCAACTTATCCATAATTGCCTTGCATCTAGAGTCTTCTACCTCCTTCTTAGTCTTCCCAGATGCTCTGGGATAAGGTATATTTGGTGTATAAACTCTTTCTGCAACCACATTAGGCACTTCCCTCGAAACCTTAGGAGTTGATTTGACTGCAAGATCAGTATCAACCGACACTGAAGTAGTATCGATCGACACACGCGGTTTCGATTTGTCCCGTGAAAGTATCTTGATAGGTGTCGATCGATGCTGTCTAGCGTCGATCGATACTGGAGCGATTTCAGTATCCTCATCGTCAAGATCGACGAAAATGTCTGCAGTTTGGCCAATTTTTACTCGTGGAGTGACCTCTTTTCCACTTCTCAAGGTTATAGCATTGATGTGAGCTCTTGGGTTCTTTACTTTCCTTGGAAGAAAGCCTTCTTGCCTTTTCACAGCCTCTAAAGTCTGAGCTATCTGATGTTCCAGCTTCTTCTGCTGAATGTTAATAGCATCGATCCTTCCTTTCAGATCATTGTATAGGACATCAATCTTCCCATTGAAATCCACAGTGAGCTTCTGCTGTCCCTGAAGAAGCTGTTCAAACATAGCCTCAATCTTGTTGTCTAGGAGTTTAGTAGGTATGGGCTGATAAGATGAGTTCCCGTAGTTCCTGGTATATCCACTATTCCGAGATGGCTTCTGGCCAAACTGATTCGAACCTCCTTGCTGAGAGTTGTTGAAGTTTCAGTTGTTGTTGAATTGATTCCTCTGACCCTGAAAACCAGAACCACCAATGTAGTTAACATCCTCTGTTTCATCCTCGTTAAACACCTCGATATCTTCAGAAAAATGCACAGCCTTCGTTGTCTTACCCATCAGTAGACTGTGCATATAATCCAACTTAGCTTGAAAATCAGCAATCTGTGAACCATCCATGTTACCAACTAGCTTCTTTCTTTCAAAATCAGCATTCTTGGTGTTATTGCTAGACGCCAAGTTCTCAATCAGGACATAGCCTTCATCAGGATATCTTGTGTTGAAGTTTCCATTGCTCGAAGCATCCAAAGTCATCTGATACCTCTAGTCAAGTCCTCTAAAGAAGAAACCCATCAGCTGAACATCAGAGTATCCATGATGTGGACAATCTCTCTGATATGATTTGAATCTCGTCCAAGCAGCCTTGAACGCCTCAGTGGGTCCTTGAGAAAACTGGGAGATTTTGTTCCCCAGATCCTCGGATCTTGCATCATCATAAAAGTTGGTCAAGAAAGCATTCTTAGTCTCTTCCCAAGTAGTCAGCGATCCAGGAGGTAACTGCTTCAGCTAGTAAGTTGCTTCTCCAACAAGAGAGTATGGGAAAAGCTTGCAGAAGAGGTAAACGTAAGACAATCCATTGCTCTTGATGCTAGTGACAAAGTCATCGAACCTCTCAATATGATCCATGGGATGCTCGCTGGAAAGACCATGTGATGCGTCCCTGCTTGATCAACTCCGGAGGAAGGCTGATGGAAACGAGCCGGCTACAAGCTGGTGGCGATGGGGATGATCTGCGACGATGATGGAGAATGGATGCCGTGATTTGCGATGATAAAGGTGTTTGTTAGGAGTGATTTCGTGGATAGATTGTAGGTGATTAAATGAAAGAACAGATAGTAGAGTTTCTGGATCACGCAGGTGTATAGAAACTCAAATTCAATGAGATAACTCGATGAACCAGGTTGAGAGAAGAACTCTGAAACTTGCAATTTGCATTAATGATCTTCGCTAAAGGAACAAAGGAGGCGTGATCTGGGTTTTATAAATCAACCCAAATCAACAAAGCCCTAAACTACAGAGCGTCTGAAATAAAACTACAAGGTGTTTAAAACTTGAATAAAACAGCGAGGCGTCCCAGCCATAAGGCTCCTACTCGGTGCACCTCTAAAACAAATAAGTACATAGTCAATGTGACTTGTACATTATTACCCATTGGTTGTGATTCCTAAGTAACTCGACGTAGTGATTCATCTGCCTCGTTAAAAACCATGTTGAGAAAACCCAGTGGGACAAAACTCAACATGAAAAAAAGAGTACAGAATCCTCACCTAAGTTACTTAGTCTTCAGGACCGGGTGTAGTCTTCAAAGTGGAGATGTTGAAGACTTGGATCGATGGCAGATTGAGTGATGAGTGAGTGAGAGTGAATGAGTGAAGTAGGAGTGAGTGAGCTTCACTTGCTATCTCCTTAGCTCTGGATCGAGTGATCACTCCAACTGGTTCCAGCTCCTTGTCTGCTTCTGCTTCCTCAGCTTCCTTGCTTTCCATGATCATATCATCCCCTCCCTCTTGAAAAGGATTTGTCCTCAAATCGAAATCTGCAAGATAAGGAAGCAAGTCAGAAACATTGAACGATGGAGATACGTTATACTTACCTTGGAGATCGATCTGATAGGCATTGTAGTTGATCTTCTTGACGACTTCAAAGGGTCCATCAACTCGCGGCATCAGTTTGCTCTTTCTCTCTTCTGGAAATCTGTCCTTGCGTAGATGAATCCACACCAAGTCGCCTTCTTCAAAGACCATCTCCTTCCTGCCCTTGTTTGCTTGTTTCTCATACTGCTTAGTCTTCTTCTCTATGTTCTCCTTGGCTTTTGCGTGTATCTCCCTGACCTGTGCAGCCTTTGCTGTACCATCTAAACTACATTGAACACTTAAAGGCAAAGAGATCAAGTCTAGAGGTGATTGAGGGTTAAAACCATAAACGATTTCAAAAGGAGAGAATAGAGTTGCAGAGTGCTTAGCGTGATTATAGGCAAACTCTACGTGTGGTAAGCAGGCTTCCCAGGACTTGATATTATCTTTCACCAACGCCCTGAGGAGTGTAGATAACGTCCTATTCACCACCTCTGTCTGGCCATCAGTCTGAGGATGACAAGTAGTGGAAAAGGCCAGCTTAGTTCCTAGCTTTGCCCATAACGTTCTCCAGAAGTGTCCTAGAAACTTGGTGTCTCGGTCTGACACTATCTCTTGAGGTATGCCGTGCAGACGTACTATCTCCCTGAAAAACAAATTAGCTACACTAACAGCATCATCTGTCTTGTGACTAGAAATGAAGTGAGCCATCTTGCTAAACCTGTCAACAACTACAAAAATCGAATCTCTACCATTTCTGGTTCGAGGTAAGCCCAATACAAAATCCATAGATATATGAGTCCAAGGTTGAGAAGGAATAGGTAGAGGGGTATACAAACCGTGAGGCTGTACTTTACTCTTTGCCATCTTGCAAACAGCACACCTAGAACAAACCTTCTCGACGTCCGACTTCATGTTAGGCCAGTAGAAACGATCCTGCAGTGCAAGTAGAGTCTTTGATATACCGAAATGTCCAGCTAGTCCACCACTATGAGCTTCTCGGACTAGCAGCTCTCTGATTGACCCTCGTGGTATGCACAGCCTGTTGTTGTAGAACAAGTATCCATCCTGCCTAAAGTATTTCTCAAAAGCAAACTTATGACATTTGCCATAGTTCTCGGCAAAATCAAGGTCAGTTTCGTACAGAGCTATTACATGTTCAAATCCATCAATTTTCGAAGACAAGGTAGAGATAAGAGTGTACCTTCTGGATAATGCATCTGCGACTACATTATCCTTACCTTTCTTGTACTTAACAATGTATGGGAATGTCTCAATGAACTCCATCCACCTGGCATGTCTCTTGTTGAGCTTCTGCTGTCCTTTGAGGTACTTCAGAGACTCATGGTCTGTGTGAATGACGAATTCTTTGGGCCACAGGTAGTGCTGCCACGTTTGAAGAGCTCGAACCAATGCATAGAGCTCCTTGTCGTAGGTAGGATAGTTGAGGGTTGATCCTCCCAGCTTCTCACTGAAGTAAGCCACCGGTTTCCTATCTTGCATCAACACAGCGCCTATACCAATTCCAGATGCATCGCATTCCACTTCAAACGTTTTCAAAAAGTCTGGAAGTACTAGGAGAGGTGAATTGATAAGCTTCTCTTTAAGGGCTGTAAAAGCCTGCTCTTGTGCGTCTCCCCACTTGAATCCCACTTCTTTCTTGATAACTTCTGTCAATGGGGCAGCTATGGAGCTGAAGTTGCGAACAAAACGTCTGTAGAATCCTGCTAAGCCATGAAAACTTCGGACCTCTCCCACACTCTTAGGAGTCGGCCATTCCTTGATAGCTTTGATCTTTTCTTCATCTACTTTAACTCCTTCTGCACTTACAACAAAACCTAAGAAGACAACTTCATTAGTGCAAAATGAACATTTCGAGAAGTTAGCAAAAAGAGATTGAGAGCGAAGAACATCTAGAACCGATCTGTTGTGGTTTAGATGTTCCTCCAAGCCTTTGCTGTAGATGAGTATATCGTCGAAATAGACTACTACGAACACGCCAATGAAGGGTCTCAAGGCGTGATTCATCAGCCTCATGAAGGTGCTAGGAGCGTTGGTGAGACCAAACGGCATAACCAACCATTCGTATAGCCCCTGCTTGGTCTTGAATGCTGTCTTCCACTCATCTCCTTCCTTCATTCTGATCTGGTGATACCCACTCTTCAAGTCGATTTTAGAGAAGATTGTAGACCCACACAGCTCATCCAGCATGTCATCTAGTCTTGGAATTGGATGTCTATACTTCACTGTTATGTTGTTGATAGCTCGGCAGTCCACACACATCCTCCAAGTCCCATCTTTCTTAGGAACTAGCAGAACAGGTACTGCACAAGGACTCAAACTCTCTCGTATATGTCCTTTACTCATCAACTCTTCCACTTGTTTCTGCAGCTCCTTGGTCTCTACTGGATTAGTTCGATATGCTGGTCTGTTAGGTAAGGCAGAACCTGGTACAAAATCGATCTGGTGCTCTATTCCTCGAATTGGAGGCAAGCCTGGTGGTATCTCTTCTGGAAAAACATCCCTGTATTCCTGTAAAATCTCTGTCATAGCACTAGGAAGCTCCTGTGATTGGTTAGTACTAACAAGGATGTCCTTGTACACAAACATAAAAGTAGTTAATTCAGGATCAAAAAGTTCAGAGAATTCACTGTGATTGATGTAGAGGCTGTTTGACACCTTCTCCTTATCCTGGCGACTCATATGCAGCTGGTCCTTGTAGATTTCACTCGGTGTTAGAGGCAGAAGAGTGACTTTGCGTCCTTTGAACTCAAAGGACTGCTTGTTGGTGTAACCATCATGCATAACTCTTCTGTCGAATTGCCAAGGTCTGCCCAGGAGAACATGACTAGACTTCATTGGGATTACATCACACAGCAACTCATCTTCATACTTCCCAATTGCTAGCTTGACTAACACTTGCTGTGAGACAGTTAAAGCGCCCTTGTTGTTCAGCCATTGTAGCTGATATGGCCTAGGGTGTGGCGTAGTCTTCAGGTTGAGTTTTTGTACCATCTCTTCACTAGCAGCATTGGTGCAACTTCCTCCATCTACAATCAAGGTACAGACCTTGTCTTGAACTACACATCTAGTATGGAAGAGGTTCTCACGCTGCTCTCTATCATCTGGGTGAACCTGAACACTTAGTGTTCTGCGGGCTACAAGCATCTCTCCAACTGCTGCAGGTTCTTCTTCTTCTTCTACTGACTCAGTATCTGTCTCGCCTTCTGAACTGTCTTGAGGAACAATCTGTCCTCCTTCTTGAAGTAGAAACATCTTCTTGTTAGGACAGTCTCTGGAGTAGTGTCCCATGCCTTGACATTTAAAGCACCTAATGTTACTAGTAGAGGTTCCACTTCTGGGTTTAAATTCAGTCTTGATCTCTTCTTTAACTGTCTGTGTTGTAGGCTTAGTGTCTCTGGTGTAGGCTGGTTTGCTGATATCTCTAGGCTTTGGGATGTTAGGAGTGAATGTTGTTCTCCCAATCCTTCACTTAATCTGCGATTCAATCAACTCTGCCTTATGTACCAGCTCTTGTAAATCGCCATAACTCTGCAGTTCCACCTTGTCTTGAATCTCTCTGTTTAATCCTCCAAGGAATCGTGACAGTACCATGTCGTCACTCTCATTCAGGTCAGCCCTGATCATCAACGTTTCCAGCTCCTGGAAATAATCTCTAACTGATTTTGTGCCCTGATTGAGACGTCTAAGCTGGTGTAGGAGCTCCCTTTGATAGTGTGCAGGCACGAATCTCCTTCTCATCTGCGTGACTAGTTGAGTCCAAGTAGTAACGGGAGGCTCTCTGTGTCGTTGTCTAGTAATTCCCAGCTGTTCCCACCATAAAAGTGCATAACCACTGAATTCAGACACAGCTATCTTCACCTTATTAAGCTCATATGTGCCTTGAACCAGAAAGTTTGATTCCATCTTCCTTTCCCAATCAAGATATATTTCTGGGTCATTGGTGCCATAGAATGCAGGATATTGAATCTTGATATGGCTTAGCTGCTGTCTTAGAGGATCATAGTCTCTGGCATTGCCTCTATTCTCATCTCTTCTTCTCACTGTTTCTAGGCTATGATCAGAAGCTTCTTCCTCTTCAGAGTATTCTGGATCAGTTCCCCTAAAGACTCTATGCCCAGCTATGTACTCTCCGGTACGATATCTTGGTGCTGGATGTGCTTCAGCTCTGTCATCACCTCGTTTTCTAAACAGAGTGTCTCTGCCCCCAAGTTGACTTCGATGAGTCTTGGCTTTAGGTCTGGTATCACGTCTAGGCCGTCGAGAAGAGGCCCCGATGTGTCCTTTGCCCTTAGTGATGCGGATAGCTTCAGAAGGAGTTGGCGTATGTGAAGATTCATCTCCACTTGCGCTCACGTCCTTGAGAAGGCCATTAATCTGGGCTTCAAACTTCTCATTAAGCTGTTCGATCTGTTGAGTGAGCTGTGTTGTCACCGTTTGGTTTGATTCTTTGATTTGCTCTGCCATAGCTTTGTTCAGAGCTGCCATGGTCTCAGCTGAAAGCTCCATGGTACCTGAGGATCAAACAACAACTCGCAGTAATCTGGTCTTAAATGAAATCGCAACAGTTTTGAGGCAGATACTAAATGATGCAAGTTCGATTTGATGCAGGTACTAAATGATGCAGGTTCGATTTGATGCAGGTACTAAATGATGCAACAGAACTAAGACTAGGCACTTATCTATGCAGCTATGCAGGCCTAAAACAAAACAAAACAGCAACGACCAATGATCCTAGACGAAACTACACAAATCGCGACCTAAGACAGAACACTAGCAACAACAACCTGCAATCGCAATTGACAAGTAATGAGATGCAGTTTTTTTTTTTTTTTTTTTTTTTTTGAAACTAACTAGCACAGAACACTAGCAACCTAAGATGATAAACGAAAAACACAGCAATTTCGACAAACCCTAGTAGTCTAGCAACACAGCCTGCAATCGCAACAACCCTAGATCTAAAACCTGCAATCGCGACAACCCTAGGTCTAAAACCTGCAATCGCGCGACAACCCTAGGTTTTAAGACCTGCAATTCACGAAACTAAGGAGTTAGGGTTAGAGAAAACTCAGCCTTTGGTCCAGAGCAAGCTCTGATACCACTTGATGCGTCCCTGCTTGATCAACTCCGGAGGAAGGCTGATGGAAACGAGCCGGCTACAAGCTGGTGGCGATGGGGATGATCTGCGACGATGATGGAGAATGGATGCCGTGATTTGCGATGATAAAGGTGTTTGTTAGGAGTGATTTCGTGGATAGATTGTAGGTGATTAAATGAAAGAACAGATAGTAGAGTTTCTGGATCACGCAGGTGTATAGAAACTCGAATTCAATGAGATAACTCGATGAACCAGGTTGAGAGAAGAACTCTGAAACTTGCAATTTGCATTAATGATCTTCGCTAAAGGAACAAAGGAGGCGTGATCTGGGTTTTATAAATCAACCCAAATCAACAAAGCCCTAAACTACAGAGCGTCTGAAATAAAACTACAAGGTGTTTAAAACTTGAATAAAACAGCGAGGCGTCCCAGCCATAAGGCTCCTACTCGGTGCACCTCTAAAACAAATAAGTACATAGTCAATGTGACTTGTACATTATTACCCATTGGTTGTGATTCCTAAGTAACTCGACGTAGTGATTCATCTGCCTCGTTAAAAACCATGTTGAGAAAACCAAGTGGGACAAAACTCAACATGAAAAAAAGAGTACAGAATCCTCACCTAAGTTACTTAGTCTTCAGGACCGGGTGTAGTCTTCAAAGTGGAGATGTTGAAGACTTGGATCGATGGCAGATTGAGTGATGAGTGAGTGAGAGTGAATGAGTGAAGTAGGAGTGAGTGAGCTTCACTTGCTATCTCCTTAGCTCTGGATCGAGTGATCACTCCAACTGGTTCCAGCTCCTTGTCTGCTTCTGCTTCCTCAGCTTCCTTGCTTTCCATGATCATATCACCATGAAAAGGGTGTTGTCCCACAAGAGTGTAGTATGCAGGTTTCAGCTCAAAGTCAGTCCTCAGAAAAGCAGGAGGACGAATCGCAGATCGATTTGCGTAAAACAGATCCGGCCTGTTGCACTCACCAATCGTTCTACCACGATTAACCATAGCATTCCCAGCATACACTGTGTTCGCGTTCCCAGCGACAACATGAGCAGGTGGAATGATGTTCCCCTCTCCATCCAGATGTTATACTCTCTCATTGCACAACCGACCCTCTGGGTCTCTGTAAGCACCAGCTTCATCTTGAACCAACTCCACTTGATTGTTGTTCATCCTTGCTGGATTCTTTGCTCTTCTGTTTGTGCGTTCCAAAAGTGCTAGCTTCTCAAATGATAGATCAACTAGCTGAGTGCTCTTGTTCTTTCTGGTTTCACGATTAGGCATACACCTGAAAACAAGAGTCAAAAACGTTAGTAACTCGGTAACACGATATGTATCGACCGATACCAAGTGGTGTCGATCGATATCAACAAAAAGAAAACGGCGAGTATCTACCGATACTCGATAGTATCGACCGATACTGACGAGTTTAATCGAACTTCTCATACTAAAATCAAATGGCGAATTGAGTCCCCGGCAACGGCGCCAAATTTGATATGCTCAAATTAATACCCTAAAAGTACTAAGCAGTAGTTGCAGTAAAGTAGGGGTCGAACACAAGGACTCACAGAAACACACAATATATTATATAGATGATAATTACGCTAAGCAATCAATGGTATTGAAAACATGACGTAAATTAAAACGGATGTGAATTCGATTGGAGAAAGGCTAGGTTCAGGGTATTGCTCAGGAATTCAATGAATGCAGATGAACTAACTAGCCATGATTCAGATTTAACGCGGTTCTTGAACTCAAATCACTAAAATATAGCTAACCAACTCTCGTTGCGAAAACTATCTAAATCTAAATACTAGAAATTCCAAATCTCTTTGCGAATCCTAAAGTCTAAATCAGCGTTCTATTAATCAGGTTTGATTTGTTCACAAAACAACTAAACCAAATCTCTTTGCGAATAGTTATTTTGCTCACCGTAGGTTCTATCAGGTAATTAATCGCACTCTCGCGCCTAATCAATTATCCTAACATCTAAGTTCTAGGATATCAATCTAGAATTAGCTTTGCAAACAACCTATGGTGAAGAACTAATTCAGATGGTGGATCCTAATAACTAATCAATCTAGCATTCAGAGAAAACCGTTATGAGAACCCTAAACTTAACAAGGGATCTACTCAGACTTGGAAATTGAAGCAATAAACATGTTTGAATAAATCATCAAATAGATAAATAGAAATAGTAACAAGAGGGTTCGAAATCTTCTCTCCGACGAACAGAGTTATAGACTTGTCTCCCTTCAAAAGCTCTCTCACAAAACCAAAGTAAAATAATGCGTAATGAAAGCGTCACCAACAAAATGGCTGTAAAATCCTATTAAATAACCTAAATCACGTTTTGGGACTTCTTGTAAATAATAAAGACTTCTGGACCAAATTGCAAATCTTCAACTATTGGAAAAGTCGCGACTCGTGTCTGCTGTGATGAGTATCGACCGATACTAGGCAGTATCGATCGACACCGAGCGTCAAATCGGGTACTCAACAACACGAACTTCGGCTTTGCTCCAAAATGCTCTAGAAAGCTCCAATATCTCCAATTATGCTCCAAACGTGCTAAAACATGTAAAAGACTCTAAAACACTACCAAATAGTAAAAAGACTCTATAAAACGGACTTATATCATTGCTTAAACAGGGTAAAAACCATGATATATCAAGTCGCTGTTTTACGACCAAAGTACATAGTCGTTATAATAGTAGCTATTTTACGACTAACTTACGATTACTTACCGAAGGGATATAATAGTCGCGTAATAGTCGCTAATAAGCGACTATTGGGCGACTATTTCGGCGGGTCGCACTGTAGTCGGTAAACAGTCGTTAAATACCGGTGGAAAACACGTGTAATTCGTTTTGGGGTTGGTGTACCAGTTTTATACGACTACATTATGTTGTCGCCTTTCAGACACCCTGTAGTCGCTATGTAGTCGCCAGAAATGTCTATATAAGCAAAATTCACCCCATTTCTTCTCTTCATTCGATCTCAAAAACAAAAGAAAAACAAAAAAAAACCAATAACAAAAAAATCAGTTTTTATTAGTTAAATAATGTCGAGAAATTATAATTATAGTAATTTCTGGGAGTGGATGTATAAGAGGTTCGATGAAGTGACGAGAAATTTCTCGGCAGAGTTCACAACGGGGGTGGAGCAATTCATGACATTTGCAATTAACCAGCCTCTAACACTGAGTAATGGAGGTAAGTTTTTCGGTCCTTGTAGTGTTTTCAAGAACGAGAAATCTATCCCGTGGACAAGAATTTGGAATCATCTTTATAGCAGAGGATTTTATGCCAAATTATTATGTTTGGTATAAGCATGGGGAAGAAATCAATATGGATTTAGGATCGAGTTATGTTGATACGACATATATAAGTGGGAGTGAAGAAGTGGGTAATGTATTAGAGGATAGATATGTGGATATGGTGATATATCATGGTTTTTACCTTGTTTAAGCCGTGATATAAGTCCTATTTATAGAGTCTTTATAGTATTTTGGAGTCTTTTACAGGTTTTAGCACATTTGGAGTATTATTGGAGATATTGGAGTTTTATGGAGCGCTCTGGAGCAAAACTGAAGTCTGGTGACTAAGTACCCGATCGAAGCGTCAAGCATCGATCGATACCTCCTTGGTATCGATCGACATCCATCGAAGAGATCACGTGTCGCGACTTTTAATGAAGTTTGAAGAATTGCAGAACTTGACCAGAAGACTTTAATATTTACAAGAAGACCCCAATTCGTGTTTAGGTTATTTAATAGGATTTTAGAGCCGCTTTCATGGCTAGGCTTATTTTTATTCTTGTTTTGAGAGAGAGCTTTTGAAGGTAGACAATTCTGAAACTATGTTCGTCCGTGAGAAGATTTCGAACCCTCTTGTTACTCTTTCTGTTTTATTTGATGATTTACTCAAACATGTTTATTGCTTCAATTTCCATGTCTGAGTAGATCCCTTGTTGGGTTCAGGGTTCTCAATAGGGTTTTCTCTGAATGCTAGGTTGATTTATTATTAGGATTCACCATCTGAATTAGTTCTTCACCATAGGTTGTTTGCAAAGCTAATTCTATATTAATCACCTAGAACTTAGATCTTAGGATAATTGATTAGGCGCGAGAGTGCGATTGATTACCAGATAGAACCTAAGGTGAGCAAAATAACTATTCGTAAAGAGATTTAGTTTAGTTGTTTTGTGAACAAATCAAACATGATTAAAAAGCTGATTTAGACTTTAGGATTCGCAAAGAGATTTGGAATTCTTAGGATTTAGATTTAGATAGTTTTCGCAGCGAGATTTAGTTAGCTATATCTTAGTGATTTGAGTTCAAGAACCACGTTAAAATATGAATCCTGTTAATTAGTTTGTCTGCATTCAGTGATTCCCTGAGAAATACCGTGAACCTAGCCTTTCTCCAATTGAATTCACAACTGTTTTAATTTACATTATGTTATTTCGATATCATTGATTGCGTAGCGTAATTCTCACATACAATTTGTCTATGTGAGTCTTTGTGTTCGAACCCTACACTTACTACAAATACTGCTTAGTACTTTTAGTGTATTAATTTGAGCATATCAAATTTGGCGCCGTTGCCGGGGATTCAATTCGCCATTTGATTTTAGTATGAGAAGTTTGACTAAGCTCGACGGTATCGATCGATACTACCTAGTATCGGTCGATACTCGCCGATTTCCTTTTGTTGATATCGATCGACACCACTTGGTATCGATTGATACTCTTCGTGTTACCGAGTTACTAACGTTCCTGCCTTAGTTTTCAGGTGCATGCCTAATCGTAAAACCAGAAGGAACAAGAACGCTGAGCTAGTTGATATGTCACTCGAGCAGCTAGCACTTTTGGAACGCACAAACAGAAGAACAAAGAAGCCAGCAAAGATGAACAAAAATCAAGTAGAGTTGGTTCAACATGCAGCTGGTGCTTACAGAGACCGAAAGGGTCGTTTGTGCAATGAGCAAGGACAACGTCTGGATGGAGAGGTGAACATCATTCCACATGCTCTTGTTGTCGAAGAGATTGTCGCTGGGAATGTCGCTATGAACGCGAACGCTGGGAATGCTGTGGTTAATCGTGGTAGAACGATTTGTGAGTACAACAGGCCTGATCAGTTTTACGCCAATCAATCAGCGATTCGTCCTCCTGCTTTTCAGAGGAATTATTTTGAGCAGAAACCTGGATACTACACTCTTGTGAGCCAGAACCCTTTTCATGGTTTCTCCAGTGAACATCCCATGGACCATATTGAGAGGTTCGAGGACTTGGTCACTAGCATCAAGAGCAATGGAGTGTCCTATGACTACATATTCTGCAAGCTTTTCCCATACTCACTTGGTGGGGAAGCGACTTACTTGCTGAAGCAGTTACCTCCTGGATCGCTGACTAACTGGGAGGATACTCGGACGGCTTTTCTGAACAATTCCTATGATGATGCACGATCTGAAGGTCTGAGGAACAAGATCTCCCAATTTTCTCAAGGACCTACTGATGCGTTCAAGGCTGCTTGGACAAGATTCATATCGTATCAAAGAGATTGTCCACATCACGGATACTCTGATTTTCAGTTGATGGGATTCTTTTTCAGAGGGCTCGACTGGAGGTACCCGATGACCCTGGATGCTTCGAGCAATGGAAATTTTAACACCAAGTATCCTGATGAAGCCTACGTGTTGATTGAGAACTTGACGTCTAGTAATAGCACCAAGAATGCTGATTTTGAGCGGAAGAAGCTAGCTGGTAACATGGAAGGTTCACAGATCGCTGATGTTCAAGCAAAGTTGGATTCCATGCACAGTCTTCTGATGGGCAAGACACCCAAGGTCGTTCACTTTGCTGAAGAAGTCGAGGTATTCAACGAGGATGAAGTAGAGGATGTTAACTACATTGGTGGTTCTGGTTTTCAGGGTCAGAGAAATCAATTCAACAACAACTCACAGCAAGGAGGGTCGAATCAGTTTTGCCAGAAACCATCTCAGAACAGTGGGTATGTCAGGAACTATGGGAACTCATATTATCAGCATGTACCTGCTAAGCTCCCAGATAGCAAGATCGAGGCTATGTTTGAACAGCTGGTTCAAGGACAGCAGCAGCTCACTGTGAATCTCAACGGAGAGATCGATGATGTGTACAAGGATCTGAGTGGAAGGATTGATGCTCTCAATACTCATCAGTAGATGCTGGAAACGCAAGTTGCCTAAACTGCATCAGCTGTGATAGGAAAGATGACTCAGGCTCAGAACGAATACGTTAATGCCATCACCTTTCGCAGTGCAGAAACTCTCGAACACCTTTCAGAAGGTGATTCCGACCCTGATCCGTCAGTATCGATCGACACCTCTGGTGATGTCGATCGATACCGATCTGAAGAACATATACATGAATCTTGTGTCGATCGACACCAACACGGTATCGATCGACACCCCTCGGAGGGCAAACCAGAGATGGTTGAGGAGCGTGTCTACAAGCCTAAGAAACCAGATCCTCGACCACCTAAACACCTTAAAGATCCCATTTCTCCAAAGTAACTGCGTGGCTTTGAGAAGATGGTACAAAGAATTCCATCCACACACACTTTTGAAGAAGCTCTACAGTGTCGGTCTCTGCTGTGTCACTTCCGAGATTGCAGAGAGACTGAGGAAGAGATTAAGGAACTCTTCATCAAGGTCAGAAGTACACCGCCTCCACCGAAGAAACTGATTAAGAAGGAAGACCCAGGGAAATTTTCAGTTCCATGCTCCATCTTTGGAGTTGAAATCAAGGAATCACTGGTCAATTCAGGGTCTAGCGTGAATGTCATGTCAAAGGCACTTGCAGAGAAGCTTAAGATCGATGACATACGATCTACTCAGATGCCTCTCACATTCGCGAACTCTTCCTCCTCTATCCCGTACGGTACAATCCCTGATTTGATGGTTAATGTAGGAGACCGTCTGGTTCCTACTGATTTTCAGGTTGTTGAGATGCATGCAAGGTCTAGCACACCTTTGATCCTTGGAAGACCGTTCATGGCCATGGTTGGTGCAGTTATGGACACGCCCAGTAAGAGTATCTCGTTCTCGTACATTGACAAACAGTTCTCCTACGAAGCCATCCCTCCTAGAAGACACTACAAGAAATGTGGGTATTAATAGCGTCTGATATATGTTATGATTCAACTACCATAGCGTTTCCTAAAACGCTCTGACAGCGCCCGTCATTGTAGGTCGAACACTTTAGATAGCGGTTTTTGTCATTGCTATCGTGTATTCATCTAATATAACATTTTGTTCTATGCAATCGTATATTTTACAATAGCAATTGTATTTCGTTATTAATTGAACGATTTTCATAGCATTTTTAGTAATTTTACTATAGCATTCAAAATATGTGATTGATTCATGTATTTGTATTTTTATAATTTTTCCAATAAATTATATTTAAATTACGATTTATTGGAATTTTATTTTTTGGTTTTAGATAATTTAACATATTAAAAAAGAAAATATAATATTTTATTATATTTATATGAAACCATGATTAAAAAAACCTATATTACAAAGTAAAAATACAAAATTAAAAGATAAATTCATACAACTCTTGTATTTATACTTGTGAATTCTCTCCACACTCTTGGACCTCCAATTTTTTAAACTTCTTCGATATTATCAACAAAATCAGGTAACTCCTGCAAAAAAAAAAAAATCATGGTTACCCAAAAAATTGCGAGTGTGATACTCAAAAAATTGAGAGTGGGATACTCAAAAAATTGCGAGTGGAAAATCTACAATAACTCGATCAAGACTACGGCATTAGCACTTACTTTCTCTATAATGTCTGAGGGATTGAAAAGAGTATGGCTGACTGGAGAGAAAACCTCAACTTTAGTAGAAGAAGCATAATCCTATAGAAATGAAAATCACTTAAGTTAGCTAAAACCTCAATGAGACGCATCGTCGTAAAGCAATATCAAAACTTTAAAGCCTAATGAAACGAGGTTTACCTTAACTTTAAGATCTAGAGCTTGATAATACGGATCTGTATCATACTCAAAGGAAAGCCTCTTCACATTCCACTACCAAAAGAAAAAACAATTCAGCACACAGATAATAAGCATTACAGATTTTCTCTATTGCCTAAAGTAAATCAATTTTCAAAAAAAATTGAACTTTCTGTATAAACCTAAACTCTAAGAAACACAGCATTACCTGTTGCAAGCAACGAAGCAGAATTTCAACAAGTACCATCACAAACAAGGATCAACAATACATTGCAATCAAATATATGAACAAGAACGCGTCTACATCAAATCAAATGATACCAAATTCAACATTAAATCAGGAAACCCAAATTGGATTAGAGGGCGTAACTCACCCTAGGTTTCAGATCCGAGTGGTAATGAAATTTCCAGTCCCAGAAATAGGGAAACGAAGGACGGGGGAGAAAAGATCAAGGGCTCGTTTTAGGGATTTGAGACTGAGCTGTTTCAGCGATTGTGCCTCAATCAGTTAGGAACAAATCAATTAGAAACACTCGATTGCCTAAAACTAAAACATGAAAGGAAGTAAAAATTCAATCTTTAATCAATTCAGTTGTTTCTAGGTGACTTAATCTCTACCTTAATTCGATTGGAATCACTGAGAGAGACGACCCGTGCAATACTCTGACGTTCCTCAAGCGTGAAATCCTGCATCGTCCTTCGTTTAGGGTTTACAAAGAGAGAGAGGTGAGAGGTGAGAGGTGAGAGGTGAGAGGTGAGAGGTGAGAAGTGAGACGAGGAAGCGTAGGATCGATATGAGAGAGAGAAAAGTAAAATCCAACGGTTTAATATTGTGCCACGTCATCGATCCAAGTGATATCTTTCCATAGGCCCTCATTTTCTAAATGTTTATTTATTTTTTCATACCCTAAATAAAACAATATTTAATATGTTTTATTTACAGTTTTAATTTCAAAAATATTTTATATCATTGAGTTTATGATAAATTATTTACTTTCATAATAGTATATAATTTTGGAGTTTACAAAAAATTTAAAAACAAAAATTATATAACAAATATTGTGTGACACTAAACTATAGATGAAATACTTAGTAACTTAACATTAGTTTATAGGGTTTGTATGTTTGTAATCATTTTTGCAATGATTTTGTAATCATTTTCAATCATTGACAATCATTTTAATTTTCATTTGGTAATTTCACAACATAACATAAATAGTTTATAGGGATTTATACCCTAAATGAACATAATTTATACCCTAAACACTAACTAAATAAAATCAATAATAAACACTTAATTCTTTCTTTTGGTTTTATCTTTAAAATTTATTTTATATATAAATATATATAATTTTAAGACAAAATTTTATTATATATTCTATTGTTATTTCACATATAACAAATAAATTATATCCTATACCCTAAACACTATACACTAAATCGTAACCCTAAACCCTAAATGAAGGCTATTACATTTTTAGTATGAAACAATAATTTATTGTATTTTCTTTCGTTAATCGACAAATAGGAAAAATATGTTTCAAGTGTGAATCATAAACCCTACACTCCAATGATCTAAACCCTAAATCAAATATTTAAAACTTATACTTTTATTTTTTCTAATTGACAAATAGGAAAAATATGTTTTCGGAAATTACAAAGAAATTATATTTTAAATCTTAAACCCTAAATCAACATAACCTAAACCCTAAACACCAATACCCTAAACCCTAAATCAAATATTCAACACTTAATTTTTTAGGTTTATCTTAAAAATTTGTTTTATATATATTATGTTATACATATGAGATAAATATTTATTGTATATTCTATTGTTAGTTGGGAAATTACAAAGAAACTATATTTCACACAATAAACTCTATACTCCAATACCCTAAACCCTAAATCAAATATTCAAGACATAATTAATTTTTTTTTCTTTTCAAAAACTTATATATTACAAATTTTATACCTTATACCCTAAATTCTATATACTGTAAACTATAAATCAATGATCATAATTGTTATATGTAGGTTTACAATAGCATTCGTTTTTTGTAATTCTTTTGTTGTTCATTTTCAGATATTGTTATTTCTGATATGTTGTCTGAATAGTCAATATATTTTAAAATGTTCCATTTATCGGAAAATCAAAAGAAAATGACATAATGTCAATGTACTTTATGTAATTCAAACTCCAAGGCAAGAAGCATGTGTTTGTCGTAACACTGGAAAGCATGTGTTTGTTGTAACACTGGAATTCTCCAGCGCCAGAAAGCTTGGCGTCTTTAATTTATGAGAAGGATATGGAAATCTTTTCAACTGTCCAAATGCAATTCTCCTGTCCATTTCACCTGAAAGATAGATTAAGTTTAAAGATTTCAGCCTCTTTATTTTCATATGTGCATATCAATTCATCATAACATATCAGAAATGGCATCATCTTGAGCATATGGTGACACAAATGACAACAAACAGGCAAATACCAACAAAGTTAAAGCCATATCCATCTTCTGGAAGCTGGACATCTCATCTCATAAACTGGGCTTATTTCATATTTAAGAAACGTTTAAACAACATCAGAAGCTAAAATTAAGAGTTTCTAGTATACAGAAATTAAATAATAAGGATAGATTCCACTATCGAAACGAAGAGATTTGGCAGAGAAAAGAGTCAAAAGGGGATGCTAGAACACGAACCTGCTCAGTTTCCTACAACGATTAGTGACAATTTTTCTGTGATGTGACAGTAACCGCAAGGACATTTTGCCCCGTATTGCAAACTAGCCACAAAGTCACGTCCTGCATCAAGATACCTGTAGAAAAAGAAGAAGGTGTCTTTGAACTTCTCCGAACCCATTTTAAAAAAAAACCGATCATATGATGAAGTATAAGAATTGAAAAAGCTAATCAATTAAATTGCCTACCTAGGATCTCTGGTAGCTTTGTACAGCCAATATGTACTCTCGATTAATTCTGGCCTCAGTGGATAACTCTTTTGACCATACTGTTATGGAAAATGAAGAATAGCTATGAAGTTGTAACATAAAAGTGCCATCAGAAAATGAAACCTAATAAACGAAAAGCGATCACAGAGACGCTAAAATCAAAATGGAGTACATGGACACTAAGTGTAGCAAGATTAAAACCCTCCAGAGTGAAACCATATCGCTTCCAGACGCTAAAGAAGGCAGTGTGAGTTCTAATTGCCGGATCGACATCTCCAGCTAAAACCTTTTGAGAGAGAAACATAGAGACACAAAAACAGCATAGTTTAATTATATGGGCTGAAAAATATGAACAGTTTTTCTTTTAACATACAATCACTTCTACCTGAAGTCCTGGTCAGAAAGCTTGAAGGCTGTTGAAAACTGGCCAGACAATAGCTCCGGAATCCATATTGACCTCTACATACCTACGACAAAACTAGAAAAAACAATAGTCCAAACAAATGATTTGCTTTTTCATATTTCTAATACACAAAAGATATAGAAAGCTTACCAAGGATCCTTGTGAAGGTACTGCATTGCAGACCCGTAATCTTCTTGAAAAATGTATAAATATTCCTCATCCCCAAATAGTATATAAGCCTGTAATTTTCAACTCAAACAAAACAAACAAGCGAGGAAAATCTCAATAATTGAAATTATCTTATCAAGGGCTACACTTACTAACCTTGAGGAGATACTCATAGAAGGAATCAATGCTTGTTCCTATACCAGCATCCTGCCAAGTAGACACTACCATTCAGAATTTGGGTGACAGACAAAATAGTACAATTATTTTGTGGAAGCAAAGTTCATCAACGTAATGAAGAAGAAGATTCTTAAGTATGCCAAAAAGATGGGTTACCTTCTGTGTCCATTCACCTGTAAAGACATTGATGTGAGCACCAACCAAGTCGAGACTTGAACGATGTGCCCATAGTCCCCTCACCGAAAACCTCATACCGGAGAAAAAAATCCCAAAAAATCAAAACAAAAAAAAAGAGGAAAAGAACAATTCGATGCTCGAAAGATTCACTCAGGGGAATATAACCAAGACAACGGGACTTGATTGGAGATGATGGCTTCGAATTTGAAAGACCTAGGAGAGCACATGATCCCGATCTCCTTCAATTTCGAGCTTTGGCTCCAGAAACTAACCCGATTTCTCTATTCACCGGAGATTACATCGGGACCAAATCTAAATCCGAGCTGCATGTACGCTAATTCTGCTCTGCAGATCCTCGCTTGAGGAGTTCCAATCACTGAAACAAGGAAGTAAGAGAGAGTTTGGGATATTCACTCAAGTTATTTTGAATAAAAGTTTGAGATATTTTAGATGTAAGATAGCGTTGAATTTTGGATCTACAATGGTAAGGCGCCGGCACTTAGCAAATTTACGCGGCTAAAAAATTTATTTTGCCGCGATAACAAATATAGTGTTTTATAATAACAAACGCTATGAAAAAAACTTGTGTCCGTATACAATAGCAAAACTGTAATAAACGCTATCGTCCGATGCTATTAATACCCACATTTCTTGTAGTGAGAGCTCCCACACAGATATCTTGCATCTCCGTTGGTACAGGAAAACCATTGATGGTTAATCTTTTGGACGAGCCTGATGTTGTGCCAACTGTCATAGAAGCTCTGGATCATCCTCCTGTCATTTCTAGGAAGGTCATCAAACAGGCTAAAGCAAAGAAGGAGGTGAAGAGCAAAGGAGCCGAGAGTATTACACATGTTACCTTAATCCCTCAGAAGTGCGATGGAGATTCGATCGAGTGCAGGGTGAAGTGCAAGGGACGCTCGAAACCGTTCTCTAAGGCCAGATTCATCCTAACTCCACAGCTGAAAGAGAAAAGGCAAGATGTTATTGAGCGTATGCTGCGCAAAACTCTGAGTTTGGAAGTGTCTAGTTGTGGGACTTGCATGGGAGTGAGTTCCTTACTTCCTTCCGACTGATCGCCCTACCAAAGTCAAGCTATTAACTATAAACAAGCGCTTGAAGGGAGGCAACCCATCGGTAAGTATGTACATACGTTTTTATTTTCATTTTGTTTTTGATTTTTGGTCTTGTGTCTTGTGTCAAACGTGAAGCAGATTTGATGAGGAGCATCGATCGACACCAGTTAGTGTCGATCGATACCAAGTGTCGTGGAAAAGGAGCATAATTTTCAAAAGTGTCGATCGACACCATCCAGTGTCGACCAAAAATGACAAGTGTCGATCGATACCTCTGGGTATCGATCGATGCTCCACGGCCAGGTAAGTTTCCTTAAAACCCTACGGTTTTGTCTTCTTCCTCACAATCCCTCATCGTTCGATACCGCCGTCTCTCTCTCTCTCTCAAATCCAACCTTTTTCAAATCCTCACCGAATTGAGCGATTTAAGTGTCTGGATTCATCAGAATTTCATCCTCTATCCGTTTCTAGAATTTGTTTCTCAATCCAACAAAGGTATGATCTAAAAATTCCGCCTTTTCAATCCGATTTTTTGAGGTTATGGGTTTGTGAGATTCCACTCCTTACAACTTGTTTTTCTAGACGCATGTCGTTTGCTGAGTTATTCTAAGGTAGTTTCGAACCGAACTATGCCTTTGAATTGCTTTGATTTTCATTGTTGATGATTTGGGATTTTTGTGTGTCGATTGCACTGAAAAGCTTCAAGGTATCAATCGATACCCTAGGGTGTCGATTGATACCCCCATCCAGATTATGAGATTTTGCTTGTGTTGATGTGAGAGATGTTTGATTTATGTAGTATTGTCTGTTTGTTTCTGATTTCAGATGTCTGCAACAAAGAGAGCAAGGACTTCAGGTGAAGCGGGAAAATTTCATGTGAATGAGCGAACCGTAGCAAGGATCTCATCGAAAAGGGTTGAGGTCATGGTTAAAGCATGTATTTACGACAACCGCTACAGAGTCGTGCCGGTTAATCAACCCACCACCAGAATGCTCGTGAACGAGCATTCTATCCGCGCTCTCCGTACGTCGAGCTCTAGCCAGTCGACGATAACGTACAAGCTGGATAAAATTCTTAAGTATTGAGATGGTGCATATTGGCGTCGAGGTTTCGTGAGCACTGTGCGGGGGCGTGACAACTACGGGGTTAGATTTGATGGAGAGACAGAAGAAGACGAGCTTTCGGGTAGTGCGTTACACAGAGCTTCCCCACCATCCGCCACACAGTCTACACCACCACTTCCACCTATGAACCCTACTCCTCGGTCTACTGGTTTTCCTTCTGCCTCTGCAGCACACCGACCGAACCCTTGGCCTAGACGAGAGGGTACCAAGATAAGCTGCGAAATATGTTGGGACGGACAGGAGACGGCGTATGCCTTGAGTGATGACACCATATTTAGACACATTTTTGAGGAGTGCGACGACCTCGACACGCTGTTCTATAACGCGTGGTTGGGTGTTACCATCGAGCCTACCAGGTTTGTCGATGGGCTCTCTTTGCATCAGATTGGTCTCGACACAGATTTGGCTCGTGTGCTTGAGCGGATTGGTTTTGGTCACATGGCTACACGACAGGATGACCTCTACCCAGACTTGGTTAATCAGTTCATGGCGATAGCTCGCGTTAGCTATTCAGATGAGCTTCTGCGAGACGCACAGGGTGGTAGCCTGTCCTTCATGGCTCGCGGAGTGAGGTACATGATTACACTCCCTGATCTCTGTGATCTCTATGGGTTTCGAAGGGATCGCAGGAGTATTGTTCTTCCAGCCGCCCATCCTGACATATGTGGATTTTGGGCATGGTTTGGGAACGATGTCTACGAGTCTAAGACGTCCACTCAGATGGACTTATGACATACGGTCCTGCGTTGTTTTGTTAGGATCCTGAGCACTACTCTCATGTGCAAGATTGAGCCTAACAAGATGAGTGTGTCTGAGCTTCTGCTTCTGTTTCTGGCTGTCAGGAACAGAAGCCCCGAGCTGGATTTTGATTGGCCCGAGCTTGAGGATGTTAACCTTGGGACTGTTTTTATGCATCATCTGGTCTCTCTGAAGACCAAACCATTCACAGGGACGAGCACGAAGAAGGAATCAGTTGGTAGTCTTCTGACTCCTATTTTTCAGCACTTCGGGATCAGTACTACGAGCTGCAAGATTGTCACTGCGCGCCGGTACATTGATGAGGCTCATCTGAGGAACCTTAGGTAGTTGAAGACCGGGAGGAAGTGGATTCTTAACAAATCTGACGGGAGCTTTCTGATGCAGCTACCTGACAAGGATCTGACAGACATATCCGAGGATCCTGCTCTGCTTCGTTTTGAGCCTCCTGCGGACCTGTTGACTCCGATTTCTGCGACTAGACGACAGGTTCGTCCACCTGCTGATGACATCGAATCCACTTCACGTCAGAGAGGACGTACTCAGGCCGCATCCTGCCCACCTATTCCAGAGCCACAGTGGCCTGAGGACACAGACGTCCCGATGGAGCCAGCTGCTTTCTAGAGACTGATGATAGCGAGCATGAAGAGCATATGGGCTGCTGTTCGCTGTTGTTGCACGACTGATGCTGATCCGTCGTCCCAGCCTGGACCTTCACATACCGCTGCTGCTGCTGAAGATGAGAATGATTCTGAGGAGACGGAGGATTAGTCTTCTCTATCTTCACGTTTGAATTTTTCTTTCATTTTCTTTTATTTTTCTTTCATCGACACCCATCGAAGAGATCACATGTCGCGAGTTTTAATGAGGTTTGAAGAATTGCAGAACTTTCCCAGAAGACTTTAATATTTACAAGAAGACCCCAATTCGTGTTTAGGTTATTTAATAGGATTTTAGAGAAGCTTTCATGGCTAGGCATATTTTTATTCTTGTTTTGAGAGAGAGCTTTTGAAGGGAGACAAGTCTGAAACTTTGTTCGTCCGAGAGAAGATTTCGAACCCTCTTGTTACTCTTTCTGTTTTATTTGATGATTTATTCAAACATGTTTATTGCTTCAATTTCCATGTCTGAGTAGATCCCTTGTTAGGTTCAGGGTTCTCAATAGGGTTTTCTCTGAATGCTAGGTTGATTTATTATTAGGATTCACCATCTGAATTAGTTATTCACCATAGGTTGTTTGCAAAGCTAATTCTAGGTTGATCACCTAGAACTTAGATCTTAGGATAATTGATTAGGAGCGAGAGTGCGATTAATTACCTGATAGAATCTAATGTGAGCAAAATAAGTATTCGCAAAGAGATTTGGTTTAGTTATTTTGTGAACAAATCAAACCTGATTAAAAACCTGATTTAGACTTTAGGATTCGCAAAGAGATTTGGAATTCCTAGGATTTAGATTTAGATAGTTTTCGCAGCGAGAGTTGGTTAGCTATATCTTAGTGATTTGAGTTCAAGAACCGCGTTAAAATCTGAATCCTGTTAATTAGTTTGTCTGCATTCTGTGATTCCCTGAGAAATACCCTGAACCTAGCCTTTCTCCAATTGAATTCACAACCGTTTTAATTTACATTATGTTATTTCGATATCATTAATTGCTTAGCGTAATTCTCACCTATATAATATATTGTGTGTCTCTGTGAGTCCTTGTGTTCGACCCCTACACTTACTAGAACTACTGCTTAGTACTTTTAGGGTATTAATTTGAGCATATCATATGGTGAATGATGCATTTCGTCATAAAGTGAGTTTTGATAACTATCATCAGGATGGTAGTTATCAGAATGTAGAAGAACCGGTACGTAACCATTCAAAGAAATTCTATGACTTGTTAGAAGGTGCAAATAATTCATTATATGATGGTTGTCGTGAAGGTCACTCGCAGTTTTCCTTAGCTGCTCGAGTCATGCTAAATAAGGCAGAATATAATATGAGAGAAAAGTTAGTGGATTCGGTTTGCGGAATCCTGACAGACTATTTACCAGAAGGAAACAAGTTAACTGGTTCACATTACGAGATAGAAAAATTGATGCGCAATTTAGGTTTCCCATATCATAAAATTGATGTTTGTATTTACAATTGTAAGATCTTATGGAAAGATGACAAGAAGGAAGATAAATGTCTGTTTTGTGGTGCACAAAGATGGAAGCCTAAGAACGACCGACGTAGAACTAAAGTACCATACAGTCGTCTGTGGTATCTACCTATTGCTGACATATTAAAGAGAATGTATCAGAGCAAGAAGACTTCAGCGGCAATGAGATGGCATGCCGAGCACCAAGCAAAGGACGAAGAAATGGGTCATCCTTCTGATGCGGCAGAGTGGAGATATTTTCGAGATCAACAGCCCCGGTTTGTCGAAGAACCCCGTAGCGTTTATCTTGGATTATGTACGGATGGGTTCAATCCATTTGGCATGTCTCGTAATCATTCGTTGTGGCCTGTGATCTTGACGCCATATAATTTACCCTCGGGTATGTGCATGAATACAGAGTATTTATTTCTTACAATTCTGAATTTTGGGCCAAATCATCCACGAGCTAGTCTCGATATCTTCCTCCGACCTCTTATTGAGGAGTTAAAAGAGTTGTGGTCTAATGGCGTTGATGCATACGATGTGTCGTTGGATCAAAATTTTAATCTAAAAGCAGTGTTGATGTGGACGATAAGCGACTTTCCGGCGTATAGCAAGTTATATGGATGGAAAACCCATGGTAAATTGTCATGTCCAGTTTGCATGGAAGATACAAAGTCTTTTTATCTACCTAATGGAAGGAAGACGTGTTGGTTTGATTGTCACCGAAGATTTCTTCCTCATGGTCATCCATTGAGGAGGAATAAAAAAGACTTCCTAAAGGGAACAGACGCTTCGAGAGAGTATCCACCTCCGTCTTTGACGGGTGAGCACGTTTATTTCGAGCGGTTGGCCGGTGTAAATCCATCGAAAACAAAGGATGTGGGTGGAAACGGTCACGAAAGGAAGAAGCCGGGCTATGGGAAGCAACATAACTGGCACAAGGAAAGCATATTCTGGGAGTTGCCGTACTGGAGGGACCTTAATCTCTGTCATTTTCTTGATGTGATGCATATAGAGAAGAATTTTTTGACAACATCATGAATACTCTTATGAGTGTGAAGGGTAAATCGAAAGACAACATTATGTCAAGATTGGATATAGAACGATTTTGTTCTCGGCCACACTTACATATTGATAGTGAGGGTAAAGCTCCTTTCACATCCTTGACATTGACAGAAGTAGCCAGAAAAAGTTTATTGGAATGTGGGAAGAATGCGGTTAAGTTTTCAGATTGTTATTCGTCAGAGTTAGCTACTTGTGCTGATATGGACAACCAAAAGTGTTCTGGCATGAAGAGTCATGACTGCCATCTGTTTATGGAGCGGTTCGTTCCATTTATCTTTGCAGAACTCCTAGATCGGAATGTCCACCTTGCGTTATCAGGTACTAATTACGACTATTTCCTTAAATATGATTATAGTCATTTATATAGTAACCTCATGCAATTTTCACGTATATTGTAGGGGTTGGAGCATTTTTCCGGGACTTATGTTCGAGAACTTTGCATAAAAGTCGCGTTCAAACTCTAAACAGAACATAGTTTTAATACTATGCAATTTAGAAAAGATCTTTCCACCTTCATTTTTTAATGTGATGGAGCACCTGCCTATACATCTCCCCTATGAAGTTGAATTAGGAGGCCCTGTCCAGTATATGTGGATGTATCCTTTTGAAAGGTTTTTTAAAAAGTTGAAAGGGAAAGCAAAGAACAAAAGATATGCGGCATGAACGATTGTTGAATCATATATCACTGACGAGATTGCTTATTTCTCAGAGCAATACTTTGCCGCGAATATACAAACGAAATCAAGGTAAATGCTAAAATCAATCACATCATGTCCACTTTGCCATTTAATTTGTATACACATGCTATATATTTTAATGTGAAATCAAGGTAAATGCTAAAATCAATCACATCATGTTTTGGCATTTGTTACTCATTTGGTCAGGTTAATAAGATTTGTGAAGGTGAAGTCCACGTATATCATGTCCCTGGAGTACCTTCTATATTTACTCATGTAGGCCGTCCAAGTGGAGAAATGCATGAAATATGGCTCTCAGAGAGAGACTATCAATGCGCACATGCATATGTTTTACGAAATTGTGACTATTTTCAGCCAATTGAGAGGTATATAAGTTGGCATCGCTACCAGTTTGCGTTTTAATATATATAATCTTTGTTTAATTTCTCATATTTGTGTTGGTCTTGTGTAGTATGAAAGAGGAATTTATTTCTACAAAATATCCAGGACTTTCCAAAATAGAACTCGCCGCGAAAAGAGCTGACGAATATCATTTATGGGTGAAAGAATATGTATGTCTCCAAAATATTCATAACTATGCATATATTTATACTTATATATATTTACGCTATTTTTATATATATGCAGGTTACTTACTGGAACGCCACGAATCCATTTCCTACTTGGGTTCAAGAGATAGTGCATGGATCTTTGAATAAGGGCAAAACTTGGCCAATGTATTTTACAAGAGGCTATTTGTTTCATACGCAGAATCACGGCGCTGGACGAAAGACATGTAACTATGGGGTCAGTGTTAAAGGTGAAAATTACACTGATGCCTCCGATGCAGCTGATTTCTACGGGACCTTAACTGATATCATAGAACTCGAGTACGAGGGGATGGTCAATTTGAGAATCACACTTTTTAAGTGTAATTGGTATGATCCAGTTATCGGTAGAGGAACTCGGAGGAGCAATGGTGGCGTTGTAGACGTTCTTTCATCAAGAAAATAAAATAAATATGAACCATTTATTCTAGGTACGTACTTATGACAATATATATATAGCATTTTATTAATGTCGATATACATATGTATAACTTATATATACGTTTTTATATTACAAACAACCTCGCAAGTTTGTTATATTATGTACCCATATACAAAGAAGCCGAAGCATTTGTGGCTCAATGTTCTAAAAGTGAATTCGAGGGGAAATATTTCTGGGGAATATGAAAAAAAAGAACCGACTCTTATGCAAACAGAAAATGATGATGATGCATTGATAACAACAATTGAAGATCTCGTACTCGACAATTTCGTACAAGGAGACCCAATAAACCTCGATTATGATGTCGGAGATGCAGACCCAGAAGATGAATTTCGATGTAATTTGTCGTCTTCTGATGAAGAATCAGATGACGAAGAACCCTACTAATTAACTATGTTACTTATGTCACAATTTCGGTCTAATTTGTCGTTTTTATTATTTGTCGTTATGAGTTAAAAAAAAATATACATTTCCGTACTCAGTAAGATTTAAACCGTGGGGGGGATTGAATCAATTGAGAGAGTTACTAGTAGGCCAAAATCATTAATTGGTATTAATCACACATAAATATTATTAAGTAAGCAGAAAAGATTTAAAAAAAAAACATTTCCGTCTTCACAAAGACTTGATATGTGGGCTGATTGATCAGTGAGTGGGGGAATTACCAATATGCTAGAGTCATTCATTAGTTATTAATACACAAAACAATTATTAAGACTTCTTTGTTGCGATTAAAAAAAAATACTTTACCATTTTAGTCTTTTTCGTCTGCGATTAACCTCGAAAACCCTAAGTGCTTTTGATTCATCACCTTCCCCTTTTGCTCTCATATGCGGCTTCGATCTTCTTCTTCTTCGATCTTCTTTTCTCATATTCTTCGATCGCCTTTCAATCTCTTCTTTGAATCCCCATCGCGAATTTCTTTTTCTCCTTTCAATCTCTTCTTCGAATCCCCAGAACTATGCCGGTAGAGAAGAGCAAAGGAGGACGTAAGACAAAATTCGTTCCCAACGTATCTCCGAGAGCCGGAGAGGGGTCGGTGAAGAAGAAACCCACACCGACCCCTCTACCGCCGCAGTACAACTTCATGCTGCCAGCCCAACTTCCGAATCAGTCGTCAACACCTCAAGTCCCCGCGAACGCTCAACCGTCATCGTCAGCACCAAATTTTCGTAGCTTTCCACCGCCATAACAACTATTTCAGGACTCGATGACTCAATACCGTGGAGAAGAAATACCTGCAGCTTTGGCTCCATTGGAGGACAGTCCAACGTCACCACAACCGAACAGTCACATCCATCAATCTTTTAGACCACACAGCTTCCATGACGAATCTTCACCAGGTTTGACAGATCTCCAGGAGGACACACTTCGGGCACTTAATGCTTTGCTTATGGTGCCAGACCGGGATAGATTCACCACCGTCCTCTCTCCCACACCGACGCCAAACTAAACTTGGTATGTTCCTGATTTTAAGAGTTTGGTTATGTTTGTTCTCTTAGGATTTGGTTATGTGTCTGATCTCTTAGGGTTTCGTCCTGTTCTTGATATCTCTTTGTCATTATGTGTAACGTTTCAATTTTGTGTGCCAAACGTTTCATTTTTTGTGTGCCATTGTCATTTTGTAGGCTCTTGTGTTAGCGTTATGTTAGCCTTTATATCTTAGATCTTGGTGAAACTTTATGGTTAGAAGTCTAATGTTGTCTAGGATTTGAATTATTGTCTAGGATATTTTTTGTTGTCTAGGATTTGAATTGTTGGCTAGGATTTATATCAGTCACGTATATTATTGAATTGACATATAAAATCAATACAACTAGATAGTTGTTTTTGTTTATGCAATCTGATTTGGAGTTTTATTGACTTGATTCTTTCTGAAAACATAGATTCTATACTTGACTTGGTTGGAGTTGTCACGTTTCTGATTATTGTCTAGGTTGGAGTTGTCACGTTTCTGATTGGAGTTGTCTAGGTTGTATTGACTTGGAGTTATCACGTTTCTGGTTTGTTTTGTTTTCTTTAACTGTTTATACTTTAACTGTTTCTGGTTTTTTTTCTCTTAAGTAGTACATTACAATATTAATTACACTGTAATGTACTACTAAACTATAATTGTTTCTGGTTTGTTTTCTTCTAAGTTTCTGACTTTATGAGTTTCTGAGTTTGCAGGTTTAATCGCGACAAGGGATCTAAACTGGTTAGGTCAATTACTAAAGTGTTTACAAACAAATTTGATGCTCCCTACTATAGCTGGACATGTGTGCCTCGGGAGAGACAAGAAATATACTTTCTCGAGTTCGCTGTACAATTTTATGTTCTTTAGCATTCACCTATAGGTTTGCTTGTGATGTTTTTACTATCATCATTATATTCTCTTTGTAATGTAGAAAACCCACACATGGGATCCATTGATAACAAGGACGGTTCAAGGCTATTTCGAGGAGATATGTCAATGCAGGATGAAAGACATGGTTAGCAGCGTGAGGACTAGTCGAGAGCGACCTAATTGGATCAGTGACAATCTCTGGAAAACGATGACAGAGTAATGGGACACTGAAGTTTTGTAATGGGACAATGAATACAGACACTTAAATCGCTCAATTTGGTGAAGATTTGAAAAAGTTGGGATTTGAGAGAAAGAGAGAGACAGCGGTATCGAACGATGAGGGATTGTGAGGAAGAAGACAAAACCGTACGGTTTTAAGGAAACTTACCTGGCCGTGGAGCATTGATCGATACCCAGAGGTATCGATCGACACTTGTCGTTTTTGGTCGACGCTGAATGGTGTCGATCGACACTTGTGAAAATTATGTTCCTTTTCCACGACACTTGGTATCGATCGACACTGACTTGTGTCGATCAATACTCCTCGTCAAATCTGCTTCACGTTTGACACAAGACACAAGACCAAAAATAAAAAAACAAAATGAAAATAAAAACGTATGTACATACTTACCAGTGGGTTGTCTCCCACTCAGCGCTTGTTTAACGTCACGAGCTTAACTTTACGGACGATCAGTTGGAAGGAAGTAGTGAACTCACTCCCATGCAAGTCCCACAACTAGATACTTCCAAACTCAGAGTTTTGCGCAGCATACGCTCAATAACCTCTTGCCCTTTCTCTTTCAGCTCTGGAGTTAGGATGAATCTGGCCTTAGAGAACGGTTTCGAGCGTCCCTTGCACTTCACCTTGTACTTGATCGAATCTCCATCGCACTTCTGAGGGATTAAGGTGACATGTGCATTACTCTTGGTTTCTTTGCTCTTCACCTCATTCTTTGCCTTAGCTTTTTTGGTGACCTCCCTGACGATGATAGGGGGACGATCCTGAGCTTCTATGACAGTTGGCACAGCATCAGGCTCGTCCAAAAGATCAACCATCACTGTTTCTCCTGCACCAACGGGGATGCAAGATATCTGTGTGGGAGCTCTTCTAGGAGGGATGGAGTCATATGAGACATGTTCGTCGATGTATGAGAACGAGATACTCTTATTGGGCGTGTCCATAACTGCACCAGCCGTGGCCATGAACGGTCTTCCAAGGATCAAAGGTGTGCTAGACCTTGCATGCATCTCCACAACCTGAAAATCAGTAGGAACCAGACAGTCTCCTACCTTAACCATCAAATCAGGGATTGTACCAAATAGAACTGATGTGGAAGAGTTCGAAACTGTGAGAGGCATCTGAGTAGATCTTATGTCATCGATTTCCAGGTCCTCTGCAAGTGCCTTTGACATGACATTCATGCTAGACACTGAATCAACCACTGATTCCTTGAATTCAACTCCGGTGATAGAGCATGGAACTAAAAATTTCCATGGGTCTTCCCTCTTAGTCAGTTTCTTCAGTTGTGGCGGTGCACTTCTGACCTTGATGAAGAGTTCCTTAATCTCTTCCTCAGTCTCTCTGCAATCTCGTAAGTGACTCAGCAGAGGGCGACACTCTAGAGCTTCTTCAAAAGTGTGTGTGGGTGGAATTATTCGTACCATCATCTCAAAGCCACTCAGCTGCTTTGGAGAAATGGGATCTCTGAGGTGTTTAGGCGGTCGAGGATCTAGTTTCTTAAGCTTGTAGACACGTTCCCCAACCATCTCTGGTCCGACTTCCAAGGGGTATCGATCGATACCGGGTTGGTGTCGATCGATACAAGGTTCATGTATCGGTTCTTTAGAATGGTATCGATCGACATCAGCTGTGGTGTCGATCGATACTGGCGGATCAGGGTCCGAATATCCTTCTGAAAGGTGTTCGAGAGTTTCTGCACTGCGAAAGGTGATGGCATTAACGTATTCGTTCTGAGCCTGAGTCGTCTTTCCTTTAACAGCTGATGCAGTTTGGGTAACTTGCGTTTCCAGCATCTTCTGATGAGTATTGAGAGCGTCGATCCTTCCACTCAGATCCTTGTATACATCATCGCTCTTTCCGTTGAGATTCACAGTGAGCTGCTGTTGTCCTTGAACCAGCTGTTCAAACATAGCCTCGATCTTGCTATCCGGGAGCTTAGCAGGTACATGTTGATAATATGAGTTCCCATAGTTCCTGACATACCAACTGTTCTGAGATGGTTTCTAGCCAAACTGATTCGACCCTCCTTGCTGTGAGTTGTTGTTGAAGTTTTAGTTGCTGTTGAATTGATTTCTCTGACCCTGAAAGCCAGAACCACCAATGTAGTTAACATCTTCTACTTCATCTTCGTTGAATACCTCAACTTCTTCGGCAAAGTGAACAGCCTTGGGTGTCTTGCCCATCAGAAGACTGTGCATAGAATCCAACTTTGCTTAAACATCAGCGATCTGTGAACCTTCCATGTTATCAGGTAGCTTCTTCCGCTCAAAATCATCGTTTTTGGTGCTATTAATAGACGCCAAGTTCTCAATCAACACGTAGGCTTCATCGGGATACTTGGTGTTGAAGTTTCCATTGCTCGAGGCATCCAAAATCATCTGGTACCTCCAATCGAGCCCTCTGAAAAAGATTCCCATCAACTGAACATCAGAGTATCCGTGATGTGGACAATCTCTCTGATACGATATGAATCTCGTCCAAGCAGCCTTGAACGCCTCAGTAGGTCCTTGAGAAAACTGGGAAATCTTATTCCTCAGATCCTCAGATCGTGCATCATCATAGAAATTGTTCAGAGAAGCAGTCCTAGTATCTTCCTAGTTAGTCAGCGATCCAGGAGATAGCTGCTTCAGCCAGTAAGTCGCATCTCCACCAATAGAGTATGGGAAAAGCTTGCAAAAGAGGTAGTCGTAGGACACACCATTGCTCTTTATGCTAGTGACCAAGTCCTCGAACTTTTCAATATGATCCATTGGATGTTCGTTGGAAAGACCATGGAAAAGGTGCTGGCCCACAAGAGTGTAGTATGCAGGCTTTAGCTCAAAGTCATTCCTCTGATAAGCAGGAGGACGGATCGCTGATCGATTGGCGTAAAACTGATCAGGCCTGTTGGACTCACCAATCGTTCTACCACGATTAACCACAACATTCCTAGCGTTCGCGTTCATAGCTACATTCCCAGCGACAATCTCTTCGACAACAGGAGCAGGTGGAATGATGTTCCCCTTTCCATCCAGACGTTGTCCTTGCTCATTGCACCAACGACCCTCTCGGTCTCTGTATGTACCAGCTGCATCTTGAACCAATTCTACTTGATTGTTGTTCATCTTTGTTGGCTTTTTTGTTCTTCTGTTTGTGCGTTCCAAAAGTGCTAGCTGCTCGAGTGACAGATCAACTAGCTCAGTGTTATTGTTCCTTTTGGTTTCACGGTTATGCATGCACCTGAAAACAAAGGCAAGAACGTTAGTAACTCGGTAACACGATGAGTATCGACCGATACCAAGTGGTGTCGATCGATATCAACAAAAAGGAAACACCGAGTATCGACCGATACTAGGTAGTATCGATCGATACCGTCGAGCTTAGTCGAACTTCTAAGACTAAAATCTAATGGCGAATTGAGTCCCCGGCAACGGCGCAAATTTGATATGCTCAAATTAATACCCTAAAAGTACTAAGCAGTAGTTGTAGTAAGTGTAGGGGTCGAACACAAGGATTCATATTATATAGGTGAGAATCACGCTAAGCAATCAATGGTATTTGATAACACAATAGATTATATATGTGAGAATCACGCTAAGCAATCAATGGTATTTGATAACAGAAAGTAAATTAAAAACGGTTGTGAATTCAATTGGAAAAAGGCTAGGTTCAGGGTATTTCTCAGGGAATCACTGAATGCAGACAAACTAATTAACTTGATTCAGATCTAACGCGGTTCTTGACCTCTAATCACTAAGATATAGTTAACCAACTCTCGCTGCGAAAACTATCTATATCTAAATCCTATGAATTCCAAATCTCTTTGCGAATCCTAAAGTCTAAATCAGCTTTTTAATCAGGTTTGATTTGTTCACAAAACAACTAAACCAAATCTCTTTGGGAATATTTATTTTGCTCACCTTAGGTCTATCAAGTAATTAATCGCACTCTCTCGCCTAATCAATTATCCTAAGATCTAAGTTCTAGGTGATCAATCTAGAATTAGCTTTGCAAACAACCTATGGTGAAGAACTAATTCAGATGGTGAATCCTAATAATAAATCAACCTAGCATTCAGAGAAAACCTTATTGAGAACCCTGAACCTAACAAGGGATCTACTCAGACATGGAAATTGAAGCAATAAACATGTTTGAATAAATCATCAAATAAAACAGAAAGAGTAACAAAAGGGTTCGAAATCTTCTCTCGGACGAACATAGTTACAGACTTGTCTCCCTTCAAAAGCTCTCTTTCAAAACTAGAATAAAATAAACATAGCCATCAAAGCGGCTCTAAAATCTTATTAAATTACCTAAACACAAATTGGGGTCTTCTTGTAAATATTAAAGTCTTCTGGGCAAGTTCCGCAATTCTACAAATCTTCATTAAGTCGCGACATGTGATCTCTTTGATGGGTGTCGATCGATACCAAGTAGGTATCGATCGATTATTGACGCTTTGATCGGGTACTTAGTCATCAGACTTCAGTTTTGCTCCAGAACGCTCCATAAAACTTCAATATCTCCAATAATACTCCAAATGTGCTAAAACCTGTAAAGGACTCTAAAAGACTCTATAATAGAATAAAGACTTGATAAAACAGACTTATATCATGGCTTAAACAAGGTAAAAACCATGATATATCAGCACATAAGGTGGTGGTGGGACAAATAGAGTTTCTCTCTTCTTAGGCTTCTCTTGAGCAACAACCTTGGTCTTGATCTCCTCAACCCGTTTACCCTCGCTTTGCATTAAAAAATTGTATCTTCAACTACCACTTCATCAAGAATCTCAAGTTCCACCCCCCTAATTTGGTTCTCAATGTCCTCGTTGAGATTGGGAGGGGCCTCTCTAGTGGGTAGGACCGTGCCACTTCGTAGTGTGATGGCGTTTACATACTACTTGGGGTTAGTTTCCCGGTAGTTGACCTTGTGGCCTTGAAGAGGAAGCGGCTCCTTTGCCCTCAAGTTGCTTAACCTTGGTGCTCAACGTCTCGAGCTTGGAGTTTAGATCGTTGTAAGAACAATCGACCCGTGAATTGATCTCCACTTATCCCTTGAGGAGTTGTTGAAACATTGTGTTCAAGTAAAGCTCTTGCGATTTAGACGTAGTTTCTTGACCTTGGGGAACCAATCCTTGTTGAAATTCGGGCGGTGCATTGAAAGGTGCTTTGGCTTGAAACCTGCCATGGTTTCCTTGGAAAGTGTTCTTTGGAACATAGCCTTGGTTGTTGGATGCTTGCCCTTGTTATTGTGGAATAAAATCCTTTTGTTGACCCCCTTGGTTCCCTTGTTGTTGTTAAGGGTAGATTTGGTGTTGTGGGTTCTCCACATTGGTGTTCCTGTAGGAGAAATTAGGATGGTTCTGGTAGTTGTTATTAAAACCACCCCGTTGATAGCCTTGATTACCCACAAAGTTCATCTCCTCTTGGGTGGTGCCTTCTACAACCTCATCTTGATAACCTTGGTTGTCTTCATAGTCCCTGACAAAGTGAACTTGCTTTTGAGATGATTGGAGAAGCTTGTCGATCTTCTCGTTGAGGCTTTTCAATTCCTTGGCCTTCTTTTTCTCATCAAAGTCGCTTGTGGTTCTCGTTGCACAGTCATAATCATCCCCATACGTACCATCGCTTTGAGAAAGGTTCTCCACGAGGTCCATCGCACCAACCACTCTTTTTGCCAAGAAGTTTTCGTTAGAAGCGGTGTCCAATAGCATCCGTATATTTGGTAAGGCACCACGGTATATCGTATTCAAAAGCGAGGCATCCGAGAATCCGTGGTGTGGACATTGAGTTGTGTAGCTCTAAAATCTCTCCCAAGCTTCATTAACGGTCTCATGGTTCTGTTGAGTGAAACTAGAGATGTCATTTCTCAACTTCGCGGTTCGGAAAGGTGAGAAGAACTTTGCCAAAAATGCTCTCTTGCACTTATCCCAAGTGGTGATCGAACATTGAGGAAGACTCTTTCTACATTGATGAGTCTTGTCACCGAGAGAGAAAGGGAAGAGTCGCAACTTGAAGCTATCCTCAGATACACCGTTCATCTTTGTAAGGCCACATATCCGATCAAATTGATCAATGTGGTCAAGAAGGTCTTCCATGGCCAAACCGTGAAACTTGTTGTTTTGGACCATGTTAATCAAGGCGGCTTTGACCTCGAAGTTGTTGATCTCGACAGGAGGATCTTGGATACCTTGGCGATTCCGGTGAGCGTTCGCGGCATCACCCGCACCAACCACATCGTGAGCTCTGGGAGGGTGGTTTGGAGCCCTCACGTTATGGGCGGGTGGGTGTGGGTTTTGGTTGTGCGCTCTTGTCCTTGGTGGTTTCCATTACCACCTTGCCTATGATGTGGTAGGTTGTCCACATTGTCATGAATGTCCCCAAGTGGAACATTTTCAAAGTGATCCATGTCGATCTCAACTTGTTGTTGATATGCTCAAATTAATACCCTAAACAGTACTAAAGCAGTTGCTGCAGTATATCAGTTGTCGAACACAAGAACTCAGAGAAATCACACAATAGATTAAATAGAATCGAATCAAGCTAAGCAGTTCAGATTAAACAAAAAGCAGTAAGCAGTAAACGAGTAGTAATTCAATGGGAAAGAGATAGGTTCAGGGATATTTCTCAGGAAATCAATGAATGCAAAATAAAATAACTAATCAGGGTTCAGGTTACGCACGGTTCTCAAACTCAAATCACTAAAGTATAATTAACCAACTGTCTTTGCGAGAACTATCTAAATCTAAACTTCAAAATCCCAAATTTCTTTGAAAATCCCTAAGAATAAATCAGCCTTAATTTCAAGTTTGATATGTTCACAAATCAATTAAACCAAATCTCTTTGCGAATAATCAATTTGCTCGCCTAAGGTTTTATCAGGTAATTAATCGCACTGTCGTGCCTAATCAATTATCCTAAGGTTTGAGAACAACCTAAGGTGAAGAACTAATTCAGATTATGAACCCTTAATAACTAATCAACCTAGCATTCAAAAGAAATCCCTTATGAGAATCCCCAAACCTAAAAAGAGATCTACTCAGACATGGAAATTGAATCAATAAATATGTTTGAATAAATACTCAATAGAAAATAAGAAAGAGTAACAAGAGGTTTTGAGATCTGATCTCGGACGAAGGGAGATTCAGACTTGTCTCTCTCACCAAGTTCTCTATTAAACCAAAGAAAAATAAAGCATAGCCATAAAAGTGGCTGTAAAATCTCTATAAATAACCTAAAACACGAATTGGGGCTTCTTGTAATTATTAAAGACTTCTGGGCACTTTTGCAATTCTTCAAGTCTTGGAAAACTCACGGGTCGTGTCTTGCTGCGATGGGTATCGATCGATACTAGCCAGTATCGATCGATACCAAGGCTTCATATCGGGTTCTCAGCACCACGAACTTCTGCTTTGTTCCAAATGCTCCAGAAAGCTTCAATATCTCCAATAATGTTTCCAACGTGCTATGACCTGTAAAAGACTCTAAAAGACTCCAAAATACTATAAAGACTCTATAAAAATGACTTATATCATGGCTTAAATAGGGTAAAAACCATGATATATCAACTCCCCCAGACTTAGCCTTTGCTTGCCCTCAAGCAAATAGAAGCCTAAATCAGAGAAAGAGGTTTGAAAACGCGGAGACTCACCTGTTCAGGAACCATCGCAAAGATCCTTTTCGCAAGCACACAAATGTCACCTAACCAGCTTTCGATCTAACCACCATGTACTTCTCCGTAGACATTCGCAGCTTTTCCAGACTCCACACATTATCTCGCAACATAGTTCAAATAAAGCCCTCATCACCAGTTCCATCGCTGCAGCCAATGTTAAAGAACCTTCTAGATTCTTTACCATACAATATCATGACAATGAACCACCCTTTTTCTTAACTTTTGTATCACTTTCTCTTCCCCAGAATTATTTTTTATTATGTTCTTTTTTTATATTTTCAGCCTTGCATATACACATCAAGGTATGAGACGAGAGTATTGATGGTGTTTGCCGCCGAATCCCCGGTTCTAATCTATCTATGTATCAAAAGTTTAGGCGAATAGTGGTATCACGGGAAATTTTCCTAACCTCACTTTCAACCTTTGTGTGATCACTCCCTCTTAAGTAGAATAATGGGATCGCTGGAAATTTTCCTAGCCCTCTACTCAGAAGAAAATCATTTCAATCTTTTATGCTCTTATTTATCAACTTAAAACAGGGGAGAGAGATACCATAACTCTAAACATATGGGTTCCTTTGTCAGATATGAATGATGAATCAAGCTCTGTGAAAACTAACCACATTGATGAAGTGCAAAAATTTGGCTCAGGCTTCAGAAGAACTCTGCTGGAGACATGGATGTTTTCTAGTCAACTGGTCAGTCTTTGGATTTTTCATTAGTCGATCTAGAACCGATCCTGTAACACTGTGCACTCAAAAATAAAATCAAATCAATAGGTTCAAGCACAGGATCATCGTCTCCAACAAATTCTGACTCAATAAAACGTTTTTGACTCGATAAAACAACTGACTCTAAGAAAAACAAACACAATGTCAGCAGACACCTCCCCCAGACTTTAACAACACTGTCCCCAGTGTTATCTAGTCTAGAGTAGGTACAAGAAGACAAAAGAATAGAAGAAACGAAGAGAAACAAGAAGTTACCTTGCTGGAACATCGAGTATCGATCGACACACAGCCTGGTATCGATCGATACCAGGCTTAAATCGACTTGATGAACCGTACATTCGCGATTGGTGTCGATCGATTCCAATGGGGTATCGATCGATACTAAGGCGATTTCCAGTCTGCTCCTTGTTCATCCTGACACAAAAACAAAAAATAACAAAAAATACTTATATATATAGACTCACCAGTGGGTTGCCTCCGACCAAGCGCTCGTTTAACGTCAATAGCTTGACTGTAACGCCATTCAGGCTGTTGGTTCATCATCCAAAGGCATTATCTGCCCTGTTGGAATCTCGGCTTTCGCCCAATAGTGTTTCACCCTGTGTACATTGGCAGTGAACTCATCGCCTGTAGGACTAATCAGCACGACAACTCCATGTGGCCTGACCTCTTTGATTGTGAAGGGACCTGACCAACGAGAACGCAATTTACTAGGAAACAATTGTAAAAGAGAGTTATACAGAAGTACCTGGTCGTTCGGGTCGAAATGTCTGGAGATGATCTTCTTATCATGATAGGCCTTGGTCCTCTCCTTGTACAGCTTCGAGTTATCGTAGGCGTGGTGCCAAATCTCATCCAACTCGTTCAGCTGTATCAATCTCCTCTCTACAGCAGGCTTGATGTCAAAGTTCAGCAACTTCGTCGCCCACGCTGCATTGTGCTCAATCTCCACTGGAAGGTGACATGCTTTCCCATACAGCAAGTGAAATGGTGTAGTACCCAGCGGTGTCTTGAAAGCAGTCTTGTAGGCCCATAGCGCATCATCCAACTTTGTAGACCAATCCTTCCTAGAAGCACCCACTGTCTTTTCCAGAATCTCCTTGATTTGCCTGTTGGAGACTTCGACTTGCCCACTTGTTTGAGGGTGATATGGAGTAGCCACTCGATGGTTTACACCATACTTTTTTAGCAACCTCTCGAAAATCTTGTTGATAAAGTGAGAGCCGCCATCACTTATCACAGTTCGAGTTACTCCAAATCTAGGGAAGATGATGGTCTTAAACAGCTTAACGACCACCGCGGAGTCATTCTTTTTACTAGCAATCACTTCCACCCATTTGGACACATAGTCCACATCAACCAAAATGTACCTGTTCTTGTGTGACGAGGGGAAAGGACCCATAAAATCGATGCCCCAGCAATCGAAAAATTCAACCTCAAGGATGAAATTCTGTGGCATCTCATGTCTCTTGCTGATCTTCCCTCTCCTCTGACAGACATCACACTGTGAGACATAGGCATGAGCATCCTTGAACATACTAGGGCACCAGAAGCCTGCTTGAAGAACCTTGGACACCGTCTTGAAAGTAGCAAAGTGACCAGCATACTCAGACCCATGGCAATGAAAAAGAATAGCTGGCATCTCAGATTCTGCAACACATCTTCTGTAGATACCATCTGAGCAATGCTTGTATAGGTAAGGCTCATCCCAGAAGAATCTCCTAATTTCGCGCATAAACTTCTTCCTTGCATATTTTGTGGGATAATTTAGCTCAGCCTCTACAGCAAGGTAGTTGGCGATGTCTTCATACCATGGACGTGCAACACTAGAGTCAGTAGCTAGATAGATATCATTGGAGTTCAAGTGCTCTACGGACAAAACAGGTTCAGGTCGCGACGGGTATCGATCGATACTAAGTGAGTATCGATCGATACCGAAAGTCTGCATTCGTGACAATTTCAGATTTTCGGGATAAAGGTCTTGAAGCTGAGCTTCAATGAGGTAAACACCTTCCTCTGGCAAACAATGATCAATAGGGACGACCTCATCGACCTTTAGTCGCGATAAGTGGTCAGCAACACCATTCTCAACTCCTTTCTTGTCCTTGATCTCGATGTCGAAACCTTGGAGCAAAAGAACTCATCGGCATAGACGAGGCTTGAGGTCCTTGTTCTTCAGCAGGTATTTGAGAGCAGCATGGTCTGTGTGAACAATAACCTTGCTCCCAATCAAGTAGGACCGAAATTTCTCAAAAGAGAAAACGACTGCCAGCAACTCCTTCTCAGTGGTGCTGTAATTTCGCTGAGCATCATCCAACGTCCTGCTGGCATAATAAATAGCATGGAGTTTATTGTTTTTCCTCTGACCCAACACAGCTCCAACAGCAAAATCACTGGCATCACACATAACCTCAAAAGGCAAGCTCCAATCAGGTGGTTGGACTATAGGAGCACTCAACAATGCCTTCTTGATTTCCTCGAAGGGTACAAGGCAATCAGATGTGAAATCAAACTTGACTTCCTTACATAATAGGGTTGTGAGTGGACTTGCAAGCTTAGAGAAATCTTTGATGAACCTCCTGTAAAACCCAGCATGACCAAGGAAGCTGCGTATCTCAGGAACAGATCGTAGAGGTTGCAAACTCGTCATGACTTGAATTTTAGCCTTGTCGACTTCGATCCCTGCCTTAGAAACCATGTGCCCAAGAACAATGCCATCTTGTACCATGAAGTGGCACTTCTCCCAATTAAGAACTAAATGCTTCTCCTCGTATCGCTGAAGCACCTTGCATAAGTTATCCAGACAGTCCTTGAATGACGATCCATACACAGAAAAATCATCCATGAAGACCTCCATAAACTCCTCAGTCATATCTGTGAAAATCGACATCATGCATCGCTGAAAGGTTGCTGGAGCGTTACATAATCCAAATGGCATTCTTCTGCAGGCTAATGTGCCATAGGGACATGTAAAGGTCGTCTTTCCCTGGTCCTCTGGATGTATAGGAATCTGGAAAAAGCCTGAGTACCCATCGAGAAAACAGTAGTATGGGTGACTCGCTAACCTCTCCAGCATCTGGTCAATGAATGGCAATGGGAAGTGATCCTTCCGTGTAGCCGCATTAAGCTTCTTGTAGTCAATGCACATCCTGTGACCAGTGATTGTCCTTGTAGGTATCAGCTCGTACTTCTCGTTCTTCACCATAGTTATGCCTCCTTTCTTAGGTACAACGTGAACTGGACTAACCCAAGAACTATCCGAGATGGCATAGATAATCCCTGCTTCCAACAGTTTCATCACTTCCTTCCTAACCACTTCCTTCAGGTTCGGATTCAGCCTCCTCTGACACTCAATCGAAGACTTTGACTCGTCTTCCAAGTGAATCCGATGCATGCACAAGTCTAGTGCTATACCTGAAATGTCAGCAAGAGAATAGCCAAGAGCCTTGCGATACTTGCGCAGCTTGCTCAGCAGTAAAGCAACCTATGTGGTATTCAAGGAAGCATTAACGATTACTGGGTATGTGGAATTAGGACCAAGAAAACTATACCTCAGATTCGCTGGAAGTGGCTTTAGTTCCACCTTAGGAGCATTATATGTATTGCAATCTCCAAGCCCAGCAGCTTGCTTAAAACCATCGACCAATTCTCCTTCTGGCCGAGGGGTATCGATCGATACCAGAGGGGTATCGATCGATACCAGAGGGGTATCGATCGATACTGGTGATGTTGAATCAAGCATCTTTGAGTATCCAGCAGTTTCGTCACATTAACGGACCTCCGAATAGTACTTCCTGGAGATGTCACTGAAAGTGTCCACATAGAATGTCTGCCCATCGATGGTTGTCCTTTTTATCATCTTTTCCATGTTAAAGGACATCACCAAGTAACCGATGTTGAGAGCGATCTGTCCATTCCTGCAGTCAATTAAGGCTCCAGCAGTTGCAAGGAATGGTCTGCCCAGGATAAGAGGATCCTTAGGCTCAACATCATACTTCAGCACGATGAAATCTGTTGGGATCAAGCAATTCCCAATCTTGATTGGGACATCTTCAAGTAGTACCTCTGGAAGTCGCAATGAGCGATCAGCAAGTACCAGCGAAATCCTTGTAGATTGGAAATCTGTCATCCCCATTCGCTTGGCAACTGAGTGTGGCATAAGGTTCACACTCGACCCAATATCGCAGAGAGCTCGCTCAAATCTCTCTGTAAAGATAGTGCAGTCCAAAACAAAGCTCCCTGGGTCTGATAGCTTCTTAGGAATTTTGTTGAGCAGGATAGCACTGCACTCAGCTGTGATCATCATGACACCTTCCTCTAGATTCACATTGCTAGAGACCATCTTCTTCACATATCTCCTGAAAGCTGGAGAAGTCTTAATAGCATCAACAAAAGGAAGCTCCACAACCAACTTATCCAGCATAGCCTTGCATCAGGGATCTTCCCATTCCTTCCTTGTCAGCTTAGGAAGTATAGGATAAGGTGCCTTGGGTGTATACACCCTCTCCTTGACAATCTCGGGTTCCTTCACTGGATGTGTCTCAGCATCGACCGATACTTCAGGGGTATCGATCGATACACGGGATTTTGGATCCACTCGGGAATATGTCTGGACTGGTATCGATCGACAATGGTCGGTATCGATCGATACATGTGGATTCTCAGAATCCCAATCGTTATCTCTAGCAAGATCGACGAGATTTCCAGCAATTGGGCTGTTCTTCACTCTTGTAAGCACCTCTTTTCCACTCCTCAAGGTGATGGCGTTGATGTGTGCCCTTGGATTCTCAGTTTTCCCTGGAAGAAAACCTTCCTGCCTCTTTACAGCTGCTGCTGTCTGAGCCACCTGAGTTTCCAGCTTCTTCTGGGAAGGATTGATGGCTTCGATTTTCCCATTTAGATCGATGTACAGAGAGTCAAGCTTCCCATTGAAATCCACTTGCAACTTCTGCTGTCCCAGAAGAATCTGTTCCATCATGGATTCCATCTTATTATCCGTGGATTTGGGAGATGCTAGTTGGTACGAAGAGTTCCCATAATTGCGAGTGAAATCGATGTTCTGAAGTGGTTTCTGAGTAAATTGCTTCTCTCCGAAACCAGATTGGTACCCCTCTAACTTGTACCCACCTTGCTGATTGTTGTTGTTGAAGTTTCGGTTGTTGTTGTACCCAAATCGTTGACCCTGAAAACCAGAACCACCAACGTAGTTAACATCCTCTTCTTCTTCTTCCACATTAGCGACTTCATCAGCAAAGTGCACAAATTTCTTTGATTTCCCGATCAGGAAATCCAGTTTGACCTGCACGTCAGCAATCTGCGACCCATCAATTCCTCAACCTCTCTTTTTCCTCTCGAAATCAGCATTCTTGGTGCTATTACTAGACGCCAAGTTCTCAATCAGCACAACCGCATCATCCGGATATCTGGTGAAAAAGTTCCCATTACTCGCAGCATCCATACCCATTTGGTATCTCCAATCAACCCCTCTATAGAAAGTGCCCAGCAGCTGCACCTGAGTGAACCCATGGTGCGGACAATCTCTTTGATAAGACTTGAAACGAATCCATGAAACTTTGAATGCCTCTGTCGGACCCTGAGCGAACTGAGAGATCTTGTTCCTGAGCTCCTCGGTTCTTGCATCATCATAAAAATTTATCAGGAATGCATTCTTCGTCTCATCCCATGTAGTTAGCGAATCAGGATCTAGCTGCTTCAGCCAATAAGCAGCATCCCCACCAAGAGAGTACGTGAAGAGTTTGCAGAAAAAGAACTCATTGGGCACTCCATTGTACTTCATACCAGTGACCAAGTCCTCGAATCTTTCGATATGATCCATGGGATGCTCATGAGGTAGGCCATGGAATGGGTTCTGACTTACAAGAGCGTAATACGCATGCTTCAGCTCGAATTCATTCCTCTGAAAAGTCGGGATGCGAATCGCAGCTCGATTGGCATAGAACTGATAAGTCATGTTGTGCTCACCAAGTGTTCTAGCTCCATCACCTGCAGCATTCCCAACGTTGGCGCGCCCAGCTGGCGCGACAATCTCAACAACAGCAGCAGGGACAACGACGTTTCTAGCTTCATCAAGTCGCTGCCCTCCCTCATTGCACACATGACCCTCTTGGTCTCTAAAGACTCCAGCTTCATCAGCTCTTAAAACTACTGGGTTGTTCATCCCTGATGTCTGCTTTGTCTTTCTGTTTGTGCGTTCTAAACGTGTTAGCTTCTCTAACGATAGATTGACTAGCGGAGTGCTCTTGTTTCTTCTGGTTTCACGATTAGGCATGCACCTGAAACACAAAGATCAAGAACGTAAGTAACCAAACAAAATACGTTGAGTATCGATCGATACTGGATGGTATCGATCGATATCAACAAAGAAATCGCATGTGTATCGACCGATACTAGTGAGTATCGATCGATACCGACGAACTTAGTCGAAACTCGACAGCTAAAATCTAAAAGCGAAATTGAGTCCCCGGCAACGGCGCTAAATTTGATATGCTCAAATTAATACCCTAAATAGTACTAAAGCAGTTGCTGCAGTATATCAGAGGTAGAACACAAGAACTCAGAGAAATCCCACAATAGATTAAATAGAATCGAATCAAGCTAAGCAGTTCAGATTAAACAAAAAGCTGTAAGCAGTAAACGAGTAGTAATTAGATGGGAAAGAGATAGGTTCAGGTATATTTCTCAGGAAATCAATGAATGCAAAATAAAATAACTAATCAGGGTTCAGGTTACGCACGGTTCTCAAACTCAAATCACTAAAGTATAATTAACCAACTGTCTTTGCGAGAACTATCTAAATCTAAACTTCAAAATCCCAAATTTCTTTGAAAATCCCTAAGAATAAATCAGCCTTAATTTCAAGTTTGATATGTTCACAAATCAATTAAACCAAATCTCTTTGCAAATAATCAATTTGCTCACCTAAGGTTCTATCAGGTAATTAATCGCACTGTCGTGCCTAATCAATTATCCTAAGGTCTAAGTTTCTGGTGATCAATCTAGAATTAGCTTTGAGAACAACCTAAGGTGAAGAACTAATTCAGATTATGAACCCTAAATAACTAATCAACCTAGCATTCAAAGAAATCTCTTATGAGAATCCCCAAACCTAACAAGAGATCTACTCAGACATGGAAATTGAATCAATAAACATGTTTGAATAAATACTCAATAGAAAATAAGAAAGAGTAACAAGAGGTTTTGAGATCTGATCTCGGACGAAGGGAGATTCAGACTTGTCTCTCTCACCAAGTTCTATCTTAAAACAAAGCACAATAAAGCATAGCCATAAAAGTGACTGTAAAATCCCTTTAAATAACCTAAAACACGAATTGGGGCTTCTTGTAATTATTAAAGACTTCTGCGCACTTTTGCAATTCTTTAAGTCTTGGAAAACTCGCACGTCGTGTCTTGCTGCGATGGGTATCGATCGATACTAGCCAGTATCGATTGATACCAAGCCTTCATATTGGGTTCTCAGCAACACGAACTTCTGCTTTGCTCCGAATGCTCCAGAGAGCTCAAATATCTCCAATAATGTTCCCAACGTGCTATGACCTGTAAAAGACTCTAAAAGACTCCAAAATACTATAAAGACTCTATAAAAAGGACTTATATCATGGCTTAAATAGGGTAAAAACCATCATATATCAGTTGTAGTCTCACATGTGCTTCCCTTGCTCTAACCCCGCGATACGAGCGATGTATGTCGTCCCTCGGTTCAACTAGGTCGTGGTTGCCTCGTGAACGCGTATGCATACACCTATAAGATTGAGAGATATAAATGGAAAGTGAAAGACATTAGTAATCAGAGAGAAAATGAAGCTTAATCTCAAAAAGAACCTAAATCTCAATGTTGAAATCAAAACCCAATTGGCAACATCGCCAAATTGATAAAGGACTTTTGTGTCTTTGAGATCAATTACTCAATATAAGTAGTATACGAGGTTCAATCCAAATGAGCAATATTTCAAGCACCAAGAATGCAAAGCACTAATTGAGTTAAGCTAAATATGGAAAAATTGTTGTTAACTAATGAACCTAGCAACTTAAATTAAGGAAGATAAATAGCGAACTAAACAAGTGTAATACAAGAGATATAAGTGATATGCTCAAATTAATAACCTGTTTAGATACTAAAGCAGTTGTCGTAGTATAGCTAGGGGTCGAACACAAGGACTCACAGAAACACACAATATATTATATATGTGAGAATCACGCTACGCAATCAATGGTATTGAAAACATGACTTAAATTAAACGGTTGTAAATTCAGTTGGAGAAAGGCTAGGTTCAAGGTATTTCTCAGGGAATCACTGAATGCAGATAAACTAATTAACAGGATTCGGATTTAGCGCGGTTCTTGAACTCAAATCACTATGGTATAATTAACCAACTCTCGTTGCGAGAATTATCTAAGTCTAAATTCTAGGAATTCCAAATCTCTTTGCGAATCCTAAAGTCTAAACCAACTTTTATTTTCAAGTTTGATTTGTTCACAAAACAACTAAACCAAATCTCTTTACGAATAGTGTTTTGCTCACCTTAGGTTCTATCAGGTAATTAATCGCACTCTCGCGCCTAATCAATTATCCTAAGATCTAAGTTCTAGGTGATCAATCTAGAATTATCTTTGCAAACAAACTATGGTGAAGAACTAATTCAGATATGAATCCTAATAATAAATCAACCTAGCATTCAGAGAAAACCCTATTGAGAACCATGAACCTAACAAGGGATCTACTCCGACATGAAGAATGAAACAATCAACATAACTGAATAAATCATCAATAAAATAAACAAGACTATAATAAAACAGGGGTTCAAAATCTTCCCTCAGACGAACAGAGTTCTGACTTGTCTCCCCTTTCAAAAACTCTAAACTCAAAGTAATGAAAAGCACACAGCCAAAGTGGCTTTAAACCTAATTAAATTGTCTAAACACGAATTAGGGTCTTCTTGTAAATATTAAAGTCTTCTGGGGCAGTTCTGCAATTCTTCAAACTTCATTAAAGTCGCGAATTGTAATCTGCTCCGATTGGTGTCGATCGATACCAGGGGGTATCTATTGATGCTTGACGCTCCGATTGGGCACTTAGTCACCAGACTTCAATTTTGCTCCATAATGCTCCATAAAACTCCAATATTTCCAATAATGCTCCAAATGTGCTAAAACCTGCAAAAGACTCTAAAAGACTCTATAATAGAATAAAGAGTCGATAAAACAGACTTATATCATGGCTTAAACAAGGTAAAAACCATGATATATCAACTCCCCCAGACTTAGCCTTTGCTTGCCCTCAAGCAAATAGAAGACTAAACCAGAGAAAGAGTTTTGAAAACGTAGAGACTCACCTGTTCTTGAAACGTTGAAATGACCAAGTTCCCAAGCGCCCAAATGTTACCTAACCAGCTTTTGATCTAACCACCATGTACTTCTCTGTAGACATTCGCAGCTTCCCAGACTACACACATTATTTCGCAGCATCGTTCAATCAAGCCATCCTCGCCAGTTCCATCGTTGTGATTAACACAAAGAGCATTCTAGATTCTTTCCCATACAATATCATGACAAAGAACCACCTTTTTCATAGTTTTTGGTATTATTTCTCTCCCCCAGACTTATTTCTTATTGTGTTCTCTCTTTTATTTTTAGCTTTGCATATGCAGATCAAGGTATGAGACGCGAGTATTGATGGTGTTAGCCACCGAATCCCCGGTTCTTCCCTCTCAAAGTATCAAAGGCATAGGCGAATAATGGCATCATAGGAAAAATCCTAGCCACGCTTCCAATCCTTTGTGTGATCATTCCCTCTCGAGTAGAATAATGGGATCGCTGGAAATTTTCTTAACCCTCTACTCAGAAGAAAATCATTTCATCTTTTAATGCATCTTATTCATTAACTTGTAACAGGGAGAGAAATACCATTATTTTAAAACACATGGGTTCCTTTGTCAGATACGAATGAGGAATCAAGCTCTATTATTACCAACCACATTGATGAAGTGCAAAATTTTGGCTCAGGCTTTGCTGGAAACATGAGTGTCTTCTAGTTAACTGGTCAGCCTTTGGATTTTTCATTAGTCGATCTAGAGCTGATTCTGTAACAATGGTCACTCAGAAGCAAGGTCAGATCAACAGATTCTAGAAAAATATCACAGTCTCAGACAAAATTTTGACTCAATAAAACTACGAATGACTCTAAGAAAAACAAAAACAAAGTCAGCGACTACCTCCCCCAGACTTAAACAACAATGTCCCCAGTGTTATATATCCTAGAGTTGGTGAGAGAAAACAAATGAACTGAGTGGATTATGAAAACCAAAAACCGTACCTTCGCTGGGTATCGATCGATAATGGCAGGTATCGATCGACACCAGCCGTATGTCGACACACTGATTGAAAATCAGGAGTGTCGAGTCGCTTAACCAGAGAAAGGATTACATTGTGTTAGATGTTAGCACTGTTAGGAACACTTAAAAACAGGTTAAAATCAACATGGTAGATCAAACATAAATCCAAGGAGGTTCAAATGCAAAAACAGACACTGACATAAGTTCAACAGAAAAGAAAAATAAAAAAAGAAAGAAAAATACAAACGTGAAGATATAGAAGACTAATCCTCCGTCTCCTTAGAATCACACTTATCTTCAGCAGCAGCAGCGGTATGTGAAGGTTTAGGCTGGGATGATGGATCAGCATCAGTAGTGCAACGGCAGCGAACAACAGCCTAGATGCTCCTCAAGCTGGCTATCATAAATCTCTGGAATGCAACTGGAACCACCGGGACGTCTGGGTCCTCAGGCCACTGTGGCTCTGGGATAGGTGGGCAGGAAGTGGCCTGTGTACGTCCTCTCTGACGTGAAGTGGATGGGATATCAAAAGCAGGTGGACGAACTTGTCGTCGAGTCACAGAAATCGGAGTTAGGAGGTCCGCATGAGGTTCAAAACGAAGCTGAGCAGAATCCTCGGATATGTCTGTCAGGTCCCTATCAGGTAGCTGCACCAGAAAGCTCCAATCAGATCTGTTAAGAATCCACTTCCTCCCGGTCTTCAACCACTTAAGGTTCCTCATATGAGCCTCATCCATGTATCGGCGCACAGTGACAATCTTGCAGCTCATAGTACTGATCCCGAGGTGCTGGGAAATAGGAGTCAAAAGACTGCCAACTGATTCCTTCTTTGTACTCGTCCTCGTGAATGGTTTGGTCTTCAGAGAGACTAGATGATGCGCAAAAACAGCCCCAAGGTTAACGTCCTCCAGCTCGGGCCAATCAAAATCCTGCTCAAGGATGATGTTCCTGACAGCCAGAAACCGAAGCAGAAGCTCAGACACCCTCATCTTGTTAGGCTCCATCTTGCACAGAAGATTAGTGCTCATGATCCTAACAAAGCAACGCAGGACCGGATGTCGTAAGTCCATCTGAGTGGACGTCTTAGAATCGTAGACACCGTTCCCAAACCATGCCCAAAATCCACTTATGTCAGGATGGGAAACTGGAAGAGCAATCCTCTTGTGATCCCTTCGAAACCCATAAAGATCACGGAGATCAGGGAGCGAAATCATGTACCTCACTCCGCGAGCCATGAAGGATAGGCTACCACCCTGTGCGTCTCGCAGAAGATCATCTGAATAGCTAACGCGAGCTGTCGCCATAAACTGACGAACCAAGTCTGGGTAGAGGTCATGCTGCTGTGTAGCCATGTGACCAAAGTCAATCCACTCAAGCAGACGAGCCAAATCTGAGTAGAGACCCAGCAGATGCAGAGAAACTCCATCGACAAACCTGGTAGGCTCGATGGTAACACCCAACCACGCGTTGTAGAACAGCATGTCGAAATCGTCTCACTCCTAAGAAATCGGTCTATATGCGGTGTCGTCGCTCAAGGCATACGCCTTCTCCTGTCCATCCCAATCTCTCTCGGAGACTATCTTTGTACCCTCTCGTCTAGGCCTAGGGTCGGTGCGTGGTTTTGAAGAGGCACGAGGAAAACCAGCGGAGCGAGGAGTAGGGTTCATAGGTGGAGGTGGTGGTCCAGACTATGTTGGTGAAGTCGGAGAAGCGCTGCGTAACGCATCACCTGGAAGCTCATCTTCCTCTGTTTCTCCATCAAATATGACCCCGTAACTGTCACGACCCCGGACAGTGCTCACGAAACCCCGACACCAATACGCACCATCCCGATACTTAACTCTATCATTCAGCTTCTACGTTACCGGCGCCCGGTGAGAGGTCGACGTACGGAGAGCACGAAGAGAGTGCTCGTCCACTAGCTGGCTGGTGGTGGGTTTATTGACCGGCACGACTCTGTAGCGGCCGTCGCCAAGACAAGCTTTAACCACGACCTCAACCCACTGCGAGGAGATTCTTGCTTCAACTCGCTCATTCACATGAAATTTTTTCGCGTCAACTGAAGTCCTTGCTCTCTTAGGTGCAGACATCTGAAATCAGAGACAAACAGGAAAACCACATAAATCAAACATCTCTCACATCAACCACAAACAAAATCGCATAAGAGGTATGAGGGTATCGATCGATACCCTGAAGCAGTTTCAGTGCAAATCGTCATACAAAAATCCTGAATCATCAACAATGAAAATCAAGTGTATCCAAAGGCATAGATCGGTTCGAAACTTCCCTAGAACAACTCAGCAAATGACATGCATCGATAAAAACAACTTGTAAGAGGTAGAATTTCACAAACCCATAACCTAAAAAAAGCGGATTGAAAATGTGGAATTTCGAGACCATACCTTTGTTGGATTTAGGAATAAGTGCTAGAAACGGTTAGAGGGTGAAATTCTAATGAATCCAGATACTTAAATCGCTCAATTAGGTGAAGATTTGAAAATTTTGGGATTTGATAGAGAGAGAAAAGTGGCGGTATCGAACGATGAGGGATTGTGAGGAAGAAGACAAAACCGTAGGGTTTTAAGGAAACTTACCTGGCCGTGGAGAATCGATCGATACCAGGGGGTATCGATCGATACTTGTCGCTTTTGGTCGACACTGGATGGTGTCGATCGACACTTATGCTCCTTTTTACGACACTTGGTGTCGATCGACACTGACTGGTGTCGATCGATACTCCTCGTTGAAATCGACACTTATGCTTCACGTTTGACACAACACAAAACAAAAAAATCAAAAACAAAAGGAAAAAAAACATATGTACAGACTTACCAGTGGGTTGCCTCCCACTCAGCGCTTGTTTTACGTCACGAGCTTGACTTTACAGACGATCAGTCCGAAGGAAGTAAGGAACTCACTCCCATGCAAGTCCCACAACTGGACATTTCAAAACTCAGAGTTTTGCGCAGCATGCGCTCAATAACTTCCTGCCCTTTCTCTTTCAGCATTGAAGTTAGGATGAATTTGGCTTTAGAGAACGGTTTCGAGCCTCCCTTGCACTTCACCTTGTACTTGATCGAATCTCCATCGCACTTTTGAGGGATTAAGGTGACATGTGCAGTACTCTCAGCTCCTTTGCTCTTCAATTCCCTCTTTGCCTCAGTCTTTTTTATGACTTTCTTGGCGATGACAGGAGGATGATCTAGAGCTTCTATGATAGTTGGCACAGCATCGGGCTCGTCTAAAAGATTAACCATCAGTGTTTCTCCCGCACCAACAGGGATGCAAGATATTTGTGTGGGAGCTCTTCTATGAGGGATGGCTTCGTAGGAGACATGTTCGTCAATGTACGAGAATGAAATCCTCCTATTGGGCGTGTCCATAACTGCACCAGCAGTGGCCATGAATGGTCTTCCAAGGATCAAAGGCGTGCTAGACCTTGCATGCATTTCCACCACCAGAAAATCGGTAGGAACCATACAGTCTCCTACCTTAACCATCAAGTCAGGGATTGTACCAAATGGAACTGATGTGGAAGAGGTCGCAAAAGTTAGAGGCATCTGAGTATATCTTATGTCATCGATTTTCAGCTTCTCTGCAAGTGCCTTTGACATGACATTCACGCTAGACCCTGAATCGACCAGTGATTCCTTGATTTCAACTCCAGAGATGGAGCATGGAACTGAAAATTTTCCTGGGTCTTCCCTCTTGGTTAATTTCTTCAGTGGAGGCGGTGCACTTCTGACCTTGGCGAAAAGTGCCTTAATCTCGTCCTCAGTTTTTTTGCAATCTCGGAAGTGACTTAGCAGAGGCATGTACTCTAGAGCTTCTTCAAAAGTGTGTGTGGGTGGAATTCTTCGTACCATCTTCTCAAAGTCACGCAGCTGCTTTGGAGAGATGGGATCTCTGAGGTGTTTAGGCAGTCGAGGATCTGGTTTCTTAAGATTTTATACACGTTCCTTAACCACTACTGGTTCGGCCTCTAAGGGGTGTCGATCGATACCAGGTTGGTGTCGATCGACACTAGATTCATGCGTCAGTTCTTCAGAGTGGTATCGATCGATATAAGCAGTGGTATCGATCGATACTGACGAATCAGTGTCGAAATCACCTTCTACAAGGTTTTGAAGATATCCTGCACCTTTCAAGGTGATGGCATTGACGTATTCTTTCTGTGCCTGAGATGCCTTCCCTTTCAGAGCGGCTGCAGTCTGAGCGACCTGCGTTTCAGCATCTTCTGATGAGTTTTTAGAGCATCGATCCTTCCACTCAGATCCTTGTACACCTCATCTATCTTTCCGTTGAGATTTACTGTGAGTTGCTGCTGTCCTTGAACCAGTTTTTCAAACATAGCCTCGATCTTGCTATCTGGAAGCTTAGCAGGTACAGGTTGATAGTACGAGTTCCCATAGTTCCTGGTGTACCCACAGTTCTGAGATGGTTTTTTGGCTAAACTGATTCGACCCTCCTTGCTAAAAGTTGTTGTTAAACTTCGGTTGTTGTTGAATTGATTTCTATGACCTTGAAAACCAGAACCACCAATGTTGTTAACATCCTCCACTTCATCTTCGTTGAATACCTCGACATCGTCAGCAAAGTGAATAGCCTTCTGTGTCTTGCCCATCAGAAGACTATGCATAGAATCCAACTTAGCTTGGAAGTCAACGATCTGCGAACCATCCACGTTACCAGCCAGCTTTTTCCGCTCAAAATCAGCATTATTGGTGCTATTGCTAGACACCAAGTTCTCAATCAGGACATAGGCTTCATCAGGATATTTGGTGTTGAAGTTTCCATTGCTTGATGCATCCAAAGTCATTTGATACCTCCAATCGAGCCCTCTGAAAAAGAATCCCATCAACTGAACATCAGAGTATCCGTGATGTGGACAATCTCTCTGATATGATCTGAATCTCGTCAAAGCAGCCTTGAACGCCTCAGTAGGTCCTTGAGAAAACTGGGAGATTTTGTTCCTCAGATCCTCAGATCGTGCATAATCATAGAAATTGTTTAGAAAAGCAGTCTTAGTTTGATCCCGGTAGTCAGCGATCCAGGAGTCAACTGCTTAAGCCAGTAAGTTGCTTCTCCACCAAGTGAGTATGGGAAAAGCTTGCAGAAGAGGTAGTCGTAGGACACTCCATTGCATTTGATGCTAGTGACCAAGTCCTCGAACCTCTCAATGTGATCCATGGGATGTTCGCTGGAAAGACCATGAAAAATATGCTGGCTCACAAGAGTGTAGTATGCAGGCTTCAGCTCAAAGTCTTTCCTCTGATAGGCAGGCGGACGAATCGCAGAGCGATTTGTGTAGAACTGGTCAGGTCTATTGCACTCACCAATCGTCCTACCACGATTTACCACAGCGTTCGTAGCATTCACTGCGTTCGCATTCCCAGCGACATTCCCAACGGCAACAGGAGCAGGTGGAATGATGTTCCCCTCTCCATACAGACGTTGTCCTCTCTCGTTGCACAAACGACCCTCTGGGTGTCTGTAGGATCCAGCCTCATCTCGAACCAACTCTACTTTATTGTTGTTCATAGCTTCTGGTTTCTTTGTCCTTCTGTTTGTGCGTTCCACAAGTGCTAGTTGCTCCAATGACAGTTGAACTAGCTGAGTGCTCTTGTTCTTTCTGTTTTCACGATTAGGCATGCACCAGAAAACAAGAGTCAGAAACGTTAGTAACTTGTAACACGATGAGTATCGATCGATATCAACAAAAGAAGACGGCGAGTATCGACCGATACCGACGAACTGAGTCGAAATATACAAACGTAATCTAATGGCGAATTGAGTCCCCGGCAACGCCGCCAAATTTGATATGCTCAAATTAATACCCTATTTAGATACTAAAGCAATTGTCGTAGTATAGCTAGGGGTCGAACACAAGGACTCACAGAAACACACAATAGATTATATAAGTGAGAATCACGCTAAGCAATCAATGGTATTGAAAACAGGACTTTAATTAAACGGTTGTAAATTCAGTTGGAGAAAGGCTAGGTTCAGGGTATTTCTAAGGGAATCACTGAATGCTGATAAACTAATTAACAAGATTCGAATTTAGCGCGGTTCTTGAACTCAAATCACTATGGTATAATTAACCAACTCTCGTTGCGAGAATTATCTAAGTCTAAATTCTAGGAATTCCAAATCTCTTTGCGAATCCTAAAGACTAAACCAGCTTTTATTTTCAAGTTTGATTTGTTCACAAAACAACTAAACCATATCTCTTTGCAAATAGTGTTTTGCTCACCTTAGGTTCTATCAGGTAATTAATCGCACTCTCGCGCCTAATCAATTATCTTAAGATCTAAGTTCTAGGTGATCAATCTAGAATTAGCTTTGCAAACAACCTATGGTGAAGAACTAATTCAGATATGAATCCTAATAATAAATCAACCTAGCATTCAGAGAAAACCCTATTGAGAACCCTGAACCTAACAAGGGATCTACTCAGACATGAAGAATGAAATAATCAACATAACTGAATAAATCATCAATAAAATAAACAAGAGTAGAATAAAACAGGGGTTCGAAATCTTCTCTCAGACGAACAGAGTTCTGACTAGTCTCCCCTTTCAAAAACTCTAAACTCAAAGTAATGAAAACCACACAGCCAAAGTGGCTGTAAAACCTAATTAAATAGTATAAACACGAATTGGGGTCTTCTTGTAAATATTAAAGTCTTCTGGGGTAGTTCTGCAATTCTTCAAACTTCATTAAAGTCGCGACTTGTAATCTGCTCCGATGGGTGTCGATCGATACCAGGGGGTATCGATCGATGCTTGACGCTCCGATTGGGCACTTAGTCACCAGACTTCAGTTTTGCTCCATAATGCTCCATAAAACTCCAATATTTCTAATAATGCTCCAAATGTGCTAAAACATGCTAAAGACTCTAAAATACTCTATAATAGAATAAAGACTCAATAAAACGGACTTATATCATGGCTTAAACAAGGTAAAAACCATGATATATCAATAAGCGAATTCAAGGATGGGATAATCGAGTTTAAATGATCCAAAACCAATTCATGGTGCTCAATGAACAAACAAGCTATTCATAGGCAATGATCATTAAGTGTGACTAATTCTCTCTCAAGACATTAATCACTATGCTAATTACTAATTCAAGATCAAATTCTCATTTGTGAATAAATAACTAGCAAGCATTAAGTGCAAACAATCAAGATCAATCAAATATACACCCTAGACAACTACTCTCACAGGCTAGGAATGCATATCTCTTGATTAGCTTATCAAGGTATTTCATCAAACACCTTGTGGGTGTGAAATGCCCCTTGGTCTAAATTGGCTTTCTCTAGCCTAATCTAGCATTAAGACCACTAATCAAGAAGAGAAACAAGATAGTATAACCCTAAGCATCATAAATCAATCTTGGAATCACTATAACTCTAACCCATCCTCAAACTCTAAGAACTACTCACTAATCACCATGGTTTCAACAACTCTCATAAAAGAAGGGTTAAACCTCATGATCTGATACGAGCTCACGGCCTAAGGTACAAGGCCGGGTGGTCTAGACAATTGGACTAAGGTCGCTCCTTGTCTAGGTCGGGGTAGGATGGAAGCGTGGGTGGATGATATGCCCTCAAACCCGTCTCACACAAACCGGAGGTCGATGGTCGATGGTTTGAGCCGAGAAGCTTGTGTTGAAGAAGCTGGACTAAGGTCTCTCTCTTCTATCAACGGGATAAGATGGATAGTGCTGATGGAACGAGGAACGCCACTCAAGGGTGTGAAAGCCCTTGTGATGAGTTCACAAACCTAGTCTCAAAGAATCTCACACAAGAGACATAGATTCGAATGTTTACTAAGTAAAGGAATCCCACCTAACTTAGATAAACAAAACAAAGCATAAAGCTTTACATGAAAATTACTTTCTTTACTTTTCCAAAAATATGTATATATTGTACAATGAAGAAATGAAGAGCTTATATAGAGCTCAAAATTACAAAGACAAGCAACGATTTTAGCATAAAAGGAAACAAAATAAATTATAAATAAATGATAAACATCAAGTCGCCAATCATGTAGTTAATCACGTAGCTATTAGGAAGATTCTTCATAAGTATGAATATGGCTATATTTGGTCAGAATTTGACCTCTCATTAAAACCTCATATTCCTTGATAAATGCATGATATAATTTTCTCCTAGAAGCTTCTTTGTGCTGTACGACCAATGCATATAATCGTTGGTGGAGATGTGGCCTTTTGTAGATATTTCCAATTAAAGAAACTATATGTAAAGCGTATATCTCTTTCTCTTAGATATTTATGAGAAAATGGTTGGAGTCTTCACTCTCAAAGTTCAACGTGAGCCATTGGATTAGATTTGATTCTTCCATCTTTATTTGGTTCATCCAATTTTGCATCAAGGCCACGATCCGGTTATTTGATATTGCATCATTCCCTCTTTCTTAAAAAAGTATTGTCCTCAAAACTTGATATTTGGGGTGATTTCCTTGGGTCAACGCAACCTTTATCCCTACTCCGCACACATCACTCCGTAACACGAACATCTTGTCCATTTTTTTTTATTTTTTTTGAAAATGTTTAAATAAAAATATTAAATCCGAATAAAAGATTTTTTTTTAATTGAAAATATGAAAACAAATCAGAAACAATTGAATATATATATATATATATATATATAAGGTCTTACTGCTTTTGACCTTGGCTCGGGCCTATCTTACCTTCTCCGGTCGGCATGTTTTTGTTAGAGTTAGAATATTCTAACCTTTAGCTAATTTAGCTCGAACAATTGAAATCTGACCCCAATAAAAACTATAAAATCACATGCATGATATCAAAAATACTAACTTGAATGCATGCTAAAAATGGGTCTAATATAGGAATATCAACTCTCCCAAACTTATTCATTTGCTTGCCCTCAAGCAAACACACAAGAACAAGAAGAGAGAGAGAGAGGTTACAATGTGGGAAATAGAATCCACAAGCATCACAAGAAGAAATCGAATTCAACGTCCAAGTTTGTTGTTATAAAATGCACTAAGCGCGTCTACTCTAAAAGAGTTAGCCATTTCTATCTCCACATGCATCAAGCTCAAGTCCCAACCTACAGAAGCATTCTTATCCTTCAACCCTTTGACATTCATTAATAGTTTATTGTGAATCATTCTTATGCAAAAATTAAACGAACTCGTTTGGCTAAGGGATAAGGTTTTGAGATGAAGATGATCGCAATCACATATGCATGTATTTCAATGCAAGGATCTCTCTAGGAATGAGCAAACTTTAGGAAAATGCTAAAGATAAAAGGCAACCTATGCATACAAGGGTGAATTCTCATCTACCCAATGCCTAAGATGTTTCTAACCTTAGTCTCTCGAACCCATGTAACCCCAAGCCTAAGCTACCATTTTTCACAAGGTATTTTGCCTTCATGTCCCACATGATTTCTTGTTTCTCCACTTCATCCTTTTCTCACTTAGGGGGATATCTTCTTCTCCATTGATCTTGTGGCTTGGTTCTCTTTTTTTCGTTGCCTTAGCTCTTCTTTATCATTCTTTATCTTGCCTCATTTCTCATCATTTGATGCCTTTGCAAATTTTTACCTTCTTTCCTTTTCACTGAACACTTTGAGGCTAAATATAACACTTAAGAGATAATCTTATACAATGTCACCAACCACTTCACACTTTGCATTATCCTTTTCCTTTTCGTTCCACCTTTCTTTTCCACAAAACCTCCTTCGTTCGTCATTTCTTATCTGTTCCCAACAACTACTCCAAGACTTCCCATCCTAGCTAACTTGTTCCTAGACTAGCTCCTTAACGTTGGAGCTAAATCTATATGAGAACCCATCCTTGTCGCCCTAAACTTAACACCTTTTGCCAAGTTTGCTCGAAAAATAGGCCTCTCCATCACTCTCAAAAGTTATTGGCTAGAAATGAAGTTTAGTTCAAGGTGTGGGGAACCATTCCAAAAGAGGGATATGGCTACTTGGATCCACAAGGGTGGTAAAAAGGAAAAATAAGATCCAAGTATGTATATAAGTATCCACGAGTTCATTCAAAGATGCACAAACATAAAATTGCAAGTCAATATTAAAGTTCTTATTAATAGGGTTGAATTTAATTCACAACTTGTTTCAATCAAGACAAGAACACTGATGCATGAGATCTAAAGATGGTGCATCCTTACTTTCAGACTCACTTGAATGCATTACGTTGAATCAATTTCTTAAAGTGATACCCTACAAGGAATGTACATTGTTCCCAATACCATATGCAATGCACCCTATATGCAAACTAGACTCAATCCTACACATGAAATGCAACTAGATGATTTCATTTTGTGTTTCAAAATTTTCAAAATTTTTGATTTTTTTTTGTTTGTGTTTTTATATGCCATAAGTGAATGCATGATATGTATTAGACTCAAAGATGCAAAATCCAAAATAAGAACAAAAAACATAATGTTAGATACCGGTCCCTCCCCCAAGCTTAAATCACACCGTCTCAGTGTGAAAGAAATTCAAGAGAGAGACAAAAAAAATGCAAAATGCAAAATGCAAAGACTCGAAAAGAGCTACTTACAATGGAGGAGTGGTACCACAGAAATGGAGGGAATGGAGAGTATGCTTGCTTGGTGATATGCAACACCGATTGATCCAAGGGTGGAGAGCTTTCCAACATCAAACACCGTTGTTGCTTTGCCATGACCTTGCTACTATCAAGAACCTTGAAACCACTTAACAAAAACATTAAAAACACTTAAAAAGATAGATAATACTTACAAAGAGAGAAATGGGAATGTCTCACAAGTGCGCTTTGTTTAACGTCACTAAGCTCGATGTTTGTTATCCTTTTATGCGGGTGGAGAAAGAGTGTTAGCACTCCTCGGAGGGTCCTTGAACTCAAGTTTAATAATCATTCTCATGATCTCTTGAAGACCGGCTTGCCCTTTCTCTTTATGCTCCAGTGTGGGGATTACATTACCCGAGGCAAAAGGCTTGGACCGTCCCTTACACTTGATCTTGTACTCAATCACCCCATCTTCATGTTTCCAAGGAGTGAGAGTCATGATGGAAGGTTGGTCTAGCGTGGTCTTATTCTCATCATTACCATAACTCAAAGCTTCTTTTCCATGAGAATCTACCTTCTTTTTACAAGCTCTTGGGGGTGAAACCAAATCCGTTATCGCACAACTACCCACATATTCAACTCTTGGGGCTTGAACCTCATTAAAATCACAAGTGATCGGGCCGCAAAGCCCATTTGATGGAGGCTTCATTGGGGAGAAGAGCTTATCATACACGTTCTTTAGCACTAACCCATGCTTTTGCACCATTGGTGTTGAGGAATGGAGTCCCCAGAAGGGGAGGTAGCGTTTTGGTTTTGTTCCATCTCCATAACAATGAAATCCGTTGGTACAAGGCACTCTTTGATCTTGAGGAGATAGTCTTCCACAAGGCCAAGTGGTTTCCTCGAAGAAGAATCTCCAAACGTGATGGTGGAGGGGTAATCCTCCATACTCTTAATCCTGAGACTCTTAACCATCTCCAAGGATATGACGTTCACACTCAAACCCGAGTCACACAAGGCGTCATCTATGGAGAATTTACCAGGATTTCCGAGCTTGGGGTTACACTTAGGCTCAACCCTTGTTATGCTTGTTGAATCAAAGACCGCCATAAGCTCTTCCACTTTCTCTCGGTTATCAAGTATATTTTTTATGAAATTTTGGTGTTGTGGGTCTTGAGACAAGTCACTCTTACTAGGGAAATGTGCTCCAATCTTATTCATGTTTGCTTTGAAGCTTGAAAGAACTTTGTTTTGAGCATTGGTGAGAAAACAACCGCGAAATGGAAGTGGAGGCTCATATGGAGAAGGTCCAATGCAATAGGCTTCTTTCTTAGACATCACATGTGTCTCCACGTTTTTCTTCCTAACCACGTCCTTGAGAGACTTCTCAACCTCCATTTGCGTAGAGATCATTTGCTTAGAGATCATTTGCTCTTCATGTATGCTATTACCTTTTTCCTCCACAATAATCACATCATCTTCATTCCCAAGGGTCAAGCCCCCCCCCCCCCCCCCCCACCTTGTTTCTCAATGTCCTCATTGGGCTTTGCGGAAACATCTCTAGGGGGAAGTTCTTCGACTTGTGTACCATATAGTAGAAGCTCAATTTCTCTAATAGCGGCTTCATTCTCATCATTGGGATGTGATTCATTTGAGGATTTAGCGTTGCAATACTCCTTTTGGTTCTCATCGACTTTCCCTTTGAGCTTCTCCATAGGTTTAGTAGAGATAGAGCTTCCTTTAGTACATTGATTCTCCAAATGTTTGAGCTTAGGAGCCATGGTTACAAGCCTTGAGTTGAGATCGTGGTATGAGCAATCTGTCCTTGTAGTAGTCACGGCTTGACCTTTGAGTATTTGTTGAAACATCCCATTAAGGTAAAAGTCGTGTGGCTTGGAAGAGCTAGGTTGACTTTGAGGATAAAAACCTTGTGGGAAATTTGTTGAGGTATAAAAGGAGCCTTGTTTTGATAGACTCCTTGGTTCCCTTGAAATTTGTTTCGAGGAACAAACCCTTGTTGATGAAAGTTGGATCCTTGAACTTGGGATCCTTGGTTGTAAGCTTGGTTTTGAGGATTTTGGAAGTTTGGGTTGAAGCTTTTATTGTAACTGCATTGTCCTCCAACATATTTAACCTCTTCTTGTGTACCCAAATCCATATTGTCCTCTTGAAACCGTTGGTTCGCATCAAAATCTCCAACAATGTGAACTGGTTTTTGAGAAGCATTTATGAGCTTATCGATCATGGTGAATTGCTTTTCCATCATGGTAGAATTCTTGTCTATCATGGAATAGAGAGCCTTCATTTCTCTGGTTCTCCTTTGTTCTTCATAATCACTTGTGGTCCTTGAAGCTCGATCATACTCGTCACCATATGTTCCATCACTTTTTGCGAGATTCTCTACTAGTTTTATCGCTTCATTGACGTCTTTGGCTAAGAAATTATCGTTTGAAGTCGTGTCTAGAAGCATTTAGATCTTGGGCAATGCTCCACGGTATAAGGTACTCAAGAGAGAAGCATCCGAGAACCCATGGTCCGGGCATTACGTTGTGTAGCCTCTAAATGGCTCCCATGCCTCATTGAAACTCTCATTTTCTCTTTGTGTGAAGTTTGAGATCTCATTTCTTAGCTTGGCCGTCCTAGAAGGTGAGAAAAACTATGCAAGGAAAGCTCTCTTGCATTGATCCCATGAAGTGATGGACCCTTGGGGAAAATTCTTTTCCCATTGGTGTGCTTTATCTCAAAGTGAGAATGGAAACAAACGTAACTTGAAGCCATCTTTGGAAATTACATTCATCTTGGTTAGACGACAAATTCGATCAAAATTGATCCAAGTGATCAAGTGGATCTTCCACCGCCAAGACATGGAACTTGTTGCCTTGGACCATGTCGATAAAGCTAGCTTTGACCTCAAAGTTGTTGTTCTCAACCGGTGGGGCTTGAATTCCTTGACGGTTGTGATGTGCAATAGCGGCATCACCCGCTCCAACAATGTTTTGAACTCGTGGAGGATGATAGAGGATTTTTTGTTAATTTCATATCAATTCCTCTATGCTTGCCATTGTAGCATAAGAGGTGTCAATCCATAGGGGTTAAGATTAAGATTAATGCACTAAGAATGCATGAAACTTCTTAAGCTAGAGCAAATGTTTTGGGCTTTTGCTTTTTATGATTTTAAATTAAGAAAGTAAAACAAATGCAAGAAAGAAAACAAAAGATAGAAGTGTTGGATCATGGATTAGAATATCAAAGAAATGATTAGCAATCAAACAATGATGATAGAGATTGAATTAAACACTATCATAAAACATGGAATCCAAACATATGAATAATCCATTCTCATGGCACTAATCAGTTCACTAATCACCTAATTGACATAAGCTCTCGTTTGCAATTAGATAATCAATGAGCATTAATAAATAATTAGTTCACTAATCACCCTAAACATCAACTCTCATTGGCTTGGATGTGAAAATCTCACAATAAGTTTGGTTCAATCATTTCATCGAATACCACTCGGGCATGAAATGCTTAAGCTCGAGTTTTGATCTCTCAATTCAAATCCAGCATTAAGATCAACCTATGTGAAGGATATAACAAGATGCAATCCAAATCATCATCATTTATGATACTAATGCACATAATCTATGATATTCCTTAGGTCTAGAACACTTGAATAACAATAATTCATTCTCATAACACTAATCCCGTTTTTAATCACTTAATCAATAACAAACTCTCATTTGTGATTGAATTACTAACAAGCATTAATAACAAGTTCTATTAACCAAAATACACCTTAAACATCCACTCTCATGGGTTAAGATATGCAAATCCCATATTTAGTTCTTTGGAGAATTTCATCAAACACCGTGTGTGCATGAAATTCCATATGACCTAGATTAACTTTCTCAAGCTTAATCTAGCATTAAGAACACTAAATAAAGAAGGAAAGCAATGATCTAATACCTAAGCATCATAAATCAATCATCAAACCATCAAAATTAAACATAATCCAAAATCCAACAAAACAAAATCAAATCACAAAGAACATGAAGACCACAAGAGAAAAAGACATAAAAATGAAGAACACGAATTAAATAAACATAATATAAAGATAGAGTGAATAAATCTTCTCTAGAGTGGAATTTGTATGAAGAACAATCCAAGAACCTTGAGAAAAGAGAGTTTGGGTCGAGCCCCACTCTCACAAGAAGAAGACTTAGTAAAAAAATTAGGTTTAGAAGTATTTATAGAAAAAGAGGCGGACCGGGTCAACCCGGAACAAACCGGGTCTGGGTCGTGATGGTCTGTAACGGTTGGTTGTGCCGGACGGATGCAGGTCGGTATTGACTTTGGAGCTGAGTGCCGCATGACTCACTTCCCTGCTGGTGGATGGATGCTTGCCGGTATAAGTCCCTACCCGCGTGCCGGATGGATGACGCCGGCTGGGAGATGGCTGGCATTGGTCAAATGTCCATTGGCCAGGCGAACATACCTTTAGTAAAATCGCTATATCTCTTCAACCACTTGTCCGAATGCCTTCAAATCACCTACGGTCGACAGCTAACTCGTTTCCCATCCATTTCATGAAGACCAACAAAGCTAATTCTGATTGGAAACCCTTCGTCTGGACAGATCTTTTGGACACCATGGATGACCCTTGCTTTCTCATTTGCTCCATCACTCCAAACATCACCAAAATATCTCCAATGACCTAGAAAACACTCCAAATGATGCAAGACTCACTAGGACCTTATGCAAAACACCCTAGACTCTAATTAAGATTAAAACACTAAGGAAAAGAATGATTATGCATGCATGCGACTTAAAACACTAAGTAAAATGCATGCTAAAAGAAGTAAATTATGAGAATATCAACTCCCCCAAACTTATTCTTTTGCTTGCCCTCAAGCAAACAAACAAGAACTAGGAGGGAGAGAGGTTTGAAAGTGGAAGCTCAAATCCACAAGTATCATTAAAAGAATTCAAGCTCAATGTCCTAGTTGTTAGCTCTAGGATGCGATCAAACAAGTATACTCAAAAAGAACTAGCCATATCCATCCCTACAAGAATCAAGCCCAAGCCTCAACCTACACAAGCATTCCTATCATCCAATCCTTTGACATTCATTTAATTGTTTCAAGTGAATCATGTTCATGCAAAGCAAGTGAATTCATTTGGATATGGTAAGGGTCTTGAGATTAAGATGATCTCAAATGTATGTGGTTACTCCAATGCAAGGGATCTCTCTATGAATGAGCAAGCTTTAGCAAAATGTTAAGAGTAAAAGGCAACTTATGCATACAAGGATAAATTTACATCTACCCAATGCCTAAGATATCTCTAACCCTAGCATTTCTAACCATGAAGCCCCAAACCTAAGCTACCCTTTTCTTCGCAAGGCCTTTTCGCCTTCATGTCTCACACGCTTTTCTTCTTCTTGCACTTCATCTTCTCTCACTTGGGGGATTTCTTCTTCTTCATTGAGCTTTGTGGCTTGGTGATTCTCATTGTCGTTTCCTTAGCTCTTCTTTTATTTATTTTCTTCGCCTTGCCTCGTTTCTCATCACTTAATGGTTTAGCCAATTTTTGGCTTCTTTCTTTTTCATTGAACCCTTTGAGGCTAAAACTAATGCTAAGAGCTAATCTTATAACTTTGCCCCAACCAATTCACAATATTGTACTCCCCTTTTGCCATTTTGTTCCCCTTTGGACTCACTTCTCTTTTCCACCACAATCTCATCGATCATTCACTTTCATTCGTACCAAACCCCAAAACTTCCCTTCCTAGCTAGCCTAGCCTATTTTAACCCTTGATGTTGGGCTAAATCTACATACGAACCAATCCTTGTCGTCCTAAACTCAACAGTTTTTGCCAAGTTTACTCGAAAAATTAGGCCTTACATTCGCACACTAAAGATTTGGCTTGAAAGGAGGGTAAGTTAATGGTATGGTTAACCGTTCCAATGATGGGAATCAGCTATTTGAGCTAACAAGAGGGTGGTGATAAATAAAAAAGCTCAAATATATATGTGGTATCCATGAATTCACTATGAGATGCATCAACATGATAATTAAAATGTCAAGGTTATGGTTCTCACTTAAGTAGGATTGGACTCAATTCACAACTTGCTTTAGCTAAGACACGAATAATGAAACACGAGATCAAAATATGGTTCATCTATGATTTCAAACACGAGATCAAAAGCATCAAACAAATAGCAACAAGGGCATTGAACCAAGCTCTTAAAATGATACTTTACAAGGATGCTTCTTCCAATGCATGTGAGTGAAAACATATATGTTTATGCATTTAGACTCAATTTTAATCATGCTAATGCAACTACATGATTTCTTTGTCAAACAATTGAAATTGTTTTTAAATTTTTGTGAATGCATGAGACTCAAGATGAAAAAATCAAAATAAGAAAACAAAACACAAGGTTAAATGACACAAACCCATCCCCCAAACTTGAATTGCACTATCCCGGTGAAACAAAAGTCAAGGAGAGGAAAAAAAATATGCAATATATTTACAATGAAATGGAGTGAGGATCATACCTTGTATTAGAGAGGAGGACGTGTTGTCTCAAACCGTCCTTTCATCTAACACCACGACCATTGGACCCAAGAGACCCTTATTGATGCTTGTTTTGTGTCTCTAGCTTGACAAATGATAGGCTTGGGAGGTCCCAAAGGCGCGTTTACCGTGACTAGCTTGACGGTTTCTTCCTCATTTTCACTCCCTTCATGAAGATTACAAGAAAAGGGAAAAGATTAGCAACAAAATAGAATAAAAAGGCTATAGTCTCAAGAATAATCAAAATCCTAATGATTAATGTGAAACCCCAATGGCAACAGCGCCAAATTGATAGAGGATTTTTTGTTAAGTTCATATCAATTCCTCTATGCTTGTCATTGTAGCATAAGAGTTGTCAATCCCTAGGGGTTAAGATTAATGCACTCAGAATGCATGAAACTTCTTAAGTTAGAGCAAATGTTTTGGGTTTTTGGTTTTTATGATTTTAAAATAAGAAAGTAAAACAAATGCAAGAAAGAAAACAAAATATAGAAGTGTTGGATCATTGATTATACTATCAAATAAATTATTAGCAATCAATTAATGATAATAGAGATTGAATGAAACACTATCCTAGAACATGAAATTCATAAATATGACTAATCCATTCTCATGGCACTAATCACTTAACTAATAAACTAGTTGACATAAACTCTCATTTGCAATTAGATAATCAATGAGCATTAATAAACAATTCCAATAGTTCACTAATCACCCTAAACATCAACTCTCATTGGCTAGGATGTGAAAATCTCACAATAAGTTTGGTTCAAGCATTTCATCGAACACCTCTCGGGCATGAAATGTTTAAGCTCTAGTTTTGATCTCTCAATTCAAATCTAGCAATAAGATCAACCTATGTGAAGGATCTAACAAGATGCAATCCAAATCATCATCATTTATGATACTAATGCACACAATCCATGCTATTCCTTAGGTCTAGAACACTTGAATAAGATTAATTCATTCTCATGACACTAATCGCTTTGTTAATCACTTAATCAATAGCAAACTCTCATTTGTAATTAAATGACTAACAAGCATTAATAACAAGTTCTATTAACCAAAATACACCTTAAACAAACAATAATTAAATAAACATAATATAAAGATAGAGTGAAGAAATCTTTTCTAGAGTGGCATTTGTATGAAGAAAAATCCAAGAACCTCGAGAAAAGAGAGTTTGGGTCGAGCCCCACTCTCACAAGAAGAAGACTTAGTAAAACAAATTAGGTTTAAAAGTATTTATAGAAAAGGGGGCGGGCTGGGTCAACCCGGAACAAACCGGATCTTTACTCGACCGGGTCTGGGTCATGATGGTCTGTACCATTTGGTGGTGGCGGACGGATGCAGGTCAGTATTGACCTTGGAGCTGAGTGCCGCATGACTCGTTTGGCCGCCATATTGACATGTCCCTTCTCAATCTGCTGTAGCTTTTGAATCACTGCTCTGAATAACTTCAAACCACCTGCAGAAGACTGCTAACTCAATTATCTAAAACTTCTATGAAGACTTCCGAAGCTAACTCCGAATAAAATTCTTCATCTGGCCTAATATTTCAGTCACTATGGTTGGCTTCGATGAGGACGGACTTGGACTTGTATCGGGTGGTGCTGCCGGACGGATGCAGGTCGGTATTAGCCTTGGTGGTCTGTACCGGTTGGGTGATACCGAACGGATTCAGGTCGGTAATGGTCATTGCCTCCATAACGGCTGGTTGACACTGGACGGATGCTGGATGGATGCTGGCCGGTACAAGTCCCTGTCCGCGTGCCGGATGGATGACGCTGGCTGGGAGCTGGCCGCCATTGGTCAAAGGTCTCGCGGCCAGACGAACATACCTTTAATTAAATCGCCATATCTCATGAACCACTTTTCCGAATGCCTTCAAATAACCTCCAATGGACAACTAACTCATTTTCCCATCCATTTCATGCAGACTATCGAAACTAATTTCGATTGGAAACCCTTTGTCTGGACAGATCTTTCGGACACCTCGGTTGACCCTAGCTTTCTCCTTTGCTCCATCACTCCAAACATCTCCAAAGCATCTCCAATGACCTAGAAAACATTCCAAATGATGCAAGACTCACTATGACCTAATGCAAAACACCCTAGACTCTAATTAAGATTAAAACACTAAGGAAAACAATGATTATGCATGCATGCGACTTAAAACACTAAGTAAAATGCATGCTAAAACAAGTAAATCATTAGAATATCAGAGGGTGGTTTGGAGGTCTACACTACAAGAAAACTGCCCATTCCAGACGGCCAAATCCGTCGGTATCCTATTGGAAACATCCATTCCAGACAAATTTTCGATTGATTTGAGCCGTCAGATCTATTTCTTCGGAAATCGAAATCCATCGGATATTCCTCGTAATTTTTTGACGGACTTCCGAGTGCTAAATTACCCGACTAATTTTTGAGTACCAGTCCGTCCAGGGTAATTCCGAGGAATTTTCGAGAACCATTCCATCTGAGATAATTCTGAGGACCAGTTCGTCCATGTAATTCCCATGGATTTTCCAGGAACAGTCCATCCGGATAATTCCGACGGATTTCCAAGGGCCAACATACCCGACGGATTTCTGAGGATTTATCCATCCCGGATAATTATGTGAGATTCCCGACAGCTAAAAGTTCCAACAGCTTTCCGAGGGATTCCTGAGGAGGAAAATCCCTCCTGGGATATCTTGATCGGTTTGGGGATCGGTTTCAAACCGATCAAGATTCTAAATTCCCTCAGAAATCCCTCGGAAATTTCGAACGGATTTCCAACGGATTTTTAAAAAAACTCGATATTTTTTTTAAATATATAATTTATTTTATTTATTAAAATTATTCATTTTTAAATAATTTATAAAAACGAAAATAAAATGAATTAATATTTAGAAATCTTATAAAATTATAAAATATTATTAATTTTTTAGAAATTTTTAGAAAATTACAATAAAAAAACTAAATCAAAATAAATAAGGCGGGAAATCATCAAACTTCGAATTAAAGTAATCCGCCAATTTCCCTCTCTTCCTCCAAAGCCATGACCTTCTCCTTGAGCTCTTTGTTTTGCCGGATAATGTTTTCATTCATCGAGAAACCGGCCGAAGAAGATGCTCATTGGGTCGCAATCTTACCAAACCCTGGCCGACGACCTTTTTTAACAGGTACCTCCTACAAAAAAAATACAAAAACATTAGATCTTTTATTAACAAATAATTATATAAATTGAAATGATAATCTATAATTTTTATTTATCTTGAGCACTAGGTCGTCGATCTCGACCCAAGGTTAGAACCTTTGCGAGCTCAGTAACGAAGAGCTAGCAAGGTTAGAACGAACGAACCGGAGGGAAAGATCAATTCACGTCATCATGGATGAACAGAATGACGAACAACAAAACGCTACAGCTGCTGAACTTCAGAGGCTGCAACAACAAGTGCAGCAGTTGCAATAACAGCAACATCAACAGCAACAGCAACAGCAACAACAACAGCCTACCATTGCGGATTTGGACATGCCTCATGATTTCTACCAGAACAGAGTTGTCATCCGTCCACCAGCCATTACGAGGCAAGATTATTAGATCAAATCTCAGATGATTGCATTGGTGAAGCAGCACATGTTTCATGGTCTCCATGCAGAGTATCCAATGGACCACATTGAAAACTTCGAAGAAATCTGCAGCACTACTAAGTCGAATGGGGTACCAGCTGATTACCTCATGTGCAAGCTCATCCCTTTCCCTTTGGCGGACAAGGCGCTGAGATGGCTCAAGTGACTTCCACATGCGTCGTTGACTGCTTGGGATTAATGCAGAGCTACTTTCTTAGACCACTTCTACACCAAGTCTAAGACAGCTTCGCTGCGAAACAAGATCACTACTTTCCAGCAGCACGCGGGAGAGTCCTTTTGCGAAGATTGGGAGAGGTTCATAGAGTACCGCAGAGAGATCCCACATCATGGGTACTCAGATGAGCAGATTCTGAGTATCTTCTACGATAGAGTTGACTGGGACTATAAGAACGCCCTCAATGCTGCAAGTAATGGAGATTTCATGACTAAGACCAAGGAAGGAGCGTACCAGCTGATAGAGAACTTGGCTGCAAGTTCTGGAAATCGCTGCCCTGAGTACGACAGGTCTAAACGTGTCAACAGTGCGGAGTCGCAGAAGATTGATGAGCTGACTGCAAAAGTGAACTTGCTGCTGAAGGGAAATCAGAGAGGTGTGCAATCTTGCTTGGAGACATGAGATGTAGATTTTTGTCGGGGATTAGCTAAAGATGAGAGTGATGAAATGCAGGAGGTAAACTTTGTTAGTAAACAGGGGTATGTGCAAAACAGAGGATTCAACCAGAATTACCGAAACCATCCCAATCTGTCTTACAAAAGCACCAATGTTGAAAATCCCCAAGATCAAGTCTACCCACAGCAAGCTCAACAATCCCAAGGAAATTTTTTTGTGCAAAACGCTGGCGTCTCAGGTTTTTCTTAGGGCTTTCAAGGTCAGGACAATTTCCAAGGTGGGTTTCAGCATAAACAACCATTCAACACCTTCCAGACAGCATCACCAGCCCCATTCCAAGTTCATGTGAGCTCTGCGAATGGCTCTCAAGATGAGCTTACACTTCTCATGCAACAGCTTCAGCTAAACCAGCAGTAATCTGCTAAGGAGATCAATGTCAAGGTTGATAACATGTACACCGATCTCAACAGCAAGTACGAAGCTGTATGCACTCATGTGAAGAAGCTGTACACTCAAGTTGCTCAAAATGCCAAAGCAATCAAGCGACAACCAGGAAATCTTCCGGGAAAAGTAGAGACAAATTCTAGAGATCATTGTAATGCAATCACTGCTCAAGGAGGAATGAAGACTATGCATGAGTAGAAGAATGAGGTTGAAACACATGATGTTGCAGCAGAGAAGAAATACGCTTCCATCACCCCACCACCATATGTTCCTAAGGTGTCATACGCTATGCCACCCAGACAACTCATGAAGCCTATTAGTGCAGAGAAGCTGAGTAGTTTTGATAAGTTGGTGAGGACGATTCCCCATGAGATCTCGTTTGAAGAAGCCTTGGACGACCAACATTTGTTAGATTTCTTCCAAAATTGCAGAGAGACTCTAGAAGAGATTAAGGCACTTTTCATTAAGGCAAGGAGCACACCACCACCAATGAAGCAGTTGTCTATGATTGAAGACCCCGGAAAGTTCGATGTTCCATGTTCTATCTTCGGAGTCGAATTTAAAAAATATCTTGTAGATTCTGGGTCTAGCGTGAATCTGATTTCGAAGGTTGTTGCAGAGAGGTGGGGAATTGCCTATATGAAGCCTCCTCAGATGACTCTTGCGTTCGCCAACACCTCTACCACAATCCCACATGGTATCATCCCTGATTTGCTTGTTAATGTAGGAAATTGCTTGGTTCCTACTGATTTCCAGGTTGTGAAGATGAGTGAAGGTTCAGATATGCCTTTGATTATGGGAAGACCATTCATGGCTACAGTGGGGGCAGTTGTAGACATGTCCAATAAGAGAATCTCACTCTCTATCATCGACAAAAGGGTCTTCTACAAAGCCATCCCCACTAGAGGAGCTCCCAAACACGTCTCTTGCATCACAGTTGTCACAGGAGAGACGCTGGTGGTTGATCCTTGGAAAGAGCCTTATAAAGAGGACACACTCAAAGTAGTCTTAGATGATCCTCCAATCATCAGCAAGAGCGACATCATAAAGACTAAGGTATAAGGGAAGGTAAAAAGAAAAAGACTCAAAGGAGATGCTTATATAACTTTGATCCCTCAGAAGTGTGATTGATATGCTCAAATTAATACCCTAAACAGTACTAAAGCAGTTGCTACAGTATATCAGGGGTCGAACACAAGGAATCAGAGAAATCACACAATAGATTATATAGTATCGAATTAAGCCAAGCCAAAAGATATAATTGAAAGCAGTGCATAAATTAAAAGAGTTGTAATTCAATTGGAGAAAGATAGGCTCAGGGTATTTCTCAAGCAATCAATGAATGCATATAAACTAACTAGCAGGATTCAGATTTAGCGCAGTTCTTGAACTCAAATCACTAAGGTATAATTAACCAACTGTCGCTGCGAGAATATCTAAATCTAAATCCTAGATATTCCAAATATCTTTGCGAATCCTAAAGTCTAAATCAGCATTTAATATCAGGTTTGATATGTTCACAAATCAATTAAACCAAATCTCTTTGCGAATAATCAATTTGCTCACCTAAGGTTCTATCAGGCAATTAATCGCACTGTCGTGCCTAATCAATTATCCTAAGATCTAAGTTCCAGATTCGTCAACCTAGATTTAGCTTTGAACACAACCTAAGCGAAGAACTAATTCAGATGGTGAATCGTATAAACTAATCAACCTAGCATTCAGAGAAAACCCTTATGAGAACCCTGAACCTAAAGTGGATCTACTCAGACATGGAGAATGAAACAATCAACATGTTTGAATACATCATCAAATAAAACAGAAAGAGTAACAAGAGGGTTCCAAATCTTCTCTCGGACGAAGGGAGTTTCAGACTTGTCTTCCTCACAAAGCTCTCTCTCAAACCAAAGTAAAATAAAGCATAGCCTACAAAGTGGCTGTAAATCCTAATTAAATAACCCAAACACGAATTGGGGTCTTCTTGTAAATATCCAAGTCTTCTGGGCAAGATCTGCAATTCTTCAAACTTCATAAAAAGTCGCGGCCCGTGATCTCTCGATGGGTGTCGATCGATACCAGGGGGTATCGATCGATGCTTGTCGCTCAGATCGGGGACTTAGTCATCAGACTTCAGTTTCGCTCCAGAATGCTCCATAAAACTCCAATATCTCCAATAATACTCCAAATATGCAAAAATCTGTAAAAGACTCTATAATGGAATAAAGACTCCATAAAACGGACTTATATCATGGCTTAAATAGGGTAAAAACCATGATATATCAGTGATGGAGATTCTATTGAGTATAAGGTAAAGTGCAAGGGAACATCGAAGCCATTCTCAAAGGTTAAAGCACTTCTTAGTTCAAAGCAGAAGGAGAAAGGAAAAGATGATGTAAAGGGTATAATGAGAAAAATTCTGAAGCTGGAGATGTTTGATGGTGGGAATTGTTTCAGGGCAAAATCTCACGCTCTTCCTGACTGATACCCGAGCCAAAGTCAAGTTATACCACTTTAAACTAGCGCTTGGTGAGAGGCAACCCAACGGTACGTTTTCTTTCATTTTATGTTTTTCTTGAGTTTGTTTGGTTTTATTCTTGGTTTATTTTCACACCGAGACGGTGTGAAGTAAGTCTGGGAGAAGGTCTCTATCGTTACTAATGCTATTTCTTTCTATTGTTTTTCCTTTTTGAATCATTTTGATGTTTTCCTCGAGTTATTTTGTTTTATTGAGTCAAACCTTGTTGGAGATTATGATCACGGCCTTTGAATTCTTAAATAATTTTGCATCTAAGTGACCATTGTCGCAGGGCTAATTTTAGATCAGACTAATGAAAAATCTAAAGCCTGACCATCAATAGTTGTGTTCCATCCGCCATTAGCCCTATGAAAGAAAATGAGAAAATAATAAGTCTTGGAGAGGGAAAGAGTACCAAAGGTTGTGTTTTTATCTTATCACGATATCAAAAGGGAAAGAGTCTAGAAGGTTTTTGGCACCATGATTTTTGATGAGACCCAACGATGATAGCTTTTGATTGATCCGCGAAATAATGAGTCGAATCTGGAAGGCTGTGATGTTTGCAGAGAAGTACATGGTGGTTCTATCTAGAGCTAGTTCGGCAATACGTGGATTACTAAGGTAATGGCCATTACAAAATTCTAAAGGAAATGTGAGTCCCCGTGCTTTTTCAAACTTTTTCTTCTTGCTTAGTTTTCTGTTTGCTTGAGGACAAGCAAAAGACTAAGTCTGGGGAATTGATATGCTTGGTTTTTGTCGTTTTCTAACGCATGTTTAGTATTCCTTTCAAATATTTTATCGAGTCAAAGTTCGTTTTTAGAGTCTCTTAGTCCTTTATTTCGTTATCTCAGGTAAAAAGGCGTCTAAGGAAGAAATTAGAGTTATGTGGGCAAAAACGCACGAAACCGTGAAGAGAATGCCATAATTGGTCGATCGATGCACTATAGTACATCGATCGATGCACGCCACCACGAGGAACTGAAATCGACCGATGCAAGGAATGCATCGGTCGATGCAAGCTTGCCCGAAGAACTTAAATCGACCGATGCAAGCTTTGGAGAAGAATCTATGCATCTATTAAGAAGAATTCTAAACCCTTTCTCTCTTTTTATATTATGAGTTTTTCATCTCCTTGCTTGTTCTCTGTTACCATGTCTGATTAGTTCCAAAGTTAGGTTTAGAGTTTCGAAGGGATCCATGAATCATTGAATTAGACACAAATAGGGATTTATCTTTTGTGGTTTTCGCTTATTGTTGTGTTTATTGCTTAGGCTTGAGCTAACCGCTAGGTCTATGAACTAGAGTGCGGCTTGCCCTATGAGCATGAGAGTGGATTATGGTAAATTTAACCTATAAGAACGATAATGGATTAGATTGCATAGAAAGAACATAAGCGAGCGAATCGTCCTTAGCCTGCGAGAGTTGATGCTAAGGCGATTTGTGAACATATTGAACCTGCTCCTTAATGCTGACCTAGAATTCTATGAGCACGAGAGTGGATTAGGTGCTAGGTTTAGTAGCCATGAGCACGAGAGTGGATAGGTTAATATTTATGTTTGAGTTTGAAACTTGTGTTTAATTATTCAATGAATAGTTATCTGATTCGTGATCTCTGGATTCCTAAGAACAAACCCTTGACCTAACGCTTTCCCTTTATTGAATTTACATCGTTTAAATTGCGTTCGTTACTCTTTCCAAAACCAAATATAATATTGTCTTAGCTTAGTTTCATCTTGTGAGAATTGTAGTGTAACCGTGGTCTCTGTGGATTCGATCCTAAAGTACTGCATTGACAACCGTTATGATTGCGGTAGTGTGAGCTTTAGTTTTAATTGACTGAGTGGTAAAACACCCAAATCAAACCCCTTAATCTACCAAACCCCAAATGATTCAAGAAGAACTACTCACTAATCATGAAGAAGACACAAAATCTCATGAAAGAGGTGTTGTTAATCATGATTAGAGAACAGGAAGATGAAAGATTAAAAGGGAATTAAGAGCAACAAACTTTAAATTGCATAAAAACTCAAGATCTCTCTTAAGATCTCTCCTACAATCACTTAGAACCCTCAAAGGGGGATTTTTAGCAAGAGAAAAGAGATGGCCTCTAAAAATTAGGTCTAAGGCGTTATATACAAGTTTGGGCCAACCCCCCCCCCCCCCCAACAACTGGCTGTGGTGGCCCAGTATGGCAGGCCGGTATTCTCCCTGTTTTGGACGTGCTGATACCGGTCGGTCGTGCCGGGTGAAGGCGGGTCGGTATTGGTCAAATGTCTTGCGACCATAAAAAATACACCTTCGGTAAAACTGTGATATCTCCTGGAATACATGTGTGAATGGCCTCACACTACATCTAGTCGACATATATCTCAATTATGTACAACTTCTATGAAGACCTCCAAAGCTAAATTCTTCATCTGGCCTGATCTTTCAGTCACTTCGGCTTGCTTCGATGAGGACGGATTTGAACTTGTGAAACAGAGTGGAAATTGGCCGGTGCTGTGGGCCGGTGTGGAAATGAGGTACAGTACCAGATGGTCTTCAAGAGGGGCAGATGGCCGGCATTCTCCATGTCCAAACGTTGGCTAAGCACCGGACGAGGATGGGCCGGTGCTTCAAGGCTGAGAGAGTGCATGCTCTTCAACCCCGGGCAGTGGTGGTCCGGTGTGATGGCTCGGCATTTCTCATGTCCAAGCTTTGACTTGACACCTGGTGGTGACACCGGCCCAAGGCTGGCCTGTGCTGGTCATCCTGAAGTGCAACACCGAGCGGACTTCGATGGGTTTAGGCGGCCAGCTGCACATATCCTTGGTAATATCGCCATATCTCCTGAACCACTTATCCAAATGACCTGAAACCACTTGAAGACGACATGTAACTCATTTTTCCATCGTTTTCATGAAGACCTTTGGAGCTGATTCTGACTTCTAAACCGTCGCCCGGCTCCATTTTTCAGACACCTCGGGTGAACTCTACATTTGCCTTTGCTCCATAACTCCAATCATCCCCAAAAAATTTCAAAGGCACCTAAACACACTCCAAAAAATGCAAGACTCTCTAGGACCTGGTGAGAACTCTCTAAACTCTAAATGAGAACAAAACATCAAATAAATGTTAAGAAAACACATGCATGATACTCAAAATACCTAGATAAATGCAATAAACGTCGGGCTGAAATGGGTAAAATATGAGAATATCAGCTATACATCAGATAAGACTGTGCAATAAACGTCTGGCCTTTCACCATCTCAACTAATCACGTCGGAAACGAAACCCCGCTAGCAGTCATCTGACCAACCTGTAAAAATTTCATGTGGATCAATAATCGACATAATGTTTACAAAAGGAAGTTATACAATTTAATTATATAATAAATCATCATTTAACACTTACATAATATTTCAACCAATCACCAAAGTCATCAAGCTCATAATATTTCAACCAATCAACTTGACGACATCAAGCTCATCCTCTGTGTAATCTGGATACTAATAGCGTATTTGGGGCATGAACATCATGTGCATGAACAAATGCATTAGAAAATAGCATTAGAAAATAGCATTAGTAAACTTAATTTGTTAACTTATTAAAAAAAAAATTAAGCTACCTCTCATATTCCAAAACGTCGTCGCAGTTTGTCAGAATATACATAGGCAAGTGCCTTTGCTCCTCCTTTAATAGTCGATGATCCTTGCTTTTTTCACTTAGTCATCCAATCTGAGTAAATATGTTCATGAATCACCTTAGCATCAACTCCCGGAGGATAAGGACGATTCGCTCGCATATGTTCTTTCTATGCAATCTAATCCACTCTCGTGCTCATATGTTAACTGTACCCTAATCCACTCTCGTGCTCATAGGGCAAGCCGCACTCTAGTTCATAGACCTAGCGGTTAGCTACAAGCCTAAGCAATAAACACAACAATAAGCGAAAACCACAAAAGATAAATCTCTATTTGTGTCTAATTCAATGATTCATGGATCCCTTCGAAACCCTAAACCTAACTATGGAACTACTCATACATGGTAACAGAGAACAAGCAAGGAGATGAAAAACTCATAATATAAAAAGAGAGAAAGGGTTTAGAATTCTTCTCATCAGATGCATAGATTCTTCTCCAAAGCTTACAATGATCAAGAGAAAAAAGTCTGAATAGAAAAATAAAGTGTAGCCATCAAAGAGGCTAAAAATATAGTATATATAGGCCATATGTCGAATTAGGTCAAAACAGGCAGTTTCCGGGGCAAAACAGGAAATTCAGAAATTTCCTTTTTCTTCTCGCAGGCACGCATCGACCGATGCACTATGTTCATCAGTCGATTTCAGTTCTTCGGGCAAGCTCGAATCGGTCGATTTGAGTTCCTCGTGGTGGCGTGCATCGATCGATGAACTATAGTGCATCGATCGATTTATGTTTCTCGGACCAGCTCGCATCGACCAATGCACTCCTTGCATCGGTCGATTCTGCTTTCTCGGGTGGTGCTGCATCAGTCGATGCACTTCTTGCATCGACCGATTATTGCCTTCTCTTCACGGTTCTGTGCGGTTTTGCCTACGTAACTCCAATTTCTTCCTTAAACGCTTTTTTACCTGAGATAACTAAATAAATGACTAAGAGACTCTAAAAATGAACTTTGACTCGGTAAAACATTTTAAAGGAATACTAAACATGCGTTAGAAAACGACAAAAACCAAGCATATCAAGGTTTCTTTGTTAATCTTTGATGTCTAGAGCTTAATTGTCTTGTTTCCTTTCTTATTTAGTGTTTATAATGCTATATTAGGCATTGAGAAACTCAAATCTAGATCATAGGGAATTTCATGCACACAAGGTGTTTGATGAAATTCCCCATTGAACTAAATAAGAGATTTTCACACTTAGCTCATGAGAATGATTGTCTAAGATGAATTTTAGCTATTGTAACTTGTTATTTAATGCTTGTTGATTGCTTATTCACAAATGAGAATTTGATCTTGAATTTATAATTAACAAAGTGATTAGTGCAAATAGATTAGATTAATCTTGATTAGTGTTCTAGGCCTTGGGAAATGCACTTATGTGATTGTGTAGACATCATTGCTTAGCGTAAGATTCCTCCAAATCAATTGCCTCACGCAATGATCCTCTTTTTAATCATTGTCTTAATCTTGTTTAGTGTTTCCGAGCACGACCCTTTGCAGGAAAACGCAATTTGTAACTTAGGTTCGATCGAGCATTCTCTTGAAGTTGACCATGTGGTTGATTTCTCCATGGATGGGGATTACGAGGTATTTGAGGATTATGAGGAAGAGATCGGCGAATTTGACGAGGATTCCGATTAAGCTACGTCAAATTATTCGTCGACTCGGAGTAATTAATTATGTAATAAATTTTATTTCTCTATGTATTTTTTTATATATTTCGAAACAAAGTTAAATTTGGAGATTAAACGCCTTGTAGTTTTTCTTTTCACAAGTCATGTTGTTTCGAGTCTTTTATTTCATTGAGTCTAAGCTGATAGGACCATTATATAAGTCCCCTTGCAGCCGTGTAATATTTTTCACCTTTTGATGAAATAAAAACCTAGTTTTCTTATAAAAACCTTTTTTAATTATTATATCATGTTTTTCGATTTTAATATACTTGGTATTTTAATAAACTTTTTCTTGGCTAAAATGGAAATTCCGGGAAATATAACCATTTTGTTTTCCTTATAAAATTTTGGTTTGACGTTAATTTGAGATTCTATATTTTTTATTTGTATTATGTGTAAAACAACATTAATATTTTTCTTGATGATTTTTGTGGGCAATAAAGCTAGAAGGGATAATTATCATTGTTCCAAGACGTTTTTATGTTTTCAATACATTTTTATGTCACTACGCATCCAGTTTTAGCCGGGGAATTTTCCGAGGGATTTCCGACGGATTCAGTTTTAGCTGACGAATTAAGTATTAGCTGGGGGAATGTCAGTTTTAGCCGGGGGATTCAGTTTTAGCCGGAGATTCTGAATCCATCAAAAATTTCCGAGGGATTTCCGGGTGATTTAGTTTTAGCCGGGTGATTTAGTATTAGCCGGGGGAATGTCAGTTTTAGCCAGGGGATTCAATTTTAGCCGGGGATTCTGAAACTTATCATTTTTCAAGTGTAAAAAAATAAAATATCAAGGTCTGTCGCAATTCCCTCAGAAATTTCTGATGGATTACCGATGGTTTAGGGTAATAAACCTCAAATTTGCCGGATTTTGAACATGTTTGGTCTTGATAAATGTAGAAGTAACAAATTATAACTACTTTTGTGTAATGTTTTTAAGAATCAAACATTTTGAAATTTTTAATTGAAACCCAAATCAAACACATAAGTGTTCTAAGATGTTCGATTTGTTTTTATGAAAGCTTGAACTCGTTGTTAGATCAAATGTTACAAAATCCAGATTAACGTGTTTGGTTTGGTTTTAATAGGTTTTCCTTATTACGAAGTAACAATAATGGCTATTAAACTCTAAATTTTTATGAAATCATCAAAATATAAACCCTATACCATAAAACCGTCGGAAATCCCTCGGAAATTTCCGAGGGCTTTCCGACGTATTTTGATATTTTATGGTTTTACGCTCGAAAAATGCAAAGTAAAACCCATATAATATCAAGGTTCGTCGGAAATACCTCTGAAATTTCTGAGGGATTTCCGACGGATCCTGAAATTTATCCGCGAATTTATACCGCGAAACAAAAATTGCTCAAAATCGAGGTAGTTAATTAAATTTGATTTTCGACGGATTCTAGAGGGAAAGGGTCTGTTGGAAACGTTTATAAATATCTAATCGACCTTCTTCTCTCTCATTTTCTTCTCTGATCTTCAAAATTCTCTCAACTTTCTCGACTCTCCTCGATCTCATCTCTATTCTTCCTTACTCTCTTTTTTCTTCTTCTTTTCTTCTTCTCTCTTTTTCTTTTCTTCCCACTGGAGCTCGCCCACCATGGCCTCCGTAGACCACAGCCAACCGCCGCCCACCGCATCCCACTGCCCACAAATGGAAGTCACAAGTTATTTTTGCTGTTGTTGTTAGATTAGGTTTTGGAATTTGTGGGTTTTGTGGAATTAAATTAGATTAGGTTGGTAGATTAGGTTGATTTTTGTGGATTTTTGGAGTTTTTTTGTGTGGATTATGTGGAATTTGTGATTAGATGTTAGATTAGCTTTTGTTGAATTTTTTAGAATTATTATATTTAATTAGGTTGTTATATTTTGTTGAATTTGTGATTATATTTATAAATATAATTTATAATTTTTTTTAATAATATATTTATAAATAATATTTTATAAATCGTTTTTGTAAAACGTTGTTATAAATATATTTTGTAAAACATTTTTACAAATACATTTTTTAAACGTTTTTATAATCAAATTTATAAAAAACCTTTTCAAAATTCAATTTTTTAAAAATATATTTTTAAATGTATTTAAAAAACGTTTTTTATATATGTATTTTATTTATGATGATTTAGATGTTTTTTTAAATGATTCAGTTTTCTGTTTTTATTTTTGTAGGTCTTACGGTAAATTCGATCAAGACCGTCATGGCGGTTCGAGGCAACCGGGGGGGAGGAGCACTTCCGCAACTCCAAACCCGAGTACTTTTTCGCTTCCGGCGCCTCCTATTCCGGACAGTCACATGAGAAGACATTATAATCCATTAATATAATGTCAGTTACTCTGCCGTAGTAAGAGACCACATCAACCACTTGTGATGTGTCTTTGGCACTTGATCTACACACTGCCGTAGCCTCGTAGTAAACCCCACTGTTTTGAGTTTTCCTATCCACTGATATTGTGTGAAACCTTAGCCCATTCACTATATAACCTGTATAGGACCTTTCAGAACATCGTGGGCCATAAGCTAACCACTTGAGTGTTTCTTCATGTTCTGTAGAATCAAGCCGTACCTGAGAAAGTAGTTCAACCAAGTTAAACACATTTACAGTAGGCACCATAAGAAGACAACTTTGGGGAACTTAAAAATAACTTCACCTATTCTTTTAGCCATGATGCAAAATTCTTAGTATGCATACTCCATAACACTGAAGCATCTCGTCGACATCTTTCATTTGAATCTTGTAAATAATGCAGATGCTCACTTGTAGTACATTGAAAAGGTATATGACATGAATCAGACTGTTTTTCATACAAGATGAGAAAAGATATATACTCACAGAGAAAGTCAGACTTACTCAACATAAGGTTCCACGATAGCCATGTTTTGGATGATTGCAAGATGTGCTATTTTCTTCTCTGTTTCAGTGAGAGTAATAGAAGTGCCAATGGATATTGGCCGACCTTCTAAGAGAGAGTTGTTCTCATACTCTATGTTTCTATCTAGCTTCTCATGTACATTTGTTGTCTTCTTCAGAAATTCACTACAAAACTAGATACATTCCTCAGCTAGATAGGACTCAGCAATACACCCTTCTGGTCTTGCAGGATTTCTCACAAAGTCTTTGAGAACTTTCATATACCTGAAACAATGTCAGTTAAGTTAGACTAGCATCAGATAAGTTAATTTATAAACATTCAAATATACATTACCTCTCGAATGGGTACATCCATCTAAAATGGAATTGACCACCAAGGCGGGATTCCCTTCCTAAATGCACAGTCAAATGCACCTTGATATCAAAGAAACTTGGTGGAAAAAACCTTTCAAACAAGCGAAGAGTCTCAACAGCTTCCATCACTAAAAGCTGCTCCCTGTCAATTACTCTCTGACACAAGTGGTTGAAGAACGAGCATAACCGAAAAATTGCTACCCTAGGATCTTTAGGTAACAACCCTTTCAGTGCAATCGGAAGCAGTTGTTGCATTAAAATGTGGTAGTCGTGTGATTTGAGACCCACGACTTTGCAGTCATCTAAAGAAACACCTCTGGAAATGTTAGAACAGAATCCATCTGGCCCTTTAAAGTCAAAAGACGTCTGCAGAAGATCTTCTTCTCTGTCTTGGACAAAGACCACGGTGCTGCAGGAAGATATGTTCTTTTTCCTTGGTTTTTAGCATGCAAATCCTGCCTAATACCAAGATCCTCCAGGTTTTTACGAGCCGCAAGGCCATCCTTTGATTTCCCACAGTGCAACAATGTAGAAACTAAACTTGCAGCCACATTTCTCTACACGTGCATAACATCTAAGTTATGCCTAACAGGTAGTTCCTAATAAAAAGACATAGAAAACAAAAAAAAATAAAGTTAAACAAAGAATAATTGATGAATTATGTAAGATTAAAAGAAGCAGATGACAATAGCAGTTTACCTCCCAGTAAGCAAGCTTGAAAAATATTGACCTCTTCTTCCACCTTGATATCTCATTCTCATCTACCTTAACTTCATCTTCCTCTGATTCACTTGATAAGTCCTCACTATCAGAGACTGGTTCAGTAAATTCAGCCCTTTTTCTCTTACTTGCAGCTCTCTTAAAATTTCCAAAGTCATTTTTGAAATTTCTAAGGTTCCTAGAAATTTCACGCCCAGTTAATATTCTTCCCCTTCTACCTTGTTCAACAATTCCATCAAACCACTTCTTCTGATGTGGACATCAAATCATCATATCCACATGAAGAGGAAAAAATGCCAAGACTTGTGGAGACTCAAGACATTCACCCAAAAACAGGCCCAATCGAAGAGAAACTACCGGATCCACCCGATTTCAAGTATGGCCCAAAAGATGAAGTCCACAACCCAAGTATGAAGCGGCCCATCCCTGAGGCCCCTTGGCATGTATTTGTGGGCCTCTTAAGAGTCCATAACCGTGGAGAACAGATCCATACCAACCAGGATCCACCCGATGCCACCAAATCAATCCGACGGGTCCGTTCTTGTCCATTTAAGGAAACTCGTCAAACTCCTTTGACCAGCGCATCTCTCTTCATTAATCTAGATATTCAAAGCCTATCAAAGAGTCATGGGAGAGAGCTAATACAAGGAATCACGTCCATATACAAGGGAGATCATACTTTCCATTATTGGCCTCGTTCACACCTTGCCATTAACTTCCGATTGCTAGGAGATTCAAAGCTGATTGAGAGAGAGAGCTTTAATGCTAATTGGAAGGGGTTGAATGCTTATTGAGATGTCAATTATCCTTGCCTTATCAAGACCACGAGCCAGCTTCACCTTAACACACCATTTGGATGCACAAGGCCAGCCCCAACGTCTCCATTCAACCCGAGAAATCATTTCCATTTATTGTTGATTTATTTGTTTCCATGTTTTTATATTTTAGACCATAAGCTAGTTGTATTATGAGCTTATAAAAGCTCTCTTTGTATTCATTTTATAAATATAGAGATTTTTGGAAAAATAAAGAAAGTAATTTTCTTGTAAAGCTTTATGCTTTGTTTTGCTTGTATTTTCTATGGTGTGTGATTCCCTTAGAAAACAAGTGGAATCTATGTCTCTGTGTGTGATTCACATAGACATTGATTCGTATTCTTATCACAAAGACTTCCGCATCTTTGAGTGGCGAACTTCAATCCAACCACGCTTCCATCCTACCCTGGCCTAGACAAGGAGCGACCTTAGTCCAATTGTCTAGACCACCCGGCCTTGTACCTTAGGCCGTGAGCTCGTATCATCTTCTTTCCCCTAAAACTATGTGTTGGTGGCAGACCCTTTCTGTGGCACATGTAGACATGTTTTCTGCTGAACTTTAACCACATACTATATGTATTTTTGCCACATAAAGGACACCCCATTTTACCCTTTACTTTACAGCCTGCAAGATTCCCATACGCAGGAAAATCACTAATTGTCCAAAGCAGCATTGCCTTAAGAGTAAACGCAGATCTACTGAAGGCGTCATTAGTCAACTCTCCAATGTTCCACAGCTGGTTTAGATCCTCAATGAGAGGTTCTAAGTAGACATCTATACTATTACCAGGCTGTTGTGGACCAGGAATCAACAATGAAAGCATGATGTTCTCCTTCTTCATGCATAAGTCAGGTGACAAATTGTAGTTAACTAGCAAAACAGGCCAGCAACTATACCTGGTATTCTTCATGTTGAAAGGGTTAATTCCATCTGTGGAGAGTCCAAGCCTCATGTTCCTTGCTTCAGCTGCAAAAGAAGGGTATCTTGCATTCATCTGAGCCCATGTAACTTGATGTGGACATCAAATCATCATATCCACATGAAGAGGAAACAATGCCAAAACTTGGGGAGACTCAAGACATTCTCCCAAAAACAGACCCAATCGAAGAGAAACTACCGGATCCACCCGATTTCAAGTATGGCCCAAAAAATGAAGTCCACAACACAAGTATGAAGCGTCCCATCCCTGAGCCCCCTTGGCATGTATTTGCGGGCCTCTTAAGAGTCCATAACCGTGGAGAACAGATATATACCAACCAGGATCCACCCGATGCTATCAAATCAATCCGACGGGTCCGTTCTTATCCATTTAAGGAAACTCGTCAAACTCCTTTGACCAGCGCATCTCTCTTCATTAATCTAGACATTCAAAGCCTATCAAAGATTCATGGGAGAGAGCTAATATAAGGAATCACGTCCATATACAAGGGAGATCATACTTTCCATTATTGGCCTCGTTCACACCTTGCCATTAACTTCCGCTTGCTAGGAGATTCAAAGCTGATTGAGAGAGAGAGCTTTAATGCTAATTGGAAGGGGTTGAATGCTGATTGAGACGTCAATTATCCTTGCCTTATCAAGACCACGAGCCAGCTTCACTTTAACGCACCATTTGGATGCACAAGGCCAGCCCCAACGTCTCCATTCAACCCGAGAAATCATTTCCATTTATTGTTGATTTATTTGTTTCCATGTTTTATATTTTAGACCATAAGCTAGTTGTATTATGAGCCTATAAAAGCTCATTTGAACAATTATAATAGACACCTCGAAATTGAATAAAAAAAAGTAAAGCTATTGTTTTTGGTTCTTCCAAAACGTGTCTCTCTCTTTGTCTCGTGAGAAAGTCCGAGTTTAGAGAACCCTTGAAGTATCAATAGGCTTTCACACCTATTGTGGTTCACCTCAATCCAACCACGCCTCCATCCTATCCCGGCCTAGACAAGGAGCGAACTTAGTCCAATTGTCTAGACCACCCGGCCTTGTACCTTAGGCCGTGAGCTCGTATCATTTTGGTATCAGAGCTTCAAAAGCTCCTATCCTCTATCGTTTTTTATTCAAAAAAAAAATATATAGTTTTCTTTGTTTTCCTTGAAGTTTTAATTTGTTTCTCTAATAAAACGAAATTTAAAAAAAAAAAAAATATATATATATATATATATATATATATATATTTTCATTTGTTTCTGATTTGTTTTCAGATTTTCAAAAAAAAAAAAAAATCATCTTCTTTCTATTCCTCTTTTTGTTTTCAATCCTTGTGTATTCTTTCTCTTGGTGTCATTTATACCATTGAGTAATGAATATCAATAAAGGAGACACGGTTGTCTTTTGAAAATTGATCTCAGATATCCAGAATGAAATCAATAATATTGATAGAAAGCTCACACGCTTAGAAGAAAAGAGGGGAATAAAGGTGGAAAGAAATGTTGACGCGGTCATAAAACTAGTAGATGAACCAAAAGCATCACCAAAACCGAAGATGTCCATTGCATTGCTACCCAAGGAGCCTGGGCCGCCTGATCCACCAAAAATGTCTCCATGTCATTCCTCACCCCCACTCACCATCGATAAAGAACAATCAGCGGAGGAAATCCAACCCCATTCTAAAGACAACTCGAGGTCGCAAGAACAAGTTTTCAGGACAAAACTTTCTCAAGAAGGAGGGAGTGATGTGGACATCAAATCATCATATCCACATGAAGAGGAAACAATGCCAAAACTTGTGGAGACTCAAGACATTCACCCAAAAACAGACCCAATCGAAGAGAAACTACCGGATCCACCCGATTTGAAGTATGGCCCAAAAGATGAAGTCCACAACCCAAGTATGAAGCGTCCCATCCCTGAGCCCCCTTGGCATGTATTTGTGGGCCTCTTAAGAGTCCATAACCGTGGAGAACATATACATACCAACCAGGATCCACCCGATGCCACCAAATCAATCCGACGTGTCAGTTCTTATCCATTTAAGGAAACTCGTCAAACTCCTTTGACCAGCGCATCTCTCTTCATTAATCTAGACATTCAAAGCCTATCATAGAGTCATGGGAGAGAGCTAATACAAGGAATCACGTCCATATACAAGGGAGATCATACTTTCCATTATTGGCCTCGTTCACACCTTTCCATTAACTTCCGATTGCTAGGAGATTCAAAGCTGATTGAGAGAGAGAGCTTTAATGCTAATTGGAAGGGGTTGAATGCTGATTGAGACGTCAATTATCATTGCCTTATCAAGACCACGAGCCATCTTCACTTTAACACACCATTTGGATGCACAAGGCCAGCCCAAACGTCTCCATTCAACCCGAGAAATCATTTCCATTTATTGTTGATTTATTTGTTTCCATGTTTTATATTTTAGACCATAAGCTAGTTGTATTATGAGCCTATAAAAGCTCATTTGAACAATTATAATTGACACCTCGAAATTGAATAAAAAAAAGTAAAGCTATTGTTTTTGGTTCTTCCAAAACGTGTCTCTCTCTTTGTCTCGTGAGCAAGTCCAAGTTTAGAGAACCCTTGAAGTATCAATAGGCTTTCACACCTATTGTGGTTCACCTCAATCCAACCACGCCTCCATCCTATCCCGGCCTAGACAAGGAGCGACCTTAGTCCAATTGTCTAGACCACCCGGCCTTGTACCTTAGGCCGTGAGCTCGTATCATAACTGAATCCACAGGATGACGCAGTTTTCCATCACTGCTTTTGTTACTAAAGTGCCACCATAGAGCCTTAGCCATTTCCTCAGACCTGAACATTCTCTTCAGCCTTGGGATTAATGGAAAGTAACGTAATACTTTCTGTGGGACTCCTCTCTTTATTTCACCAGTGTGCATATTTGTTTTCCTTCTTGAAGCCTTGCATTTTGGACATTTTTCCAGCTTCTTGAACCTCTTTCTAAATAAGCAACAGTCGTTAACACAGGCATGAATCTTCTGGTAACCCATATCAAATGATTTCAGAAACTTTTTCACCTCATACAGTGATGTGTGATGTGTGTAGCACGTTATCTTTTGGTAACATCTCAGGCAACGTTTCTAGCAGATCATTGAAGCTCTTATCAGATCACCCATTCTGTGTCTTCAATCTGAACAATGATACTATTGCAGACAACTTGATGTGGCTAACACAACTTGGATACAATGGAGTCTCAGCATCCGCAAGCTTTGCAAGGAACTCATCTTCTTTCCTGTCCTCACCCTCAGCAATATTACCCAAATCATCCTTACCAGCAAACTCTTCATCCAAGAATGCAGCATCTTGATATAACCCAAATATCTCGTCATTCCATTGACTACTGTTGCTTTCACCTGCATTTCCCTCTGAATTCAATTCTCCGTGCATATACCAGTCAGCCCACAATTTATAATCCTCATCCATTCCCCAAGTAACCAAATGATCTACTACAATACTGCCTGAGTGACGATCTATATTTCGGCAGTCAATGCAAGGACATACAATCATATCAATCCCTCACTATGTTGTTCATTGCCCTCCTTAGAATTTCACCTTTGTTCTATGCCTCGTGGATCCTCCATTACAATCACACTTGGTCCAAGGCTTCCAAACCTTACAAGCCACGAAGCTCCTGGGAGTTGGTCCAACAACTCGGCAATCCAAAAATAGCGGTACTTATCCTCAATGGTTACATGATGCTCTCTTTGGCGACATCCGCACACACGGTGGAAAGTGAGTCAGTCCGGTCCCGTAAAGACTGATCTCCCTGCAAAATTAAACAATAATAATAACTGGAGGCTCATCTAGGTGGTAGTTTTATAACTGAAAAATCCACATTTTGAAAACATTGAAATCCAATTTTTCCCATCCCCGCTAACCTAGAATTATCCTCCTCTCGAAACCCGCTCTGATACCACTTTGTAACACCCCTTCCCGAAGGGACCAGACTAATCGGCAATGCCACCCTCGACCCCGCCTCTTTATCTCCGTAAAGACGACGTGTCGGCTAACAACAATAACTCATTACACAATATCCACACTCTATATAATACTTCTTATTAAATCCCAAATAATCGTCTTAAAAATCCAACATAAATCTTACATGAATCCGAAGCAAATAACGAATAATTGTATTTAAATGAAATAACGGAAATGCCTAATAAAACCCAAAGGAGAAATTTCGAACTCCCAAAACCACACACCACACTGGAATCCCTCATCTAGTTCACATACTCGTCCTCATCGGACTCACCTGAAAAAAAAGGGAGAGGCATGTGTAATTTGGATTACCCAGTGAGAACTAAACCTACACTCTCATCACATTCAACCATTTCATTCCAATATGCCAAGTATAAATCTACACACGTATCAAACATAGCGCTCTACCAGCGCACAAGCAATTTACACACAGGGAATCTACCAGGCCCTCAAGCCGAATCTTGTAACATGGCTCTCCGGCCTAGAGCGCGGGATAGCTCCTTTTAACCCCGTTGGAAGCCTACCAGACATCAATCAAATCGTACTGCTTTCCCCTCGCAGTAACGATGACCTCATTTCTAAACTATGCTACAAACATTATTCACACAATCGGGTGATAAAACAAGGATGCATGTTATTCATCTAATGCGTTCCTAATCCATTTCCATTTATCAATGCAGATCAAACAATATGCACACTGCAGACGTGTCCGTACTCCGTAACACGCTCTAACCTGAATAGATCTACACTCAACACACTAAAAGGAAACGACTAAACATGACGAAAGCCTAGATCTAATCGTCACCTTAGCCACTGATTTGACAATACGATTACAGGTGATCCTGAGCTTCAAATCAGTTATCCTTCAATCGAGAGCTAGATCCACGTGTCTTTAGGATCTCTGCAAAGTTTCAGGTCGATCCAGATTGAATTTCCCATCCAAACAACTCAACTCGCTAGACTGGTCTAATCTGTGCGCTGCGCAGAACAGTCTCGGTAAAACTAACATAACTTCCAAACCACAAGTTAGAACACTAAGATATTTTATAGAGAGCTAGATGTATGAGAAAACAACATCCTTACCAAAAAATCAGCTTGATCGGATCACTACCGAACCTCCAGATCGGTTTCTCCCCTCACTGATCGCAGATCCGTACTGCACCAATAAGGCTTGAGAAGACATCCATAAGTTTCATATCACAACTCCAAATGATTAACCGCTTTCTGTATTATCTAAATAAGAGAGTCAGGAAGATTCTTACTGATTTTCAATTCAATCCGAGCAGTTTTTCCCATATGTTTCCATTTCATACTGAAACTACTCATATTAGAAATTCGGGCAGACTGCGGCGAATACAAAGAAACGACGATAACTTTTGACACATACCTCCGATCGTGACGATCTTGGTCTTCCTGGAAATCTGAGACTCGAGGCTTTCCACGGATAGTTAAAACGTAACCTGGTTCCATACCGATCGCCGGGAAATCGTCCCTCAAAGTGGCGGTGACAACTTGCTTATGGTGGCGGCTAGGGTTTACGGTGTAAGGAACAAAACGAGCAGGGCTTCGCCCACGCCTCTCAACTGTGTCTCTCCTCTCAGATTCCTCTCCTTTTTATAGAGACAATAGGTAGGGTTTCCTAGGTTTTAAAATGGGCTTACGGGCTTAATAAATTAAGTCTGTCCGTTTTTTGATACCCAATTTAGAAATGTTACACAGGTGATAAAGTGTTCTTTTATGGTCACCGTTGGATACTAGTGAGACACGGGTTAAAACATAATAACACGAAATGATGTTTAATTGTCGGACTTACTTTGACTTATCTATTTATTTACAGACAATAGAGTAGTATTCAACTTCAAATTGTAAACCTATTAATATGTAGATATATATTACAGAGACAAAATTAGACCTATTATTATCCATCAATTTAGGGGCTTGCACCACTGCCACGTCGTGTTAGTGGAGTTTTTTTTATCGAAGTGGAGTTTCTTGTCCACTAATATATTAACCAATTTTGAGGACTGGTTCATAACGAAGTGGATAGACTCTTGGGCCATATTTGTGGATATGTCCACATAAGGGACTAATAATCTTCGGACATGTTTATGTTGAAAGATGAGTATGTGTATTTGATGATGATGTTCACATATTTGTGAATGTATCCACATGAGTTCATGATTAAGCACCCAAAGGTCACGACTTCCATGAAGTACAATTAACGCCGGGTATGTGGCTCCCAAAGCGAACTCCTATAATGTAAGAAAAAGTTTATATTTTCCCAAAAACATCCAATTAATTCTTTCTTGCCCGAGGCGCTAAAAGGAAACGTCTTTTACAAAAAGTCTTCTTCTCCACTCGCCACTAACGCCTGTGAAACCAATTCCCATTCCGCAAATATAAGTTGTTTGAGAACAAAAGCATATTCACAGAGCAACTCAAAAACCCTAACAAAGATGGACAATCAAACTGACCTTCCTTCTTTTCCCAACGTTATCCTAAACAAAATCCCCCTTCGGGTTGGAAAATCCTCTATGGCTGATTTGGCGTCAGCAAAGATCGCGATAAGGGAGTTCAATGAGATTTCTCAAGAGGACATGTTCCTAAAAGTTGTAAACATAATCTTAATGTATTACCCACACTGGGATGACAGACGAGATGATAGCTTTTCGGAATACTTGTTTGCAACGCCGTAATCAAACGGCTCTGTTCTTGAAGGGATCATTTGATTTATTTTGTCTTCATAGATTAGATGACGGGCTTGCGTTGCTATTGGAAGCGGCTTAACGAGGCGACGAGATGGCAACATATTGCTACACAATGCTTTGGTTAGTCATGTCAGGCACCGATAACGACTTCTGCTATGTTACACACAATGGTTTCATTGATGAGGTATTCTATTCGCTTCAAACGAGCGCTGAATTCCAAGCTTTCATCATGCTGGTTCAAGATTTGCTGAGGGAGACGGTATGCTTGTTGTCTAGAGTTGACAACGTGAGACGCAAAAGGTTTTACTCAATAGTAAGGAGACTCGTGGCTTCTTTGAGAGTAGTTGGTGGGTGCCGGTTTCCGATCCATGTAGAATGAGTCACACACAGCATGTGAGTCGTGACGGTGGTGAGCACAAGATGGGTCATAGTAAACCCGCTCGTAGTAGCAACCTCGCTTCAGAGGCGAGTTCATGTTTCAAAGTCCGAAACGAAGAAAAACAAAACCAAAAATCAAATAGAAAAAGTTTGTTTTAGAGTCGTTCTACTAACCTCTTAGGTGTGATAGAAACTGTAGCGATCTCTCGCAGGCAACGGCACCAAAAACTTGATCCGTATCAGATTCGTCTCTGAAACTCAGATCTTAAATTTATAAATTTTAAAGCCTGCAAGTGCACAGATGTGCGTTGTAGTACTTGAGGTATCGATCCATAGAGAGAGGGTGCTGTTCTATGAGACCTTAGACACTGTATAATAAATAAACCTAAAACGAATATATTTTTATAGGGTTTTTGTAACTAGAATTGTAAAGAACGAAAAACAAAAAACTTCTACTAATCTAATCTAAGAAAATTGACCAATACCTAAACTTAGGAAATTTTAACTACTAAACTAATGCTAAGATAAACTAAACATATCCTAAGAAAAACTAAGACTACCCTAATACCTAAGAAAATCGACTACTAAACTAAACCTAATGAAATCGATAACTAAACTACTTCTACCGACCCTATTGCTAAACTACACTACTAGAGACGGTTGTAACTATTCTAAAACGTTGCTGGGTCGAGAGGAATGTCTCGGGGTATGCTCGATTCAATCAAACAGCCCCTAGCTCATTAGTAACCAGTGTTTCTAGATTATAACCCCACGAACATGACATAATAATGACGTAGTATACTCCCATACAACATACGTTCTACAATTTAGGCCGCGCGTAAGATTGTGATTTGCTAGTGGGTCCATAGGTTCACGACACTCTGTAAGTATACTTTCGAAATCTTACGATGTGCACGCCTTGTAGATGAACTTTGCTGGTGAGTAGATGCAACACTTTCGTGGTTCTAAACTCCCCCTATCAGCCTCTAGTTCATGACACTAGATTCATGCATTAACAACTTTCCACAAGAAAGAACTCTAGAAATCGGCTAGGGTTTACCGAGGGAAATCCTTATCGAACATAGAATTCCCCTCTATAATCATTTAAACCCAACAATCTAAACTACTCAGACATACTGGAAAAGACATGATTAAATTAAACATGAGATTGGTGAAGAAGCCTCTCGAATTCAAGAACTAAGTTCGGTGAGAAACCTCCTCACCAATCCCAAAAATCTCAATGCAAGAGTATAAGAATGAAAGCAAAACTAGTGTGTAGAACGTTGTCCACAAAATCTATGTCTAAAACAAGTATTTATAGGTCTTCAAATGCTTGGGTCATTTTAGGGTTTGTTGGGAAAAGACGGTTTTGGCTTCGGGTTAAGAAACGGATCATCTTGGGAGGAACTGAGCTTGGCCACGGTGCGTCTTCCTGGCTGCGGGTGGAATGGCTCCAGGGGCGGTGAAATGATGCTTAGCTGCGGCTGTGAGCCCTCCAGGCACGGTGAACTACTTCTTCGGGGCTGCTTCATTTGCCTTTGGTGGTTCGGGTATATTTAAGAATCCAACCATTGGATTGTCCCCAATCCAATTGCATTTGAAAGTTGGTTGTCTCTACTTTGTTGAATCCATATTTGGTGATGATCAGATGGTGAAAAGGTCTTATTTTATTGCAAGACTTCATGACGGTCCAAGTTTATCCAAAAACTTACTTTTCCTCTGAAATGCACTATTTAATCCCGAGTTACCTGAAAAGAGTCTTAAAACTGCAAACATGCGAAACCCGTAATAAAAGCATATAAACCCAAGTGGAACACTTATTAAAGTGTTCTAAAATATATAGTGAAACGGGTAAAAATACGGTGTTATCAGTTACTAATGACCTAGGGGCCGTTTGATTGAATCGAGCATACCCGAGATATTCCTCTCGAACTAGCAACGTTTTAGAATAGTTAAAACCGTCTCTAGTAGTATAGTTTATTAATATAGTCCGTAGAAGTAGCTTAGTCATCGATTTCATTAGGTTTAGGTTAGTAGTCGATTTTCTTAGGTATTAGGATAGTCTTAGTATTCCTTAGGATAGGTTTAGTTTATCTTACCATTACTTTAGTAGTTAAAATTTTCTTAGTTTAGGTAGTGGTCGATTTTCTTCGATTAGATTAGTAGAAGTTTTCCGTTTTTCGTTCTTTACAATTCTAGTTACAAAAACCCTATAAAAATATATTCGTTATAGGTTTATTTACTATACAGTGTCTAAGGTCTCATAGAACAGCACCCTCTCCATGTGGATCGATACCTCAAGTACTACATCGCACATCTGTGCACTTGCAGGTTTTAAGATTTATAAATTTAAGACCTGAAGTTTCGGAGACGAATCCGATACGCATCAAGTTTTTGGCGCCGTTGCCGTGGGGGGGGGGGGGGGGGGGGAGATCGCTACAGTTTCTATCACACCTTAGAGGTTAGTAGAACGACTCTAGAACAAAAATTTTCTATTTGACCAGAATTCACTCGGTGCAAAACCCCAGGAGCTACACCGATCGTTTGCACCGATCCAGAGTCGATCGGTGCAAACTCCAAGGACCAGTTTGATCCAGACCGGACGTGCCTGAAAGACCTGGATGGACTAAAGGTCTCTGATGGGAATTAGCTTCGGAGATCTTCCACAAAGTTGTATCCTAATGAGTGGTTTGAGGCCATTCAGACGTGTGGATCGAGAGATATGGCTGATTTACCAGAGACATATCCGCCAGCCAAAGCCTCACAACATGACTGAAAGACCTGGCTGTAAGAAATGTCTCAAATCCGAATTAGCGTCGGTGGTCTTCACAAAAGTTGTAGCCCATTGTGTAATATGTCCAGATGAGGTGGTTTGAGGCCATTTTGACATGTATTTCAGGAGATATTGCGGTTTTAGCGAAGGTGCTACACAAGACCAGATTTGACCCATTTCGACCGGGTCGGTACCCGGTTTGTCCCGGGTCGGTACCCGGTTTGTGCCGGGTCGGTACCCGGTTTGTCCCGGGTCGACCCCGTCCGCCCCTCTTATCTATAAAACCCCTAAAAACCTAATTTTCATTCTAAGCTTTCTTCTTTCTAGAGTTGGATTTTATCCCAAATTCTTCTTATGATTTTGGATGGATCTTCATCACAAATGCCACTCTAGAGAAGATTTCTTCAACTCGATCCTTTATTTATGCAATTTCTTTATCTTTATGTCTTTTTCTCTTTTGTTATTCATGTTTTCATGAGTTGACTTTTTGTGGGATTTTGGATAATGTTTGATTTGGATGGTTTGATGGTTGATTGTTGATGATTAGGACTAGATAAACATTTGTTCTCATGTTAGGAAGGATCTTAATGCTAGGATTGAATTGAAAACTCATTCCTAGAACTTAGACGTTTCATGCACACAAGGTGTTCGATGAAATGTCTAGAAAATTTCCAAGCATGCAATTCAATTCTTAGCCAATGGAAATTGATGATTAAGGTGAATTGTTGACTTGTATGGACTAATGCTTAATGATTATGGATCATTTAGTTGCGAACGGAAGTTCTTGATAACTAGATGATTTGTAAATGGATTAGTATCATGGAAGTGAACTAATCTACTTGTGTGATCCATGTCATAAGAATGAATGTACATTGAATGTTTAGGCATCTTTAGTCAATGGTTGATTTATGGTTAGATGATGTGATATGCTCAAATTAATACCCTAAAAGTACTAACCAGTAGTCGTAGTATAGTTAAGGGTCGAACACAAGGACTCACAGAGACACACAATAGATTATATAGGTGAGAATCACGCTAAGCAATCAATGGTATTGAATAACATAATGTAAATTAAAACGGTTGTGAATTCAATTGGAGAAAGGCTAGGTTCATGGTATTTCTCAGGGAATCACTGAATGCAGATGAACTAACTAGCAGGATTCAGATTTAGCGCGGTTCTTGAACTCAAATCACTAAGATATAGCTAACCAAATCTCGTTGCGAAAACTGTCTAAATCTAAATCCTAGGAATTCCAAATCTTTTTGCGAATCCTAAAGTCTAAATCAGCTTTTTAATCAGGTTTGATTTGTTCACAAAATAACTAAACCAAATCTCTTTGCGAATAGTTATTTTGCTCACCTTAGGTTCTGTCAGGTAATTAATCGCACTATCGCGCCTAATAAATTATCCTAAGATCTAAGTTCTAGATGATCAATCTAGAATTAGCTTTGCAAACAACCTATGGTGAAGAACTAATTAAGATAATGAATGCTAATAATAAATTAACCTGGCATTCAGAGAAAACCCTATTGAGAACCCTGAACCTAACAAGGGATCTACTCAGACATGGAAATTGAAGCAATAAACATGTTTGAATAAATCATCAAATAAAACAGAAAGAGTAACAAGATGGTTCAAAATCTTCTATCGGACGAACGGAGTTTCATACTTGTCTCCCTTCAAAAGCTCTCTCTCAAAACCAGAATAAAATAAGCATAGCCATGAAAGCGGCTCTAAAATCCTATTAAATAACCTAAACACGAGTTGGGATCTTTGATATGCTCAAATTAATACCCTATTTAGATACTAAAGAAGTTGTCGTAGTATAGCTAGGGGTCGAACACAAGGACTCACAGAAATACACAATAGATTATATAGGTGAGAATCACGCTAAGCAATCAATGGTATTGAAAACATGACTTAAATTAAACCATTGTTTCAATTGGAGAAATGCTAGGTTCAGGGTATTTCTCAGGGAATCACTGAATGCGGATAAACTAATTAACAGGATTCGGATTTAGCGCGGTTCTTGAACTCAAATCACTATGGTATAATTAACCAACTCTCGTTGCGAGAATTATATAAGTCTAAATCCTAAGAATTTCAAACCTCTTTGCGAATCCTAAAGTCTAAATCGGCTATTATTTTCAAGTTTGATTTGTTCACAAAACAACTAAACCAAATCTCTTTGCGAATAGTGTTTTGCTCACCCTAGGTTCTATCAGGTAATTAATCGCACTCTCGCGCCTAATCAATTATCCTAAGATCTAAGTTCTAGGTGATCAATCTAGAATTAGCTTAGCAGACAACCTATGGTGAAGAACTAATTCAGATATGAATCATAATAATAAATCAACCTAGCATTCAGATAAAACCCTATTGAGAGCCCTGAACCTAACAAGGGATCTACTCATACATGGAAATTGAAGCAATAAACATGTTTGAATAAATCCTCAATAAATTAGAAAGAGTAATAAGAGGGTTCGAAATCTTCTCTCGGACGAACAGAGTTTCAGACTTGTCTCCCTTCAAAAGCTCTCTCACAAAACTCAAAGTAAAATAAGCATGGCCATAAAAGTGGCTGTAAAACCTAATTATATAGTCTAAACATGAATTGGGGTCTTCTTGTAAATATCAAAGTCTTCTGGGCAAGTTCTGCAATTCTTCAAACTTCATTAAAGTCGCGACTTGTGATTTCCTCCGATGGGTGTCGATCGATACCCTTGTAAATATCAAAGTCTTCTGGGCAAGTTCTGCAATTCTTCAAACTTCATTAAAGTCGCGACTTGTGATTTCCTCCGATGGGTGTCGATCGATACCAGGGGGTATCGATCGATGCTTGACGCTTTGATCGGGCACTTAGTCACCAGACGTCAGTTTTGCTCCATAATGCTCCATAAAACTCTAATATTTCCAATAGCGCTCCAAATGTGCTAAAACCTTGAAAAGACTCTAAAAGACTCTATAATAGAATAAAGACTCGATAAAATGGACTTATATCATGGCTTAAACGAGGTAAAAACCATGATATATCAGTCTTCTTGTAAATATTAAAGTCTTATGGGCAAGTTCTGCAATTATTCAAACTTCATTAAAAGTCGCGACTCGTAATCTCCTCGATGGGTGTCGATCGATACCAAGGAGGTATCGATCGATGCTTGACGCTTCGATCGGGTACTTGGTCACCAGTCTTCAGTTTTGCTCCATAAATCTCCAATATCTCCAATAATACTCCAAATGTGCTAAAACCTGTAAAAGACTCCAAAATACTCTATAAATGGGACTTATATCATGGCTTAAACAAGGTAAAAACCATGATATATCAACTCCCCCAGATTTAGCCTTTGCTTGCCCTCAAGCAAATACAAGACTAAACTAGAGAAAGAGGTTTGAAAACGTAGAGACTCACCTGTTCTTGAAACATTGCAATGACCAATTTCCCAAGCATCCAAATGTCACCTAATCAGCTTTTTGATCTAACCACCATGTACTTCTCCATAGACATTCGCAGCTTCCCAGACTACACAAATTATCTCACAACATTGTTCAATCAAGCCATCCTCGCTAGTTCCATCGTTGTGATTAACACCAAGAGTGATATATCATGGTTTTTACCCATTTTAAGTCATAATGTAGGTCCTATTTATGGAGTCTTTCTAGTATTTTGGAGTCTTTTACAGGTTTTAGCACGTTTGGAGCTTAATTGGAGTTTTTGGAGGATTCCGGAGCATTTTGGGAGAAAAGGAGCAGATTCATGCAGAGACGTCAGAAGTTTGGCATTCGTTGACAAACTTCCACCGATGGATTGAGCTCAAATATGGACACAAAACCGATCAATGGATTAGCTTTCATTTTGAAGTGGTTTGAGGCCATTCCAACGGTGCGATCGAAAGTTATGCCAGTTTTCATGAAGACAGTCCTGTCTGGCGAGCACAGTACTGGTGTCGACCAACACCAGTCCAGTATCAACCGACACTAACTGCAGACGGGAAAAAAACGTGATTTTACAAGTTTAAAGACCCTGCAACTTGGTCCAGAAGACTTTAATAATTACCAGAAACCCAATAACGTGTTTTAGCATTATAATTAGGTTTTTCAGCCACTTTGGGTGGCTAAGCTTTCATTACTCTTGATTTCACTCTTGTTTTTGGAGAGACAAATCTGAACTCCTGTTTTCTATTGTTTTCTTTGATGATCTATTCAATCATGTTGTTTTCAATCTCCATGTCTGAGTAGATCCACTTTAGGTTCATGGTTCTCATAAGGGTTTTCTCTGAATGCTAGGTTGATTATCTGTTTAGGATTCACCATCTTTATTAGTTATTCGCCTTAGGTTGGGTTCATAGCTATTTCTAGGTTGACGAATCTGGAATTTAGATCTTAGGATAATTGATTAGGCACGAGAGTGCGATTAATTACCTGATAGAACCTAGGGTGAGCAAATTGATTATTTGCAAAGAGATTTGGTTTAATTGATTTGTGAACATATCAAACTCGATATTAAAGCTGATTTATTCTTAGGAATTTGCAAAGAGATTTGGGATTCTGAAGTTTAGATTTAGATAGCTTTCGCAACGAGAGTTGGTTAGCTATACTTTAGTGATTTGAGTTCAAGAACCGCGCTAAATCTGAATCCTGTTAGTTAGTTTATCTGCATTCATTGATTTCCTAAGAAAAACCCTGAGCTTATCTTTCTCCAATCGAATTACAACTTGTTTAATTTACGCATTGCTTTCAATTACATCTTTTGGTTTAGCTTAATTCGAATCTATATAATATCTTGTGTGATTTCTGTGAGTCCTTGTGTTCGACCCCTACATTTACTACAACTACTGCTTTAGTATCTAAATAGGGTATTAATTTGAGTATATCAAATTTGGCGTTGTTGCCGGGGATTCAATTCGCCATTAGATTTTAGTCTGAGAAAATCGACTAAGCTTGACGGTATCGATCGATACTACCTAGTCTTCTGAGCAAGTTCTGCAATTCTTTGATACTACCTAGACTTCTTGTAAATATTAAAGGCTTCTGGGCAAGTTCTGAAATTCTTCAAACTTCATTAAAGTCGCGACTTGTGATTTCCTCCGATGGGTATCGATCGATACCCGTTGTCGATCGATACCAGGGGGTATCGATCGATGCTTGACGCTTTGATCGGGCACTTAGTCACCAGACTTCAGTTTTGCTTCATAATGCTCCAATATCTCCAATAATACTCCAAATGTACTAAAACCTGTAAAATACTCTAAAAGACTCCAAAATACTATAAAGACTCTATAAATGAGACTTATATCATGGCTTAAACAAGGTAAAAACCATGATATATCATGATGATGATTTTGGATGATCTTGGGTGAGTCTTTCACTTAGGTTGGTTCTTAATGCTAGATTTAACATGATAAACCGAAACCTAGTACTACACCTTAGATTAGTTAGATTTTTGGTGTCATCCCATGCATTAGGGATAGATTCGAGTAAGCGGTGTTAGAACTTGATTAGGTTAGTTCATTCGTTTCTAGATCTTAGGCATTTCACTCATGACCCGAGTTTAAATGAATTGCTTGACCCGAACCTTTTGTGAGCTATACATATCCTAGCCAACATAAGTTGATGTTTATGGTGTTTAGTGAACAATTGGAATTGTTTCTTTAATGCTTGTTGATTACTCAATCACAAATGGAAGTTTTTTCTTGATTAAGTAATTAACAAAGTGATTAATGCCATGGAAATGGATTAGTCATATTAGTGAATTCCGTGTTCTAAGATAGTGATTAATGCATCCAAATGATTCATTGTTTGATTATTACCCATCTCATTGATAGCTTAGTTCATGATCCAACATTTTAGTCTTGTGTTTTGTTTTCCTTCTTGCATTTGTTTTCTTTTCCCATAAACATAAAAACCAAAACATTTGCTCTAGATTAGGTAGTTTCATGTATTATTAGTGCTTCAATCTTAATCTCTTTGGTTCGCTCCTCAATTACTACAATGACATGAGTAGGTTTAAGTAATTGATATGAACTTAATACAAAAATATAATTATCACTTCTACATCAATTGCTTCTTGAATCGTCCGGAAAATGGAAGCTTAGGTACATAAGGTGGTGGTGGGATAAATAAAGTCTCTTTCTTCTTCGGCTTCTCTTGAGCAACAACCTTGGTCTTGATCTCTTCAATTCGTTTACCCTTGTCTTTGCTTTCCAAAACCATGTCTTCAACTACCACTTCGTCTTGAATCTCAAGTTCCACCCCCCCCTCCCACTTTGGTTCTCAATGTCCTCGTTGAGATTGGAAAGGGCTTCTCTAGTGGGTAGGACCGTGCCACTCCGTAGTGTGATGGCATTCACATACTCTTTGGGGTTGATCTCGGGCTTACCTGGTAGTTAACCATGTGGCCTTGAAGAGGAAGCGGTTCCTTTGCCCTCAAGTTGCTTGACATTCGAGCTCAATGTCTCGAGCTTGGAGTTTAGATCGTTGTACGAACAAACTACCCTTGTATTGATCTCCGCTTGTCGCTTGAGGAGTTGTTGAAACATGGTGTTCAAGTCAAGCTATTGCGGTTTAGACGTAGTTGCTTGACCTTGGGGAACGAATCCTTGTTGAAACCCGGGCGGTGCATTGAAAGGTGCTTTGGCTTGGAACCCACCTTGATTTCCTTGGAAAGTGTTCTTTGGCCTTGTTGCTTTGAAGTGAAAGTTTTTTGTTGACCCATGGTGTTGTTGAGGGTAGATTTGGTCTTGTGGATTCTCCACATTGGGGTTTCGGTAGGAGAAGTTAGGATGGTTCCGGTAATTGTTGTTGAACCCACCCCGTTTGTAACCTTGATTACCCACAAAGTTCATCTCTTCTTGAGTGCCTTCTTCTACAACCTCATCTTGATAACCTTGATTGTCTTTATAGTCCCCAACAAAGTGAACTTGCTTTTGAGATGATTGGAAAAGCTTGTCGATCTTCTCGTTAAAACACTTCAATTCCTTGGCCCTCTTTTGCTCATCAACGTCGCTAGTGGTTCTCGTGACGCTGTCATAATCATCCCCATACATACCGTCACTTTGAGCAAGGTTCTCCACGAGGTTCATTGCTTTAACCACTCGTTTTGCCAAGAAGTTTCCGTTAGAAGCGGTGTCCAAGAGCATCTGTATCTTTGGTAAGGCACCACAGTATAGTGTACTCAAAAGCGAGGCGTCCGAGAATCTGTGGTGTGGACATTGGGTGGTGTAGATTTTAAATCTCTCCCAAGCTTCATTAAAGGTATCATGGTTCCGTTGAGTGAAACTAGAGATGTCATTTTTCAACTTCGCGGTTCGTGAAGGTGAGAAAAACTTTGCCAAAAATACTCTCTTGCACTCGTCCCAAGTGATGATGGAACCTTGAGGAAGACTCTTTTCCTATTGATGCGCTTTATCACCGAGAGAGAAGGGGAAAAGTCTTAACTTGAAGCTATCCTCCGATACGCCTTTCATCTTTGTAAGGCCACATATCCGGTCAAATTGATCGATGTGGTCAAGAGGATCTTCTATGGCTAAACCGTGAAACTTATTGTTTTGGACCATGTTAATCAAAGCGGCTTTGACCTCGAAGTTATTAATCTCGACCGAAGAAGCTTGGATACCTTGGCGATTCCGGTGAGAGTTTGCGGCATCACCCGCACCAACGACATCTTGAGCTATAGGAGGATGGTTTGGAGCTCTCACGTTTTGGGCGGGTGGTTGTGGGTTGTGGCCATCCCCTCCTTGGCCTTGGTGGTTTCCATTACCACCTCGCCTATAGTGCGGAAGGTTGTCCACATTGTCATAAATGTCCCCAAGTGGAACATTTTGAAAGTGATTCATGTCGATCTCAACTTGTTGTAGTCTCACACGTGCTTCACTTGCTCTAATCCCGCGATACGAACGATGTATGTCGTCCCTCTGTTCAACTAGGTTGTGGTTGCCTCGAGATCGCGTATGCATACACCTATAAGTTTGAGAGATAGCAATGGAAAGTGAAAGACATTATTAATCAAAGAGAAAATGAAACTTAATCTCAAAAAGAACCTAAATCTCAATGTTGAAATAAAAACCCAATTGGCACCGGCGCCAAATTGATGAAGGACTTTTTCAAGTCTCGAGATCAATTACACGATATACTATTGCTAGTATAAGAGGTTCAATCAAATGGGTAAGATTTCAAGGCAACAAGAATACAAGACACTTTTTAAGTTAAGCAAAATAAGCAAGAGTTGTTGTTTGCCTAGTGAACTAAGCAACTTAAAATAAGAACAACAAATAGCAACTAAACAAGTTGTAATGCAAGAAATATAAACGAATTCAAGGATGGGGTAATTGGTTCTAGATGATCCAAGGCTAATCCATGTTGCTCAATACTCAAACAAAGCTATCCCTAGGCAATGATCATTAAGTGTGACTAATCCTCTCTCAAGGCATTAATCACCATGCTAATTACTAATCCAAGATCAAACTCTCATTTGTGAATTATCAATTAGCAAGAATTAGGTGTCAATAATCAATATCAACCAAAAAGACACCCTAGACAACTACTATGATAGGCTAAATGAATATCTCTTAAATAGTTCATGAAGGTATTTCATCAAACACCTTGTGGGTGTGAAATGCCTCTTGATCTAGATTGGCTCTCTCAAGCCCAATCTAGCATTAAGATCACTAATCAAGAAGAGAAACAAGATAATCTAACCCTAAGCATCATAAATCAGTCTTGGAATCTCCTTAAACCTAACCCATCCTTAAACTCTAAGAACTAGTCACTAATCATCATGGTTTCAACAAATCTCATAAAAGAAGAATTAAAACACATGATCAAAGGATTGGGTGATTAGAAAATAGAAGATAAGAAGAATGAATTAAAGAAAACAATACTTAAATTCGCATAAATAAAAAGGATCAATCTCTTACAATCACTCTAGATCACCCTTAGCTAGGGTTTTTGTTTAAGAAAAGACTTTACCCATCAACACCGATGTCACTCATCGGTGCAACATCTCGGTGTTGGACAAGGGTTTGGGCACCGATGAAGCACACTGATTTATGTCCTCGGTGTTGAACTTGAAATTGCTTGGTTTTCGCGTGAGACACACCGATGTCATACGTCGGTGTTGCACATCGGTGTTAAGGATGATTTTCCCCGGGAGCTGCACAAATTTGTTGCACTGGCTTGTGACATCGGTTTTGAGGTGAAGCAAGTTTGGAGGAGTGGCACCGATCAGTTACACCGAGTTGTGACGTCGGTGTAATCCCCTGAGGCTTCAACACCGATGTCACAAGTGGGTTCTAGGCATCGGTGCTAAGGACGATTTCTCTCTATTTCCACACCGATCAGTCACACGATATGTGACCTCGGTATTGAGTATGCCAAGCCTCCTCATGCTTTTGGCTTCCTATCCTTGTTTCCAATCCGATCGGCCTCACATCCCGAGTCTCGAGTCTTCTCCAAGGTACCTAAAATACGTCCCGAAACATGCCAAACCTCTTAGGACCTAATGCAACATTCTAAACCCCTAAAAGGAACCTAAATGTTAAACAAAGCTATGGTTATGCATGTAAATGACTAGAGAATGCAAACTAAAATGCATGCTAGAAAATGTAAATTATGAGAATATCAGAAGTCTCGATCCAAGAACATATAGACTCTTTGCCACCGAATTCACGGTTCATTTATTTGGACATGTTTCCGTGAGACGCGAGTACCGATGGTGTTTGCCACCGAGTCCCCTGTTCACTTCTTTGGACACGCTTTCATGAGACACGAGTACTGATGTTGTTTGCCACCGAGTCCCCGGTTCACTTCCGTGCCACTCATATCTTTTTCCATTTGCATTGAAATTTTTAATTGAAGGGAAGAGAGAGGGAAACTGTACTTTTCACAAAGACGTGTCTTGTCAGGCTTGAATGAGGAATCTTGCTCGATGTATACCAAGCCCCAAGATGAGAAAATTAAAGTTCATTTAGTGCAGAGTCAGCGCTGGATATTTCATATTCTCAAGATATGCAACAGTCTTGGTAGGTTGATCCACTTATAGTATTTCCGTTCAGGCGAATCTGAAGTCAATAACTGGCATCATGGTCACTAGACCATTAGTACAACTTGGTTAGTCCCTAGAAAAGCTCATTGTTCCAGACTAAATTTTAACTCAATAAAACGTCTCGAGAAAAATAAAAAGATTAAGACAAAACGAACAAACGTATTAGTAAACGACATAATCCCCCAGACTTACTTCGCACTATCCCGGTGTGAAAGCAAATCAAATTAAGAGAGAAATATAATAGAAATATAAAGATAGAAAGATGGTACCATGGTAGGACAAAACGTCATAAACGTAGGTTATCGACATACCGAGGATGAGGTTCTCGACCAATTTGGATATTTATCCAACTCGGGGTAAAGTGGTTCGACCAGAATGTTTATGGGTTAGGTTTGATCGATGCATCCTTAATTTCCCGTGCGGGTTCTCTTTGGTATAGTCGATGGTCGTTATGGCCGAGTAGAAGGTGGTCATTCAATCATAGTTCAATCCGTGAAGAATCTCCCTAACCATATTGAAAATATGTTGACCAAGAGCATGTTTTATGATAGTTGATAATGTTTAACAGCAGTTGGATGTACCGTTTGTTGGCTGGTTGGTGAATAGGCTCTTCAGGTGGTCGGTTAGACGGTTCGTGAGGGTCCTTGGTTTATTTTGCAATTTGGCTCGACCAAATCTACTTCTCATTCAACCAAGTCTTTTTCTGGCCCTTGTGTTCTATCACCTTGGTTTGGTCTCCTCGGTTTTATATTTTTGGTAAGTGTCTCCTTGAAATAGCTTTGGATATCTCCTTAGACGATTTGGGTTGTGCGTCCACAACAAAACGTCTAGCTACATATCATGTCAAGCTTTCAAAAATCCTTGCAAAACACTTGAAATCACTTGTTAATGTACTCTTGGATCAAAATTTCTCAAGTAATGAGTATCAAATTCTAAATCCAAGAGAGCTTAAGATATAGCATATGAAAGGAATTGAATCTTAATGCATGTTAAAAAAATCCAATCAAAGCGAAAACAAATGAAGAAAATAAGGATTCGTTTCTTAAATTTGCCATTTATTTATTAAAATAAATTAATGAGCTAAAACCACCAAATTCAAAGTACAAAGTTTTTATCGATAAAAATTTATCATAAAGAAGTTATAGAGAAATACCAAAAATCATAAAAATGCACTAAAAATATTGTGTTTGGTTTAAATACGGTTTTTTTTAATAAAACGAAGAAAGAGGAGAACCTACCCTCAAAAATTTTGTTACAGATCTCGAACAAAGAGATTGGCGTGTTTATGATAAATTTAGCTTGTTATGTTGAGGTGTTCCAGCCTTAGGTGCATCATAATGTGGCCTAAAAAGTCTGCCACCGATCATTTTTGGTGTAAAAATAAGGAAGTAAAAACCTTAGGGCGAAGCTCGGAGTGAAGACATTGGGTGAAAATCTCGCCCAATGGTGAATCAAATGATGCGCCTCAAAAATGCCCCAGGACCGGGTGGGAGGGTCAGGCCGGGATTTGGGTCGGGGTTGCGCCTTGAGCTGGGAAGGGGGAATGTGTCCATGATCGGCCGCGTGAAGGAGAAGCCCCGGGCCGATCCCTCATCTCTTCCTATCGGCCCATGGTCTTTTTTCTAGTCCGATGTTGGCGCCCCGTGTTGCGCCTCTCTTTCGTTTCTTCTTTAGTAGCCATCTAAAAACGATTTTTTATCTATTTTTATAAAATTTTAAAAATTTTGAAAAACATGGGTGAATAAATAAACCAATAATAAGTTCATAAAAATTAAAACAAAATAAAAAACTTAAGTATATAATAAATTGAGGGTTTCCTCCTTCACAACACTTGTTTTAAGTCTTTTAGCTCGACTCCTTGTGTGTTCTAGGTTGATGATGGATCTAAGGGGCTCGTGTCTCCCTTAGCACGTTTTGATCTCCTCCTAAAGGACTTTGTGTCTTCATCCATGCTGAAAGAATCGTCAAAAGCATCTTTTACCTCATCTCCTTTCTCGCTTTCGATTGTGTAACGAATGCGTTTCGAGGGAAAACCGAGAGGTGCTGTGATACGTGCTCAAGTGTTGAAGAAGCTGGACTAAGGTCCCTCTCTTCTGTCAATGGGATAAGATGGATGTTGCTGGTGGGGCGATGAGAACCACAAGAGAGGCGACGGTCTCTTGATACTTCAATGGGTTTCCCTAAGGATCGGACTCACTCACGATCTAAAGAGAGAAAACGTTTTTGTGAAGAACAAAAACTCAAAAATAACCAAGGAAAATTCTTATTATCTGCGTGACTGAGAAGGACAAAGCCTTAGGGTTTTTAAAGAGAGCTAACGCCCCCAAAGAAAAAGAAATAAACCGAAAAGGAAATAACAAGACGAGTCCTTAACAATTTAGGCCCGTTTACAAAATAATTAAAAGACTAAGAGAAATAGAAGTGAGGCCTAGTGTAGCTGGTATTCATGGGCTTACAGAGAGTCATTAATTGGGCCAATAATATTGCAAGCCGTTTGGCCTTGGTAAAAACCCATCTTCGCAAAACCCAGTGGGATAAAAACGAAGGTTGGGAAAAGAGCACCAAACGACTTACAAACCCCAGCTAATGACCTTCCTTGGGCCTAAGTCATCTCTGGTGAAGTGAAATCGACCATAGATAAGTGGGCCACGAGCCTGGGCTTGATGAGTGGCCACTTAGTCTTATCGGCCAGCAAAGGATACAACCGATATGTCTTCAGTGTTTGGACGTTCTGGTCCGAATGGTAAGGATTCTTGGGATGATCTTTAGTGTTCTGGAAACTAGACTCAAAGAGCTTCAAATTCATATGTGGATCGCCTTCTGGTACGTCCGGGATCATGAGTGGATCCTGCTTCAAAGAATCGGCCCAATAACTGCTCGCAAATGGGCTTAGCGGACTAGTGTCCGTCTTGAAGAAACCTTCTTGTCTGAGCTGGTCCATGAACATGCTGAACTTCTTTTCCATGTCCCTGCTCCTGGTTCTAGTCACTGGTCCACTTGGTACTAGTGGTGCTTGTATGACTTGGGTCGTTGACTCGATGTCCTCATCATGCTGCTAGGTAGAAGGTCTCTTTGTCAATGTTTGCAAGACACATTCTCCTGTTTGGCCAATCCATAATAGCTCCTACTGTTGCTAAGAATGGTCTTTCAAGAATCGAAGGCTCATCTTGCGTACCATGTATCTTGGCTACTTGAAAATCGACTGGAACGATGCAATTCCCAAACTTGAGAGGCTTGAAGGCTTCATGGTGTTGATTCTCAAATGTTTTGCGATTGATTCCGACATAAGGATCACACCGGCTCCCGAATCGCATAGAGAATTGTTGAAGTAGGAACCAAAAATCTCACACGATATGACGAAGCAACCTGGTTCTTCAAGCTTGTGCAAGATCCTAGTCTTCGACAATGTTTTCCTCGCTTCGTCAAACAAGTCCCCAATCTCATATTTCTCCTCTTTACTATACCAGAAGAGTTCCCTCATTTCGGGGTGTTTCTTCCAAGATCGAGCAAACGAGATATGAGCTGGAATTTTCTTCACCATGGAGTGGAAGTCATCTAGCATCTCCTTTCTTATGGACCGAGTCTCCCAATCTTCATGTCCAAGAGGTTGTCTTCGGCCGGCAATTTGAGTTTCCTCGCATATTCTCTTGCCTCTAATCCTCACGATTTGTCTTATCATCATGCTTTGATGATCCATCCTTGCTTGAGAGTTGTTGTCCACGTCCCTTGGCACTATTAGGGAAGTCTCTTCCTCATCTAAAAATATCACATCATTGCAATTCTCGGTAGTAGCAATTTTCGCCTCCACCGAATTGGATCCAAGACGAAAGTCGATGGTTTCTTCAACATTAGATAAACGCCTTTGAAGTGTCTTGAGTTCCTTAGAAAGATCAGTAGATATGTATCCTAATCCCATATTCTTGCCAAAGAGATCATTGTATTTCCCATCCATGTTAAAACGAATCTTTTGAATTGCTTCCTTCCCTTGCTTTTACCCTTCGTAAAGAACATGAATGGTCGAATAAACTACTATTCCTTGAGTACCAATCTCCTTCAGTCATCTCTCAGCCTTGTGTACTTTGTTTGAAATGGTGATGAGATTTGTAGCAGTAGTAGAGGCTCTCTCTCAAGGTTGTGAATTTTCCTTCAAAGTGATCCTCCATGAGCTCCACGGATTTGTTGACATGATCGATGAAATTTTGTTTCTTCTCGATTTCGAGGGCTTGTTGCAGCTGCACCTCTTCTATTTTCTTCACTTTCTCTTCAAGTTTTTGAACTTGGAAAGAAATTGCATCAAACTTCCTAATGAGATCGTTTTTGATATGATCCAACTTTGCATCGAGCTCAAGCGAAGACTATTGATTATTCTTCATAAGCGTATGCATCATGGCTTCAAGTCTACTCTCTTGAGACTCATTGGGGACGTGATCATAGGCAGGAGGTGGTGGTTGTGGTCATGACTGGTGGTAGTGATGGTAAAAGCCTTCATGATCAAAATCACTCCAATTCAGATTTTGGTGCAAGTAAGCTTTGTTTGGTTGGTCGGTGTAGAAACTTGGCATCGGGATGTAGTCACGAGCAGGCTCACGGTACAGAGGTGAATGCCTTTGAGCTTCATGAGAGAGAGGAAATCGATGACCATCATTCCTCGAGTAGTAATCCATCTCGAAAAAGCTCCTAGAACACACAAAAATTACAGAAAAATTAGAAAAATTAGAAAACAAAGAAAAGAAAAATCTTAGACGAAATTATAATCTAAACTCATAGGTAACAAATCAGTCCCTGGCAACGGCGCCAGAAAACTTGATGCGGGTAAGTTTTCAGCCTAAAAATAATGAAGTTGCAAGTGCACAACAATAATGTAGGACTTAGGGGTCGAATCCACTAGAGACTGGAAGATGTTACACTAGACTTTTTATGATTTCGAATTAAGCTAAGAAAACAAAAGAAATGGTATAATCGATGGTAGCAAAACAAGTAATAAGAAAGATTAAACAATAAGAGAAAATGTTAGGCAATGGATAATTCGCAAAGACACATAACATGAAAGATATCGATTAGATAGGGTTTTAATAAGATCCGTTCTTGAACTCAATACACAAATTTATAATCTTTCCACTGTCGTGGCTCCGATCACTATGTTTTAAAAACCAATAGACTCAGCTTTTGGAAGGTCATTATAGATTGAAAACATGCATTAGTTCGAGCAAGTTAAGATTGTTCACTAGACTCCTTAACTCAACTTTTGGAAGGTTAAGACGCCCAGCTCACCAAATATTAGATCAAGCAATATAACAAGCTTTTGGAGAGTATATTAACCTATCATTGAACCGACTTCCCGAAATCAGCACATGGACTTTTTTTTATAGGATTTTGTTCAGTTTGTCCTACTCCTCTGTCTTCTTTAGCAGCGAGGTCATCATGCTCTTCAATTCAACTAAAGGCGCTGAGGTTATCTCTGTGGATGCAATGAGAGTGCCGCTGAAATCGACCGTTCTTCTAGTTGTGCCTCCCACAATGTTGTTCACTTCATCGTCGGTTCTCTGCTGGTTTCCGGCCATATCTTCAAATCTCGTTCTTGGTATTTTTCGCGAGTTAGAAAACTTCTATGTCCCCATAGACGGCGCCAAACTATGTGAGCTGAAATCCACACAATCAATTTTTGTAAGAGACTTTTAAGGGAACAAAAGTTTATGGGATGAAAACACAGTAAGAGATCCAAAGATGGTAGTTTTATTGCTGTTTTGTAAGCGTATGAATACATAGTCAAGTTGCTAAGCACTCGTGCTAGGGTTTTTTATCCATCCTCTTTATAATATGATTATAAAGGGTACTTATACAAGTTCGTAAGTGAGGATCTTAGAGAAAAGGAATACTTTCCTTTGCCTTGTGCGGCCACCGACTAAGGCTAGCGTAACCGATGATCTGAGCCTTTAGTTCAGCATGCAAAAGTTTGTGAATAATTTATGATTCGGCCCACGACCGTTCATCTCGGCCCACTAGTAATCAGATGGGTTCAGCCACTCCTTTTGGGCGAGCCGGCTTGTCCCAGTTTGTCCATAAAGGTGTCAATGTCTTTGACCTCGGTTTGGCTCGGCTTCGATCAAGATCCCCTTCCAGAAGTAAGACATTCCTTTGTTCGGAAAAGTCTTACTGCTTTTGACCTCGGCTCGGGCCTCTCTTACCTTCTCGGGTCGGCATGTTTTTGTTTGATGTGAATATTCTAACCTTTATCTACTTTAGCTCGAACAAGTGAAATCTGACCCCAATAAAAACTATAAAATCACATGCATGATATCAAAAATGCTAACTTGAATGCATGCTAAAAATGGGTCTAATATAGGAATATCAACTCCCCCAAACTTATTCATTTGCTTGCCCTCAAGCAAACAAACAAGAACAAGAAGAGAGAGAGGTTACAAGGTGGGAGCTAGAATCCACAAGCATCACAAGAAGAAATCGAATTCAAAGTCCAAGTTTGTTGTTCTAAAATGCACTAAGCGCGTCTACTCTAAAAGAGTTAGCCATTTCTTTCTACACATGCATCAAGCTCAAGTCCCAACCTACACAAGCATTCTTATCTTTCAACCCTTTGACATTCATTAATGGTTTATTGTGAATCATGCTTATGCAAAAATTAAACGAACTCGTTTGGCTAAGGGATAAGGTCTTGAGATGAAGATGATCGCAATCACATATGCAGGTATTCCAATGCAAGGATCTCTCTAGGAATGAGCAAACTTTAGGAAAATGCTAAAGGTAAAAGGCAACCTATGCATACAAGAGTGAATTCTCATCTACCCAATGCCTAAGATGTTTCTAACCTTAGTCTCTCGAACCCATGAAGCCCCAAACCTAAGCTACCATTTTTCACAAGGCATTTTGCCTTCATGTCCCACATGATTTCTTATTTCTCCACTTCATCCTTTTCTCACTTAGGGGGATATCTTCTTCTCCATTGATCTTGTGGCTTGGTTCTCTTTTTTTCGTTGTCTTAGCTCTTCTTTTTCATTCTTTATCTTGCCTCATTTCTCATCATTTGATGCCTTTGCAAAATTTTGCCTTCTTTCCTTTTCACTGAACACTTTGAGGCTAAATATAACACTTAAGAGCTTATCTTATACAATGTCACCAACCACTTCACACTTTGCATTATCCTTTTCCTTTTCGTTCCACCTTTCTTTTCCACAAAACCTCCTTCGTTCGTCATTTCTTATATGTTCCCAACAACCACTCCAAGACTTCCCATCCTAGCCAACTTGTTCCTAGACTAGCTTCTTAATATTGGAGCTAGATCTACATGAGAACCCATCCTTGTCGCTCTAAACCTAACACTTTTTGCCAAGTTTACTCGAAAAATAGGCCTCTCCATCACTCTCAAAAGTTATTGGCTAGAAATGAAGTTTAGTTCAAGGTGTGGGGAACCATTCCAAAAGAGAGATATGGGTACTTGGATCCACAAGGGTGGTAAAAAGGAAAAAGAAGATCCAAGTATGTATATAAGTATCCACTAGTTCATTCAAAGATGATATTCCCATATTTTACCTCTTTTTAGCATGCATTCTTGTTATTTTTTTGTGTCTCATGCATGTGTCTTGCATAGTTTTTATAGCGTTTTGGTATTTATTAGAGTATTAGGTGTTTGAATTAGGTCCTAGTGAGTATTTGCATGCATTTGGAGTGTTTTGAGGTGATTTGGAGACAATTGATGATATTTGGAGAAATGGGCCGAAGTAGAATGCAAAGACCATCCGAGACGTCGGAAAGATGTGACTGAACGGAGGCCCTATGATCTGAATCAGCTTTCACAACCTTCATGGGAGTTGTATAGGAGTGAGTCATCTGTCTACAGGAGTTGGATTCAGGCCATTTGGACATTTGGTTGAGGAGTTATCGCGGATTTACTGAAGACGTTTCTGCCTGGCCGAGGAGCTTTCTCTTGTCTCCCTAAAAACTCCTTAGCCTCGACCCAGCTTTCCCCCACAAATCGATGTTGGTGCTGGATGCAACTTCAGGGCCTTAGCATCGATCATGCTCCCCTTTCACATCGATCAAACACATCGATGCTCGGCTTCATGGCGTTTACATCAACCTAGATCTTTATATTATCTTTATTTTATTCTTTTTCTTTATCTTTATGTCTCTTTTTCCCTTGTGTTTTTCCTTGTTCTTCATGTTTAGGCGTTAGACCTCTTTTTGTTGGATTTTGGATTTTGCTTGATTTTGATGGTTTTATGGTTGATTATTGATGTTTAGGACTAGATAAACATTTGTTCTCATGTTAGGAAGGATCTTAATGGTGGGATTGAATTGAAAACATCATTTTCTAGAACTTAGACATTTCATGCACACAAGGTGTTCGATGAAATGTCTAGCAACTTCTAAGCATGCTTTTCATTCTAAGTGATCGGTGGATGCTGACTTTATGATGAATTGTTGACTAAAGTGGACTTGTGGTAAATTATTGATTATCTAAGTGATCGGTGGATGCTGACTTTAAATTATTCGTACAATGATTAGTGTCATGGAAGTGAACTAATCTATTTGAAAGTGTTTCATGTCATAAGAATAAATGTGCATTGAATATTTAAGCATCGTTAGTCAATTGTCTTGATGGTTAGATGATGATGATTTAGGTTGCATCTTGTTAGATCCTTCACTTAGGTTGATCTTAAAGCTAATTTTGGATTGGGAGATCAAAGCTAGAGCTTAAGCATTTCACGCCCGATAGGTGTTCGCTGAAATGCTTGAACCAAACCTTTTGTGAGCTTTTCATGCATAGCCAATGAGAGTTGATGTCTAGGGTGATTAGTGAACTAAGTGGGATTGGAGATTGATGCTTGTTAATCATCTTATCACAAACGATGGTTTGTTCTTGATTTGGTGATTAACAAAGTTATTAGTGCCACGACGGTGGATTAGTCATAATTGTGAATTCCATGTTCTAGGATAGTGATTAATTCTTCCAAATGATTCATTGTTTGATTGTTAATCATTCATTTGATAGTTCATTCCATGATCCAACACCTCTATCTTTGTTTTCTTTCTTGCATTTGTTTCTTTTCCCATAAACATAAAAACCCAAAAGATTTGCTCTAGATTAGGAAGACTCATGTATTCTTGGTGCATTGATCATAACCTCCGTGGTTCGATATCTCAAATACTACAATGACATGAGTGGGATTTGGGTAATTGACTAGTAAAAATCCTACTATAAAAGATGCACAAACATAATAATTGTAAGTCAATATTAAAGTTCTTATTAATAGGGTTGAATTCAATTCACAACTTGTTTCAATCAAGACAATAACACTGATGCATGAGATCTAAAGATGGTGCATCCTTACTTTCAGACTCACTTGAATGCATTACGTTGAATCAATTTCTTAAAGTGGTAGCCTACAAGGAATGTACATTGTTCCCAATACTATATGCAATGCACCCTATATGCAAACTAGACTCAATCCTACACATGAAATGCAACTAGATGATTTCATTTTGTGTTTCAAAATTTTCAAAATTTTCGATTTTTTTGTTTGTGTTTTTATATGCCATAAGTGAATGCATGATATGTATTAGACTCAAGGGATGCAAAATCCTAAATAAGAACAAAAAACATAATGTTAGATACCGGTCCCTCCCCCAAACTTAAATCACACCGTCTCAGTGTGAAAGAAATTCAAGAGAGAGACAAAAAAAAATGCAAAATGCAAAGACTCAAAAGAAAAGAGCTACTTACAATGGAGGAGTGGTACCACAGAAATGGAGGGAATGGAGAGTATGCTTGCTTGGTGATATGCAACACTGATTGATCCAAGGGTGGAGAGCTTTCCAACATGAAACACCGTTTTTGCTTTTCCATGACCTTGCTACCATCAAGAACCTTGAAACCACTTAACTAAAACATTAAAAACACTTAAAAGGATAGATAATATTTACAAAGAGAGACATGGGAATGTCTCACAAGTGCGCTTTGTTTAACGTCACTAAGCTCGACGTTTGTTATCCTTTTAGGCGGGTGGAGAAAGAGTGTTAGCACTCCTCAGAGGGTCCTTGACCTCAAGTTTAAGAATCAAACTCATGATCTCTTGAAGACCGGCTTGCCCTTTCTCTTTAAGCTCCGGTGTGAGGATTGCTTGACCACGTCCTTGAGAGACTTGAGAGACTTCTCAACCTCCATTTGCGTAGAGATCATTTGCTCTTCATGTATACTTTTACGTTTTTCCTCCACAATAATCACATCATCTTCATTCCCAAGGGTCAACCCCCTCCCCCCCCCACCTTGTTTCTCAATGTCCTCATTGGGCTTTGAGGGAACATCTCTAGGGGAAAGTTCTTCGACTTGTGTACCATATAATAGAAGCTCAATTTCTCTAATAGCGGCTTCATTCTCATCATTTGGATGTGATTCATTTGAGGATTTAGCGTTGCAATACTCATTTTGGTTCTCATCGACTTTCCCTTTGAGCTTCTCCATAGGTTTAGTAGAGATAGAGCTTCCTTTATTACCTTGATTCTCCAAATGTTTGAGCTTAGAAGCCATGGTTACAAGCCTTGAGTTGAGATCGTGGTATGATCAATCTATCCTTGTTGTAGTCACTTCTTGACCTTTGAGTATTTGTTGAAACATCCCATTAAGGTAAAAGTCGTGTGGCTTGGAAGAGCTAGGTTGACTTTGAGGATCAAAACCTTGTGGGAAACTTTGTTGAGGTATAAAAGGAGCCTTGTTTTAATAGACTCCTTGGTTCCCTTGAAATTGGTTTCGAGGAACAAACCCTTGTTGATGAAAGTTGGATCCTTGAACTTGGGATCCTTGGTTGTAAGCTTGGTTTTGAGGATTTTGGAAGTTTGGGTTGAAGCTTTTATTGTAACCGCATTGTCCTCCAACATATTTAACCTCTTCTTGTGTACCCAAATACATATTGTCCTCTTGAAACCGTTGGTTCGCATCAAAATCTCCAACAATGTGAACTGGTTTTTGAGAAGCATTTATGAGCTTATCGATCATGGTGAATTGCTTTTCCATCATGGTAGAATTCTTGTCTATCATGGCATAGAGAGCCTTCATTTCCTTGGTTCTCATTTGTTCTTCATAATCACTTGTGGTCCTTGAAGCTCGATCATACTCGTCACCATATGTTCCATCACTTTTTGCGAGATTCTCTACTAGTTTTATCGATTCATTGACGTTTTTGGCTAAGAAATTACCGTTTGAAGTCGTGTCTAGAAGCATTCAGATCTTGGGCAATGCTCCACGGTATAAGGTACTCAAGAGGGAAGCATCCGAGAACCCATGGTGCGGGCATTACGTTGTGTAGCCTCTAAATCGCTCCCATGCCTCATTGAAACTCTCATTTTCTCTTTGTGTGAAGCTTGAGATCTCATTTCTTAGCTTGGCCGTCCTAAAAGGTGAGAAAAACTTTGCAAGGAAAGCTCTCTTGCATTGATCCCATGAAGTGATGGACCCTTGGGGAAAATTCTTTTCCCATTGGTGTGCTTTATCTCAAAGTGAGAATGCAAACAAACGTAACTTGAAGCCATCTTTGGAAATTCCATTCATCTTGGTTAGACGACAAATTCGATCAAACTGATCCAAGTGATCAAGTGGATCTTCCACCGCCAAGCCATGGAAATTGTTGCCTTGGACCTTGTTGATAAAGCTAGCTTTGACCTCAAAGTTGATGTTCTCAACCGGTGGGGCTTGAATTCCTTGACGGTTGTGGTGTGTAATAGCGGCATCACCCGCTCCAACAATGTTTTGAACTCGTGGAGGATGATAGAGGATTTTTTTGTTAAGTTCATATTAATTCATCTACGCTTGCTATTGTAGCATAAGAGGTGTCAATCGATAGGGGTTAAGATTAATGCACTAAAAATGCATGAAACTTCTTAAGCTATAGCAAATGTTTTGGGTTTTTGCTTTTTATGATTTTAAATTAAGAAAGTAAAACAAATGCAAGAAAGAAAACAAAAGATAGGAGTGTTGGATCATGAATTAGACTATCAAAGAAATGATTAGCAGTCAAACAATGATGATAGAGATTGAATTAAACAATATCATAAAACATGGAATTCAAAAATATGAATAATCCATTCTCATGGCACTAATCAGTTCACTAATCACCTAATTGACATAAACTCTCGTTTGCAATTAGATAATCAATAAGCATTAATAAACAATTAGTTCACTAATCACCCTAAACATCAAATCTCATTGGCTTGGATGTGAAAATCTCACAATAAGTTTGGTTCAATCATTTCATCGAATACCACTCGGGCATGAAATGCTTAATCTCGAGTTTTGATCTCTCAATTCAAATCCAGCATTAAGATCAACCTATGTGAAGGATCTAACAAGATGCAATCCAAATCATCATCATTTATGATACTAATGCACATAATCCATGATATTCCTTAGGTCTAGAACACTTGAATAAGATTAATTCAGTCTCATGAAACTAATCCCTTTTTTAATCACTTAATCAATAACAAACTCTCATTTGTGATTAAAAGCATTAATAACAAGTTCTATTAACCAAAATACACCTTAAACATCCACTCTCATGGGTTAAGATATGCAAATCCCATATTTAGTTCTTTGGAGAATTTTATCAAACACCGTGTGTGCATGAAATTCCATATGACCTAGATTAACTTTCTCAAGCTTAATCTAGCATTAAGAACACTAAATAAGGAAGGAAAGCAAGGATCTAATACCTAAGAATCATAAATCAATCATCAAACCATCAAAATCAAACATAATCCAAAATCCAACAAAACAAAATCAAATCAAATCACAAAGAACATGAAGACCACAAGAGAAAAAGAGAAAAAGAGAAAAAGACATTAAAAATGAAGAACAAGAATTAAATAAACATAATATAAAGATAGAGTGAATAAATCTTCTCTAGAGTGGAATTTGTATGAAGAACAATCCAAGAACCTTGAGAAAAGAGAGTTTGGGTCGAGCCCCACTCTCACAAGAAGAAGACTTAGTAAAACAAATTAGGTTTAGAAGTAATTATAGAAAATGAGGCGGACCGGGTCAACCCGGAACAAACCGGGTCTGGGTCGTGATGGTATGTACCGGTTGGTTGTGCCGGACGGATGCAGGTCGGTATTGACTTTGGAGCTGAGTGCCGCATGACTCGTTTGGGCGCCATATAGACATGTCCCTCCTCAATCTGATGTGTTATTCAAACCACTACTCGGAATGACTTGGAACTACCTCCAGAAGACAACTTCCTCAATTATCTAAAACTTTTATGAATACTTTCGAAGCTAAATCCGAATAAACATTCTTCATCTGGCCTGCTATTTCAGTCACTACGACTGGTTTTGATGAGGACGGATTTGGACTTGTACCGGGTGGTGGTGCCGGATGGATGCAGGTCGGTATTAGCCTTAATGTTCTGTACCGGTTGGGTGATATCGGACGGATGCTGGTTGGTATTGGTCACTGCCTCCATACCGGCTCGATGACGTCGGACAGATGCTGGATGGTTGATGGCCGATACAAGTCCATGTCCGCGTGCCGGATGGATGCTGGCCGGTACAGGTCTCTGTCACAATACCGGATGGATGACGCCGGACGGATGGTGGATGGATGCTTGCCGGTACAAGTCCCTGCCCGCGTGCCGGATGGATGACGCCGGCTGGGAGATGGCTGGCATTGGTCAAATGTCCATTGGCCAGGCGAACATACCTTTAGTAAAATCGCTATATCTCTTGAACCACTTGTCTGAGTGCCTTCAAATCACCTCCTGTCGACAGCTAACTCATTTCCCATCCATTTCATGAAGACCAACAAAGCTAATTCCGATTGGAAACCCTTCGTCTGGACAGATCTTTTGGACACCTTGGGTGACCCTTGCTTTCTCCTTTGCTCCATCACTCCAAACATCACCAAAACATCTCCAATGACCTAGAAAACACTCCAAATGATGCAAGACTCACTATGACCTTATTCAAAACACCCTAGACTCTAATTAAGAATAAACCACTAAGGAAAAAAATGATTATGCATGCATGCGTCTTAAAACACTAAGTAAAATGCATGCTAAAACAAGTAAATTATGAGAATATCAACTCCCCCAAACTTATTCTTTTGTTTGCCCTCAAGCAAACAAGCAAGAACTAGGAGGGAGAGAGGTTTGAAAGTGGAAGCTCAAATCCACAAGTATCATTAAAAGAATTCAAGCTCAATGTCCTAGTTGTTAGCTCTAGGATGCGATCAAACAAGTATATTCAAAAAGAACTAACCATATCCATCCCTACAAGAATCAAGCCCAAGTCTCAACCTACACAAACATTCCTATCACCCAACCCTTTGACATTCATTTAATTGTTTCAAGTGAATCATGTTCATGCAAAGCAAGTGAATTTGGCTATGGTAAGGGACTTGAGATTAAAATGATCTCAAATGTATGTGGTTACTCCAATGCAAGGGATCTCTCTATGGATGAGCAAGCTTTAGCAAAATGTTAAGAGTAAAAGGCAACTTATGCATAAAATGATAAATTTACATCTACCCAATGCCTAAGATGTCTTTAACCCTAGCATTTCTAACCATTAAGCCCCAAACCTAAGCTACCATTTTCTTCACAAGGCCTTTTCGCCTTCATGTCTCACACGCTTTTCTTCTTCTTGCACTTCATCTTCTCTCAATTGGGGGATTTCTTCTTCTTCATTGAGCTTTGTGGCTTGGTGATTCTCCTTGTCGTTTCCTTAGCTCTTCTTTTATTTATTTTCTTCGCCTTGCCTTGTTTCTCATCACTTGATGGTTTAGCCAATTTTTGGCTTCTTTCTTTTTCATTGAACTCTTTGAGGCTAAAACTAAAGCTAAGAGCTAATCTTATAACTTTGAACCAACCAATTCATAATGTTTTACAAAATATATTTATAAAAACGTTTTACAAAACCGATTTATAAAATATTATTTATAAATATATTATTAAAAAAAATTATAAATTATATTTATAAATATAATCAAAAATTCAACAAAATATAACAACCTAATTAAATATAATAATTCTAAAAAATTCAACAAAAGCTAATCTAACATCTAATCACAAATTCAACATAATCCACACAAAAAATCCAAAACTCCACAAAAATCAACCTAATCTACCAACCTAATCTAATTTAATTCCACAAAATCCACAAATTCCACAACCTAATCTGACAACAACAACAAAACAAACTTGTGACTTCCATTTGTGGGTCGTGGGATGCGGTGGGCGGCGGCGGTTGGCTGTGGTCGATGGAGGCCGCGGTGGGAGAGCTCCGGTGGGAAGAAAATAAGAAGAGAGAAGAAGAAAAGGAAGAAAAAGAGAGTATGGAAGAAGAGAGATGAGATCGAGGAGAGTCAAGAAAGTTGAGAGAATTTTAAAGATCAAAGAATAAAATGAGAGAGAAGAAGGTCGATTCGATATTTATAAACGTTTCCAACAGACCCTTTCCCACTAGAATCCGTCGGAAATCAAATCTAATTAATTGCCTCGATTTTGAGCAATTTTTGTTTCGCGGTATAAATTCGCGGATAAATTTCAGGATCCGTCGGAAATCCCTCGGAAATTTCCGAGGTATTTCCGACGAACCTTGATATTATATGGTTTTTACTTTGCATTTTTCGAGTGTAAAACCATAAAATATCAAAGTACGTCGGAAAGCCCTCGGAAATTTCCGAGGGATTTCCGACGGTTTTAGGGTATAGGGTTTAGATTTTGATGATTTCATAAAAATTTAGAGTTTAATAGCCATTATTGTTACTTAGTAATAAGGAAAACCTATTAAACCCAAAAAACACGTTAATCTGGATTTTGCAACATTTGATCTAACAACAAGTTCAAGCTTCAAAAACTTCAAAATGTTTGATTCTAAAAAACATTACACAAAAAGTAGTTATAATTTGTTACTTCTACATTTATCAAGACCAAACATGTTCAAAATCCGGCAAATTTGAGGTTTATGACCCTAAATCATCGGTAATCCATCAGAAATTTCCGAGGGATTTGCGACGGACCTTGATATTTTATTTTTTTACTCTCTAAAAATGCTAAGTTTCAGAATCCCCGGCTAAAATTGAATCCCCTGGCTAAAACTGACATTCCCCCGGCTAATACTAAATCACCCGGCTAAAACTAAATCACCCGGAAATCCCTCGGAAATTTCTGACGGATTCAGAATCTCCCGCTAACACTGAATCCCCCGGCTAAAACTGACATTCCCCCAGCTAATACTTAATTCGTCGGCTAAAACTGAATCCCTTGGAAATCCCTCGGAAAATTCTCTGGCTAAAAGTGGATGCGTAGTGACATAAAAATGTCTTGAAAACATAAAAACGTCTTGGAACAATGATAATTATCCCTTCAAGCTTTATTGGCCACAAAAATCATCAAGAAAAATATTAATATTGTCTTACACAGAAAACAAATAAAAAATATAGAATCTCAAATTAACGTCAAACCAAAATTTTATAGGGAAAACAAAAAGGTTATATTTCCCAGAATTTCCATTTTAGCCAAGAAAAAGTTTATTAAAATACCAAGTATATTAAAATCGAAAAACATGATATAAGAATTCAAAAAAAAACGTTTTTATAAGAAAACTAGGTTTTTATTTCATCAAAAGGTGAAAAATATTACACGGCTGCAAGGGGACTTTATATAATGGTCCTATCAGCTTAGACTCAATGAAATAAAAGACTCGAAACAACATGACTTGTGAAAAGAAAAACTACAAGGCGTTTAATCTCCAAATTTAACTTTGTTTCAAAATATATAAAAAAATACATAGAGAAATAAAATTTATTACATAATTAATTACTCCGAGTCAGACGAATAATATGACGTAGCTGAATCGGAATCCTCGTCAAATTCGCCGATCTCTTCCTCATAATCCTCAAATACCTCGTAATCCCCATCCATGGTGAAATCAACCACATGGTCGACTTCAAGAGAATGCTCGATCGAACCTAAGTTACCAATTGCGTTTTCCTGCAAAGGGCCGTGCTCGGAAACACCATAAACTCTTCCCCTTGGGTGTATCGACGTAACAGTAATCCAAGGGTCTTGCTTGTTCCTAACCCGGGGGTATCGAATGTAGAAAAGATGATCTGCTTGTGAAGCAAGAATGAAAGGATCGTATTTCTGAATTCGCCTTCGAGAGTGGACAGATATAACACCAAATGTGTCATGACGTAGAATTTCCACTGGATTATACCAATCGCAGTAGAACGAAATGCACCTCAAGTCGATCATTCCCGGATAATGGACCTCCAATATTTCGCGGAGGACACCTTAGTAGACAACTTCTCCATATTGAGACGATATACCAGAATTACAAGTTGTCTTTGAGCTTCCTTCTCGAAGAGCCTTAAAAGCATACCCTTCGATGCAATTGATAGTAGGACTTTTGCAAGTCTTAATTCAATTACTCAAATCCCACTCATGTCATTGTGGTATTTAAGATATCGAACCAAGGAGGTATGGGGCTAACACACTAGGAATCCAAGAACCTATATAAGCTACGCAAATCAAGAGGTTTTAATCTAACAACCTAATGATTCAAATTTAAATAAAGCAAACCAAACAAGAAACTAAACACTAAACGAGATTAAGACAATGATTAAAAAGAGGATCACTGGGTGAGGCAATTGATTTGGGGGAATCTTAAGCTAAGCAATTATGTCTACACAATCACATAAGTGCATTTCCTAAGGCCTAGAACACTAATCAAGATTAATCTAATCTCTTTGCACTAATCACTTTGTTAATTATAAATTCAAGATCAAATTCTCATTTGTGAATAAGCAATCAACACGCATTAAATAACAAGTTACAATAGCCAAAATTCATCTTAGACAATCATTCTCATGAGCTAAGTGTGAAAATCTCTTATTTAGTTCATTGGGGAATTTCATCAAACACCATGTGTGCATGAAATTCCCGATGATCTAGATTTGAGTTTCTCAAAGCCTAATCTAGCATTATAAACACTAAATAAGAAAGGAAACAATACAATTAAGCTCTAGACATCAAAGATTAACAAAGAAACCCTGATATGCTTGGTTTTTGTCGTTTTCTAACGCATGTTTAGTATTCCTTTAAAATATTTTATCGAGTCAAAGTTCGTTTTTAGAGTCTCTTAGTCATTTATTTAGTTATCTCAGGTAAAAAGGCATTTAAGGAAGAAATTGGAGTTACGTGGGCAAAAACGCACAAAACCGTGAAGAGAATGCCCTAATCAGTTGATGCAAGAAATGCATCGATTGATGCAGCCCCACCTGAGGAAGCAGAATCGACCGATGCAAGGAGTGCATAGGTCGATGCGAGCTGGTCCGAGAAACCTAAATCGATCGATGCACTATAGTACATTTATCGATGCACGCCACCACGAGGAACTGAAATCGACCGATGCAAGCTTGACCGAAGAACTGAAATCTGCGAGAAGAAAAAGGAAATTTCTGAATTTCTTGTTTTGCCCCGGAAACTGCCTGTTTTGACCTAATTCGACATAGGGCCTATATATACTATATTTTTAGCCTCTTTGACGGCTACGCTTTATTTTTCTATTCAGACTTTTTGCTCTTGATCATTGTAAGCTTTGGAGAAGAATCTCTGAATCTGTTGAAAAGAATTCTAAACCCTTTCTCTCTTGTTATATTATGAGTTTTTCATCTCCTTGCTTGTTCTATGTTACCATGTCTGAGTAGTTCCATAGTTAGGTTTAGGGTTTCGAAGGGATCCATGAATCATTGAATTAGACACAAATAGAGATTTATCTTTTGTGATTTTCGCTTATTGTTGTGTTTATTGCTTAGGCTTGAGTTAACCGCTAGGTCTATGAACTAGAGTGCGGCTTGCCCTATGACCACGAGAGTGGATTAGGGTACAATTAACCTATGAGCACGAGAGTTGATGAGGACATCGAGTCAACGACCCAAGTCATGCAAGCACCACTAGTACCAAGTGGACCAGTGACTAGAACCAGGAGCAGGGACATGGAAAAGCTCAGACAAGAAGGTTTCTTCAAAATGTTCATGGACCAGCTCAGACAAGAAGGTTTCTTCAAAATGGACACTAGTCCGCTAAGCCCGTTTGCGAGCAGTAATTGGGCCGATTCTTTGAAGCAGGATCCACTCATGATCCCGGCCGATCCAGAAGGCGATACACATATTGATTTGAAGCACTTTGAGTCTAGTTTCCAGAACCCTAGAGATCAGCCCAAGACTCCTTACCATTCGGACCAGAACGTCAAAACACTGAAGACATATCGGCTGGACCCTTTGCTGGCCAATAACACTAAGTGGCCACTCATCAAGCCCAGGCTCGTGGCCCACTTATCTATGGTCGATTTCACTTCACCAGAGACGATTTAGGCCCAAGGAAGGTCATTAGTTGGGTTTGTAAGTCGTTTGGTGCTCTTTTCCCAACCTTCGTTTTTATCCCACTGGGTTTTGCGAAGATGGGTTTTTACCGATGCTAAACGGCTTGCAATATTATTGGCCCAATTAATGACCCTCTGCAAGCCTTGAAGACCAAGCAAACGAGCCCCCCTTCTATCTCTCTTAGTCTTTTTAATTCTTTTGTAAACGGGCCTAAATTGTTAAGGACCCGTCTTGTTATTTCTTTTTCGATTTATTCCTTTTCTTTTGGGCGTGTGTTTTCTTTAAAAACCCTAAGGCTTTGTCATTTCTTGCTCACGCAGACAATAAAAATTTTCCTTGGTTATTTTCGAGTTTTTGTTCTTCACAAAAACGTTTCCTCTCTTTAGATCGTGAGTGAGTCCGATCCTTAGGGAAACCCCTTGAAGTATCAAGAGACCGTCGCCTCTCTTGTGGTTCTCATCGCCCCACCAGCAACATCCATCTTATCCCATTGACAGAAGAGAGAGACCTTAGTCCAGCTTCTTCAACACTTGAGCACGTATCAAGAGTGGATTAGATTGCATAGAAAGAACATACGCGAGCGAATTGTCCTTAGCCTGCGGGAGTTGATGCTAAGGCGATTCATGAACATATTGAACCTGCTCCTTAATGCTGACCTAGAATTCTATAAGAACGAGCGTGGATTAGGTGCTAGGTTTAGTAGCCATGAGCACGAGAGTGGATTGGTTAATATTTATGTTTGAGTTTGAAACGTGTGTTTAATTATTCCTTGAATAGTTGTCTGATTCGTGATCTTTGGATTCCTAAGAACAAACCCTTGACCTAACGCTTTCCCTTTATAGAATTTACATCGTTTAAATTGCGTTCGTTACTCTTTCGAAAACCAAATATAATATTGTCTTATCTTAGTTTCATCTTGTGAGAATTGTAGTGTAACTATGGTCTCTTTGGATTCGATCTTAAAGTACTGCATTGACAACCGTTATGATTGCGGTAGTGTGAGCTTTAGTTTTAATTGACTGAGTGGTAAAACACCCAAATCAATTTGGCGCCGTTGTCGGGGACCAATAGCGTTACCTTCAATTCTGAATTTGAAATTTAGTCTAAGATTTACTAATATATTCTATTTTATTTTGTTTTTGGGTTTCAGGTGACCAGTAGAAAAACTGAATAGAGTTACCAGAAGTAGGGGCTCTGAAAACCTTTGCGAGCTCAGTAACGAAGAGCTAGCAAGGTTAGAACGAACGAACCGGAGGGCAAGATCAATTCCCGTCATCATGGATGAACAGAACGACGAACAACAAAACGCTACAGCTGCTGAACTCCAAAGGCTGCAACAACAAGTGCAACAATTGCAAAAATAGCAACAACAACAGCAACAGCAACCACAACAGCCTACCATTGGGGATTTGGACATGCCCCATGCTTTCTACCAGAACAGAGCTGTCATCCGTCCACCAGCCATTACGAGGCAAGATTATTAGATCAAACCTCAGATGATTGCATTGGTGAAGCAGCACATGTTCCATGGTCTCCCTGCTGAGCATCCAATGGACCACATTGAGAACTTCGAAGAAATCTGCAGCACTACTAAATCGAATGGGGTACCAGCTGATTACCTCATGTGCAAGCTCTTCCCTTTCTCTTTGGCGGACAAGGCGCTGAGATGGCTCAAGTGACTTCCACATGCGTCGTTGACTGCTTGGGATGGATGCAGAGCTAATTTCTTGGACCACTTCTACACCAAGTCTAAGCCAGCTTCGCTGCGAAATAAGATCACTACTTTCCAGCAGCACGCGGGAGAGTCCGTTTGCGAAGCTTGGGAGAGGTTCAGAGAGTACCGCAGAGAGTACCCGCATCATGTGTACTCGGATGAGCAGATTCTGAGTATCTTGTACGATAGAGTTGACTGGGACTATAAGAACGCCCTCAATGCTGCAAGTAATGGAGATTTCATGACTAAGACCAAGGAAGGAGCATACCAGTTGATAGAGAACTTGGCTGCAAGTTCTGGAAATCGATGCCCTGAGTACGACAGGTCTAAACGTGTCAACAGTGCGGAGTCCCAGAAGATTGATGAGCTGACTGCAAAAGTGAACTTGTTGCTGAAGGGAAATCAGAGAGGTGTGCAGTCTTGCGAGGAGACATGAGATGTAGATTTTTGTCAGGGATTAACTAAAGATGAGAGTGATGAGATGCAGGAGGTGAACTTTGTTAGTAAATAGGGGTATGTGCAAAACAGAGGATTCAACCAGAATTACCGAAACCATCCCAATCTGTCTTACAAAAGCACCAATGTTGAAAATCCCCAAGATCAAGTCTACCCACAGCAAGCTCAACAATCCCAAGGAAATTTTTTTGTGCAAAACGCTGGCGTCTCAGGTTTTTCTTAGGGCATTCAAGGTCAGGACCATTTCCAAGGTGGGTTTCAGCATAAACAACCATTCAACACCTTCCAGACAGCATCACCAGCCCCATTCCAAGTTCATGCGAGCTCTGCGAATGGCTCTCAAGATGAGCTTACAATTCTCATGCAACAACTTCAGCTCAAGCAGCAGTAATCTGCTAAGGAGATCAATTTCAAGGTTGATAACATGTACAACGATCTCAACAGCAAGTACGAAGCTGTATGCACTCATGTTAATAAGATGGACACTCAAGTTGCTCAAAATGCCAAAGCAATCAAGCGACAACCAGGAAATATTCAGAGTAAAGTAGAGACAAATCCCAGAGAGCATTGTAATGCAAACACTGCTCAAGGAGAAATGAAGACTATGCATGAGTAGAAGAATGAGGTTGAAACACATGATGTTGCAGCAGAGAAGAAATACGCTTCCATCACCCCACCACCATATGTTCCTAAGGTGTCATACCCTATGCCACCCAGACAACTCATGAAGCCTATTAGTGCAGAGAAGCTGGGTAGTTTTGATAAGTTGGTGAGGAGGATTCCCCATGAGATCTCGTTTGAAGAAGCCTTGGACGACCAACATTTGTTAGATTTCTTCCAGAATTGCAGAGAGACTATAGAAGAGATTAAAGCACTTTTCATTAAGGCAAGGAGCACACCACCAACAATGAAGCAGTTGTCTAAGATTGAAGACCCCGGAAAGTTCGATGTTCCATGTTCTATCTTCGGAGTCGAATTTAAAGAATATCTTGTAGATTATGGGTCTAGCGTGAATTTGATGTCGAAGGTTGTTGCAGATAGGTTGGGAATTGTCGATATGAAGCATCCTAAGATGACTCATGCGTTCACCAACACCTATACCACAACCCCATATGGTATCATTTGTTAATGTAGGAAATTGCCTGGTTCCTACTGATTTCCAGGTTGTGGAGATGAGTGAAGGTTCTGATATGCCTTTGATTCTGGGAAGACCATACATGGCTACAGTGGGGCAGTTGTAGACATGCCCAATAATAGAATCTCACTCTCTATCATCGACAAAAGGGTCTTCTACAAAGCCATCCCCACTAGAGGAGCTCCCAAACACGTCTCTTGCATTAATGTTGTCACAGGAGAGACGTTGGTGGTTGTTCCTTGGAATGAGTCTTCTACAAAGCCATTGTTACTAATGTTATTTCTTTCTTTTGTTTTTCCTTTTTGAATCATATTTTGATGTTTTCCTCGAGTTATTTTGTTTTATTGAGTCAAACCTTGTTGGAGATTATGATCACGACCTTTGAATTCTTAACTAATTTTGCATCTAAGTGACCATTGTCGCAGGGCTTGTTTTAGATCAGACTAATGAAAAATCTAAAGGCTGACCAGTCAAACAGAGGCACCCATGTTTCCGAGAAAATTCAAAAGCTTGAGATAGTTTTTGAGCTCTTCCTTTTACCTCATCATCGTGATTGGCGCCTTCAATGCTTGACTCCTCACTCGTATCTGACAAGATAGCCTGTGTAAGAATATGGTACTCCTCTCCCGTTATTAAGATACAAAGCAGAAAAGATGAAATGACTTTCTTTCAGGTAAAGGGTTAGGAAAATTTCCAATGATCCCATTATTTAACCTCGAAGGAGATGATCACACTTAGGTCGGAAGCGAGGTTAGAAAATTTTCCAGAGATAGCACTATTCGCCTACACCCTATAATAAAAAGGTGGCACTAAAATGAACCGGGGATTCGGTGGCAAAAACTATCAATAGTTGCGTTTCATCCGCCATTAACCCTATGAAATAAAATGAGAAAATAATAAGTCTTGGAGAGGGAAAAAGCACCAAAGGTTGTGTTGTTATCTTGTCACGATATCAAAAGGGAAACAGTCTAGAAGGTTCTTGGCACCATGATTTTTGATGAGACCCAGCGATGATAGCTTTTGATTGATCCGCAAAATAATGAGTCAAATCTGGGAGGCTGTGATGCTTGTAGAGAAGTACATGGTGGTTCTATCTAGAGCTAGTTCGGCAATACGTGGATTACTAAGGTAATGGCCATTACAGAATTCTAATGGAAATGTAAGTCCCCGTGCTTTTTCAAACTTTTTCTTCTTGCTTAGTTTTCTGTTTGCTTGAGGACAAGCAAAAGACTAAGTCTGGGGGAATTGATATGTTTGGTTTTTGTCATTTTCTAACGCATGTTTAGTATTCCTTTCAAATATTTTATCGAGTCAAAGTTCGTTTTTAGAGTCTCTTAGTCATTTATTTCGTTATCTAAGGTAAAAAGGTGTCTAAGGAAGAAATTGGAGTTATGTGGGCAAAAACGCACGAAACCGTGAAGAGAAGGCCATAATTGGTCGATCAATGCACTATATTACATCGATCGATGCACGCCACCACGAGGAACTGAAATCGACCGATGCAATCTTGCCCGAAGAACTGAAATCGACCGATTCACATAGTGCATCAGTCGATGCGTGCCTGCGAGAAGAATATGGAAATTTCTGAATTTCCTGCTTTTCCCCGGAAACTGCCTGTTTTGACCTAATTCGATCTATGGCCTATATACTCTATTTTTAGCCTATTCGACGGCTACGCTTTATTTTTGTATTCAGATTTTTTGCTCTTGATCAGTGTAAGCTTTGGAGAAGAATCTCTGCATATATTGAGAAGAATTCTATACCCTTTCTCTCTTTTTATATTATGAATTTTTTATCTCCTTGCTTGTTCTCTGTTACCATGTCTGAGTAGTTCCAAAGTTAGGTTTAGAGTTTCGAAGGGATCCATGAATCATTGAATTAGACACAAATATGGATTTATCTTTTGTGGTTTTCGCTTTTTGTTGTGTTTATTGCTTAGGCTTGAGCTAACCGCTAGGTCTATGAACTAGAGTGCGGCTTGCCCTATTAGCACGAGATTGGATTATGGTACATTTAACCTATGAGCACGAGAGTGGATTAGGTTGCATAGAAAGAACATAAGCGAGCGAATCGTCCTTAGCCTGCGAGAGTTGATGCTAAGGCGATTCGTGAACATATTGAACCTGCTCCTTAATGCTGACCTAGAATTCTATGAGCACGAGAGTGGATTAGGTGCTAGGTTTAGTAGCCATGAGCACGAGAGTGGATTGGTTAATATTTATGTTTGAGTTTGAAACTTGTGTTTAATTATTCCATGAATAGTTATCTGATTCGTGATCTCTGGATTCCTAAGAACAAACCCTTGACCTAACGCTTTCCCTTTATTGAATTTACATCGTTTAAATTGCGTTCGTTACTCTTTCCAAAACCAAATATAATCTTGTCTTAGCTTAGTTTCATCTTGTAAGAAGACATAAAATCTCATGAAAGAGGTGTTGTTAATCATGATTAGAAAATAGGAAGATGAAAGATTAAAAGGGAATTAAGAGAAACAAACTTTAAATTGCATAAAAACTCAAGATCTCTCCTACAATCACTTAGAACCCTCAAATGGGAGGTTTTTAGCAAGAAAAAAGAGATGGCCTCTAAAAATTAGGTCTAAGGCGTTATATACAAGTTTGGGCCAACCCCCCCCCCCCCCCCCCCAACACCTGGCTGTGGTGGCCCAGTATGGCAGGCCGGTATTCTCCCTGTTTTGGACGTGCTGATACCGGTCGGTGTGCCGGTGAAGGCGGGTCGGTATTGGTCAAATGTCTTGCGACCAGACAGATACACCTTCGGTAAAACTGTGATATCTCCTGGAACACATGTTTGAATGGCCTCACACTACATCCAGTCGACAGATATCTCAATTATGTACAACTTCTATGAAGACCTCCAAAGCTAAATCCGAATATAAGTTCTTCATCTGGCCTAATCTTTCAGTCACTTTGGCTGGCTTCGATGAGGACGGATTTGGACTTGTGAAACAGAGTGGAAATTGGTCGGTGCTGTGGGCTGGTGTGGAAATTAGGTACAGTACCGGATGGTCTTTAAGAGGGGCAGATGGCCGGCATTCTCCATGTCCAAACGTTGGCTAAGCACCGGACGAGGATGGGCCGTTGCTTCAAGGCTGAGAGAGTGCATGCTCTTCAAACCCGGTCAGTGGTGGTCCGGTGTGATTGCTCGGTATTTCTCCTGTCCAAGCTTTGCCTTGACACCTGGTGGTGACACCGGCCCAAGGCTGGCCGGTGCTGGTCCTCCTGAAGTGCAACACCGATCGGACTTCGATGGGTCTAGGCTGGTAGCTGCACATATCCTTGGTAATATCGCGATATCTCCTGAACCACTTATCCAAATGACCTGAAACCACTTGAAGACGACATGTGACTCATTTTTCCATCGTTTTCTTGAAGAATTCGGAACTGATTCTGACTTCTAACCCGTCGTACAGCTCGATCTTTCAGACACCTCGGGTGAACACTGCATTTGCCTTTGCTCCATAACTCCAATCATCCCCAAAATAATTCAAAGGCACCTAAACACACTCCAAAAAATGCAAGACTCTCTAGGATTTAAGTTGTTCAAAAAAAAAAAAGAGTATTTTAGTTTAGAATTGTTCCTTTCAGATTTAAGAAAGTTTTTTTCTTACCTTATTACTTGTCTTTGTCGATTTTTTTGGAGCTCCATTGATACACTTTGTGAAAATTTGTTTTTTGCAAGGAGAAACAATGGAAAACAATGTTGTACCGCAAGACCCTAATGCCATTCTCATGCAAGCAATCACGGCTATGCAACAACAGCTCCAGAGAGTAGTCCAAAGGCTTGATCATATGGAGCAGCCTCAAGCCAACAACAATCCTCAACCAAGAGCACAACGACGAGCCAACAACCTAGGCGAAGATCCGGACGATGTTCCGATAGAGGAACAGTCGCGAGTAAGGAGTAGAGGACCGAGGCAAGACGTCTTTGAGGAGGCCGAAGGTGACTTCCCAAGGCACCAACACTCCTAGGACATGAAGCTTAAGGCACCTACGTTTGCTGGAAGAGTTGATCCCGAGGCTTATTTGGAGTGGGAGCAACGCATGGAGCATATCTTCGCGTACTACGACTACAATGACCAAAGAGGGCTGGCTTTGGCCGTTGCTCAACTCACTGACCATGCTCTCTCATGGTGGGATCGTGAGGTAGCTGACAGAAGAAGGAGCCAATCACCTCCGGTCAACACTTGGCGAGAGATGAGACAGCTAATAAAGAAGCGATATGTTCCGAGCTATTATCATCGAGATCTTCAAAAGAGGTTCCGAAAATTATCCCAAGGAACCAGGAGCGTGGAAGAATACTTTGAAGAGTTTGAACATCTTAGAAACCGTTTGGAGCTGGATGAAGACACCGAGACCCTCATGGCTCAGTTCTTAGACAGACTCAACGAACGGCTAAGTCACAAAGTGGAGAAGCTTCCATACCACGACTTGAAGGACATCTTACACCATGCCATTCAAGCTGAGCAACACTTGAAGAAGAAATCCTATGCTACTGGAAGGACATGAAGTAACCAAACATGGGACCAGAACCGAGCCAAGACCCAACCTCCAACCAGCTTTCCATCTAAGGCTGCGGAGAAGTGCAAGTCGGTCGAAATCGACCCTAGGTTCACTTCGAAGGCCTCTGAGCCTAATCAAGGTATGTTTTCTAACCCATGCACTTCTAGAACTCGTGACATAACATGTTTTAAGTGAAAGGGCAGAGGACACATGGCTAGAGAATGCCCAAATCTCCGAGTTATAATCATGTTGGATTCGGGAGAGTATGAGTCTCAGGATGAGAACGATGTGCAAATGACTGAAGCAGCCACTGAAGAAGTAGATTGTGAGGCTGAATATGGTGAGTCTCTGGTCATAAGGTGAGCCTTGAACCTCACGGTTCATCCTGACGAGACAGCCCAAATAGACAACATCTTTCATACAAGATGTTCCATCTGAGGCAAGGTATGTAATTTGGTAATTAATGTAGCGAGTGGATACATGGTCACTAAGCTATGTCTAGAACTTGCTAAACACCCTCACCCATATAAGCTAAGATGGTTAAATGATAAGGCTGAATTACGCGTAACGGACCAAGTACTTGTACCATTCAATGTGGGCAAGTAATGATATATCATGGTTTTTACCCCTTTTAGGCCATGATATAAGTACGTTTTATAGAGTATTTCTAGTATTTTGGAGTCTTTTAGAGTCTTTTACAGGTTTTAGCATGTTTGGAGCATAATTCTAGATATTGGAGCTTTTAGGAGCATTCTGGAGCGAAATGGAATATAAGCGACCAAATACCCGATTTGAACTCAAGATCATCGATCGATACCCCCTGGTATCGATCGACACCGATCGAGGCAGATACGAGTCGCGACTTTCACAAGTCTTGAAGAATTGCAGAATTGCCCCAGAATACTTTAATATTTACAAGAAGACCCAATTCGTGTTTAGACTATATAATTAGGTTTTTCAGCCACTTTGGTGGCTACGCTTTCTTTGAAGCTTTCATTACTCTTGATTTTACTCTGGTTTTTGGAGAGATAACTCTGAACTCATGTTTCTTATTGCTTCCTTTGATGATCTATTTACTCATGTTGCTTTCATTCTCCATGTTTGAGTAGATCCACTTTAGGTTCAAGGTTTACATAAGGGTTTTCTCTGAATGCTAGGTTGATTAGTTGATTAGGATTCATCATTTGAATTTGTTCTTCATCTTAGGTTGTGTTCAAAGCTAATTATAGGTTGACGAATTAGGCAGGAGAGTGCGATTAATTACCTGATAGAACCTTAGGTGAGCAAAATAACTATTTGCAAAGAGATTTGGTTTAGTTGTTTTGTGAACAAATCAAACCTGATTTAAAAGCTGATTTAGACTTTAGGATTCGCAAAGAGATTTGGAATTCCTAGGATTTAGATTTAGATAGTTTTCGCAACGAGAGTTGGTTAATTATATCTTAGTGATTTGAGTTCAAGAACCGCGCTAAATCTGAATCATGTTAGTTAGTCTGTCTGCATTCATTGATTTCCTGAGAAAAACCCCGAGCCTATCTTTCTCCCAATCGAATTACGACATGTTTAATTTATGCATTACTTTCAATTACATCTTTTGGTTTAGCTTAATTTGAATCTATTTAATCTATTGTGTGATTTATGTGAGTCCTTGTGTTCGACCCCTACATATACTGCAACTACTGCTTAGTACTTATAGGGTATTAATTTGAGCATATCAAGTACTCGGATGAAGTTGTGTGTGATGTTGTTCCTATGAAAGCTGGCCATCTTCTTCATGGTAGACCTTGGCAGTTTGACAAGGACGCCATTCACCATGGCTGAAGTAACATGTATTCGTTTGTGCATGATAAAAAGAAGTATAATTTAACACCTCTTACACCTTGTCAAGTACATGAATTACAAGTTAAAATGTTAAAAGAAAAAGATGCATCAACCAAGAACAATTTGTTTATCAAGCCCAATTATATTTCTAAGGCAATCACATGCAAGGAACCGGTATTACTAATGATCTTTAAGGAGACTTTAAGTGCAGGTTCTAGTGCGTTGGAGCAACAGCTTCCTACTGAAGTTACTCAACTCTTGGACCGATTTGCTGATGTGTTTCCTGATGAGATACCTCCTGGCTTACCTCCCATAAGAGGAATAGAGCACCATATCGATTTTGTGCCCAGAGCCCCATTACCCAATCGAGCCGCATATCGCGTTAATCCGGAAGAAGCCAAGGAACTAGAGAAGCAAGTGAGGGAACTTATGGACAAGGGATATGTTCATGAGAGCCTTAGTCCATGTGCCGTTCTAGTCCTTTTGGTGCCAAAGAAGGATGGGACGTGGAGGATGTGCGTGGATTGTCGCGCGATCAACAACATAACGATCAAATACCGACATCCGATACCGAGCTTAGATGACATGCTTGATGAGCTTTCGGGTTCTAATTTATTTTCCAAGATTGATCTCAGGAGTGGATACCATCAAGTGAGAATGAGAGAAGGTGACGAATGGAAGACGGCCTTCAAGACTAAGCAAGGCCTCTACGAATGGCTAGTTATGCCTTTCGGGTTAACTAACGCGCCAAGTACCTTCATGTGACTCATGAATGAGGTTCTTAGACCCTACATTAGTAAGTTTGTAGTGGTATACTTCGATGATATTCTCATTTATAGTCGAACTCTAGCTGAACATTTATCTCATTTAGAACAAATTCTTAAGACGCTTCAACGAGATGGTCTTTACGCCAACTTGAAGAAGTGCACATTTTGCACTATTGAGCTTGTGTTTTTAGGCTTTGTTGTGAGTTCACAGGGACTTAGAGTGGAGCAGGAGAAGGTCCAAGCCATCCAAGAATGGCCTACGCTAACGACCATTAGCCAAGTCCGAAGCTTTCACGGGTTGGCTAGCTTTTATCGACGGTTCGTGAAGTACTTCAGCACCCTTGCTGCACCTCTCACTGCCATCATAAGGAAAGACGTGACATTCAAGTGGGGAGAAGCCCAGGAAGAGGCCTTCAAAGGCCTAAAGGATCGTTTGACTCATGCTCCCGTTTTAATATTACTCGATTTCTCTAAAACGTTTGAAATTGATTGTGATGCCTCAGGTTTAGGGATCGGTGCTGTTCTTACTCAAGGAGGAAAACCTGTTGCCTACTTCATTGAAAAACTAAGTGGAGCCACACTCAACTATCCTACTTATGACAAGGAGCTCTACGCCTTGGTCCGAGCAATGGAGACGTGGCGGCTTTACCTACTATCGAAGGAGTGTGTCATCCACACGGACCATGAGACTTTGAAGCATCTTAGGGGTCAGACTAACCTCAAGAGAAGACATGCTAAGTGGCTGGAGTTTATAAAGACGTTCCCCTATGTGATCAAGTACAAGAAGGGAAAAGATAATGTGGTGGCCGATGCCCTGTCTCGGAGATATGCGCTAATATCGACCATGGAAGCCAAGGTTCTTGGATTTGAAATGATTATTCCATTATATGAATCTGATGTTGATTTTGCAGAGATATACAAGAACCATGGAAAGGGAGCCCACGCTTCTTACTATGTCCATTACGGTTATCTTTTTAAAGATAAACGCCTATGCATCCCGCAATGTTCGTTAAGAGAGCTTATAGTCCGAGAAGCTCATGAAGGAGGCCTCATGCGTCATTTTGGCGTTGAGAAGACTCTTGCCATGCTGAAGGAGCACTTCTTTTGGCCACACCTTAAGAACTCGGTCGAAATTTTCTGTGCAAGATGTATCACTTGCAAGAAAGCCAAGTCTCGGGTTCACCCGCACGGTTTGTATCTTCCTTTACCGATTCCTACTTTACCATGGATTGATATTTCTATGGACTTTGTGCTAGGTTTGCATAAGATCAGACACAAGGACTCCATCTTTGTCGTGGTGGATCGGTTCTCGAAGATGCCACACTTCATTCCATGTGCAAAGACAAACGATGCTACACAAACCGCGGACCTCTTTTTCAAGGAGATTGTCCGACTACATGGAGTACCTAGGACGATCGTCTCAGATCGCGACACCAAGTTCCTGAGCCACTTTTGGAGAACCCTCTGGAAGAAGCTAGGAACCAAGCTGCTCTTCTCCACGACCTGCCATCCACAAACCGATGGCCAAACTGAAGTCGTTAACCGTACACTTGGAACGTTGCTTCGAGCAACAATAGGGAGAAATCTTAAAACTTGGCTTGAAGCTCTACCTTTTGTCGAGTTTGCTTATAATAGAGCTGTCCATAGTGCTACTCATTTGTCTCCCTTTCAGGTCGCATATGGATTTAATCCACAGACGCCATTGGATCTTAAGCCTCTACCTCAAACGGAGTTCTTAAATTTAGATGGAGCCAAGAAGGCCGCGGACGTGAAAACGCTACACCAATCGGTCAAAGATCAGCTCGAACGAACCAATGCCCTACGTGTGAAGAATGCCAACAAGGGCAGGAAGCACGTGTCTTTTGAAGTTGGAGAATGGGTGTGGTTGCACATGAGACCGGAGCGATTCCCGGACCAACGCAAATCGAAGCTATCGCCTCGCGGAGACGGCCCATTCAAAATATTGGAGAAAATCAATGACAACGCCTACAAGCTCGAACTCCCAGGTGAGCTTAAGGTGTCTGCTACATTCAATGTTTCGGACTTAGCTCGTTTTGATGCAGGTGATGATGTTTTGGGGTCAAAACATCATGAAGAGGGAGGGAGTGATGAGGACATCGAGTGAACGATCCAAGTCATACAAGCACCAATCGTACCAAGTGGACCAGTGACTAGAACCAGGAGCAGGGACATGGAAAAGAAGTTCAACATGTTCATGGACCAGCTCAGATCATAAGGTTTCTTCAAGACGGACACTAGTCCGCTAAGCCCGTTAGCGAGCAGCTATTGGGCCGATTCTTTCAAGCAGGATCCACTCATGATCCCAGGCGACCCACATATGGATTTGAAACTCTTTGAGCCTAGTTTCCAGAACACTAGGGATCAGCACGAGAATACTTACCATTCAGACCAGAACGTCCAAACACTAAAGACATATCGGCTGGATCCTTTGCTGGCCGATAACACTAAGTGGCCACTCATCAAGCCCAGGTTTGTGGCCCACTTATCTAAGGTCGATTTCACTTCACCAGAGACGACTTAGGCCCAAGGAAGGTCATTAGTTGGGTTTGTAAGTCATTTGGTGCTCTTTTACCAACCTTCGTTTTTATCCCACTAGGTTTTACGAAGATGGGTTTTTACCAAGGCCAAACGGCTTGCAATATTATTGGCCCAATTAATGACTCTCTGTAAGCCCATGAAGACCAGCTACATGAGGCCTCACTTCTATTTCTCTTAGTCTTTTAATTATTTTGTAAACGGGCCTAAATTGTTAAGGACCCGTCTTGTTATTTCTTTTTCGATTTATTTCTTTTCTTTTGGGCGTGTGCTTTCTTTAAAAACCCTAAGGCTTTGTCCTTTCTCAGTCACGCAGACAATAAGGATTTTTCTTTCAAGTTTTTTTTCTTCACAAAAACGTTTATTCTCTTTAGATCGTGAGTGAGTCCTATCCTTAGTGAAACCCCTTGAAGTATCAAGAGACCGTCGCCTCTCATGTGGTTCTCATCGCCCCATCAGCACCTCCCATCTTATCCCGTTGACAGAAGAGAGAGAACTTAGTCCAGCTTCTTCCACACCATCCTCTCGGCCCAAACTCTCGACCTTCGACCTCCGTTTTGGGTGAGACGGATTTGAGCGCGTATCAAATTTGGCGCCGTTGCTGGGGACTCAATTCGCCATTAGATTTTAGTCTGAGATTTTCGACTAAGATCGACGGTATCAGTCGATACTCGCCGTTTTCTGTTTGTTGATATCGATCGACACCACTTGGTATCGGTCGATACTCATCGTGTTACTGATTACTTACGTTCTTGACTTCTGTTTTCAGGTGTATGCCTAATCACAAAACCAGAGGAAACATGAACACTAAGCTAGTTGAACTGTCATTGGAAAAGCAAGCACTTGTGGAACGCGCAAACCAAAAAGCAAAGAAACCAGCAAAGATAAATAACAATCAAGTGGAGTTGTTCCAAGATGAAGTTGGTGCTTACAGGGACCCAGAGGGTCGTTTGTGCAATGAAAGAGGACAACGTCTGGATGGAGAGGGGAACGTTATTCCACCTGCTCTTGTTGTCGCTGGGAATGTCGTTAGGAACGCGAACGCTGAGAATGTTGTGGCTAATCGTGGCAGAACGATTGGTGAGTGCAACAGACCTGATCAGTTCTATGCAAATCAATCAGCGATTCGTCCTCCACCTTATCAGAGGAATGACTTTGAGCTGAAGCCTGCATACTACACTCTTGTGGGACATCACCTTTTCCATGGTCTTTCCAGCGAACATCCCATGGATCACATTGAGAGGTTCGAGGACTTGGTCACTATCATCACGAGAAATGGAGTGTCCTACGATTACCTCTTCTGCAAGCTTTTCCCATACTCACTTGGTGGAGAAGCGACTTAATGGCTGAAGCAGTTGACTCCTGGATCGCTGACTACTTGGGATCAAACTTAGATTGCTTTTCTGAACAATTTCTATGATGATGCACGATTTGAGGATCTGAAGAACAAGATCTTTCAGTTTTCTCAATGACCTACTGAGGCGTTCAAGGCTGCTTGGACGAGATTCAGATTGTATCAAAGAGATTGTCGACATCACGGATACTCTGATGTTCAGTTGATGGGAATTTTTTTCAGAGGGATCGATTGGAGGTATCAGATGACTTTGGATGCTTCGAGCAATGAAACTTTCAACACCAAATATCCTGATGAGGCCTTTGCACTGATTGAGAACTTGGCGTCTAGTAATAGCACCAAGAATGCTGATTATGAGCGGAAGAAGCTAGTTGGCAGCATGGAAGGTACACAGATCGCTGATGTTCAAGCCAAGTTGGATTCTATGCATAGTCTTTTGATGGGCAAGGCACCCAAGGCTGTTCACTTTGCTGAAGATGTTGAGGTATTCAACGAGGATGAAGTAGAGGATGCTAACTACATTGGTTGTTCTGGTTTTCAAGGTCATAGGAATCAATTCAACAACAACCGAAACTTCAACAACAACTCTCAGCAAGGAGGTTCGAATGAGTTTGGCCAGAAACCATCTCAGAACAGTGGGTACACCAGGAACTATGAAAATTCATTTTATCAGCCTGTACTTGCTAAGCTCCCATATAGCAAGATCGAGGCTATGTTTGAACAGCTGGTTCAAGGACAGCAGCAACTCACTGTGAATCTCAACGGAAATATCGATGATGTGTACAAGGATCAGAGTGGAATGATCGATGCTCTCAATACTCATCAGAAGATGCTGGAAACGCAAGTGGCCCAAACTGCACCAGCTGTGAAAGGAAAGGTGACTCAGGCTCAAAACGAATACGTCAATTCCATCACCTTTCGCAGTGCAGAAAATCGCGAACACGTTTTAGAAGGTGATTCCGACCTTGATCCGTCAATGTCGATACCCCTCGGAGGCCTTATCACTTTGCCTTACTGTTGAACAAGCTGCGCAAGTATCGCAAAGCTCTTGGCTATTCTCTTGATGACATTTCAGGTATAGCACCATACTTGTGCATGCAATGGATTCACTTGGAGGATGAGTCAAAGTCTTCGGTTGAGTGTCAAAGGAGGCTGAATCCGAACCTGAAGGAAGTAGTCAGGAAGGAAGTGATGAAGCTGTTGGAAGCGGGGATTATCTATGCCATCTCGGATAGTTTTTGGGTCAGTCCAGTCCACGTTGTGCCTAAGAAAGGAGGTATAACTGTGGTGAAGAACGAGAAGGATGAGATGATCTGTACAAGGACAATCACTGGTCACAGGATGTGTATTGACTACAGGAAGCTGAATGCGGCTACAAGGAAGGATCACTTCCCATTGCCATTCATTGAGCAGATGCTGGAGATGTTAGCGAGTCACCCATACTACTGTTTTCTCGATGGTTACTCAGGCTTTTTCCAGATTCCTATACATCCAGAGGACCAGGGAAAGACGACTTTTACATGTCCCTATGGCACGTTCGCTTATAGGAGAATGCCATTTGGATTATGTAACGCTCCAGCGACCTTTCAGAGATGCATGATGTCGATATTCACATACATGACTGAGCAGTTTATGGAGGTTTTCATGGATGATTTTTCAGTGTATGGATCATCATTCAAAGATTGTATGGATAACTTGTGCAATGTACTTCAAAGATTCGAGGAGAAGCACTTGGTTCTTAATTGGGAGAAGTGCCACTTCATGGTTCAAGATGGCATTGTTCTTGGGAAAAAAGTTTCTAAGGCAGGGATCGAAGTTGACAAGGCTAAGATTCAGGTCATGACAAGCCTGCAATCTCCACGATATGTATCTGAGATTCGAATCTTCCTTGGTCATGCTGGGTTTTACAGGAGGTTCATCAAAGATTTCTCTAAACTCGCACGCCCACTCACAGCCCTGTTATGTAAGACAGTCAATTTTGACTTCACATCTGATTGCCTTGTAGCTTTCGAGGAGATTAAGAAGGCATTGGTGAGTGCTCCTATTGTCCAACCACCTGATTGGAGTTTACCCTTTGAAGTTATATGCGATGTGATTTTGCTGTTGGAGCTGTGTTAGGTCAGAGGAAAGACAAGAAGCTCCATACTATTTACTATGCCAGCAGGACGTTGGATGATGCTCAACAAAATTACAGCACCACTGAGAAGGAGTTTCTTGCAGTTGTTTTCTCTTTTGAAAAATTTCGGTCCTACTTGATTGGGAGCAAGGTTATTGTTCACACAGACCATGCTGCTCTCAAATACCTGCTGAAGAACAAGGACCTCAAACCTCTTATATGCCGATGGGTTCTTTTGCTTCAAGGGTTCGACATCGAGATCAAGGACAAGAGAGGAGTTGAGAATGTCGTTGCTGACCATTTATCGCGATTAAAGGTCGATGAAGTCGTACCTATTGATGATTTCCTGCCAGAGGAAGGTATTTACTTCATTGAAGCTCAGCTTCAAGACTTTTGTCCCGAAAATCTGCAATTTTCACGAGTGCAGACTTTCGGTATCGATCGATACTCACCTAGTGTCGATCGATACCCGTCGAGACTTGGACCTGTTTTGCCTTCAGAGCACTTCGACTCTTATAATGTCTATCTAGCTGATGTCTCTAGTCCTGCACGACCATGGTACGCTGACTTTGCCAACTACCTTGCTGTAGAGACTGAGCCAAGGTATCCCACAAAGTATGCTAGGAAGAAGTTTATGCGCGAGATGAGGAGGTTCTTCTGGGATGAGCCGTATCTATACAAGCACTGCTCAGATGGTATCTACAAGAGATACGTTGCAGAGTCTGAGGTGCCAGCAATTCTTTTTCATTGCCATGGATCTGAGTCTACTGGTCATTTTGCTACTTTCAAGACGGTGTCCAAAGTTCTTCAAGCAGGTTTCTGGTGGCCTACTATGTTCAGAGACGCGAATGCTTATATCTCACAGTGTGATGTCTTTCAGAGGAGAGGAAAGATCAACAAGAGACATGAGATGCCACATAATTTCATCCTTGAGGTTGAAGTTTTCGATTGTTGGGGCATCGATTTTATGGGTCATTTTCCCTCGTCGCGCGAGAACAGATACATCCTTGTTGTTTTGGACTATGTGTCCAAATGGGTGGAGGCGATTGCTAGCAGAACCAATGATTCTCCGATGGTTTTTAAGTTGTTTAATACCATCATTTTACCTCGATTTGGAGTACCTCGAATTGTGATAAGTGATGGTGGTTCTCACTTTATCAACAAGATTTTCGAGAGGTTGCCGAAGAAGTATGGTGTAAATCATCGCGTGGCTACTCCATATCACCCTCAGACCAGTGGGCAAGTCGAGGTCTCCAACAGGCAGATTAAGGAAATTTTGGAGAAGACAGTGGGTGCTTCTAGGAAGGATTGGTCTAAGAAGCTAGATGACGCGCTATGGGCTTACAGGACTGCTTTCAAGACACCACTGGGTACTACACCGTTCCACTTGCTGTACGGGAAAGCATTTCACCTTCCAGTGGAGATAGAGCACAAGGCTGCATGGGAGACGAAGTTGCTGAACTTTGACATCAAGCCTGCAGCTGAGAGGAGGTTGATTAAGCTGAACTAGTTGGATGAGATTAGGCACCACGCCTACGAGAATTCGAAGCTGTACAAGGAGAGAACTAAGGCCTATCATGATAAGAAGATCATCTCCAGACATTTCGAGCCGAACGACCATGCACTTCTGTATAACTCTCGCTTGCAATTGTTTCCTGGTAAACTGCGTTCTCGTTGGTTAGGCCCCTTCACAATCAAGGAGGTCAGACCACATGGTGATGTCGTGCTGGTTAGTCCTACAGGCGATGAGTTTACTGTCAATGGACAGAGGGTGAAACACTATTTGGCGAAAGCCGAGATTCCAACAGGGCAGATAGTGCCTTTGGATGATGCACCCACAGCCTGAATGGCGTTACAATCAAGCTATTGACGTTAAACGAACGCTTGGTGGGAGGCAACCAAATTTTTTAGTCTGCTTTTGAGTTTTTTTTTTTTCATTTTTCGTTTTGTGTTTGTTACAGGATTAAGAAGGAGCAAAACTCGAAATTGTCTTAGTGTCGATCGATACCCCATTAGTATCGATCGATACCAGGCCGTGTATCATGTCGACTTAAGCCTGGTATCGATCGATACCAGGCCGTGTATCGGTCGACACCAGATGTTCCTGCACGGTAACTTATTGTTTCTTCGTTCTATTATGTTCTTTTGTTTTCTTTTACCTACTCTAGGCTAGATAACACTGGGGACAGTGTTGTTCAAGTCTGGGGGAGGTGTCTGCTGACATTGTGTTTGTTTTTCTTAGAGTCAGTTTTTTTATCGAGTCAAATGCGTTTTATTGAGTCAAAACTTGTTGGAGATGATGATCCTGTGCTTGAATTGTTGTTTTGATTTTGTTTTTGAGTGACTAGTGTTGCAGGATCAGCTCTAGATCGACTAATGAAAAATCCAAGGACTGACCAGTTGACTAGAAAACATCCATGTCTCCAGCAGAGTTCTTCTGAATCCTGAGCCAAATTTGTGCACTTCATCAATGTGGTTAGTGTTTACAGAGCTTGATTCATCATTCATATATGACAAAGGAACCCATATGTTTAAAGTAATGGTATCTCTATCTCCCCTGTTATAAGTTGATAAATAAGAGCATAAAAGATGAAATGATTTTCTTCTGAGTAGAGGGCTAGGAAAATTTCCAGCGATCCCATTATTCGCCTAAACCTTTGATACATAGAGAGGGAAGAACCGGGGATTCGGTGGCAAACACCATCAATACTCGCGTTTCGGACCTTGGTATGTATATGTAGATCTAAAAAAAAAGAGAACATAATAAGAAATAAGTCTGGGGGGAGAGAAACTGATACAAAAAGTGTGAAATTGGGTGGTTCCTTGTCATGATATTGTATCGTAAAGAATCAAGAAGGTTCTTGAACATTAGCTGTAGTGATGAAACAGGCGATGAGGGCTTTATTCGAACAATGCTGCTAGATAATGTGTGGAGTCTGGAAAAGCTGCGAATGTCTACGGAGAAGTACATGGTGGTTAGATCAAAAGCTGGTTAGGTGACATTTGGGTGCTTGGGAAAAGGATCTTTGCGATGGTTCCTGAACAGGTGAGTCTCCGCGTTTTCAAACCTCTTTCTCTAGTTTAGTCTTCTATTTGCTTGAGGGCAAGCAAAGGCTAAGTCTGGGGGAGTTGATATATCATGGTTTTTCCCCCCTTTAAGCCATGAGATAAGTCCATTTTATAGAGTCTTTCTACTATTTCGTAGTGTTTTAGATTCTTTTACAGGTTTTAGCACGTTTGGAGCATAATTGGAGATATTGGAGCTTTCTGGAGCAGTTTGGAGGAAACCTGAAGTTCGTGTTGCTGAGTACCCGATTCCACGTCAAGTATCGATCGATACCTCCTTGGTATCGATCGACACTCATCGAGGCAGACACGACCCGCGACTTTAAATGAAGAGTTGAAGAATTGCAACTTGGTCCAGAAGTCTTTAATATTTACAAAAAGCCCTAAAACGTGATTTAGGTTATTTATAGGGATTTTACAGCCACTTTGTTGGCTACGCGTTATTTTATTCTGGATTTGTGAGAGAGCTTTTTAAGGTAGACAAGTCTGAAACTTTGTTCGTCCGAGAGAAGATTTTGAACCCTTTTGTTACTCTTTCTTATTTTCTATTGAGTATTTATTCAAACATGTCTATTGATTCAATTTCCATGTCTGAGTAAATCCACTTTAGGTTTAGGGTTTTCTCATAAGGGTTTTCTCTGAATAGGTTGATTAGTTTATCAGGATTCACCATCTGAATTAGTTCTTCGCCTTAGGTTGTGTTCAAAGCTAATTCTTGGTTGACGAATCTGGAACATATATATTTGGATGATTGATTAGGCACGACAGTGCGATTAATTACCTGATAGAACCTTAGGTGAGCAAATTGATTATTCGCAAAGAGATTTGGTTTAATTGATTTGTGAACATATCAAACCTGAACTTTAAAGCTGATTTATTCTTAGGAATTTGCAAAGAGATTTGGGATTCTAAAGTTTAGATTTAGATTATTCTCGCAACGACAGTTGGTTAATTATAGCTTAGTGATTTGAGTTCAAAGAACCACGCTAAATCTGAATCATGTTAATTAGTTTATCTGCATTCAGTGATTCCATGAGAAATACCCTAGGCCTCTATTCTCTCCATTGAATTTACAACTCGTTTACTGCTTATTGTTATTGTTTCATCTTATTTGCTTAGCTTGATTCGATACTATACAATCTATTGTGTGATTTCTCTGAGTTCTTGTGTTCGACCCCTGATATACTGCAGCAACTGTTTTATTATTTTTTAGGGTATTAATTTGAGCATATCATGAATCCTAATAATAAATTAACCTGTCATTCAGAGAAAACCCTATTGAGAACCGTGAACTTAACAAGGGATCTACTCAGACATGGAAATTGAAGAAATAAACATGTTTGAATAAATCATCAAATAAAACAGAAAGAGTAACAAGAGGGTTCGAAATCTTCTCTCGGAAGAACAAAGTTTTAGACTTGTCTCCCTTCAAAAGCTCTCTCTCAAAACCAGAATAAAAATAAGCATAGCCATTAAAGCGGCTCTAAAATCCTATTAAATAACCTATACACGAATTAGGATCTTTTTGTAAATATTAAAGTCTTCTAAGCAAGTTCTGCAATTCTTCAAACTTCATTAAAAGTCGCGACTCGTGATCTCCTCGATGGGTGTCGATCGATACCAAGGAGGTATCGATCGATGCTTGACGCTTCGATCGGGTACTTAGTCACCAGTCTTCAGTTTTGCTCCATAAAACTCCAATATCTCCAATAATACTCCAAATATGCTAAAACCTGAAAAAGATTCTAAAAGACTCCAAAATACTATAATGACTGTATAAATGAGAGTTACATCTTGGCTTAAGCAAGGTAAAAACCATGATATATCACCATGATGATTTTGGATGATCTTGGATGAGTCTTTCACTTAGGTTGGTTCTTAATGCTAGATTTAACATGATAAACCAAAACCTAGTACTACAGCTTAGATTAGTTAGAATTTTTTGTCTCATCCCATGCATTAGGGATAGATTCGAGTAAGCGGTGTTAGAACTAGATTAGGTTAGTGCCTAATCACAAAACCAGAGGAAACAAGAACACTCAGCTAGCTGAATTGAAATTGGAGCAGCTAGCACTTGTGGAACGCACAAACAGAAGGACAAAGAAACCAGCAACTATGAACATCAATCAAGTAGAGTTGGTTCGAGATGAGGTTGGAGCCTATAGAGACCCAGAGGGTCGTTTGTGCAACGAGAGAGGGCAACGTCTGGATGGAGAGGGGAGCATCATTCCACCTGCATATTTTGTCGCTGGGAACGCGAATGCAAACGCAGTGAACGCTGAGAACGCTGCGATTAATCGTGGTAGGACGATTGGTGAGTGCAACAGACCTGACCAATTCTACGCAAATCGCTCTGCAATCCGTCCTCCTGGTTATCAGAGGAATGACTTTGAGCTGAAGCCTGCATACTACACTCTTGTGAGCCAGTATCTTTTTCATGGTCTTTCCAGCGAACATCCCATGGATCACATTGAGAGGTTCGAGGACTTGGTCAATAGCATCAAATGCAATGGAATTTCCTACGATTACCTCTTCTGCAAGCTTTTCCCATACTCACTTGGTGGAGAGGCAACTTACTGGCTTAAGCAGTTGACTCCTGGATCACTGACAACCTGGGATCAAACTAAGACTGCTTTTCTGAACAATTTATATGATGATGCACGATCTGAGGATCTGAGGAACAAGATCTCCCAGTTTTCTCAAGGACCTACTGAGGCGTTCAAGGATTCTTGGACGAGATTCAGATCATATCAGAGAGATTGCCCACATCACGGATACTCTGATGTTCAGTTGATGGGATTCGTTTTCATAGGGCTCGATTGGAGGTATCAAAGGACTTTGGATGCATCGAGCAATGGAAACTTCAATACCAAGTATCCTGATTGAGAACTTGGCGTCTAGCAATAACACCAAGAATGCTGATTTTGAGCAGAAAAGCCTAGCTGGTAACGTGGATGCTTCACAGATCACTGACTTCCAAGCTAAGTTGAACTCTATGCACAGTCTTCTGATGGGCAAGACACAGAAGGCTGTTCACTTTGCTGACGATGTCGAGGTATTCAACAAAGATGAAGTAGAAGATGTTAACTACATTGGTGGTTCTGGTTTTCAGGGTCAGAGAAATCAATTCAACAACAACCGCAACTTCAACAACAATTCGCAGAAGTAGGGTCGAATCAGTTTGGCCAGAAACCATCTCAGAACAGTGGGTATGTCAGGAACTATGGGAACTCACTTTATCAGCCTGTATCTAACTCCCAGATAGCAAGATCTAGTCTATGTTCGAACAACTTCTTCAAGGACAGCAGAAGCTCACTGTGGATTTCAATGGGAAGATTGATGTCCTATATAATGATCTGAGAAGAAGGATCGACACTATCAATATTCAGCAGAAGAAGCTGGAACTCTAGATAGCTCAAACTTCAGAGGCTGTGAAAGGGCAAGAAGGTTTCCTTCCAGGAAAAGTAGAGAACCCAAGAGCTCACATCAATGCAATCACCTTAAGGAGTGGAAAAGAGGTCACCCCAGGAGTAAAAATTGATCCGATTGCAGACGTTCTCATTGCTCTTAACGATGAGGATACCAAAATCGCCCCAGTATCGATCGACGCCAACCAGCATCGATCGACACCTATCAGGATACTTTCACGAGATAAGTCAAAACCACATGTATCGATCGATACCCCTTCAGTGTCGATCGATACTAATCCCATAGTCGAACCGACTCCTGAGATCTCGAAGGCAGTGCCTACTGTGGTTACAGAAAGAGTTTACACACCAAGGATACCTTATCCCAGAGCTCTTGGGAAGACTAAGAAGAAGTGGAAGACTCTAGTTGCAAGGACATTATGGATAAATTGATCGTTGAACTCCCTTTCATCGATGCCATCAAAACTTATCCGTCCTTCAGGAGATATGTTAAGAGGATGGTGTCTAGCAACGTGAATCTTGAAGAAGGATGCTTGATGATTACTCATGAGTGCAGTGCAACCTTGACCAACAGAATCCCAAAGAAGTTGCTAGATCTAGGGAGTTTTGTTTTGGACTGTACAATATTTACAGACATGTTTGAGCGTTCTCTTTGTGATCTTGGCTCAAGTGTCAACCTAATGCCATATTCAGTTTCCAAAAGGATGGGGATGACAGATTTCACAACCACGAAGATATCCCTGATACTTGCTGATCGTTCAGTTAGACTTCCAGAGGGGCTACTCGAAGACGTCCCGATTAAGATTGGGAATTGTTTGATACCGACTGATTTGATCGTCATGAAGTATGATGCTGAGCTTAAGGATCCTCTTATCCTAGGCATACATTTCCTCGCAATAGCTGGTGCTTTGATTGATTGCAAGAATCGGAAGATCGCTCTCAACATTGGTGATTTGGTCATGACTTTCCACTTGGATAAGATGATGAAGAAACCAACCATAGATGGGCAGACTTTCTTTTTCGACACCTTCAGTGACATAGCTGAAGAGTACTTCCTAGAGATGCATCCTGAGGAACCACTAGAGAGAGCATTGGTCTGTTCAGCCACTTCAGAAGTGCATTTGTGTGATGACACAGCCAGATACTCGAAGATGCTTGACTCAGCATCACCAGTATCGATTGATACCCCCTGGTATCGGTCGATACCCTGCGACTCGAAGGAGAGTCGGGCGAATGTTCTAAGCAAACTGCTGGGCTTGGATATTGGATTGCAAAGAACGCTCCCAAGGTGGAACTAAAGCCACTCCCACCTAATCTGAGGTATAGTTTTCTTGGTCCTAATTCTACATACCCAGTAATTGTCAATGCTTCTTTGAACAACGCAGAGAATGCCTTACTGCTGAACAAGCTGCGCAAGTATCGCAAGGCTCTTGGCTATTCTCTTGATGACATTTCAGGTATATCACCGGACCTGTGCATGCATAAGATTCACCTTGAGGACGAGTCAAAGACCTCAATTGAGAATCAGAGGAGACTGAATCCGAATCTGATGGAAGTGGTCAAAAAGGAGGTGATGAAGCTTTTGAAAGCTGGTGTTATCTATGCTATTTTGGATAGCTCTTGGGTCAGTCCAGTGCATGTTGTTCCTAAGAAAGGAGGGATAACCGTGGTAAAGAACGAGAAGGATGAGATGATTCCTACCAGAACTATCACTGGGCATCGAATGTGCATTGATTACAGGAAGCTGAATGCAGCTACATGGAGGTGTTCATGGATGATTTTTCGGTGTATAGATCATCATTCAAAGACTGTTTGGCTAACTTGTGCAAGGTGTTACAGAGGCGTGAAGAGAAACACTTGGTCCTAAATTGGGAAAAGTGTCACTTTATGGTTCAAGATGGCATCGTGCTTGGGCACAAGGTTTCTGAGGCTGGGATCGAAGTTGACAAGGCAAAATTTCTGGTCATGACGAGCCTCCAACCACCAAATTCGGTGATGGATATTCGAAGCTTCCTTGGTCATGCTGGGTTTTACAAGAGGTTTATCAAGGATTTCTCCAAGATAGCACGTCCACTCACTGCTTTATTATGAAAGGAGATTAAATTCGATTTCACATCTGACTGTCTTGCAGCCTTTGAGGTGATTAAAAGGGCTTTGGTGAGTGATCCTATTGTGCAACCTCCTGATTGGACTCTACCCTTTGAGATTATGTGTGACGCTAGTGACTTTGCTGTTGGATCTGTTCAGGGTCAGAGGAAGGATAAGAAGCTTCACGTCATTTATTATGCCAGCAGGACTTTGGATGATGCTCAGAGAAACTACAGCACTACAGAGAAAGAACTACTTGCAGTCGTCTTCTCTTTTGAGAAGTTTCGATCCTACTTGATTGGGAGCAAAGGGATTGTTCATACTGATCATGGTGCTCTCAAGTATCTGATGCAGAAGAAGGACCTTAAGCCTCGTCTTTGTCGTTGGGTTCTTTTGTTATAGGGTTTCGACATCGAGATTAAGGACAAAAAGGGCATAGAGAATGGGGTCGCTGACCATCTGTCGAGGATTCGGATCGATGCAGATGTCCCCATTGATGATCAACTACCAGAGAAATCCATTTACTTCATCGAAACAGACTTTCGTATGGGTTTCGCAGACACTCAGCAATTCCCACAAATTGCAGGTCTTGGTATCGATCGACACTCCTATGGTATCGGTCGATACCAAGCGATTCTCGAACCAGTGTTAACTGTTGAACACCTTGGAGTTTCAGAAGAGTATCTAGTAGCTGCAGCCGATTCTGATCAACCATGGTATGCTGATATCGCCAACTACCTCGCTGCCAATGCAGAACCAAAGAACCTCAAGAGCTATCACAAGAAGAAGTTCTTGCGGGACATAAGGCGAGACTTCTGGGATTAACCTTACTTGTACAAGCACTGTTCTGATTGTATCTACAGAAGATGCATTGCTGAGTCAGAGGTATATGTGGATTATATGTCTAAGTGGGTCTAAGCCATTGCTAGCAGAACCAATGATTCTTCGGTGGTTCTTAAGCTGTTTAAGACCATTATTTTCCCTCGATTTGGAGCACCACGAATTGTGATAAGTGATGGTGGCTCTCACTTTATCAACAAGATTTTTGAGAGATTGCTAAAAAAGTATGGTGTGAACCATCGTGTTGCTACTCCTTATCACCCTCAGACCAGTGGGCAAGTTGAGGTTTCCAACAGGCAAATCAAGGAAATCCTAGGGAAGACAATGAACGTTACAAGAAAAGATTGGTCTGTAAGGTTAGATGACGTACTTTGGGCTTACAGAACTGCTTTCAAGACACCACTTGGGACTACACCGTTTCACTTGCTGTATGGAAAAGCATGTTATCTTCCAGTGGAAATCGAGCACAAGGCAGCATGTGCCACAAAGAGGATGAATTTCGACATCAAAACTGCTGCTGAGAAGCGATTGATCATGCTGAATGAGCTCGATGAGATTAGGCATCTTGCCTATGAGAACTCGAAGCTGTATAAGGAGAGAACTAAGGCATACCATGACAAGAAGATCATCTCCAGGAACTTTGAACCAAATGATCAGGTACTTCTGTATTACTCTCGTTTGTAATTGTTTCCTGGTAAATTGCGTTCTCGTTGGTCAGGTCCATTCATAGTCAAGGATTGTCCTTACGAGTCCTTCAGGAGAGGAGTTCACTGTCAACGGACAAAGGGTGAAACACTATTGGGCAAAAATCGAGATTCCGGACGGACACATAATGCCTCTGGATAATGCACCCACTGCCTGAACGGCGGTACATTCAAGCTAATGAGATTAAACGAGCGCTTGGTGGGAGGCAACCCACTGGTGAGTTTGCTTTTGAGTCTTTTTCTTTTTATTTTTCGTTTTTGGGTCTGTTTCAGGATAAACAAGGAGCACAACGAAATCGATCGATTCCCTATGCGACTGAACGGTTCATCATATTGACTTAAGCTTGGTATCGATCAATGCCAAGCTGTGTGTCGGTCGATACTCTATGTTCCAGCCGGTAACTTCTTGTTTCTCATGACTCCGCTTGGTTCATTTTTTTCCTTTCACCAACTCCAGGCTAGATAACAGTGGGGACAGTGTTGTTTAAGTCTGGGGGAGGTAGTCACTGACTTTGTTTTTGTTTTTCTTAGAGTCAGTCCGTTTTTGAGTCATTCGTTGTTTTATTGAATCAAAATTTTGTCTGAGATTGTGATCTTTTTCTTGAATCTACTGATTTGACCTTGCTTCGAATTGACCATTGTTACATAATCAGCTCTAGATCGACTAATGAAAAATACAAAGGCTGATCAGTTGACTAGAAGACACTCATGTTTCCAGCCAAATTCCGTAAGACCTGAGCCAAAATTTTGCACTTCATCAATGTGGTTAGTATCTATAGAGCTTGATTCCTCATTCGTATCTGACAAAGGAACCCATGTGTTTAAAATAATGGTATTTCTCTCCCTGTTACAAGTTAATGAATAAGATGCATTAAAAGATGAAATGATTTTCTTCTGAGTAGAGGGTTAGGAAAATTTCCAGCGATCCCATTATTCTACTCGAGAGGGAATGATCACATAAAGGATTGGAAGCGAGGCTAGGATTTTCATATGATGCCATTATTCGCCTACGCCTTTGATTACATTTGAGGGAAAAGCCGGGGATTCGGTGGCAAACACCATCAATACTCGCGTCTCAAACCTTAATATGTACATGCAAGAAACATAATAAGAAATAAGTCTGGGAGAGAGAAATAATACCGAAAAGTGTGAAAGAAGGTGGTTCCTTGTTATGATATTATATGGGAAAGAATCTAGAAGGTTCTTGATACCAATCACAGCGATGAAACTGGCGAGGATGGCTTGATTGAATGATGCTGCGAAATAATGTGTGTAGTCTAGGAAGCTGCAAATGTCTACGGAGAAGTACATGGTGGTTAGATCAAAAGCTGGTTAGGTGACATTTGGGCGCTTGGGAAATTGGTCATTTCAATGTTTCATGAACATGTGAGTCTCTACGTTTTCAAACCTCTTTCTCTGGTTTAGTCTTCTATTTGCTTGAGGGCAAGCAAAGGCTAAGTCTGTGGGAGTTGATGTATCATGGTTTTTAACTTGTTTAAGCCATGCTATAAGTCCGTTTTATCGAGTCTTTATTATATTATAGAGTCTTTTAGAGTCTTTTACAGGTTTTAGCACATTTGAAGCATTATTGGAAATATTGGAGTTTTATGGAGCATGTGGAGCGAAACTGAAGTCTGGTGACTAAGTGCCCGATCAAAGCGTCAAGCATTGATCGATACCCATCGAGAAGATCACAAGTCGCGACTTTAATGAAGTTTGAAGAATTACAGAACTTGCCCAGAAGACTTTGATATTTACAAGAAGACCTCAATTCGTGTTTAGACTATATAATTAGGTTTTACAGCCACTTTTATGGCTATGCTTATTTTACTTTAGTTTTGTGAGAGAGCTTTTGAAGGGAGACAAGTCTGAAACTCTGTTCGTCCGAGAGAAGATTTCAAACCCTCTTATTACTCTTTCTGATTTATTGATGATTTATTCAAACATGTTTATTGCTTCAATTTCCATGTCTGAGTAGATCCCTTGTTAGGTTTAGGGTTCTCAATAGGGTTTTCTTTGAATGCTAGGTTGATTTATTATTAGGATTCATATCTGAATTAGTTATTCACCATAGGTTGTTTGCAAAGCTAATTTTAGATTGATCACCTAGAACTTAGATCTTAGTATAAATTATTAGGCGCGAGAGTGCGATTAATTCCATGAAAAACCTACGGTGAGCAAAACACTATTCGCAAAGAGATTTGGTTTAGTTGTTTTGTGAACAAATCAAACTTGAAAATAAAAGCTGGTTTGGACTTTAGGATTCGCAAAGCGATTTGGAATTCCTAGGATGTAGACTTAGATAATTCTCGCAACGAGAGTTGGTTAATTATACCATAGTGATTTGAGTTCAAGAACCGCGCTAAATACGAATCATGTTAATTAGTTTATCTGCATTCAGTGATTCCCTGAGAAATACCCTTAACATAGCCTTTCTCCAATTGAATTTACAACCGTTTAATTTAAGTCCTGTTTTCAATACCATTGATTGCTTAGCGTGATTCTCACCTATATAATCTATTTTTTGTTTATGTGAGTCCTTGTGTTCGACCCCTAGCTATACTACGACAACTGCTTTAATATCTAAATAGGGTATTAATTTGAGCATATCACCCCCCCCCCCCACTTTGCTTCTCAATGTCCTCGTTGAGATTGGAAAGGGCTTCTCTAGTGGGTAGGACCGTGCCACTCCGTAGTGTGATGGCATTCACATACTCTTTGGGGTTGATCTCGGGCTTACCTGGTAGTTAACCTTGTGGCCTTGAAGAGGAAGAGGTTCCTTTGCCTTCGAGTTGCTTGACATTCGAGCTCAATGTCTCAAGATTGGAGTTTAGATCGTTGTACGAACAAACTACCCTTGTATTGATCTCCGCTTGTCCCTTGAGGAGTTGTTGAAACATGGTTTTCAAGTCAAGCTCTTGCGGTTTAGACGTAGTTGCTTGAAGGTTTCATGGTGTTGATTCTCATCCTTAAAGGCTTCATGGTGTTTATTCTCAAATGTTTTGCGATTGATTCCGCCATAAGGATCACACCGGCTCCCGAATCGCATAGAGAATTGGTGAAGTAGGAACCAAAAATCTCACACGATTTGACGAAGCAACCTGGTTCTTCAAGCTTGTGCAAGATCCTAGTCTTCGACAATGTTTTCCTCGCTTCGTCAAACAAGTCCTCGATCTCATAGTTCTCCTCTTTGCTATACCAAAAGAGTTCCTTCATTTCGGGGTGTTTCTTCCAATCTTGAGCAAACGAGATATGAGCCGAATTTTCTTCACCATGGAGTGGAAGTCATCTAGCATCTCCTTGCTTATGGACCGAGTCTCCCAATCTTCATGTCCAAGAGGTTGTCTTCGGCCGGCAATTTGAGTTCCTTGCATAGTCTCTTGCCTCTAATCCTCATGATTTGTCTTATCATCATGCATTGATGATCCATCATTGCTTGAGAGTTGTTGTCCACGTCCCTTGGCACTATTGGGGAAGTCTCTTCCTCATCTAAAAATATCACAGCATTGCAATTCTCGGTAGGAGAAATTTTCGCCTCCACCGAATCGGATCCAAGACGAAAGTCGATGGTTTCTTCAACATTAGATAAACGCCTTTGAAGTGTCTTGAGTTCCTTAGAAAGATCAGTAGATATGTATCCTAATCCCATATTCTTGCCAAAGAGATCACTGTATTTTCCATTCATGTTAAAACGAATCTTTTGAATTACTTCCTTCGCTTGCTTTTGCCCTTCGTAAAGAACATGAATGGTCGAATAAACTTCTCTTCCTTGAGTACCAATCTCCTTCAGTCATCTCTCAGCCTTGTGTGCTTTGTTTGAAACGGTGCTGAGATTTGTAGCAGTAGTAGAGGCTCTCTCTCAAGGTTGTGAATTTTCCTTCAAAGTGATCCTCCATGAGCTCCACGGATTTGTTGACATGATCGATGAAATTTTGGTTCTTCTCGATTTCGAGGGCTTGTTGCAGCTGCACCTCTTCTATTTTCTTCACTTTCACTTAAAGTTTTTGAACTTGGAAAGAAATTGCATCAAACTTCCCAATGAGATCGTTTTTGATATGATCTAACTTTGCATCGAGCTCAAGCGAAGACTCTTGATTATTCTTCATAAGCGTATGCATCATGGCTTCAAGTCTACTCTCTTGAGACTCATTGGGGACGTGATCATAGGCAGGAGGTGGTGGTTGTGGTCATGACTGGTGGTAGTGATGGTAAAAGCCTTCATGATCAAAATCACTCCAATTCAGATTTTGGTGCAAGTAAGCTTCGTTTGGTCGGTCGGTGTAGAAACTTGGCATCGGGATGTAGTCACGAGCAGGCTCACGGTACAGAGGTGAACGCCTTTGAGCTTGAGAGAGGAAATCGATGACCATCATTCCTCGAGTAGTAATCCATCTCGAAAAAGTTCCTAAAACACACAAAAATTAAAGAAAAATTCGAAAAATTAGAAAACAAAGAAAAGAAAAATCTTAGACGAAATTATAATCTAAACTCATAGGTAACAAATCAGTCCCTGGCAACGGCGCCAAAAAACATGATGCGGGTAAGTTTTCAGCCTAAAAATAACGAAGTTGCAAGTGCACAACAACGATGTAGGACTTAGGGGTCGAATCCACTAGAGACTGGAAGATGTTACACTAGAGTTTTTATGATTTCGAATTAAGCTAAGAAAAAAAAATGGTAAGATCGATGGTAGCAAAACAAGTAATAAGAAAGATTAAACAATAAGAGCAAATGTTAGGCAATGGATAATTCGCAAAGACACATAACATGAAAGATATCGATTAGATAGGGTTTTAATAAGATCCGTTCTTGAACTCAATACACGAATTTATAATCTTTCCACTGTCGTGGCTCCGATCACTATGTTTTACAAACCAATAGACTCAGCTTTTGGAAGGTAATTATAGATTGAAAACATGCATTAGTTCGAGCAAGTTAAGATTGTTCACTAGACTCCTTAACTCAACTTTTGAAAGGTTAAGACAGCTCACCAAATATTAGATCAAGCAATATAAGAAGCTTTTGGAGAGTATATTAACCTAAGATCAGATCACTAGATCACCAACCAAGCAATCAGTAATTAGTGACAACCATATGATAAACCCTTTTAAAACGTTCGATATCAAATTAACATGTTATGCACTTATTGAAAAACCCATAACCTAACAAGTGAATTACTCGCACATAATGAAAGTAAACACGCAGATACAGTAAAGGGAATCATTGCTTTATTAAAAGAGTAAGGGTTGATAAAGATCAAATCAAAAATCATGAACAAAGGGGAAGAACTCATATTAGAATCTATTAGAACAAAAACTATGAAAATAAATTAAAGCTGCGGTTTTATTATGATAGGTGTGTTTTCTGTGGTTTTTTCTTAGGTGCTAGAAGCTAAAAACAAGTATATATATGGTTTAGAAAAGACATAAGTCGGCTAGGGTTTAGTTTAAGTAAATAAAGGAAATATTAATTCGTAGAGGTGCAGGGTCGGCCAAGGATCTGGGTCGAGCTCCTCACCCGTGGTGTGGGCGTCGTGTGAGAAGAAAACTCTCCGGGCTGATCCTCTGGGCCGAGCTCGGGCTTTATTCCTGCATTGCTTCCTTTGCGAGCTAGACGAATATGTCTCCAGTAGAATTGATGTAATTTCCTCATATCATAGCTCCAAATGACTTGAAACCAATTCCATATTAAATTTAACTCAAAATTATATATTGGCTTCAAATTTCATCTCAATCCATGCACGGTAAGGCATCCAACGAACATGAAACTTCTGATGCATATGTGATTTACAATTGCAGAAATCCACTTTTCTTGAGTTTTAGGTGCATGTCTCATCTTTTTGACTTTTTAAAATGGCATGAACATGATTTAGTGCTATTTTGCTCCATTATTTATCCTTTTTGATGTTTCGACCTGTAAAATCTTTAAATACTATAAATACGAGAAACTAACTCAGAATCCATAAAATCGCATAAACATACTTAGATAATATATTAAAATCCATATAAAATTAATGTAAAATATAGGTATATCAGCATCCTCTAAATTAACTGCTAATCGGCGGAAAAATATCCCGTCCGCTTTGCTTTTCTTTAACCCGGCTCGTCACATTTCCATGTGAAAAATTCTAATATGGTTCTTAGGATCGGCTGACCCGTCGTAAAATGGGATTCTGACCCTTTCTAAGCTGGGGAGGATCGCCTCGGTAATTCTTGTTGTAAAGAGGCGTTTTAGCGTTCTTTCTTGCCTTTGATCAGTTGTGTTGATTATGCGGCGGCCCTTTGGATAGATGGTTCGTCTCTTGGCATCGTCTCGAATTGGGGGATCTTCAATCTTGTTCGTCTCACCTACCAAAGGCCGGCTCGTCTTTACCGCCACATCGTGTTGGCTTCCATATGTCCATAACTTGTCGGCACGTTACATTTGCTCCACCCAGAGAATATTTTATTAATCTTCTGTCAGCTCGTTGTTGAACATTATTCATGGTTCATTGCGCCGACTCTGGGTTATCGTCCTCAGCTCGTCGATGCGTCGCATTTGCTCCACCCAACGGAAAATTTTCTCTTCTTCTATGAACTCGTTGTTGAGCTGAATTGGGTTGAGGATTTTCTCTGCGACTCTTAGTCCTTTTGCTGCCGAGGTGAGTTCATCATCTATGATCCCGTCCGAGGTGTTGGTTCTTCTGGTTTGGGTCGCCCTATTCCAGATAGTTTCGACCGTTTCACCGAGATGAGTTCATATGGATGCGGGTGCTTGCTGTTCGATTCTGAGGTTCGATTGAGGTGGATCGGATGAGAGTGGTTTAGCTACCGCTGGTGTCACACGTCCATGCTGGTTTGGTGGTGGGATCCTCTATGCATTCTAAGGTCGTCGTGGGCGCATAGGAATGCAGAATGTTCGGGTTGGAGCTGGGTTGGTTTGAACAAGGGACATCCCTTACGGATCTTATCTTCTATGTTGACGAGGTGGATCCGCCTGCTACATTGCATCCTTAGGTGTTGTTTCCTTCGTCTCGGATTGTTTCATCATTGGCGGTTTTGATTATTCCGAGGTTAGACCATGTGGGCTCAGGGGTTTGTTGCTCCATTCTAAGATTCAGTCGAGGCGGATCAGGTAAGATGGGTGTTGATGATGCATGCATCACCTCTCCATATAAGTGTAATGATGACAATCCTTCGTTAGCTGAAGCGGTCACGGGTGTGGAGACGTCGAGAATCGTCGGTATGAAGCCGAGTCTTCTTGTGAGATCTCTTGGAGGCATGTCTGAGCCGAGGTTTTCAGTTGGCTTATCATTGAACCGACTTCCAGAAATCAGCGCATGGACTTTTTTTGATAGGATTTTGTTCAGTTTGTCCTACTCCTCTATCTTCTTTAGCAGCGAGGTCGTCATGCTCTTCAATTCAACTAAAGGCGCTAAGGTTATCTTCGTGGATGCAATGAGAGTGCCGCTGAAATCGACCGTTCTTCTCGTTGTGCCTCCCACGATGGTATTCACTTCATCGTCGGTTCTCTGCTGGTTTCCGGCCATATCTTCTGATCTCGTTCTTGGTATTTTTCGCGAGTTAGAAAACTTCTATGTCCCCACAGACGGCGCCAAACTATGTTAGCTGAAATCCACACAATCGATTTTTGTAAGAGACTTTTAAGGGAACAAAAGTTTATGGGATGAAAACACAGTAAGAGATCCAAAGATGGTAGTTTTATTGCTGTTTTGTAAGCGTATGAATACATAGGCCAGTTGCTAAGAGCTCGTGCTAGGGTTTTTTATCCATCCTCTTTATAATATGATTATGAAGGGTACTTATACAAGTTCGTAAGTGAGGATCTCAGAGAAAAGGAATACTTTCCTTTGCCTTGTGCGGCCACCGACTAAGGCTATGGTAACCGATGATCTGAGCCGTTAGTTCAGCATGCAAAAGTTGGTGAATGATTTATGATTCGGCCCTCGACCGTTCATCTCGGCCCACTAGTAATCAGATGGGTTCAGCCACTCCTTTTGGGCGAGCCGGCTTGTCTCAGTTTGTCCGGAAATGTGTCAATGTCTTTGACCTCGGTTCGGCTCGGCTTCGCTCAAGATCCCCATCTCGAAGTGAGACATTCCTTTGTTCGGGAAGGTCTTACTGCTTTTGACTTCGGCTCGGGCCTCTCTTATCTTCTCTGGTCGGCATGTTTTTGTTAGAGTTAGAATATTCTAAACTTTAGCTAATTTAGCTCGAACAAGTGAAATCTGACCCCAATAAAAACTATAAAATCACATGCATGATATCAAAAATGCTAACTTGAATGCATGCTAAAAATGGGTCTAATATAGGAATATCAACTCCCCCAAACTTATTAATTTGCTTGCCCTCAAGCAAACAAACAAGAACAAGAAGAGAGAGAGGTTACAAGGAGGGAGCTAGAATCCACAAGCATCACAAGAAGAAATCGATTTCAACGTCCAAGTTTGTTGTTCTAAAATGCACTAAGCGCGTCTACTCTAAAAGAGTTAGCCATTTCTATCTCCACATGCATCAAGCTCAAGTCCCAACCTACACAAGCATTCTTATCCTTCAACCCTTTGAAATTCATCAATGGTTTATTGTGAATCATGCTTATGCAAAAATTAAACGAACTCGTTTGGATAAGGTATAAGGTTTTGAGATGAAGATGATCGCAATCACATATGCAGGTATTCCAATGCAAGGATCTCTCTAGGAATGAGCAAACTTTAGGAAAATGCTAAAGGTAAAAGGCAACCTATGCATACAAGGGTGAATTCTCATCTACCCAATGCCTAAAATGTTTCTAACCTTAGTCTCTCGAACCCATGAAGCCCCAAACCTAAGCTACCATTTTCACAAGGCATTTTGACTTCATGTCCCACGTGATTTCTTGTTTCTCCACTTCATCCTTTTCTCACTTAGGGGGATATCTTCTTCTCCATTGATCTTGTGGCTTGGTTCTATTTTTTTCGTTGCCTTAGCTCTTCTTTTTCATTCTTTATCTTGCCTCATTTCTCATCATTTGATGCCTTTGCAAATTTTTGCCTTCTTTCCTTTTCACTGAACACTTTGAGGCTAAATATAACACTTAAGAGCTAATCTTATACAATGTCAATAACCACTTCACACTTTGCATTATCCTTTTCATTATCGTTCCACCTTTCTTTTCCACAAAACCTCCTTCGTTCGTCATTTCTTATCTGTTCCCAACAACCACTCCAAGACTTCCCATCCTAGCTAACTTTTTCCTAGACTAGCTCCTTAACGTTGGAGCTAGATCTACATGAGAATCCATCCTTGTCGCCCTAAACCTAACACCTTTTGCCAAGTTTGCTCGAGAAATAGGCCTCTCCATCACTCTCAAAAGTTATTGGCTAGAAATGAAGTTTAGTTCAAGTTGTGGGGAACCATTCCAAAAGAGGGATATGGCTACTTGGATCCACAAGGGTGGTAAAAAGGAAAAAGAAGATCCAAGTATGTATATAAGTATCCACGAGTTCATTCAAAGATGCACAAACATAATAATTGCAAGTCAATATTAAAGTTCTTATTAATAGGGTTGAATTCAATTCACAACTTGTTTCAATCAAGACAAGAACACTGATGCATGAGATCTAAAGATGGTGCATCCTTACTTTCAGACTCACTTGAATGCATTACGTTGAATCAATTTCTTAAAGTGATACCCTACAAGGAATGTACATTGTTCCCAATACCATACGCAATGCACCATATATGCAAAATAGACTCAATCCTACAAATGAAATGCAACTAGATGATTTCATTTTGTGTTTCAAAATTTTCAAAATTTTCGATTTTTTGTTTGTGTTTTTATATGCCATAAGTGAATGCATGATATGTATTAGACTCAAGGGATGCAAAATCCAAAATAAGAACAAAAACATAATGTTAGATACCGGTCCCTCCCCCAATCTTAAATCACACCGTCTTAGTGTGAAAGAAATTCAAGAGAGAGACAAAAAAAATGCAGAATGCAAAGACTCAAAAGAAAAGAGCTACTTACAATGGAGGAGTGGTACCACAAAAATGGAGGGAATGGAGAGTATGCTTGCATGGTGATATGCAACACCGATTGATCCAAGGGTGGAGAGCTTTCCAACATCAAACACCGTTGTTGCTTTGCCATGACCTTGCTACCATCAAGAACCTTGAAACCACTTAACAAAAACATTAAAAAACACTTAAAAAGATAGATAATATTTACAAAGAGAGACATGGGAATGTCTCACAAGTGCGCTTTGTTTAACGTCACTAAGCTCGACCGTCCCTTACACTTGATCTTGTACTCAATCACCCCATCTTCATGTTTCCAAGGAGTGAGAGTGATGATGGAAGTTTGTTCTCATCATTACCATAACCCAAAGCTTCTTTTCCATGAGAATCTACCTTCTTGTTACAAGCTCTTGGGGGTGAAACCAAATCCGTTATCGCACAACTACCCACATATTCAACTCTTAGGGCTTGAACCTCATTAACCTCACAAGTGATCGGGCCGCAAAGCCCATTTGATGGAGGCTTCATTGGGGGAGAAGAGCTTATCATCCACGTTCTTTAGCACTAACCCATGCTTTGCACCGTTGGTGTTGAGGAATGGAGTCCCCAGAAGGGGAGGTAGCGTTTTGTTTTGTTCCATCTCCATAACAATGAAATCCGTTGGTACAAGGCACTCTTTGATCTTGAGGAGATAGTCTTCCACAAGGCCAAGTGGTTTCCTCGAAGAAGAATCTCCAAAGGTGATGGTGGAGGGGTAATCCTCCATACTCTTAATCCCGAGACTCTTAACCATCTCCAAGGATATGACGTTCACACTCAAACCCGAGTCACACAAGGCGTCATCTATGGAGAATTTACCGGGATTTCCGAGCTTGGGGTTACAGTTAGGCTCAACCCTTGTTATGCTTGTTGAATCAAAGACCGCCATAAGCTCTTCCACTTTCTCTCGGTTCTCAGGTATATTTTTGATGAAATTTTGGTGTTGTGGGACTTGAGACAAGTTACTCTTACTAGGCAAATGTGCTCTAATCTTATTCATGTTTCCTTTGAAGCTTGAAAGAACTTTTGTTTGAGCCTTGGTGAGAAAACGACCGCGAAATGGAAGTGGAGGCTCATATGGAGAAGGTCCAATGCAAGATGCTTCGTTCTTAGACATCACATGAGTCTCCACGTTTTTCTTCCTAACCATGTCCTTGAGAGACTTCTCAACCTCCATTTTGCGTAGAGATCATTTGCTCTTCATGTATGCTTTTAACTTTTTCCTCCACAATAATCACATCATCTTCATTCCGAAGGGCCAACCCCCCCCCCCCCCCCCCCCCCCCACCCCCCACCTTGTTTCTCAATGTCCTCATTGGGCTTTGCGGGAACATCTCTAAGCGGAAGTTCTTCGACTTGTGTACCATATAGTAGAAGCTCAATTTCTCTAATAGTGGCTTCATTCTCATCATTGGGATGTGATTCATTTGAGGATTTAGCGTTGCAATACTCCTTTTGGTTCTCATCGACTTTCCCTTTGAGCTTCTCAATAGGTTTAGTAGAGATAGAGCTTCCTTTAGTACATTGATTCTCCAAATGTTTGAGCTTAGAAGCCATGGTTACAAGCTTTGAGTTGAGATCGTGGTATGAGCAATCTATCCTTGTTGTAGTCAGGGCATGACCTTTGAGTATTTGTTGAAACATCCCATTAAGGTAAAAGTCGTGTGGCTTGGAAGAGCTAGGTTGACTTTGAGGATCAAAACCTTGTGGGAAACTTTGTTGAGGTATAAAAGGAGCCTTGTTTTGATAGACTCCTTGGTTCTCTTGAAATTGGTTTCGAGGAACAAACCCTTGTTGATGAAAGTTGGATCCTTGAACTTGGGATCCTTGGTTGTAAGCTTGGTTTTGAGGATTTTGGAAGTTTGGGTTGAAGCTTTTATTGTAACCGCATTGTCCTCCAACATATTTAACATCTTCTTGTGTACCCAAATCCATATTGTCCTCTTGAAACCGTTGGTTCGCATCAAAATCTCCAACAATGTGAACTGGTTTTCGAGAAGCATTTATGAGCTTATCGATCATGGTGAATTGCTTTTCCATCATGGTAGAATTCTTGTCTATCATGGCATAGAGAGCCTTCATTTCTTTGGTTCTCCTTTGTTCTTCATAATCACTTGTGGTCCTTGAAGCTCGATCATACTCGTCACCATATGTTCCATCACTTTTTGCGAGATTCTCTACTAGTTTTATCGCTTCATTGACGTCTTTGGCTAAGAAATTACCGTTTGAAGTCGTGTCTATAAGCATTCAGATCTTGGGCAATTCTACACGGTATAAGGTACTCAAGAGAGAAGCATCCGAGAACCCATGGTGCGGGCATTACGTTGTGTAGCCTCTAAATCGCTCCCATGCCTCATTGAAACTCTCATTTTATCTTTGTGTGAAGCTTGAGATCTCATTTCTTAGCTTGGCCGTCCTAGAAGGTGAGAAAAACTTTGCAAAGAAAGCTCTCTTGCATTGATCCCATGAAGTGATGGACCCTTGGGGAAAATTCTTTTCCCATTAGTGTGCTTTATCTTAAAGTGAGAATGGAAACAAACGTAACTTGAAGCCATCTTTGGAAATTCCATTCATCTTGGTTAGACGACAAATTCGATCAAATTGATCCAAGTGATCAAGTGGATCTTCCACCGCCAAGCCATGGCAATTGTTGCCCTGGACCATGTTGATAAAGCTAGCTTTGACCTCAAAGTTGTTGTTCTCAACCGGTGGGGCTTGAATTCCTTGACGGTTGTGGTGTGCAATAGCGGCATCACCCGCTCCAACAATGTTTTGATCTCGTGGAGGATGACAGAGGATTTTTTGTTAAGTTCATATCAATTCCTCTATGCTTGTCATTGTAGCATAAGAGGTGTCAATCCATAGGGGTTAAGATTAATGCACTAAGAATGCATGAAACTTCTTAAGCTAGAGCAAATTTTTTGGGTTTTTGCTTTTTATGATTTTAAATTAAGAAAGTAAAACAAATGCAAGAAAGAAAACAAAAGATAGGAGTGTTGGATCATGGATTAGACTATCAAAGAAGTGATTAGAAATCAAACAATGATGATAGAGATTGAATTAAACACTATCATAAAACATGGAATCCAAAAATATGAATAATCCATTCTCATGGCACTAATCAGTTCACTAATCACCTAATTGACATAAACTCTCGTTTGCAATTAGATAATCAATGAGCATTAATAAACAATTAGTTCACTAATCACCCTAAACATCAACTCTCATTGGCTTGTATGTGAAAATCTCACAATAAGTTTGGTTCAATCATTTCATCGAATACCACTCGGGCATGAAATGCTTAAGCTCGAGTTTTGATCTCTCAATTCAAATCCAGCATTAAGATCAACCTATGTGAATGATCTAACAAGATGCAATCCAAGTCATCATCATTTATGATACTAATGCACATAATCCATGATATTCCTTAGGTCTAGAACACTTGACTAAGATTAATTCATTCTCATGACACTAATCCCTTTTTTAATCACTTAATCAATAACAAACTCTCATTTGTGATTAAGTGACTAACAAGCATTAATAACAAGTTCTATTAACCAAAATACACCTTAAACATCCACTCTCATGGGTTAAGATATGCAAATCCCAAATTTAGTTCTTTGGAGAATTTCATCAAACACCGTGTGTGCATGAAATTCCATATGACCTTTATTAACTTTCTCAAGCTTAATCTAGCATTAAGAACACTAAATAAAGAAGGAAAGCAAGGATCTAATACCTAAGCATCATAAATCAATCATCAAACCATCAAAATTAAACATAATCCAAAATCCAACAAAACAAAAAAATCTAATCATAAAGAACATGAAGAACACAAGAGAAAAAGACATAAAATGATTAACAATAATTAAATAAACATAATATAAAGATAGAGTGAATAAATCTTTTATAGAGTGGCATTTGTATGAAGAAAAATCCAAGAACCTCGAGAAAAGAGAGCTTGGGTCGAGCCCCACTCTCTCAAGAAGAAGACTTATTAAAACAAATTAGGTTTAAAAGTATTTATAGAAAAGGGGGCGGGCCGGGTCAACCCGGAACAAACCGGGTCTTGACCCGACCGGGTCTGGGTCATGATGGTCTGTACCATCTGGTGGTGGCGGACGGATGCAGGTCGGTATTGACCTTGAAGCTGAGTGCCGCATGACTCGTTTGGCCGCCATATTGACATGTCCCTTCTCAATCTGATGTAGCTTTTGAACCACTGCTCTGAATGATTTCAAACCACCTGCAGAATACTGCTAACTCAATTATCTAAAACTTCTATGAAGACTTACGAAGCTAACTCCGAATAAAATTCTTCATCTGGCCTGATATTTCAGTCACTATGGCTGGCTTCGATGAGGATGGATTTGGACTTGTACCGGGTGGTGCTGCCGGACGAATGCATGTTGGTATTAGCCTTGGTAGTCTGTACCGGTTGGGTGATACCGGAAGGATTCAGGTCGGTATTGGTCACTGCCTCCATAACGGCTGGATGACGCTGGATGGATGCTGGATGGATGCTGGCCGGTACAAGTCCCTGTCCGCATGCTGGATGGATGACGCCGGATGGATGTTGGCCGGTACAGATCTTTGTCCCAATACCGGATGGATGACGCCAGGCGGATACTAGATGGATGCTGGCCGGTACAAATCCACGTCCGCATGCCGGATGGATTACGCTGGCTGGGAGCTGGCCGCCATTGGTCAAAGGTCTCGCGGCCAGACGAACATACCTTTAATTAAATCGCCATATCTCCTGAACCACTTTTCCGAATGCCTTCAAATAACCTCCAATGGACAACTAACTCATTTTCCCATCCATTTCATGAAAACTATCGAAGCTAATTTCGATTGGAAAACCTTTGTCTGGACAGATCTTTCGGACACCTCGGTTGACCCTAGCTTTCTCCTTTGCTCCACCACTCCAAACATCTCCAAAGCATCTCCAATGACCTAGAAAACACTCCAAATGATGCAAGACTCACTAGGACCTAATGCAAAACACCCTAGACTCTAATTAAGATTAAAACACTAAGGAAAACAATGATTATGCATGCATGCGACTTAAAACACTAAGTAAAATGCATGCTAAAACAAGTAAATCATGAGAATATCAGAGGGTGGTTTGGAGCTCTACACTACAAGAAAACTGCCCATTCCAGAAGGCCAAATCCATCGGTATCCTGTTGGAAACATCAATTCCAGACAAATTTTCGATGGATTTGAGCCGTCAGATATATTTCTTCAGAAATCGAAATCCATCGGATATTCCTCGTAATTTTTTGACGGGCTTCCGAGTTCTAAATTACCCGACTAATTTCTGAGTACCAGTCCGTCCAGGATAATTTTGAGGAATTTTTGAGAACCATTCCGTCCGAGATAATTCTGAGGACCAATTCGTCCGGGAAATTCTGAGGGATTTTCGAGGAACAATCCGTCCGGATAATTCCGACGGATTTCCGAGGGCCAACATACCCGACGGATTTCCGAGGATTTATCCATCCTGGATAATTATGTGAGATTCCCAACAGCTAAAAGTTCCAGCAACTTTCCGAGGGATTCCTGAGGAGGAAAATCCCTCGTGGGACATATTGATCGGTTTGGGGAACGGTTTCATACCGATCAAAATTCTAAATTCCCTCGGAAATCCCTCGGAAATTTCGAACGGATTTCCAACGGAATTTTTAAAAAAACTCGATATTTTTTAAAAATATATATTTTATTTTATTTATTAAAATTATTCATTTTTAAATAATTAATAAAATGAATTAATATTTAAAAATCTTATAAAATTATAAAATATTATTAAATTTTTTAGAAATTGTTGGAAAATTACAAAAAAAACTAAATCAAAATAAATAAGGCGGGAAATCATCGAACTTCGAATTAAAGTAATCCGCCAATCTCCCGCTCTTCCTCCAAAGCCATGACCTTCTCCTTGAGTCTTCGTTTTGCCGGATAATGTTTTCATCCATCGAGAAACCGGCCGAAGAAGATGCTCATTGGGTCGCAATCTTGCCCAACCATGGCCGACGACCTTTTTTAACGGGTACCTCCTACAAAAAAATACAAAAACATTAGATCTTTTATTAACAAATAATTATCTAAATTGAAATGATAATCTATAATTTTTATTTACCCTGAGCACTAGGTCGTTGATCTCGACCCAAGTGAGGTAGTTGGAATCCTTGATGCTGTCCTGCGATCACTGGGTCTGGATCTCCTCTTGCGCCTTCGTCACCTTTTCGACGATCTTCCTGACGGCAATATCTTGAATTTGGCCTGTCTCCTTGTTGGTGTGCATCCTCACCATCACTTTCAAGTGATCAGGAGTTTCGCCGTCCTCCTCCGTCTACAAAATAACTAAAACCGTTAGTTACTAATAAATATATTAAAAATAATATTTGAAAATAACTAAAAATACCAAAATACTTAACATTTCGATTTCGATTTTTTTGAAGTTCTTCGCCCTATTGTTGTGGACAGCGGGTCCCTTCCCTTCTCTGGGACTCTTCTGGTTCTTGGATTTAGTCTGAGAGGGAGCTTCGTTCTCGGGCTCTTCCCAATATGGGAGGTAGTCCTTCCACACCTCCGCGTTCAAGCATTTTGGCTTAACTCCACCCTTTCTCCAAACCTCCTTACACTCGTACATGTTACGCGAGAATTGCGTGGAGGCCTCCCTTAAAAATTCCGTCCCCACCGTTTTCGTGATGGTAGACCTCGAATTAAATTTTTGCTACGAAATAAATAGAATTAAAGATGTTAAAAAATCTCAAAATATATAACAAAAATTAAATAAATTATAACTTACCGCAAACGTTCGATACCAAAGGTTTTTTCTTCTGACGGAACGTCGGAAAATTTCTTGTGCGGTTTGTCGAGGATGCTGTCTAACATCTTCAAAACCGACTTGCTAATGCCATTCCCGGATATTTCAAACCTATAAAAAACAAATTAAGAATCGGTAATTGAACAAAAAAACTATTAATTAGGAAAAACAAATATTACCAAGTAGATATCGGAATGCGGAGGTCTGTATCGAGAACTGTGAGTAGTTCTCGTCATGGCTGTTGGACTAGCTCCTCAACGGTCATGATCGGAGGACGAGCTTCACTGTGACTGTCCGGAATAGGAGGCGCCGGAGGCAAAAAAAGTACTCGGGTTTGGAGTTGCGGAAGTGCTCCTCCGCCCCGGGTGCCTCGAACCGCCATAACGGACTTGATCTAAATTACCGTAAGACCTACAAAAATAAAAACAGAAAAACCGAATCATTTAAAAAAACATCTAAATAATCATAAATAAAATACATTTATAAAAAACATTTTTAAATACATTTAAAAATATATTTTTTAAAAATTGAATTTTGAAAACATCTTTTATAAATTTATTTATAGAAACGTTTACAAAAATATATTTTACAAAATATTTTACAAAATATATTTATTAAAAATATATTTATAAAAACGTTTTACAAAAACGATTTATAAAATATTATTTGTAAATATATTATTAAAAAAAATTATAAATTATATTTATAAATATAATCACAAATTCAACAAAATATAACAACCTAATTAAATCTAATAATTCTAAAAAATTCAACAAAAGCTAATCTAACATCTAATCACAAATTCAACATAATCCACACAAAAAATCCAAAAATCCACAAAAATCAACCTATTCTACCAACCTAATCTAATTTAATTCCACAAAATCCACAAATTCCACAACCTAATCTAACAACAACTTGTGACTTCCATTTGTGGGCCGTGGGATGCGGTGGGCGGCAGCGGTTGGCTGTGGTCGACGGAGGCCGCGGTGGGCGAGCTCCGGTGGGAAGAAATGAAGAAGAGAGAAAAAGAAAAAAGAGAGTAAGGAAGAAGAGATGAGATCGAGGAGAGTCGAGAAAGTTGAGAGAATTTTGAAGATCAGAGAAGAAAATGAGAGAGAAGAAGGTCGATTCGATATTTATAAACGTTTCCAACAGACCCTTTCCTTCTAGAATCCGTCGGAAATCAAATTTAATTAACTGCCTTGACTTTGAGAAATTTTTGTTCCGCGGTATAAATTTGCGGATAAATTTAAGGATCCGTCGGAAATCCCTCGGAAATTTCCAAGGTATTTCCAACGAACCTTGATATTATATGGTTTTTACTTTGCATTTTTCGAGTGTAAAACCATAAAATATCAAAGTACGTCGGAATGCCCTCGGAAATTTCCGAGGGATTTCCGACGGTTATAGGGTATAGGGTTTAGATTTTGATTATTTCATAAAAATTTAGAGTTTAATAGCCATTATTGTTACTTAGTAATAAGGAAAACCTATTAAAACCAAACAAAACACGTTATTCTGGATTTTGTAACATTTGATCTAACAACGAGTTCAAACTTTCATAAAAACACATCGAACATCTAAGAACACTTATGTGTTTGATTAGGGTTTCAATTAAAATCTTCAAAATGTTTGATTCTTAAAAACATTACACAAAAAGTAGTTATAATTTGTTACTTCTACATTTATCAAGACCAAACATGTTCAAAATCCGGCAAATTTGAGGTTTATTACCCTAAACCATCGGTAATCCATCAGAAATTTCCGAGGGATTTGCGACGGACCTTGATATTTTATTTTTTACACTTGAAAAATTCTAAGTTTCAGAATCCCCGGCTAAAATTGAATCCCCTCACTACAAGAAAACAGCGTTTTTACGACTGTAGAAGTAGTCGCCAATTAGTCGCTAAAAGGTGTGTTTTTACGACTATGCGACTAAACCATGTAGTCGTTAATATTTAGTCGCTAAAGTATGTAGTCGTAAAATTAGTCGCCAAATGGCGACTACATTACGACTACACTGTGTTGCCGTTTAGTAGTCGTAAAGTAGTCGCAAATTTTTACGACTAAACGGCGATTACGTTTGCGACTAGGTTACGACTATAGAAAGGTCTAGATGCAGTCGGATAGTTTTAGTCACTAAATAGTCGTACATTTTAGTTACTATTTAACGACAATTTTACGACTAATAAAATGACTATTTGGCGACTAATAGGAACATAAAGTTTCAAAGATGTAAATATTTGGCGACAAATTAGCTACTCTTATGTGACAAATTGGCGACTAATAGAGGACTATCTTGGCGACTAGTTAACGACTATGGAATGTGTATAGATGCAGTGGGAAAGTTTTAGTCACGAAGTAGTCCTAAATGTTAGTTACTATTTAGGGACTATACTATGACTTAATGAACGACTAATTGGCGACTAATTGGAACATCAAGTTTCGAAGATGTAAATATTTTGCGACAAATCAGATGTTCTTCTGCGACTATTTGGCGACTAACAGGCTACTGTTTAGTGACTGAAATTGAAAGCAATTTAAGAATATGGTGTCACATTGGTGTTCGTTTTGTTTCCCAATTGGTAATCTGTGTTACAAAAGTAATGAAATTTGATTAAAAATAAAATTTGATTAAAAATATTAACTACAGTATTCAACCTCCATAACAAATGCGAAAACGTAAACAAAAATAACAAATTCATGAGTTCACAAGTAGCAAGGTTCAGAAAAGTAAGCACAAATCCTAAGAAGCAGAACCAGAACTAGATGGGGTTGTTCTTGGATCTGGTCGAGGAAGATTGGTTGATGGAAGCAAAGCAGTTGTTGCTGGAGCTGACTAAGAAGCCATGAAGTCTAGAAACGCCAGATCTGTTTGTCACAGGTACTTCTCCACCAAGGATAAGTGCTCAAGCTTGTCCTTTTGCTCAGCCGCAGCTCGAGAGTGATCTGCTTCACGGACAGCAATCTCAGCATCACGCCGTTCATTATAAGCTGCATGCTCTTCTATTCTCTGTTGAGCTTCCTTCAGTTGCTCTTGGAGTGCAACAAACGATGAAGAGTCTCCCGGTTGCTTGCTCTTGCCATTGAGAAGAGTCTCATTGAGGCTTCCAACTCCATCAGGAGTTCCTCGTTAATCCAACTCAGTGGACTGTCAAAAGTAAGAGAAAAACCTTAATGACAAAATTGAAGACTATATAAATTTGAAGTGTAGTCTATATGTTACTTTACCTGAAGAAAGATGCTTGTATATTCATATGTTGTTAGCGTACGAGGTTGCGAAGCACCGTCCAAAACATCTGAAGGCTCTGTCACGAGCTCAGACAACTTCTCTTGCACCTTCTGCTAATATGTTTGAACGATTTTCTCGGCCTTCCTATCGACATACGTACCATCTGGCCTTGTATGTGTCCTAATGAAAACATCACCAAGACTAACCGGTCTTCCCAATTCCTCTTCCTGCAATGTTACAAAATAAGCAAGGATAGCAAGTAAACCAGAAACATGAAACCAATCAAACATGAAACCAATCAAACATGAAAGCAGGAACATGAAAGCATAAACATAATTTAAAGTTGTTGAGGAGAAAGAAAAAGTTAAAGTACCTAACCATTTCTTGTTGGATTTGTTGATACGACTTTGGCCCTGATAAATGGATGTGAGGACCGAGACCTTTACGGTCAGACATACGAGCATTGGAATAGGTGAGACTCTTGTGCTTTGCTTCTTCAGTGTCCCAGTAGTCCGTCAATGTTTTCCAGAGAGTGTCGCCGATCCAATTAGGTCGCTCTCGACTAGTCCTCGCGGTGCTAACCATGCCTTTCATCCGGCGTTGACAGATCTCCTCGAAATACCCTTGAACTGTCCCTGTTATCAAGGGATCCTAGGTGTGGGTTTTCTACAAAACAAATAGAATATGATGATGTTAGTGAAAACATCACAAGCAAACCTATATGTGAAGGCTATAGGACCGAAAACTGTACCGCGAACTCGAGGAAGTATCTTTCTTGTTTGTCCTGAGGCACACATGTCCAGCTATAGTAGGGAGCATCGAATTTGTTTGTAAACACTTTAGTAATTGCCCGAACCAGTTTCGATCCCTTGTCGCGATTAAACCTGCAAACACACATGAAATAAAGAAGGACATAATACAAACCAGAAGCATGTAATATAGAAACATGAAACCAATCATACATGAAACCAATCAAACATGAAACATAAAACCATAAAACATGAAACCAGAAAAATGAAACATAATTAACCTGCAACCCAGATACATGAAGACTGAAGAATATAAGAGATATTTCTTACATGCCTTGTGATCAGTAGTACACATTACAGATTTGACAAGACAATTAAGGATAGAATACAATCAAACATGAAACATGAAACCAGAAGCATGTTTCTACACTTAGACACCAAACTGACCCTAAGATTAACCAACCGCAACAGAAAGATAATGACTGGAAGCTTAGACAATAAGCAAAGGCAACAGAAAGAGAAGCTTTGTTACCCCATTAAAACAAACCAAGAAACAAATACTTACAATCCAACACTTAGCTGGAATCTAACACTTATAATCTAACACTTAGCAGAAACAAACCAAGAAACCAATCTTGAGATGCGATAAACTTACCAGATATCAGTTAAGAAACAGCTAGAACAATACAAATAAGAGACCGCTTGGATGTAACACTTAGCAAGAGCCGACTGCAAAAAACAGTAATCTTCCAAAACAGCTAGAACAATAACGATTCAAATCAGCTAGAACAATAATCTAACACTTAACAAGAGACAGTGGTAAACAATACAATCCCATTTACTGAACAAGATGTGATACAATTACCAAGTCAGATTAACTGATCAATAAAATCGCATTTTACTAGATGCGATACAATTACGAAGTCGAGTTCAGCGTTGGTGTGGTAGAGAGAACGGTGGTGAACTTATCTCGGTCTGGCACCATAAGCAGAGCATTCAGATCCCAGAGCGTGTCGTCAAGGAGATCCGGCAACACTGGAGCAGTTTCATCATGGCAGCTATGTCCTTGAGAAGAAGGATGACTCTGACAATGAGAGTCACGAAGTGGTGACCCAGGAGATTCCTCCAGTATAGCCGAAGCAGTCGCAGGGAGGTCTTGTCCACGGGGTTGAGGAATAGATTTTTCGAAAAGTTGTTGTGGCGGTGGATAGCTCCGGACAGTTGGTGCTGACGTTGTCGATTTATCGTGGACGGGGAGTTGCGATGTATCCGGCGTGAAATTGTACTGCTGCGGTAGCTTGTTGGGTGTTCGCGATGAAGACGCGGAGCGATTTGACCCTCAGGCTCTCTGAGAGACGTTGGGAACGACTTTTCTCTTCTTTCCGCGAAGGGCCTTCTCGCTAGGCATCGTGTGATCTTCTCTGATATATGAAGAAGAGGAATCGAAGAAGAGGAGTCGAAGAAGTGGAATCGAATCAGAATCAAAGAAGTTTATAGCAAAATGGGAAACGAAGGAGACGAATGGAAGAGGAATCGAAGAGGAATCGAAGACGAAGGGGAAGAACAAAACGCTTGACTTAGGGTTCCGTAGTTAGGTTCACGGGATTTGTGGGAAATTATGTTCTGTTTTTGCGAAATTGGTTTGGGCCTCGACCCAAATTTTTATGGGAATGTGTTTAGTACTCGTAACGTAGTGGGTAAAATATTTGTTAACCTGGGCATCCAGACTTCTTACCTACACATAAAAAAAAAAAATTAAGATAGGAAGTGAGATCGGCTTTCAATCGTGGTTTCTTAGATCAATCTGTAGAGGTAAAATCTAGCCCGCAATCGTGGGTTCATAGATCAATCTGGACAAATATTTGATATGATTTTGTTTTATTTCTGAAATTCTATTGTTCTTTTGTTGAGGCCAATTTGTTGTTGTCGGAGAAGAGGATTCACGGCTACGACAACCAGACCAAACAGATGCTTAGAGTGGTCATTCTGGTGGATCTACAATGGAAACGAATACATGATCTTAAGGTAAAATTCCGACCGTAATCATTCATGTTTTAATGTATACTTTGCTTGAAAACAGACATTATCCGAAAACATAAGTACTTGAAAACATAATTAGTTCAAATAACAACAACATTGGATATGAGTTTTTAGTTCTAGACCAACAAAATATCCAAATAACAACAATAACCAAAATATCCGGGAATTCTAGACAATGAACAAGATAAGATGAAGCAGGATTTAAAGGTGTAATGGCTTAAATCCAATCTTGTGTTCATTGCTGTAACTTTCAGGTAGAGGATAAGGGTACCTGTAAACATTTAAAGGTTTACAAAATTAGTAAACAACATCAAATCTGAAACTATAATATTCAAACTCAAATCAAGATCAAACTCAGTACAATTTTGATTCCTATTATCTGAAACTAGAATCTTAAACCTCACTTCTGAAACTATAATGTTCAACCTCACTTCTGAAACTATACTATTCAACATCAAATGTGAAACTATAATCTTCGTTTTCTGTCATAAACATTGATCTTACCCATTCATAAATGAGTAGAGTTGTGGGATAGTATAATCTTCAGCCTCTATATTCGAAAGCCCTTCTTCTGCTGTTAGCCATCTATGACCTATAGTTGAAAGAGGTTGTGGTTGTTAGTAAGGTCGTTGATATAACAGAAAATAGACAATGATTAACAAGATAAACTGACCGCAGAAGTTTTGTACACGGAAACAGCGTAGAACACATCAAATGTGCCAATCATTAGCACTTGTAAAACTTGAGGATATGAAGTCAGCCAAATCACCATATTCCACACACTCTAACCCATTGAACCTGACATGCATATAGGAATATGAAGTCAGCCAAATCACCATATGCCAAACATGAGAATCGGATTTCACTTTCTCTCTGTCACGGATAGTAAACTCAACACTTGATTTCATCCTTGGAATCTGATAAGAAGATTCATCCGACCATCTTCTTTCCTTCTTTCTAACCCACGTTATTACTCCTATAACGTCTATAACAACAAAAATATGTAACTTTATAAACAATACAACATATTTTCTGAATCTAAATGAAGATACCTATAAGATAGCGTTCTGTGACAGTGCCTCGGGTGATCTCGAGGATTGGAGTGAAAACAAAGAAATTTGAGTAGTTTGGATGATCTTTCAGCAAGGTGAATTTGGTGTCATCCATTAAATAAATTTGATAGGTTTGGCGATTGGTTTTGCCAAGAATATCGGCAAACATCACATAAAAACCCTTTAGCGAGAACCAGTAACGTTCATAGTGCTTCACCCAAGAAAACTTTCTCAATGTCTGAGAACCAGAAACGTCTGCTTGTATTCTTGTTCCCTGAAGACAAAATAGTTAGTTTTTAGAAGCACTATAAAAGAATAGAAGATAGATGAAGCTACCTCTTCATCACAAAGTAGTAGCTTCATAGATGGTCCCGATAAATCCCAGTCTCTGGTCCAAGCACGCAGGATCTTCACTTTCAGATTCCATACAGTTTTTTGTGTTTATTTGTGATAGTAAGTGGGAAGCTTGGGTTGCCATTTCTGAAGTTCTGATTTTTGTTTCTGGAGTTCTGAGTATATTTTTGTTTTTCCGCATGACAATATGTAACTTTTAGGGGTTGCCGAAGAGTTTAGAAGCGGGAGAGTCGAGGAAGGCTAAAAAGGAAGATACAGTTGCATCGGTAAGATTCTCAACTGTCATTTACACTTCCCATTTTTCAAAATGGCAATGATTAACCGCAGGAAAACTTTTGAGATATATTTATTGTAACATTACTAGGCAGAAACCGCAGAGTTTCGAAGGGGAAGAGTCGAAGAAGCCTAAAAAGAAGGAAACAGTTGCATCGGTAAGAATAAACTGTCATTTACAAAACCAATTTTTCAACTAAGGCAATGATTCACTCTGATTTTATTAGAAGATTATGCTAATATATATATATATATACCAACATCATATCCTGATAGAAAACCCGCATCAATATATATATATATATATATATATATAATATAATTGTAATATATATCATGAGCCTAATATTGTAATAAAATGCTATATGCAGGGACAACATATTCAGGAAAAGGAAGAGCCCAATTTTGCATCAGGTTAATGTCTTGTTCAGTAAAGGAGAGAGTCGAGGAAGCCTAATATCATGAGAAACCATCATAGTTCCTGGGATGTTTTAGAGATGTTGTAATTGACTGAACCGGTTTGGTTTGGGTCATAGGTACAAAGATAAAAATTTAAATTATGTTGACAATAATTTAAAAAAAACTCATTGGTACAAAGGTTCAACCAAAAATCAATGGTTAATTGGTTCTGTTAGAATGTTATGTTAAATTAATTTGAAAACTTTATTTTTGAGTTCAATAATGTAAACGACAAATTTATAGAGTTTTAGTTCTCAAATTTGACATAAATAACATAATTAACATTGTCACATAAGTAATATAGTTAATTAGTAGGGTTCTTCGTCATCTGGTTCTTCATCAGAAGACGACAAATTACACCGAAATTCATCTTCTGGTTCTGCATCTCCGACATCGTAATCGAGGTTTATTGGGTTTACTCCTTGTACGAAATTACCGAGTTCGAGATCGTCAATTGTAGTCATCAATACAGCATCATCATTTTCGTTTTGCAGAAGAGTTGGTTCTTTTTTATCATATTCCCCTGAAGTATTTCCCCTCGGATTCACTTTTAGAACATTGAGCCACAACTGCTTCAGTTTCTTTGTGTATGGGTACATAATATAACAAACTTGCTCTGCTTGCGATGCTGTTTTCAATATAAGTTATACATATGGATATATATATATGATATCAACATTAATAAAATGCTATATGTATAATTACGTACCTAGAATAAATGGTTCGTATTTATTGTATTTTCTCGATGAAAGAATGTCTACACCGCCACCATTGCTCCTCCGAGTGCCACTACCGATAACATGGTCATACCAATTACACTTAAAAAGTGTGATTCTTAAATTGAACATCCCCTCGTACTCGAGTTCTATGATATCAGTTAAGGTCCGTTGAAATCCGCTTCATCAGATGAATCACTGTAATTTACACCTTTAACACATATCCCATAGTTACATGTCTTTCGTCCAGCGCCGTGATTTTGCGTATGAAACAAATAGCCTCTTGTAAAATACATTGGCCATGTTTTGGCCTTATTCAAAGGTCCATGTACTATATCTTGAACCCAATTAGGAAATGGATTCGTGGCGTTCCAGTAAGCAACCTGCATATATATAAACAATAGCATCAATATTTATAACTAGAAATGTATGCGTAGTTATGAATATTATTTAGACATACATATTCTTTCACCCATATATGATATTCGTCAACTCTTTTCGCGGAGAGTTCTTTTTCAGATAATCCTGTGTATTTTGCAGAAATATAGTCCTCGAACATACTATACAAGACCAACACAAAAATGAATTAATATAGTGGAATATATATTAAAACAAATGGTGCGAGATATGCCAAGTTATATATACCTCTCAATTGGCTTAAAATAGTCACAATTTCGTAAAACATATGCATGTGCGCATTGATAATCTCTTTTCGAGAGCCATATTTCTTGCATTTCTCCACTTGGACGGCCTACGTACGTAAATATAGAAGGTACCCCGGGGACATGATATACGGAGACTTCACCTTGATCGAATCTTGTTAACCTGGCCGAATGAGTGAAAAGTAATTCACATTAAAATACATAGCATGTGTATACAATATCAATGGCATTGTGGACATGAAATGATTGACTTTAGCATTTACCTTGATTTCGTTTGTATATTCGCGGCAAAGTAGTGCTCTGAGAAATAAGCAATCTCGTCATTGATATATGATTCAATAATCGATCATGCCGCATATCTTTTGTTCTTTGCTTTCCCTTTCAACTTTTTGGAAAACCTTTCAAAAGGATACATCCATCTATATTGGACAGGGCCTCCTAATTCAGCTTCATAGGGGAGATGAACAAGCAGGTGCTCCATCACATCGAAAAATGAAGGTGGAAATATCATATTTATTTAAAGAAATAGTCGTAATTAAATAATTAGTACCTGATAACACAAGGTGGACATTCCGGTCTAGGAGGTCTGCAAAGATAAATGGAAGTAACCGCTCCATAAAAACATCGCAGTCATGACTCTTCATGCCTGACATCTTCTGGTTGTTCATATCAACACAAGTCGCTAAGTCTGAGGAATAACCATCTGGGAATTTAACTGCATGTTTCACACATTCTAGTAAACTTTTTCTGGCTTCTTCTGTCAATGTGAAGGCTGGGAAAGGAGCTTTACCCTCACTATCAATATGTAAGTGTGGCCGATAACAAAATTGTTCAATATCCAATCTTGACATGATGTTGTCTTTCGATTTACCCTTCACACTCATAAGAGTATTCATGATGTTGTCAAAACAATTCTTCTCTATATGCATCACATCAAGACAATGTCTGAGATTGGGGTCCCTCCAGTACGGTAGCTCCCAGAATATGCTTTCCTTGTGCCAGTTATGTTGCTTCCCATAGCCCGACTTCTTCTTCTCGTGCCCGTTTCCACCGACGTCCTTTGTTTTTGATGGATTTACACCAGCCAGTCGCTCGCAATAAACTTGCTCACCGGTCAAAGACTGAGGTGGATACTCTCTCGACTCGTCTTTTCCCTTAAGGAAGTCTTTTTCATTCCTCCTCATTGGATGACCATGAGGAAGAAATCTTCGGTGACAATCAAACCAACACGTCTTCCTTCCCTTAGGTAGATAAAAAGACTTTGTATCTTCCATGCAAATTGGACAAGACAATTTACCATGGGTTGTCCATCCGGATAACATGCTATACGCCGGAAAGTCGCTTATCGTCCACATTAGCACTGCTTTTAGATTGAATTTTTGATTCAAGGACACATCGTATGCATCGACCCCATTAGACCACAACTCTTCTAACTCCTCAATAAGAGGTCGGAGGAAGATATCGAGACTAGCTCGCGGATGATTTGGCCCAGAATTCAGAATTGTAAGAAATAAATACTCTGTATTCATGCACATACTAGGGGGTAAATTATATGGAGTCAAGATCACAGGCCACAACGAATGATTACGAGACATGCCAAATAGATTGAACCCATCGGTACATAATCCAAGATAAACGTTACGGGGTTCTCCGGCAAATTGGAGATTTTGATCTTGAAAATATATCCACTCTGCCGCATCAGAAGGATGACACATTTCTCCCTCCTTTGATTGGTGCTCGGCACGCCATCTCATTGCCGATGCAGTCTTCTCGCTCTGATACATTCTCTTCAATCTGTCAGAAATAGGTAGATACCACATACGACTATATGGTACTTTGGTTCTACGTCGGTCGTTCTTAGGATTCCATCTTTGTGCACCACAAAACAAACATTTATCTTCCTTCTCGTCATCTTTCCAGAAGATCATACAATTGTTAATACAAACATCAATTGTATGTTATGGGAGGCCTAAATTGCGCATCAATTTTTCTGTCTCGTAATGTGATCCGGTTGACTTGTTTCCTTCTGGTAAATAGTTTGTCAAGATTTCGCAAACCGAATCGACTAACTTTTCACTCATATTATATTATGCCTTATATTTCGCATGACTCGAGCAGCTAAGGATAACTGCGAGTGACCTTCACGACAACCATCATCTAATGGATTCTTTGCACCTTCTAACAAGTCGTAAAATTTCTTTGAATGTTACGTACCGGTTCTTCTACATTCTGATCACTACCATCCTGATGATAGTTATCAAAACTCACGTTATGACGAAATGCATCATTCACCATATCCACATATCTATCTTCTACTACAACTCCCACATTTTCACTCCCACTTATATATGGCGTATCAACATAACTCGATCCTAAATCCATATTGATTTCTTCTCCATGCTTATACCAAACATAATAATCTGGCATAAATCCTATGCTATAAAGATGATTCCAAATTCTTGTCCCCGGGATAAATTTCTCGTTCTTGCAAACACTACAAGGGCAGAAAAACTTACCGCCATTACTCTGTGATAGAGACTGGCTATTTGCAAATGTCATGAATCCATCCACCCCCGTTCTGAACTCTTCCGAGAAATTTCCCGTCTCTTCATCGAACCTCTTTTACATCCACTCCCGGAAATTATTATAATTAAAATTTTCCGACATTATATAACTGAAAAATAGAATGAAGAGAAGATATATGTTTGAATTTGTGTTGAAGATCGAATGAGGAGGATAAATGGGATTAATTGAGCTTATATAGACATTTCTGCTGACTAAATAACTACAAAACGGTGTCTGAAAGGCGACTACATTTTGTAGTCGCATAAAATTGTTACACCAACCCCAAAACGAATAACACGTGTTTTTCACTGGTCTTTACGACAAATTACCGACTGCTATGCGACCCTCCCAAATAGTCGTTTATTGATCACCAAATGGCGACTATTATGCGACTCCTGTTACCCGTCGTCAAATTAATCGTAATTTTGTCGTAAAAATGCGACCCGCCGAAATAGTCGCATATTGGTCGCTAAATTAGCGACTATTAGGCGACTATTATTTACCGTCTGAAATGTAGTCGTATATTAGTCGTCATTTAGCGACTACTATAGCGACAATATGGTTTGGTCGTAAAATAGCGACTCAATTATGACCAAATCGTATTAGTCGCTAAATTGTCGGGCAACAGTGGCTACTTAGTCGCAACGTTTGGCAACTACTCGTTTAGTCGCCAGTTGTAGTCGTAAAAACGATGTTTTCTTGTAGTGCCTGGCTAAAAATGACATTCCCCCGGCTAATACTAAATCATCCGGCTAAAACTAAATCACCCGGAAATTTCCGACGGATTCAGAATCTCCGGCTAAAACTGAATCCCCCGGTTAAAACTGACATTCCCCCAACTAATACTTAATTCGTCGGCTAAAACTGAATCCGTCGGAAATCCCTCGAAAAATTCCCAGGCTAAAACTGGATGCGTAGTGACATAAAAATGTCTTGAAAACATAAAAACGTCTTGGAACAATGATAATTATTCCTTCTAGCTTTATTGGTTACAAAAATCATCAAGAAAAATATTAATGTTGTTTTACACATAAAACAAATAAAAAATATAGAATCTCAAATTAACGTCAAACCAAAATTTTATAAGGAAAACAAAAAGGTTATATTTCCCGGAATTTCCATTTTAGCCAAGAAAAAGTTTATTAAAATACCAAGTATGTTAAAATCGAAAAACATGATATAATAATTAAAAAAACGTTTTTATAAGAAAACTAGGTTTTTATTTCATCAAAAGGTGAAAAATATTACACGGCTGCAAGGGGACTTTATATAATGGTCCTATCAGCTTAGACTCAATGAAATTAAAGACTCGAAACAACATGACTTGTGAAAATAAAAACTACAAGGCGTTTAATCTCCAAATTTAACTTTGTTTCGAAATATAAAAAAAAATACATAGAGAAATAAAATTTATTACATAATTAATTACTCCGAGTCCGACGAATAATATGATGTAGCTGAATCGGAATCCTCGTCAAATTCGCCGATCTCTACCTCATAATCCTCAAATACCTCGTAATCCCCATACATGGTGAAATCAACCACATGGTCAACTTCAATAGAATGCTCGATCGAACCTAAGTTACCAATTGCGTTTTCCTGCAAAGGGTCGTGCTCGGAAACACCATAAACTCTTCCCCTTGTGTGTATCGACGTAACAGTAATCCAAGTGTCTTGCTTGTTTCTAACCCGGGGGTATCGAATGTAGAAAAGATGACCCGCTTGTGAAGCAAGAATGAAAGGATCGTATTTCTGAAGACGCCTTCGAGAGTGGACAGATATAACACCAAATATGTCATGACGTAGACCTTCCACTGGATTATACCAATCGCAGTAGAACGCAATGCACCTCAAGTCGATAATGGACCTCCAATATTTTGTCTTTGAATTACAAGTTGTCTTTGAGCTTCCTTCTCGAAGAGCCTTAAAAGCATACCCTTGGATGCAATTGATAGTAGGACTTTTGCAAGTCTTAAGTCAATTACTCAAATCCCACTCATGTCATTGTGGTATTTAAGATATCGAACCAAGGAGGTATGAGGCTAACACACTAGGAATCCAAGAAACTATATAAGCTAAGCAAATCAAGTGGTTTTAATTAACAACCTAATGATTCAAATTTAAATAAAGCAAACCAAACAAGAAATTAAACACTAAACGAGATTAAGAAAATGATTAAAAAGAGGATCATTGGGTGAGGCAATTGATTTGGGGGAATCTTAAGCTAAGCAATGATGTCTACGCAATAATATAAGTGCATTTTCCAAGGCCTAGAACACTAATCAAGATTAATCTAATCTCTTTGCACTAATCACTTTGTTAATTATAAATTCAAGATCAAATTCTCATTTGTGAATAAGAAATCAACAAGAATTAAATAACAAGTTACAATAGCCAAAATTCATCTTAGACAATCATTCTCATGAGCTAAGTGTGAAAATCTCTTATTTAGTTCATTGGGGAATTTCATCAAACACCTTGTGTGCATAAAAATCCCTATGATCTAGATTTGAGTTTCTCAAAGAATAATCTAGCATTATAAACACTAAATAAGAAAGGAAACAAGACAATTAAGCTCTAGACATCAAAGATTAACAAAGAAACCCTGTTATGCTTGGTTTTTGTCGTTTTCTAACGCATGTTTAGTATTCCTTTAAAATGTTTTATCGAGTCAAAGTTCGTTTTTAGAGTCTCTTAGTCATTTATTTAGTTATCTCAGGTAAAAAGGCGTTTAAGGAAGAAATTGGAGTTACGTGGGCAAAAACGCACAGAACCGTGAAGAGAAGGCCATAATCGGTCGATGCAAGAAGTGCATCGACTGATGCAGCACCACCCGAGGAAGCAGAATCGACCGATGAAAGGAGTGCATAGGTCGATTCAAGCTGGTTCGAGAAACCTAAATCGATCGATGCACTATAGTACATCGATCGATGCACGCCACCACGAGGAACTGAAATCGACCGATGCAAGCTTGCCCGAAGAACTGAAATCGACTGATGCACATTGTGAAATCGACAGCGTGCCTACGAGAAGAAAAAGGAAATTTCTGAATTTCATGTTTTGCCCCGGAAAGTGCATGTTTTGACCTAATTCGACCTAGGGCCTATATATACTATATTTTTAGCTTCTTTGACGGCTACGCTTTATTTTTCTATTCGACTTTTTGCTCTTGATCATTGTAAGCTTTGGAGAAGAATCTCTGCATCTGTTGAGAAGAATTCTAAACCCTTTCTCTTTTTTTATATTATGAGTTTTTCATCTCCTTTCTTGTTCTATGTTACCATGTCTGAGTAGTTCCATAGTTAGGTTTAGGGTTTCGAAGGGATCCATGAATAATTGAATCATTGAAGGGATCCATGAATCAATGAATCTTTTGTGGTTTTCGCTTATTGTTGTGTTTATTGCTTAGGCTTGAGCTAACCGCTAGGTCTATGAACTAGAGTGCGGCTTGCCCTATGAGCACAATAGTGGATTAGGGTACAGTTAACCTATGAGCACGAGAGTGGATTAGATTGCATAGAAAGAACATACGCGAGCGAATCGTCCTTAGCCTGTGGGAGGTTATGCTAAGGAGATTCATGAACATATTGAACCTGCTCCTTAATGTTGACCTAGAATTCTATGAGAACGAGAGTGGATTAGGTGCTAGGTTTAGTAGCCATGAGAACGAGAGTGGATTGGTTAATATTTATGTTTGAGTTTGAAACGTGTGTTTAATTATTCCCTGAATAGTTGTCTGATTCGTGATCTCTGGATTCCTAAGAACAAACCCTTGACCTAACGCTTTCCCTTTATTGAATTTACATCGTTTAAATTGCGTTTATTACTCTTTCGAAAACCAAATATAATCTTGTCTTAGCTTAGATTCATCTTGTGAGAATTGTAGTGTAATTGTGGTCTCTGTGGATTCGATCCTAAAGTACTGCATTGACAACCGTTATGATTTTGGTAGTGTGAGCTTTAGTTTTAATTGACTGAGTGGTAAAACACCCAAATCAATTTGGTGCCGTTGCTGGGGACCAATAGCGTTACCTTCAATTCTGAATTTGAAATTTAGTCTAAGATTTACTAATATATTCTATTTTATTTTGTTTTTGCGTTTTAGGTAACTAGCAGAAAAACTGAATAGAGTTACCAGAAGTAGGGGCTCTGAAAACCTTTGCGAGCTCAGTAACGAAGAGCTAGCAAGGTTAGAACAAACGAACTGGAGGGCAAGATCAATTCCTGTCATCATGGATGAACAGAACGACGAACAACAAAACGCTACAGCTGCTGAACTCCAGAGGCTGCAACAACAAGTGCAGCAGTTGCAATAACAGCAACAACAACAGCAACATCAACAACAACAACCTACCATTGGGGATTTGGACATGCCTCATGCTTTCTACCAGAACAGAGCTGTCATCCGTCAACCAGCCATTACGAGGAAAGATAATTAGATCAAACCTCAGATGATTGCATTGGTGAAGCAGCACATGTTCCATGGTCTCCCTGCAGAGCATCCAATGGACCACATTGAGAACTTCAAAGAAATCTGCAGCACTACTAAGTCGAATGGTGTACCAGCTGATTACCTCATGTGCAAGCTCTTCCCTTTCTCTTTGGCGGACAAGGCGCTGAGATGGCTCAGGTCACTTCCACATGCGTCGTTGACTGCTTGGGATGAATGCATAGCTACTTTCTTGGACCACTTCTACACCAAGTCTAAGACAGTTTCGCTGCGAAACAAGATCACTACTTTCCAGCAGCACGCGGGAGAGTCCTTTCGCGAAGCTTGGGAGAGGTTCAGAGAGTACCACAGAGAGTGCCCGCATCATGGGTACTCGGATGAACAAATTATGAGTATCTTCTACGATAGAGTTTACTGGGACTATAAGAACGCCCTCAATGCTGCAATTTATGGAGATTTCATGACTAAGACCAAGGAAGGAGCGTACCACCTGATAGAGAACTTGGCTGCAAGTTCTAGAAATCGCTGCCCTGAGTACGACATGTCTAAACGTGTCAGCAGTGCGGAGTCACAGAAGATTGATGAGCTGACTGCAAAAGTGAATTTCCTGCTGAAGGTAAATCAGAGAGGTGTGCAGTCTTGCGAGGAGACATGAGATGTAGATTTTTGTCGGGGATTAGTTAAAGATGAGAGTGATGAGATGCAGTAGGTGAACTTCGTTAGTAAACAGGGGTATGTGCAAAACAGAGGATTCAACCAGAATTACCGAAACCATCCCAATCTGTCTTACAAAAGCACCAATGTTGAAAATCCCCAAGAACATGTCTACCCACATCAAGCTCAACAATCCCAAGGAAATTTTTTTGTGCAAAACGCTGGCGTCTCAGGTTTTTCTTAGGGCTTTCAAGGTCAGGACAATTTCCAAGGTGGGTTTCAGCATAAACAACCAATCAACACCTTCCAGACAGCATCACCAGCCCCATTCCAAGTTCATGCGAACTCTGCGAATGGCTCTCAAGATGAGCTTACACTTCTCATGCAACAACTTCAGCTCAACCAGCAGTAATCTGCTAAGGAGATCAATGTCAAGGTTGATAACATGTACAACGATCTCAACAGCAAGTACGAAGCTGTATGCACTCATGTGAAGAAGTTGGACACTCAAGTTGCTCAAAATGCCAAAGTAATCAAGCGACAACCAGGAAATCTTCCGGGAAAAGTAGAGACAAATCCCAGAGAGCATTGTAATGCAATCACTGCTCAAGGAGAAATGAAGACTATGCATGAGTAGAAGAATGAGGTTGAAACACATGATGTTGCAGTAGAGAAGAAATACGCTTCCATCACCCCACCACCATATGTTCCTAAGGTGTCATACCCTATGCCACCCAGACAACTCATGAAGCCTATTAGTGCAGAGAAGCTGAGTAGTTTTGATAAGTTGGTGAGGAGGATTCGCCATGAGATCTCGTTTGAAGAAGCCTTGGACGACCAACATTTGTTAGATTTCTTCCAGAATTGCAGATTAAAGCACTTTTCATTAAGGCAAGGAGCACACCACCACCAATGAAGTAGTTGTCTACGATTGAAGACCCCGGAAAGTTGGCTGTTCCATGTTCTATCTTCGAAGTCGAATTTAAAGAATATCTTGTAGATTCTGGGTCTAGCGTGAATCTGAAGTCGAAGGTTGTTGCGGAGAGGTTGGGAATTGCCGATATGAAGCCTCCTCAGACGACTCTTGCGTTCGCCAACACCTATACCACAACCCCATATGGTATCATCCCTGATTTGCTTGTTAATGTAGGAAATTGCTTGGTTCCTACTGATTTCCAGGTTGTGGAGATGAGTGAAGGTTCCGTTATGCCTTTTATTCTGGGAAGACCATTCATGGCTACAGTGGGGGCAGTTGTAGACATGCCCAATAAGAGAATCTCACTCTCTATCATCGACAAAAGGGTCTTCTACAAAGCCATCCCCACTAGAGGAGCTCCCAAACACGTCTCTTGCATCACTGTTGTCACAGGAGAGACGCTGGTGGTTGATCCTTGGAAAGATCCTTATAAAGAGGACACAGTCAAAGTAGTCTTAGATGATCCTCCAATCATCAGCAAGAGCGACATCATAAAGACTAAGGCACACGGGAAGGTAAAAAGAAAAAGAGTCAAAGGAGATGCTTATATAACTTTGATCCCTCAGAAGTGTGATGTAGATTCTATTGAGTATAAGGTAAAGTGCAAGGGAACATCGAAGCCATTCTCAAAGGTTAGAGCACTTCTCAGTTAAGAGCAGAAGGATAAAGGAAAATATGATGTAAAGGGGATAATGAGAAAAATTCTGAAGCTGGAGATGTTTGATGGTGGGACTTGTTTCGGGGCAAAATCTCACGCTCTTCCTGACTGATACCCGAGCCAAAGTCAAGCTATACGACTCTAAACTAGCGCTTGGTGGGAGGCAACCCACCGGTACGTTTTATTTCATTTTATATCTTTCTTGAGTTTGTTTGGCCTTCTTCTTGGTTTATTTTCACACCGAGACGGTGTGAAGTAAGTCTGGGGGAGGGTCTCTATCGTTACTAATGCTATTTCTTTCTTTTGTTTTTCCTTTTTGAATCATTTTGATGTTTTCCTCGAGTAATTTTGTTTTATTGAGTGAAACCTTGTTGGAGATTATGATCACGACCTTTGAATTCTTAACTAATTTTGTATCTAAGTGACCATTGTCGCAGGGCTAGTTTTAGATCAGACTAATGAAAAATCTAAAGGCTGACCAGTCAAACAGAGGCACCCATGTTTCCGAGAAAATTCAAAAGCTTGAGATAGTTTATGAGCTCTTCCTTTTACCTCATCATCGTGATTGGCGCCTTCAATTCTTGACTCCTCACTCGTATCTGACAAGATAGCCTGTGTAATAATATGGTACTCCTCTCCCGTTTTTAAGATACAAAGCAGCAAAGATGAAATGACTTTCTTCCGGGTAAAGGGCTAGGAAAATATCCATCGATCCCATTATTTTACCTCGAAGGAGATGATCACACTAAGGTCGGAAGCGAGGTTAGAAAATTTTCCAGAGATACCACTATTCGCCTACACCCTATAATAAACGGGAGGCACTAAAATGAACCGGGGATTCGGTGGCAAAAACCATCAATAGTTGCGTTCCATCCGCCATTAACCCTATGAAAGAAAATGAGAAAATAATAAGTATTGGAGAGGGAAAAAGTACCAAAGGTTGTGTTGTTATCTTGTCACGATATCAAAAGGGAAAGAGTCTAGAAGGTTCTTGGCACCATGATTTTTGATGAGACCCATCGATGATAGCTTTTGATTGATCCGCGAAATAATGAGTCGAATCTGGGAGGTTGTGATGCTTGCAGAGAAGTACATGGTGGTTCTATCTAGAGCTAGTTCGGAAATACGTGGATTATTAAGGTAATGGCCATTACAGAATTCTTAAAGAAATGTGAGTCCCCGTGCTTTTTCAAACTTTTTCTTCTTGCTTAGTTTTATGTTTGCTTGAGGACGTTGGAATTGATATGCTTGGTTTTTGTCGTAATCTAATGCATGTTTAGTATTCCTTTCAAATATTATATCGAGTCAAAGTTCGTTTTTAGAGTCTCTTAATCCTTTATTTCGTTATCTCAAGTAAAAAGGCGTCAAAGGAAGAAATTGGAGTTATGTGGGCAAAAACGCACAAAACCGTGAAGAGAAAGCCATAATTGGTCGATCCATGCACTATAGTACATCGATCGATGCACGCCACCACGAGGAACTGAAATCGACCGATGCAAGGAATGCATCGGTCGATGCAAGCTTGCCCGAAGAACTTAAATCGACCGATGCAAGCTTTGGAGAAGAATCTATGCATCTATTAAGAAGAATTCTAAACCCTTTCTCTCTTTTTATATTATGAGTTTTTCATCTCCTTGCTTGTTCTCTGTTACCATGTCTGATTAGTTCCAAAGTTAGGTTTAGAGTTTCGAAGGGATCCATGAATCATTGAATTAGACACAAATAGGGATTTATCTTTTGTGGTTTTCGCTTATTGTTGTGTTTATTGCTTAGGCTTGAGCTAACCGCTAGGTCTATGAACTAGAGTGCGGCTTGCCCTATGAGCACGAGAGTGGATTATGGTACATTTAACCTATGAGCACGAAAGTGGATTAGGTTGCATAGACAGAACATAAGCGAGCGAATCGTCCTTAGCCTGTGAGAGTTGATGCTAAGGCGATTCGTGAGCATATTGAACCTGCTCCTTAATGCTGACCTAGAATTCTATGAGCACGAGAGTGGATTAGGTGCTAGGTTTAGTAGCCATGAGCACGAGAGTGGATTGGTTAATATTTATGTTTGAGTTTGAAACTTGTGTTTAATTATTCCATGAATAGTTATATGATTCGTGATCTATGGATTCCTAAGAACAAACCCTTGACCTAACGCTTTCCCTTTATTGAATTTACATCGTTTAAATTGCGTTCGTTACTCTTTCCAAAACCAAATATAATCTTGTCTTAGCTTAGTTTCATCTTGTGAGAATTGTAGTGTAACCATGGTCTCTGTGGATTCAATCCAAAAGTACTGCATTGACAACCGTTATGATTGCGGTAGTGTGAGCTTTAGTTTTAATTGACTGAGTGGTAAAACACCCAAATCAAACCCCTTAATCTACCAATCCCCAAATGATTCAAGAAGAACTACTCACTAATCATGAAGAAGACACCAAATCTCATGAAAGAGGTGTCGTTAATCATGATTAGAGAATAGAAAGATGAAAGATTAAAAGGGAATTAAGAGAAACAAACTTTAAATTGCATAAAACTCAAGATATCTCTTAAGATCTCTCCTACAATCACTTAGAACCCTCAAAGGGGAGATTTTTAGCAAGAGAAAATAGATGGCCTCTAAAAATTAGGTCTAAGGCATTATATACAAGTTTGGGCCAACCACCCCCCCCCCCCCCCAACACCTAGCTGTGGTGGCCCAGTATGGCAGGCCGGTATTATCCCTGTTTTGGACGTGCTGATACCGGTCGGTCGTGCCGGGTGAAGGCGGGTCGGTATTGGTCAAATGTCTTGCGACCAGACAGATACACCTTCGGTAAAACTGTGATATCTCCTGGAATACATGTGTGAATGGCCTCACACTACATCCAGTCGACATATATCTCAATTATGTACAATTTCTCTGAAGACTTCCAAAGCTAAATCCGAATATAAGTTCTTCATCTGGCCTGGCCTTTCAGTCACTTCGGCTGGCTTCGATGAGGACGAATTTGGACTTGTGAAACAGAGTGGAAATTGGCCGGTGCTGTGGTCCGGTGTGGAAATGAGGTACAGTACCGGATGGTCTTCAAGAGGGGCAGATGGCCGGCATTCTCCATGTCCAAACGTTGGCTAAGCACCGGACGAGGATGGGCCGGTGCTTCAAGGCTGAGAGAGTGCATGGTCTTCAACCCCGGTCAGTGGTGGTCCGGTGTGATGGCTCGGTATTTCTCCTGTCCAAGCTTTGCCTTGACACCTAGTGGTGACACCGGCCCAAGGCTGGCCGGTGCTGGTCATCCTGAAGTTCAACACTGAGCGGACTTCGATGGGTCTAGGCGGCTAGCTACCCCTCTTGAACCACTTATCCAAATAACCTGAAACCACTTGAAGACGACATGTAACTCATTTTTCCATCGTTTTCATGAAGACTTTCGGAGCTGATTCTGACTTCTAACCCGTCGTCCGGCTCGATCTTTCAGACACCTCGCGTGAACTCTGCATTTGCCTTTGCTCCATAACTCCAATTATCCCCAAAAATTTTCAAAGGCACCTAAACACAGTCCAAAAAATGCAAGACTCTCTAGGACCTAGTAAGAACTCTCTAAACTCTAAATGAGAACAAAACATCAAAGAAATGTTAAGAAAACACATGCATGAGACTCAAAATACCTAGATAAATGCATGCTAAAATGGGTAAAATATGAGAATATCAGCAATACATCAGATAAGAATGTGCAATAAACGTCGGGCCTTTCACCATCTCAACTAATCACGTCGGAAACAAAACCCTGCTAGCAGTCATCTGACCAACCTGTAAAAATTTCATGTGGATCAATAATCGACACAATGTTTATAGAAGGAAGTTATACAATTTAATTATATCATAAATCATCATTTAACACTTAAATAATATTTCAACCAATCACCAAAATCATTCTACTTGACGACAGCAAGCTCATCCTTTGTGTAATCTGGATACTAATAGCGTATGTGGGCCATGAACATCATGTGCATGAACAAATGCATTAGAAAATAGCATTAGTAAACTTAATTTGTTAACTAATTAAAAAAAAATATTAAGCTACCTCTCATATTCCAAAAAGTCGTCGCAGTTTGTCAGAATATACATATACAAGTGCCTTTGCTCCTCCTTTAATAGTCGATGATCCTTGCTTTTTTCACTTAGTCGTCCAATCTGAGTAAATATATCTGGACATAGACATGATAACTAATTTTGTTCCCTCCATCATCATGTCGTGCGGGGCGTCTACTTTTTCTTTGGACTTGCGCTGGAAAGTAGTAACCGGAAAAGTTGGAAGTTTCTTCATTAATGCTATGTGCGACAATAGAACCCTCGACTCTAGCAAGATTTTTCACCTTCTTCTTTAGGTGGTACATTTACCGCTCAAAAGGGTACATCCATTGGTATTGAACCGACCCACCAAGTGCTGCTTCTCGAGGGAGATGTATAGGAAGATGTTCCATAAAATCAAAAAAGGCAGGAGGAAATATTTTCTCGAGGTTGCAAAGGAGAACCAGTATGTTTTCCCCTAGATTTTGGATTTCGGCTGATGTAAGTGATCTCAGGCATAGATCCCGGAAGAAAGCACTGATTTCTGCATATATAGTAGACATACAAAATTAAATAACTTACGTATAATGATCACAAATAAAAAAATGGTAACATACGTAATAGTGTAAATGTATGTACCTGCAATAGCTCCATGGACGTTCATAGGAATAAGACCTTCAAATGCAAATGGAAGCAGGCGATGCATGACAACATGACAATCATGACTATTCATCCCAGAAAACTACCGTTTTGAACTATCAACGCAATTACAAAAGTTAGATGCGTATCCATATGGGAATTTGACACCGTGCTTAATCCAATCAAAGAACTCCTCTTTTAAAGTCGCATCCAACCAGAAAGCAGGGGGCAGTGATTTCCCGTTCGCCATTACATGCAACTCCTTACGGGAACAAATATATGGCAAGTCCAATCTGGCCTTCAAATTATCGTTTGTCTTTCTTTTCACATTTAGAACAGTGTTCATGATGTTGTCGAAAAAGTTCTTTTCAATGTGCATCACATCTAGATTATGGTGCAGCAAATGGTCCTTCCAATATGGCAAATCCTATAAAATACTCTTCTTGTGCCAATTTTGGTACTCGACACAACTGTCAATGGGATAATGCCCATTACCCCGCATGAAAATGTCCTATCAGCATCAAAATCTCTCAAGTGAGTCATAATATAGTTTCCATCTAACTCAGGAGGTGGACCATCAAAAACTTTTTTGTTCTTTCTAAACAATGTTGTGCTCCGACGATATGGATGATCATGCGGTATATATCGTCGATGACAATCGAACCAAGAGGTCTTACGTCTGTTCTTCAATTGGAACGCATTAGTGGTATCTTGACAATACGGACACGCCAACCTTCCATGCGTCGACCATCCATATAGCATACCGTATGCTGGGAAATAACTTATGGTCCTCATACGTACCTCACGCATCATAAAATTATGTTGCACGAAAACATCGAACGCTTCAACACGATTTTTCCACAACATTCTCAACTCATAAATTAAATGGCTGCAAGAAAATATCAAGGGTTCTCTTTGGATGCTTTGGACCGGGGACGAGGATCGTGAGGAACAAAAACTCTTGTTTCATGCACAAAGTTGGCGGAAAATTATAAGGTGTGACGATTACTGGCCACAATGAATATTGCCTCTCATGCTTTCCAAAATGGTTGAATCCATCCGTAGAGAACCCGATGTATATGTTCTTTGGCTCACACGTAAAACTAAGATAAACCTCTTGAAAATGTTTCCATGCTTATGCATCTGAGGGATGTGCAATCTCTCCATCTGAGTTATGTTTTGCATGCCATTTCATAGGCCCTGTCGTGCGCTCAGATTGATATAATCTCTTCAACCTATCAGTTAGGAGAAAATACCACATCCGTTTATGTGGAACAGGTACTCGGCCACATGTATTCTGATATCGAGGTTTGTGACAAAAGCGACACTTCAACCGGTTTTCATCATTTATCCAGTAGATCATACAGTTGTCGATGCAAACATCTATCATCTGATACGGTAATCCAAGACCAGCTACAAGCTTCTGAATCTCTTAGTATGAAGCCGATGAAATATTATCTTCATGTAAGATATCTCTCACAAAAGCAGCTATCGCATCAACACAATCCTCGACTAAGTTGAAATCCGTCTCTATAGTCATCAACATGCTTGCAGTTGATAGATGCGATATTCCATCTCTACATCCTTTGTATAATGGCTGCTTAGACGCATCTAGCATATGAAAAAACTTTTGCGCTTCTAAATTTGGTTCCTCTACCTTGTTACCATCCTCAACATGATACGATGCTATGTTTTCACGAAACGCATCATTCACAATCTGAGTGTAATCTGCGTTTACATCTACTTTTGGTGTTGGTTCCTCTTACCTAGTACCCGAAATACTATCAAACTTATCCGATGTGCTACTATAATTACCATAATACTGCACCATTAAATCAGTTTCTCTGTGGGTATACCAAATCTTGTAACCATGTATAAATCCACTCTTATATAAGTGCTTCCTTACTTTCCTAATAGAGACTAATCTATGATTCTTATATGTAGTACAAGGACAATACATATTACCGTATTCCAAAGTTCATGAACTCTTCCACACCTTGTGCGAACTCATCTGTCAATTCTCCTGTCGCGGGATCACGCAAAAGTTTGTCCATCCACGATCGAAAATAAGACATTGTGTAATTTTGTTTTGCTTTGTGTTTTTTTTGAATGTTGTGAATGAGGGGGAGAAATATTTATAGAGAAATATTCAGCGGTTTTCCGATGGATTTCTGAGGGATTTCTGACGGTTTTTAAATTTCAAACGGCTATATAACGGCTACTACAACATATACATTAACGGATATATAGCCGTCAGAATATATCCCTCAGATATCAGTAAGAAATTCCCCACCAATTTTCGACAACCTTGAAACGATCGGCAAATATTATTTCGTCCGAATTTCGTCAAAAATTCCTTAGAAAATTCCGACCAATTTCCGACGACCCTCGAACCATTGGAATTTTCTGACCGATTTTTGAGGAAATAATATTCGTCGGTATTCCCTCAGATAATTATGACGGTTTGAAGGCCGTTAGAAATGCCGTCGAAAATACGTGTGTTTTCTTGTAGTGCTAGCATTACGGGCGGTTGGTGGTGGGTGTGCTTGAGCTTGTGGGTTTCCATTTCCACCGTTTGCTCCGTGGTTTCCATTACCACTGTTCCCTTGTTGTTGCCCATTAACAACGTTCTCATTGATGTTATAAAACGGAGGCTCTTCAACGTTGTTCATATCCAACCACTCAATGTGTGGAGCTCGTTCTCTTTCTCTTCATGCTCTACTTCCTCTTTCCAAGAGATGTATGTCGTCTATTGGCTCAGCAAGGTTGTGTCCACCTCTAGCCCTTGTGTTCGTACACCTATATGAGAAGAGTATAAAATGAAGTGAAATAGATTAGATTAGTAATCAAAACAAAAATAAAGCTTAATCTCAAGAAGATTCAAAATCTAAATGTTGAAAGTTAAACCCAATCGGCAATGGTGCCAAATTGATAGTAGGATTTTTATCGTGTCTAGAATCAATTACTCTAGATTCTATGTAGCATAAGAGGTATCAATCCAAATGGGTAAAGTTCCAAGCACTAAGAATTCATAAAACTTCTTAATTTAAGCTAACAAGTTGTTTTGAGTTTTTATCTAAAACCTTAATTCAAATTTAAAGCATACTAACAAGAAACTAAACAATGCTAAACGAGATTAATAATATGATAAAGACGAATCCAAAGATGAGGTTATGGAATTAGAGTGACCTTATAGCTAATTTATGATGTCCAATTGCTCACACAATGCTAATCCCTAGGTAATGATAACTAATTATGTCTAATCCTCTCTCAAGGCACTAATCCCTTTGCTAAATATTTAATCAAAAACAAATTCTCATATGTGCTTAAATGACTAACAAGCATTAAAATCAATCTTCCAATCAACCAATAAACATCTTAAACATCCACTGTCATGGGCTAACCATGTTTATCTCTTAAAAAGCTCTTTGGGGAATTTCATCAAACACCTTGTGTGCATGAAATTCCCTAAGATCTAGATTAACTCTCTCAAACCTAATCTAGAATTAAGAACACTTAGAAAGAAGGAAAACCAAACAATCTAGACCCTAGACATCATAAATCTACCATTGGATCACCCTAATCTACCCCATCCCATAGATTCTAAAAGCCTACTCACTAACTATAAGGAACCCAACAAATCCCATAAAGAAAATGTTAAATCCCATGATTAGAGAATAGAAAGATGATAGATTAGAGAAATTAAGAAACTAAAACTTTGATTGCATAAATAAGATATCTCTTACAAAAATCCTTAGAACCCTTAAAGGGAGGTTTTTGCTAGAGAAAAATAATTAACGAAAAGCATAGATCATCCAAAAAAAATATGTTTTTAAATATTTATAAGAAAAGGTGGGCGACCGGGTCAACCCGGAACAAACCGAGTTTTGATCCGGCTGGGTCTGGGTCAAGAGGTCTACACCGGACGGTTGTTGGCCAATGTGATGGGCCGGTGTAGGAGGATTTGGTCGAGCGCCTTCATACCGGGCCGGCTTGGGTCGGTGCAGCCGGCCGGTAATCTTCGTGCCCAAGTTTTGTTCAACACCGGGAGAGGCACACCTGGTGGTCTGTCTTGTCTTGAAGCTGGGTACCGGTCGGTGGTCAGGCAGTGTGACGGGCCGTTATGGTCATTCCGAATCTATTCTTGCTCCTAGTCATCTTCTCATGATCCAAATCCATGTGCAAGTTCTTCCAAGATCTCCAAAAGTCTACAAGTATCTATAAAACACTCCAAATGATGCAAGACTCACTAGGAACTAATGCAAACTATCTAGACTCTAATTAACACCAAAACAATAAATAAACTATAAAATCACATGCATGAGATCAAAAATGCTAAGTTGAATGCATGCTTAAATGGGTCTAATATAGGAATATCAGGTATGGGGATGTCTGGATCCATATATTTAAATTATGGATCCGGCGGGAACGAATCCGGGTAATAAAAATGTTTGGAGGCGGATATCCGCATATGTGATGATGTATTACAAAATGTTTGTTTTAGTCTAAAACAAAGCAAATTATAATAAAGTCAAATATCAATTTTCTAAAGCCTAAATAAAATTAATAAGCCCATTTAGTTGGCAAAATATATTTTCGAAGGTTTTTCAATGCTCAACTTACCAATGTTTTGCAACAATGATTTCCAACTTGATGAAATAGTTTCCCCAAGACTTTCTTGAATCTTTTGGCTTTAGCTCCGATCTTTGAACTAGTTTGTTCAAGTGTTTTCCTTAGCTTTCCAACAATTTCATGCTTAGCTCCATTCTTTGGTTCAAGCTGCTCATCGAGGATCATATCATCCCCTCTCTCTTCAAAAGGATTTGACCTCAAATCTGAAAAATCTGCACGGAAATGAGCTAAGTTAGTATGATTAAAGTTCAAAACCGCATTACACTTACCTTGCGAGCATATCTTGTGGGTGTTGGAGTTGGTATGTGCTGGTGTTGGAAGTGGTTTATGGACTCTAGAGTTCGCAAAAACAGAACGGCTATTGCTCTCAGCTCCCAACGTTTCTTCTTGAACGGTTTGTTTCATCTCGGGTCCGGTTGGCACGTTATTAGCTATCTCAAGATCTTCGTGTTCAAACAACAAAATACCATGACTGTTAGTATAACGCCCCGACCGCCCCTACATGTGGGCCCCATGCCCTCTCTCGGCCCGTGGGCCCCACCCTTGTCCGACGGCTGGTGCGTTAGTCCGGGAGGCTTGTAATACTTGTTTACTTACCCTGCAATCACCACGTGATCTTTCCCCGTGTTTTGTCCTCACTCACACGATACCGCGAATCACTTCCCGGTAGGTCACCCATCCTTAAATTGCTCCAGCTCAAGCACGCTTAACTCTGGAGTTCTCTCTGGACAAGTTCCCGAAAAGATAAGTGCACTTTGGTGACATAGGTACCAAATAAATTCTTATAAGCCTCTCCGCATATACAAGAATCGGGATGTTACAATCACCCCCACTCATAGAGCGCAACGTCCTCGTTGCGCACCAGGATCGTCACCCTAGACGGTGTGAGCCTACCTGACTCCACACACGTGTTTGGGTTCGGCTCTGATACCACTTATAACGCCCCGACCGCCGCTACCTGTGGGCCCCATGCCCACTCTCGGCCCGTGGGCCCCACCCTTGTCCGACGGCCGGTGCGTTTGTCCGGGAGGCTTGTAATACTTGTTTACTGACCCTGCAATCACCACGTGATCTTTCCCCGTGTTTTGTCCTCACTCACACGATACCGCGAATCACTTCCCGGTAGGTCACCCATCCTTAAATTGCTCCAGCTCAAGCACGCTTAACTCTGGAGTTCTCTCTGGACAAGTTCCCGAAAAGATAAGTGCACTTTGGTGACATAGGTAGCCAAATCAATTCTTATAAGCCTCTCCGCATATACAAGAAATCGGGATGTTACAGTTAGTCTTAAAAGATGTATTAAGTCGAGGGAACTTACCTGACCCAGCAGTGGTTTGGTCGTTTGAATGCTTCTTTTGCTCCGCTTGATGTTCTTTGGCCATTGGTGTAGTTTTCAAAAGCCAACTTGATTCGGTGTGTGCTACTGGATTTTGGTTTCGACCAGTCTCCTCTAATGGTCCAGTTGGTCGAAAAAAGTGATCAGACTTAGTGACAAGTCGTTGATCCAGCTCCTCTCTCAATCGAACCAAGTAATTCATATGCTTGTAGCTGAGACCAAAGGATCGATCGAAATCCTTCATGTTGGACCAGTAGTTATGGATCGATCTATCCTTGAGTGTTGGTTCCTTTGGATCATTTCCCTTGATCATAGCCTGAGTTTTCTGCAAAAGAAAACGTTTCTCACTCGGATTTTGAAGCTCCGGTGCATGATTAGTTAAACTCGAAGGAGTTTGATCAAGTAAAAGGCATTTCTTATTTTTCGTTTGAGAGTTAGGAGTTTCACTTACAACATGTTTTTCTATGTGCTTTAGGAGCAGTTGGTCTTGATAGATTTCACGTGGTGACATAGGTACCAAAGTGATCTTCTTTCCTTCGTAGTCGAACGAATACCGGTTGTTGAATCCGTCATGAAGAACTCTTCGATCATACTGCCATGGTCTTCCTAGAAGGATGTGGCTTGCTTCCATGGGCATGACGTCACACAGAATTCCATCTTGGTATTTGCCAATAGTTATAGGAACCGAGACTTGGCTACTCACCTTCATCTCTTCGTTGTTAAGCAATTGAGGATTGTACGGTTTGGGATGCTTATTCACTGTCATCTCGAGCTTCTTGACCATTGTTTCACTTGCAACATTTGTACAGCTACCTCCATCTATGATAATGCTGCATACCTTTCCTTGGACGTGACATCTTGAGTGAAACATATTCTTCCTTTGCTCATGCTCGTCGGTTTTGATGTGAACGTTCAAAGCTCTTTGAATCACCAAAAGATCTCCTTTAACATCAACTTCTTCATGCTCCTCGGATGAATCAGCAAGAACTTCCTCTTCTTCAATCTCGCCATTGTCCAACAGAACCATGATCTTCTGGTTTGGACATTCTTTTGCAAAGTGTCCCTTGCCTTGACACTTAAAACACCTTACATCACGACCCGTAGAAGTTAAAGCTTCGGTTCTACCCTTGTAGTTTTGAACAGGTGTGAACGGTTTTGGCTCAATCTTGGGCTTAATAATCTGCTTCTCATCATCCTGATAGCTCGGTTTAGGAGCTGCTCCAGCACCATAAGAAGATCGAGAAGAAGCACTTCTCCTTTTTAGTTGTTTCTCAAACATGATCGCCTTGTGAAGGAGTTCTTCCAACTCCACATAGTGATGAACCTCCAATCTATCTATAATGTCTCTATTGAGTCCACCAATAAACCTCGCCATTGTTGCTTCATTATCTTCTTGAATATCCGCTCTCAGCAAAAGAGTCTCCATTTCTTTGTAGTACTCTTCTACGGTTCGGTTTCCTTGGGACAAATTCCTTAGCTTGAAGTGTAGTTCCCGGTGATAGTGACTTGGTACGAATCTCTTCCTCATTAGTATCTTTAGTTGCGTCCATGACTCTACTGGAAAGTTTCCCACCCGTCGCCTAGTAGTGACAAGTTGATCCCACCAACTTAACGCATTGTCTTTTAATTATGTTGGTGCGATCTTGAGCTTGATCTCTTGGGTGTAATCTCGGCAGTTTAACACTATCTCAATCTTCTTCTCCCTCTCCAAATTTTCTTCTGGATTTTTAGTGCCATGAAATGCAGGGATATTGAGTTTAAAACCCGCCAAAGGATCCATATTCTTTTGTTGCCTTTCTTCTTGGTCACGCCTTCTTCTTCTCCTTGAATCATGGGACCGTGAGGCGTTGCTATAGTAATTTTTTGTGGCTGAATGGTGCTGGCTTGATCTTGAACCTTCCTATTCTGATTGCGCAGTATTAATTTTATGGGCAGCAAGTTTATCATCCAACAAGGTCGACACTTTAGCCATAAGATCGTCCATCATCGCTTGATTCGCTTGGTTCACGCTTTGTTCATTATGTGTATTAGACATTGAGACCTGAAACAAAGCACAAATACACCAGTAACAAGTTCCTTGGGTGACAGAAATTATTTCACGCAACGATCATAAAAATAACCCTTCAAATGACACTAAACTCGTCTAGAACTGTAACATGAATGTTGAACTTGATCGAACGGAATAAAATATCAAAACACATTCAAAATTCCCAGAAATAATTTTAACAAATACTAGTCTCGTCCTAAATTCACCAGAAGTTGATTTCACAATTTTATCGAACACCAATTAATTATGAAAATTATAGCAAATCGACAGACAGAAACGTTTCATATTCCTACAATCGAACAGTTTTGGAAAAACATAACCTGATCACGAAGCAGTCTCTGATACCACCTAATACGAACTTGGTGAGAAGATCCTTTGCCCAAAATGCTACTTCGTGGATGTGGATCGATTGGTCTCACAAAGGATGCGGAAGGCCTTTGATATTCCTCTTTGAATCTTAAGGATCTTACACACCATAAGATACAAAGGATTTTGCTGGATATTACTCACCAACAAGATGATCTAGAGAATTCAGAGAGATTTTTATAAAAAAGACTAGAAAGTTTTCTCAAATGACAATACAAGAAATATAAAGAAAAAACACAAGGCTTGCATGCACATCAATTAAACAAGCCTCGAAAATTTCACAGAAATTAAACACAAGTTTGAATAAAAATAAAAGACTCTCCACGCCATGCCCCTTGGTATTCTGGTCGAGATTTAACTTGCTGGGCTTTGTGTCATAGATCAACAAACGGGGTTTATTGGAAGTGATCTACTTGCCTCGTTAAAAACCTTTCTTTGGAAAACCCGGTGGGACAAAACCAAAGAGGAGGAAAAGAGCACAAGTAAATCACTTGAACCGTTCATTGATCTACTTGGGCATGTGTTAAAAACCAATGAGATTTTGATATGCTCAAATTAATACCCTAAAAGTACTAAGCAGTAGTTATAGTAAGTGTAGGGGTCGAACAAAAGGACTCACAGAGACACACAATAGATTATATAGGTGAGAATCACGCTAAGAAATCAATGGTATTGAATAACAGAATGTAAATTAAAACGGTTGTGAATTCAATTGGAGAAAGGCTAGGTTCAGGGTTTTTCTCAGGGAATCACTAAATGCAGATAAACTAACTAGCATGATTCAGATTTAACGCGGTTCTTGAACTCAAATCACTAAAATATAGCTAACCAACTCGCGTTGCGAAAACTATCTAAATCTAAATCCTAGGAATTTCAAATCTCTTTGCGAATCCTAAAGTCTAAATCAGGTTTGATTTGTTCACAAAACAACTAAACCAAATCTCTTTGCGAATAGTTATTTTTCTCACCTTAGGTTCTATCAGTTAATTAATCGCACTCTTGTGCCTAATCAATTATCCTAAGATATAAGTTCTAGGTGATCAATCTAGAATTAGCTTTGCAAACAACCTATGGTGAAGAACTAATTCATATGGTGAATCCTAATAATAAATCAACCTAGCATTCAGAGAAAACCCTATTGAGAACCCTGAACCTAACAACGGATCTACTCATACATGGAAATCGAAGCAATAAACATGTTTGAATAAATCATCAAATAAAACAGAAAGAGTAACAAGAGGGTTCGAAATCTTCTCTCGGACGAACAGACTTCCAGACTTGTCTCCCTTCAAAAGCTCTCTCTCAAAACCAGAATAAAATAAGCATAGCCATGGAAGCGGCTCTAAAATCCTATTAAATAACCTAAACACGAATTGGGGTCTTCCTGTAAATATTAAAGTCTTCTAGGCAAGTTCTGCAATTCTTCAAACTCTTCATTAAGTCGCGACTCTTAATCTCCTCGATGGGTGTCGAATGATACCAAGGAGGTATCGATCGATGCTTGACGCTTTGATCGGGTACTTAGTCACCAGACTTCAGTTTCGCTCCATAACGCTCCATAAAACTCCAATATCTCCAATAATACTCCAAATGTGCTAAAACATATAAAAGACTCTAAAAGACTCCTAAATACTATAAAGACTATAAATGGGACTTATATAATGGCTTAAACAAGGTAAAAACCATGATATATCAGGTTTCAATTCACCTTCTTTATCCTGGCCCAAGTGACGGCGTCGAGTCCAACTTGATGAAATAGTTTCCCCAAGACTTTCTTGAATCTTTTGGCTTTAGCTCCGATCTTCGAACTAGCTTGTTCAAGTGTTTTCCTTAGCTTTCCAACAAGTTCATGCTTAGCTCCATACTCTGGTTCAAGCTGCTCATCCAGGATCATATCAACCATGAATGTTTATGAACTTGATTTTGTCATCATAATTTTCTTTACTTTTCAAGCAATCTTTACTACTTACGCTCTTTACAATTTATGACACAAAATTCCTACGAAAAACCTTTTCGTTTTAGACTTCCTTACTAACTCTCTCCCTAAGGTCTCATAGAAAAGTGTGATCTCCATGTTGATCGATACCTAAAGTACTACAACGCACATATGTGTACTTGCTGACATGAACCTAGGATAACACCTGCACTCGCATCAAGTTTTTGGCGCCGTTGCCAGGGACGCAATCGTTCTTATTCGGTCACACCTTAGAGGTTAGTCAATCGACTCTAAAATAACTTTTATTTTTTAATTTTCCGTTTTGTTTTTCTTCGTTTCAGGATTTTGAAACATGTACTCGCCTCTAGAGCAATGTGGGAGTTCAAACTCGCACAATCAAATTATTGTAAAATGACTTTAAAGGGGTAAAGAAGATTAAATTGAAGGAAACAAAAAGGAAATATCCAAAGATAGTTTTTATTATTGATGTTTTGAAAGCAGTTGCGTACAAGTGGTTGTTAAGTGTTTTTCTTGGTAAAGGCCTCCAACAACTACGAATAACTAAGCTCACTAATTATACAGGTCTCGTGGGCGAGGATCTCAGACGGAATTTGTAATTTTTCCTTTTATTTTGCGCGGCCACCGACGTATGTCATTTTTAGTCATTGAATAACCTAGGTCATTTAATGGGCCTCGTGGTTCGGCCCATGACGGTTTGATAAATAGAATTTTATCCTACTTAAGAATCAATCCTAAATACACATGTCATTGTAGTGTTTTAGGTGTCAATCCAATCTAGGTTCTAGTTCATTGCAACAAGAATACAAGACACTCTCTATTTCAAGCAAACAAGTGGGTTTTAATTTAAGTTTTAGCACCCTAATTCAATTTTAAACAAGCAACAAGTGAACAAGACTAAATAGCTTAATTGAGATTAACAAATTAATAAAGGCAAGCTCTTAGATGAGGTTATAAAATTTGGGGAGTTCTATGATTAACCTATGATGTCTAAACAAACAATCAAACATGTATTCCTTGGCCTAGAATACCTAAACAACACTAATCCACTCTCATAGCACTAATCACTTTGCTAATCAACTAATCAATAACAAACTCTCATTTGTAAAAAGTTGATTACCAAGCATTAATTACATGTTCATAAAGCCATAATACTCCTTAAACAACTACTCTCATAGGTTAAGCAAGTAAAATCTCTTGTTTAGTTCTTGGGGTATTTCATAGAACACCTTGTGTGCATGAAATTCCCTACGGTCTAGATTAGCTTTCTCATGCCTAATCTAGCATTAAGAACCGTAAATAAGAGAGGAAACATGTAATCACTAGACATCATAGATGTAACAAGAAAACCCCTAATCAACCTCATACATGAGCCCTAAAAGAACCTACTCACTAATCATGGTGAAACCCTCAAATCCCATAAGGAAGATGATTGAATCCATGATTAGAGATTAGAAAGATTAAAATAAAGAAAAGATAAGATAGATTAAGAAGAATTAAACTCATGTAAAAAGTTGAATAAAATCAACAACAAACTCTCATTTGTAAAAAGTTGATTACCAAGCATTAATTACATGTTCATAAAGCCATAATACTCCTTAAGCAACTACTCTCATAGGTTAAGCAAGTAAAATCTCTTATTTAGTTCTTGGGGCATTTCATCGAACACCTTGTGTGCATGAAATTCCCTACGGTCTAGATTAGCTTTCTCAAGCCTAATCTAGCATTAAGAACCGTAAGTAAGAGAGGAAACATGTAATCACTAGACATCATAGATATAACAAGAAAACCCCTAATCAACCTCATACATGAGCCCTAAAAGAACCTACTCACTAATCATGGTGAAACCCTCAAATCCCATAAGGAAGATGATTGAATCCATGATTAGAGATTAGAAAGATTAAAATAAAGAAAAGATAAGATAGATTAAGAAGAATTAAACTCAAGATTGCATTAAAATCAAAAGGTCTCTTTCAAAAATCCAAGAGCAAAATAAAAGAGAGGTTTTTGCCTTAGGAAAGTTTTTGGGAAAAAGACTTAGAATGAAATATGGATCTTTTTGCAATTCATAGGAAGCTGTGCGGACCGGGGCAAACCGGGTATTGACCCGGTTGAAAGTGGGTCGAGGTGAGAAGAGCACCGGTTGGTCAAACCGTGATATCTCCTGAACCTGACATCCAAATGACCTGAAATAACCTCCATAATACTTCTAACTACTTCCTCTACAACTTCTATGCAGAACGCAGAAACTGAATCTGATTGGAAACTCTTCGTCTGGGTTGATCTTTCAGACGTCGTATTTGGAGCATAACTCGTTTGGATGCCAGACAGACGTGTCCTTGCTATATATGCCATACCTCTTGAACGTCTGATCTGAATGACATGAACCCACCACTAGACGAAAGTCAGCTCGATTTTCTATGACTTTCATCAAGACCTCAGATTAAACTAGGCAAGGAAAGGTCTTAATTTGGCCTAATCGTTGAGTCACTTCGGCTGATGCTGTAACTTGGATTCATGTGCTGGGACCGCACAGATTGGACCACATGGAAGGCCCGCGGTGTGGTTGGCCGGTACAAGGCACTAGTTTTGTCGACTAGGCGGATACATCTCCAGTCAAACTGTGGTAACTCTCGAACCACTAGTCCGAATGGCTTGATTGAACTTCTCCTGGACAGCTAACTCACCCCGCTACAACTTTGATGAAGGTCATCCAAGCCGATTCGGATCGGACGGTCTCCGTCCAGCGATATCTTTCTGGCGTTTCGGATGGACTTTGCACTCCACTTTGGTCCAACCCTCCAAATATGCCCAATTGCCTCCAATTACCTAGAAAATACTCCAAAACATGCAAGAATGCACTAGAACTAATGCAAGTGTCCTTATCTCTAAATGAGACCTAAATGCAAGTCAAAACCATGGTTATGCATGTAAATGACACAAAACTCTAAGTGAGATGCATGGTAAAACATGCAATATATGAGCATATCAATTCCCCAAAACTTAAACATTTGCTTGTCCTCAAGCAAACAAGAATAAAGAAAGGGAGAAGCTTAAAAATGGGAGCTCAAATCCAAAAGTGCCATAAAAAGAATTCAACTCAATGTCCAAGTTACTAGCCCTAAGATGCGATCAAACAAGTATACTCAAAAAGAGCTAGCCATATCCTTCCCTATACGAATTAAATTCAAGCCTTAGCCTACACAAGTATTCATGTCATACAATCATTTAACATTCCTTAATCGTTTGAAGTGAATCATGCTCATGCAAGGCAAGTGAATCCATTTGGCTAGGGTAAATTTCTTTTGACTAAGATGATCTCAAATGTATGGCGTTCCACCAATGCAAGGGATCTCTCAATGAATGAGCAAGCTTTTGCAAAATGCTAAGAGTAAAAGGCAATCTATGCATACAAGGATAGACTTACATCTACACAATGCCCAAAACGTTTCTGACCCTAGCATATCTACCCATGAAGTGCCAATCCTAAGCTACCCTTATCTCACAAGGCCTTTTGCCTTCATCTCCCATATGTGAACTTCTTCTTCCACTTCATCTTTTCTCACTTGAGGAATTTCTTCTTCTCCATTGAATCTTGTGGTTTTGGGCTTCTCTTGTTGTTTCCTTAGCTCTTCGTTTCTTTCTTTTTCTTTTCCTTGTGATATAAGACTTCAGATGCCACGATCTTATTGCCACGAGGTAATCAAGAGATTACAAGCTTTGTTGCGGAAGTGGGGACGATGGTGAGAAGAAAGGTGGTTGTTTGATTGACTCTCTCAATCGATGGTGATTGACTCTCTCAATCCTTGATCGAACAAGCTATTTGAATCTCACAAATAACTTAATCTGAGGCGTCTAGAGAATATAGTGAATCGCACACAATATTCTAAAGAACAAAACAATCTTCGCAAAGAAACACACTTTGAAAGAAAAACGAAATACTTTATAAAATTCTTGATTGAAAGGTGATTTACAATTGAAGGCTAAGCTGAGCTTATATACTGCTCATACACGAAATTAAACAAGAAGGAAATCGTAAAGTAAATGCTAAAACTAGCCGTTTGAGTCATAATGACGATAATCGGCCAAATATGGAAAACGGAGCCTTTTTGAGTCTTGACAACTTAGGGGCGAATTTCAAGTGTCAAGGTGCGTCCTGGTTGCTGTGAAAAAGCTTCACTTCGTGGCCAAGCTTCAAATAATAGAGCAATTCGAGATGAATGGCGAGAATCTCCAAATAAGGCAAGTGTAGCTCAAACTTGATCCACTTGATCAAGTGAGGTGTGGTGCACCTTAGGTCGTGAAGGGAAGCTTCTATAAAGCATCTTAAGTGTCTCCTAAGCTCATAGAAACCATGCTCAAGTGGGCTTTCATGTTTGGGCTTCAAAAGATTCCACTTGACATTTTCGGGTAGGATTGAGTCCATTAGATACGTCTCCACTGTTGGGCCGTTTATGAGCGATTGGCTGGGCTGATTGGAGAGATATTGGATGTTATGGAAACTAGACTCAAAGATATTTCGAACCATATATAGTTTGTTTCCTGAAGTACCGTGATCTGGAAGCGACACTTGATTGAACATTTGATAGAAATCGGAGCTCAACAACGGGTTTAGGTTCCAACCTTCAAACTGATCAAGCCTGATCAGTCCTTCGTGTTACAGATGCTTCAGCTTCTCCTTGAACATGTTGAAGCTATTTTCCAGACTCTTCCTCCTAATGATTTCCTCTGGGGTTGATTGATCCTTCAAGTCATTTAATCGCTTTCCACTCGGTGAAGTAACTTTGGGAGTTATTGCCCCAAATCCATAAGAGAACCGCTGTCGCCAATAAACAAGATCTAAGCTTGTCGTACGCTCTGTACAATTCTCTTTTTAATTGGTAGTATCCAAAAGTCCTCCGGGTTTCCAATGTCGGCTTTGTAATGCATCAAACCGACCGTTCATCATAGTCTCCATAATCGGCCCGGTTTGGTCTTGTCGAGCTTTGAGCTCACCTCTGGTGGGCTAGCTGGTTCGATGTCCTCATCACACCCTCCCCCTTGTTTGAGTTTTGACCTCAAAACATGATTACCTGCACATAGATAAAGCAAGTTAGTATTTTCATAAAAATGCGAGTTTAGAAGTTTACCTCGGGCAATATCGTTATTGCTGTTCAGGTGGGGTTTGATCTAAGAGTATGGTGGTTCTTCTTTTATCAGCAAAGAGGCAATAACTCCTCTCCATGGTTGTTGGCTGACGTCCTTGGGCAGCAAGGCAATGGTCCTAGTGAAATCACGTTTTTTCACAATATTTGCCGCCATTAGTCTTTGGTGGTTTATGTTCTTGTTGCTTCTTCTCGGTTCCTGAAATATCCTATACACTTTTGACAAGAGGCAAGTGCGTTATAACAGTCATAGAACTACTGGAGATAGAAGAACAAGAATCATTTTTGACTACTTCATCTAATTTCTCATTGACGTGCGGTTTAAGATAAGCAATATGAACTATATTAGTTTCTTTTGAGACTATATCCTCTTCAGGCTCTTCTGGACTTATCAAATTAGATATCGCAGAGTTAGAATCAAAGGAAGCAAGATGAAGAAGTGGACTTACATGAGCAGAACTCTCGGAAAGTTCTGTTTCCTTGGATGCCACTGTAGTTGGATTCACCGTATAGTCTGGTGGTTCCTCTTGGATCAGAATGAAACTAATGTCATTTCCATCTTTATTAGCTTCAAGACAACTCATGGTGACCTTGTGATGCTTCACATTCTGTTCTTGACCTGCATTAGTAGCCTTTGGCAAAGACAAGTGCATCAAATCTGAATTCAAAAATTAAAAACCAGAATTTTCTAGACAATTATCTAATGAATTCAGTTTCGGCTCAGTTTTGGAAATATTAGTCTCTTGTCTCTCAGGGCACACAGCAGCAAAATGACCTCTCTTATGACATCTATAACAGATGGTGTCATTTATTTTAAAAACTTTAGAAGACTTACATTGCTCTGTTTTGACTTGTGGCTCATTCTTCGGTTTTGTGCTATGTGTTTGAGATGCATCGGTTTGTTTGGAGGATGGTTTAACTTCTTTTGCTCACACTGGCTTCTTAACCTCTGTCTTCTTCTCTAAAGTTCTTTGAGACACTTTCTTTTGCTCAGGACAGCAAGCTTTCTTTGACTTAGAAACATGCTGGAATTTTGGTGTTGACATCCATCTTCTTGTAGTTGTTTGGAAGAGAGACCTCTTTTGTATGTAGCTGCGGTTGTGGGACTTTTGTACAAACTCTCTGTACATACGCTGCTTGAGATTACCCCATGTGCTAACCAGATTATGGTAGTAGTTCAGAGCTTCTTCTTGTATCCACCATGTAGAAGCTTCTTCATCAAGTGAGTTAATGGCGTAGGTGAGTATATCCTCCTTTGGAATGTTGTGGGACCTAAACCAATGCTCCATTTCGTTCTCCAATTGTAGGTAAGCTTCTTGTCCTTGCTTATGACCTGAAAAACAAATGTGGCGAGGCTCACAATCTGCCTCATCATCCGTTGTTGCATCATAAGGTTCGTCTAGAGTGGCGTTGTCGATTTTTGCTTGGTTCGGCTCTTGAACCTCCTCTTCAAACTCTGATTCGTCAACCAAAGTGTATTCTGGCTCTAACTCATCTATCTCATGCTCTGTCTCATCTCCCATGTCAGTTTCTGATTTGATTTCATTGTACGAAGTCTCGCCTTCATATGAATCAGTTTCGCCTAAACTGATTTGGGAGTCGGTTTCTTCACACCAAGTTTTTTGGTATGGCTCTTCGAACTGATCATGTTCTCCTTCATGAGTGAACTCTCCATGTCCTGGTTCAATTTTGTGGCCTCCTTCTTCTAGACTGATTTGAGATTCAGCCTTTTCTTGCCATGAACGATCTTCTCCTATATCGCCTTCTTGGTAGGTCTCTTCTTCACTTGACCAAGTCGAGTGATAGGTGTGGTTGTCTCGCTTACAGTCTGGTGGTTCTGATTCAAGCTCATCTTCATCAGAATCTCCTCCATAGTAAGAGCTTGAGTAATCATCTCCTGGCCACGGTGGTGTATCACGACCATTCTCCTCATCGGTGACGACTTGTTCTCCTTCTCCTTGACTCCAATGATCTTCGTAGGCTAGGTAAGTGTCTTCTTCCTTTGAATCTCCCATGGCGGCTGCTCCTTAGGGTTTGTACCTCGCCAAAGAACAGAGAAAAGATGAATCAATTTCTTTTTTAGACAAGAAAGGAAAGTAAGAAAATGAAAAAGATCACAAACGATGGTTTTGGTTTCATTTTTTTTTTGACTAAATAAATTCGAAAAATTCAAATAGCAAACGGAAAAATTCTTATTTTTATTTTCTGATTTATAGAATTAAAGCAAACAATAGAATATTGTAAAAACAATAGATTTTTGGTTGGTTTTCTGATTTTTAAATGGAAATAATGCAAAAACCGAAAATGAACAAAAATCCGCCTAAGATTTTCTTTTTATGAAACGAAACTAAACAAAGCAAATAGACAATTTTTATTTTGGTTTTGAGTTTATGAAAGAAAGTAAATAACAAAACAAAGGAAAATAGAATTGAAACAAAAACTATGGATTTTTCGGTTTAGATGAAAGTAAATAACAAAACAGAAAACACAAAGGATAAAGGTTGGATGAACACAACCTGAGATAGGAGCTTTTAAAGCTCTGATACCAAAATGATATAAGACTCGGGATGCCACGATCTTATGGTCACGTGGTAATCAAGAGATTACAAGCTTTGTTGCGGAAGTGGGGACGATGGTAAGATGGAAGGTGGTGGTTTGATTGACTCTCTCAATCGATGGTGATTGACTCTCTCAATCCTTGATCGAAAAATCTATTTGAATCTAACAAATAACTTAATCCGAGGCATCTATAAAATATAGTGAATCGCACACAATATTCTAAAGAACAAAACAATCTTCGCAAAGAAACAATCTTTGAAAGAAAAACGAAATACTTTATAAAATTCTTGATTGAAAGGTGATTTACAAATGAAGGCTAAGCTGAGCTTATATACTGCTCATACACGAAATTAAACACGAAGGAAATCGCAAAGTAAATGCTAAAACTAGCCGTTTGAGTCATAATGATGAGAATCGGCCAAATATGGAAAACGGAGCCTTTCTTGAGTCTTGACAACTTAGTGTCGAATGTCAAATGTCTAGGTATGTCCTGGTTGCTGTGAAAAAGCTTCACTTCGTAGCCATGCTTCAAATAATAGAGCCGTTGGAGATGAATGGCGAGAATCTCCAAATTAGGAAAGTGTAGCACAAACTTGATCCACTTGATCAAGTGAGGTGTGGTGCACCTTAGGTCGTGAAGGGAAGCTTCTAGAAAGCTTCTTAAGTGTCTCCTAAGCTCATAGAAACCATGCTCAAGTGGGCTTTCATGTTTGGGCTTCAAAAGATTCCACATGACATTTTCGGGTAGGATTGAGTCCATTAGATACATCTCCACTGTTGGGCCTTTTATGAGCGATTAGCTGGGCTGATTGGAGAGATCTTGGATGTTCTGGAAACTAGACTCAAAGATCTTTCCCGAAGTGTCGTGATCTGGAAGCGACACTTGATTGAACATTCGATTGATATCGGAGCTCAACAACGGGTTTAGGTTCCAACCTTCAAACTGATCAAGCCTGATCAGTCCTTCGTGTTCCAGATGCTTCAGCTTCTCCTTGAACATGTTGAAGCTATTTTCCAGACTCTTCCTCCTAATGATTTCCTCTGGGGTTGATTGATCCTTTAAGTCGTTTGCTAGCTTTCCACTCGGTGAAGTAACTTTGGGAGTTATTGTCCCAAATCCATAAGAGAACCGCTGTCGCCAATAAACAAGATCTAAACTTGTCGTACGCTCAGTACAATTCTCTTTAAAATTGGTAGTATCCAAAAGTCCTCCGGATTTCCAATGTCGGCTTTGTAATGCATAAAACCGACCGTTCATCATAGTCTCCATAATCGGCCCGGTTTGGTATTGTCCGAGCTTTGAGCTCACCTCTGGTGGGCAAGCTGGTTTGATGTCCTCATCACCTTGCCTCATCTTTTGCCATTTGATGTCTTAGCCAATTTTTGGCGTTTTCCCTTTTTTCTATGAGGCTATAACTATTGCTAAGAGCTAAACTTATTAAGTTGCACTAACCTCATTACAATATTGCATTCCTCCTTCACCTTCACTTCCTCCTTTTGAACTCACTTCCTTCTTATCCACAATCCCATTAGTCACACAATTTCGTTCACACCAAACCCAAAACTTTCCTTTCCCACGAGCCTAGCCTAGTCTAGCCTTTGATGTTCGGCTAGATCTACATGCAAACCTATCCTTGTCGCCCTAAACTCATTGTCGCCCTAAACTCAACAGTTTTTGCCAAGCTTACTCGAAAAGTTAGGCCTCTCATATGCACACTAAATATTTTGGCTTGATAGGAGGCTAGGTTAAAGGTATGGTAAACCGTTCCAATGATGGGAATCGGTTACTTGGACTAGCAAAAGAGTGGTGGAAAGGATAAGAGAGTCCAAGTATGTATATGGTAACCATGAGTTCACTATGCAATGCACAAGCATGATAATTTCAATGTCAAAATTATGGTTTGCACTTAGGTATGATTGGAATCAAATCAAAACTTGCTTTAGCTAAGACCCTAGTAATGAAACGCAAGATCGAGATATGATTCATCCTTGATTTCAACACGAGATCAAAAGCATCAAACAGCAAGAAACGAGGGCATTGAATCAAGCTTTAAAAATGATAGTTTACAAGGGTAAATCTATCATTGCTCCTAATGCTCATGCAAAGCTACCTAAAATGCTATGCATCTAGACTCAATCCTAGATATGAAATGCAAAAAAAATTCAAAATTTTAAAATTTGTTGAAAATGCATGATATGCATGAGACTCAAGACGCAAAAGGCAATATAAGAACACCAAAAACAAAGTTAGATAACACACAAACCCTCCCCCAAACTTAAATTACACAGTCCCTTGTGTAATAGAAGCTTAAGAGAGAGCTTAAAAGAGAGGATTTTGCTTTAGGAAAGTTTTTTGGAAAAAAACTTAGAATGAAATTTGGGTCTTTTTGCAATTCATAGGAAGCTGGGCGGACCGGGTCAACCCGGGACAAACCGGGTATTGACCCGGTTGAAAGTGGGTCGAGGTGAGAAGAGCACCGCTTGGTAAAACCGCAATATCTCATGAATCTGTCATCCAAATGACCTGAAGTCACCTCCAGAAGACTGCTAACTCCTTCCTCTACAAGTTCTATGAAGAATGAAGAGGCTTAATCGGAGTAAAAACCCTTCGTCTGGGTTGATCTTTCAGACCTCGTATTTGGAGCAGAACTCGTTTGGATGCTAGACAGACGTGTCCTTGCTATATATGCCATATCTCTTGAACGCTGATCTGAATGACATGAAACCATAACTAGACGGAAGTCAGCTCGATTGTCTATGACTCTCATCAAGACCTCAGATTAAACTGGGCAAGGGAAGGTCTTCATTTGGCCTAATCGTTGAGTCACTTCGGCTTATGCTGTAACTTGGATGTGTGAATGCTGCTGTATTGGACCGCGTGGCTTCAGGACGGTTGAGATGATGTCTTTGGTCCGGTTGAGATTCCTGTGCTGGGACCGTACAGATTGGACCAGATGGAAGGCCCGCGGTGTGGTTGGCCGATACAAGGCACTAGTTTCTCGACCAGGCGGATATGTCTCCAGTCAAACCGTGGTAACTGTCGAACCACTAGTTCGAATGGCTTGATTTAACTTCAGCTGGATAGATAACTCACCCCGCTACAACTTTGATGAAGGTCATCCAAGCAGATTCAGATCGGAAGGTCTCCGTCCAGCCACATCTTTCCTGCGTCTTGGATGGACTTCGCACTCCACTTTGGTCCAACATTCCAAATATGCCCATTTGCCTCCAATTACCTAGAAAATTCTTCAAAACATGCAAGAATGCACTAGACCTAATGCAAGTGTCCTAATCTCTAAATGAGACCTAAATGCAAGTCAAAATCATGGTTATGCATGTAAATGACACAAAACTCTAAGTGAGATGCATGCTAAAACATGCAATATATGAGCATATCACGGTTTACTCGGGCTTGGCCCACGAGACACTAGGCTTGGGGCATGTTGCTTTGTTACGACGAACCGGCTAGGCTCGATCTTGACTAGGCCTCAGTTCATCTTGGTTTTGTGTTGGCCTTGGTTCGGTCTGAGTGATGGTGTTGATATTGCCTCGGCCTGATTCTAATTTGGCCTCGCCTCGATCTAAAGAATGGTATTGGATTCACCTCGGCTTGGTCACGTTTTGTATGAGGTGAGCTGGCCGAGGCGAATCTTGTCGAGGTGAACATAATGGGGTCGGACTGTCTCTCCTCTCTTCTCGGCTCGGTCTCGTTCCCCTTGTTCTTGGCTCTTCGTACTTATAGATAACATTGAGCGGGTCAAATCTGATCCCAATTTGTTTAGTAACAGTTGATGTGTCATGTGTAGTTTCTGGCGTTTGAGGCAATTCTAGTTCTTGGAAGCTAGCTCGGAGAAGCTTTTGTTAGAGCAAATAGTAGATGTCCAAGGATGTGCAAAAGCAAGTTCAAGAAAGGTGATTTGAAAGGTTTTCCACTTTCAGAAATAAATCTGAAACTTGATGCAACTACGGTTTCCGTCTTGTCCCGTCAAACCCTAAAATGACCCAAGCATGTTGAAGACCTATAAATACTTGTGTTAGACAGCAATTTTGTGGCAACAATTTGAGACCATTTTACAAATTAATTTTGCTTTCATTCTTGTACTTTTGCATCGAGATTCTCGGGATTGGTGATGAGGTTTCTCACCATGGTTAGTTCTTGAATCTTTGAGGCTTCTTCACCAATCTCATGATTAATTTAATCATGTCTTTTCCAGTATGTGTGAGTAGTTTACATTGTTGGGTTTAAAGGAATATCAAGGAAAACCTAGCCGATTTCTAGAGCTTTTGATGAGGACATCGAACCAGCTAGCCAACCAGAGGTGAGCTCAAAGCTCGGACAAGACCAAACCGGGCCGATTATGGAGACTATGATGAACGGTCAGTTTGATGCATTACAAAGCCGACATTGGAAATCCGGAGGACTTTTGGATACTACCAATTCAAAAGAGAATTGTACTGAGTGTACGACAAGCTTAGATCTTGTTTATTGGCGACATCGGTTCTCTTATGGATTTGGGACAGTAACTCCCAAATTTACTTCACCGAGTGGAAAGCGGGCAAACGACTTGAAGGATCAATCAACCCCAGAGGAAATCATTAGGAGGAAGAGTCTGGAAAATAGCTTCAACATGTTCAAGGAGAAGCTGAAGCATCTGAAACACGAAGGATTGATTAGGCTTGATCAGTTTGAAGGTTGGAACCTAAAAAAATTTGAATAAAATTTGAATAATGCTAAATTTGAAGGAAAAAACTAAAAAATGCTAAATTTGAATAAAATTTAAAACTAAATTATTTGAAGGTTGAAGGTTGAAGGTTTAAGGTTAAGAATAATTTAAAGGTTGAAGGTTGAAGGTTAAAAATAATTTAAAGGTAGAAGGTTGAAGGTTAAAAATAATTTAAAGGTTGATGGTTGAAGGTTGAAGGTTGAAGGTAAAAAATAACCTTCAAACTAAATTATTTGAAGGTTGAAGGTTAAAAATAATTTAAAACTAAACTAAAACTAAATTATCTAAAACTAAAAAACTAAATTTGAAGGTTGAAGGAAAAAACTAAAAAAATGCTAAATTTGAATAAGATTTGGTTAAATTTTGACAAATATAACTAAGAATTTTCAGATTTTTTTTATTATTTTAGATATTTCGGTTATTTCGGTCTAACAATAATTGATATCTTCGGGTTTTATAATTATAATTTTGGGTAATGGGGTTATATCAAGTCTAATTATAATTAATATTTTGGGTATATAATTATATTTCGGGTATTTCGGATACCCATTCGGTTCTCGGTTTGGTTCGGGTTCGGTTTTGGTTCTTCGGGTATTGGAGTCTAAGATCCGTTCGGGTATTTTGTCGGTTCTGGGTTCGTTTCGGTTCCCTTTTTTCAGGTCGGGTTTGGTTCGGTTCTTCGGTTCCGTGTATTTTGCCCAGCCCTACTCTTGGTGACCTCGGAGTCTCTTTTCTCATTACACCCTTCTTCACCTACGCCCTACTTATCACATCAATTGGCAGATAGATGGTCGGGTTGTACAAGAGATCACGTGGGATGTAGAAAGGGATGTTCTTGCTTTCATGAATGTCGGTGAGAGGAGGGTTAGGCAAGAGCACTTGGCGCACGTCCGTTTGAGAGACCTTGATGTTGTGTGCAAGCTTATCTCCAACTCGCCCTTTCAAGGACAAGGTCCTAGTTAGGTAAGCTTCATCCATCAAATCCCACTCTAGGTTCTCAATCGACATCTTCTCGCCTTTGGCTCTTAGGATCGGTGCAACTAACCATCCAATCTCTATTTTGGCCTTGTTGTTGCTTGTCCCAAACGCCCATTCCTTGAAGCAAAAGAGGTTCCGCACCAAAAGAGTGGCTAGAGAAGGCATCCGCTCACATCCCTAGAACTCACTTCCATCTCCAAAAGTCTTAAGGATAGGCTTCAACCCGACGCCTAATAACTCCAATTCTTCAAGACCAACCATCCCAAACTCGATTTTGGCGAAGAACATGTGATCAAGCACCTTGTGTGAATAATAGATTGTCGGATGACGGATGGAATTGGACTTGATGTGCCCGGCAACATACTTCCCACAACCAATCGTTTCCCACACCTTCCTTAACTCGTGCTTTGGGTAATGGAAGTAGATACTGCAATGTATGTCCTCCTTCTCGAACCCAAAGATTTCGCATAGATCTAGGAAGGTGACTCGGTATTCAGTTTGGCCAATGGTGAAGTAAATCACTCCAAACCCGGTCCGAGCATTTGCCTTGGAAGATCTCTCATTGTAGAAAGTCACTCTAATGAATGAGAGGAATTGGCATGTGTAGATTTGATGAGCTAGCTCTTTCATGAAGATGAACTTCTCAAACCCAATGTTGTCGAAGATTGCGACCACATCTTCGAGAATGCCCATTCTCTCTAGCACATCCGGGTCTAAAAAGCTCATTTGCTTAAAGTCCAATTCCATGAACTTGTTGAAATACTCAACGGCGGGCGGAGCCTTATCCATTTCCTTTCTCTTCTTCTCATTAAACGTGGTTGATGCTTCCAAAACCACATCCTTTCCTTTCTCCCTTGCCGTGGCTCTCTTATAAGGCCTAGAGCTTGAGGCGACTTCACTTGCTCCAGCTCGGACCAAGACCTCTTTTCCTTGTGCATTTGCCTTCACTCTTGCCATTTCCTACAAGCTCTCAAAGATCAATTTAAATCCAAATATTTTGCCAAGAAAAATCAAGAAGCAAAGTTTGGAGGAGATAATCAAATTAAGAAATTGTCTTATGAATAAAAACAAATTTATCTAGCAAGAATTATTTGAATTATCAAATCATCTAGATTAAATGCTCATTTTCAAGAAAATTGCAAGAAATGAGCCATCCTTGAAGAACATATTTTCATAAACCCATTTCTCAAAAGATTTCTCAATTAAATGCACAAATTGCTCCATCAATATAAGACATCAAGTCTTTTTCAACCCTAATCCCAAGGTTCTAATCCCATATGCTAGCTATTTACAAAGATAAAAATGACTAACAAAAAGTTTGAGTTTTTGCTAACTATGGAGATGATGAATCTTCATGAAAATACCTTGGGATCTTGTGCTTAGGTGGTCAAAAAAATAGTGAGTGCACAGAATAGAGTGAAAGATGAGCCTAGAGCAGCTTGAATCTCGATTTTTGAGTGAGAGATGAGAGAGTTATGAGCAAATGAAGATGAGAGAAGAGAAATATTTGTCTTAGCCTTTAGGAGAGAGAGAGAGAGGTGGTCGGGTCGGTTTATTTGAAATGGGTCAAGACACCGGGCGGACCTCTGGATAATATCTACTTTGACTGGTCAAAGGTTTCAAATTTTTTAAATTCAAAAATTTTCAACCGCCCCTCCCCCATTAGCTCAGTTGGATCCATGCGGTTAGCTCCTCGGGGGATCTGAGGGATTTTTCAACCGCCCTTCATCGGGAAGGTTGAATCCATGCGGTCCAAATCCCTGATCTAGGACCGACCCGATAGGACCTTACGGATGGTGCGAGGTCTGAATTTTCCCAAAGATTTCCAACATCCTACAAACACTTAGCGAGAAGATCAAAACGAACTAACAAAGAGTTAAAAACATAAGAAAGGAAAGATGTACAAAGATAAGCTTGGGGTGTCTCCCAAGAGCACTTTGTTTTACGTCACTAAGTTCGACGTTGGTTACCGCTTTCAAGCGTGGGGAACAGCATCGAGAGGAATCGAGCCTCCCTCTTCAATGATTTCCTTAGCATGGTATGGTTTGAGTCTTTGCCCGTTTGTAATGAATTCTTGGCCACTCTTGTTCACAAGCACCACGGCCCCATATGGCCTCACTTCCTTGATTTCAAACGGTCTAGACCATCTTAACTTGAGATTCCCGGGAAAACGTTTCAACCGGGAGTTGAACAATAGCACTAAGTCTCAGACTTTGAAGTCTTTACGCAAGATCTTCTTGTCAAAGAATGCCCTGGTCCGTTCTTTGTAGATCCTCGAGCTCTCATAGGCCTCAAGCCTAGTCTCTTCTAACTCTTGAAGTTGAATTAACCTCTTCTCTTGTGCGGTCTTGATGTCGAAGTTAAGAAGCTTCACCGCCCATAGAGCCTTGTATTGCAATTCAACCGGTAGATGGCATGACTTCCCATAAAGCAAGTTGAATGGTGTAGTCCCTATAGGCGTCTTAAAGGCGGTTCGGTAAGCCCATAAAGCATCATCTAACTTGTTGGCCCAATCCTTTCTTGAACTCACAACCGTCTTCTCTAATATGGCCTTGATTTGCCGGTTGGATACTTCTACTTGGCCACTCGTTTGAGGATGGTAAGGTGTTGCTACCTTATGCCTCACACCATGCTTCTTAAGTAGACTTTCAAACACCTTATTGATGAAATGACTACCTCCATCACTAATGACCACCCTTGGAACTCTGAACCTTGGGAAGATAACAGTCTTGAATAGTTTTAGGACAACCTTTGCATCGTTGGTCGGGTTTGCAATGGCTTCCACCCATTTAGAGACGTAATCAACCGCCACCAATATGTATTGGTTACCATATGATGATGGGAAAGGTCCCATAAAATCGATGCCCCATACGTCAAACATCTCCACCACAAGGATTGGGTTTTGGGGGATTTCATCTCTCCTCCCAATATTCCCTTTGCTTTGGCACGCATCGCATGTGGAGACAAAGAGGTGTGCATCCTTGAATAATGAAGGCCACCAAAAACCCGATTGAAGACCTTTGTGGCCGTTTTGTAGGAGGCATGATGACCACCATAGCTTGACCCGTGATAATGGAGTAGGATCCCTTGGACTTCTTCTACCGCAACACATCTTCTATACAAGCCATCCGAGCATAGTTTATACAAGAACGGCTTGTCCCAATAGTATCTTGTCACGTCATGGAAGAACTTCTTCTTCTTGTACCCGTCCAAAGGCGATTCTTTCCCACATTCTAGATAGTTGAATAGATCCGCGAACCATGGAAGTTTCTCATCGTGCAACCCATTAGCATCCTCAATACCATTCACGGCCTCAATCCTCTTTCTTAACACATTCACAACCATGAGGCTTTCCTCGGGGAGCTCATCATCAATGGGAACTAGATCTTCTATCCTCATCCTACACAAATGATCCGCCACTCCATTTTCTATTCATATCTTGTCTACTATCTCCAAATCAAACTCTTGTAGAAGCAAGATCCAACGGAGTAGCCTTCGCTTTGTGTCTTTCTTTGCATGAATGTATCTTAGGTCCTTGTGATCGGTGTAGACAATCATCTTTGATCCCACAACATAAGACCTAAATTTTTCCATTGCAAATACCACGGCTAGCAACTATTTTTCCGTTGTGGCATACCGGGCTTGAGTGTCATCTAAGGTCCTACTTGCATAGTAGACAACATTGATCTTCTTGTCCTTCATTTGCCCCAAGACCGCATTAACCGCGTAATCACTAGCATCACACATGATCTCGAAAGGAAGATCCCAATCCAGTGATTGGACAATGGGAGTACTAACCAATGCCTTCTTGAACTCTAGAAACGCTACCATACACTCCTCATAAAACACGAACTCAACCTCCTTGCAAAGTAGCCTTGGGAGAAGCCTTGTGATTTTTGAGAAGTCTTTGATGAACCTTCGGTAGAACCCCGCATGTCCCAAGAAAGACCGGATGTCCTTGACCGACTTAGGCGGCTCCAAGCTAACCATCACCTCAATCTTGGCTTTGTCTACCTCTATGCCCTTCTCGGAAATTTTGTGTCCTAGCACGATCCCTTCACGCACCATAAAATGACACTTCTCCCAATTGAGTACCAAGTTTGCCTCCTCACATCGTTGCAAGACCATACAAAGATTAGAAAAGCAAACACCAAACGAAGACCCATACACGGAGAAGTTGTCCATAAAGACTTCTACCATGTCTTCAATAAGATCAGAGAAAATGGACATCATGCAACGTTGGAATGTCGCGAATGCATTACACAACCCAAATGGCATCCTTCGATATGCGAAGGTGCCATAAGGGCACGTGAAAGTCATTTTCTCTTGGTCATTCGGGTGTATGGAAATTTGAAAGAAACCCGAATAACCGTCTAGAAAGCAACAAAATGGATGATTAGCTAGATGTTCAAGCATTTAATCTATGAAATGTAACGGAAAGTGATCCTTACGAGTAGATGAATTTAGTTTCCTATAGCCAATGCACATCCTATGCCCGGTTATTATCCTAGTAGGTATCATTTCATCCTTTCTTAGGCACACAATGAACCGGTGAAACCCAAGTACTATCCAATATTGTGTAGATAATAACAGAGTCTAAAAGCTTAAGAATCTCTCTCTTTACAACTTCCTTCAAATTAGGATTCAACCTTCTTTGATGTTCAATAGAGGTCCTTGATTCATCTTCTAGATGGATTCTATGTGTGCATAAAGTAGAGGAATTACCCTTGATGTCATCCAAAGAATAACCAATGGCTTTCCTATACTTTCTAAGTTCGACTAAAAGGGATGATAGTTCATTCTCTTTTAAACTATCATTTACAATAACAAGGTATGACTCGTTTGGACCTAAGAAAGCGTACCTTAGTCCCGTGGGAAGTTGCTTTAGGTCCACCTTTGGGGCTTTGGGTTCGCTCCAATCGTCCTCTTCAAGACTAGACTTACCCTTGTTAGTCTCTTCAACGGCTAGAACAAACTCCTCTTGAGCCGTACCATTTCCTAACCCATGTTGAACCTCGGTACCATGAACACCCAATTCAACAAATGGCGAATCCCTTTCAATCGGCTTGTGCGAGTCCATTAGTAGCTTATACCCTTGACTCTCTTTACTCAAGAACCCATGATCACCACGCTCCTTAGTTAAGACCACTTCCAAACCGTCTTCTACTCTCATTTCCTCAAGTAATTCGTCGGCTAGTTCATCCATGATCTTTATGTAGAAACATTGGCCATCTATGGTGGGTTTCTTCATCACCTTGTTGATATCAAACTCAAGGACTTCTCCTTTACCCAAGTGAAGGTCTATTTTGCCTTTCCTCACATCGATTATCGCCCCCGCGGTTGCTAGGAATGGCCTACCAAAGATAAGAGGATCTTTCGGTTCTTCATCCATTTCAAGTACCACGAAATCCGTGGGGACAATGAAATCCTTCCCCACGATAGGAAGATCCTCAAGCATACCAATAGGAACCCTCACGTTCCTATCCGCCGATATTAGGGAAATGTTGCATGCCTTGTATCGTGTGAAGCCTAATCTCTTGGCTACTGAAAACCGCATGAGGCTTACACTCGCTCCAAGATCACACAAACAATGGTTGAAAGCTAGAGGACCAAGTGCACAAGGTAGAGTAAATGATCACGGATCTCCTAGCTTCTTTGGTACCGTCGAACACAAAAACTCACGGAAACACACAATAGATTATATAGAAGAAAATTAAGCTAAATGATCAATGAAATTGAAAGCAAGTATGTAAATTAAAACGGTTGTAAGTTCGATTGGAGAAATATGGGTTCAGGGTATTTCTCAGGAAATCAATGAATGCAGATAAACTAACTAGTCAAGATTCAAAGTTAGCGCTGTTCTTGAACTCAAATCACTAAAGTATAATTAACCAACTCTCGTTGCGAGAATTATCTAAGCATAAATCCTAGAATTCCAAATCTCTTTGCGAATCCTAAAGTCTAAACCAGCTTTTATTCAAGTTTGATTTGTTCACAAAACAACTAAACCAAATCTCTTTGCGAATAGTTATTTTGCTCACCCTAGGTTCTATCAGGTAATTAATCGCACTCTCGTGCCTAATCAATTATCTTAAGATCTAAGTTCTAGGTGATCAATCCAGAATTAGCTTTGGAAACAACCTATGGCGAAGAACTAATTCAGATGGTGAATCCTAATCAACTAATCAACCTAGCATTTAGAGAAAACCTTTATGAGAACCCTAAACCTAACAGGAGATCTACTCAGACATGGAAATTGAAGCAATAAACATGTTTGAATAAATACTCAAATAGAAAATAAGAAAGAGTAACAAGAGGGTTCAAAATCTTCTCTCGGACAAACAGAGTTTCAGACTTGTCTCCCTTCAAAAGGTCTCTCACAAAACCAAACTAAAATTAAAGCGTAGCCATCAAAGTGGCTGTAAGATCCTAATAAATAACCTAAGTCACGTTTTGGGGCTTTTTGTAAATAATAAAGTCTTATGGGCAATTTTGTAATTCTTCAACTCTTGGAAAAGTCGCGACTCGTGTCTTGCTGCAGTGAGTATCGACCGATACTAGTTAGTATCGATCGATACTGAGGCTTCAAATCGGGTACTCAGCTACACGAACTTCTGCTTTGCTCCAAAATGCTCCAAAAATATCCAATATCTTCAATTATGCTCCAAACGTGCTAAAACATGTAAAAGACTCTAAAACACTACAAAATAGTAGAAAGATTCTATAAAACGGACTTATATCATGGTTTAAAAGGGGTAAAAACCAAGATATATCAACTCCCCTAGACTTAGCCTTTGTTTGCCCTCAAGCAAACATAAAGCTAAACCAGAGAAAGAGGTTTGAAAACGCGGAGACTCAACTGTTCATGAACCATCGCAAAGATCATTTTCCCAAGCACTCAAATGTCACCTAACCAGCTCCTGATCTAACCACCTTGTACTTCTCCGTAGACATTCGCAGCTTTCCCATACTCCACACATTATCCCGCAACATTGTTCAAACAAAGCCCTCATCGCCAATTTCATCGCTGCAGCCAATGTTAAAGAACCTTCAAGATTCTTTACCATATAATATCACGACAAAAGAATTACCCAATTCATACACTTTTTGGTATTGCTTTCTCTCCCCCAGACTTGTTTCTCATTATGTTCTTTCTATCTTTTTAGATCTGCAAATACACATTAAGGTCCGAAACGCGAGTATTGATTGTGTTTGCCACCTAATCCCCGGTTCATTCCTCTCTATGTATCAAAGGCTTAGGCGAATAGTGGTATCACATGAAATTTTCCTAACCTCGCTTTCAACCTTTGTGTGATCATCCCTTCACAAGTAGAATAATGGGATCGCTGGAAATTTTTCTAGCCCTCTACTCAGAAGAAAATCATTTCATCTTTTTATGCTCTTGTTTATTAACTTATAAAAGGGGAGAAAGATACCATTATTTTAAACACAAGGGTTCCTTTGTCATAAATGATGAATCAAGCCCTGTAAACATCAATTGCATCGAAGAGGTGCAAAAATTTGGCTCAGACTTTAGAAGAACTCTGCTGGAGACATGAGTGTTTTCTAATCAACTGGTCAGTCTTTGAATTTTTCATTAGTCGATCTAGAACTGATCATGTAACACTGGTCACTCAAAATCAAAATCAGAACAATAGATTCAAGCACAGGATCATAATCTCCCACTAATTTTTGACTCAATAAAACGACAAATTGTTTTTTTTTTCTTTTTTATGACTCTAAGAAAAACAAAAACGCTGTCGGCAACTACCTCCCCCAGACTTAAACAACACTGTCCCTAGTGGTATCTAGCCTAGAGTCGGTGAAAGAAAACAAAACAGCTGAGTGAAGATGCGAAAATCAGAGAACTTACATGTGCGTTGGGTATCGATCGATACCATTATTGTTCGATGCAACGTATGTTTCTTCTGGTGTCGATCGATACCAGTGATGGTATCGGTCGACACAGACCTTTTTCATCTGATTTACACGTAAACACAAGACACAAAAACGAAAAATACTAAAATAAAAGACGTATATACTGACTCACCAGTGGATTGCCTCCCACCAAGCGCTCGTTTAACGTCATTAGCTTGACTGTACCGCTATTCAGGTTGTGGGTGAATCATCCAGAGGCATTATCTGCCATGTTGGAATATCGGCTTTTGCCCAATAGTGTTTCACCCTCTGTCGATTGACAGTAAATTCATCGCCTGTAGGACTAACCAGCACAAGGACACCATGTGATCTGACCTCCTTGATTGTGAAGGGACCTGCCCAACGAGAACGCAGTTTACCAGGAAACAATTACAAACGAGAGATATACAGAAGTACCTGGTCGTTCGGCTCGAAATGTCTGGAGATGATCTTTTTATCATGATAGGCCTTAGTTCTCTCCTTGTATAGCTTCGAGTTCTCGTAGGCATGGTGCCCAATCTCATCCAACTCGTTGAGCTGAATCAATCTCCTCTCAGCAGCATGCTTGATGTCGAAGTTCAGCAACTTCGTCGCCCATGCTGCCTTGTGCTCGATCTCCACTGGGAGGTGACATTATTTCCCATACAGCAAGTGAAACGGTGTAGTATCCATCGGTGTTTTGAAAGCAGTTCTAAAAGCCCATAGCGCGTCATCCAGCTTCGTAGACCAATCCTTCCTAGAAGTACCCACTGTCTTCTCCAAAATCTCCTTGATTTGCCTGTTGGAGACTTATACTTGCACTCCATATCGTGGGAAAAATGATGGTCTTAAACAGCTTAAGAACCACCGCAGAGTCATTGGTTGGTCTAGCAATCGCTTCCACCCATTTGGACACATAGTCCACATAAACTAGGATGTATCTGTTCTTGTGTGACGAGGGAAAGTGACCCATACAGTTGATGCCCCAGCAATCGAAAACTTCAACCTCAAGGATGAAATTATGTGGCATCTCATGCCTCTTGCTGATCTTCCCTCTCCTCTGACAGACATCACACTGTGACATATAGTCATGCGCATCTCTGAACATAGTAGGCCACCAAAAGCCTGCTTGAAGAACTTTGGACACTGTCTTGAAAGTATCAAAGTGTCCAGCATACTCAGACCCATGACAATGAAAAATAATCGCAGGCACCTCAGACTCTGCAACGCATCTTCTGTATATACCATCTGAGCAGTACTTGTATAGGTAAGGCTCATCCCAGAAGAATCTCCTCATCTCGCACATAAACTTCTTCCTCGCATACTTTGTGGGATGATTTGGCTCAGTCTCTACAGCAAGGTAGTTAACAATGTCAGCGTACCATGGTCGTGCAGGACTAGATACAGCAGCTAGATAGGCGTCATAAGAGTCGAAGCGCTCTGTAGGCAAAACAGGTCCAAATCGTGTCAGGTATCGACCGATACTTGGTGAGTATCGATCGATATTGAAGGTCCACTCGCGAAAAGTGCAGATTTTCGGAACAAACATCCTGAAGCTGAGCTTCATCGACCTTTATTCGCGATAGGTGTTCAGCAACGCCATTCTCAACTTCCTTCTTGCCCTTGATCTCGATATCGAACCCTTGGAGCAAAAGTACCCATCGGCAAAGACGAGGCTTGAGGTCCTTGTTCTTCAGCAGGTATTTGAGAGCAGCATGGTCTGTGTGAACAATAACCTTGCTCCCAATCAAGTAGAACCAAAATTTCTCAAAAGAGAAAACAACTGCAAGTAACTCCTTCTCGGTGGTGCTGTAATTCCGTTGAGCATCATACAACGTCCTGTTGGCATTATAAATAGCATGGAGCTTCTTATCTTTCCTCTGACCCAACACAGCTCCAACAACAAAATCATTGGCATCGCACATAACCCTAAAGGTAAACTCCAATCAGGTGGTTGGACAATAGGAGCACTCACCAATGCCTTCTTAATCTCCTCGAAGGCTGCAAGGCAATCAGATGTGAAATCAAATTTGACTTCCTTACATAACAGGGCTGTGAGTGGGCGTGCAAGCTTGGAGAAATCTTTGATGAACCTCCTGTAAAACCCATCATGACCAAGGAAGCTTCGAATCTCAGATACATATCGTGGAGGTTGCAGGCTTGTCATGACCTGAATCTTAGCTTTGTCAACTTCGATCCCTGCCTTAGAAACCTTGTGCCCATGAACAATGCCATCTTGTACCATAAAGTGGCACTTCTCCCAATTAAGAACCAAGTGCTTCTCCTCGCATTGTTGAAGCACCTTGCACCAGTTATCCAGATAATCCTTGAATGACGATCCATACACTGAAAGGTCATCCATGAACACCTCCATAAACTCCTCAATCATTTCTGTGAATATCGACATCATGCATCTCTGAAAGGTCGGTGGAGCGTCACATAATCCAAATGGCATTCTTCTGTAGGTGAATGTGCCATAAGGACATGTAAAAGTCGTATTTCCCTGGTCCTCTGGATGTATAGGAATCTGGAAAAAGCTTGAGTACCCATCGAGAAAATAGTAGTATGGGTGACTCGCTAACCTCTCCAGCATCTGGTCGATGAATGGTAATGTTAAGTGATCCTTCCTTGTAGCCGCATTCAGCTTCCTGTAGTCAATACATATCCTGTGACCAGTGATTGTCCTTGTAGGGATCATCTCATCCTTCTCGTTCTTCACCACAGTTATACATCCTTTCTTAGGCACAACATGAACTAGACTAACCCAAGAACTATCTGAGATGGCATAGATAATCCCTGCTCCCAACAGTTTCATCACTTCCTTCCTGATCACTTCCTTCAAGTTCGGATTCAGCCTCCTCTGGCACTCAATCGAAGACTTTGACTCATCCTCCAGGTGAATCCGATGCATGCACAAGTCTGGTGCTATACCTGAAATATCATCAAGAAAATAGCCAAGTGCTTTGCGATACTTGCGTAGCTTGCTCAGCAGTAAGGTAATCTTTGTATTGTTCAAAGAAGCATTAACAATCACAGGCTATGTGGAATTAGGACCAAGAAAAGCATACCTCAATGCGGCTGGGAGTGGCTTGAGTTCAATCTTAGGAGCTTTCTCCTCGCTCCAATCACCGAGCTCACCAACGTTCTTAGGAGTTTCCGCCAACTCTTCTATCGCACACGCCTGGTGATGTGATCATGGACACGCATCGTTTGGAGGAGGTTCCAGAGGAAGCATTGTTGGTTCCCGAATGTCGTATCACACGTTCCAAGTTCAAGAAACTAGCTGGAGCTATTTGGAAGCTTCTCGATGGAGTTCATATCAAGGAAGAAGACCAACATTCACGTGGTACTCTAATCTCAATCTCCTACATGGATTCTACTTGAGATTGGTCGCGAGCTAAGTCATTGTACTCTTTTTCCTATGTTCGGTTTTGTCCCATTGGGTTTTCCGGACAAATGTTTTAATGAGGCAATGGCTTATGCTATCTTTGGCGTTCCAATTTCATGAAGAATGCCTTGTATATTTTGGGTGGGAAAATACAAGACCAAGCAAAGCTCAAGGGTCTTTCACGCAAATGGGAGGCCAAATATCACTTTCTATCAAAATATCTCTTCTTTAATTTTAGCCTTTATTTTTAAAGTCTTTAAGTCATGTGACTTTTCCCTTTCCTCCTTTTTTCCTATAAATACTCTTCTCCTTTGTCATTTGCAAACTAATCACCTTTTTATTAAAAATACTTTGAGAGAATTTCTCCTTTGTTCCTTTGGGATTTATCGGATTTCTTGGTGGATTTAGCCAACAAATCTCCTTCGATTTCTTTGGTGGATTTAGCCAAACGTAATCCTTGCACTGTTCTTTGGTGGATTTAACCAACGAGCAATGATTGATCTTTAGGTGGATTTAGCCTATTGATCCGTGGTTTATCTTGCGCAGTTCATAGCTCAAGACGCAGCCGATCATCCCATCACCTCGATCCATCCTTCACCATTTGGAATCAAGGCCTATCCAACCGTTCATACCGATCCGTGAGTGTGCCGTTCTTAGGGAGTTACATCGAGGGTGCATCAAGTGGTATCAGAGCCATGCTCTTGAATATCGGTATCATCTTTTCTTTTTCTATATTTTCGTGTTCTTCATCCTCTAATCTATCTTTTTCTTTTGTATAAAACCAATCCAAAAAAAAAAAAAACGTTAAAAAAAAAAAAAAAAAAACGAAAAGACCATTCAAAAAAAAAAAAAAATTTATATATATATATATATCTATTGGTTGTTGAATTCTTCTCTATCTATCAATCTCTATTCACTTGTTTGAAGATTTGGTTTGTTGAATCTACTATCGAAAATTTCGGTGCTACGATGGCACGGTTCCTAAGTGGAATGAACCGAGAGTTGCAAGACCGGATGGAAATGCAAACATATGAGACCGTGGAGGAGATGTTGCACAAAGCTATTCTCGTGGAGCAACAACTCAAAAGAAAGGGTATCTCACGGCCATCATATGTCTCTACCCGGCCCGTACCGATTCTAAGCCCAAGCCGGACTACAAGCCGAGTTCATCCGGGCATGACATCAAGGGTAAGGCTGAGGCTTCTCCTACAGTCCGTAACCGTGACATTGAGTATTTCAAGTGTAGGGGCAAAGGTCATTTTGCCAACAAGTGTCCAACCAACCGTACGATGATGATGTTGGACAATGGCGAGATAGTGACCGATGATGAGGAGGATTTTGATTCCGCACCTATCTACGATGATGATGGTGATGAGCATACGGCTGAGGGAGAGTTACTTGTAGCTAGGCGTGTTCTTATGTCCCATGAGAAGGTCGTAGATGACGAGCAAAGGGAGAACTTGTTCCACACCCGATGTGTTGTGAAGAGTAAAGGTGTGTAGTTTGATCATTGATGGAGGCAGTTGCACGAATGTGGAGAGCACAACCTTGATGGAGAATTTGGGTTTGGAGACTAGGAAACATCCGTATCCTTACAGCCTTAGGTGGTTGAATAACCAAAGGCCGCTCAAAGTCACCCGACAAGTAACGGTTCCTTTAGCGATTGGTCGCTATGAAGATGAGATTGTTTGCGACGTGCTCCTTATGGAGGCCGGTCATATCCTATTTGGAAGACCTTGGCAATATGATCGAAGAGCCATTCACGATGGCTTCACCAACAAGCACTCTTTCGAGCACAAGTGTCGGAAGATCACCCTTGCACCATTGTCACCGCATGAGGTCTACCTAGATCAGCTCAAGCTTGAGAAAAACCACCACGACAAGACCATTGTGAGTGACCCCCTAAACACTTCTACTACTAAATCTGAGTGTGAGAGTTCTTTGAGAAAAGCAAAGTCAAAGGCCTGTGAGAGTAAACCCGTGAGGAAAGAAACTCTATTCGTGAGGCCTAGTGAGATTAAGCATGCGCTTGTTACCAAGCAACCTATCATTCTTCTTATCTTCAAAAATACTCTCACAAGCATGACTAACCTTGAACTGGTTATTCCGAGTAGTGTGTCTTCTCTTTTGCATGAATTTCGAGATGTCTTTCCGGAAGATAGCCCAAGTGGCTTACCACCCATTCGTGGGATTGAGCATCAAATCGATTTCGTTCCCGGAGCCACACTTCCGAACCGGCCAGCCTATAGAACCAATACGGTCGAGACCAAGGAGCTCCAAAAACAAGTTGGTGAACTTATGGAGAAGGGTCACATTCGGGAAAGTATGAGCCCATGTGCGGTTCCCGTGTTGCTAGTGCCCAAGAAAGACGGCACTTGGAGGATGTGCGTTGATTGCCGAGCCATCAACAATATCACGGTAAAGTATCGCCATCCCATTCCTAGGCTAGATGACATGCTAGATGAGTTACATTGGTCTAGCTTGTTTTCGAAAATTGACTTGAAAAGTGGTTATCACCAAATCCGAATGAAGGAAGGTGATGAGTTGAAAACCGCTTTCAAGACCAAGCATGGTTTGTATGAGTGGCTTGTGATGCCATTTGGTTTGACTAATGCACCTAGTACTTTCATGCGCTTAATGAATCATGTGCTTAGGTCGTTTATTGGAGTCTTTGTTGTGGTGTATTTTGATGACATCTTCATTTATAGCAAGACTTTAGACGATCATGTAGGCCATTTGCGTAAGGTGCTAGACGTGCTTAAGAAGGAACATCTTTTTGGTAATTTGAAAAAGTGTTCTTTTGTTCAAGATAACGTGGTCTTTATAGGTTTTGTGGTGAGTTCACAAGGCATACATGTCGATGCGGAAAAGATCAAGGCAATCAAGGATTTGCCGAGTCCTAAGACGGTTGGAGAAGCCCGTAGCTTTCACGGCTTAGCCGGGTTTTACCGACGATTTGTCCGGGACTTTAGCACTATTGCCGCACCACTCACCGAAGTGATTAAGAAGGACGTGGGCTTCAAGGGGGAACAAGCACAAGAGGATGCTTTCCAGCTCCTAAAACACAAGCTTACTCACGCCCCTCTTCTTGTTTTACCCGATTTCTTGAAAACTTTTGAGATTGAATGTGATGCTTCGGGTGTAGGTATTGGAGCCGTGTTGATGCAAGAGAAGAAGCCGATTGCTTTCTTTAGTGAGAAGCTTGGAGGAGCCACTCTCAGCTATCCGACATATGACAAGGAGCTCTATGCCTTGGTTCGTGCACTCCAAACTTGGCAACATTACCTTTGGCCTAAGGAGTTTGTGATCCACACCGATCATCAATCCCTCAAGCATTTGAAGAGCCAGCACAAGTTGAACAAGAGGCATGCTTGGTGGATGGAATTCGTGGAGACATTCCCTTATGTGATCCAATACAAGCAAGGCAAGGAAAATGTAGTGGGCGGTGCTCTTTCTCGGAGGTACTCGTTAATCTCCACTCTTGATGCCAAGATCCTCGGATTTGAGATGATCAAAGGAGCCTACGCAAACGACGCCAATTTCCAGGAATTCTTTCTCTCTCGTGCTAAGTTTGCTTCGGGAAAATATTTTCAGAGTGATGGTTTCTTGTTTTACGAGAACCGTCTTTGTATTCCTAACTCGTCTTTGCGAGATCTTCTTGTTAGGGAGGCACATGGTGGTGGCTTGATGGGACACTTTGGCGTAGCCAAGACACTTCTCACTGTGCAAGATCACTTCTTTTGGCCGCACATGAAGCGGGATGTGGAGAGAGTTTGTAGCCGATGCACTACTTGTAATTTATCTAAGTCCACGAGCCTAAGCTAAGGTATGTATACCACTTTGCCGATTCCTATTGCACCTTGGACCGACATTGTAACGTCCCCGTTCCGCAATAGGATCACCAGGACGGATCATGGCTAAGAGTAGAGCTGAATAGCTGGAAGAAGTTAAATAGAATCTATGCCATGGTCCGAAAGTGTCGGCTAAGTCTTATGGTCTAAGGATTTAGCCGAAGAAAAGATAAGAAGACCAAGGAGATGAGGAAAGGAGCTCATATCAATTTAACCGAGCTAAAACGAGCTGGATGATGGAGCTGGCTCAGATGGATCAGTTCATGGGAAGCTCGGTTCAGCTAAGCTAAGTGTCCGGCAGTTGAGACCAGTTGATCAGCTGGTAAGCTAGCCGGCTGGCTGAAACGATAGCTTGGTGAAGGTAGCTCACTACTCTCGGCTAAAAAGGGACCGCATGTGCCAAGCATGTGCGGGGGCGGTTACAAGCGGTTTTAGCCAAAGGGTTGCAACCCGTTCGGCTAAAAGTTGCATCGTTTCGTTTGGGTCGGCGGGTTTTGAGAATTTTCGACCAAGGGCTTATAAATAAGACCCTTAGTCATTTCTTCTCGACACACAGAAAAGAAGGGATTTTTAGCCGAAAAAACTAAGGATCCCCGAGAGATACTAAAAGTTAGCCGAGAGAAAATTAACCCGATCGGCCAGAAGAGAAGTTAGCCAAGAGAATTCTAATCCGATCGGCAAGGAAGCCGAGGGACTTACGATCGGAAGGAAAGGAAGGAAAGTTAGCCGGAAGAAATAGAATTCCTAGATCGATCGCGGAGATCGTATCAAGGGGAATTCAAGGCGCGGGATTAAGGGATCAAGCGGACAAGTGCCAATCCCATCACGCGGCAAAGGTGAGTGCATGTATGGTCGTGTAGGAACGGGTCTAGACTACCGGTTGCCGGGAAAGTCCCACGATCGTCCCACATGAACGTATAGTGTATTTTAACCGCATTGTTTGATACGTGTATTCATATTCTACTAACGGCCGAGATTACATGATCTTAGCCGAATATCCGATATGAGTCCATGCGGATTGATGTTTAGCCGAGGGAGAATATATTTAGCCGAGGGGGAATTTACCGTGGGTTGTAGGCGAATGACTTGGGGATCGGGGAGAATCCACCAAGGCCGGCTAAACTTGGAACGGGGAAATTCCGGCCCGACTAAGATTACTTCCCGGGGAAAAATCTGTTTCGGCTAAAATCATTACCGTGGGGGGGGGGGGGGGGGAAACGTAAACTCGGGGGAAACTTTGCATGATTTAGCCGAGTAACATGCATACATTATATAACCATAATCACTAAGTAATTATCGAGTTACTTATGTCTCTTTGGCTTTCAGGTAACGATGAGACTTCCGAGAAGAAGTGGGCATAGGCGTGCGATACGCTTTAGCCGGGGAAGATAGGTGGTGTTGGTCTGGTTTGTTAGGATCGATTAGCATTGTAATAGCTTATATGCAGACTCTAAAATGTATCGAATCCTTATCGTATTAATAAAATAGCCAGGCCGTTTCTTTTACTAAGCGTTTAGACTCTAATATATATGAATCTCAGAATATATAATATCGAATTTGAATATCGTTAAGGAATGGGCCCTAAAATGGACTGATTGGCTCGGATGCACTTAGTGATCCGAGCATGAACAACCTCTGCGGACTTAGAGTCCGGGACGGGGTGTTTCAGACATATCTATGGATCTAACTCCATTACCTTTGAGTGAGCGTGTAAGTATGAACGGAAAGAAAAAGGCCGAGCTGGTCATGCAAATGCATGAGAAGGCGAAGCAAAATATCGAGAATAAGACCGAGCAATACCGCAAGTATGCGAACAAGGGCCGAACCAAGAAGACATATGAACCCGGCGACCTTGTTTGGATCTACTTGAGAAAGGACCGGTTCCCGAAAGAAAGGAAGTCCAAGCTTTTGCCGATAGTTGATGGACCATTCACCATTTTGGAGAAGATCGATGACAATGCCAATAAGATTGACCTCCAAGGTAAGTATTCCGTGAGTTCTAGTTTTAATGTGGCTGATATCATTCCCTTTGTTGCAGATGGAGCAGATTTGAGGGCAAATCCTTTTAAAGTGGAGGGGGATGATGTGATCATGGACACACATCGTTTGGAGGAGGTTCCGGAGGTAGCATTGTTCGTTACCGAAGGTCATATCACACGGTCCAAGTTCAAGAAACTAGCCGGAGCAATTTTGACGCTGCTTGATGGAGTTCTTATCAAGGAAGAAGACCAATATTCACGTGGTGCTCTAATCTCAATCTCCTACTTGGATTTTACTTGAGATTGGTCGCGAGCTAAGTCATTGTACTCTTTTTCCTATGTTCGGTTTTGTCCCATTGGGTTTTCCGGACAAAGGTTTTAATGAGGCAATGGCTTATGCTATCTTTGGCGGTCCAATTTCATGAAGAATGCCTTGTATATTTTCGGTGGGAAAATACAAGACAAGGAAATCTCAAGGGTCCTTCACGCAAATGGGAGGCCAAAGATCACCTTCTATCAAAATATCTCTTCTTTAATTTTAGCCTTTATTTCTAAAGTCTTTAAGTCATGTGATTTTTCCCTTTCCTCTTTTTTTCCTATAAATACTCTTCTCCTTTGTCATTTGCAAACTAATCACATTTTTATTAAAAATACTTTGAGAGAATTTCTCCTTTGTTCCTTTAGGACTTTTCGGATTTCTTGGTGGATTTAGCCAACAAATCTCCTTCGATTTCTTTGGTGGATTTAGCCAAACAAAATCCTTGCACTGTTCTTTGGTGGATTTAACCAACGAGCAACGATTGATCTTTAGGTGGATTTAGCCTATTGATTTGTGGTTTATCTTGCACCGTTCATAGCTCAAGACGCAGCCGATCATCCCATCACCTCGATCCATCCTTCACCGTTTGGAATCAAGGCATATCCAACCGTTCATACCGATCTGTGAGTGTGCCATTTTTAGGGAGTTGCATCGAGGGTGCATCACCTGGTATCGATCGATACTGTCTGTATCGATCGATACTACATCAGTCAGATCGAGCATCTTGGTGTATCCAGCAGCTACATCTCCCAGCAACTCCTTTGAGACATCAGAGTACACCAGTGCTCTCTCCAGTGGATCTTCAGGGTGCATCTCCAGGAAGTACTCCTCTGCGATGTTGATATGCTCAAATTAATACCCTAAAAGTACTAAGCAGTAGTTGCAGTAAAGTAGGGGTCGAACACAAGGACTCACAGAAATCACACAATATATCAAATAGATTCGAATTAAGCTAAACCAAAAGATGTAATTAAAAGCAATACGTAAATTAAAAGTCTTGTAAAACGATTGGGAAAAAGATAGGATCAGGGTATTTTTCAGGAAATCAATGAATGCAAATAAACTAACTAGTCAGGATTCAGATTTAGCGCGGTTCGTGAACTCAAATCACCTAAGTATAACTAACCAACTCTCGTTGCGGAAACTATCTAAGTCTAAATCCTAGAATTCCAAATCTCTTTGTGAATCCTAAAGTCTAAACCAACTTTTAGATCAGGTTTGATTTGTTCACAAAACAACTTAACCAAATCTCTTTGTGAATAGTTATTTTGCTCATCTAAGGTTCTATCAGGTAATTAATCGCACTCTCGTGCCAAATCAATTATCCTAATATCGAAGTTCCAGATTCGCCAACCTAGAATTAGCTTTGAACACAACCTAAGATGAAGAACTAATTCAGATGGTGAATCCTTATCAACTAATCAACCTATCATTCAGAGAAAACGCTTATGAGAACCCTGAACCTAAAGTGGATCTACTCAGACATGGAGAATGAAAACAACATGATTGAATAGATCATCAAAGAAATCAATAATAAAAAGGAGTTCAGAGTTGTCTCTCCAAAAACCAAAGTAGAATCAAGATTAAAATGAAAACGTGGCCACCAAAGTGGCTGAAAAACCTAATTATAAAGCTAAAATACGTTTTGGGACTTCGGATAATTATTAAAGTCTTTTGGACCAAGTTGCAAACTTCAAACTTGTAAAAAGTCACGTTTCCTTCTTCCTGAAGTCGGTATCAGTCGATACTAGGTAGTATCGGTCGATAATCATCATATGCGTCGAGTCTTCTGCTCGCCAGACTTGATTGTCTTCACGAAAGCTGGCATAACGTTCGATCGCACCGTTGGAATGACCTCAAACCACTTCCAAATGAAAGCTAATCCATTGATCTGTCTTGTATCCAAATTTGAGCTCAATACATCTGTGGGAAGTTCTTCAACGAATGCCAAACTTCTGACGTCTCTGCATGACTCTACATCTCCATATGCTCATTTTCACCCAAAACGGCTCCTTTTCTCCAATGGTGCTCCAAACGTGCTAAAACCTGAAAAGACTCTAAAACGCTACCAAATAGTATAAAGACTCTATAAAACGGACTTATATCATGGCTTAAACAGGGTAAAAACCATGATATATCAGATGTCACTGAAGGTGTCTACATAGAACGTCTGCCCATCGATGGTTGGTCTCTTCATCATATTTTCCATATTAAAGGACATCACCAAATCACCGATGTTGAGAGCTATCTGTCCATTCTTGCAATCGATCAAGGCTCCAGCAGTTGCAAAGAACAGTTTGCCCAGGATAAGAGGATCCTTAGGCTCAGCATCGTACTTCAGGACGATGAAATCTGTTGGGATCAAGCAATTCACAATCTTTATTGGGACATCTTCGAGTAGTCCCTCTGGAAGTCGCACTGAGCGACCAGCAAGTACCAACGAAATCCTTGTAGATTGGAAATATGTCATCCCCATTCGCGTAGCAACTGAGTGTGGCATGAGCTTCACACTCGACCCAATATCGCAGAGAGAACGCTCGAATCTCTCTGTGAAGATAGTGCAGTCCAAAACAAAACTCCCAGGGTCTGGTAGCTTTTTGGGAATTTTGTTGAGTAGAAACGCAATGCACTCAGCTGTAATCATCATTACACCTTCCTCAAAGTTCACATTGCTAGAGACCATCTTCTTCACATACCTCCTGAAAGCTGGAGAAGTCTTAATAGCATCAACAAAAGGAAGCTCCACAACCAACTTATCCAACATAGTTTTGCATTTGGCGTCCTCCGATTCCTTCTTTGTCATCTTAGGAGGCATATGATAAGGTATTTTGGTTTTGTACACCCTCTCCTTGACAATCTCTGGTTCTTTCTCGACCAGCGCCTCAGTATCGACCGACACAAAAGGACTATCGATAGATACACGTGATTTTGGATCCCCTCGTGCAGGTGTCTGGACTGGTATTCATCGATACTGGCTGGTATCGATTGATACACGGGGATTTTCAGAATCCCAATCGTCATCTTCTGCAAGATCGACAAAAGTCTCTGCAATTGGGTTGTTCTTCACTCCTGTAATCACCTCTTTTCCACTCCTCAAGGTGATGGCATTGATGTGTGCTCTTGGATTCTAAGTTTTCCCTAGAAGAAAACCTTCCTGCCTCTTCACAGCTGTTGCTGTCTGAGCAATCTGAGTTTCCAGCTTCCTCTGAGAAAGATTGATAGCTTCAATTTTCCCATTCAGATCAGTGTAGAGAGAGTCAATCTTCCCATTGAAATCCACTTGCAACTTCTGATGTCCCTGAAGGATATGTTCAAGCATGGATTCCATCTTACTCTCTGTGAACTTTGGAGAGATGGGTTGGTACGAAGAGTTCCCATAATTGCGAGTGAAATCGCTGCTCTAGAGTGGTTTCTGAGCAAATTGTTTTGCTCCAAAGCCAGATTGGTTTCCCTCAAACTTGTACCCACCTTGCTGAGTGTGTTGTTGAAGTTTCGGTTGTTGTTGTACCCAAATCGCTGAACCACCAATGTAGTTAACATCTTCCACTTCATCTTCATCAATATTATCGACTCCATCAGCAAAGTGTACAGTCTTCTTCGATTTCCTGATCAGAGGATCTAGCTTGGCTTGAACTTCAGCAATCTGCGATCCATCCATGTTCCCATTCTGTCTCTTCCGCTCAAAGTCTGCATTTTTGGTGCTATTGCTAGACGCCAAATTCTCAATAAGCACATAAGCATCATCTGGATACCTAGTATTGAAATTCCCATTGCTAGAAGCATCCAAAACCATCTGATACCTCCAATCAATTCCTCTGAAGAAAAAACCCATCAGCTGAACATCATAGTACCCGTGATGTGGACAATCTCTCTGGTATGATCTGAATCTTGTCCAAGCAGCCTTGAACGCCTCAGTAGGTCCTTGAGAAAACTAGGAGATCTTGTTCCTCAGATCCTCGGATCGTGCATCATCATAGAAATTGTTCAGGAAAGCAGTCTTAGTCTCTTCCCAATTAGTCAATGATCCAGGAGGTAACTGCTTCAGCCAGTAAGTCGCATCTCCACCAAGAGAGTATGGGAAGAGCTTGCAGAAGAGGTAATCATAGTATACTCCATTGATCTTGATGCTAGTGACCAAATCCTCAAACATCTCAATATGGTCCATGGGATGTTCATTGGAAAGACCATGAAAAGGGTGCTGACCCACAAGAGTGTAGTATGCAGGTTTCAGCTCAAAGTCATTCCTCTGAAACGCAGGAGGACGAATCGCTGATCGATTTGCATAAAACTGATCAGGCCTGTTGTACTAACCAATCGTTCTACCACGATTAACCACAACATTTCGTGCATTCGCGTTCCCACCGACATTCCCAGCGACAACAGAAACAGGTGGAATGATGTTCCCCTCTCCATCCAATCGTTGCCCTCGCACATTGCACAACTGACCCTCTTGGTCTATGTAAGCACCAGCTTCATCTTGAACCAAAACAACTGGGTTGTTCATCACTGCTGGCTTCTTTGCTTTTCTGTTTGTGCGTTCCAAAAGTGCTAGCTTCTCTAATGACAGATTGACTAGCGGATTGTTCTTGTTCCTTCTGGTTTCAAGAATATGCATACACCTGATAACAACATTTCGTGCATTCGCGTTCCCACCGACATTCTCAGCGACAACAGAAGCAGGTGGAATGATGTTCCCCTCTCCATCCAATCGTTGCCCTCGCACATTGCACAACTGACCCTCTTGGTCTATGTAAGCACCAGCTTCATCTTGAACCAAAACCACTGGGTTGTTCATCACTGCTGGCTTCTTTGCTTTTCTGTTTGTGCGTTCCAAAAGTGCTAGCTTCTCTAATGACAGATTGACTAGCGGAGTGTTCTTGTTCCTTCTGGTTTCAAGAATAGGCATACACCTGATAACAAAAGTCAAGAACGTAAGTAACAAAAAACACGATGAGTATCGACCGACAATGGGTGGCTTCGATCGATATTAACAAAAAGAAAACGGCAAGTATCGACCGACACTGAGTAGTGTCGATCGATACCGACGAACTTAGTAGAAATTCTCAAACTAAAATCTAATGGCGAATTGAGTCCCCGGCAACGGCGCCAAATTTGATATGCTCAAATTAATACCCTATAAGTACTAAAGCAGTTGTTGTAGTATATGTAGGGGTCGAACACAAGAACTCACGGAAACACAGAATAGATTATATAGAAGAGAATTAAGCTAAGTGATCAATGAAATTGAAAGCAAGTACGTAAATGAAAATGGTTGTAAGTTCGATTGGAGAAAGAGAGGTTCTGGGTATTTCTTAGGAAATCAATGAATGCAGATAAACTAACTAGTCAGGATTCAGATTTAGCGCGGTTCTTGAACTCAAATCACTAAAGTATAATTAACCAACTCTCGTTGCGAGAATTATCTAAGCCTAAAATCCTATAATTCCAAATTTCTTTGTGAATCATAAAGTCTAAACCAGCTTTTAGTTCAAGTTTGATTTGTTCACAAAACAACTAAACCAAATCTCTTTGCAAATAATTATTTTGCTCACCCTAGGTTCTATCAGGTAATTAATCGCACTCTCGTACCTAATCAATTATCCTAAGATCTAAGTTCTAGGTGATCAATCCAGAATTAGCTTTGGAAACAACCTATGGCGAATAACTAATTCAGATGGTGAATCCTAAACAACTAATCAACCTAGCATTCAGAGAAAACCCTTATTAGAACCCTAAACCTAACAGGAGATCTACTCAGACATGGAAATTGAAGCAATAAATATGTTTGAATAAATACTCAAATAGAAAATAAGAAAGAGTAACAAGAGGGTTCGAAATCTCCTCTCGGACGAACAGAGTTTCAGACTTGTCTCCCTTCAAAAGCTCTCTCACAAAACCAAAGTAAAATTAAAGCGTAGCCATCAAAGTGGCTGTAAAATCCTAATAAATAACCTAAGTCACGTTTTGGGGCTTCTTGTAAATAATAAAGTCTTATGGGCAATTTTGCAATTCTTCAATTCTTGGAAAAGTCGCGACTCGTGTCTTGCTGCAGTGAGTATCGACCGATACTTGTCAGTATCGATCGATACAAAGGCTTCAAATCGGGTACTCAGCTACACGAACTTCTGCTTTGTTCCAAAATGCTCTAAAAAGCTCCAATATCTCCAATTATGCTGCAAACGTGCTACAACATGTAAAAGACTCTAAAACACTACAAAATAGTAGAAAGACTCTATAAAACGGACTTGTATCATGGCTTAAAAGGGGTAAAACCAAGATATATCAACCATCTTCTTTTGTATGATGGCGATACACTCGTGAGTTAGAATTACCATAGACTCCATTTCCTTAGGTCTCTCATTCACGGCATCTTTCAAGAATTTGGCGTATAGAGGGACAAGTAAGAAGACATCAACCAAAGGCATTGTCAGTTCTACCTTCTCCATTTGCATATCAAAGATGGCTTTGTACTTGTCCATAAGTTGCTTCTTGAACCGCCCGGGAAAAGGTAACTTAGGAACGTAAGGCTTAGGGACAAACACATTCTTCTTCGGCTTCTCTTGAGCAACAACAACCCTAGGCTTGACCTTCTCAACTTCTTCAACCTTGTCTTGCTCTATCACTACCTCATATTCAACCAAATCGTCATCTTCTTGAAGTTTCACCCCCCTACTTTGCTTCTCAATGTCCTCATTGAGAGTAGAAGGAGCTTCTCTTGGAGGCAAAACCGTACCACTCCTTAAGGTGATGGCGTTTACATACTCTTTAGGATTAGCTTCGGATTTACCCGGGAGTTGACCTTGTGGTCGTGAAGAAGAAGCAACACCTTTGTTCTCCATTTGTTTTACCTTGGAATTCAAAGCCTCAATCTTCGTGTTGAGGTCGTTGTAAGAGCAATCTACCCGTGTATTGATCTCCGCTTGTCCCTTGAGTAATTGTTGGAACATGGAGCTCAAGTCAATCTCTTGCAGTTTAGACGTAGTTGCTCGACCTTGAGGCACAAACCCTTGTTGTTGGCCTTGAAAACCGGGTGGAGCTTTGTTTTGGAATCCACTTTGGTTCCCTTGGAATTGGTTCCGGGACAAAACCTTGTTGGTTGGTATTAGAAGCTTGGCCTTGAGGTTGTAATTGCTTTTGTGGGACTTCTTGAGCTTGATTAGGTTGCGGAGGGTAGACTTGGTCTTGTGGATTCTCCACATTTGTGTTCCGGTAAGAGAAGTTGGGGTGGTTCCTATAGTTTTGGTTGAACCCTTGTCTTTGGTAGTTCCCTTGGTTTTGGTAGTTCCTTTGGTTCCCCATGTAGTTCACCTCCTCTTGGGTGTTCATGTCTACGTTCTCCTCTAGATAGCAACCTTGATTCTCGTCATAAGCATCCACAAAATTAACCGTCTTTTGAGAATACACTATGAGGTTATCAATCAAATTGGCTTGTTTGTCCAACTTTTCATTAAGAGCTTTCATTTATTTGGCCCTATTGTTCTCATCAAAGTCGCTAGTGGTCCTGGTGGCGCGGTAATAGTCATCGCCATAGGTACCGTCACTTTGGGCCAAGTTCTCGACAAGCACCATGGTTTCTTCAACGTCCTTAGTCAAGAAGTTACCGTTTGATGCCGTGTTAAGTAACATACGGATCTTAGGCAAAGCACCTTGGTATAGAGTGCTAAGGAGAGAGGCATTGCTAAAGCCATGATGTGGGCATTGAGAAGTGTAGCTTCTAAATCTCTCACAAGCCTCGTTGAAAGACTCATTGGACCTTTGTGTGAAGCTTGAGATCTCATTGCGAAGCTTGGCGGTTCGAGCCAGTGAAAAGAATTTGGCAAGAAACGCACGTTTGCAATCATCCCACGAGGTTATAGATCCTTGGGGTAAGGTCTTTTCCCATTGGTGAGCCTTGTCACCTAAAGAGAACGGGAAGAGACGAAGCTTGAACCCATTTTCGGAGACCCCATTGATCTTAGTGAGACCACATATCCGGTTAAATTGGTCTATGTGGTCTAAGGTATACTCCATGGACAAGCCGTGAAATTTGTTGGCTTGAACCATGTTGATAACCCCCGGTTTCACTTCAAAGTTGTTGTTCTCCACCGGTGGAGCTTGAATGCCTTGCCGGTTTTGGTGAGCATTAGCGGCATCACCCTAGCCAACAACGTTTCTAGCTCTTGGTGGATGGTTGGGAAGGTGATGGTTTCCATTGCCACCACCTCCTTGATTGTTGCCGTTTCCTTTCCCATTCCCACCGTTCCTTTGGTGGGGAATGGGTTCGTTGATGTTCCCAAGTGGAACATTCTAAAAGTGCTCCATGTCGTCACCAACCTCTTCTTGAACTCTCACTCGGTTTCGTCTTGCTCTTGATCCTCTATCAAGTTTATCAATATCGTCCCTCGGTTCTACTAGGTTAGTGTTGCCACGGGAACGGGTATGCATGCACCTATTGAGAGAAAGAGCAATAGGAAGCAAACAATATTAGTAACTTGGTAGCAAATAAAACTTAATCTCACAAAGAGCCTAAATCTCAACGTTAAAACAAATCCCAATATGGCAATGGCGCCAAATTGATACAAGACTTTTTAGTCTCTAAGTGGTATCAATACCCTCAATACGATGTAGTAAGGAGGTTATCAATCCATAATTGGGATTTATCCTAATCACTAAGAATGCAATGCACTTAAAGTAAGTTAAGCTAAACAAGTGTGGTTTGTTGTTAAGTATCCAATTCGAATTAAGCAATGCAATAACTAAACAAGATGTAAATCAAATAGCAAAAGCGAATCTAGAGATAGGGTTATCGAATTAAGGTGAACCAAGCACAATTCATGGTGTTCTTTCACTCAAACAAGTTATCCATAGGGAATAGATCTCTAATCTTGATTAGGTCTCTTTCAAGCAACTAATCACTATGTAAATTATCAATTCCATTAGCAAACTCTCATTTGTGGATTAACAATTAGCAAGCATTAAGAATAATAACAAGATCAACCAAAGATACGCCCTACACAACTAATCTCTTAGGTTAGGAGCATAAATCCCTTGAATAGTTTATCAAGGCAATTCATCAAACACTTGGTGTGCATGAAATGCCTTGTGATCTAGATCTAATTCATCAAGCTAGATCTAGCATTAAGGACACTATTCAAGGAAGGAAATAAGATAATCTATCCATAAACACCATAAACCATGCCTTAGATCACTCTAATCTACCCCATCTCAAGATCCTAAAAGACTACTCAAGATCCATCAAGAACAAACCAAAATCGATGGGGATAGAGATTGATTCCATGGATAGATGTTGATTAATCAAGCTAGAAAGAAGATAGATAGAAGGGATTTATGAAAACAAATACTAAATTGCATAAAACCCAATATATCCTTAAAAATCTCAAGTTCTCTCTCAAATGTGAGGGTTTTAGACTTAAGAAAAGCATAGTAAGCAAAAATTAGGTAAATTTGTGTTTATAGTGAATAGTGCTCGACCGGGTCAACCCGGAACAAACCGGGTTCCGACCCGGCCGAGTAGGATCTTTTTGGGCGAGAAATCCTAACCGACCGGAGCTAACCGAGCTGATGGGGGCGGTTGTGATCTTGCTCCTCAAGGACCGACCACGTCTTGGTCGGTTGGAAATGTGTGCATGGGTCGGTTTTTTCATCCTGGGCGAGGACCGAGTGATATGATAATGGAACCACCCGAGAAGAACCATGTGCTTTGTTCAGCACCAACGAAGTCCGTGATCAACTCGAATGTTCCAACGACCACTTGGACTACATTCTCACCTCTATTAGAGCACTCCTCGAAGTTGAATCAATCCATTCCGAGTTCAGGTGAAAACGTTATTCAACTTCCAAGACAGGTGAATCCTAGCCGACGCGAATCGGACATACATGCGTTCAAAGAATTCTTCCAACCAAACCAAAAGGAATTAAGCCACAAAATAAATTTTTCTGGGATCTGGATTCATCAGAGCAATTATGAAAATTGGATTCACTCCAAAATCGGTTCAGACTTGGAAGCGACAGAATTTACAAGTCAATGGATCTGCTTCAGCACCCAGTGCACGACAATGCCAAAGATCGAGTCACACAGCCCAACTCAAGTACGATATAGCTACTAATCCACTTGGAGAATGTTCATTAATCTCTTATGTTTCCAACAAGACCAATATCAGAAGAAATGGACATCGGATCACAAAGTTACTCACCATTTTCCTAAATGGGTCAAACTGATGCTATGCTTGGAGAATGCTAGGCCCAGCTGGATTGGAAGCCTACAAACTTATGTGTGGCATCCAGGATACATTTCTAAGCCCAATAAGAAGTTCAAATTCGTGGCCCAAGAAGAATAAACAAGAAGAAGAGCAAGAGTATTTTATTTTGAATTTAACTTGTGTTTTAATGCTTGTCTTCCCAAGACTCTTTCTCTCTCCTTCATGCAAACCTTGTTGTTTGCGGGTCTTCGTCTCGGATACCACTCTCGTTCAATTTTCTTCTCAAATCTCCCTCTCTGGTAAAATGTCAATTTTACCCTTAATGAAGGGTTGTAAGGGTTAAATAGAATTAAATCGGTAAAGGGACAACGAAAAATACGGTAGTTCAATGGTTGCGAGCTCCACACGCGTCACCCGCGCGCGCGACCAGGGTTTTAATCCCCTCTGCGTGGTATAACTGGTAATACTAGGGTAATACTATGGTAATACTGGGTAATATTAGGGTAATACTACTAGGGTAATACTGGGTAATACTGGGTAATACTAAGGTAATATTGGGTAATACTAGGGGATACTAGTACAACTAGGATAATACGTAGTAATACTAGGGTAATACTGGTACAACTGATGCTATAACTATTGCGGTCATATTTCATTTAAAAAAACTCAGGGGTATTTTCGTCATTTCACACACTCATTAAAAAAGAGAGTGGTATTGTGATTAAGTAGGGAGATAGGAAATTAGTTTTTTTTTTTAGTGGTAAATCAGGTGTTGTCTCGTTGTCTGCTTATTTAATCTTTGTAAGTTCATTGATCAAAACAACCAACAATTATCAAATAAAATTATATTCTCTCTTTCGATTTTTCTTAGTGGATTTCTAAGGATTCGAATTCGGTTTATCAAAGAGATTTCCATCTCTCTTTGTGGGTAACCATTCTACCGATCGTCGTGTCGTGAGCGTCAATTGCGAGCTAAGTGTTGGAAGGATTTCCGGGTGGATTCCCACGCCTTCGAGCCTGCTCCATGTTCCGAAGCTACGGTTTCATCGCCTTGGATCTCCGATTCAAGGATTATCCATTCATTACCGCTCCTTTGAGAAGATCCCGTGGACTAGGGGTGTATTAAGTGGTATCAGAGAAACTCAAGGACTCGGTAATTTCATTCCATAATCTTCGATCATCACTTCATCTTTTCATCTTCTAATCTCTTCATCTTCTTACAAAAAAAAAAATGATATCCGTGGAAGCATTTCTGGCCGAGATGCAAATAGTGATAAGATCCGAGTTTGAGGTACTTCATAAAAATCTTGATCAATTCATAGCCATGGAAAAATTCATAGGGAAAGTTCTAAGGGAAAAGTCCGAGGGAAAGTCCGAGGGAAAACCCGAGGGAAAATCCGAGGGAAACCCCGAGGGAAATTTCGAGGAAAAATTTGAGGGAAAGGCCCGAGGGAAAGTCCGAGGAAAAATTCCAAGGGAAAGTTCCGAGGGAAAGTTCTAGGGAAACATTATCAAGGTTTTCCCGAAGGAACCAAACACCAAAGCGGTTGAGGGAAATCATGGAGTCATATATTCCATGCTGATCAAGGAGAAGAAGCCAGATCCAATTCAGCCTTTCCCAATCCAAGACGGTACAGTTTCGAGGACGAAACGTTTTGAAGACGGAGAGTATTATATGATAATGGAATCACCCGAGAAGAACCATGTGCTTTGTTCAGCACCAACGAAGTCTGTGATCAACTTGAATGTTCCAACGACCACTTGGACTACATTCTCACCTCTAATATAGCACTCCTCGAAGTTGAATCAATCCATTTCGAGTTCAGGTGAAGAAGTTATTCAACTTCCAAGACAGGTGAATCCTAGCCAACGCGAATCGGACATACAGGCGTTCAAATAATTTTTCCAACCAAACCAAAAGGAATTAAGCCACAAAATAAATTGTTCTGGAATCTGGATTCATCAGAGCAATTATGAAAATTGGATTCACTCCAAAATCGGTTCAGACTTGGAAGCGACAGAATTTACAAATCAATGGATCTGCTTCAGCACCCAGTGCACGACAATGCCAAAGATCGAGTCACACAGCCCGACTCAGGTACGATATAACTACGAATCCACTTGGAGAATGTTCATTAATCTCTTCTGTTTTCAACAAGACCAAGATCAGAAGAAATGGACATCGTATCACAAATGTACTCACCATTTTCCTAAATGGGTCAAACTGATGATATGCTTGGAGAATGCTAGGCCCAGCTGGATTGGAAGCTTACAAACTTATGTGTGGCATCCAGGATACATTTCTAAGCCCAAAAAGAAGTTCAAATTCGTGGCCCAAGAAGAATAAACAAGAGGAAGAGCAAGAGTCTTTTATTTTTAATTTAACTTGTGTTTTAATGCTTGTCTTACCAATACTCTTTCTCTCTCCTTCATGCAAACTTTGTTGTTTGCTTATTTAATCTTTGTAAGTTCATTGATCAAAACAACCAACAATTATCAAATAAAATTCTATTCTCTCTTTCGATTTTTCTTAGTGGATTTCTAAGGATTCGAATTCGGTTTATCAAAGAGATTTCCATCTCTCTTTGTGGGTAACCATTCTACCGATCGTCGTGTCGTGAGCGTCAATAGCGAGCTGAATGTTGGATGGATTTTCGGGTGGATTCCCACGCCTTCGAGCCTGCTCCACGTTTCGAAGCTACGGTTTCATCGCCTTGGATCTCCGATTCAAAGATTATCCCAACATTACCGCTCCTTTGAGAGATCCCTTGGGCAATGGTGTATTACCGAGTGAAGACAACCACGTGGGATGTGGCCGGTTGGGTTTCTGAGGGATGAAAGCATGCTAAGTCATGAGGAGCTTTTTGCTGGCTTGCAGACCGCCCTCATTCTGGTCGGTTGAGATGGGGCGGTTAGGGATCATATTCTTGGACCGGCTAAAATGAACCGACTGGATGATGGCCGGTCGGATTTTCCCACGGGGGGAATTCTAGCCGCAGTCCGCGCTCCTTCGGAATGGTCAAGATTTCCTCGATGGGCCGATTAGATATCATGTTCTTGGACCGGCTGAAATGGACCGCCTGGGTGCTGGTCGGTCATGCTGAGCCAAGACTCTGATTCCATGCTAAGTCCTCCTCTGCATCCGTAGCCGATCGTGCTTGAGCCTCGGGACTTCCTGATATGCTCAAATTAGTACCCTAAAAGTACTAAGCAGTAGTTGCAGTAAAGTAGGGGTCGAACACAAGGACTCACAAAGACACACAATATATTATATATATGAGAATTTTGCTAAGCGATCAATGAGATTGAAAACAGAACATAAATTAAAACGGTTGTAAGTTCGATTGGAGAAAGATAGGTTCAAGGTATTTCTCAGGAATTCAATGAATGCAGATAAACTAACTGGTCAGGATTCAGATTTAGCACGGTTCTTGAACTCAAATCACTAAGATATAGTTAACCAACTCTCGTTGCGAAAATTATCAAAATCTAAATCTTAGGAATTCCAAATCTCTTTGCGAATCCTAAAGTATAAATCAGCTTTTTAATCAGGTGTGATTTGTTCACAAAACAACTAAACCAAATCTCTTTGCGAATAGTTATTTTTCTCACCTTAGGTTCTATCAGGTAATTAATCGCACTCTCGCGCATAAGCAATTATCCTAAGATCTAAGTTCTGGGTGATCAATCTAGAATTAGCTTTGCAAACAACCTATGGTGAAGAACTAATTCAGATGGTGAATCCTAATAACTAATCAATCTAGCATTCAGAGATAACCCTTATGAGAACCCTAAACCTAACAAGAGATCTACTCAGACATGGAAATTGAAGCAATAAACATGTTTGAATAAATCATCAAATAAAATAGAAAGAGTAATAAGAGGGTTCGAAATCTTCTCTAGGACGAACAGAGTTTCAGACTTTTCTCCCTTCAAAAGCTCTCTCACAAAACCAAAGTAAAATAAAGCGTAGAATAATAGCATCGCCAACAAAGTGGATGTAAAATCCTATTAAATAACTTAAATCACGTTTTGGGGTTTCTTGTAAATAATAAAGTCTTCTGGGCCATTTTGCAATTCTTCAACTCTTCATTAAAGTCGCGGTCCGTGTCTTACTTCGATGAGTATCGACCGATACTATGCAGTATCGATCGACACTGAGACTTCAAATCGGGTATTCAGCTACACGAACGTATTCTTCGCTCCAAAATGCTCTAGAAAGCTCCAATATCTCCAATTATGCTCCAAACGTACTAAAACCTGTAAAAGACTCTAAAACACAACGAAATAGTAGAAAGACTCTATAAAACGGACTTATATCATGGCTTAAACGGGGTAAAAACCATGATATATCAACTCCCCCAGACTTAGCCTTTGCTTGCCCTCAAGCAAATAGAAGACTAAACCAGAGAAAAATGTTTGAAAACATAGAGACTTACCTGTTCTTGAAACGTTGCAATGACTCTTTTTCTTAGTGCTCCACATATCACCTAACCAGATTTTGATCTAACAACCATGTACATCTCCGTATACATTCTCAGCTTTCCAGACTACACACATTATCTCGCAGCATCGTTCAATTAAGCCATCCTCGCCAGTTTCATCACTGTGATTAACACCAAGAACCTTCTAGATTCATTCCCATACAATATCATGACAAGGAACCACTCTTTTCACACTTTCTGGTATTATTTCTCTCCCCCAGACTTATTTCTTATTATGTTTCTTGCATTTACATATTAAGGTTCGAGACGCGAGTATTGATGGTGTTTGCCATCGAATCCTCGGTTGTTTCCTCAAAAGTATTCAAAGGTTTAGGCGAATAATGGTATCACAGGAAATTTTCCTAACCTCGCTTCCACCTTTGTGTGATCATCTCCTCTGTAGTAGAATAATGGGATCGTTGGAAATTTTTCTAACCCACTACTCAGAAGAAAATCATTTCATCTTTTCATGCATCTTATTAATTAACTTGTAATAGGGAGAGAAATACCATTATTTCAAACACATGGGTTCCTTTGTCAGATACGAATGATGAATCAAGCTCTATGGATACTAACCATATCGATGAAGTGCAAAAATTTGGCTCAGGCTTTAAAGAACTTTGCTGGAAACATGAGTGTATTCTAGTTAACAGGTCAGCCTTTGGATTTTTCAATAGTCGATCTAGAACTGATTATGTAACAATGGTCACTTAGAAGCAAGGTCAAATAAATAGATTCAAGGAAAGGATCACAGTCTCAAAAACAACTGACTCTAAGAAAAACAAAAACAATGTCACCGACTACCTCCCCCAGACATAAACAACAATGTCCCCAGTGTTATCCAGCCTAGAGTCAGTAAAAGAAATCAGAACATCTAAATGAATGCGTGAAAATCAAAGAAGTTACCAAATTGGTGTAGGGGTGTCGACCGACACACAACACTGGTATCGAGCGATACCATGCTTAGGTCGACACATAAACTTCTTCTCATCTTCATTGATGCATGTTGTGTCGATCGATACCAGGTGGGTGTCGATTGATAACGCTCCTTTGTAACTGATTCACGCCAAACACAAGACACAAAACATAAAACCGAAAACAAAAACAAAAACAAAAGACTTATATACAGACTTACCAGTGGGTTGCCTCCCATCAAACGCTGTTTTAAGTCAATAGCTTGACTTTACGGTCGATCAGTCAAGAGAAGAATGAGAGCTTGCAGCAAAACAGGCTCCACAACTTGACATCTCCAGCTTCATAGTTCTGCTCAGCATGCTCTTCACAAACTCATGTCCTTTCCCTTTCAGCTCCGAAGTGAGAATAACTCAAGCCTTATAGAATGGTTTCGAAGTTCCCTTGCACTTCACCTTATATTGAATTGAATATCCATCGCAATTCTGAGGGGTTAAAGTCACAGAGGGAGCACCTTTTACTTCTTTTCTCTTCACCTTCTCCTTTGCCTTAACTGTTTTGACGTTTTTCTTGGTGATGACAAAAGGACTATCCAGAACGTCGATGGTATTAGGTCCGTTGGGAGGCTCTTCCAAAAGATTAACTACCAACGTCTCCCCTGGAACAATGGTGATGCAAGAGATATGTGTGGGAGTTCCCCTAGGGATGGCTTTGTAGTACACCTCCTTGTCAATCTATGAGAACAAGATGTGCTTGCTGGGTGTGTCCATAATGTCACCAACTGTAGTCATGAACGGTCTTCCAAGAATCAACTGCGTACGAGATTGTGCGCTCATCTCCACAACCTGAAAATCAGTAGGAACCAGGCAATCTCCTATGTTAACTAGTAAATCAGGGATTGTTCCATATGGAAGTGAGGTGGAACTGTTCGCGAATGTTATTGATGACTTCGGAGATCGGATATCAGCTCCCAAACACTCTGCAATTGCCCTGGACATGACATTGACGCTAGCCCCCGAGTCAACGAGAGACTCTTTGAATTCAACTCTAGAGATGGAGCATGGAACTGAGAATATTCATGGGTCTTCCCTCTTTGTCAACTGCCTCAGCGGTAGTGACTTGCTTCTTGCCTTGATGAAAAGTGCCTTAATTTCTTCCTCAGTTTCTCTGCAATCTTTGAAGTGACTTAGCAGAGGCCAACCCTCTAGAGCTTCTTCAAAAGTGAACGAGTGGGGTATCCTTCGTACCATCTTCTCAAAGCTACGCATCTGCTTTGGAGAAATGGGGTCTCTGAGGTGTCTGGGTAGCATGGGGTATGGCACCTTAGGTTTGTGAACCCTTTATGCACTCGACTCGGGTTTCGGTTCAGCAACTGGACTTGTATCGACCGACACATGGGTGGTGTGGATCGATGCTTTCGCTCTGGAATCGTCCCTTGTAGAACTTTGGACGGGTGTCGGTCGATACAAGAGAGTATCGGTCGACACCGAGATGGTGTCCGAAATCTCATCGTCATCCTTGGCATGAGGGACGAAAATCTCTGCAGTTGAGTTCTTCTGCACTCCTGGGTGTACCATCAGTCCCTTGACAGTTGCTGCATTCTGGGCTACCTGACTATCCAGAATCTTCTGATGAATAATGAGGGTCTCGATTTTTCCATTCAGATCAGTGTACATGGCATCCAACCTCCCGTTGAAATTCACTGTCATCTTCTCCTGCCCTTGAACCAGATGTTCAAGCATAGCCTCGATCTTACTCTCAGAAATTCTGGGTGGTGTTGGTGGGCATTGATACCTTTGATCTTGAAATCCAACTCCATCAATGTGGTTAACAAATTCCACTCCATCATTTTCAGCAAAACGAACAGCCCTATGCGCTTGCCTATCAAAAAATTGTGCATTTAATCTAACTTTGCATTCACCTCAGCAATCTGACTGCAATCCAAGTTACCAGCTTGCCTCTTGCGCTCCATGTCTGCATTCTTGGTATTATTGCTAGAAACCAAGTTCTCAATAAGCACATAGGCATCGTTATGATACCTCGTGTAGAAATTTCCATTGCTCACAGCATCTAGAACCATCTGATACCTCCAATCAATCCCTCCGAAGAAAGTACCCAGCAACTGAACTTGAGTGAAACCATGGTGGGGACAATCTCTCTGATATGACTAGAAACGAATCCAAGCAGCCTTGAGTGCTTCTGTTGGTCCTTGAGAAAACTGAGAGATCTTGTTCCTGAGCTCCTCGGATCTTGTATCATCGAAAAAGTTGTTCATGAAGGCTTTCTTCGTCTCTTCCCAGGTATTCAGCGATCCTGGAGGTAACTAATTCAGCCAGTAAGTTACATCTCCACCAAGAGAGTATGGGAAGAGCTTGCAGAAGAGGTAATCATAGGACACTCCATTGCACTTGATGCTTGTAACCAAATCCTCAAACCTCTCAATGTGATCCATAGGATGTTCATGAGATAGACCATGAAAAATATACTGACCCACAAAAGTGAAGTATGCAGGTTTCAGCTCAAAGTCATTCCTCTGAAAAGCCAGAGGGCGAATCACTGATCGATTGGCATAGAACTGATCAGACCTATTGTACTCACCAATCGTCCTACCGCGATTAATCACAGCGTTCCCTGCATTCACAGCAATTGCAGAGACAATGATATTTCCAGCTTCATCAAGTCGCTGCCCTTTCTCATTGCACAATTGACCCTCTTGGTCTCTCAAAGCTCCAACAGCATCTTGAATCAGAATCATTGTATTGTTCATCTCTGTTGGCTTCTTTGCTTTCCTGTTTTCACGTTCCAAATTCACACCTGAAACACACTAGGCAAGGCACGTAAGTAACAAAAAACACGTTGAGTATCGACCGACACTGGGTGAACGTGTGGTTCGGAAGATATAAGTTGTAGAGGAGTGAGTTAGCTATCCATAGGAGTTTGATTAAGGCTATTTGGACGTGTGGTTCGGAAGATATGGCTGATTTACCAGAGACATGTCCGCCTGGCCGAGATGGTTTTTTTAACATCGATGTCACAAGTCGGTACAACACCTCGGTATGACTCCTTCACAGCAATACCGACATCACGGTTCGGTACAACAAGTCGGTATTGAAGTAGGAAGAAAATCTCCTTAATACCAAGTTGTTGTACCCAGGAGTGACATCGGTATACCCCACAGAAACACCAAAGATGCAAAGTCCATCCGAGACGTCGGAAAGATGTGTCTGAACGGAAGCTTTCCGTTCCGAATTTGCCTCGGAGGTCTTCACAAAGGTTGTAGCCAAGTGAGTTAGCTGACTCTAAGAGGTAGTCCCAGGGCATTCGGATATATGGTTAGTTAGATACGGCCGTTTTACTGAGAGTATGTCCGTCTTACCGAAGCCACCAGACATGCCTGAAAGACCTGGCTGGACGAAGGGTGTCCAGTCCGAATTAGCCTCGGTGGTCTTCACTAACGTTGTATCCAAGTGTAGTATCTGTCTACAGGAGGTCGTATGAGGACATTCGGACATGTATTCCAGGAGATATCGTGGTTTTACCGAAGGTTTTACAACACCACCATCCGCACAAACTCAGGTCCAATACCGATGTGCAATACCGAGTTGTGACCTCGGTATTGAGCTACTCAAGACCAGATTTGACCCATTTTGAACCGGGTCGGTACCTGGTTTGTCCCGGGTCGACCCGGTTTGCCCCCTTTCACTATTTTAGCCCAAAAACCCTATTTTCTTGGGGGATCTCTTTTCTTAGGGGAAAAACCTTGTTCTTGTGATTTGTAAGAAACAGCATACACTATTTATGCAAGTTTAAGGTTATATCTTTTCATCTCCATCTAATCTTTCACATTCCTATTCCCTAATCATGATTAACATCACCTCTTTCACAAGATTTGGTGTATTCTTCATGATTAGTGAGTAGATCTTTTTAAGCCCATGGATGAGATAGATTAGGTGAATTTCGTGGTAGATCTTGATGTCTAGGACTTAGTTTACATCTTCCCTCTCTTATTTGGTGTTCATAATGCTAGATTAGGCTAGATATAGTTAATCTAGATCTTAGGGAATTCATGCACACAAGATGTTCGATGAAATTCCCTTTAGAACCAAATAAGGTATTTTGCGTACTTAGCCTATGAGAGTAGTTGTCTAAGTAGTATTAGGGCCATAGGAACCTATGTTTATTGCTTGTTAATCATCCTATCACAAACGATGGTTTGTTCTTGATTTGGTGATTAACAAAGTGATTAAGACCATGATAGTGGCTTAATCTTGTTTAAGTGTTCTAGGCTAAGGGAATTGCTTGATTGTGTGAAATGACATCTAGATAGATCATGGAAGGATCCGAAATCAATAACCTCATCCAAGGGCTTGCCTTTATCTATTTGTTAAACTCGTTTTTGCTTTGTTTACATGTGTTCTTGCCTTTAATTTGAATCATTTAGGTTGTTAGAAACCAAACCCACATTTATTAGCTTAACTTACAAAGTTGTATGCATTCCTAGTGATTGAAACTTAACCCTTGGATTCGATACCTCATATACTACAACGTATTTTGAGTAATTGATCTAGACACCAAAAAGTCTTGTATCATTGTGATACCACAGACTCTTACCGTGAGTTCTACTCGGCCTTTTAAGCAACATCTCATGCAAGTAAAGGAACCAAAGACGCAAAGCATCTCCCAAGAAAGATTGATTGATTAATTTTTTTTTGTGAAATCGATCCCGATGTTTGTTCCTTTAGAAGAAGGTTGGAGAGAGGGACCTCTACAAGCCTTCTTCCTCTAAAGCAAGGAGAGAAAGGAAGACATTTGCACTTACTTTATGAGAGCGAGACATTCATATACACCATATGGTACGTCTTATGCTATTCGTTTATTTCATCCCGAGAAGCATCGAGGATACCCGAACAAGATTACCCGAGAGAAGCTAGATGAATTCGACCGCGTGGTTCGTGATCTACCACAAGAAATCACGTTTTCTAGAGCTTGCATGGACCACATGATTGGTCACTTCTTTTTTAAAAGTAAGGAATCCATCTCAGAGATAGAAGATCTCTTCACGAATACTAGAAACAAAAGACCTGTTCGAAGTCTCCCTAAGATTCAAGACCAATGTCAGTTTCTAATCATTTGAAACATCTGTGGATTCGAGTTTAAAGACATCCTTTGTGACTCTGGAGCCTGCCTTAGCATCATGTCAACATCAACCGCCAAACGCCTCGGTATTAAGCATGTGCACCGTACCCGAACGAAAATCAGCATGGCTGATGGGACTTGTGCTACACCAAAAGAGATCGCCTATGACATGCCCGTGAGGATTGGAGATTGCATATCCCCCGTCGATTTCTACACCGGTAATCCTAGGATGGCCTTTTTTGTCAACCATCGGAGCCATCATGGATTAGCCAAATCGACGTGTCTCCTTCGCTAACATCGACAAGGATGTGTTCTAAACCGTTGTCCCACTCAAGAATAGAGGAGAAAGACACCTCAAATCGAAGGATCCTGATCCCGACCCACAATGGAGCGATGAGACATATGACGAGGAGACCGAAAGGAGATCGAAGAAGACTTGTAGAAAGACATTGTCTTTCTGCGATTAAGCTCATCTCGCTACCAACGTCGAGTTAAACGACTTTAAACAAAAGCGCTCAATGGGAGGCAACCAATTTAGGTATGCTTTTATTTTTAATTATTCTTTTCTAATAATGTTTTCTTTTTCTTAATTTCAGCTTTAAAAAAATCAAAACGAAAACCCAAAAACAAAAAAAAAATCAAAAAATATTAAAAGACAAAAAGATAAAAACAAGGTTCGGAACTACAAGGCCGCAAAAGAAGCTTGGTCGCGGATGCAACACCCCGAGCCGCGGCCAGCCACTCTTTCGATGTGGTCGCGATAAACCGACCCGCGGCGAACCTTCACTTGGTTGCGGTCACGTCCCTTTGACCCGCGGCCAACCGCCTGTCATTTGCGATCGATTTTCTTCAATCCACAATTGATCCCCATCCATTCCAAAACATCCCCATTCCTATTCCCAATCACCACAACACCAACTACCATCCCCCATCCATCACCAATCCATTCTTAATACCATTCCCTACCGGTTCCAGGGAAATTTTATTTTCTTTAAAACTTTTTCAATTATTACATACTTTATTTCTCGTCCTTACTCGATTTATCTCACACTAGAGACAGTGTGATTTAAGTCTGGGAGAGGATTTCATCCCTCACTAATCACCTTTTCTTTCATGAGTCTTTACATTTTGCATTTTTCGCGTTTTGTTTAAATTTTTCAAAATTTTCAATAAGTAGGAATACGTTTTGAGGAAATGATGAAATAATTCATGACGATAACCGACCAATGTGCTTCTACGCTATTTCCTAGTAACATGCTCTTTCGTAATTTGGTTTTACACTAGGCGATAGCTAGAGTTTCTGTTAATGCGAAATCCCTAGAGGAATTTAGACCGCAAAGATTCTTTAGGATGGAATATACTAGCTCTATTATATTTAGACTTTAACTTGACTTAATTTTCTCATCAAAGGTTTAAGCAAAGATAACGAATCATACATCCATGACATTCTTGTACCTTTTACCACTCTTTGTCGTACCTAAATGGCCATCTCATCTTTAGTTGGTATCCCACCCGAACTTTAAACATTTTTCGAACCTCATGCATTCTCTCTTTGTGTCTCATGTGTCTCATGTGCAAAAACGCCGGAGAGGGAGGAACAACACAGTTTTCAGTCACTAAAGACAGAGACTATACGCGATTGGTGGAAGAGAAATAAACAAATACGAGAGCTTGGTTCTGCCTTGGAAAAACTCAAAATCATGGTAAATTTGTGTACCCCTAAGACTCCATCTCGAGAAAAGGTGTTTCCCCCATCCAAAAAAAAAATTAAAAAAAAATTAGAAGGGAAAGGAAACAAGAGCCTAAAGCGAATCTAGGTTGGTCGAAATTCTTATGAGGCATTCATGATTCGTTTGTGAGAATTTTGTCATCCCGATTCCACAGAAAAATCTAAGTGTGGGGGAATGACAGAAAACTTATGTTTTTGGAGAAAGGAGGAAGCGCAACAATTTTAGGCAAGACGAAGTGACTGGAAGCTGTGGTTCTTAACCGGTCCATCCTCTCTTGCTGTTTTACATAATATCTCGCACCCTCTGGCGAAATTACTGTAGCACGAAACACCTTTAACATCACTTTTAAATGCCTTTAATACCTAACCTTGATTGTCTTGGTTTGATCCTTTTCATGAGAATTTTACATGAAGATACATGAAGGTCAAGAAGTCCCATTTGACCACCCCCGGAGCAGCTCCACCCGCGGCCAAGTGGCAGTTCACCGCAGGCAGAAGCTCTCCACCCGCGGCCAAAGAGTGGTTCACCGCGGTCAGAGACCATGGACCCGCTGCCAGCTCATGTTCGGTCCCGTAAGCCCATTTGCAAGCCTGTTCAAATCCTGTCAACTCTAAACCCTAAAGACGAAAGAAAATAAGAGAGAAGACCTATAAATATGTGCTTTAAGAACCCTATTTTCGTGTGCGTCATTGTATCTCTTTTCGAGCACCATTTTAGTTTACTTTTTGAATTACTTTTTGTTCTTAAGGTTTTGCTTTACTTTCAAGATTTGTAGAGAACTTTTCTCCCGACTTTGGTCTTAAAATCGAGAAGCTTCTTCTTCAATCTCTTGTTCTTTATTTAATTATTTTTATGCTTTCTTCAATTATGTCCGAGTAGTTTAGTCGTTAGGTTTAAAGGGATTATCGAACGGGATCCACATGTTCGATAATGATTTTACAAGGTAAACCTAGTCGTATTCTAGAACTATTTCCTATAGATTGTTTTTAATGCATGAATCTAGCGTCATGAACTAGAGGTTGATCCCTAGGTGTTATAAGAACCACCAAAAGTGCTGAATCTAACCACCCGACCTATTATTATATATGGAGTGTGTCGCGCTATAAGATTTTGAAAGTGTACTTATAGAGTGCCATGAATGTTTACAAACCAGTTTGCATCATCATAACTTTATGTGCGGCCAGAGACGAAAGCTACTGGTCGAGTATATAAGTTATTGGTGTATAGGATGTACGAAAGTAGGCTACGCACACTATTTTGTTCCAGTTCGTGGAATTTACTAGAATCGATTTCAGTAAGAGTTTAGGTATCGTGTTTGAATTGAACATTCCCTAGAGATATCCTTGTCGACCCAACATCGTTTTATTATAGTTTACAAACCGATTTTTTCTTTTAGTTTATGCCATCGATTTCATTCTTTACTTTTCAATAAATCTTTACTTTTTACGCACTTTAAAATTTGTGACACAAAAACCCTTTTTCATTTTATAATTCCTTACTAACTCTCTTTCTAAGGTCTAACATAAAAGATTTCCCTCCATGTGGATCAATACCTAAAGACCTACAACACACATTTGCGCACTTGCAGACATTAGTGTTTACAAATTTAAAACCCAAAGCTAGGAAACAAACCCACGCACTTCATATGTGAGCTAACTTTACATATTTTATGTAGTATATTAGTTTATTGTTCCATTATTCTGTGAATCTAATTATAAACAATTTTAGAGGAGATTAATATACAAAATCATGAAGGAGGAGATATTTTCTGTTTTATGAATGCTCCACCAATGGATGAAGTTTTAAATTTTCGGGCCAAGTAATCAAGTTATTTAAGTTTATGAGCTAAAATTTGGTTTTAAATAATTTCTAACAAGAGTAATGTATATGTTTTACCTTTTGATATTAATTTTAGGATTTGAGAGAAGATAAAGAAGACGACACACGTGCAATGACTTCTCAAGTTAGATGTGCATAATAGTGTTGTCGTCTTATTTTTATTTATATTATGACAGATGTTTTTGTTATTGCTTTTGAATATTTTTAATTTGATTGTATTCGGATTTCTGGATTATTTTATCTATTTGTTATTCTAAAAATATTATTTATTTATGAAGCATTTATTTTTGTTACTTATTATATATTTGTAAATGATTCGTTTTTATTAGTTTAACCTTAAATTATGAATAAGTGAATAATTTTATCTTAAAATTTAATAAAAATTGTTTTGATCTTTTCTGAATTTTATAATATGTCTAACTAATGATTATAGATAGAACTGTCAAACCGGACTAATTTGTTTACTTAACCCGTTTTGCAGTGGACTAAAATATAAACTTAACCTATAACAAACTATAATTAATTTTCTAAGAAAAAAAATCATATTATTTAGTTAATTGAGTATACCATATATCTTTAAAACTAAAAATTAATAGTTTGACTTGCGAGACCCGTTTTGTGGGCATTTAAAAATTAGAATCCTAAGTCGTCCATGGCGAGCTAACCTGCTTACTAAGAAAAAATTATAGTTAATTTTCTATGAAAAATCATATTATTTAGTAAATTGAAATCATCTATCTTTAAAACTAAATATTAATATTTTGACTTGTGAGACCCGTTTTTGTGGGCATTTGAAAATGAAAATCCCAACTCGTTCATGGCGGGCTAACCCGCTTACTTAACCCATTTTACGGTAGACTAAAATATTATTTGCGATAACCTGCAAAGAACTTCAATATTTAAACATTGATATAGTCATATTTTATCTCTTCTAAGCATTAATTTAGCCTAAGTTTTACCCCTTTTTGCATATATCTCATAGCATTCTTCTTGTGTTTGGTTCTCATTTAGAGTATAGATTGTTCATACTAGGTCCTAGAATGTCTTGCATGTTTTGGAGTGTGTTTCTAGGTCTTTGAAGGCCTTTGGAGACCTTAGAGGAGCTTGCACTTCAACATGGACCATGAGGAGATAGCTAGGAGAAATGGAGATTTCGGACTAGCCATACCGGCCCATCATACCTGGCCACCACCGGCCGGTGCTGCAAAGAAGCAAGGGCAGGCCAAATACCGGCCTTCCACACCGCCCCGTCTTATCCCGGCATGAAGGCTCTCACCAAAGACCATATCGGCCCGTCATACCTGGCTACCACCGGCCGGTGTTGCAAAGAAGAAAAGCCAGGAGAAATACCGGTCTCCCACACCTCTTGGCGACCGTCTGGTATGCAACTTCAGGACGCGACTACACCGGCCCGCTCCTGTCCGGCATGGCCTCCCGGTATTCATCAAGAAAGAGGACATGCCAAATACCGGTCCTCCACGCCGCCCTGTCTTGGCCTGGCACGGAAGCTCTCGCCGAAGACCTGCCATACCGGCCCGCAATACCAGACCGCCACCGCCCAGTGTAAAACTTTGGATCCAGTTTCGGCCGGGTCAACACCCGGTTTGTCACGGATTGACCCGGTCCGCCCAGTAATCCCTATAAATACTCTAAACCTAATTTTCTATGATCTAAGCTTTTTATTAGGCAAAAAACATCCTTTCTAGGGTTCTAAGTGTTCTAAGTGATTTTTAAGATACATCTTCTTTGTTTATGCAATTTAAGTTTGGATTTCTATAAATACTCTAAACCTAATTTTCTATGATATAAGCTTTTTCTTAGGCAAAAAACCTCCTTTCTAGGGTTCTAATTGTTCCAAGTGATTTGTAAGAGGCATCTTCTTTGTTTATGCAATTTAAGTTTTGATTTGTTAATTTCTATCTTCCACCTCTTCTTTCTTAATCATTCAATCATTTAATCATGGGATTTAACATCTTCTTAATGGGATTTGTTGGTTTCCTAATGATTAGTGAGTAGTCACTTAGAATCTTGGGATGAGGTAGATTTAGGGTGATGATTAGGTTGATTTATGATGCTTAGGGCTCTAGCTTATGGACCCCTCTTCTATATAAGTGTGCTTAATGCTAGATTAGATTAGAGATAATCATTCTAGACCTTGGGGAATTTCATGCACACAAGAAGTTTGATGAAACACCCCAAAGGGCATAGTTAGAGATTTTCATTCCTAGCCTACGAGAGTAGATGTTTGATACAAGGATTTTGCTGTGTATCAATTACTCAAATGCCTAAGTAGCATATGAGGTATCGAATCCATGGGTATAAGTTCCAAGGACTAGGAATGCATACAACTTTCTTTGTTAAGCAAGCAAACACTACACCAAAACAGGGTTTTTGCTACTGATTGTTGCTACTGATTAGGCAGTCGGTAAATTTACCGACTGTTTCGCTACTGATTTCCGGCGAAATTGCGACTATTTTGAAACAGTCGGACATCAATAGGTATTTAGTGACTAAAAATATGAATCGTTAATTAGTAGCATTTTTACGACTGATTAGTGACTGAATTGTAGTCGGAAACATGCAGTAGCTAAACAGTAGTAATTTTTGCGACTCATTTGCTACTGAATTCGGTGGGTCGTAGAACAGTAGCAAATTAGTAGCAAATTAGTAGCAAAAAGGAGTTGTAAATCACGTGGAATTCATTTGGTGGTTGGTGTACCTAATTTGATTTGCAGTAGGGAATCAGTCGAGAAATTTTATATATATTTGCCAAACTCGAATTTTCTTGTCACAATTGTAGAAATACAGAGCAAAGAAAGAGTTTATAAACACAGATCAAAGAGAGAATAAGGTTTCTCAACTTAGAATGTCGGGAAATTATAATTAAGGTAATTTCCGGGAGTGGATGTATAATAGGTTCGATGAAGCGACGGGAAATATCTCGGCATAGTTCACAGCGGGGGTGGATCAATTCGTGGCATTTGCAAATAGCCAGCCTTTGGCGCAGAGAAATCGCGGTATGTTTCACTGACCTTGTTTTGTTTGCGAGAATAAGAAATTTATCCCGGGTACAAGAGTTTTGAGACATTTGTATAGTAGAGGATTTATGCCAGATTATTATATTTGGTATAAGCATGGTGAAGAACTGGATATGGATTTAGGAACGAGTAATGTTGATAGGACAAATGTAAGTGGGAGTGAAGATGTGGGTAATGTAGTAGAAGATAGATATGTGGATATGGTGAATGATGCGTTTCGTGATAACATGAGTTTTGATAAATACTATCATCAGGATGTTAGTTATCAGAATGTAGAAGAACCGGTACGTAATCATTCAAAAAAAATTCTACGACTTGTTAGATGGAGCGAATACTCCATTATACGATGGTTGTCGTGAAGGTTAGTCGCAGTTATCCTTAGCTGCTTGAATCATGCAAAATAAGGGAGAACATAATATGAGTGAAAAGTTGGTGGATTCGGTATGCGGAATCTTGACAGATTATTTACCATAAGGAAACTAGGCACCCGGTTCACATTACGAGACAGACAAATTGATGCGCAATTTGGGGCTCCCATGTCATGCAATTGATGTTTGCATTAACAATTGTATGATCTTCTGGAAAGATGATGATCGGTTAGATGAGTGTTGTTTTGTAATTCAAAAAGATGGATGCCTAACAAGCAAAACCGTAGGACCAATGTACCATATAGTCGTATGTGGTATATGCCTATTGCTGACAGATTAAAGAGAATGTATCAGAGCGAGAAGACAGCAGCGGCAATGAGATGCCACGCCGAGCACGAAGCAAATGAAGAAGAAATGTGTCATCCGTCTGATGGGGCCGAGTGGAAATATTTTCAAGATCAACATCCCCAGTTTTCCGAAGAACCCATAAACGTTTATCTTGGATTGTGTACAGATGGGTTCAATCCATTTGGCATGTCAAAAAATAATTCATTGTGGTCCGTGATCTTGACTCCGTATAATTTACCCCCTGGTATGTACATGAATACAGAGTACTTGTTTCTAACAATTATGAATTCTGGGCCAAATCATCCTCGAGGTTGTCTCGATATCTTCCTCCGACCTCTCATTGATGAGTTAAAAGAATTGCGGTCTACTGGAGTCGATGCATATGATGTCTCATTGAATCAAAATTTTAAACTAAGAGCAAAGTTGGTGTGGACGATAAGCGACTTTTCGGCGTATGGTATGTTATCAGGATGGACCACCCATGGCAAATTGTCTTGTCCAATTTGCATGGAAGATACACAGTCTTTTTATCTTAAGCATGGAAGAAAGACGTGTTGGTTCAATTGTCACTGAAGATTTCTTCCTCATGATCATCCTACATGGAAGAATACAAAAGATTTTTTGAAGAAGAGAAACACTAAGAAAGACTATCCACCATAGTCTTTGACCAGTGAGCAAATTTATTTATACCGGTTGAAACGTGTAAAGCCACGGAAAACAGAGGATGTTGGTGGCAACGGTCACGATAAGAAGAAACCTGGATTTGGGAAAGAGCATAACTGGCAAAAAGAAAGCATATTATGGGAATTGCCGTACTGGAGGGAGCTCAATATTCGACATAATCTCGATCTGATGCATATAGAGAAGAATTGTTTTGACAACATCATGAATACTCTTATGCGTGTGAAGGGTAAATCGAAAGACACCATCCCGTCAAGATTGGATATAGAAGAATTATGTTCTCGGCCACACTTACATATTGATGATGAGGGTAGAGCCCCTTTTCCTGAATACTCATTGACAAACGAAGCCAGAAGAAGCTTATTGGAATGTGTGAAAAATTCGGTAAAATTCCCATATGGTTATGCTTCAGACTTAGCTAGTTGTGCTGATATGGCGATTGAAAAGTTTTCTGGGATGAAGAGTCATGACTGCCATGTTTTTATGGAGCGGCTACTTCCATTTATCTTTGCAGAACTACTAGACCGGAACGTCCACACTGCGTTATCAGGTACTAAGTACTTATAATTTGAGGAAAATAAATCACCTAAATATGATTATGGTAATTTATATTAACCATTTGCTGTTTCTATTTGTATCGTAGGGGTAGGAGCATTTTTCCGTGACTTATGTTCGAGAACTTTGCAGAAAAGTCGGGTCTAAATTCTTAAACAAAACATAGTTTTAATCATATGCAATTTGGAAAAGATCTTTCCACCATCCTTTTTCGACGTGATGGAGCACCTACCTATACATCTCCCCTACGAAGCTGAATTAGGAGCCCCCGTGCAATACAGGTGGATGTACCCTTTTGAAAGGTTTTTCAAAAAGTTGAAAGGGAAAGCAAAGAACCAAAGATATGCAGCAGGATCGATTGTTAAATCATATCTAAGGGAGGAGGTATCTTATTTCACAGAGCACTATTTTCCCTCGAGTATACAAACGAAATCAAGGTAATTAAAGCTATAACTATTCGCATGTTCACTATTCCATTTGGTATACACCTGGTAGCTTTTATAAAATGATTTTCACTACTTTGGTCAGGTCAAGGCGATTTGCTGAAGGTGAAGTCCCCGAATATCATTTCGATGGAGTCCCCGCTATATTCACTCACGTAGGTCGGCCTAGTGGCGAAATGGAGGAAATCTGGCTTGCAGATAAAGACTACTGATGCGCACATGCATATGTTTTGCGAAATTGTGGTTATTTCGACCCACTTGAGAGGTATAAGTTGGAATGGCTTTAACTTAAAATGTTTTGTAGTCCATACTCGATTTCTCATATATTTTTATGGTGTAACATAGTTTCTTCGAAGATTATATTAGCACACAATATCCGAACCTCCCTGAGAAAGAAATCATGGTGAAAAGAGCTGAAGAATTTCCTTCATGGATCAAAGAATATGTTAGTCTATAAATGTTTGATATTTAATTTCACTATTGGTACTTCAATATATATTGTATTGACTTTTTATATACAGGTTACTTACTGGAAGGCCACAACTCCATTTCTAACGTGGGTGCACGACATAATTCATGGACCCCTGAAATGGGCCAAAACTTGGTCCATCTACTATACAAGAGGATATTTGTTTCATACCCAGAATCACAGCGCGGGAAGATAGACATGTAACTATGGTGTATGTGTTACTGGAGAGAATTACAGCAATGCAGCTGACAGAGCTGATTTCCACGGTATCTTAACTGATATCATAGAACTCGAGTATGAAGGGGTTGTTAATTTGAAAATCACACTTTTTAAGTGTATGTGGTACGACCCTGTGATCGGTAGAGGCACTCGGAGAGGCAATTGTGGCATTGTAGACATTCTTCCATCGAAAAGATACAATAAATACGAACCATTTATTCTGGGTACGTTTGCTCGTATATCTCTCCAGCACGTTTATCACTTTCTCGATACCCTTTATATATATGTCTGATTTTATACATTGATATTGCACAGCCTCTCAAGCGGATCAAGTTTGTTATATCACGTACCCATACAAGAAGAAACCAAAGAATGTGTGGCACAATGTTGTTAAAGTTAACCCGAGGGGAAATATTACTGATGATCATGTAATGCTGACTACAATTGAGGATCTCGTAGTCGAGAATTCACTACAAGGTGTAAACCCAGTTCATCTCTATTACGATGTCGGCGATGCCGAACGAGATGACGAATTCCAGTGTAACTTATCCGATTCTGATGATGAAGATGCATAAGGTGTAGCACCGTACTAATTATAAGATGGCACCGATGTTATTTATTGCTTTATTATCTCGATTACGATGTCGGCTTGAATTACCTTTGCAAGGGTCGGATTTTGGCTAATAAATATGACAAGTTTTTTATTATTAAGCAAAAGCAACACAATATTGCTCTAATTATAAACCCTAAACCCATTTGGTAGACATTAACTAAACACCGACACTTATGATAGACATTAGCAAAAGCATCCTACTACTCCACGGACAAACACAGCAACAGGCACTGCAATGGAAATGCCACCGTCATATTGCCAAGACTTCAAGTAATCGAACAATACACAATCATTCTAGCTTTAGCAATAACATATCTAACTTAGACAATCATACTAGCCTTAACTATGCCACCAACAACGACAGCTAGCAAACACCCAATAAGAACAATGATAACTAACTTCAGGAAGCTTGATTTGGCTTCATTGTAACGATCCTCAAACCTCTTCTCAAACTCGTCTTCATCAATCCCCAACCTACGCACCACCTTCATCTCTTTGAGCTCGGTTTTCAAGACATCCTATTCTACAATCCACTCATTGTAACTCATCAATAATTGCCTGATCAACCCACTTGAACACATGCTCATCATTTTTAGCTGCATAAAACTCAGTTTCCCATTTTATGAAGATCACCATAAATAATTGCAAATCTGAAAACATATTCATTATATGTAAACCAATGCTCACCTTGAGTTGTGCAGCATAACCACACCGGTAGTATCGCCGGAATGGATTCGGTTCAGATCGTGCAATTTTGGACACGATTCTCTGCCCACACCAACACATTTTTGGAAACCCAAATACTTTTCCTCTTCCCCAGGGACCCCTTGATGTTCCACTCGAACTTCCAGAAGAGTCACCCATGTTGAATCATAGACGAAAACAAGATATAGAGAATGGAATTTAGGGTTCTTACCTTGCTTCGATTTGGGGATTTTAAGACAAAAGGATTTGATGACAAAGAGAATTAAGGCTTTCGCGAGTTAATTAAGACAAAGGAAAAGACTTAGATAAATAAAAGCGTTGTTGACTAAATCCCGAGTGAGTTACCAAGCCTAGCGGTAACGCGCACCACACATCAGACCAGGGTTTGAGTCTCGTGGTGCGGGGTTATTCTAAAACCCTTTTTTTTTAATCGGGTTTGGACAAAAAACAAAGGATGAGTAATGTAAAGGTGTCACGAATGTGTAAGAGAAGAAAAAACGATTCACTTTCTTTTCAACTCTGAAAAGTCGAACGGTGAAGATTCTCATAAACATACCTTGAAACTAACAAACACCTTCTCGTGATGACACAGTCGACATTTTTTTTTTTTCGGCAGACGACACAGTCGACATCTATATATTTTCTTTTTGTTTTCGGTTTCAATTTCTTTTTAGTTCCTTCTAAGCAAAGCAAAATCATAACTTTCCTTTTAATTTCAACTTGAAAAATGGCTTCACATGCAATATCGATGCAACTCAAAGCAATCCGCAGGAATCCATCGCCGTTTTTGATCAGCGCAGGTAAGTATTTTCCTCTTTATAGTAATGTTTTTGTTCATCTCTTTGCCTAGGACCGGTTGGTGATGACGATCACCATTGGGAAGCATTTCTCAGGGGGCCTGAAAACACACCATATGAAGGAGGAGTCTTCAAACTCGCCATAATCTTCCATCCTGAATATCCTATCAAACCTCCGATGGTATACACAACCAAACCTCTTCTCTTCTCTAATTTTTGTCTTCTCGTTTTATAATTTGATATTGATTTTTCCAGTCTTACTTACACTTACTTGAAAGTGGATACTCAATCAAACTTGCTATGTGATATGCTCAAATTAATACCCTAACAGTACTAAAGCAGTAGTTGTAATATAGTTAGGGGTCGAACCACAAAGACTCACGGAGATCACTCAATAGATTGTATAGTGTCAAATCAAGCTAAGCAAATAAGATGAGATTGAAAGCAGTGCAGAAATTAAAAGTGTTGTAATTCAATTGGAGAGGGATAGGCTCAGGGTATTTCTCAGGAAATCAATGAATGCAGATAAACTAACTAACATGATTCAGATTTAGCGCAGTTCTTGAACTCAAATCGCTAAGGTATAATTAACCAACTGTCGTTGCGAGAATTATCTAAATCTAAATCCTAGGAATTCTAAATCTCTTTGCGAATCCTAAAGTCTAAATCAGCTTTAATATCAGGTTTGATATGTTCACAAATCAATTAAACCAAATCTCTTTGCGAATAATCAATTTGCTCACCCTAGGTTCTATTAGGTAATTAATCGCACTGTCGTGCCTAATCAATTATCCTAAGATCTAAGTTCCAGATTCGTCAACCTAGAATTAGCTTTGAACACAACCTATGGTGAAGAACTAATTCAGATGGTGAATCCTAATAAACTAATCAACCTAGCATTCAGAGAAAACCCTTATGAGAACCCTGAACCTAAAGTGGATCTACTCAGACATGGAGAATAAAGCAATCAACATAACTGAATAAATCATCAATAAAATAGAAAGAGTAACAAAAGGTTTTGAGATCTGATCTCAGACGAAGGGAGATTCAGACTTGTCTCTCTCAAACCAAAGTAAATTAAAGCGTAATAAAGCATAGCCTAAAAGTGGCTGTAAAATCCCTATAAATAACCTAAAACACGTTCTGGGCTTTCTTGTAAATATTAAAGTCTTCTAGGCTAATTTTGCAATTCTTCAACTCTTCAATAAGTCGCGATCCTTCTGTTTCCTCGACGGGTATTGATCGATACTCAGGTGATTTTGATGTCTCAGCTACACGGATCTTCTGCTTCGCTCCAGAATGTTCCAGAAAGCTCATATATCTCCAATTATGCTCCGAACGTGCTATAACCTGTAAAAGACTCTAAAAGACTACAAAACACTAGAAAGACTCTATAAAAAGGACTTATATCATGGCCTAAACAGGGTAAAAACTATGATATATCACTCTGTCTTTTCAGAGACAACTCTTTTTCTGATGTTTCTAGGCAATGGTTATGCATCTGAAATGGTTATGATGTTTATTCCTGATGTTTATTTCTTATTTCAGAGACAACTCTTTTTCTGATGTTTATTTCAGTTTCTAGGCAATGGTTATGGATCTGAATTTTTGCTTCATTTTTGATTTTGATTCCTGATGTTTCTTAATTGTACCTGAAAGTGGATACTCAATCAAACTTGCTCTGTCTTTTCACAGACAATTCTTTTTCTATTTCCAAACTTGCTCTGTTTCAGCTTCATCCAGTTCCTGAAATATAATTTAAAATTATTCATTTTCATAACTAAACATATTCTTGGACAATTGGAATCATAGTTGACTTGTGACTTCATTAGCTTTAGTCATTGCAATTTGTACTTTCTATGTTTTGTTTCTCAGTATGTCTCATTTCTTAATCAAGAAACTTATATGGTGAACCGTGTTCATAAAATGTTTCGATTTACTTGTATGGTTTTGCAGATCCGTTTCAAGACGAAGGTGTTTCATCCAAACGTTAATGACTATGGCCACATCTTTCACAAATTGTTGACGATTGACCATTACAATCCTTTCTATACCATCCCCCGTGTAAGAAAAGCCTTACGATTACTTGTGTATTGAAAAACAAACAATAGAGTAATCACTTGATAATGTTAATTTTTGTGCTAAACAGCTTATCACTTGCATTTACGAGATGATTGCTGAGCCATTGATAAGTGAAGACGACCATGTGGAGAAGGAGATTTTCAGGCTTTACACAGAGGATAGGGCGGTTTTTGAATCTAGAGCGCTTTCCTGGACTCTGGAGCATGCTGCCGAATAGAGAATGATTGGACTCTAGTTTTTACTTTAAACTTCTGTTATGTGTTTGAACTTATGTTATGTATATGTTATGTGTTTGAACTTAATTTAATTTGTACTTGTGTTAAGACACTGGTTTTGCGATTTAGGGTTCTTACCTTGCTTCCGCTCTCTACGAAAACAAGATTTATGGAGCGGTTACTTTAATGGTTTTGCGATTTAGGGTTCTTAACTTGCTTCGATTTGGGGATTTAAACCTCCAAAGGGATTTTACGAGTTAGATAATTCAGGGTTTTGTGAATTAATGAAGACAAAGGAAAAGAGTTAGATAAATAAAAGCGTTGTTGAATAAATCCCGAATGAGTTACCTAGCCTAGCGGTAACGCGCACCACACATCACACCACGGTTGAAGTCTCGTGGTGCGGGGTTATTCTCAAACCCATTTTTTATTTTAATCGGGTTTGGAATCCGATCTTAATTGGGTCTTAAATTGGTTAATGTTTGGTTATTCTCAAACCCAATTTTTTAAAATTTAATCTGGTCTGGAATTGGATCCTAATCGGGTCTTAAATTGGTTAATGACCCTAAACCCTAAACCCATGTTATCTCGACGTCTACCTTGCTCAATAACTTGCATTTGTCGCAATTGGAGTTTTTAAACTTGGCGTTCGTAAGATTTGATTCATAGGGGAATTTGTTGATTAGTAGAAAAGATGGTTTTGTTAACAAGAAACACTAAACCCTAAATCCTAAATCGCCCTTAACCCTAGGGGAAAATGATGATCATGTAATGCTGACTACAATTGAGGATCTCGTAGTCCAGAATTCACTACAAGGAGTAATCCTCGAGTACGAGATGTCGGAGATGCATAACTTATTATTTCAATATCAAATTATGTTAATTATGAAAAAATTAAACTTATTTAATGTTTTATAATGTTATTTAAGGTTAATTATGAAGAAATTAAATTTATTTTGTGTATTATAATATTATTTAAGGTTAATTATGAAACAATTATTACAAAATTTGCTACTAAATACCTACTAATTTCCGACTGATTGGGCAAAAAAAACCAAAAATTTGGACTCTATTCACGGGGGAAAATATACCGCTAAAATTTTTGGCCCAATTTTTTTGGCCCAAATTTTTTTTCAACTCCAAAACAAATTATTATTGCTTCATTTCTTCTCTCTTTTCTCTTACCTTTCGCGTAAACCCTAATCGCATCGTCATCCTCGATTCTCTGGCTAGATCTCCTTCATCGAATCTCTGGCTAGATCTCCTTCATCGAAGCTCTGTCTATCTAACTCTCCGATCCTCACACAAATTTTTCTCCCAAATAACAAACCCTAATGGTGAAGAACTAATTCAGATGGTGAATCCTAATAAACTAATCAACCTAGCATTTAGAGAAAACCATTATGAGAACGCTGAACCTAAAGTGGATCTACTCAGACATGGAGAATGAAGCAATCAACATAACTGAATAAATCATCAATAAAATATAAAGAGTAACAAGAGGTTTTGAGATCTAATCTCGGACGAAGGGAGATTCAGACTTGTCTCTCTCAAATCAAAGTAAATTAAAGCGTAATAAAGCATAGCCTAAAAGTGGCTGTAAAATCCCTATAAATAACCTAAAACACGTTTTGGGCTTTCTTGTAAATATTAAAGTCTTCTGGGCCAATTTTGCAATTCTTCAACTCTTCAATAAGTCGCGATCCTTCTGTTTCCTCGACGGGTATCGATCGATACTCAGGTGATTTTGATGTCTCAGCTACACAGATCTTCTGATTCGCTCTAGAATGTTCTAGAAAGCTCCAATATCTCCAATTATGCTCCGAACGTGCTATAACTTGTAAAAGACTACAAAACACTAGAAAGACTCTATAAAAAGGACTTATATCATCGTCAAAACAGGGTAAAAACCATGATATATCAACTCCACCAGACTTAGCCTTTGCTTGTCCTCAAGCAAATAGAAGACTAAACCAGAGAAAGAGGTTTGAAAACATAGAGACTTACTTGTTCACGAACCATCGAAATTACCATCTTCCCAAGAACCCAAATGTCACCTAATCAGCTTTTGATCTAACCACCATGTACTTCTCTGTAGACATTTGCAGCTTTCCCATACTCCACACATTATCCCACAGCTTTGTTCAAGTAAAACCCTCCTCTCCAGTTTCATCGCTGCCGCTATTCAAGAACCTTCTAGATTCTTTACCTTACGATATCATGACAAGGAACCACCCCTTTTCACACTTTTTGTTATTATTTCTCTCCCCCAGACTTATTTCTTATTATGTTCTCTTTTTTTTTTAGATCTTGCACATACATATCAAGGTCCGAAACGCGAGTATTGATGGTGTTTGCCACCGAATCCCCGGTTCTTCCCTATCTATGTATCAAAGGATATAGGCGAATAATGGCATCATAGGAAAATCCTAACCTCGCTTCCAATCCTCTGTGTGATCATCCCCTCTTGAGTAAAATAATGGGATCGCTGGAAATTTTTCTATCCCTCTACTCAGAAGAAAATCATTTCAATCTTTTATGCTATTATTTATCAACTTATAACAGGGGAGGAGAGAGATACCATTACTCTAAACACATGGGTTCCTTTGTCAGATATGAATGATGAATCAAGCTCTTTAAACACTAACCACATTGATGAAGTGCAAAATTTTGGCTCAGGCTTCAGAAGAACTCTGCTAGAGACATGTATGTTTTCTAGTCAACTGGTCAATCCTTGGATTTTTCATTAGTCGATCTAGAGCTTATCCTGCAACACTGGTCACTCAAAAACAAAAACAAAACAACAATTCAAGCACAGGATCATCATCTCCAACAAGTTTTGACTCAATAAAAACAATTTTCACTCAATAAAACGACTGACTCTAAGAAAAACAAACACAATGTTAGCAGACACCTCCTCCAGACTTGAACAACACTGTCCATAGTGTTATCAAGCCTAGAGTCAGTGAAACACAACAAAAGAACAGAATAAAATTGGGAAAAACAAGAAGTTACCTTGCTGGAACATTGAGTATCGATCGATACACAACATGTTATCGATCGATACCAGACTTAAATCGACATGAACCTTTCTCAATCGTGTAGGGTATCGATCGATTCTGAAGGGTATCGATCGATACCCTGGCGATTTCGTGATTGCCAGTTCAGTTTCTCCTTGTTTGCTCTAACACAAAACGAAAAATAAAAGAAAAATACTTATATATATATATATACTCACGAGTGGGTTGCCTCCCACCAAGCGCTCGTTTAACGTCAATAGCTTGACTGTAACGCCTTTCAGGCTGGATAAGAGTGAGAGCTTGAACCAAAACAGGCTCCACAACTTGACATTGCTAGCTTCAGAGTTTTGCTCAACATGCCTTCCACAAACTCCTGTCCTTTCTCTTTCAGCTCCGAAGTAAGAAGAATTCTAGCCTAAGAGAATAGCTTCGAAGCTCCTTTGCACTTGACCTTATACTCAATAGAATTCCCATAACTCTTCTGAGGGTTTAAAGTGACATGGGGATACTCGACTCTTTTGCTCTTGGCTTTCTTCTTCTTTGTTGCCTTAGCCTTCTTGACAACTTCCTTGGGGATGCTGGGCGGTTCAACTGAATCGTTTGTGACAGTTGGCTTGTCAGGAGGTTCTTCCAAAGGATATGATATCAACGTCGCTCCTATTACAGCATCTATGCAAGAGATACGTGTAGGAGTTCCTCTAGGGATAGCTTTGTAGTACACCTCCTTGTCAATGTATGAGAATGAGATGTGCTTGCTGGGTGTGTCCATAATGGCACCAACCGTAGCCATGAACGGTCTTCCGAGAATCAACTGCGTACGAGATATTGCATTCATCTCTACAACCTGAAAATCAGTAGGAACCATGCAATCTCCTATTGTGATTATCAAATCAGCGATTGCACCATATGGAAGAGAGGTGGAATCTTTCGCGAACGTGATAGATGTCTTTGGAGGTCGAATATCAGCTCCTAATCTCTCTGCAATTGCCCTTGACATGACATTGATGCAGGCCCCTGAGTCAACGAGAGATTCCTTGAATTTAACTCCAGAGATAGAGCATGGAACTGAGAATATCCCTGGGTCTTCCCTCTTGGTCAACTGTCTCAGCGGCAGTGACTTGCGTCTTGCTTCGATAAAGAGCACTTCGATCTCATCCAAAGTTTATTTGCAATCTTTGAAGTGACTCAGCAGAGGACGGTGTTCTAGAGCTTCTTCAAAAGAAGATTCAGGGGAGATCCTTCTTACCATCTTCTCAAAGCCACGCAGCTTCTTTGGAGAGATGGGATCTCTGAGGTGTTTAGGAACAGGATTCAGCTTCTTGGGCTTGCGAACTCTTTCTTTGATCAACTCAGGTGTTTCCACAGTTTCTGGCTCGTTCTGCGAGGGGTATTGATTGACACTAGGTAGGGTATCGATCGATACTCTTGCTGTTGAATCGTCCTTGACAGATTTATCATCATCAAGGGGAAGCTCCACAACTGATTTATCCAACAAAGCCTTGCATCTGGCGTCCTCCCATTCCTTCCTTGTCATAATACGAGGCATAGGATAAGGTATCCTGGGTATATACACTCGTTCTGCAACTACCTTAGGCACCATAGTCGAAATCTCAGGTGTCTCTTCAGAAATCGCCTCAGTATCGACCGATACCAATGGGGTATCGATCGATACACAAGTTTTGGAAGTATCCCGTTTCAGAATTGTAACTGGCATCGATCGACACTTGGGGGTATCGATCGATGCCTTGGCGATTTCAGAATCCTCATCAAAATTTTCTGCACTTGAGGAGATCGCATTGACGTGTGCTCTTGGATTTTCAGTTCTCCCTGGAAGAAAACCTTCCTGCCTCTACACAGCTGATGCGGTCTGAGCGACCTGAGCTTCCAGCTTCCTCTGACTAAGGTTGACAGCTTCAATCTTCCCATTCAGGTGGTCAATTTTCCCATTGAGATCAGTGTACAGATGGTCAATCTTCCCTTTGAAATCCACTTGCAGTTTTTGCTGTCCCTGAAGAATCTGCTCAAGCATGGATTCTATCTTATTATCCGTAGACTTTTGAGAGATGGGCTGGTACGAAGAATTTTCGTAATTGCGAGTGTTGTTGCTGAAGTTCCGGTTGTTGTTGTACCCAAATTGCTGACCCTGAAATCCAGAACCACCAACGTAGTTACAATCTTCCATTTCATCTCCACAGATATTATTGATTCCATCAGCAAAGTGTACAGCCTTCTTCGACTTCCCAATTAAAATATCCAGCTTGGCTTGAACTGCAGCAATCTGAGATCCATTCATTCCTCCAGCTTGATTCTTCTGCTCGAAATTAGCATTCTTGGTACTATTGCTAGATGCCAAGTTCTCAATCAGCACGACTGCATCATCTGGATACCTGGTGTTGAAGTTCCCATTAATCGCAGTATCCAAAGCCATCTGGTACCTCCAATCGATCCCTCTGTAGAAAGTGCCCAGCAGCTGAACCTGATTGAACCCATGGTGCGGACAATCTCTCTGATATGATTTGAAGCGAATCCAAGCAGCCTTGAGTCCTTCTGCTGGACCTTGAGAAAATTGGGAAATTTTGTTCCTTAGCTCTTCGGATCTCGCATCATCATAGAAATTGCACAGGAATGCATTCTTCGTCTCATCCCATGTAGTTAGCGAACCATGGGCCAACTGCTTCAGCCAATAAGCAACATCTCCACTAAGAGAGTATGGGAAAAGTTTGCAGAAGAGGTACTCATTGGGCACTCCATTTTACTTCATACCAGTGACTAAGTCCTAGAACCTCTCGATATGATCCATGGGATGCTCATGAGGTAAACCATGGAAAGGACTCTGACTCACGAGAGCGTAGTACGCATGCTTCAGCTCGAAGTCGTTCCTCTGAAATCTTGGGATGCGAATCGCAGATCGATTGGCATAGAACTGATCAGGTCTGTTGTGCTCGCCAAGTGTCCTAACTCGATCACCTGCAGCATTCCCAACGTTGGCGCGCCCAGCTGGTGCGACAATCTCAATAACAGCAGCAGGGACAACGACGTTTCCAGCTTCATCAAGTCGTTGCCCTCCCTCATTGCACACATGACCCTCTTGGTCTCTCAGAACTCCAGCTTCATCAGGTCTTAATATCACTGTGTTGTTCATCTCTGATGTTTTCTTTGCTTTTCTGTTTGTGCGTTCCACAAGTACTAGCTGTTCCAGTGACAGTTCAACTAGCTGAGTGCTCTTGTTGCCTCTGGTTTCACGAACATGCATACACCTGAAAACAAAACACTAGACAAGGCACGTAAGTAACCAAATAAAATACGTTGCGTATCGATCGATACCGAATGGTGTCGATCGATATCAACAAAGAAATCGCATGTGAATCGATCGATACTAGTGAGTATCGATCGATACCGACGAACTTAGTCGAAACTCGACAGCTAAAATCTAAAGGCGAAATTGAGTCCCCGGCAACGGTGCCAAATTTGATATGCTCAAATTAATACCCTAACAGTACTAAAGCAGTAATTGTAATATAGGTAGGGGTCGAACCGCAAAGACTCACGGAGATCACTCAATAGATTGTATAGTGTCAAATCAAGCTAAGCAAATAAGATGAGATTGAAAGAAGTGCAGAAATTAAAAGTGTTGTAATTCAATTGGAGAAGGATAGGCTCCGGGTATTTCTCAGGAAATCAATGAATGCAGATAAACTAACTAACAGGATTCAGATTTAGCGCAGTTCTTGAACTCAAATCGCTAAGGTATAATTAACCAACTGTCGTTGCGAGAATTATCTAACTCTAAATCCTAGGAATTCCAAATCTCTTTGCGAATCCTAAAGTCTAAATCAGCTTTAATATCAGGTTTGATATGTTCAAAAATCAATTAAACCAAATCTCTTTGCGAATAATCAATTTGCTCACCCTAGGTTCTATCAGGTAATTAATCGCACTGTCGTGCTTAATCAATTATCCTAAGATCTAAGTTCCAGATTCGTCAACCTAGAATTAGCTTTGAACACAACCTATGGTGAAGAACTAATTCAGATGGTGAATCCTAATAAACTAATCAACCTAGCATTCAGAGAAAACCCTTATGAGAACCCTGAACCTAAAGTGGATCTACTCAGACATGGAGAATGAAGCAATCAACATAACAGAATAAATCATCAATAAAATAGAAAGAGTAACAAGAGGTTTTGAGATCTGATCTCGGACGAAGGGAGATTCAGATTTGTCTCTCTCAAACCAAAGTAAATTAAAGCGTAATAAAGCATAGCCTAAAAGTGGCTGTAAAATCCCTATAAATAACCTAAAACACGTTCTGGGCTTTCTTGTAAATATTAAAGTCTTCTGGGCCAATTCTGCAATTCTTCAACTCTTCAATAAGTCGCGATCCTTCTGTTTCCTCGACGGATATCGATCGATACTCAGGTGATTTTGATGTCTCAGCTACACGGATCTTCTGCTTCGCTCCAGAATGTTCCAGAAAGCTCCTATATCTCCAATTATGCTCCGAACGTGCTATAACCTGTAAAAGACTCTAAAAGACTACAAAAAACCTAGAAAGACTCTATAAAAATGACTTATATCATGGTCTAAACAGGGTAAAAACCATGATATATCACTCTGTCTTTTCAGAGACAACTCTTTTTCTGATGTTTCTAGGCAATGGTTATGCATCTGAAATGGTTATTATGTTTATTCCTGATGTTTATTTCTTATTTCAGAGACAACTCTTTTTCTGATGTTTATTTCAGTTTCTAGGCAATGGTTATGGATCTGAATTTTTGCTTCATTTTTGATTTTGATTCCTGATGTTTCTTAATTGTACCTGAAAGTGGATACTCAATCAAACTTGCTCTGTCTTTTCACAGACAATTCTTTTTCTATTTCCAAACTTGCTCTGTTTCAGCTTCATCCAGTTCCTGAAATATAATTTAAAATTATTAATTTTCATAACTAAACATATTCTTGGACAATTGGAATCATAGTTGACTTGTGACTTCATTAGCTTTAGTCATTGCAATTTGTACTTTCTATGTTTTGTTTCTCAGTATGTCTCATGTCTTAATCAAGAAACTTATATGGTGAACTGTGTTCATAAAATGTTTCGATTTACTTGTATGGTTTTGCAGATCTGTTTCAAGACGAAGGTGTTTCATCCAAACGTTGATGACTATGGCCACATCTTTCACAAATTGTTTCGATTGACCATTACAATACTTTCTATACCATCCCCCGTGTAATAAAAGCCTTACGATTACTTGTGTATTGAAAAACAAACAATAGAGTAATCACTTGATAATGTTAATTTTTGTGCTAAACAGTTTCTCACTTGCATTTACGAGATGATGGCTGAGCAATTGATAAGTGAGGACGACCATGTGGAGAAGGAGATTTCCAGGCTTTACACAGATGATAGGGCGGTTTTTGAATCTAGAGCGCTTTCCTGGACTCTGGAGCATGCTGCCGAATAGAGAATGCTTGGACTCTGGTTTTTACTTTAAACTTATGTTATGTGTTTGAACTTATGTTATGTGTTTGAACTTATGTTATGTGTATGATATGTGTTTGAACTTAATTTAGTTTGTACCTGTGTTAAGACACTGGTTTTGCGATTTAGGGTTCTTACCTTGCTTCCACTCTCTACGAAAACAAGATTTATGGAGCGGTTACTTTAATGGTTTTGCGATTTAGGGTTCTTAACTTGCTTCGATTTGGGGATTTAAACCTCCAAAGGGATTTTACGAGTTAGATAATTCAGGGTTTTGCGAATTAATGAAGACAAAGGAAAAGAGTTAGATAAATAAAAGCGTTGTTGAATAAATCCCGAATGAGTTTCCTAGCATAGCGGTAACGCGCACCACACATCACACCACGGTTCGAGTCTCGTGGTGCGGGGTTATTCTCAAACCCATTTTTTATTTTAATCGGATTTGGAATCCGATCCTAATTGGGTCTTAAATTGGTTAATGTTTGGTTATTATCAAACCCAAATTTTTAAAATTTAATCGGGTCTGGAATCGGATCCTAATCGGGTCTTAAATTGGTTAATGACCCTAAACCCTAAACCAGCCTAAACCCTAAACCCATGTTATCTCGACGTCTACCTTGCTCAATAACTTGCATTTGTCGCAATTGGAGTTTTTAAACTTGGTGTTCGTAAGATTTGATTCATAGGGGAATTTGTTGATTAGTAGAAAAAGATGGTTTTGTTAACAAGAAACACTAAACCCTAAATACTAAATCGCCCTTAACCCGAGGGGAAACTGATGATCATGTAATGCTGACTACAATTGAGGATCTCGTAGTCGAGAATTCACTACAAGGAGTAATCCTTGAGTACGAGATGTCGGCGATGCATAACTTATTATTTCAAGATCAAATTATGTTAATTATGAAAAAATTAAACTTATTTAATGTTATTTAAGGTTAATTATGAAGAAATTAAATTTATTTTGTGTATTATAATGTTATTTAAGGTTAATTATGAAAAAATTATTACAAAATTTGCTACTAGATACCTACTGATTTCCGACTGATTGGGCCAAAAAAACCAAAAATTTGGACTCTATTCACCGGGGAAAATATACCGCCAATATTTTTTGCCCAATTTTTTTTGCCCAATTTTTTTTTCAACTCCAAAACAAATTATTATTGCTTCATTTCTTCTCTCTTTTCTCTTACCTTTCGCGTAAACCCTAATCGCATCGTTTTCCTCGATTCTCAGGCTAGATCTCCTTCATCGAAGCTCTGGCTAGATCTCCTTCATCGAAGCTCTGTCTATCTAACTCTCCGATCCTCACACACATTTTTCTCCCAAATAACAAACCCTAATACACTCTCCTATTCCTCGCTTATCTCTCGAAATCCCTAATTCATCGTCTCCTGTTGCGATGGGTGGAAAGAGGAAGCGAGTTTTAGTGAAACCAACAACGTCGAGATCCAAATTGGCCAGTCTACCCACTCGGTATGATTTCGCTCCAAAACCGACATTAGAAACTGTCCCGCCGGTTCTCCCCAACAACAATCGTCCGTCTGTGAAAGATTACCCTCCACCGAGGACGCTCTTTCCGAGCTCAAATACTCCACTGCGTCGATCATCTGCGAATCCACCCGCTTCATCGTCTGCAAATCCACATTCTGGATCATCTCATTCTGCTCAACCTCCACTGCCTGCATCATCTGCCAATCCACCCGCACCTGTTTATTCTGCGAATCGAGCAGCTCTAACGGTTCAAGATCCATCTGCAGCGCCTCAAGTTCAACAAGGTCAATCGCCTCCATATCTACTAGATCATTCTCATCATAGTTCTCAAGCCCAAAATTTTCGCAACCTAGTAGAAGAAGCAGATGTCGAAGCTCCGGTAGAGCCTAATCTCTCCCAAGACCAGATGGAGGCTCTGAACTCCCTGCTACTTGCGCCAAGGCCGAAGCAAATCACCATCCTCGATCCCGACCTCGTCCAGCCTAATTCAACATGGTAATTTATTTCTTTCTTTGTTTGTGCTTTCACTACTTCGCTTTGAGCTTCCTGGTATGTATGATTCTCGTTGTAACATTTGATATTGTTCTATCCACAATATCATTTATGATATTGTTCTATCCACATAAACGTTTTGCTTAGTGAAACTTTATAACTTAGCTAACATTTTTCGGTGAAATGTTTATCTTAATACAACTGTTCATACTTTCTCTTGAGTTTCTTTACATTATGTTAAGAGTTTCTCTCTTAACTCTTACTTTCATTATAGATAATCTGAAGTTTTTTTCTGTTTTTGTAGGTTTGGTTTTGATCAATCCTCACTGACCAGGCAGGTTACAAAGTGTTTCACTAATAACTTTGATGGCCCCTACTACAGTTTATCCTGTGTGCCTAGGGAAAGAGTAGAACGATGGTTCGTTGAATTCGCGGTAACATTCTCTCCCATGTAACACCTAACTTATGTGTAATATGTGTATGTGCTTTATATAGACTAACACCAATCTTTCGCTTTTGTTTGTAGAAAAAACACAGATGGGATCCATCTTTAACATGTTTGGTTCAGGAGCATTTCGAAGCCATACTTCAACTTCGCTTGAAAGACATGGTGAGCACTGCAAGGAGTACTGATGAGCAACCTAGATGGATGACTGATAAGATATGGGAAGAAATGAAAGCACACTGGAGCACTGAAGAACAAATAACAAAGAGTGCAACGACCTCAGCAGCTCGGATGTCTGAACGAAAAGGTCTCGGGCATCACAAATACGCTTCTTGACAGAAGTCTTACCGACAAATCGAACAAGAAATGGTAAGTCACTTGAAACAATAAGTTAGCTTCAATCTGTGATAAATGGTGGTATTTTGTTATTGCTTTTCAAGTTGACTGAGTTGGTTTAAATCAGATTGAGTGTTGCATTCAAGTTTAAATCTGATTGAGTGTTGATTGAGTGTTGATTGACTGTTGCATTTGCGTTGAATGAGTTAGTTTACTGTTTATAATTTTTCCTTATCAGGTTGAGTAATTAGGCAGACCAGTCAGTTTCGGTGAGGTTTTCATCAGGGCTAATACGAAGAAAGATGGAACCTTTGCAGATAAAAAAACAGAGCAAGTTGCTGAGCTCTATATGCAGAAAAAGCAAGAGAAGTTGTCTAACCTCGAGTCTGGGACCACAGAGATTTCTGATGGTCGTCATCCAGCGCTATCCATTGAAGAGGATAACGAGGTTTTTATTCAGGTTAAGTGCTTCCTTCACTAATTTGTTATGTTTTGGATTTTGATTGATGATATAGTGTTTGGTATTAATTTGCTTTCTTTTATTTTGGCAGTCTACGTTCAAAAACAATAGAGGAGACCTCTTTGGCATTGGAAACCTCAAGAATCATCTCAAGGGAAAAGGAAAACACCTGGAAACCTCAGCTTCTTTCCAGCAGATGCAACAACATCTTGAAGCAGCTCAAAGGAAATTGGAGGAACAAGCTGCTCATATCGCCCAACAAGAAGCAGATAATGCTCGACTTGCAGCTGCTCAAAAGGCCCACACCGCTGAGCTTGCGATTGTGAACAATTTCTTGAAAACCGACAACCAATTCCTCTCATTCCTTCCCCAAGAAACTGATGCTGATGGTCCATCCTCTCCTCTCCACAGATTAAGCTAACTTCTTTCTCCCTTCTTTATATCACTTGAAACTTTATATTTATGTTATGTTTTGCAAATGGGAATTGCCTTTCCATTTGTTTTAGAACTTGAAACTTATGTTACTTTGTAATTTCGGTTTTATGGTGTATTGATTTGTGTTCTTCAATTTGTTTTACTTTACTTTTGTTTTGAGGCATGTTTAAATTAAAATTAACAAACCAATTAGTCAATAAATATAATCAAACAAAGCTAAACCAAATCAGGAATTCAAAAATCTAGTAGTATGTATTCAGTAGCAAATCAGTCGTACAAACAAACACAAATCAGTCGCAAGATACTCGGCAAACCGACGTAAATTATGCCAATATACGTAATATAGATGCTCAGATCAGTCGTAAATTAGTAGCTGCAATAGTAGGTAATCACTCGCAATTCAGTAGTCAATTTAACAACTGATTACCGACTACGGCTGTAGTAGGAAAAATACAGTCACTATTCAGTCACTTATCAGTCGTAACATTTTGCTACTGATTAGCGACTACAGCTGTCGTAGCAAAATTAAGTCACTATTTAGTCACTAATCAGTTGTACAATATTGCTACTGATTAGCGACTGAATAGTGACCGCCTAATACAAGTCGTAAATCAGTCGTGAATTAGTAGCAAAATCGCTACTAATTTTTTTTGCGACGAGACCTTTACCTACCGCAAAAATCAGTCGTAACGGGGTGTTTTGCTACTGATTTCCGACTGTTTTTGCAGTAGTAAAAACCCGGTTTTCTTGTAGTGAAAAGAGGTTTTTTAGTTTCTAACAACCTAAATGATTCAAATTAAACCCAAGAACACAAGTAAACAAAGCAAAAACGAGTTTAACAAATAGATAAAGGCAAGTCCTTGGATGAGGTTATTGATTACGGATCCTTCCATGATCTATCTAGATGTCATTTCACACAATCAAGCAATTCTCTTAGCCTAGAACAATTAAACAAGATTAAGTCACTCTCATCGTCTTAATCACTTTGTTAAATCACCAAATCAAGAACAAACCATCGTTTGTGATAGGATGATTAACAAGCAATAAACATAGGTTCCTATGGCCCTAATACTTTATACAAAACTTTTTAGTCTCTAGGATGTATCAATATCCCCAATACGATGTAGTAAGGAGATTATCAATCCATAATTGGGATTATTCTTATCATTAAGAATGCAAGGCACTTAAAGCAAGTTAAGCTAAACAAGTGTGATTTGTTGTTAAGTATCCAATTCGAATTAAGCAAGCAAAAGCACTAAACAAGATAGTAAATCAATAAACAAAAGCGGAGCAAGAGATAGGGTTATTGATGTAAGGTGATCCAAATCCAATTAGTGGTGTTTATTCACTAACGAAGATAATTCCTAGGCATAAGAGCCTTAATCTTGACTAATTCTCTTTCAAGCAACTAATCACTAAGCTAATCACCTAATTCATTAACAAACTTTCACTTGTAAATCATTGATTAGCAAGCATTAAGAATACAAACAAGATCAACCAAAAATACACCCTAGACAACTATTATCATAGGCTAGGAGCATAAATCTCTTATCTAGTTCATCAAGGCTTTTCATCAAACACTTGGTGTTCATGAAATGCCATATGATCTAGATCCACTCTTTCAAGCTGGATCTAGCATTAGGGACACTAGACAAGAAGGAATATAAGATTATCTAACCCTAAACACCACTAATCAAACATTGGATCACCCTAATCTACCATATCTCAAGATCCTAAAAACTACTCACTAATCATCATGAGTTCAACAAATCCAATTAAAGGAGAGTTAAAACTCGTGATCAAGATGATTGGATGATTAAAAAGTAGAAGATAGATGGATTCAATCAAGAAAACAATACTAAAATTGCATTAAACAAAAGGATCAATTTCTTACAAATCACTCTTAGAGAGGGTTTTTGCTTAAGAAAAGACTTTTATGCACAAAATTGATGCAAATTTTGATGTAAGGAGCAAATTGGTGCATCAATTTGGCGTCGTTGCCAATTGGGTTTAGCTTTCAACATTAGGATTTTACTTCTTTTTGAGATTAAGCCTTTTTCTTTCTTTTGTTTACTAATCTCTCATTCTAGCTCTCTCTTTTAGGTGCATGAACTTGCGTTCTCAAGGCAACAACAATCTTGTTGAGCCAAGAGGGGACATCAACTTTCCACACCCCGGTCTTAGACAAGCAGAGATAGAGAACGGGTTGTGCACATTGCTAGGCTTGGTATGGAAAACGTGCAAGTGAACCCGGATGGTGGTAATGACCACGTTGCTTATGCTCCACATCAAGGAGCAAATGGTGATAATGGAAACCACCACCCACCCGCCCGTAATGGTCCTAACATAGTTGGAGCGGGTGATGCGGCCAATGCTCATGTCAACCACCAAGGCATTCGAGCACCACCAGTTGAGACCAATGACTTTGAGGTCAAAGCTAGCTTCAACAACATGGTACAAAGCAACAAATTTCATGGCTTGGCGGTGGAGGATCCACTTGATCACTTAGATCACTTTGACCGGATTTGTGGCTTGACAAAGATGAATGGAGTCTCGGAGACAAGGCAAGGCAATGGGAAAAGAACCTTCCCCACGGTTCCATCACTTCATGGGACCAATGCAAGACATCATTCCTTGCCAAGTTCTTCTCTCCCTCTAGAACGGCTAAGCTAAGGAATGAGATCTCAAGCTTCACTTAACGTGCAAATGAAAGCTTCAATGAAGCATGGGAGCGGTTTAGGGGCTATACATCGCAATGCCATCATCATGGATTCACGGATGCTTCCCTCTTGAGCACACTCTAACGCGGAGCACTTCCTAAGATCCGTATGTTGCTTGATACCGCTTCTAATGGAAACTTCTTAGGCAAATACGTGAATGAAGCAATGGAGTTGGTTGAGAACCTTGCTTTGAGTGATGGTACATATGGTGATGAGTATGACCGGTCTACAAGAACCACAAGTGACTTCGAGTAGCAACAGAGAACCAAAGCCATGATGGCTCTCAATGAGAAGTTGGATAAGCAATCTTCCATGATGGACAAGCAAGCCACTATGATTGACAAGCTTATCAATGCTTCCAAAAAATCGATTCACTTTGTTGGTAATTTTGAGGGAAATCAAAGGTCCCATGAGGAAATGGTGGATTTGAGCAACCAAGAGGAAGTGCATTATATTGGGAACAATGATAGCTATCAAAGAGGTTTCAACAACAACTATGGCAACCAAGGTCAAGCCCCCATTAATCACCAACAAAGCTTTCCTTCCAAGAACAACTTTCAAGGGAACCAAGGAGGTTTTCAACAAAGTGTTGTCCCTCAAACTCAAGGCAACAACTCCATGCCTCAAGACCTTGATATGAAAAACATGCTTCAACAAATTCTACAAGGCCAAGCTAGTGGAGCATTGGATATGAGTAAGAAGATGGAGGAAATAAATACCAAAGTAGCTTGCTCATACAATGATCTCCACAAGAAACTTGAGGCATTGAGTTCAAAAGTTCAACAAATGGATACCAAGGGAGCCAATGGAGGCAAAGTGCAACAAAGCTTTTCAAATGGGAAAGAAATACAACCCTGAAAGGAGTATTGCAATGCCATCTCCTCATATGACCCACGTCCCGTTGAAGATCATGAACCAAAGGGTAGTGTTGCTTGCATTGATTCACTAAGCACAACTAGGATTGAGCCTAAGTCTCTCCCCAAACTTGGTAATTCCGGTAAGTTCTCTATAGCTTGCTCTCTTGGTGATTTAGACGTTGAGGATGCTTTGTGTTACTCCGGTTCAAGTGTGAATGTCATGTCCCATGAGATGTTCAAAAATCTAGGGATAAGAAACATCACCTATCACCCATCACCTATCACCTTGGGAAACTCTTCTTCACGGAAACCACTTGGTCTTCTTGAAAATTATCCGCTTAAGGTTGGGGATTGCATAATCCCAACGGACTTCGTTGTCATTGAGATGAAGAAGACCAACAAGCTCCCACTTCTCCTTAGAACTCCATTCCTACTTACCACCAGCGCTATAATGGATTTCAAAGATCAAATGGTAGTTCTCTTGAATGTGGATGATAAGATATATTACCCAATGAGGACTTCTTCCAACAAGCTTTGTGGCACAATTACCATAAAGGATGCTGAGTTTTGTGAAGAAGAAGCGAGGTTGATACATGACTTTTTAGTCTCTAGGAGGTATCAATAACTCCAATACGTGTAGTATGAAGGTTATCAATCCATAAAGGGATTTATCATAATCACTAAGAATGCAAGGTTCATAAGTAATTTAAGCTAAACAAGGTAGTTGGTGATTAAGTATCCAAATTCAAACAAACAAAAGCAATGCTAAACGAGTTGTAATTCAAATAACAAAAGCGGAACTAGAGATAAGGTTATTGATATAAGGTGATCAAAATCTAATTAGTGGTGTTCATTCACTTAAAGAAGCTAATTCCTAGGCAATAGATCTCTAATCTTGATTAGTTCTTTTTCAAGCAACTAATCACTACGTTAATTATCAAGTCAATTAGCAAATTGTCATTTGTGGATTAACAACTAACAAGCATTAAGAATCATAACAAGATCAACCAAAGATATCCCCTAAACAACTAATATCTTAGGTTAGTGATATGCTCAAATTAATACCCTAAAATTACTAAAGCAGTAGTTGTAGTAAGTGTATGGGTCGAACACAAGGACTCATAGAAATCACACAATAGATTGTATAGTGTCAAATCAAGCTAAGCAAATAAGATGAAACAAAACCAATAAACATTAAAAGAGTTGTAAATTCAATTGGGAGAAAGATAGTGATGAGGACATCAAGTCAGCAAGCTCACAAGGACCCAAGATCAAAGCCATGAAAGCTCATGGGATTGCTACTACCTTTGAAATGGGCTGTACTGAGTGTACGGCAGGCTTAGACCCTCGTCCTATAGGCAACAGCGGTCCCATTCCTAAGGTCGGGACAGTAGTTCCTAAGCTCCTAGCCCAAATAGAGCCGACCGTCCCACCACCCAAAAGAGATGGGATTCATCGACCAACCCACCATGAGGAAGAGAACAGTCGAGCCAGAATTCCCTTAGCTCGACCTTGGTATCACGGTGACCCGATCGGTTACGAATCGAGCAAGACTGGTGAGCTCGACGGCCAGGAGGATCCAAACGTCCCACCACCCAAAAGAGATGGGTTTCATCGACCAACCCACCATGGAGGAGAGAACAGTCGAGCCAGAATCCCCGTAGCTCGACCAAAACCGGCATTCACCTTAGCCATGCACCACATTGCACCCGAGAGAGCGTATGAGCCAGGAAACATGTGTTTTGGCCCAAGATCTTCAACCACTGATTCAGCCAAGGCCCAACACGCATACTGGAGCCTCTTATGGTCCAAACCAGATGGAGATTTGACTTGGCACAATCCGAATCCAAACCGGGAAGGCCAATCTCCTACGCGGACCCGTTTGGAGCCAAGTAAGGAAAGTCCGACTTCAGATCCTTTGCACGACTTCTCCTCATGTGTAATGCTGTCTACTGAGTATACAATGGGGCCTAGACCACCAGATCACAAGAAGATACGCTCAATCACTCTACACGGTCGTTTTGACTCCAAGATTAATGAACTTACCATATTCGGCTATACCCGCGATTTGCTAGATCAAGGCGAGTTCTTCTCGTCCAATCTCGGCCATCCAATCTCACCATCACATCCTAGACGTCCAGCAACCCAAGTTAACCTAGGAAGCTTCGTATCTCCATCAGCCCCCACGAGAATCACGCCCAAAGATTAGCAATCTCATCAATGGCAACTATCAAGATCTTCTTTTAATGTTTTCCTTGTATTTGAATTCTTATGACCGTTAGGTCTCTTTGTCGAGCTCCTATAAAGCTCTCTTGCTTCTGTACTTTCAAGACACACAATTTACAATTCATTTTTCAATAAACTTTCAAGTTTAAGTCTCAAAGCGTCGTCGTCTTTGAATCGGTTTCTTTTGTTAGTTCTTAGGTATTGTGCGAGGTGTCCCCCTTGCTTAAGAGCTGATTGAGTCTTCTCTCTCTAGAGCGTGGTTTCCCCCAGGAGAGTTAAGCTTCATCTTGTTTGTTCGGACCCATCACGACCGAGACAAGCTTCCGCAACCATCACCTTCGACCCATCCTTCCGCATCTAAGCCTCTTTGAATCACTTTGAGGCATTTGTTTGTAAACTCGACCTTGAGTCTTACATCATTGGTATCAGAGCTCAAAAGCTCCTATCTATCAGGTACTATGGGAGAGCTAGCAAAACGACCCCATATCACTCATGGCTCGTAACTTCACTGCTTTCCAAGAAGAGATGAGAAATATGACCCAACGGCTAGAGCAAGGCTTAGCCAACGTGGGAGGAAGGCTTGACCGAGTGGAAGCACAGCCTCAGGGAGCACACAGAAGAGCTCCACCACAAGCAGCACAGCATGATGATGGTCACATGCCAGAACTTGATGACGACCCGCCCCCTGGTCGGAACCAAGCACCGGATCCACAACAAAACCAGCAACAACGCCGGAGAGATCCATTGAATCGAGGCAGGAACCGTGATGAAGGTCAAGGCCAGTACAACAACAACAATGATTTGAAAATTACACCACCTACCTTTGCTGGGAAGGTAGATCCAGAAGCCTACCTTGATTGGGAGAGGCGTATGGAGTATATCTATGAGTGCTATAACTATCAAGAGCACAAGAAGGTGACCTTTGCAGCTGCTCAACTCACTGACCACGCACTTGCTTGGTGGGATCGAGAGATGGCAGAAAGAAGAAGGCATGGAGATGGACCACTCAACTCTTGGAGGGAGATGAAAGCACTTCTCAAACGAAGATACGTTCCACCACACTATCATCGAGAACTCCAAAGGAAATTCAGAAAGCTTTACCAAGGCCAGAAGACGGTAGAAGAGTATTATGATGAATTTGAGATCTTGAGGAACAGGCTAGAGCTAGAGGAGACCGAGGAGACCCTTATGTCTCATTTCCTCGAAGGCCTTAATGAGAAGATTGCAAAGAAGGTGGAGATGCAACCGTATCATAAAATTCATGAGCTGCTACACCTTGCTGTCCAAGTGGAGAAACACCTCAAGAAGAAGACATCTACGGCCCCTAAGCCGAAATACAACTCACCAGTATGGAGTTCTCCAACAACTCAAGGTACGGACAAAGGGAAATCACTTGAAATTGAATCTAGATTCAAGAGTAAAGCGCCTGAGTCCTATAGAGATGCACGACAAGAGCAAGGTAAGTCTTCTACTCCGTATCATACACGTGAGCTAACTTGTTACAGGTGCAAAGGGAGAGGCCACATCTCAAGAGACTGTCCAAACCCGAGAGTGATGATCATATTGCCATCCGGTGAATGTGAATCACAAGACGAGGCAGAACCGGAGGACGAGAAGGAAACCATTGAATATGCTGATGAAGGAGAGTCCCTAGTGATCATGAGAACCCTCAACACTCAGGTGGTTGAAGAGGACACTGCCCAAAGAGAAAATCTCTTTCACACACGTTGTACCGTGCAAAACAAGGTATGTCACCTCATCGTCGATAGTGGCTCTTGTACTAACATTGCAAGCTGTTTGTTAGTTGAAAAATTAGGTCTTACCGCCACGGACCACCCTAGACCCTATAAGCTTAAGTGGCTGAACGATAAGGAAGAGCTAAAGGTGTCAAAACAAGTGCAAATTTCCTTCTCAATCGGTGAATACAAGGATAAAGTGGTGTGTGATGTCGCACCAATGGAAGTTGGTCATATTCTCCTAGGAAGACCCTGGCAATATGATAGAGCCGTGTCCCACAATGGAAGAACAAACCAGTACTCCTTCCATTTCAATAACAAGAAGGTCACGCTTGCTCCATTGGACCGATCAGAAGTCCGTGTGTTGCAAGCAAGGGCAAAAGAGAAAAGACAGCTCAAGGTAAGTCTTTTTCTTGAAAAATCTGATAAGCTATCTTCCTTAGAACCCATAACACACTTGTCTTTTCCATTCGCGTCGAAAAAAGGTTTTGTAGGTTGCAATTCAACCTTATCCGAGGCCAAATCGGTTTTAGCCGAGAAACAAAAGATTGCCGAAGCAGCACCAATTTTAGCCGAAGCAAAATCCATTGTAACCGAGGGGAAAGAAGTTTTTGCCGAGACAACTTCAAAGGCAAAACCAGACTTCACCAAGCCCCACACCACTACCAGCAAACTCAACAAGCAGAAACAAGGATATATCTACTCCTTGTTGACCCAAGAAGCACCTCCAATGGTGGCTCAAATCCAAAAATCAAGCCAACTCTGAGGTAAGCTCCTAAACCACCTTTCGGGATACAAGTCTAATGCGCTATGTTTGGATGTAGGTTTGAAGATTTCGAGGACGAAATCACTTGAAGAGGGAGGGTATGATGAGGACATCAAGTCAGCAAGCTCACAAGGACTCAAGATCAAAGCCATGAAAGCTCATGGGATTGCTACTACCTTTGAAATGGGCTGTACTGAGTGTACGGCAGGCTTAGACCCTCGTCCTATAGGCAACAGCGGTCCCATTCCTAAGGTCGGGACAGTAGTTCCTAAGCTCCTAGCCCAAATAGAGCCGACCGTCCCACCACCCAAAAGAGATGGGATTCATCGACCAACCCACCATGAGGAAGAGAACAGTCGAGCCAGAATTCCCTTAGCTCGACCTTGGTATCACGGTGACCTGATCGGTTACGAATCGAGCAAGACTGGTGAGCTCGACGGCCAGGAGGATCCAAACGTCCCACCACCCAAAAGAGATGGGTTTCATCGACCAACCCACCATGGAGGAGAGAACAGTCGAGCCAGAATCCCCGTAGCTCGACCAAAACCGGCATTCACCTTAGCCATGCACCACATTGCACCCGAGAGAGCGTATGAGCCAGGAAACATGTGTTTTGGCCCAAGATCTTCAACCACTGATTCAGCCAAGGCTTAACACGCATACTGGAGCCTCTTATGGTCCAAACCAGATGGAGATTTGACTTGGCACAATCCGAATCCAAACCGGGAAGGCCAATCTCCTACGCGGACCCGTTTGGAGCCAAGTAAGGAAAGTCCGACTTCAGATCCTTTGCACGACTTCTCCTCATGTGTAATGCTGTCTACTGAGTATACAATGGGGCCTAGACCACCAGAGCACAAGAAGATACGCTCAATCACTCTACACGGTCGTTTTGACTCCAAGATTAATGAACTTACCATATTCGGCTATACCCGCGATTTGCTAGATCAAGGCGAGTTCTTCTCGTCCAATCTCGGCCATCCAATCTCACCATCACATCCTAGACGTCCAGCAACCCAAGTTAACCTAGGAAGCTTCGTATCTCCATTAGCCCCCACGAGAATCACGCCCAAAGATTAGCAATCTCATCAATGGCAACTATCAAGATCTTCTTTTAATGTTTTCCTTGTATTTGAATTCTTATGACCGTTAGGTCTCTTTGTCGAGCTCCTATAAAGCTCTCTTGCTTCTGTACTTTCAAGACACACAATTTACAATTCATTTTTCAATAAACTTTCAAGTTTAAGTCTCAAAGCGTCGTCGTCTTTGAATCGGTTTCTTTTGTTAGTTCTTAGGTATTGTGCGAGGTGTCCCCCTTGCTTAAGAGCTGATTGAGTCTTCTCTCTCTAGAGCGTGGTTTCCCCCAGGAGAGTTAAGCTTCATCTTGTTTGTTCGGACCCATCACGACCGAGACAAGCTTCCGCAACCATCACCTTCGACCCATCCTTCCGCATCTAAGCCTCTTTGAATCACTTTGAGGCCTTTGTTTGTAAACTCGACCTTGAGTCTTACATCAGATAGGCTCAGGGCATTTCTCAGGAAATCAATGAATGCAGATAAACTAACTAGCAGGATTCAGATTTAGCGCAGTTCTTGAACTCAAATCACTAAGGTATAATTAACCAAATGTCGTTGCAAGAATTATCTAAATCTAAATCCTAGGAATTCCAAATATCTTTGCGAATCCTAAAGTCTAAATCAGCTTTAATATCAGGTTTGATATGTTCACAAATCAATTAAACCAAATCTCTTTGCGAATAATCAATTTGCTCACCTAAGGTTCTATCAGGTAATTAATCGCATTGTCGTTCCTAATCAATTATCCTAAGATCTAAGTTCCAAATTCGTCAACATAGAATTAGCTTTGAGAACAACCTAAGGTGAAGAACTAATTCAGATAGTGAATCTTAATAAATTAATCAACCTAGCATTCAGAGAAAACTCTTATGAGAACCCTGAACCTAAAGTGGATCTACTCAGACATGGAGATTGAAAGCAACATGATTGAATAGATCATCAAAGAAATCAATAAAAACAGGAGTTCAGAGTTGTCTCTCCAGAAACCAAAAGTAGAATCAAAGTTTAGAAAATGAAGCATAGCCAACAAAGTGGCTGAAAAACCTAATTATATAGTCTAAACACGTTCTGGGGCTTCTTGCAAATATTAAAGACTTCTGGACCAAGTTGCAATTCTTCAACTCTGCATTAAAGTCTCGGGTCGTGTTTGCTGTGATGAGTGTCGATCGATACATGGGGGTATCGATCGATGCTTGACGTGAAATCGGGTACTCAGCAACACAAACTTCAGCTTTGCTCCAAAATGCTCCAGAAAGCTCCAATATCTCCAATTATGCTCCAAACGTGCTAAGACATGTAAAAGACTCTAAAACACTACGAAATAGCAGAAAGACTCTATAAAATGGACTTATATCATGGCCTAAAAGGGGTAAAAAACATGATATATCAACTCCCCCAGACTTAGCATTTGCTTGCCCTCAAGAAAATAGAAGACTAAACCAGAGAAAGAGGTTTGAAAACGTAGAGACTCACCTGCTCTTGAAACGTTGCAATGACCCTTTTCCCAAGCACCCAAATGTCACCTAACCAGCTTTTGATCTAACCACCATGTACTTCTCCGTAGACATTCACAGCTTTTCCAGACTCCACACATTATCTCGCAGCATTGTTCAAATAAAGCCCTCATCGCCAGTTTCATCGCTGTAGCCATCGTTCAAGAACCTTCTAGATTCTTTACCATACAAATCATGACAAGGAACCACCCTTTTTCACACTTTTTGTATCCCTTTCTCTCCCCCAGACTTATTTCTTATTATTTTCTCTCTTATTTTTTTTTAGATTTGCATATACACATCAAGGTCCGAAACGCGAGTATTGATGGTGTTTGCCACCGAATCCCCGGTTCTTCCCTCTCTATGTATCAAAGGTTTAGGCGAATAGTGGTATCATGTGAAATTTTCCTATCCTCGCTTTCAACCTTTGTTTGATCAGTCCCTCTCAAATAGAATAATGGGATCGCTGGAAATTTTCTTAACTCTCTACTCAGAAGAAAATCATCTCATCTTTTATGCTCTTATTTATCAACTTATAACAGGGGAGAGAGATACCATAACTCTAAACACATGGGTTCATTTATCAGATATGAATGATGAATCAAGCTCTAAAAACACTAACCACATTGATGAAGTGCAGAAATTTGGCTCAGGCTTCAGAAGAGCTATGCTGGAGACATGGATGTTTTCTAGTCAACTGGTCAGTCCTTAGATTTTTCATTAGTCGATCTAGAGCTGATCCTGCAACACTGGTCACTCAAAAACAAAATCAAAACAACAATTCAAGCACATGATCATCATCTCCAACAAGTTTTGACTCAATAAAACAACGAATGACTCGATAAAACAACTGACTCTAAGAAAAACAAACACAATGTCAGCAAACACCTCCCCCAGATTTGAACAACACTGTCCCCAGTGTTATCTAGACTAGAGTAGGTAAAAGGAAACAAAAGAACAGAATAAAACGAAGAGAAACAAGAAGTTACCGTGCTGGAACATCTGGTATCGATCGACACACAGCCTGGTATCGATCGATACCAGGCTTAAATCGATATGATGAACAGTCTATTCGCGATTGGTGTCGACTGATACCAATGGGGTATCGATCGACACTAAGGCAATTTCGTGACACAAACACAAAACGAAAAATAAAAAGAAAAACAAATCAAAAGCAGACTCACCAGTGGGTTGTGATACGAGCTCAAGTGTTGTAGAAGCTGGACTAAGGTCTCTCTCTTCTATCAACGGGATAAGATGGAGGTTGCTGGTGGGGCGATGAGAACCACAAGAGAGGCGACGGTCTCTTGATACTTCAAGGGGTTTCCCTAAGGATCGGACTCACTCACGATCTAAAGAGAGAAAACGTTTTTGTTCCAAACAAAAACTCGAAAATAACCAAGGAAAATTCTTATTGTCTGCGTGCCTGAGAAAGACAAAGCCCTAGGGTTTTTAAAGCAAGCTCACACCCCAAAGAAAAGGAAATAAACCGAAAAAGAAATAACAAGACGGGTCCTTAACAATTTAGGCCCGTTTACAAAATAATTAAAAGACTTAAGAGATATAGAAGGGAGGCCTCGTGTAGCTGGTCTTCATGGGCCTACAGAGAGTCATTAATTGGGCCAAAGATGTTGCAAGTCGTTTGGCCTCGGTAAAAACCCATCTTCGCAAAACCCAGTGGGATAAAAACGAAGGTTGGGAAAAGAGCGCCAAACGACTTACAAACCCAAATAATGACCTTCCTTGGGTCTAAGTCATCTCTAGTGAAGTGAAATCGACCATAGATAAGTGGGCCATGAGCCTGGGCTTGATGAGTGGCCACTTAGTATTATCGGCCAGCAAAGGATCCAGCCGATATGTCTTCAGTGTTTGGACGTTCTGGTCCGAATGGTAAGGATTCTTGGGCTGATCTTTAGTGTTCTGGAAACTAGACTCAAAGAGCTTCAATTCCATATGTAGATCACCTTCTGCATCGTCCGGGATCATGAGTGGATCCTGCTTCAAAGTATCGGCCCAATAACTGCTCGCAAATGGGCTTAGCGGACTAGTGTTCGTCTTGAAGAATCCTTCTTGTCTGAGCTGGTCCATGAACATGTTGAACTTCTTTTCCATGTCCCTGCTCCTGGTTCTAGTCACTGGTCCACTTGGTACTAGTGGTGCTTGTATGACTTGGGTCGTTGACTCGATGTCCTCATCACTCCCTCCCTCTTCATGAGGTTTTGACCCCAAAACATCATCACCTACATCAAAACGAGCTAAGTCAGAAACATTGAATGTAACAGACACCTTAAGCTCACCTGGGAGATCGAGCTTGTAGGCATTGTCATTGATTTTCTCCAAGATTTTGAAAGGGCCGTCTCCGCGAGGCGATAGCTTCGATTTGCGTTTGTCCGGGAATCGCTCCGGTCGCATGTGTAACCACACCCATTCTCCAACTTCAAAGGACACGTGCTTCCTGCCCTTGTTGGCATTCTTCACACGTAGGGCATTGGTCCTCTCGAGCTGATCTTTGACCGATTGGTGTAGCTTTTTCACGTCTGCGGCCTTCTTCGCTCCATCGAGGTTTAAGAACTCCGTTTGAGGTAGAGGCTTAAGATCCAGTGGCGTCTGTGGATTAAATCCATATGCAACCTGAAAAGGAGACAAATGAGTAGCACTATGGACAGCTCTATTATAAGCAAACTCGACAAAAGGTAGAGCTTCAAGCCAAGTTTTAAGATTTCTCCCTATTGTTGCGCGAAGCAATGTTCCAAGTGTACGGTTAACGACTTCAGTTTGGCCATCGGTTTGTGGATGGCAGGTCGTGGAGAAGAGCAGCTTGGTTCCTAGCTTCTTCCATAGGGTTCTCCAAAAGTGGATCAGGAACTTGGTGTCGCGACCGAGACGATCGTCCTAGGTACTCCATGTAGGCGGACAATCTCTTTGAAAAAGAGGTCCGCGGTTTGTGTAGCATCGTTTGTCTTGGCACATGGGATGAAATGTGCCATCTTTGAGAACCGATCCACCACGACAAAGATGGAGTCTTTGTGTCTGATCTTAGGCAAACCTAACACAAAGTCCATAGAAATATCAATCCATGGTAAAGTAGGAATCGGTAAAGGAAGATACAAACCGTGTGGGTTAACCCGAGACTTGGCTTTCTTGCAAGTGATACATCTTGCACAGAAAGTTTCGACCGACTTCTTAAGGTGTGGCCAAAAGAAGTGTTCCTTCAGCATGGCAAGAGTCTTCTCAACGCCAAAATGACCCATGAGACCTCCGCCATGAGCTTCTCGGACTATAAGCTCTCGTAAAGAACATTGCGGGATGCATAGGCGTTTATCTTTAAAAAGATAACCGTCATGGGCATATTCTTAGTTAGTCAAAAAAAAAATAGAAAAGAGTTTGACGAGTTTCCTTAAATAGATAAGAACGGACCCGTCGGATTGATTTGGTGGCATCGGGTGGATCCTGGTTGGTATGGATCTGTTCTCCATGGTTATGGACTCTTAAGAGGCCCACAAATACATGCCAAGGGGCCTCAGGGATGGGCCGCTTCATACTTGGGTTGTGGACTTCATCTTTTGGGCCATACTTGAAATCGGGTGGATCCGGTAGTTTCTCTTCGATTCGGCCTGTTTTTGGGTGAATGTCTTGAGTCTCCACAAGTCTTGGCATTGTTTCCTCTTCATGTGGATATGATGATTTGATGTCCACATCACTCCCTCCTTCTTGAGAAAGTTTTGTCCTCAAAACTAAAACCAGATTTTGCATTTTTTTTTTTTGAATATATATATATATATATATATATATATATATATATATATATATATATAATTTTTTTTTTTAAACCGAATTATTAAATCCGAATAAAGAAGAAGAAGAATTTTTTTTTTTTTTTTGAAAATCTGAAAACAAATCAGAAACAATCAAAAAAATATATATATATATATAAATATTTTTATTTTTTTTAATTTCGTTTAATGAGAAAAACAAATTAAAACTTCAAGGAAAACAAAGAAAACAAATTTTTTTATGGTTTTTTTTTTAATTTTATAAAATCAAAGAACAAAAGTAGAAAACTTTTTTTTTTTTTGATAAAAAGATGAAACAAAAACGAAACAGAAATGAAAACGATAGAGGATAGGAGCTTTTAGCTCTGATACCAAAATGATACGAGCTCAAGTGTTGTAGAAGCTGGACTAAGGTCTCTCTCTTCTATCAACGGGATAAGATGGAGGTTGCTGGTGGGGCGATGAGAACCACAAGAGAGGCGACGGTCTCTTGATACTTCAAGGGGTTTCCCTAAGGATCGGACTCACTCACGATCTAAAGAGAGAAAACGTTTTTGTTCCAAACAAAAACTCGAAAATAACCAAGGAAAATTCTTATTGTCTGCGTGCCTGAGAAAGACAAAGCCCTAGGGTTTTTAAAGCAAGCTCACACCCCAAAGAAAAGGAAATAAACCGAAAAAGAAATAACAAGACGGGTCCTTAACAATTTAGGCCCGTTTACAAAATAATTAAAAGACTTAAGAGATATAGAAGGGAGGCCTCGTGTAGCTGGTCTTCATGGGCCTACAGAGAGTCATTAATTGGGCCAAAGATGTTGCAAGTCGTTTGGCCTCGGTAAAAACCCATCTTCGCAAAACCCAGTGGGATAAAAACGAAGGTTGGGAAAAGAGCGCCAAACGACTTACAAACCCAAATAATGACCTTCCTTGGGTCTAAGTCATCTCTAGTGAAGTGAAATCGACCATAGATAAGTGGGCCACGAGCCTGGGCTTGATGAGTGGCCACTTAGTATTATCGGCCAGCAAAGGATCCAGCCGATATGTCTTCAGTGTTTGGACGTTCTGATCCGAATGGTAAGGATTCTTGGGCTGGTCTTTAGTGTTCTGGAAACTAGACTCAAAGAGCTTCAAATCCATATGTAGATCACCTTCTGCATCGTCCGGGATCATGAGTGGATCCTGCTTCAAAGTATCGGCCCAATAACTGCTCGCAAATGGGCTTAGCGGACTAGTGTTCGTCTTGAAGAATCCTTCTTGTCTGAGCTGGTCCATGAACATGTTGAACTTCTTTTCCATGTCCCTGCTCCTGGTTCTAGTCACTGGTCCACTTGGTACTAGTGGTGCTTGTATGACTTGGGTCGTTGACTCGATGTCCTCATCACTCCCTCCCTCTTCATGAGGTTTTGACCCCTAAACATCATCACCTACATCAAAACGAGCTAAGTCAGAAACATTGAATGTAACAGACACCTTAAGCTCACCTGGGAGCTCGAGCTTGTAGGCATTGTCATTGATTTTCTCCAAGATTTTGAAAGGGCCGTCTCCGCGAGGCGATAGCTTCGATTTGCGTTTGTCCGGGAATCGCTCCGGTCGCATGTGTAACCACACCCATTCTCCAACTTCAAAGGACACGTGCTTCCTGCCCTTGTTGGCATTCTTCACACGTAGGGCATTGGTCCTCTCGAGCTGATCTTTGACCGATTGGTGTAGCTTTTTCACGTCTGCGGCCTTCTTCGCTCCATCGAGGTTTAAGAACTCCGTTTGAGGTAGAGGCTTAAGATCCAGTGGCGTCTGTGGATTAAATCCATATGCAACCTGAAAAGGAGACAAATGAGTAGCACTATGGACAGCTCTATTATAAGCAAACTCGACAAAAGGTAGAGCTTCAAGCCAAGTTTTAAGATTTCTCCCTATTGTTGCGCGAAGCAATGTTCCAAGTGTACGGTTAACGACTTCAGTTTGGCCATCGGTTTGTGGATGGCAGGTCGTGGAGAAGAGCAGCTTGGTTCCTAGCTTCTTCCATAGGGTTCTCCAAAAGTGGATCAGGAACTTGGTGTCGCGACCGAGACGATCGTCCTAGGTACTCCATGTAGGCGGACAATCTCTTTGAAAAAGAGGTCCGCGGTTTGTGTAGCATCGTTTGTCTTGGCACATGGGATGAAATGTGCCATCTTTGAGAACCGATCCACCACGACAAAGATGGAGTCTTTGTGTCTGATCTTAGGCAAACCTAACACAAAGTCCATAGAAATATCAATCCATGGTAAAGTAGGAATCGGTAAAGGAAGATACAAACCGTGTGGGTTAACCCGAGACTTGGCTTTCTTGCAAGTGATACATCTTGCACAGAAAGTTTCGACCGACTTCTTAAGGTGTGGCCAAAAGAAGTGTTCCTTCAGCATGGCAAGAGTCTTCTCAACGCCAAAATGACCCATGAGACCTCCGCCATGAGCTTCTCGGACTATAAGCTCTCGTAAAGAACATTGCGGGATGCATAGGCGTTTATCTTTAAAAAGATAACCGTCATGGGCATATTCTTAGTTAGTCAAAAAAAAAATAGAAAAGAGTTTGACGAGTTTCCTTAAATAGATAAGAACGGACCCGTCGGATTGATTTGGTGGCATCGGGTGGATCCTGGTTGGTATGGATCTGTTCTCCATGGTTATGGACTCTTAAGAGGCCCACAAATACATGCCAAGGGGCCTCAGGGATGGGCCGCTTCATACTTGGGTTGTGGACTTCATCTTTTGGGCCATACTTGAAATCGGGTGGATCCGGTAGTTTCTCTTCGATTCGGCCTGTTTTTGGGTGAATGTCTTGAGTCTCCACAAGTCTTGGCATTGTTTCCTCTTCATGTGGATATGATGATTTGATGTCCACATCACTCCCTCCTTCTTGAGAAAGTTTTGTCCTCAAAATTAAAACCAGATTTTGCATTTTTTTTTTTTGAATATATATATATATATATATATATATATATATATAATTTTTTTTTTAAAACCGAATTATTAAATCCGAATAAAGAAGAAGAAGAATTTTTTTTTTTTTTTTGAAAATCTGAAAACAAATCAAAAACAATCAAAAAAATATATATATATATATAAATATTTTTATTTTTTTTAATTTCGTTTAATGAGAAAAACAAATTAAAACTTCAAGGAAAACAAAGAAAACAAATTTTTTTATGGTTTTTTTTTTAATTTTATAAAATCAAAGAACAAAAGTAGAAAACTTTTTTTTTTTTTTTGATAAAAAGATGAAACAAAAACGAAACAGAAATGAAAACGATAGAGGATAGGAGCTTTTAGCTCTGATACCAAAATGATACGAGCTCAAGTGTTGTAGAAGCTGGACTAAGGTCTCTCTCTTCTATCAACGGGATAAGATGGAGGTTGCTGGTGGGGCGATGAGAACCACAAGAGAGGCGACGGTCTCTTGATACTTCAAGGGGTTTCCCTAAGGATCGGACTCACTCACGATCTAAAGAGAGAAAACGTTTTTGTTCCAAACAAAAACTCGAAAATAACCAAGGAAAATTCTTATTGTCTGCGTGCCTGAGAAAGACAAAGCCCTAGGGTTTTTAAAGCAAGCTCACACCCCAGAGAAAAGGAAATAAACCGAAAAAGAAATAACAAGACGGGTCCTTAACAATTTAGGCCCGTTTACAAAATAATTAAAAGACTTAAGAGATATAGAAGGGAGGCCTCGTGTAGCTGGTCTTCATGGGCCTACAGAGAGTCATTAATTGGGCCAAAGATGTTGCAGGTCGTTTGGCCTCGGTAAAAACCCATCTTCGCAAAACCCAGTGGGATAAAAACGAAGGTTGGGAAAAGAGCGCCAAACGACTTAAAAACCCAAATAATGACCTTCCTTGGGCCTAAGTCATCTCTAGTGAATTGAAATCGACCATAGATAAGTGGGCCACGAGCCTGGGCTTGATGAGTGGCCACTTAGTATTATCGGCCAGCAAAGGATCCAGCCGATATGTCTTCAGTGTTTGGACGTTCTGGTCCGAATGGTAAGGATTCTTGGGCTGATCTTTAGTGTTCTGGAAACTAGACTCAAAGAGCTTCAAATCCATATGTAGATCACCTTCTGCATCGTCCGGGATCATGAGTGGATCCTGCTTCAAAGTATCGGCCCAATAACTGCTCGCAAATGGGCTTAGCGGACTAGTGTCCATCTTGAAGAATCCTTCTTGTCTGAGCTGGTCCATGAACATGTTGAACTTCTTTTCCATGTCCCTGCTCCTGGTTCTAGTCACTGGTCCACTTGGTACTAGTGGTGCTTGTATGACTTGGGTCGTTGACTCGATGTCCTCATCAGGTTGCCTCGCGCTTATTTAACGTCATTAGCTTGACTGTAACACCCTTCAGGCAGGCTAAGAATGCGAGCTTGCACCAAAACAGGCTCCACAACTTGACATTGCTATCTTCAGAGTTTTGCTCAACATACTCTTCACAAACTCTTTTCCTTTCTCTTTCAGCTCAGAAGTAAGAAGAACTCTAGCCTTAGAGAATGGTTTCGAGGCTCCTTTGCACTTCACCTTGTACTCAATCGAATCTCCATCACAGTTCTGTGGCATTAAATTGACATGGGGATTCTCGACTCTTTTGCTCTTGGCCTTCTTCTTTGTTGCTTTAGCCTTCTTGACAACTTTCTTGGGGATGCTGGGCGGTTCAACCGAAATGTCTATGACAGTTGGCTTGTCAGGAGGTTCTTCCAAAAGATCAGCTGCTAATGTCTCTCCTGTGACAACCTCGATGCAAGAGACACGTGTGAGAGTTCCTCTAGTAGGTATGGCATCATAGTAGACATCTCCGTCAATGTAAGAGAAAGAGATTCTCTTATTAGGTGTGTCTATGATCGCGCCAGCAGTAGCCATAAACGGTCGTCCCAAGAGCAAAGGCAACTCAAATCCTTCGCTCATCTCCACAACCTGAAAATTAGTGGGCACCAGACAATTTCCTACTTTACCAGGCAAAGCATGGATAGTACCGTATGGAGGTGAGGTGGAGGAGTTCGCATATGTGAGAAGCATCGTAGTGGGTCTTATATCAGCCTTCAATCGTTCAAAAATTTCCCTTGATATTACATTGACGCCAGACCCTGAGTCAACGAGAGACTCATTGAATTCAACTCTAGAGATGGAGCATGGAACCGCGAATTTCCCTGGGTCTTCCCTCTGTGTCAACTCCCTCAGTGGTAGTGACTTGAGTCTTGCCTCGATAAAGAATGCCTTAATTTCTTCCTCAGTTTCTCTGCAATCTTTGAAGTGACTTAGCAGAGGCCAGCCCTCTAGAGTTTTTTCAAAAGTGAACGAGTGGGGTATCCTTCGTACTCTCTTCTCAAAGCCAAGCAGCTGCTTTGGAGTTATGGGGTCTCTGAGGTGTTGAGGAACATGATTCAGCTTCTTGGGCTTGCGAACTCTTTCAACACTCATACACGACTCGTTCGCAGCATCTGGGTGGGTATCGATCGATACAGGGAGGGTGTCGATCGATGCTTGCTCCTTCGAGACGTCCTTGACAGATTCTTGAACGGGTGTCGATCGATACAAGGGGGTATCGATCGATGTTTGGGTGGTGTTCGAACTCTCACTGTCAGACATATCATTAACCAAAGGGGGTTCCACAATTAACTTATCCAGCATAGCCTTGCATCTGGCGTCCTCTACCTCCTTCTTAGTCTTCCCAACCGCTCTAGGATAAGGTATCCTCGGTATATAGACCCGTTCTGCAACTACTTTAGGCACCACAGTCGAAATCTTAGGTGTCTCCTCAAAAATCGCCTCAATATCGACCGACACCTTAGGAGTGTCGATCGATACACGGGTTTTGGAAGTGTCCCGTTTCAGAATTGTAACCGGAATCGATCGACACTTGGAGGTATCGATCGATGCCCTGGTGATTTCAGGATCGTCATCGAAATTTCCTACACTTGAGGTGATTGCATTGACGTGTGCTCTTAGATTTTCAGTTTTCTTTGGAAGAAAACCTTACTGCCTTTCACCGCTGCTGCTGTCTGAGCGACCTGAGTTTCCAGCTTCCTCTGGGTCCGATAGATAGCTTCAATTTTCACATTCAGCTTAATGTACAGAGAGTCAAACTTCCCATTGAAATCCTCCTGCAACTTATGTTGTCCCTGAAGAATCTGTTCCATCATGGATTCCATCTTACTCTCCATGGTTTTTGGAGAGATGGGTTGGTATGAAGAATTCTCAAAATTGCGAGTGTTGTTATAGAAGTTATGGTTGTTGTTGTACCCAAATTGATGACCCTGAAATCCAGAACCACCAACAAAGTTAACATCCTCCACTTCCTCCTCAGCAGCAAAGTGTACAGTCTTTTTCGACTTTCCGATCAGGAAATCCAGCTTGGCCTGAACCTCAGAAATCTGCGATCCATCAATTCCTGCAGCCTGCTTCTTCCGCTCGAAATCAGCATCCTTGGTGCTATTGCTAGACGCCAAGTTTTCAATCAACACAACCGCATCATCTGGATACCTGGTGTTGAAGTTCCCATTACTCGCAGCATCCATACCCATCTGATACCTCCAATCAGCTGAACCTGAGAGAACCCATGGTGCGGACAATCACTCTGATAAGACTTGAAACGAATCCAAGCAGCCTTGAATGCCTTTGTTGGACCTTGAGAAAATTAAGAGATCTTGTTCCTGAGCTCTTCAGATATCGCATCATCGTAGAAGTTTATCAGGAATGCATTCTTCGTCTCATCCCATGTAGTTAGTGAACCAGGAGCTAACTGCTTCAGCCAATAAGCAACATCCCCACTAAGAGAGTATGGGAAAAGTTTGTAGAAAAGAAACTCATTGGGCACTCCATTTTACTTCATACCAGTTACCAAATCTTCGAACCTCTCGATATGATCAATGGGATGTTCATGAGATAGGCCAGGGAAAATATTCTGACTCACAAGAGCGTAGTACGCAGGCTTCAGCTCAAAGTCATTCCTCTGAAAAGTTGGGATGTGAATCGCAGATCGATTGGCATAGACTGATCAGGTCTGTTGTGCTCACCAAGTGTCCTACCTCGATCAACTACAATATTCCCAACGTTGGAGCGTCCAGCTGGCGCGACAATCTCAACAACAGCAGCAGGGACAACGCTGTTTCTAGCCTCATCAAGTCGCTGTCCTCTCTCATTGCACACATGACCCTCTTGGTCTCTCAGAACTCCAGCCTCATCAGGTCTTAATACCACTATGTTGTTCATCCCTGATGTTTGCTTTGACTTTCTGTTTGTGCATTCCACAAGTGCTAGTTGTTCCAATGACAGTTCAACTAGCTGAGTGCTCTTGTTGCTTCTGGTTTCACGAACATGCATACACCTGAAAACAAAACACTAGACAAGGCACGTAAGTAACCAAAAAAAAATACGTTGAGTATCGATCGATACCAAGTGGTGTCGATCGATATCAACAAATAAATCGCCTAAGTATCGACCGATACTAGGTAGTATCGATCGATACCGACGAACTTAGTCGAAACTCGACAGCTAAAATCTAAAGGCGAAATTGAGTCCCCGGCAACGGCGCTATATTTGATATGCTCAAATTAATACCCTAAAAGTACTAAAGCAGTAGTTGTAGTAAATGTAGGGGTCGAACACAAGGACTCACAGAAATCACACAATAGATTGTATGGTGTCAAATCAAGCTAAGCAAATAAGATGAAACAAAAGCAATAAACAGTAAAAGAGTTGTAAATTCAAATGGGAAAAAGATAGGCTAAGGGTATTTCTCAGGAAATCAATGAATGCAGATAAACTAACTAGCAGGATTCAGATTTAGCGCACTTCTTGAACTCAAATCACTAAGGTATAATTAACCAACTGTCGTTGCGAGAATTATCTAAATCTAAATCCTAGGAATTCCAAATCTCTTTGCGAATCCTAAAGTCTAAATCAGCTTTAATATCAGGTTTGATATGTTCACAAATCAATTAAACCAAATCTTTTTGCGAATAATCAATTTGCTCACCTAAGGTTCTATAAGGTAGTTAATCGCACTGTCGTGCCTAATCAATTATCCTAAGATCTAAGTTCCAAATTCGTCAACCTATAATTCGCTTTGAGAACAACCTAAGGTGAAAAACTAATTCAGATAGTGAATCCTAATAAATTAATCAACCTATTATTCAAGGAAAACCCTTATGAGAACCATGAACCTAAAGTGGATATACTCAGACATTAAGATTGAAAGCAACATGATTGAATAGATCATCAAAGAAATCAATAAAAACAGGAGTTCAGAGTTGTCTCTCCAGAAACCAAAAGTAGAATCAAAGTTTAGAAAATAAAGCATAGCCAACAAAGTGGCTGAAAAAACCTAATTATATAGTCTAAACACGTTCTGGGGCTTCTTGCAAATATTAAAGAATTCTGGACCAAGTTGCAATTCTTTAACTCTTCATTAAAGTCGCGGGTCGTGTCTGCTGTGATGAGTGTCAATCGATACCTGGGGGTATCGATCGATACTTGACGTGAAATCGGGTACTCAGCAACACAAACTTCAGCTTTGCTCTAAAATGCTTCAGAAAGCTCCAATATCTCCAATTATCCTCCAAACGTGCTAAGACCTGTAAAAGACTCTAAAACACTACGAAATAGCAGAAAGACTCTATAAAACGGACTTATATCATGGCCTAAAATGGGTAAAAACTATTATATATCAGTTAGGAACATAAATCTCTTGTCTAGTTCATCTTGGCATTTCATCAAACACTTGGTGTTCATGAAATGCCTTATGATCTAGATCTACTCTTTCAAGCTAGATCTAAAATTGGGGGCTCTAGACAAGAAGGAATATAAGATTATCTAACCCTAAACACCACTAATCAAACCCTAGATCACCCTAATCTACCTCATCTCAAGATCCTAAAAAGATTACTCAAGATCCATCAAGAACACCTCAAAATCGATTATGATAGAGGATGATTCCATGGATAGATGTTTGATTAACCAAGATAGAAAGAAGATAGATGGAAGAGATTGAAGGAAATAAATAATAAATTGCAATAATCAAAAGGATCCTTCTTACAAATCTCAAACTCTCTCAAAGGTAAGGGTTTTGAGCCTAAGAAAAAACATAAGTGGCAAAATTATGTCAAGTTATGTTTATAGTGAATAGTATTCGACCGGGTTGACCCAGAACAAACCAGGTTCCGACCCGGTCGAATTGGATCTTTTTGGCTGAAAACTGGACCTCGCTCCTTCTGGTCGATCGGATTTTCGGGAAATTCCTGTCCCAGGACCGGCTAAAATTGACCTTGACGATTGGGGTCGGTCGGATTTTCCACGGGGGAAGTTTTAGCCGAGGATCGCGCTTCTTCTGGTCGGTCGGATTTTCTTCTACGGGCCGGTCGGCTTTTCTGGAAATCCCTGTCCCAGGACCGGCAAAAACCGACCTTGCCGATTGGGGTCGGTCGGAAACTTCTCGGGGGAACTTTTTAGCCGAGGTCCGTGCTTTGTCGGGACGGTCGGATTTTCCTCGGCGGGCCGGTCGGCTTTCATGGACCGACTAAAACGTATTGCACGGGTGCTGGCCGGTCGTGCTTGAGCTTCGGGACTTCGCAAACATCTCCGAACCGCTCCAAAGTGTTGTTTAAGTCTGGGGGAGGTAGTCGCTGACTTTGTTTTTGTTTTTCTTAGAGTTAGTATGTTTTTGAGTCATTCATTGTTTTATTGAGTCAACCTTTTGTCTGAGACTGTGATCTTTTTCTTGAATCCACTGATTTGACCTTGCTTCTAAGTGACCATTGTTACAGAATCAGCTCTAGATCGACTAATGAAAAATCCAAATGCTGACCGGTTGACTAGAAGACACTAATGTTTCCAGCAAAGTTCCTTAAAGCCTGAGCCAAATTTTTGCACTTCATCAATGTGGTTAGTATCCATAGACCTTGATTCCTCATTCGTATCTGAAAAAGGAACCCATGTGATTGAAAATAACGGTATTTCTCTCCCTATTACAAGTTAATAATTAGATGCATTAAAAGATGATATGATTTTCTACTGAGTAGAGGGTTAGGAAAATTTCCAACGATCCCATTATTCTACTTCAGAGGAGATGATCACACAAAGGTGGAAGCGAGGTTAGGAAAATTTCCTGTGATACCATTATTCGCCTACACCTTTGATTACTTTTGAGGGAAGACCGGGGATTTGGTGGCAAACACCATCAATACTCGCGTCTCGAACCTTAATATGTAAATGCAAGAAACATAATAAGAAATAAGTCTGGGGGGAGAGAAATAATACCAAAAAGGTTGAAAAAGGGTGGTTTCTTGTTATGATATTGTATGGGAAAGAATCTAGAAGGCTCTTGGCATTAACCACAGCGATGGAACTGGCGAGGATGGCTTGATTGAACAATGCTGTGAGATAATGTGTGTAGACTGGAAAGCCGCGAATGTCTACGGAGAAGTACATGGTGGTTAGATCAAAAAGCTGGTTAGGTGACATTTGGGTGCTTGGGAAAAGGGTCATTGCAACGTTTCAAGAGCAGGTGAGTCTCTACGTTTTCAAACCTCTTTCTCTGGTTTAGTCTTCTATTTGCTTGAGGGCAAGCAAAGGCTAAGTCTGGGGGAGTTGATATATCATGGTTTTTACCTTGTTTAAGCCATGATATAAGTCCGTTTTATCGAGTCTTTATTCTATTTTGGAGTCTCTTAGAGTCTTTTACAGGTTTTAGCACATTTGGAGTATTATTGGAGATATTGGAGTTTTATGGAGCGTTCTGGAGCAAAACTGAAGTTTGGTGACTAAGTTCCCGATCAAAGCGTCAAGCATCGATCGATACCTCCTTGGTATCGATTGACACCCATCGAGGAGATCACGAGTCGCGACTTAATGAAGATTTGAAGAATTGTAGAACTTGCCTAGAAGACTTTAATATTTACAAGAAGACCCCAATTCGTGTTTAGGTTATTTAATATGATTTTAGAGCCGCTTTCATGGCTATGCTTATTTTATTCTGGTTTTGAGAGAGAGCTTTTGAAAGGAAACGAGTCTGAAACTCTGTTCGTCCGAGAGAAGATTTCGAACCCTCTTGTTACTCTTTCTGTTTTATTTGATGATTTATTCAAACATGTTTATTGCTTCAATTTCCATGTCTGAGTAGAACCCTTGTTAGGTTCAGGGTTCTCAATAGGGTTTTCTCTGAATGTTAGGTTGATTTATTATTAGGATTCACCATCTGAATTAGTTCTTCACCATAGGTTGTTTGCAAAGCTAATTCTGGATTGATCACCTAGAACTTAGATCTTAGGATACTTGATTAGGCGCGAGAGTACGATTAATTACCTGATAGAACCTAAGGTGAGCAAAATAACTATTCGCAAAGAGATTTGGTTTAGTTGTTTTGTGAACAAATCAAACCTGATTAAAAAGCTGTTTTAGACTTTAGGATTCGCAAAGAGATTTGGAATTCCTAGGATTTAGATTTAGATAATTTTCGTAGCGAGAGTTGGTTAACTATATCTTAGTTATTTTAGTTCAAGAACCGCGTTAAATCTGAATCTTGCTAGTTAGTTCATCTGCATTCAGTGATTCCCTGAGAAATACCATGAACCTAGCCTTCCTCCAATTGAATTCACAACTGTTTCAATTTACTTTATGTTATCAAATACCATTGATTGCTTAGCGTGATTCTCACATATATAATCTATTGTGTGTCTCTGTGAGTCCTTGTGTTCGACCCCTACACTTACTACAACTACTTCTTAGTTCTTTTAGGGTATTAATTTGAGCATATCACCTTAAACTTGCATAAATCAAAAGAATCCAAGGGAAAAATCCCAAGAACCCTAAAAAGACAAGGTCTTGTTCTAGAGAGAGAAAGGGAGCCAAAGCATAAAAAGGGAGCTAGATCTAAAAAATGGGTTTTTAAAATATTTAAAAGGTGTTTCTTGAGCTGTGTCAGATTGGGTCAACCCGGGACAAACCGGGTATTGACCCGGCCAAAATTTGGATTTTTGGTCCAAAGTTTATTTACCGGGTGGAATGGACCGGACGGAAGGCATCCCGTGCAAAATTGAGTTTTCTCGGCCAGGCGGATACGTCTCCAGTCAAACCATGGTAACTCTCGCACCAATAGTCCGAATGGCTTGATTCAACTTTCTCTGGACAGCTAACTCACCCCTCTACAACTTTGATAAAGGTCATCCAAGCTGATTCGGAACGTAAGGTCTCCATACAGCCACATCTTTCCGGCGTCTTGGATGGACTTTGCACTCCACTTTGGTCTAATCCTCCAAATATGCCCAATTGCCTCCAATTACCTAGAAAATACTCCAAAACATGCAAGAATTCACTAGACCTAATGCAAGTGTCCTAATATCTAAATGAGACCTAAATGCAAGTCAAAACCATGGTTATGCATGTAAATGACACAAAACTCTAAGTGAGATGCATGCTAAAACATGCAATATATGAGCATATCAATTCCCCCAAACTTAAACATTTGCTTGTCCTTAAGCAAACAAGGATAAATAAAGGGATAAAACTAACAATGGTGGTTCGAATTCGAATCCAAAAATACCATGAAAAGAATTCAACTCAATGTCCAAGTTACTAGCTCTAAGATGCGATCAAATAATTATACTCAAAAAGAGCTAGCCATATCCTTCCCTATACGAATTAAATTCAAGCCTTAGCCTACAAAAGTATTCATGTCATCAAATCCTTTAACATTCATTAATCGTTTCAAGTGAATCATGCTCATGCAAGGCAAGTAAATCCATTTGGCTAGGGTAAAGGTCTTGAGACTAAGATGATCTCAAATGTATGGGGTTCCACCAATGCAAGGGATCTCTCAATGAATGAGCAAGCTTTAGCAAAATGCTAAGAGTAAAATGCAATCTATGCATACAAGGATAAACTTACATCTACCCAATGCCCAAAACGTTTCTAACCCTAGCATATCTACCCATGAAGTCCCAATCCTAAGCTACCCTTATCCCACAAGGCCTTTTTGCCTTAATGTCTCATACGTTAACTTCTTCTTCCACTTCATTTTTTCTCACTTGAGGAATTTCTTCTTCTCCATTGATTCTTGTGGTTTTGTGCTTCTCTTGTTGCTTCCTTAGCTCTTCTTTTCTTTTTTTTTCTTTGCCTTGCCTCATCTTTTACCATTTGATGTTCTAGCCAATTCTTTGGCTTTTTCTTTTTTCTATGAGGCTATGATATTTGCTAAGAGCTAATCTTGTTAACTTGCACTAACCACATTACAATATTGCATTCCTTCTTCACCTTCACTTCCTTCTCTTGAACTCACTTCCTTCTTATCCACAATCCCATTAGTCACACCATTTCGTTCACACCAAACCCAAAACTTCCCTTTCCCACGAGCCTAACCTAGTCTAGCCTTTGATGCTTGGCTAGATCTACATGCAAACCTATCCTTGTCGCCCTAAACTCAACACTTTTTGCCAAACTTACTCGAAAAATTAGGTCTCACATACGCACACTAAAGATTTTGGCTCGAAAGGAGGGTAGGTTAAAGGTATGGTAAACCGTTCCAATGATGGGAATCGGCTACTTGGACTAGCAAAAGAGTGGTGGAAAGGATAAGAGAGCCCAAGTATGTATATGGTAAGCATGAGTTCACTATGCAATGCACAAGCATGATCATTTCAATGTCAAAATTATGGTTTGCACTTAGGTAGGATTGGAATCAAATCAAAACTTGCTTTAGCTAAGACCCTAGTAATGAAACGCAAGATCGAGATATGGTTCATCATTGATTTCAACATGAGATCAAAAGCATCAAACAACAAGCAACAAGGGCATTGAATCAAGCTCTAAAAATGATACTTTACTAGGATAAATCTATCATTGCTCATAATGCTCATGCAAAGCTACCTAAAATGCTATGCATCTAGACTCAATCCTAGATATGAAATGCAAAAAAAGAAAATTTCAAAATTTTTAAATTTGTTGAAAATGCATGATATGCATGAGACTCAAGATGCAAAAGGCAAAATAAGAACACCAAAAACAAAGTTAGATAACACAAAAACTGACACGATTCGACTAAGGACCGGCTTTGATATGATCATGGATACGCATGCTTTGGATGAGGTTCCGGAGGCAGCATTGGTCATCCCCAAAGGACATATTATCCGATCCAAGACACGGAAGCTAGCTGGAGCTGTTCGGATTTTGCCAAAAGAAGCACATAACATGGAGGATCAACTTACGCAACACGTCCTCACCTCATTATCTTCGAATTCTCTATGAGGTTTGGCCGTTTGTGTAAGTCGTTTGTACTCCTTTTCCTGTATACAGTTTTTTCCCAATGGATTTTCCGTATAGAGGTTTTAACGAGGCAACCGGTCAGATTTCTTGAGAATTCTGCGGGGGAATTTTCCGAGGGAAATTCCGAGGGATTTATTCCCGGGGGAACTTTTTGAGGGACTTTCCCGGGGGAACTTCTCTGCGGGGATTTCTGGCGGAATCCCAAAAGTCATTCAAACTTGTATTTAATTTTCTATGTGATCTTTCTCTCATTTTCGAGAAGACCTTTGACTTGTCTCTTTGCTTTTCTTTTTAACTCTTCTTCTACCTCATTGTCGAAATACTTTATGAATTTTAATCAAAATATTTTCAGAGATTTCATCTCTTGTTTCTCGAATTTCTTGATGGTTAGTCAATGAAATTTCACTTTGGTTTATCGAGTGTAATTCTGCAACATCTCGACGCAACCTTTGATCCGTTGTTCGTGTGAATTCTTCTCGTGAATTGGGGCATAAGGAATTTCGGGATTCATCTCCCACGCCTTATCATCCTCTACCCCGGATTCTCCCAACAACGCAGCCACCCCCTCGTTTCAAGTGTTCATCGTCGGATTTGGGCCTAAGGATTTTCGGGATTTCTCCCACGCCTTAGCATCTCTTCTCATGGATTCCTTGGAGTCGTGGATCTATCCCTCTCATCCGTACTAGAGCAAGCCGGTCCTTAGTCGAATCGTGTCAAGTGGTATCAGAGACACTTGCTCCAAATTCGGTGAGATCTATCCATTTCGAACTGTTCATCTTCTTTGAACTTTCTGGGTTTGAAAATTTTGTTGTTTCTGTTTTGTTTCGATTTTTATTAATTCAAAAACTTATCAAAAAAATCAAAAAAAAATATAGATAAGTAGATCTGTGTCTTAACTTAATTGTCATAATTTTTAAAATTCAAAAAAAAAAAAATCTTTTCTGAGTTTTCGAAAAATTCCAGATTTTTGTGGTGATATTGGGAAAAATCTGAATTCTGCATACACTCACTTTGTTTGTTGTTTGATTTTGTGCGAGGAACAATATGTTCGAGGAAAGTGAATCCGCTACCTAACGATCGAGAAGAGAACGAGAGGCAGCCGTGAATCACAAAGTCGATGGCATGAACCAAAAATTCGAAGGCATCAAACAACTACTCCACGAGATGGGAGACAGTATGGCCGCACTTGAGGTCCGGACACCGAGAAGGCAAGCGAGACATCAAAAGGAAGAAGCAGCATATGATTGCTATGGACGTGATGGTAAATTGTCTTATGACAATCAAAGGATTCTTAGAGGTGTGAGGAAAGGCAGAGAAGAACTCAGCTACAAATTTGGATTGCTCAAAAGGAGAGACAAGGAAACGACCGATCGATCCTCTCGTCCAAAATCCAAAAACTACTTGCAACGCTTAAGGGATGAGCAAAAGCATAGAATTTCCACTGAGGGATATCATATTCATCGACCAAGTGACCATTCCCGACGTGCTGGTCGAACCCCTCAGTCTTTATTCGATCCAAACGAAACTCAAGAGCCGAATCAAGAAGTAACTAAGATAAGTGTTGATCCATCTCAAATAAATTCTGAAAATTTTGATTCTAGTATCATACACTTGTCTTTGCCAAAGGGAATTGATGCAGGTTCAAAGGAGAAGCTTGAGGAGTTGCTGGCCAAGGAATATCTCATCACGGTTAAGGAGTTTGATTCCACACCTATTTATGACGACTATGACGAGGAAGAAGAGCTTGAAACCGCGCCAATCTTTGACGAGTATGAGGAACATGCGGTTGATGGAGAGCTACTTGTAGCTAGGCGTGATCTTCTTTCTCAAGATCTTCTTTCTCAAGAGCAAAGGAAGAAAGAAAGCACTGACTTTGAGGACGCAACTTCAGAAGACATAAGGATCGATCGATCCTTAGTTCCCGAGCACCCAAATTACTTGCAACGAATGAGGGAACGTCTAGATCTTCGAATTTCAACTGAGGGAGTTGATTTTCATCAACCAAGTGGACCTTGTGGAGGTTCTGGTAGAGGCATAAATCAATTGGGACGAGCAGAACTCATACTTCCTTTGAAAAATCAACCGGATGGCCTTATCGTCGAAATAAAGCATGCCGAGCTAAATGACAGATTCTCTTCCATTGGAGGTAAGTTTTCTCAACCATTTACATATTTTGAAACTTATGATCGTGGTGTTTTGTTGTTAGGACATACAGGTTCTATCTTGCTTCACAAATCACTTCTCGGATCCAAAGGAGACCAATTCGGACAAGGAGAAAGAACGGGAGCTGAGGGACTACTGAAACTTGTGAACAATGACCATTCTGACTTTGAAGACTCTAGGAAACCTGAGCAACTTCAGATCCCAGCACAGATCGTGTGCAAGACCTACAAGAAATTCTTGCAAGGAGCAACCGTTGAGATAATTCCTTGTGGCATCCGAAAAGGTAAGGAAATTGTTGTGCCTAATACAACGATTCAAAGGTATGTATTTCTTTTTGTCTCTGAATCTAAATTGCTGGAATTTGAACACATCCAAGAACTTTATTTGTCAAGTATTGATTTTAAAGATGTGATTCATTATTTTGTGAAATTCGAGCATAAAAAGATCTTTAGGCATGGAGGATTTCTTTTTGATAAAACGTGTGAACCAAATATAAATGTTGTGCTTATGGATCTTAATAGACTCTCTAGGAGAACACAATGCATTTCTTATCATGAATTTAGAGGAGTTTCATATGACTTGAGATCATTCATTAAGATGTTTGACGTGATCTACATTCTAATCTATAATCAACTCTTTGATGATCTAAATAATAAAATGTTTGCTGAAATAGATAAGTATGCCTTTTGTGTGTTTGATCTTGTGTTTCAAGTTATTGTGGTGAAAGCACAGGGTATACATGACGAAGAGCTGAATTTTCATGCCCCAAAACGTGGCTTTACCATGAGTGGCTTAAGAAAATTGTTGTTCTTGAACCAATGGAGCGTTTGCAAAACAAACAGCATCACGTGCAAGCAAACATTAAGGTGAATTCTTATGACATCAAAAAAGGTAAGGAAATTATTGTTGCTGATACAATAATTCAAAGGTATGATTTACTCTCTGCTCTCAATGATAATTTGTTAGATGTATTTCAGTATTGTGAGAGATTTTTCTTTGGGAAGTTCTTTAAGCGAAAAGGTTTTCTATTTGATGAGAACAAATTGTGTGACCGTAATTATGCTTTGAAAAATTCTGTGTTGATTGATAAAATCTCTAAAAATGCTAGTGCTTCACAACTCGTTGAATCTTTCTTTAGGGAAATTGTTTACTTTGATAGCACTCTGAATTTTAATTAAAACTTAGATGATCATGTTGAGCCTTTGAAGTTTATTTTGGATGATCTAAGAAATGAATTGTGTGCTAGTCGTAATGAGTATGTCTTTTACACCTATAATCTTTTGTTTCGAGTTTTTGAAAGTGCACAGGATGTACAAGAGAAGAGCAATGTGAACGCTAAGCCTGGATATCAGTTTTGGATTCGTATGAAGGAGAGACGTTTTCCAGCCCAAGAGGAGTCCAAACCGATGCTAAGAGGGGATTGTCAACGCCGAGTCATAGAACATATCAATGCCTACAAGATCTGTTTTCAAGGTGAGCATATTTTGTTTTACTTCAATAATTCTAACTTAGTTTTGTTCTTGGCAGATTTGAGGACAAATCTTTTTCAAGTGGAGGGGATGATATGATCATGGATACGCATGCTTTGGATGAGGTTCCGGAAGCAGCATTGGTCATCCCCAAAGGACATATTATCCGATCCAAGACACGGAAGCTAGCTGGAGCTGTTCGGATTTTGCCAATTGAAGCACGGAACAAGGAGGATCAACTTACGCAACCCGTCCTCACCTCATTATCTTCGAATTCTCTATGAGGTTTGGCCGTTTGTGTAAGTCGTTTGTACTCTTTTTCCTGTATACGGTTTTGTCCCAATTGGTTTTCCGTATAGAGGTTTTAACGAGGCAACCGGCTTACACCGCCTAACGGTCAGATTTCTTGAGAATTCCGCGGGAGAATTTTCCGAGGGAAATTCCGATGGATTTATTCCCGGGGGAACTTTTCTAGGGACTTTCCGTGGGGAACTTCTCCGCGGGGATTTCTGGCGGAATCCCAAAATTCATTCAAACTTGTATTTAATTTTCTGTAATTTTATATGTGGTCTTTCTCTCATTTTCGAGAAGACCTTTGACATGTCTCTTTGCTTTTCTTTTTAACTCTTCTTCTTCCTCATTGTCGAAATACTTTATGAATTTTTATCAAAATATTTTCAGAGATTTCATCTCTTGTTTCTCGAATTTCTTGATGGTTAGTCAATGAAATTTCACTTTGGTTTATCGAGTGTAATTCCGCAACATCTCGACGTAACCTTCGATCCGTTGTTCGTGTGAATTCTTCTCGTGAATTAGGGCATAAGGAATTTCGGGATTCATCTCCCACGCCTTATCATCCTCTTCCCCGGATTCTCCTAACAACGCAGCCACCCCCTCGTTTCAAGTGTTCATCGTCGGATTTGGGCCTAAGGATTTTCGGGATTTCTCCCACGCCTTAGCATCTCTTCCCGTGGATTCCTTGGAGTCGTGGATCTATCCCTCTCATCCGTACTAGAGCAAGCCGGTCCTAGGCTTGCACTAGTACGGATGAGAGTGATAGATCCATGACTCCAAGGAATCCACGAGAAGAGATGCTAAGGCGTGGGAGAAATCCCGAAAATCCTTAGGCCCAATTCCGACGATGAACACTTGAAACGAGGGGGTGGCTGCGTTGTTGGGAGAATCCGGGGAAGAAGATGATAAGGCGTGGGAGATGAAATCCCGAAAATCATTATGCCCTTGATACCGAGAAGGATTCACACGAAGGACGGATCGAAGGCGCTACGTCGAGTGTTGCGGAAAAAAACACTACCATAAACCGAAAGAGATTTCAATGACTAACCATCAAGAAATCGAGAGAGAAAAGAGATGAATCTCTGAAAATAAACTTTGATAAATGATAATGTGTTTTTCGACAATGAGGGGAGAAGAAGATAAAGAAAATTCAAAAGAGAAAGTCAAAGAGTCTCCTCGAAAATGAGAGAAAGACCACATAGAAAATTACAGAAAATTAAATACAAGTTTGAACAACTCTTGGGATTCCGCCAGAAATTCCCCGCGGAGAATTTTCCCCGGGAAAGTCCCTCGAAAAGTCCCTCGGGAATAAATCCCTCGGAATTTCCCTCGGAAAAATCACCCCGCGGAATTCTCAAGAAGTCGGACCGTTTAGCGGTGTAAGCCGGTTGCCTCGTTAAAACCTCTATACGGAAAACCCATTGGGACAAAAACGTATACAGGATAAAGAGTACAAACGACTTACACAAACGGCCAAACCTCATAGAGAATTCGAAGACAATGAGGTGAGGACGGGTTGCGTAAGTTGGTCTTCCTCGATCCTTGCATCCGTGAGTAAACTCTGAACCGCTCCCGCTAGTTGACGTGCCTTAGACCGTGTGATAGGTCCCTCGGGGATGACCATTGCGTCTTCTTGAACCTCACCCGAAGCCGTCACGTCCATGATCATATCATCCCCCTCCTCTTGAAAAGGATTTGCCCTCAAATCGATTTCATCTGCAACATAAGTAATAATATCAGCAACATTAAAACTTGAACTTATCGTATACTTACCTTGGAGATCGAGTTTGTAGGAGTTGTCGTTTATCTTTTCCACCACGGTGAACGGTCCATCCACTCTCGGCAAGAGCTTTGATTTCCTTTCCTCCGGGAACCGTTCTTTCCTTAGATAAATCCAAACAAGATCGCCGGGTTCAAAAACCTTCTTGTTTCGCCCCTTGTTTGTGTGCTTGCGGTATTGTTCCGTCTTGCGTTCTATGTTTGCTTTCGCCTTCTCATGCATCTGTTTGACCATCTCGGCCCGTTTTTTACCGTCCATACTCACATGTTCACTCAAAGGTAAAGGAGTTAAATCGAGATGAGTAAGCGGATTAAACCCATAAAGGAGTTCGAAAGGTGAAAACAAAGTCGTAGAATGTTGTGCATGATTATAAGCAAATTCTACATGAGGCAAAGAATCTTCCCACGATCTAAGATTCTTTTTAATGACAGTCCGCAAAAGAGCTCCTAAGGTCCTATTGACCACCTCGGTTTGACCGTCCGTTTGTGGATGACAAGTCGTAGAGAAACAAAGCTTCGTTCCTAACTTAGCCCAAAGAGTCTTCCAAAAATAACTAAGAAACTTTGTATCGCTATCCGACACTATAGTCCTAGGCAACCCATGCATGTGAATAACTTCCCTAAATAATAAATCGGCTATGTTCGATGCGTCATCAGTTTTATGACATGGAATAAAATGCGCCATCTTAGAGAACCTATCGACTACCACGAATATCGAATCGTTACCTTTCCTAGACTTAGGCAATCCCAAAACAAAATCCATAGAAATGTCTGTCCAAGGAGCACTAGGAATGGGTAAAGGAGTATACAGACCTTGGTTTTGGCGTTTAGATTTTGCATACTTACAAGTCGTGCACCGATTGTAAACACGTTCAACATCGCGTTTCATATGCGGCCAAAAGAAATGATCTTGCACGATATGAAGTGTTTTGGCAACGCCAAAATGTCCCATAAGTCCACCGCCATGTGCTTCCCAAATAAGCAAATCTTGCAAAGAAGAATTAGGAATACAAAGACGGTTCTCGTAAAATAAGAAACCGTCGCTTTGAAAATACTTTCCAAACGCGAATTTAGAGCAAGATGAGAAAACTTCCTGAAAATCTGAGTCGGTTGTTGCGTCCTTGATCATCTCAAACCCAAGTATCTTAGCTTCAAGTGTCGATATAAGAGTGTACCTCCGAGACAACGCGTCGGCAACGACGTTTTCCGTACCTGGTTTGTATTGAATCACGTACTGAAACGTCTCGATGAATTCAACCCAACGTGCGTGCCTCTTGTTCAACTTTTTCTGGCTCTTTAAATGCTTGAGGGATTAATGATCCGTATGAATGATGGACTACTTCGGCCATAGGTAATACTGCCACGTTTGCAGAGCTCAGACCAAGGCGTAAGGTTCCTTGTCGTATGTCGGATAATTGAGCGTCGCTCCTCCAAGTTTCTCGCTGAAGAAAGCCACGGGTTTCTTCTCTTGCATAAGTACAGCACCTATACCAATACCAGAAGCTTCACATTCAATCTCGAAAGCTTTCATAAAATCGGGCAAAACAAGTAAAAGGGTGTGAGTGAGTTTCTTTTTCAGTAGTTGGAACGGGTCCTCTTGAGCTTGTTCCCATCGAAATCCCATGTCCTTCTTGATAACCTGGGTAAGTGGTGTGGCAATCGTACTGAAATCACGAACGAATCGTCGATAAAATCCCGCCAAACCGTGAAAACTCCGGACCTCGCTAACGGTCTTAGGACTCGGCCAATCGCGGATCTCCTTTATCTTGTTCTCGTCTAGCTGTATACCCTGAGAACTAACCACAAAACCAATAAAGACAACGTTATCTGAACAAAAAGAGCATTTCTTCAAATTTCCAAATAACCGTTCCTTCCTAAGCACGTCTAAAACCAATCGCAAATGTTCCACATGTTCGTCTAGGTTCTTACTATAAATCAGAATATCGTCAAAGTAGACAACTACAAAGACGCCTATATACGACCTAATAACATGGTTCATTAAACGCATAAAAGTGCTAGGAGCATTCGTTAAACCAAACGGCATAACTAACCACTCGTATAAACCGTGTTGGTTTTGAAAGCGGTTTTCCACTCATCACCTTCCTTCATCCGGATTTGGTGATAACCACTCTTAAGATCGATCTTAGTAAACACACTAGACTCATAAAGCTCGTCTAACATATCGTCTAACCTCGGGATCGGATGACGATACTTTACCGTTATGTTGTTTATCGCGCGCCAATCGACACACATCCGCCAAGTACCGTCTTTCTTCGGCACAAGTAATACGGGCACAGCACACGGGCTCATGCTTTCCCTTATATGACCTTTCGCCATCAACTCATCTACTTGGCGTTGTAGTTCTTTAGTTTCCACGGGATTTGTTCGATACGCCGGCCGATCCGGAAGAGTAGCGCTGGGGACAAAATCGATTTGATGCTCGATTCCGCGGAGGGCGGCAAACCACTTGGTCCATCGTCAGGGAACACATCAGCATACCTCTGCAAAAGAGATGAAACACTACTCGGAATATCCGGCTCGGGATTAGTCATACTCGAGAAAGCATCCCTAAAAACTAACAACACAAAAGATTGCCAGGAAACGAGAGCATGTTTTAGTTCTCTCGGTTTAATAAATAATGATTCATTCACGAGCGTTCTCTCACATGACTTAGTACCTATACTCTCGGTTTTAACAGAATTAGAAGACGAGGGATCACTTACCTTGCTTTTGCCGTGATTCTTTTCAAGTTTAAGTTGATCGAGATATACCTCATGCGGCGATTGTGGTGCAAGAGTGATCTTACGGCCGTGATGCTCAAAGGAATGCTTGTTCGTAAATTTGTCATGAACGGCTCTACGGTCATATTGCCACGGTCTTCCAAGTAGGATATGACCAGCTTCCATAGGGAGAACATCGCACACTATTTCGTCTTCGTAGCGGCCGATTGTCAAAGGAACCGAAACTTGTCGGGTAACTTTGAGCTGTCTTTGATTGTTCAACCATCGAAGGTTGTAAGGCCGTGGATGCTTCCTGGTCTCCATACCTAGCTTATCCACTAAAGTATTGCTAGCAACGTTAGTACAACTTCTACCATCTATTATGAGACTACATACCTTGATTTTAACCATGCAACGGGTTTGGAAGAGGTTTTCGCATTGTTCGTTCTCAATGACCGGTTCTTGGGCAAGAAGAACACGTCTCGCCACTAAGAGTTCCCCGTCAACCGCATGCTCTTCATAATCGTCAAAGATTGGAGCGGTTTCCGTCTCTTCTTCATCGTCGGTCACGATGTCACCGTTTTCTAGCATCATCATTGCGCGGGCGTTTGGGCACTTGTTTGCGTAATGTCATTTGCCTCTGCACTTAAAACATTCAATATCACGATTACGCATAGGATTCGAATCACCCTTACCCTTGTAGTCATGACCGGAAGATTGCGGTTTGAAATCCGCCTTTAGCTTAAAATCGGTCCGTGGAGGATAATTCGGTTTGTCTCCTTTGGTGAAGCTCGGCTTAGAGCTTGAAGCGTAAGATTGTCGTGACACGCCTTTTCTTTTAAGTTGCTGTTCCACTAAAACAGCCTTATGCAACATTTCCTCCATAGTCGCATACGTTTGCATTTCCATTCGGTCTTGTAAATCGCGGTTCATGCCGGCTAAGAACCGTGCCATCGTGGCATCACTCGGCTCATCAACATCAGCCTTTAGTATTAACTTTTCCATTTCCTGGAAATAATCCTCCACGCTTTTACTTCCCTGACCTAAGCGCCTTAACCGTTGGTGAAGTTCCCGATGGTAGTGAAGCGGAACAAAACGTCTCCGCATGAGCATAACCATTTCCGTCCATGTCTCCACGTGATTCTCACCGTTGCATCTCCTGTTTGTCACAATTTGATCCCACCAGTCAATAGCATATTCATGAAATTCAGTAGCGGCTAACCTGACTTTTTTGTATTCGGAAAAGTTTTGGCAATCGAAAACGAGTTCGGTTTTCTTTTCCCATTCGAGGAAGGCGTCCGGATCGTTCTTTCCGTAGAACGGGGGAATGCAAAGTTTCATTCCGCCAAGACCATCATTGTTCCGCCTTTGAGGTCGCGGATGTCGGTTGCAGTTTCCCTCGGATGAATCTCCTCGGTCGTAAAACGGATTGTCCTCCGGTTCGTATTGTCGCGATCGGTTTCTTCTCGGTCTCGCCGGTGCGTGACAACTTCCATGTCCTACACTCTGCTCGGATCTTACATCCTCGGCTCTATTGTCTCTCGGTTCAGCGCCTTGATTTCTCTCATTTCGTCTCGGCGTACGAACCCCTAGTGTCGCCATTTGATCTCGCATCTCGCGGAGGAGTTGTGCCATATCGTTGACCTTTTGGTTCATCGCAGCATCTCGCTCTCTCCTAAACCGTGATGACGCTGTCTCACTTTCCTCGGACATATTGTTCCTTGCATAAAATCAAACAACAACAAGTGAGTGTATGCAAGAGTTCAAATTTTCCCAATATAACCACAAAAACAGGGATTTTCGAAAAACTCAAAAACGATTTCTTTTTTTTTTTTAATTTTAAAAATTATGACAATTAAAATAAGACACAGATCTACTTAGATATATCTGTTTTTGATTTTTTTGATAAGGTTTTGAATTAATAAAAATCGAAACAAAACAGAAACAACAAAATTTTCAAACCCAGAAATTTCAAAGAAGATGAACAGTTTGAAAAGGATAGATCTCACCGATTTGGAGCAAGTGTCTCTGATACCACTTGACACGATTCGAATAAGGACCGTCTTGCTCTAGTACGGATGAGAGTGATAGATCCACGACTCCAAGGAATCCACGAGAAGAGATGCTAACGCGTGGGAGAAATCCCAAAAATCCTTAGGCCCAATTCCGACGATGAACACTTGAAACGAGGGGGTGGCTGCGTTGTTGGGAGAATCCGGGGAAGAAGATGATAAGGCGTGGGAGATGAAATCTCGAAAATCCTTATGCCCTTGATACCGAGAAGGATTCACACGAACGATGGATCGAAGTCTACGTCGAGTGTTGCGGAAAAAATACTACGATAAACCGAAAGAGATTTCAATGACTAACCATCAAGAAATCGAGAGAGAAAAGAGATGAATCTCTGAAAATAAACTTTGATAAATGATAATGTGTTTTTCGACAATGACGGGAGAAGAAGATAAAGAAAATTCAAAAGAGAAAGTCAAAGAGTCTCCTCGAAAATGAGAGAAAGACCACATAGAAAATTACAGAAAATTAAATACAAGTTTGAACAACTCTTGCGATTCCGCCAGAAAATCCCCGCGGAGAATTTCCCCCGGGAAAGTCCCCGAAAAGTCCCTCGGAAAAATCCCCCCGCGGAATTCTCAAGAAGTCGGACCGTTTAGCGGTGTAAGCCGGTTGCCTCGTTAAAACCTCTATACGGAAAACCCATTGGGACAAAACCGTATACAGGAAAAAAAGTACAAACGACTTACACAAACAGCCAAACCTCATAGAGAATTCGAAGACAATGAGGTGAGGACGGGTTGCGTAAGTTGGTCCTCCTCGATCCTTGCATCCGTGAGTAAACTCCGAACCGCTCCCGCTAGTTGACGTGCCTTAGACCGTGTGATGGGTCCCTCGGGGATGACCATTGCGTCTTCTTGAACCTCACCCGAAGCCGTCACGTCCATGATCATATCACAAACCCTCCCCCAAACTTAAATTACACAGTCCCTTGTGTAAGAGAAGATTAGGAGAGAGCTAAACAATGCATGAAAGAAAGAAGAATATATGATTATAAATGATATGTACAAAGTTTGGAGTATTACCTTGGAAGTGAATGGAGGGAATGAGACTGATCACCTCAATCCTACACACATTTGTCCTTAAGTCCATGACCATTAGACCATCAAGAGCCTTGCAACCACTCAACAAAATATCAAAAAGAACAAGAAAACATAGAAAAACATGAAAAGAAAGTATGTACAATGATAAGCTTGGGGTGTCTCCCAAGAGCACTTTGTTTAAAGTCACTAAGTTTGACTTTGGTTACCCTTTTAGGCGGGTGAGAGAGGAGTGTGAACACTCCAAGGCGGATCTTTGAGTTCAAGTTTGAGGACCTTGCTCATAACCTCTTCAAGACCGGCTTCCCCTTTCTCCTTGAGCTCGGGTGTGAGGATTGATTTCACCGAGGCAAAGAGATTGGACCGACCTTTGCACTTGATCTTGTACTCAATCACTCCATCCTTGTACTTCCAGGGAGTGAGAGTCATCATAAAAGCTTGGCTTGGCTCGGACCTAGACCCATCAAGCTTGCTTGGTTCATTCTTAGCAAAGGCGAAAGGGTGATGCTTGTCTTGTTTCTTCATTTTGGATTTAGTGCCTTCACCCTTATCTTGCTTCTTTTTAGTCTCACTCATGTCCTCTATTGTGGTGAGAGGAGGAGATTCCAAGCAAGCTCTATCAATTTCCAAAACTTCCTCACCATTACCATAACCCAAAACTGTCTTCTCACGAGATTCCTCTTTCTCTTCATATACCTTTGGGGGTGGAGCTTCTTCAACCATATCACATCTACCCACATACCTCACTTCTTCATTATGAAACTCATCATCCTTTATGGTAATAGTACCACAAATCTTGTTGGAAGAAGTCCTCATTGGGTAATACACCATATCAACCACATTCAAGAGAACTACCTTTTTCATTTTTGAAATCCATTCTAGCACCGGTAGGAAGTAGGAATGGAGTTCCAAGGAGTAGTGGGAGTTTGTTGGTCTTCTTCATTTTCATGACCACGAAGTCCGTTGGGACTATGCAATCCCAACTTTAAGCGGATAGTAGAGACCAAATGGCTTCCTTGAAGAAGCATCTCCAAATGTGATAGGTGAGGTTTCTTATCCCTAGAATCTTGAACATCTCATGGGACATGACATTCACACATGAAGCGGAGTCACACAAAGCATCTTCAACGTCCAAATCACCAAGAGAGCAAGCTATTGAGAATTTACCGGGATTACCAAGCTTGGGGAGAGACTTAGGCTCGATCCTAGTTGTGCTTGGTGAATCAATGCAAGCAACACTACCCTTTGGTTCATGAACCATGGTCACGTCCTCATCCTTCTCAAGGGTCACTCCCCCACCTTGTTCCTTAATGTCCACATTGAGCTTCACGGGAACGTCTCTAGGGTGAAGGTGTTCAACATGTGAACCATGAAGTAGAAGCTCAATTTCCCTAATGGCGGTTTCATGATCATCAATGGGACGTGATTCCTTTGAGAAGATGGCATTGCAATACTCCTTTGAGGTTTGTATTTCTTTCCCGTTTGAAGAACTTTGTTGCATTTTGTCTCCATTGGCTCCCTTGGTCTCCATTTGTTGCAATTTTGAACTCAATGCCTCAAGTTTCTTGTGGAGATCATTGTATGAGCAAGCTACTTTGGTATTTATTTCCTCCATCTTCTTGCTCATATCCAATGCTCCACTAGCTTGTCCTTGTAAAATTTGTTGAAGCATGTTCTTCATATCAAGGTCTTAAGGCATGGAGGTTTTTCCTTGAGTTTTGGGACAAAGCTTTGTTGAAAACCACCTTGGTTCCCTTGAAAGTTTTTTTTGGGAGCATAGCTTTGTTGTTGATTAATGGGGGCTTGATCTTGGTTGCCATAGTTGTTGTTGAAACTTCTTTGATAGCCACCATTATTCCCAACATAGTGCACTTCTTCCTGGTTTCTCAAATCCACCATTTGTTCTTGGAATCCTTGGTTTGCCTCACCATTTCCAACAAATTGAACCGCCTTTTGAGATGTAGTTAGAAGCTTATCCAACTTGTCACTTAGAGCTTTCATCTCTTTGGTTCGTCGTTGCTCTTCAAAATCGCTTGTGGTTCTTGTGGACCGATCGAACTCATCACCATATGTTCCATCACTCAAAGCAAGGTACTAAACCAACTCCATTGCTTCATTCACGTACTTGGCTAAAAAGTTTCCATTAGAAGCGGTATCAAGCAACATACGGATCTTGGGCAATGCTCCACGGTATAGATTGCTTAAGAGGGAAGCATTCGTGAATCCATGATGAGGTGAAGAACTAATTCAGATAGTGAATCTTAATAAATTAATACACCTAGCATTCAGAGAAAACTCTTATGAGAACCCTGAACCTAAAGTGGATCTACTCAGACATGGAGATTGAAAGCAACATGATTGAATAGATCATCAAAGAAATCAATAAAAACAGGAGTTCAGAGTTGTCTCTCCAGAAACCAAAAGTAGAATCAAAGTTTAGAAAATGAAGCATAGCCAACAAAGTGGCTGAAAAACCTAATTATATAGTCTAAACACGTTCTGGGGCTTCTTGCAAATATTAAAGACTTCTGGACCAAGTTGCAATTCTTCAACTCTGCATTAAAGTCTCGGGTCGTGTTTGCTGTGATGAGTGTCGATCGATACATGGGGGTATCGATCGATGCTTGACGTGAAATCGGGTACTCAGCAACACAAACTTCAGCTTTGCTCCAAAATACTCCAGAAAGCTCCAATATCTCCAATTATGCTCCAAACGTGCTAAGACATGTAAAAGACTCTAAAACACTACGAAATAGCAGAAAGACTCTATAAAATGGACTTATATCATGGCCTAAAAGGGGTAAAAAACATGATATATCAACTCCCCCAGACTTAGCATTTGCTTGCCCTCAAGAAAATAGAAGACTAAACCAGAGAAAGAGGTTTGAAAACGTAGAGACTCACCTGCTCTTGAAACGTTGCAATGACCCTTTTCCCAAGCACCCAAATGTCACCTAACCAGCTTTTGATCTAACCACCATGTACTTCTCCGTAGACATTCGCAGCTTTTCCAGACTCCACACATTATCTCGCAGCATTGTTCAAATAAAGCCCTCATCGCCAGTTTCATCGCTGTAGCCATCGTTCAAGAACCTTCTAGATTCTTTACCATACAAATCATGACAAGGAACCACCCTTTTCACACTTTTTGTATCCCTTTCTCTCCCCCAGACTTATTTCTTATTATTTTCTCTCTTATTTTTTTTTAGATTTGCATATACACATCAAGGTCCGAAACGCGAGTATTGATGGTGTTTGCCACCGAATCCCCGGTTCTTCCCTCTCTATGTATCAAAGGTTTAGGCGAATAGTGGTATCATGTGAAATTTTCCTATCCTCGCTTTCAACCTTTGTTTGATCAGTCCCTCTCAAATAGAATAATGGGATCGCTGGAAATTTTCTTAACTCTCTACTCAGAAGAAAATCATCTCATCTTTTATGCTCTTATTTATCAACTTATAACAGGGGAGAGAGATACCATAACTCTAAACACATGGGTTCATTTATCAGATATGAATGATGAATCAAGCTCTAAAAACACTAACCACATTGATGAAGTGCAGAAATTTGGCTCAGGCTTCAGAAGAGCTATGCTGGAGACATGGATGTTTTCTAGTCAACTGGTCAGTCCTTAGATTTTTCATTAGTCGATCTAGAGCTGATCCTGCAACACTGGTCACTCAAAAACAAAATCAAAACAACAATTCAAGCACATGATCATCATCTCCAACAAGTTTTGACTCAATAAAACAACGAATGACTCGATAAAACAACTGACTCTAAGAAAAACAAACACAATGTCAGCAAACACCTCCCCCAGATTTGAACAACACTGTCCCCAGTGTTATCTAGACTAGAGTAGGTAAAAGGAAACAAAAGAACAGAATAAAACGAAGAGAAACAAGAAGTTACCGTGCTGGAACATCTGGTATCGATCGACACACAGCCTGGTATCGATCGATACCAGGCTTAAATCGATATGATGAACAGTCTATTCGCGATTGGTGTCGACTGATACCAATGGGGTATCGATCGACACTAAGGCAATTTCGTGACACAAACACAAAACGAAAAATAAAAAGAAAAACAAATCAAAAGCAGACTCACCAGTGGGTTGTGATACGAGCTCAAGTGTTGTAGAAGCTGGACTAAGGTCTCTCTCTTCTATCAACGGGATAAGATGGAGGTTGCTGGTGGGGCGATGAGAACCACAAGAGAGGCGACGGTCTCTTGATACTTCAAGGGGTTTCCCTAAGGATCGGACTCACTCACGATCTAAAGAGAGAAAACGTTTTTGTTCCAAACAAAAACTCGAAAATAACCAAGGAAAATTCTTATTGTCTGCGTGCCTGAGAAAGACAAAGCCCTAGGGTTTTTAAAGCAAGCTCACACCCCAAAGAAAAGGAAATAAACCGAAAAAGAAATAACAAGACGGGTCCTTAACAATTTAGGCCCGTTTACAAAATAATTAAAAGACTTAAGAGATATAGAAGGGAGGCCTCGTGTAGCTGGTCTTCATGGGCCTACAGAGAGTCATTAATTGGGCCAAAGATGTTGCAAGTCGTTTGGCCTCGGTAAAAACCCATCTTCGCAAAACCCAGTGGGATAAAAACGAAGGTTGGGAAAAGAGCGCCAAACGACTTACAAACCCAAATAATGACCTTCCTTGGGTCTAAGTCATCTCTAGTGAAGTGAAATCGACCATAGATAAGTGGGCCACGAGCCTGGGCTTGATGAGTGGCCACTTAGTATTATCGGCCAGCAAAGGATCCAGCCGATATGTCTTCAGTGTTTGGACGTTCTGGTCCGAATGGTAAGGATTCTTGGGCTGATCTTTAGTGTTCTGGAAACTAGACTCAAAGAGCTTCAAATCCATATGTAGATCACCTTCTGCATCGTCCGGGATCATGAGTGGATCCTGCTTCAAAGTATCGGCCCAATAACTGCTCGCAAATGGGCTTAGCGGACTAGTGTTCGTCTTGAAGAATCCTTCTTGTCTGAGCTGGTCCATGAACATGTTGAACTTCTTTTCCATGTCCCTACTCCTGGTTCTAGTCACTGGTCCACTTGGTACTAGTGGTGCTTGTATGACTTGGGTCGTTGACTCGATGTCCTCATCACTCCCTCCCTCTTCATGAGGTTTTGACCCCAAAACATCATCACCTACATCAAAACGAGCTAAGTCAGAAACATTGAATGTAACAGACACCTTAAGCTCACCTGGGAGCTCGAGCTTGTAGGCATTGTCATTGATTTTCTCCAAGATTTTGAAAGGGCCGTCTCCGCGAGGCGATAGCTTCGATTTGCGTTTGTCCGGGAATCGCTCCGGTCGCATGTGTAACCACACCCATTCTCCAACTTCAAAGGACACGTGCTTCCTGCCCTTGTTGGCATTCTTCACACGTAGGGCATTGGTCCTCTCGAGCTGATCTTTGACCGATTGGTGTAGCTTTTTCACGTCTGCGGCCTTCTTCGCTCCATCGAGGTTTAAGAACTCCGTTTGAGGTAGAGGCTTAAGATCCAGTGGCGTCTGTGGATTAAATCCATATGCAACCTGAAAAGGAGACAAATGAGTAGCACTATGGACAGCTCTATTATAAGCAAACTCGACAAAAGGTAGAGCTTCAAGCCAAGTTTTAAGATTTCTCCCTATTGTTGCGCGAAGCAATGTTCCAAGTGTACGGTTAACGACTTCAGTTTGGCCATCGGTTTGTGGATGGCAGGTCGTGGAGAAGAGCAGCTTGGTTCCTAGCTTCTTCCATAGGGTTCTCCAAAAGTGGATCAGGAACTTGGTGTCGCGACCGAGACGATCGTCCTAGGTACTCCATGTAGGCGGACAATCTCTTTGAAAAAGAGGTCCGCGGTTTGTGTAGCATCGTTTGTCTTGGCACATGGGATGAAATGTGCCATCTTTGAGAACCGATCCACCACGACAAAGATGGAGTCTTTGTGTCTGATCTTAGGCAAACCTAACACAAAGTCCATAGAAATATCAATCCATGGTAAAGTAGGAATCGGTAAAGGAAGATACAAACCGTGTGGGTTAACCCGAGACTTGGCTTTCTTGCAAGTGATACATCTTGCACAGAAAGTTTCGACCGACTTCTTAAGGTGTGGCCAAAAGAAGTGTTCCTTCAGCATGGCAAGAGTCTTCTCAACGCCAAAATGACCCATGAGACCTCCGCCATGAGCTTCTCGGACTATAAGCTCTCGTAAAGAACATTGCGGGATGCATAGGCGTTTATCTTTAAAAAGATAACCGTCATGGGCATATTCTTAGTTAGTCAAAAAAAAATAGAAAAGAGTTTGACGAGTTTCCTTAAATAGATAAGAACGGACCCGTCGGATTGATTTGGTGGCATCGGGTGGATCCTGGTTGGTATGGATCTGTTCTCCATGGTTATGGACTCTTAAGAGGCCCACAAATACATGCCAAGGGGCCTCAGGGATGGGCCGCTTCATACTTGGGTTGTGGACTTCATCTTTTGGGCCATACTTGAAATCGGGTGGATCCGGTAGTTTCTCTTCGATTCGGCCTGTTTTTGGGTGAATGTCTTGAGTCTCCACAAGTCTTGGCATTGTTTCCTCTTCATGTGGATATGATGATTTGATGTCCACATCACTCCCTCCTTCTTGAGAAAGTTTTGTCCTCAAAACTAAAACCAGATTTTGCATTTTTTTTTTTTTTAATATATATATATATATATATATATATATATATATATATAATTTTTTTTTTTAAACCGAATTATTAAATCCGAATAAAGAAGAAGAAGAATTTTTTTTTTTTTTTTGAAAATCTGAAAACAAATCAGAAACAATCAAAAAAATATATATATATATATAAATATTTTTATTTTTTTTAATTTCGTTTAATGAGAAAAACAAATTAAAACTTCAAGGAAAACAAAGAAAACAAATTTTTTTATGGTTTTTTTTTTAATTTTATAAAATCAAAGAACAAAAGTAGAAAACTTTTTTTTTTTTTGATAAAAAGATGAAACAAAAACGAAACAGAAATGAAAACGATAGAGGATAGGAGCTTTTAGCTCTGATACCAAAATGATACGAGCTCAAGTGTTGTAGAAGCTGGACTAAGGTCTCTCTCTTCTATCAACGGGATAAGATGGAGGTTGCTGGTGGGGCGATGAGAACCACAAGAGAGGCGACGGTCTCTTGATACTTCAAGGGGTTTCCCTAAGGATCGGACTCACTCACGATCTAAAGAGAGAAAACGTTTTTGTTCCAAACAAAAACTCGAAAATAACCAAGGAAAATTCTTATTGTCTGCGTGCCTGAGAAAGACAAAGCCCTAGGGTTTTTAAAGCAAGCTCACACCCCAAAGAAAAGGAAATAAACCGAAAAAGAAATAACAAGACGGGTCCTTAACAATTTAGGCCCGTTTACAAAATAATTAAAAGACTTAAGAGATATAGAAGGGAGGCCTCGTGTAGCTGGTCTTCATGGGCCTACAGAGAGTCATTAATTGGGCCAAAGATGTTGCAGGTCGTTTGGCCTCGGTAAAAACCCATCTTCGCAAAACCCAGTGGGATAAAAATGAAGGTTGGGAAAAGAGCGCCAAACGACTTAAAAACCCAAATAATGACCTTCCTTGGGCCTAAGTCATCTCTAGTGAATTGAAATCGACCATAGATAAGTGGGCCACGAGCCTGGGCTTGATGAGTGGCCACTTAGTATTATCGGCCAGCAAAGGATCCAGCCGATATGTCTTCAGTGTTTGGACGTTCTGGTCCGGATGGTAAGGATTCTTGGGCTGATCTTTAGTGTTCTGGAAACTAGACTCAAAGAGCTTCAAATCCATATGTAGATCACCTTCTGCATCGTCCGGGATCATGAGTGGATCCTGCTTCAAAGTATCGGCCCAATAACTGCTCGCAAATGGGCTTAGCGGACTAGTGTCCATCTTGAAGAATCCTTCTTGTCTGAGCTGGTCCATGAACATGTTGAACTTCTTTTCCATGTCCCTGCTCCTGGTTCTAGTCACTGGTCCACTTGGTACTAGTGGTGCTTGTATGACTTGGGTCGTTGACTCGATGTCCTCATCAGGTTGCCTCGCGCTTATTTAACGTCATTAGCTTGACTGTAACACCCTTCAGGCAGGCTAAGAATGCGAGCTTGCACCAAAACAGGCTCCACAACTTGACATTGCTATCTTCAGAGTTTTGCTCAACATACTCTTCACAAACTCTTTTCCTTTCTCTTTCAGCTCAGAAGTAAGAAGAACTCTAGCCTTAGAGAATGGTTTCGAGGCTCCTTTGCACTTCACCTTGTACTCAATCGAATCTCCATCACAGTTCTGTGGCATTAAATTGACATGGGGATTCTCGACTCTTTTGCTCTTGGCCTTCTTCTTTGTTGCTTTAGCCTTCTTGACAACTTTCTTGGGGATGCTGGGCGGTTCAACCGAAATGTCTATGACAGTTGGCTTGTCAGGAGGTTCTTCCAAAAGATCAGCTGCTAATGTCTCTCCTGTGACAACCTCGATGCAAGAGACACGTGTGAGAGTTCCTCTAGTAGGTATGGCATCATAGTAGACATCTCCGTCAATGTAAGAGAAAGAGATTCTCTTATTAGGTGTGTCTATGATCGCGCCAGCAGTAGCCATAAACAGTCGTCCCAAGAGCAAAGGCAACTCAAATCCTTCGCTCATCTCCACAACCTGAAAATTAGTGGGCACCAGACAATTTCCTACTTTACCAGGCAAAGCATGGATAGTACCGTATGGAGGTGAGGTGGAGGAGTTCGCATATGTGAGAAGCATCGTAGTGGGTCTTATATCAGCCTTCAATCGTTCAAAAATTTCCCTTGATATTACATTGACGCCAGACCCTGAGTCAACGAGAGACTCATTGAATTCAACTCTAGAGATGGAGCATGGAACCGCGAATTTCCCTGGGTCTTCCCTCTGTGTCAACTCCCTCAGTGGTAGTGACTTGAGTCTTGCCTCGATAAAGAATGCCTTAATTTCTTCCTCAGTTTCTCTGCAATCTTTGAAGTGACTTAGCAGAGGCCAGCCCTCTAGAGTTTTTTCAAAAGTGAACGAGTGGGGTATCCTTCGTACTCTCTTCTCAAAGCCAAGCAGCTGCTTTGGAGTTATGGGGTCTCTGAGGTGTTGAGGAACATGATTCAGCTTCTTGGGCTTGCGAACTCTTTCAACACTCATACACGACTCGTTCGCAGCATCTGGGTGGGTATCGATCGATACAGGGAGGGTGTCGATCGATGCTTGCTCCTTCGAGACGTCCTTGACAGATTCTTGAACGGGTGTCGATCGATACAAGGGGGTATCGATCGATGTTTGGGTGGTGTTCGAACTCTCACTGTCAGACATATCATTAACCAAAGGGGGTTCCACAATTAACTTATCCAGCATAGCCTTGCATCTGGCGTCCTCTACCTCCTTCTTAGTCTTCCCAACCGCTCTAGGATAAGGTATCCTCGGTATATAGACCCGTTCTGCAACTACTTTAGGCACCACAGTCGAAATCTTAGGTGTCTCCTCAAAAATCGCCTCGATATCGACCGACACCTTAGGAGTGTCGATCGATACACGGGTTTTGGAAGTGTCCCGTTTCAGAATTGTAACCGGAATCGATCGACACTTGGAGGTATCGATCGATGCCCTGGTGATTTCAGGATCGTCATCGAAATTTCCTACACTTGAGGTGATTGCATTGACGTGTGCTCTTAGATTTTCAGTTTTCCTTGGAAGAAAACCTTACTGCCTTTCACCGCTGCTGCTGTCTGAGCGACCTGAGTTTCCAGCTTCCTCTGGGTCCGATAGATAGCTTCAATTTTCACATTCAGCTTAATGTACAGAGAGTCAAACTTCCCATTGAAATCCTCCTGCAACTTATGCTGTCCCTGAAGAATCTGTTCCATCATGGATTCCATCTTACTCTCCATGGTTTTTGGAGAGATGGGTTGGTATGAAGAATTCTCAAAATTGCGAGTGTTGTTATAGAAGTTATGGTTGTTGTTGTACCCAAATTGATGACCCTGAAATCCAGAACCACCAACAAAGTTAACATCCTCCACTTCCTCCTCAGCAGCAAAGTGTACAGTCTTTTTCGACTTTCCGATCAGGAAATCCAGCTTGGCCTGAACCTCAGAAATCTGCGATCCATCAATTCCTGCAGCCTGCTTCTTCCGCTCGAAATCAGCATCCTTGGTGCTATTGCTAGACGCCAAGTTTTCAATCAACACAACCGCATCATCTGGATACCTGGTGTTGAAGTTCCCATTACTCGCAGCATCCATACCCATCTGATACCTCCAATCAGCTGAACCTGAGAGAACCCATGGTGCGGACAATCACTCTGATAAGACTTGAAACGAATCCAAGCAGCCTTGAATGCCTTTGTTGGACCTTGAGAAAATTAAGAGATCTTGTTCCTGAGCTCTTCAGATATCGCATCATCGTAGAAGTTTATCAGGAATGCATTCTTCGTCTCATCCCATGTAGTTAGTGAACCAGGAGCTAACTGCTTCAGCCAATAAGCAACATCCCCACTAAGAGAGTATGGGAAAAGTTTGTAGAAAAGAAACTCATTGGGCACTCCATTTTACTTCATACCAGTTACCAAATCTTCGAACCTCTCGATATGATCAATGGGATGTTCATGAGATAGGCCATGGAAAATATTATGACTCACAAGAGCGTAGTACGCAGGCTTCAGCTCAAAGTCATTCCTCTGAAAAGTTGGGATGTGAATCGCAGATCGATTGGCATAGACTGATCAGGTCTGTTGTGCTCACCAAGTGTCCTACCTCGATCAACTACAATATTCCCAACGTTGGAGCGTCCAGCTGGCGCGACAATCTCAACAACAGCAGCAGGGACAACGCTGTTTCTAGCCTCATCAAGTCGCTGTCCTCTCTCATTGCACACATGACCCTCTTGGTCTCTCAGAACTCCAGCCTCATCAGGTCTTAATACCACTATGTTGTTCATCCCTGATGTTTGCTTTGACTTTCTGTTTGTGCATTCCACAAGTGCTAGTTGTTCCAATGACAGTTCAACTAGCTGAGTGCTCTTGTTGCTTCTGGTTTCACGAACATGCATACACCTGAAAACAAAACACTAGACAAGGCACGTAAGTAACCAAAAAAAAATACGTTGAGTATCGATCGATACCAAGTGGTGTCGATCGATATCAACAAATAAATCGCCTAAGTATCGACCGATACTAGGTAGTATCGATCGATACCGACGAACTTAGTCGAAACTCGACAGCTAAAATCTAAAGGCGAAATTGAGTCCCCGGCAACGGCGCTATATTTGATATGCTCAAATTAATACCCTAAAAGTACTAAAGCAGTAGTTGTAGTAAATGTAGGGGTCGAACACAAGGACTCACAGAAATCACACAATAGATTGTATGGTGTCAAATCAAGCTAAGCAAATAAGATGAAACAAAAGCAATAAACAGTAAAAGAGTTGTAAATTCAAATGGGAAAAAGATAGGCTAAGGGTATTTCTCAGGAAATCAATAAATGCAGATAAACTAACTAGCAGGATTCAGATTTAGCGCACTTCTTGAACTCAAATCACTAAGGTATAATTAACCAACTGTCGTTGCGAGAATTATCTAAATCTAAATCCTAGGAATTCCAAATCTCTTTGCGAATCCTAAAGTCTAAATCAGCTTTAATATCAGGTTTGATATGTTCACAAATCAATTAAACCAAATCTTTTTGCGAATAATCAATTTGCTCACCTAAGGTTCTATAAGGTAGTTAATCGCACTGTCGTGCCTAATCAATTATCCTAAGATCTAAGTTCCAAATTCGTCAACCTATAATTCGCTTTGAGAACAACCTAAGGTGAAAAACTAATTCAGATAGTGAATCCTAATAAATTAATCAACCTATTATTCAAGGAAAACCCTTATGAGAACCATGAACCTAAAGTGGATATACTCAGACATTAAGATTGAAAGCAACATGATTGAATAGATCATCAAAGAAATCAATAAAAACAGGAGTTCAGAGTTGTCTCTCCAGAAACCAAAAGTAGAATCAAAGTTTAGAAAATAAAGCATAGCCAACAAAGTGGCTGAAAAACCTAATTATATAGTCTAAACACGTTCTGGGGCTTCTTGCAAATATTAAAGAATTCTGGACCAAGTTGCAATTCTTTAACTCTTCATTAAAGTCGCGGGTCGTGTCTGCTGTGATGAGTGTCAATCGATACCTGGGGGTATCGATCGATACTTGACGTGAAATCGGGTACTCAGCAACACAAACTTCAGCTTTGCTCTAAAATGCTTCAGAAAGCTCCAATATCTCCAATTATGCTCCAAACGTGCTAAGACCTGTAAAAGACTCTAAAACACTACGAAATAGCAGAAAGACTCTATAAAACGGACTTATATCATGGCCTAAAATGGGTAAAAACTATTATATATCAGTTAGGAACATAAATCTCTTGTCTAGTTCATCTTGGCATTTCATCAAACACTTGGTGTTCATGAAATGCCTTATGATCTAGATCTACTCTTTCAAGCTAGATCTAGAATTGGGGGCTCTAGACAAGAAGGAATATAAGATTATCTAACCCTAAACACCACTAATCAAACCCTAGATCACCCTAATCTACCTCATCTCAAGATCCTAAAAAGATTACTCAAGATCCATCAAGAACACCTCAAAATCGATTATGATAGAGGATGATTCCATGGATAGATGTTTGATTAACCAAGATAGAAAGAAGATAGATGGAAGAGATTGAAGGAAATAAATAATAAATTGCAATAATCAAAAGGATCCTTCTTACAAATCTCAAACTCTCTCAAAGGTAAGGGTTTTGAGCCTAAGAAAAAACATAAGTGGCAAAATTATGTCAAGTTATGTTTATAGTGAATAGTATTCGACCGGGTTGACCCAGAACAAACCAGGTTCCGACCCGGTCGAATTGGATCTTTTTGGCTGAAAACTGGACCTCGCTCCTTCTGGTCGGTCGGATTTTCGGGAAATTCCTGTCCCAGGACCGGCTAAAATTGACCTTGACGATTGGGGTCGGTCGGATTTTCCACGGGGGAAGTTTTAGCCGAGGATCGCGCTTCTTCTGGTCGATCGGATTTTCTTCTACGGGCCGGTCGGCTTTTCTGGAAATCCCTGTCCCAGGACCGGCAAAAACCGACCTTGCCGATTGGGGTCGGTCGGAAACTTCTCGGGGGAACTTTTTAGCCGAGGTCCGTGCTTTGTCGGGACGGTCGGATTTTCCTCGGCGGGCCGGTCGGCTTTCATGGACCGACTAAAACGTATTGCACGGGTGCTGGCCGGTCGTGCTTGAGCTTCGGGACTTCGCAAACATCTCCGAACCGCTCCAAAGTGTTGTTTAAGTCTGGGGGAGGTAGTCGCTGACTTTGTTTTTGTTTTTCTTAGAGTTAGTATGTTTTTGAGTCATTCGTTGTTTTATTGAGTCAACCTTTTGTCTGAGACTGTGATCTTTTTCTTGAATCCACTGATTTGACCTTGCTTCTAAGTGACCATTGTTACAGAATCAGCTCTAGATCGACTAATGAAAAATCCAAATGCTGACCGGTTGACTAGAAGACACTAATGTTTCCAGCAAAGTTCCTTAAAGCCTGAGCCAAATTTTTGCACTTCATCAATGTGGTTAGTATCCATAGACCTTGATTCCTCATTCGTATCTGAAAAAGGAACCCATGTGATTGAAAATAACGGTATTTCTCTCCCTATTACAAGTTAATAATTAGATGCATTAAAAGATGATATGATTTTCTACTGAGTAGAGGGTTAGGAAAATTTCCAACGATCCCATTATTCTACTTCAGAGGAGATGATCACACAAAGGTGGAAGCGAGGTTAGGAAAATTTCCTGTGATACCATTATTCGCCTACACCTTTGATTACTTTTGAGGGAAGACCGGGGATTTGGTGGCAAACACCATCAATACTCGCGTCTCGAACCTTAATATGTAAATGCAAGAAACATAATAAGAAATAAGTCTGGGGGGAGAGAAATAATACCAAAAAGGTTGAAAAAGGGTGGTTTCTTGTTATGATATTGTATGGGAAAGAATCTAGAAGGCTCTTGGCATTAACCACATCGATGGAACTGGCGAGGATGGCTTGATTGAACAATGCTGTGAGATAATGTGTGTAGACTGGAAAGCCGCGAATGTCTACGAAGAAGTACATGGTGGTTAGATCAAAAAGCTGGTTAGGTGACATTTGGGTGCTTGGGAAAAGGGTCATTGCAACGTTTCAAGAGCAGGTGAGTCTCTACGTTTTCAAACCTTTTTCTCTGGTTTAGTCTTCTATTTGCTTGAGGGCAAGCAAAGGCTAAGTCTGGGGGAGTTGATATATCATGGTTTTTACCTTGTTTAAGCCATGATATAAGTCCGTTTTATCGAGTCTTTATTCTATTTTGGAGTCTCTTAGAGTCTTTTACAGGTTTTAGCACATTTGGAGTATTATTGGAGATATTGGAGTTTTATGGAGCGTTCTGGAGCAAAACTGAAGTTTGGTGACTAAGTTCCCGATCAAAGCGTCAAGCATCGATCGATACCTCCTTGGTATCGATTGACACCCATCGAGGAGATCACGAGTCGCGACTTAATGAAGATTTGAAGAATTGCAGAACTTGCCTAGAAGACTTTAATATTTACAAGAAGACCCCAATTCGTGTTTAGGTTATTTAATATGATTTTAGAGCCGCTTTCATGGCTATGCTTATTTTATTCTGGTTTTGAGAGAGAGCTTTTGAAAGGAAACGAGTCTGAAACTCTGTTCGTCCGAGAGAAGATTTCGAACCCTCTTGTTACTCTTTCTGTTTTATTTGATGATTTATTCAAACATGTTTATTGCTTCAATTTCCATGTCTGAGTAGAACCCTTGTTAGGTTCAGGGTTCTCAATAGGGTTTTCTCTGAATGTTAGGTTGATTTATTATTAGGATTCACCATCTGAATTAGTTCTTCACCATAGGTTGTTTGCAAAGCTAATTCTGGATTGATCACCTAGAACTTAGATCTTAGGATACTTGATTAGGCGCGAGAGTACGATTAATTACCTGATAGAACCTAAGGTGAGCAAAATAACTATTCGCAAAGAGATTTGGTTTAGTTGTTTTGTGAACAAATCAAACCTGATTAAAAAGCTGTTTTAGACTTTAGGATTCGCAAAGAGATTTGGAATTCCTAGGATTTAGATTTAGATAATTTTCGCAGCGAGAGTTGGTTAACTATATCTTAGTTATTTTAGTTCAAGAACCGCGTTAAATCCGAATCTTGCTAGTTAGTTCATCTGCATTCAGTGATTCCCTGAGAAATACCATGAACCTAGCCTTCCTCCAATTGAATTCACAACTGTTTCAATTTACTTTCTGTTATCAAATACCATTGATTGCTTAGCGTGATTCTCACATATATAATCTATTGTGTGTCTCTGTGAGTCCTTGTGTTCGACCCCTACACTTACTACAACTACTTCTTAGTACTTTTAGGGTATTAATTTGAGCATATCACCTTAAACTTGCATAAATCAAAAGAATCCAAGGGAAAAATCCCAAGAACCCTAAAAAGACAAGGTCTTGTTCTAGAGAGAGAAAGGGAGCCAAAGCATAAAAAGGGAGCTAGATCTAAAAAATGGGTTTTTAAAATATTTAAAAGGTGTTTCTTGAGCTGTGTCAGATTGGGTCAACCCGGGACAAACCGGGTATTGACCCGGCCAAAATTTGGATTTTTGGTCCAAAGTTTATTTACCGGGTGGAATGGACCGGACGGAAGGCATCCCGTGCAAAATTGAGTTTTCTCGGCCAGGCGGATACGTCTCCAGTCAAACCATGGTACCTCTCGCACCAATAGTCCGAATGGCTTGATTCAACTTTCTCTGGACAGCTAACTCACCCCTCTACAACTTTGATAAAGGTCATCCAAGCTGATTCGGAACGTAAGGTCTCCATACAGCCACATCTTTCCGGCGTCTTGGATGGACTTTGCACTCCACTTTGGTCTAATCCTCCAAATATGCCCAATTGCCTCCAATTACCTAGAAAATACTCCAAAACATGCAAGAATTCACTAGACCTAATGCAAGTGTCCTAATATCTAAATGAGACCTAAATGCAAGTCAAAACCATGGTTATGCATGTAAATGACACAAAACTCTAAGTGAGATGCATGCTAAAACATGCAATATATGAGCATATCAATTCCCCCAAACTTAAACATTTGCTTGTCCTTAAGCAAACAAGGATAAATAAAGGGATAAAACTAACAATGGTGGTTCGAATTCGAATCCAAAAATACCATGAAAAGAATTCAACTCAATGTCCAAGTTACTAGCTCTAAGATGCGATCAAATAATTATACTCAAAAAGAGCTAGCCATATCCTTCCCTATACGAATTAAATTCAAGCCTTAGCCTACAAAAGTATTCATGTCATCAAATCCTTTAACATTCATTAATCGTTTCAAGTGAATCATGCTCATGCAAGGCAAGTAAATCCATTTGGCTAGGGTAAAGGTCTTGAGACTAAGATGATCTCAAATGTATGGGGTTCCACCAATGCAAGGGATCTCTCAATGAATGAGCAAGCTTTAGCAAAATGCTAAGAGTAAAAGGCAATCTATGCATACAAGGATAAACTTACATCTACCCAATGCCCAAAACGTTTCTAACCCTAGCATATCTACCCATGAAGTCCCAATCCTAAGCTACCCTTATCCCACAAGGCCTTTTTGCCTTAATGTCTCATACGTTAACTTCTTCTTCCACTTCATTTTTTCTCACTTGAGGAATTTCTTCTTCTCCATTGATTCTTGTGGTTTTGTGCTTCTCTTGTTGCTTCCTTAGCTCTTCTTTTCTTTTTTTTTCTTTGCCTTGCCTCATCTTTTACCATTTGATGTTCTAGCCAATTCTTTGGCTTTTTCTTTTTTCTATGAGGCTATGATATTTGCTAAGAGCTAATCTTGTTAACTTGCACTAACCACATTACAATATTGCATTCCTTCTTCACCTTCACTTCCTTCTCTTGAACTCACTTCCTTCTTATCCACAATCCCATTAGTCACACCATTTCGTTCACACCAAACCCAAAACTTCCCTTTCCCACGAGCCTAACCTAGTCTAGCCTTTGATGCTTGGCTAGATCTACATGCAAACCTATCCTTGTCGCCCTAAACTCAACACTTTTTGCCAAACTTACTCGAAAAATTAGGTCTCACATACGCACACTAAAGATTTTGGCTCGAAAGGAGGGTAGGTTAAAGGTATGGTAAACCGTTCCAATGATGGGAATCGGCTACTTGGACTAGCAAAAGAGTGGTGGAAAGGATAAGAGAGCCCAAGTATGTATATGGTAAGCATGAGTTCACTATGCAATGCACAAGCATGATCATTTCAATGTCAAAATTATGGTTTGCACTTAGGTAGGATTGGAATCAAATCAAAACTTGCTTTAGCTAAGACCCTAGTAATGAAACGCAAGATCGAGATATGGTTCATCATTGATTTCAACATGAGATCAAAAGCATCAAACAACAAGCAACAAGGGCATTGAATCAAGCTCTAAAAATGATACTTTACTAGGATAAATCTATCATTGCTCATAATGCTCATGCAAAGCTACCTAAAATGCTATGCATCTAGACTCAATCCTAGATATGAAATGCAAAAAAAGAAAATTTCAAAATTTTTAAATTTGTTGAAAATGCATGATATGCATGAGACTCAAGATGCAAAAGGCAAAATAAGAACACCAAAAACAAAGTTAGATAACACAAAAACTGACACGATTCGACTAAGGACCGGCTTTGATATGACCATGGATACGCATGCTTTGGATGAGGTTCCGGAGGCAGCATTGGTCATCCCCAAAGGACATATTATCCGATCCAAAACACGGAAGCTAGCTGGAGCTGTTCGGATTTTGCCAAATGAAGCACATAACATGGAGGATCAACTTACGCAACCCGTCCTCACCTCATTATCTTCGAATTCTCTATGAGGTTTGGCCGTTTGTGTAAGTCGTTTGTACTCCTTTTCCTGTATACAGTTTTTTCCCAATGGATTTTCCATATAGAGGTTTTAACGAGGCAACCGGTCAGATTTCTTGAGAATTCTGCGGGGGAATTTTCCGAGGGAAATTCCGAGGGATTTATTCCCGGGGGAACTTTTTGAGGGACTTTCCCGGGGGAACTTCTCTGCGGGGATTTCTGGCGGAATCCCAAAAGTCATTCAAACTTGTATTTAATTTTCTATGTGATCTTTCTCTCATTTTCGAGAAGACCTTTGACTTGTCTCTTTGCTTTTCTTTTTAACTCTTCTTCTACCTCATTGTCGAAATACTTTATGAATTTTAATCAAAATATTTTCAGAGATTTCATCTCTTGTTTCTCGAATTTCTTGATGGTTAGTCAATGAAATTTCACTTTGGTTTATCGAGTGTAATTCTGCAACATCTCGACGCAACCTTTGATCCGTTGTTCGTGTGAATTCTTCTCGTGAATTGGGGCATAAGGAATTTCGGGATTCATCTCCCACGCCTTATCATCCTCTACCCCGGATTCTCCCAACAACGCAGCCACCCCCTCGTTTCAAGTGTTCATCGTCGGATTTGGGCCTAAGGATTTTCGGGATTTCTCCCACGCCTTAGCATCTCTTCTCATGGATTCCTTGGAGTCGTGGATCTATCCCTCTCATCCGTACTAGAGCAAGCCGGTCCTTAGTCGAATCGTGTCAAGTGGTATCAGAGACACTTGCTCCAAATTCGGTGAGATCTATCCATTTCGAACTGTTCATCTTCTTTGAACTTTCTGGGTTTGAAAATTTTGTTGTTTCTGTTTTGTTTCGATTTTTATTAATTCAAAAACTTATCAAAAAAATCAAAAAAAAATATAGATAAGTAGATCTGTGTCTTAACTTAATTGTCATAATTTTTAAAATTCAAAAAAAAAAAAATCTTTTCTGAGTTTTCGAAAAATTCCAGATTTTTGTGGTGATATTGGGAAAAATCTGAATTCTGCATACACTCACTTTGTTTGTTGTTTGATTTTGTGCGAGGAACAATATGTTCGAGGAAAGTGAATCCGCTACCTAACGATCGAGAAGAGAACGAGAGGCAGCCGTGAATCACAAAGTCGATGGCATGAACCAAAAATTCGAAGGCATCAAACAACTACTCCACGAGATGGGAGACAGTATGGCCGCACTTGAGGTCCGGACACCGAGAAGGCAAGCGAGACATCAAAAGGAAGAAGCAGCATATGATTGCTATGGACGTGATGGTAAATTGTCTTATGACAATCAAAGGATTCTTAGAGGTGTGAGGAAAGGCAGAGAAGAACTCAGCTACAAATTTGGATTGCTCAAAAGGAGAGACAAGGAAACGACCGATCGATCCTCTCGTCCAAAATCCAAAAACTACTTGCAACGCTTAAGGGATGAGCAAAAGCATAGAATTTCCACTGAGGGATATCATATTCATCGACCAAGTGACCATTCCCGACGTGCTGGTCGAACCCCTCAGTCTTTATTCGATCCAAACGAAACTCAAGAGCCGAATCAAGAAGTAACTAAGATAAGTGTTGATCCATCTCAAATAAATTCTGAAAATTTTGATTCTAGTATCATACACTTGTCTTTGCCAAAGGGAATTGATGCAGGTTCAAAGGAGAAGCTTGAGGAGTTGCTGGCCAAGGAATATCTCATCACGGTTAAGGAGTTTGATTCCACACCTATTTATGACGACTATGACGAGGAAGAAGAGCTTGAAACCGCGCCAATCTTTGACGAGTATGAGGAACATGCGGTTGATGGAGAGCTACTTGTAGCTAGGCGTGATCTTCTTTCTCAAGATCTTCTTTCTCAAGAGCAAAGGAAGAAAGAAAGCACTGACTTTGAGGACGCAACTTCAGAAGACATAAGGATCGATCGATCCTTAGTTCCCGAGCACCCAAATTACTTGCAACGAATGAGGGAACGTCTAGATCTTCGAATTTCAACTGAGGGAGTTGATTTTCATCAACCAAGTGGACCTTGTGGAGGTTCTGGTAGAGGCATAAATCAATTGGGACGAGCAGAACTCATACTTCCTTTGAAAAATCAACCGGATGGCCTTATCGTCGAAATAAAGCATGCCGAGCTAAATGACAGATTCTCTTCCATTGGAGGTAAGTTTTCTCAACCATTTACATATTTTGAAACTTATGATCGTGGTGTTTTGTTGTTAGGACATACAGGTTCTATCTTGCTTCACAAATCACTTCTCGGATCCAAAGGAGACCAATTCGGACAAGGAGAAAGAACGGGAGCTGAGGGACTACTGAAACTTGTGAACAATGACCATTCTGACTTTGAAGACTCTAGGAAACCTGAGCAACTTCAGATCCCAGCACAGATCGTGTGCAAGACCTACAAGAAATTCTTGCAAGGAGCAACCGTTGAGATAATTCCTTGTGGCATCCGAAAAGGTAAGGAAATTGTTGTGCCTAATACAACGATTCAAAGGTATGTATTTCTTTTTGTCTCTGAATCTAAATTGCTGGAATTTGAACACATCCAAGAACTTTATTTGTCAAGTATTGATTTTAAAGATGTGATTCATTATTTTGTGAAATTCGAGCATAAAAAGATCTTTAGGCATGGAGGATTTCTTTTTGATAAAACGTGTGAACCAAATATAAATGTTGTGCTTATGGATCTTAATAGACTCTCTAGGAGAACACAATGCATTTCTTATCATGAATTTAGAGGAGTTTCATATGACTTGAGATCATTCATTAAGATGTTTGACGTGATCTACATTCTAATCTATAATCAACTCTTTGATGATCTAAATAATAAAATGTTTGCTGAAATAGATAAGTATGCCTTTTGTGTGTTTGATCTTGTGTTTCAAGTTATTGTGGTGAAAGCACAGGGTATACATGACGAAGAGCTGAATTTTCATGCCCCAAAACGTGGCTTTACCATGAGTGGCTTAAGAAAATTGTTGTTCTTGAACCAATGGAGCGTTTGCAAAACAAACAGCATCACGTGCAAGCAAACATTAAGGTGAATTCTTATGACATCAAAAAAGGTAAGGAAATTATTGTTGCTGATACAATAATTCAAAGGTATGATTTACTCTCTGCTCTCAATGATAATTTGTTAGATGTATTTCAGTATTGTGAGAGATTTTTCTTTGGGAAGTTCTTTAAGCGAAAAGGTTTTCTATTTGATGAGAACAAATTGTGTGACCGTAATTATGCTTTGAAAAATTCTGTGTTGATTGATAAAATCTCTAAAAATGCTAGTGCTTCACAACTCGTTGAATCTTTCTTTAGGGAAATTGTTTACTTTGATAGCACTCTGAATTTTAATTAAAACTTAGATGATCATGTTGAGCCTTTGAAGTTTATTTTGGATGATCTAAGAAATGAATTGTGTGCTAGTCGTAATGAGTATGTCTTTTACACCTATAATCTTTTGTTTCGAGTTTTTGAAAGTGCACAGGATGTACAAGAGAAGAGCAATGTGAACGCTAAGCCTGGATATCAGTTTTGGATTCGTATGAAGGAGAGACGTTTTCCAGCCCAAGAGGAGTCCAAACCGATGCTAAGAGGGGATTGTCAACGCCGAGTCATAGAACATATCAATGCCTACAAGATCTGTTTTCAAGGTGAGCATATTTTGTTTTACTTCAATAATTCTAACTTAGTTTTGTTCTTGGCAGATTTGAGGACAAATCTTTTTCAAGTGGAGGGGATGATATGATCATGGATACGCATGCTTTGGATGAGGTTCCGGAAGCAGCATTGGTCATCCCCAAAGGACATATTATCCGATCCAAGACACGGAAGCTAGCTGGAGCTGTTCGGATTTTGCCAATTGAAGCACGGAACAAGGAGGATCAACTTACGCAACCCGTCCTCACCTCATTATCTTCGAATTCTCTATGAGGTTTGGCCGTTTGTGTAAGTCGTTTGTACTCTTTTTCCTGTATACGGTTTTGTCCCAATTGGTTTTCCGTATAGAGGTTTTAACGAGGCAACCGGCTTACACCGCCTAACGGTCAGATTTCTTGAGAATTCCGCGGGGGAATTTTCCGAGGGAAATTCCGATGGATTTATTCCCGGGGGAACTTTTCTAGGGACTTTCCGTGGGGAACTTCTCCGCGGGGATTTCTGGCGGAATCCCAAAATTCATTCAAACTTGTATTTAATTTTCTGTAATTTTATATGTGGTCTTTCTCTCATTTTCGAGAAGACCTTTGACATGTCTCTTTGCTTTTCTTTTTAACTCTTCTTCTTCCTCATTGTCGAAATACTTTATGAATTTTTATCAAAATATTTTCAGAGATTTCATCTCTTGTTTCTCGAATTTCTTGATGGTTAGTCAATGAAATTTCACTTTGGTTTATCGAGTGTAATTCCGCAACATCTCGACGTAACCTTCGATCCGTTGTTCGTGTGAATTCTTCTCGTGAATTAGGGCATAAGGAATTTCGGGATTCATCTCCCACGCCTTATCATCCTCTTCCCCGGATTCTCCTAACAACGCAGCCACCCCCTCGTTTCAAGTGTTCATCGTCGGATTTGGGCCTAAGGATTTTCGGGATTTCTCCCACGCCTTAGCATCTCTTCCCGTGGATTCCTTGGAGTCGTGGATCTATCCCTCTCATCCGTACTAGAGCAAGCCGGTCCTAGGCTTGCACTAGTACGGATGAGAGTGATAGATCCATGACTCCAAGGAATCCACGAGAAGAGATGCTAAGGCGTGGGAGAAATCCCGAAAATCCTTAGGCCCAATTCCGACGATGAACACTTGAAACGAGGGGGTGGCTGCGTTGTTGGGAGAATCCGGGGAAGAAGATGATAAGGCGTGGGAGATGAAATCCCGAAAATCATTATGCCCTTGATACCGAGAAGGATTCACACGAAGGACGGATCGAAGGCGCTACGTCGAGTGTTGCGGAAAAAAACACTACCATAAACCGAAAGAGATTTCAATGACTAACCATCAAGAAATCGAGAGAGAAAAGAGATGAATCTCTGAAAATAAACTTTGATAAATGATAATGTGTTTTTCGACAATGAGGGGAGAAGAAGATAAAGAAAATTCAAAAGAGAAAGTCAAAGAGTCTCCTCGAAAATGAGAGAAAGACCACATAGAAAATTACAGAAAATTAAATACAAGTTTGAACAACTCTTGGGATTCCGCCAGAAATTCCCCGCGGAGAATTTTCCCCGGGAAAGTCCCTCGAAAAGTCCCTCGGGAATAAATCCCTCGGAATTTCCCTCGGAAAAATCACCCCGCGGAATTCTCAAGAAGTCGGACCGTTTAGCGGTGTAAGCCGGTTGCCTCGTTAAAACCTCTATACGGAAAACCCATTGGGACAAAAACGTATACAGGATAAAGAGTACAAACGACTTACACAAACGGCCAAACCTCATAGAGAATTCGAAGACAATGAGGTGAGGACGGGTTGCGTAAGTTGGTCTTCCTCGATCCTTGCATCCGTGAGTAAACTCTGAACCGCTCCCGCTAGTTGACGTGCCTTAGACCGTGTGATAGGTCCCTCGGGGATGACCATTGCGTCTTCTTGAACCTCACCCGAAGCCGTCACGTCCATGATCATATCATCCCCCTCCTCTTGAAAAGGATTTGCCCTCAAATCGATTTCATCTGCAACATAAGTAATAATATCAGCAACATTAAAACTTGAACTTATCGTATACTTACCTTGGAGATCGAGTTTGTAGGAGTTGTCGTTTATCTTTTCCACCACGGTGAACGGTCCATCCACTCTCGGCAAGAGCTTTGATTTCCTTTCCTCCGGGAACCGTTCTTTCCTTAGATAAATCCAAACAAGATCGCCGGGTTCAAAAACCTTCTTGTTTCGCCCCTTGTTTGTGTGCTTGCGGTATTGTTCCGTCTTGCGTTCTATGTTTGCTTTCGCCTTCTCATGCATCTGTTTGACCATCTCGGCCCGTTTTTTACCGTCCATACTCACATGTTCACTCAAAGGTAAAGGAGTTAAATCGAGATGAGTAAGCGGATTAAACCCATAAAGGAGTTCGAAAGGTGAAAACAAAGTCGTAGAATGTTGTGCATGATTATAAGCAAATTCTACATGAGGCAAAGAATCTTCCCACGATCTAAGATTCTTTTTAATGACAGTCCGCAAAAGAGCTCCTAAGGTCCTATTGACCACCTCGGTTTGACCGTCCGTTTGTGGATGACAAGTCGTAGAGAAACAAAGCTTCGTTCCTAACTTAGCCCAAAGAGTCTTCCAAAAATAACTAAGAAACTTTGTATCGCTATCCGACACTATAGTCCTAGGCAACCCATGCATGTGAATAACTTCCCTAAATAATAAATCGGCTATGTTCGATGCGTCATCAGTTTTATGACATGGAATAAAATGCGCCATCTTAGAGAACCTATCGACTACCACGAATATCGAATCGTTACCTTTCCTAGACTTAGGCAATCCCAAAACAAAATCCATAGAAATGTCTGTCCAAGGAGCACTAGGAATGGGTAAAGGAGTATACAGACCTTGGTTTTGGCGTTTAGATTTTGCATACTTACAAGTCGTGCACCGATTGTAAACACGTTCAACATCGCGTTTCATATGCGGCCAAAAGAAATGATCTTGCACGATATGAAGTGTTTTGGCAACGCCAAAATGTCCCATAAGTCCACCGCCATGTGCTTCCCAAATAAGCAAATCTTGCAAAGAAGAATTAGGAATACAAAGACGGTTCTCGTAAAATAAGAAACCGTCGCTTTGAAAATACTTTCCAAACGCGAATTTAGAGCAAGATGAGAAAACTTCCTGAAAATCTGAGTCGGTTGTTGCGTCCTTGATCATCTCAAACCCAAGTATCTTAGCTTCAAGTGTCGATATAAGAGTGTACCTCCGAGACAACGCGTCGGCAACGACGTTTTCCGTACCTGGTTTGTATTGAATCACGTACTGAAACGTCTCGATGAATTCAACCCAACGTGCGTGCCTCTTGTTCAACTTTTTCTGGCTCTTTAAATGCTTGAGGGATTAATGATCCGTATGAATGATGGACTACTTCGGCCATAGGTAATACTGCCACGTTTGCAGAGCTCAAACCAAGGCGTAAGGTTCCTTGTCGTATGTCGGATAATTGAGCGTCGCTCCTCCAAGTTTCTCGCTGAAGAAAGCCACGGGTTTCTTCTCTTGCATAAGTACAGCACCTATACCAATACCAGAAGCTTCACATTCAATCTCGAAAGCTTTCATAAAATCGGGCAAAACAAGTAAAAGGGTGTGAGTGAGTTTCTTTTTCAGTAGTTGGAACGGGTCCTCTTGAGCTTGTTCCCATCGAAATCCCATGTCCTTCTTGATAACCTGGGTAAGTGGTGTGGCAATCGTACTGAAATCACGAACGAATCGTCGATAAAATCCCGCCAAACCGTGAAAACTCCGGACCTCGCTAACGGTCTTAGGACTCGGCCAATCGCGGATCTCCTTTATCTTGTTCTCGTCTAGCTGTATACCCTGAGAACTAACCACAAAACCAATAAAGACAACGTTATCTGAACAAAAAGAGCATTTCTTCAAATTTCCAAATAACCGTTCCTTCCTAAGCACGTCTAAAACCAATCGCAAATGTTCCACATGTTCGTCTAGGTTCTTACTATAAATCAGAATATCGTCAAAGTAGACAACTACAAAGACGCCTATATACGACCTAATAACATGGTTCATTAAACGCATAAAAGTGCTAGGAGCATTCGTTAAACCAAACGGCATAACTAACCACTCGTATAAACCGTGTTGGTTTTGAAAGCGGTTTTCCACTCATCACCTTCCTTCATCCGGATTTGGTGATAACCACTCTTAAGATCGATCTTAGTAAACACACTAGACTCATAAAGCTCGTCTAACATATCGTCTAACCTCGGGATCGGATGACGATACTTTACCGTTATGTTGTTTATCGCGCGCCAATCGACACACATCCGCCAAGTACCGTCTTTCTTCGGCACAAGTAATACGGGCACAGCACACGGGCTCATGCTTTCCCTTATATGACCTTTCGCCATCAACTCATCTACTTGGCGTTGTAGTTCTTTAGTTTCCACGGGATTTGTTCGATACGCCGGCCGATCCGGAAGAGTAGCGCTGGGGACAAAATCGATTTGATGCTCGATTCCGCGGAGGGCGGCAAACCACTTGGTCCATCGTCAGGGAACACATCAGCATACCCCTGCAAAAGAGATGAAACACTACTCGGAATATCCGGCTCGGGATTAGTCATACTCGAGAAAGCATCCCTAAAAACTAACAACACAAAAGATTGCCAGGAAACGAGAGCATGTTTTAGTTCTCTCGGTTTAATAAATAATGATTCATTCACGAGCGTTCTCTCACATGACTTAGTACCTATACTCTCGGTTTTAACAGAATTAGAAGACGAGGGATCACTTACCTTGCTTTTGCCGTGATTCTTTTCAAGTTTAAGTTGATCGAGATATACCTCATGCGGCGATTGTGGTGCAAGAGTGATCTTACGGCCGTGATGCTCAAAGGAATGCTTGTTCGTAAATTTGTCATGAACGGCTCTACGGTCATATTGCCACGGTCTTCCAAGTAGGATATGACCAGCTTCCATAGGGAGAACATCGCACACTATTTCGTCTTCGTAGCGGCCGATTGTCAAAGGAACCGAAACTTGTTGGGTAACTTTGAGCTGTCTTTGATTGTTCAACCATCGAAGGTTGTAAGGCCGTGGATGCTTCCTGGTCTCCATACCTAGCTTATCCACTAAAGTATTGCTAGCAACGTTAGTACAACTTCTACCATCTATTATGAGACTACATACCTTGATTTTAACCATGCAACGGGTTTGGAAGAGGTTTTCGCATTGTTCGTTCTCAATGACCGGTTCTTGGGCAAGAAGAACACGTCTCGCCACTAAGAGTTCCCCGTCAACCGCATGCTCTTCATAATCGTCAAAGATTGGAGCGGTTTCCGTCTCTTCTTCATCGTCGGTCACGATGTCACCGTTTTCTAGCATCATCATTGCGCGGGCGTTTGGGCACTTGTTTGCGTAATGTCATTTGCCTCTGCACTTAAAACATTCAATATCACGATTACGCATAGGATTCGAATCACCCTTACCCTTGTAGTCATGACCGGAAGATTGCGGTTTGAAATCCGCCTTTAGCTTAAAATCGGTCCGTGGAGGATAATTCGGTTTGTCTCCTTTGGTGAAGCTCGGCTTAGAGCTTGAAGCGTAAGATTGTCGTGACACGCCTTTTCTTTTAAGTTGCTGTTCCACTAAAACAGCCTTATGCAACATTTCCTCCATAGTCGCATACGTTTGCATTTCCATTCGGTCTTGTAAATCGCGGTTCATGCCGGCTAAGAACCGTGCCATCGTGGCATCACTCGGCTCATCAACATCAGCCTTTAGTATTAACTTTTCCATTTCCTGGAAATAATCCTCCACGCTTTTACTTCCCTGACCTAAGCGCCTTAACCGTTGGTGAAGTTCCCGATGGTAGTGAAGCGGAACAAAACGTCTCCGCATGAGCATAACCATTTCCGTCCATGTCTCCACGTGATTCTCACCGTTGCATCTCATGTTTGTCACAATTTGATCCCACCAGTCAATAGCATATTCATGAAATTCAGTAGCGGCTAACCTGACTTTTTTGTATTCGGAAAAGTTTTGGCAATCGAAAACGAGTTCGGTTTTCTTTTCCCATTCGAGGAAGGCGTCCGGATCGTTCTTTCCGTAGAACGGGGGAATGCGAAGTTTCATTCCGCCAAGACCATCATTGTTCCGCCTTTGAGGTCGCGGATGTCGGTTGCAGTTTCCCTCGGATGAATCTCCTCGGTCGTAAAACGGATTGTCCTCCGGTTCGTATTGTCGCGATCGGTTTCTTCTCGGTCTCGCCGGTGCGTGACAACTTCCATGTCCTACACTCTGCTCGGATCTTACATCCTCGGCTCTATTGTCTCTCGGTTCAGCGCCTTGATTTCTCTCATTTCGTCTCGGCGTACGAACCCCTAGTGTCGCCATTTGATCTCGCATCTCGCGGAGGAGTTGTGCCATATCGTTGACCTTTTGGTTCATCGCAGCATCTCGCTCTCTCCTAAACCGTGATGACGCTGTCTCACTTTCCTCGGACATATTGTTCCTTGCATAAAATCAAACAACAACAAGTGAGTGTATGCAAGAGTTCAAATTTTCCCAATATAACCACAAAAACAGGGATTTTCGAAAAACTCAAAAACGATTTCTTTTTTTTTTTTAATTTTAAAAATTATGACAATTAAAATAAGACACAGATCTACTTAGATATATCTGTTTTTGATTTTTTTGATAAGGTTTTGAATTAATAAAAATCGAAACAAAACAGAAACAACAAAATTTTCAAACCCAGAAATTTCAAAGAAGATGAACAGTTTGAAAAGGATAGATCTCACCGATTTGGAGCAAGTGTCTCTGATACCACTTGACACGATTCGAATAAGGACCGTCTTGCTCTAGTACGGATGAGAGTGATAGATCCACGACTCCAAGGAATCCACGAGAAGAGATGCTAACGCGTGGGAGAAATCCCAAAAATCCTTAGGCCCAATTCCGACGATGAACACTTGAAACGAGGGGGTGGCTGCGTTGTTGGGAGAATCCGGGGAAGAAGATGATAAGGCGTGGGAGATGAAATCTCGAAAATCCTTATGCCCTTGATACCGAGAAGGATTCACACGAACGATGGATCGAAGTCTACGTCGAGTGTTGCGGAAAAAATACTACGATAAACCGAAAGAGATTTCAATGACTAACCATCAAGAAATCGAGAGAGAAAAGAGATGAATCTCTGAAAATAAACTTTGATAAATGATAATGTGTTTTTCGACAATGACGGGAGAAGAAGATAAAGAAAATTCAAAAGAGAAAGTCAAAGAGTCTCCTCGAAAATGAGAGAAAGACCACATAGAAAATTACAGAAAATTAAATACAAGTTTGAACAACTCTTGCGATTCCGCCAGAAAATCCCCGCGGAGAATTTCCCCCGGGAAAGTCCCCGAAAAGTCCCTCGGAAAAATCCCCCCGCGGAATTCTCAAGAAGTCGGACCGTTTAGCGGTGTAAGCCGGTTGCCTCGTTAAAACCTCTATACGGAAAACCCATTGGGACAAAACCGTATACAGGAAAAAAAGTACAAACGACTTACACAAACAGCCAAACCTCATAGAGAATTCGAAGACAATGAGGTGAGGACGGGTTGCGTAAGTTGGTCCTCCTCGATCCTTGCATCCGTGAGTAAACTCCGAACCGCTCCCGCTAGTTGCCGTGCCTTAGACCGTGTGATGGGTCCCTCGGGGATGACCATTGCGTCTTCTTGAACCTCACCCGAAGCCGTCACGTCCATGATCATATCACAAACCCTCCCCCAAACTTAAATTACACAGTCCCTTGTGTAAGAGAAGATTAGGAGAGAGCTAAACAATGCATGAAAGAAAGAAGAATATATGATTATAAATGATATGTGCAAAGTTTGGAGTATTACCTTGGAAGTGAATGGAGGGAATGAGACTGATCACCTCAATCCTACACACATTTGTCCTTAAGTCCATGACCATTAGACCATCAAGAACCTTGCAACCACTCAACAAAATATCAAAAAGAACAAGAAAACATAGAAAAACATGAAAAGAAAGTATGTACAATGATAAGCTTGGGGTGTCTCCCAAGAGCACTTTGTTTAAAGTCACTAAGTTTGACTTTGGTTACCCTTTTAGGCGGGTGAGAGAGGAGTGTGAACACTCCAAGGTGGATCTTTGAGTTCAAGTTTGAGGACCTTGCTCATAACCTCTTCAAGACCGGCTTCCCCTTTCTCCTTGAGCTCGGGTGTGAGGATTGATTTCACCGAGGCAAAGAGATTGGACCGACCTTTGCACTTGATCTTGTACTCAATCACTCCATCCTTGTACTTCCAGGGAGTGAGAGTCATCATAAAAGCTTGGCTTGGCTCGGACCTAGACCCATCAAGCTTGCTTGGTTCATTCTTAGCAAAGGCAAAAGGGTGATGCTTGTCTTGTTTCTTCATTTTGGATTTAGTGCCTTCACCCTTATCTTGCTTCTTTTTAGTCTCACTCATGTCCTCTATTGTGGTGAGAGGAGGAGATTCCAAGCAAGCTCTATCAATTTCCAAAACTTCCTCACCATTACCATAACCCAAAACTGTCTTCTCACGAGATTCCTATTTCTCTTCATATACCTTTGGGGGTGGAGCTTCTTCAACCATATCACATCTACCCACATACCTCACTTCTTCATTATGAAACTCATCATCCTTTATGGTAATAGTACCACAAATCTTGTTGGAAGAAGTCCTCATTGGGTAATACACCATATCAACCACATTCAAGAGAACTACCTTTTTCATTTTTGAAATCCATTCTAGCACCGGTAGGAAGTAGGAATGGAGTTCCAAGGAGTAGTGGGAGTTTGTTGGTTTTCTTCATTTTCATGACCACGAAGTCCGTTGGGACTATGCAATCCCAACTTTAAGCGGATAGTAGAGACCAAATGGCTTCCTTGAAGAAGCATCTCCAAATGTGATAGGTGAGGTTTCTTATCCCTAGAATCTTGAACATCTCATGGGACATGACATTCACACATGAAGCGGAGTCACACAAAGCATCTTCAACGTCCAAATCACCAAGAGAGCAAGCTATTGAGAATTTACCGGGATTACCAAGCTTGGGGAGAGACTTAGGCTCGATCCTAGTTGTGCTTGGTGAATCAATGCAAGCAACACTACCCTTTGGTTCATGAACCATGGTCACGTCCTCATCCTTCTCAAGGGTCACTCCCCCACCTTGTTCCTTAATGTCCACATTGAGCTTCACGGGAACGTCTCTAGGGTGAAGGTGTTCAACATGTGAACCATGAAGTAGAAGCTCAATTTCCCTAATGGCGGTTTCATGATCATCAATGGGACGTGATTCCTTTGAGAAGATGGCATTGCAATACTCCTTTGAGGTTTGTATTTCTTTCCCGTTTGAAGAACTTTGTTGCATTTTGTCTCCATTGGCTCCCTTGGTCTCCATTTGTTGCAATTTTGAACTCAATGCCTCAAGTTTCTTGTGGAGATCATTGTATGAGCAAGCTACTTTGGTATTTATTTCCTCCATCTTCTTGCTCATATCCAATGCTCCACTAGCTTGTCCTTGTAAAATTTGTTGAAGCATGTTCTTCATATCAAGGTCTTAAGGCATGGAGGTTTTTCCTTGAGTTTTGGGACAAAGCTTTGTTGAAAACCACCTTGGTTCCCTTGAAAGTTTTTTTTGGGAGCATAGCTTTGTTGTTGATTAATGGGGGCTTGATCTTGGTTGCCATAGTTGTTGTTGAAACTTCTTTGATAGCCACCATTATTCCCAACATAGTGCACTTCTTCCTGGTTTCTCAAATCCACCATTTGTTCTTGGAATCCTTGGTTTGCCTCACCATTTCCAACAAATTGAACCGCCTTTTGAGATGTAGTTAGAAGCTTATCCAACTTGTCACTTAGAGCTTTCATCTCTTTGGTTCGTCGTTGCTCTTCAAAATCGCTTGTGGTTCTTGTGGACCGATCGAACTCATCACCATATGTTCCATCACTCAAAGCAAGGTACTAAACCAACTCCATTGCTTCATTCACGTACTTGGCTAAAAAGTTTCCATTAGAAGCGGTATCAAGCAACATACGGATCTTGGGCAATGCTCCACGGTATAGATTGCTTAAGAGGGAAGCATTCGTGAATCCATGATGAGGGCATTGCGTTGTATATCCCCTAAACCGCTCCCACGCTTCATTGAAGCTCTCATTAGCACGTTGAGTGAAGCTTGAGATCTCATTCCGGAGTTTGGCCGTTCTAGAGGGAGAAGAACTTGGCAAGGAATGATGTCTTGCATTGGTCCCATGAAGTGATGGAACTGTGGGGAAGGTTCTTTTCCCATTGCCTTGCCTTGTCCCCAAGAGAAAATGGGAACAACCTTAGCTTGAAGCTATCCTCCGCGACACCGTTCATCTTTGTCAAGCCACAAATCCGGTCGAAGTGATCTATGTGATCAAGAGGATCTTCCACCGCCAAGCTATGAAACTTGTTGCTTTGCACCATGTTGATGAAGCTAGCTTTGACCTCAAAGTCATTGGTCTCAACCGGTGGTGCTCGAATACCTCGGCGGTTGACATGAGCATTGGCCGCATCACCCGCTCCAACTATGTTATGACCATTACGGGGGGTGGGTGGTGGTTTCCATTACCACCATTTGCTCCTTGATGTGGAGCATTAGCAACGTGGTCATTACCACCATCCGGCTTCACTTGCACGTTCTCCATACCGAGCCTAGCAATGTGCACAACCCGTTCCATCTCTCTTCTTGCTCTAAGACTGCGTTGTAGAAGGTGGATGTCATCTCTTGGCTCAACAAGGGTGTTGTTGCCTTTAGAACGCAAGTTCATGCACCTACAAGAGAGAGCTAGAAAGAGAGACTAGTAAACAAAAGAAAAGAAAAAGGTTAATCTCAAAAAGAAGTAAAATCCTAATGTTGAAAGCTAAACTCAATTGGCAACGGCGCCAAATTGATACAAGGATTTTGATGTGTATCAATTACTCAAATGCCTAAGTAGCATATGAGGTATCGAATCCATGGGTATAAGTTTCAAGCACTAGGAATGCGTACAACTTTCTTTGTTAAGCAAGCAAAAGAGGTTTTTTGGTTTCTAACAACCTAAATGATTCAAATTAAAGGCAAGAACACAAGTAAACAAAGCAAAACGAGTTTAACAAATAGATAAAGGCAAGCCCTTGGATGAGGTTATTGATTTCGGATCCTTCCATGATCTATCTAGATGTCATTTCACACAATCAAACAATTCTCTTAGCCTAGAACACTTAAACAAGATTAAGCCACTCTCATGGTCTTAATTACTTTGTTAATCACCAAATCAAGAACAAACCATCGTTTTTGTTAGGATGATTAACAAGCAATAAACATAGGTTCCTATGGCTCTAATACTCCATAGACAGCTACTCTCATAGGCTAAGAAAGCAAAATTCCTTATTTGGTTCTTTGGGGAATTTCATCGAACACCTTGTGTGCATGAATTCCCTAAGATCTAGATTAACTATATCTAGCCTAATCTAGCATTATGAACACCAAATAAGAGAGGGAAGATGTGAACTAAGTCATAGACATCAAGATCTACCACGAAATTCACCTAATCTACCTCATCCATGAGCTTAAAAAGATCTACTGACTAATCATGAAGAACACATCAAATCTTGTGAAATAGGTGATGTTAATCATGATTAGGGAATACGAATGTGAAAGATTAGATAGAGATGAAAAGATGTAACCTTAAACTTGCATAAATCAAAAGAATCCAACTGAAAAATCCCAAGAACCCTAAAAAGACAAAGTCTTGTTCTAGAGAGAAAAAGAGAGGGAAAAAGGAGCCAAAGCATAAAAAGGGAGATAAATCTAAAAAATAGGTTTTTAAAATATTTAAAAGGTATTTCTTGAGCTGGGTTGGATTGGGTCAACCCGGGACAAACCGGGTATTGACCCGGCCAAAATTTGGATTTTTGGTCGAAAGTTTTTGGACCGGCAGGAATCGGACCGGGTGGGTGTTGGTCGGTTCAGTTGACGAAGGATGGTTGCTGGCTTGGACCGTGTGGTTTCGGGACGATTGAGATGATGTCTTCGGGCCGGTTTAGATTCTTGTGCTGGGATCGCATGGATTGGACCGGATGGAAGGCATGCGGTGTGGTTGGCCGGTACAAGGCACTAGTTTCTCGACCAGGTGGATACGTCTCCAGTCAACCCGTGGTAACTTTCGAAACACTAGTCCGAATGGCTTGATTCAACTTCCCCTGGACATCTAACTCACCCCTCTACAACTTTGATGAAGGTCATCCAAGCCGATTCGGATTGGAAGGTCTCCGTCCAGCCACATCTTTCTGGCGTCTTGGATGGACTTTGCACTCCACTTTGGTCCAACCCTCCAAATATGCCCAATTGCCTCCAATTACCTAGAAAATACTCCAAAAGATGCAAGAATTCACTAGACCTAATGCAAGTGTCATAATCTCTAAATGATACCTAAATGCAAGTCAAAACTATGGTTATGCATGTAAATGACACAAAACTCTAAGTGAGATGCATGCTAAAACATGCAATTTATGAGCATATCAATGTCTAGGGTGTTTATTGGTTAATTTGAATTAGGAATTTAATGCTTGGTAATCATTCTATCACAAATTAGAATTTGTTCTTGATTTAGTGATTAGCAAAGTGATTAGCGCATTGAGAGAATGTTAGTCATAATTAGCAATCTTAACCTAGGGATTAGCATTGATTGTGTATTAGACATCATAAATTAGCTATAGAATCACCTTAAGTCCATAACCTAATCCTTGGATTCGCCTTTTATTATCGCATTTAATCTCGTTTAGTGCTCATTTAATCTTGTTACTCGTTTGCTTTGCTTAATTCGAATTGGGATTGCTAGAATTGAACTAAACCAACTTTGTTGTTTGACTTAAGTAGTTCTTTGTATTCTTGGTGCATAGGAACTGAACCCATTGGATTCGATAGCTTTTATGCTACTTAGCATCTAGAGAATTGATATCTAGATAGACAAAATCCTATTATCTAACATCAACGCTAATATGCACCGTTTAATGATTCTAGGTTTTGTGGTCAGTCCACGAACTCTTTAAAATATTAATTTTCTCGTGTCTAATTCTTTATAAAAATAGTAAAATATTGTTCAACTTTTGTTTTGAAATATGTTCAAATAAAAACATACAAATTATAGTGAAAATATTGCAAGATTTTGAATATATATATATTGAATATGTGTTAATTGATTATTATTTAAAATTATATAGTATTTTTAATATTGTAATAATTAATAAACTAAATAGTAAATACTCTTCTTCTTTTTTTTGGTCAAGAAAATAGTAAATACTCTATTTAATGGAAAACAAATATTTTTCATATGCATTTCAATCATTTTAAAAGACAATTGAATTATTTCATATTTCAATTATATTTTTTTATTTGTAATGTCATAGTATGTAATAATTTATAAAATATTTTTTTTTTTTTTTTACTTCTGATTCATTAATTTCAAATCGTATACAAAAGTTGATACATCAATAGTACATCAATAATGAGCAAAACCAAATACACATTCACAAATACATAACCAAACTTTAAGAAGAACGATGAAGAAGAACGATGAAGAAGTGAATTTCCACGATGCTTTGGATACCGAAGCCTTACTCGTCAACGGGTTATTAAACCCATTTCTTTCCTTCTCCAGAATCAATCCCAAAACAATGAAATCGTCGTTCTTGGCTATCATCTCTTAAATGAAACTCCATAGTCGTCTAGTATTATTGGTAATACTGAATATCTTCTCTTGCATTGATTCGTCGATTCTCCATGAATATGTTATACATGGATCCCATATTCGTTGATCGAGGCACCATATGCCTCTTCGGGATTTAGACTCAATCCTTTCCATTGATCGGAATTGTAAATAACGGGCATCATGAAAGATCAAAAACCCTTTCACGGAGATAACGGGTTCGTCTTGGATCAAATCAGATACCAATCCACTCCAACGACGAACCATGAATGAAACACCTCCATAACCGGAGAAAGTTGCCGGGAACGTAACTGTTTCCCTTTATTTAAAGAAGAGACCCAAATCGAGGCTCTAAAAACAACATGTTTTGACATATCCGCAGTTTACCTTTTGAATTCAAATCTTCCACCGATACTCCTTGAACCAGAGACTGCATCGACATGATCACGAATTGATAACCGATGATTTCCGGTGAAAACTGGATCGTGACCTCCGTCACAATCAAAAGAAAGAGAATAGATCAGGAAAAATTCTTCCCGATAACACCATACTCATCCAAAATTATTGTAGAAAGAAGGAAAGATGAAACTACACTTAAAATCCTACAGAGCCACCGGCAAGAGCCGACGGCCCAGACCAGCGAGAAAAGTTACGGAGTGTTTGTTAAATCGCTTTGTTGATCGCTCTATCAGAGCAAGAGACGGTTTTTAAACGCAACTTTTCATGTGCACAAAATAAATTTTATTTTACTAAATGACTTCGTAAATAATATTATAGAGATATCCACTCATTTGATATATCCAATTAGACTTCGCCACGAGACAGATCCACGTAGACGTCGCGAAACTTCCAACCAACGCGCAAAGAGGCAAGGACGATATAAATCCTAGCTTTTATCGCTGAAGTTTGCTTTCTATTTTTGTGTATAATTAACCTCTGGAGATTGTTTGACGAAGAACACCGAATTTTTACTGCAATGGCATACGTCGAAGGAGGTATAAAAACTTACAGATCTCTCTGATTCTTTTCTGTTTCTGGTTTTCGTTTTTCTCTTCGTTTTGAAACTAATTTGGGTTTTTCGATCTGATTGTTCGTCTATTATTCGTCAAGTTTAACGTGTACACAAGTCTCAAATTACTATCCTTGATCCTTTAATTAAGAACGAATTCCGGATTTATAACCTATTAAGCGTTGAATTTCTAAAGAAATTTCCGATATCGATGGAAGTTATTTGTTTTATATATCCGAATTTTGATCGATTAGACCGTCTCTTACCTCTCCTGGGCTGTTCAAGAATGTCTCATGAATTTTGAAAGTGTTTCTAATTGCGTGTGGATGGATTTTCCTTTGTTATTCTTTGTCTTCATCATCAGAAATTTTCTAGGTTTTATGGGTGATGGAATTAAGCTCAGGGCAATTATTACTTTGTTATCATACATTTCTCAGGAAACTATTTTGAATAGAAAGTAGGCTTGACTATCTAAAGTTGTGCTAGGTCACCGTTAAAGGAAGTTTAAACGTTTCGGCAATTTACATGGGGAAAAGTTAGTGAATGGGCAGAATCTGGCTGAGGAATCGTTAAGCTGACATTCTTTTTTAGAAGTTCAGGTCGCCGTTCATCTGAAGTTTAAACGTTTGACTGTTTGCGCAATTGATATGGGAGAAAGTTAGTGAATGGGCATATTCTGGCTGAGTTATCGTTAAGCTTACATTCTTATTAGAAACTTAGCGTAAGCGAAATCATGTTCATTGGTTTTGGAATCATAGAAGTTCAGAAAACGTTTAACTGTTTGAGCAATTTATATGGGGTAAAGATAGTGAATAGGCAGATTAGCGAGATCATGTTCAATGCAGTAATCATTAAGCTGACATTCTTTTTAGAAACTTATAGGGTAAGCGAGATCATGTTCAATGGTTTTGTAAATCATAGATGTTCTGTCTGCGAGAGAGAATCTGAGTGTATTAGTGTAGGGCTTTTTTTGTGTGGATAAACGCAATAAGTGTATAGAAGATGTATTGCTATAATCATGGCTTAGATGGAATGTAGGAGGTTCCATGAAAACTTTTCAAGGGGGAGAGAAACACTCAGAAAAACAAATTCCTCAAATCTGTATTTTTGCTCTTAAATCATAATAGCGTTTTATAGATCTCTTTTTGGGGTTACAGGTAGCTGGAGATGTATTCTACAACCACAGATCAATAGTGCAAATATCAATTGTATTTGAGATTTACAAACTTTGAAACATGTACCAGGTGTGGTTAAAGCGAAACGATCAATATGGAGACTAAGAACAATCAAAGATTTCTTCTGGTCAATCATCAATCTGATACAAGTCTTCTTCATAACTATGTTCTCGGTAAGATTCTGCCTCCATTTTTGGGTTATGTTTAATTAAGCTGTCACAAGCTATGACTAACCCGAGAGCAAAACATGTGTCAGATGGAGAAATCAGATGCGTACAGGAAAGGCTCTGGGGCTAACAAGAAGTGGGATGGTGGCCGACCTGGTGGTGGTGGCGGTGGTGGGAGTGGTGGTGGCGGTGGGCGCCCTGGTCCTCCTCGTGGGGGCCTCGACAATGTGCGTGGCTTGAACGATATCCGTGGAGCTGACCACAGTAAGTAACATGAGATGAGTTTTACATTTAGTCCTTTTAAAGATAGAAATCACTGCATATGCCATGTGAATGATTCATGGGTTAATTTTTAATGTGTTGATAGTTTGATCTTAAGGTGAATGCTAAATTTGATTGGTGGTTTTTCAGATTCCCTACCGGCATGTGGCTCGTGCTGTGGCTGAGCCATGTTTGTTCGGAGTGCCGCCCAAGAATAAACGAAGGGATATATACATATATAGTGTTGAAATGATGCTTTGTAGTTGGAGAAAGCAATGAACCAAGATTCTGGTGTATTTGTATTTACATAAATATTGATTATTGAACAAATAACCTCAATCAGTACCACCGGTCATTGTTGCCACCACAATCACAAAATCCGCCCTCGTCCCAACCTCCACCAATGTCGATTCATGTTCCTTGATCGTCCTCATCCATAATTTGTACAATTGGTGAGCAAAATCTCAATTTGTCATTTTTTTGTTGTTGTTAAAGCCAAGAAATTCATCAATGGCGGATTTTTTTTATTATGAGTATCATATGTAGCAATCTATAGCTCTTTAGAAAGCTGTTGAAAATTCTATTCTAATGGTATCATGCTCGTCTCTTTATTTTAGCTAAGCTTTCCGGAATTATACTATTAAGTTTTGGTTCTCAAATTTTAAAGTGAAATTCCCGGAGTTATATATATAATGAATTTTGAATAATCGAGACCAGTTCCGAACTCAGGAGGCCAAAATTAGCAAATTTGAGATTGTTTGTTCAAGCGTAGTGTTACAATTTCATATATATATATATATGTATATCTACAATTTCAACAAAATCCCCCTTGGCACAATTCATTTCCCGTGGTGGTCTCAACCAGTCTATCAATATGCGGGAGTGGAAAACTGTATTTCGGGCATGCTTTATTGAGGTCGGTGAAATCGACGCACACTCTCCACTTGCTATTCTTTTTCTTGACCACAACGGGGTTAGCCAGCCAGTCTGGGTATTTGACCTAGGTGATCGATCATGTTTTGAGTAATCATTCGACCTCGTCGTTCACTTGGTCGAACTTCCCTCTTTTCTGTTTAATTGGTTTGGAGGTTGGATCGATAGTGAGTTCATGACATGTGATTTTTGGATCGATCCCTGACATATCTTCGATGGACCAAGCGAAGGTTGACACGTTTTCCTTGAAGAAACGAATGAGGTGGCTTTTGATTTGTTCATCCAGCTCGGCACCAATACCGATGCATCTCTCGGGGTTGAAGTCGTCGATGCTGACTTGTATGATGGACTCCCGCTTTGGTAAGTCGGGGTTTTTATTTTTGTTTAACATGTCGGTTGAAGTTGGATTTGAACTGATCACGCACGTGCGAGGTGCGGTTCTCAGTTTGCACTCTTTGATGGCGCACAGGCGAGACATCGATTGGTTCCCCTTAAGGGTGAGGATTTTGTATGGCGTACGGAACTTGACGCATTTGTGGTAAGTTAAGACAACAATCTTCATCGCGAATAGCCATGGCGTTCCGAGTATGACGTTGTAGATCGCTGCCTTGTTTAAAACAAAGAATTTCATTACTTTTACTGTTCCACCGACATAGATCGGTATCTTGATTGTTCCCGCGATCATGGTTTGTTCTCCAGCGAATCTGGTCATGGATTCGATATATGGCTTAATTTCGGAGTCTGAGATATCCATATCTTTTAAAATTTGTCTGAAGATGACGTTGACCGAGTTGCCAATGTCAACCAAAATACTTTCGAAGGTAACGTCACGGATGAGTAGCTCGACGACCAGCGGGTCGTTATGAGGCATGTGGAGTCCAACCGTGTCAGATTTTGTGAAGGTTATGGAAACGCCGCCCTCGGGAACTTGGTTATCTCGATGTGCAGTAATTGCTTCACGACTATGTTTTTTTATTGCCATGACTGAGTAATTGCAAGACTCGATTGCGCCCATGATCATGTGGACCCTGTTTCGAGCTTTCGGGATAGTATGATCTTCGGGTTGGTCCTCACGATCGCATTTCGGCAGCTCGGGATCGGTGTTATCCTTAGCTTGTTCAAGAGTATTGTTATCTGTGGTCTGCCTCTTGGTATTTTTGTTTTGCCGATTTCCACTGCGGCGAAATCTGTTGTTAGGTCGGGTGGATTCCTGAGGTGAGATTTTGCCGTTTCTGAAACTCTAAAGTAGAAGATCCTTGAGGTGTCGGCAGTCCTCGGTACTGTGACGTTTCCTTATATGAAATTCGCAGTACGGTTCAGGATCACTCGTGGATTCTACTGGATCGTCTTTCAGTTATTTCAGCATGACCCATGTATTACACGGTTGCTGTGGAGGAATGGCGCTTACTTGGTGAGTTGCAGGTCGCCGCTCGAATTGATTACGCAGCTCGCGTGTTTCTTCCCTTAGTTTTTCCTTAGGTAGGGGTTGTCTTGAGAGAGCGTATTGCTTATCTTTGGCGGTCTCTTCCTCTTTCTCCAGGATATACGTATGTGATTTGTGCAGGGCATCGTCCAATGTCTGAGGTCGGTTACAATTTATTTCTTTGTGGAAAGCTGATTGATACCATGTTGCTTTGTAGAGGGCTTCAATCGCGGCCTCGTCGTCGATGGTGAAATGGGTTACCGACGACTTGAATTGGTCCATAAAGTCTCTTAGAGGTTCGCTCGGTCCTTGTTCGAGGGCCCACAGCTCGGCATTTTTTGTCTCCTTTTTGATGAACATGGTGAAGCACTTGAGGAATTTGGATGTGATTTCGTTGTAGCTATTGACTGAGTTAGTTTCGAGTTGTGAGAACATATCTAACGCGGTTCCGCTGAGGTTCTCTATAAAAAGTTGACACTTTGTAGCATACTGCTCCTCCTCAGTTTGGAATTTGAAGTGATTCATCATGATGCCGAAGGAAGTCATAAAGTATTGAGGGTCAGAGTTGCCTTCGTACTGTGAGATTTTGAACCTTTCTAGACGCCGCACTGGAACATCGAGAACTCGTTGTGTGAATGGGGTTTTATGAGTCTCTTGTATCACACGAATGATCTCGGGTGCCGAGCTGGTAGCTTGATAAAATTTGAATTTCATGTCCTGAAGTTGGGCTTTAAAGCTGTTAAGTTCTTGATCCAGTGATGGCTGATCGGTGATGTGAGTTTCTTGATTGCCGGTTGTTCCGGGAGCTGGAGGTCGGATGGTGGTGTTTTGACGTGAGTCAGAGAATAGGTTTCGATGGAGATCGGCGAGCATCTCTTCACTTGGTCGGAAGGGCATTTGTCTGATCTCGGTGAGTTGATCACAGAATTTTGTTTGAGTTACGAGCAAAGAGTCGAACCTTTTGTTGTTTATCTTGGCGAGTTCGGCTATCTGTGCTGATATAGCTTGGAAAAGGGTGGTTTGGCCGACTGGAGTTGGAGTTGCGGTAGGGGCAACAGTTGCTGGCGTACCGTCCCTCCCGTTGGGTGGGGCCCAGCCTTCTGGGGCGTTATCGTCGACTCCATTATTCTGGGCATTCAGAGTCGGATTGATCAGTAGTTCTACTAAAGCCAAGTTTGGTCATCGAGATCCGAAATTTTATTGTTTTGTTAGAAAAAATTATCCCCACAGACGGCGCCAATTGTTGATTCTGAAAATCACACAAGGGGCAAAACAGTAAACTCAATAGATCGCATCTCGTTTTATTAATTAAACTCGATGGAGCTACAAGATTGTTATATCGTAAAAGATGACTTAAGAACTAAAGAGATAAAAGCTTGAGGTTTCTTAGTTCTCGTGGATGATTGTGAATGAATCTGAATTGTGGCGAGAGCCTCCTTATTTATAAGGTTTTGAATCGGTCTTTATCGAGAGGATTTCCTTTTCCTAGTTCCATCAGGATAAAGAAATCTTCATTTTCTCCCAGCGAAATCAGGAAAGATTGTGTAAATCTCGGAGGCCAGCGCGTTCGGCAGCGAAGATAAGTCAGGAAGCGATGGTACCATTGTATTTGGTGCACTTGAGAAAAACTTGCAGTTGCAAGTGTTTTGATATAGACAAGTATCATTGTGTCCATGTAATTGTTGCTACCATTGTTTTCATGAAGCGGGCCGGAAGAACAGAGGTTATTCATGTAGAGGAATTGTGCTCAAAGTATTATTTGATGCAGACGTGGGCATTGGCGTATTATAGGACGATATACCCGGTTCCGCATAAGTCCAAGTAGATTATTCCGGATCATATACAACCATTGTGTGCCTTACCCCCGTATTACAATAAAGAAAGAGAAGAAGCCAAATAACTAGTCATCCATCGGTTGGAGAACGTCGCCGAAGGACGAGTAATAGGCCGGTGCGTGGCCAAGGTGAAGGCTTATTTAGCTATTTTGACTACAGTAGGGATAATATGGATAGTAGTAGTAGCCAAATTTAAATTGTCATTCTTTTTGAATATGTATGTATTTGACACTGTGTTTTGTTTTACTACGTAAACCTTGGTACTACTATGTATGAAGAAATTAGTTTACTCGGCTTACAACTGATTCAAACAACATTGGGATGGGCGTAGGATCGAGCTAAAACCCTTTCGTGAAGTGTTTTTTTTACTTGAATATAAAAAAGTATAAAACAGTAATTATACAGAATTATGAAAAATTGATTTATGATATTTTAGTAATTATACAAAGCTCATTCACACATTTAATAAATATTTTAGTAAGTTACATCTTACAGAGTTACGGATTTGATTAACATTTAATTTATGGAAAATAAATGTTTACAACATCTGATCATATTTTATTGTTCCCATCAAGAACCTTACACTTTTATGGTCACCCTCTTATAAAGTGAAAGTTATGAAAAATTGATTTATGATATTTTTTCCATGAGAACATTGGAAATGCACTTTTATTACCATATATCAAGTGTGCAACCAAAACTAATTAATTTTAAACATGGTATTACTAATTATACGTTATAATCCGAAAAGTACTACTACATGTTGTCGAGTAAAACCGGAACATTATGTACTACTATGTGTGAAATCCCAGAATTTTATTCATGTAATTGCCAAGTGTCCATGTGTTATTGGAAGATATGATTTTGACGGCGACACGTGAGAAACGACTGCGCCATGTGATGTGTCAATTGGTTTAATTCCCAATTTCGTAATCTTTATTTTTTCCCCAAAATGCAAAATTCTCAAATTCCAAATTATAGGTCCCCCCCCCCCCCCCCCAAACCCAAAAATTACAAAATCCCCAATTTATTGGTTTTCCCCGAAAATCACAAAATCCACAGGTTTTCCCCGAAAAGCACAAAATCCCTGAAACCGAAGACGAATAATGTCGTACAGTTACAGTCTCAGCCATTCCGAGAGATCTTCACTGAGCCCTCCTCCTGAATAGTGAGAATTATGGAATTCCAAATGCTTGTTATTGTCGTGCGGCACCAACCATTGAAACTCCTTACACCAATTTGGATCCAGAAAGGAGATGCTACACCTGCGCACTCAAAGATGTAAACAAAATTCTGATTTCCAGTTTTGTCCCAGTTTTTTTGTTAATTTAATTTTTGGTATCCTTTAATTTCTTGCAGACTCCAGCCGGAGGATGTCATTTTTACAAATGGTGTGATGATGCAATGACATATAGAATTTGTGTTAAGCTCATATCAATTACTCTAAATACTAGGTAGTATAAGAGGTATCGAACCAAAGAGGTTAAGATCAATGCACCAAGAATACATGAAACTTCCTAAGCTAGAGCACATGTTTTTGGGTTTTATAAATGAAATGCAAGAAAGAAAACAAAGATAGAAGTGCTGGAAAATGAATTAACTATCAAGAAGATGGTTAATGAACAAACAATGATGATAAAGATTGAATTAAACACTATCCTAGAATATGTAATTCACAATTATGACTAATCCACTCTCGTGGCACTAATCATTTTGTTAATCACCAAATCAAGATCAAACTCTCGTTTGTGATAAGATGATTAACAAGCTTTAATCTCCAATTCCACTTAGTTCACTAATCACCCTAGACATCAACTCTCATTGGTTAGGCATGAAAAACTCACAAAAGGTTTGGTTCAAGCATTTCATCGAACACCTATCGGGCGTGAAATGATTAAGCTCTAGTTTTGATCTTTCAATCCAAAACTAGCTTTAAGATCAACCTAAGTGAAGGATCTAACAAGATGCAACCTAAATCATCATCATCTAACCATCAAGACAATTAACAAATGATGCTAATACACACAATCTATGCTATTCCTTAGGTTAAGATCACTAATTATGATTAATCATCTCTCAAGGCACTAATCACTTTTCTAATCACTAAATCAAGATCAAACTCTCATTTGTGATAAAATGATTAGCAAGCATTAAGATCAACATTCAAATCAACCAATAAACATCTTAACCAACTACTCTCATAGGTTAAGAATGTTTATCTCTTACTAAGCTTCTAGGGGAATTTCATCAAACACTTGGTGTGCATGATTTTCCTTTTGATCTAAATTGACTCTTTCAAGCCCAATCTAGCACTATGATCACTAAGAAAGAAAGGAAAGCAAGGATTAAGAACATAAGCAACACAAATCAACCATCAAACCATCAATAATCAAGCATAATCCAAAAACCCAACAAAAGGTTCTAAAGACTAAAGAACATGAAGAACAAAAGGGAAAAAGACATAAAGATAAAGAAGATGCATTAAATAAAAGATAAGGTTGAAGAATCCTTCACTAGAGTGGCATGAATGATGAAGATCCATCCAAAATCATCATAAGAAGAGTTTGGAATAAAACCCAACTCTAGAAATAAGAAAACTTAGGTTTAGAAATGTCTAAAATTTGCATAAATACACAAAGTGTTCGAACCGGGTCGACCCGAGGCAAATCGGGTCGGATCTTAGATTGGGCAGAGTTGATATGTGTCCACTAAATCGGCGATAACACCTGCAATATTACTCGGAATGAGCTGAATCTTCTCGCGTTAGAAAGCTAACTCAATTTCGCATGACTTTTATTAAAATCTGAGATTAAACTGGGTATGGTAAGGCTTCCATCTTACATGATCTTTCAGCTGCTTCGAACTGCCTCTGCATTTTCCGACAGTGACATGTCTTCAATAAATTATCCGTATCTCCTGAACCGCCCATTGGAATGACATGATTCCAGCTCTTCTGAACAGCTAACTCACTCTTCTATAACGTCTATGAAGACCATTGAAGCTGAATCAGGCCGGAAGGTTCTCGTCCAGCCACATCTTTGAGACGCTTTGGGTGAACTTTTCCCTCTCCTTGTCCATGTCCGGACGGTTTCAACTCCATGTCACCAAATGTTCTCCAAAACACCTAAAATAGACTCCAAAATATGCAAGAACTCACTAGGACCTAATGCAAAGGTCATAAACTCTAAATGAGACCTAAATGCAAGACAAAACCGTGATTATGCATGCAAATGGCACAAAACTCTAAGTAAAATGTATGCTAGAACATGTAAAATATATGAATATCAACAGAGGAGCTCAGTGACATTCGGATCGAGATGGGAGAATAAGAAGACCGGATTTGATACGACCTTAGGCGATATGAGACCGTGGTTCGTGAATCTATTAAAAAGCCGAAAGAGTTGGTTCGTGGGTGTTCTAAATCTTATCACAGCCTTAGAGACATTGTGTGTGATTCAATTTTCAATGAAATATTTCATGTTTCAGATGTCTTTCATCGAAACGAGTTTTACAAGGAAGTGAAGGTGATGGTTACTCTATCTGCTCTTGCCATTGCAAAGGTATCTTCAATTATCTACTTGTTTAAGTAGATTATATAAATCTTGATCTTATGTTGTTCATAACTTTATGTTAATTTTGAAATGTCAAAAATTAAGAGTAGTTGAACCGAGAATTACCGAGTATTACTGAATTTTGGGATTTTCAAAAATTCCGAGTGATTGAACTGAGAATTACCGAGTAGTACTGAATTTTAGGATTTCCAAAATTTACGAGTAGTTGAATCGAGAATTACCGAATTTTGAAATGTAATAAATTACGAGTAGTTGAACCGAGAATTACCGAGTATTACCGATATCTGAATTTTATTTCTTTCATATATGTACCCAGTAAAACCAAGTACTACGGATATCTGATTTGGTTTGTATCTGATACGAGTAGTTGAACAGAGAAATATCAAATATTTATATAAACATTAAAAAATTACATATAAATTTTTTTAAAAAACATAATATTTAAACATAAAAAACAACAAAACAGAACTACATAAACATAAAATATAATTTAAACAAAAACATTAAAAAATATATATATATATATATATATACTTTTAGATATTATTCCGCCATGGATTAAACCATGGCGTACTCTTGTGTTCAACTACGTATATGAGCATCGTAGTTGGTCCTCTCCCTGTGGTACATTAAGGCGATGTGCTCGATGAACACATCACCATCATTCACTAGCGGGTGAATGAGCATGTCCACCATCGCCGCCAGCAACTCCTTGATCGTTGATAGTTGCATAATTTAGTCCATTTTAGTATACATTTTAGTTAGCATTTTGTGACTTTTTGCATTCATTTCATTGTTTTTGGTCTAGTTTGCATCCATTTTAGAGTTAGTGAGTCTTAGGTTAGTTTTTGCATATGTTTGTGTGCTATGGAGTCTTTTAGGAACCATTTGGAGCTTATGGAATCATTTTGGAGCTTAGAGCAAGATCATGGGGCAAAATAAACCCAAACAATCAAGAAAAATGCAGAAGCCATCCGATGTGCTCTAAAGATTGGGTCAGAAGAAGCTCTTGCGCTCAGATTAAGCTTTGGAACACTTGATAAAGTTTGTAGGTAATTGAGTCATCTTTCCAACGGACGTTGTTTCATCAAGTTCTGAGCTGTATTGCGGAAGTTATCACCATTTCACTGAGCATACGTCCGTCTGGCGCGCGAATGAGCTACATGGAGCTCACAGCGGTGTACCGCAGCGGTCTACAGTGACCGCTGCGGATCCTCCCGACGAAAAAAAACCGAGATTCACAGCGGGCATGCAGCGGTCAACTCCACACCGCTGTGGGACCCTCCAGAGCAAAAATGTAGAAACCGTCCGAAGTGCTTCAAAGATCGACTCATATGAACAGTTTCCATTCGGATTTAGCTTCGGCGGTCTTCATGAAAGTTGTAGCTATGTGAGTTAGCCTTCCAATGGAACCGGTTTCAAGTCATTCCGATCTGGGGTTAGAGAGATACGACAACTTTAGTAAGCGCATGTCCGCCTGGCCTGCAAACGGAGCAAAACCGGAAATCCACAGCGGCCAGCTGCACCGGGCAACTGTAGACCGCTGCAACCTACGACCTGCTTTGATATTTAGGCCAAAAACCTTGTTGTTTGAGGATATATCTCATTTTAACTTCTCAAAAACACTCTTCTTAGAGAGAGTTTGGAGTTTTTAAGAGATTCTTGGTGTTTTTATGAAAGTTCTTGTTTGTTTTCATCTATCTATCTATTTCTAATCATCTAACCATGAATCTAAACACCTCCTACATAAGATTTGTTGAGATTATCATGGTTTGTGAGTAGTTTCTTTAGAACTTTGGGTATGGTAGATTAAGATGTTTTCTTGCTAAATCATGATGCTTACGACTTAGTTTATGAAGAATCCTTACTTGTTAGGTGTGATTAATGCTAGATTAGCCTTGACAAAGTTGATTTAGAACTTAAGGAATTTCATGCCCGGAAGGTGTTCGATGAAATTCCTCAACCAAACTTAGCAAGTGTTTTACATTCCTAGCCTATGGAAATAGATGTCTAGGGTGTTTAATGGCTATTTAGACTTGAGATTAATGCTTGTTGATCATTTAATTGCAAATGGAAGTTTGTTCTCAGTTAAGTGATTAGTGAAGTGATTATTTTCATGGAAGTGGATTAGTCTAAATTAGTGATCTAAGGCCTAAGGATTAGCATTGTTTGAGTATCATGGTTTAGCTAGAGAATGTCCAAGTCGATTACCATTACCCGAAGTTCGTTTGCTTATTCTTGTTTAAATCGTTTTCGTTACGTTTTAGTTCAAAACTTGTTAGTCTTTTAATTACCTTTGTTATATGCTTGGTTATTTATTATCTTGTCTTTAAATTGATTAGGATCATTAGAAAACCTTTATTTGATTAGCTTAGATTAAGAAGTGTCTCGTATTCTCTGTGTGTTGTTCTCGTGCCTCCTTGTGGATTCGATCCCTAAGTGCTACAATGACATACCATTAGATTGTGGTATTGTGCACAATGGGTTAATTGTGCGAACCGTAAAAAGTTCACTATCAATTTGGCGCCGTTGCCGGGGAGGTTTAGCAATAGCCATAGGGATTAGGACTCTTTTTGAGACTAAGTTTTATTTTTCTTTGTTTACTAATCTTTCCACCTTGTTTGCTCTTCTCTCTATAGGTGCATGAACTTTCAAAGGCGAGGTATGAATATGAATCTAGCACCACCGGTTAGAGATGCAAATGAGAACCGAGAAGAGGTTGCTCAAAGGGTTAGAGCACCGAGGTTGATTGGAGCGGGTGATGCTCCCAACGCCCATGGAAATCGCGCCGGTATACATCCACCACCGGTGGAGAGTAATAATTTTGAGATCAAGGCGAGTCTCATTTCCATGGTGCAAGGAAACAAGTTCCACGGTTTACCGGTGGAGGATCCCTTAGACCACTTGGATCAATTCGATCGAATTTGTGGAATAGTTAAGATCAATGGAGTCTCGGAAGATGGGTTCAAGCTTCGATTATTTCCATTCTCTCTTGGAGACAAAGCCCACCAATGGGAGAAGAACCTACCTCAAAGATCCATCACTTCTTGGGATCAATGTAAGAAAGCCTTTCTTGCCAAGTTCTTCTCTACTACAAGAACGTCAAGGTTGAGAAACGAGATCTCGAGCTTCACTCAAAAAGGGAATGAGAGCTTTTGTGAAGCGTGGGAACGATTCAAAGGCTACACAATGCAATGCCCACACCATGGCTTCTCCGAAGAATCGCTCTTAAGCACTCTATACCGAGGAGTTTTGCCCAAGTTTAGGATGCTTCTTGATACCGCAAGCAATGGCAACTTCTTGGGAAAAGAAGTTGATGATGGGATGGAGCTCGTTGAGAATCTTGCCCAAAGCAATGGGAATTATGGTGAGGATTATGATATAGCTTTGAGAGGAAGTGGAGAATATGAGGACCGAACAAGAAGGGAGATGAAAGCCCTAAATGAGAAGTTAGACAAGGTCTTGGAAGCCACACAAAGGCGAGTGAACTATGTAGGGGATTGCAAAGGTTACCAAGAGGAAGTTCACTTTGTGGGAAACCAAGGCGGTTACCCAAGCAAACCATCTTTTGCACCGCAACCGCAACAAGGGCAAATAAGCAACTCGACACAACAAGATGTCGAAATGAAGGGTATGCTTCAACAACTCTTGACGGGCCAAGCTCATGGAGCAAATGAGTTGAATAAGAAGATGGCCGAGATTCACACTAAGGTGGATTGCTCATACAACGATCTCAACGCAAAATTTGAAGATCTATCCTCTAGAATCAAACACTTGGATCAACAACGCACTCAAGGAGATTCCGATTCTAGTAGACCCATGGAGAAACTAAAGGGCAAAATCGATGCAAACCCAATGGAGTATTGCAATGTTATCCTCTCAAGTGACGAGATTGAAGAAGCTATACGAGAGATCAAGAGAGTTCTCCATGAATCCAAAGACGAAGTCGTAGTGGTTTCTAGCAACAAAGTAGTTGAGAAAAGAGATGTGGAGGCCAAGACAATTGTGAGGAAAGAGACTTCTTGCATTGAACCTCCTCAACGTGAGCCTAAATCGATTCCCAAGCTTGGAAATCCGGGTAAATTTGTCATCTCTTGCTCCCTTGGTGATTTGAATGTTGATGACGCCATGTGTGATTCGGGATCAAGCGTGAATGTGATGTCACTTGAATTGGTGAAGAGTCTTGAAATCAAGAGCATGAAGCACCACCCATCACACATCACTTTTGGAGATTCTTCTTCTAAGCAACCACTTGGCATTGTTGAAGATTATCCTCTCAAGATCGGAAATTGTCTCATTCCAACCGATTTCATAGTTATGAAGATGAAGCAAACCAGCAAACTCCCGCTCCTCCTTGGAACTCCATTCCTCAATACCACCGGTGCAAGCATGGACTTCCAAAACAAGAAGGTCGTTCTCAAGAACGTGAATGACAAAGTCTTCTATTCCATGAAGCCCTCTTCCACCAAGCTTTGTGGCACCATTGTTTGTAAGGATGATGAAGTGGAAGTCAAAAAGGTTGAGTATGTGGGAAGTTGTGAGAAGATGAATTTGGTTTCACCCCCAAAAGCTTGTAAAAAGAAGAAAGATTCTCATGAAGAGAAAGCTTTGGGTTATGGTAATGTTGAAGAAGCCTTAGCGCTGGATGGTGTTTGCTTGGAATCTCTTTTCCATACCTCTATGGAAAATGAGGTTGAGAGTATAAAGGTTCAAAAGAAGGGTAAGGGCACTAAGGCCAAAAAGAAGAAACCCAATGATACCCACCCTCCCACCCTTGTCAAAGGCGTGACGAGCAAGCCTAATGAGGTTAGATCAATTTTTCCCAAACTCGCCACTATGACCTTGACACCGTGGAGATATGAAGATGGTGTGGTTGAGTACAAGATCAAGTGTAAGGGAAGGTTAAAACCTTTTGCCATGGTTAGAGCAATCATCACACCCGAGCTCAAAGGAAAAGGTCCAACGGGAATTCAAGAGATCATGAGCAAGGTTCTCACACTCAAGCTCGAAGACCCGCCATGGAGTTCCACTACTCCTTCTCTCCAAGCCTAAAACGGTTTGAAACGTCAAGCGTAGCGACGTAAAACAAGCGCTCTTGGGAGGCATTCCCATGACTATCTTTGTATATATTTTCGTTCTTTCTTGTTCCTTTTGATGTTTTTGTTTGATGTTTATAGTTTTCTTGGGTCCAAGGTCGTGGTGCTTAATGCATGAATGGGTAGAGCTACAGCACGTCACACTCCTCTCCAATCCAAAGGTATGATCCAAACTCCATTTCATTGTACATACTTTTGCATATTTTTACCTTCTCTTTGATTTGTGTTGCACCGAGACGTTGCAATTCAAGTTCGGGGGAAGGATTTGTGTCTTTTGATATTGTGTTTTGTGATCTTATTTTTCTTTTTGCATATTTGAGTCTCATTCATTCATATAAGTGCATATAAAAACCATTAAAAAAAAAAATATTTAGTTGCATTTTGCATGTTTAAGATTGAGTCTAGATGCATATAGGTGTGCATTCACTTGCATTGAGAGAATTATCCATGTAGAATATAAACTTAAGAGCTTGAATTAATGCCCTCGTTAGGAGTTCTTTGATGCATTTGAGCGATCACGAAGTTAAGGATGATCCATGCTTTGATCTTGCGGTTTGAATGTTTTTGTCTTGGTTGAAGCATGCTTTGAATTGAATCTAACTCTATCTACATGAACTTTAATCTTGACTTGAAATTATCATGCTTGTACATTGAAAAGTTGAACTCATGGATGTCATATACATATTTGAGCTATCTTACCCCTTTTTACCACTCTCTTGTTAGCTCAAATAGCTGATTCCCATATTTGGAACGGTTAACCACACCCTTAACTAAGCCTTTCCTTCAAGCCTTCATCTCTTGTGTGTGTCGTGAGGCCTAATTTTGAATGAACTTAGCAAAAAGTGTTGAGTTTGGAACGACAAGGAGTTGATAGATAGGTTGGTGATTTGGGTGTTGATGTAAAGAAAAGAAAGTGTGGAGAAAGGAAAAGATTGAGAAAAAGGATCGGGGAAAGTAAAAAGTTTGGATTGGTTGGCATGAAAATGTGAAATAGCTCTAGGTGTTGAAAGTATAAGTCTCTATGTGTGTAAAAGAAAGAAAGAGCCAAAAAGAAAAAAAAAATATATATATGGCTAATGCATCTAAATGATGATTGAGATACTAGTTATGAAAATGAAAAAGAGCTAAAAGAAAAAGATGAAGAGTCAATCCATTTGTTGAAAGAGAAGAAGAAAAGAAATGTGGTCTAAGAAGGCAAAATGCCTTGTGATATGGGTAGTTTAGGAATGGATCTTGATGGGTTTAGAAATAGGAGTGGAGTTCATATTGGGGCATTGGGTAGACGGATGTCATCCTTGTACGCATCAATTGTTCTTTACTCTTAGCATTTTGCCAAAGTTCATTCTTTCGTGAGAGATCCCATTGCATTGGAATACCCACATGATTGAGATCATTTTTATCTCAAAACCTTTTCCCTAAGCCAAATGAGTTCACTTGATTTTTATTAAGCATGATTCACCATTGTACTTAATGAATGTTAAAGAGTTAGAGGATATGATTACTTGTAGATGCTAAGGCTTAGACCAATTCGTATAGCGACGAGTATGGCTAAATCTTTTGAATTAGAGGTTGTTTGTGCATCACATAACTACTCTCAAGGGCATTGAATTAAATTCTTTTGTTAATATTCTCGGATATGATCTCTCGCATTCCAACCTCTTCTTCGACTTGTTCTTGTTTGTTTGCTTGCGGACAAGCAAAAGGCAAGTTCGGGGGAGTTGATAGTTGCATAATTTAGTCCATTTTAGTATACATTTTAGTTAGCATTTTGTGACTTTTTGCATTCATTTCATTGTTTTTGGTCTAGTTTGCATCCATTTTAGAGTTAGTGAGTCTTAGGTTAGTTTTTGCATATGTTTGTGTGCTATGGAGTCTTTTAGGAACCATTTGGAGCTTATGGAATCATTTTGGAGCTTAGAGCAAGATCATGGGGCAAAATAAACCCAAACAATCAAGAAAAATGCAGAAGCCATCCGATGTGCTCTAAAGATTGGGTCAGAAGAAGCTCTTGCGCTCAGATTAAGCTTTGGAACACTTGATAAAGTTTGTAGGTAATTGAGTCATCTTTCCAACGGACGTTGTTTCATCAAGTTCTGAGCTGTATTGCGGAAGTTATCACCATTTCACTGAGCATACGTCCGTCTGGCGCGCGAATGAGCTACATGGAGCTCACAGCGGTGTACCGCAGCGGTCTACAGTGACCGCTGCGGATCCTCCCGACGAAAAAAAACCGAGATTCACAGCGGGCATGCAGCGGTCAACTCCACACCGCTGTGGGACCCTCCAGAGCAAAAATGTAGAAACCGTCCGAAGTGCTTCAAAGATCGACTCATATGAACAGTTTCCATTCGGATTTAGCTTCGGCGGTCTTCATGAAAGTTGTAGCTATGTGAGTTAGCCTTCCAATGGAACCGGTTTCAAGTCATTCCGATCTGGGGTTAGAGAGATACGACAACTTTAGTAAGCGCATGTCCGCCTGGCCTGCAAACGGAGCAAAACCGGAAATCCACAGCGGCCAGCTGCACCGGGCAACTGTAGACCGCTGCAACCTACGACCTGCTTTGATATTTAGGCCAAAAACCTTGTTGTTTGAGGATATATCTCATTTTAACTTCTCAAAAACACTCTTCTTAGAGAGAGTTTGGAGTTTTTAAGAGATTCTTGGTGTTTTTATGAAAGTTCTTGTTTGTTTTCATCTATCTATCTATTTCTAATCATCTAACCATGAATCTAAACACCTCCTACATAAGATTTGTTGAGATTATCATGGTTTGTGAGTAGTTTCTTTAGAACTTTGGGTATGGTAGATTAAGATGTTTTCTTGCTAAATCATGATGCTTACGACTTAGTTTATGAAGAATCCTTACTTGTTAGGTGTGATTAATGCTAGATTAGCCTTGACAAAGTTGATTTAGAACTTAAGGAATTTCATGCCCGGAAGGTGTTCGATGAAATTCCTCAACCAAACTTAGCAAGTGTTTTACATTCCTAGCCTATGGAAATAGATGTCTAGGGTGTTTAATGGCTATTTAGACTTGAGATTAATGCTTGTTGATCATTTAATTGCAAATGGAAGTTTGTTCTCAGTTAAGTGATTAGTGAAGTGATTATTTTCATGGAAGTGGATTAGTCTAAATTAGTGATCTAAGGCCTAAGGATTAGCATTGTTTGAGTATCATGGTTTAGCTAGAGAATGTCCAAGTCGATTACCATTACCCGAAGTTCGTTTGCTTATTCTTGTTTAAATCGTTTTCGTTACGTTTTAGTTCAAAACTTGTTAGTCTTTTAATTACCTTTGTTATATGCTTGGTTATTTATTATCTTGTCTTTAAATTGATTAGGATCATTAGAAAACCTTTATTTGATTAGCTTAGATTAAGAAGTGTCTCGTATTCTCTGTGTGTTGTTCTCGTGCCTCCTTGTGGATTCGATCCCTAAGTGCTACAATGACATACCATTAGATTGTGGTATTGTGCACAATGGGTTAATTGTGCGAACCGTAAAAAGTTCACTATCAATCGTCGTCCCCGTGGGCCATCCGGTGGGCAGCAACATGGGGTGGAAGACATACCCCCTAACAGTGATGTTAGGGTGGAATATATGGGTTTTAAAGCCGATTTTGGGGGGCCTGAACGGGAACTTTGGCGGGAACCTTATGTTGAGGAAGAACAAACCCCCTTCATATGGACTGTTAGGGGGTCCGATTACAGTGGCCTGCCACTCGTATAAGTCGTCCCCCATGGGATCCGCTGAGAACCCTTCGTGAGGGTTCTTTACAAGGTCGATCAACTGTCGCTTGATCCACAAATTATTCATAGAAAGATGAGAGATGAGAGAAGACGAAAATGAAGATGAGTGATGACGAAGATGAGAGATGAGAGAAGAGAGATGAGCGTGTATTTATAGAAGGAAAAGGGGAAAGGAAATATCGCCACGAAGGGGTGAAAGTTATGAGGGTATTACTGAAGCGGTACAACTACCACCAAGTTACATTTATTTACCTTCATTTAATTAGCCTAAGCATCGGTCAAAACTATAACTGCATGCAGATTTGACAGTGTATAAAATTTGACAGACGAGGGGACGTAAATAAAATTTTAAAACCTTAATTAATTCCATAAATGAACCGTACAGGAGCTGAATTGAATTATGATTTGACAGTGTATTACTGGTTTAACTACCACAATTTTAATATAATTGCATAAAAAACATTTAGGTTAAGGCTGATTTGACCGCCACTACATCATCGATTTCCACCACCACTACATCATCGATTATATATAATTTAATTTGGGAATTTGACTATTTCATTTCAGTTTTCCTTTTACCACTTCACAACTATTGATTACTCTGATTAGCCAAAAACATCAAAAAGAGTCATGTCCAAAAACAAATCCAGATGAACAATAAGAGTCATGTTCAAAAACAAACAAGATGAAATTGAGAGGAGAGATGCAAAAACAGTCCAACGCTTCGTCTGCCTCGTGCTTGGCCATGTCGTCCTCGAAGACTACCGTTTCTCGTTTCCCACCACCCACTTCTTTCTCAACAGGAGCAACAACTGCAGCATTAGCCTCTTTTGGTTGTCCCTACAAATACCAAGTAATACAACATAGTGTTACCAAAAAATACCAAGTAATACAAATACAATTGAAACCAGATTTCGAAGTAAGTTACCTCTTCTCTTTTCGTACGACGTCTAGTCATCACGTACGTCCTAGTTATCATCATCTTCTTCTTCTTCTTCTTCTTCTTCTCACCGTCTTTCTCACTTGGTAGAACTCCTCCTTGCTGCTCTCCTTGTCCTTCTCTTCTTGCCTCTTTCACATATTTTTCAACGGAGTTGACTCTTCTATCAATGCCATTAATGCGGTCCCTGATTTGGAGAAACTGATCGTCCATACTTTTCTTCAAGCTCTGTAGCTGTTCAAAAAATCAAACCGGAGCGACATTCTCTGTAGCCATTTCACGACGATGATGAACCCTCTCTCGGGCAGCAACATCAATGTTGAATAGCTCTTTCCAGAATATCGGCTTCCTTTCATCTATTAGATGATTCGACCAACTGTCAGGAACTACATCACCAAAATATGGCTCCTCATACTCCCCACCCACGATTCGAGCCATCATAATTTGCTCATCGAAAGATGGTTGCAAGAGACTGTGAATGTCCTGTGAATATAAAAAAAATTACAATTTAAAAACATGTATACATAAATAATGAATATGATATAAGATGATTTCCAACCTTATTATCACCAAGTGCTTCATATATTTCGATAAAAGAAAACCTTTGAGTGTGAATGGTCAGTACTTTTGTTTGCACATCCGAGGACAATCCCTCTATGCTCTTCTAACATCTTCTCTGTATTTGATTTTCAATTTTGGGATTGCCTCAAAAGCTAAAATCTACAAATAACACACGAAATTACAAATAAAATCATAAAACTATGAAAGGAATACTTATCCACATTCAAAATCATATTATTTACCTCCAACGGAGTAACAAAGCTTAGAAATGTCCATGAGTCTGTTTCGATGACCCCACTGAAATGTTTCACTATATGATCAATATCCTTTATATTCACATCGAAGGAAAATCGCCCCCACGGGAACGTTCGGCACGCTTCAAGATCGTTCACAATTCTCAGAAAAATGGCTCTACATATGGTGCTTTCTTTCCGGTCTTCAACTTTCCACTAATTATGCTAGCTAAGAAGTAGACGACACCCATCTTCAAGCGATCTGAACAAGCTCGCATCTTGCCCAACTTTTCTTCAACAGCAACGATTGAGGGACGGTTCCTTTCTTAAAATGCCTCAACTTAAATTCATCACTTTCCATTGTCTCATAGTCATCTTCTGGATACAGACGACAGTCTAGTCCATATAGGAGTGCATGTTCTCTGAGGGAATAGCGGATGGGAACGCCATCAACAACAAACCAACATTCCTTCCTCTTATTTGTACTTGCCGTCCGAAGAAGAAGCATCCACATGCCCATCATCTTATGTGTTGGGTCCATTTTCATGGCCCTATGCATATGCCAAAAATGCTTGAACTGCGGATGCTCTATAAACCACCTCAGCTTGTCAGGTTTAAGTCCTATAGACTCCAATTTCTCCACTGCTTTGTGGATAAAGCACCTTGTTCCCAACTTGATTACCTTGTTATACTCAGTAGTACCAAAGAACATCCTCTCATGTGGTTGTAATGTCTGGTCTTCCTCCTCAGTATACGTTGGCTGCTGCCACATCATTAACTGATTAGCCTCATCATTCTCTCGCGACGGTTCTGGGGGCGAGTTTTCATACATTTCTGGTACCGGATGAGTCTCAATTTCTTCGAGAACAGCCATAACACAAGTTTTACGAAGTTATAACACAATACATTAGCATTCGAATTCCATTCTACACAAAATTCAAATTCAAATTCCATTTTACACAAAATCTAATTATATTCTACAACCCAGAAAAGTAGAACGAAACTCAGAAGAATAAGAAGGACGAACCTGATTTAGAGTTAGGATTTCGAATCCGCAGAAAATAACTACCACTATCTTAGTAGTACATTTTCGTACCAAATAGGAGGGAAGAACTTTCGAATTTGCACAAGTAGATGAGAAATAGATCGACAATTTTAGGTTTTAATTTGGGGTTTTACCCGATTTCAGCGAATTCGACCTGATAATCGCGAATCTGGTGTATAATTTGACCCAAAATCGCGGGTCTGGAGTGGTGTCGTGGGTGGAGTGTGGATATGACGGTTTTGAGTGTGAATATGGCTGATTGTGTTCGTAATTAACAAAGTTTTTTTAGGGCTGGCCAATCTTTTAAAATTTTTTCGATTTAAAAGAAATTCAATAAAAATTAATTTTTATAACATGAAAAATATGAGAATTAAGCTCTTCTAACAAAAGAATATGTCAGCATTTGATTCTCTAAAATCTGTAAAGTTGGTTTATCTCATCGTTTGCTTGAGTTGTTTCTACAATCTATCGATTCATTGGTGGTATTGAATAAAATACAGTTTACTCTATCAAGCAGCTGTTATCACTTTCTAGAAGCTTTCTTGGTTTATACTTTTATAATTCACGAATCCTAAAGAAATGGCTATGGACTTCAAGCTTATAGCTGCAGGATTGCGCCATTGCGGGAAGTTGCAAGCTTTTAAGCGTGGGGAATCAATTCAAGCTCATCTAATTAAACAAGGGATCTATCAAAACGTGTTCCTTGCAAATAACGTGATCTCGATGCATCTTGATTTCAGGTCGTTGGGTGATGCACATAAAGTGTTCGATGAAATGACTATGAGAAACATCGTCACTTGGACGACGATGGTTTCTGGGTATACATTTGATGCGAAACCCAACAAGGCTATTGAGTTATACAGAAGCATGTTGGACTCGGAAACAGAAGCGCCCAACGAGTTCATGTATTCCGCGGTTTTGAAAGCTTGTGGTTTAGTGGGTGATCTTCAGTTGGGTCGTTTGATTCATGAAACAATTGGTAAAGAGAATCTGAAAGGTGATGTTGTTTTGATGAATGCTGTTTTAGATATGTATGTTAAAAATGGGAGACTTGGTGAAGCCAATAACGCGTTTTCGGAGATTCCGCGGCCTAATTCAACTTCGTGGAACACTATCATTTCTGGTTATTGTAAAGCTGGTTTGATTGACGAAGCGGTTAGATTGTTTGACCGGATTCCGCAGCCAAATGCCGTGTCTTGGAACTGTTTGATTTCGGGATTTGTCGATAAAGGTAGTCCCCGTGCGTTGGAATATCTAATTAAGATGCATAGAGAAGGACTCGTGCTAGACGGTTTTGCTCTACCATGTGGCCTTAAAGCTTGCAGTTTTGGTGGCTTATTAACAATGGGGAAACAGCTGCACTGCTGTGTTCTAAAGTCGGGTTTGGAGTCTAGCTCGTTCGCACTCTCTGCTCTTATTGATATGTACTCAAACTGTAGTTCTCTAAGTGATGCAGCTGATCTTTTTCATCAGGAAAAACGGACCCTCCATAGTAGTGTTGCTATTTGGAACTCTATGCTCTCTGGATATTTGATCAACGATGAGAATAAAGAGGCGTTAGTGCTGCTTTTTCAGATCTATCAGTTAGATATGTGTTTCGATTCCTACACTCTAAGTGGTGCTTTAAAGATATGCATCAACTTAGACAACTTGAGACTCGGGCTTCAGGTACATGGTTTAGTTGTAATCAGTGGTTATGAGTTGGATTACATCGTAGGAAGCATTCTTGTTGATCTACACGCCAACGTTGGTAATATACAAGATGCACATAAACTGTTTCACCGGCTTCCAAATAAAGATATTATTGCTTTTTCTGGCCTAATAAGAGGCTGTTTGAAAGCAGGTTTCAATTCTTTAGCATTTGATCTGTTCGGGGAATTAATCAAGCTGGGACTTGATGCGGACAAGTTCATCATTTCGAGTATTCTCAAAGCCTGTTCGAGTTTAGCGTCGCTTGGATGGGGCAAGCAGATCCATGGGTTGTGTGTAAAGAAAGGTTATGTATCAGAACCCGTCACAGCGACGGGAGTCATAGATATGTATGTAAAATGTGGTGAGATAGACAATGGTGTAGTGTTATTTGATGGTATGTGTGAAAGAGATGTTGTCTCTTGGACAGGGATAATCGTTGGTTGTGGACAAAACGGACGAGTCAAAGAAGCGACTCAGTATTTCCGCGAGATGATCGATTCTGGAGTTGAACCAAATGAGGTAACTTTTTTCGGGGTTCTTACTGCTTGCAGACATTCTGGACTGCTTGAAGAAGCAAGAACCATCCTCGAATCGATGAAATCTGAATATGGTCTTGAACCGTATCTAGAACACTATTATTGCGTAGTTGATCTTCTTGGTCAAGCTGGGCGGTTCCAAGAGGCAGACGAATTGATCAAGAAAATGCCGTTTGAGCCCGATAAAACGATATGGATGTCTCTGCTCACTGCTTGTGGAACTCACAAGAATGCTGGACTGGTTACTGTAATTGCTGAGCAATTGCTCAAGGGATTTCCCGAGGATCCATCGGTTTATACATCTCTTTCGAATGTTTATGCAACAATGGGTATGTGGGATCGGTTAAGTGAAGTGAGAGAAGCTGCTAAGAAGTTAGGGGCAAAAGAATCTGGCATGAGCTGGATCGAATTTGCCTGAAACAAAGTGTGAATGGTGATTCATTTTGTATTCTTATGTAGCGTCATCTCATGTACAAGCGGGATATATATATATGTGCATATCTTCAGGATATGTTAGTAATAATCGAAATGATATTACAAATACAAACATTTGAGTTAAACCACACTTTGGTCTATTTTTTGATATCTGTATTGATTTTTATGCCCATCTACTCAGAGATAATTACTTTTCTCCATTTTCTTTCTATTTTTATTATTTTTCATCTGACACAATCTACATATTTAATATTTTGTTTTCTTTATATTCTTCTCATAAAAAAATAATCTAACAATTATTTTTGCACTATCAATTATTTTTTTCTCTTTATATTTTGATACCCATTTCATAATTTTTTACCTACATGTGAGTCGAACATTGTGAATAGGATGCATGCGTATTCATAGAATTGCGTACACGTGTACCATATTCGCGTGGATATGCATGCATATCCATATAGTTGCGTACACAACTACACGTGTACCATATGTATGTGGATACGCATGCATATCTATTTAAATGCGTACACATGTACCATATGCGCATAGATACACATGTGTTCTATGCATGCGCATGTGGTACACGTGTACGCAACTATATGGATACGCATGTGTTCTATGCATGGGCATGTGGTACATGTGTACTCAACTATATGGATACGCATGCGTTCTATCCATGTGTTAGATTCCCATGTAAGTAAAATATTGTGAAATGAGTATCAAAGTTTAGAGAAAAAAAAGAAATATAGTTTATAGTGCATAAATAAATGTTCAATTATTTTTTATGAGAAGAAAATAAGCAAAACAAAATATGTAGGGTGTGTGGAGAAGAATAATAATAAAAAGTCTAATTGTTTTTGAGAATAATAAAGAAAGGTTGTTTAAGTCATTTTACATCCAATAAAATAACAAAAGTGTGTCATAAGTCATAAAGTGTCACTTTTGTAAACCAAACTCACTTATGTGTCTTAGAGTGTAAATCACTCTAAATTATATCGTAAGTTCGTAACTCGAGATCTAAACCCAAAATAAAATAAAACCGATACCCAATTTTTTTTGTGGGACTAATCGATAAATTTTATGAAGGTGTGGGCGGATATGTTTGAAGAAGGTAAAAAAGATTTAATTATATTAGAAAACGATGGATGATTACTTTATGGGTTAATTTATGTAATAACCAAAATGTACATAAAAATTAAAGGTGACGATATATTTTCTCATCAAAACTTTCATATAGCACCACATCTACACAAATTTAAGCCTTCGTTCTATTTTCCCATTATGTGAAAGTTCAAAACCTATTTCTCCATGAAATCAAAGTTCGAAACTTATTTTTCCGCCAAATGAAAATTCGAAACCAATTAACACACGAACCACGATAAGATTCTGTTTAATGTATTCCAATCCAATCTTAACCAAATAAACACCAAACAAAACATAACTTAAATCATATTACAACCCGACTCAGCTAAATAAACTCGATTACAACCCGGTTAAACAAAATAATCTCCACCCACCCAAGACTAATCCCTAAAATCACCACACAAAAAAACCAAATCTAAAATCCCCAAAATAAAAACCCCCAAATCTAAAATCCCCAAATCAACGACGTACCTTAAAATCGCCGAAACCTTAAAATCGATTTTGAAATAGAAAATTCCCCAAATTTGTGTAATCGAAGTGGTTAGTTGAAGATTCGTGGTTCGTTTCAATCTGAGCTACAATGGCGCTAGTTGAGTAGAGCGAAGTTCTTGAACTTCAAGAGGATTATGATGGTGCATATCTGATATGATCATGGATTAGCAGCTTGAACCCGAGCATGGAACTAAGCATGAACCTGTTGGAGAGCTTGTAGCCGAGGAGGAGCTTGAAGAAAAGGAGCAGCTTGAATCGGAGGATGAGCCTAGAGCGGAGAAAGAGTATGGAAAATATGTTATCTTAACCTCACTGGTTTTGATACATGATCATCAAATGGGCATGCGTCTCATTTGTACTCTTTTTCCCTTGTCAAGATTTGTCCCAATGGGTTTTCTTGACAAGGTTTTTAACGAGGCAAATGATTCACATTCACATTCAAATCACCTATTTGTTGATCCAGCCCATGGCGTCACCTTTAGAAATTGGTTCAATGGATTATACATCAAGTCCAACCTATTTTATACCCTTTAAAAACCCAAGAAGAGCCCAAACCAAGTGGTTTATTTGCTGGTCAAAAGGAGTGAATGAAAATAAGAGTGCAAGAGTCATTATGGAGCCAAGAAGGGGAATGGTTATTCAAACTTGAGTCTTCATTTTCATTCAAACTTGTGTTTATTTTTATTGGGAAAACGATGTATTTCCACCTCGGAAGTATGATATAGGTGTATATCTATCCGAAGTTTAGATCTCGACACAGATCCCCCCAATTCGAAAGTTTAAGACGTATTTCCCCCCAATTTGAAACATCAAAACCTATTTACACATAGATATTGGTTTTCTCGGTTTATAACCTAAACCAACACTAAACCAGCTAAACTTGACACTAAACCAAATTGAAAACACATATTCAAACCCAACAGTAAACCAAGATTTATGATTTTGCAAATTAGCCCCTTAGATTTATGATTTTGATATATTGGCACACAAAGTTGCTCATGTATAATAATTTCAGTATTTCTCTTCCTCTTTTCCGCTTCCCCGAAACCAACTTAAACCATCTTTTTCTCTTTTTTTTATTTTTGAATTTTGTAAAACCCATAGAATTTCGAGAGAAAGCAAAAGAGTGAAAATAGATATAACATTGTTGTACACACAAAAAATTTGAAATTAGGATTTTCGAAAAGGGAGCAATCCGGACGGAGGAGGATGCGCGGTGGTGGCCGGAATCCATGGAATCGAAGCTCAAAAGGATTCAAATTCGCCGGAAATTTTCCATTGGTGCTTGGATTAAGAAGCGCCCTCCAAAAATTCGCCGTAGATTTCGAGCAGATCTCGCCGCGAATCAAAACCAACACAGCCGCAACCGCAGTCTCAACCGCCGTCGATGGCGAGAATGCCGACTTTAAAAAGTCGATCGGAGAGGAGAGCAAGTCATCCGAAGTTGAAGCTCTCTCTCTATTTTTTTTTGTTTTGTTAAAACTCTCTCTCTATTTCTTCACACCGGAGACCAATCCTCACCGTCTTCGACTACCACCTGATAGGATACCAGCCATGGGCAGAGCTCAAATGCATAGTAACAGAGAAGAGATGCAGAGTAAAGAAGAATGAGAGTTGGTGTTGAGAAAGTCAACAAGACCAAAGGCGCCAAACAGAAAGTATTTGATTTAGAAGTCACATGACTTCTTTCTAAATTCAATTGCTTGTTCAAATAATGGAACGAGTCTTTAGGAAGACCAGTTCTCCACTTTGTTTTTTGTTTCCACTTTGTAAGGAGTCTATGACTCCACTTTATCTTGTTCCCATTTTTTAAGGAGTCGATGACTCCAACCTTCTTTGTTTTCCTATTTAAGTCAATGAGAAAAACCAAAATAGGTAGTCTTAACTACCACAAAATATATGTTCTTGTCTTATGTTTACAAATCTCTTTAGCTTTGAAGAGGGACCATAACAATTTGGTATCGGAGCACGTTTTCTTGTTCTTGTTGACAGTATTCACACCGAATCAACGCTCAGCAAGCACAAATTTTTTTTCCTTTTCATTCATTCACTCTTTTCTTTCACCACCAAACATCACCATTGCACCCAGAAAAACAAAAAAATTCAAACAAAACTGTTGTGGCTCAAAATCCAAGGGACAAGCCCATGACAACCAACAAAGAGCGACTCAATGATCTTGAAGCGGGTCTCGGGATGGTACAAGACGAGCTTCAAAAACTCAACACCGGTATCAACGACAAATTCCGAGGGATGGAACACTCGTTCAACCGCACGGTCGAGGAATCCTTGCAACGAATGATGGAGATGATGTCACACGGACGGGAGAGCGGTTCAAGTGTGCCACGAGGGAACCATAGAACCGAACCATCAGCTCACCGAGGAGAGCAGACCAATCCTTTTGCTCCACCTCCGGTTATGGCGAATATACTACATGTGAAGTTGGAGTTTCCGAGGTTTCACGGTGGTGATCCTACCGAATGGATGAGTAAAGCGAAGCAATACTTTGCTTATCACGATATGCCTTTCGACCAGAGGGTTAGTTTCGCTTCATACCACCTGTCGGAGGAAGCCAATGAATGGTGGCAGGCAATATCGAAGGCGCGGGGTGGGTCTCGATCCACACAGGACAACCTGGGAAACATTTGAAGCGGAGCTATGGACAATATTTGGTCCCATTGATGGAGAAAATTTTGACGAAGCTTTGTCTCACATCCGCCAGAAAGGACAACTCATCGAGTATCAACGAGAGTTTGAGAGATTACAAAATAAAGTGGAAGGGTGGTCCGAGAAGGCGTTGGTGGGAACGTTTATGGGCGGGCTCAACACTTCCATCTCCAGTGGTATTCGAATCTTCAAACCCAAAACGTTGACGGAGATCATAAACTTGGCTAGAATGCGTGACGATCAATTACAGAAAGAGAGAAGATGGAATACGTCACGATCGTATAATGCCAATACATCCCAATCAATTGGCAATTCACGTCCAGCAATTCCGGCGTCACACCCACCCATCGATAGACAAACGGCGGTGCCGAGAAGATTGAGTTTGGACGAGCTCAAAAAGAAACGAAGTATGGGGCTTTGTTTCAGCTGCGATGAGAGATATTCCCCGGGCCATAAATGTAAGCAATCACAGTTGTTCATCATGGAGAGTGAGCAGGATGGAGATGATGACAACGGCGACCCATCAGATGAGATGAACAGTCTCCGGAGATTACGCTTAACGCCTTAACCGGTTGGGATTCTCCGACAACTATTCGACTTCACGCACAGATTGGCACAACGGGATTATTGGCGCTTGGGGACAGTGGTTCCACCCACAATTTTATTAGTGAGAAGGCAGCGCAGCGACTCCGTTTGACGATGATGCCGACTTCTCCGTTTCTGGTTCACGTCGCCAACGGAGCACCATTAAGGTGTGGAGGTCGATACGACGACGTAGCGGTCAGAATCGGTAACGCCACCTTCACGATGACGTTGCACGTGCTCCCATTGGTGGGTTTGGATCTTGTTTTTGGGGTTAAATGGCTTGAAACTTTAGGCCCAGTAACTTGTGATTGGCGGGCTCAGACGATGGAGATTAAATGGGAAGGAGTAGTCCATATCCTTTATGGGCTTAAAGCAACACAAATTAAGCCCATAGATGCACGTGAATTAGAAAAAGAAGCCCGACAAGGCCATTATCTCTTTGCGATTCACATCGGTGAAACAGACACACCATTGACGCATGTAGCAGAAGATTTGCAAGCTTTAATTCAGGAATTCGACAATTTTTTCACGATTCCAGATGGTCTGCCGCCACATCGAGATATTGAGCATCATATTACGCTCAAGGAGGGAACGGATCCTGTCAACGTACGGCCATATCGTTACGCTTATTTCCAAAAAGAAGAGATCGAGAAGCAAGTGACGGATATGCTAAAGTCGGGTATCATACGGCAAAGTTCGAGTCCGTTTTCCTCTCCAGCCTTTCTCGTGAAGAAGAAAGATGGGTCATGGCGCTTTTGCACTGATTACCGAGCTCTAAATGCCGCCACGATCAAAGACCGCCTTCCTATTCCCACTGTCGACTATATGCTAGATAAATTACACGGAGCAGCATATTTTACGAAGCTTGATCTCACCGCCGGGTATCATCAGGTCTGAATGCATCCTCCTGACATTTCCAAGACGGCATTCCGAACGCACAACGGGCACTTTGAGTATTTGGTGATGCCGTTCGGGTTGTGCAACGCGCCATCAACATTTCAGGCACTGATGAACACGATCTTTCGACCACTGATGCACAAATCAGTCCTGGTTTTCTTCGATGATATCCTCGTATACAGCCCAGATTGGACCTCCCATCTGATCCACGTCCGTGAGGTGTTCGAATTGCTGCGGACAAATCAGCTGTCGGTCAAATTCAAGAAATGTGATTTTGGGAAACAGGAGCTTGAATACTTGGGGCACATCATTACCAATAAAGGCGTGAAGGTGGATCGTTCAAAAATCCAAGCTATGCTCGATTGGCCAGTTCCAACAACAGTCACCGAGCTGCGTGGAGTTTTGGGTTTGACGGGTTACTATCGGAAGTTCGTAAAGGATTACGGTCTGATTGCGAGACCACTTACGAATTGTTTACGCAAAGGACTATTCACGTGGGATGCAGAGGCAGACGAGGCGTTTAAACGACTCAAAACAGCGATGACGACAACTCCGACGTTGGACTTGCCGGATTTTTCGAAGCCATTTGTCATTCAAACTGACGCTTCAGGTGAAGGTATCGGCGCTATTCTCTCTCAAAACGACAAGCCTATTGCGTTTATGAGTAGATCGTTGGGTGTGGCAAAGAAGACGTGGTCGAAATATGCACGAGAAATGTTGGCAATCATAGTCGCCATCCGTACGTGGAGACCGTATGTTCTGGGACGCAGATTTACCATTTAGACCGACCAGCGTAGTCTCCGATATTTGCTGGAGTAGAGGATTCTTACACCTGAACAACAAAAATGGATGGGAAAACTCGTTGGATATGACTACGAGATTGTCTACAAACCGGGAAAAGCTAACGCAGCAGCAGACGCATTGTCACGTATTCCCGATAGCCCAGTCCTCAACACCATTTCGGTACCTTCAGTGTCTCTCTGGGATGATCTCTGTAAGCTGGCAGCGACAGATCCATATCTTATTCGGATTGGCATCTTAGCCACAGCCAAACCAGGGATGCCGTACGCTTGGAAGGACGGTCTTTTATGCTACAATAATCGTGTGGTTATTCCGCCAAACTCACCACTCATTGATCAGCTCATCCACGAGCATCACGATACAACCATGGGAGGTCACTCCGGAGTCTTACGCACTTTCAAACGTCTGTCTCGTCAATTTTACTGGCCCTCGATGCATCGTATTGTCAGTGAATATGTCTCTCGCTGTGATACTTGTCAGAGAGCAAAGGCGCAGACTCTTTCACCGGCAGGTCTCCTTCAACCCTTACCCATTCCAAATCGGGTATGGGAAGACGTGTCAATGGATTTTGTTGATGGACTCCCACGATCCAGCAATCATACGATAATCATGGTGGTCGTCGATAGTTTGAGTAAGGCTGCACATCTCATTCCTTTGACTCACCCTTACACAACATCTAATGTGGCTACACGCTTCATCGATTTTGTTGTTCGTCATCATGGAATTCCACAGTCCATCCTCAGCGATCGTGATCCTATATTTCTCAGCAACTTTTGGCAAGAGTTGTGGAAACGTTCAGGTACGACTCTCCGTATGTCCTCGGCTTACCATCCTCAATCTGATGGCCAGACGGAAGTGGTTAACCGGTGTATCGAGCAATTTCTCTGCTGCTTTGTTCAACATCGACCAAAGCAATGAAGCGATCTTCTCCCATGGACGGAGTTCTGGTACAACACCACCTTTCATTCCTCCACCGGCATGTCACCGTTTGAAGCTTTGTACGGTCGCCAGCCTCCTCTAATGCCAAGGTACGAAATCGGCTCCTCTATGGTGGAAGAAATCGATGAACAATTGCAGGATAGAGATGAGTTGTTGACATAATTAAAGCAACATCTTCAAGCAGCTAACAATCGTATGAAAAAAATGTCGGACCAAAGCGACGAGATGTTGAGTTCGAAGTGGGTGAATGGGTGTTTCTTAGACTACAACCGTACCGGCAACAATCAGTGTTCAAGCGTTCATCTCAGAAACTTGCAAACAGATTTTTCGGGCCATTTCAGATTGAGAAACGCATTGGACAGGTTGCGTATCGTTTACAGTTGCCAGAAGGGTCTCGGATTCACACTGTCTTTCACGTATCACTCTTGAAGAAGCGAATCGGTGAAGACGAACCTGTTTCAATTCAGCTTCCACTGCTGAAGAAGAATGGGTTATTCCAGCTCATTCCCGAGGAAGTTTTGTCCAAACGTCAAGTTCGTACATGGTCTAAGGAGTTCACAGAGGTGTTAATTAAGTGGGAAAATTTACCACTTGATGAGGCAACATGGGAGGGGTTGCATCAGATTCAATCCAGCTTTCCTCTTTTCAACACGAACCTTGAGGACAAGGTTCTTTTGTACCGTGGGAGTATTGATAGGATACCAGCCATGGGCAGAGCTCAAATGCAAAGTAACAGAGAAGAGATGCAGAGTAAAGAAGAAGAAGAGTTGGTGTTGAGAAAGTCAACAAGACCAAAGGCGCCAAACAGAAAGTATTTGATTTAGAAGTCACATGACTTCTTTCTAAATTCAATTGCTTGTTCAAATAATGGAACGAGTCTTTAGGAAGACCAGTTCTCCACTTTGTTTTTTGTTTCCACTTTGTAAGGAGTCTATGACTCCACTTTATCTCGTTCCCGTTTTGTAAGGAGTCGATGACTCCAACCTTCATTGTTTTCCTAATTAAGTCAATGAGAAAAACCAAAATAGGTAGTCTTAACTACCACAAAATATCTGTTATTGTCTTATGTTTACAAATCTCTTTGGTTTTGAAGAGGGACCATAACACCACCACCCGTTTCTTGTCTCTCCCATGTTCTTCTTCGTCCCTGTATATGTCTCCTGCAACTTTTCCACCACCAACGGCTTCCCTTCTCTAAGCCACGATTCCGTCCGCCGCCGCAAAACTAACCGAAGAGACAATCATGGAGTCATCGCCAATCAACGGCCTCTTGAACTCTCAGTGCTTCACCGAGATAATTTCCACTCGTCCGCCGCTGAATCTACTAGCTCTCCGGCCTCCGCATCACCACAGCCATCGCTGAATTGGCTCACGGCGGAGCTGGAGAGTTACCTGTGAACGGACAAGGTTACGGATCTGGATTGGTGAATATTGTTTATGACATAATCGAGTATGGATCTGCAGGAATCGGGTTGGGAGGAACTTCGGAGGAAGCTTTTTTTAATTAAAAAAGTGGTTAATTAAATAGATATATTTAATTTTTTTAAAAGTGGTTTATTTTTTTAATTGGGTTAATAAACCGGTTTGGTTCCGATTTTAAGTGGTTAAGTATCATTCGGTAAACAGTAAACCGACCTAAATCATGGTCTGAGTGGTTTAACGCTTCAAACTTCTATCATATGTGTAAATAGGTTTTGCTGTTTCAAATTCGGGGGAAATACGTCTTAAACTTTCGAATTGGAGGATCTGTGTCGAGATCCAAACTTCGGATGGATATACACCTATATCATACTTCCGAGGTGGAAATACGTCGTTTTCCCATTTTTATTTGTCATTTTTGAGGCTTATTTAATTGTTGTGCATGCAAGCCTTGTAGTTTTCTATTTAAACTCTTGTATTCCTCATTGTCAAATCATCTAGTCTTTGAATAAAAATCTCTTTCTAAATTTCTAGATCATCTTGTTGGTGAGTCATATCCAGCAAAATCTTTTGATGCTTTTGGTGAGTAACATCCTTAAGTATCAAAGAGGAATATCAAGGGACTTCCGCAACCCTTGTGAGACCATTCAATCCACGCCCTTTGAAGCAATTCCATTGCTTGCAAAGTTTATCCAAGTCGTACCCAAACCGTAGAGTGTGCGATCTAGGGGAATCGTAACAAGTGGTATCAGAGCACCACTCCACAATCTGGGTAATTTCGTTCCATCTCTCACTTGTTCTTATTTCATTTCGTTTTTATTTTTGTCCGTTCATCTTCAGTTTTTGTTCATCGTATTTTATCATCATTTTAATTTTTGTTTGCATCCGTTCGTCTTCTTTTCTAAGTCAAAATATGTTCTTCATATGTTCTTAATTTTTCGCATCTAGCTGTGTGTTTAAGTTTTAGTTTTGTTGCATTATAAAAAAAAAAAAAAAATTTATAGTATCTCTTTAGCTTCAGTTCGTGAATGATCTAGTTCTGGTTGAAAATATTTTAGTGTCTCTTCATATTCAGATCGTGATTAGGTTTATCAATAAGGCTGTCGAAATTTTATCTAATTATTATAGAGCATGTGTTGTTAAAACTTTTAGAAAACTAGTTGCTGGTGATTTGTGTGTGTGTTTTGTTTCAGGTTAAGATGAGAGACCAGCAAGGAGAACAAGAGAGATTTGAGGCTATGACAGCTAAAAGGGCTCATACGTTGTGTAAGAGATTAACAGCCATGCACCAACAATTTGAACAAGCACAAATTCAAAGGCACGCTCATGAAAAAGAAGAACCAAGGAGAGACCCATGGAGAGACAAGCCGAGACAACAAAGGAAAGAAGCAGCCTATGATAACTATAGACGTGATGGTAAATCGTCTCATGACAATCAACAGAGGCTTAGAGGTGTGAAGGAAGGGAGAGAAGAGTCCAACTACAAATTTGGACTGCTCAAAAGGAAAGACAAGGAGACGACCGATCGATCCTTTCATCAGATCGATCGATTGAAATCTTTCGGAACCAGCCGTAGCCAAAACGATCGACCAATCGCCTATTCGACCGATCGATCCTTTCTTCCAGAGGCCAAACCAAAGGATCCATTCATCAAATCAACCGAGAAAGGGCATTTTCTTCGACCAACCATGCATAAGAAAGTTTCTGGTCGAGCCAAAATTCCATTTGATCGATCCCAGCTTCACGTTACTAAAGACATGCCATTTAAAAGTCAAGGAGTGACTAAAGCGGCAACACAAAAACAAAATCAGGAAGTGACTCAAATAAGTGTTGATTTAGTCCAATCACTTACTAAAAATTTCAATTCTTGCATCACGCACTTGTCTTTGCCAAAAGAAATTGATGCAGGTTCAAAGGAGAAGCGTGAGGAGTTGCTGGCCGATGATGATCTCAACAAAGCCGAGGAGCATAAACAAAAGGAAGAAGTATCCAATGAAATAACCTGTGAAAATAAACATGTGAGTCTTTCAACTCCTTTGAGGATACTTGTAAGGACAAAAGAGCATTCATTTTTAAACCACATATGCGTAAGTTTATTTATTCACATTCAAATTCAAATTCAAATTCAAATAAAACCCGTTTGGTTTTAAACCACATGTGTGTAAGTTTATTTATAAAGAAACTCTTCTGAGTTTTACTAACCTTGCACCGGTACTGCCGAGTGAGATACCTTGTCATTTTCAGGACTTCACCATTGTCGTTTCAATATGAGCGACAATGACGCTAGTTGAGTGGAGCGAAGTTCTTGAACTTCAAGAGGATTATGATGGTGCATATCAACGTAAACGAATTGCTTATAACATCGAGCAAGCTCTAGCAGAGTTTAATGATGAACCTCCTATTCAACACAATATATGTGTATCCGGATAAAGAGAATGATGAAGAGGATGATGTTCAACGAACGGCATAAAATGAGGTGATGGGAAATTCTATGAAGGATAAATTTTCTTCAATGGAGCAGCGTTTAAGGAGACCGTCCTCGACTACGCTATGAAAACAGGTCGGAATATCGTTTAAGGAGTAGTATAGGTATGGCAAAGATAAGCTCGGCTATACTTGTGAAGGTGAAAGACGTTGTTCATGGTGTCTACTGTTCAACTACCGGAAAGTCTTTAAAGTGGCAGGTGAAAGTGTTAAGCATTTCCATACTTGTGTTCCTAATGGGTCGTGTGAGATAATAAAAAGTCTTTGTGATATTGCACGCTTATTTGTTGATAAAATCTGAGATCGAAAAGTGGAAGATCGATTTATCAAGGCCTTAGTGCCAAATTGCTATGAGCAAATCATTAAGATAGATTGAGAGAGAGTATGATGAGCAGTTTTCACGTATCTGTGATTATGGGTCTGAGATACTAGATTCAAACCCGAATTCTTCTGTGGAGATTGACTGTGTGACTAATGAGGAAGGTTTAGATGTCTTCAACATGTTTTATATCTGTTTTGACATCCTTAGAAGAACATAGAATATACTTGTAGGCCACTTGTAGGAGTTGATGGGTGCTTCTTAAGATCAAAGATGAAAGGGCAGTTATTGATAGCTTTAGATTGAGATGCGGATAATGCTATATACTCAATAGTATGGGCTGTTGTTCAAGTAGAAAACACATCCAATTGGTTGTGGTTTGTGAGGAAGATTAAAACTGATTTGGGACTATAAGATGGTGAAGAATATATTTTGGTCTCAGGTCGACCGAAGCTACAAAAATTCTGCTTTATTGTCTTTGTGGTTTCTGCTTTATTGTCTTTATGCTTAATTTGTCTTTGCTTTATTTTCAGGGATTGATCAGAGCTAGAGCTACCGAAGATCCAAGAATCAATGGTCTTCACTTATTCCTTTTCATCACCACGACTTGAAAGTCAGTAGGAATACGACCATTGCCTACTCGAACTGTCACATTAGGCAAAAATCCATAAGGCGTATCGAACGACGAATCCGCATACTCTATCGAGATTTGAGATCGTTTGAACTCCGAAAGACCTAATTCCTCCGCCATTGCCAATGACATGACACTGATGTTAGCTCATGTATCACACAAAGAATCATATATTTCAATACCATTGATGGTACAAGGCACCACAAACTTTTCCGGACTTTTGATATTCTCGAGTGGCTTCATTTCAGTCTCCTTTTGAAAGCTCTCTTCGATTTTCCTTGGTATGAATTTTTTTCTTGGTTTTTTTCTAATTCATCAGCCTTAGGAGGTGGTGTAGAGGTTGGCACGAGCTCATCTTCCTTGGAGGAGACAATATTGCAAAACGTTTTTGCACTTGCCTCGGCTTGTTTCTTCATGGCTTCCATAGTTTGAGCAACTTGAACATCTAGCTTATGAACATGAGCAACGATTGAATCGTACTTGTTGTTGAGATTGTTGTAGACGTTATCCATCTTCTCATCGATCTTTTTATTGGCTTGTTTATGTTCTTCGATGTATTGCTTCATCATTGTTTTGAGTTTGTCTTTTTGTCGAACCGGCGCGGTGGCTTAAGGGAAAGTGAATTAGGGTTTCACTTGATAGACTCAATATAAACCAATCAAGCTTAATTTGTCATGAGATGTGAATTTTAAAGTTTCACTACGCACGTGATAGCCAATCAAATAAGGCGTTTAGTAGAAAAACATCAGGTAACTTTGCTCTAGTTGTTATATCGTTTCATGTACACTAGTTATGCAACTAGTTATATATTGATGACTTTGTACAATGTTTATGTCAACTCAGTCACAAATTAAAATTAAAAATTAGATGCTAAAAAGGCATAATTGGAACTTAAGCATTCCCAGCATCTTTTGCACAGATGCAGTAAAGTAGCCCACAAAGTAACTTTCTTCTTTTTACTTATTCAAAGACAAATTTGTGTATGGGTCGAACTTTTTGTTTGTTGATTACAATAGAGAAAAACAAAATTAAAAGAAGAAAAAAGTTCTGTAACGCAAAATTGCGAGGAAAGAATAACAATGAAAAAAAAACCATGAACTATAATAAGAGAAGAAACCAAACTATATTCTATAAAAAAATGAAGACAAGGAGAAAGTTAATATTTTGTAATTTAAGAATCGACTAGACCAGAATTGAAGCTTATACTTCAATTTACTCTATTTGTTGTTCGGAATCGATGTGGCCGAAGATGTCGGGACAGTCTTCCCATAATCCGCTCTCACGGGCTTCCCAGTACCCTCCTTTGTATCGGTAAGCCTCACTTCCTTTCTCTTTCGTGAACCACCTCGGCTTCCATCCTCTCTCCTGCATCTTCCTAGCCTGTGTCACACACCGGCCAGTTTATAGCATGTGAGTTTAGATGTGATACTTAGCCTTAACCCCTAACCAAAAAAAAAAATCCTAAATCCTAAAAACTGAACACTAAACCTGAAAATGGTGTATTTTTAAAAAAGATCTAGCCTAATTTTTGTAATTTATATTTTTTTCCCTTTTTCTTAATTGTCCGTAAAAAATATTAATTGAACAATGAATTAGTTTTATTTTATTATATTACTATTCTTTTTATTCAAAAGTGAACTGAAAACCAAACCGAGCTATTCTATTTGGTATAAATTTTTCAAAACCTGAAAAAACCAAAAAAAGAGGAACCTAAAGAAGAAGAAGAAAAAAAAATGCCCACCCGTAGTGAGATATTACCTGACGTTGTCGCTGTTCCAGCCGTAACTTTTCTGTGTTGGCTATTTCAAACTCTCCATTCTCCAGATACCTCTGGTCCGGTCTCAGCCTTGAATCCGTTGGTGGCAGTTTCTCCTACATCCATTTCTCATTCAGGTCCGAATGTCTCACTAAAAATTTTTTTTTGAAAAATAATAAACAGAATTCTCTCCGGCATTCACCTTAAGCCCAGCCGTAAGCTCGTTCAACGTGATTGCGAAACGTGTTAGATTATATTTTGTTGCGTTTCCAGGAGGTTTGCTCCGTTTCCAGAGAAGTTGAGCTCCTGACATAGCTTCACTCAATTTCCCCTTCCCAGAACAATCACCAGTCACATAGTGCATGCTCTCATCCCATTTCCCAAACATCGTTGCCACTGTCTTCCCACTCTTGTCTTGAACTATACCATGAACCTGTGACGAGGAAAAGTTACTTGACGCCTCACACAAGTCGCAACATAAATTTCGGACTATAACAATTTCGCAACTAGGGGTGGGCAAAAAAAAAACTAGCCAAAATATCTCGCTAGAAGCCAAACTTTACTTTAAAAACAGAACGGTTACAATATCTTTATCCGAACCGAACTAAAAAGATCGAAACTGTTTAATCACAAAAATTACATGTTACAAAATACTATAATATCTTACACATATTAATTATAATTAATTAGGTATTTTTTATCCAACACCGAACCAAATCCAAACAAAACCGAATTTTCCAAATTGAACAAACTAAAGAAAGAAAACGGGTTTTCTTAGGTTATACATTTCTCAGAATAAAAAGAAAAAACGAAGGTTGAACAAAAAAAACGAAGAACAAAATGCCTACTCCTAATCACAACACGCGATTCATCAACTGGTAGCAAGTTAAAATTAAGTACCTGGTGAGGATTTCGGTCGATAATGGACTGCTCCTTGAATTTGAGTTTACATGAGTATTCAGCTTTGCCATCAATACGCATTGTACCGTAGTGATCACAGTACAGTTTACCAAGTATGAGATTGTATATTGAAGTAGTCACCTACAAGTTGAAAGAAAGAGCAGCATTAGTGAACATATAGAATGGTTATTTGCAATTGCTTAGTAAGTTTAACTGGTACCTTACTCCACTGAAGGATTTCTCCATCATCAAACTGCAAAGTTAATACACCAACAGGGTCAAGCTGAATCGATCGACCCCAGAATTTGCTCTTCAGGTTGCTGTCTCCCCAGAATTTCCATCCCGTGCCATCGCAATGGCATGCCACAACCATAGGATGATGGCTGACCTGACACCAAAACGATTAAGGGGTCGGAATAGATATACCTCATGAGTCAAACACATAAAAATAGATCTTGCACGTTGTTGACTGAAACCTTTTCCGAGAAAAATCGAAGGCCTTTGTCTGAATAGTCTGCCTCGTATGTTTCACCCAACAATGGATTAAAAGGTTTGCAGATTCTTCCTTCGGTTGATGCATAGCCAGATACAGCAAAAGCAGCTACATTAAGAATCCTCAAGAGGCTATTTCCCTGGAAAAGTTTCAGGTACTGAGCAATGTTCAAGATGCTATTACAATAAAGGTTTCAAATGGTACAAGCGTTCAGATGCTTTACCCTTTTACCCCATTCAAATGCTCGGTCAAGAAGGTATGAATATTCCAAATCTTCATAACACTTCTGTAGAGAAGATAGTGGCTCGTTGAAGTAAACAGGGAGACAGACTTTTGTGAGATCCTTGCCTATATTGTCTTTGATCATTGACCAAAGGCTAACACTTTTCTCTTTTTCAACCGGGTCAGGTAAACTCTTCCTCCTTTTGACGTGAGGATAGTTAAACCCAATAGATTTGATGGAAGGATCAATATCATCTTCTGACCTAAAGCCATCATCATCAGAAGAAAATGATGATGTACGAAAGCCAGAACCACTACTCTTGAAAGAACTTGAAGAGAGAAAGTCACGTGTATCAAAAAAGGTATTGTCTTCCTCATCAGTTTCCGCATCACCTCGTTCATTATCATCATCAGATTCAGTGGCAGTCCCTTCTGAGATAAAACAAACCAAGTCAATTGCAAACTCCAATCAAAATGCAGGTAGATGAAACAGTTATATGTAGGAAAATGCTAAGGTAAAGAATAGGAAGTTCAACGACTCACCACTGAATTTCTCATGTCGTAAATCATTGGAACCTCCATTTTCAGCCTGTCTTTGACTCTCATCTACAACTGTGTTCTCCAGATCTACCTTTTCTGTCTAGAGAATCAAGCAGGAAGAGAAGCTTTTAGCAGAGTATAGAAGGAAGAGAGATAACAAATAAACAAATAGATCGACTTAGAAAAACTCTCGTAAAAGTTTGCAAAATTCAACAATATATCATTACACGTCACTTCAGCCACTCCAAAACAATATCACCATTGCACGCAGATCATAGCAGTCAACATAAAATCGAAATTAAAGGGTTAAGCAGCACACACATAACTTTAGCAATCAATCAAATTTTTGGTTGATCTTTATTCAATAAATCATTGAAAATAAAGGATATACTGTGGAAGTTGTAATACCTCTAACTGCCTAAGGGTATCAATGAGAAGCCATTGCTTCTGCTTGAGAAGCACTAGCTGACTCTGAAGTGCTGAGAACTCAGACCTCATAATTTGCTCACAGTCCTGAATTGCTAACTCACTAACTCCTTCATCTATCAACCGTTGCCTAAGCTTCTCCGTCGACATGGCCAAATTGTTGGTAGGAGCCATCAATTCACTGTTAGACATCCTTGGAAACATATCTTTGACAGCTTGTAGAGCTTCAACCCAAGTTGTTCGGTCCTCTCGAGTCTCTGCGCGCAAGTGGAGCCTCTTGGTGCCGGTAAATATCGAAAATTTCTTGTCATCTGATCTACTCTCCCGAACTGAAGAAACCTGCACAGAGCAGATATAATTACGAGTAATCGAGAGTGTGATTGGTAACCCCTTACCACTTCATTTAGACTTGTAACGCAAAAATAAGCGGTATCAAAAGAGGTACCACCATTCTATTTCTGTACACTTGTCTCTTACCACTATGTCTTACCACTTCTAAGTATTCCTTTATCACTTACCGCTCTCTCTTATCGCTCAAAAACTTTTATGGCTTTATGTCACTAATCAGACCATAGAATGAATAATTAGTTCAAGAGGTATAATCTACTCAAACACAAGAACCACACGTATGGCTATGAAATTGCAATTCACCTTCCATCACAGAGAAGACAACGATATAGTAAGGAAATGATCAAAAATATTTCAGCAACCATTGAAGCAGATTGGACATAACAAATAATCGGTATCCAACCTTGAGATGGACTTCTCCAAATGGCTTGCGACGGAGTTGGCAACTACCACTGCTTCCACCATGCTTGTGGCGCCTAGAGATCATACGAGCAGACTCATCTCCGATTACTTTTGATCCCTTTTCAGTTTCAGGGCTAACGAAGATCTTATCAGGTCCATGGATTTTATAATACGAGAGTACACCATCCTGCAGAACGAACCACCTCGGTCTCCATCCTCTACCATAATTCACCCACTTATGCAATATCCCGGCGATTCCATTCCCGACGATATCGTTAATCTTCACATCAACCGGCGGTTCTCTAACAACCGACGCCGGTAAGGCTAAAACGCGTTGCCCTAACCGGTTTGCGACGTCACTCTGGTGGTTAAAGGAGAGGCTATGGAGGAGATGGTGATTGGATTGATTGGAATTATGATTATAAGTCTGCAAAGCAGATCGAGTCATAATCGGTTCGGATCGAGTCATATCGAAAGGCGGTTGTGGTTGCGGTTGCTCCGGCAACGGCATCGAAGGAGAGTGATCAGAGACAGTAGAAACGCAACAGAAGGGATGCATGTGGAAATAGGTCTAATATAAGAAATTGAAAAATCGGAGATCGTTGGATCCGATGATTGTGCGGCGGATGACGGCGGAGACGGTGGAGGAGAGGAAGAAACTGTCGTTCATCGCAGAGCGATGAGAGATCGATAAGGAGGAAGCAGGGAATTGAGAATTGAAAACTGTAGAAAGATGAAAGAATCGAGAGGTGGTTGTTGAAAATGGGTCAGAGAAGAAAGCGAAAAGTTTGGTAGCAGAAGGAAGAAGAAAGAGTCACCGGAGAGGCGAAGCTTTTTTATTTTTATTTATTACTATTTATTTTTTCCAAATTTACTAATTTTGTATTTAATTATATTCAATGACTTAAGGAAAGGGGCCAGAAAATTCGGTGCCGTCTCTGCGGTGATTCTGACGTGGCGAAGAATCGGAGTGGGGTCAGTTGCATTTTCTTTTTGGAAATGACCCAAAAAAAACGAACAAAGTAAAGGAAGTAAGCAAAAACGATTTTGGTCATAATATTCCATATATGTTATGTATTAAATATGAGTATCTTATTAAATAAAACTGGATCTCTCAATGTAACTGTAATAAGTAAGATAATTTTTAGTCACAAGATCATGATATTTATCACTGTTAATTAAGATCACGATATGTGTCAATTCAATTAAAAAGGTAAAAATGAATTAAAGTAATTAATAAAAATTAAATTAAAAAGGGCAATTTTTTAAAAAAGAATAAACAAGAATAAATAAAGAAAATTTATAATAAATGAAAGTAACAAAAGAATACTTAAAATTTTATAATCTACAACCACAACCAAACTTAAAAACTGAAAATTATAAATATACTCTAAACTTAAAAGGAAAATTATTAATATAAGAATAACTAAGGAAAACTTATAATAAAGAAAAGTGACAAAAGGAAACTTAAAAGTTTATAATCTACAATCACGACCAAACTTAAAAAATGAAAATTATAAATATACTCTAAACTTAAAAAAAAATTATTAATATACGACCAAACTTAAAACTAAATAATCATTTCTATGATTACAAAAGGAAATTTAAAAAATGAAAATTATTAATATACAACCACGACCAAACTCTATATAATAATATACACATTTCTAAAGTTTTTAAAAAGGAATAAAGGCCAAAAAAAAATTAAAAAGAGAAAACATATTTCAGTTTAGAATTAGTAATTTTTTATTATATAAAACTGAATGTTTCAAAGTTGAAAATTCACCTGATCATGACACGTGTGAGGTCAAAGTTAGAAAAATTTAAAATCGATTATTACAAAAACTTAAAAATTCTGATTCATAATCTTAAAAGATATAGTTACTAAAAAATAAAAATAAAAGTTAAAAACATTTCTTAGTTTTCCATTTAGATTAAAGAAATCTTATTATATAAAGCTGGATCTCAACGTGAACGTGACACGTAGATAATTCTGACACACGAGATCATGACATTTATCACGGTTAATTTAGATTTTGACATGTATCAATGTAATAATCTGAATAAAAAGTAAAAATAAAAACAGAAATTAAGATAATAACTCACGAGATCGTGATATGTGTAAAAAACGAAAAATAACAAAGTAATAAGATAAACTTTCCTATAAGAAAAAATAACAAAAAGACAAAATAAATGGTGTTTTCATATCATGACATGAGTCAAATTAATAATCTGAATAAAAGAAAAAAATAAAAACGGAAACTAAGATTCTAACTCACGAGATCGTGACATGTGTAAAAAACAAAAAATAACAATGTAATAATATAAACTTTACTATACGACAAAATAACAAAAAAAGAAAAATCATTTGTGTTTAATTTAAATAAAAACTACTAAGATATAAAAAATAAAGTAAGGGAAAAAATAGAAACTACAAAATCAAAAAATAAATGTAAACTATAAAATTTATATAAGATTGATATAATATATAAAATTAGATGAATAATAGTTTCTTATCATGTTTGATAATTGTTTTATAAGAAATAAATGAGAAAACAAAATCAGAAATATAAACTTTAAATGAAGAGTTGACATTTTTTTTTGGAACTTTCTCATTCATATAGAGGGAATGTTTACCATATTTATGGGTAATATGAATTAATTTTGAATTTTTTTAATTGTGAATTACAAAACACAATTTCTAGATAACTAAACATGATTCTTAATTTAGAATCTAATTATACATGTCATATTTACGCGAGTTATCAATTTAAAAATCTAATATAGTTTATCTTTTATCCACACGGGACCTAATCTAGTATTCTTATAAACACACACATTTTTTCTTCTTTTTTTTTCTTTTTTTCTTAACATCAATCAACTTTCATTAGCTTGAAACTGAGTAATCCTCGTGGAGGTTCGAGACAATATATGATGGAACATAATTATAGACACATGTTTGATTTTGCACTATCGATTTAGCTAATCTATCAGCAGCTTGATTATTATTCCTTGATGTCCATATCACCTCTATGTTAGTGAATTTATCCTTCCAAAAGTTGATGTCACGAATCCAATTATGAAGAGTGAAATTGGTGTTCGTACCATGTATGAGATTCGAGAGAATAATATTATTGTCGCCTTCAAATATGACCTTCCGATATCCTTTGATCCATATGTTTTGCATTGCGAATAGAATTGCTTGAAGTTCTGCTTCCAAATAGGAAAAACATATATGGCCAGTGCTTTGCCCTGCTCCCAAATAAACCCCTCGATCATCTCTGATTATCCACGCCATTGTTAAAGGAATCCCATTTGTGAAAAATCTGCAGTCATAGTTGCATTTGACATAGCCCTTTCTCGGCCGTTGCCATCGTGATTGTTGTCTCTCTTGACAAACTGATTCCATAAATCTCTGTTTTTCCATATGACTCGCAACCCATTTTTGTGCATCCTGCTCCCCCTAACCTCACATTCTTTCTCCAATTGCCTTGTAATTTTTGGTAAACAAGAAGATTCCTGCTTTTCCATATCCTCCATATAATCCACAAAGATAGTTGTCTCATATGATTAGAGAGGTTCCTATTGTTGTGACACTCCACAACTGCTCTAAATTTCTCTTGAAAAGTTGAATTTGGATCCAAAATATTCCATTCGAAACTTTAGAGCCACTCCAAATTGCTTGTGCGTACGAGCAGTGGAAAAATAGATGTTCGATTGATTCCGCATGAGAACATCTACGGCATTGAGAATATGTGATGATACCTCGTCGAACCAGAGTCGTACCTACATCCGATGCTTCGAAAAGTAATCTCCAAAGAAAATGTTTGATTTTAGGTGTTGTTTTCATCTTCCATATGGCCTCTTTGAATTCCAATGATCCCGGTGGTGGCGATATATTCAGAACATTTTATGGTAGGTGACTCGCTAGCCAATATCCCGACTTGACATTATAGATTCCATAATCATTATAATGCCATCCCAGAAGATCCTTTGCAGGTGTTGTACTAAGTCTGATTTTTAGAATATCTTCAACATCTTCCTCTATAAACAAAGTGGACAGATACTCCTAATTCCAAGTCCTACTTCCTTCATTAAACAAATCACGAACTAAGTGAAAACCTGGGTTGACTCCTTCAATTGTTTTTGGAGGTCGAGTCGGATGCACTGGAAGCCAAGGATCTTCCAATGCATTGATATGTGAGCCATCCCCAACCAAGAATCGAAGTCCCTTTTTTTAGTAAGTCTCGTCCTTCTAATAAGGATATCCAGATGAAAGATGGTTTATATTCTCGACTTGCATCAATTATATTTGAATCTTGATAGTATTGTCCTTTGAGAAGTTTTGCAACAAGACTATTTGGATTTTGCATAACTCTCCAAATTTGTTTCCCGACTAGTGCAAGATTAAAACTTTCAATGTCCTGAAATCCGAGTCTCCCTTCTTTCTTTGGTAAACCCAGTCGTTTCCAAGCAACCCAATGCATCGATCTATTTCCATTGCCTTTACTCCACCAATAGTATGCAATTATACTGTTAATTTTACCACATATAACTTTTGGTAACTTGAAGCAATTCATCGTGTAGACTGGCAGAGCCATGGCAATTGTTTTCAGCAATATTTATTTGCCATCATCAGATAGAAATCGATGGTTCCATCCTTGAGTTCGACGTTTCACGTTTTCCACAACGTATGCAAATATTTCTTTCTTTCTTCTTCCTTCCAATCTGCTCTGGAAGTCCCATATATTTACCAAAATCTCCGTCATTATGAATATTGAGAATCTGTCGCAATCTGGTTTTGACATTATCTCTGATTTTTGAACCAAAAGTGATTGCTGATTTATGAAGATTTACAGCTTGTCCAGATATTCTCTGATAAGTGGATAAAATCCTCATAATAGTTTTGCAGGATTTCGGATGTGCTTGGCAGAAAAATAAGGCATCATCAACAAATAGAAGATGGTTAATAGATGGCCATGATTGACTAATCTTCATTCCTTTAAGCTGATTTGTTGTTGCTGCTTGATTTAAGAGATGGCTTAAAACTTTTGCGCAAAGTATGAATATATATGGGGATAATGGGTCATCTTGTCTGATCCCTCGATGTGGTGTAATCTTTCCTCGTGGAACTCCATTCACCAAAGTCGAAAATGTAACTGATTCTATACACTTCATTATCCAACTGATCCATCGATTATCGAAACCCATCTTTCCCATCGTTTCACGAATAAATTGGCATTCCATACGATCGTAGGCCTTTGAAATATATGTTTTTATCGCCATATATGATCTAACCCAGCATTTCCTTGCTTTCAAATAATGTAACATCTCATGAGAAATAATCACATTGTCCATTATATTCCTCACGGAGATGAACGCAGCTTGAATTTCATAGATGATACCCGGAAGATGTTTTTTCAAGCGGCCCACAAGAATTTTTGAAATGATTTTATAACTCACATTGCATAAAGCAATGGGTCTAAAAATTCAATCATTGACCGTGGAACCTCATACTTTGGTATAAGGGAAATGTTCGTATGATTTGTGCCATTTTGTAGATCATCGTATCTGAAAAATTTATGTACTTCACCAATCACTACATCCTTAATATCATGCCAGAATTGTTGATAGAAAGCGCCGGTAATACCGTCAGGGCCAGGTGCTTTGTCTGGTCCAATATCAAACACTGCACTTAGTATTTCTTCTACTGTTACTTCTTTCGTGAGATCCATATTCATCTTTCTTGTGACTTTAGCTTGGAAATCATGAAAAACTTCAGCATAAGATTATGTTTGTTGTCGTGTAGTTGTAAGAGGGCATTAAAATATTCTTCTGCTATCTCTCCAATCTCAATGTCACCTCGCCGAATATGACCATTCATATCTTCAATAGCCATAATTCAGTTCCGTGCTACTCTCTGTTTCGTGGCTGTTTGTGTTGCGATCAACATAGTTGAGCTATTCATTCTTGCTCATTAGTTTCCAGTATTCTTCTTCATCCAGATAGGCTTGTTGGAGATCTTTTTGAATGCCAGCAAGTGTAGAGCTTGACAAATGACCGTGAGACAAAGCTTGATCAAGTTGACCTTTTAAAATCTAAATTCTCTTTGCTGAATTGGTACGATGATCTCTCTTCCAATTCGATATTGTTTTCCTACATCCTCTGATTCGTGAATTAAGTGTGACTGTATTCGAATCTCCACTGTTCCAACTCTGAACCACTTTCTCTCGGAAACCATCTTGTCTGAAAAGTCGTTTATCATAACGGAACAAAGGTCGACGATCATCAATAATGTTGCTTGCTTTGGTTACCAAAGGCTTATGATCTAAAGCTTCAAATGGTAGGAATTCAGCCTGTGTTGATGGAAATAGTGCTAACCATTCTGAATTTGCCTTACTTCGATCCAAACAGCAGCGTACGTCGTGTGTATTTCGTCTCCCAAACCACAAAAATATATCTCCAATCGATTTCAAATCATGAAAATCACAAGTGGATATCATACGTCAAAAATCCTTAAACGATTTCTCTGATCTACGTGGTCCACCCTTCTTCTCATCATTTCCCCTAATCTCGTTAAAATCGCCCATTACTATCCACATATCTCTTCTTGTAGTTGAGATACGTTCTAAACTTTCCCATATATGGTTTCTATGACTCGGATTTGGTGGACCATAAATACAGGAGAAATAGAAACTGATTCCATTAATTTCAATGAAGCAATCTACAAGATTAGGGGACTAAAAACCAACTGAAACTAACACATACTTCTTCCAGAAAACAATTATTCCACCACTCATACATTGTGGTGGAACTGTTACAAAGCGATCATAACCTAATTCACTACTAAGATTTCTGATGAAATCGTCTTTCTGCTTTGTTTCCAATAGGCATAGCATGTCCGGAGATACTTACGATTTATCTCCTTTAGGCGTCAAATTGTAGGGTCTACACCAAGCCCCTGACAGTTCCAAAATATTGTATTCATGGTGAATCTGGTGGTTTATACCCCACCATACCTTGAATCTGTTGGATGCACTTCTGTCCCTAGTTACTCCCTTCTTCCTTCCCATAAACCTTGATTTTGTTTGCTTCAGGTTCTTCCTCACTCTCTTCATGCTTGCGTTTGCGTTGTCCATTGCTATGTCCTCCTTTAACTACATCAAATACACCAGACAACTCTGTATTGACATGAGAGCTTTCCTTTGTCTCTCGATCTGTTCCTTAAACATCTCTAGTGGCGTTAGAGAAATTTGGTACCTGGTTGAAGAGCTCATTCATCTCCAATTCACCTCGCCTCTTATCATGAATAGGTTCTCCATTGAACAGGTCTTCAACAAGATTATCACCATTCGGTTCCCCATTCTGGAATTGGAAACGATTTTCGATTTGCTCTTCAGCAACACGTTGCTCGTCCTCCACAATCTCATGTATTTCCACACCATTGTTACGGTGAATGTCTTGGGGCTGGTCGTCTATATCATCATCACCGTTAGAGAAATGATTCTCTTCACCTCCATTATGGATTAGACAATTCCTGGAATCGTGGGTAATCATCCTTGATATGCTTGGTTTTTATCGTTTTCTAACACATGTTTTGGTGTTTCTTTTGAGTATTTTATCGAGTCAAAGTTCGTATTTAGGGTCTTTTAGTTCTTTATTTAATTATCTCAGGTAAAAAGGCGTTTAAGGAAGAAATTGGAGTTACGTGGGCAAAAACGCATGGAACAGTACATAAAAGAGAAAAATCGATCGATGCAACACCATCAGAAGAACCAGAATCGATCGATGCAAGGAGTGCATCGATCGATGGAGCATATCCAGAAAGTCCAAAATCGATCGATGCAATATGTGCATCGATCGATGCTAGTCGGCGAGAAGAAAAATAAAATTTCTGATTTTCCTGTTTTGCCCCGGAAACTGCTTACTTTGACCTAATCCGCCCAGAACCCTATATATACATTATTTCTAACCACTTTTAGGCTATCTCTCTTTTTACTGCTTTCTATTCTATTCAGATGATTGGCCATTGATATTGTAAGCTTTGAAGAAGAATCTATGCATTTATTGAGAAGAATTCTAAACCCTTTCCTCTATTTAATTATTGTTATGAGTTTTTCTCTATCTCCTTGCTTGCTCTCTGCTACCATGTCAGAGTAGTTTCATAGTTAGGTTTAGGGTTTCAACGGGATCCATGAATCACTGAATTAGACACATATAAGGATTTATCTTTTGAGGTTTTCGCTTATTGTTTTGTTTATTGCTTAGGCTGAATTGATCACTTAGTCTCTGATCTAGGGTTTAATATATACCACGGAAGTGTCGTAGGTTGCTATAAAAAACATAAGCGAGCGAATTGTCCTTAGCCAACATAAGTTGATGTTAAGACGATTCGTGAACATATTGAACCTATTTGTTAATGCTGGTCTAGAACTCTAGGTTCAACGGAAGTTAAAATTTTAGGTAACTAGATTTAGTAATCAATGCCACGGAAGTGGATTGGTTATATATTTATGTTTGAGTTTGAAACTTGTGTTTAATCGTTCCCTGAATAGTTGTCTGATTAATGATCTCTGGATTCCTGCGAAGAAACCCTCGACCTAACGTTTTTCTCTTATTGAATTTACACCGTTTTTAGTTATTTTCATTACTTTGCAAATCAACCCTTATTGTCGTCTTAGCTTAATTTCATCTTGTGAGAATCGTAGTGTAACCTTGGTCTCTGTGGATTCGATCATAAAGTACTACATTGACATACTGTTATGATTCCAGTAGTGTGTACTTTAGTTATTAATTGACTGTGTGAAAACACCTAAATCAATTTGGCGTCGTTGCCGGGGACCAATAGCGTTACCTTCAATTCTGAATTTGAAATTTAGTCTAAGATTTACTAACATATTCTACTTTGATCACTTGTGCGTTTCAGGTGACTGACATAAAAATTGAATAGAGTTACCAGAAATAGGGGCTCTGAAAACCTTCGCGAGCTCATCAACGAAGAGCTAGCAAGGTTAGAACGAACGAACCGGAGAGCAAGGTCAATTCCTGTCATCATAGACGATCATAACAACGACCAACAAAACGATGCAGCTGCCGAGCTCCAGAGACTACAACAACAAGTGCAGTAGTTGCAACAGCTGAAACAACAACAACAGCAGCAGCAACAATAACCTGGCATTGGAGACTTGGACACGCCTCATGCCTTCTACCAGAACAGAGCTGCTATCCGTCCACCGGCTATTACGAGGCAAGATTATGAGATCAAACCTCAGATGATCGCATTCGTGAAGCAGCACATGTTCCGTTGTTTATCTGCAGAGCATCCAATGGACCACGTCGATTTTTTTTAAGAAATCTACAGCACTACCAAGTCGAATGGGGTACTAGCCGATTACCTCAAGTGCAAGCTCTTCAATTTCTCTTTGGTGGACAAGGCGCTAAGATGGCTCAAGTCACTTACACCTGTGTCGCTGACTACATGGGAAGAATGCAGATCTACTTTCTTGGACCACTTCTACACCAAGTCTATGACAGCTTCACTGCGGAATAAAATCACCACTTTCCAGCAGCACGCGGGATAGTCTTTTTGCGAAAATTGGGAAAGGTTCAGAGAGTACCGCAGGAAGTGCCCTCATCATGGGTACTCAGATGAGCAGATTCTAAGCACCTTCTACGATGGAGTGGACTGGGACTATAAGAACACCCTTAATGCTGCAAGCAATGATGATTTCATGACTAAGACTAAGGAAGTGGCGTACCAGCTGATAGAGAACTTGGCTTCAAGTTCTAGAAATCGATGTCCTGAGTACGACAGGTCTAAACGTGTCAACGTTGTGGATTCGCAGAAGATTGATGAGCTGACAGCGAAAGTGAACTTGCTACTGAAGGGAAATCAGAGAGGTGTGCAGTCTAGCGAGGAGGCATGAGATGAAATTTTCTGTCAGGGATTAGCTGAAGACAAAACTAATGAGCAAAATGAGGTGAACTACGTTAGTGGACAAGGGTACATGCAGAACAGAGGTTTCAACCAGAATTACAGGAACGATCCGAATCTGTCTTACATGAACCATCCGAATCTGTCTTACAGAAGCACCAACGTCGAGAATACCCAAGATCAAGTCTACCCCCAGCAAGTTCAACACCCTAAGGGAAACCATTCGTGCAAAATGCAGGTGCCTCATGATTCTCTCAAGGTTTCCAAGGCCAAAACAAGTTTCAAGGTGGGTTCCAGCAGAAACAACCGTTCAACTCCTTCCAGACGACAAAACCTACCCCATTCTAAGCTCCTGCAAGCTCGGCAAATGAATCTCATGATGAGCTTAAAGTTCTAATGCAACAACTCCTGCTCAATCAACATCAATCTGCTAAAGAGATCAATGTCAAGGTTGATAACATGTACAACAATCTTAACATCAAGTATGAAGCTGTGTGCACTTATGTGAAGAAGCTGGATACTCAGGTTGCTCAAACTGTTGAAGCAATGAAGAGACCCCATGGAACTCTTCTGGGAAAGTAGAGCAAAATCCAAGGAATGAGTTCGTCAATGCCATTACACTCAGAAGTGGGAAGGAGTTGGAACCGACTGCACCGAAATAAGAAGATGATGATGTCGTCATTGATCTAGGAGAGGTTGACAATGGGACAGCCGAAAAGGGGAAAGCTTTCACAAGTGCAGGCACTACAGATGAGCCACATGTGCTACCCCCTGCACGCGTCTACACCCCAAGGATCCCTTACCCTACTCGTCCAAGGAAGTCGCGTAAAGACCTTGAAGAAGCCAAGTGAAAGGAAATGCTGAATGATCTTGTGGTGAAGCTTCTTCTTGTCAATGCAATCCAAATGATACCTTCATTGAAGTAGTATATGAAGAGATTAGTGACAAGTAAGGTATATACTGAAGATAATGTGATGATAGTTTCTAAGGATTGCAGCGCTGTCCTCCAAAACAAGATGCCAAAGAAGCTAGGCGACCCAGGAAAGTTTGTTCTCCCTGTGCAGATTGGGGCAATGACTTTTGCTTGCTCTTTATGTGATTTTGGGTCCAACGTCAACCTAATGCCATAATCTGTGGCTAAGCGGCTCAGATTCACAAAGTTCAAGCAAACTAAGATCTCTCTCGTGTTTGCCGATCGTTCTATGAAGCTGCTTGTTGGTGTTCTTGAGGATCTACATGTGCGAATTGGCAATGCATTTGTTCCTGCAGATTTTGTGGTTCTAGAGTTGGATGAAGAACCAAAGGATCATCTTATTTTGGGAAGACTTTTCTTGTATACATCAGGAGCCATCATAGATGTGAGGAGTGGGCGAATTGATCTCCACCTGGGAGACATTGTCATGAAGTTTGAGATGGATACGATGCTGAAGATCCTATGTTGGACGGTCAGACGTTCTCAATAGATGACTCACTAGAAATCTCTGACGAAGTGGTTGAAGAGATTCTAGTCGATGACACGTTGGAGACTTTTTTGACAAAGGCAGAGAATGAGCATGGGTTTATGAGCGACGATGCGACCGATTATGCTGAGATGCTGAACTCAAGCAAGACAATGGGTAAGATTGTCGAGTACATCAGTTTAGATGGAGCCGCAGAGACGCTGATGTGTCCATAATTTGCATAGTTTAAGCATGCACATCATGTAGGTTTTAGATCATTTACTTGGATCTTCATGGTATTTCATACTTGTTTTGTCCCATTTAGAGTATTAGGAGCTGCATTAGGTCCTAGTGAGTCTTTTGCATGTCTTTGAGGAGTTTTCTAGGTGTTTGGAGACACTTGGTGGCGTTTGGAGATTTGGTGCTTAAAGACTAGAGAGGAACCATCCGGAATGTCTCAAATAACCATCAGACGAAGGCGATCCGATTTGATACAGCTCTTGGAGTCTTCATGAGAGTTGTAGCCCGATGAGTCCTCTAACTATAGGAGTTGGAATCAAGTCATTCGGACATGTGGTTTGAAAGATATGGCTGATTTACCAGAGATAGGTCCACCTGGCCGAGACGATTTCTTCAATACCGAGGTCAGTGGTCGGTGCAACTGGTCAGTGTGGAAACAGAAGGAAAATTCCTTAGCACCGACGTGTAGTACCGAGGAGTGACATCGGTATTGAAGGGTCTCCACTCCGAATTAGCCTCGGTGGTCTTCACCAAAGTTGTAGAGGAGTAAATCAGCTTTACACAGGAGTTTGAATCGGGTTATTTGGACGTATGGATAGGGAGATAAGACGTATTTACTGAAGGTATGTCCGTCTGGCAGAGAGAAGATGAAACCGTCCAAATAACCGAAACAACGAAGGCCTTCCGGTATGATTCAACTCAAACGGTCTTCATAAGAGTTGTAGAGGGACGAGTTAGCTGTCTACAGGACTTAGATTCAGGTCATTCGGATGTCAGGTGCAGGAGTTATGGCCGATTCACTGAAAACGTATCCAAGTTTCGGTCGGGTCAATAACCGGTTTGTCCCGGGTTGATCCGGTCCGACCCAGGTCAAGAAAACACTTTTAAATATTGTTGAGACCCATTTTTTAGATCTAAGTTTCCTTTTCTCTAGAGTTGGGTTTTATCCCAAACTCTTTCTACACTACAAGAAAACAGCCTTTTTACAACAAACATAATCGTCGTAAATCGGTCGTAAAACATGATTTACGACGGATTAGCGACGATTAACAATTCGTCGTAATATGATCGTCGTTAATTGTAAATCGTCGTAAATTGGGCGTACTATTAAGGAGGACTAAAAATCGTCGTAAAATCGATGTAATATATTCGTCATAAAATCGTTGTATATTTACATCGAATGTACGACGAATATATTACATCGATTTTACGACGAATATATTACATCGATATAACGATAAAACATTACATCGATTTTACATCGAATTATACAATTTTTGTTTCGACAAACCGTCGTAAATTCGTCGTAATAGGATGAAACATTACATCGAATTTACAACGAATTATAAAATTTCTGTTTTTACGGATTCGTCGTAAATTCGTCGTCATATGTAGCTGTAAATACGTTGGTAAATCGATGTAAAATATTCGATGTAAATTCGTCGTAACTTTTGAACGATGTAAAATCGATGTAAAACTATTGATGTAAAATCGATGTAAATTATGGAACGATGTAAAATCGATGTAAAATATTCGATGTAAATTCGTCGTAATTTAAATATAATTTAAATATAATTTTTATATAAATTAAATAAAATTTAAAAAAAAAATTAAAAAATTATATTAAAAAAATTATATTTAAAAATTAAATTTTATAAATAAATTCAAAATATAAAATAAAATTTAAAATACAAAATAAAATTTTTATTACAAACTATTTCCTAGCCGAAAAACGTAAATTATCAAAAAGTTCGTCGTCTGATCCATTCTGCTCCATATTCGCTCGTTCTTGCGCGAGCGGATCCGTTGGCTGGCCCGATGTCGATCCTTCCTGCTGCCTTAGTGCAGCCGCCAAAGTCGGGTTAGTCAAGGCAATAATATCGAAGAGAGTGTTGTATCCTTGGATTGTTTTATCGTATCCATGGATCGTTTTATCGTATCCTTGGATCTTCTCATCGTATATCACCTGCTTCGCCCGCAAATTGTTGATCTCGGAGTTGGCGTTGTTTAACTCCGTCCGCAAAATAACCGGATCGTCGAAAAGCTGACGACGGGACGACGCGGCGGCACTATCTACGATCGATCCCATCCCTAAAACTCTGCCCTTTTTCTTCGGGGCAACCTTTTAAAAAAGAAACGAAAAATTTAATAAATTGTATAAAAAAACATTAACTTTTGTAAAAAAAAAACGTTAAATTACCTCTGCGTATATGTCGTCCATCTGGGCAACCGTCAAAGTCGCAGTGGATTGGACCGAACTACCGCCAGGTGATAGCTGCTGAGAAAGCTGAGTTTGACGCTCGCCGATCCTTGCATGCGCGTCATTGTAGATTGCCTCAGCTCGAGGATCTACAAAAGATCCGTCTTTCTTCTTGTGAGTTTCCGCAAAAACTCGGGTCATCGGAGGAAGTTCGCCTCCATTTGCCTAACAAAAAAGACATTAAAAAAGAAATCAAACCGTTGATGGATAATATAAATTAATAACAAATTAAAATTACATAAATAAAATTATAAGCGAAAAAATTATTACCATTTGAAGGCGTCTTCCCGCAAAAGATGTTTGACCCGACGTATGAGGCATAAGTGCTGTAACACCGTCTGGACCCATAGTGTTTCGAGAAGCCGAACACTTAGCGGCCACTTGCTGCGCATGTGGATCTCTCCAGTATGCCGTCAAGCCGTTCCAAACATCGGAAGACATGTATGGCGGCTTCCCATGATCGCCTTTAACCTCCCACTTCCTCTTCCAATCGGAAATGGTATTGTTGAGCCGCAATTTTCCCTTCTTTTTTAAATTCCGCCTTCACCGTCTCGTTGATCATAACGTCCCAATGCCATTTTGGCTATACAAAAAAAAAAAAAAATTAGAAACGATATATTAAAGATAAAGAATTCTCCAAAATAATATTGAATTAAAAAAAAAAAATTTACCGCGAAACATTTAAACCATGTCTCGACAACGTCTTCCGGAACCGAAGACCAATTGCGGTGAGGCTCCATGAAATAGGTTTTAATGGTGTCAGCCACACTCCGTCCAACTTTGTTATCTTCCTTAAACCTGAGAAAAAAACAAAAATTATTAGTAAAAAAAACAAATTCATAATGTTATTAAAAAAAAAAAATTGTAGGTACGTACCAAAAAGTATTCGGGAGCCGTCGCGGATCTAACCGGTTTAAAGAATCATGCCTCGGCGACTGCAAAATATCTTCGACCGTCAATCCTGCATACAACAACGGCGGTCGAGCAACTGCTTCTGGAGGCGGCGCGGATTGTGTCGCAGAAGATGACGGGAGATGCGGATTTTCACTCGGCCCCGTCTCGAGAAACTGCCGATAGTGTGACTTACGTGGCGCCATATCTAAAAAATATTTAAAAATAACTCAATTTTAGTATAATACAATTCCATTCCTAACTAATAATTCCAATCCTAACTAATAAATATTACAATCCTAACTAACAATTCAAAATCCTTAGAACGATAATATAATTTATAAAAAAAAAAATGTTACCTTTTTTTTAGAGAGAGGGCAGATATTTTAGAGAGAGAGAGAGTTGAGAGATTAGTTATTTTAGAGAGAGAGAGAGTGTCGAGAGATTGTGAGGGAGGGAGGAAAAATTTGATTGCGTATATATAGATTTTGTAGTCGTCATAAACTCGTTGGTAATTTACAACGATTTTACGACGGATTCGTCGTAAAATCGTCGTAAAACTGTAACCAAAAATTCAACCTATCGCAATTTCCCCCCACGCGGTAAATTAAATATTTGGGTATTACAACGATTTTACCACGAATCCGTAGTAATTCCGTTGTAATAGATTAAATCTATACCCTAAACCCTAAATCACAATACACATATCCTGGACGTAAGAACGAAGTATATTTGTGCATCTAATACTTCTAATATTTAACAATAGATTCAATAACGACGATTGAATCTATATCGTCGTCGATTTCCTTATTTTACATAATAATGTATAGCATTCGTTCTTATAAGTATATTCGTAACATGCATGACTTAAATAATGTAAATGATTTTGTAAAAACATAAAATTATTTATACTATGATTAGAACTTACGTAAAACAAGATATAAGATAAAAAAACTAAACAAGTAAATCAAACCCTAAACCCTATATTTTAAGTATTACAACGATTTTACGACGGATTCATCGTAAATTCGTTGTAATTTTACAACGATTTTACGACGAATCCGTCGTAATTTCGTTGTAATAGATTAAATCTATACCCTAAACCCTAAATCACAATACACATATCCTGGACGTAAGAACGAAGTATATTTGTGCATCTAATACTTCTAATATTTAACAATAGATTCAATAACGACGATTGAATCTATATCGTCGTCGATTTCCTTATTTTACATAATAATGTATAGCATTCGTTCTTATAAGTATATTCGTAACATGCATGACTTAAATAATGTAAATGATTTTGTAAAAACATAAAATTGTTTATACTATGATTAGAACTTACGTAAAAAAAGATATAAGATAAAAAAACTAAACAAGTAAATCAAACCCTAAACCCTATATTTTAAGTATTACAAAGATTTTACGACGAATCCGTCGTAATTTCGTTGTAATAGATTAAATCTATACCCTAAACCCTAAATCACAATACACATATCCTGGACGTAAGAACGAAGTATATTTGTGCATCTAATACTTCTAATATTTAACAATAGATTCAATAACGACGATTGAATCTATATCGTCGTCGATTTCCTTATTTTACATAATAATGTATAGCATTCGTTCTAATGCTAATCGATGTAAAACCGTTGTAAAATTTCGTTGCAAATCCGTTGGTAATTTCTAAATCGTCGTAAACCAGTCGTAAAATAACGACGATTTCACGTCGACTCTGAGAGTTTGGTAAAACACGTTTTTTTAATAGGTCACCTAATTATTTACATCGCATTTTGTAGACGTAATTTCGTCCATATTCGATGTAAAATCGTTGTAATGCTAATCGATGTAAAACCGTTGTAAATTTTCTTTGCAAATCAGTTGGTAATTTCTTAAAAATATCTATAAATACGTTTCACACCTTCAATGTTAACTCAAAAAAAAACACAAATTTCCTTGAGTTTTTACACTGATCATTGTGTTCCCACTTCTTGATGATCTGGCCAACAAATAATCCTGTATGATCTTGTTTTCAAGTAAAGACAGTCTTCAACTACCATAGGGTGAATGATTCATAGAATTGGACATCTATGTAAATCTTTCGTAATATAAGGATGTCCAATTCTATGTATCTTTCACTTATGGTGGTTGGTCTTTATGAATATAGAAAACTTGATTTCCAGAATTCTTTGTTGGCCAGATCATCAGAAGCGGGTATACAATGTTCTACTCCTAAACCCAAGATGACATTACGACGATTTTACGACGGAATAGTCGTAAAATCGTCGTAATACTGAAACCAAAAATTCAACCTATCGAAATTTCCCCCACGCGGGTAAATTAAAATATTTTGGGTATTACGACGAAATTATGACGTATTCGTCGTAAAATTGTTGTAAGTTTACAACGAATTTACGACGAATACGTCGTAATTTCGTTGTTATAAAATAAATATATACCCTAAACCCTAAACCCTAAATCTTTATAGCTATTGGATATACCTCCATTCATTTTCAAAATTTGCATAAACGAAGATTATAAACAATTCTACCACAGAAAATCCGACTTTGACAGTTGCGCACCAGTCACGCCCTCGTAACTAATACCTCTGGAAAGATAGAGCGACGATTGATAAACCCTAATATTTCATCTTTCCTCGATTTTGCTATTTTGGGTGCGATGGAGCTACGGCCCCGCAATAACGCGATTCCTTCGTCGACCAAAGGTAACCTTCTTGTGATTTCTTTCTATTGATCCTTCCTTGATCGTCTCTGGTACCCGAGAAATCGCCGAAATAGTGAAGTGGTGTCTGTGTTTCGGTGCGGTCTGGACGAATTTTTTTGGCATCAAGCAATTCTTGGGGAAAATCATGAATTTGATCACCGAATACGTCGTAATTTCGTTTAATATATAATTTTACAACAAAAACTTAAACATCTAACAAACCAAAAATTACATATATATATATAAGCTTTCAATCAGAATCATCATCTTCGTTGGGTTCATCATCTTGATTGGGTTCATCATCTTCAGGTCCATCATCATCGTCAGTTTCTTCAAACTCGTCGGAATCGCCTTCTTCTTCTGTGTCGTTAGGTAGATATTCAAGTTGCCTGTTTCGTGGATCAATTAAAAGAACGTTCTCCGTAATCTCTGGTTCTGTAATATCAAGGCAAGAATCTTGTTGCATTGGAAGATCATCAACACCAACAATTTTACCCCTTGGAGCTATTTTAAGAACCGATAACCATGAGATCCCAGATGTTCGAACTCGCGGATATGGAACGAACGTTACTTGTTCTGCTTGTGATGCTAGGATGAATGGCTCAAACTTGTTGTAACGTCGTGCTTTGTTGACGTCAACCACACCAAATTTGTTAATTCGCACCCCTCGACCGGCTGTTGGATCGAACCAATCACATTTGAAGAGAACGCATTTCAACCTAACCAGTCCGGGGTACTCCACTTCAATTATTTCCTCCAAAACCCCATAAAAATATATTTCACCCCTAACACATACTCCGTAGTTGGTAGTTGCTCGACGAACGCCATACTTGTATGTATGAAACACATAACCACGGGTAAAATACATGGGTGCGGTCGTTATCTTCCCGATGGGGCCTAGGAGTAACTCATGAAACCAAAATGGATATGCGGGATCGCCATGATCAACCTATGATAAGTGTAAAAGTTTGATTGAAAGCCGATATAATTAAATGAAATATTTATAACTATATTAACTTACTTGCGTCTTCAACCACTCAACAAAGTGACGATCTTTACGGTCGTTTATTTCATCATCTGAAACCCCTTCAATGCATTCTCGTACCTGGGTATCAAATAAGATGCAAAATACATATATAGACATAAAAATTAACACATTTAATTATAATTATATTAATTATTAATTATTAATGACTGATTAATTAAATAGTTTTGTTATTATACCTTTCGAAAGGACTCACTTCATCACAGTTTAGGAGGATGTACGTATGTGCGCTGTGCCTGTCATGCTCGTTATCCCACCAAACTTCCTTCAATTTTCCACTAAGACGACCAATTGGTGAGAATATATCTGGGACACTCTCTACTGCATAAATTTGTCCCACACCGCCATCATCGTATCGTCGGGGAGCCCGTTTGCGTGGACGGACTTTTGGAGCGAAATAATATGAAGTGAAGTGTGAAGTTTCTTCTGTCAAACTTCCCGCAACAATTGATCCTTCAACCCTTGCTAGATTTTTTGCCTTTCCCTTTAAATGTTTCATGAAGCGCTCGAATGGTACATCCACCTAAACTGAACAGGGCCTCCTAGTTCTGCTTCGTGGGGGAGATGAATGGGAAGATGTTCCATAACATCAAAAAACGCAGGGGGGAATATCTTCTCCAAATTGCACAACAAGATTGGAATATTAGCAGCCAGTTGTGCAATTACATCTTCTGACAACGTCCGTGTACTAAGATCCCGGAAAAACGCTCCGATGCCTGCAAAGACAAAATTATATAAATTGTAACATATATATATATATATATATATATATATATATATATATATATATATATATATATATATATATATATAATTAATCTCAATAATTTTATATGTGATGAAGTATCTTACCTCTAATTGCTTCATGAACATTTTCTGGAAGGAGTTCGGCAAATGCGAAAGGAAGTAAACGTTGCATAAACACGTGGCAGTCATGACTCTTCATCCCTGAAAACTTTTCTCCTTTCTCAACAGATTTAGCAAGATTGGATACATACCCATCAGGAAACTTCACGTCAGATGAAACCCAATTGAACAACGATGCCTTTTGTTCTGCACCCAACCGAAATATAGGAACTGGTGATTTTCCATTGCTCATTATATGCAACTCATTTATGTTGCAAATATCTGGCAAGTCCAACCTTGAGTTTTCGCTGTCTTTGGTTCTTCCTTTCACGTTTAACACTGTATGCATGATGTTATCAAAAAGGTTTTTCTCAATGTGCATGACATCAAGATTGTGTCTCAGTAGATGATTTTTCCAGTACGGAAGATCCCAAAAAATGCTTTTCTTGTGCCAATTGTGATTAACCCCGTATCCATCAGGCATATTAGCTGGAGTGTGCCAATTTTCCCCACGATTCACAGTTTCTAGTCCCCCAAAATGATCTATTTGCGCTTCTAGATCTTCCCCAGATAGATACACTGGTGGGGGGACACGCACGATTTTGTTCTTCCTAAACAACCGCCTGTTTCTCCTATATGGATGATTGATTGGTAAAAACCGGCGGTGACAATCAAACCAGCATGTTTTTCGACCATGTTTCAGTTGAAACGCATTTGTCCGATCGAGGCAATAAGGACAAGATAACCTCCCATGCGTCGTCTAACCTGATAGCATTCCGTATGCAGGGAAGTCGCTTATTGTCCACATAAGCACCGCACGCATCGTAAAAAATTTTTTCCTCGAACAATCATATGTCCGCACTCCTGTATACCACAACTGTTTCAACTCATGAATGAGAGGCTGCAAAAACACATCAAGGGACCGCTTCGGATGATTGGGACCAGGGACTAAAATATTCAGGAAAAGGAATTCCCTTTGCATGCACATATCTGGGGGAAGGTTATAAGGAGTTACGATAACTGGCCACAAAGAATATTGCCTACCAGACATACCGAATGGACTAAATCCATCAGTGCAAAGACCAAGATACACATTTCGCTTAGATTTAGCAAAATCAGGGTGTACCGTGTTAAAGTGTTTCCAAGCTTTTGCATCTGACGGGTGAGTCACTTCTCCTTCTCTCTGTGAATGTTCTGCATGCCACCTCATCGATACAGCTGTCCTTTCAGATTGATACAATCGTTTCAACATATCAGTTATAGGAAGATACCACATCCGTTGGTATGGTATCTTTTTACGCCCAGTTGTTTGGGGCCTAAATCTCGGTTTTTGGCAAAATCGACATTCCTGCAGCTTATCATCATCTTTCCAAAAAAGCATAAAATTGTCAACAATTACATCTATCATCTCAGAAGGCAACCCAAGACTAAACACCAACTTCTGTATCTCATAGTATGTTTCGGCAGCCAAATTATCCTCTGGCAAATACTCTTTAATAAGATCAGCCCAATCATCCATGCAAACCTCAGCTAAGTTATGATCAGTTTTAATTGTCATCATCCTAGCAGCTAACGACACTTTAGACTGACCTTCTCTACATCCATCGTAGAGTGGCTGGTTTGCAGCTCAAGAAAACACTTTTAAATATTGTTGAGACCCATTTTTTTAGATCTAAGTTTCCTTTTCTCTAGAGTTGGGTTTTATCCCAAACTCTTTCTAAGATGATTTTGGATGGATCTACATCATTCATGCCACTCTAGTGAAGGATTCTTCAACCTATCTATATATTATGTTTATTTAATCTTTGTTCTTTATTTTTATGTCTCTTTTTCCCTTGTGTTCTATCTTGTTCTTCATATTTAGGCCTTAGGCCCCTTTTTGTTGGATCTTAGATTTAGCTTGATTTAGATGATTTGATGATTGATTCTTGATGCTTATGTTCTTAATCCTGGCTTTCCTTTCTTTCTAAGTGATCCTAGTGCTAGATTGGGCTTGAGAGAGTCAATCTAGATCATAGGGAAAATCATGCACACAAAGTGTTTGATGATATTCCCCTTGGAGCTTAGTAAGAGATAAACATTCTTAACCTATGAAAGTAGTTGCTTAAGGTGTTTATTGGTTGATTTGAATGTTGATCTAAATGCTTGCTAATCATTTTATCACAAATGAGAGTTTGATCTTAATTAAGTGACTAGCAAAGTGATTAGTGTTTTGAGAGAGGATTAGTCATAATTAGTGATCTTAACCTAAAGATTAGCATTGATTGTGTGTTAGGCATCGTTAGTCAATTGTCTTGATGATTATATGATGATGATTTAGGTTGATCTTTGTTAGGTCCTTCAATTAGGTTGGTTCTCAATGCTAGATTTGATGAGATAAACCAAAGTCTACAACTACACCTAGATTAGGTAGTTCTAGTTGGCGTGACAAACCAATCTAGAGCTACACCCTAGGTTTTTTGGTCTCATCCCATGCATTAGGGAGAGATTAGAGTAAACGGTGTTAGTGCTAGATTAGATTTATTCATTCGAGTCTTGAACTTAGGTATTTCACTCCTAGCCGGAGTTTAAATGAATTGCTTGAAACGAATCTTTTGTGAGCTTTTCGTGCCTAGCCAACAATAGTTGATGTCTAGGGTGATTAGTGAACTAAGTGGGATTGGAGGTCAATGCTTGTTAATCACCCTATCACAAACGACGGGTTGTTCTTGATTTGGTGATTGACAAAGTGATTAGTGGTACGACGGTGGATTAGTCAAAATTATGAATCCCATGTTCTAGGATAGTGTTCAATGCAATCTTAGACATCATTGTTTGCTCATTAATCATCTTCTTGATAGTTCATTCCATGATCCAACACTTATATATTTGTTTTCTTTCTTGCATTTGTTTCCTTAGTTTAAAAAACATAAAAACCCAAAAACATTGCTCTAGCTTAGGAAGTTTCATGCATTCCTAGTGTATTGATCTTAACCTCTTCGGTTCGATCCTCAAATACTACAATGATATGAGTGGACTTGAGGTATTGATTAAGACCAAAAAGTCTATCTATCAATTGGCGCCGTTGCCGGGGAGGTTTAGCATTGATCATTAGGATTTTGATTCTTCTTGAGACTATAGCTTTTTATTTTCTTTTGTTGCTAATCTTTTCACTTTTCTTGTGATTTTCATGAAGGGAGTGACAATGAGGAAGTAACCGTCAAGCTAGTGACGTTAAACGCGCCCTTGGGGACCTCCCCAAGCCTATCCATTGTCGAGCTTGAGACACAAAACAAGAAATCAATAAGGGTCTCTTGAGTCAAAGGTCGTGGTATGTGATGGAATGAGGGCTTGAGCAACAACGTGTCACACTCCTCTCTTCACCATCTCCATTCTGCTAATCTCACTCCTCCTTTGTAAGTATCTCTTTTCCTTTTGAGTCTTTGCATTTCATCTTTTGTTTTTGGTCTCTCTCTTGAACTTTTTTCACACCGAGACGTTGTGATTTAAGTTTGGGGGAGGGACCGGTGTCTAATTATGTGTTTTGTGATCTTATTTTGTTTTTTGCATCTTGAGTCTCATGCATTTTCAATAATTTTGAAATTTTTTTGAAATTGTTTGCATTTCATATATAGGATTGAGTCTAGATGCATATCATATTAGGTAGCTTTGCATGAGCATTAGGAGCAATGATAGATTATCCTTGTAAAGTATCATTTTTAGAGCTTGATTCAATTCCCTCGTTGCTTGTTGTTAGATGCTTTTGATCTCGTGTTGAAATCAATGATGAATCATATCTCGATCTTGCATTTCATTACTAGGGTCTTGGCTAAAGCAAGTTTTGATTTGATTCCAATCCTACCTAAGTGAAAACCATAATTTTGACATTGAAATTATCATGCTTGTGCATTGCATAGTGAATTCATGGTTACCATATACATACTTGGGCTCTCTTATCCTTTCCACCACTCTTTCGCTAGTCCAAGTAGCCGATTCCCATCATTGGAACGGTTTACCATACCTTTAACCTACCCTCCGTTCAAGCCAAAATCTTTAGTGTGCGTATGTGAGGCCTAATTTTTCGAGTAAGCTTGGCAAAAAGTGTTGAGTTTAGGGCGACAAGGATAGGTTTGCATGTAGATCTAGCCGAACATCAAAGGCTAGACTAGGTTAGGCTTGTGGGAAAGGGAAGTTTTGAGTTTGGTGTGAACGAAATGGTGTGACTAATGGGATTGTGGATAAGAAGAAAGTGAGTTCAAAAGAATGAAGTGAAGGTGAAAGGGGAATGCAATATTGTGATGTGGTTAGTGCAAGTTATCAAGAATAGCTCTTAGTGATAGTTATAGCCTCATAGAAACAAAGGAAAAAGCCAAAAATTGGCTAAGGCATCAATTGGTAAATGATGAGGCAAGGCAAAGAAAAAGAAAGAAAGAAGAGCTAAAGAAACAACAAAAAGAAGCACAAGACCACAAGATTCATTGGAGAAGAAGAAATTCCCCAAGTGAGAAAGGATGAAGTGGAAGAAGGAGTTCAAGTATGGGACATGACGGCAAAAAGGCCAAATGAGAAAAGGGTAGTTTAGGATGAAGGCTTCATGGGTAGATATGCTAGGGTTAGAGATGATTTAGGCATTGGGTAGATGTGAGTCTATCCTTGTATGCATAGATTGCCTTTTATTCTTAGCATTTTGCTAAAGCTTCCTCATTCATTGAGAGATCCCTTGCATTAGAGTAATCCCATACATTTGAGATCATCTTTATCTCAAGACCTTCACCCTAGCCAAATGGATTCACTTGCCTTGCATAAGCATGATTCACTTGAAACGATTAATGAATGTTAAAGGATTGGATGACATGAATACTTGTGTAGGTTGAGGCTTGAATTTGATTCGTATAGGGAAGGATATGGCTAGCTCTTTTTGAGTAGACTTGTTTGATCGCATCTTAGAGCTAGTAACTTGGACATTGAGTTGAATTCTTTTTATGGCACTTTTGGATTTGAGCTCCCATTTTTAGTCTTCTCCCTTTCTTTATTCTTGTTTGCTTGAGGACAAGCAAATGTTTAAGTTTGGGGGAATTGATGTGTCCATAATTTGCATAGTTTAAGCATGCACATCATGTAGGTTTTAGATCATTTACTTGGATCTTCATGGTATTTCATACTTATTTTGTCCCATTTAGAGTATTAGGAGCTGCATTAGGTCCTAGTGAGTCTTTTGCATGTCTTTGAGGAGTTTTCTAGGTGTTTGGAGACACTTGGTGGCGTTTGGAGATTTGGTGCTTAAAGACTAGAGAGGAACTATCCGGAACGTCTCAAAGAATCGATCAGAAGAAGGCGATCCGATTAGATACAGCTCTTGGAGTCTTCATGAGAGTTGTAGCCCGATGAGTCCTCTAACCATAGGAGTTAGAATAAAGTCATTCGGACATGTGGTTTGAGAGATATGGCTGATTTACCATATATAGGTCTGCCTGGCCGAAACGATTTCTTCAATACCGAGGTCACTGGTCGGTGCAACTGCTCGGTGTGGAAACAGAAGGAAAATTCCTTAGCACCGACGTGTAGTACCGAGGAGTGACGTCGGTATTGAATGGTCTCCACTCCGAATTAGCCTCGGTGATCTTCAGTAAAGTTGTAGAGGAGTGAATCAGCTTTACACAGGAGTTTGAATCGGGTTATTTGGATGTATGGATAGGGAGATAAGACGGATTTACTGAAGGTATGTCCGTCTGGCCGAGAGAAGATGAAACCGTCCAAATAACCGAAACAACGAAGGCCTTCCGGTATGATTCAACTCAGACGGTCTTCATAAGATTTGTAGAGGGACGAGTTAGCTGTCTACAGGACTTGGATTCAGGTCATTCGGATGTCAGGTGCAGGAGTTATGGCCGATTCACTGAAAACGTATCCAATTTTCGGCCGGGTCAATACCCGGTTTGTTCCGGGTTGATCCGGTCCGACCCAGCTCAAGAAAACACTTTTAAATATTGTTAGACCCAATTTTTTAGATCTAAGTTTCCTTTTCTCTAGAGTTGGGTTTTATCCCAAACTCTTTCTAAGATGATTTTGGATGGATCTACATCATTCATGCCACTCTAGTGAAGGATTCTTCAACCTATCTATATATTATGTTTATTTAATCTTTGTTCTTTATTTTTATGTCTCTTTTTCCCTTGTGTTCTATCTTGTTCTTTATATTTAGGCCTTAGGCCCCTTTTTGTTGGATCTTAGATTTAGCTTGATTTAGATGATTTGATGATTGATTCTTGATGCTTATGTTCTTAATCTTGGCTTTCCTTTCTTTCTAAGTGATCCTAGTGCTAGATTGGGCTTGAGAAAGTCAATCTAGATCATAGGGAAAATCATGCACACCAAGTGTTTGATGATATTCCCCTAGGGCTTAGTAAGAGATAAACATTCTTAACCTATGAAAGTAGTTGCTTAAGGTGTTTATTGGTTGATTTGAATGTTGATCTAAATGCTTGCTAATCATTTTATCACAAATGAGAGTTTGATCTTAATTAAGTGACTAGCAAAGTGATTAGTGCTTTGAGAGAGGATTAATCATAATTAGTGATCTTAACCTAAAGATTAGCATTGATTGTGTGTTAGGCATCGTTAGTCAATTGTCTTGATGATTATATGATGATGATTTAGGTTGATCTTTGTTAGGTCCTTCAATTAGGTTGGTTCTCAATGCTAGATTTGATGAGATAAACCAAAGTCTACAACTACACCTAGATTAGGTAGTTCTAGTTGGCGTGACAAACCAATCTAGAGTTACACCCTAGGATTTTTGGTCTCATCCCATGCATTAGGGAGAGATTAGAGTAAACGGTGTTAGTGCTAGATTAGATTTATTCATTCGAGTCTTGAACTTAGGCATTTCACTCCTAACCGAAGTTTAAATTAATTGCTTGAAACGAATCTTTTGTGAGCTTTTCGTGCCTAGCCAACGATAGTTGATGTCTAGGGTGATTAGTGAACTAAGTGGGATTGGAGGTCAATGCTTGTTAATCACCCTATCACAAACGACGGGTTGTTCTTGATTTTGTGATTAACAACGTGATTAGTGGTACGACGGTGGATTAGTCAAAATTATGAATCCCATGTTCTAGTATAGTGTTCAATGCAATCTTAGACATCATTGTTTGCTCATTAATCATCTTCTTGATAGTTCATTCCATGATCCAACACTTATATCTTTGTTTTCTTTCTTGCATTTGTTTCCTTAGTTTAAAAAACATAAAAACCCAAAAACATTGCTCTAGCTTAGGAAGTTTCATGCATTCCTAGTGTATTGATCTTAACCTCTTCGGTTCGATCCTCAAATACTACAATGATATTAGTGGACGTGAGGTATTGATTAAGACCTAAAAAGTCTATCTATCAATTGGCGCCGTTGCCGGGGAGGTTTAGCATTGATCATTAGGATTTTGATTCTTCTTGAGACTATAGCTTTTTATTTTCTTTTGTTGCTAATCTTTTCACTTTTCTTGTGATTTTCATGAAGGGAGTGACAATGAGGAAGTAAACGTCAAGCTAGTGACGCTAAACGCGCCCTCGGGGACCTCCCCAAGCCTATCCATTGTCGAGCTTGAGACACAAAACAAGAAATCAATAAGGGTCTCTTGAGTCAAAGGTCGTGGTATGTGATGTAATGAGGGCTTGAGCAACAACGTGTCACACTCCTCTCTTCACCATCTCCATTCCGCTAATCTCACTCCTCCTTTGTAAGTATCTCTTTTCCTTTTGAGTCTTTGCATTTCATCTTATGTTTTTGGTCTCTCTCTTGAACTTTTTTCACACCGAGACGTTGTGATTTAAGTTTGGGGGAGAGACCGGTGTCTAATTATGTGTTTTGTGATCTTATTTTGCCTTTTGCATCTTGAGTCTCATGCATTTTCAATAATTTTGAAATTTTTTTGAAATTGTTTGCATTTCATATATAGGATTGAGTCTAGATGCATATCATATTAGGTAGCTTTGCATGAGCATTAGGAGCAATGATAGATTATCCTTGTAAAGTATCATTTTTAGAGCTTGATTCAATGCCCTCGTTGCTTGTTGTTTGATGCTTTTGATCTCGTGTTGAAATCAATGATGAATCATATCTCGATCTTGCATTTCATTACTAGGGTCTTAGCTAAAGCAAGTTTTGATTTGATTCCAATCCTACCTAAGTGAAAACCGTAATTTTGACATTGAAATTATCATGCTTGTGCATTGCATAGTGAATTCATGGTTACCATATACATACTTGGGCTCTCTTATCCTTTCCACCACTCTTTTGCTAGTCCAAGTAGCCGATTCCCATCATTGGAACGGTTTACCATACCTTTAACCTACCCGTTCAAGCCAAAATCTTTAGTGTGCGTATGTGAGGCCTAATTTTTCGAGTAAGCTTGGCAAAAAGTGTTGAGTTTAGGGCGACAAGGATAGGTTTGCATGTAGATCTAGCCGAACATCAAAGGCTAGACTAGGTTAGGCTTGTGGGAAAGGGAAGTTTTGAGTTTGGTGTGAACGAAATGGTGTGACTAATGGGATTGTGGATAAGAAGAAAGTGAGTTCAAAAGAATGAAGTGAAGGTGAAAGGGGAATGCAATATTGTGATGTGGTTAGTGCAAGTTATCAAGAATAGCTCTTAGTGATAGTTATAGCCTCATAGAAACAAAGGAAAAAGCCAAAAATTGGCTAAGACATCAATTGGTAAATGATGAGGCAAGGCAAAGAAAAAGAAAGAAAGAAGAGCTAAAGAAACAACAAAAAGAAGCACAAGACCACAAGATTCATTGGAGAAGAAGAAATTCCCCAAGTGAGAAAGGATGAAGTGGAAGAAGGAGTTCAAGTATGGGACATGACGGCAAAAAGGCCAAATGAGAAAAGGGTAGTTTAGGATGAAGGCTTCATGGGTAGATATGCTAGGGTTAGAGATGATTTAGGCATTGGGTAGATGTGAGTCTATCCTTGTATGCATAGATTGCCTTTTACTCTTAGCATTTTGCTAAAGCTTCCTCATTCATTGAGAGATCCTTTGCATTAGAGTAATCCCATACATTTGAGATCATCTTTATCTCAAGACCTTCACCCTAGCCAAATGGATTCACTTGCCTTGCATAAGCATGATTCACTTGAAACGATTAATGAATGTTAAAGGATTGGATGACATGAATACTTGTGTAGGTTGAGGCTTGAATTTGATTCGTATAGGGAAGGATATGGCTAGCTCTTTTTGAGTAGACTTGTTTGATCGCATCTTAGAGCTAGTAACTTGGACATTGAGTTGAATTCTTTTTATGACACTTTTGGATTTGAGCTCCCATTTTTAGTCTTCTCCCTTTCTTTATTATTGTTTGCTTGAGGACAAGCAAATATTTAAGTTTGGGGGAATTGATGTGTCCATAATTTGCATAGTTTAAGCATGCACATCATGTAGGTTTTAGATCATTTACTTGGATCTTCATGGTATTTCATACTTATTTTGTCCCATTTAGAGTATTAGGAGCTGCATTAGGTCCTAGTGAGTCTTTTGCATGTCTTTGAGGAGTTTTCTAGGTGTTTGGAGACACTTGGTGGCGTTTGGAGATTTGGTGCTTAAAGACTAGAGAGGAACTATCCGGAACGTCTCAAAGAATCGATCAGAAGAAGGCGATCCGATTAGATACAGCTCTTGGAGTCTTCATGAGAGTTGTAGCCCGATGAGTCCTCTAACCATAGGAGTTAGAATAAAGTCATTCGGACATGTGGTTTGAGAGATATGGCTGATTTACCATATATAGGTCTGCCTGGCCGAAACGATTTCTTCAATACCGAGGTCACTGGTCGGTGCAACTGCTCGGTGTGGAAACAGAAGGAAAATTCCTTAGCACCGACGTGTAGTACCGAGGAGTGACGTCGGTATTGAATGGTCTCCACTCCGAATTAGCCTCGGTGATCTTCAGTAAAGTTGTAGAGGAGTGAATCAGCTTTACACAGGAGTTTGAATCGGGTTATTTGGATGTATGGATAGGGAGATAAGACGGATTTACTGAAGGTATGTCCGTCTGGCCGAGAGAAGATGAAACCGTCCAAATAACCGAAACAACGAAGGCCTTCCGGTATGATTCAACTCAGACGGTCTTCATAAGATTTGTAGAGGGACGAGTTAGCTGTCTACAGGACTTGGATTCAGGTCATTCGGATGTCAGGTGCAGGAGTTATGGCCGATTCACTGAAAACGTATCCAATTTTCGGCCGGGTCAATACCCGGTTTGTTCCGGGTTGATCCGGTCCGACCCAGCTCAAGAAAACACTTTTAAATATTGTTAGACCCAATTTTTTAGATCTAAGTTTCCTTTTCTCTAGAGTTGGGTTTTATCCCAAACTCTTTCTAAGATGATTTTGGATGGATCTACATCATTCATGCCACTCTAGTGAAGGATTCTTCAACCTATCTATATATTATGTTTATTTAATCTTTGTTCTTTATTTTTATGTCTCTTTTTCCCTTGTGTTCTATCTTGTTCTTTATATTTAGGCCTTAGGCCCCTTTTTGTTGGATCTTAGATTTAGCTTGATTTAGATGATTTGATGATTGATTCTTGATGCTTATGTTCTTAATCTTGGCTTTCCTTTCTTTCTAAGTGATCCTAGTGCTAGATTGGGCTTGAGAGAGTCAATCTAGATCATAGGGAAAATCATGCACACCAAGTGTTTGATGATATTCCCCTAGGGCTTAGTAAGAGATAAACATTCTTAACCTATGAAAGTAGTTGCTTAAGGTGTTTATTGGTTGATTTGAATGTTGATCTAAATGCTTGCTAATCATTTTATCACAAATGAGAGTTTGATCTTAATTAAGTGACTAGCAAAGTGATTAGTGCTTTGAGAGAGGATTAATCATAATTAGTGATCTTAACCTAAAGATTAGCATTGATTGTGTGTTAGGCATCGTTAGTCAATTGTCTTGATGATTATATGATGATGATTTAGGTTGATCTTTGTTAGGTCCTTCAATTAGGTTGGTTCTCAATGCTAGATTTGATGAGATAAACCAAAGTCTACAACTACACCTAGATTAGGTAGTTCTAGTTGGCGTGACAAACCAATCTAGAGTTACACCCTAGGATTTTTGGTCTCATCCCATGCATTAGGGAGAGATTCGAGTAAACGGTGTTAGTGCTAGATTAGATTTATTCATTCGAGTCTTGAACTTAGGCATTTCACTCCTAACCGAAGTTTAAATTAATTGCTTGAAACGAATCTTTTGTGAGCTTTTCGTGCCTAGCCAACGATAGTTGATGTCTAGGGTGATTAGTGAACTAAGTGGGATTGGAGGTCAATGCTTGTTAATCACCCTATCACAAACGACGGGTTGTTCTTGATTTTGTGATTAACAACGTGATTAGTGGTACGACGGTGGATTAGTCAAAATTATGAATCCCATGTTCTAGTATAGTGTTCAATGCAATCTTAGACATCATTGTTTGCTCATTAATCATCTTCTTGATAGTTCATTCCATGATCCAACACTTATATCTTTGTTTTCTTTCTTGCATTTGTTTCCTTAGTTTAAAAAACATAAAAACCCAAAAACATTGCTCTAGCTTAGGAAGTTTCATGCATTCCTAGTGTATTGATCTTAACCTCTTCGGTTCGATCCTCAAATACTACAATGATATTAGTGGACGTGAGGTATTGATTAAGACCTAAAAAGTCTATCTATCAATTGGCGCCGTTGCCGGGGAGGTTTAGCATTGATCATTAGGATTTTGATTCTTCTTGAGACTATAGCTTTTTATTTTCTTTTGTTGCTAATCTTTTCACTTTTCTTGTGATTTTCATGAAGGGAGTGACAATGAGGAAGTAAACGTCAAGCTAGTGACGTTAAACGCGCCCTCGGGGACCTCCCCAAGCCTATCCATTGTCGAGCTTGAGACACAAAACAAGAAATCAATAAGGGTCTCTTGAGTCAAAGGTCGTGGTATGTGATGTAATGAGGGCTTGAGCAACAACGTGTCACACTCCTCTCTTCACCATCTCCATTCCGCTAATCTCACTCCTCCTTTGTAAGTATCTCTTTTCCTTTTGAGTCTTTGCATTTCATCTTATGTTTTTGGTCTCTCTCTTGAACTTTTTTCACACCGAGACGTTGTGATTTAAGTTTGGGGGAGAGACCGGTGTCTAATTATGTGTTTTGTGATCTTATTTTGCCTTTTGCATCTTGAGTCTCATGCATTTTCAATAATTTTGAAATTTTTTTGAAATTGTTTGCATTTCATATATAGGATTGAGTCTAGATGCATATCATATTAGGTAGCTTTGCCTGAGCATTAGGAGCAATGATAGATTATCCTTGTAAAGTATCATTTTTAGAGCTTGATTCAATGCCCTCGTTGCTTGTTGTTTGATGCTTTTGATCTCGTGTTGAAATCAATGATGAATCATATCTCGATCTTGCATTTCATTACTAGGGTCTTAGCTAAAGCAAGTTTTGATTTGATTCCAATCCTACCTAAGTGAAAACCGTAATTTTGACATTGAAATTATCATGCTTGTGCATTGCATAGTGAATTCATGGTTACCATATACATACTTGGGCTCTCTTATCCTTTCCACCACTCTTTTGCTAGTCCAAGTAGCCGATTCCCATCATTGGAACGGTTTACCATACCTTTAACCTACCCGTTCAAGCCAAAATCTTTAGTGTGCGTATGTGAGGCCTAATTTTTCGAGTAAGCTTGGCAAAAAGTGTTGAGTTTAGGGCGACAAGGATAGGTTTGCATGTAGATCTAGCCGAACATCAAAGGCTAGACTAGGTTAGGCTTGTGGGAAAGGGAAGTTTTGAGTTTGGTGTGAACGAAATGGTGTGACTAATGGGATTGTGGATAAGAAGAAAGTGAGTTCAAAAGAATGAAGTGAAGGTGAAAGGGGAATGCAATATTGTGATGTGGTTAGTGCAAGTTATCAAGAATAGCTCTTAGTGATAGTTATAGCCTCATAGAAACAAAGGAAAAAGCCAAAAATTGGCTAAGACATCAATTGGTAAATGATGAGGCAAGGCAAAGAAAAAGAAAGAAAGAAGAGCTAAAGAAACAACAAAAAGAAGCACAAGACCACAAGATTCATTGGAGAAGAAGAAATTCCCCAAGTGAGAAAGGATGAAGTGGAAGAAGGAGTTCAAGTATGGGACATGACGGCAAAAAGGCCAAATGAGAAAAGGGTAGTTTAGGATGAAGGCTTCATGGGTAGATATGCTAGGGTTAGAGATGATTTAGGCATTGGGTAGATGTGAGTCTATCCTTGTATGCATAGATTGCCTTTTACTCTTAGCATTTTGCTAAAGCTTCCTCATTCATTGAGAGATCCTTTGCATTAGAGTAATCCCATACATTTGAGATCATCTTTATCTCAAGACCTTCACCCTAGCCAAATGGATTCACTTGCCTTGCATAAGCATGATTCACTTGAAACGATTAATGAATGTTAAAGGATTGGATGACATGAATACTTGTGTAGGTTGAGGCTTGAATTTGATTCGTATAGGGAAGGATATGGCTAGCTCTTTTTGAGTAGACTTGTTTGATCGCATCTTAGAGCTAGTAACTTGGACATTGAGTTGAATTCTTTTTATGACACTTTTGGATTTGAGCTCCCATTTTTAGTCTTCTCCCTTTCTTTATTATTGTTTGCTTGAGGACAAGCAAATATTTAAGTTTGGGGGAATTGATGTGTCCATAATTTGCATAGTTTAAGCATGCACATCATGTAGGTTTTAGATCATTTACTTGGATCTTCATGGTATTTCATACTTATTTTGTCCCATTTAGAGTATTAGGAGCTGCATTAGGTCCTAGTGAGTCTTTTGCATGTCTTTGAGGAGTTTTCTAGGTGTTTGGAGACACTTGGTGGCGTTTGGAGATTTGGTGCTTAAAGACTAGAGAGGAACTATCCGGAACGTCTCAAAGAATCGATCAGAAGAAGGCGATCCGATTAGATACAGCTCTTGGAGTCTTCATGAGAGTTGTAGCCCGATGAGTCCTCTAACCATAGGAGTTAGAATAAAGTCATTCGGACATGTGGTTTGAGAGATATGGCTGATTTACCATATATAGGTCTGCCTGGCCGAAACGATTTCTTCAATACCGAGGTCACTGGTCGGTGCAACTGCTCGGTGTGGAAACAGAAGGAAAATTCCTTAGCACCGACGTGTAGTACCGAGGAGTGACGTCGGTATTGAATGGTCTCCACTCCGAATTAGCCTCGGTGATCTTCAGTAAAGTTGTAGAGGAGTGAATCAGCTTTACACAGGAGTTTGAATCGGGTTATTTGGATGTATGGATAGGGAGATAAGACGGATTTACTGAAGGTATGTCCGTCTGGCCGAGAGAAGATGAAACCGTCCAAATAACCGAAACAACGAAGGCCTTCCTGTATGATTCAACTCAGACGGTCTGCATAAGATTTGTAGAGGGACGAGTTAGCTGTCTACAGGACTTGGATTCAGGTCATTCGGATGTCAGGTGCAGGAGTTATGGCCGATTCACTGAAAACGTATCCAATTTTCGGCCGGGTCAATACCCGGTTTGTTCCGGGTTGATCCGGTCCGACCCAGCTCAAGAAAACACTTTTAAATATTGTTAGGCCCAATTTTTTAGATCTAAGTTTCCTTTTCTCTAGAGTTGGGTTTTATCCCAAACTCTTTCTAAGATGATTTTGGATGGATCTACATCATTCATGCCACTCTTGTGAAGGATTCTTCAACCTATCTATATATTATGTTTATTTAATCTTTGTTCTTTATTTTTATGTCTCTTTTTCCCTTGTGTTCTATCTTGTTCTTCATATTTAGGCCTTAGGCCCCTTTTTGTTGGATCTTAGATTTATCTTGATTTAGATGATTTGATGATTGATTCTTGATGCTTATGTTCTTAATCCTGACTTTCCTTTCTTTCTAAGTGATCCTAGTGCTAGATTGGGCTTGAGAGAGTCAATCTAGATCATAGGGAAAATCATGCACACCAAGTGTTTGATGATATTCCCCTAGGAGCTTAGTAAGAGATAAACATTCTTAACCTATGAAAGTAGTTGCTTAAGGTGTTTATTGGTTGATTTGAATGTTGATCTAAATGCTTGCTAATCATTTTATCACAAATGAGAGTTTGATCTTAATTAAGTGACTAGCAAAGTGATTAGTGCTTTGAGAGAGGATTAGTTATAATTAGTGATCTTAACCTAAAGATTAGCATTGATTGTGTGTTAGGCATCGTTAGTCAATTGTCTTGATGATTATATGATGATGATTTAGGTTGATCTTTGTTAGGTCCTTCAATTAGGTTGGTTCTCAATGCTAGATTTGATGAGATAAACCAAAGTCTACAACTACACCTAGATTAGGTAGTTCTAGTTGGCGTGACAAACCAATCTAGAGCTACACCCTAGGATTTTTGGTCTCATCCCATGCATTAGGGAGAGATTCGAGTAAACGGTGTTAGTGCTAGATTAGATTTATTCATTCGAGTCTTGAACTTAGGCATTTCACTCCTAACCGAAGTTTAAATTAATTGCTTGAAACGAATCTTTTGTGAGCTTTTCGTGCCTAGCCAACGATAGTTGATGTCTAGGGTGATTAGTGAACTAAGTGGGATTGGAGGTCAATGCTTGTTAATCACCCTATCACAAACGACGGGTTGTTCTTGATTTGGTGATTAACAACGTGATTAGTGGTACGACGGTGGATTAGTCAAAATTATGAATCCCATGTTCTAGTATAGTGTTCAATGCAATCTTAGACATCATTGTTTGCTCATTAATCATCTTCCGTATAGTTCATTCCATGATCCAACACTTATATCTTTGTTTTCTTTCTTGCATTTGTTTCCTTAGTTTAAAAAACATAAAAACCCAAAAACATTGCTCTAGCTTAGGAAGTTTCATGCATTCCTAGTGTATTGATCTTAACCTCTTCGGTTCGATCCTCAAATACTACAATGATATTAGTGGACGTGAGGTATTGATTAAGACCTAAAAAGTCTATCTATCAATTGGCGCCGTTGCCGGGGAGGTTTAGCATTGATCATTAGGATTTTGATTCTTCTTGAGACTATAGCTTTTTATTTTCTTTTGTTGCTAATCTTTTCACTTTTCTTGTGATTTTCATGAAAGGAGTGACAATGAGGAAGTAAACGTCAAGCTAGTGACGTTAAACGCGCCCTCGGGGACCTCCCCAAGCCTATCCATTGTCGAGCTTGAGACACAAAACAAGAAATCAATAAGGGTCTCTTGAGTCAAAGGTCGTGGTATGTGATGTAATGAGGGCTTGAGCAACAACGTGTCACACTCCTCTCTTCACCATCTCCATTCCGCTAATCTCACTCCTCCTTTGTAAGTATCTCTTTTCCTTTTGAGTCTTTGCATTTCATCTTATGTTTTTGGTCTCTCTCTTGAACTTTTTTCACACCGAGACGTTGTGATTTAAGTTTGGGGGAGAGACCGGTGTCTAATTATGTGTTTTGTGATCTTATTTTGCCTTTTGCATCTTGAGTCTCATGCATTTTCAATAATTTTGAAATTTTTTTGAAATTGTTTGCATTTCATATATAGGATTGAGTCTAGATGCATATCATATTAGGTAGCTTTGCATGAGCATTAGGAGCAATGATAGATTATCCTTGTAAAGTATCATTTTTAGAGCTTGATTCAATGCCCTCGTTGCTTGTTGTTTGATGCTTTTGATCTCGTGTTGAAATCAATGATGAATCATATCTCGATCTTGCATTTCATTACTAGGGTCTTAGCTAAAGCAAGTTTTGATTTGATTCCAATCCTACCTAAGTGAAAACCGTAATTTTGACATTGAAATTATCATGCTTGTGCATTGCATAGTGAATTCATGGTTACCATATACATACTTGGGCTCTCTTATCCTTTCCACCACTCTTTTGCTAGTCCAAGTAGCCGATTCCCATCATTGGAACGGTTTACCATACCTTTAACCTACCCGTTCAAGCCAAAATCTTTAGTGTGCGTATGTGAGGCCTAATTTTTCGAGTAAGCTTGGCAAAAAGTGTTGAGTTTAGGGCGACAAGGATAGGTTTGCATGTAGATCTAGCCGAACATCAAAGGCTAGACTAGGTTAGGCTTGTGGGAAAGGGAAGTTTTGAGTTTGGTGTGAACGAAATGGTGTGACTAATGGGATTGTGGATAAGAAGAAAGTGAGTTCAAAAGAATGAAGTGAAGGTGAAAGGGGAATGCAATATTGTGATGTGGTTAGTGCAAGTTATCAAGAATAGCTCTTAGTGATAGTTATAGCCTCATAGAAACAAAGGAAAAAGCCAAAAATTGGCTAAGACATCAATTGGTAAATGATGAGGCAAGGCAAAGAAAAAGAAAGAAAGAAGAGCTAAAGAAACAACAAAAAGAAGCACAAGACCACAAGATTCATTGGAGAAGAAGAAATTCCCCAAGTGAGAAAGGATGAAGTGGAAGAAGGAGTTCAAGTATGGGACATGACGGCAAAAAGGCCAAATGAGAAAAGGGTAGTTTAGGATGAAGGCTTCATGGGTAGATATGCTAGGGTTAGAGATGATTTAGGCATTGGGTAGATGTGAGTCTATCCTTGTATGCATAGATTGCCTTTTACTCTTAGCATTTTGCTAAAGCTTCCTCATTCATTGAGAGATCCTTTGCATTAGAGTAATCCCATACATTTGAGATCATCTTTATCTCAAGACCTTCACCCTAGCCAAATGGATTCACTTGCCTTGCATAAGCATGATTCACTTGAAACGATTAATGAATGTTAAAGGATTGGATGACATGAATACTTGTGTAGGTTGAGGCTTGAATTTGATTCGTATAGGGAAGGATATGGCTAGCTCTTTTTGAGTAGACTTGTTTGATCGCATCTTAGAGCTAGTAACTTGGACATTGAGTTGAATTCTTTTTATGACACTTTTGGATTTGAGCTCCCATTTTTAGTCTTCTCCCTTTCTTTATTATTGTTTGCTTGAGGACAAGCAAATATTTAAGTTTGGGGGAATTGATGTGTCCATAATTTGCATAGTTTAAGCATGCACATCATGTAGGTTTTAGATCATTTACTTGGATCTTCATGGTATTTCATACTTATTTTGTCCCATTTAGAGTATTAGGAGCTGCATTAGGTCCTAGTGAGTCTTTTGCATGTCTTTGAGGAGTTTTCTAGGTGTTTGGAGACACTTGGTGGCGTTTGGAGATTTGGTGCTTAAAGACTAGAGAGGAACTATCCGGAACGTCTCAAAGAATCGATCAGAAGAAGGCGATCCGATTAGATACAGCTCTTGGAGTCTTCATGAGAGTTGTAGCCCGATGAGTCCTCTAACCATAGGAGTTAGAATAAAGTCATTCGGACATGTGGTTTGAGAGATATGGCTGATTTACCATATATAGGTCTGCCTGGCCGAAACGATTTCTTCAATACCGAGGTCACTGGTCGGTGCAACTGCTCGGTGTGGAAACAGAAGGAAAATTCCTTAGCACCGACGTGTAGTACCGAGGAGTGACGTCGGTATTGAATGGTCTCCACTCCGAATTAGCCTCGGTGATCTTCAGTAAAGTTGTAGAGGAGTGAATCAGCTTTACACAGGAGTTTGAATCGGGTTATTTGGATGTATGGATAGGGAGATAAGACGGATTTACTGAAGGTATGTCCGTCTGGCCGAGAGAAGATGAAACCGTCCAAATAACCGAAACAACGAAGGCCTTCCGGTATGATTCAACTCAGACGGTCTGCATAAGATTTGTAGAGGGACGAGTTAGCTGTCTACAGGACTTGGATTCAGGTCATTCGGATGTCAGGTGCAGGAGTTATGGCCGATTCACTGAAAACGTATCCAATTTTCGGCCGGGTCAATACCCGGTTTGTTCCGGGTTGATCCGGTCCGACCCAGCTCAAGAAAACACTTTTAAATATTGTTAGACCCAATTTTTTAGATCTAAGTTTCCTTTTCTCTAGAGTTGGGTTTTATCCCAAACTCTTTCTAAGATGATTTTGGATGGATCTACATCATTCATGCCACTCTTGTGAAGGATTCTTCAACCTATCTATATATTATGTTTATTTAATCTTTGTTCTTTATTTTTATGTCTCTTTTTCCCTTGTGTTCTATCTTGTTCTTCATATTTAGGCCTTAGGCCCCTTTTTGTTGGATCTTAGATTTATCTTGATTTAGATGATTTGATGATTGATTCTTGATGCTTATGTTCTTAATCCTGACTTTCCTTTCTTTCTAAGTGATCCTAGTGCTAGATTGGGCTTGAGAGAGTCAATCTAGATCATAGGGAAAATCATGCACACCAAGTGTTTGATGATATTCCCCTAGGAGCTTAGTAAGAGATAAACATTCTTAACCTATGAAAGTAGTTGCTTAAGGTGTTTATTGGTTGATTTGAATGTTGATCTAAATGCTTGCTAATCATTTTATCACAAATGAGAGTTTGATCTTAATTAAGTGACTAGCAAAGTGATTAGTGCTTTGAGAGAGGATTAGTTATAATTAGTGATCTTAACCTAAAGATTAGCATTGATTGTGTGTTAGGCATCGTTAGTCAATTGTCTTGATGATTATATGATGATGATTTAGGTTGATCTTTGTTAGGTCCTTCAATTAGGTTGGTTCTCAATGCTAGATTTGATGAGATAAACCAAAGTCTACAACTACACCTAGATTAGGTAGTTCTAGTTGGCGTGACAAACCAATCTAGAGCTACACCCTAGGATTTTTGGTCTCATCCCATGCATTAGGGAGAGATTCGAGTAAACGGTGTTAGTGCTAGATTAGATTTATTCATTCGAGTCTTGAACTTAGGGATTTCACTCCTAGCCGAAGTTTAAATTAATTGCTTGAAACGAATCTTTTGTGAGCTTTTCGTGCCTAGCCAACGATAGTTGATGTCTAGGGTGATTAGTGAACTAAGTGGGATTGGAGGTCAATGCTTGTTAATCACCCTATCACAAACGACGGGTTGTTCTTGATTTGGTGATTAACAACGTGATTAGTGGTACGACGGTGGATTAGTCAAAATTATGAATCCCATGTTCTAGTATAGTGTTCAATGCAATCTTAGACATCATTGTTTGCTCATTAATCATCTTCTTGATAGTTCATTCCATGATCCAACACTTATATCTTTGTTTTCTTTCTTGCATTTGTTTCCTTAGTTTAAAAAACATAAAAACCCAAAAACATAGCTCTAGCTTAGGAAGTTTCATGCATTCCTAGTGTATTGATCTTAACCTCTTCGGTTCGATCCTCAAATACTACAATGATATTAGTGGACGTGAGGTATTGATTAAGACCTAAAAAGTCTATCTATCAATTGGCGCCGTTGCCGGGGAGGTTTAGCATTGATCATTAGGATTTTGATTCTTCTTGAGACTATAGCTTTTTATTTTCTTTTGTTGCTAATCTTTTCACTTTTCTTGTGATTTTCATGAAGGGAGTGACAATGAGGAAGTAAACGTCAAGCTAGTGACGTTAAACGCGCCCTCGGGGACCTCCCCAAGCCTATCCATTGTCGAGCTTGAGACACAAAACAAGAAATCAATAAGGGTCTCTTGAGTCAAAGGTCGTGGTATGTGATGGAATGAGGGCTTGAGCAACAACGTGTCACACTCCTCTCTTCACCATCTCCATTCCGCTAATCTCACTCCTCCTTTGTAAGTATCTCTTTTCCTTTTAAGTCTTTGCATTTCATCTTTTGTTTTTGGTCTCTCTCTTGAACTTTTTTCACACCGAGACGTTGTGATTTAAGTTTGGGGGAGGGACCGGTGTCTAATTATGTGTTTTGCGATCTTATTTTGCCTTTTGCATCTTGATTCTCATGCATTTTCAATAATTTTGAAATTTTTTTGAAATTGTTTGCATTTCATATCTAGGATTGAGTCTAGATGCATATCATATTAGGTAGCTTTGCATGAGCATTAGGAGCAATGATAGATTATCCTTGTAAAGTATCATTTTTAGAGCTTGATTCAATGCCCTCGTTGCTTGTTGTTTGATGCTTTTGATCTCGTGTTGAAATCAATGATGAATCATATCTCGATCTTGCATTTCATTACTAGGGTCTTAGCTAAAGCAAGTTTTGATTTGATTCCAATCCTACCTAAGTGAAAACCGTAATTTTGACATTGAAATTATCATGCTTGTGCATTGCATAGTAAATTCATGGTTACCATATACATACTTGGACTCTCTTATCCTTTCCACCACTCTTTTGCTAGTCCAAGTAGCCGATTCCCATCATTGGAACGGTTTACCATACCTTTAACCTACCCTCCGTTCAAGCCAAAATCTTTAGTGTGCGTATGTGAGGCCTAATTTTTCGAGTAAGCTTGGCAAAAAGTGTTGAGTTTAGGGCGACAAGGATATGTTTGCATGTAGATCTAGCCGAACATCAAAGGCTAGACTAGGTTAGGCTTGTGGGAAAGGGAAGTTTTGAGTTTGGTGTGAACGAAATGGTGTGACTAATGGGATTGTGGATAAGAAGAAAGTGAGTTCAAAAGAATGAAGTGAAGGTGAAAGGGGAATGCAATATTGTGATGTGGTTAGTGCAAGTTATCAAGAATAGCTCTTAGTGATAGTTATAGCCTCATAGAAACAAAGGAAAAATCCAAAAATTGGCTAAGACATCAATTGGTAAATGATGAGGCAAGGCAAAGAAAAAGAAAGAAAGAAGAGCTAAAGAAACAACAAAAAGAAGCACAAGACCACAAGATTCATTGGAGAAGAAGAAATTCCCCAAGTGAGAAAGGATGAAGTGGAAGAAGGAGTTCAAGTATGGGACATGACGGCAAAAAAGGCCAAATGAGAAAAGGGCAGTTTAGGATGAAGGCTTCATGGGTAGATATGCTAGGGTTAGAGATGATTTAGGCATTGGGTAGATGTGAGTCTATCCTTGTATGCATAGATTGCCTTTTACTCTTAGCATTTTGCTAAAGCTTGCTCATTCATTGAGAGATACCTTGCATTAGAGTAATCCCATACATTTGAGATCATCTTTATCTCAAGACCTTCACCCTAGCCAAATGGATTCACTTGCCTTGCATAAGCATGATTCACTTGAAACGATTAATGAATGTTAAAGGATTGGATGACATGAATACTTGTGTAGGTTGAGGCTTGAATTTGATTCGTATAAGGAAGGATATGGCTAGCTCTTTTTGAGTAAACTTGTTTGATCGCATCCTAGAGCTAGTAACTTGGACATTGAGTTGAATTCTTTTTATGGCACTTTTGGATTTGAGCTCCCATTTTTAGTCTTCTCCCTTTCTTTATTCTAGTTTGCTTGAGGACAAGCAAATGTTTAAGTTTGGGGGAATTGATGTGTCCATAATTTGCATAGTTTAAGCATGCACATCATGTAGGTTTTAGATCATTTACTTGGATCTTCATGGTATTTCATACTTATTTTGTCCCATTTAGAGTATTAGGAGCTGCATTAGGTCCTAATGAGTCTTTTGCATGTCTTTGAGGAGTTTTCTAGGTGTTTGGAGACACTTGGTGGCGTTTGGAGATTTGGTGCTTAAAGACTAGAGAGGAACTATCCGTAACGTCTCAAAGAATCGATCAGAAGAAGGCGATCCGATTAGATACAGCTCTTGGAGTCTTCATGAGAATTGTAGCCCGATGAGTCCTCTAACCATAGGAGTTAGAATAAAGTCATTCGGACATGTTGTTTGAGAGATATGGCTGATTTACCATATATAGGTCTGCCTGGCCGAAACGATTTCTTCAATACCGATGTCACTGGTCGGTGCAACTGCTCGGTGTGGAAACAGAAGGAAAATTCCTTAGCACCGACGTGTAGTACCAAGGAGTGACGTCGGTATTGAATGGTCTACACTCCGAATTAGCCTCGGTGGCTTCAGCAAAGTTGTAGAGGAGTGAATCAGCTTTACACAGGAGTTTGAATCGGGTTATTTGGATGTATGGATAGGGAGATAAGACGGATTTACTGAAGGTATGTCCGTCTGGCCGAGAGAAGATGAAACCGTCCAAATAACCGAAACAACGAAGGCCTTCCGGTATGATTCAACTCAAACGGTCTTTATAAGAGTTGTAGAGGGACGAGTTAGCTGTCTACAGGACTTGGATTCAGGTCATTCGGATGTCTGATGCAGGAGTTATGGCCGATTCACTGAAGACGTATCCAAGTTTCGGCAGGGTCAATACCCGGTTTGTCCCGGGTTGACCCGGTCCGACCCAACTCAAGAAAACACTTTTAAATATTGTTGAGACCAATTTTTTTTAGATCTAAGTTTCCTTTTCTCTAGAGTTGGGTTTTATCCCAAACTCTTTTTAAGATGATTTTGGATGGATCTACATCATTCAGGCCACTCTAGTGAAGGATTCTTCAACCTATCTATATATTATGTTTATTTAATCTTTGTTCTTTATTTTTATGTCTCTTTTTCCCTTGTGTTCTATCTTGTTCTTCATATTTAGGTCTTAGGCCCCTTTTTGTTGGATCTTAGATTTAGCTTGATTTAGATGATTTGATGATTGATTCTTGATTCTTATGTTCTTAATCCTGGCTTTTCTTTCTTTCTAAGTGATCCTAGTGCTAGATTGGGCTTGAGAGAGTCAATCTAGATCATAGGGAAAATCATGCACACCAAGTGTTTGATGATATTCCCCTAGGAGCTTAGTAAGAGATAAACATTCTTAACCTATGAAAGTAGTTGCTTAAGGTGTTTATTGGTTGATTTGAATGTTGATCTAAATGCTTGCTAATCATTTTATCACAAATGAGAGTTTGATCTTGATTAAGTGATTAGCAAAGTGATTAGTGCCTTGAGAGAGGATTAGTGATCTTAACCTAAAGATTAGCATTGATTGTGTGTTAGGCATCGTTAGTCAATTGTCTTGATGATTATATGATGATGATTTAGGTTGATCTTTGTTAGGTCCTTCAATTAGGGTAGTTCTCAATGCTAGATTTGATGAGATAAACCAAAGTCTACAACTACACCTAGATTAGGTAGTTCTAGTTGGCGTGACAAACCAATCTAGAGCTACACCCTAGGATTTTTGGTCTCATCCCATGCATTAGGGAGAGATTCGAGTAAACGGTGTTAGTGCTAGATTACATTTATTCATTCGAGTCTTGAACTTAGGCATTTCACTCCTAGCCGGAGTTTAAATGAATTGCTTGAAATGAATCTTTTGTGAGCTTTTCGTGCCTAGCCAACGATAGTTGATGTCTAGGGTGATTAGTGAACTAAGTGGGATTGGAGGTCAATGCTTGTTAATCACCCTATCACAAACGACGGTTTGTTCTTGATTTGGTGATTAACAAAGTGATTAGTGGTACGACGGTGGATTAGTCAAAATTATGAATCCCATGTTCTAGGATAGTGTTCAATGCAATCTTAGACATCATTGTTTGCTCATTAATCATCTTCTTGATAGTTCATTCCATGATCCAACACTTATATCTTTGTTTTCTTTCTTGCATTTGTTTCCTTAGTTTAAAAAACATAAAAACCCAAAAACATTGCTCTAGCTTAGGAAGTTTCATGCATTCCTAGTGTATTGATCTTAACCTCTTCGGTTCGATCCTCAAATACTACAATGATATAAGTGGACTTGAGGTATTGATTAAGACCTAAAAAGTCTATCTATCAGACGCCTTCAACAGCAAGTCTTCATGCGCGTTCTGATAACCCGTCGAGCGAGCTGAAGGCTCCAAAGATCGAGCTCAAAACACTCCAAGTTGGGCTAAGGTACGAATTTCTTGGCCCTAATTCCACTTACCCTGTGATCATCAATGCTGAGTTAAACAATGTGGAAACTGCTTTGCTTCTGTGTGAGCTTAGAAAGTATCGTAGAGCTTTAGGCTACTCACTAGATGATCTCACAGGGATTTCACCTGACTTTTGCATGCATAGAATACATCTAGAGGATGAATCGATGACTTCGATAGAACATCAGAGACGTTTAAACCCGAATCTAAAAGATGTTGTAAAGAAGGAGATAATGAAACTTCTAGAGGTGGGCATCATATACGGTATCTCTGATAGTACTTGGGTGAGCCCAGTCCATGTTGTGCCAAAGAAAGGTGGTGTGACAGTTGTTAAAAATGAGAAAAATGAGTTGATACCAACTAGAACTTCCACATGGCATAGGATGTGTATTTACTGTAGAAGGTTGAATGCCGCTACTCGTAAAGATAATTTTCTTTTGCCTTTTATTGATCATATGCTTAAAAGATTGGCTAACCACCCCTACTACTGTTTTCTAGATGGTTATTCTGGTTTAGGGTTTAGGGTTTAGATTCCCATCCACCCAGACGACCAGGAGAAGACTACATTCACATGTCCTTATGGCACTTTTGCTTATCGCAGAATGCCATTTGGCTTGTGCAATGCCCCAACAACATTCCAGCGATGCATGATGTCGATTTTCACTGACTTGATTGAGGACATAATGGAGGTTTTCATGGACGATTTCTCTGTGTATGGATCCTCCTTTTCTGTCTGTCTTTCTAATTTGTGCAGGGTATTACAGCGCTGCGAAGAAAAACATCTAGTGTTGAACTGAGAAAAGTGCCACTTTATGGTCAGAGATGGGATAGTCTTGGGTCATTGATATATCATGGATTTTACCCCTTTTAGACCATGATATAGGTCCTATTTATGGAGTCTTTATATTATTTTGGAGTCTTTTAGAGTCTTTTACAGGTTTAGGTACGTTTGGAGCTTAATTGGAGATATTGAAGCATTCTGGAGCATTTTTGAGCATATGGAGATGCAGAGTCATACAGAGACGTCAGAAGTTTGACATTCGTCGAAGAACTTCCCACCTATGGATTGAGCTCAAATTTGGACACAAGACAGAGCAGTGGGTTAGCTTTCATTTGAAAGAGGTTGAGGCCATTCCAACGGTGCGATCGAAAGTTATGCCAGTTTTCGTGAAGACTGTATAGTCTGGCGAGCAGAAGAAGCAGGATGTCGACCGACACTGTTTGGTGTCGACCGACACTGTTTGGTGTCGACCGACACCACTTGGTGTCGACCGACACTGACTGCAGGTAAGCATATACGCGATTTTTAAAGCCTGCAGAGTTTCTCCCTAAGCCCAGAAGACTTTATTAATTACAGAAAAGGCCCAGAACGTGTTTTAGCTTATAAATTAGGTTTTCAGCCACCTGTTTAGGCTATGCTTTATTTTACTTTGGTTTTTGGAGAGACAACTCTGAACTCCTGTTTTCTATTGTTTTCTTTGATGATCTATTCAATCATGTTGTTTTCAATCTCCATGTTTTAGTAGATCCACTTTAGGTTCAGGGTTCTCATATGGGTTTTCTCTGAATGCTAGATTGATTATCTGTTTAGGATTTACCATCTGAATTAGTTCTTCGCCATAGGTTATTCTCAAGGCTAATTCTAGGTTGACGAATCTAGAACTTAGATCTTAGGAAAATTGATTAGGCACGAGAGTGCGATTAATTACCTGATAGAACCTAGGGTGAGCAAATTGATTATTCGCAAAGAGATTTGGTTTAATTGATTTGTGAACATATCAAACTCGATATTAAAGCTGATTTATTCTTAGGAATTTGCAAAGAGATTTGAGATTCTGAAGTTTAGATTTAGATAGCTTTCGCAACGAGAGTTGGTTGGATATACTTTAGTGATTTGAGTTCAAGAACCGCGCTAAATCTGAATCCTGTTAGTTAGTTTGTCTGCATTCATTGATTTTCTGACAAATACCTTGGGCCTATATTTTCCTCCATCGAATTACAACTCTTTACTGTTTATTGTCTTTTGTTTCATCTTATTGGTTTAGCTTAATTCTCATCTATATAATTTATTGTGTGTTTCTGTGAGTCCTTGTGTTCGACCCCTACTTTACTTCAACTACTGCTTAGTACTTTTAGGGTATTAATTTGAGCATATCAAAGCAAACATCATGGATGAACAACACAGTGGTATTAAGACCTGATGAAGCTGGAGTTCTGAGAGATCAAGAGGGTCAAATGTGCAATGAGAGAGGGCAGCGACTTGATGAAGCTGGAAACATCATTGTCGCTCTTGCTATTGTTGGTGAGATTGTCGCGCCAGCTGGGCGCGCCAACATTGGGAACGCTGCAGCTGATCGTGGTAGAACAATTGGAGAATACAACATGACTGATCAGTTCTACGCTAATCGATCAGCGATTCGCCCTCCACCATATCAGAGAAATGACTTTGAGCTGAAACCTTCATACTACACTCTTGTGAGTCAGCACCCTTTTCATGGTCATTCTCATGAACATCCCATGGATCATATTGAGAAGTTCGAGGACTTGGTCACTAGCATCAAGAGTAATGGAGTGTCCTACGACTACCTTTTCTGCAACCTTTTTCCCTACTCTCTAGGTGGAGATGCGACTTACTAGCTGAAGCAGTTGCCTCCTGGATCACTGACTACCTAGGAGGAGACTAAGACTGCTTTCCTGAATAATTTCTATGATGATGCATGATGTAAGAACTCAAGGTCGAGTTACAAACAAAGGCTCAAAGTGATTCAAAGCGGCTTGGTTGCGGAAGGATGGGTCGAAGGTGATGGTTGCGGAAGCTTGGCTCGGTTTTGATGGGCCGAATCAAACAAGGTGAACTTAACTCTCCTGGGGGAAACCACGCTCTAGAGAGAAAAGATCCAAGCAGCTCTTAAGCAAGGGGGACACCTCGCACAATACCTAAGAACTATCGAAAGGAATCGATTCAAAGACTACGGCTTTGAGACTTAAACTTTAAAAGTTTATTGATAAATGAATTCTAAATTGTGTGTTTCCACAGTACAGAAGCAAAGGAGCTTTATAGGAGCTCGACAAGAGATCTAACGGTCATAATAATTCAAAAACAAGGAAAGCAAATAAAATCTTCGATTATGGCCGTTGGGGAGATTTGTGAATCTTTGGCGTGATCTTCGTGGTGGCTGCTGGAGACACGAAGCTGTCTAGGTTCATTGGGTTGCTGGACGTCTAGGATGTGATGGTGAGAATGGATGGCCGAGATTAGGCGAGAGGAACTTGCCTTGATCTAGTAAATCGCGTGTGAAGCCAAATAAGGTAAGTTCATTAATCCTTTGGCCAAAACGACCGTGTAGTATGTTTGAGCGTGTATTCTTGTGCTCTGGTGGTCTAGGGCCCATGGTATGCTCAGTAGACAGCCTTACACGTGAGGAGAAGTCGTGCAAAGGATCGGAATCCGGACTTTCCTTACTTGGCTCAAAACGGGTCCGCGTAGGGAATTGGTCTTCCCGGTTTGGATTCTGATTGTGCCAAGTCAAATCTTCATTTGGTTTAGACCATAAGAGGCTCCAATAGGCGTGTTGGGCCTTGGCTGAATCAGTGGCCGCAGATCTTGGGCCAAAACACATGTTTCCCGGCTCATACGCTCTCCCGGGTGCAATGTGGTGCATGGCTAAGGTGACTGCCGGTTTTGGTCGAGCTATGGGGATTCTGGCTCGACTGTTCTCTTCTCCATGGTGGGTTTGGATCCTCCTGGCCGTCGAGCTCACCAAACTTGCTTGACTCGTGAACGATCGGGTCGCCGTGATACCAAGGTCGAGCTAAGGGAATTCTGGCTCGACTGTTCGCTTCTGCTTGGTGGGTTGGTCGATGAATCCCATCTCCTTTGGGTGGTGGGACGGTCGGCTCTATTTGGGCTAGGAGCTTAGGAACTACTGTCCCGACCTTAGGAATGGGACCGCTGTTGCCTATAGGACGAGGGTCTAAGCCTGCCGTACACTCAGTACAATCCATTTCAAAGGTAGTAGCAATCCCATGAGCTTTCATGGCTTTGATCTTGGGTCCTTGTGAGATTGCTGAATTGATGTCCACATCATATCCTCTCTCTTCAAGTGATTTCGTCCTCGAAATCTTCAAACCTACATTCAAACATAGCGCATTAGAATTATATCCCGAAATGTGGTTTAGGGGCTTACCTCGGAGTTGGCTTGATTTTTGGATTGGAGCCACCGTTGGAGGTGCTTCTCGGATCAACAACGAGTAGATATATCCTTGTTTCGGCTTGTCGAGTGGGCTGGTAGTGGCGTGGAGCTTGGTGAAGCCTGGTTTTGCCTTTGAAGTTGTCTCGGCAAAAACTTCTTTCTCCTCGGCTACTATGATTTTTGTCTCGGCTAAAATTGATGTTGCTTCGGCAATGTTTGGTTTCTCGGCTAAAACTGATTTGGCCTCGGCTAAAGTTGAATTGCAACCTACAAAACCTGTTTTCGACGCGAATGGCAAAGACAAGTGTGTTATGGGCTCTAAGGAAGATAACTTATCATATTTTTCAAGAAAAAGACTTACCTTGAGCTGTCTTTTCTCCTTTTCCCTTGCTTGCAACACACGGACGTCCGATCGGTCCAACGGAGCAAGCGTGACCTTCTTGTCATTGAAATGGAAGGAGTACTGGTTTGTTCTCCCATTGTGGGACACGGCTCTATCATATTGCCAGGGTCTTCCTAGGAGAATATGACCAGCTTCCATTGGTGCGATCTCACACACCACTTTATCCTTGTATCCACCGATTGAAAAGGAAATTTGCACTTGTTTTGATACCTTTAGCTCCTCCTTATCGTTCAACCACTTAAGCTTATAGGGTCTAGGGTGGTCCGTGGCGGCAAGACCTAATTTGTCAACTAACAAACAGCTTGCAATGTTAGTACAAGAGCCACTATCGACGATGAGGTGACATACCTTGTTTTGCACGGTGCAACGTGTGTGGAAAAGATTTTCCCTTTGGGCAGTGTCCTCTTCAACCACCTGAGTGTTGAGGGTCCTCATGATCACTAGGGACTCTCCTTCATCAGCATATTCGATGGCTTCTTTTTCATCCTCCGGTTCTGCCTCGTCTTGTGATTCATATTCACCGGATGGCAATAGGATCATCACTCTCGGATTTGGGCAGTCTCTTGAGATGTGGCCTTTCCCTTTGCACCTGTAACAAGTCAGCTCACGTGTATGGTAAGGAGTAGAAGACTTACCTTGCTCTTGTCGTGCATCTCTATAGGACTCAGGCGCTTTACTCTTGAATCTAGATTCAATTTCTAGTGATTTCCCTTTGTCCGTAGCTTGAGTTGTTGGGGAGCTCCATACTGTTGAGTTGTATTTCGGCTTAGGGGCCGTAGATGTCTTCTTCTTGAGGTGTTTCTCCACTTGGATAGCAAGGTGTAGCAGCTCATGAATTTGATGATACGGTTGCATCTCCACCTTCTTGGCAATCTTCTCATTAAGGCCTTCGAGGAAATGAGACATGAGGGTCTCCTCGGTCTCCTCTAGCTCTAGCCTGTTTCTCAAGATTTCAAATTCATCATAGTACTCTTCTACCGTCTTCTGGCCTTGGTAGAGTTTTCTGAATTTCCGTTGGAGCTCTCGGTGATAGTGTGGTGGAACGTATCGCCGCTTGAGAAGTGCTTTCATCTCCCTCCAAGAGTTGAGTGTTCCATCTCCGTACCTTCTTCTTTCTGCCATCTCTCGATCCCACCAAGCAAGTGCATGGTCGGTGAGTTGAGCAGCTGCAAAGGCAACCTTCTTGTGCTCTTGATAGTTATAGCACTCATAGATATACTCCATACGCCTCTCCCAATCAAGGTAGGCTTCTGGATCTACCTTCCCGGCAAAGGTAGGTGGTGTTATCTTCAAATCATTGTTGCTGGTGTACTGGCCTTGACCTTCATCACGGGGCCTGCCTCGGTTCATTGGATCTCTCCGGCGTTGTTGGTTTTGTTGTGGATCCGGGGCTTGGTTCCGACCAGGTGGTGGGTCGTCATCAAGCTCGGGCATGTGTTCATCGTCATGCTGTGCTGCTTGTGGTGGAGCTCCTCTGTTTGCTCCCTGAGGCCGTGCTTCCACTCGGTCAAGCCTGCCTCCCATGTTGGCGAAGCCTTGCTCTAGCCGTTGGGCCATGTTTCTCATCTCCTCTTGGAGGGCCGTGACGTTACGAGTCAGGAGTGATATGGGGTCGTTTGGTAGGTCTCCCATAGTACCTTACACAAGAAAATTCACAGAAATCAAAGCCTAGCTTAAGAACAAATAAGAACACAAAAACTGTTTCTCGCACTGAAATTTTCCGGTTCAGTTTTTGTTGATCTAAAAATATTAATTCACGTCCTAAAATTCCAGAAACAATTTTATATTTTTCTATGATGAGTTAACGAGCAACGACAAAAGACGAAATGTTTTTATGAGTTTTTATGATTTTATGAAAATTGAAACAAACAGACTGGTAAAGCAGATAATTTTTTTTTTTTTTTTTTTTTGTAGTTTTCGATTGATAAGAACTAAAACGAAAAAGCAATGAAACAAATGAAAAACTTAAACAAGGAACGAGGTAACCTGATAGATAGGATCTTTTGAGCTCTGATACCAATGATGTAAGAACTCAAGGTCGAGTTACAAACAAAGGCTCAAAGTGATTCAAAGCGGCTTGGTTGCGGAAGGATGGGTCGAAGGTGATGGTTGCGGAAGCTTGGCTCGGTTTTGATGGGCCGAATCAAACAAGGTGAACTTAACTCTCCTGGGGGAAACCACGCTCTAGAGAGAAAAGATCCAAGTAGCTCTTAAGCAAGGGGGACACCTCGCACAATACCTAAGAACTATCGAAAGGAATCGATTCAAAGACTACGGCTTTGAGACTTAAACTTTAAAAGTTTATTGATAAATGAATTCTAAATTGTGTGTTTCCACAGTACAGAAGCAAAGGAGCTTTATAGGAGCTCGACAAGAGACCTAACGGTCATAATAATTCAAAAACAAGGAAAGCAAATAAAATCTTCGATTATGGCCGTTGGGGAGATTTGTGAATCTTTGGCGTGATCTTCGTGGTGGCTGTTGGAGACACGAATCTGTCTAGGTTCATTGGGTTGCTGGACGTCTAGGATGTGATGGTGAGAATGGATGGCCGAGATTAGGCGAGAGGAACTTGCCTTGATCTAGTAAATCGCGTGTGAAGCCAAATAAGGTAAGTTCATTAATCCTTTGGCCAAAACGACCGTGTAGTATGTTTGAGCGTGTATTCTTGTGCTCTGGTGGTCTAGGGCCCATGGTATGCTCAGTAGACAGCCTTACACGTGAGGAGAAGTCGTGCAAAGGATCGGAATCCGGACTTTCCTTACTTGGCTCAAAACGGGTCCGCGTAGGGAATTGGTCTTCCCGGTTTGGATTCTGATTGTGCCAAGTCAAATCTTCATTTGGTTTAGACCATAAGAGGCTCCAATAGGCGTGTTGGGCCTTGGCTGAATCAGTGGCCGCAGATCTTGGGCCAAAACACATGTTTCCCGGCTCATACGCTCTCCCGGGTGCAATGTGGTGCATGGCTAAGGTGACTGCCGGTTTTGGTCGAGCTATGGGGATTCTGGCTCGACTGTTCTCTTCTCCATGGTGGGTTGGTCGGTGAAACCCATCTCTCTTGGGTGGTGGGACGTTTGGATCCTCCTGGCCGTCGAGCTCACCAAACTTGCTTGACTCGTGAACGATCGGGTCGCCGTGATACCAAGGTCGAGCTAAGGGAATTCTGGCTCGACTGTTCGCTTCTGCTTGGTGGGTTGGTCGATGAATCCCATCTCCTTTGGGTGGTGGGACGGTCGGCTCTATTTGGGCTAGGAGCTTAGGAACTACTGTCCCGACCTTAGGAATGGGACCGCTGTTGCCTATAGGACGAGGGTCTAAGCCTGCCGTACACTCAGTACAGTCCATTTCAAAGGTAGTAGCAATCCCATGAGCTTTCATGGCTTTGATCTTGGGTCCTTGTGAGATTGCTGAATTGATGTCCACATCAATGCACGATCTGAGGATCTGAGGAACAAGATCTCCCAGTTTTTTCAAGGCCCGACTGAAGCGTTCAAGGCTGCTTGGACGAGATTTAGATCATATCAGAGAGATTGTCCGCACCATGGGTTCACTCGGGTTCAGCTGCTGGGCACTTTCTACAGAGGGGTTGATTGGAGGTACCAGATGGGTATGGATGCTGCGAGTAATGGGAACTTCAACACCAGGTATCCAGATGATGCGGTTGTGTTGATTGAGAACTTGGCATCTAGTAATAGCACCAAGAATGCTTATTTCGAGCGGAAGAAGCAAGCTGGAGGAGTTGATGGATCGCAGATTGCTGAGGTTCAGGCCAAGCTGGATTTTCTGATCGGGAAGTCTAAGAAGACTGTACACTTTGCTGATGGAGTCGATAATATCGGTGGAGATGAAGTGGAGGATGTTAACTACGTTGGTGGTTCTGGTTTTCAGGGTCAGCAATTTGGGTACAACAACAACCGAAACTTCAACAACAACAATCAGTAAGGTGGGTACAAGTTTGAGGGATACCAATCTGGCTTTGGAGCAAATCATTTCAATCAGAAACCCCTTCAGAGCAGCGATTTCACTCGCAACTATGGGAACTCTTCGTACCAACCAATATCTCCAAAGTCCACAGAGAGTAAAATGAAATCCATGCCTGAACAACTTCTTTAGGGACAACATAAGTTGCAAGTAGATTTCAATGGAAAGTTTAACTCTCTGTACACTGCTCTTAATGGGAAAATTAAAGTTATCAATATGACTCAGAGGAAGCTGGAAACTCAAGTTGCTCAGACTGCAGCAGCTGTGCAGAGACATGAAGGTTTTCATACAGGGAAAACTGAGAATCCAAGAGCACACGTCAATGCAATCACCTTAGGAAGTGCTAAAGAAGCCACTGCAATGTTAGAAAAGGGTTTTGATGCAGGAATTTTCGACGATGCTGAAGATGACCACTGGGATTCTGAAAACCTCCAGGTATCGATCGATACCAGCCAGTATCGATCGATACCGGTCCAGACATCTGCACGAGGGAATCCAAAATCCCGTGTGTCGATCGATACCCCTCCAGTATCGATCGATGCGGAGACGCAGGTCGAGAAGAGGCCCGAGATTGTCAAGGAGAGGGTCTATATACCCAAGATACCTTATCCTATGCCTCCTAAGATGACAAAGAAGGAATGGAAGGACGCCATATGCAAATCTATGCTGGAAAGTTGGTTGTGGAGCTTCCTTTTGTTGATGATATATGTGAAAATTTGGACACCACCTCGGTGTCGACCGATACCCTCTTGTATCGATCGACACCCGTCCAAGAATCTGTCAAGGACGTCTCGAAGGAGCAAGCATCGATCGATGCCCTCCCAGATACTGCAAAGGAGCCGCGTATGAGTGTTGACAGACTTCACAAGCCCAAGAAGCTGAATCCTATTCCTCTACATCTCCGAGCCCTCATCACTCCAAAGCATCTGCGTGGCTTTGAGAAGATGGTACGAAGGATACCCCACTCGTTCACTTTTGAAGAAGCTCTAGAGGGCTGGCCTCGACTAAGTCACTTCAAAGATTGCAGAGAAACTCTGGAGGAAATTAAGGCACTCTTCATCAAGGCAATAAGCAAGTCACTACCGCTGAGGCAGTTGACCAATAGGGAAGACCCATGAATATTCTCCGTTCCATGCTACATCTGTGGAATTGAATTCAAAGAGTCTCTCGTTGACTCAGAGGCTAGCGTGAATGTCATGTCAAGGGCAATTGCAGAGAGATTGCGAGCTGATATTCGACCTCCTAAGTCAACCATCACACTCGCGAACAGTTCCACCTCACTTCCATATGGTACAATCCTTGATTTGATGGTTAAAGTAGGAGATTGTCTGGTTTCTACCGATTTTGAGGTTATGGAGATGCATGCAAGATCTAGTACGCAGTTGATTTTTGGAAGACCGTTCATGGCTACGGCTGGTGCAATTATGGATACACCCATTAAGAGAATCTCATTCTCGTACATTGACAAGGAGGTATACTACAAAGCCATTTCTACTATAGGAACTTCCTCACATACCTCTTGCATCACCATTGTTACAGGAGAGATTGGTAGTTGATCTTTTGGAAGAGCCTCCTGACGTGCCAACTGTCATAGACCTTCTAGATAGTCCTTCTGTCATCACCAAGAAAGACGTCGAAACAGCTAAGGCAAAGAAGAAGATGAATAGTACAGGAGTAAAAGGTGCTCCCTTTATGACCTTAATCTCTCAGAAGTGTGATGGGGATTCGATTGAGCACAAGGTGAAGTGCAAAGGAACTTCGAAACCATTCTCTAAGGCCCGAGTTCTTCTTACTTCGGAGCTGAAAGAGAAAAAAAGGAATTTATGGAGAGCATGTTGAGCAGAACTCTGAGTCTGCAAGTATCTAGCTGTGGAACTTTCATGGGAGTAAGCTCTCAATCTTCTCCTGACTGATCACCTGAGCCAAAGTCAAGCTACTGACTTTAAACGAGCGCTTGGTGGGAGGCAACCCACTGGTGAGTCTTCTTTTGAGTCATTTTTCTTTTTATTTTTCGTTATGTGTTTGTGTCAGGATAAACAAGGAGCAAAACTCGAAATCGCCTGAGTATCGATCGATACCACATTGGTATCGGTCGACACCAATCGCGAATAAAACGGTTCATCATGTCGACTTAAGCCTGGTATCGATCGATACCAGGCCGTGTGTCGGTCGACACCAGATGTTCCAGCACGGTAACTTCTTGTTTCTCTTAATTCTATTATGTTCTTTTGTTTTCTTTTACCTACTCTAGGCTAGATAACACTGGGAACAGTATTGTTCAAGTCTGGGGGAGGTGTCTGCTGACATTGTGTTTGTTTTTCTTAGAGTCAGTTGTTTTATCGAGTCAAAAACGTTTTATTGAGTCAAAACTTGTTGGAGATGATGATCCTTTGCTTGAATTGTTGTTTTGATTTTGTTTTTGAGTGACCAGTGTTGCAGGATCAGCACTAGATCGAGTAATGAAAAATTCAAGGACTGACCAGTTGACTAGAAAACATCCATGTCTCCAGCATAGTTCTTCTGAAGCCTGAGCCAAATTTTTGCACTTCATCGATGTGGTTAGTGTTTACTGAGCTTGATTCATCATTCATATATGACAAAGGAACCCATATGTTTAAAGTAACGGTATCTCTCTCCCCTGTTATAAGTTGATAAATAAGAGCATAAAAGATGAAATGATTTTCTTCTGAGTTGAGGGCTAGGAAAATTTCCAGCGATCCCATTATTCTACTTAAGAGGGAATGATCACACAAAGGTTGAAAGCGAGGTTAGGAAAATTTCCCGTGATATCACTATTCGCCTAAACCTTTGATACATAGAGAGGGAAGAACCGGGGATTCGGTGGCAAACACCATTAATACTCGCGTTTCAGACCTTGATGTGTATATGCATATCTAAAAAAAAAGGAGAACATAATAAGAAATAAGTCTGGGGGAGAGAAAGTGATACAGAAAGTGTGAAAAAGGGTGGTTCCTTGTCATGATATTGTATGGTAAAGAATCTAGAAGGTTCTTGAACATTGGCTGCAGCGATGAAACTGGCGATGAGGGCTTTATTTGAACAATGCTGTGAGATAATGTGTGGAGTCTGAAAAAACTGCGAATGTCTACGAAGAAGTATCTGGTGGTTAGATCAAAAGCTGGTTAGGTGACATCTGGGTGCTTGGGAAAAGGATCTTTGCGATGGTTCCTGAATAGGTGAGTCTCCGTGTTTTAAAACCTCTTTCTCTGTTTTAATCTTCTATTTGCTTGAGGGCAAGCAAAGTGATATGCTCAAATTAATACCCTAAAAGTACTAAAGCAGTAGTTATAGTATAGCTAGGGGTCGAACCACAAAGACTCACAGAGATGCACAATAGATTGTATAGTCTCGAATTAAGATAAGACAAGAGATGTAATTGAAAGCAGTGCAGAAATTAAAAGAGTTGTAATTCAATTGGAGGAAATATAGGCCCAATGTATTTCTCAGGAAATCAATGAATGCAGCTAAATTAACTAACAGGATTCACATTACGCACGGTTCTTGAACTCAAATCACTAAAGTATAGCTAACCAACTGTCGTTGTGAAAACTATCTAAATCTAAATCTTAGGAATTCCAAATCTCTTTGCAAATCCTAAAGTCTAAATCAGCTTTAAAGTTCAGGTTTGATATGTTCACAAATCAATTAAACCAAATCTCTTTGCGAATAATCAATTTGCTCACCTAAGGTTCTATCAGGTAATTAATCGCATTGTCGTGCCTAATCAATTATCCTAAGATCTAAGTTCCAGATTCGTCAACCTAGAATTAGCTTTGAACACAACATAAGCGAATAACTAATTCAAATGGTGAATCCTAAACAGATAATCAACCTAGCATTCAAAGAAAACCCTATTGAGAACCCTGAACCTAAAGTGGATCTACTCAGACATGGAGAATGAAACAATCAACATAACTGAATAAATCATCAATAAAATAGAAAGAATAACAAGAGGTTTTGAGATCTGACCTCGGACGAAGGGATATTCAGACTTGTCTCTCTAAAACCAAAGTAAAATAAAGCGTACAAAATAAAGTTTAGCCCTAAAAGTGGCTGTAAAATCCCTATAAATAGCCTAAAACATGAATTGGGGCTTATTGTAAATATCAAAGTCTTCTGGGCCAATTCTGAAATTCTTCAACTCTTCAATAAGTCGCGATCCTTCTGTTTCCTCGACGGGTATCGATCGATACCAGGGGGTATCGATCGATACTCAGGTGATTTTGATGTCTCAGCTACATGGATCTTCTGCTTCGCTCCAGAATGTTCCAGAAAGCTCCAATATCTCCAATTATGCTCCAAACGTGCTATAACCTGTAAAAACTCTAAAAGACTCTAAAAGACTAGGAAACACTAGAAAGACTCTATAAAAAGGACTTATATCATGGCCTAAAAAGGGTAAAAACTATGATATATCAACTCCCCCAGACTTAGCATTTGCTTGCCCTCAAGCATATAGAAGACTAAACCAGAGAAAGAGATTTGAAAACGCGGAAACTCACCTGTTCACGAACCATCAAAATGACCCTCTTCTCAAGCACCCAAATGTCACATAACTAGCTTTCGATCTAACCACCATGTACTTCTCCGTAGACATTCGCAGCTTCCCAGACTACACACATTATCTCACAGCATTGTTCAGATAAAGCCATCCTCGCCAGTTTCATCGCTGCAGCCAATATTCAAGAACCTTCTAGATTCTTTACCATACGATATCATGACAAGGAACCACCATTTTTCACACTTTTTGGTATTATTTCTCTCCCCCAGACTTATTTCTTATTATGTTCTTTTTTTATATATTTTCAGCTTTGCATATACACATCAAGGTCCGAAACGCGAGTATTGATGGTGTTTGCCACCGAATCCCCGGTTTTTCCCTATCTATGTATCAAAGGATGTAGGCGAATAATGGCATCATAGGAAAATTCTAGCCTCGCTTCCAATCCTCTGTGTGATCATCCCCTCTTGAGTAGAATAATGGGATCGCTGGAAATTTTCCTAGCCCTCTACTCATAAGAAAATCATTTCAATCTTTTATGCTCTTATTTATCAACTTATAACAGGAGAGATAGATACCATAACTTTAAACACATGGGTTCCTTTATCAGATATGAATGATGAATCAAGCTCTAAAAACACTAACCACATTGATGAAATGCAAAAATATATGTTTTGAAGAAGAATCTATGCATCTATTGAGAAGAATTCTAAACCCTTTCCTCTATTTAATTATTGTTATGAGTTTTTCTGTATCTCCTTACTTGCTCTCTGCTACCATGTCGGAATAGTTTAATAGTTAGGTTTAGGGGTTCAACGGGATCCATGAATCATTGAATTAGACACATATAAGGATTTATCTTTTGAGTTTTTCGCTTATTGTTGTGTTTATTGCTTAGGCTGAATTGATCACTTAGTCTCTGATCTAGGGTTTAATCTATACCACGGAAGTGTCGTAGGTTGCTAGAAAGAACATAAACGAGCGAATTGTCCTTAGCCAACGGAAGTTGATGTTAAGGCGATTCGTGAACATATTGAACCTATTTGTTAATGCTGGTCTAGAACTCTAGGTTCAACGGAAGTTAAGATTTTAGGTTGCTAGATTTAGTAATCAATGCCATGGAAGTGGATTGGTTAGATATTTATGTTTGAATTTGAAACTTGTGTTTAATCGTTCCCTGAATAGTTGTCTGATTAATGATCTCTAGATTCCTGCGAAGAAACCCCCGACCTAACGTTTTTCTCTCATTGAATTTACACCGTTTTTAGTTATCTTCATTACTTTGCAAATAAACCCTTATTATCGTCTTAGGTTAATTTCATCTTGTGAGAATCGTAGTGTAACCTTGGTCTCTGTGGATTTGATCCTAAAGTACTACATTGATATACTGTTATGATTGCAGTAGTGTGCACTTTAGTTATTAATTGACTGTATGGAAACACCTAAATCAATCCCACACACTTCACAGAAACCTCAGAGACGCTCGTAGCGAATGCGCAACAATGTGTTTACACCATGTGTAAATTGGAAATGCCTTTGAAATCTCAGTGGTTGGGTAATATCCTTGTTTAGATGAACCCTGACATATTTCACCCTTGCCGCAGCCTCAGCGTTGTAGTCAACGTCCATAAGCATCGCCATACCCCTCCCCACATGAGCAATCAAGTCTTGATTCACGAATTGAAGTGAAATCCCCCTTATTTGTACCCCAAAAAGTATGAAATAAAGCATTCCCATACCCAAATTTGGTGTCCATCGCTGAAGAATTAACATCCTGTATGCAAAAGTCCATGGTCCTCTTCTCAACACATATTCCAACGCATGGAAACACGAATTGGAATCTTTGTCCTACCACAATTCGGTCGTGAACAAGCCCAGCGAACCCCAACTGCGTGGAAGAGATGCAATGATGGACCAAAAATTCAGTCGACGAGGGACTGTTGGTCGGCCAATGATGATGAATCGGTTCTCAATTGCTGCTTGGTTAACAACATTGAATGGTAATGCAAATGTAGCATTCTCAATGCCCAGATCGAGATCCTGGATAGCGCGTCGGAGATTATCGGCCATTTGAAATAGAATTTCGTAGAAGCAAAGAGGGAATAGAGTTTGCAATTGAGAGAAGAATATGGTTTGTGGAAAGAACGAATCCACTATAACATCTCCAATCCTTCGGAATCGTAAAGGGAACTAATTATGGGATTCAAAGTGGGGATAACCACTAGAGAGTGGGTCGATTTCTCCAAAACCTTCTCTTCTCCGGCTAAAAACTCAGTAACCGTCGTCGGAATGATGGGAAAAACACGGAAGAATAACCGTAAAATAATCGCCATTTTTGTTTGTATTTTTTTTTCCTTTCTCATTCTTCTTTGTTGTTTATTTTTTTTTCTTCTTTGATTTTAATTGCTTTCAATTTTTATTCTATTATTAGAAAGAAATATTTCATTTTAATTTTTGAGATTATTTATATTGTTTTGAAACTAATATTTTGGGTTTGAGTTTTGGGTTTTGAGTTTAATATTTTTCTTTAAAAATTGATTTATGGATAATAGTATGGTACAACATTCTAGTTCTATGTGATTTTATATATTAGAACATGTTTTTAGTTATAAACACTATTCTCTATTTTAAAAAAAAAAATATGTATCCTACTTAAAAAATTTAACTATGTGAGATGCAAAAAAAAAAGTTTTTTTAGTGATGAATTTGACCCGATAAAAAGGATCTGGGCGTTTATATGTTTGTAGTACTTGATCCTAATATCAAACTCTTCATGCTTTCGAAAATCCTAAAACCTAGATAGATACCATGCAGTGGACCTTCCCCAGAAAAATTTCGATTTATGTAACTTCTGGAGGACCGAACTTTAAAAATATTTTATATAGACATCTAACATGATAACGTTTATGCGAATAGGAAATGATTGGAAACTGTGGATCTCAGCAACTTCATCCTTTCTTGCTGTTTTGCATAATATTTAGTATCCTCCGGTGGGTATACGGTAACCCAAAACACTTTTAACCTCACCTCTAAAAGCCCTTGATGAGAATCACGCAACCCTTAATGAACGTTAAGAACTAGTTGACTGAAAGTTAGGGTTTAATTGTTTAGATTTTTGATGCGTGCAGGTTTGTTTCCTAGCTTCAGGTTTTAAATTTGTAAACCCTAACGTCTACAAGCGCACAGATGTGCGTTGTAGGACTTTAGGTATCGATCCACAGGGAGGGAATGCTTTTCAGTGAGACTTTAGAAAGAGAGTTAGTAAGGAAGTTTAAAAATAAAATAAGGTTTTTGGTGTGTCACAATTTTGTAGTTAAAAAACTAAATAAACTAAGCGAAAAAATAAGAAAGCAAGCAAGTAAATGAACTAGTAAGCAAAACAAGATTGGAAACAATTAAACGAAGCGTTGGACAACCAGGAACTCTCTAGGGATCACAGTCGATTATCATAAGAAATTTGCTAGGATTTTTAATACGACTTTTGTCGTCTTTTGGTTCTTGAACTTGAAACACGATAGTGTGTGTAGCCTACTCTCGTACATCTTACACACCGATAACTTTTATACTTGACCAGTACCTTTCATCTCTGGCTGCGCATAAAGTTATTATGAACAAGCAAGTTCGTTAACGCTCACAACCTCTCTACAAGTATACTTTCGTATCTTGTAACGGTTTTCTTTGTCTACCCTATGTCAAACATATAGATCCAGTGCTTCCGTAGTTCTAAAAATACCTAAGTTTAGTTGCAAGGTAGCTAATCAAGCAAACATGCATTAAAAATAAGGATAGAACGAAGAACTCTAATCGATATCCTAATCTAAAAACCTAAAGATAAATTGAACCGTGAGAGCCCCTTGAGATACCTATGCCCAACTAGGGAACTACTCAATCACAGTGCAACAAAACATCATAAAAGTGATAAAACATTGCAGAATTAAAGAGATAAAAAGTGAAGAACGAAGAACACGTGTGATGACGGAGATAGAATAATGATCCCCTTGCGCCTTCTCCTCCTCCTCTTCCTCGACTCTCTCTCTCTCTCTCTCTCTCTCTCTCTCTCTCTCTCTCTCTCTCTCTCTATTTCTCTCTCTCTTCTCTGGTCTAAAAACGAGCTCCCCCTAAAAAATGACATAAAATGATTATATATAGTCCTCCTCTTCGTCGGGAATGTTTAGGGTGTTAATTAATACTAGGTGAATACCCGCGCTACGCGGCGGGCTTTTTCTCTATATTTATTTTAAACAGAAATATTATGTATTTTATTCTGTTTTTGCATCTATGGTTGTTGTAAGACCATTTACAACGGGCTTGTTGAATATTTTATTCAATTGTTGAATGTCTCTAATGATATGTTGAATAATGGGTTGAAAGTTATGTGGATCAATATTTGTTGAATAAATTCAACAAGTTGAAACTAGGAGAGAGGAAGCTCATCTTGACACATGGCACACAACCATTGGTAGGGATGTCAATCGGACTGGCCCGGCCCGAAATCCGTAAAGCCCGCATATATTTGAGCTCGGCCCGGCCTGGCCGAAAAACAATTGGGCCTATATTCTAAAGTCCGACCCGGCCCGGACAGGGCTCTAGGGCTTTTCAGACTTTTCTTTACAAACACAAAAATTGAAAATTGTCAAATGAAAAATAATTAAAACAAAATATTTATCAAAATAAATCTAAATGTATTATATCAAATCCAATTAAATTTAAAAGCAAAATTTTGAACAAAAAATAAATAAAATTCAAATAAATTGTATTACCAAATAAAACATAAAATCAAAACACTTCAAATCTAGGTAGTAAAGTTCATATTAGAATTTCCTTCATCGTCTTCTAAATCATCATCACCATAAAGAGCTACAGATAAAAAAATAAATAATAATATTAAGTTTTTAGAGGTATAAATCATATAAATGTCATTGAAAGTCTATAGATATTAATAATAATAATATTTTTAAAATTTTTTATACCAAAATTCATCATTTTTCATACTCTATAAATAGACACTTGTTTCATTAGATTTGGACACAGAAAAAAACCATCTTTTTAACAATAATTTTCTATTTAGCCTCTCATAAACTATTCTTTTTATCTCTATCTCTCTGTGTTGTGAAATGGATCCCAACAATAATCTTTCTAACACCCAAAATTCTTCTAATTACCCTTTTAACTACCCAAATCCCAACAATTATCCATTTCAAAATCAATATTCCAACCAACCCTAAAATATACCTAATTATGGTTTTTCACCAAGTTTCTTCATGCCGTCAGCTATTCCAAACTATCATCGATATTACGGTTCGACGATGCCATATTCATCTCAACCACCCCTTTATTCTTCTACTCGAACGGGTAATGAAAATTTTCCAGATGTTGGAGCAATTGAATTTCCTGAATTTTCTACACAAATGGCTCTTGGTGGTATGGAGTGGTGTTAATGAAGCCACTCCAAATGCAGACGATTCAACTCATGCTCCCCGGAAAAGCCCCAAATGGACCACTGAGCAAAATTTGGTGCTACTGAGTGGGTGGATCAAATATGGAACATACATCGTTATTGGCATAAACCAAAAGAGCGAATCATTTTGAGGTAAAATTGATGATTACTGTAATGAGCATTGCTCATTTGATCCTCCGCGTAGTGGAGTTGCGTGCAGAAACAACTACGTGAACAAACAATTGGGAAGATGGATTGGCGCTTACGATAAAGCTAAGCGTAAGAAACAAAGTGGGTGGTCGGAGCAGGATGTATTGGCGAAAGTGCATGAACTATATTCAAGTGGTGGTAGTGGAAATTTCAATTTAATCAAAGAATGGATCGATGTCCGTGATCAACCACGTTATGGTAGTCAGGTAGGAGGAAATACTGGCTCTGGAAGCGGTGGATCTAAGAGAGTCCACGAGAGTGATGCTAGTGACTCCAACTCTGTAGGATCTAGTGCTCGTCCAATGGGGAGGGATGCATCTAAGAAAAAGGCTAAAAAGAAAGGTAAGGGTGCAGCCTTAGAAGTGGTCAACGAAGATTGGAATGAATTCAAACAAATCAAGGCGCAAGAGTTGGAACGCTTGGACAAAATAGCCATGAGGCAAGAGGAGGCAAACCAATTGATGAAAGAAAAGACTCATGCTAAGAAGATGAAGATGTATCTGAAGCTAAGTGAAAAGGAGCATCTCGATGAAAAGAGAAAAATGCTGTTCGAGAAGTTGGGCCACGATATGTTTGATAATTAATTATTGTTAAGTGTATGTTCGTAATGTGTCCCTATATGCTTTAATAATTTTTGTTATTTTCCGCTTTAGTGTTTGTCAAGTGTCAGTATGTAATTTGTCCCTATATGCTCTAATAATGTTTGTTATTTTTCGCTTTAATGTTTGTCAAGTGTCAGTATGTAATTTGTCCCTATATGTTTTAATAATGGTTGTTATTTTCCAATTTAAAGTTTGTCAAGTGTCTGTCTGTAATTTGTCACTTTCTACTTTTTCAACAATGTAATCCGTGACTTTCGGTTTTTATGTGAGAATTCAATCCTTATCTATTAATTAACTATATTTCTTTAAAAAAAAAAAAATCCATTGCTTTCAACCACTCAATTTGCATTCAATCCACTCGGAGTCTGTCAATTTCAACCACTTGATTCCTTATAAATGGGGACTCTTTCTTCCATTTATGTACCAATACCACAAATCTCATCTTACCAAAAAAAGATCAATGGATCCATCAGAATTTCCTTTTGATATCGAAGCTTACAAAAGGAAGACTGAAATTGAAGAGAGGTATATCGTCAACCAGTTTGGGAGCGTAGAAACAAAATAGAGGAAGACTATGCACCTCGTAGCAAGAGAAAATACTTCAAGAGAGATCATGTAACGGCAAACCAAATACTGATTGACAACTACTTTGCCAATCAACCTACATATGACGATGCACTATTTCGTCGGCGATTCCGGATGCGAAAACATGTTTTCCTTCGGATCGTTGGGGACCTATCAAGCAGTGACAACTACGTCCTTCAACGAGTTGACGCAGCCAATAAAGAAGGTATATCTCCATTAGCAAAATGTACCACGGCCATGCGAATGTGAGCATATGGTGTGGCGGCTGACGCGGTGGATTAATACATCAAAATAGGAGGTACTACATCATTAGACCATCTGCATTAGTGACACCCAATGGGTGTCTAAAAAAAATAATTTTTTTTTTAATTAATTAATGAAAAAAAAAATGGACCAATACCCTCGCGCTACGTCAGCGCGAGGGTGTCTCAAAGTGTCTCCATCAAAACCCATGTCTCAGGAAAAATTAAAAAAAATATATATTTTTTTAATGGGAAGACACCCACATATTTGTGCAATGTCGGTGCTCTTAGAGTTCTTGCGTAGATTCTGTAAATGAATCATACAATTGTATGAACAAGTGTATCTCAGAGCTCCAACTCAAAATGACCTGCAACGAATTTTGCATGTTAGTGAGATGCGAGGGTTCCCGGGGATGATTGGGAGTATTGATTGCATGCATTGAGAATGAAAAATTTGTCCTACAGTGTGGGAAGGTCAATTTACTAGGGGAGATAAGGGAACCACCACTGTTATTCTTAAAGCAGTTGCATCTCATGATCTATGGATATGGCATGCCTTTTTTGGATGTCCAGGCACATTGAACGATATCAACGTTCTAGACCGTTCACCAGTGTTTGATGATGTTGAACATGGAAATACTCCAAGAGTGAACTTCTTTGTGAACCAACGTCCGTATAATATGGCATACTATCTTGCTGATGGTATATATCCTTCTTATCCAACTTTCGTCAAATCAATTAGGCTTCCTCAGAGTGAACCAAACAAGTTATTTGCACAACGTCATGAGGCATGTCGGAAGGACATCGAACGTGCATTTGGAGTGTTGCAGGCTCGATTTAAAATCATTCGCGAACCAGCTCGCATGTGGGACATAACCGATTTGGCTATCATCATGAGGTCATGTATCATATTGCATAATATGATTGTTGAGGATGAACGAGATACATATACTCAACAATGGACTGATTATGATCAATCTGATGCAAGTGGGTCTAGTACACCGCAATCATTCTCGACCGAGGTGCTACCAGCATTTGCAAATCATGTGCTTGCTAGATCCGAGTTGCGTGATTGAAGTGTACATCACGAATTGCAAACAGATATAGTCAAACAAATATGGACAAGATTTGGAATGTTTCGTGATTAAGAGATTTTTAAGTTTGTGAGTTGAGTCTATTGTACTGATTAAGTTATGTGTGTTTTATTAGTTGTGTTGTGTGCTTATTAGTGTATTGTATTGCATTTTTAAGTTTTTCGTAATTTTATTTGTTTTAATGATGAATCTCTCTATTTCTCGTCTTTAGTAATTGCAAATTTTTTTATAATTAAGAATATAAAATAAGAAAGAAAAAAACGTTATTGACAAATTTATTTTAATTTCAATCGATAATTGTTATTAATATGTAATCACAAAAACAAAAGCATAAAAGAAAAAAAATATGTGAAATAAAAATAGTGGGGTAAGGTGTTGAATTTAGTAAACAAAACCATTGTAGAGTGTGAAAATTGAATGAGTGTTGAATGATTAGGTGGAATTGAGAGAAGATGATGTGGGGTGTTAAAAAGTGAAAATAGGGTGTTGAATTTTTTTTTCTATTGTACATAGTCTTTTTTTTGTCATCATTTTCGGCCACAACAGGCCGGCCTAATAGCCAAATACTCCCACACATAGAGGACAAGTGGAGTCGAACTCAACACCGGTAAGATAACAGCAGAGGTGTGGCAACCACTGATCCATTTGCTCCTTCTTTATTGTACATAGTCTAAATTCATATTCTTCTTAACATGTACAATGTACGTTGTAAGTTATTTGACTTTTAAAAACCATAGATTCTAACTTTAATTCATATTTTATTTTCTTTTACATGAGTGATTTCAATACTTTCGAAAACGTTGTTAATTTCATGAAATAATTAGTTTACTAAAGCATTTACCAAATGATAAACATTTCAATTTTAATAGTTCACGTAGTGCATTTTATCACAAACAACGCTTACCAAGTGAAAAAGATTTCAATTCCTATTGCTTACTAACTATATGCAAGTTCAATCATAATGATGATTAGTTATATGTATATAGTTAACCCTACTTGTGATATATATATATATATATATATATGAAAACATTATAAAAATTTTAAAGTTTGATATTCTTTTTATTCCCACTAACAAAATCAAGATATAGCCAAAGAAAGAGAAGAGACTAACTGTAACATCCCGATTTTCGGTCTTCAAAAACCGATCTGTTTTAATTTCGGTAATCTCAAAATGTGGGCCTAATTATTGTTTTACTCTAAAAGCCTAATCCGTAAGCCCACTAAGCTAATAGAAAAGCCTAACCCTATAACCCTTCACCTCTATAAATAGAGAGAGCTCGTGGCAAAGAGGAGGCAGAGTGTTATTGCAGCGAGACCCTGTTAAAATCAGCTCTGAGCAACCACCGTCGAATCACCTTGAAGGAGAATCCATCGTAATCACTGAAGGCATGGACATGCAGATTAGACCCGTTCTGGTAGAAAGGAGGAACAAACGGTCAAAACAGATCCAAACGATCTGAAACTTGGTAAGTACTTCCTTGACTCTCTAATCTATCCAACGCCAAAAGCGGATTATTATTTGGAGTTGTCATTTGAAAGTTATGGATGTTTTCCCATGCCTGATCTGTGCAGTGCAGATCTGCGACCAGTGATAGGAGAAACCGATCTGGAGGTTCGGTAGTGATTCGATATTTGGTAAGGAGGTTTGTTACCCTTATAAACAAGTCTCTATGAAATATCTCACTGTTCTACCTTGTGGTTTGAAAGTTATCTTAGTTTTACCGAGACTGTTCTGCGCATCGCACATGTTAGACCAGTCTAGCGAGTGGAGTTGTTTGGATAGGCAAATCAATTTGGATCGACCTGAAACTTTTCAGAGATCCTAAGGACACGTGGACGTAGCTCTCGGTTGAAGGATAACGATTTGAGTCTCAGGAGCATCTGCAATCGTGTTGTCAATCAGTGGCTAAGGTGAGGATTATATCTAGGCTTCTATCTATGTTCTCTTGTCTTTTTCTGGTGTATTGAGTCTAAGTATACTTAGGTATGCTACGTACTACAAAGTACGGGCACGATTTGTTTGATCTACATCTTATAACGAATATGGATTAGGAATTCATTAGAGGAAGAACCAGCATACATGTTTGATAACCCTGTCGTATGATTAATGGATGTAAAGTAGCTAGATGGTGTGAGAGCACTATAGGTATTCGTCACAGATGACGGGGAACCTGTGGTACGAACTGTGTGTCGAGGAACGGTGCGGTTACATTAGACGCCGGAGTCTCGTTTGAGGGATTAGGCGGGTGTAACTGGAAATACATCGGGACTCACTTCTTTGATGGTACCTGGATTGGGTAGCTTCTGTTTGGAAGACGTCCTTCGAGGCGGAGACAGTTGAACCTGATTCCAGACCAACGCTCAGTAGGCGCCATTCGTGGCTAGAGTCTTGTACTCACAACTTGTGGGCTAATGCCCGGAATATATATTTTGAATTGAACAACCTCTTGTTTGGTAGTTGTGTGGGCGCTTCTAGGGCGTGATGCTTGATTGCTTGTTTATGCCTATTCTTGATGTACTGGTTGAATACGAGTGAGTATGGGGGATGAGTTCTAGGTTTAGTTCTCAATGGGTAATCCAAATTACTCATCCCTCTCTCTTCTTGTAGGTGTTGATGATTATTATGATGATGGTGTTGACTATGAAGAATTGGACGAGTAATTCCAGCGTGGTGCGCTGTTTTGGGAATTGGGAGTTTCTTTCGGTTTTATTGGCTTTCTGTTACTTTGGATTTAAAGACAATTACTAGTTATTTGCTTCAGTTGGTTTATGTTTTAAGTTGGGTTTTGTAAGACTTTATTTGGGATTTAATGAGAGTATTATTCATGATTGATTGTTGTTGATTAATTTACGTTGTCCGACACGTCCTCTTTACGGAAATAAAGAGGCGGAGTCGAGGGTGGCATTGCCGACTCCCCTGGTCCTTTTAATGGAAGGTTGAGTCGGGGTGTTACAAGTGGTATCAGAGCGGGTTTCGAGAGGAGGATAATTATAGGTTAGTGGGGATGGGAAACATCGGATTTAAACGTTTTCAAAATGGGGATTTTTCAAAGTTATAAAAACCACCACCTAGATGAGCCTCCAGTTATTATTGTTGTATATCTTGTAGGGAGATCAGTCTTTACAGGACCGGACTGACTCACTTGCTATCGTGTGTGCAGATGTCGCCAAAGAGAACATAAGGTTTGGAAGCCTTGGACCAAGTGTGATTGTACTGGAGGATCCACGAGGCATAGAACAAAGGTGAAATTCTAAGGAGGGCAAAGGACAACATAGTGGTTGGGTATCATGTAGCGAACAATGGAACGTTCCTTCTAATAACAATGTGTGCCCGAGAGAAAAGATCTGGAGGACGAGATCTTACAACAAGAATGCCAATCATGTTTCTTTACACGTTTGTGAATCACCCTAAAGTAAGCGAACTAGAACCAATGTGGAAGGACACCACACATATACTTCTTCAAGTAGCATGTACGGGTTTGAATGATGATTATCTGATGAAAAAGATATCATAGGAAGTGTAAGGCGTGCGGATGCTGAAAGCGAAGTTCATAGTTCCTAGTGGACTACATCAAGTTACCATTACCGAAATGGAGATGGATATGGTGACAAGTACCATTACCCGAATGGTAAGGCATATGGTGACAAGTACCATTACCCGAATGGAAAGGGATATGGTGACAAGTACCATTCCCCGAATGGAAAAGGGGATATGGTGACAATGGAATATGCTACTGGTCATCCCAAAGAAAATGCGGTAAAGAAGCAACTTGGGTAGTTGCGATGCGGACTGAATAAGAAAGAGCGAAAAATAGAAAGGGATATGATAACCCGTATAGTTCAGTGTGACTTTGGAACAAGCTCAGGATAATGGTCATCCGTTGAACAGAAGGGTGTAGAAAGAAGAGTCCTTGTTAAGTGCGCGAAAATTACTAATCAGACCATGTGTTATGGAATTCACTAAGGCTAGGTGGTAATTGAATTTTTCTAGGGAAGGTGAAAGGAATTCACTAAGAACCGTGAAAAGGAATTGACCAAGAAATGTAAGGAGAAGTTGTTCACATTTGGAGCTATCCCTAGTGCAAAGACTTCAAGGACGCGTTTGGAAGTAACTTCGGGGAAAACGGATGAAAACGTGAATCCCAATTGGAACGGGGACCCCGAAGAAAGTGTTAGGAAAACACTACGACGACTTAATAGGTTGGAAAACCTTGAAATGGAAATCAGTTGTGTAATCAGAGTGAGTGCAACGGAAGTGTGGTGGGTCATAACCCATAGGTTTCATGAAGTCATAAAGGTCATGGCTATCATCTATCTTCAGCATGTTATAAGGTAAGGTAATAATATCTACTTGCGCTACAATCATCGCTACAACTGCACAACACCAGAAGATCCATTTGGAAGTGGAGGGTTCCCATCATGATTAGAATTGCTCGAAGGATGAGTGTTCTATCTAGGCATTAGGAGGTTAACAACTATGACACTAGACGCCCCATGTGTTCATACGGGTAGGCATCGACTTGAACCATACTCAAGGACAGAGATGGTGTTCTGTTCGACCCTAAGTTGGAAACCTGAAGGCAAGAGTAAACCCTTTTCCGCGAAATGGACGCTAGAAGTAAAGCATCACCCACCCACCCTCGCTATGAATGATAAGCACCGGAAGTTGAAAAAGCTTAACCCAAGGTACGTGGGAGCCGGAGTAGCAAATGCGAAAAGATTACCCCGAGCTCTTTAAAGACAAGAGTGGAACCGGAGGTGTGGAGGAGAATTCGGGGATGAATTCCTTTCAAGGAGGGGATTGTTGTAACATCCCGATTTTCGGTCTCCAAAAACCGATCTGTTTTAATTTCGGTTATCTCAAAATGTGGGCCTAATTATTGTTTTAGTCTAAAAGCCCAACCCTTAAGACCACTAAGCTAATAGAAAACCCTAACCCTAGAACCCTTCACCTCTATAAATAGAGAGAGCTCGTGGCAAAGAGGAGGCAGAGTGTTCTTGCAGCGAAGCCCTGTTGAAACCACCTCTGAGCAACCACCGTCGAATCACCTTGAAGAAGAATCCATCGTAATCACTGAAGGCATGGACATGCAGATTAGACCTGTTCTGGTAGAAAGGAGGAACGAACGGTCAAAACAGATCTAAACGATCTAAAACTTGGTGAGTACTTCCTTGACTCTCTAATCTATCTAACGCCGAAAGCGGATTATTATTTGGAGTTGTCATATGAAAGTTATGGATGTTTTCCCATGCCTGATCTGTACAGTACAGATATGCGACCAGTGAGAGGAGAAACCGATCTGCAGGTTCGGTAGTGATCCGATCAAGCTGATATTTGGTAAGGAGTTTGTCACCCTTATAACCAAGTCTCTGTGAAATATCTCAGTGTTCTGCTTTGTGGTTTGGAAGTTAACTTAGTTTTACCGAGACTGTTCTACGCATCGCACATGTTAGACCAGTCTAGTGAGTTGAGTTGTTTGGATAGGCAAATCAATTTGGATCGACCTGGAACTTTTCAGAGATCCTAAGGACACGTGGACGTAGCTCTCGGTTGAAGGATGACCGATTTGAGTCGCAGGAGCATCTGCAATCGTGTTGTCAATCAGTGGCTAAGGTGAGGATTAGATCTAGGCTTCTATCTATGTTCTCTTGTCTTTTTCTGGTGTATTGAGTCTAAGTATACTCAGTTATGCTACGTGCTATGAAGTACGGGCACGATTTGTTTGATCTACATTTTATAACGAATATGGATTAGGAATTCATTAGAGGAAGAACCAGCATACATGTTTGATAACCCTGTCGTATGATTAATGGATGTAAATGAGCTAGATGGTGTGAGAGCACTATAGTTATTCGTCACATGTGACGAGGAACCTGTGGTACGAACTGTGTGTCGAGGAACGGTGCGGTTACATTAGACGCCGGAGTCTCGTTTGAGGGATTAGGCGGGTGTAACTGGAAATACATCGGGACTCACTTCTTTGATGGTACCTGGATTGGGTAGCTTCTGTTCGGAAGACGTCCTTCGAGGCGGAGACAGTTGAACCTGATTCCAGACCAACGCTCAGTAGGCGCCATTCGTGGCTAGAGTCTTGTACTCACAACTTGTGGGCTAATGCCCGGAATATATATTTTGAATTGGAAAACCTCTTGTTTGGTAGTTGTGTGGGCGCTTCTAGGGCGTGATGCTTGATTGCTTGTTTATGCCTATTCTTGATGTACTGGTTGAATACGAGTGAGTATGGGGGATGAGTTCTAGGTTTAGTTCTCAATGGGTAATCCAAATTACTCATCCCTCTCTCTCTTCTTGTAGGTGTTGATGATTATTATAATGATGGTGTTGACTATCAAGAATTGGACGAGTAATTCCAGCGTGGTGCGCTGTTTTGGGAATTGGGAGTTTCTTTCGGTTTTATTGGCTTTCTGTTACTTTGGATTTAAAGACAATTACTAGTTATTTGCTTCAGTTGGTTTATGTTTTAAGTTGGGTTTTGTAAGACTTTATTTGGGATTTAATGAGAGTATTATTCATGATTGATTGTTCTTGATTAATTTACGTTGTCCGACACGTCCTCTTTACGGAAATAAAGAGGCGGAGTCGAGGGTGGCATTGCCGACTCCCCTGGTCCTTTTAATGGAAGGTTGAGTCGGGGTGTTACAAGTGGTATCAGAGCGGGTTTCGAGAGGAGGATAATTATAGGTTAGTGGGGATGGGAAAAATCGGATTTAAACGTTTTCAAAATGGGGATTTTTCAAAGTTATAAAAACCACCACCTAGATGAGCCTCCAGTTATTATTGTTGTATATCTTGTAGGGAGATCAGTCTTTACAGGACCGGACTGACTCACTTGCTATCGTGTGTGCAGATGTCGCCAAAGAGAACATAAGGTTTGGAAGCCTTGGACCAAGTGTGATTGTACTGGAGGATCCACGAGGCATAGAACAAAGGTGAAATTCTAAGGAGGGCAAAGGACAACATTGTGGTTGGGTATCATGTAGCGAACAATGGAACGTTCCTTCTAATAACAGTGTGTGCCCGAGAGAAAAGATCTGGAGGACGAGATCTTACAACAAGAATGCCAATCAGGTTTCTTTACACGTTTGGGAATCACCCTAAAGTAAGCGAACTAGAACCAATGTGGAAGGACACCACACATATACTTCTTCAAGTAGCATGTACGGGTTTGGATGATGATTATCTGATGAAAAAGATATCATAGGAAGTGTAAGGCGTGCGGATGGTGAAAGCGAAGTTCATAGTTCCTAGTGGACTACATCATGTTACCATTACCGAAATGGAGATGGATATGGTGACAAGTACCATTACCCGAATGGAAAGGCATATGGTGACAAGTACCATTACCCGAATGGAAAGGGATATGGTGACAAGTACCATTCCCCGAATGGAAAAGGGTATATGGTGACAATGGAATATGCTACTGGTCATCCCAAAGAAAATGCGGTAAGGAAGCAACTTGGGTAGTTGCGATGCAGACTGAATAAGAAAGAACGAAAAATAGAAAGGGATATGATAACCCGTATAGTTCAGTGTGACTTTAGAACAAGCTCAGGATAATGGTCATCCGTTGAACAGAAGGGTGTAGAAAGAAGAGTCCTTGTTAAGTGCGCGAAAATTACTAATCAGACCATGTGTTATGGAATTCACTAAGGCTAGGTGGTAATTGAATTTTTCTATGGAAGGTGAAAGGAATTCACTAAGAACCGTGAAAAGGAATTGACCAAGAAATGTAAGGAGAAGTTGTTCACATTTGGAGTTATCCCTAGTGCAAAGACTTCAAGGACGCGTTTGGAAGTAACTTCGGGGAAAACGGATGGAAACGTGAATCCCAATTGGAACGGGGACCCCGAAGAAAGTGTTAGGAAAACACTACGACGACTTAATAGGTTGGAAAACCTTGAAATGGAAATCAGTTGTGTAATCAGAGTGAGTGCAACGGAAGTGTGGTGGGTCATAACCCATAGGTTTCATGAAGTCATAAAGGTCATGGCTATCATCTATCTTCAGCATGGTATAAGGTAAGGTAATAATATCTACTTGCGCTACAATCATCGCTACAACTGCACAACACCAGAAGATCCATTTGGAAGTGGAGGGTTCCCATCATGATTAGAATTGCTCGAAGTATGAGTGTTCTATCTAGGCATTAGGAGGTTAACAACTATGACACTAGACGCCCCATGTGTTCATACGGGTAGGCATCGACTTGAACCATACTCAAGGACAGAGATGGTGTTCTGTTCGACCCTAAGTTGGAAACCTGAAGGCAAGAGTAAACCCTTTTCCGCGAAATGGACGCTAGAAGTAAATCATCACCCACCCACCCTCGATATGAATGATAAGCACCGGAAGTTGAAAAAGCTTAACCCAAGGTACGTGGGAGCCGGAGTAGCAAATGCGAAAATATTACCCCGAGCTCTTTAAGGACAAGAGCGGAACCGGAGGTGTGGAGGAGAATTCGGGGACGAATTCCTTTCAAGGAGGGGATAGTTGTAACATCCCGATTTTCGGTCTCCAAAAACCGATCTTTTTTAATTTCGGTTATCTCAAAATGTGGACCTAATTATTGTTTTAGTCTAAAAGCCAAACCCGTAAGACCACTAAGCTAATAGAAAACCCTAACCCTAGAACCCTTCACCTCTATAAATAGAGAGAGCTCGTGGCAAAGAGGAGGCAGAGTGTTCTTGCAGCGAAGCCCTGTTGAAACCACCTCTGAGCAACCACCGTCGAATCACCTTGAAGAAGAATCCATCGTAATCACTGAAGGCATGGACAAGCAGATTAGACATGTTCTGTTAGAAAGGAGGAACGAACGGTCAAAACAGATCCAAACGATCTAAAACTTGATGAGTACTTCCTTGACTCTCTAATCTATCTAACGCCGAAAGCGGATTATTATTTGGTGTTGTCATATGAAAGTTATGGATGTTTTCCCATGCCTGATCTGTACAGTACATATATGCGACCAGTGAGAGGAGAAACCGATCTGCAGGTTCGGTAGTGATCCGATCAAGCTGATATTTGGTAAGGAGTTTGTCACCCTTATAACCAAGTCTCTGTGAAATATCTCAGTGTTCTGCTTTGTGGTTTGGAAGTTAACTTAGTTTTACCGAGACTGTTCTGCGCATCGCACATGTTAGACCAGTCTAGTGAGTTGAGTTGTTTGGATAGGCAAATCAATTTGGATCGACCTGGAACTTTTCAGAGATCCTAAGGACACGTGGACGTAGCTCTCGGTTGAAGGATGACCGATTTGAGTCGCAGGAGCATCTGCAATCGTGTTGTCAATCAGTGGCTAAGGTGAGGATTAGATCTAGGCTTCTATCTATGTTCTCTTGTCTTTTTCTGGCGTGTATTGAGTCTAAGTATACTCAGTTATGCTACGTGCTATGAAGTACGGGAACGATTTATTTGATCTACATTTTATAACGAATATGGATTAGGAATTCATTAGAGGAAGAACCAGCATACATGTTTGATAACCCTGTCGTATGATTAATGGATGTAAATGAGCTAGATGGTGTGATAGCACTATGTTATTCGTCACAGGTGACGAGGAACCTGTGGTACGAACTGTGTGTCGAGGAACGGTGCGGTTACATTAGACGCCGGAGTCTCGTTTGAGGGATTAGGCGGGTGTAACTGAAAATACATCGGGACTCACTTCTTTGATGGTACCTGGATTGGGTATCTTCTGTTCGGAAGACGTCCTTCGAGGCGGAGACAGTTGAACCTGATTCCAGACCAACGCTCAGTAGGCGCCATTCGTGGCTAGAGTCTTGTACTCACAACTTGTGGGCTAATGCCCGGAATATATATTTTGAATTGGACAACCTCTTGTTTGGTAGTTGTGTGGGCGCTTCTAGGGCGTGATGCTTGATTGCTTGTTTATGCCTATTCTTGATGTACTGGTTGAATACGAGTGAGTATGGGGGATGAGTTCTAGGTTTAGTTCTCAATGGGTAATCCAAATTACTCATCCCTCTCTCTTCTTGTAGGTGTTGATGATTATTATGATGATGGTGTTGACTCTGAAGAATTGGACGAGTAATTCCAGCGTGGTGCGCTGTTTTGGGAATTGGGAGTTTCTTTCGGTTTTATTGGCTTTTTGTTACTTTGGATTTAAAGACAATTACTAGTTATTTGCTTCAGTTGGTTTATGTTTTAAGTTGGGTTTTGTAAGACTTTATTTGGGATTTAATGAGAGTATTATTCAGGATTGATTGTTCTTGATTAATTTACGTTGTCCGACACGTCCTCTTTACGGAAATAAAGAGGCGGAGTCGAGGGTGGCATTGCCGACTCCCCTGGTCCTTTTAATGGAAGGTTGAGTCGGGGTGTTACAAGTGGTATCATAGCGGGTTTCGAGAGGAGGATAATTATAGGTTAGTGGGGATGGGAAAAATCGGATTTAAACGTTTTCAAAATGGGGATTTTTTCAAAGTTATAAAAACCACCACCTAGATGAGCCTCCAGTTATTATTGTTGTATATCTTATAGGGAGATCAGTCTTTATAGGACCGGACTGACTCACTTGCTATCGTGTGTGCAGATGTCGCCAAAGAGAACATAAGGTTTGGAAGCCTTGGACCAAGTGTGATTGTACTGGAGGATCCACGAGGCATAGAACAAAGGTGAAATTCTAAGGAGGGCAAAGGACAACATAGTGGTTGGGTATCATGTAGCGAACAATGGAACGTTCCTTCTAATAACAGTGTGTGCCCGAGAGAAAAGATCTGGAGGACGAGATCTTACAACAAGAATGCCAATCAGGTTTCTTTACACGTTTGGGAATCACCCTAAAGTAAGCGAACTAAAACCAATGTGGAAGGACACCACACATATACTTCTTCAAGTAGCATGTACGGGTTTGGATGATGATTATCTGACGAAAAATATATCATAGGAAGTGTAAGGCGTGCGGATGGTGAAAGGGAAGTTCATAGTTCCTAGTGGACTACATCAAGTTACCATTACCCAAATGGAGAGGGATATGGTGACAAGTACCATTACCCAAATGGAGAGGGATATGGTGACAAGTACCATTACCCGAATGGAAAGGGATATGGTGACAAGTACCATTCCCCGAATGGAAAAGGGGATATGGTGACAATGGAATATGCTACTGGTCATCCCAAAGAAAATGCGGTAAGGAAGCAACTTGGGTAGTTGCGATGCGGACTGAATAAGAAAGAACGAAAAATAGAAAGGGATATGATAACCCGTATAGTTCAGTGTGACTTTGGAACTAGCTCAGGATAATGGTCATCCGTTGAACATAAGGGTGTAGAAAGAAGAGTCCTTGTCAAGTGCGCGAAAATTACTAATCAGACCATGTGTTATGGAATTCACTAAGGCTAGGTGGTAATTGAATTTTTCTAGGGAAGGTGAAAGGAATTCACTAAGAACTGTGAAAAGGAATTGACCAAGAAATGTAAGGAGAAGTTGTTCACATTTGGAGCTATCCCTAGTGCAAAGACTTCAAGGACGCGTTTGGAAGTAACTTCGGGGAAAACGGATGGAAACGTGTATCCCAATTGGAACGGGGACCCCGAAGAAAGTGTTAGGAAAAAACTACGACGACTTAATAGGTTGGAAAACATTGAAATGGAAATCAGTTGTGTAATCAGAGTGAGTGCAACGGAAGTGTGGTGGGTCATAACCCATAGGTTTCATGAAGTCATAAAGGTCATGGCTATCATCTATCTTCAGCATGTTATAAGGTAAGGTAATAATATCTACTTGCGCTACAATCATCGCTACAACTGCACAACACCAGAAGATCCATTTGGAAGTGGAGGGTTCCCATCATGATTAGAATTGCTCGAAGGATAAGTGTTCTATCTAGGCATTAGGAGGTTAACAACTATGACACTAGACGCCCCATGTGTTCATACGGGTAGGCATCGACTTGAACCATACTCAAGGACAGAGATGGTGTTCTGTTCGACCCTAAGTTGGAAACCTGAAGGCAAGAGTAAACCCTTTTCTGCGAAATGGACGCTAGAAGTAAATCATCACCCACCCACCCTCGATATGAATGATAAGCACCGGAAGTTGAAAAAGCTTAACCCAAGGTACGTGGGAGCCGGAGTAGCAAATGCGAAAAGATTACCCCGAGCTCTTTAAGGACAAGAACGGAACCGGAGGTGTGGAGGAGAATTCGGGGATGAATTCCTTTCTAGGAGGGGATAGTTGTAACATCCCGATTTTCGGTCTCCAAAAACCGATCTGTTTTAATTTCGGTTATTTCAAAATGTGGGCCTAATTATTGTTTTAGTCTAAAAGCCCAACCCGTAAGACCACTAAGCTAATAGAAAACCCTAACCCTAGAACCCTTCACCTCTATAAATAGAGAGAGATCGTGGCAAAGAGGAGGCAAAGTGTTCTTGCAGCGAAGCCCTGTTGAAATCACCTCTGAGAAACCACTGTCGAATCACCTTGAAGAAGAATCCATCGTAATCACTGAAGGCATGGACATGCAGATTAGACCTGTTCTGGTAGAAAGGAGGAACGAACAGTCAAAACAGATCCAAACGATCTGAAACTTGGTGAGTACTTCCTTGACTCTCTAATCTATCTAACGCCGAAAGGGGATTATTATTTGGAGTTGTCATATGAAAGTTATGGATGTTTTCCCATGCCTGATATGTACAGTACAGATCTGCGACCAGTGGAGGAGAAACCGATCTGGAGGTTCGGTAGTGATCCGATCAAGCTGATATTTGGTAAGGAGTTTGTCACCCTTATAACCAAGTCTCTGTGAAATATCTCAGTGTTCTGCTTTGTGGTTTGGAAGTTAACTTAGTTTTACCGAGACTGTTCTGCGCATCGCACATGTTAGACCAGTTTAGTGAGTTGAGTTGTTTGGATAGGCAAATCAAGTTGGATCGACCTGGAACTTTTCAGCGATCCCAAGGACACGTGGACGTAGCTCTCGTTTGAAGGATGACCGATTTGAGTCGCAGGAGCATCTGCAATCGTGTTGTCAATCAGTGGCTAAGGTGAGGATTAGATCTAGGCTTCTATCTATGTTCTCTTGTCTTTTTCTGGTGTATTGAGTCTAAGTATACCCAGGTATGCTACGTGCTATGAAGTACGGGCACGATTTGTTTGATCTACATCTTATAACGAATATGGATTAGGAATTCATTAGACGAAGAACCAGCATACATGTTTGATAACCCTGTCGTATGATTAATGGATGTAAAGTATCTAGTTGGTGTGAGAGCACTATTGTTATTCGTCACAGCTGACGAGGAACGTGTGGTACGAACTGTGTGTCGAGGAACGGTGCGGTTACATTAGACGCCGGAGTCTCGTTAGAGGGATTAGGCGGGTGTAACTGGAAATACATCGGGACTCACTTCTTTGATGGTACCTGGCGAGGGTAGCTTCTGTTCGGAAGACGTCCTTCGAGGCGGAGACAGTTGAACCTGATTCCAGACCAACGCTCAGTAGGGGATGGGAGCGAACCATGTCGCCATTCGTGGCTAGAGTCTTGTACTCACAACTTGTGGGCTAATGCCCAGAATAAATATTTTGAATTGGACAACCTCTTGTTTGGTAGTTGTGTGGACGCTTCTAGGGCGTGATGCTTGATTGCTTGTTTATGCCTATTCTTGATTGACTGGTTGAATACGAGTGAGTATGGGGATGAGTTCTATGTTTAGTTCTCACTGGGTAATCCAAATTACTCATCCCTCTCTCTTCTTGTAGGTGTTGATGATTATTATGATGATGGTGTTGACTATGAAGAATTGGACGAGTAATTCTAGCGTGGTGCGCTGTTTTGAGAATTGGGAGTTTCTTTCGGTTTGATTGGCTTTCTGTTACTTTGGATTTAAAGAAAATTACTAGTTATTTGCTTCAGTTGGTTTCACTAATAGAATTTTCTCGGATAGCCACGAATTAGACACGAAATAATTCGTGGCTTTTTTAAAAACCACGAAAAAACAAAAAAATCACAAAAAAGCCACGAAAAGATGGTCACAATCCTATAGCCACGAAAGCTTTAGCCACGAATTTTTTTCGTTGCTATAGGATCGTGACCATTTTTTCGTGGCTTTTTTATTTTTTTCGTGGCTTTTTCGTGGCTATTCTGTGATTTTTCGTGGCTTTTAAAAAAGCTACGAATTATTTCGTGTCTAATTCGTGGCTATGCGAGAAATTACTACTAGTGTTTATGTTTTAAGTTGGGTTTTATAAGACGTTATCTGGGATTTAATGAGAGTATTATTCAGGATTGATTGCTGTTGATTAATTAATTTAAGTTGTCCGACACGTCCTCTTTACGGAGATAAAGAGACGGAGTCGAGGGTGGTATTGCCGACTCCCCTGATCCTTTTAATGGAAGGTTGAGTCGGGGTGTTACACTAACCAACAACAAAAAAACATCCAAAGATTGATCGAGTGAATTCTCGAATATATATCTGCCCGATCCTAGCTCAACTTGATCATTTCTTTCTTAAGGCTGCATCAACTTATGGTTGCCCTTCCTCTGAAACATACTTTTATGGTTGGTTTATGCTTTTTCAGCATCCACGAAATCATGCACCTCCATCAAAGATAAGACAGTAAATTACTTCTGCTTTGTCTTGTCTTCTTCTTTTGTATTATTCCTTTTGTAAACCAAACTCCAAAAGAAAGTATAAACTATGTCTTCTGTGAAGGTTATGTTTGATCGATGCTACATATCTTACAACCTTAAAAAAGAATAATTATTCCGCACTTATACACTACTCTAAATCTCCATGTATTTGTTTGTTTTGTTTTTTTTTTATTACTCAGAGGTAAATTCTAAGCCTATAGAGAGGCCCAGACTAATCCTCTGGGGGTGTAACACCAACGGGCTAAGCGTACACCCGGGTTTGCAAATGGGGCCTAGACATTAGCCCATATCCCATTTGGCCAAACTAATAGGAACTTAGTTCCCAGCAGGAATCGAACTCGGGGGACTATTGTTCATGGATTCCCAAATCGACCACTAGGCCACCACTAGTTTTGTTAATCTATGTATTTGTTTTGCAACTCTAGAAAAGAAATTTGTAAGATTCCCCAAAGATAATTTTTTAATCACCTCCGTTCTAGTTTTTATTCTATGCATTTTAATTAGTTATTGTTCTTTTCTAAATAAATGAAAATTATGAAGAATTGATCTGGACAAAATAAAAATAAAATTGAAGAGAATCTAAAATCGAAGGTGATTAAGAAAAATGTTTGAATATTGTTGTATTATTTTATTGTATATTTACAAGTTTGTTTCATTGCTTACCAGTTATCACATGGGCTATATATTAAGTTTTAGTTAAGCTTTTAAGATATGTTCCCTTTTCATGCAAAATTTGCTTTTCCTGCTTATCATGAAATTACTTTGAATAAAGAGAAATATGCGAAGAACGTTTAGAGCCTTTCATAGCAATGAAATCTTCTTCTTTCTTTTTGCTCGATGTTGTTATACTTGTACAGTTTTGGCAATTTTAACTCTTCCTTATTGTTCTCATCTTTTTCTATTGCGTCATCATCTTTGATGTTCTGTTAGTCCAAACCTGAGGATTGGCCTCTCTGACACACTGCAAATTTTATTTATGTGTGACATGTTGGTCATTGGCTATTAAACATGTATCTATTGCCTATGTTTCTCCACTGTAATTAAACTACTCAGGTTCTAACTATGAACTTGTTTGATGTATTGCCTATGTTTCTCCACTGTAATTAAAGTTCAGGTTCTAACTATGAACTTGTTTGATGTATTGCCTATGTTTGTCCACTGTAATTAAAGTTCAGGTTCTAACTATGAACTTGTTTGATGTACTACCAGCTGCATGGATATCTATTGAATATGTGTATATGCATTTCCATAGAGACATTACAGAGAATATACATTGTAAGTTGCCTTCTTCTCAAAATTTGATATCGTTTTAAACACCTCTCTTACTCAGTCAAATGAGATTTTGTCTACAATTTCAACCACAAAGTAAATAAAAAACCTTACGTAGAAAATTGAGTAATCTTGGTATTGATGATGATCTGAATTTTTTACAATGAGCTTCAACACATTGAGCAATGGTACCATCACATGGTTATACAATATTCAGCAAATTGGATTTCAAATGCTTGAAGTGAGAGAACGAAATGATGGTAAATATTTCCAAGGAATCTCTTGTTATGCCAATGACAAGATCTCATATTCTCTATTATGCAAATATAGTAAAGTTTAATCCCTGATATCGTAGTCTGAAGAATTTGGCGAAAGCTTGTCATTTTATCAATTGAATTGAAAAATAAAAAGGAAGATTGTGTATCCACATGAGCTCGCAAAACACATACCAACGCGATTAGACTACTGGAACCGTCAAAATCTCAGAATCAGACTAAAACATGGATCGATTAATGGGAAATCGCTTATTTAATTCATGAACTATTTTTGCGCGCTCAATTTATTCATCAACTATCGTTTGCTCAAAATAATTTCCCAAGTTGTAGTTGACTGTACAAAATCGGGATTAACAAAGTCAAACGCTAATTACTAAATAGATACAAGTCCACTAAATCGGATTTAGCTTTGGAGATCTTCATCAAAGTTATAGGAAATTGTGTGAGATTTCCAATGGGAGTAGTTTCAACTCATTAGTGGACTTTATCCATTTAGTAATTAGCGTTTGACTTTGTTAATCCAGATTTTGCGCAGTCAACTACAACTTGTGGAATTATTTTGAGCAAACGATAGTTGAGGAATAAATTGAGCGCGCAAAAATAGTTCAGGAATTAAATGAGCAATTTCCCATCGATTACTTCAATGAAAAACAATTGATCGATGGGAAAACAAAAACTGAGTTGATCACTGAGATAATCAGACGGAGGCTAACAAATCAAATTAGATCCGAGTTTCCTCAGATCCGAACACAAGGATAGAAACTAAAGATAGACGATCCAATCAGATTGATGACCTCAATTCAAACGAAGGATCGGGGAAAGAGGAGAAGACGAAAATAAACATGCGGAAAATTGGAGCTCTGGGCCCAGACAATGCCGTCTTGGCCGAGGTTAGCGGCGGATGTGAGGTGGTTGCCTTCCACATCGCACATGAGTATTTCTATGTCGTTTCCTCGGTGATTGATGACCTTTGTACTCGCCGAACCACTGTGAATCGGAGGATTAGGAGTCCGTGACTTCCGTGGAAAAAGGAGATATTTTATATGAAGCTGAAATTAAACGAATGCATTTTATTAAATATCGGAGATGAAGGATTTTTTTTTTTTAATAAATTGCCACGTGGCGCTCTCTCCACCGATGACGTGGCAGAAGGCTGGAGAGAGTTTGCCAACTTATATATAGTAGAAGTGATGGGATTAACTTGGGATTGAAAACGGGCCTCGGGATCAAAACAGGGGCTGGCCGCGGGTCCACAGACTCTGACCACGGCGAACAGCTGTTTGGCCATTGGCACGTCTCCTCTGACCGCGGCGGCGCTCCTCTTGGCCGCATGCGCAATGCCTCTGCCCACGGTGGCTCTGTTTCAAAGCAGCTTTGTCTGCCTTCAGTGCTTCGTGATTATTTAAGGATTCAATCATTGGATCGTCTCCAAACTAATTGAATTTGAAATCTGGTTGTCTCTACTTTATTGTGTCTAAATTTGAGGATGATCAGGCGGTGAGAAAGTCTTCTTTGATTTCAAGACTTATGACGGTCCAAGTTTATCCAAAAATATATTTTTGCTCCGAAATGCACTCTTTTATCCCAAGTTACCTGTAATATCTTTTAAAAACTCTAAAACATGGAAATCACTCAAAAACAATTGAAAACGGAGTTAAAACACCTGCAAAAAATATTAAAAGGATCAATAAAAATGGTAAAAAACCGGTGTTATCAACTCCCCCAGACTTAGATCTTTGTTTGTCCTCAAACAAAACAAAAATCTATCATCGGAAAGAGGTTTTCGAAAACGTATGAACCAACAAAAATATCAGTGACCGTCCTTCTAAACCATAACCAACACAATGCATCAATCGGAACTTAGTCTCGAAAATTCTCACCAAAGTACTGCAACACTAGTCCACGGTATCTAACCATTTAAACTCTAACTTTCAGTCAACTAGATCTTAACATTCATTAAGGGTTGCATGATTCTTATCAAAAGTACTAACCAAGACAATCGAGGCTAGGTATTAAGGGTTTTAGAGGTGAGGTTAAAAGTGTTTCGGATTACCGTATTTCCACCGGAGGATACTAGATATTATGCAAAACAGCAAGAGAGGATGGAGCTGTTGACGTCCACAGTTTCCAGTCACTTCTTACTTGCATAAGCGATGTAGCGAACTTCTCCTTCTTCGGAACTTTTCTGCCGTTCCCCCAGACTTAGATTTTTCTCCGGATAATGATTCGAACGACTTCTTACTCCTCACATACGAAACATGGTTGCCTTGGTATAAAAATATCGACTACCCTAAAACTCTTAAGCTTTTATTTCCTTTCCTTTCGATTATTATTATTATATATATATATATATATATATATATATATATATATATATATTTGGAAAGGGTAAACACCTTTAAACGGGAGTCTTAGGATGACGAAAATTACCAATGATAAAATATTTCCAAGGCAATTTTAAGCTTGAATTGTTGATACCTCCTTAATTGAATCCATGTCGTATTATGTCTTCTTGAGTGACTGATAACTGTGTCGTTCCTCCATCCTAGGCGTTTTTGCACGTATCTGCACATATATATAACAAGAGAAGCACGCATGAGGTTTGAGAATGATGGTTAAGGTTCCGGGTAGGGTACCAGCTAAAGATGAACTGGCCATTTAGGACAACAAAGAGTGGTAAAAAGGGAAAATAGGTCCTAAATGTCTGATTCGTTGTCTCGCCTAAAACATTTGTTAAGAAAATTAAATTCGGATTAAGTTCAAATAGAGTAAGTTGGTATATCATGCCAGAAAGAATCTCTATGGGTCGAAATCCTTTGGGGATGTCGCATTGCAAGCACTCTAGCTACCGCCTAGTGTAGTACCAAACCACAAAAGAGCTGGCACGAGGAGATTGCGTACAAGCACACATGTCTAATTAATATGTCCATGCTTTGAAAACTGTTTTTGAAAAATTTGAAATTTTTTTTGCTCATCCAGGAAAAACAAACTCAAAACAAACCAAATTTCGTTGGTAACGAATGAACATCCTCCCCCATAATTTTATCGCACTGTCCCAAGTGTGAAAAATATATGAGTGGATGGTAACAAAATTGAATTTAAATTCGGAATGATGAAGTATACTTGCCTTACCCGGATATTTTCAAACCGATATGGCGAGGCGAGGTTGCTAGTCGAGAGGTCGTGGTGCCGCAGGTAGAGTTGACGCAGGCGCGATCGTCGATGTATGTCTCGCGGCTGGTTGAGATGCGGCCACGGTCACGACTCATTTTCTGTCTCTGCGATTTTTATTCGTCATTTATTCGTTCTTCGTTTAAAAACCTGAAATTAAAAGAAACAAAAACCAAGTAACAATAATCTAAAATGCAATTGAAAATCAATAATTAAAATACCGAGTGGGTTGCCTCCCACTAAGCGCTTTTGTTTTAAGTCGTTTAGCTCGACATAGTCGCTGGATTAAGCTGATGGTGGATCGATCAAGGCGATTACTTCCTTCTTGTGTTCTTCTAGTTCTGAAAGGTACGGTTTGATACGTTGTCCATTAATTGTGAATGTATTTCCACTATTATCCCAAGGAATTATGGCTCTGTGTGGTTTGACTTCCTTTATTGTGAAGGGTCCTGACCATCTTGATCGCAACTTTCCTGGAAAAAGTTTAAGGCATGAATTGAAAAGGAGGACTCTGTCGTTTGCGGCGAATGATCGGTGTATGATCTTCTTGTCATGGTACGCCTTTGTCTTCTCTTTGTATATCTTTGAGTTTTCATAAGCGTTGTGCCGAATTTCGTCAAATTCGTGCACGTAGTTGGAGTAGTCTTCTTTCTCCAGTTGTCTTCATGTTCAAATTCATCTCCTTAATAGCCCATTGTGATGTGTATTCGAGCTCTACAGGAAGATGACATGCTTTTCTATAGACAAGATTGAACGGTGTTGTTCCTAAGGGAGTCTTGAATGTCGTTCGATAAGCCCAAAGTGCATCTTCGAGTTTGGAAGACCAATCTTAGCGATTAACTCAGGTTGTCTTCTGCAAAATCGACTTGATCTCTCTATTAGAGATCTATACTTGGCCGCTAGTTTGAGGATGATATGGAGAAGCGACTTTGTGCGTAACTCCATTCTTCTTCAATAAGTTTTCAAAAACTCTGTTAATGAAGTGAGATCCTTCGTCGCTTATCACGATTCTAGGAATTCCAAAACGCGGGAAGATGATCGATTTGAACATCTTAATAACCACATTTGGGTCACTCGTAGGGCTCGCGTTTGTTTTCACCCATTTAGAAACGTAGTTGACATCAACTAGGATGTATTGGTTCCCGAAAGAAGTTGGGAAATGTCCCATGAATTCGATTCCCTATACCTCAAAAATTTCGACTTCGAGAATAAAGTTTTGAGGCATCTCGTTCCACTTACTTATATTTCCCATACGTTGGCATGAATTACATCGTGAGATGTAAGCTTGTGCATCCTTAAACTAGGTAGGCCACCAAAAACCTGCTTGTAAAACTTTGGAGACAGTTTTGAAAGTAGCAAAATGACTTGCATATGCTGAACTATGACATCCGAATAGTATTCCATCCATTTTCTCTTCAGCCACGCATCGTCGGTTGATAAACCATGTTTTACCGGTTTATTACCATTTTTTTGTGTCTTTTATCGAGTCAACGTTTGTTTTTGGAGTCTTTTAGTCCTTTATCGAGTCTTTTCAGGTTTTAGGTGACTTGGGGAGAAAATGAGCCGTTTTGGGTGAAAATGAACATATGAAGATGCATAATCATGCAGAGCCGTCAGAAGTTTGGCATTCATTGAAGAATTTCAGACCAATGGATCGAGCTCAAATATTGATACATGATAGAGATATGAATTTTCTTTAATTTGGTAGGGTTTCACGCCATTACAACGGTGCGATCAAAAGTTATTCCAGTTTTCGTGAAGACAGTCCAGTCTGGCGAGCAGAAGAAGCATGCGCAGAGAGGGAGCTGGATCGATCGATCCACCCTTGGATCGATCGATCCGATTATTTTGAGGACATTTTCCAGATCGATCAAAGTCATTTGGATTGACCGGATCAAGCCCAGATCAATCGACCCCCCTGGGATCGATCGATCCACTTTCCTGACAAAAAAAGAAACTTTTTAACTTCCTATTTTGTTTTGGAATCATCCCAACTCGACCCAACTCGATCCAAGATCCAAGACCTATTTATACAGACTTTGTATCCATTTCTCTTAGGAGAAGATCTCTGAACCTATTCTGACAAATTTGGAGAAGATTTCTGAACCCTCTTATTATCTATTGAATTTCCTTAGGATTTTTCTCATACCTCTTTGCTTATTCTCTGCAACTATGTGTGAGTAGATTTCATAGTTAGGTTTTAGGGTTTTCAAGGGAATTCATGAATTGCTAGTTTAGGATTGTTAGATAGGGAATTATCGATTGGTTTCTTCATTTATTGTTGATCTTATTGCTGGAACTTGACTCGCGACCTAGTTTCTGATCTTAGGTCTATTTACGCGCCGAAAGCGTTTGTTAAATTGCCTGAAAGAACATAGATGAGCAAAATATCCTTAACCAACGGGAGTTGATGTTATTGTGTTTTGTGAACTTATCAAACTCGCTTATAATACATGTTTAGGTTGTTGAATTCAACGGGAGTTAGAATTCATATATCTAATACATAGGATTTAATACTCTGGGAAGAGATTGATATAGTCTAGTGATTTGAGTTCGAGATCGATGCTTAGTGCTTTCCTTGTCTGATTTTCTGTTTTGTAATTCATGGTTCCTGCGAATTTCCTTGAAGCATGACGCCTTTTATTCATAAGTTTAAATTTTATTTTTACTTAGCTTGTTATTTCATTGCACTAAAACCATAAACAACTCTCATTAGTCTTAGCTTTACTTTACTCATGCATTCTCATAGTGTTTCACTTGGTCTATGTGGATTCGATCCCTTTTGTACTACTTCTATTGATGTGCTCTTGCAGTAGTTATTTATAGGGTTAAAATTTTGTGTATCAAGTCGGTACAACCTATCTGCACATCTCTTGTAAAGGTATGGTTCATCCCAAAAGTAGTGTCTTATATACCGTAAGAACTTCTTCTTCTTATAACCAAAGAATTGTGGTGATTCGATGTCTGCAGCGAGGTAGTTGGCAATGTGCCTGAACCATGGGGTGTTGAAAGTGTCTGACCGCTGTATAAGTGGTCGTGGGAATGCTTCATGCGCATTGAGAGGTACTGTGTCTATCGCGTAGACATTGTCATCCGGCAAACTATCGTTCAAGGGCACTTTGTCTTCCACTCGTATTCGTGAGAGGTGATCTCCTACCTCGTTGTCTGCTCCTTTTCGATCTCGAATCTCGATGTCGAATTCTTGCAGTACGAGTATCCATCTTATTAATCTAGGTTTTGCGTCTTTCTTGGACATCAAATATTTTATCGCCGCATGATCCGTATGAACTATTACTTTAGATATGACAAGATAGGATCAAAATTTCTCAAAGGCGAATACGACAACAAAAAATTATTTTTTCCGTTGTCGCATAATTGAATTGAGCTTCATCCATTGTTCTGCTTGCGTAGTAGATCCCGTACAACCTCTTATCTTTTTGTTGCCCAAGTACAACTCCAACTGCAAAATCGCTCGCATCACACATGATCTCGAATGTTTGTTCCCAATCAGATTGCTGCACGACTGGAGCGGAGAGAAGGGCGTCTTTGAGTTTATGAAATGCAGCCAGGTATTCGTCGTCGAACTCGAAGTTTGTCTCCTTGCATAATAAACACGTAAGGGGTCTAACGATTTATGAGAAATCTTTTATGAATCTCCTGTAAAATCCGGCGTGTCCTAGGAAACTCCGGATACCTTTCACATTTGTAGGAGGTTGTAGGCTCATCATGACTTCAATTTTTGCTTTATCCACCTCGATTTCTTTTCTTGAAATTTTATGTCCGAGCACATTCTCGTCTCGTACCATAAAATGACATTTTTCCCAATTCAAAACCAAATGTTTGTCTCACACCTCTGTAGGACTTTGCCTAGATTAGTCAAGCATGTTTGGAATGAGGATCCGTAGACGGAGAAATCTTCCATGAAGACTTCCATGAAATCTTCGATGTATTCGGTGAATATCGACATCATGCATCTTTGAAAAGTCGCAGGTGCATTACACAAACCAAAAGGCATTCGCCAGTAAGCAAATGTCCCATATGGACAAGTGAATGTTGTTTTCTCTTAATCTTATGGTCGAATAGGAATTTGGAAAAATCCATAATATCCATCAAGGAAACAATAGTATTGATGATTAGCTAACCTCTCCAGCATTTGGTCGATAAAAGGCAGAAAAAAATGATATTTTCTTGTTGTTGCGTTCAACTTTCTGTAATCAATGCACATATCATGTCCAGTGACCGTTCTTGTAGTGATCATCTCATCTTTTTCATTTTTGATTACTGTGACTCCTCCTTTCTTAGGGACAACGTGAACTGGGCTAACCCAATGACTGTCCAAGATTGGAAAGATGATTCCGGCTTCTAAAAGCTTTACAATTTCCTTCTTGACGACATTCATTAAGTTAGGATTTAATCTCTTTTGGTGCTCAATTGAATTCTAAGCATTCTCCTTAAGGTGGATCTTATGCATACAAGGATCTGGTGAGATTCCTGGTATGTCACCAAGCGAGTACCCTATAGCTTTTCTTTGCTTTTTCAACTCGCATAATAGCATCGTCGTCTCAGCTTTACTTAGATCCGAATTTATGATGACGGGATAAGTCGAATTTGGTCCAAGAAGAGCGTATTTGAGTCCGACATGGAGAGGTACGTTTTAGCTTAACTTTGGGGGCTTTTAGCTCGCTCCATGGATCGTTTACTGCTGTCGGCGTGTCTTTCGGCGGTGTAGGAATATTTGTTTTGTCTTTAAGATCGAGGTAACTCACAAGTTTTGTATAAGTTTCAACCTCGCCAAGCCTTCTTGCGCAGTCTCTCAAGGTTTCCTCAAGAAGCCCGCGTTCATCTTTTGTAATTGCAAGCACGATTTTTAGTGGGTCACCGAGGAGTAATTTTTCGTAGAATTCTTTAGTATTTACATCAAGTTCATCGATCCAGAAGACTTGGCCGTCTAAAGTTGGTTTACCAAGACTTTCGTGCATATCAAAGTGCATCACGAGGTGGCCTAAATGCAGCTCGATCTTTCCTTGCGGGACATCGATTATTGCATCTGTTGTAGATTGGAATGGTCGACCAAGTATAATGGGGTCTATAGGTTCTCTTTCTAGCTCTAGCACTAAAAAATCGGTCGGAATGTAGCAATCTCCGATCATGATAGATACGTCGATGAAGACTCCCACCGGCCGTCGAACCGATCGATCCACCAGTATTAACGAAATATTTGTGGGTTGGAAGGTGTGATATCCTAGATGTTTAGTAACTGATAGTGACTTCATGTTTATGCTTGATCCCAAGTCGCATAGAGAGCGTTTGAAAGTTATGTCCTTGATAGTGCATGAGAGTACAAAATTCCTTGGGTCTTCTTTCTTCTGAGGGACACAGTTTTGTAAATTGGAACTACATTCGTGAGTGATTATCATAACGCCTTCTTCAAGCGTTAGAGAGTTGATTAGGATGCCTTTCATATATTTCCTCAAGGGAGGGATCACCGCACAGACTTCGATAAAAGTTAGTCTAACCGTAAGTTGTTCGATTAATTCCTTTAGCTTAGCTTTTTCTTTCTCCTTCTTTGACACCTTCAAGGCCCTTGGATAAGGCGGTTTTGGCTTATAGACACGAGCTGGTGGTGGAGTTATCAAGTCTTCTCCGAGGATCCCACGAGTTACTTCTTCTCTTTCATCTTTTTCTCCTCCCTCAACTATCTTTTCTTCTTCTTTCTCAACTGTGTTTTCTTCCTCTCCTTTCTCTTCGGGATTTGTCGGGAATTCCGGCTCTTTGTAAGTTGTACCACTTCTAAGCAAGATCGCTTGTAAGTGATCTATATCATGGGAGGAAAATTCATTCAGTTCTCTCAAGGATGAGCTTGTCTTTATCCATTCATTCTTAGCCTCCTTGGCTTGAACATAGATATTTTTGATTTTTCCATTCAAATCCTCGTGCATCTTGTCCATTTTGGCACTCAGTTCATTGGCATCTTTTTTTAGAGATGCTTCAAGTCCTTGCATCATTTGTTCGATTCTTTGAAAATCCGAGATGGGTGGATTTGCAAGGAGCATGGATTGGGATCAAACTGCTAACATGATAAGTAGAATTTTATCATCCTTAAGAATCAATCCTAAATATGCTCATGTCATTGCAATATTTTAGGTGTCAATCCAATTAGGGTTTGTTCAATGCAACAAGAATGCAAGAAACTCTTTAAGTTAGGCAAACAAAGTGTTTTGAGTTTAAGTTCTAACAACATAATTCAATTCAAACAAGCAAACAAGTAAACAAGACTAAACAAGTTTAAACGAGATTAACAATGATTAAAAAAGGATCTTTGGGCAAGGAAATTGAATCGGTGATAGATAGAATTTGTATTAGGTTCATATCAATTCCTCTATGCTTGTCATTTTAGCATAAGAGGTGTCAATCCATAGAGGTTAAGATCAATACACTAAGAATGCATGAAACTTCCTGATATGATCCTGGATGAGCAGCTTGAACAAGATACTGAGGTTTATTCTGAGGGAAAGCAAGCTGAGGGAACTGAGGGATCCGAGGGAATTCTAGCCGAGGGAGATTTGTGTGCAATGAAGAGAGCTAAGGATATTTGGATTAGCTCAACAACTACAACAACAACAACATTTGATCCATGCATTGCAAGAAAGGAGAACAGCAATTGGGTTTGTGATCACTTGCACTCTTTTTCCCTTCGTCATGGTTCTTCCCAAATGGGTTTACATGACAAGGTTTTTAATGAGCCAAGTGATTCAAAATCTATCCAGCCCAATTGTTGTGAACTTCCCAAGCCCAATAACAAGTCCATTTTGTGGGTGACAAGAAGATCAAGAGTCAAACAATTTCAAATTCAAATTCAAACTCTAATTTAATTTATGTTCATTTTCGAGGGAGAGTTAAGGCTGTTTATCTCTCCTTCATGCAAATTCTTTTGTTTTCTTTTTAAACTCTTGTACTCTCATTTTCGAAATCTATCTAGTCTTTTACCAAAAATCCCTTAAACTCTAGATCATCTTGTTGGTGAGTAATATCCAGCAAAATCCTTTGATGATTTCGGTGAGTCATATCCGAAAGAATCAAAGAGGAATATCAAGGGCTTTTCTTCAACCCTTGTGAGACCATTCGATCCACGTCCCTTGAAACAATTTCGTTGCTTGCAAAGCTTATCCAGTCATTACCCAAACCGTAGAGTGAGAATCCTTGGGAGGATCGTGTCAAGTGGTATCAGAGCACCACTCCACAACCGGGTAATTTCGTTCCTTAATTTTTTCTTTTGTTTTGCGATTTTCTTTTGAGTCTTTTCATCTTCTGTTTTTGTTTTTGTGTGTCGCATTTGTTCTTAATTTTTGCTTATAATTTTCGCATCTAGATCCTTGTTTAGGTGTTCATTTATTTTCGTTTGCATCATTAATCAAAAAAATAAAAAATTAGGGTTCATAGTTCTTTCGATTTGTTCATTATATTCTGTCTTTTAATTTTCTGTTTAGATAGAGTATTTTGTATGTGCTGTGTGTCTAGTGTCATCCATTATCACTTAGATTTAGTTCTGGTCGAAATATTTTAGTGTCTTTTTATCTTCATAATCGTGTTTGCATTACTCTCTCTAGGGTTGTCGAATTTTTTTTAATTGTCTAAAATCTTTGTTGATTAAATCTTTGTGGAAACTAGTTGCTGGTGATTTGTTTGCTATTTTGTTTCAGGATTCGAAGATGTCAAGCAAAGGAGAAAATATGTTCTACACAAGGTGTCATGTTCAAGGAAAGGTATGTAGCCTCATGATAGATGAGAGAAATTGCAACAAAGTGGTAAGCGAATATGGTCCGGAAGCTCGGATTAAAGGAGGAGCAGAACATATGGTTCGATGATAATTACAACTTAAGAGTGAGCCGCCAAGTGACGATTTCCATATCCATTGGAAAGTATGAAGACGAGTTGCTGTGTGACGTCCTACCAATGGAATCATGTCACATTCTTCTTGGAAGACCATGGCAGAATAAACGTCAAGCGATCCATGACTGTCTCAAAAACCGATTTTTGTTTAAATACAAAAGAGGAAAAGGTTAGTCTGATTTCGTTGACACCAAATGAAATTCAACAAGATCTGCTAATCCTAAAGCAAAGAGTGAGACAGTTTGTAAGTGAATTTCTTAACCTTCTTCAAAAAGAAAAAGATCTTTTAAATGATTTTGAGAAAACTCCTACGAGTTTAATTAACGTTGCACCGTGAGAAATCTTCTCTTGTGCAGGATCTTAAAGACACATGAGGTGATTCCACGAAGTCCCCATCCAATCAAGAAAAAGAAAATCCAATCAAAAAGTGAAAAGAAGAAATGATCAATCGATCCTTTTTGCCCGAACACAAAACGTGCAATTACTTGGAGTGATTGAGGGACGAGCTAAATCAAAGAATTTCCACTGAGGGAAACCATTTTTTCCGACCAATAAGACCTTTAGAAGAGAATAGTCAAGGCAAAAATCAAATAGCTCATGAAGATTCAAAGTTTCCTTTGAAAACCACACTTACGGCCAAGGAGAAGCATGCCGAGAAAAAGAGGCATCCAAACGATCAGAATGCTGATGGGTCAGGTAAGTTCACTCATCCATTTACATATTTTAGAACTAATGATTGTGTTGTTTGGTTGTTTGGACAAGAAGATTATGTTTTGATGCACAAATCACAAAACGGATCTGATGGAGCTCAAAACGGACGAGGAGGAAGAACGGAAGCTGAGGAACCTTCTCAACTTGTGAACAATGACCAATCTGACATGAAGAACTCAAAGAAGCACGAACCACTTCAGGTCCCAGCACAGATCGTGTACAAAACCTACAAGAAATGCTTGCAAGGAGCAACCGTTGAGACAATTCCTTGTGGCATCCGGAACGGTAAGGAAATTGTTGTGCCTAATACAACGATTCAAAGGTATGCGATTCTTGTTGTCTCTAAATCTAAATTGCTGGAATATGAACACATCCAAGAATTTTATTTGTCAAGTATTGATTTTAAAGATGTGATTCATTATTTTGAGAAATTTGAGCATAAAAAGATCTTTAGGCATGGATTTCTTTTTGATAAAACGTGTGAACCAATTATAAATGTTGTGCTTATAGATTTTGATAGACTCTCTATGATAAAACATGGCATTTCATATCATGAATTTAGAGAGGCTTCATATGATTTGAGATCATTCATTAAGATGTTTGATATGATCTACATTCTGATTTATAATAAACTGTTTCCTGAAATAAAAAAGTATGTCTTTTTTCTGTTTGATCTTGTGTTTCAAGTTATTGTTGTGAAAGCACAGGGTATACATGACAAAGAGCCGAATTTTCATGCCCCGAAAACGTGGCTTTACCATGAGTGGCTTAAGAAAATTGTTGTTCTTGAACCAATGGAGCGTTTGCAAAACAAACAGCATCACGTGCAAGCAAACGAAGAGGAGAGCAACGTGATCTTTGAGCCTGGTTATCGATTTTGGATTCGTATAAAGAAGAAACGTTTTCCAACAAAGATCAATGCCTACAAAATCTGCTTGCAAGGTGAGTATATTCTGATTTTAAACCTCAATAATTCTAACTTAATTATTTTCCATGCAGATTGTTCGGATTTGAGGTCAAATCATTTTCAAGTGGGAGAGGATGATATGATCCTGGATGAGCAGCTTGAACAAGATGCTGAGGTTTCTTCTGAGGAAAAGCAAGCTGAGGGAACCGAGGGATCCGAGGGAATTCTAGCCGAGGGCGATTTGTGTGCAACGAATAGAGCTAAGGAGAATTGGATTAGCTCAACAACTACAACATCAACAACATTTGATCCATGCATTGCAAGAAAGAAGAACAGCAATTGGGTTTGTGATCACTTGCACTCTTTTTCCCTTCGTCACGGTTCTTCCCAATGGGTTTACAAGACAAGGTTTTTAATGAGCCAAGTGATTCACAATCTATCCAGCCCAATTGTTGTGAACTTCCCAAGCCCAATAACAAGTCCATTTCGTGGGTGAAAAGAAGATCAAGAGTCAAACAATTTCAAATTCAAATTCAAACTCTAATTTAATTTATATTCATTTTCGAGGGAGAGTTAAGGCTGTTTTTCTCTCCTTCATGCAAGTTCTTTTGTTTTCTTTTTAAACTCTTATACTCTCATTTTTGAAATCTATCTAGTCTTTTATAAAAAATCCCTTAAACTCTAGATCATCTTGTTGGTGAGTAATATCCAGCAAAATCCTTTGATGATTTCGGTGAGTCATATCCGAAAGAATAAAAGAGGAATATCAAGGGCTTTTCTGCAACCCTTGTGAGACCATTCGATCCACGTCCCTTAAAGCAATTATGTTGCTTGCAAAGCTTATCCAGTCATTACCCAAACCATAGAGTGAGAGTCATTGGGAGGATCATGTCACTTCCTAAGCTAGAGAAAATGTTTTTGGTTTTTATGTTTTCGAATTAATGAAAATGAAATGCAAGAAGGAAAACAAAAGATAGAAGTGTTGGAGAACGAATTAACTATCAAGAAGATGATTAATGAAGAAAAATGATGATTAAGATTGAATTAAACGCTATCCAAGAACATGGAATTCACAATTATGACTAATCCACTCTCGTGGTACTAATCACTTTGTTAATCACCAAATCAAGAACAAACTCTCGTTTGTGATAAGATGATTAAAAAGCTTTAATCTCCAATCCCATTTAGTTCACTAATCACCCTAGACATCAACTCTCATTGGCTAGGCATGAAAAGCTCACAAAAAGTTTGGTTCAAGCATTTCATCGAACACCTATCGGGCGTGAAATGCTTAAGCTCTAGTTTTGATCTCTCAATCCAAAACTAGCTTTAAGATCAACCTAAGTGAAGGATCTAACAATATGCAACCTAAATCACCATAATCTAACCATCAAGACAATTGACTATAGATGCCTAAACATTCAATGCACATTTATTCTTATGACATGGAACACTTTCAAGTAGATTAGCACACTCTCGTGACACTAATCATTGTATGAATCATATAAAGTCAGCATCCACCGATCACTTAGTTAATCCATAATTTACCACAAGTCCATTTTAGTCAACAATTCATCCTAAAGTCAGCATCCACCGATCACTTAGAATGAAAAGCATGCTTAGAAATCTTCTAGACATTTCATCGAACACCTTGTGTGCATGAAATGTTTAAGATCTAGAAATGAGTTTTCAATTCAATCCTAGCATTAAGATCCTTCCTAACACGAGAACAACTGTTTATTTAGTCCTAAGCATCAATAATCAACCATCAAACCACCCAAATCAAGCAAAATCCAAAATCCAACAAAAGGTCTAAAGAACATGAAGAACAAAAGAGAAAAAGATATAAAGATAGAGAAATTGCATAAATAAAAGATAGAGTTGAAGAAATCTTCTCTAGAGTGGCATTTGTTATGAAGAGCAATCAAAATCCCTCAAAAAGGAGTTTGGGTCGTGCCCAACTCATGGGAGAAGAAGACTTAGCTCACAAAAATTAGGTTTAGAGTATTTATAGAAAAAGGTGGCAAACCGGGTCAACCCGGGACAAACCGGGTATTGACCCAGAAAATCTGGGTCGAAGTGGGTCTTGGTGGTCTGTAACCGAGCATGATCTGGTCGGTTTGGTCGGTCGAGTTCCCTGTGCTAGGACCGAGTGGAAGGTGCAAGGTGCAGTTTCTCGGTTAGGCGGATACGTCTTAAGTGAATCAGATATAACTCCGGAACCTGACATCCGAATGACCTGAAACCACTTCCAAAAGACAGCCAACTCAAGTTTCTACAACCTCTATGAAAAAAAAAATCTGAATCGGATTGGAAACCCTTCGGCTGGGTTGATCTTTCAGACGTCGTATTTGGAGCAGAACTCGTTTGGATGCTAGACAGACACGTCCTTATTTATTTGCCATATCTCTTGAACGGCATTAAACCACCCCTCAACGAAAGTCAGCTCGATTGTCTATGACTTTCATGAAGATCTCAGATTAAACTGGGCAAGGGAAGGTCTTCATTTGGCCTGATCTTTGAGTCACTTCGGCTGGTATCTTGGATGTTGGACCGGGTGGAGTTAACCGTGTGGATCATGGTCAGTTGAGACTGCTTGGTTTGGACCGAGCACCATCTGGTCAGTTGAGATAGTGTCTTTGGGTCGGTTGCTTTTCCTGACCCAAGACCTACCCAATTGAACCGAGTGGGTGGTGGTCGGTTGAGACGAGCCACATGTTTTCTCGGCCAGGCGGACACGTCTTCAGTGAAACTGCGGTAACTCACGAATCACTAGTCCGAATGGCCTGATTCAACCTCGCATAGACAGATATCTAACTCCTCTACGACATTGATGAAGATAATTCTAGCCGATTAGGATTGAAAGGTCTCCGGCCATCCACGTCTTTCCGGCATCTCCGATGGACTTTTCACTCCACTTTGGTCCAACTATCCAAATATGCCCAATTGTCTCCAAATCACCTAAAAACACTCCTTATGCATGCTAGACTCACTAAAACATAGTGCAAACACCTATTACTCTAATTTAGACATAATTGCCATACAAACTATGAAAGACACATGCATGAGACACAAAACAATAACAAGAATGCATGCTAAAAATAGGTAAAATATGGGAATATCAACTCTCCCCAAACTTATTCATTTGCTTGTCCTCAAGCAAACAGACAAGTAGAGAGAGAGGTTTGAAAGTGGGAGATCAAATCCGAGCATATTAACAAAAGAATTCGAATCAATGCCCTTGAGAGGAGTTATATGATGCACAAACAACCTCTACTTCAAAAGATTTAGCCATACTCTTTTCAAAACGAAATGGGTCTAAGCCTTAGCATCCACAAGCATTCCTATCATCCAACTCTTTGACATTCATTAAGCGCAAATGGTGAATCATGCTCATACACATCAAGTGAACTCATTTGGCTAAGGGAGAGGTCTTGAGATAAGAGTGATCTCAAACAATGTGGTTATTCCGGTGCAAGGGATCTCTCATGAAAGAATGAACTTTGGAAAAATGCTAAGAGTAAAAAACAACCAATGCATACAATGACTTCCATCTACCCAATGTACCCATTGTGAACTCCACTCTTATTTCTAAACCCACCAAGCTCAATCTTAAGCTACCCTTTTCTCAAGGCCATTTGCCTTCATAAACCACAACGTTTCACCACTTCTCTTCCTTTCAAACATTTAGGGGATTCTCTTCTTCGCCTCATAAACAAATTGTTTGGCTTCCACAAGTTCTTTTCCTAGCTCTTCTTTTGCTTTCTCAAGTCTCTTTCATTTCTTTTCAAACTTGAGCCATTTTGGCTTCTTTTCTTTCTTTTCAAGGCTAGAGACTATTTTCTTATCACATAGAGCTAAACCAACTTTTATTTTGCCAACCATTTCAATCAATTGCTTATCTCCATCTCTTTCTCCCTATCTCTTTCCATTTCTCCATACTCTCTTTCCTTTCAATCAATCACCCAAAACCCAAACCTATCTACCATAGCCTATGTCTAGCTCAATGATGTGTGAGCTAGTTCTACATGGAAGCTTCTCCTTGTCGTTCCAAACTCAACACTTTTGCTAAGTTCATTCGAAATTAGGCCTCACGACACACACTAGTAATGTAGGCTTGAAAGAAGGTTAAGGTTAAGGGTGAGGTGAACCATTCCAAAGGTGCGAAATGGCTATTTGAGCTAACAAGAGGGTGGTAAAAGGGAGAAGATAGCTCAAATATGTATATGGTATCCATGAGTTCAACTTTTCAATGTACAAGCATGATAATTATGAGTCAAGATTAGAGTTCAAATAATAGATAGAGATGAAATCAAATCAAAGCATGCTTCAACCAAGACATAAACATTCAAAACGCGAGATCAAAGCATGAATCATCCTTAACTTCATGATTGCTCAAATGCATCAAAGAACTCCTAACGGGGGCATTAAATCAAGCTCTTAAGTTTATATTCTACATGGATCATTCTCCCAATGCAAGTGAGTGCAACCCTATATGCTATGCATCTAGACTCAATCCTATATGAAATGCACAAAAGTTCAAAAAAATTCAAATTTATTAAAAATGCATGATATGCAGGAGACTAAAGATGTAAAAGGCAAAATAATCAATGCTACACCTCCCCGGCAACGGCGCCAAATTGATAGATAGAATTTGTATTAGGTTCATATAAATTCCTCTATGCTTGTCATTGTAGCATAAGATGTGTCAATCCATAGAGGTTAAGATCAATACACTAAGAATGCATGAAACTTCCTAAGCTAGAGCAAATGTTTTTGGTTTTTATGTTTTCGAATTAAGGAAATGAAATGCAAGAAGGAAAAAAAAGATAGAAGTGTTGGGGAACGAATTAACTATCAATAAGATGATTAATGAACAAACAATGATGATTAAGATTGAATTAAATGCTATTCAAGAAAATGGAATTCACAATTATGACTAATCCACTCTTGTGGCACTAATCACTTTGTACTTAATCACCAAATCAAGAACAAACACTCGTTTGTGATAAGATGATTAAAAAGCTTTAATCTCCAATCCCATTTAGTTCACTAATCACCCTAGACATCAACTCTCATTGGCTAGGCATGAAAAGCTCACAAAAAGTTTTGTTCAAGCATTTCATCGAACACCTATCGGGCGTGAAATGCTTAAGCTCTAGTTTTGATCTCTCAATCCAAAACTAGCTTTAAGATCAACCTAAGTGAAGGATCTAACAAGATGCAACCTAAATCACCATCATGTAACCATCAAGACAATTGACTAACGATGCCTAAACATTCAATGCACATTTATTCTTATGACATGGAACACTTTCAAGTAGATTAGCACACTCTCGTGACACTAATCATAGTATGAATCATCTAAAGTCAGCATCCACCGATCACTTAGTTAATCCATAATTTACCACAAGTCCATTTTAGTCAACAATTCATCCTAAAATCAGCATCCACCGATCACTTAGAATGAAAAGCATGCTTAGAAATCTTCTAGACATTTCATCGAACACCTTGTGTGCATGAAATGTCTAAGTTCTAGAAATGAGTTTTCAATTCAATCCTAGCATTACGATCCTTCCTAAAATGAGAACAACTGTTTATTTAGTCCTAAGCATCAACAATCAACCATCAAACCACCCAAATCAAGCAAAATCCAAAATCCAACTAAAGGTTCTAAGGTCTATAAAACATGAAGAACGAAAGAGAAAAAGACATAAAAATAAAGAAATTGTATAAATAAAAGATAGAGTTGAAGAAATCTTCTCTAGAGTGGCAATCAAAATCCCTCAAAACGGAGTTTGGGTCGTGCCCAACTCATGGGAGAAGAATACTTAGCTCACAAAATTTAGGTTTAAAGTATTTATAGAAAAAGGGGGTAAACCGGGTCAACCCGAGACAAACCGGGTATTGACCCGGAAAATCTGGGTCGAAGTGGGTCTTGGTGGTCTGTAACCGAGCATGATCTGGTCGGTTAGCTTTGGTCGGTCGAGTTCCATGTGCTAGGACCGAGTGGCAGGTGCAAGGTGCAGTTTCTCGGTTAGGCGGATACGTCTTCAGTGAATCAGCTATAACTCCGGAACCTGACATCCGAATGACATGAAACCACCTCCGGAAGATAGCCAACTCAATTCTCTACAACCTCTATGAAGAATGCAAAAAGTGAATCGGAGTAGAAACCCTTCGTCTGGATTTATCTTTCAGACGTCATATTTGGAGCAGAACTCGTTTGGATGCCAGACAGACACGTCTTTACTATATTTGTCATATCTCTTGAACGACCGATCTGAATGATATGAAATCACCACTCAACGAAAGTCAGCTTGATTGTCTATTACTTTCTTGATGATCTCAGATTAAACTGGGCCAGGAAAGGTCTTCATTTGGCCTGATTTTGAGTCACTTCGTCTGGTATCTTGGATGTTTGCAACGGGTGGAGTTAACCGTGTGGATCATGGTCGGTTTAGACTGCTTGGTTTGGACCGAGCACCATATGGTCGGTTGTGATAGTGTCTTTGGGTCTGTTGCTTTTCCTGACCCAAGACCGACCCAATTGAACCGAGTGGGTGGTGGTCGGTTGAGACGTGCCACACGTTTTCTCGGCCAGACGGATATGTCTTCAGTGAAACTGCGGTAACTCACGAACCACTAGTCTGAATGGCCTTATTCAACCTTCCATAGACAGCTAACTCACTCCTATACAACATTGATGAAGGCCATCCAAGCCAATTAGGATCGGAAGATCTCCGTCCATCCACGTCTTTCCGGAGTCTCTGATGGACTTTGCACTCCACTTTAGTCCAACTATCCAAATATGCCCAATTGTCTCCAAATCACCTAAAAACACTCCTTATGCATACTAGACTCACTAAAACCTAGTGAAAACACCTATTAATCTAATTTAAACCTAAATGCCATAAAAACTATGCAAGACACATGCATGAGACACAAAACAATAACAAGAATGCATGCTAAATATAGGTAAAATATGGGAATATCAATCGGGGGAATCTCAAGCTAAGCAATGATGTCTATCCAACCAAAAAAGAGCATTTCCTTAAGCCTAGAACACTAATAAAGATTAGCCTAATATCGTAGCACTAATCACTTCCCTAATTACAGATTCATGAACTTACTCTCATTTGTGAAAATATAATTAGCAAGCATTAAAAACAAATTATAATAGCCAAAATCCATCCTAGAAATTCACTCTCATGAGCTAAGTATGAAAATCTCTTATTTAGCTTAGTTGTCATTTCATCCAACACATTGTGTGCACGAAATGTCCTTAGTTCTAAATTAGCTTTCTCAAGCCTAATCTAGCATTTAAACCTCTAAATAAGAAAGGAGATAGAATAATTAAGTCCTAGACATCAAATATTAATAAAAGAAATCCCCAAATCTACCAAACCCAATGATCCAAAAGGGATCTACTCACTAATCATGGTGAAACCTTCAAATCCCATAAGGAAGATGATTGAATCCATGATTAGAGATTAGGGAGATTAAAATAAAAGAAAGAAAAGATAGATTAGTAAGAATTAAACTCAAGATTGTATTAAAATCAAAAAGTCTCTTGCAAAAATCCAAGAACAAAATAAAAGAGAGGTTTTTGACCCGGAAAAGACTTAGAATGAAAATAGACTTAGAATGAAAATAGGTTTGTTTTATATTTAAAAGAAGTTGGGCGGACCGGGTCAAGCCGGAACAAACCGGGTATTGACCCGGCCAAATCTAGATTTTTGCTGATTCTTGTGGTCTGCACCGACCCATCCTGGATAGGTACAAATGGTCGGTGCAAAAACTTTGAGCATGACTCCTTTGGACGCCAGACGGTAATGTCCCCGCTAAATCTGATGTATCTTTCGAACCACCGCTCTGAATGACATAAAACTACCTCCTGTGAACAGATAACTCACTGGGCTACCACTTTTATGAAGACCACCGAAGCTAATTCGGATTGGAGACCCTTCGCCCAGCCAGGTCTTTCAGGCACGTTGGGTCTGGATCAAACTGGTCTTGGGAGTCTGCACCGATCGACTCTGGATCGGTGCTGGTGATCGGTGATAAATCTCTTCTTCCACACGGCCGTCCGGATACGAGCTGGGTCGTGTGTAGGATGCGGGCTCCCGCTGGTTTGAAAGTGATCGGGAATGGCTGGATTAGCACCGATCCGTGGCACCAAGCTAGGACGGATCGGTGCAAAATCTTCTTCCTGCTTCGGCTTTTCTCCCTATGTCAACACCGACCCATGATCGATCGGTGTACTATAACTCCTTGGGTCGGCATTCTTCCTGCCTCAACACTGATCCAGGATGGATCGGTATGCTCGTCTGGCACTTCGTCTCTTTGGCTCAGCTTCCTCCTGTGGTGGCACCGACCCAGGATGGGTCGGTGTGCCTTCTGAAAACTCCTCTTGTTCTTCTAGCCTTATTCTTTTGCTCCCAAGGTCGGATGTGCTCGATTCCAAGGTTTCCGATCTCCATCAAAATGCCTCCAAGCCCCTAGAAATCATACAAAAACATGAAAAACTCACTAGGACCTAATGCAAAACACCTTAAACCCTAATCAAGACTAAAACACCAAGAAAATGCTATGAGACATATCCAAAAGAAGTAAAACCTAAGATAAATGAATGCATAGATGATGCAAATTATGACAATATCAACTCCCCCAAACTTACTCACCCTCAAGCAAACAAATAAAAACAAGAATAGAGAGAGGTTGAAGTGAAAGATCAAGTCCGAGAATATTAACAAAACAGTTTGAACCAATGCCCTTGAGAGGTGTTACATGATGCACAAACAATTTCTACTCTAAAGATTTGGCCATACTCGTTGCTACACGAATTTAGTCTAAGCCTTAGCATTCACAAGCATTCCTAAACCCACAACTCTTTAACATTCATTAAGTTCAACGGTGGATCATGCTTATGCAAATCAAGTGAACTCATTTGGCTTAGGGAAAGGTCTTGAGATAAAAGTGATCTCAATCATGCAAGTATTCCAAAGCAAAAGGGTCTCTCACGAAAGAATGAACTTTGGCAAAATGCTAAGAGTTAAGAACAACCAATGCATACAAGGATGACTTTCATCTACCCAATGCCCCAATATGAACCACACTCCTATCTCTAAACCATCAAGATCCATTCCTAAGCTACCCTTATCTCAAAGCGTTTTTGCCTTCTCAAACCCGCACTTCTCATCACTTTTCACTTGGGGGACTTCTGGGGGACTTCTTCTTCAAACTTGATTGGATTGGCTTCTCATCTTTTTTTTTCCTTTAGCTCCTCTTTTGCTTGCACGACTTGTCTCCATTTCATCCTTTGGATGCCTTAGCCATTTTGGCTCTTTTCTTTTTTTCACACTTAGAGATCCTCACAATTCCACACTTGGAGCTAAATCACTTCCTTGTTTCAAACCAATCCAACTTTTGTTTTTCCCCATTCCTTTCTCCATATCTTTTGCTTTCTCCACATTCTCTTTTGCTTTTCAACAACACCCCAAACTCCCAACCTATCTATCCTAGCCTATGTCTAGCTCATTGATGTGTGAGCTAGTTCTACATGAAAGCTTCTTCTTGTCGTTCCAAACTCAACACTTTTTGCTAAGTTCATTCAAAATTAGGCCTCGCGACACACACAAGAGCTAACAAGAGTGGTGAAAAAGGGAAAAGATAGCTCAAATATGTATATGGTATCCATGACTCCACTCTTCAATGTACAAGCATGATAATTCAAGTCAAGATTAGAGTTCACTAGATAGAGTTGGGATCAAATCAATCATGCTTCAACCAAAACATAAACATTCAACCCGCAAGATCAAAGCATAGATCATCCTTAACATCGTGATTGCTCAAATGCATCAAAGAACTCCTAACGAGGGCATTAATTCAAGCCCTCAAGTTTACATTCCACATTGACATTTCTCCCAATGCAAGTGAGTGCAAGCCTAAATGCGTCTAGTTTCAATCTTAATCATGCGAAATGCAAATACATGCTTTTTATGTTCAAAATTTTCAAAATTTTGTGATTTTTCTATGAATGAGATTCAAGTATGCAAAGAGAAAAATAAGAAAATAAAACACAAGGTCAAATGACACAAAACCCTCCCCCAAACTTGAATTGCACCGTCACGGTGCAACAAAAGTCTAAGAGAGAGCAAACATAATGCGAAAAGATGAATGTACAATGAAATGGAGTGCGAATCATACCTTGGAATGGAGAAAAGGGAGTGGTGGAGTGACTTATTAGGAGAGGCACTTGAGCTCCGACATTGAACACCGTTGTTCCTTTGCCATGACCGTGCGACCATTCAAGAACCTTGCAACCACTCGAAAAAAACATCAAAAGACCCTAGAAACAAAAAATGAAACTTGAAAGCAAATAGAATATATACAATAATATACATGGGAATGTCTCCCAAATGTACTTTGTTTAAAGTCACTAAATTTGACTTTGGTTACCCTTTTAGGCGGGTGATGGAAGAGTGTGAGAACTCCTTGGAGGGTCCTTGAGCTCAAGTTTGAGGACCGTGCTCATGACCTCTTGAAGATTGGCTTCCCTTTTCTCCTTAAGCTCCTGTGTGAGGATGGCTTTGACCGAGGCAAAAGGCTTGGACCGTCCCTCACACTTGATTTTGTACTCAATCACCCCGTCTTGATGTTTCCAAGGGATGAGAGTAATGGTGGAAGGTTGGCTTAGCTCGGACTTAGACCCATCAAGCATACTTGGCTCATTTTTCACCTTGGCCTTGGTCTTTGCCCTCTTCTTAGCAATCGTGCTACTTTGAACCTCAATCTCCATCTTAATTTGGAAGAGGGATCCTAGGAAATAACCGTCCAATGCCCAGGCTTATTCATCATCACCATAACTCACTGTTGCACAAATACCAACATACTCGACTCTTGGAGCTTCATCCCCATTTATCTCACAAGTGATCGTGCCACAAACCGCGATAGAAGAAGGCACGATTGGGTAAAAGACCTTGTCACTCACATTCTTGAGTACTACCTTCTTGCTAGTGAAGTCGATGCTTGCACCGGCGGTATTAAGGAATGGAGTCCCGAGAAGTAGAGGAAGCTTTTTGGTTTGTCCCATCTCCATGACAATGAAGTCCGTTGGTACAAGACACTCTCCAACCTTGAGAGGATAATCTTTAACAATGCCGAACGGTTTCTTTGAAGATGAGTCTCCAAACGTGATGGTGGAGGGATAGTCTTCCATTCTAGTAATCCTACGACTCTTTGCCATTTCCAAGGATATGTCGTTCACGGTTGATCCCGAGTCACACAAGGTATCATCTATCTTCAAGTTTCCAAGAGAGCAAGTGATGGAAAACTTACCGGGATTCCCAAGCTTGGGGAGAGACTTAGGCTCAATCCTTGTTGTGCTTGGTGAATCAAAAATCGCCATAAGCTCTTTCACTTTCTCTCTAGTTACAAGGAGAGCACTCAGCATTCTCTTTGAGCCTCAGACTATTCAAAGAGAAAACATTTTTCATTCTCGTTGTACCGTAAACTCTAAGGTATGTAGCTTAATCATTGATGGTGGTTCTTGTACTAACGTAGCCAGCAAGTATTTGGTTGATAAGCTAGGTATCCCAAAGACAAAGCATCCTAGACCATACATACTTAAGTGGTTGAATGATGATACTGAGCTCAATATCACTACAAGAAAACAGCATTTTTACGATTGTAGAAGTAGTCGCCAATTAATCGCTAAAAGGTGTGTTACGACGACTATGCGACTAAACCATGTAGTCGTTAATATTTAGTCGCTAAAGTATGTATTCGTAAAATTAGTCGCCAAATGGCGACTACATTACGACTACACTGTGTTGCCGTTTAGTAGTCGTAAAGTAGTCGCAAATTTTTACGACTAAACGGCGACTACATTTGTGACTAGGTTACTACTATAGAAAGGTCTAGATGCAGTCGGATAGTTTTAGTCACTAAATAGTAGTACATTTTTAGTTACTATTTAACGACAATTTTACGACTAATAAAACGACTATTTGGCGACTAATAGGAACATCAAGTTTCAAAGATGTAAATATTGGGCGACAAATTAGCTACTCTTATGCGACTAATTGGTGACTAATAGGGGACTATCTTTGCGACTAGTTAACGACTATGGAATGTGTATAGATGCAGTCGGAAAGTTTTAGTCACGAAGTAGTCGTAAATGTTAGTTACTATTTAGCGAATATATTATGACTTAATGAACGACTAATTGGAACATCAAGTTTCGAAGATGTAAATATTTTGCGACAAATCAGCTGTTCTTCTGCGACTATTTGGCGACTAACAGGCTACTATTTAGTGACTGAAATTGAAAGCAAAATAATAATATGGTGTCACATTGGTGTTCGTTTTGTTTCCCAATTGGTAATCTGTGTTACAAAAGTAAAGAAATTTGATTCAAACTAACATTTAATTAAAAATATTAACTATAGTATTCAACCTCCATAACAAATGCGAAAACGTAAACAAAAATAACAAATTCATGAGTTCACAAGTAGCAAGGTTCAGAAAAGTAAGCACAAAACCTAAGAAGCAGAACCAGAACCAGATGGGGTTGTTCTTGGATCTGGTCGAGGAAGATTGGTTGATGGAAGCAAAGCAGTTGTTGCTGGAGTTGACTGAGAAGCCATGAAGTCTAGAAACTCCAGATCCGTTTGTCGCAGGTACTTCTCCAGCAAGGATAAGTGCTCAAGCTTGTCCTTTTGCTCAGCCGCACCTCGGGAGTGCTCTGCTTCACTAACAGCAATCTCAGCATCACGCCGTTCATTATAAGATTCCTGCTCTTCAATTCTCTGTTGAGCTTACTTTAGTTGCTCTTGGAGTGCAACAAACGATGAAGAGTCTCCCGGTTGCTTGCGCTTGCCATTGAGAAGAGTCTCCTTGAGGCTTCCAACTCCATAAGGAGTTCCTCGTGAATCCAACTCAGTGGACTGTCAAAAGTAAGAGAAAAACCTTAATGACAAAATTGAAGACTATATAAATGTGAAGTGTAGTCTATATGTTACTTTATCTGAAGAAAGATGCTTGTATATTCATCTATTGTTAGCGCACGAGGTTGCGAAGCACCGTCCGAAACTTCTGAAGGCTCTGTCACGAGCTCAGAAAACTTCTCCTGCACCTTCTGCTCATATGTTTGAATGATTTTCTCGGCCTTCCTATCGACATACGTACTATCTGACGTTGTATGTGTCCTAATGAAAACATCACCAAGACTAACCGGTCTTCCCAATTCCTCTTCCTGCAATGTTACAAAATAAGCAAGGATAGCAAGTAAACAAGAAACATGAAACCAATCAAACATGAAACCAATCAAACATGAAACCAGAAACATGAAAGCAGAAATACAATTTAAAGTTGTTGAGGAGAAAGAAAAAGTTAAAGTAACTAACCATTTCTTGTTGGATTTGTTGATACGACTTTGGCCCTGATAAGTGGATGTGAGGACCGAGACCTTTACGGTCAGACATACGAGCATTGAAATAGGTGAGACTTTTGTGCTTTGCTTCTTCAGTGTCCCAGTAGTCCGTCATTGTTTTCCAGAGAGTGTCGCCGATCCAATTAGGTCGCTCTCGACTAGTCCTCGCGGTGCTAACCATGTCTTTCATCCGGCGTTGACAGATCTCCTCGAAATACCCTTGAACTATCCATGTTATCAAGGGATCCCAGGTGTGGGTTTTCTACAAAACAAATAGAATAGGATGATGTTAGTGAAAACATCACAAGCAAACCTATATGTGAAGGCTATAGGACCGAAAACTGTACCGCGAACTCGAGGAAGTATCTTTCTTGTCTGTCCCGAGGCACACATGTCCAGCTATAGTAGGAAGCATCGAATTTGTTTGTAAACACTTTAGCAATTGCCCGAACCAGTTTCGATCCCTTGTCGCGATTAAACCTGCAAACACACATGAAATAAAGAAGGACATAATACAATCCAGAAGCATGTAATACAGAAACATGAAACCAATCATACATGAAACCAGAAAACGTGAAACCAGAAAACATGAAACCAGAAAAATGAAACATAATTAACCTGCAACCCATATACATGAAGACTGAAGCATGTAAGAGATATCTCTTACATGCCTTGTGATCAATACTACACATTACAGATTTGACAAGACAATTAAGGATAGAATACAATCAAACATGAAACATGAAACCAGAAGCATGTTTCTACACTTAGACACCAAACTGACCCTAAGATTAACCAACCACAACAGAAAGACAATGACTGGAAGCTAAGACAATAAGCAAAGGCAACAGAAAGAGAAGCTTTGTTACCCCATTAAAACAAACCAAGAAACAAACACTTACAATCCAACACTTAGCTAGGATCTAACACTTATAATCTAACACTTAGCAGAAACAAACCAAGAAACAAACCTTGAGATGCGATAAACTTACCAAATATCAGTAAAGAAACAGCTAGAACAATACAAATAAGAGACCGCTTGGATGTAACACTTAGCAAGAGACGACTGCAAAAGACAGTAATCTTCCAAAACATCTAGAACAATAACAATTCAAATCAGCTAGAACAATAATCTAACACTTAACAAGAGACAGTGGTGAACAATACAATCCCATTTACTGAACAAGATGTGATACAATTACCAAGTCAGATTAATTGATAAATACAATCGCATTTTACCAGATGCGATACAATTACCAAGTCAAGTTCGGCGTTTGTGTGGGAGAGAGAACGGTGGTGAACTTATCCCGGTTTGGCACCATAAGCAGAGCATTCAGAGCCCGGAGCGTGTCGTCAAGGAGATCCGGCAACACTGGAGCAGTTTCATCATGGTAGCTGTGTCCTTGAGAAGAAGGATGACTCTGACCATGAGTGTCACGAAGTGGTGACCCAGGAGATTCCTCCAGTGGAGCCGAAGCAGTCGCAGGGAGGTCTTGTCCACGGGGTTGAGGAATGGAGTTTTCGAAAAGTTGTTGTGGCGGTGGATAGCTCCGGACAGTCGGTGCTGACGTTGTCGATTTATCGTGGACGGGGAGTTGCGGTGGTGCCGGCGTGAAATTGTACTGCTGCGGTAGCTGGTTGGGTGTTCGCGATGAAGACGCGGAGCGATTTGACCCTCCGGCTCTCTGAGAGACGTTGGGAACGAATTTTCTCTTCTTTCCGCGAAGGGCCTTCTCGCTAGGCATCGTGTGATCTTCTCTGATATATGAAGAAGAGGAATTGAAGAAGAGGAATTGAAGAAGAGGAGTCGAAGAAGTGGAATCGAATCAGAATCAAAGAAGTTTATAGCAAAAGGGAAAACGAAGGAGAGGAATGGAAGAGGAATCGAAGACGAAGGGGAAGAACAAAACGCTTGACTTAGGGTTCCGTAGTTAGGTTCACAGGTTTTGTGGGAAATTATGTTCTGGTTTTGCGAAATTGGTTTGGGCCTCGACCCAAATTTTTATGGGAATGTGTTTAGTAGTCGTAACTTAGTGGGTAAAATATTTGTTGTCTCAGGCATCCAGACTTTTTACCTACACATAAAAAAATAAAAAATTAAGATAGGAAGTGAGATCGGCTTTCAATCGTGGTTTCTTAGATCAATCTGTAGAGGTAAAATCTAGCCCGCAATCGTGGGTTCATAGATCAATCTGGAAAAATATTTGATATGATTTTGTTTTATTTCTGAAATTCTATTGTTCCTTTGTTGTTAGGCCAATTTGTTGTTCTTGGAGAAGAGGATTCACTGCTACGACAACCAGACCAAACATATGCTTAGAGTGGTCATTCCGGTGGATCTACAATGGAAAAGAATACAATATCTTAAGGTAAACTTCCGACCGCAATAATTCCTGTTTTAATGTCTACTTTGCTTGAAAACAGACATTATCCGAAAACATAAGTACTTGAAAACAGAATGACTTGAAAACAGAATTAGTTCAAATAACAACAACATCTGAAATGAGTTTTTAGTTCTAGACCAACAAAATATCCAAATAATAACAATAACCAAAATATCCAGGAATTCGAGACAATGAACAAGATAAGATGAAGCAGGATTTAAAGGTGTAATGGCTTAAATCCAATCTTGTATTCATTGCTGTAACTTTCAGGTAGAGGATAAGGGTACATGTAAACATTTAAAGGTTTACAAAATTAGTAAACAACATCAAATCTGAAACTATAATATTCAAACTCAAATCAACATCAAACTTAGTAAAATTTTGATTCCTATTATCTGAAACTATAATCGTAAACCTCACTTCTGAAACTATAATGTTCAACCTCACTTCTGAAACTCTACTCTGAGTTTTCTGTCCTATAACCAGAAACTATAATCAACCTGCAAACTCAGATTACAGTTTACTGTACTATAATCTGAAACTATAATGTTCAACCTCACTTCTGAAACTCTAATTTGAGTTTTCTGTCCTATAATCAGAAACTATAATCAACCTGCAAACTCAGTACAGTTTAGTGTCCTATAATCTGAAACTATAATATTCAACATCAAATGTGAAACTATAATCTGCGTTTTCTGTCATAAACATTGATCTTACCCATTCATAAATGAGTAGAGTTGTGGGATAGTATAATCTTCAGCCTCTATATTTGAAAGCCCTTCTTCTGCTGTTAGCCATGTATGACCTATAGTTGAAAGAGTTTGTGGTTGTTAGTAAGGGTTTTGATATAACAGAAAATAGACAATGATTGACAAGATAAACTGACCGTAGAAGTTTTGTACACGGAAACAGCGTAGAACACAGAAAATGTGCCATTCATTAGCACTTGTAAAACTTGAGGATATGAAGTCAGCCAAATCACCATATGCCACACACTCTAACCCATTAAACCTGACATGCATATAGGAATATGAAGTCAGCCAAATCACCATATGCCAAACTTGAGAATTAGATTTCACTTACTCTCTGTCACGGATAGTAAACTCAACACTTGATTTCATCCTTGGAATCTGATAAGAAGATTCATCCGACCATCTTCTTTCCTTCTTTCCAACCCACGTTATTACTCCTATAACGTCTATAACAACAAAAATATGTAACTTTATAAACAATACAACATATTTTCTGAATCTAAATGAAGATACCTATAGGATAACGTTCTGTGATAGTGCCTCGGGTGATCTCGAGGATGGGAGTGAAAACCAAGAAATTAGAGTAGTTTGGATGATCTTTCAGCAAGGTGAATTCGGTGTCATCCATGAAATAAATTTGATAGGTGTGGAGATTGGTTTTGCCAAGAATATCGGCAAACATCACATTAAAACTCTTTAGTGAGAACCAGTAACGTTCATAGTGCTTCACCCAAGAAAACTTTCTCAATGTCTGAGAACCAGAAACATCTGCTTGTATTCTTGTTCCCTGAAGACAAAATAGTTAGTTTTTAGAAGCACTATAAAAGAATAGAAGATAGCTGAAGCTACCTCTTCATCACAAAGTAGTAGCTTCATATATGGTCCCGACAAATCCCAGTCTCTGGTCCAAGCACGCAGGATCTTCACTTTCAGATTCCAAAGAGTTTTTTTCGTGTTGATTTGTGATAGTAAGTGGGAAGCTTGGGTTGCCATTTCTGCAGTTCTGAGTTTTTTTTTCTGGAGTTCTGAGTATATTTTTGGTTTTCCGCAGGACAATATGTAACTTTTAGGGGTTGCCGAAGAGTTTAGAAGCGGGAGAGTCGAGGAAGGCTAAAAAGGAAGATACAGTTGCATCGGTAAGATTCTCAACTGTCATTTACACTTCCCATTTTTCAAAATGGCAATGATTAACCGCAGGAAAACTTTTGAGATATATTTATTGTAACATTACTAGGCAGAAACCGAAGAGTTTCGAAGGGGAAGAGTCGAAGAAGCCTAAAAAGGAGGAAACAGTTGCATCGGTAAGAATAAACTGTCATTTACAAAACCAATTTTTTAACTAAGGCAATGATTCACTTTGATTTTATTAGAAGATTATGTTAATATATATATATACCAACATCATATCCTGACAGAAAACCTGCATCAATATATATATATATAATATATAATTATAATATATATCATGAGCCTAATATTGTAATAAAATTGTGATGCAGGGACAGAACATATTCAGGAAAAGGAAGAGCCCAATTTTGCATCAGGTTTACGTCTTGTTCAGTAAAGGAGAGAGTCGAGGAAGCCTAATATCATGAGTAACCATCATAGTTCCTGGGATGTTTTAGAGATGTTGTAATTGACTGAACCGGTTTGGTTAGGGTCATTGGTACAAAGATAAAAATTTAAATTATGTTGACAATAATTTTAAAAAAACTCATTGGTACAAAGGTTCAACCAAAAATCAATGTTTAATTGGTTCTGTTAAATTAATTTGAAATTTTTTGAGTTGTTGATTAGAATGTTATCTTAAATTAATTTGAAAAGTTTATTTTTGAGTTCAATAATGTAAACGACAAATTTATAGAATTTTAGTTCTCAAATTTGACATAAATAACAGAATTAACATTGTCACATAAGTAATATAGTTAATTAGTAGGGTTCTTCGTCATCTGGTTCTTCATCAGAAGACGACAAATTACACCGAAATTCATCTTCTGGTTCTGCATCTCCGACATCGTAATCGAAGTTTATTGGGTTTACTCCTTGTACGAAATTGTCGAGTTCGAGATCGTCAATTGTAGTCATCTATACAGCATCATCATTTTCGTTTTGCAGAAGAGTCGGTTATTTTTTTATCATATTCCCCTGAAATATTTCCCCTCGGATTCACTTTTAGAACATTGAGCCACAACTGCTTCGGTTTCTTTGTGTATGGGTACGGAATATAACAAACTTGCTCCGCTTGCGATGCTGTTTTCAATATAAGTTATACATATGGATATATATATATATATATATGATATCGACATTAATAAAATGCTATATATATATAAGTACGTACCTAGAATAAATGGTTCGTATTTATTGTATTTTCTCGATGAAAGAACGTCTACACCGCCACCATTGCTCCTCCGAGTGCTTCTACCGATAACAGGGTCATACCAATTACACTTATAAAGTGTGATTCTCAAATTGACCATCCCCTCGTACTCGAGTTCTATGATATCAGTTAAGGTCCCGTTGAAATCCGCTTCATTAGATGCATCACTGTAATTTACACCTTTAACACATATCCCATAGTTACATGTCTTTCGTCCAGCGCCGTGATTTTGCGTATGAAACAAATAGCCTCTTGTAAAATACAATGGCCATGTTTTGGCCTTATTCAAAGGTCCATGTACTATATCTTGAACCCAAGTAGGAAATGGATTCGTGGTGTTCCAGTAAGCAACCTGCATATATATAAACAATAGCATCAATATTTATAACTAGAAATGTATGCGTAGTTATGAATATTATTTAGACATACATATTCTTTCACCCATATATGATATTCGTCAGCTCTTTTCGCGGAGAGTTCTTTTTCGGATAATCCTGTGTATTTAGCAGAAATATAGTCCTCGAACATACTATACAGGACCAACACAAAAATGAATTAATATAGTAGAATATATATTAAAACGCATGGTGCGAGAGATGCCAACTTATATATACATCTCAATGGGCTGAAAATAGTCACAATTTCGTAAAACATATGCATGTGCGCATTGATAATCTATTTCCGAGAGCCATATTTCATGCATTTCTCCACTTGGACGGCATACGTGCGTAAATATAGAAGGTACCCTAGGGACATGATATACGGGGACTTCACCTTGATCGAATCTTGTTAACCTGGCCGAATGAGTGAAAAGTAATTCACATTAAAATAAATAGCATGTGTATACAATATCAATGGCATTGTGGACATGAAATGATTGACTTTTGCATTTACCTTGATTTCGTATGTATATTCGCGGCAAATTAGTGCTCTGAGAAATAAGCAATCTCGTCATTGATATATGATTCAATAATCAATCATGCCGCATATCTTCTGTTCTTTGCTTTCCCTTTCAACTTTTTGAAAATCCTTTCAAAAGGATACATCCATCTATATTGGACAGGGCCTCCCAATTCAGCTTCATAGGGGAGATGAACAGGCAGGTGCTCCATCACATCGAAAAATGAAGGTGGGAAAATCTTTTCTAAATTGCATAGGATCAAAACTATGTTATGTTTTAGAATTTGAACGTGAGTGTTATGCAAAGTTTTCGAGCATAAGTCCCGGAAAAATGCTCCAACCCCTACGATATACGTGAAAATTACGGAGCGGTTACTATATAAATTACTATAATCATATTTATTTAAATAAATAGTCGTAATTAAATAATTAGTACCTGATAACACAAGGTGGACATTCCGGTCTAGGAGGTCTGCAAAGATAAATGGAAGTAACCGCTCCATAAAAACATGGCAGTCATGACTCTTCATGCCTGACAACTTTTGGTTGTTCATATCAACACAAGTCGCTAAGTCTGAGGAATAACCATCTGGGAATTTAACTGCATGTTTCACACATTCTAGTAAACTTTTTCTGGCTTCTTCTGTCAATGTGAAGGCTGGGAAAGGATCTTTACCCTCACTATCAATATGTAAGTGTGGCCGATAACAAAATTGTTCAATATCCAATCTTGACATGATGTTGTCTTTCAATTTACCCTTCACACTCATAATAGTATTCATGATGTTGTCAAAAAAAATCTTCTCTATATGCATCACATCTAGACAATGTCTGAGATTGAGGTCCCTCCAGTACGGTAGCTCCCAGAATATGCTTTCCTTGTGCCAGTTATGTTGCTTCCCATAGCCCGAATTCTTCTTCTCGTGCCCGTTTCCACCGACGTCCTTTGTTTTTGATGGATTTACACCAGCCAGTCGCTCGCAATAAATTTGCTCACCGGTCAAAGACTGAGGTGGATACTCTCTCGACGCGTCTTTTCCCTTAAGGAAGTCTTTTTTTATTCCTCCTCATTGGATGACCATGAGGAAGAAATCTTCGGTGACAATCAAACCAACACGTCTTCCTTCCCTTAGGTAGATAAAAAGACTTTGTATCTTCCATGCAAATTGGACAAGACAATTTACCATGGGTTGTCCATCCGGATAACATGCTATACGCCGGAAAGTCGCTTATCTTCCACATTAGCACTGCTTTTAGATTGAAATTTTGATTCAAGGACACATCGTATGCATCGACCCCATTAGACCACAACTCTTTTAACTCCTCAATAAGAGGTCGGAGGAAGATATGGATATTAGCTCGCGGATGATTTGGCCCAGAATTTAGAATTGTAAGAAATAAATACTATGTATTCATGCACATACTAGGGGGTAAATTATATGGAGTCAAGATCAAGGGCCACACCGAATGATTACGAGACATGCCAAATGGATTGAACCCATCGGTACATAATCCAAGATAAACGTTACGGGGTTCTCCGGCAAACTGGGGATTTTGATCTTGAAAATATCTCCACTCTGCCGCATCAGAAGGATGACACATTTCTCCCTCCTTTGATTGGTGCTCGGCATGCCATCTCATTGCTGATGCAGTCTTCTCGCTCTGATACATTCTCTTGAATCTGTCAGCAATAGGTAGATACCACATACGAATGTATGGTACTTTGGTTCTACGTCGGTCGTTCTTAGGCTTCCATCTTTGTGCACCACAAAACAAACATTTATCTTCCTTCTCGTCATCTTTCCAGAAGATCATACAATTGTTAATACAAACATCAATTGTATGATATGGGAGGCCTAAATTGCGCATCAATTTTTCTGTCTCGTAATGTGATACGGTTGACTTGTTTCCTTCTGGTAAATAGTCTGTCAAGATTTCGCAAACCGAATCGACTAACTTTTCACTCATATTATATTCTGTCTTATTTTGCATGACTCGAGCAGCTAAGGATAACTGCGAGTGACCTTTACGACAACCATCGTATAATGGATTCTTTGCACCTTCTAACAAGTCGTAAAATTTCTTTGAATGGTTACGTACCGGTCCTTCTACATTCTAATCACTACCATCCTGATGATAGTTATCAAAACTCACGTTATGACGAAATGCATCATTCACCATATCCACATATCTATCTTCTACTACAACTCCCACATTTTCGATCCCACTTATAAATGGCGTATCAACATAACTCGATCCTAAATCCATATTGATTTCTTCTCCATGCTTATACCAAACATAATAATCTGGCATGAATCCTCTGCTATAAAGATGATTCCAAATTCTTGTCCCCGGGATAAATTTCTCGTTCTTGCAAACACTACAAGGGCAGAAAAACTTACCGCCATTACTCTGTGATAGAGGTTGGCTATTTGCAAATGTCATGAATCCATCCACCCCCGTTTTGAACTCTTCCGAGAAATTTCCCGTCTCTTCATCGAACCTCTTATACATCCACTTCCGGAAATTATTATAATTAAAATTTCCCGACATTATATAACTGAAAAATAGAATGAAGGGAAGATATATGTTTGAATTTGTGTTGAAGATCGAATGAGGAGAAATGGGATTAATTGAGCTTATATAGACATTTATGCCGACTAAATAGCTACTACACAGCGTCTGAAAGGCGACTACATTTTGTAGTCGCATAAAATCGTTACACCAACCCCAAAACGAATAACACGTGTTTTTCACCGGTCTTTACGATAAATTACCGACTGCTATGCGACCCTCCCAAATAGTCGTATATTGATCGCCAAATGGTGACTATTATGCGACTCTTGTTACCTGTCGTCAAATTAGTCGTAATTTTGTCTTAAATCAGCGACCCGCCGAAATAGTCGCATATTGGTCGCTAAATTAGCGACTATTAGGCGACTATTATTTACCGTCTGAAATGTAGTTGTATATTAGTCGTCATTTAGCGACTACTATAGCGACAATATGGTTTGGTCGTAAAATAGCGACTCAATTACGACCAAATAGTATTAGTCGCTAAATTATCGGGCAATAGTGGCTACTTAGTCGCAACGTTTAGCGACTACTCGTTTAATCGCCAGTTGTAGTCGTAAAAACGCTGTTTTCTTGTAGTGTATCACCGAGCAAGTCACTATACCTTTTAGCATTGGCAAGTATGCAGATCAAGTTGTGTGTGACGTGGTTCCTATGCAAGCTGGACATCTGCTCTTAGGTCGTCCATGGCAGTTCGATAAGGAAGCACTACACAATGGCCGTATTAACTATTATACCTTCGTGCACAACAACAAGAAGCACAATCTTGCACCTTTAACTCCAACAGAAGTGCATGAGATGCAACAGGCTATGTCCAAAGGAAACAAGCTAAGTAAAACCAATCTTTATGTAACACCTAATACTATTTTTAAATCACGAGAACAGGTGCTACTAATGGTTTTCAAAGAAGGGTTGTTTTCAGGTCAAGAAAGGCAAGACTTACCAGCTGTTGTTCTAGAGCTTATTGACAAGTTTAAAGATGTGTTTTCCGAAGAGATACCACCAGGATTGCCACCAATAAGAGGAATCGAGCATCAAATTGATCTAGTCCCTGGTGCACCATTGCCTAACAGAGCTGCTTATAGAGTTAATCCAGAAGAAGCAAAGGAGCTGGAAAAGCAAGTTCAAGATCTGATGTCTAAAGGCTACATCCGAGAAAGCTTAATTAAGTCCTTGTGATGTTCATGTGCTTCTAGTGCCTAAGAAAGATGAGACTTGGAGAATGTATGTGGACTGCCGTGCAACCAACAATATCACTGTCAAATATAGGCATCCCATTCCCAGGCTTGATGACATGCTAGATGAGCTCAATGGAGCAACAATCTTCTCAAAAATTGATTTAAGAAGTGGATATCATCAGGTGAGAATGAAAGAAGGAGATGAGTGGAAAACGGCGTTTAAAACTAAACAAGGTTTGTATGAATGGCTGGTTATGCCATTTGGACTCACTAACGCCCCAAGTACAATAATGAGACTCATGGACCATATCTTAAGGCCATACATCTGTAAGTTCGTAGTAGTCTAGTTTGATGATATCTTGATCTATAGTACATGTCTTGAATATCATTTGCAACATCTATAACAAGTTTTAAAAGCGCTTCGGCTAAAAAACCTTCATGCAAACCTAAAGAAATGTACCTTCTGCACTGATCAAGTTATGTTTCTAGGATTTGTTGTAAGTTCACAGGGTTTGAAAGTCGATGAAGAAAAGATAAAGGCGATACAGGATTGGCCAACTCCAACTACGATTGGACATGTGAGGAGTTTCCATGGATTAGCTAGCTTCTACATGAGATTTGTGAAGGATTTTAGTACCGTTGCTGCACCCCTGATGATATTCATGCATTTTACATGTTTAAGAATACATTTTACTTAGAGTTTTGTGCCATTTGCATGCATAATCACGGTTTTGTCTTGCATTTAGGTCTCATTTAGAGTTTAGGAGATTTGCATTAGGTCCTAGTGAGTTCTTGCATTCATTTGGAGTGTTTTTAGGTGTTTTGGAGACATTTGGGATGATTGGAGTGGTTGAGAATCAAGGGAAGGAAGAGCTCATCCCACATGCCGGATATATGTGGCTGGACGGAAGCCTTCCGATCTGAATCAGCTTCAATGATCTTCATAGAAGTTGTAGAAGAGTGAGTTAGCTGTCCAAATGAGTTGGAATAAAGTCATTCGGACGTGTGGTTTGAGAGATATGGCTGATTTACCATAGATAGGTCTGCCTGGCCGAGATGGTTTCTTCAATACCGAGGTCAAATGTCGGTGCAACAAATCGTTGTGGAAACAGAGGGAAAATTCCCTTAGTACCGATGTGCAACACAGATTTGTGACATCGGTATTGAATGATCTCCACTCCGAATTAGCCTCGGTGGTCTTCACCAATGTTGTAGAGGAGTGAATCAGCTTTACACAGAAGTTTGATTCGGGTTATTTGGACATATGGATAGGGACATAAGACAGATTTACTGAAGGTATGTCCGTCTGGCCGAGAGAAGATGACACCGTCTAAATAACCAGCAAAACGAAAGCCTTTCGTTATGAATCAACTCAAACGATATTCATAAGAGTTGTAGAGGGACAAGTTATCTATCTACATGAGTTGGATTCAGGTCATTCGGATGTCAGGTTCAGGAGTTATGACCAATTCACTGAAGACGTACCAAAGACTTTACCAGGTCAAAACCCGGTTTGTTCCGGGTTGACCCGGTCCGACCCAAACTCATTTAAATATTAAAAACCCTATTTTTTAGATCTAATTAAGCTTTCTTTTCCTAGAATTGGGTTTTCTCCCAAACTTTTCTTATGCTGATTTTGGATGGATCTTCATCATTCATGCCACTCTAGTGAAGGATTCTTCAACCTATCTTTATATTATGTTTATTTAATCTTTGTTCTCTATCTTTATGTCTCTTTTCCCTTGTGTTCTATCTTGTTCTTCATGTTTAGGCTTTAGACCCCTTTTTGTTGGATTTTAGATTTAGCTTGATTTTGATGATTTTGTGATTGATTCTTGATGGTTATGTTCTTAATCCTTGCTTTCCTTTCTTGTTTAGTGTTCCTAATGCTAGATCTAGCTTGAGAAAGTAGATCTAGATCATAAGGCATTTCATGCACACCAAGTGGTTGATGAAATGCCTTGATGAACTATTCAAGGGATTTATGCTCCTAGCCTAAGAGATTAGTTGTCTAGGGTGTATTTTGGGGTTATCTTGTTTATATTCTTAATGCTTGCTAATCATTGATCCACAAATGAGAGTTTGCTAATGGAATGAGTGATTAGCGTAGTGATTAGTTGCTTGAGAAAGAACTAATCAAGATTAGTGATCTTAGCCTAAGGATTAGCATTGATTGTGTGTATTAGCATCATTAGTTAATTGTCTTGATGATTAGATGATGATGATTTAGGTTGATTCTTGTTAGATCCTTCACTTAGGTTTGTTCTTAATGCTAGATTTGATAAGATAAACCAAAGTTTAGAACTCCACCTAGATTAGGTAGCTCTAGTTGGCGTGACAAACCAATCTAGAGCTACACCCTAGGATTTTTGGTCTCATCCCATGCATTAGGGAGAGATTCGAGTAAACGGTGTTAGTGCTAGATTAGGTTTATCCATTCGAGTCTTGAACTTAGGCATTTCATTCCTAACCCGAGTTTAAATGAATTGCATGAACAAAACCTTTTGTGAGCTTTTCTTGTCTAGCCAACGAGAGTTGATTTCTAGGGTGATTAGTGAACTAATTGAGATTGGATTTTAATGCTTGTTAATCATCTTATCACAAACGAGAGTTTGATCTTGATTTGGTGATTAACAAAGTGATTAGTACCACGAGAGTGGATTAGTCATAATTACGAATCCCATGTTCTAGGATAGTGTTTAATGCTTCCAAATGATTCATTGTTTGATTGTTACCCATCTCATTGGTAGCTTAGTTCATGATCCACATTTCTATCTTTGTTTTCCTTCTTGCATTTGTTTTCTTTAGTTTAAAAACATAAAAACCCACAAACATTTGCTCTAGCTTAGGAAGATTCATGTATTCCTAGTGCTTCAATCTTAGTCTCTTTGGTTCGATATCTCAAATACTACAATGACATGAGTTGGATTTGAGTAATTGACTAGTAAAAATTCTACTTTTGGATTTGAGCTCCCATTTTTAGTCTTCTCCCTTTCTTTATTCTTGTTTGCTTGAGGACAAGCCAAGGTTTAAATTTGGGGGAATTGATATTCATGCATTTTACATGTTTAAACATACATTTTACTTAGAGTTTTGTGCCATTTGCATGCATAATCACGGTTTTGTCGTGCATTTAGGTCTCATTTAGAGTTTAGGACATTTGCATTAGGTCCTAGTGAGTTTTTGCATTCATTTGGAGTGTTTTTAGGTGTTTTGGAGACATTTGGGATGATTGGAGTGGTTGAGCATCAAGGGAAGGAAGAGCTCATCTGACACGCCAGAAAGATGTGGCTGGACAGAAGCCTTCCGTTCTGAATCAGCTTCAATGATCTTCATGGAAGTTGTATAGGAGTGAGTTAGCTGTCCAAAAGAGTTGGAATCAAGTCATTCGGACGTGTGGTTTGAGCGATATGGCTGATTTACCAGATACAGGTCCACCTGGCCGAGACGGTTTCTTCAATACCGAGGTCACAGGTCGGTGCAACAAATTAGTGTGGAAACAGAGGGAAAATTCCCTTAGTACCGATGTACAATACCGATTGGTGACATCGGTATTGATGGGTCTCCACTCCGAATTAGCCTCGGTGGTCTTCACCAAAGTTGTAGAGGAGTGAATCAGCCTTACACAGGAGTTTGAATCGGGTTATTTGGGTGTATGGATAGGGAGTCAAGACGGATTTACTGAAGGTATGTCCGTCTGGCCGAGAGAAAATGACACCGTCCAAATAACCGAAAAAACGAAGGCCTTCCATTATGAATCAACTCAAACGGTCTTCATAAGAGTTGTAGAAGGACGAGTTAGATGTGTACAGGAGTTGGATTCAGGTCATTCGGATGTCAGGTTCAGGAGTTATGACCGATTCACTGAAGACGTACCAAAGACTTGATCGGGTCAAAACCCGGTTTGTTCCGGGTTAACCCGGTCCGACCCAAACTCATTTAAATATTGAAAACCCTATTTTTTTTAGATCTAAGCTTTCTTTTCCCAAGAGTTGGGTTTTCTCCAAAACTCTACTTATGATGATTTGGGATGGATCTTCTCCATTCATGCCACTGTAGTGAAGGATTCTTTAACCTATCTTTATATTATGTTTATTTAATCTTTGTTCTCTATCTTTATCTCTCTTTTTCCCTTGTGTTCTATCTTGTTCTTCATGTTTAGGCTTTAGACCCCTTTTTGTTGGATTTTAGATTTAGCTTGATTTTGATGATTTGGTGATTGATTCTTGATGGTTATGTTCTTAATCCTTGCTTTCCTTTCTTGTTTAGTGTTCCTAATGCTAGATCTAGATTGAGAAAGTAGATCTAGATCATAAGGCATTTCATGCACACCAAGTGTTTGATGAAATGCCTTGATGAACTATTCAGGGGATTTATGCTCCTAGCCTAAGAGATTAGTTGCCTAGGGTGTATTTTGGTTGATATTGTTTATATTCTTAATGCTTGCTAATCATTGATCCACAAATGAGAGTTTGCTAATGGATTGAGTGATTATCATAGTGATTAGTTGCTTGAGAAAGAACTAATCAAGATTAGTGATCTTAGCCTAAGGATTAGCATTGATTGTGTGTATTAGCATCATTAGTTAATTGTCTTGATGATTAGATGATGATGATTTAGGTTGATTATTGTTAGGTCCTTCACTTAGGTTGGTTCTTAATGCTAGATTTGATAAGATAAACCAAATTTTAGAACTACACCTAGATTAGGTAGGTCTAGTTGGCGTGACAAACCAATCTAGAGCTACACCCTAGGATTTTTGGTCTCATCCCATGCATTAGGGAGAGATTCGAGTAAACGGTGTTAATGCTAGATTAGGTTTATCCTTTCTATTCTTGAACTTAGGCATTTCATTCCTAACCCGAGTTTAAATGAATTGCTTGAACAAAACCTTTTGTGAGCTTTTCTTGTCTAGCCAACGAGAGTTGATGTCTAGGGTGATTAGTGAACTAATTAGAATTAGATTTTAATGCTTGTTAATCATCTTATCACAAACGTGAGTTTGATCTTGATTTGGTGATTAACAAAGTGATTAGTGCCACGAGAGTGGATTAGTAATAATTATGAATCCCATGTTCTAGGATAGTGTGTAATGCTTCCAAATGATTCATTGTTTGATTGTTACCCATCTCATTGATAGCTTAGTTCATGATCCACATTTCTATCTTTGTTTTCCTTCTTGCATTTGTTTTCTTTAGTTTAAAAACATAAAACCCACAAACATTTGCTCTAGCTTAGGAAGATTCAAGTATTCCTAGTGCTTAAATCTTAATCTCTTTGGTTCGATATCTCAAATACTACAATAACATGAGTGGGCTTTGAGTAATTGACTAGTAAAAATCCTACTATCACCTGACTTCGGTGATTAAAAAGAATATGGAATTCAAATGGGGACAAGCACAAGAGGATGCATTCAACAAGCTCAAAGACAGCCTCACACATGCACCTGTTTTGGTACTTCCTAACTTTGAGAAAACCTTTGAGATTGAATGTGATGCTTCTGGTACATGTATAGGAGCTGTCCTAACTCAGGGAGGAAAACCAGTAGCATACTTCAGCGAAAAACTCAGTGCAGCTTCACTCAACTATCTAAGTTACGATAAAGATCTCTATGCTATGGTAAGATCTCTTGAAACTTGGCAACACTATCTACTGTCCAAAGAGTTTGTTATTCATACAGATCATGAGACGCTCAAGCATCTAAGAGGATAAACTACGCTAAAGAAGAGACATTCGAAGTGGCTTGAGTTCGTAGAAACTTTTTCCTACGTGATCAATTACAAGAAGGGAAAGGAGAACATAGTAGCTGATGCTTTATCAAGGAGGCACGCCTTAATCAGTACAATGGAGGCTAATCTTGAAAATACGAAACTGATCCAGATTTTCAAGAAATCTTCAAAGAAACAAGCAAGGTTGCTCGTGGAGCATTCTATCAACATAATGGGTTCTTGTTCAAATATAAAAGGCTGTGCATTCCTCAAGGATCAATGAGAGAGCTACTGATTGGGGAAGCTCATGGGGGAGGCCTTATGGGATATTTTGGACGAGATAAGACTTTGAGTGTGCTTATAGAGCATTTCTACTGGCCGCACATGAAAAGAGATGTGGAGAGGTTGGTAAGAACCTAAGAAACTGGTTATCATGCTTACCTTTCATTGTATTTGCATATAATTATGCTAAGCATTTTGGTACTAATTTTTTTCCTTTTGAGATTGTCTATCGATTTAACCCTGGAACTCCAGTAGATCTTATATCTTTGCCCCAAGCTGTTTATTCTAGTGAAGGAGAAACCATAGCAGATTTTGTGAAAAAGCTTCATCAAAAGGATACAAATAATTTAGAAGAAAAGACCGAGAAGTACAAACAACAAGCTGATAAGCACCGTAAAGAGGTCACATTTGAACCAGGGGATTGGGTTTGGTTGCATATGAGGCATCAGAGATTTCCGGACAAGAGAAAGTCCAAGCTCTTACCAAGAGGAGATGGACCCTTTCAACGATAATGCTTACAAGCTTGACCTGCCAAGTGATTTCACTATATCTCACACCTTCAATGTTACAGATTTAGCTCCTTTCCATGCATATTTAGCTCCTTTCCATGCAGATATAGCTCCTTTCCATGCATATTTACCTGTTCTGAGGTAAGAACCTTCTCAAGAGGGAGGAGATAATGAGGACATCGATACAAGCTTAGCTGGATCCGAAAAAGAAGCAGCCCACATAGCAACTATGGAACAAACACCAAGAATAAGATTAGGAACAAGACGTGTGAGAGAGCAGTTTATTAAGTCTATGAAAAGCCTCATCACCAAAGAAGTGCAAGAGGATGTGCAAGAACTACACAAGACTCATACATCACCATTCTTGGCCGGTTCTTCAAGGAAACAAAGAATTTGCTATCTTCACCATTACCAGGAAAATTCAAGAGGCCCAAAGAAGTCACTAAATGGGTATGTACTCCATTTGTGCTCTTTTTCCCTTGACAAAGTTTTGTCCAATGGGTTTTCTTGATAAGGTTTTTAATGAGGCAAATGGTTCACATTATCATTGGCCCATTTAGTTGATTTTCCTCAAGCCCAGCAACACAAGAATTCGACCATTGAGAGTTCATGAGCCAATTTCGAATTTCAAGCTATGTTTTATTGTTGTCTCTTTCTCTCTCCTTCATGCAGACTTGTTGCTTCTCTTTATATGTATTTTTGTAACTCATTTTCGAAACCTAAGTCTTTGTTGAGTAATTTTGAGAGTTTTTCTCTTGATATTTTTGTGAAAGAAATATTTGTCTTCTAAACTTCTTGTGTGCGATTCCTTGAAGCTTAGAGTGTATCAGACTTATCATAGATCGTTCCATCGATCTGTGTGGCCTCTCTTGATCCCCTCTCTATCCATTTCACCCACTTGAATCTGTTAAGAGTGACCTTAGTCCAGCAACAGCTTCACCAACGTTTCACTACACTTCATCATCACTTCATTCGAATATTTTGAGAGTGACCTTAGTCCAGCAACAGTTTCTCCATTAATCAATCCTTTAGGCTCCAACTCGTTTGGTTCCTATATCATCTGGTATCACAGCTTAAACGCTCCTAATCAGGTTTATCTATTCCTTTTGTTCAGTTCATTTCGTTTTGTTTTGTTGCTGATTGCGTAGATCATAAGAAAACCCCATAAAAATTCGTTTTAGTTCATATGTTGTATGCGATTTGTTAGACCTGTTGTAGATCTATCTTGTTTGCATCATAAACAACTAGATCTAAGTGTTGTTAATCCCCTGTCCATGATTTTCATCTTGTTCCGTTTTTGTCTCTTAGACTTCCTTGAAACAGATCTGCTGCAACAATTTTCTCTTTGTTTCTATTTATGTCTTTTCAGTTCCCTTTGCATTTAATCTACTTGTTTGAGTTGTGCGACAGGAAAATTTCGAAACATGGGAGATCTGGGAGCCGCCGACTTGGTTCAAGCTATTGCTGCCATTCAAACTCAGTTGCAGACCCTAGGAGAGTGCATGACTCGATATGAGCAACCACCGCCACCTGCACGAAGAGCTCCCATTAGAAACGGGAATCCGCAAAGAGTAAATCTAGAAGATGGTGACGAGTGTGATTTGGAAGGAGATCCACCCGACCCTGGTCCAAGGCAGCGAAGACAACAACACCGTGACAGAGAGAGAGAAATAGATGCACGACAAGGAAACAATGACATTAAGCTCACAACCCCAACTTTTGCTGGAAAAGTTAATCCCGATGCTTATCTTGATTGGGAAAGACGTTTGGAGTATATCTTCAAGCATTACAACTATTCTGATCAAAGAAAGGTGTCTCTAGCTGCTGCTCAACTCACTGACAGTGCCTTAGCATGGTGGGACAGAGATGTATCCAAAAGAAGAAGGCATAGACACGGTCAGATCACTAATTCGGAAGATATGAGGTTCGCTATGAGAAATAGATATGTTCCTGCATACTACTATAGAGAGCTGCAAAAAAAATTCAGAAAACTCACTCAAGGATCCAAATCTGTTGAAGAATACTTCGATGAGTTTAAAATGCTTAAGAACAGATTGGAAACTGAAGATTCGGAGGAAACTTTGATGGCACAGTTTGTTGATGGTCTTCAAGATCGAATTGCTAGGAAGGTTGAGAGACATACATATCATGACATGGATGAGTTGCTGCATCTTTCAAAGCAGGCTGAACAACACATCAAAAGAAAGACTCTAGCAACTAACCGTAACAAGTCTACTTGGAATCAGCCACCGCAAAAGGCTTTAGACCAAGGAAATTCTATTGAAGTGGATTCCAGATTCAATAAATCTGCACCAGAATCGTATAAATTCAACAAACCAGAGCAAGGTAATACCCAAACTCAAAGATCAAGAGATATAACTTGTTTTAAATGTTAGGGAAAATGACATTACGCAAGGGACTGCCCAAATCAGAGAGTTATGATTCTAAAAGCTAATGGAGAATATGAGTCTCAAGGTGAAGCAGAGTACGAACCAGAAGAGTCTGAAGAAGATGTTGTGGATTATGCTGACACCAGAGATCTTCTAGATACAAGGAGAGCACTCAGCGTTCTCTTTGAGCCTGAGACTATTCAAAGAGAAAACATTTTTCATTCTCGTTGTACCGTAAACTCCAAGGTATGTAGCTTAATCATTGATGGTGGTTCTTGTACTAACGTAGCCAGCAAGTATTTGGTTGATAAGCTAGGTTTCCCAAAGACAAAGCATTCTAGACCATACAGGCTTAAGTGGTTGAATGATGATACTGAGCTCAAGATCGCCGAGCAAGTCACTATACCTTTTAGCATTGGCAAGTATGCGGATCAAGTTGTGTGTGACGTGATTCCTATGCAAGCTGGACATCTGCTCTTAGGTCGTCCATGGAAGTTCGATAAGGAAGCACTACACAATGGCCGTACTAATACTATACATTCGTGCACAACAACAAGAAGCAAAATCTTGCACATTTAACTCCAACAGAAGTGCATGAGATGCAACAGGCTATGTCCAAAGGAAACAAGCTAAGTAAAACCAATCTTTATGTAACACCTAATACAGTTTTTAAATCACGAGAATAGGTACTACTAATGTTTTTCAAAGAAGGGTTTTTTTCAGGTCAAGAAAGACAAGACTTACCAGCTGTTGTTCTATAACTTATTGACAAGTTTAAAGATGTGTTTCCCGAAGAGATACCACCAGTATTGCCACCAATAAGAGAAATCGAGCATCAAATTGATCTAGTCCCTGGTGCACCATTGCCTAACAGAGCTGCTTATAGAGTTAATCCAGAAGAAGCAAAGGGCTGGAAAAGCAAGTTCAAGATCTGATGTCTAAAGGCTACATCCGAGAAAGCTTAAGTCCTTGTGATGTTCATGTGCTTCTAGTTCCTAAGAAAGATGGGACTTGGAGAATGTGTGTGGACTGCTGTGCAACCAACAATAACACTGTAAAATGTAGGCATCCCATTCCCAGGCTTGATGACATGCTAGATTAGCTCAATGGAGCAACAATCTTCTCAAAAATTGATTTAAGAAGTGGATATCATCAGGTGAGAATGAAAGAATGAGATGAGTGGAAAACGGCGTTTAAAACTAAACAAGGTTTGTATGAATGGCTGGTTATGCCATTTGGACTCACTAACGCCCCAAGTACATTCATGATACTCATGGATTATATCTTAAGGCCATACATATGTAAGTTCGTAGTAGTATATTTTGATGATATCTTGATCTATAGTACATGTCTTGAAGATCATTTGCAACATCTAGAACAAGTTTTAAAAGCGCTTCGGCTAGAAAACCTTCATGCAAACCTAAAGAAGTGTACCTTCAGCACTGATCAAGTTATGTTTCTAGGATTTGTTGTAAGTTCACAGGGTTTGAAAGTCGATGAAGAAAATATAAAGGCGATACAGGATTGGCCAACTCCAACTACGATTGGACATGTAAGTAGTTTCCATGGATTAGCTAGCTTCTACAGGAGATTTGTGAAGGATTTTAGTACCGTTGCTGCACCCCTGACTCCGGTGATTAAAAAGAATGTGGAATTCAAATGGGGACAAGCATAAGAGGATGCATTCAACAAGCTCAAAGACAGCCTCACACATTCACCTGTTTTGGTACTTCCTAACTTTTAAAAAACCTTTGAGATTGAATGTGATGCTTCTGGTACATGTATAGGAGTTGTCCTAACTCAAGGAGGAAAACCAATAGCATACTTCAGTGAAAAACTCAGTGGAGCTTCACTCAACTATCCAATTTACGATAAGGAGCTCTATGCGTTGGTAAGATCTCTTGAAACTTGGCAACACTATCTACTGTCCAAAGAGTTTGTTATTCATACAGATCATGAGACGCTTAAGCATCTAAGAGGACAAACTACGCTAAAGAAGAGACATGCTAAGTGGCTTGAGTTCGTAGAAACGTTTCCCTACGTGATCAAGTTCAAAAAGGGAAAGGAGAACATTCTAGCTGATGCTTTATCAAGGAGGCACGCCCTAATCAGTACAATGGAGGCTAATCTTGAAAATACGAAACTGATCCAGATTTTCAAGAAATCTTCAAAGAAACAAGCAAGGTTGCTCATGGAGCATTCTATCAACATAATGGGTTCTTGTTCAAATATAAAAGGCTGTGCATTCCTCAAGGATCAATGAGAGAGATACTGATTGGAGAAGCTCATGGAGGAGGCCTTATGGGACATTTTGGACGAGATAAGACTTTGAGTGTGCTTATGGAGCATTTCTACTGGCCGCACATGAAAAGAGATGTGGAGAGGTTCTGTGCCAAGTGCATCACTTGCCTAAAGGCAAAATCCAGGTCACAACCTCATGGTTTATATATGCCTTTGCCTATTCTTAACCTACCTTGGGTAGACATCTCTATGGACTTTGGTTTAGGTTTACCAAAGATCAACCACAAGGATTCTATCTTTGTAGTCGTAGACAGGTTCTCAACGATGGCTCATTTCATTCCGTGCAACAAGACTAATGACCCTACTCAAACTGATGATCTCTTTTTCAAAGAAGTAGTGCGTTTACATGGAGTGCCGAGGACCATTGTCTCAGATCGTGGCACTAAGTTCCTAAGCCATTTCTGGAAAATTTTGTGGAGAAAGTTAAGAACCAAGCTGCTTTTCTCAACTACTTGTCACCCCCAAACAGATGGCCAAACTGGGGTAGTAAATCATACTCTATCTACTTTGTAGAGAGCAACGGTTGGTAAGAACCTAAGAAACTGGTTATCATGCTTACCTTTCATTGAATTTGCTTATAATCATGCTAAGCATTTTGGTACTAAATTTTTTCCTTTTGAGATTGTCTATCGATTTAACCCTGGAACTCCAATAGATCTTATATCTTTGCCCCCAAGCTGTTTATTCTAGTGAAGGAGAAACCAGAGCAGATTTTGTGAAAAAGCTTCATCAAAAGGATACAAATAATTTAGAAGAAAAGACCGAGAAGTACAAACAACAAGCTGATAAGCACCGTAAAGAGGTCACATTTGAACCAGGGGATTGGGTTTGGTTGCATATGAGGCATCAGAGATTTCCGGACAAGAGGAAGTCCAAGCTCTTACCAAGAGGAGATGGACCCTTTCAAGTGCTAGAAAAGATCAACGATAATGCTTACAAGCTTGACCTGCCAAGTGAGTTCACTATATCTCACACCTTTAATGTTACAGATTTAGCTCCTTTCCATGCAGATTTACCTGTTCTGAGGTCAGAACCTTCTCAAGAGGGAGGAGATGATGAGGACATCGATACAAGCTTAGCTGGATCCGAAGAAGAAGCTGCCCACATAGCAACTATGGAACAAACACCAAGAACAAGATTATGAACAAGACGTGTTAGAGAGCAGTTTATTAAGTCTATGAAAAGCCTCATCACCAAAGAAGTGCAAGAGGACATGCAAGAACTACACAAGACTCATACATCACCATTCTTGCCGGTTCTTCGAGGAAGCAAAGAATTTGCTATCTTCACCATTACCAGTTAAATTCAAGAGGCCCAAAGAAGTCACTAAATGGGTATGTACTCCATTTGTGCTCTTTTTCCCTTAACCAAGTTTTATCCCAATGGGTTTTCTTGGTAAGGTTTTTAATGAGGCAAATGGTTCACATTATCATTGGCCCATTTAGTTGATTTTTCTCAAGCCCAGCAACACAAGAATTCGACCATTGAGAGTTCAAGAGCCAATTTCGAATTTCAAGCTATGTTTTATTGTTGTCTCTTTCTCTCTCCTTCATGCAGACTTGTTGCTTCTCTTTATATGTATTTTTGTAACTCATTTTCGAACCCTAAGTCTTTGTTTAGTAATTTTGAGAGTTTTTCTCTTGATATTTTTGTGAAATAAATATTTGTCTTCTAAACTTCTTGTGTGCGATTTCTTGAAGCTTAGAGTTTTGCGTCTCTCGATCCCCTCTCTATCCATTTCACCCACTTGAATCTGTTGAGAGTGACCTTAGTCCAACAACAGCTTCACCAACGTTTCACTACACTTCATCATCACTTCATTCTAATATGTTGAGAGTGACCTTAGTCCACCAACAGTTTCTCCATTAATCAATCCTTTAGGCTCCAACTCGTTTGATTCCTATATCAAGGTTTGTTAAATGCAGCAATAATGCAAGAAACTCTTTAAGTTAAGCGAACAAAGTGTTTTGAGTTTAAGTTCTACCAACCTAATTCAATTCAAACAAGCAAACAAGTAAACAAGACTAAACAAGCTTAAACGAGATTAACAATGATTAAAAGATGATCTTTGCACAAGGTAATTGAATCGGGGGAATCTCAAGCTAAGCAATGATGTCTATCCAACCACAAAAGAGCATTTCCTTAAGCCTAGAACACTAATCAAGATTAGCCTAATCTCTTAGCACTAATCACTTCACTAATTACACATTCAAGAATTTACTCTCATTAGTGAAAATATAATTAGCAAACATTAAACACAAATTCTAATAGCCAAAATCTACCCTAGACATTCACTCTCATGAGCTAAGTATGAAAATCTCTTATTTAGCTTAGTTGGCATTTCATCAAACACATTGTGTGCATGAAATGCCCTTAGTTCTAAATTAGTTTTCTCAAACCTAATATAGCATTAAAACCTCTAAATAAGAAAGGAGATAGAATAATTAAGTCCTAGACATCAAAGATTAACAAGAGAAATGTTACGATCTTGGTGAGAAGATCTTTTGCCCAAAATGCTACTTCGTGAATGTGGATCGATTGGTCTCACAAAGGATGCGGAAGGGCTTTGATATTCCTCTTTGAATCGTAAGGATATTACACACCATAAGATACAAAGGATTTTGCTGGATATTACTCACCAACAAGATGATCTAGAAATTTCAGAGAGAGTTTTATAAAAAGACTAGATAGTTTTCTCAAATGACAATACAAGAAATATAAAGAAAACACAAGGCTTGCATGCACAGCAATTAAACCAGCCTCGAAAATTACACATAAATTAAACACAAGTTTGAATAAAAATAAAAGACTCTCCACGCCATGCCCCTTGGTATTCTGGTCGAGATTTAACGTGTTGGGCTTTGTGTCATAGATCAACAAACGGGTTTTATTGGAAGTGATCTACTTGCCTCGTTAAAAACCTTTCTATGGAAAACCCGGTGGGACAAAACCAAATTGGAGGAAAAGAGCACAAGTAAATCACTTGAACCGTTTATTGATCTACTTGGTCCTGTGTTCAAAACCAATGAGGTTTCAATTCACCTTCTTCATCCTGGCCCAAGTGACGGCGTCGAGTCCAACTTGATGAAATAGTTTCCCCAAGACTTTCTTGAATCTTTTGGCTTTAGCTCCGATCTTCGAACTAGCTTTTTCAAGTGTTTTCCTTAGCTTTCCAACAAGTTCATGCTTAGCTCCATGCTCAGGTTCAAGCTGCTCATCCATGATCATATGATCCCCTCTCTCTTCAAAAGGATTTGATCTCAAATCCAAAAAATATGCACGGAAATGAACTAAGATAGTATGATTAAAGTTCAAAACCGGATTACACTTACCTTGCGAGCAGATCTTGTGGGTGTTGGAGTTGGTATGTGCTGGTGTTGGAAGTAGTTTATGCCCTCTAGAGTTCGCAAAAACAGAACGGCTATTGCTCTCAGCTCCCAACGTTTCTTCTTGAACAGTTTGTTTCTTCTCGGGTCCGGGTGGCACGTTATTAGCTATCTCAAGATCTGTGTGTTCAAACAACAAAATACCACGACCGTTAGTCTTAAAATATTTATTAAGTCGAGAGAACTTACCAGACCCAGCAGTGGTTTGGTCGTTTGAATGCTTCTTTTGCTCTGCTTGATGTTCTTTGGACGTTGGTGTAGTTTTCAAAGGCCAGCTTGATTCGGTGTGTGCTACTGGATTTTGGTTTCGACCAGTCTCCTCTAATGGTCCAGTTGGTCGACAAAAGTGATCAGAATTAGTGACAAGTCGTTGATCAAGCTCCTCTCTCAATCGAACCAAGTAATTCATATGCTTGTAGTCGAGACCGAGACCAAAGGATCGATCGAAATCCTTCATGTTGGAACAGTAGCTATGGATCGATCTATCCTTGAGTGTTGGTTCCTTTGGATCATTTCCCTTGATCATAGCCTGAGTTTTCTACAAAAGAAAAGGTTTCTCACTCGGATTTGGAAGCTCTGGTGCATGATTAGTTAAACTCGAAGGAGTTTGATCAAGTAAAAGGCATTTCTTATTTGCCTATGTGCTTGAGGAACAGTTGGTCTTTATAGATTTCATGTGGTGACATAGGTACCAAAATGATCTTCTTTCCTTCGTAGTCGAACGAATACCGGTTGTTGAATCCGTCATGAAGAACTCTTCGATCATACTGTCATGGTCTTCCTAGAAGGATGTGGTTTGCTTCCATGGGCAGGACGTCACACATAATCTCATCTTGGTATTTGCCAATGGTTATAGGAACCGAGACTTGGCTACTTACCTTCATCTCCTCGTTGTTAAGCCATTGAAGATTGTACGATTTGGGATGCTTATTCACTGTCATCTTGAGCTTCTTGACCATTGTTTCACTTGCAACATTTGTACAGCTACCTCCATCTATGATAATGCTGCATACCTTTCCTTGGACGTGACATCTTGAGTGAAACAGATTCTTCCTTTGCTCATGCTCCTCGGTTTTGATGTGAACGTTCAAAGCTCTTTGAATCACCAAAAGACCTCCTTTAACAGCAACTTCTTCATGTTCCTCGGATGAATCAGCAAGAACTTCCTCTTCTTCAATCTCGCCATTGTCCAACAGAACCATGATCTTTTGGTTTGGACATTCTTTTGCAAAGTGTCCCTTGCCTTGACACTTAAAACACATTACATCACGACCCGTAGAAGTTGAAGCTTCGGTTCTGCCCTTGTAGTTTTGAACAGGTGTGAACGGTTTTGGTTCAATCTTGGGCTTAATAATCTGCTTCTCATCATCTTGATAGCTCGGTTTAGGGGTTGCTCCAGCACCATAAGAAGATCGAGAAGAAGCACTTCTCCTTTTTAGTTGTTTCTCTAAACATGATCGCTTTTTGAAGGATTTCTTCCAACTCCACATAGTGATGAACCTCCAATCTATCTATAATGTCTCTATTGAGTCCACCAATAAACCTCGCCATTGTTGCTTCATTATCTTCTTGAATATCCGCTCTCAGCATAAGAGTCTCCATTTCTTTGTAGTACTCTTCTACGGTTCGGTTTCCTAGGGACAAATTCCTTAGCTTGAAGTGTAGTTCCCGGTGATAGTGACTTGGTACGAATCTCTTCCTCATTAGTACCTTTAGTTGCGTCCATAACTCTACTGGAAAGTCTCCCACCCGTCGCCTAGTAGTGACAAGTCTATCCCACCAACTTAACGCATAGTCTTTGAATTTTGTGGGTGCGATCTTTAGCTTGATCTCTTGGGTGTAATCTCGGCAGTTGAACACTATCTCAATCTTCTTCTCCCACTCTAAGTATTCTTCTGGATTGTTAGTGCCATGCAATGCAGGGATATTGAGTTTAAAACCCGCCAATTATTTGGTTGCTTTTCTTCTTGGTCACGCCTTCTTCTTCTCCTTGAATCATGGGACCGTGAGGCATTGCTATAGTAATTTTCTGTGGCTGAATGGTGCTGGCTTGATCTTGAACCTTCCTGTTCTGATTGCGCAGTATTAATTTTATGGGCAGCAAGTTTCTCATCCAACAAGGTCGACACTTTAGCCATAAGATCGTCCATCATCGCTTGATTCGCTTGGTTCACGCTTTGTTCATTATGTGTATTAGACATTGAAACCTGAAACAAAGCACAAATACACCAGTACCAAGTTCTTTGGGTAATAGAAATGATTTCACACAACGATCCTAAAAATAACCCTTCAAATGCCACTAAACTCGTCTAGAACTGTAACCTGACTGTTCAACTTGATCTAACGGAATAAAATATCAAAACACATTCAAAATTCCCAGAAATAATTTTAACAAATACTAGACTCGTCCTAAATTCACCAGAAGTTGATTTCACAATTTTATCGTACACCAATTAATTATGAAAATTTTAGCAAATCGACAAAAAAACGTTTCAGATTCCTACAATCGAACAGTTTTGGAAAAACATAACCTGATCACGAAGCAGGCTCTAATACCATCTGTTACGATCTTGGTGAAAATATCCTTTGCCCAAAATGCTACTTCGTGAATGTGGATCGATTGGTCTCACAAAGGATGCGGAAGGCCTTTGATATTCCTCTTTGAATCTTAAGAATATTATACATCATAAGACACAAAGGATTTTGCTGGATATTACTCACCAACAAGATGATCAGGAAATTCAGAGAGAGTTTTATAAAAAGACTAGATAGTTTTCTCAAATGACAATACAAGAAATATAAAGAAAACACAAGGCTTGCATGCACAACAATTAAACAAGCCTCGAAAATTACACAGAAATTAAACACAAGTTTGAATAAAAATAAAAGACTCTCCACGCCATGCCCCTTGGTATTCTGGTCTAGATTTAACTTGCTGGGATTTGTGTCATAGATCAACAAACGTGTTTTATTGGAAGTGATCTACCTGCCTCGTTAAAAACCTTTCTTTGGAAAACCCGGTGGGGCAAAACCAAAGAGGAGGAAAAGAGCACAAGTAAATCACTTGAACCGTTTATTGATCTACTTGGGCCTGTGTTCAAAACCAATGAGGTTTCAATTCACCTTCTTCATCCTGGCCCAAGTGACGGCGTCGAGTCCAACTTGATGAAATAGTTTCCCCAAGACTTTCTTGAATCTTTTGGCTTTAGCTCCGATCTTCGAACTAGCTTGTTCAAGTGTTTTCCCTAGCTTTCCAACAAGTCCATGCTTAGCTCCATGCTCTGGTTCAAGCTGCTCATCCAAGATAGATTAGTAAGAATTAAACTCAAGATTGCATTAAAATCAAAAGGTCTCTTGCAAAAATCCAAGAACAAAATAAAAGAGAGATTTTTGGCTTAGGAATTTTTAGAGAAAAAGACTTATAATGAGAATAGGGTTTTTAATTAAAAGAAGTTGGGCGGACCGGGTCAACCCGGAACAAATCGGGTATTGACCCAGCCTAATATGGATTTTTCTGATTTTGGTGGACTGCACCGACCCATCCTGGATAGGTACAAATGGTCAGTGCAAAAACTTTGAGCATGACTCCTTTGGACGCCAGACAGACACGTCCCCGCTAAATCTGATGTAACTTTCTAACCAGCACTCTTAATGACCTCAAACCACCTTATGTGGACAGCTAACTCACTGGGCTACAAAAGACCAACGAGGCTAATTCGGATTGGAGACCCTTCGTCCAGGCAGGTCTTTCAGGCATGTCGGGTCTCGATCAAACTGGTCTGGGGAGTTTGCACCGATCGACCCTGGATCGGTGCTGGTGATCGGTGCTAAATCTTTTCTTCCACACTGCCATCCGGATACGAGCTGTTTCGTGTGCAGGATGCGGGCTTTGGCTGGTTTCAAGGTGATCGGGAATGGCTGGATTAGCACCGATCTGTGGCACCGAGCCAGGACGGATCGGTGCAAAATCTTCTTCTTACTTCGGCATTTCTAGACTAAGTCCTTATTGATGCATCACGTTGGTTAGGATTTAGAAGGATAGCCACTGAGATTTTTGTTAGTTCCTACGTTTTCGAAAACTTCTTCCGGAGGTTAGATTTCTGTTTTTGTTAGAGGACAAACAAAGATCTAAGTCTGGGGAAGTTGATAACACCGATTTTTGACCATTATGGATCGATTTAATATATTTTGCAGGCGTTTTAACTCCATTTTCAATGATTTTCAAGTGATTTCCATGATTTAGAGTCTGAAAAGACATTTGAGGTCACTTGGGATTAAAGAGTGCATTTCAGAGCAAAAGTATGTTTTTCGATAAACTTGGACTGTCAGAAGTCTTGCAATCACAGAAGACCTTCTCACCGTCTGGTCATCCCCAAATTTGGACACAACAAAGAAGACTCAAACACCTTTCAAATTCAATTAATTTGGAGACATTCCAATGGTTAGATCTTCAAATATTCCTGAAGCACTAAAGGTAGACGAAGCCACCTTGAAGCAGAGCCACCGCGGGAAGAGAACTTGCACCCGCGGCCAAGAAGAGTTCTGCTGCGGTCAGAGGAGCTCCGCCCGTGGCCAACAGGCGTTTCGCCGTGGTCAGAGACCGCTCACCCGCGGCCAGCCCATGTGCGACCAAATCGACTCCGTTTCATTCTTGAGGCCAATTCTGTCTTTTCAACTAAAACAGTGAACGTCCCCAAAGAAGTGAAGTCTATAAATTCATGCTTTTATGTCTCTTAGACACATCTCTTTCACGCTTTTAGACAGAGACGAATTCTTAGCCACTTTTTATTTTGTTGGAGCAAGGATTCTCGACTCGTATTCTTCGATAGAGAAACCTTTCTTCATCTCTTTCTCTCATTTTTTTTCTTTGAATTATTATGATGTTTAGCTGAGTAGTTCTCTTGTTGGGTATTGGGTTCTCAAGGGGCTCTCACCGTTCGAATAATCATTAGGTGTTTAGGTTAGGATATCGATTAGAGTTCTTCATTCTATCATTTTTATTAATGCATGTTTCCTTGATTGATCACCTATGCAACTGAACCTAGGTATTTTTAGAACCACAAAAGTGTTGGATCTCTATGTTTGACCTAGGATAGACGAGCAAAACCGCTACAAGATACGAAAGTATACTTGTAGAGAGATTGTGAGCGTTAACGAACTTGTTTGTATCATCATAATTTTATGTGCGACCATATGATATGCTTGGTTTTTACCGCTTTCTAACACATGTTTTGGTGTTTCTTTTGAGTATTTTATCGAGTCAAAGTTTTTTTTTAAGTCTTTTAGTTCTTTATATATTTATCTCAGGTAAAAAGGCGTTTAAGGAATGGGTCACGTGGGCAAAAAGGCATGGAACAATGCAGAAAAGAGCAAAATCGATCGATGCAACACCATCAGAGAAGTCCAAATCGATCGATGCACTCCTTGCATCGATCGATGTGACATCACCAGAGAAGTTCAAATCGACCGATGCATGAGTGAAGCTGGTCGATGCACAATTGAAGCCGATCGATGCAACCCCATCAGAAGAACCATAATCGATCGATGCAAGGAGTTCATCGATCGATGGAGCATGCCCAGAGAGTTCAGAATCGATCGATGCAATATGTGCATCGATCGATGCTAGTCGGCGAGAGGAAAAAGGAAATTTCTTATTTTCTTGTTTTGCCCCGGAAACGGCCTACTTTGACCTAATCCGCTCAGAATCCTATATATTCATTATTTTTAGCCACTTTTAGGCTAGATCTCTCTTTTTACTGCTTTCTAATCTATTCAGATTTTTGGCCATTGATATTGTAAGTTTTGAAGAAGAATCTCTACATATATTGAGAAGAATTCTAAACCATTTCCTCTCTTTAATTAGTATTATGGGTTTTTCTCTATCTCCTTACTTGTTCTCTGCTACCATATCTGAGTAGTTTCATAGTTAGGTTTAGGGTTTCAACGGGATTCATGAATCATTGAATTAGACAAAGATAGGGAATTGTCTTTTGTGATTTTCGCTTATTGTTGTGTTTACTGCTTAGGCTATTTTGACCGCTTTGCCTCTGATCTAGGGTTTAATCTATACCACGGAAGTGTCATAGGTTGCTAGAAAGAACATAAGCGAGCGAATTGTCCTTAGCCAACGGAAGTTGATGTTAAGGCGATTCGTGAACATATTGAACCTATTTGTTAATGCTGGTCTAGAACTCTAGGTTCAACGAAAGTTAGGATTTTAGGTTGCTAGATTTAGTAATCATTGCCACGGAAATGGATTGGTTAGATATTTATGTTTGAGTTTGAAACTTGTGTTTAATCGTTCCATAAATAGTTGTATGATTCATGATCTCTGGATTCCTGTGCGAAGAAACCACCCTCGACTTAACGTTTTTCTCTTATTGAATTTACACCTCTTTTAGTTATTTTCATTGCTTTGCAAATTAAACCTTATTATCGTCTTAGCTTAATTTCATCTTCTGAGAATCATAGTGTAACCTTGGTCTCTGTGGATTCGATCCTAAAGTACTACATTGATATACTGTTATGATCGCAGTAGTGTTCACTTTAGTTATTAATTGACTGTGTGAAAACACCTAAATCACCATAAACAAAAGCTACTGGTTGAGTATATAACTTATAGGTGTGTAGGATTTACGAGAGTAGGCTACACCCACTATCGTGTTCCAAGTTCAAGAACCAAAAGACGACAAAAATCGCTTTAAAAATCCTAGCAAATTTCTTATGATAATCAACTGTGATCCCTAGAGAATTCCTGATTGCCCAGCGCTTCATTTATTGGTTTACAACTTCGTTTAAATTATTCACTTTTCTTACTTATTTTCTTAATTTTTTGCTTAGTTTAATTTAAATTCCTAGCTACAAAATCGTGACACACACAAAACCTCTTTTACTAGACACTACCAGAAAACACAATTTTTGCGACCCCCGAAAACGTCTCAAAATGGTCACAAATGACTATGTGAGACTCATTTGGGACCAAAAAAAGTAGTCGCAAATATTTCGTCGCTAAATAAATTGGTCGCAAAACAGACGCTCTTCTGCGACGACACAGTGATTCTGAAATATAGTCGTATATGAATGACTAATATGTGACTCTCACTATCAATAATAATTTAGAGACTAATTTGCGACTACCAGTAAAAACAAAAGATAACAAAAACAAAATTAAATTTCCATAAATCGAATTCAATATCCAAAAATTACCGTAACAATCCAACAATCAAAAACCAAAATAGCCTCTATCACGTTGGTTTGATCTGCATAAACATGGGATTTGTATTGAGACTCGATTGAATTCTCGTTGCTCACTAGCATGTTGTACATCATCCAACCAACCCCAGGTGCTCTTAGTGTTCCTCTTAGCCGACCATACCTGTTGGGATAAAACCTGGGCAATCAAGAGAGGTAAGCTATTTTTTATTTTATTTTATGAAAGGATGTAAACGGACCTTGTCTCCATGGAAGAATCACGGCCAAAGACAATAGGGAGAGGTCTAGCCCATGTAGGTGCAACATCAGCAATGGCTAATTGTTTTAGTAGCCCACGTTGGGAGTGCGGATTGCTAATGTTGCTGCATGTCCTACTCCAATGATTACTAGATCACCATTACCTGTTTCGGTTTAATAAGGATTATGTCAAGATATTGATGTTCTCTTTTGTTAATAAGGAAGCAAATAAGGTGGATACATCGAAACAAGAATCAAGCGTATAAGCATTCAGACCCATCGAGAAGACCTGTTTTCAGAATGAGCTAAGTTCAAGGACTAACCATTGTAAGAACTCATCTATAACCAAATAGTTCGTCATATTTCAATAACATACCAACTTGCATCTTCTTTTGATCCTGAAGAGGAAATGACAAGTTCGTTTTAGCATGCATCCCATATTACAAATCATAAAGGGTTATATGAAAGAGATCATTTTGACAAACTGATATTCTCACATTTTACCTTTTTTAAGCATTCATTTAGCTTAGGTTTTGTCTCTTTTGCATGTGTCTCATAGCATTTCTTTAGTGTTTTGTTCTCATTTAGAGTTTAGAGAGTTCACACTAAATCGTAGAAAGTCATGCACGTTTTGGAGTATGTTTAGGTGCTTTGGAGACCTATTGGAGACCTTTGAAAAGCTTGCACTTGGACTAGGACCGTGAGAAGATTGCTAGGAGCATTGGTGGTTTTGGACTGACCACACCGGCCCACCACACCGGCCCGTCACCTGCCGGTATCGCAGCCTTGGCCAAGGCAGGGGAAACGCCGGGCCATCACACGGGATAAAGACTAGGCGGTGTCAAGGAGCGTCCCCTTTCTCAAATTTCACCACACCGGGCCATTCTCGGCCGGTGCACCCGTCCGGCGTTGAGCCAACTCCCGGGCAGGGAAATTCCCGACCGGCCAAACCGCCCCGTGCCGGCCCGGTGTCAAAACTTAGCCGAGACTCACCACACCGCCCCGGCAACACCGCCTAAACTGTCTGGTAATTTCAGCTTCAGGACACTCCACACCGGGCCATTCTCGGCCGGTACACCCGCCTGGTACGTGACCAACCTTTGGGTAGGGAAATCGTCGGCCGGCTACTCCGCCCCAAGCCGGTCCGATGTGAAGAAGAGAACCTACACCGGCCCACCACACCGGCTGACCACCGTCCGGTGTAGGGCGTCCGATCTAGTTTTGGCCGGGTCAAAACCCGGATTGTTACGAGTTGACCCGGTCCGCCGACATTTATTATAAATACAAGGAAACCTATTTTTATTGGATCTATCTTTTTATAAGGCAAAAACACATCCTTTTGAGAGTTGTAAGGGAGTTGTAAGAAGATTCTTTTGGATTTATGCAATTTAAGCTTTGTTTCTCTTAATCTATATCACCTACCTCTTCTTTCTTAATCAATTAATCATCTAATCATGGGATTTAACATGTTATTCATGGGATTTGTTGGGTTCTTAATTGTTTGGGAGTAGTCTTTTACGATCTAGGGATGAGGTTGATGGTGATCCATTGGTTAATTTATGATGCTTAGGATTAGATTTATTGATTTCCTTTCTTCCCACGTGATCCTAATGCTAGATTGAGCTTGAGAGTGTCAATCTAGATCTTATGGATTTTCATGCAGGAGAGTTGGTGGTTCATGGGGGAACACGCCATTCATTGGCTCATGAGGAGAGAATGTCAAGGAGGAAAGCTATGAGGTCTCCATCTCCTTGCTCGAGTAGTCCATCCTACTCCATGGGGTCTTCTTCCCCATCTCAAAGTTTCTAAGGTAATACTCCAATATTGTAAATAGTTTTTCTTTCTTTTGAGTCTACATATATAATATTTTTTTGGGTCTCTTCCTTGAATCTATTTCACACCGGGACGGTGTGATTTAAGTTTGGGGGAGGGACTGATATCTAATCATATTTTTGTGTGTGTTCTTATTTTGATTTTTTACATATTGAGTCTCATGCATTCATGCATTCATCTAAGTACATAGAAAAACACATAAAAATCGAAAGTTTTTGAAAATTTTGAAACACAAAAAGAAGTCATCTAGTTGCATTTCATGTTTAAGATTGAGTCTAGAGTTCGTATAGGATTTGCATTCATATGCATTGGGAGCAATGATGAATTTGTCCTTGAAAAATATCAACTTAAGAGCTAATCGTTAGATGCATTTGAGCAAACTTGAAAGTAAGGACGCACCATACTTGGATCATATGCATTGGTGTTTTCGTCTTGGTTGAAACAAGTTTTGAATTGAATCCAATACTAACAATTTGAACCCTTAATTTTGACTCAAAATTAACCTGTTTATGCATTTAAAAATGGATTCATGGTTACCATAGACATACTTGGACTATCTTCTTCCTTTTCACCACTCCTGTTAGTCCAAGTAGCCGATCCCCACATTTGGGACGGTTACCCTCACCCTTAACTTACCCTCTTTTCAAGCTTAATTCTTTAGTGAGTGTTGTGAGGCCTATATTTTTTTCAAATGAACTTAATTAGAAAAAAGTGTTAAGTTTAGAGCGACAAGGAAAGGCTTTCATGTAGAGTTAGCTCGCACATCATCGGGCTAAGCATAGGTTAGGCTTGATAGATGGGGAGTTTGAGGTGGAATGAAAATAAGAGAGAAAGTCTTGGGCGTGCAATGGAAAAAAAGGTGAAAACGAGGAAAGGATTTGGAGAAGAAATAGAGGAAAAGCTAATGTTTGAAATGGTTAGCAAGAATTTTTGGTATAAGCTCTAAGTGATAAAGAAAATATTGTCTCTAGCTACAAAAATAAGAAAAGAAGCCCAAAATGGCTAGTGCATCCAAAAAATGAAGAAAGACACTAAATATGAAAAGCAAAAGTTGAGCTAAAGAAGGAAAAGGATATGAGCCAAGCCATTTGTTGATCAAATGTTAAGAAGAAATTTTCCCCAAGTGCTTAAACGAAGAAGAATTTATAAGATAGTGTGGTCTATGAAAGGCAAATTGCCTTGGGAAAAGCGTAGCTTAGGAGTGATCTTCATGGGGCTTAGAGGTAGGGTTGAAATCATTTGGGACATTGGGTAGATGGAAGTATATTCTTGTATGCTTCAATTGCTTTTTACACTTAGCATTTTGCCAAAGTTCATTCATTGGTTGAGAGATCCTTTGATATGGAATTGCCACACTTATTGAGATCATTTTTTATCTAAAAACCTTGTCCCTTAGCCAAATGAGTTCGTTTGATTTGCATAAATATGATTCATGGTTTTGTTTAATGAATGTCAAAGGATTGGAGGATAAGAACGCTTGTGTAGGCTAATTCTTGAGATTGATTCATGGTGTGATGAGTATGGCTAAATCTTTTAGAGTAGAGAATGTTCAAACGCATTTTAGAATCACCGTTGAATGGATTTCTTAAGTAGATATTTTTGGATTTGAGCTCCCACCTTCAAACCTCTATCTCTTCTTATTTTTATTTGTTTGCTTGAGGGCTAGTAAAGAAATAAGTTTGGGGGAGTTGATATTCTCACATTTTACCTCTTTTAAGCATTCATTTAGATTATGTTTTGTCTCTTTTGCTTGTGTCTCATAGCATTTATATAGTGTTTTGTTATCATTTAGAGTTTAGAGAGTTCACACTAAGTCCTAGAGAGTCTTGAATGTTTTGGAGTATGTTTAGGTGCTTTGGAGACTTATTGGAGACCTTGGAAGAGCTTGCACTTGGACTCGGACCGTGAGAAGATTGCTAGGAGCATTGGTAGTTTTGGACTGACCACACCGGCCCATCACTGGCCGGTATTGCAGCCTTGGTCAAGGCGGGGGAAACGGCGGGCCACCACACCGGATGAAGACCAGCCGGTGTCAAGGAGCGTCCCCTTCCTCAAACTTCACCACACCGGGCCATTCTCGGCCGGTGCACCCGTCCGTTGCTGAGCCAACTCCCGGGCAGGGCCACACCGCCCCATGCCGGCCCAGTGTCAAAACTTAGCCAAGACTCCCCACACCGCCCCGGCAACACCACCTAAACCGTCTGGTAATTTCAGCTTCAGGACACTCCACACCGGGCCATTCTCGGCCGGTGCACCCATCTAGTACGTGACCAACCTTTGGGCAGGGAAATCGCCGGCCGGCTGCCCCTCCCCAAGCTGGTCCGGTGTGAAGAAGGGAACCTACACCGGCTAACCACCGTTTGGTGTAGGGCGTCTGATCCAATTTTGGTCGGGTCAAAACCCGGTTTGTTCCGGGTTTACCCGATCCGCCCAAGCTTATTATAAATACAAGAAAACCTATTTTTATTGGATCTATCTTTTTCTTAGGGAAAAACACATTCTTTTGAGAGTTCTAAGGGATTTGTAAGAAGATTCTTTTGGATTTATGCAATTTAAGCTTTGTTTGTCTTAATCTCTATCACCTACCTCTTCTTTCTTAATCAAGTAATCATCTAATCATGGCATTTAACATGTTCTTCATGGGATTTTTTGGGTTCTTAATGGTTTGTGAGTAGTCTTTTAGGATCTAGGGATGAGGTTGATTTAGGGTGATCCATTGGTTAATTTATGATGCTTAGGATTAGATTTATTGATTTCCTTTCTTCCTATGTGATCCTAATGCTAGATTGAGCTTAAGAGTGTCAATCTAGATCTTATGGATTTTCATGCAGGAGAGTTGGTGGTTCATGGGGGAACACGCCATTCATTGGCTCATGACGAAAGAATGTCAAGGAGGAAAACTATGAGGTCTCCATCTCCTTGCTCGAGTAGTCCATCTTACTCCATGGGGTCTTCTTCTCCATCTCAAAGTTTCTAAGGTAATACTCCAATATTGTAAATAGTTTTTCTTTCTTTTGAGTCTAGCATATATAATTTTTTTTTGGGTCTCTTCCTTGAATCTATTTCACACCGGGACGGTGTGATTTAAGTTTGGGGGAGGGACTGATATCTAATCATATTTTTTGTGTGTGTTCTTATTTTGATTTTTTACATATTGAGTCTCATTCATTCATGCATTCATCTAAGTACATAGAAAAACACATAAAAATCGAAAGTTTTTGAAAATTTTGAAACACAAAAAGAAGTCATCTAGTTGCATTTCATGTTTAAGATTGAGTCTAGAGTTCGTATAGGATTTGCATTCATATGCATTGGGAGCAATGATGAATTTGTCCTTGAAAAATATCAACTTAAGAGCTAATCGTTAGATGCATTTGAGCAAACTTGAAAGTAAGGACGCACCATACTTGGATCATATGCATTGGTGTTTTCGTCTTGGTTGAAACAAGTTTTGAATTGAATCCAATCCTAACAAAGTGAACCCTTAATTTTGACTCAAAATTAACATGTTTATGCATTTAAAAATGGATTCATGGTTACCATTGACATACTTGGACTATCTTCTTCCTTTTCACCACTCCTGTTAGTCCAAGTAGCCGATCTCCACCTTTGGGACGGTTACCCTCACCCTTAACTTACCCTCCTTTCAAGCCTAATTATTTAGTGAGTGTTGTGAGGCCTATATTTTTTTCAAATGAACTTAATTACGAAAAAGTGTTAAGTTTAGAGCGACAAGGAAAGGTTTTCATGTAGAGTTAGCTCGCACATCATCGGGCTAAGCATAGGTTTGGCTAGATAGATGGGGAGTTTGAGGTGGAATGAAAATAAGAGAGAAAGTCTTGGGCGTGTAATGAAAAAAAAGGTGAAAACGAGGAAATGATTTGGAGAAGAAATAGGGGAAAAGCTAATGTTTGAAATGGTTAGCAAGAATTTTTGGTATAAGCGATAAAGAAAATATGGTCTCTAGCTACCAAAATAAGAAAAGAAACCCAAAATGGCTAGTGCATCCAAAAAATGAAGAAAGACACTAAATAAGAAAAGCAAAATTTGAGATAAAGAAGGAAAAGGATATGAGCCAAGCCATTTGTTGATCAAAGGTGAAGAAGAAATTTTCCCCAAGTGCTTAAACGAAGAAGAATTTATGAGATAGTGTGGTCTATGAAAGGCAAATTTCCTTGGGAAAAGGGTAGCTTAGGAGTGATCTTCATGGGGCTTAGAGGTAGGGTTGAAATCATTTGGGACATTGGGTAGATGGAAGTATATCCTTGTATGCTTCAATTGCTTTTTACACTTAGCATTTTGCCAAAGTTCATTCATTCGTTGAGAGATCTTTTGATATGGAATTGCCACACTTATTGAGATCATTTTATATCTAAAAACCTTGTCCCTTAGCCAAATGAGTTCGTTTGATTTGAATAAATATGATTCATGGTTTCGTTTAATGAATGTCAAAGGATTGGAGGATAAGAACGCTTGTGTAGGCTAATTCTTGAGATTAATTCATGGTGTGATGAGTATGGCTAAATCTTTTGGAGTAGAGAATGTTCAAACAAATTTTAGAATCACCGTTGAATGGATTTCTTAAGTTGATATTTTTGGATTTGAGCTCCCACCTTCAAACCTCTATCTCTTCTTATTTTTATTTGTTTGCTTGAGGGCAAGTAAAGAAATAAGTTTGGGGGAGTTGATATTCTCATATTTTACCTCTTTTAAGCATTCATTTAGATTAGGTTTTGTCTCTTTTGCATGTGTCTCATAGCATTTCTATAGTGTTTTGTTATCATTTAGAGTTTAGAGAGTTCACACTAAGTCCTAGAGAGTCTTGCACGTTTTGGAGTATGTTTATGTACTTTGGATCACTTATTGGAGACCTTGGAAGAGCTTGCACTTGGACTCGGACCGTGAGAAGATTGCTAGGAGCATTGGTAGTTTTGGACTGACCACACCGGCCCGTCACTGGCCGGTATTGCAGCCTTGGCCAAGGCGGGGAAACAGCGGGCCATCACACCGGATGAAGACCAGCCGGTGTCAAGGAGTGTCCCCTTCCTTAAATTTCACCACACCGGGCCATTCTCGGCCGGTGCACCCGTCCGTTGCTGAGCCAACTCCCGGGCAGGGCTACACCGCCCCATGCCATCCCGGTGTCAAAACTTAGCCGAGACTCACCACACCGCCCCTGCAACACCGCCTAAACCGTCTGGTAATTTCAGCTTCAGGACACTCCACACCGGGCCATTCTCGGCCGGTGCACCCGTCTGGTACGTGACCAACCTTTGGACAGGGAAATCGCCGGCCGGCTGCCTCGCCCCAAGCTGGTCCGGTGTGAAGAAGGGAACCTACACCGGCTGACCACCGTTCGGTGTAGGGCGTCTGATCCAATTTTGGTCGGGTCAAAACCCGGTTTGTTCCGGGTTGACCCGATCCGCCCAAGCTTATTATAAATACAAGAAAACCTATTTTTATTGGATCTATCTTTTTCTGAGGGAAAAACACATTCTTTTGAGAGTTCTAAGGGAATTGTAAGAAGATTCTTTTGGATTTATGCAATTTAAGCTTTGTTTCTCTTAATCTCTATCACCTACCTCTTCTTTCCTAATCAAGTAATCATCTAATCATTGGATTTAACATGTTCTTCATGAGATTTTTTGGGTTCTTAATGGTTTGTGAGTAGTCTTTTATGATCTAGGGATGAGGTTGATTTAGGGTGATCCAATGGTTAATTTATGATGCTTAGGATTACATTTATTGATTTCCTTTCTTCCTAAGTGATCCTAATGCTAGATTGAGCTTGAAAGAGTCAAACTAGATCTTAGAGAATTTCATGCACACAAGGTGTTTGATGAAATTCCCCTAAGAGTTTAGTAATAGATAAACATGCTTAACCTATGAGAACAGTTATTTAAAATGTTTATTGGTTGATTTGAATATTGATTTTAATGCTTGCTAATCATTTCATCACGAATGAGAATTTGATCTTGATTTAGTGATTATCAAAGTGATTAGTGTGTTGAGAGAGGATTAGTCATAATTAGTGGTCATAACCTAAGGATTAGCATTATGTGTGTGTTTAAGCATCATAGATTAGCTATAAGGTCACTCTAATTCCATAACCTCATCATTGGATTCGTTTTTATTGCATTTAACCTCGTTTAGTATTTGCTAGTTCTTGTTTATTGCTTTTAAATTTGGATTAACTTGTTAGATTAAACATAAAAACCAACTTATCTTGCTTGAATTAAGTAGTTCTATGAATTCTTAATGATTAGAACTTAATCCATTTGAATTTGATACCTCTTATGCTACATAGCATCTAGAGTAATTTATTCTAACTACGATAAAAACCTACTATCACAAATCCGGTATCGTTTCTTTTCCTCTTCTTGTTGTTTCCTTGTCAGTTTATAATCTTCAAGTATGGAGACCAGTCGAACCTGGAGGAAACCAGTAACCATAATCAAAGGACAGAGCTTTGGATTGTAAAATGTGTCTACCTTAAAGGTACTTTAACTTACACCATCATATAGGAATGATTTCTGTGTTTCGTCCTCCCATAAAAGCGTTTTCTTGATGAGAATGTCAACCATTGATGCAGATAACAATAAACCAAGGAATAATAATACGCTAAAGAACTCATATGAATCTTTAATGGAAAGAGACACCAACATACATGGAATCTTGTTTAATGTAACCCGAGCTTGTTCTGCATGCTTTAGGTTTACATGTCCACCTCTTCCAGCACTATACCGGTTCTCATCCTGAAACCCAAAAAAGGAATTTCTCAATACATCCTTCAACAAACCCATTTGCCAGATTTTTTAGGGAATTAAAATTTCTCACTTGATTGTATTCTTCTATGCATTCAGATAACCAGCGGTCAATTCTATCGATTATTTCTTTCCGACTATATATGTGCCTCGTCTTTGATTTTGTTTATCTGCATTTCGGTGTTAGCAAGAAGCTCTGAAGGGTCCACTAATCCTGAAGAAAAATGTGGAAAACTTTTTTAATACAGGTTGAAGCAGGAAAATCAGTTTCTGAGAAGATAAACTCTATCAATTTTTACCATAATCAATCAAAGCAGTTGATTTCTCAAGCCATGTGCTTGTGTCGGGTTCAATGTGAGCCAATCTGCAAAGATTCTCTAACTCAGCCCTTCTTTTCATCACAAGCTCCTTCATTCTGCTAGATTTCAGCGTATTGAAACGGTATACTTCTGCACACACCTAATGTAGAAGGCAAAAACAAGAATTCAGAGATCCTGAAAGAGATTAATAGCATTTAAAGTTGGTAAAAAGAAAAGGGCTTTTGTCGTAACCTGTTCAATTGTTTCTGAAGAAAGGATGCTTGGCTCAGTGATATCAGATTCAGATGATCTTACAACATAACTGACTCTTGCAAATTTTATTCTTTCTTCTTTAGGCGTGTCCATCAGATTCCATAGCTCGAAAAGTGATCCCATGATACGGATTATGGTTAATGTCTTTTAATTAATTAGTTTTGGTGTTTTTCCTTTTCACGTTAGATTTAAGTTTTGGGATTTTTCCTTTTTACAATAGGATTATAATTTTGATGTTTTTCCTTTTTATTAAGTTTAGCTTTTAAATATCTTTCCTTTAGGGTTTAGGGATATTGATTGTATCGTGCCTATATAAAGGGTTCTTATGATCAATTAAGAATTAACTTCCAACAATTAACCTTAATCTCAAAGAGAGAATTAGGGTTAAGAGGAAGCTTACGTTTAATTCTCTTTTCTTACTTTCACAATAACGTCAGATTATACCGGTCCGATTACGCGAACTAAAACTAGATCTTTGGCTCATATCATTTTGGTATCAGAGACCTCTGATTCAATGGGAGAGACATACTCAATGGCAGCGTTTGCAGCGCAACTCGCGAAACTAATGGAGATGGTCCAAGCAATGCAATCCTCGCTAAGGAGTCTTCAAGAGAAGATTGCTGCTTAACATACGGTGTTGGAAGCTGCAACGTGGGAGGCTGAGCCTAAGCAATCAGAGCCTCAAAACCCTAAAGTCATGTGGTGATACCAACTTTTGCTTCTGTCGTAGAATATAGATCATTGGTGGAAGTGATGAACAAAGAGAAAATCATGGAGGAAAGCATGCAGACCATGAATTCCAATTTTCTGCCTTACTTTCATGCTCCGATTGTGAAGGATCTATCCTCAACCAAAAACTCTCTTTCTTTAAGTATGGTTTTACCAAAACCAAAATCTCAATCATGGGAAACGCTTTATGAGACAATGTCTTGGGTGTTGGGGATAGAAGGAAGAGGATCTCATAAGTGTAAGAAGCTGCAAGAGGCATACCATGAGTTGGAGATTGAGGACAAGCTCCTAGTCGAGGAGGGGAGTAATGATACGAATTATGGTTAATGTCTTTTAATTAATTAGTTTTAATTAATTTTGGTGCTTTTTCCTTTTCATGTTAGATTTAAGTTTTGGAATTTTTCCTTTTTACAATAGGATTATAATTTTGGTGTTTTTTTTTCTTAAGTTTAGCTTTTAAGTATCTTTCCTTTTGGGTTTAGGGATATTGATTGTATTGTGCCTATATAAAAGGCTATTATGATCAATAAAGAATTAACTTCCAACAATTAACCTTAATCTCCAAAAGAGAATTAGGGTTAAAAGGAAGCTTACGTTTAATTCTTTTTTCTTACTTCCACAATAACGTCAGATTATACGGTCCGATTACGCGAGCTAAAGCCAGAGCTTTGGCTCATATCACCCCACTACATCCTTTAACTGCAAAAAGAAAGGTAAAAACGCTAACCATCAAAATTATTACCAATTACAATAGAAAAGAATAGCATTGCAGACATGTTTATCTACCTTTTGAAAGCGGACTCTCTTTTCGTTTTTCAGTTTTTGAATCATGTGTTGTAGAACATCCAATGTATTATCGCTAATGTTTGTAGACTGTTCGTGGTTAGTCCTATGTAAGCTCGGATGAACCTCGCAAATAGTTTGACCAAAGTCAACTCCAAGGACACCGCATAGAGTGTGCACCTCATTCACATTGTGAGATCCCGACTCCGCCTTTCCGAAGGAACCAGACGAATCGGCAATGCCACCTTCGACCTCGCCTCTTTATCTCCGTAAAGACGACGTGTCGGCTAACTATAACTTATTACACAAGGAACCATTTTCTGAATAATACTTCTCTCATTCATTTCTCGAATAATTGTCTTAAATATGAAATAACAGAAATGCTAAATAAAACCCAAATGAGAACTTCCGAACTCCCAAAACCGCACACCACACCGGAATTACTCATCCAGTTCCACGTACTCAATATCATCAACCACATCATCATAATCATCATCATCACCTACAAGAATAGAGAGGGGTGAGTAATTGAGATTACTCAACGAGAACTAAACCTAGAATGTCATCCCCACACCCACTCATATTCAACCAACATATCAAGAATAAGTATAAGCAAGTAATCAAACATCACGCTCTAGAAGCGCCCACACAACTACCAAACAAGTGGTACCACAATAAATATATATCTCGAGCCAATAGCTCACAAGTTTTTGGGTCACACAGACACTAGAACTCGCCTGAACCCCTCACGGCGTTGGTTCCGATGCCAAGGTTATACCCCACCAGTTCCATCACACAAATGGTTCCAATGCTAAGATATACACCCCACCAGTTCCAGCAAACAAATGGGTTCCGACAACAAGTGTACACCCCACCCGTTCCATCACACAAATGGTTCTGATGCCAAGGCATACAACCCTCACCAGTTCCCACAAACAGTTCGTACCACATGCGCCCTGTACACCGTGACGAATAACTCATAGTTCTTTCACACCATCTAGCTACTTTACAACCATTAATCACCCAACAGGGCTTATCAATCAAGTATGTTGGTTCTTCCCTAATGATTTTCTAGTCCATATTCATTATAAGATATAGATAAAACATGATGCATCACCAAAACATGCCAGTACTTCGTAGCACGCAGCATACCGGAGTATACCTAGACGCAACATACCAGAAGAAGACAAGAGAACATACAGAGAAGCCTAGATCTAATCCTCACCTTAGCCACTGATTGACAACACGATTTCAGATGCTCCTGAGGCTCAAATCGATTATACTTTAACCGAGAGCTACATCCATGTGTACTTAGGATCTCTGCAAAGTTTCAGGTCGATCCAGATTTATTTGCCTTTCCAAACAACTAAACTCGCTATACTGGTATAACATGTGCGTTGCACAGAACAGTTTCGGTAAAACTAACATAACTTCCAAACTACAAGGTAGAAGACTGAGATATTTCACAGAAACTTAGATCTAAGGGTAACAAACCTCCTTACCAAATATCAGCTTGATCGGATCACTACCAAACCTCCAGATCAGTTTCTCCTCTCACTAGTCACAGATCGGGTCTGGGAAAACATCCATAACTTTCATATCACAAATCCGAATAATAATCCGCTTTCAAAGTTGGATAGATTAAAGCGTCAAGGAAGTACTCACCAAGTTTCAGATAATTTGGATCTGTGTTGTCCGTTCGTTCCTCCTTTCTACCAAAATGGGTATGATCTGCATTTATTTGCCTTCAGGTGGCTACGATGGATTCTCCTTCAAGGTGATTCGACGGTGGTTGCTCAGAGGTGATTTCAAAAGGGTTTCGTTGCAAGAACGATCTGCTTCCTCTCTACCACGATCTCTCTCTATTTATAGAGGTGAGAGAACTCTAGGGTTAGGGTTTAATAATAGCTTAGTGGGCTTTTGGACTAAAACAAAGAAAGAAGCCCACTTTTTGAGATAACCAAAATTAAAATAGACCGGTTTTTGGAGACCGAAAATCAGGATATTAGAACTCTCCCCTCCTTCAACAGAATTCGTCCCCGAAGTCACCTCCGGTTCAGCTCTTGTCCTTAAAGAGCTCGAGGTAATCTCTTCACATTTGCTGCTCTGGCTCCCATTTTTCCTCGCGGATACCATCTATTTCCCAGCAGAACTTGACAAACTTCAGAGTGTCCTTCTCCTAGGTGTTGCCTGCAAGGCTTTTGATTCTCATTTATAACAAAGGTTGGTGGGTGATGCTTTAATTCCAACGTCCATTTCGCAGAAAGGGTTTACTCCTACCTTTAATTTTCCTACTTAGTATCGAGCGAAATACCATCTATGTCCTTGAGTATGGTTCAAGTTGATGCTTACCATTATGAACACATGGGACGTCCAGTGTCATCGTTGTTAACTTTCCAAAACTTAGACAAATCACTCATCCTTCGAGTAGTTCTAAAGTTGAAAGAAATATGCATTCTTGGTGCTATTGCTAGACGCCAAGTTCTAAATCAGGACATAGGCTTCATCAGGATATTTGGTGTTGAAGTTTCCATTGCTTGAAGCATCCAAAGTCATTTGGTACCTCCAATCAAGTCCTCTAAAGAAGAAACCCATCAGCTGAACATCAGAGTATCCATGATGTGGACAGTCTCTCTTATATGATTTGAACCTCGTCCAAGCAGCCTTGAACGCCTCAGTAGGTCCTTGAGAAAATTGGGATATCTTGTTACTAAAATCCTCGGATCTTGCGTCATCATAGAAATTGGTCAGGAATGCAGTTTTAGTTTCCTCCCAGCTAGTCAGCGATCCAGGAGGTAACTGCTTCAGCCAGTAGGTTGCTTCCCCACCAAGAGAGTATGGGAAAAGATTGCAAAAAATGTAGTCATAAGAGACTCCATTGCTCTTGATGCTAGTGACCAAATCTTCGAACCTCTCAAAATGGTCCATGGGATGCTCGTTGGAAAGACCGTGAAAAGGATGCTGTCCCACAAGAGTGTAGTATGCAGGTTTCAACTCAAAGTCATTCCTTGGAAAAGGGGGAGGACGGGTCGCAGAGCGATTTGCATAGAACTGGCCAGGTCTGTTGCACTCACCAATCGTCCTACCACGATTAAGCACAGCGTTTTCAGCATTCACTGCGTTCGCGTTCCCAGCGACATTCCCAGCGACAACGGGAGCAGGTAGAATGATGTTCCCCTCTCCATCCAGATGTTGTCCTCTTTCATTGCACAAACGACCCTCTGGGTCCCTGTAGGCACCAGCCTCATCTCGAACCAACTCTACTTGATTGTTGTTCATAGCTGTTGGTTTCTTTGTCCTTATGTTTGTGCGTTCCACAAGTGCTAGTTGCTACAATGACAATTGAACTAGCTGAGTGCTCTTGTTCTTTCTGATTTCACGATTAGGCATGCACCTGAAAACAAGAGTCAGAAACGTTAGTAACTTGTAACACAATGATTATCGATCGATACCAAGTGGTGTCAATCGATATCAACAAAAGAGAACGGCGAGTATCGACCGATACTAGATTGTATCGACCGATACTGACGAACTTAGTCGAAATTCACAAACGTAATCTAATGGCGAATTGAGTCCCCGACAACGGCGCCAAATTTGATATACTTAAATTAATACCCTATTTAAATACTAAAGCAGTTGTTATAGTATAGCAAGGGGTCGAACACAAGGACTCACAGAGACACACAATAGATTATGGATGTGGGAATTACGCTAAGCAATCAATGGTATTGAAAACAAGTACGTAAATTAAATCGGTTGTAAATTCAGTTGGGGAGAGATAGGTTCTGGGTATTTCTCAGGGAATCACTAAATGCAGATAAATTAACTAGCAGGATTCAGATTTAGCGCGGTTCTTGAACTCAAATCACTAAAGTACAGCTAACCAACTCTCGTTGCGAAAGCTATCTAAATCTAAATCCTATAAATTCCAAATCTCTTTGCGAATCCTAAAGTCTAAATCAGCTTTTAATCTACAAGTTTGATATGTTCACAAAACAACTAAACCAAATCTCTTTGCGAATAGTTATTTTGCTCACCTTAGGTTTTATCAGGTAATTAATCGCACTCTCGCGCCTAATCAATTATCATAAGATCTAAGTTCTAGGTGATCAATCTAGAATTAGCTTTGTAAACAACCTATGGTGAATAACTAATTCAGATATTGAATCCTAGCAAATAAGTCAACCTAACATTCAGAGAAAACCCTATTGAGAACTCTGAACCTAACAAGGGATCTACTCAGACATGGAGAATGAAACAATCAACATAACTGAATAAATCATCAATAAAATAAATAAGAGTAGAGTAAAATAGGGGTTCGAAATCTTCTCTCAGACGAACAGAGTTCTGACTTGTCTCCCCTCTCAAAAGCTCTAAACTAAAAGTAATGAAAAGCACACAGCCAAAGTGGCTGTAAAACCTAATTAAATAGTCTAAACACGAATTAGGGTCTTCTTGTAAATATTAAAGTCTTCTGGGAAAGTTCTGCAATTCTTCAAACTTCATTAAACTCGCGACTTGTATTCTGCTCCGATAGGTGTCGATCGATACCAGGGGTATCGATCGATGCTTGACGCTCCGATCAGGTACTTAGTCACAAGACTTCAGTTTTGCTCCATAATGCTCCATAAAACTCCAATATTTCCAATAATGCTCCAAATGTGCTAAAACCTGTAAAAGACTCCAAAAGACTCTATAATAGAATAAAGACTCAATAAAACGGACTTATATCATGGCTTAAAAAGGGTAAAAACCATGATATATCAACTCCCCCCAGACTCACCTGTCCTTGAAACGTGGAAATGACCAATTTCCCAAGCACCCAAATGTCACCTAACCAGCTTTTGATCAAACCACCATGTACTTCTCCGTAGACATTCGCAGCTTCCCAGACTACACACATTATCTCACTACATTGTTCAATCAAGCCATCCTCGCCAGTTTCATCGTTGTTCTTCCCATACAATATCATGACAAAGAACCACCCTTTTTCACACTTTTTGGTATTATTTCTCTCCCCCACACTTATTTCTTATTATGTTCTCTCTTTTGTTTTTAGCTTTGCATATACACATCAAGGTATGAGACACGAGTATTGATGGTGTTTGTCACCTAATCCCCGGTTCTTCCCTCTCAACGTATCAAAGGATGTAGGCGAATAATGGCATCATAGGAAAATCCTAGCCTCGCTTCCAATCCTATGTGTGATCATTCCCTCTCGAGTAGAATAATGGGATCGCTGGAAATTTTTCTAGCCCTCTACTCAGAAGAAAATCATTTCATCTTTTAATGCACTTATTAATTAACTTGTAACATGGAGAGAAATACCGTTATTTTCAAATATATTGGTTCCTTTGTTAGATACGAATGAGTAATCAAGTTCTATAGATACTAACCACAATGATGAAGTACAAAATTTTGGCTCAGGCTTTAAGGAACTTTGCTGGAAACATGAGTGTCTTCTGGTTAACCGGTCAGCCTTTGTATTTTTCATTAGTCGATCTAGAACTGATTCTGCAACAATGGTCACTTAGAAACAAGGTCAAATTAATAGATTCGAGAAAAGGATCACAGTCTCAGACAAAGTTTTAACTCAATAAAACAACGAATGAATCAAAAAAAGGACTGACTCTAAGAAAAACAAAAACAAAGTCAGCGACTACCTCCCCCAGACTTAAACAACAATGTCCCCAGTGTTATCTAACCTAGAGTTGGTGAAAGAAAACAAATGAATCAAATTTAAACATGAGAAGCAAGAAGTTACCGTGCTGGAACATTCGGTATCGATCGACACACAGCTTGGTTAAATCGATACATGTCCTCCTTATTCGCAAAAGGTATCGACCGATACCAAAGGGTATCGATCGACACTCATGCGATCTCGTTGTGCTCCTTGTTTATCCTGGGACAGTCCCAAAAGCGAAAAAGGAAAAAGACTCAAAGGCAGACTCACCAGTGGGTTGCCTCCCACCAAGCGCTTGTTTATAGTCAATAGCTTGACTGTGCTGCCGTTCAGGCAGTGGATGTATCATCCAGAGGCATTATGTGTCCATTCGGAATCTTGGCGTTCGCCCAATAGAGTTTCACCCTTTGTCCGTTGACAGTAAACTCCTCTCCTGAAGGATTTGTAAGGACAATCGCACCATGTGGTCGAACTTCTTTGACTGTGAAGAGACCTGACCAACGAGAACGCAATTTACCAAGAAACAATTGCAAACGAGAGTTATACAGAAGTACATGATCATTCGGTTCAAAGTGCCTGGAGATGATCTTCTTGTCATGGTATGCCTTTGTCTTCTCCTTGTACAGCTTTGAGTTCTCATAGGGAAGGTGACTAATCTCATCGAGCTCGTTCAGCTTGATCAATCGCTTCTCAGCAGCAGTTTTGATGTTGAAATTCATCATCTTTGTAGCCCATGCTACCTTGTGCTCTATTTCCACTGGAAGATGACATGCTTTTCCATACAGCAAGTGAAACGGTGTAGTCCCAAGTGGTGTCTTGAAAGCAGTTCTGTAAGCCCAAAGAGCGTCATCCAACCTTACAGACCAATCCTTTCTTGTAACTTTCACTGTCTTCTCCAGGATTTCCTTGATTTGCCTGTTGGAAACCTCAACTTGCCCACTGGTCTGAGGGTGATAAGGAGTAGCAACACGATGGTTCACACCATACTTCTTCAGCAACCTCTCGAAAATCTTGTTGATAAAGTGAGAGCCACTGTCACTTATCACAATTCGAGGTACTCCAAATCGAGGGAAAATGATGGTCTTAAACATCTTAAGAACCACCGAAGAACTATTGGTTCTGCTAGCAATGGCTTCGACCCACTTAGACACATAATCCACATCAACCAAGATGTATTTGTGTCCATACGATGAAGGAAAGGGACCCATAAAATCAATGCCCCAACAATCGAAAAACTCAACCTTAAGGATGAAGTTCTGTGGCATCTCATGTCTCTTACTTATCTTCCCTCTCCTCTGACACGCATCACACTGTGAAACGAAAACATGGGCATCCTTGAACATAGTAGGCCACCAGAAGCCTGCTTGAAGAACCTTGGACACCGTCTTGAAAGTGGCAAAGTGTCCAGCAAAATCGGATCCATGGCAATGAAACAAAATTTTCGACACCTCGGATTCAGCAATGCATCGTCTGTAGATACCATCAGAACAGTGCTTGTACAAGTAAAGTTCATCCCAGAAGTATCGCCTTATGTCCCGCAAAAACTTCTTCTTGTGATAGCTCTTGAGGTGCTTTGGTTCTGCATTTGCAGTGAGGTAGTTGGCGATATATGCATACCACGGTTGATCAGAATCGGCTGCAGCTACCAGATACTCTTCTAAAGTACCAAGGTGTTCAACAGTCAAAATTGGTTCGGGGTCGCCTGGTATCGATCGATACCATAGGAGTGTCGATCGATACCAAGACCTGCAATTCGTGGGAATTGCTGAGTTTCTGCGAAGCCCATCCGAAATTCAGTCTCAATGAAATAAACGGATTCTTCTGGTAGTTGATCATCAATGGGGACGTCTGCATCGACCCGAATCCTCGAAAGATGGTTAGCGACCCCGTTCTCTATGCCCTTTTTTCCTTAATCTCTATGTCAAAACCATGTAGCAAAAGAACCCAACGACAAAGACGAGGCTTAAGGTCCTTGTTTTATATCAGATACTTGAGAGTAGCGTGATCAGTGTGGACAATCACTTTGCTCCCAATAAGGTAGGATCGAAACTTCTCAAAAGAGAAGACGACTGCAAGTAGCTCCTTCTCTGTAGTGCTATAGTTTCTCTGAGCGTCGTCCAAAGTCCTGATGGCATAGTAGATCACGTGCAGCTTCTTATCCTTCCTCTGACCCAGAACAGATCCAACAGCAAAGTCACTAGCGTCACACATGATCTCAAAAGTAAGAGTCCAATCAGGAGGTTGCACAATAGGAGCACTCACTAAAGCCTTTTTTATCTCCTCAAAGGCTGCAAGACAGTCGGATGTGAAATCGAATTTGATCTCCTTGCATAATAAAGCAGTGAGTGGACGTGCTATCTTGGAGAAATCCTTGATAAACCTCCTGTAAAACCCAGCATGACCAAGGAAACTTCGAATATCCTTCACACAATTTGGTGGTTGGAGACTTGTCATAACCTGAATTTTTGCCTTGTCGACTTTGATCCAAGCCTCAGAAATCTTGTGCCCAAGCACGATGCCATCCTGAACCATAAAGTGACACTTTTCCCAATTAAGGACCAAGTGTTTCTCTTCACACCTCTGTAACACCTTGCACAGGTTAGCCAAACAGTCCTTGAACGGTGATCCATATACTGAAAAATCATCCATGAACACTTCCATGAAATCCTCAATCATGTCTGTGAAAATAGACATCATGCATCTCTGAAAGGTGGCTGGAGCGTTACACAATCCAAATGGCATTCTTCTGTATGCGAACGTGCCATAGGGACATGTGAATGTCGTCTTCCCTTGGTCATCTGGATGTATTGGAATCTGGAAGAAACCCGAATATCCATCGAGAAAATAGTAGTAGGGATGACTGGCTAACCTCCCCAACATCTGATCAATGAATGGCAGTGGGAAATGATCTTTCCGTGTGGCTGCATTCAACTTCTTGTAGTCGATGCACATTCGATGTCCAGTGATCGTTCTGGTAGGAATCATCTCATTCTTCACCACGGTTATTTCTCCTTTCTTAGGAACAACGTGCACTGGACTGACCCAAGAGCTATCAGAAATAGCGTAGATAACACCATCTTTCAAAAGCTTCATCACCTTCTTCCTGACCACTTCCATCAGATTCGGATTTAGCCTCCTCTGGTGCTCAATTAGGGTCTTTGACTCGTCCTCAAGGTGAATTCTATGCATGCACAGGTCCGGTGATATACCTGAAATGTCATCAAGAGAATAGCCAAGAGCTTTGCGGTACTTGCGCAGCTTGTTCAGCAATAAGGCAACCTCTGCGTTGTTCAAAGAAGCATTGACAATTACTGGGTATGTAGAATTAGAACCAAGAAAACTATACCTCAGGTTTGGTGGGAGTGGCTTTAGTTCTACTTTAGGAGCGTTCTCTGCACTCCAATCTCCAAGCTCAGCAGCTTGCTTAGAACCTTCGGTCGTCTCTCCCTCGATTCGCAGGGTATCAACTGATACCAAGGGGGTATCGATCGATGCTAGAGGTGCTGAATCGAGCATCCTCGAGTATCCAGCTGTATCATCACACGAATGCACCTCTGAAGTGGCTGAACAGACCAACGCTCTCTCTAGTGGGTCCTCAGGATGCATCTCCAGGAAATACTCTTCAGCTATGTCATTGAAGGTGTCAGCAAAGAAAGTCTGCCCATCTATGGTTGGTCACTTCATCATCTTATCCATATGGAAACTCATGACCAAATCACCAATGTTGAGAGCGATATTTCCATTCTTGCTATCAATCAAAGCACCGGCTGTTTCAAGGAAAGGTCTGCCTAGGATACGAGGATCCTTAGGCTCAGCATCATACTTCAGGACGATGAAATCAGTGGGGATCAAGCAATTTCCAATCTTGATTGGAACATCTTCGAGTAACCCCTCTGGAAGTCTAACTGAACGATCATCAAGTATTAGAGATATCCTCGTGGTTGTAAAGTCTGTCATCCCCATCCATTTGGCAACTGAATATGGCATGAGGTTGACACTTGAGCCAAGTTCACAAAGAGAACGCTCAAACCTGTCTGTGAATATCGTGCAATCCAACACAAAACTCCCTGGATCTGGCAACTTCTTTGGGATCCTGTTGGTCAAGATTGCACTGCACTCATGAGTAATCATCAAGCATCCTTCTTCAAGATTCACATTGCTAGACACCATCCTCTTAACATATCTCCTGAAGGACGGAGAAGTTTTGATGGCGTCGATAAAAGGGAGTTCAACGATCAATTTATCCATAATGGCCTTGCATCTAGAGTCTTCCACCTCCTTCTTAGTCTTCCCAGCAGCTCTGGGATAAGGTATCCTTGGTGTGTAAACTCTTTCTGTGACCACAGTAGGCACTGCCATCGAGATCTCAGGAGTCAGTTCGACTTTGGGATTAGTATCGATCGACACTGAATGGGTATCGATCGATACATGCGGTTTTGACTTATCCCGTGAAAGTATCTTGATAGGTGTCGATCGATGCTGGTTGGCGTCGATCGATACTGGGGCGATTTCGGTATCTTCATCGTTAAGAGCAAGGAGAACGTCTGCAATATGATCAGTTTTTTCTCTTGGGTGACCTCTTTTCCACTCCTTAAGGTGATTGCATTGATGTGAGCTCTTGGGTTCTCTACTTTCCCTGGAAGGAAACCTTCTTGTCTTTTCACAGCCTCTGAAGTTTGAGCTATCTAGAGTTCCAGCTTCTTCTGCTGAATATTTATAGCGTCGATCCTTCCGTTCATATCATTATATAGGACATCAATCTTCCCATTGAAATCCACAGTGAGCTTCTGCTGTCCTTGAAGAAGTTGTTCGAACATAGACTCGATCTTGCTATCTGAGATCTTAACAGATACAGGCTGATAAGATGAATTATCATAGTTCCTGACATACCCACTGTTCTGAAATGGTTTCTGGCCAAACTGATTCGACCCTCCTTGCTGCGAGTTGTTGTTGAAGTTTCGGTTGTTGTTGAATTGATTTCTCTGACCCTGAAAACCAGAACCACCAATGTAGCTAACATCCTCTACTTCATCTTCGTTGAATACCTCGACATCGTCAGCAAAGTGAACAGCTTTCTGTGTCTTTCCCATCAGAAGACTGTGCATAGAGTCCAACTTAGCGTGGAAGTCAGCGATCTGCGAACCATCCATGTTACCAGCTACCCTTTTCCGCTCCAAATCGTCATTCTTGGTGCTATTGCTAGACGACAAGTTCTAAATGAGGACATAGGCTTCATCAGGATATTTGGTGTTGAAGTTTCCATTGCTTGAAGCATCCAAAGTCATTTGGTATCTCCAATCAAGTCCTCTAAAGAAGAAACCCATCAGCTGAACATCAGAGTATCCATGATGTGGACAGTCTCTCTGATATGATTTGAACCTCGTCCAAGCAGCCTTGAACGCCTCAGTAGGTCCTTGAGAAAATTGGGATATCTTGTTCCTAAAATCCTCAGATCTTGCGTCATCATAGAAATTGGTCAGAAAGGCAGTTTTAGTTTCCTCCCAGCTAGTCAGCGATCCAGGAGGTAACTGCTTCAGCCAGTAGGTTGCTTCCCCACCAAGAGAGTATGGGAAAAGCTTGCAGAAAAAGTAGTCATAAGAGACTCCATTGCTCATGATGCTAGTGACCAAATCTTCGAACCTCTCAACATGGTCCATGGGATGCTCGTTGAAATGACCGTGAAAAGGATGCTGTCCCACAAGAGTGTAGTATGCAGGTTTCAGCTCAAAGTCATTCCTTGGAAAAGGGGGAGGACGGATCGCAGAGCGATTTGCATAGAACTGGTCAGGTATGTTGCACTCACCAATCGTCCTACCATGATTAACCATAGCGTTTTCAGCATTCACTGCGTTCGCGTTCCCAGCGACATTCCCAGCGACAACGGGAGCAGGTAGAATGATGTTCCCCTCTCCATCCAGATGTTGTCCTTTTTTATTGCACAAACGACCATCTGGGTCCCTGTAGGCACCAGCCTCATCTCGAACCAACTCTCATTGATTGTTTCTTTGTCCTTCTGTTTGTGCGTTCCACAAGTGCTAGTTGCTCCAATGCAGTTGAACTAGATGAGTGCTCTTGTTCTTTCTGGTTTCACGATTAGGCATGCACCTGAAAACAAGAGTCAGAAACGTTAGTAACTTGTAACACGATGAGTATCGATAGATACCAAGTGGTGTCGATCGATATCAACAAAAGAGAACGGCGAGTATCGACCGATACTAGATAGTATCGACCGATACTGACGAACTTAGTCGAAATTCACAAACGTAATCTAATGGCAAATTGAGTCCCCGGCAAAGGCGCCAAATTTGATATGCTCAAATTATTACCCTATTTAGATACTAAAGCAGTTGTTATAGTATAGCTATGGGTCAAACACAAGGACTCACAGAGACACACAATAGATTATAGATGTGGGAATTACGCTAAGCAATCAATGGTATTGAAAACAAGTACGTAAATTAAATCGGTTGTAAATTCAGTTGGAGAGAGATAGGTTCAGGGTATTTCTCAGGGAATCACTAAATGCAGATAAATTAACTAGCAGGATTGTGATTTAGAGCGGTTCTTGAACTCAAATCACTAAAGTATAGCTAACCAACTCTCGTTGCGAAAGCTATCTAAATCTAAACCCTAGGAATTCCAAATCTCTTTGCGAATCCTAAAGTCTAAATCAGCTTTTAATCTACAAGTTTGATATGTTCACAAAACAACTAAACCAAATCTCTTTGCGAATAGTTATTTTGCTCACCTTAGGTTTTATCAGGCAATTAATCGCACTCTCGCGTCTAATCAATTATCCTAAGATCTAAGTTCTAGGTAATCAATCCAGAATTAGCTTTGTAAACAACCTATGGTGAAGAACTAATTCAGATATTGAATCCTAGCAAATAAGTCAACCTAACATTCAGAGAAAACCCTATTGAGAACCCTGAACCTAACAAGGGATCTACTCAGACATGGAGAATGAAACAATCAACATAACTGAATAAATCATCAATAAAATAAATAAGAGTAGAGTAAAACAGGGGTTCGAAATCTTCTCTCAGACGAACAGAGTTCTGACTTTTCTCCCCTCTCAAAAGATCTAAACTCAAAGTAATGAAAAGCACACAGCTAAAGTGGTTGTAAAACCTAATTAAATAGTCTAAACACGAATTGAGGTCTTCTTGTAAATATTAAAGTCTTCTAGGCATGTTCTGCAATTTTTCAAACTTCATTAAAGTCGCGACTTGTATTCTGCTCCGATGGGTGTCGATCGATACCAGGGGGTATCGATCGATGCTTGACGCTCCGACCAGGTACTTAGACACAAGACTTCAGTTTTGCTCCATAATGCTCCATAAAACTCCAATATTTCCAATAATGTTCCAAATGTGCTAAAACCTGTAAAAGACCTAAAAGACTCTATAATAGAATAAAGACTCGATAAAACGGACTTATATCATGGCTTAAACAGGGTAAAAACCATGATATATCAACTTGTCACCATATCCCTTTCCATTCGGATAATGGTAACTTGATGTAGTCCACTAGGAACTATGAACTTCGCTTTCACCATCCGCACGCCTTACACTTTCTGTCATATATTTTCCGTCAGATAATCATGATCCAAACCCGTACATGCTCCTTGAAGAAATATATGTGTGGTGTCCTCCCACACTGGTCTCTATCGCTTACTTTACGGTACTTCCCAATTGGGTAGAGAAACGTGAATGGCGTGCTTACACACTCGGTTGTGAGTAGGAACGTTATCCATTGTTCGCTACATGATACCCAATCACTTGGTTGTCTTTTGCCCTCCTTAGAACTTAACTTTTGTCTTCCTTTACAATCACACTTGGTCCAAGGCTTCTAAACATTATGCTCTCTTTGGCGACATCCGCACACACGATTGCAAGTGAGTCAGTCTGGTCCCGTAAACACTGATCTTCCTGAAAAAGAAAACAACAACAACTGGAGCGGCTCATCTAGGTGGTGGTTTTATAACGTTTTGAAAAATCTCCATTTTGAAAAACTATGAAATCCGATTTATCCCAAACCCACTAACCTAGATTAACCCTCCTCTCGAACATGGGCTCTGATACCACTTGTGAGATCTCGACCCCGCCTTCCCGAAGGAACCAGACGAATCGGCAATGCCACCATCGACCCCACCTCTTTATCTCCGTAAATACGACGTGTCGGCTAACAATAACTTATTACACAAGTACCCACTTTCTGAATAATACTTCTCTCATTCATTTCCCAAATAATTTTCTTAAAAATGAAATAACGGAAAAGCCAAATAAAACCCAAAGGAGAACTTCTGAACTTCCAAAATCGCACACCACACTGGAATTACTCATCCAGTTCCACGTACTTAATATCATCAACAACATCATCATAATAATCATCATCACCTACAAGAAGAGAGAGAGGTGAGTAATTGGGATTACTCAGCGAGAACTAAACCTAGAATCTCATCCCCACACCCACTCATATTCAACCAACATATCAAGAATAAGTATAAGCAAGTAATCAAACATCCAGCTCTAGATGCGCCCACACAACTACCAAACAAGAGGTACCACAATAAATATATATCTCGAGCCAATAGCTCACAAGTTTTCGGGTCACACAGACACTAGAACTCGCCTGAACCCCTCACGGCGTTGGTTCCGATGCCAAAGTTATACCCCACCAAGTTCCATCACACAAATGGCTCTAATGCCAAGACATACACCCCACCAGTTCCAGCAAACAAATGGGTTCCGACAGCAAGTGTACACCCCACCGGTTCCATCACACAAATGGTTATGATGCCAATGCATATGATCCTCACTAGTTCCCGCAAACAGTTCGTACCACATGCGCCCTCTACGCCGGGACGAATACCTCATAGTGCTTTCACACCATCTAGCTACTTTACAACCATTAATCACCCAACAGGTTTATCAATCAAATATGTTGGTTCTTCCTCTAATGATTTCCTGGTCCATATTCATTATAAGATATAGATCAAACATAATGCATCACCAAAACATGCCCGTACTTCGTAGCACGCAGCATACCGGAGTATACCTAGACTCAACATACCAGAAGAAGACAAGATAACATAGTAAAAAAACGTACATCTAATCCTCACCTTAGCCACTGATTGACAATACGATTTTAGATGCTCCTGAGGTTCAAATCGGTTATCCTTCAACCGAGAGTTACATCCACATGTCCTTAGGATCTCTGAAAAGTTTGAGGTTGATCCAAACAACTCAACTCGCTATACTGGTATAACATGTGCGCTGCACAGAACAGTTTCGGTAAAACTAACATAACCTTCAAACCACAATGTAGAATACTGAGATATTTCACAAAGACTTATATCTAAGGGTACCAAACTTCCTTACCAAATATCAGCTTGATCGGATCACTACCGAACCTCCATATCAGTTTCTCCTCTCACTGGTCGCAGATTCCCACTGCACAGATAGGACCTGGGAAAACATCCATAACTTTCATATCACAACTCCGAATAACAATCTTCTTTCGTCGTTGGATATATTATACAGTCAAGGAAGTACTCACCATGTTTCAGATCGTTTGGATCTGTTTTGACCGTTCGTTCCTCCTTTCTACCAAAACGGGTATGATCTGCATTTCCTTGCCTTTAGGTGGCTACGATGGATTCTTTTTCAAGGTGATTCGACGGTGGTTGCTCAGAGGTAATTTCAAGCTCTCTCTATTTATAGAGGTGAGGGAACTCTAGGGTTAGGGTTTACTAATAGGTTAGTGGGCTTTCGATTTGGGCTTTTGGACTAAAACAAAGAAAGAAACCCATTTTTTGAGATAACCAAAATTAAAATATACCGGTTTTTGGAGACGAAAATCAGGATATTACACACATAATCCAAAACCTTGTTCAGACGATCGGACTGCATAAAAACAAGAACAAAATGAGTAAGTAAGCAGCTTATTGATGTAAACACTTGGTTCGTTTTCTTGTATCTTCATGAAAACTTCCTCACCTTCTCCTTCTGGAGCGAGCTTAGACATTTTTGATACTCGTTAAGTTTCCAAAGAGTCAAGTCTTGTTCATCGAGAGTCAACGAACCAAGCATCGCGTTGTTGAGTTGGTCACTGTAACCAGCAATTTTGTTGCTCCTCTTCTCAATTTGTGCCTTTATGTTGACAAATTGCTTCATTATTTCATCCTTTTGCAATCTCAAATCCTCAAGCAGAGGCGTCACATCACCCTTCCTAAGGCTCTGCATAAGTTCATATCAGCCCATTTCAGATGATCGGCCCAGCTACTTACCAAGGCCCATCAAGCCCATTACGCTCGGCCGTACGACCTACAGAACAGTGAGGTGGATTGCCACCGAGATCGACGATGTCAAGATCGCTACCCACAATAGCAACGACAGCAACAAACACGACGATTATAACACCTCGATTCATCATATCCGATCTATCTCCGAAAAAGAGGGACATCCGCATATTTTCTGACTTACACGGGAGACACAGATCCCAACCAATATATGACCGCGTTCCGAATAGCAATGGGACAAGACCGCTTTACGGCTGAAGAGCACGATGCCGGCTATTGCCAGCTCTTTGTGGAAAATCTATGCGGACCTGCTCTGGCCTAGTTCTCAAAGCTAAAAGCGAACTCTATAGATAGCTATCATGCGCTATCTACCGCCTTTCTCCAACCCTACACGATGTTCATCCCACAACCGGTCTCATGCGCCGGCCTATATTCCCTCATACAAACCGAGACGGAATATCTCCGATCTTTTATGACTAGGTTCAACACATTAGCCTCCCGAATCACGGTAAACAATGGCACGTCAATATCGGCACTAAATGTCGCGCTCTGGCACGAATAAAAGTTTCGTGAAAGCCTGAAATTTGACAAACCAACGACCTTGGAGGATGCACTTCACAGAGCAACATTATATATAGAGGATGAAGAGGATAAGGAAGCCCTGGCCAAAAAATACTCCACCACAAGAGCGCAACCGATCAAAGAAAAAGAGAAGGAGTTACAACACGAACCACGACAGCACCTCAACAAAAATTATCATAATGGCGCCGACCGAGGTAAAAGGGCGATAGCGTGCCACATTTGTAATATAAAATCCCAGCAGCACCCGAACAAGTGGCTACATGGTGACGAGACAAGAAACCAAGCTCCATACTACGACTATCACAAACGTTATGGCTATCCTACCTCGCAATGTCATCACCTACAGGAGTTTCTACTCGCCAAATTTCAGAAGGGAGAGATCGGCGAGACATATCGTTTCCCTTCTGGAAATGATGGACAACGAAGATATATAAATTACCGACCCAATAACAACCAAGAAAGGCGTGGTTCTATTCAAAACGAAGATCTCCCTCCGCCGCCGAATGCGCCACGGGCAGATAATGAACAACCTAAGCGAGACCGCGACCTCCATAACAGATGCGGCATGCCGCCGCCACTAAGGAAAAGGGTCATCATGATAATGGGTGGCCTTATGTCATGTATTGATTTCATCTGCTCCGTAAAAAAGTATAGAAGGAAAACAATGATCGCCCATAAGAGGCAAGCCAAAGTCGCCGATAAATTCACTACCGATGAGATGACAAATTTCACTGGCCGATGCCAACGACATAGATAAACCTCACAATGACCCCCTCGTGATTGAGTTAAGAATTGGCAACTGCGAAATCTCACGAGTTTTGATCGACACCGGTAGTTCGGTAGAGTTGATATTCAAAGAAACATTGGACAAGAAGGAATTAACCGACCATCATCTCAAGCCATCCATCAAACCTCTTATGGGGTTCAAAGGAGATACGACCATGACGGTCGGTACAATACGACCACGACCGAGAGCTTCCCACCGTTAATGTCTGCACAACTAGCTAAATCTTATACATAGCCATCGGGGAATCTAACCTCATGTTTGACCCATTGTAGTAAGCTTTCTTTCGCTTTTGAAGTCAATCGCCAAATAAGAAATGGAGCTCTCCCTCGATCATCTACATGAAAATCTTCTCGAGAACAAAGCCTTGAAATATCTAATCTTGACATAATTATGTCTTTCGATCTGTCTTTAACAATCATAACAGTATACATAATGTTGTCGGAAAAATTCTTCTCGATATGCATCACATCAAGATTGTGTCGTAGCGTCAGATCGTTCCAGTACGGTATGCATCACATTAATATTGTGTCGCTCGATATGCATCACATCAAAATTCTTCTTCATTATTTCATCCTTTTGCAATCTCAAATCCTCAAGCAGAGGCGTCACATCACCTCTATTAAGGCTCTGCATAAGTTCATATCAGCCCATTTCAGATGATCGGCCCAGCTACTTACCAAGGCCCATCAAGCCCATTACGCTCGGCCGTACGACCTACAGAACAGTGAGGTGGATTGCCACCGAGATCGACGATGTCAAGATCGCTACCCATAATAGCAACGACAGCAACAAATGCGACGATTATAACACCTCGATTCATCAGACCCGATCTATCTCCGAAAAAGAGGGACAGTCGCATGCCGAATCTTAACGAAGAGCTCGATACATCCCAAGAAATTCCACCGCCACCACGTGCCAGCGACATCTCAATTTTCGAACAAACCGATGTTCCAGCCCTCTTCGGAACCTTCCTCATGCGTATAGACGAGCTGACCATAGTGTCCAACCGACGTTGTGACGAGATTACCCCATCACACACTGCCTGCTAGGATCAAGTCAACGATCTACATTCCCAAGAAGTTCAATCACCCGAACAACAATCTGCACCGAATAATCTCCACCTATGGCGAAACATGTTTGGCGATCGCCCGTCTCCTCCAATCAACTCAAGCCAACCCCATGCTTTCAACGGAACCAATACGCGCTTCCTCGCCAACGAATTGTCTCCCCATCAAACTAGAGATCTCGAGCGAGATCAAGAGATCGAAGAGATGCATGCAAAGCTCTAAGCCATGACTTCTCTAATACATCAAACCACCAGCTCGGCTCCAGAAATCGACCGCATATTGAAAGAAACACAAAACACCCCTTTCTCCACCCGGATAATCAATACTCCAGTCCGCAATCTAGGAAAAAATAATTTTCTGACCTTCACGGGAGACACAGATCCCAACCAATATATGACCGCGTTCCGAATAGCAATGGGACGAGACCGCTATACGGCTGAAGAGCGCGATGCCGGCTATTGCCAGCTCTTTGTGGAAAATCTATGCGGACCTGCTCTGGCATAGTTCTCAAAGCTAAAAGCGAACTATATAGATAGCTATCATGCGCTGTCTACCGCCTTTCTCCAACCCTACACGATGTTCATCCCACAACCGGTCTCATGCGCCGGCCTATATTCCCTCATACAAACCGAGAAGGAATATCTCCGATCTTTTATGACTAGGTTCAACGCATTAGCCTCCCGAATCACGGTAAACAATGGCACGTCAATATCGGCACTAAATGTCGCGCTCTGGCACGAATAAAACTTTCGTGAAAGCCTGAAATTTGACAAACCAACGACCTTGGAGGATGCACTTCACAGAGCAACATTATATATAGAGGATGAAGAGGAGAAGGAAGCCCTGGCCAAAACTACTCCACCACAAGAGCGCAACCGATCAAAGAAAAATAGAAGGAGATACAACACGAACCACGACAGCACCTCAACAAAAATTATCATAATAGCGCCGACCGAGGTAAAATGGCGATAGCGTGCCACATTGGTAATATACAATCCCTGCAGCACCCGAACAAGTGGCTACACGGTGACGAGACAAGAAACCAAGCTCCATACTGCGACTATCACAAACGTTATGGCCATCCTACCTCGCAATGTCGTCACCTACAGGAGTTTCTACTCGCCAAATTTCAGAAGGGAGAGATCGGCGAGACATATCGTTTCCCTTCTGGAAATGAGGGACAACGAAGATATATAAATTACCGACCCAATAACAACCAAGAAAGGTGTGGTTCTATTCAAAACGAAGATCTCCCTCCGCCGCCGGATGCCCGACCTCCAGAATAGATGCGGCATGCCGCCGCCACTAAGGAAAAGGGTCATCATGATAATGGAAGGAAAACAATGATCGCCCATAAGTGGCAAGGCAAAGTCGCCGATAAATTCACTACCGATGAGACGATAAATTTCACTGGCCGATGCCAACGACATAGATAAACCTCATAATGACCCCCTCGTGATTGAGTTAAGAATCGGCGACTGCGAAATCTCTAGAGTTTTGATCGACACCGGCAGTTCGGTAGAGTTGATATTCAAAGAAACATTGGACAAGATGGAATTAACCGACCATCATCTCAAGCCATCCATCAAACCTCTTATGGGGTTCAAAGGAGATACGACCATGACGGTCGGTACAATACGACCACGACCGAGAGCTTCCCACCGTTAATGTCTGCACAACTAGCTAAATCTTATACATAGCCATCGGGAATCTAACCTCATGTTTGACCCATTGTAGTAAGCTTTCTTTCGCTTTTGAAGTCAATCGCCAAATAGGAAATGGAGCTCTCCCTTGATCATCTACATGCAAATCTTTTCGAGAACAAATCCTTGCAATATCTAATCTTGACTTAATTGTGTCTTTCGTTCTGTCTTTAACAATCATAACAGTATACATGATGTTGTCGGAAAAATTCTTCTAGATATGCATCACATCAAGATTGTGTCGTAGCGTCAGATCGTTCCAGTACGGTAGCTCCCAAAATATGCTTTCTTTATGCCAATTATGCCACTCCCCATAGTCGTCCACTTTATTTTCATGACCATTTCCACTGCATTCAGATATTTTGGGTGCTTATGCATGCCTTATACGCTCAAATAAAACGTGTTTGCCAGTTAAAGATTGAGGTGGGTAGTCGTTCAATGCGAGCTTTCCCTTCAAAAAGTTTATTTTATTCTTCTGTAACGAATGACTTATAGAAAAAAATATTCTGTGACAGTCAAACCAACATGTCTTCCTACCAACCATAAGATAAAAAGCATGTGTATCATCCATACAAATAGGACACGATAGTCTTCCATGTGTCGTCCATCCCGACAACATACCATATGCTGGAAAATCCCTTATAGTCCACAAAAGAACAGCTTTTAGGTTGAAATTTTTATCTAATGACACATCATATGCCTCAACTCCGTTATACCATAACTCCTTTAACTCTTCGATCAGTGGTTGGAGGAAAACATCAAGACTGGCTTGTGGATTATTTGGTCCCGAATTCAAAATCATAAGAAAAAAATACTCAGTATTCATGCACATATATGGCGGTAAGTTGTATGGAGTCATGATCACAGGCCACAACGAGTGATTTTTTGACATACCAAAAGGATTAAAACCGTCAGTACATAACCCAAGATATACGTTTCACGTTTCTTTTGCGAACGTAGGATGCAAATGTTGAAAAAATTTCCACTCTGCCGCATCAGATGGATGACACATTACTCCATCTTTTGAATCATGCTCAGCAAGCCATATCCTCGATGATGCAGTCTTCTCTGATTTGTACATTCTCTTCAATCTGTCAGTAATAGGTAAATACCACATACGACTGAACGGGATTTTAGTTCGTGCCTCACTAGCCTTATATCTTGGTTTTCACAAAATTTGCAATGCTCCAACTTCTCATCTTCTTTCTTGAAGAGCATACAGTTATCTATACATACATCAAATGTATGGTACGACAATCCTAACTTTCGCATCAAAGTTTATGTCTCATAGTACGAACTAGGTGCTTGATTACCCTCTGGTAAATACTCCGTAAACAATTCAGACCATGAGTCCATGCAGCTTTCAGCCATATTATGGGCTGCCTTAATGTTCATGAACCGAGCAGCCAAATATAACTTTGAATGACCTTCACGACAACCATCATAAAGTGAAGTATTTGCAGCATCTAACATGTCATAAAACTGCTTTGCCTCTTGGGTAGGTTCTCCATGAACATGATCATATCCACTTTCTTGATGATTAAATGGCGTAGTACCATGAAATGCATCATTCACCATCCCATCATATACATTCCCCCCATCATATGTTGTTGGTTGATGATTATCACTAGTATAATCTACATTAGCATAATGACTATTCGTTTCTCCCCCAACCACATCATAATCTTCACCATGTTCAGACCATACATAATATCCTGGCATAAATCATCTAATATGCAAATGCTTCAAAATTGTACTTCCTTGCAAAAATTTGGAGTTTTGACATTTTACACAAGGACAGTGAAACCTACCTCCACTGTTTTGCGCTAGTAGCTGGCTATTAGTGAAATTCATGAACTGATCCACCCCCGCCAAGAATTCACTGGAGATATGATTTGTGTGTGGATCGATTCTATTATACATCCAGTCTCGTGATGAATTCCACATTATTTTTTTGGACTCTTGTTTTTTTTTTCTCTCATTTCTTTCTTTGACACAAATGATTTTTTATGGGGGAGAGAGCTACGAGTCTTATATAGGCAAAACGTTTGTGACTGATTTGTGACTCCTACAAAATAGTCGCAAATTTACCACTATTTTTCGATTATTTTGGGACTACTGTAAGTAGTAGCAAATGGTAGGTGTACCAACTAACTTCAACATTTTCCACGTTTTTACCTACTTTATTTACCGACTAATATGCAAATCAGTTGCAAATTTGAGACGGCAAATTTAAGTTGCAAATCAGTCGCAAATATGAGACTACATTTCCCGACTAAAAATAGCAGTCGCAAATTTGAGACTACATTTGACTACGTTTCCCGACCATTTTGTGACTAAATGAATATAGTCGGCTACTAGTCGGCTATCAGTCGCTAATTAGCAACCGATTCCCTACGAGTAAGTTTTTTTGTTAATTTGCAACTATTATGCCTCTGCGATTTTAGTAGTCGCTTATTCGTCGGAAATGAGTCATAAAAGCGTCACTAAGATTTGCGACTAAAAAAAGAGTCGCAAAATGTAGTCACAAAAACTATGTTTTCTTGTAGTGCCTACACTCAGAATTAGAAGCACTCATATGGGCCATGCACTGCATGATTGCAAACTAGAAGACGGTGATAGCTTTTGCAACATACTGTTCCGAGTTGGTGAAGATGGTGTCTACACCCGAGGAGTGGCCGGCTTTTACATTAAACTTGGAGGAATTCGTGAAGAGTAAGCAGGTGTTTACTTTTTTCTCTATCTCACTCATCCCACACGCAAATAACACAAAGGCAGACAAGTTAGCACGGAGTGCTCGTGTCTACCCATTAGATATTACTTATGTAAACTCGGTACCCCCAGTTTGAATCTTCAAACCGTTTTAGGTATTTAGACTGTTGAAAAAAAAAATCTACTCATTATTATTTTTCTTTTATATATTGCTTGAGATGAAATCATGGAAACTGTTTAATAACTATCGTAGGGATGGACAAACGGAAATTCGGGACATTATTTTGCGGGATGAGAATTTGGAAACCAAAATTGTTTTCCCATTTATGTCGTAAAGATGGTAATGAGACAGGACGAGATGGGATGAGACAGTACGAGATGGGATGAGACAGAATAGAACGGAAACTTCCAAAAAAATGTGACAATCATAAATATTATATGAAAATAATTATTGTTATACATAATACTAAATATTATAATTAATAACTTTGGTTACATATTAGAAAAAATAAGAAATTAATATTAAATTTGTGTTTACATTTTAAATTTCTATTATTATAAAATATATATTCAGTTTCATATGGGAATGGGATTTCAAAAATTTCCGTTCTTGTCTTATTTCTAAACGGAAATCAAAACTTTGTACCATATAGAACTGCATTCCCATATGAAACTGAAATGAGATGAAACAGACAAGAAAAGAATTTTGTCTACCTCTAAATGTTGATGTTTTTGTATGAGTTGGGAATTTTTCGTGAGAAATCCTAAAATATTAACAGCAAATTACTATCCACACATGACCATACACACTAATAATACGAGATTCTCATCTGTCCACACATAATTGTCCACGTTTTCATGTTTACGTCGATCTGGATTTTATATGTTTAGATTTCTTGTTTTTTTCTTTTTCTGATTTTACATCAAAATTATAGCAAAATGGATCTTAAAATGTAAGAAAAATAAAATTATCATTCATTGTTACCAAAGAAATTATTTTATATCTTTCACATTATAAAATAAAAATAAAAAACAAATCAGGTGGGGTAATAATTGTTTTACCCAGATTCTTGACCATCCACGACTTTGCATCCATGACCATGCAGGGCAATTTCCGATTTACAAATAAGCAAAGTTAACCATTGGGTAGTTTGGTATTTTACTCTCACAAAAGTACATCAATAGTTGAAAGTGGCTTATTGTGTAATTTATAACTCAAAAAGCTGGTTTCTATGTAATTGTTCCAAAAATTAATGGTGACTACATTCTAAATCCGTGCGTCCGTGCGAGATAAAGTTTTTTTAATATATAAAATGTGAAATGAGGAATAAGAATAAATTTAAGTGTTATTGATTCAAATATGTTTAATTTTTAATTTTTAAATTTATAATAGATTTAATAAATATTTGGTAACATGTTTTATACATGCTTGACAAGAGGTTTAATTTTTATTTAAAATAATAATAATAAAAGATGTTTGGAAACACATTCTAAAATTACTTATGTTTTAATAGTATACATTGGGGGGTCGACTTAAAAAATAATAATAATGACAATTAATGGAAGATATATCAGGTAAATGACTAAATGGCATTGAAAGCGTAATAGAAATTTCATTATTCCGACTTTATCATTCATTTGATTGGTACGGAAGACGTGTTTTTTGTAGGGGAATTGCATCGTATAACCAAAAAAAAAATATAATTTACAAACTAACCCAAAAACAAACTGGAACAGATATTCTATGTATTATCTGTATTACCCTTAACCACACATATACCTACCTATTTTCCTTCTCTTTCATCCGGCTTCTTCAACTTTTTTTCTCTTCTCCGACACTCAATCCTTCTTCCATTGATGTTGCCGCTGCTAATCAGTGACTCTCCCTCTTCGATCACAACATCTGCAACAGCAACGAAGACCAGGGCTATGATTTTTCTACGAAATCGTCGACATAAAAAGCGCCGACCAAACCGGCGATTCTTCTCCCGGTGTTTCTAGAAATTTCCCCGCCGTCGGTGAGAAGAGAGCGTGAAATAGTGCTTCTAAAGAGTCTCCAGCGAAGAGGCTAGCGGTTGTGATACAGGATGAGGAGGAAGAGGAATGGTTTGGCCAATCGATTCCACCAACGAGACAAGCGTTGACATCATTGGTTGAAACGCCGTTTAAATCGGAGGTGGTTGGGGTTGGGGTTTGAATCGGTGATGCCATAAACTAAATCGGCGGTGGTTGAAGTGCCGTCGTCTCTCCAATCCTATCGCCCTCTGCCGCTGCTCCTCCTCCGGTGGAAATCCATCATCTGCTTCCTTCTCCTCCGACGATGATCTCTAATCTGTTCACGGCCTCGCTCGTGGTCTCCTGAATACTCCCGTCAGCGAACTCTGTTAACCCTCCTGCCCAATAATGGAGCTTGATATGGATGCAAAATTTTCGGCTTTGAATTGGGTTTGGGTTTCGGTTCAAAGCTAGCTCTTTTTCTTATCCATTTGTGTTTCGAGAGAAATCAGGTGAATCTTCTTTTTTTTTATGTTTCTTGATCTCTCATTTGCTTCGATGCATTGGAACTGAGAGATGGTAGCTTTTTATCTGTCTTGTTGCAATTTTTTTTCTGTTCTACTGAATCAGTTGTGATTGATCTTGAATAAAAAAAGAAGAAGCAGATATGCAGGACCAGCTCGTGTGTCATGGCTGTAGAAATACATTGCTCTAACCTAGAGGAGCGACGAACGTGCGTTATGTAGCACTATCAACATAGTTCCTCTTCATCATCATCATCCTCCTCCTCCTCATGGCATCGCCAAGTAACCCAACCACCGCCTAGCCACTGAAGGTAAGTCATCCCTCGCAATCATAAGCCCGATCGCCGTTGCACACATCAAAAGCCCGTTCGCCGTTGCCAACGTCCAATCCAACTACACTTCACGGCAAAACTCACACATGTGAATTTTGCTGATTTAGTGAACTTTGGGGATTTAGTGTATAGCAAGTCTATTTTGTGTATAGAATGTCTATATCGTAGTTGGATGAGCAAAGTGCACAAAAATTTGTGTACTATTTTTTCTGACTTGGTATGTAAGGTTTATATATATGGATGAACAAAGTGCACAAAGAATTATCATTTTCTCTTGTCTCAAATGCAATTTTACTATTTTGTTATTTGCTAATTTTATGTGTGTATAGTAGATCTATTTTTTGAAGGAAAATCGTTTAGTGATTAGCTTCGATACATTGGATCTAAGCTTCGTATCAATTGGATTCTTCCCATACATAGCTCTAGATTTATGTAATGTCTATATTTCTTTTGATATGAGATGACTATATTTCCTTTGAACCCATCACTTAGATGCTCTTGTGTCACGTGAGCTTTATTTCCTTTGGTATAGAAGGCCTGCAAAAAAAATAGTATGGAAGGTCTATGTTTCTCAGTTGGAGACGAATGTATTAACATGTTTTAAATGATGGTTTAATATATGGATGAGCAAAGTGCACAAATGCTTCTATACTATTTTTTCACTTTGTATGAAAGGTTTGTTTTTTTTAGTTGGTATATTTGTTATGTCTTTGATTTTTAAAAATAGACTTGCTATGTTATTAAAAAAAAATATACTTCCTACGTTACAGGTGCCGTTTTTGACGTTTGAAACAAAAATTGGATTTGTTTTTCAAAATTCAAATCATGGTAGACGTGAAATAAAATCAGTGTTTTTTTGTACTAATACAAGGTTGAACCAGTTAACAGTATGCGAATTATGCAAAAAAATAAAATTATTGGGGTAAATTTATGTGGTGTCAAAATAAATTATAGTCAGTCTATTTTTTCATGTAAACCAAACTCTCTCTCTCTCTTCCATTGACAGGCTGTCCTGCTTAGTCACAAAGTTATAATAGTCACAAACTCAGACAAATTGTTACTTATTTAATTTATTTTATATATGACTATTTTCTTCATCAATTATCCAAAATTGGTTATTTCACCAATTGTCCATTTTTTGTATTATGTTTTTTTTTTGACAAATGTATCTAATTTATGGCATAGGCATTATAATAAAATCAAACTCTGAATCCAAAATTATAAACTCTCAAAAATTAGACACTCCAATAAAAAGTAATTTGTTACAAGAAAAAATCACATGTCCCATCATAGTTAAATAAATAGTCAAATCGTCCAAATTCCTCAAAGAAAAAATAACTCATAAATAATTTGGCTGCTTTTCTTTTGCTGTTTTCTTAATGTCTTTTCATTTTTTTAAATTTTTTTTTGCCTAAAATTTGGGTTTTCCACTTTTTTACCATATTGAATGCAAATACTCTAATTCTTAAGCCATTGGGTATTACAAAGTCAGAGCCAATCTGTTTGGATCAGTATGAACCCTCTGAAATTAAAAATCCTTTCGAAACCTTAAAAATAGGTTTACTTGCATTGTAAGTCTAGAAAAACACACAAGTAGGAAAACGAAACCCGAGCTTCAGCTTTTGATTTTATCCCATGCTTTTTGATGACAACATTTGAAGACTTCTATTTCAATCCAAGCAAACTTCAATTTCCTGGGGTTAAGACAAAGCAATTGTAGTTTTCTCTCCTTTTTCTTCTTAATTCAAATAAAAAATAATCAAATTTATATCCGATTTTGTCTCTCTTTCTTGTCTTGGAGTTCACTTGAAACTCTCCATGCTCTGTCTTTGACATAGAAGCATATATAGCAGAGCTGATTACACAACCCAAACAATTACTTACCCCTCAAAGCTTTTCAATCTCTACTTTTTAATATCCGCTTCGCACTTGAAATTTGGATAAAGGTATTGGTATGGAGAAGAATGCAAAGATGAAGCATGCAAGTGATAATGATGATGATAAGGTTCATTAATTTATATAGCTTGTCAACATTTAGCTTCTTCTTGATCATAGTATGCTAATGTTTCTCCAATCTAACTACAATCATTTTCTATATACGTCTAGCAGCATCACACTAACGAAGAGCAGGAGAGCATAATCCTGAACCCTACCTTTGAGGACGGCCTCAACAACTGGAGTGGAAGAGGGTGCAAGGCTGTCTTACACGAGTCCATGGATGGAGGGAGAATCATGCCGCTCTCGGGACACGTTTTCGCAGCAGCAACAGAGCGTAAAGCCACATGGAACGGGATTCAACAGGAGATTTCGGGAAGATTCCAGAGGAAGCGTGTCTATGAAGTAACAGCATTAGTTCGAATATTTGGCAACAATGTCACGAGTGCAACAGTACAGGCGACTCTTTGGGTCTTAAACGCAAACCAACGTGAACAATACATAGTCATTGCGAAGTCTGTTTCACCTCTTCTTTTTTTTTTTTTTTATCTTTTCCATTGCTAAACATGAATATTTTGATAAATTCATTAAACTGAGTTTGGTATGTCAATGAATCATATTAGTCTGCAGGCGACTAATAAAGATTGGGTAGAGTTGAGGGGTAAATTTGTAATCCATGGTTCGCCATCGAGGGTAATACTATATCTTGAAGGTCCACCTCCAGGAACTGACATTCTTCTCAACACTTTAGTTGTCAAACATGCTCGAAGGAATCGCCCGTCGCCTCCACCCTTCTACGAGGTCAGTCATATTACCAAAAATAATTTATACGAACTTGCGATACCGCAGTTCATGGTCTGGATGTTAGTCAAAACAAAAGATGAAAGATGGGTGCTTTTGATACCACAAGTGGTCCGATCAAAAGCAAAATATGGATGTGCGGTTTTGATACCAAACATTGTGGTCAGGTTCAAAACCAAAACGAAGGTTCTCTCACATACCACTGATAGGTCTCAATCAAGAATTTTGCGGAAAAGTTTGCATTTATGTCTAAGGAAGGAAAATATTTCTTTTTCTTATTTGCCATATTAAACAACCACAAAAGATAAAATAAGACTAAAGTCTAATTAGTTGATTTGGCCAAATTAGTTGGTATGGCTTAAAAACATGATGGTCTTTTTTCTCTTTTCTCACCGTCACTCTCTTTGTTACCAGTCACAGTCTGGTGGTTATCATTTTTTTGATCAAGATTAGAGAGCGTCTTGTTAGACATTACAAAATTCACATAGCATTAGCATGTTCCTAATATTAGTATGAGTTTGGTGTTGGAATCCTCCAATTGCAAAGAAAACGGTTCTTTTGGGGACACTAATATGTTTCTGTTTGTGGTGTTTTTGGCAGAATCCCGGTTTCGGAGTCAATATAGTCGAAAACAGTGAAGTGGGAGATGGGGCAACTCAACCATGGTTCACCCTAGGAAACTGCAAGTTGAGTGTTGGACAAGGCGCCCCTCGCACTCTGCCCCCAATGGCTAGAGACACGCTCGGACCTCACAAACCTCTTGGCGGAAACTACATCCACGTGACAAACAGAACGCAGACTTGGATGGGTCCGGCTCAGATGATAACTGATAAGCTCAAACTTTTCTTGACATATCAAATCTCAGCATGGGTCAAGATTGGTGTGGGAGTGAGTAGTGGTATGAGTCCTCAGAATGTAAACATTGCACTTAGCGTCGATAACCAATGGGTCAATGGAGGACAAGTCGAGGTCACCGTTGGCGACACATGGCATGAACTCGGCGGATCCTTTAGGATCGAGAAGCAGCCGCAAAACGTCATGGTTTATGTTCAAGGTCCTGCAGCTGGCATTGATTTGATGATCGCGGCATTGCAGATTTTCCCCGTGGATCGTCGTGAACGTCTCAGATGTCTCAGAAAACAAGTTGATCAGGTTCATATATATATTTCCTCATTAATCGCTTCAAATTTCTTTATAGATATGTTGGGTATGATTGGTAACCCCGGTGAGGGATAAAAGCAGGAAAAATCAGCGGTACTAAACGGGTCCCACCATTTATCTCTAACCGCTATCCTCTTTTAATTAATTAGCTATCGCTTAGTTAATTAGTTAAAAAATTACCGCTCTCTCTTCCCGCTAAAAAATCTTTTACCGTTTGTGTCATCAATAAAACATGCTGTTCCTTGGTAGGTACGTAAGCGCGACATTGTTTTGAAGTTCACAGGACTAGACGACTCGTGCTATTTGTTTCCTTACATAGTCAAGGTGAAACAAACATACAACAGTTTCCCAGTAGGAACGTGCATTAACAGAACAGACATAGACAATGAAGACTTTGTAGATTTCTTCACAAAGAACTTCAACTGGGCAGTGTTCGGAAACGAACTGAAGTGGTACTGGACAGAGGCCGAACGCGGAAATCTCAACTACCAAGATGCAGACGACATGTTAGATCTCTGTATCGGCAATAACATAAACGTTAGAGGACACTGCATCTTATGGGAAGTTGAGTCCAGGGTTCAGCCTTGGGTTCGTCAGCTCAACAAAACCGAGCTGATGAACGCCGTCCAGAAGCGTCTCACGGATGTCCTAACACGATACAAAGGTAAATTCAAGCACTACGACGTAAACAACGAGATGCTTCATGGCTCCTTCTACCAAGATAGGCTTGGGAAAGGTGTAAGAGCATTGATGTTCAACATTGCACGCAAGCTTGATCCATCTGCTCTGCTCTTTGTGAATGATTATCATGTCGTGGACGGCGATGACCCACGATCATCCCCGGAGAAGTATATCAAACTTGTTCTTGATTTGGAAGCGCAAGGAGCAGCCGTAGGAGGGATTGGGATCCAAGGACACATTGATAGTCCTGTTGGAGCAATTGTTTGTTCTGCTCTTGATAAGCTCTCTGTTCTTGGTCATCCAATCTGGTTCACAGAGGTTGATGTCTCTTCGAGCAATGAGTTCGTTAGAGGAGAAGATCTTGAAGTCGTGCTTTGGGAAGCATTTGCCCACCCTGCTGTTGAAGGTATCATTTACTCAATTCTTCAATTTTTTTTAAAATGATTTTTTAGATCATGCCAGAGTTTTTATGTAGTTACATGAGTATTTATGAAACTCTTTATATATTGAACATATACACAGAAATGACCTCATCTAAAATTTATATTTAAGAATTACAGCACCAAATAACCATATTTTGTCTTTTTAATTTGTAAAATAGATGACTTTTTTTGAAAATGTGAGGTACATTCTATAGCACATTTGTTTTATAAAAAAATCATGTTATTTCATTTGATGACACATTATATTACATAATATTAAAGTTTAAAAAAAAAAAACACTCGCAATAAAAATGCACCATTTATTTATAATTTATAAAAACGCCACCGTGTATTTTTCACCAAAACCACTGTTTTTTTTTGTTTTTTTGAAATTTGATTTCTCATCACTTTAGTGGATATATGATATAAATTTTACCTTAGCTTTTTTTGTTTTTGTTTTAGTACATATTATAAGGGATTCCTAATAAGATGCACTTAAACATTGAGATACATATTTCGTCTTAACAGGAATTATGTTATGGGGTTTCTGGGAATTATCTATGAGTAGGGAAAACGCAAATTTGGTGGAGGGAGAAGGAGAAGTAAATGAAGCCGGCAGAAGATTTATTGAGGTGAAACAAGAATGGTTATCTCACGCCTATGGGATCATTAATGATGAATCAGAGTTCATATTCAGAGGCTATCATGGGACTTACGCCGTCGAAGTTTGTACTCCGGCCGGGATTGTTCTCAAAACGTTCGTCGTCGAAAAAGGAGACTCTCCCCTTGTCCTATCTATTGATCTATCTTCTTTGTGATGTGTATGTTTCTTTTTTCTTTTTTTTATATTGTTTTTCTTATATATGGTGGGGATTTGTTCTTCGTGGAGCACGCAACATATGTACACAAAGTTATGTTATGTTTTTGTTTTGGTTTGTCTGGTAAAGCTGCAATAAAAGCTTGTATGTATGTTCGCAAGAATTTTTTCTCTATCCTACAAAATGTGTCCACTTTCATTTGACACCACAAGAAAACAAGTGTTTTCCGACGGCAGTTTCCGTCGTAATCCGTCGGAAACGGCATTTTTCGATGAATTTCCAACGGATTGAAGACGGCCTTATTTCCGACGAATTTCCAACAGATTTAAGTCGTCGAAATATTTTCGACGGATTATCGACGATCCAATTTCTGATGGATATTTCATCGGAATTACGCGTCGGAACGTTGTCGGAATTCCCTCGGAAACGGTTCCGACGGACATTCCGACGGATCGTTGTCGGAAAAGTCAGTCGGGAATCCGTCGGATAGCCATCAAAAACATTTATGACAACACTCCGATGGACTGTTTCCGACGGATCGTTGTCGGAAAAGTCAGTTGGGAATCCGTCGGATAGCCGTCAGATAGCCGTTGGATAGCCGTCGGATAGCCGGTGGAAACATTTCCGACAACACTCCGACAGATCGTTTCCGACAGATCGTTTCCGACGGACTGTTTTCGACGGATATTTAATAATTTGTTATTATTATAAATTCTATTTAATTAATTAATTATTTTGAAATTTATATTAAATATGAATATTAAAAAAATATTTGAAAAAGAAATTAATTATTAAAATTCATTAAACATAAAAATAAATTCATTAAACATAATTAAAATTGTTCAAAAAAAAACATAAAACATTTAATTCAAACGGTCGCAGAGTTATCGGGGTCGTCGGGGTTGTTTTTCCGAAAGAAATGGGGGGGGGGGGGGGGGAAGGCAGTGTCTGGGTTGAGGTGTGTGGGGACGTTAACTCTACGACCTCCTCGTCACGGTCTTTCACCGTTTGGCTGAGCTTCGCGATTTCTTCCCTGTACTCCGAAGGATACCGAGGAATCGAGGAAGAAGATTCCTGGATCAGAAGTTCGCCTAACCCAACGAATCGACCTTTGACTTGTCGAGTTTCCTACAAAATATTATAAATGTTAGTGATAAAATTACAAAAAAAAAATTGAAAACAAATAAAACATATCGAAAGAACAATTTGGTTGATCTCTTCCCGGGATAACTTGTACTCGTTCGAGTCCGACGATTGATAAATCATGGTTTTTACCCTTTTTTAGCCATGATATAGGTCCTTTTTATAGAATCTTTATAGTGTTTTCGTAGTGTTTTAAAGTCTTTTCAGGTTTTAGGTACGTTTGGAGCATTATTGGAAATATTGAAGCATTTTGGAGCATTTTGGAGCTTTTTGGAGCCAAGCAGAGATCCTGTAGCTGAGACACCGATTTGATGCCCGAGTATCGATCGATACAATTATGGTATCGATCGATACCTGTATCGCGACTTTTTTGAAAATTTGAGAAACTGCAAATTACCCCAGAAGACTTTATTATTTACAAAAAGCCCCAAAACGTGTTTTAGGTTATTTATTATGTTTTCAGCCGCTTTGGCCATTACGCTTCATACACGCTTTATTCTACTTTGGTTTTGTGAGAGAGATTTTGAGGGAGACAAGTCTGAAACTCTGTTCGTCCGAGAGAAAATTTCGAACCCCTGTTTTACTCTCTTCTTTATTATTTATTCAAGGATTTATTCAGTCATGTTTATTGTTTCAATCTCCATGTCTAAGTAGATCTCCTGTTGGGTTTAGGGTTCTCATAAGGGATTTCTTTGAATGCTAGGTTGATTAGTTGACAAAGGGTTCATAATCTGAATTAGTTCTTCGCCTTAGGTTGTTCTCAAAGCTAATTATGGATTGATCACCTAGAACTTAGATATTAGGTTAATCGATTAGGCACGACAGTGCAATTGAGAAACCTGATAGAACTTAGGGTGAGCAAAATAACTATTCGCAAAGAGATTTGGTTTAGTTGTTTTGTAAACAAATCAAACTTGAACTAAAAGCTGGTTTAGACTTTAGGATTCGCAAAGAGATTTGAAATTCTAGGATTTAGACTTAGCTAATTCTCGCAACGACAGTTGGCTAATTATACTTTAGTGATTTGAGTTCAAGAACCGTGCGTAACCTGAACCCTGATTAGTTAGTTTATATGAATTCATTGATTTCCTAAGAAATACCCTGAACCTATCTTCTTACCAATCAAATCACAACTTGTTTAATTTACGTATTTGCTTTCAATTCCATTGATCACTTAGCTTAATTCTCATATATACAATCTATTGTGTGTTTTCTAGAGTCTCTGTGGATTCGATCCCTAACTATTACAACCGACAAAGCTTTAGTACTTTTAGGGTATTAATTTGAGCTTATCAAATTTGGCGCCGTTGCCGGGGACTCAATTCGCCAATAGAATTTAGTTTGAGAATTTCGACTAAGTTCGACCAGTATCGATCGACACCCTAGTGGTATTAGTCGATACCTGTCGTGAATTTTTGTGTTACTTACGTTTTTGACTTTTGTGTTTCAGGTGCATGCCTATTCGTGAAACCAGAAGGAACAAGAACACTCCGCTAGTTAATCTGTCAAACGAGCAGCTAGCACTTTTGGAACGCGCAAACAGAAAAGCAAAGAAGCCAGCAGAGATGAACAACAATCCAATGGTTTTGGTTCAAGATGGAGCTAGTGCTTACAGACACCAAGCTGGTCAATTGTGCAATGAGAGAGGGTGATATGCTCAAATTAATACCCTAACAGTACTAAAGCAGTAATTATAATATAGTTAGGGGTCGAACACAAGGACTCACAGAAATCACACAATAGATTGTATAGTATCGAATCAAGCTAAGCAGATCAGATGAAGTAAAAACAATAAGCAATAAAAGTGTTGTAAATTCGATAGAGAGAATATAGGCCCAGGGTTTTTCTCAGGAAATCAATGAATGCAGATAAACTAACTAGCAGGATTCAGATTTAGCGCAGTTCTTGAACTCAAATCACTAAGGTATAATTAACCAACTGTCGTTGCGAGAATTATCTAAATCTAAATCCTAGGAATTCCAAATCTCTTTGCGAATCCTAAAGTCTAAATCAGCTTTAATATCAGGTTTGATATGTTCACAAATCAACTAAACCAAATCTCTTTGCGAATAATCAATTTGCTCACCTAAGGTTCTATCAGGTAATTAATCGCACTGTCGTGCCTAATCAATTATCCTAAGATCTAAGTTCCAGATTCGTCAACCTAGAATTAGCTTTGAACACAACCTAAGCGAAGAACTAATTCAGATGGTGAATCCTAATAAATTAATCAACCTAGCATTCAGAGAAAACCTTTATGAGAACCCTGAACCTAAAGTGGATCTACTCAAACATGGAGAATGAAAACAACATGATTGAATAGATCATCAAAGAAATCAATAATAAACAGGAGTTCAGAGTTGTCTCCCCAAAAACTAGAGTAGAATCAAGAGTAGAATAAAGCTTCGCCTAAACAGGTGGCTGAAAACCTAATTTATAAGCTAAAACACGCTCTGGACCTTTTCTGTAATTAATAAAGTCTTCTGGGCCAAGTTGCAGGGTCTTTAAACTTGTAAAATCACATTTTTTTCCCGTCTGCAGTTGGTGTCGTCCAGTATCGACCGACACCAGTCTGTCGACACCAGTACACTATGCTCGCCAGACTGGACTGTTTTCACGAAAACTGGCATCACTTTCGATCGCACCGTTGGAATGGCCTCAAACCACTTCCAAATAAAAGCTAATCCATTGATATATCTTGTATCCAAATTTGAGCTCAATCCATCGGTTGGAAGGCCTTCAAAGGATGCCAAACTTCTGATATCTCTACATGACTGCTCTTTTTCTCCCAAAATGCTCTGGAATCCTCCAAAAACTCCAATTAAGCTCAAAACGTGCTAAAACCTGTAAAAGACTCTAAAATACTCCAAAATATTAGAAAGACTCTATAAAACGGACTTATATCATGGCTTAAAAAGGGTAAAAACCATGATATATCAACTCCCCCAGACTTAGCCTTTTGCTTGCCCTCAAGCAAATAGAAGACTAAACCAGAGAAAGAGGTTTGAAAATACGGAGACTCACCTGTTCAGGAACCATCGCAGAGATCCTTTTCCCAAGCACCCAGATGTCGCCTAACCACCTTTTGATCTAACCACCATGTACTTCTCCGTAGACATTCGCAGTTTTTCCAGACTCCACACATTATCTCGCATCATTATTCAAATAAAGCCCTCATCGCCAGTTTCATCGCTGCAGCCAATGTTCAAGAACCTTCTAGATTCTTTACCATACAATATCATGACAAAGAACCATCCAATTTTACACTTTTTTATCACTTTCTCTCCCCCATACTTCTTTCTTATTATGTTCTCTCTTTTTTTAGATATGCATATACACATCAAGGTCCGAAATGCGAGTATTGATGGTGTTTGCCACCGAATCCCCGGTTCTTCCCTCTCTATGTATCAAAGGTTTAGGCGAATAGTGGTATCACGGGAAATTTTCCTAACCTCGCTTTCAACCTTTGTGTGATGATTCCCTCTTAAGTAGAATAATGGGATCGCTGGAAATTTTCCTAGCCCTCTACTCAGAAGAAAATCATTTCATCTTTTATGCTCTTATTTATCAACTTATAACAGGGGAGAGAAATACCATTACTTTAAACATATGGGTTCCTTTGTCAGATATGAATGATGAATCAAGCTCTGTAAACACTAATCACATCGATGAAGTGCCTAAATTTGTCTCAGGCTTCAGAAGAACTCTGCTGGAGACATGGATGTTTTCTAGTCAACTGGTCAGTCCTTGGATTTTTCATTAGTCGATCTAGAGCTGATCCTGCAACACTGGTCACTCAAAAACTAAATCAAAACAAAAATTCAAGCACAAGATCATCATCTCCAACAAGTTTTGACTCAATAAAACAACTGACTCTAAGAAAAACAAACATAATGTCAGCAGACACCTCCCCCAGACTTGAACAACACTGTCCCCAGTGTTATCTAGCCTAGAGTCAGTGAAAGAAAACAAAAGAACAGAATAAAATTGGGAAAAACAAGAAGTTACCTTGCTGGAACATCGAGTATCGATCGACACACAGCCTGGTATCGAGCGATACCAAGCTTAAATCGACATAATGAACCATACATTCGCGATTGGTATCGACCGATACCAATGGGGTATCGATCGACACTAGGCAATTTCAGATTTTTGCTCCTTGTTTATCCTGACACAAACACAAAACGAAAAATGAAAAAGAAAAAAAATCAAAAGCAGACTCACCAATAGGTTGCCTCCCACCAAGCGCTTGTTTAACGTCAGTAGCTCGACTGTACTGCCGCTCAGGCAGGATAAGAATGAGAGCTTGTAGTAAAACAGGCTCCACAACTTGACATTGCTATCTTCAAAGTTTTGTGCAACATTCTCTCCACAAACTCTTTTCCTTTCTCTTTCAGCTCAGATGTAAGAAGAACTCTAGGCTTAGGGAATGATTTTGAGGCTCCTTTGCACTTCACCCTGTACTCAATCGAGTTTCCATCATAGTTCTGCGGGGTCAAAGTGATATGGGGAATCTCGACTCTTTTGCTCTTCGCCTTCTTCTTTGTTGCCTTAGCCTTCTTGACAACTTCCTTGGGGATGCTTGGCGGTTCAATCGAGACGTTTGTGCCAGTAGGCACGTCAGGAGGCTTCCCTTCCAAAAGATCAACTGCTAGCGACTTTTCTGTAACAATCTCGATGCTAGAGACACGTGTGGGAGCACCTCCAGGGGGAATGACATCATAATAGACCCCTCCGTCAATGTAAGAGAAAGAGATTCTCTTATTAGGCGTGTCTATGATTGCGCCAGCAGTAGCCATAAACGGCCGTCCCAGGAGTAAAGGCATACGAGATATTGCACTCATTTCCACAACCTGAAAATCAGTAGGCACCATACAATCTCCTACTTTGACAAACAAACCATGGACAGTACCGTATGGAAGCAAGGTAGAATCGTTTGCGAATGTAATAGATATCTTTGAAGATCGAATATCAGCGCCCAACCTTTCTGCAATTGCCCTTGAGATGACATTGACACTAGCCCCTGAGTCAACGAGAGACTAACTCAACTCCAGAGATAGAGCATGGAACCACGAATTTCCCTGGATCTTCCCTTTGGGTCAACTGTCTCAGTGGAGGTGGTGCACTTCTAGCCTTAATGAAGAGTGCCTTAATCTCTTCCTTAGTTTCTCTGCAATATTTGAAGCGACTTAGCAGAGAACGGGACTCTAGAGCTTCTTCAAAAGACGACTCCTGGGGGATCCTTCGTACCATATTCTCAAAGCCACGCAGCTGCTTTGGAGAAATGGGATCTCTGAGGTGTTGAGGGATATGATTAAGCTTCTTGGGCTTGCGAAGTCTGTCAACACTCACACGCGACTCTTTTGCAGTATCCGGGAGGGTATCGATCGATACAGGTACGGTGTCGATCGATGCTTGCTCCTTCGAGACGACCTTGACAGATTCTTGGAAGGGTGTCGATCGATACAAGGGGGTATCGATCGATGCTTTGGTGGTGTTCGAATTCTCATCGTCAGATATATCATCAACCACAGGAAACTCCACAACCGGCTTATCCAACATAACTTTGCATCTGGCGTCCTCCCATTCGTTCTTTGTCATAATATGAGGTATATGATAAGGTATCTTGGGTTTGTACACCTTCTCCTTGACAATCTCGGGTTCCTTCTCGACCTGCATCTCAGCATCGACCGATACTGGAGGAGTATCGATCGATACACGTGATTTTGGATCCACTGGTGCAGGTGTCTAGACTGGTATCGATCGATACATGCTGGTATCGATCGATGCTTGTGCGATTTCAGAATCCCAGACGTCATCTTCAACAGCAACATCAAAAATTCCTGCATCAAAACCCTTCTCAACCACTACAGTGGCTTCTTTAGCACTTCCTATGGTGATTGCAGTGACGTGTGCTCTTGGATTCTCAGTTTTCCCTGTAAGAAAACCTTCATGCCTCTACACAGCTGCGGCGGTCTGAGCGACCTGAGTTTCCAGCTTCCTCTGGGTCTGATTGATAACTTCAATTTTCCCATTAAGTTCAATGTACAGAGAGTCAAACTTCCCATTGCAATCCCCCTGCAACTTATGCAGTCCCTGAAGAATCTGTTCCATCATGGATTCCATCTTACTCTCCATGGTTTTTGGAGAGATGGGTTGGTACGAAGAGTTCCCGTAATTGCGAGTGTTGTTGTTGAAGTTTCGGTTGTTGTTGTACCCAAATTGCTGACCCTGAAATCCAGAACCACCAACGTAGTTACAATCTTCCATTTCATCTCCACCGATATTATTGACTCCATCAGCAAAGTGTACAGCCTTCTTCGACTTCCCAATCAAAATATCCAGATTGGCTTGAACTGCAGCAATCTGCGATCCATCAATTCCTACAGCTTGCTGATTCCGCTCGAAATCAGCATTCTTGGTGCTATTGCTAGATGCCAAGTTCTCAATCAACACGACCGCATCATCTGGATACCTGGTGTTGAAGTTCCCATTACTCGCAGTATCCAAAGCCATCTGGTACCTCCAATCGATCCCTTTTTAGAAGGTACCCAGCAGATGAACCTGATTGAACCCATGGTGCGGACAATCTCTCTGATATGATTTGAAGCGAATCCAAGCAGCCTTGAGTGCCTCTGTTGGACCTTGAGAGAATTAAGAGATCTTATTCCTGAGCTCTTCGGATCTCGCATCATCATAGAAATTGCACATGAATGCATTCTTCGTCTCATCCCATGTAGTTAGCGAACAAGGAGCCAACTGCTTCAGCCAATAAACAGCATCCCCACTAAGAGAATATGGGAAAAGTTTGCAGAAGAGAAATTCATTGGGCACTCCATTGTACTTCATACCAGTGACCAAATCTTTGAACCTCTCGATATGATCCATGGGATGTTCATGAGATAGGCCATGGAAAGGATTCTGACTCACAAGAGTGTAGTACGCAGGCTTCAGCTCAAAGTCATTCCTCTGAAAAGTTGGGATGCGAATCGCAGATCGATTGGCATATAACTGATCAGGTGTGTTGTGCTCGCCAAGTGTCCTAACTCGATCACCTGCAGCATTGCCAACGTTGGCGCGTCCAGCTGGCGCGACAATCTCAATAACAGCAACAGGGACAACAACGTTTCTAGCTTCATCAAGTCGTTGCCCTCCCTCATTGCACACATGACTCTCCTGGTCTCTCAGAACTCCAGCCTCATCAGGTCGTAAAACCACTGTGTTGTTCATTCCTGATGTTTGCCTTGCTTTTCTGTTTGTGCGTTCCACAAGTGCTAGCTGTTCCAGTGACAGTTCAACTAGCTGAGTGCTCTTGTTGTTTCTGGTTTCACGAACATGCATACACCTGAAAACAAAACACTAAACAAGGCACGTAAGTAACCAAAAAAATACGTTGACTATCGATCGATATCGAATGGTGTCGATCGATATCAACAAAGGAATCGCCTGAGTATCGACCGATACTAGTGAGTAATGATCGATACCGACGAACTTAGTCGAAACTCGACAGCTAAAATCTAATGGCGAAATTGAGTCCCCGGCAACGGCGCCAAATTTGATATGCTCAAATTAATACCCTAACAGTACTAAAGCAGTAGTTGTAATATAGTTAGGGGTCGAACACAAGGACTCACAGAAATCACATAATAGATTGTATAGTATCGAATCAAGCTAAGCAGATCAGATGAAGTAAAAACAATAAGCAATAAAAGTGTTGTAAATTCGATAGAGAGAATATAGGCCCAGGGTTTTTCTCAGGAAATCAATGAATGCAGATAAACTAACTAGCAGGATTTAGATTTAGCGCAGTTCTTGAACTCAAATCACTAAGGTATAATTAACCAACTGTCGTTGCGAGAATTATCTAAATCTAAATCCTAGGAATTCCAAATCTCTTTGCGAATCCTAAAGTCTAAATCAGCTTTAATATCAGGTTTTATATGTTCACAAATCAACTAAACCAAATCTCTTTGCGAATAATCAATTTGCTCACCTAAGGTTCTATCAGGTAATTAATCGCACTGTCGTGCCTAATCAATTATCCTAAAATCTAAGTTCCAGATTCGTCAACCTAGAATTAGCTGTGAACACAACCTAAGCGAAAAACTAATTCAGATGGTGAATCCTAATAAACTAATCAACCTAACAATCAGAGAAAACCCTTATGAGAACCCTGAACCTAAAGTGGATCTACTCAAACATGGAGAATGAAAACAACATGATTGAATAGATCATCAAAGAAATCAATAATAAACAGGAGTTCAGAGTTGTCTCCCCAAAAAATAGAGTAGAATCAAGAGTAGAATAAAGCTTCGCCTAAACTGGTGGCTGAAAACCTAATTTATAAGCTAAAACACGTTCAGGGCTTTTTCTGTAATTAATAAAGTCTTCTGGGCCAAGTTGCAGGGTCTTTAAACTTGTAAAATCACGTTTTTCCCGTCTGAAGTTGGTGTCGGTCGATACTGGACTGGTGTCGGTCGACACCAGTCGGTCGACACCAGTACACTGTGCTCGCCAGACTGGATTGTCTTCACGAAAACTGTCATAACTTTCGATCGCACCGTTGGAATAACCTCAAACCACTTCCACATGAAAGCGAATCCATTAAGTTATCATGTGTCCAAATTTGAGCTCAATCCATCGGTGGGAAGGCCTTCAATGGATGCCAAACTTCTGACGTCTCTGCATGAGTCTGCTCATTTTCTCCCAAAATGCTCCGGAATCCTCCAAAAACTCCAATTAAGTTCTAAACGTGCTAAAACCTGTAAAAAAACTCTAAAATACTCCAAAATACTAGAAAGACTCTATAAAACAGACTTATATCATGGCTTACAAGGGGTAAAAACCATGATATATCAGAGGGCAACGATTGGATGGAGAGGGGAACATCATTCCACCTCCTGCTGTTGTCGAGGAGGTTGTTGCTGCGAATGTAGGGAATGTTGTGGCTGATCGTGGTAGAACAATTGGTGAGTACAACATGCCTGATCAGTTTTATGCCAATCGATTAGCGATTGATATATCATGGTTTTTACCCCTTTGAGGCCATGATATAAATCCGTTTTATAGAGTCTTTATTCTATTATAGAGTCTTTTACAGGTCTTAGCGCGTTTGGAGCATAATTGGATATATTGGAGCTTTATGGAGCATTTTGGAGCAAAGCTGAAGTTCGTGTTGCTGAGTACCCGATTTCACGTCAAGCATCGATCGATACCCCCTGGTATCGATCGACACTCATCAAGGCAGACATGACCCGCGACTTTAATGAAGAGTTGAAGAATTGCAACTTGGTCCAGAAGTCTTTAATAATTACAAGAAGCCCCAAAACGTGATTTAGGTTATTTATAGGGATTTTACAGCCACTTTGTTGGCTATGCTTTATTTTTAAGAAAGTTTGAGAGAGAACTTTGTGAGAAAGACAAGTCTGAAACTCCTTTCGTCCAAGAGAAGATTTCGAACCCTCTTGTTACTCTTTCTGATTTATTTGATGATTTATTCAGTTATGTTGATTGTCTCATTCTCCATGTCTGAGTAGATCCACTTTAGGTTCATGGTTCTCATAAGGGTTTTCTCTGAATGTTAGGTTGATTAGTTTATTAGGATTCACCATCTGAATTAGTTCTTCACCTTAGGTTGTGTTCAAAGCTAATTCTAGGTTGACGAATCTGGACTTAGATCTTAGGATAATTGATTAGGCACGACAGTGCGATTAATTACCTGATAGAACCTTAGGTGAGCAAATTGATTATTCGCAAAGAGATTTGGTTTAGTTGATTTGTGAACATATCAAACCTGATATTAAAGCTGATTTAGACTTTAGGATTCGCAAAGAGATTTGGAATTCCTAGGATTTAGATTTAGATAATTCTCGCAACGACAGTTGGTTAATTATACCTTAGTGATTTGAGTTCAAGAACTGCGCTAAATCTGAATCCTGCTAGTTAGTTTATCTGCATTCATTGATTTCCTGAGAAAAACCCTGGGCCTATATTCTCTCTATCGAATTTACAACACTTTTATTGCTTATTGTTTTTACTTCATCTGATCTGCTTAGCTTGATTCGATACTATACAATCTATTGTGTGATTTCTGTGAGTCCTTGTGTTCGACCCCTAACTATACTATAACAACTGCTTTAGTATCTAAATAGGATATTAATTTGAGCATATCAAATTTGGCGGCGTTGCCGGGGACTCAATTCGCCATTAGATTACGTTTGAGAATTTTGACTAAGCTTGTCGGTATCGATCGATACTACCTAGTATCGGTCGACACACGACGCTTTTCTTTGTTGATATCGATCGACACCACTTGGTATCGGTCGATACTCAACGTGCTTTTTGTTACTTATGTGCTTTGCCTAGTGTGTTTTAGGTGTGAGTTTGGAACGTACAAACAGGAAAGCAAAGAAGCTAGCAACGGTGAACAACACAATGATTCTGATTCAGGATGGTGCTGGAGTTTTGAGAGACCAAGAGGGTCAGTTGTGCAACGAGAGAGGACAATGTCTGGATGGAGAGGGGAACATCATTCCACCTGCTCCTGTTGTCGCTGAGAATATCGATGGGAACGCGAATGCAGGGAATGCTGTAGCTGCTCGCGGTAGAACGATTGGTGAATACAACAGGCCTGATCAGTTCTATGCCTATCGATCAACGATTCGCCCTCCTGCTTTTCAGAGGGATGACTTTGAGCTGAAACCTGCATACTTTACTCTTGTGGGTCAGCATCTCTTTTATGGTCTTTCTCGTGAACATCCAATGGAACACATTGAGAGGTTCGAGGATTTGGTTACAAGCATCAAGAGCAATGGAGTATCCTACGACTACCTTTTCTGCAAGCTTTTCCCATACTCACTTGGTGGAGAAGCGACTTACTGGCTGAAGCAGTTACCTACTGGGTCACTGACTACTTGGGAAGAGACGAGGAAAGCTTTCCTGAACAACTTTTTCGATGATGCGAGAGTCGAGGAGCTCAGGAACAAGATCTCTCAGTTTTCTCAAGGACCGACTGAGGCATTCAAAGTCATATCAGAGAGACTGTCCGCATCATGGGTTCACTCAAGTTCAGTTGTTGGATACTTTTTACAGGGGAATCGACTGGAGGTATCAGATGACTCTAGATGCTGCGAGCAATGAAAATTTCTATACGAGATATCCTGACGATGCCTATGTACTTATTGAGAACTTGGTTTCTAGCAATAGTACCAAGAATGCAGACATGGAGCGCAAGAAGCAAGCTAGTAACTTGGATTACAGTCAAATCGCTGAGGTGAATGCTAAGTTAGACATGTTGATGGACAAGCAGCAGAAGGCTGTTCGTTTTGCTGGAAAATATGGAGTGGAATTTGTTAACCATATTGATGGAGTTGGATTTCAAGATCACATGTATCAATGCCCACCCACACCAACCAGACCTTCTGAGAGCAAAGTTGAATCCATGCTTGAACAGCTTCTTCAAGGACAGCAGAAGATGACACTAAGCCTCACTGGGAAGATGGATGCTATGTACACAGATCTGAATGGGAAAATTGAGTCTCTCAGTATTCATCAGAAGATGCTGGACACTCAAATAGCAGAGATTTTCGTCAAACTAGCCACGGATGACAAAGAGGATTCAGCAAATCACAGAGTATCGACCGACACCAGAAAGCATCGATCGATGCCCGTCCAAATCCTCTCTCAACACGAGCCAGAACCCCGAGCGTCGATCGATACCCTGCCTGGTATCGATTGACACCAATCACAGACCGAGCTAAAGATTCTGAAGGAACCAGAAGTGATTGAGGAACGTGTTTATGAGCCTAAGTTACCATACCCTGAACTTCCTAGACACCTCATCAAGGCCAGAGGTACATCACTACCGTTGAGGAAGTTGACCAAGAGGGAAGATCCATGAATATTCTCCGTTCCATGTTCCATCTCTGGTGTTGAGTTCAAAGAATCTCTCGTTGACTCAGGGGCTAGCGTCAATGTCGTGTCAAAGGCAATAGCAAAGAGTTTGGGAGCTGATATTCGACTGCCCATGTCATCTATCACATTCGCGAATTGTTCCACCTCACTTCCATAAGGTACAATCCCCGATTTGCTGGTTAAGGTAGGAGACTGTTTGGTTCCTACCGATTTTCATGTTGTGGAGATGAGTGCACAATCTCGTACGCAGTTCATTCTTGGAAGACCGTTCATGGCTACGGTTGGTGCCATTATGGACACACCCAGGAACCAAATCTCATTCTCATACATTGACAAGGCGGTGTACTACAAAGCTGTCCCTGGAGGAACTCCCACACGTGTCTCTTGCATCGACGTTGTTACAGATGAGACGTTGGTAATTGATCTTTTGGAAGACCCCCCTGACGAGCCAACAGTCACAGACCTTCTAGATAGTCCTTCTGTCATCACCAAGGAGGACGTCAAAACATCTAAGGCAAAGAAGAAGGTGAAGAACGAAGGAGTGAAGGATGCTTCTTCTATGACCTTAATCCCTCAGAAGTATGATGGCAATTCGATTGAATACAAGGTGAAGTGCAAAGGAAATTCGAAACCATTCTCTAAGGCTAGAGTTCCTCTTACTTCGGAGCTGAAAGAGAAAGGAAAAGAGTTTATGGAAGGCATGATGAGCAGAACTATGAAGCTGGCGATGTCAGATTGTGGAGCTTGTTTTGGAGTCAGCTCTCATTCTGCTCCCGACTGATCGTCCGTACAGTCAAGCTCGAGACGTAAAACAAGCGCTTAGTGGGAGGCAACCAACTGGTAAGTCTGTACATACGTCTTTATTCTTTTTTTTTATTTTTTATTTTTGGTTTTGTGCCTTGTTTCAAACGTGAAGCAGATTTGACAAGGAGTATCGATCGATGCCTGGAAGTGTCGATCGATACCAAGTGTCGTGGAAAGGGAGCATAATTTTCATATGTGTCGATCGACACTGAATGGTGTCGACTAAAAATTGACAAGTGTCGATCGATACTACACGGGTAGGTAAGTTTCCTTAAAACCCTACGGTTTTGTCTTCTTCCTCACAATCCCTCATCGTTCGATACCGCCGCCTCTCTCTCTCTCTCTCTCTCTCTCTATCAAATCCCAACTTTTTCAAATCTTCACCGAATTGAGCGATTTAAGTGTCTAGACCCATTAGAATTTCATTCTCTATCCATATCTAGCACTTGCTTCTCAATCCAACAAAGTTATGATCTCGATATTCCAGTTTTTCATTCCGATTTTTAAAGGTTATGGGTTTGTGAAATCCCACTCTTTACAACTTGTTTTTATCGATGCATGTCGTTTGCTGAGTTGTTCTAGAGTAGTTTCGAACCAACCTATACCTTTGAATTGCCTTGATTTTTCATTATTGATAATTTGGAATTTTGAGTGATCGATGAACCTGAAACTGCTTAAGAGTATTGATCGATATCCTATGGTATCGATCGATACCCTCATACCTCTTATGCGATTTTGTTTGTGGTTAATGAGGGAGATGTGTGATTTATGCCATGTCTTGTGTTTGTTGATGATTTCAGATGGCTGCACCAAAGAGAGTGAAAATCTCCTCGCAGTGGTTTGAGGCCGTGATTAAAGCTTGTCTTGGAGACGGCCGCTACAGAGTCGTGCCAATTAATCAACCCACTACCAGTCTGATAGTGGACGAGCAATCTCTTCATGCTCTCCTACGTCGACCTCTCGCCGGGCACCAGTGACGTACAAGCTGAATGACAGAGTGAAGTACCGGGATGGTGCGTTTTGGCGTCGAGGTTTCGTGAGCACTGTCCGGGGTCGCAACAGTTACGGAGTTATATTTGACGGAGAGACAAAGGAAGGTGAGCTTCCAGGTGACGCGTTACGCAGAGCCTCTCCTACTTCACTATCTGGACCACCACCTCCGCCTATGAACCCCACTCCTCAGTCTGCTGGTTTTCCTCGTACCACTACAGGCCCAAGCACCGGCCCTTCGCCTAGACGAGAAGGTACCAAAATCGTCTCCGACAGGTTTTGGGATGGACAGGTGAAGGCGCACGCCTTAAGTGATGACACCGCCTTTAGGCCCATTTCTGAGGAGTGGGACGATTTCGACACGCTGTTCTACAACGCGTGGTTGGGTGTTACCATCGAGCCTACCAGGTTTGTGGATGGAGTTTCTCTGCATCAGCTGGGTCTTGACTCAGATTTGGCTCGTCTGCTTGAGCGGATTGGTTTCGGTCACATGGCTACACAGCAGCGTGACCTTTACCCATACTTGGTTCGTCAGTTCATGGCGCAACTCGTATTAGCTATTTAGAAGAGGTTCTGTGAGACGCACAGGGTGGTACCCTGTCCTTCATGGTTCGCGAAGTGAGGTACAGGATTTCGCCCCCTGATCTCTGTGATCTTTATGGTTTTCGACGGGATCGCAGGAAGATTGCTCTCCCAGCTGCCCATCCTGACATGCGCGGATTTTGGGCATGGTTTGGGAATGGTGTCTACGATTCTAAGACGTCCACTCAGATAGACATACGACATCCAGTCCTGCGTTGCTTTGTTAGGATCTTGAGCACTACTCTTCTGTGCAAGATGGAGCCTAACAAGATGAGGGTGTCTGAGCTTCTGCTTCTGTTTCTGGCTGTCAAGAACATCATCCCTGAGCAGGATTTTGATTGGCCTGAGCTCGAGGATGTTAACCTTGGAGCTGTTTTCGGGCATCATCTGGTCTCTCTGAAGACTAAACCATTCACAAGGACGAGCACGAAGAAGGAATCAGTTGGTAGTCTTCTGACACCTATCTTCCAGCACCTCGGCATCAGCACCACGAGCTGCAGGATCGTGACTACGCGTGGATACATGGATGAGGCTCATCTGAGGAACCTCAAATGGTTGAAGCCCGGAAGGAAGTGGATTCTTAGTAGAGCAGATGGGAGTTTCCTAGTGCAGCTACCTGACAGGGATTTGACGGACATATCTGAGGATCCTGCTCAGCTTCGTTTTTAGCCTCCTGCAGAGTCGTTGACATCGATCCCTGCGACGAGACGACAGGTTCGTCCACCTACTGATATCCCATCTACTTCACGTCAGAGAGGACGTACACAGGCTGCACCTTGCCCGCCTATTCCTGAGCCACAGTGGCCTGAGGCCGCGGACGTCCCGATGGAGCCAGCTGCTTTCCAGAGATTTATGATAGCCAGCTTGAGGAGCATCTGGGCTGCTGTTCGCTGCCGCTGCAGGACTGATGCTGATCCATCGTCCCAGCCTGGACCTTCACACACCGCACCTGCTGCTGATGATGAGAGTGATTCTGAGGAGACGGAGGATTAGTAACCCTTATATCCGTCTTCACGTTTGTACTTTTCTTTCTTTTTATTTTATTTCTCTTTTTTATTGAACTTATGTCAGTATTTGTTTTTGCATTTCAACTTCTTTGGATTTATGTTTGATCTACCATGTTGCTTTTAACCTCTCTTTGAGTGTTCCTACAGTGCTAACTTCTAACACTTTGGATCATTTTCCCTGGGTTACGCGACTCGATACTTGATTTTCAATCAGTGTGTCGACATACAGTTGGTGTCGATCGATACCCTGTAAAGGTACGGTTTCTGGTTTTCATAATCCACTCAGTGCATTTGATTTCTTTCACCAACTCTAGGCTAGATAACACTGGGACAGTGTTGTTCAAGTCTGGGGGAGGTGTATGCTGACATTGTGTTTGTTTTTCTTAGAGTCAGTCCATTTTTGAGTCAATCGTTGTTTTATTGAGTCATTTTATTGAGTCAAAAAATTTGTTTGAGACTGTGATCTTTTTCTTGAATCTGGTGATTTGACCTTGCTTCTAAGTGACCATTGTTACAGAATCAGCCCTAGATCGACTAATGAAAAATCCAAAGGCTTACCAGTTGACTAGAAGACACTCATGTTTCCAGCAAAGTTCCTTAAAACCTGAGCCAATTTTTGGCACTTCATCAATGTGGTTAGTATCCATAGAGCTTGATTCCTCATTGGTATCTGACAAAGGAACCCACGTGTTTAAAGAATGGTATTTCTCTCCCTGTTACAAGTTAATAAGATGCATTAAAAGATGAAATGATTTTCTTCTAAGTAGAGGGTTAGGAAAATTTCCAGCGATCCCATTATTCTACTTCAGAGGAGATGATCACACAAAGGTAGAAGCGAGGTTAGGAAAATTTCCTCTGATACCATTATTCGCCTACACCTTTGATTTACTTTTGAGGGAAGAACCGGGGATTCGATGGCAAACACCATCAATACTCGCGTCTCGAACCTTAATTTGTATATGCAAGGAATGTGGTACGAAATAAGTCTGGGGGAGAGAAATAATACCAGAAAGTGTGAAAAATGGTGGTTCCTTGTCATGATATTGTATGGGAAAGAATCTAGAAGGTTCTTGATGTTAATCACAGCGATGAAACTGGCGAGGATGGCTTGATCGAACAATGCTGTGAGATAATGAGGGTAGTCTGGGAAGCTGTGAATGTCTACGGAGAAGTACATAGTGGTTATATCAAAAAGCTGGTTAGGTGACATTTGGGTGCTTGGGAAATTGGTCATTGCAATGTTTCATGAACAAGTGAGTCTCTATGTTTTCAAACCTCTCTCTCTGGTTTAGTTTTCTGTTTTGCTTGAGGGCAAGCAAAGGCTAAGTCTGGGGGATTTGATATATCATGGTTTTTACCCCTTTTAGGCCATGATATAAGTCCGTTTTATAGAGTTTTTATTCTATTATAGAGTCTTTTAGAGTCTTTTACAGGTCTTAGCACGTTTGGAGCATAATTGGAGATATTGGAGCTTTCTAGAGCATTTTGGAGCAAAGCTGAAGTTCGTGTTGCTGAGTACCCGATTTCACGTCAAGCATCGATCGATACCCCCTGGTATCGATCGACACTCATCAAGGCAGACACGACCCGCAACTTTAATGAAGAGTTGAAGAATTGCAACTTGGTCCAGAAGTCTTTAATAATTACAAGAAGCCCCAAAACGTGATTTAGGTTATTTATAGGGATTTTACAGCCACTTTGTTGGCTATGCTTTATTTTTAAGAAAGTTTGAGAGAGAAATTTGTGAGGAAGACAAGTCTGAAACTCCCTTCGTCCGAGAGAAGATTTCGAACCCTCTTGTTACTCTTTCTGATTTATTTGATGATTTATTCAGTTATGTTGATTGTTTCATTCTCCATGTATGAGTAGATCCACTTTAGGTTCAGGGTTCTCATAAGGGTTTTCTCTGAATGTTAGGTTGATTAGTTTATTAGGATTCACCATCTGAATTAGTTCTTCACCTTAGGTTGTGTTCAAAGCTAATTCTAGGTTGACGAATCTGGAACTTAGATCTTAGGATAATTAATTAGGCACGACAGTGCGATTAATTACCTGATAGAACCTTAGGTGAGCAAATTGATTATTCGCAAAGAGATTTGGTTTAATTGATTTGTGAATACATAAAACCTGATATTAAAACTGATTTAGACTTTATGATTCGCAAAGAGATTTGGAATTCCTAGGATTTAAATTTAGATAATTCTCGCAACGACAGTTGGTAAATTATACCTTATTGATTTGAGTTCAAGAACTGCGCTAAATCTGAATCCTACTAGTTAGTAAATCTGCATTCATTGATTTTCTGAGAAATACCATGAGCCTATCTTTCTCCCAATTAAATTACAACTCTTTTAATTTACGTTTTGCTTTCAATTACATCTATTGGTTTAGCTTAATTCTCTTCTATATAATCTATTGTGTGTTTCTGTGAGTCCTTGTGTTCGACCCCTAGCTATACTATAACAACTGCTTTAATATCTAAATAGGGTATTAATTTGAGCATATAACCGATTCGCCCTCCACCATTTCAGAGGAATGACTTTGAGCTGAAACCTGCATACTACACTCTTGTGGTTCAGCACCCTTTTCATGGTCTTTCCAATGAACACCCCATGGATCATATTGAGAGGTTCGAGGAATTGGTCACTAGCATCAAGAGCAATAGAGTGTCCTATGATTACCTCTTCTGCAAGCTCTTCCCATATTCTTTAGGTGGAGATGCGACTTACTGGCTGAAGCAGTTGCCTTCTGGATCACTGACTACCTGGGAGGAGACTAAGACTGCTTTCCTGAATAATTTCTATGATGATGCACGATCCGAGGATCTTAGGAACAAGATCTCCCAGTTTTCTCAAGGCCCGAGTGAGGCATTCAAGGCTGTTTGAACGAGATTTAGATCATATCAAAGAGATTGTTCACATCATGGGTACACTAATTTTCAGCTGATGGGTTTCTTCTTCAGAGGGATTGATTGGAGGTATCAGATGGCTTTGGATGCTTCGAGCTATGGAAATTTCAACACCAGGTATCCTGAGGACGCTTATGTGCTGATTGAGAACTTAGCATCTAGCAATAGTACTAAGAATGCAGACATGGAGCGCAAGAAGCAAGCTGGTAGCATGGAAGGTTCGCAGATTGCTGAGGTTAAAGCCAAGTTAGATTTTATGCACATTCTTTTGATGGGCAAGACGATGTAGGCTGTTCACTTTGATGATGATGTCGAGGTATTCAATGAAGATAAAGTGGAAGATGTTAACTACATTGGTGGCTCTGGTTTTCAAGGTTAGAGAAATCAATACCAGAATAACAACATAAACTTCAACAACAGCGCTCAGCAAGGAGGATCGAATCAGTTTGTCCAGAAACCATTCCAGAGCAGTGGGTATACCAGGAACTATGGGAGCTCATCCTATCAACCTATACCTGCTAAGACCCCAAATAGCAAGATTGAGTCTATGTTTGAACAGCTTGTTCAAGGACAGCAGAAGCTAACAGTGGATTTCAATGGCAAGATGTATACTATGTACACCGATCTGAGTGGAAAAATCGAAGCTCTCGGTATTCATCAGAAGAAGCTGGAAACTCAGGTAGCTCAGACTTCAGAGGCTGTGAAAAGGCAAGAATGTTTTCTTCCAGGGAAAGGAGAAAATCCAAGGGCACACATCAATGCAATCACCTTGAGGAATGGAAAAGAGGTCAATCCAAGAGTGAAAGTTGGCCAAACTGCAGAAAATTTCGTCGATCTTGACGACAATAATTCTGAAATCTCCAGGGTATCGATCGACACTAGCCAGCATCGATCGACACCAGTCCGGATACTCTCACATGACAACTCAAAGTCACGTGTATCGATCGATACCATCCCTGTATCGATCGACACTGATCCTGCAGTCGATACATCACCTAAGGTTTTGAAGGAAGTACCTGGTATAACTGCAGAGAGAGTATACATACCGAGGATGCCTTATCCCAAGGCTATTGGGAAGACCAAGAAGGAGGTAGAAGACTCTAGATGCAAGGCAATTATGGATAAGTTGATTGTGGAACTTCCTTTTGTCGATGCTATCAAGACTTCTCCAGCTTTCAGGAGATATGTTAAGAGGATGTTATCGAGCAATGTGAACCTTGAGGATGGTCATCTGATGGTCTCTCATGAGTGCAGCGCAATCTTGACAAACATGATCCCAAAGAAGCTACCTGATCCAGGGAGTTTTGTGTTAGATTGTACAATCTTCACAGAAAGGTTCGAACGTTCTCTTTGCGACATTGGTTCAAGTGTGAACATCATGCCATACTCAGTGGCTAAAAGGATGGGGATGACAGACTTCACAGCCACAAGGATCTCCCTGATACTTGTTGATCGCTCAGTTCGACTTCCAGAGGGATTACTTGAAGACGTCCCGATTAAGATTGGAAATGGCTTAATCCCGACTGATTTCATTGTCCTGGAGTATGATGCAGAGCCCAGAGATCCTCTTATCTTGGGAAGGCCATTCCTAGCAACAGCTGGTGCTTTGATTGATTGCAGGAATGGGAAGATCGCTCTTAACATCAGTGATTTGGTCATGACTTTTAACATGGAGAAGATGATGAAGAGACCAACCATCGATGGGCAGACTTTCTTTGTAGATACCTTCAGTGACATTGCTGAAGAGTATTTCCTGAAGATGCATCCTGAGGATCCTTTGGAGAGAGCATTGGTCTGTTCAGCTGAGTCAGAGGTTTCTTCGGGTGATCTTGATGCTGGATACTCGAAGATGTTCGATACAGCAGCACCAGTATCGATCGATACTCCCCTAGTATCGGTCGATACCCTGCGACCAGAAAGGGAGTTGGCCGAAAGTTCTAAGCAATCTGATGGGCTTGGAGATTGGAGCGAGGAGAAAGCTCTTAAGGTGGAACTCAAGCCACTTCCAGCAAATCTGAGGTAAGGTTTTCTTGTCTTAATTCCACATACCCAGTGATTATTAATGCTTCTTTGAACAACGCAGAGATTGCCTTACTGCTGAGCAAGCTGAGCAAGTATCGCAAAGCTCTTGGCTATTCTCTTAATGACATTTCAGGTATATCACCGGACCTGTGCATGCATAGGATTCATCTTGGGGACGAGTCAAAGGCTTCAATTGAGCATCAGAGGAGGCTGAATCCAAACCTGAAAGAAGTGGTTAAGAAGGAGGCATGAAACTCTTGGATGCAGGGGTTATCTATGCCATCTCAGACAGTTATTGGGTTAGTCCAGTGCACGTTGTTCCTAAGAAAGGAGAGATAACTGTGGTGAAGAATGAGAAGGATGAGATGATTCCTACTAGGACTATCACTGGGCATCGAATGTGCATTGACTACAGGAAATTGAATGCATCCACAAGGAAAGATCACTTCCCATTGCCATTCATTGACCAGATGTTAGAGAGGTTGGCTAGTCATCCCTACTATTGTTTTCTCGATGGGTATTCATGTTTCTTCCAGATTCCAATACATTCAGATTACCAAGAGAAGATGACTTTTACATGTCCTTATGGCACATTCGCATACAGGAGAATGCCATTCGGATTGTGTAATGCTCCAGCCACTTTTCAAAGATGCATGATGTCTATCTTCACCGACATGATTGATGATTTTATGGAGGTGTTCATGGATGATTTTTTGGTATATGGATCATCATTCAAGGACTGTTTGGCTAATTTGTGCAAGGTGCTACAAAGGTGTGAAGAGAAACACTTGGTCCTTAATTGGGAAAAGTTGCACTTTATGGTTCCGGATGGCATCGTGCTTGGGCACAAGGTTTCTGAAGCTGGGATCAAAGTTGACAAAGCCAAGATTCAGGTCATGACAAGCCTCCAATCACTGACTTCTGTGAAGGATATTCGAAGCTTCCTTGGGCATGCTGGGTTTTACAGAAAATTCATCAAGGACTTCTCCAAGCTAGCTCGCCCACTCACCGCCCTATTATGCAAGGAGATCAAATTCGATTTCACATCTGAGTGTCTTGCAGCCTTTGAGGAGATTAAAAAATCTTTGGTGAGTGCTCCTATTGTGCAACCTCCAGATTGGACTTTGCCTTTTGAGATCATGTGCGACGCTAGTGATTTTACTGTTGGATCAGTTCTGGGTCAAAGGAAGGATAGGAAGCTGCACGTTATCTACTATGCCAGCAGGACATTAGATGATGCTCAGAGGAATTACAGCACCACAGAGAAGGAACTACTTGCAGTTGTTTTCTCCTTTGAGAAATTTTAATCCTACCTGATTGGGAGCAAAGTGATTGTTCATACTGATTCTGCTGCTCTCAAATATCTGATGCAGAATAAGGATTTCAAGCTTCGCCTTTGTCGTTGGGTCCTTATGCTCCAAGGTTTTGATATCGAGGTTAAGGACAGGAAAAGAATAGAGAACGGGGTTGCTGACCATCTTTCGAGGATTCGAATCGATGTAGACGTGCCTATTGATGATCAACCACCAGAAGAGTCCATTTACTTCATTGAAACTGAGTTTCAAATGGGTTTTGCCGAAACGCTGCAATTTCCACGAATTGCAGGTTTTGGTATCAATCGACACTCCCCTGGTGTCGGTCGATACCCTGCGATTTCCAGACCTGTTTTGACTGTTGAACACCTTGGTGCTTCTGAAGAGTATCTAGTCGCTGCAGTTGATTCTGATCAACCATGGTACGCTAATATTGCCAACTACCTCGCTGCAGATGAAGAGCCAAAACACCTTAAGAAATATGACAAGAAGAAGTTTATGCGTGACATAAGGCGATTCTTTTGGGATAAATCTTACCTGTACAAGCACTGTTCTGATGGTATCTACATGAGTTGCATTGCTGAATCAGAGGTTCCTGATATTTTGTTTCATTGTCATGGATCTGAGTATGCTGGACACTTTGCTACTTTCAAGACATTGTCCAAGGTTCTTCAAGAAGGCTTCTGGTGGCCTACTATGTTTAAGGATGCTCATGCCTTTGTTTCGCAGAGCAATGCGTGTCAGCGGAGAGGGAAGATCAGTAAGAAACATGAGATGCCACAGAACTTCATCCTTGAGGTTGAGATTTTTGATTGTTGGGGCATCAATTTTATGGGTCCCTTTCCTTCGTCACATAAAAACAAGTACATCTTGGTTGCCGTGGACTATGTATCTAAATGGGTGGAAGCAATTGCTAGTCCCACCAACGATTCTTCAGTAGTCCTTAAGCTGTTCAAGAGTATCATTTTCCCACGATTTGGAGTGCCGCGTATTGTTTTAAGTGATGGTGGCAGGCCCTTTATTAACAAGGTTTTTGAGAAGTTGCTAAAGAAGCATGGTGTGAACCATCGTGTGGCTACTCCATATCACCCTCAGACTAGTGGACAAGTCGAGGTCTCCAACAGACAGATCAATGAGATTTTGGAGAAGACAGTGGGTACCTCCAGGAAGGATTGGTCTACGAAGCTGGATGACGTGCTATGAGCTTACATGACTGCTTTCAAGACACCACTGGGTACTACACCGTTTCATTTGCTGTATGGGAAACCATGTCACCTTCCAGTGGAGATCGAGCACAAGGCAGCATGGGAGACGAAGTTGCTGAACTTCGACATCAAATCTGCTGCTGAGCGTAGATTGATTCAGCTGAACGAGTTGGATGAGATTATGCATCACGACTACGAGAACTCGAAGCTGTACAAGGAGAGAACTAAGGCCTATCATGATAAAAAGATCATCTCCAGACATTTCGAACCGAACAACCAAGTACTTCTGTATAACTCTCGTTTGCATTTGTTTCCTGGTAAATTACATTCTCGTTGGTCAGGTCCTTTCACAGTCAAGGAACTTAGACCACATGGTGCAATTGTCCTGACGAATCCTTCAGGCGAAGAGTTCACTTTCAATGGACAAAGGGTGAAACACTATTGGAGGAGAGCCGAGATTCCAGAAGGATACATAATGCCTCTGGATGATGCACCCACTGCTTGAACGGCGGTACAGTCAAGCTAATGACGTTAAACAAGCGCTGAGTGGGAGGCAACCCACTGGTAAGTCTGTACATATGAGTCTTTATTTTTTCAATTTTTGTTTTGTATTTCGCTGTGTCACGTGAATCAGATTCGGAGGCTCAATATCGATCGATACCACTTGGTATCGGTCGATACCGGTTTTACACGCACATATTCTGGACCAACCCCCGATCATCGATCGATACACTTATGGTATCGGTCGGTACTCCCACCCAAGTAAGTTTACTTATAAACCCTACGGTTTTTCTCCTTCTTCCTCATTAGCCTCCATCGACCGACACGAGAATACACTTCCCACAATCACCAAATCTTTGTTTCTTCACGGATTTTAGTGATTCAAGGGTCTATCCTTGTTGGATTTTCGTGCTCATTCTCATTCTCTCACCCTTTCACTCGATCTACAAGGTATGAAACATGAATATCCTCTTTTTCAATCCGTGACCAAACGGTTGGGTTTTCGATTTTTGGCTCTTAGAACTCATTTTGTTGGGCGAATACCACTTGATTCAGTTGTTCTATGACTAGTCGGAACCCGCTTTACGCTTAATTGCCATTAGTTTCGACTTTTGGAATTTTTGGATTGTGGATCTATGTGCGGTTCAAAATTTGTTGAGTATCGATCGATACCACCTGGTATCAGTCGATGCTCAGTATATTCCTTGATCGTTTTTGCTATGTTTGAGAGAGATGTTGGGTTTATGCTGCTTGTCTTTTGTTGCTGATGCAGATGCAGCCTAAGAAGAGAACACGAACAGAGGCCACAAGCTCGAATCCACCTGAGGATCCTCCGCATGAGTTCCGTTTCCTCGAAAGCGTTAAAATCTTCGACGGTCTCACTTGGCGCAGAGGGATGGTGAAAGCCTGTTTGGCGGGTAATCGATACAGGGTGTGATATGATGGTTCAGACGAGGATACAGATCTTCCACACGCGTGTCTACGCGCAATACCTGAGACTCCTGCTGCTTCACCTTCGCCGCCTCGCTCTGGTCCCACTTCTCATGTGTCTCCGGGCACAGCGTGTAGGCCTCCTTGGCCTAAGAGGAGTGAGAGGGCGAGGATACCTCTGACGCAGGAATTTGAGGGTACAGATAAGGAGGTTTCTGAGAGCATGGCTTGCGTCTCCAGGCCTATTTCTGAGGAGTGGGACGATTATAATTCGTTGTTCTACAACGCATGGTTGGATGTTGATGTGCGGCCCACCCGGTTCGTCGATACGCTCACTATGAGGCATCTGGGTTTTGACAGGGAGCTCGACAGATTGATCCGCAAGATCGGTTTGGGGACGTTGCCTACGAGACAGTTCGATCTTTATCCCGATCTAGTGCGCCAGCTCCATGCTACAGTCTGTGTCTATTAACTGGTGCAGCTCCCACGACTGCACAACAGGGTATTCTGACTTTCATGATTCAGGGTGTGCGATACCGTTTGCCATTTCAAGAGCTATACGACATCTATGGGTTCCACAGAGACTTTTTGAGGTGTGAGTTTCCTCGTCAGTTCCTCGATATTTAAGCATTCTGGCAGCACTTTGGGCACAGAGCTTATGATAGCAAGACCACTACTCAGATGGATGTGCGTCATCCTGTTATGCGCTGCCTCGCGAGGATCTTGAGCAACACCCTCTTGTGCAAGATGGAGCCTAACAAGATGAGGGTGGCTGAGCTTACGGTTCTCTCTATCGGTATTGGGGACATTATTGAAGATGAGGCCTACGAGTGGCGTGAGATGGACCTTGCGGTTAACTTGGGTGTTGTGTTCACCACTTGGTCTAGCTGAAGGCCAAACCTTTCATAGGACGTGCTGGCACGACCCGCAGGACCGAGACTCGGGTCAAGACCGAGACGGTGGGCAGTCTTCTCACTCCCATTTTTCAGCACCTTGTGATCAGTACCGCGAGCTGCTCGATTGTGACTGCACGTGATCTTATGGACGAGCAGCACTTGGAGAACTTGAGGTGGCTGAAACCAGGTCGACGTTGGTGTTTCAGCACTTCTGATGGGGACTTTCTGGTTCAGCTCCCTAATGATGAGGACTTCGACACAAGCTCAGCTGGATCCGAAGAAGAAGCTGCCCACATAGCAACTATGGAACAAACACCAAGAACAAGATCAAGAACAAGACGTGTGAGAGAGCAATTTATCAAGTCTATGAAAAGTCTCATCACCAAAGAAGTGCAAGAGGACGTGCTAGAACTACACAAGACTCATACAGCACCATTCTTGCCGGTTCTTCAAGGAAACAAAGAATTTGCTATCTTTACCATTACCAAGCAAATTCAAGAGGCCCAAAGAAGTCACTAAATGGGTATGTGCTCCATTTGTGCTCTTTTTCCCTTAACCAGGTTTTGTCCCAATGGGTTTTCTTGGTAAGGTTTTTAATGAGGCAAATGGTTCACATTATCAATGGCCCATTTAGTTGATTCTCCTCAAGCCCAGCAAAACAAAATTCGACCATGGAGAGTTCAAGAGCCAATTTCGAATTTCAAGCTATGTTTTAATGTTGTCTCTTTCTCTCTCTTTCATGCAGACTTGTTGCTTCTCTTTATATGTATTTTTGTAACTCATTTTCGAACCCAAGTTTTTGTTGAGGAATTTGAGAGTTTTTCTCTTTGATATTTCTGTAAAAGAAATATTTGTCTTCTAAACTTCTTGTGTGCGATTCCTTGAAGCTTATAGTGTATCAGACTTATCATAGATCATTTCACCGATCTGTGTGGCGTCTCTCGATCCCCTCTCTATCAATTTCACCCACTTGAATCTGTTGAGAGTGACCTTAGTCCAGCAACAGTTTCTCCATAAATCTATCCTTTAGGCTCCAACTCGTTTGGTTCCTATATCAACTTGTATCAGAGCTTAAACGCTCCTAATCAGGTTTATCTATTCCTTTGGTTTCAGTTCATTTCGTTTTATTTCATTGCTGTTGCGTAGATCGTAAGAAAACCCACATAAAATTTTCGTTTTTGTTCATCTGTTGTATGCGATTTGTTAGACCTGTTGTAGATCCATCATGTTTGCATCATAAACAACTAGATCTAAGTGTTATTAAACCCCTGCCCACGATTTTCATCTTGTTTCGTTTCTGTCTCTTAGACTTCCTTGAAACAGAACTGTTGCAACGATTTTTTTCTCCTTGTTCTATTTGCCTTTTCAACTTTCTTTGCATTTGATCTATTTGTTGAGTTGAGAGACAGGAGAATTTCGTGATTATGGGAGAACCAGGAGACATGAACATTGCTCAGTTGCTTGCTGCTCTTCAAACGCAAATGCAGACACAATTTCAAACTCTTGGAGAACGCATAAATCGCATAGAACAACCACCACCAGCACGCAGAGGTCCCATTAGAAATGTGAATCCACAAAGAGCAAACCAGGACGAAGATGCTCTTGATGATTCTGATGGTGAGCCACCAGACCCTGATTGAAGGCCAAAGAGACAACACAACGAACACAGAGATATCAAACTTGTAGCTCCATCTTTTGCTGGAAAAGTTAATCCCGATGCTTACCTTGATTGGGAAAGGCGTATGGAGTATATCTTTGAGAATTACAACTATTCTGATCAAAGGAAGGTGTCTCTAGCTGCTGCTCAACTTACTGAAAGTGCCTTAGCATGGTGGGACAGAGATGTGTCCGAAAGAAGAAGGCATAGACACAACAAGGTCACTAATTGGAAAGATATGAGGTTCGCTATGAGAAAGAGATATGTTCCTGCATACTACTATAGAGAGCTGCAAAAGAAATTCAGAAAGCTCACTCAAGGATCCAAATATGTTGAAGAATACTTCGATGAGTTCGAAATGCTTAAGAACAGATTGGAAACTGAAGATTCGGAGGAGACTTTGATGGCACAGTTTGTTGATGGTCTTCAAGATCGAATTGCTAGGAAGGTTGAGAGACAGACTTATCATGATATGGATGAGTTGCTGCATCTTGCAAACCATGCCGAACAACACATCAAAAGAAAGACTCTAGAAACTAGCCGTAGCAAGTCTACTTGGAATCAGCAATCGCAAAAGGCTTTAGACAAAGGAAAGTCTATTGAAGTGGATTCCAGATTCAAGAAATCTGCCCCTGAAATGTCTAAGAAAGACAAAGCAGAGCATAGTTGATATGCTCAAATTAATACCCTAAATAGTACTAAAGCAGTTGCTGCAATAAATCAGGGGTCGAACACAAGAACTCAAGATTTCACACAGTAGATTATATAGATCCAAAACACGCTAAATCAATAGATGTAATTGAAAACAAGAATGCAATGAAAAGTGTTGTAAATTCAGTTGGAGGCAGATAGGCTTAGGGTATTTCTCAGGAAATCAATGAATGCAGCTAAATTAACTAACAGGATTCAGATTAAGCACGGTTCTTGAACTCAAATCACTAAAATATAGCTAACCAACTCTCGTTGCGAAAACTATCTAAATCTAAATCCTAGGAATTCCAAATCTCTTTGCGAATCCTAAAGTCTAAATCAGCTCTAATATCAGGTTTGATATGTTCACAAATCAATTAAACCAAATCTCTTTGCGAATAATCAAGTTGCTCACCTAAGGTTATTTCAGGTAATTAATCGCACTCTCGTGCCTAATCAATTATCCTAAGATCTAAGTTCTAGGTGATCAATCCAGAATTAGCTTTGGGAACAACCTATGGTGAAGAACTAATTCAGATAGTGAATCCTAACAGATAATCAACCTAGCATTCAAAGAAATCCCTATGAGAAAACCCTAAACCTAACAGGTGATCTACTCAGACATGTAGATTGAATCAATAAACATGACTGAATAAATACACAAATAAATAAATAAGAAAGAGTAACAAGGTATCAAACTTGTCTCCCTCAAAAGCTCTCTCTCAAATCCAGAATAAAAAAATAAGCGTAGCCAACAAAGTGGCTGAAAATCCTAATTAAATAACCTAAACACGAATTGGGGTCTTCTTGTAAATATCAAAGTCTTCTGGGCACTTTTTGCAATTCTTCAAAACTTCATAAAAGGTCGCGGCCCATGATTTCTCGACGGGTGTCGATCGATACCAGGGGGTATCGATCGATGCTTGTCGCTCAGATCGGGCACTTAGTCATCAGACTTCAATTTCGCTCCTGAATGCTCCATAGAACTCCAATATCTCCAATAATACTCCAAATGTGTTTAAACCTGTAAAAGACTCTAAAAAACTCCAAAATACTATAAAGACTCTATAAAAAAGACTTATATCATGGCTTAAACAGGGTAAAAACCATGATATATCAACTCCCCCAGACTTAGCTTTTTTCTTGCCCTCAAGCTAATAGAAGACTAAACCAGAGAAAGATGTTTGAAAACGTAGAGACTCACTTGTTCACGAACCATTGCAGAGATCCTTTTCCCAAGTACCCAAATGTTACCTAACCAGCTTTCGATCTAACCACCATGTACTTCTCCGTAGACATTCGCAGCTTTCCCAGACTCCACACATTATCCCACAGCATTGTTCAAGTAAAGCCATCCTCGCCAGTTTCATCGCTGCAGCCAATGTTCAAGAACCTTCTAGATTCTTTACCAGACAATATCATGACAAGGAACCACCCTTTTTCACATTTTTTTGTATCAATTTCTCTCCCCCAGACTTATTTCTTATTATGTTCTTTCTTTTCTTTTCAGCTTTGCATATACACATCAAGGTATGAGACGTGAGTATTGATGGTATTTGCCACCAAATCCACGGTTCTTCCCTCTCAATGTATCTAAGGATGTAGGCGAATAATGGCATCATAGGAAAATCCTAGCCTCGCTTCCAATCCTCTGTGTGATCATCCCCTCTTAAGTAGAATAATGGGATCGCTGAAAATTTTCCTAACCCTCTATTCAGAAGAAAATCATTTCAATCTTTTATGCTCTTATTTATCAACTTATAACAGGGGAGAGTGATACCATAACTCTAAACATATGGGTTCCTTTATCAGATATGAATGATGAATCAAGCTCTAAAAACACTAACCACATTGATGAAGTGCAAAAATTTGGCTCAGGCTTCAGAAGAACTCTGCTGGAGACATGGATGTTTTCTAGTCAACTGGTCAGTCCTTAGATTTTTCATTAGTCGATCTAGAGCTGGTCCTGTAACACTGTGCACTCAAAAACAAAATCAAATCAATAGGTTCAAGTACAGGATCATCATCTCAAACGAGTTTTTTGACTCAATAAAACGTTTTTGACTCGATAAAACAACTGACTCTAAGAAAAACAAAAACAATGTCAGCAGACACCTCCCCCAGACTTGAACAACACTGTCCCCAGTGTTATCTAGCCTAGAGTCAATGAAAGAAAACAAAAGAATAGAAGAAACGAAGAGAAACAAGAAGTTACCTTGTTGGAACATCGAGTATCGATCGACACACAACCTGGTATCGATCGATACCAAGCTTAAATCGACTTGATGAACCGTACATTCGTGATTGGTGTCGATCAATACCAATGGGGTATCGATCGACACTAAGGCGATTTCGAGTCTGCTCCTTGTTTATCCTGACACAAACACAAAACGAACAAAAATAAAAGGAAAAACGACTCAAAGACAGACTCACCAGTGGGTTGCCTCCCACCAAGCGCTCGTTTAACGTCAATAGCTTGACTGTAACGCCATTCAGGCTGTTGGTGCATCATCCAAAAGCATTATCTGCCCTGTTGGAATCTCGGCTTCCTCCCAATAGTGTTTCACCCTTTGTCCATTGACAGTGAACTCTTCGCCTTTGCGATTGATCAGCACTACAACACCATGTTGTCTGACTTCCTTGATTGTGAAGGGACCTGACCAACGAGAACGCAGTTTATCAGGAAACAATTGCAAACGAGAGTTATACAGAAGTACCTGGTTGTTCGGCTCGAAGTGTCTGGAGATGATCTTCTTATCATGATAAGCCTTGGTTCTCTCCTTGTACAGCTTCGAGTTCTCATAAGCGTGGTGCCTGATCTCATCCAGCTCGTGCAGCTGAATCAATCTCCTCTCAGCAGCAGGTTTGATGTCGAAGTTCAGCAACTTCGTCGCCCATGCAGCCTTGTGCTCAATCTCCACTGGAAGGTGACATGCTTTCCCATACAGCAAGTGGAATGGTGTAGTACCCAGCGGTGTCTTGAAAGCAGTCATGTATGCCCATAGCGCATCGTCCAACTTTGTAGACCAATCCTTCCTAGAAGCACTCACTGTCTTCTCCAAAATCTCCTTGATCTGCCTGTTGGAGACCTCGACTTGCCCACTCGTCTGAGGGTGATATGGTGTAGCTACACGATGGTGCACACCATACTTCTTCAACAACCTCTCGAAAACCTTGTTGATAAAGTGAGAGCTACCATCACTTATCACAATTCGAGGTACTCCAAAGCGATGGTAGCTCTGGAAAAATGATGGTCTTAAACATTTTAAGAACCACTGCAGAGTCATTTTTCTCACTAGCTATCGCTTCCACCCATTTGGACACATAGTCCACAGCAACCAGGATGTAGTTTTTCTTGTGTGACGATGGAAAGGGACCCATAAATTCGATGCCCCAGCAATCGAAAACTTCAACCTCAATGATGAAACTTTGTGGCATCTCATGTCTCTTACTGATCTTCCCTCTCCTTTGACAAGCATCGCACTGTGAGACGAAAGCATGAGCATCCTTAAACATGGTAGGCCACCAGAAGCCTGCTTGAAGAGCCTTGGACACTGTCTTGAAAGTGTCAAAGTGTCCAACATAGTCGGATCCATGGCAATGAAACAAAACACATGGAACCTCTGATTCAGCAACGCATCTCCTGTATATACCATCAGAACAATGCTTGTACATGTAAGGTTCATCCCAAAAGAATCTCCTTATGTCACGCATGAACTTCTTCTTGTCATACTTCTTGAGGTGTCTTGGCTCTGCATCTGCAGCGAGGAAATTGGCAATATCAGCGTACCATGGACTATCAGAATCGGTTGTAGCGACGAGATGGTTTTCAGAAACACCAGGATGATCAACAATGAAAACAGGCTCGGAATCGCCTGGGTATCGACCGATACCAGCAGGGTATCGATCGATACTGAAACCTGCAACTCGTGAAAATTGCTGATTCTCTGCGAGATTCGTCTGGAACCCAGTTTCAATGAAGTAAATGGCTTCCTCAGGTAGTTGATCATCAATAGGGACGTCTGCATCGATCCGCATCTGTGAGAGATGGTCAGTGACCCCGTTCTCTATGCCTCTCTTGTCCTTAACCTCGATGTCGAATCCTTGTAGCAAAAGAACCCAACGACAAAGACGAGGTTTGAGATCTTTGTTATTCATCAGATACATGAGGGCAACATGATCAGTATGAACAACCACCTTGCTCCCAATCAAGTAGGATCGGAATTTATCAAAGGAGAAGACAACTGCAAGTAGTTCTTTCTCTGTGGTGCTGTAATTCTTCTGAGCATCATCCAAAGTCCTGCTGGCATAGTAGATGACGTGCAGCTTCTTATCCTTCCTCTGACCCAGAACTGACCCAACAGCAAAATCACTAGCATCGCACATGATCTCAAAAGGCAGAGTCCAATCAGGAGGTTGCACAATAGGAGCACTCACCAAAGCCTTTTTAATCTCCTCAAAGGCTGCAAGACAATCATGTGTGAAATCAAATTTGATCTCCTTGCACAGTAAAGCAGTGAGTGGGCGTGCTATCTTGGAGAAATCCTTGATAAATCTCCTTTAAAACCCAGCATGACCAAGGAAACTCCGAATATCCTTCACAGAAGTCGGTGGTTAGACACTTGTCATAACCTGAATCTTGGCTTTGTCGACTTCTATCCCAGCTTCAGAAACCTTGTGCCCAAGTACGATGCCATCTTGAACCATAAAGTGACACTTTTCCCAATTAAGGACCAAGTGTTTCTCTTCACACCTCTGGAGCACCTTACACAAGTTAGCCAAACAGTCCTTGAATGATGATCCATATACTGAAAAATCATCCATGAACACCTCCATGAAATCCTCAATCATGTCTGTGAAGATAGACATCATGCATCTCTGAAAAGTGGCTGGAGCGTTACACAATCCAAATGGCATTCTCCTGTATGCGAATGTGCCATAGGGACAGGTGAAAGTGGTCTTCCCTTGGTCATCTGGATGAATAGGGATCTGGAAAAACCTGAATATCCATCAAGGAAGCAGTAGTAGGGATGACTAGCCAACCTCTCCAACATCTGGTCAATGAATGGCAATGGGAAGTGATCTTTCCGTGTAGCTGCATTCAACTTCCTGTAGTCAATGCACATTCGATGTCCAGTGATAGTCCTTGTAGGAATCATCTCATCCTTCTCATTATTCACCATGGTTATCCCTCCTTTCTTAGGGACAACGTGCACTGGACTGACCCAAGAGCTATCTGAGATGGCATAGATAACTCCTGCATCCAAGAGTTTCATGACCTCTTTCTTAACCACTTCCTTCAGGTTCGGATTCAGCCTTCTTTGATGCTCAATTGAAGCCTTTGACTCGTCCTCAAGATGAATCCTATGCATGCACAGGTCCGGTGATATACCTGAAATATCATCAAGAGAATAGCCAAGAGCTTTTCGATACTTGCGAATCCTGCTCAACAGTAAGGTAACCTCTGCATTGTTCAAGGAAGCATTAATGATTACTGGGAACGTGGAATTAGGACCAAGAAAACCATACCTCAGATTCGCAGGAAGTGGTTTGAGTTCCACTTTAGTAGCTTTCTCCTCGCTCCAATCTCCAAGTCCAGCAGCTTGCTTAGTTCTTTCGGCCAAACTTCTTTCTGGCCGCAGGGTATCGATCGATACAAGATGGGTATCGATCGATACTGGCAGTGCTGAATCGAGCATCTTCCTGTATTCAGCAACAACATCACTCGAATGGACTTCTGACTCGGCTGAACAGACCAATGCCCTCTCAAATGGGTCTTCAGGATGCATCTCTAGGAAGTACTCTTCAACAATGTCACAGAAGGTATCAACGAAGAAATTCTGTCTATCGATGGTTGGTCTTTTCATCATCTTCTCCATGTTAAAAGTCATGACCAACTCACCAATGTTAAGAGCTATCTTCCCATTCCTGCAATCAATCAGAGCACCAGCTGTTGCTAGGAATGGCCTTCCCAAGATGAGAGGATCTTTGGGTTCCGAATCATACTCCAACACAATGAAATCAGTTGGGATTAAGCAGTTCCCAATCTTAATCGGAACATCCTCGAGCAATCCTTCTGGAAGTCTGACTGAACGATCAGCGAGTATCAGCGAGATCCTCGTAGAAGTGAAATCTGTCATTCCCATTCTCTTAGCAACCGAGTATGACATGAGGTTGACACTTGAGCCAAGGTCACAAAGAGAGCGCTCAAACCTGTCAGTAAAGATTGTGCAATCCAAGACAAAACTCCCTGGATATGGTAGTTTCGTTGGGATCCTGTTTGTTAGGATTGCACTGCACTCATGAGTGATCATCAGACAACCGTCTTCAAAGTTCACATTGCTGGACACCATCTTCTTGACATATCTCCTGAAAGCTGGAGAAGTTTTGATAGCATCGATGAAGGGAAGTTCAACAACCAGCTTGTCCAAAATTTCCTTGCATCTAGTGTCCTCTACCTCCTTCTTAGTCTTCCCAAGAGCTCTGGGATAAGGTATCCTCGGTATGTAGACTCTTTCTGGTACCGCTTTAGGCTTCTCCTTCGTAACCTCAAGTGAAGTATCGATTTCAGGTTCCGTATCGATCGATACACGGGATTTTGAGTTTTCCCGTGTAAGAATTTTAACCGGTGTCGATCGATGCTGGGTAGTGTCGATCGATGCCCTGGCGATTTCAGTGTCCTCATCGTCAGACATCTCAAAATTCTCAGCAGGTTGGTCTACTATTGCTCCTGAAGTGACCTCTTTACCACTTCTCATGGTAATGGCATTGATGTGTGCCCTTGGGTTCTCTCATTTTCCTGGAAGAAAACCTTCTTGTCTCCTCGAACCTTCTGAAGTCTGAGCTACTTGGGTTTCCAGCTTCTTCTGATGAATACTAATGGCATTGATCCTTCCACTCAGATCTTTGTACATGGCGTCCAACTTACCATTGAAGGTCACTGTGATCTGCTGCTGTCCTTGAACGAGCGTCTCGAGCATGGCCTCAATCTAGTTCTCTGATGTTTTAGCAGTCACATGCTCGTAAGAAGGACTTCCGTAGCTCCTGGTGTAACCGCTGTTTTGGGAAGGTTTCTGGTTGAATCCTCCTTGCTGGAAGTTGTTGTTGAAGCTCCGATTATTGTTGAATTGGTTCCTCTATCCCTGAAAACCAGAACCACCAATGTAGTTGACATCTTCTGCTTCACCCTCGTTAAACACCTCAACATCTTCAGCAAAATGAACGGCATTTGTTGTCTTTCCCAGCAGAAGATTGTGCATCGAATCCAGCTGAGCCTTAACTTCAGCGATCTGCGACCCATCATGATTACCAGCCAGCTTCTTGCGCTCGAAATCTGCACTCTTGGTGCTACTGCTAGAGGCAAATTTCTCAATCAACACATAAGCATCCTCAGGATACCTGGTGTTGAAATTACCATTGCTTGAAGCGTCCAAAGCCATCTGATACCTCCAATCTATCCCTCTGAAGAAGATACCCAGCAGCTGCACATCAGAGTATCTGTGATGTGGACAATCTCTCTGATACGATCTAAATCTCGTCCAAGCAGCCTTGAACGCCTCAGTAGGTCCTTGAGAAAAGGTGGAGATCTTATTCCTCAGATCCTCAGATCGTGCATCATCATAGAAGTTAATCAGGAAGGCCCTCTTAGTGTCCTCCCAAGTAGTCAGCGATCCAGGAGGCAGCTGCCTCAGCCAGTAAGTCGCGTCTCAACCTAGAGAGTAGGGGAAAAGCTTGCAGAAGAGATAGTCGTAGGACACTCCATTGCTCTTGATGCTAGTGACCAAGTCCTCAAACTTCTCCACATGATCCATCGGATGTTCATGAGGAAGACCATGAAAGAGATGCTGTCCCACAAGAGTGTAGTAAGCAGGTTTCAGCTCAAAGTCATTCCTCTCAAACGCAGGAGGACGAATCGCTGACCGATTGGCGAAAAACTGATCCGGCCTGTTGTACTCACCAATCGTTCTTCCACGATTAACCACAGCATTCCTCGCGTTCCCAGCGACATTCTCAGCGACAACAGGAGCAGGTGGAATGACGATCCCCTCTCCATCTAGACGTTGTCCTTGCTCATTGCACAACCGACCCTCTTGGTCTCTGTAAGCACCAGCTGCATCACGTACCAACCCCACTTGATTGTTATTCATCTTAGCTGATTTCTTTGCTCTCCTTTTTGTGCGTTCCACGAGTGCTAGCTGTTCCAGTGATAGATCAACTAGCGGAGTGCTCTTTTTGCTTATGGTTTCAAGATTATGCATGCACCTGAAATCAAAAGTCAAGAACGTAAGTAACTGAAATTGACGACGGGTATCGACCGATAATGAAGGGTATCGATCGATACTCGGGCGATTTAGACGAATTTCTTAGCTAAAATCTAATGGCGAATTGAGTCCCCGGCAACGGCGCCAAATTTGATATGCTCAAATTAATACCCTAAATAGTACTAAAGCAGTTGCTGCAGTAAATCAGGGGTCGAACACAAGAACTCAAGATTTCACACAGTAGATTATATAGATCCAAAACACGCTAAATCAATAGATGTAATTGAAAACAAGAATGCAATTAAAAGTGTTGTAAATTCAGTTGGAGGCAGATAGGCTCAGGTTATTTCTCAGGAAATCAATGAATGCAGCTAAATTAACTAACATTATTCAGATTAAGCACGGTTCTTGAACTCAAATCACTAAAATATAGCTAACCAACTCTCGTTGCGAAAACTATCTAAATCTAAATCCTAGGAATTCCAAATCCCTTTGCGAATCCTAAAGTCTAAATCAGCTCTAATATCAGGTTTGATATGTTCACAAATCAATTAAACCAAATCTCTTTGCGAATAATCAATTTGCTCACATAAGGTTATTTCAGGTAATTAATCGCACTCTCGTGCATAATCAATTATCCTAAGATCTAAGTTCTAGGTGATCAATCCAGAATTAGCTTTGGGAACAACCTATGGTGAAGAACTAATTCAGATAGTGAATCCTAACAGATAATCAACCTAGCATTCAAAGAAATCCCTATGAGAAAACCCCAAACCTAACATGTGATCTACTCAGACATGGAGATTGAATCAATAAATACTCAAATAAATAAATAAGAAAGAGTAACAAGGGTTCGAAATCTTCTCTCAGACGAACAAAGTATCAGATTTGTCTCCCTCAAAAGCTCTCTCTCAAATCCAGAATAAAAAACTAAGCGTAGCCAACAAAGTGGCTGAAAATCCTAATTAAATAACCTAAACACGAATTGGGGCCGGGGCCTTCTTGTAAATATCAAAGTCTTCTGGACACTTTTTGCAATTCTTCAAAACTTCATAAAAAGTCGCGGCCCATGATTTCTCGACGGGTGTCGATCGATACCAGGGGGTATCGATCGATGCTTGTCGCTCAGATCGGGCACTTAGTCATCAGACTTCAATTTCGCTCCAGAATGCTCCATAGAACTCCAATATCTCCAATAATACTCCAAATGTGCTTAAACCTGTAAAAGACTCTAAAACACTCCAAAATACTATAAAGACTCTATAAAAAGGACTTATATCATGGCTTAAACAGGGTAAAAGCCATGATATATCACTAGTAAGTTCCCTACTCAAAGAACTCGTGATATAACTTGTTTTAAATGTCAGGGAAAAGGACATTACGCAAGGGACTGCCCAAATCAGAGAGTTAGAATTCTAAAAGCTAATGGAGAATATGAGTCTCAAGACGAGGCATAGTATGAACCAGAAGAGTCAGAAGAAGATGTTGTAGACTATGCTGACACCGGAGTGCTGCTAGTTACAAGGAGAGCACTCAGCGTTCTCTTTGAACAAGAAACTATTCGAAGAGAAAACATCTTCCACTCTCGTTGCACCGTAAACTCCAAGGTATGTAGCTTAATCATTGATGGTGGTTCTTGTACTAACGTAGCCAGCAAGTATTTGGTTGATAAGCTAGGTATCCCAAAAACAAAGCATCCTAGACCATACATGCTTAAGTGGTTGAATGATGATATTGAACTCAAGATCGCCGAGCAAGTTACTATACCATTTAGCATTGGCAAGTATGCGGATCAAGTTGTGTGTGATGTGGTTCCTATGCAAGCTGGACATCTGCTCTTAGGTCGTCCATGGCAGTTCGATAAGGAAGCACTACACAATGGTCGTACTAATTACTATACCTTCGTGCACAACAACAAGAAACACAATCTTGCACCTTTAACTCCAATAGAAGTGCATGAGATGCAACAGGCTATGTCCAAAGGAAACAAGCTAAGTATAACCAATCTTTATGTAACACCTAATACTGTTTTTAAATCACGAGAACAAGTGCTACTAATGGTTTTCAAAGAAGGATTGTTTTCAGGGCAAGAGAAACAAGATTTACTAGCTGCTATTCTAGAACTTCTTGATCAGTTTAAAGATGTGTTTCCCGAAGAGATACCATCAGGATTGCCACCAATAAGAGGAATCGAGCATCAAATTGATCTAGTCCCTGGTGCACCATTGCCTAACAGAGCTGCTTATAGAGTTAATCCAGAAGAAGAAAAGGAGCTGGAAAAGCAAGTTCAAGATCTGATGTCTAAAGGCTACATCCGATAAAGCTTAAGTCCTTGTGCTGTTCCTGTGCTTCTAGTGCCTAAGAAAGATGGGACTTGGAGAATGTGTGTGGACTGCCGTGCAATCAACAATATGACTGTCAAATATAGGCATCCCATTCCCAGGCTTGATGACATGCTAGATGAGCTCAATGGAGCAACAATCTTCTCAAAAATTGATTTAAGAAGTGGATATCATCATGTGAGAATGAAAGAAGGAGATGGTGGAAAACGGCGTTTAAAACTAAACAAGGTTTGTATGAATGGCTGGTCATGCCATTTGGACTCACTAACGCCCCAAGTACATTCATGAGACTCATGAATCACATCTTAAGGCCATACATCTGTAAGTTTGTTGTGGTTTATTTTGATGATATCTTGATCTATAGTACCTGTCTTGAAGATCATTTGCAACACCTAGAACAGGTTCTAAAAGCGCTTCAGCTAGAAAACTTTTATGCAAACTTAAAGAAGTGTACCTTCTGCACTGATCAAGTTGTGTTCTTAGGATTTGTTGTAAGTTCACAGGGTTTGAAAATCGATGAAGAAAAGATAAAAGCGATACAAGATTGGCCAACTCCAACTACGATTGGACATGTGAGGAGTTTCCACGGATTGGCTAGCTTCTACCGGAGATTTGTGAAGGATTTTAGTACCGTTGCTGCACCCCTGACTTCTGTGATTAAAAAGAACGTGGAATTCAAATGGGGACAAGAACAAGAGGATGCATTCAACAAGCTGAAAGACATCCTCACACATGCACCTGTTTTGGTACTTCCTAACTTTGAGAAAACCTTTGAGATTGAATGTGATGCTTCTGGTACATGCATAGGAGCTGTCCTAACTCAAGGAGGAAATCCAGTAGCATACTTCAGCGAAAAGCTCAGTGGAGCTTCACTCAATTATCCAATTTACGATAAGGAGCTATATGCTTTGGTAAGATCTCTTGAAACTTGGCAACACTATCTACTGTCAAAAGAGTTTGTTATTCATACAGATCATGAGACGCTCAAACATCTAAGAGGACAAACTACACTAAAGAAAAGACATGCTAAGTGGCTTGAGTTCGTAGAAACTTTCCCTTACGTGATTAAGTACAAGAAAGGAAAGGAGAAATTGTAGTTGATGCTTTATCAAGGAGGCACGCCCTAATCAGTACAATGGAGGCTTAGATCATGGGTTTTGAGCATATTAAGAGCTTATACGAAACTGATCCTGATTTTCAAGAAATCTTCAAAGAAACAAGCAAGGCTGCTCGTGGAGCATTCTATCAACATAATGGGTTCTTGTTCAAAGATAAAAGGCTGTGTATTCCTCAAGGATCAATGAGAGAGTTACTGATTGGAGAAGCTCATGGAGGAGGCCTTATGGGACATTTTGGACGAGATAAGACTTTGAGTGTGCTAATGGAACATTTCTATTAGCCGCACATGAAAAGAGATGTAGAAAGGTTCTGTGCCAAGTTCATCACTTGTCTAAAGGCAAAATCCAGGTCACATCCCCATGGTTTATATATGCCTTTGCATATTCCTAACCTGCCTTGGGTAGACATCTCTATGGACTTTTTTTTAGGTCTGCCAAAGATCAACCACAAGGATTCTATCTTTGTAGTTGTAGACAGGTTCTCAAAAATGGCTCATTTCATTACGTGCAACAAGACTAATGACGCTACTCAGACTGCTGATATCTTTTTCAAAGAAGTAGTGCGTTTACATGGAGTTCCGAGGACCATTGTCTCAGATCGTGACACTAAGTTCCTAAGTCATTTCTGGAAAACTTTGTGGGGAAAGTTGGGAACCAAGCTACTTTTCTCAACTACTTGTCACCCCCAAACAGATGGCCAAACTGAGGTAGTAAACCGTACTCTATCTACTTTGCTGAGAGCAACGGTTGGTAAGAATCTAAGGAATTGGTTATCATGCTTGCCTTTCATTGAATTTGCTTATAATCATGCTAAGCATTCTGGTACTAAATTTTCTCCTTTTGAGATTGTCTATGGATTTAATCCAGAAACTCCAATAGATCTTATATCTCTACCCCGAGCTGTTTATTCTAATGAAGGAGAAGCCAGAGCAGATTTTGTGAAGAAACTTCATCAAAAAGTCACAAATAATCTGGAAGAAAAGACAGAGAAATACAAACAACAAGCTGATAAACACCGAAAGGAGGTCACATTCGAACCAGGAGATTGGGTTTGGTTGCATATGAGGCATGAGAGATTTCCAGACAAGAGGAAGTCCAAGCTCTCACCAAGAGGAGATGGACCTTTTCAAGTGCTAGAAAAGATCAACGACAATGCTTACAAGCTTTATCTGCCAGGTGAGTTCACTATATCTCACACTTTCAATGTTACTGATTTAGCTCCTTTTCATGCAGATTTACCTGTTCTGAGGTCAGAACCTTCTCAAAAGGGAGGAGATGATGAGGACATCGACACAAGCTCAGCTGGATCCGAAGAAGAAGCTGCCCACCTAGCAACTATGGAACAAACACCAAGAACAAGATCAGGAACAAGACGTGTGAGAGAGCAATTTATCAAGTCTATTAAATAGGGATGGGCGTTCGGATCTTCGGATCGGGTTTGGGTCGGGTATTTCGGGTTTCGGATATTTTGGGTTTAGGGATTTAGGTACCGATCGGGTATTTTAAAAATTCGGATCGGGTTCGGTTCGGGTTCGGATCGGATCGGGTATTTTTTTTAAGATCCAAAAATTTTCGGATATGTTCGGATCCGGATCCGAAAGTATCCAAATGTATCCACAATACCCAAAAAACCCGAATAACCCGAAATCCGAGACAAAACACAAAAACATGAATATTCATTTCAATAAAACCAATATATTTTCAAACCAAAAGTATCCAAAATACCCAAAAATTTCAGGAAAAAAAAAATAGGTGTATTCGATATACCCATAATATCAAAAATATACCTAAAATACCCGAAATACCCAAAACATAATTAATATATTCGGGTTTATAGTTGTAATTTTGGGTATTTGGGTTATATCAAGTCTAAATATAATTAATATATTTGGGTATATAATTATATTTTGGGTATTTCGGGTACCCATTCGGTTCTCGGTTTGGTACCGGTTCGGGTTCGGTTCTTCGGGTATAGGAATTTAGGATCCGATCGGGTATTTTAAAAATTCGGATCGGGTTCGGTTCGGGTATTTTCGGTTACCGGTTCTGATTTTCGGATCCGGATAATTTGCCCAAGTTTCATCACCAAAGAAGTGCAAGAGGACGTGCAAGAACTACACAAGACTCATACAATACCATTCTTGCCGGTTCTTCAAGGAAACAAATAATTTGCTATCTTTACCATTACCAAGCAAATTCAAGAGGCCCAAAGAAGTCACTAAATGGGTATGTGCTCCATTTGTGTTCTTTTTCCCTTAACCAGGTTTTGTCCCAATGGGTTTTCTTGGTAAGGTTTTTAATGAGGCAAATGGTTCACATTATCATTGGCCCATTTAGTTGATTCTCCTCAAGCCCAGCAAAACAAAATTCGACCATGGAGAGTTCAAGAGCCAATTTCGAATTTCAAGCTATGTTTTAATGTTGTCTCTTTCTCTCTCTTTCATGCAGACTTGTTGCTTCTCTATATATGTATTTTTGTAACTCATTTTCGAACCCAAGTTTTTGTTGAGTAATTTGAGAGTTTTTCTCTTTGATATTTCTGTGAAAGAAATATTTGTCTTCTAAACTTCTTGTGTGTGATTCCTTGAAGCTTAGAGTGTATCAGACTTATCATAGATCATTTCACCGATCTGTGTGGCGTCTCTCGATCCCCTCTCTATCCATTTCACCCACTTGAATCTGTTGAGAGTGACCTTAGTCCAGCAACAGCTTCACCATCGTTTCACTTCATCACCACTTCGTTACGAATCTGTTGAGAGTGACCTTAGTCCAGTAACAGTTTCTCCATCAATCTATCCTTTAGGCTGCAACTCGTTTGGTTCCTATATCACCTAACACCGATCTGACAGACATTGGTGACGATCCTGCTCAGTTACTCTTCATGCCTAATCCGGTGGACATGCATGTTGCACCTATTATTCGTCGTCGAGGAGGAGCCTCATCTGGAGGCCGTGTTCGTGCTGCTGCTGCGGATGCACCTGCACCTGACCTTGCTGGAGATCGACCACGACGTTCGCGACGAGCGCGTACACCCGCTGCTGCTCCTGCGCTTTCTCTTCCTCCACTGCCTGACATGGAGATTGATCCTTTTCAGCGATACGTCGTCGAGAGTCTACATACGATGTGGAGTGCCATTTCCCGATGCAGCTGTATGGCTCCACCTCGTCCTAGTTCACCCCGATAATCGTGCACACCGACGGAGGCTGGCCCATCCCACACTACTGGCGACGACACCTCTGATGAGGAGGATTAATTTTCATTCTCCTGATTATCACGTTTGACTTTTTCTTTTCCTTTCTTTTTTTATTTTCTTTTGAAATTTTGAGTCTTTATGTCTGCATTTTCTTTTGTTTTGGACTTGTGGATTTATCCATCTATGTTCTTTTGTTGCCTCTGACCTGTATTTGAGTGATCTAACAGTGCTAACTATAACACTTGGATCGTTTGACACAAAATATGGAGTAACAATTGACCCATTGTCGCTGATTTGAGGACTTGTGTCGACTTAAGCCTGGTATCGATCGATACCAGTGATGTGTGTCGGTCGACACCATGACCACGATGGTAACACCTCTTGACCTTAACATTTTCCACTGAGTCCTTTTGATTTCTTTTACCTTCTCTAGGCTTAATACCACTGGGGACAGTGTTGTTTAAGTCTAGGGGAGGTAGTTGCTGACATTGTTTTTGTTTTTCTTAGAGTCAGTTAAAAAAAAAATGTTTTATCGAGTCAAAACATGTTGGAGATTATGATCATGTGCTTGAATCTATTGTTCTGACTTTGCTTTTGAGTGACCAGTGTTACAGGATCAGTTCTAGATCGACTAATGAAAAATCCAAGGTCTGACCAGTTGACTAGAAAACACCCATGTCTCCAGCAGAGTTCTTCTAAAACCTGAGCCAAATTTTTGCACTTCATCGATGCAGTTGATGTTTACAGGGCTTGATTCATCATTCATATCTGACAAAGGAACCCATGTGTAGAAAGTAATGGTATTCCTCTCCCTTGTTATAAGTAAAAGCATAAAAAGATGAAATGATTTTCTTCTGAGTAGAGGGTTAGAAAAATTTCCAGCGATCCCATTATTCTACTTGGAAGAAATGATCACACAAAGGTTGAAAGCGAGGCTAGGAAAATTTTATGTGATACCATTCTTCGCCTACACTTTTGATACGTAGAGAGGGGAGAACCGGGGATTTGGTGGCAAACACCATCAATACTCGCGTCTCAAACCTTAACATGAATATGCAAGAAAACATTATGTGAAATAAGTCTGAGGGAGAGGAAAACAATACCAAAAAATGTGAAAATTGGGTGGTTCTTTTGTTATGATATTGTATGGGAAGAATCTAGAAGGTTCTTGAACATTGGCTGCAGCGATGAAACTAGCGATGATGGCTTTATTGACCAATGCTGTGAGATTATGTGTGGAGTCTGGGAAGCTACGAATGTCTACGGAGAAGTACATGGTTGTTAGATCTAAAGCTGGTTCGGTGACATCTGGAAAGCTTAGGAAAATGGTCCTTGCGATGGTTTAGGAACAGGTGAGTCTCCGTGTTTTCAAACCTCTTTCTCTGGTTTGGTTTTCTGTTTGCTTGAGGGCAAGCAAAGCCTAAGTCTGGGGGAGTTGATATATCATGGTTTTTATCCCTTTTTAGCCATGATATATGTCCTTTTTATAGAGTCTTTATAGTGTTTTCGTAGTGTTTTAGAGTCTTTTCAGGTTTTAGGTACGTTTGGAGCATTATTGGAAATATTGAAGCATTTTGGAGCTTTTTGGAGCCAAGCAGAGATCCTGTAGCTGAGACACCGATTCGATGCCCGAGTATCGATCGATACACTTATGGTATCGATCGATACCCGTCTAAGAAACAGAAGGATCGCGGCTTTTCTGAAGATTTGAGAAACTGCAAATTGTCCCAGAACACTTTATTATTTACAAGAAGCCCCAAAACGTGTTTTAGGTTATTTATTAGTTTTTTCAGCTGCTTTGGCTATTACGCTTCATACACGCTTTATTCTACTTTGGTTTTGTGAGAGAGATTTTGAGGGAGACAAGTCTGAAACTCTTTTCGTCCGAGAGAAGATTTCGAACCCTTGTTTTACTCTCTTCTTTATTATTTATTCAAGGATTTATTCAGTCATGTTTATTGTTTCAATCTCCATGTCTTAGTAGATCTCATGTTAGGTTTATGGTTTTTATAAGATATTTCTTTGAATATTAGGTTAATTAGTTGACTAAGGGTTCATAATCTGAATTAGTTCTTCGCCTTAGGTTGTTCTCAAAGCTAATTCTGGATTGATCACCTATAACTTAGATCTTAGGTTAATCGATTAGGCACGACTGTGCAATTGAGAAACCTGATAGAACTTAGGGTGAGCAAAATAACTATTCGCAAAGAGATTTGGCTTAGTTGTTTTGTGAACAAATCAAACTTGAACTAAAAGCTGGTTTAGACTTTAGGATTCGCAAAGAGATTTGAAATTCTAGGATTTAGACTTAGATAATTCTCGCTCAAAATAAGACTTTAGATTTTAATAATTCGCAATGACAGTTGGTTAATTATACTTTAGTGATTTGAGTTCAAGAACCGTGCGTAACCTGAACCCTGATTAGTTAGTTTATCTGCATTCATTGATTTCCTGAGAAATAACCTGAACCTATATTATTTCCAATCGAATCACAACTTGTTTAATTCATTGTTTTCTAGAGTCTCTGTGGATTCGATCCCTAAGTATTACAACCGAAAAATCTTTAGTACTTTTAGGGTATTAATTTGAGCTTATCAACGATCCGTCAAGAGTGAGCTGCGACATCAAAACTTCATGTTTCGTCTTCTTCTTCTTGCAGGTCTCGACAAACTCACGCATGCCCGGGTCCTGGATCACACCAGTTTTTTTGTTGGTGAGCCTCCTCTCGATCACTTTAAGGTAGTCGGTAGCTTTGCCGTCTGCCTTCGCCTGTACAATTTTGTTAAGTAAAAATTAATAATAAACGAAATTAGTAATTAAAAATTAAAACTATACTTACCATTTCCATCGGCCCGCATTCGACGGTCTTTGCGCCCCCGTTGTGAATGTAGGCCCCCTTCCCTCCTCAGTCGCTCTTGCGGTTCTTTGATTGTCTTTCGGAGATCGTCTTCGTCTTCGCCTTACTCCAGTACTCGCAGAAGCCATTTCAGACATCGTCCTCAAGGTCCTTCGGCTTGGCTAATCCGTGCTTCCACACTTCTGCTTGGCTAATCCGTGCTTCCACTTCTGCTTCCACACGTACATGTGATTTGAGTACGAAAACGCTGCATACTTGTCGAATTGCCCAATAACCTTCGTTGTAAGATTAGAGTCTCACGTGAACTCTTGCTACATTAAAAAAAACCATAATGTTAGTTTTCTAAATTAAAATTGACAAAATGAACTAAAACAGGAAGAAAACTCCAAAAATTAGTTTTCGTGAAACTCTGTTGCCACACGTCTTTCTCGTCGGCAGACATGCCAGAGTACTTCTCGTACGGGTTGTCCAACATATTGTGGAGCACCCGCTAAATCGCATTTGTGATCTCATGCGACAAATTAAAACTGAAAACATTTCAAAAAAAAAAGTACGTTAAAATTCAAAATCTAAATAAATTGAAATGATAATCGAAATTTCACTTACCAAGACCCGGCCTCGAACTTTGGGTCGAGACGGATGCAATAGTCTCGGTTGGGCTGTTGGACAAGATCCTCGATCCTAATGTTACTCCGAGCAGCGGAGTGCTGGGACTCCGGGAATTGAGTTACCGAGCTCGATGGTGTAAAAGGCGGAGCCCGAAAACCCCGAAAACGGCATCCTTGGGAACGCCCAAACGGAGAGAGTCCTAGTGAGCCCCGCGGGAAAAACATAAAAACGTTAGTACTTCGAAAGCTAAACTTAACAAAAAAAAATATCTAAATTTCCATCTAAGTTCAAAATTCCCGAAAAGTTCAAAATTAATTCTCGAAAAATTCAAAATTCCCAAAAATTTCAAAATTCCCGAAAATTTCAAAATTTCCGAAAACTTCAAAATTCCTGAAAATTGTAATATGTTTTCAAATAACACTTTATAAATATTATAAATATGTTTTTAATTAGTAAAAATTCTAAAAATGTTTTATATAATTTTATATATTTTTCAAAAACGTTTTTATATAATTTTTATATTTACAGAAAAACGTTTTTTATTTTACTAATTCCAAAAACGTTTTATAAAATTGGAAAAAATTTTACAGCCTAAAAAAAAAATTAGTAATTACTAAATCTAAAATTATAAATTACAAAAACGTTTTTACAACCTAGATCTAAAACTAACATTATAAATCCACAATTTCATTCCACTATTCTAACAAATTCTAAATACTAATTTAACAAATTTTTAATAATTACTAATCTAACAATTAAAAATAGTGAGAATCGAGGGACTTACATTTAGAGGAGAAGAGGAAGACTCGGCGGCGGACAGCGGCGACCTCGGCGGAGGACGGCGGCAAGCTCCAGCGGGAACTCCCAATGTACTGTTCACTAGTAGTAGCATAATCCACCATTGTATCATTTTCTCCATGATAATACCAGATCTTGTAACCTGACACAAACCCATTACAATACAAGTGCGACCATAATTCATCTATCACGATTAATCTACGATTCCGACAATTAGTACAAGGACAATATATTTTACCGTTTTTTTTTGTTCTCTTCTACGTACCCGAAAATGCCATGAATTCCTGCAAACCTTGTTTGTATTCTTTCGTAATTAAGCATGTCTCTGGAATTTGATAAGGCTTGTCCATCCATGCTCAAAAATAATTATAAGGATCTGAAGAAGACATTTTGGTAAGGAATTGTAGATGCGAGTTTTTTTTTTGTGATTGTAAATGGGAGGGGTGGATACGTTTTTATAAGGAAATTGTGAGCGATTTCCCACGGATTTCCGACGGCTACCAACAACATTCAAACGGCTACCGACAACATTCAAATGGCTATGTAATTAACGTATACATTGTTTCAAATGGCTACATCCATCTATATTCCGTCGGAATTATTCCGACGGACAATTTCCGACGGGCACGTATCTCTGACGAAGGTTAATGTAACGTATATATTCTTTCAAACGGCTACAACATCCGTCTATATCCCGTCCGAATTTTTCCGACGGACAAACTTCTACATCCGTCTTTATTTCGTCGGAATTGCTCCGACGGACAAACTTCTACATCCGACGGACAAGCACAAGCCCAAACTAATTTCCGACGGGCACATATTTCCGACGGAAGTTAATTTCGTCCAAATTCCGTCAGAAATGCCCATGTTTTTTTTGTAGTGTGAGACCATAGCCGGTCGCTGGTGGCCACCGCGATGGTTCTCAGATAAATGATTAGAAAAATCGGAAACCCCCTCTTAAATCACCATGCGATTCCTTTCCCCGGAAACTCTTATTCAGCACTCCACCCATCAATTTCACATAATTTCGCTTTAATACTTTTTTTTTTTGGGAAAACGATCTATTTCCCCACAAACTATGGCCATATCCCTCCAGATCCCCACCGAACTATGCCCTCTGTATATTTACCCACGAAAGGAAAGTTAAAGACCTAAACCCCCGAAAAAAGTTTGAGGCTTAAATCTCCATGGATTTCGTTTCCACGATTTGTGAGCTAAACCCAAAACCTAGACCATTAAACCCTTAAACCAAACCGAAAAAATCCGATCCTAAACCTATGCAACCCGACCCGACTTAAAATCCGACCCATATCTTCATAAACTAAATACCGATCGATTTCCAGAAATCCCCAAATCAAAAATTAAAAAATCTAAGAACCCTAGAATCCGTGGATCTGAGATTGGATATGCTGAATTTGGGAAGAAGATAGGTTATTTAGCCCGATTAATGACATGATTTGCTGGAGATCCGACCCGTACGAAAACGGTTGGGCCGTGAACGTTGAACAGTCAACATCCGGGTAATATCCGGGGAAGGTAGAGAGAGGAGGAGGAAGAGAAAACGCAGACGCTGCAGGATGAAGAAACACAGACGCCGAGGAAGAAGAATTGGAAACTCTTTTGATAAAAGGTACAAGCGCTTCCATGAGTTCACCACCACCAAAGGAATCTGATTGTTGAATCGTTCTGCTACTGTACAAATTCATAGCAACTTTGAAATAGGAAACCTCTTTGTAGATCCAAAAGGAGGGAACAAAATATTACCTTCGACTAAATCTACCAAAAAAATAAAAAGATCAAATTCAGAAGAAGTTATGAAAAATATCTCGTTCTGAAAAGACCTGGCTTTCAACTAAGAACAAAGCAAAAAAATACAGTTTCATAGGCTTGAATTTCTATATGAATATCCAATCAAAACCATTCAAACATAATAACAAACCCAGAAACCGATGGTTTTCTTAGATTTTTGGGGTTTTATGGTGTCGGGTATGGGTAGGTAAATCGGGTCTAATCTGTGGTTTAATAACCTTAATCGGGTCGTAATCGGTTAAGAATCGGGTTTTAGATGGTTAACCATAATTACAAAATAGTAAACTATCTTAAACCGAGCTTTATGGGGATTTTAGTTTTGAACTTTTTTCTGTGGGGATTTAAGCCTCGAACTTTTTTCGAGGAGGGGGGTTTCTTTCCTTTCGTGAGGAGATATACATAAGGCATAGTTCGGTGAGGATCTGGAGGGATATGGCTATAGTTCGTGGGAAAATAGATCGTTTCCCTTTTTTTTTTTGAAACTTTTCTTGCATTAAAATTCACAATGGCAAAAGTGCTCACCAATTACATTAGCCAACTTTAGTGTCCAAGCCCAGAAAATAAATACCCATTACATAAATTAAGAACCATTTTGAACCAAGTTAATTAAAGCCCAAGCCCAAACTAATTGAAGAAACCATGTGGAGGACGATTAGTGACTAAACGAGGAGGATAGTGGTCGATTAGTTAGTCTGATTGAATCAAAGAAACCCTAGTTCCGAACGAACTAGAAACGGAATTGTTCTACGCTCTGAGAGAAAGATCTTGTTTTTAATGGTGAGATTGATTCGTGTGGTGATCGAATCCACTGAGAGATGCTTGTTTCGGTGAAGACGTTCATTCATCTCCCACCAAACTTCATAGATTGTCGCCAGACAAGCTAAGAGAGAGAGAGAGAAACTTCTGGTGCTTATTGCCTGATTGAGCCAGTAGAGAGTTGACGACCCCATCTCATGAGAGGTTTGCTGATTGGATGCTCAGCTTCAAGGAGAAGTGCAGCCAGATCGATTTAGAGAAGCTGCATTCCAAGAATATGTGATCCATTGATTTTGGTGCCAGGTTGCATAGAAGACAATTGGCGTCAGTCTGAAGACCGCATGAGATGAGGCGATTCCGTGTTGGACAGGAACAAGTGCTCATATGCCCCTTTTGGCTTACCAAAATTCTCAGATTTGGTACAAAAAGGTATAACTAAGACCGAGTAGGAGTGATTTTCTGCGGATGCGAATGAACTCTAAATCAAGTTCGTTCTTCTGATTTCCATGAAAAGTTTCGTATCTTTGATTTCTACTTTTCTAGGTTGCACGACTATTTGTGTAGAATTGAATTCGATTGTATAGAATGTAATTCGATTTTGTGTAAAATGAAAATCGATTTTTGTCTAGAGTTGGATTTCAGATGCTAATGGACTGTGTTATAATTTCGTAGAACTTGTGTTATGGCTATTCTCGAAGAAATTGAGACTCATCCGCTAACGGAAATTTATGAAAATTCTACCACAAAACCTCTGTGAGAGAACATCATTGAAGGAGTAGTCGATTCTTAGGCTAATGCGTTAATGATGTAGTAGCCAATGGATACTGAGTAGGAAGACCAACCATTGCAACCTGAGGATGTTCTTTGGTCCCACTGAGTATAACAAGACAATCAATTTGGGAACAATGTGCTATATCCACAAAGCAGTGGAGAAATTGGAGTCTATAGGACTTTAAACCCGACGAGCTGAGGTGGTTTACAGAGCATCCGCAGTTCAAATAATTTTGGCACATGCATATGGACCAAACACATAAGATGATGGGCATGTGGATGCTCCTTCTTCGGACAACATGTACAAATAAGAGCAATGAATGTTGGTTTGTTGTTAATGGTGTTCTCATCCGTTATTTCCTTAGAGAACATGCGCTCCTATCTGGATTACACTGTTGTCCATATCCATATGACTATGAGACAATGGGCGATAACGAGTTTATATCGAGGCATTTTAAGAAAGGAACCGTTCCCTCAATTGCTGATGTTGAAAGCTCAACAAGATGCGACCTTGTTCAGATCGGTTGAAGATGTTGTCCTCTACTTCTTATCTAGCATAATTAGTGGAAAGTCGAAAACCGAAAAGGGAGCACCATTTGTAGAGCCGTTTTTCTGAGAATTATGAACGATCTTGACACATTCCGAACGTTCCCGTGGGGACGGTTTTCCTTCGATGTGAATATGAAAGAAATTGATCATACAATGACGCATTTCAATGGGGTTATCGAAACAGATTCATGGACCTTTCCAAGTATTGTTACTCCGTTGGAGGCAAATACAATCATTTTGAATGTGGATAAGTATTCCTTTCCTAGCTTTTATGGTTTTATGTGTAATTTTGTGTGTTATGTGTAGATTCTAGCTTTTGAGGCAATCCCAAATCTGAGTCATGGCGTTGTTCAACCTAGTTATAATTATGGTAATTATAATTATGGCCATGATCATTTATTCGGAAATATTGATGAAGGGTATCAACAAGGAAATAGGTTTCATGATATGGTTACATATGCATTTCATGAAAGTACAACTACATTTGCTGATGATAATACTAGGAAAGAACCCAACATAGAAGCAAAGCGTTTTTATGATATGTTAGACGCTGCGAAGTAGCCCATCTACGATGGATGTAGAGAAGGGCAGTCTAAACTGTCATTGGCCTCTAGGATGATGACAATTAAAAGTAATCATAACCTAAATGAGATTTGCATGGATTCATGGACTAAGCTAATTAAAGAGTATTTGCCACAAAATAATCTTTCCGCTGAGAGTTACTATGAAATACATAGGTTGGTTGCGAGTCTTGGGTTACCATCAGAAATGATTGATGTATGCATTGCCAATTGCATGATATTCTGGAAAGATGATGATAAGTTGCAGGAATGTCGATTTTGTGGGAAGTCGAGATATCAACCAACTACTGAAATGACCCGCGTTGCATACCAACATATGAGGTACTTGCCAATCACCGATAGATTGAAACGGTTATACCAATCAGAAAGGACATCGGCGGCAATGAGATGACATGCACAACATACCACGAAGGATAGGGGAGGTTCCACATCCGTCAGATGCAAAGGCTTGGAAACAGTTTCAGATTGTACATTCAGAATTTGCTAACGAGATCATGAATGTCTATTTTGGCTTATTGATATTCATGTATTTTACATGTTCTAGCATGCATTTTAGTTAACACTTTTAGTCATTTGCATGCATGATCATAGCTTTGTTTAGCATTTTGGTCTCATTTAGAGTTTAGTAAATTTGCATTAGGTCCTAGTGAGTTTTCCATTCATTTGAAGTATTTTCTAGGTGATTGGAGGCAATTTGGGTATATTTGGAGAAATGGACCAAAGTAGAATATAAGGGTCATCCGAACTGTCCAAAGGAACCATCATAACGAATGCTTTACGATCTAATTTAGCTTTGGAGATGTTCATGAAAGCTGTAGAGGGATGAGTTATATTTCCACTGGAGTTTGAATCAAGCCATTTGGACGTGTGGTTTGAGAGATATGACAGATGCACTGGATGTGTATCCGCATGGCCGAGACAGTTTCGACCAACACCGCTCCAACTGGTCGGTGTAACTGCTCGGTGTGGTCACAGGAGCTCAGCACCAGTCCAAGCTTTCAGCCACCGGTCGGTGTAGCTGCTCGGTGTGGTAACAGGATCTCAGCACCGGATGAGGCAGCTCCCACACTGACCCATGCACTCGGTGTAACACTTGCAAGCCGAAGCCAGCCGAAGTGTATCAAAGAACTGGCAGGACGAAGGAACCCAGATCTGATTCAGCTTCAATAGTCTTCATGAAAGTTGTATAAAAGTTAGTTATCTGACTACAGGAGGTGGTTCCAAATCATTCGGATATGTGGTTCGTTAGATATGGCCGTTTTACTGAGAGTATATCCATCTGGCCGAAGACACCCGACATGCCTGAAAGACCCGGCTGGGAGAAGGGTCTCTAATCCGAATTAGCCTCAGTGGTCTTCACAAAAGTTGTAGCCCAGTTTGTTAGCTGTCCATAGAAGGTGGGTTGAGGCCATTCCGACATGTATCCCAGGAGATATCATGGTTTTACCGAAGGTGCTACACATGAGCCATTGTGACCCATTTCGGCCGGGTCAATACCCGGTTTGTTCCGGGTTGACCCGGTCCGCCCAGCTTCCTATAAATTGCAAAAAGACCCAAATTTCACTGTAAGTCTTTTTCCCTAAATTTTCCTAAGGCAATTATGCACCGATGGATTTAATTCATTTGGTATGTCTGGGAGATAATATTCTCTATGGCCTGTTATATTGACGCCATACAAACTTCCTCCGAAAATGTGCATGCAACGGGAATTTTTGTTCATGAGTATTCTAGTGCCCGGTCCTAAGCATCCGAAATGATCCCTTGATGTATTCCTCCAACCTTTGATTCATGAGTTGAAACAGTTGTGGTATACATGTGTTCGCACATTCGATTATTCGCAACAAAGGAACTTCAAGATGCGTGCTGTGCTATTGTGGACCATTAGTGACTTTCCGGCGTATGGCATGTTATCGGGGTGGACTACGCATGGAATGTTATCTTGTCCATATTGTCTTGATCGGTCAGAGGCCTTCCAGTTGAAGCATGGAAGAAAACCGTGTTGGTTTGACTGTCATCGTCGGTTTCTTCCCATGCATCATCTGCATCGTAAGAACAAGAAGTTTTTTAGGAAGAACAAGGTCGTGCGTGTTCCCCCCAGTCTATCTTTCAGAGAATGATTTATTTGAGCAGATTGATTATTACGGTGTTCAAGAAACGTGTAAACGTGGGGGCAATTGGCACACTAAGGCAAACATGCCTGACGGATATAACGTTTCTCACAATTGGCACAAACAAAGTATTTTTTTGGAACTGCCATATTGGAAGGATCTCCTATTACGGCATAACCTTGATGTGATGCACATCAAATTTTTTTTTTCGATAACATCATGAATACAATTTTGAACGTGCAGGGAAAGAGAAAGACTAAAGACAATATGAAATCAAGGTTGGACTTGGCCGAAATATCCGTAAGAAGCGAGTTGCATATTACACAAAACGGAAAAATACCGATTCCGACTTTTCGATTGTCTAGGGATGCGAAACGAGCGTTGTTTGACTAGGTTGGTTCAGAAGTAAAGTTTCCTGATGCATAGAGCAAGACAATAAATTTTCTTGTATGAAGAGCCATAATCTACCAAATATGCATCACACAATGTTTGATCACGAAAAAGGGGGTGACTTACCTGCTATGGGGCCCTTCCCTGAGCCTGAGGTTTCAGGAATTCTATATCTAATGCGTAAACCTTTTCTACTGCTCTTTTCTTTAGAGGAGGTTCAATCGTAGCTTTGGCAGATTGCTTTCCTGCAGCTTTTGACGTATACGTCCCTTTCATGGGACAAGTTGAAGCGTAATGCCCTTTCTCCTGGCATTTGAAGCAAATAATGTTTCCTTTCCATTCTTCTCTTTCCATAGAAGAGCAAGTGAAACAAGCAGTGTGTCTGCTTGAATTATCGATCAACTGTCTGATAACACCGTATTTTTATCTAATTTACTATTTATTATAGAACACTTTAATAAGTGTTTCATTCGCTTTTACATGTTTTTATTACGGTTTTCGCATATTTGTAGTTTCAAGACTCTTTTTAGGTTACTTAGGCGAAAACATTGAAATTGGAGAAAAACCAGATTTTTGGCTCAAAGTCCAACCGTTAGAAGTTCAATTGCCAAAGAAGTTATTCCCAGCGTCTGATCCAGCCCAATTTTGGAGATATTCAAGAAAGACCATCTACCTTTCTATTCCAACAGATTTGAGGACAATCCAACGATTCAATCAAAAGGTACATGAAGATCAATAAGTCCTATTAGGCCACTCCTGGAGCAGCCCCAGCCACGGCCAAGAGGCAATCTTTCGGGGCCAGGAAGCCTCCACCCGCGGCCAAGTGAAGGTTCGCTGCAGCCAGGCACCCTGGACCGGAGGCCAAGCTGATTTCGTCCCGTAAGCCCATTTGCAAGGCCCGTTCAATTCCCGTCAGAGAAAAACCCTAAAGACCGATGAAAGCAGAGCTTAAGACCTATAAATATGCGTTTTAAAGACAGAATTTCGTGTATCATATGTGTGCCTCTTTTAGTTTACCTTTTGCAAGTCTTTTCTTAAGCTTTTGTTCCTTACTTTAGAGATTGGTGAAGCGGTTCTCTCCGGACATCGTTCTTAAATTCGAGAGTCTCCTTCATCAATCTCCTGTTTTATTTAATCATGTCTTTTATTTCGTCTATGTGCGAGTAGTTTAATTATTGGATTTAAAAGGATTATCCAGGGCAATTATATGTTCAATAAGGATTTCACAAGGTAAAACCCTAGCCAAATTCTAGAGCTCTTTCTTATAGATCATTGTTAATGCATGAATCTAGCGTCATGAACTACAGACTGATTCCTAGGTGTTAAGTACCACCAAAAGTGTTGAATCTAAATGTCCGAATCGTTCATCTATAAGAGCGTGTCGCGTCGTAAGATACAAAAGTATAATTGCGGAGTGCCGTGAACTAAGAAGAACCGACGCGAACAAAACTATTTTATGCGCGGCCAGAGACAAAAGCTATTGGTCGAGTATATAGATTGTTGGTGCGTAGGATGTACGAAAGTAGGCTACACCGTTTATTTTGTTCAGTTCGTGAAGTTAAAATCAAGAATCGTGTTACTGAGAGCTTAGGGGCCGTGAATGAATCGATCATACCCTAAGACATCTCTGTCGACCTAACACCGTTTTATTATTGTTTACAAATCGTTTTCCCGTTTAGTTTATGCCATCGATTTTCTTAGGTTATTTTACAAGCAATTTTCCGTTTTTTCGTTCTTTACCATTTTCGTGACAAAAACCCTATAAAACTTACTCTCGTTCTAGAATTCCTTGCTAATTCTCTGTCCGAGGTCTTTAAGAACAGCTTTTCCTTCCTGTGGATCGATACCTAAAGTACTACAACACACGTATGTGCACTTGCAGAACTTTTAGGTTTATAAATTTAAAACCTGAAGTTTCGGAAACAATCCAACCGCATCAAGTTTTTGGCGCCGTTGCCAGAGAGGCAATTTCTATTCGTTCTGTCACACATTAGAGGTTAGTAAATCGACTATAGAACAAACTTTTTCTTTTTAATTTTCGTTTTTGTTTTTCTTCGTTTCAGGCTTTGAAACATGAATTCGCCTCTAGAGCGAGATTGCTACTACGAGCAGTGTTTCTACGACCCATCTTGTGCTCACTACTCTCACGATTCACACACCAACTATGACTCGTTCTACATGGATCATAAACCGGCACCGACCACCTACTCACAAGGACGCTACGAGCCTCCTTGCTACCGAGACGAGCCTTTTGCGTCTCCTTTTGTCAACTCTCAACAAAACTCTCACCATCAATTCTCAGACCAGCACCTTTTCAACTCAAAGATTAACTTGCGTTTGGAGCGACTAAATGTGATGCTAAATCAATACCTTGATTGTCAAGTGGTGACCGAAGCGGTCATGAACAAGAAGCTAGACACAATCTACACCAAATTAAAACACATATTTATAGATATTCTCTCTTGTTTTCGTCGTTTTTAGGGTTTCTCCGTAGTTGGACTTGACGGGATTCGAACGGGCTTGCAAATGGGCTTACCGGACGAAACAGGAGCTGGTCGCGGGTCCATGGCTTCTGACCGCAGCAAACTGCCTCTTGGCCGCGGGCGGAGAGATTTTGGCTGCTGTGAACTGCCCCTTGGCCGCGGGTGGAGCTGCTCTAGGAGTGGTCGAATGGGACGTCTTGATCTTCATGTATCCTTTGATTGAACCGTCGGATCGTGTCCTCAAATCAGTTGGAATGGAAAGATAGATTGTCCTTCTTGAATATCTCCAAAATTGTCTAGATACAAGAAAGGTAACTGGTCCTTCTTGAATATTTTAAATGTTGGAATGGAAAGGTAGCTGGTCCTTCTCTGGGCTGGATCAGATGGTGAGAAGAACCTCTTTGGCAGTTGGACTTCTGACGGTTTGACTCTAAGCCGAAAATCTGGGTTTTCTCCAATTTGCAATGATTTTGCCTAAGTAACCTCAAAAGAGTCTTCAAACTATAAATATGCGAAAACAGTAATAAAAACATATAAAATCAAGTGAAACACTTATTAAAGTGTTCTAAAATAAATGGTAAAATCGATAAAAATACGGTGTTATCACAGATCACCATGCAAAAATGCATTGTGTATTGATGCGTTCGGATTTGTATCCTAAACTTTATGTTTTAAATTTATAAACCTAAAAGTTTGCAAGTTCACATATGTGCATTGTAGGACTTAAGGTATCAATCCATAGGTAAGGAATGCTTTTCTGTGAGACCTTAGACAGAGAATTAGTAAGGAAGTCTAAAACGAGAATAAGTTTTTATAGGGTTTTTGATAACGAAATTGTAAAGAACGAAAAACGGAAAATTGCTTGTAAACGTAGAATTAAAATCGATGACTTGAAAGTAAAAGGGGAAAAACGATTTGTAAACTATATTAAAATGATGTTGGGTCGACAGGGATATCTTAGGGTATGTTAGATTCAAACACGGTCCCTAAGCTCTTAGTAACAACGATTCTAGATTTTAATTCCACGGACTGAACAAAATAAATGGTGTAACCTACATTCGTACATCTTACGCACTAATAACTATATACTCGACTAGTAGCTTTCGTCTCTAGCCGCACAGAAGGTCATGATGTTCGCGCTGGTTCTTCTTAATTCATGGGACTCCGTAAGTATACTTTCTTATCTTACGACGCGACACACTCGTATAGATGAACGGTTTGGGTGGTTAGATTCAGCACTTTTGGTGGTTCTTGATATATCATGGTTTTTACCCCTTTTAAGCCATGATATAAGTCCGTTTTATAGATTCTTTCTGCTATTTCATAGTGTTTTAGAGTCTTTTATAGGTTTTAGCACGTTTGGAGCATAATTGGAGACATTGGAGCTTTCTGAAGCATTTTGGAGCAAAGCAGAAGTTTATGTTGCTGAGTACCCGATTTGAAGCCTCAGTATCGACCAATACTCACTGCAGCAGACACGAGTCTCGACTTTTCCAAGAGTTGAAGATTTGCAAAATTGCCCAGAAGACTTTATTATTTACAAGAAGCCCCAAAACGTGACTTAGGTTATTTATTAGGATTTTACAGCCACTTGGATGGCTATGCTTTATTTTACTTTGGTTTTGTGAGAGAGCTTTTGAAGGGAGATAAGTATGAAACTCTGTTCGTCCGAGAGAAGATTTTGAACCCTCTTATGACTCTTTCTTATTATTTATTTGAGTATTTATTCAATCATGTTTATTGCTTCAATTTCCATGTCTGAGTAGATCTCCTGTTAGGTTTAGGGTTCTCATAAGGGATTTCTTTGAATGCTAGGATGATTTATTGTTTAGGGTTCATAATGCGAATTAGTTTCTTCACCATATGTTGTTCTTAAAGCTAATTCTAGATTGATCACATAGAACTTAGATCCTAGGATAATTGATTAGGCACGAGAGTGCGATTAATTACCTGATAGAACTTAGGGTGAGCAAACTAACTATTCGCAAAGAGATTTGGTTTAGTTGTTTTGTGAACAAATCAAACTTGAACTAAAAGCTGGTTTAGTCTTTAGGATTCGCAAAGAGATTTGGAATTCTAGGATTTAGACTTAGATAATTCTCGCAACGAGAGTTGGTTAATTATACTTGAGTGATTTGAGTTCAAGAACCGTACTTGAGATATTAGTTAGTTTATATGCATTCATTGATTTCCTGAAAAATACCCTGAACCTATCTTTCTCCCAATCGACTTACAACACTTTTAATTGCGTACTATTTTTCAATTACATCTTTTGGTTTAGCTTAATTCGAATCTATCTGATCTATTGTGTGATTTCTTGAGTTTTTGTGTTCGACCCCTACACTTACTACAACTACTGCTTTAGTACTTTTAGGGTATTAATTTGAGCATATCAAATTAGGGTATCATGTTCAAGTTCTTATAACACCTAGGAATCAGCATCTAGTTCATGACGCTAGATTCATGCTTTAACAACGATCTATAAGAAATAGTTCAGGAATACGGCTAGGGTTTTACCTTGTGAAATTCTTATCGAACATAGAATTCTCCTCGATAATCCCTTTAAACCCAACAATTAAACTACTTGAACATGATTGTAAGTAAAGACATGATTAAATACATAACATGAGATTGATGAAGGAGTCTCTCGATTTTAAGAACTAAATCCGGATCGAACCTCTTCACCAATCTTGAAAGTAAAGAACAACTCTTAAGAAAAGTGATGTAAAAGCAAACACAAAATAAGACTAAAAGAAGCACACACAATTTCTCTCTAAATTAGGTCTCTTAAAGCACATATTTATAGGTCTTGGGCTATGCTTTCGTAGGTCTTTAGGGTTTTTCCTTGAAGGGATTTAAACGGGCTTGCAAATGGGCTTACGGAACAAAACAGGGGCTGGCCGCGGGTCCATGAGTTGTGACCGTGGCGAAACACACCTTGGCCGCGGGTGGAGAGCTTTTGCCCGCGGTGAATTGCCTCTTGGTCGCGGGTGGGAAGCTTCTGCCCGTGGTGAAATGGGACTTCTTGATTGAACCGTTGGATTGTCCTCAAATCAATTGGAATGGAAAGGTAGCTGGTCCTTCTTGAATATTTCTAAAATTGGGCTGCATCATACGGTGAGAAGAACCTCTTTGGCAGTTGAACTTCTGACGGTTTGACTCTGAGCCGAAAATCTGGGTTTTCTCCAATTTACAATGTTTTTACCTAAGTAACCTGAAAAGAGTCTTGAAACTACAAATATGCAAAAACCATAATAAAAACATATTAAAGCGAATAAAACACTTATTAAAGTGTTCTAAAATAGATAGTAAAACGGGTACAAATACGGTGTTATTGAGATTTCCAAGGCAGAACCAAGCTCTCGTCTTAGGGGCAACAACTTTTATTGAGATAGAGTCTAGGGGCACAAAGATTTACCATGATTTTGAGATTTCCAAGGCCGAACCAAACTCTCGTCTTTGCTGATTTCACCTCCACCGATCGCGTATAGTCTTCGTCTTTAGTGACTAAAAACTGTGTAGTTCTTCTCTCTACGACGTTTTTGCACATATCTGCACATAAGACACCCAGAGAAAATGCATGAGGTTTGAAAAATGGGTTAAGGTTTGGGTGGGGTACCAACTAAGATGAGATGGCCATTCAGGCACAAAAAAGAGTGGTAATCGGTAAAAGAACGTCATGAATGTATGATTCGTTATCTTTACCTAAACCTATGATGAGAAAATTAAGTCAAGTTAAATTCCAAGTATAACAGAACTAGTATATTCCATCCTAAAGAATATCTACGGTCTAAATTCCTCTGGGGATTTTGCATTAACAGAAACTCTAGCTATTGTATAGTCTATAACCAAATTATGAAAGAGGATGTTACTAGGATATAGCGTAGAAGCACATTGGTCGGTTATCGTCATGGATTTTTTTCATCATTCCCTCAAAACGTATTCCTACTTTATTGAAAAATTTGAAAATTTTAAAAGAAAGCTTGAAAAATGCAAAATGCAAAGTCTCATGAAAGAAAATGTGATTAGTAAGGGATGAAATGATCCACCCCAAACTTAAATCACAATGTCCCCAATGTGAAATAAATCGAGCAAGGACGAGAAATAGAGTATGTAATAATTGAAAAGTTTAAAGGAAAAGAAAACTTACCTGGAATTGTTGGGAAATATAATTGATGTGGGAATGGAACGGTGGTGGTTGGGGGATGGTGGATGGTGTTGTGGTGATGGGGAATGGGTGTTGGGGTGATTGGTGAGGGATGAGGATCGATCATGGATCGAAGAGAATCGACCGGGATTGACAGGGAGTTGGCCGCAGGTCGGAGGTGCGCGACCGCGGCCAAAGGGAGCTTCGCCGCGGGTCGGAGGTGCGCGACCGTGGCCAAAGGGAGCTTCGCCGTGGGTCGGTTGATCGCGACCGCGGAGAATGGGAAGCTGGCCGTGGCTCGGGGTGCTGCACCCGCGGCTGGGACTCTTTTGCGGTCAAGTCCTTCCTCGCGGTTAGAGCTGGACCGAGAAGCTCCGAACCGTGTCTCCATCTTTTTTTCTTTTCATTTTTTTTTATTTTTTGGGATTTTTTTATTTGTTTGAAAGGTGAAACTACGAAAAAGAAAACGTTAATAGAAAAAGATAGAAAAAATAAAAATAAAAGCATACCTAAATGGGTTACCTCCCATTGAGCGCTTTTGTTTAAAGTTGTTTAGCTCTACGTTGATAGCGAGATGAGCTCAGTCGTAGAAGGACAATGTCTTTCGTCTAGTCTTCTTCGATCTCATTTATGTCTCCTTGTCATGTGTATCATCGCTCCATAGTGAGTCGGGATCGGGGTCCTTCAATTTGAGATGTCCTTCTTCTTGAACTTAAGAGGGAAAGAATCGTAGAACACATCCTTGTCAATGTTAGCAAAGGAAACACGTCGGTTTGGCCAATCCATAATCGCTCAGACGGTTGACAAAAAAGTTCATCTTAGGATCACCGGTGTATAATCAAATTTTGTCGTCTTGATGATGTAGAAGTTGACTGGAGCTATGCAATCTCCGATCCTTACGGGCATGTCATAGGAAATCCCCTTTGGTGTAGCACAAGATTCATCAGCCATGCTGATTTTCCTTCGGGTACGGTGCACCTGCTTAATACCAAGGCGTTTGGCGGTTGATATTGACATAATGCTAAGGCAGGCTCCGGAGTCACACAAAGAATTTCTTTAAACTCGACTCTGCGGATGTTGCAAGTGATGAGAAACCGCCCTTGTTCTTGAATCTTATGGAGACTTCGAACGGGTTTTCTGTTCATAGCATTCGCGAAAAGATCTTCTATCTCCGAGATGGATTATTTGCTTTCACAAAAGAAGTGACCAATCATCTAGTCCATGCAAGCTCTAGCAAACGTGGTTCCTCGAGTTAGGCCACGAACCACGCTGTTGAATTCCTCTAACTTCTCCCGACTAATCTTGTTCATTTATCTTTTGTGTTTCTCGGGATGAAATAAACGAATAGCATAAGACGTACCATATGGTGTGGATGAATGCCTTGCTCTCATGAAGTAAGTACAAATGTCTTCTCTACTCTCCTTGCTGTAGCGGAAGAAAGCTTAACAACCTCTTTCCCACACGTCTGGGAAAGGTATGAACATCGGGATTGATTTCACAAAGGTTTTGAATTCGATCAATCTTTCTCAGGAGATGTTATGTCTTTGGCTCCTCAGCTAATGGACTTGCTAGAGGTGTTGGTTCAAACCTCGTGTTGAGAAAATAAAAAACCTCGTGTTCGAGCCCCTTTTGCAAGAGTATCGGTGCAAACTCGAGGGATAAGAGATAAACTAAAGTCTTTGAAGGTTTCTCTAAGAAGCTAGAAGGAGTCTAGTTATGACATAAAAGCTGGTCAATTCAATGGATTCTCGATCATGCATACCAAGTTCGAGCAATCAGTCTCAAAGTGCATAGAATAAAATTGTCTCTCTCTTAGGCATGCCATAGCTTATGCGACATCCCTGCTGTCCAAAAAACTTGTAACCCCTGATGTCCTTAAAACACCATCCTATTCCACTAATTGGTCCATGATCGATCCAAGAGGCATCTATCTGACAGGTCGGAATTCGGATGTCCAAAGAAGGAGCCCTCGTGACAAAAAAAAGTCATGCGTTGCCACTTCCTCCTCTTCATCTTCCTTTTGATTTGCGGTCTTCCAATTTTCCGCTTCCAGGATCGCGTGTTGGAGTGTGTCTTCCGGGGAAATCTCTTTCCCGTTGAAGACTTTGTCGTTTCTTGTTTTCCAAATGTACCATAATATCCATGGATATATATCATTTTGTGGATCTGATAGACCTAACTCTTTTGCTTTCCAAAATAGGAAGCTCATATTTTGGTAAATAGAAGCACTCGGGAAGTGGCCCGGACGGGACGGAAAGTCCGATAACGCCCAGAATTTTAAGGCCGTGGGACATTCAAATAAGAGGTGATTAATTTATTCCTCTGGGGCACCACACCTAGGACAACGCCTATCGGTACCCATATGCCTATAAGTGAGATTTTGACAAGTTGGAAAGCATCCAGATAGCGTCTGCCACATAAAATGTTTGATTTTTCTAGCCGTGCGGACTTTCCACAACTGGCTCTGAAGAGCGGTAATGCTCAGTTCTCTCACTTCAAGATCATCTCGGAGAATATTTTCCCTCCTAAGTAGATTGTATCCAGATTTCACTGTATATACGCCTGATTTTGTATGATTCCAAGCGTATCCATCTAGGGTACGATTACATATAAGTCTCAACCCCATTATTAGAGGGATATCCTCGGGTTTGAAATGATCTCGCAAGAGGTGGACGTTCCACTCTTTCGTATCCTGTCGAATGAAAGAGTGAACCAGGAGCTGGGGGGTTCCTATATCCGATCTGTGCGGAAGCTATCGCCGGCCGTGCCAGGATGTATGGGATCCAGGGCTCACTCCAAACTCTAGTATCAAGCCCCGACCCGATAGTCTTCCTTAGACCCATCTTCAAAAGTGGCTTTGCGGCTAGGATACTACGCCATCCATAAGATGGTGAATATACCTTATGATCTTCCAAAGGGCAATATTGTTTATAATATCTTCCTCGAATGACCCGTGCTCGTAAGGATGAAGGGTATTGAATGAGACGCCACAACTGTTTTGCTAGGAGAGCAAGTTCAAAGTCATGTAAATCTCGGAAACCCAAGTCTCCCAAACTTTGGGGAATACAAATCTTGTTCCATGCAATCTAATGAATCTCTCTAAATTCTTATTTCAATTATCCAAACAAAAACCGAATGTATTTTATATTAGTTCGGCCGATCAATTATATCCTAATAACCAAAACTAAATCGAAATAAGCAAACCTCGACGTGGTTCGATTCAAAAGTTCTGGTTCGGTTTTTAATCCCGCTTATCCGCGTCTAAGTACCCATAGTCATTAGTTAATTGTAACATTAACACGAGTTAACAAAAACTGTAACATTAACCTGTTAACAAAATTACTCTACGTGGTTTGACAAAATTTTAGTTAAACTCTACGAATTTCCCAAATTAATATTAAATAAAAAATTCCGAACTTAACCGTACAATTTAGCTATCTCAATATTGAACCAAAACTCCCTAAATCGCCTAATAATCCCTAAATCCCTAATCCGGAAATACGACAAACTCACTTCTATAATTCTTTTTGTAATAAGGGAAAATTCCATAAAAATACACCAACTTTATTCCGATAAGCTTTTTAATATCTGAACTATTTTTATACCCAGTAAAATACTCAAATTATTTGTTTTGTCCATTTTAAATATCTAACTACGAACCATGTGCTCATTTTACAACCTCACATTAACAGATATATACGGACCTATACACGGTTTGATACAGTATTTATATTTAATAATAAAATATTAATAAATAAATAAAAAATTACATTCAATTTTCAAAAAATCCCCAAAAAATAAAAAAAATTCTAAAAAAATTAGAAAGTTTATCATAATAAAGTTGATGTATTTTTATGGAATTTTCCCTTATTACAAAAAGAATTATTCAGGTATTAAAAAGTTTATCATAATAAAGTTGAGGTATTTTTATGGAATTTTTTCTTGTAATAAATACTTTTTTGTTTTTTATTAATCACAAAAACCAGAAAAAAGAAGAAAAGAATAAGAAACAGAGAGAAAAAGCATACCACACAATATTCCCTTCTCTCTCTCTTCTTTCGCTTATAGAGAGCCTCTCTCTAAGCAAAACACGAGGGAGAAAAATCCGAGGGAGACGCGAAACGAAAGAAGACCATCTTTACTTGTTTCTCTGCTCGTTTTTTATTTTTCTTTTCCTAGATGCGAATATCTTAAGATTCAACTTGTAAGTTCTCTTAATTTTTCTTTTTAATTTTTTTTCTTTTCCAAATGATATATAGATGCTTTTAAATTTAATAGGAGGATTTTTTTTTTTGCTATGAATCTCTTTTATCTTCTTTATGTTGTTTTGAGCAGCTTGAGAGCAACGTTGATGATGATGATGATGATGATGATGATGATGTGTTCGTAATCGAAGAGGAGACCATCGTTTACAAAATCCGAATTCAGAGGCTCTGCGAACAGTTCGAATCTGTGCGATTTTGTCTCGGAAGAGAGAGGAAAAGATGAGGGGAGTCGGAGGACCGTTGCTATCAATCGGAGATCTTCTCGCCGATCTTGTTGAAGAAACTGCTGAATCACCGGCAAACGCTCCAAATCCTGAAAGTTCATCAAAACTAGACCCTGATGCCATCTCTGGACCATTGGATCTAACCCGACTCTTTCAGGCCCGGAACCTTTCATATTATTAAGTTTTATACGAAAATCATTTGGATTTAATGGAATCTCTATCATTGCTCATTCATCATAATGTATTGAGTCTTCATTGAGCTATGCAATTTATATCAACATATTGTTTCATTGTTATTTCAAAATTTTATGCATCATTCTGATTGATCTTGGATTTTTTCGACACGTTGTTCGGTTTTGACTTGGAAAATTCATCATAGTAAAGGATAATTTTAAATTTGTGTGTATCATTAGAGAAATGTGTTAATGTTCTTAGGGAAGAGCTGTACTGTAAACATTTTCTTAATCCATATAATTAATTCATTCTTGAAATTTTGCTGACTTGTTTTGTTATTCTTATCAACGTTGTTTCTATGATTAGTAATTTAGTATAGTAGATTTTGATGTAATTTCTTACTTAGTTATTATCAAGAGTAAGCCAATATAGGATTCAATGAACTTTGTTCAGTTTTGAAACATAAAAACTCTATCAATGGGCTTGATTGGTATGTCAGTTGAAAAGCAATGGTTAATCATGAAACAGAAGAATCGTTGGAACAACTAAATTGGAAATGAAAAACATTTGAATAACAAAAAACTATTAGATGATTAAAGTTTTGTCTAATCTATTTATAATATTAAAACTTGTGGGAGAAATTTAAAAATCACTTGTTTTATCATTCTGTGTGTTTTGCTGTATATACTCATAATCACGTTTTCAAAAAAAGCTACATACCATTCAATTCATAATAATCAAGTGAGTTATGCATTTTATATGAACATACTGTTTATATTGTTGGATAAGCTTGAGATGATTTGAAGATCAAATTTGTTGTTTGGAAGTTTTCCTTTTAGTTTTGGAAGTTTTCCTTTTAGTTAAAAGATTTTGTTGATTGGTTTTCCTTTTTAATTGGGAATTGGTTTTTGGTGTGAATATATAAGGAGATACCTAGTGTGGGGTATAAATATATGAGTTGAGAGATTACAAGGTTTTGAGAGAGTTTCCTTGTAGTTGAGATTGGTTAAGTTTGGTCGAGTTTAATAAGAGAAGGAATTCTTATTATTAAGTTTGTGTTCTTGGTTTCTATATTTGGTATCAGAGCGGTGATTAACAATGACCAAAAAGGACGATGGAGAAGACTCGAGTGGAGACGGCATGATCACGATGAAAGTCGGAAGTAGCTCCTCATCGATCAAGTGCCCAATGCTCACAAAGGATAATTACACGGTTTGGGCAATACGCATGAAGATTACCCTCAAAGTAAACGAGGTTTGGGAAGCCATCGAAAATGAAGATAAAACCAGCAAAAGGAATAATATGGCCATCGCTATCTTATTCCAATCAATACCCGAATCGTTGATATTGCAAGTTGGAGAACTTGAGTCAGCAAAGGCCGTATGGGAAGCAATCAAAACACGATATGTTGGTGCGGAACGTGTCAAAGAAGCTAGACTTCAAACCCTAATGGCGGAGTTTGATCGTTTGAAGATGAAGGAAAGTGATACAATTGATTCTTTCGTAGGTAAACTTTCAGAAATCTCATCCAAAACTTCTTCTCTTGGTGAACAAATTGAAGAAACAAAGCTCGTAAAGAAATTTTTGAAAAGTTTGCCACGAACTCGATACATTCACATCGTTGCCTCTCTAGAACAAGTACTTGATCTAAAGACGACGAGCTTTGAAGATATTGTCGGTAGGCTAAAGGCCTATGAAGAGAGAATCGGGGCTGAAGATGAAGAGCAAGAAGAGCAAGACAAGTTGATGTATGCTCATACGGACGATAATACTGGTGGTCGTTTTGGTGGAAGAGGAAGAGGTGGTCGGTTTGGTGGAAGAGGTAGAGGTCGAGGACGGAATAGTCATGATCAACATCGCAAATTGAGTGATAAAGAACGAGAAGCTAATGTGACGTGTTTTAGATGTGAGAAGCAAGGACATTATGCTAATAATTGTCCTGATCGTTTGCTTAGAATCGAGGCAAGTATAACATGTTTTAAGTGTGATAAGAAAGGTCACTATGCAGCGAATTGCCCGGATCGCTTGTTGAAGTTGCAAGAAACAGAAGAAAGAGGAGGTGATGACACACAAGAAGCCGATGTCTTAATGATGCATGAAGTCGTGTATTTAAACGAAGATAAGGTGAAACCGAGCCTATTTGAAGAAAATATGGATTCAAAGAAGATATGGTACCTTGACAATGGCGCTAGTAACCACATGTGTGGTAATCGTGAGTTCTTTGTCTTCATAGATGGAAACATAACTGGTAAAGTGAAGTTTGGGGATGACTCTCGGATTGATATAGAAGGTCGAGGATCAATTTGCTTTGTGTTCAAGAACAAAGAGAAAAAATTCCTTCATAATGTTTATTACATTCCTCAGTTGAAAAGCAACATTATCAGTCTTGGTCAAGCTACGGAAGCTGGATGTGAAGTTCGAATGAAGGAAGATGTGCTGATTGTATATGATCGTTTAGGACATATGTTAGTAACCACAACCAGATCAAGGAATCGGCTCTATAAGGTGCTATTAGAAGTCGAAGTTGTGGAACGACTAAAATTAGTACGCTCGAAAGAATCGGTGAGATGGCATGCTCGGTTAGGCCACGTAAATCCAGAAACCATGAAGTCTATGATCAATAAAGAGTTGGTATATGGTTTACCAAAGATTAATATCGAGAAAGGCGTGTGTGATTCATGTCTTCGTGGGAAGCAGGCTAGAAGACCGTTTCCACAAGCAACCAGTTTTCGAGCCACAAAATCTCTTGAGCTAATACACGGAGATCTTTGCGGACCTATTACACCCGCAACACCAGCTCACAAGAGGTATGTGTTTGTCCTCATTGATGATTATACGCGTTATATGTGGACGATCTTACTAAAGGAGAAAAGTGAGGCGTTCGAGAAGTTTAAATCATTCAAAAGTTTGGCTGAACAAGAGTCGAGAGAATTGATCAAAACATTGAGGACTGATAGAGGTGGAGAGTTTATGTCTCTCGAGTTTCAAAATTTCTGTCAAAAACATGGGATTCAGAAACATCTAATTGCTCCATATTCTCCTCAACAAAACGGTGTGGTCGAGAGACGTAACAGAACATTGCTAGAGATGACGCGGAGCATTCTAAAACACATGAACATGCCACATGAGTTATGGGGAGAAGCGGTCCCGGCATGCTACTTATCTCATAAATCGAATAGCTACAAGGTCGCTGGTCGAGAAAACGCCGTATGAGATGTTTAAAGGAAGGAAACCGAATCTTGAGTATATAAAGGTATTCGGGTGTGTTGTTTACGCAAGAACTGAAGCTGCAGGACGAAGGAAGCTTGATGATAGATCACAAGTCTTGGTACATTTGGGAATTGAACCAGGCTCTAAGGCATATAGATTGCTTAATCCCGCTACTAAGAAGATTGTAGTGAGCCGTGATTTTGTGTTTGATGAAGAAAAACCGTGGGATTGGAACAAGTCAGATCCGAAAGCAAGTAAAGTTGTTGGTACTCTTGATATCAAGACACGAGCAGGAGGTGAGGAGATCGCAAGACATACTGGTTCGAGTATTGGAAATGACAATACTAATTCTCAAGTAATAAGAGATGTTATTGAGATAGAAGGAGACGATGAAGCAGAAGATGACGAAAATAACGAGGAAAGTAGCAGCAGCAATGATGACGATGATGATCATCCGCAGCTGAGAAGATCATCTAGAGTTTCAGTTACACCTCGACATTTGAAAGATTATGTGTTATACTTGTCAGAGTTGGAAGGAGAACGTCTCCTGCTATCTTTGAATGATGAACCTTGGGATTTCAGTGAAGCTAAACAATTAGAAGTATGGGTAGAAGCATGTAAAGATGAGATATCTTCAATTGAAAAAAATCAAACTTGGAACTTGGTCGATCTTCCCGTGGGCTATAAAGCGATTGGTTTGAAATGGGTGTTCAAAATCAAGAGGAACTCTGATGGAAGCATAAATAAACACAAAGCAAGGTTAGTGGCAAAGGGATATGTTCAGAAACAAGGTATTGATTACGATGAAGTGTTTGCACCGGTAGCACGAATTGAAACAATCCGCCTCATTATCGCATTAGCAGCTTCAGAAGGTTGGGAGATTCATCACCTTGACGTAAAAACTGCTTTTCTTTACGGAGACTTGAAGGAAGAAGTGTACGTGATACAACCGGAGGGTTTTAAAGTCATTGGCAGTGAGAACAAAGTCTATAAATTGAGAAAAGCACTATATGGCTTAAAGCAAGCTCTGAGGGCATGGAATGACAAATTGAACAAGGTGCTGCGAGAGTTGAGATTTCACAGATGCTCGAAAGAGCCATCACTTTATCGAAAGGAAGAAGGAGGACATCTTGTTGTGGTAGCAGTCTATGTCGATGATCATTTAGTCACAGGTTCGTTGTTGAAGCTAGTACACGAATTCAAGAAGGAGATGGCGAGTCGTTTTGAAATGAGTGATCTTGGCAAGCTTACCTATTACCTTGGAATAGAGGTATATCAGCTTAAAGGAGGTATTATGCTAAACCAGGAAAGATATGCCCAGAAAATTTTGCTTGAGACTCGGATGGATGGGTGCAATCCGTGTCATGTTCCCATGGATATGAATCTAAAGTTGAGCAGATCGGATAAAGAAAAGAGCATTGATGCAACGGAATACCGAAGAAATATTGGTTGTCTTAGATATTTGTTGCATACACGACCAGATTTGTCATATAGTGTTGGAGTACTTAGTAGATATATGCATGACCCGAAAGAATCACATGGTGCGGCTTTAAAGCAAGTCTTAAGATATCTACGTGGTACAACAAAACTTGGGTTGATATTTCGACATGAGGATGGAGTAAAGCTGACAGGATATAGTGACAGTTCGCACAACGTGGATATTGATGACGGGAAGAGTACTACGGGTCATATATTTTACTTGAATAACTGTCCTATAACTTGGTGTTCTCAAAAGCAAGAGACGGTTGCGTTATCATCATGTGAGGCAGAATTTATGGCCGCAACAGAGGCTGCGAAACAAGCCATTTGGCTACAAGAGTTGCTTGGAGAAGCCGTTGGAAAGGATCATGGAAAAGTCGTGTTAAAGGTGGATAACAAGTCAGCCATAGCTCTCACAAAGAATCCAGTATTTCATGGACGAAGCAAGCACATCCATACGAGATATCATTTCATCAGAGAATGTGTTGAGAACGAGCAAGTAGAGATGGAGCATGTACCGGGGAATGAACAAAGGGCCGACATTTTAACCAAAGCACTTGGAAGAATACGGTTCAAGGAGATAAGAGATCTTATGGGTGTCGTGTATGTTAATAATCTCAAGCTTAAGGGGGAGAATGTTGGATAAGCTTGAGATGATTTGAAGATCAAATTTGTTGTTTGGAAGTTTTCCTTTTAGTTTTGGAAGTTTTCCTTTTAGTTAAGAGATTTTGTTGATTGGTTTTCCTTTTTAATTGGGAATTGGTTTTTGGTGTGAATATATAAGGAGATACTTAGTGTGGGGTATAAATATATGAGTTGAGAGATTACAAGGTTTTGAGAGAGTTTCCTTGTAGTTGAGATTGGTTGAGTTTGGTCGAGTTTAATAAGAGAAGGAATTCTTATTATTAAGTTTGTGTTCTTGGTTTCTATATATATGATAGTTCAAATTTTGTGCTGTTTAATTTGGAAACTTTCCTACAGTTTGTTTGGTTTGACTTGGACAATCCAATCGTAGTAAGCAGTTATGTAGAACGCCGTGAGTCTGAACCAGGGTGGATAAGAAATCTGTATTGTAAATATTCTTTATTCCATATAAGTGATTCATTCTTGCAATTGAAATTTTACTGAGTTGTATTGTTGTTCTTATCAATATTGTTTATATGATTAGTATAGTATTTGGATGTAATTTCTTACTTAATACTTGTATGTCTATTTTGAGGCGCAATGATAAAAAAAACCCATTGTTTTGTTTCAGGAAAACTATGATAAACTAAACAGTGTGTTTGCTGGTTCTGATCACTCATGGACCTCCCTAACATTGGAGGTAATTTGAAAACTTAATTGGGACTTGCAATCAACACATTCTTTTGTGATAAATTTGATGATTAGTGCTTTTGTTTTGTTGTCTATTCCTTTCAATGGAAGTCTTATAAGGATTTTGTCTTTGAAACCAGTTCTACAGTCCTGTAACTAAATAATTGGTGATGCCAATATCTCAAGCATGTATATATGTTATGAGATTCTATAGATACGAATGCAAATTAATTGTTTCATGGCTTGTCTAGAGACATATATAAACTAATCTTTTTCTTTCTTCCCCTTCAATTCAGCTTTGCACTTCCCTAGAAACTGCAAACAAGTTGGTCCATGCCACGACCACAAATGCTAGATTATTGTCAGAGAAGATAGAAGAACTCGAGAAAATAGTGAAACGAGGCGATTCTTTAGTAGCAGCTGCAAGAACTGTTCACGCCATGGTTAACCAGGAAGGATTACCCTCGTAGGACATATAATGATACCGATTAATGCTTTCCCAAGGTGCAACCCAACCTATTGGGTTCTACTAAGTCATTCAAAAAGGGCTCTATGACTTTGTTTAAAGAGTCTAGATTAATCTTGAATGATTAAGGATATAAAATATACAATCTTCTAACATTTATGGAAGAGCAATCATATATTCAATTGGATTATTGGAAATTGTAGGATTTGGTTTTAACGATATGATAAGGTCTGATTATATATTTATGTGAACTTTGATTGAGGGAGAAATGTTGAGTGTGACCATAGATTATTTAAATTGCGTCACTGCTTATAACCGTTGACTTTTTCAAAATATTTAACCATAGATTTAAATATGGTAAAACTAAAACAACATAAAATTTTCTGACCAAAAAAAAAAAAACATAAAATTCAAAATCATATTATAAATTGATTTAAACTTGATTTTGGATGGTTAGATTTTAGAGTAATTGCATCCTCAATCATTTAATAATATCAAAATTAATACTTTTTTTATTGACACTGTACAACACCTACTATTCACATTAAAATATTCAACTTATCCTTATACCTTCTAACTAATTACATTTGACCATTTCTCTTTCATGATTAACTATTCTCGTCGAATAAAAAAGAAGAACCAAAAAAAGAGAAGAAGAAGAAAGAAGATAACACCGGCGGACGACGATAACACCGGTGGACGACGATAACACCGGCCGCCGACGATAACATCGTCCGCCGACGATAGCACCGGCGGCCCGACGATAACACCGGCGGTCCGACGATAACACCGATGGGCTAACGATAACACCGACAATGTTAACTGGATTAATGCGATAATTTATGATATGATAACTGGATTAACATGACAATTTCATAAAAATGAACATGATAACTGGTTTAACATGACAATGTTAACGATACTAACTATATGTTAACAATGCTAACTGGTTTAACATGACAATATTAACGAGACTAACTATATGTTAACGATACTAACAATGATAACTGGTTTAACATGACAATGTTAATGATTCTAACAATATGTGTTTTCTGGTAATAAACAGTGGTCGTCGAGTTTTGATGAATAGTACCACCTGCTTTTTGATAAATAGTGTAGCCAGATTCTTCTATAAAAAAATGAGCTTCAGACCAATGACATTTCTGTAATTGTAAATATTAAAAAGCACAAAGGATATTTTAAATTTAATCATTTTTTCTCTTTCTTAGTTACTTAATTTACAAAAAATTAATAATACTTACCTAATATTTTGGTCAACCTACCATAACCCAAGATTTTATATAGGATTATATTTGTAATTAGGTAAATATTAGTATACGCACAAGATCTTAATAAAAGGGTATCTACGGATACAAGTAGGGGTGGCCACAAACTAGATATCCTAGAATATTATGATATCCAAATTCGAAAAGCAACTAGCTGAAACAAAATTTGTTAGTACGCAAATGTATCCGAATCTGGTTCGGATCTATAAAAATAGCTAAAATAATTTAATTTATAGGGGAAACAAGTAAAAGAAAAAAATTCTCAAAGTCCAGACAATTTTATAAGGTAAATAAATAAAGTCCTAACCGAATTGTTCCACAGTTAATCTTATAAATTTGTTACAAAATGGTTAGTTTGACTTCTTCCAATTCTTCTAAACAAAAACCTGCTTATTCTACAATTCATAAGACTAATCAAAGTGGTCTGGAAATTGTGAAAGGACGTTCAGAATTATTATTATTATTATTTTTTTTTGATGTTGATCACTCTTGAATGATTTGATTATATGTTTTATATTAGAACCCAACCCAAATCTCAAAAATATCTCGTTTTCTTCTGTTTGGGTTATCTGCTCAGCAAATGTGGCTGATTTAGAAGGACACGATACAACTGATTTTTATTATGACGGCCGTTTTATGAAAACTTTGGATGACTTATTGCTATGACATGGCCGATTTATTGTTGCTCGCCTGATTTATCGTTAATCCGGCTAACTTATGTGGCCGATTTATTTTACAACGGCTTACTTATTCAGGTTAATTGTGGCTGACTTATTGTAAATCAGCCGTAATAAGACCGATTTACTTAAAAGTCGTTCTAATTACGGCTGACTAATTAGAGAAAGATTAATTACTGTAATAGTATGCTATTGACGACTGGCTTATATGATGTAGCGGCTGGCTTATTTTTTTCACCTGATTTATGTGTTTTAATGGCTGATTTCATAAACTTTTTTAATTACTTTAATAGTCTTTTAGTGGCGACTGACTTATACTTTTGTTTAATGGCTGATTTATGCTTTCGTTTGATGGCATGTTTCCATGTCAGCAAAATAAAGATTACATTAGCTCTAAACACATTATTAGGTTTAGCCGCCGTCCGCCGTTTTCTTCGTCGTTGTTCTTCATCTTCTCCCTTCTTCATCAATCTACATTTTTTTCGAGTTTTATACCAAATCTAAATTTCGGAGAAGATGGATTCGATAATAATTGTTTGCGGTACATGGGTTCTCAAAAATCGATATGTATTCAACGCCGACAAGAAATGGTGTAGAGTTCTAGAAGTTAACGAATAGACAGCCTACAACAATCTTGTGGAGATGATAATGGAGGATTATGAGTTGGAGTCGAGAAGCTGTAAGATTCAGCTAAGTTACATGTTCTCCAACAAGTGTTTGGTCTGGTTCGTAAATCAGCTATAACGGTGTTTGGTCTGGTTCGTAAATTAGCCATAACGGTGTTTGCAATACTTAATAAATCAGCCAAACCTCAAATATGGCAGTTGTAAATCAGCAAAATCTCAAATCTGTGTCTTTCCAATTTTAATAAATTTATTTAATTTGATAGGTTCTATTTATAATTTTATTTCAATGTTAAGTAATTTTAAGTCTTACATCAAAACAATGGGTTATATTTGTAAGCTTTACACGTTTTGTTGGTTTACCCTTAATATGTTCATCTCAAACCCTAAACCCCATACAATATACAATATAATCCTTACCATGTATTTATAAGAATTTCCATAAATAAGCCCATAATATCATTCGTTCCTTTAGATTACTAAATTATAAACATGTCATATATCTATTACCCTAAAAGTCTAGGGTGTTTGGGTCGTAGGCCCAAACAAGGTCCAGTTTGACCTGGGGATCATACTTATAAAAAAGCCATGGACGACACATGGCAACACGTAATTCGTCTACGTAGGAAGGATTATATTTATCCTCAACAATTAGTTTGAAGAGAATGATTAAATCAAGCGAATTTTTTTGTATTATTTATTATTTATATTTATAAAATCACGAATTTGAGAAGAAAAGAGAAACATGAACATCAATTTGTGCTTTCCTTTTTCTTTTCTTTTTTTTTTCTCTTTTTTTCCTTTCTCTCATCTTTAACATTTTCTTTAGCATTTAATAACGTACGTGAATAATGTTACTTTAAATCAGTCATAACGGTGTTTGGTCTGGTTCGTAAATCAGCCATAACAGTGTTTGCAATGCTTATTAAATCAGCCATAACGGTGTTTGCAATGCTTAATAAATCGGCCATAACGGTGTTTGCAATACTTAATAAATCAGCCAAACCTCAAATCTGACAGTTTTAAATCAGCCAAACATCAAATCTGTGTGTTTGCATTTTAAAAATTTTATTTAATTTGATAGGTTCTATTAATATTTTTATTTCAATGTTAAGTAATTTTATGTCTTACATCAAAACAATGGGTTATATTTGTAAGTTTTACACATTTTGTATGTTTATTCTTATCATGTTCATCTCAAACCCTAAACCCCATACAATATACAATATATTCTTTACCATGTATTTATAAAAATTTCCATAAATAAGCCCATAATATCATTCTTTCCTTTAGATTACTAAACTATAAACATGTCATATCTATATTACCCTAAACCGTAAATATAGTAATAACATAATCCTTACCATGTCTTATCTATATGTCTAACTAGATTAGTTACATGTTTTGTAGTATCAATGTTATCATAGATCACAAAAAATCAATGTACAGTCTTAATCCCCTAAATCCTAACCATAAACACCCCTAATCCCCTAAATAAATATAAAAGTCTTAATCCCCTAAATTCAAAAATACTTGTGTGATAAGTTTGTCATAATAGCTTACAATTCGGCCATGAAGTTGTTTGAATGTGTTGGATACCAAAAAGTTGAAAAAATTGAATTTTCAAACGGACGTCAAACAAATAATTGAATTTTCAAACGTTTTGAATTAGAATTCAAAATGGGCGTGAATATCGACGAAATTTAATTCAATAGTTTTTTGCGTGTGGATATCGACGAAATTGAAGTTTCCCACCTACACTTTTTGTAATCTCGAGACACCACTTGAATCCCTACGTTCCTCTCGTAAATCGGCCATTACGTTGCTTGGTCTGGTTATTAAGTCAGCCATATAGGTTTTTGCAATGTTTAATAAATCAGCCAAATCCGTCATATTAAAACCATCACAGCGAGTTTAGAAAGTTACAAGTAAACAAACACAAACATATTCCTACTTAGAACTCATATATTGCAGCATATGCACTATCTACTTGATGTCAGTCTTCATATCCGCAACGTCCTCCTTAAGTTCACTAATCTCCTGGGCCATAGACGCATGCATGTCGGAAATAATCTCTAATTCTTCATCGTGTGCTTCATCCACCCACTTAAACACGTGAATTGGCCCATATCCCATGGCGCAACAATAAAACTTTCGTCCCAGGTTAGCTTTTGTTTGAGAAGTGAGTACACTAGTTTGGACAAAATAGATAAATCGTTTGATACTAAGACTTTTCGGTCTTAAAGAGGTATCAATAACTCTAAATACAATTAGTATAAGAGGTTATCAATCCGTATTAGGAAATGACTCTAAGCATTAAGAATGCAAGGAACCTATGTAAGTTAAGCTAATAAAAAAGGGTTTTGTGATTAAGTATCCAATTTAAAACAAGTAAAGCAACTAAACAAGATATAAATCAATAAGCAAAAGCGGATTCAAAGATGGGATTATGAATATAAGATAACCCAAGTTCAATTCATGATGTTCATTTACTCAAACAAGCTAATCCCTAGGCATAAGACCTTTAACTTGACTAATTCTATTTCAAGCAATTAATCACTATGCCATTGCTAATCACCTAATCCATTAACAAACTCTCATTTGTGAATCATTGATTAGCAAGAATTAAGTTTAAACAAACAAGCTCAACCTAGACAATATATTATAATAGGCTAGGAGTATAAATCTCTTGTTTAGTTCATCAAAGCATTTCATCAAACACTTGGTGTACATGAAATGCCTTATGATCTAGACCCACTTTTTCAAGCTAGATCTAGCCTTAAGAACACTAAACAAGAAGGGATATAAGAATATCTAACCATAAACACCATGAATCAAGCCTTGGATCATCCTAATCTACCCCATCTCTAAACTCTAAAAGACTACTCAAGACCCATTAAGAACCAACCAAAATCGATAGTGATGGAGGTTGAATCCATGGATGGATGATGAATAATCAAGATAGAAGATAGATAGATGCAAGGAATTGATGGAAATAAACACTAGGTTGCATAAAACAAAGGATCCTCCTTACAAAAATCAAGCTCTCTCTCAAAGGTAAAGGTTTTAGACTTAAGAAAAAGCATGCATAAGAAATTAGGTTTAGAATGTATTTATATTAAAAAGTGGGCGACCGGGTCAACTCGGAACAAACCGGGTATTGACCGGTCGGATCTTGGGTCATGTTTTCTATACCGGCCAAAATGGGTCCGATATAGATGGCCGGTATGAAGTGCCGGTGTGAGAAGGGTGATGCCGGCCATATTATTGCCGGGATGCATGGCCGGTAAACTTCCTGGTGGGGTGAAAATCGGACACCGGGCTAATGCGCCGGATGTAATTTGCCTGGGGTAATGTGTCCCGCATGCTGGCACGTGCATGGCGTCCTAGACGGTATGTGCATCTACGGCGAGAGGTTCCATGCCGGGCGTGTTAGGGCCGGTATGCATGGCCGGTAAACTTTCTGCCCGAGGTCTCGTCCAGTACCGGACCTAAGAGTTGTCTTGTGTCGGGCCGGCACGAGAGTCTTCATCGGGGAGTATGCTTCTTGGTGTCGGGCCAGGTGGAGCCGGTACGTGCGTCCGGTAATTCTCCTGCCCGAGTCTTCACGCCAATGCCGGTTGGATTAGAGGCAATGTGCTTGGCCGGTATGGTGAGAGCAATGTGGAGTGAGAAGGCCTTTGATGCCAGGTGAAATGGAATCGGTACGCATGGCCGGTGTAGAGCCTGTCACGGCAAAAGTTGTGATACCGGTCAAGTTAGGTCCGGTATGAGAGGCCGGTATGGTGAGTGCGATCCACCTTTGCTTCTAGGCGTTGCTTCAAGGTCTCAAGCCAAGTGTGAACTCCTCCAAAGTCTCCAAAAGCCTCCAAAGTACCTAAAAGAGACTCCAAAACATGCAAGACTCTCTAGGACTTAGTATGAAAACCCTAAACTCTAAATGAGACAAAACAAATAAGAAATGCTATGAAACATATGCACATGAGATAAAACCTATACTAAATGAATGCATCAAAGGGACAAAATATGAGAATATCAACTCCCCCAAACTTACTCCTTTGCTTGCCCTCAAGCAAACAAAAAAAGAACAAGTAGAGGGAGGTTAGAAAGTGGGAACTCAAATCCACAAGTAGCACAAAAGGAAAACACATTCAACGTCCAAGTTTGTAGTTGTAAGATGCACAAGTGAGTCTACTCCAAAGAAGTTAGCCATTCCTATTTCATCATGCACCAAATCCAAACCCCAATCTACACAGGCAATCATATTCTCCAACCCCTTAACATTCATTAGTGGTGTAACCATGAATCATGTCTATGCAAGGTCAAATCGAATTCGTTTGGCTAAGGGTTCAGTTATGAGATGAAGTTGATCTCATTATCATGCATGGGTAATCAAGTGCAAGGATCTCTCATGGAATGAACAAACTTTAGCAAAATGCTAAAGGTAAAAGGCAATCTATGCATACAAGGGAGAATTCTCATCTACCCAAATGCCTAGAGTGTCTCTAACCTAAAGCCTTCTAACCCGTTGTGCCCACATCCTAAGCTACCCTTTTCATCCTAAGGCGTTTTGCCTTCTCAAACCCACACATGCTTCTTGCATTTTCGCTTCACCTTCTTCTCACATTGGGGATCGACTTCTTCTTCCTTGATGTCATGGTTTGGTGCTTCTTTGTTTTGACTTAGCTCTTCTTTTCTTCATTTTTGTTCACGCCTCTCTTCATCTTTGATGCTTTGGCCTTTTTGGATTTCTTCTTTTTCCTTGAATCTTTTTAGGCTATTTTATTCTTAGAGCTAGTCTTATTATTTTCTTTGCACCAACCAATCTATATAAATCCGATCCCCTTTTTCTTTCTCCCTTTTCATCTTTTCCAATCCACATTACCATTCCGAACATACTCATTTGCCAAGTTTTCAAACCGTTCCCCCAAACTTGAATCAAGAACCGCCATCCTAACTAGCCTATTCCTAGATTAACTCCGTGGTGATGGAGCTAAGTCTACACCAGAATTCCCTCTTGTCGCCCTAAACCTAACACGTTTTGCCAAGTTTGTTCGAAAGAAAGGCCTCACAATTGACACACTAATAACAATGGCTAGAAAGAAGGTTGAGGTTAAGGTAGGGGAAACCATTCCAATGATGGGATATGGCTACTTGGATAAACAAGAGTGGTGAAAGGGAAAAGATTATCCAAGTATGTATAAGTGATCCACGAATTCATTCAAAATTGCATAAACACAATAACTACAAGTCAAGATTAGGGTTATCACTTAGATGAGGTTGGATGCAATTCAAGCATGCTTCAATCAAGGCAAGTATGATGATACATGAGAACTAAGAATGGTGCATCTTTACTTTCATACTCACTTAAATGTATCAAACAACTACGAACATTAATTTCTTAAAGTGCTACCCTACAAGGAAGATTCATCATTATTCCCATGCATAAGCAATGAATCCTAAGTATGCAATCCTAGACTCAATGTACAAATGCAAATGCATCTCAAATGACAACCTAAATGACTTCTTTTTGTGTTTCAATTTTCAAAATTTGCCAACATTTTTTTTTTCTATGCCTTAGATGAATGCATGAGACTCAATATGCAAAACTCAAAATAAGACAAAACAAATGACATTAGATACCGGTCCCTCCCCCAAACTTAAATCACACCGTCTCGGTGTGAAATAAATCAAAGGAAGAGACCCAAAAATAATAAAATAAAATTCTAGACTCAAGTAAACGAGAAACTATTTACAAGGTTTGGAGTGCTACCTCAGAAGCTTTCGGATGGGGAAGGAGACCCCATCGAGTATGAATGATTGTTAGAGCACGGAGACGGTGTCCTCATTCCCTTCCTCTTGGCCGCTTTCACCTCGTAGGAGGATGGAATGTACTCGTCGTCGTGAATCACCAACTCTCCTACATGTAGTTGAAGACGTTTGTCCAACGGTGTAGAACGTTCTCCAATCTCCTTTTGCTCCACCATGATTGGCTCTCCTTGGCCGCGAGAGGAGCTAGCCTCTCCTTTCTTCCCCTTGAGCTCTCTAACCGTGTCCTTCAAATCCTTGACCGCCTTTACCAACTTCCGGATTGTCTTATCTTGCCACTTGCACCAATGTTGAAGTAACCTTGTTTGGTGGTGTGCATGTCTAGTGGCAACTTCCGTACTTTTGCCAAGTGGGAATCGAGTGTGTGATATTCATGCATTTTACATGTTTAAGCATACATTTTACTAAGAGTTTTGTGCCATTTGCATGCATAATCACGGTTTTGTCTTGCATTTAGGTCTCATTTAGAGTTTATGACATTTGTATTAGGTCCTAGTGAGTTCTTGCATTCATTTGGATTGTTTTTAGGTGTTTTGGAGACATTTGGGATGATTGGAGTGGTTGAGCATCAAGGGAAGGAAGAGCTCATCCGACACGCCGGAAAGATGTGGCTGTACGGAAGCCTTCCGATCTGAATCAGCTTCAATGATCTTCATGAAAGTTGTATAAGAGTGAGTTAGCTGTCCATAGGAGTTGGAATCAAGTCATTCGGATGTGTGGTTTGAGAGATATGACTAATTTACTCAAGACAGGTCCGCCTGGCCGAGACGGTTTCTTCAATACCGAGGTCACTGGTCGGTGCAACAAATCGATGTGGAAACAGAGGGAAAATTCCCTTAGTACCGATGTGCAATACCGATTATTGACATCGGTATTGAAGGGTCTCCACTCCGAATTAGCCTCGGTGGTCTTCACCAAAGTTGTATATGAGTGAATCAGCTTTACACATGAGTTTGAATCGGGTTATTTGGACGTATGGATAGGGAGATAAGACGGATTTACTGAAGGTATTTTCGTCTAGCTGAAAAAAGATGACACCGTCCAAATAACCGGCAAAACGAAGTCCTTCCGTTACGAATCAACTCAAACGGTCTTCATAAGAGTTGTAGAGGGACGAGTTATCTGTCTACAGGAGTTGGATGCATGCTATTCGGATGTCATGTTCAGGCGTTATGACCGATTTACTGAAGACGTACCAAAGACTTGACCGGGTCAAAATCCGGTTTGTTCCGGGTTGACCCGGTCCGACCCAAACTCATTTAAATATTGAAAACTCTATTTTTTTAGATCTAAGTTTTCTTCTTGTAAGAGTGGGGGCTCGACCCTAACTCTCTCTCTTGAGGGATTTGGATTGTTCTTCACATCTATGCCATTCTAGAGAAGATTTCTCCAACTCTATCTTTTATTTATACAATTTCCTTATTTTTATGTCTTTTTCTCTTTTGTTCTTCATGTTTAGGCCTTAGAACTTTTTGTTGGGTTTTTGGATTATGCTTGATTATTGATGGTTTGATGGTTGATTTGTGTTGCTTATGTTCTTAATCTTTTCTTTCCTTTCTTTCTTAGTGGTCCTAGTGCTAGATTGGGCTTCAAGGAGTCATTTTAGATCAAAGGGAAAATTAAGCACACCAAGTATTCGATGAAATTCCCCTAGAATCTTAGTAAGAGATAAACATTATTAACCTATTAGAGTAGTTTCTTAAGGTGTTTATTGGTTGATTTGAATGTTGATCTTAATGCTTGCTAATCATTTTATCACAAATGAGAGTTTGATCTTGATTTAGTGATTAGCAAAGTGATTAGTGCCTTGAAAGAGGATTAGTCCTAATTAGTTATCTTAACCTAAGGAATAGCATAGATTGTGTGTATTAGCATCATTTGTTAATTGTCTTGATGGTTAGATGATGATGATTTATGTTACATCTTGTTAGATCCTTCACTTAGGTTGATCTTAAAGGTAGTTTTGGATTGCAAGATCAAAACTAGAGCTTAAGCATTTCACGCCCGATAGGTGTTCGATGAAATGCTTGAACCAAACCTTTTGTGAGCTTTTCATGCCTAGCAAATGAGAGTTGATTTCTAGGGTGATTAGTGAACTAAGTGGAATTGGAGATTAAAGCTTGTTAATCATCTTATCACAAACGAGATTTTATCTTGATTTGGTTATGAACAAAGTGATTAGTGACACGAGAGTGGATTAGTCATAATTGTGAATTCCATGTTCTAGGATAGTGTTTAATTAAATTTTTATCATCATTGTTTGTTCATTAATCATCTTCTTGATAGTTAATTCATTTTCCAACACTTCTATCTTTGTTTATTTCTTGCATTTCATTTTCTTGATTCAAAAATATAAAACCCAAAAACATTTGCTCTAGCTTATGAAGTTTCATGTATTCTTGGTGCATTGATCTTAACCTCTTTGGTTCGATACCTCTTATACTACCTAGTATTTAGAAAAATTGATATGAGCTAAACACAAATTCTATCTATCATTTGGCGCCGTTGCCGGGGAGGTTTAGCAGAAAGACTCTATAAAACGGACTTATATCATGGCCTAAAAGGGGTAAAAACCATGATATATCAAGATCTTAGTCCAATGCCATTGTTGCTAGTTACTTGATGCTTTGATCTCGTGTAGAAATTAAGAACGAACCCTGCCTTGCTCTCATGTCTTATTGTTCTTGCCTTGATTGAAGCAAACCTTGACATGAATTCAACCCCATCTAAATGATAACCTTAATTTTGACTTGTAAATATTGTGTTTATGCATTTTTGAAAGAATTCGTGGATCACTTCATACATACTTGGATAATCTTTTCTCTTTCACCACTCTTGTTTATCCAAGTAGCCATATCCCATCATTGGAATGGTTTACCCTACCCTAACCTCAACCGTCTTTCTAGCCATTGATATTCGTGTGTGATTGGTGAGGCCTTCTTTCGAGCAAACTTGGCAGAAAGTGTTAGGTTTAGGGAGACAATGAGGAATTCTCATGTAGATTTAGCTCCATCATCACAGAGTTAATCTAGGAATAGGCTAGATAGGTTGGCGGTTCTTTGTTTAAGTTTGGGGGAACGGTTTGGAAATTTGGTGAACGGATATGTTTGGAATAGATTGTGGAATGGAAAAGATGAATAAGGAGAAGGGAAAAGGGGATCGAATTTATAGATTGGTTGGTGCAAAATTATAAGACTAGCTCTAAGAATAAGATAGCCTCAAGAGATCCCAAGAAAAAGAAGAAAGCCGAAAAGGCCAAAGCATCAAAGAAGAAAAAGAGGTGTGAACAAAATTGAAGAAAAAGGAGAGCTAAGTCACAACAAAGAAGCACCAAACCATGAGAACAAGGAAGAAGAAGTTGATCCCCGAATGAGAAGAAGGTGAAGTGAAAGGACAAGAAACATGTGTGGGTTTAAGAAGGCAAATGCCTTAAGATGAAAATGGTAGCTTAGGATGTGGGCACAAACAGGTTAGAAGGCTTTAGGTTAGAGACACTCTAGGCATTTGGGTAGATGAGAATTCTCCCTTGTATGCATAGGTTGCCTTTTACCTTTAGCATTTTGCTAAAGTTTGTTCATTTCATGAGAGATCCTTGTACCTAATTACCCATGCATGATAATGAGATCACCTTCATCTCATAACCTTACCCTTAGCCAAACGAATTCATTTGATCTTGCATAAACATGATTCACACTTATTACACTTAATCAATGTCAAGAGATTGGAAGATATGAAAGTTTGTGTAGGTTGAGGTTCGAATGTAAGTCATGCAAGGATAAGTATGGCTAGTCACTTTTGAGTAAGTTGTTTGATCGCATCAAGAAGTTTGCAAGTTGGACATTGGGCTCAGATTCTTTTATGGCACTTTTGGATTTGAGCTCCCATTTCTAGTCTTCTCCCTTTCTTTATTCTTGTTTGCTTGAGGACAAGCAAATGTTAAAGTTTGGGGGAATTGATATTCATGCATTTTACATGTTTAAGCATACATTTTACTCAGAGTTTTGTGCCATTTGCATGCATAATCACGGTTTTGTCTTCCATTTAGGTCTCATTTAGAGTTTAAGACATTTTCATTAGGCCCTAGTGAGTTCTTGCATTCATTTGGAGTGTTTTTAGGTGTTTTGGAGACATTTGGGATGATTAGAGTGGTTGAGCATCAAGGGAAGGAAGAGCTCATCCGACACGCCAGAAAGATGTGGCTGGACGGACGCCTTCCGATCTGAAATAGCTTCAATGATCACTACAAGAAAACAATGGTATTTCCGACGGCCAAAACCGTCGGAAATCCGTCGGAAAGGGCCTTTTCCGACGGATTTCCGACGGATTTAAGCTGTCGGTTACAGTTCGTCGGAAATATGGTATCCGTCGGAATCCGTCGGAAATTTCCGACGGCTTGTTGCCGTCGGAAAGCCGTCAGACATTTCCGACGGATTTCCGACCGCGTCCGTTCCGACGGATATTCGACGGACTTCCGACGGATACTCCGACGGATATTCAGTCGTAAATGCCGTCGGAAATCCGTCGGGATTTCCGACGGATAGATTACCGACAGCATTTCCGACGGATACTCCGACGGGTATTCAGTCGTAAATGCCGTCGGAAATCCGTCGGAAATTTCCGACGGATTTCCGACGGATATATTACCGACAGAATTTCCGACGGATGATTATCGAATGAATTTGTCGGAAGTCCGTCGTAAATCCGTCGGAAGATATTTCCGACGGATTTCCGATGGTAACTATTTTCGACGGAGTTACGACGGATAATTTGATCGGAAGTTGTCTCGGAAGTCCGTCGGTTCTTCGTCGGAAATAGGTTCCGAAGGATTTACGACGGTAACTATAACGCCCCGACCACCCATACCTGTGGGCCCCATGCCTTCTCTCGGCCCGTGGGCCCCATGCCTTCTCTCGGCCCGTGGGCCCCATGCCTTATCTCGGCCCGTGGGCCCCACCCTTGTCCGACGGCCGGTGCGTTAATCCGTGAGGCTTGTAATACTTGTTTACTGACCCTGCAATCACCACGTGATCTTTCCCCGTGTTTTGTCCTCACTCACACGATACCGCGAATAACTTCCCGGAATGTCACCCATCCTTAAACTACTCCAGCTCAAGCACGCTTAACTCTGGAGTTCTTTCGGGCAAGTGATCGGAAAAGCTAAGTGCACTTTGGTGTCATAGGTAGCCAAATCAATTCTTATAAGCCTCTCCGCATATACAAGAAATCGGGATGTTACAGGAACTTATTCCGACGGTTTTCCGACGGAATTGGTATTTTGAATTTTATTTAATTATTTATTTTTTGGAAATTTATATATTAAAATTATAGAAATTTGAAATATAAATTAAAAATAGAAATAATAAATATATAAATTCATTTAACAAAATTAAAAAAAGTCATTACACATTAAAATAAGTAAAAAAAAAAGCATTAAAAGCAAATATTTAGACGGTTGGAGAATATCCGTCGTCGGGATTATTATCCCGAAACATATGCGGGAAGCATTTTTCCATCATCTTCTCCAAGCAGGAGAGCTTCTTGGTGGTAGTCTGTTGCTCCGTCCGTAGCTCTTCAACCTGCTGGTCACGGTCTTTCACCGTTTGGGTGAGCCTCTCGATTTCTACCCGGTACTCCGAAGGATAACGAGGAAACGAGGAAGAAGATTCCTGGGTCGGAAGGGTGCCTAACCCAGCGAATCGACCTTTCACTTGCCGGGTTTGCTGCGAATAATTAAAACCGATAATAAATAAATAACGAAAAAAAAAAAACGAAATGAAATTAAAACTTACCTCAAGTACAATCTGGTTTATCTCTTCCCGGGACAAAGAGTTCGAGGACGACGATCCTTCGATAGTGAGCTGCGATGATAGTTCACGGTCCAGCTTCGTCTTCTTGCTCTTCTCGACAACATCCCGCATCCCCAAGTCCTGTATCTGACCGGTTTTCTTGTTGGTGTGTCTATTCTCGATGAGTTGAAGATAATCGGGTTCGGAACCAGATGCTCTCGCCTGCGAAAATTTGTTAAGTTAAATAACTATAAAAAACAGAATTAACAATAAAAAATTTAAATTAAACTTACCATTTCCATCGCTTCCCGTTCGATGGTCTTTGCGCCCGCGTTGTGGATGTAGACCCCTTTCCCGCCTCGTTGGCTATTTCGGTTCTTCGACTGTTGCTCGGAGGTCTTTTTTGTCGCAGGCCTACTCCAGTACTCACAGAAGCCTTTCCAGACGTCGTCGTCAAGGTCCTTCGGCTTGTCTTTGTTCTGCTTCCACTTCTGTTTCCACTCGTACATGTGCTTCGAGTACGAGTTTGCGGCATACTTGTCGAATGTGTCAATGACTTCGCGCGTATGATGAGAGTCCCACGTGAACTCTTGCTACAATTTTTTTAAAAAAATTGTTACATATCAAAAAGAAAAATTGACAAAATGAAATTCAAAATAAATAATATATCAATAAAGAACGTACCGCGAAAGTCCGGTGCCACACGTCTTTCTCCTCGGCAGGCATGTCCGAATACTTCTTGTACGGTTTGTCCAACATGTTGTGGAGCATCCGTAATATCGACTTGGTGATCTGAGTCGACAGCTTAAACCTGAAAACATTATGAAAATATATAAATATGTTAAGTTTAAAAATCTAAATAAATTGAAATAATGTACACAAATTTTCTTACCAAGTGCCGTCCTCAAACTTCGGGTCGAGTCGAATGCAATGGCCCCGGTTAGGCTGCCGGACTAGCTCCTCGATCTCAAGGTGGCTCCGAGCAGCGGATTGCTGGGAATCAGGGATGTGAGTTCCCGAGCTCGTTGGTCCCGGAGGAGGCGTACACCGAGAACCCCGAGAACGGCGTCCTTGGTTGCCGCCTCCCAACTGAAGAACTTCGTCGTGATCCCTGCGGAAAATGGTAAAATTGTTAGTAAATTAACAATAAATTCAAAAGTTACAAAATTTTTTGAAATTTCCGGAAAAAAATTTAGGAAAAATTCAAATTTTCTGGAAATTCAAATTTTCCGAAAAATTCAAAGTTTACTAAAAATTCAAATATTTCAAAAAATTTCAAAATTTGCTAAAATATTTTAAAATCAGTTTTAATATATAAAAATATTTAGAAAACGTTTTATTACTAAAAAAAATATTTAAAACAATTTTAATTCTAAAATAATATTTGAAAAAGGTTTTTATTATTAAAAAAATATTTTAACATCAACTTAAATATATAGAAATATTTTAAAAACGTTTTTATTAGTTATAAAATATTATAAAAGATTTTAATATATACACATATTATAAAAACGTTTTTCAAATTAAAAAAAATTTTAACATCAACTTAAATATTATAAATGATTTTAATATATACACATATTATAAAAACGTTTTTATTACTAAAAAAAATTTTATAAACAATTTTAATATATACAAATATTATGAAAACGTTTTTATTACTTAACAAATATATTAAAAACGTTTTTAATATATAAAAATATTTTAAAAACGATTTTTATTACTTAAACAATATTCTAAACGTTTTTATTACTTAAACAATATTTTAAAAACGATTTTAATATATACAAATATTTTTAAAAATTAAAACAATATCTAGATCTAACAATTCTAAATCAACAATCTAAACACATAAACCATAACACTAATATTATTATAAATAACAAATTCTATTATAACCACTTAACAATTCACATAAATAAAATTCTAACAACCTAACTAATATATTCCCTAAAACTAAAATGATATAAAACAAAATTAAAGGAATTAATTAAACTTACATGGTTTTGTTGGAGAAGAATTGAGGAATTGAAGATAAAAACTGAAATTGTGAAGAAGAAGAAGATAAGAGGGAGAAGAAGAGATTTTCGTTTAGGGAAATTTTGAGAGAAGAGGAAGAAGAAGCGACGGAAGAGAGAGAGGAAGATGAGAGAAATAAGGAAAAAAACTTACGTTTCGTCGATTTAATTCGATGGCCGTCGGAAATCCGTTGGAAATCCGTCGGATTTTGAAAAATAATTTCATTTACGCGGTTGATATTCCCGCGGTCTCCTCGAAAATATCAATGTCCGTCGGAAATCCGTCGGAAATTTCCGACGGATTGGAGAAGATAAGGATTCTCGATTAGTCAGTCAACAAGCACGTGTCTAATTTTTCATACCCGTCGGAAAGCCGTCGGAAATTTCCGATGGATTTCCGACGGATAAGGTATATTCCTTGCATGTTTGTCGATTGGTCAGTCAACAAGCACGTTTCTATTTTTTCATATCCGTCGGAAATTCGTCGGAAATTTCCGACGGATTTCCGACGGATTTAGGGTACATTTGGGGTTTAGGGTTTAGGGTTTCTTTATATGATTTAGGGACATGTTATTTACATGTTTCATTCAATAAATATATTAAGTTCATCAATATTAAAGAGTTTGCATTAGTTTAAAAATTATACAACATCAAAACATATCGTTTCACATAAATCAACTATATCTTATACTATAACTTATACAAACACTTCCATCAAAATTTTTAAAATCTATATAACACATTTTCTTGATGTATATACAAGGTTAACCTATTTTATATACATCATACAAGTGTTTGTAAACTTTTGCCACAAAAAAAACCTATACCCTATACCCTAAACAAGATTTTTAAATATCCGTCGGAAATCCGTCGGAAATTTCCGACGGATTTCCAACGGATTGAGTTGAATCTGGGTTATATCCGAGGGATTGATTTTTCTGCCGATGCAACTGAATCCGTCGGAAATCCGTCGGAAATTTCCGACGGATTTCCGACGGATTGAGTTGAATCTGGGTTATATCCGAGGGATTGATTTTTCAGCCGATGCAACTGAATCCGTCGGAAATCCGTCGGAAATTTCCGACGGATTTCCGACGGATTGAGTTGAATCTGGGTTATATCTGAGGGATTGATTTTTTAGCCGATGCAACTGAATCCGTCGGAAATCCGTCGGAAATTTCCGACGGATTTCAGACGGATTCAGTTGCATCGGCTAAAAAATCAATCCCTCGGATATAACCCAGGTTTTATCCGAGGCAGCTTAATCCGTCGGAAATCGGCTTTCCGACGGATATTTAAAAATCTTGTTTAGGGTATAGGGTATAGGTTTTTTTTTGTGGCAAAAGTTTACAAACACTTGTATGATGTATATAAAATAGGTTATATAGAATTTATATAGAAGTTATAATATTTTTTTTGTTGCAAAAGTCCGATTTTGTTACACTTAATCAAATGTCTAACTTTATAAAACTTCGACATAACTGATATATTACACATTACAATTCTAGTTCAAATATATGTACATATTTTACGGTGCAAATTTTATAATTAAAACTACTGTCAATCCGATGATGAGTAATCTGATTCTCCTGAATCGGAAGGTTCCCCAAATTCGTCAAATTCTTCTTCTGAATCCTCAAATACTCGATCGTCTGACTGTATGGTGAAATCAACGACAATGTCGACCTCAAGGGAATGCTCGATTGAACCCAAACCTACAGAGCTTTGTTGGAGGGGTTCATGATCAGACATCCCATGAACTCTACCTCTCGGGTTTATCGATGTGACTGTAACCCACGGGTCTTGCTTGTTTGTCACCCGCGGATAGGGAATGTAGCATACCTACACCATGTACAAATTTAACCACGGGAATGCAACAAAACTTAATTAAAAATTAACGTAAAAGAAATACAAACCTGGTCTGCTTGTGATGCAAGTACAAATGGCTCGTATCTCTGGAGTTTTCTTCTGCTATGTAATGATGTAACACCAAATTGGTCGTGTCGCACACCGCTTCATACTAATCGGTCGTTCCAGTCGCATAAAAATGCAACACATCTTAGACCGAGCATTCCCGGGTACTGAACATCGAAAATCTCACGTACGACACCATAGTATACAAGATCACCTGACTGAGTTGATACACCGTAATCTGAAGTTGTCGCACTCCTATCATCCCGAAGAATCTTAAAAGCGTACCCCCGTGTGCTATACATCACATGTGACTGCACGGTTGCTAGTGGAAATCTCACAATTTCATCTAACCACGTGGGAAATGTTTGTCCGTTAGCCTTCTCTGTCGTCACCTGCACAATTAAAATAAAAATACTTCAAATAATTAAATCTTTCATTACATATGATGATTGCTAAAAACAAGGCAATTAAAAGACTTACATAATCTCTTAACCAACGTCCGAACTCTTCCTGTTTGAGCTCGATTAGCTCGTCCTCTGTTTTGTCAGGAAATGCAAAACGTTGATAAGCCATATACATCCTGTGAGATTGAAACAATTATCACGTTAGTACATATATATATATAATCAAAAACCCAATACGTAATTAATAATTATGTTCAATATATAATACCTCTCATATTCATCAACTCCGTCGCAGTTTGTGAGAATATACATATGCAAATGCTCTCGCTCTTGTGGTGAAAGTCTCCTCTTCTTGCCTTTTCCACTAAGTCGTCCAATCTGTAAAAATATATGAGGTACATCGACCGGATAGAAAGGTAGGACGCCTCCGTCATCATGTCGAGCTGCTCTACGACTCTTTGTTTTGACTTGTGATGGAAAGTAGGACTCGGCAAAATGTGAGGTTTCTTCATTGATGGTCTGTGCGACGATAGAACCCTCCACTCTACTCAAAATTTTCACCTTCTTCTTTAGATGTAACATATACCGTTCGAAAGGATACATCCAACGGTACTGAACCGGGCCCCCAAGCTCTGCTTCTCGAGGGAGATGAATTGTTAAATGTTCCATAACATCAAAGAATGAAGGAGGAAATATCTTCTCCAAATTGCAAAGGATTACAGGTATATTAGCCCCAAGATTTCGGATACCGTCTGATGTAAGAGAGCGAGAACATATATCTCGGAAAAAGGCACCAATCCCTGCAATATATGGATAACAAATGAATAATTAAATAATGAAGTATATATTGTATAAAGTAGTAAATAAATAATTTCATGATTGTACCTGCAATTGCTTCGTGGACATTACGTGGTAGAAGACATGCAAAGGCAAATGGAAGGAGGCGCTGCATCACCACATGACAATCATGACTCTTCATCCCAGTAAACTTCCCTTCTCCATGATCAACGCAGTTCCGAAGGTTAGATGCGTATCCGTCCGGGAATCTAACACTTTCGGTAATCCAGTCAAAAAACTCGGCCTTTGAAGGTTCATCGAAACGAAAAGCCGGGACCGGAGGCTTCCCGTTCTCTGTCACATGTAGTGCTCTACGAGAACAAATGTCTGGCAAGTCCAATCTAGACTTCAGATTGTCCTTCGTCTTCCCTTTGACATTGAGAACGGTGTTCATAATGTTGTCGAAAAAATTCTTCTCAATGTGCATGACATCCAGATTATGCCTCAAAAGATGGTTCTTCCAATAAGGCAAATCCCAGAAAATGCTCCTCTTGTGCCAATTATGAACGTTGCCACAACCATCAACAGGATGATGTCCGTTACCACCACAATCAACGGTCCTCTCTGCACCAAAATCTCTAAACTGAGTCAACAAATACTCACCATCTAACTCAGGAGGAGGACCGTCAAATACTTTCCGGTTCTTCCTAAACAATGTGGTGCTCCGACGATAAGGATGATCGCTAGGTAGGTATCGGCTATGACAATCAAACCAAGACGTTTTCCGTCCGTGCTTCAATTGGAACGCATCAGTGTTATCTTAACAGTACGGGCACGATAACCTTCCGTGCGTTGTCCATCCTGATAACATGCCATATGCTGGAAAATCGCTAATAGTCCACAAAAGTACCGACCGCATGATGAAATTTTGGTGACAAGAAACATCAAACGCTTCAATACCTTGGTCCCATAACATTCGCAGCTCATAAATCAATGGTTGCAAAAACACATCAAGTGATCTCTTCGGATGCTCTGGTCCAGGAACGAGAATGCTAAGGAACAAGAACTCCCTTCGCATGCACAAAGATGGCGGCAAATTGTAAGGTGTTACAATTACTGGCCACAAAGAATATTTTCTGCCGTGCTTCCCAAAAGGGCTGAAACCATCGGTACATAATCCAAGGTATACGTTCCTTGCCTCAAACGCAAAGCTGGGATAAATGGATTGAAAATGTTTCCATGCTCCTGCATCTGACGGATGGGCGATTTGTCCATCTGTTGTATGCTCTGCATGCCATCTCATTGCTCCTGCTGTGCGCTCTGACTGATATAACCTCTTCAATCTCTCTATTAACGGTAAATACCACATCCGTTTATATGGCACTGCCACTCTTCCACCTGTTTCCTTATACCGAGGTTTGCGACAAAAACGACATGTCGTACGATCTGCGTCCTCTCTCCAGTAGAGCATACAGTTGTCTATGCATACATCTATCATCTGATACGACAGTCCTAGACCTTGAACAAGTTTCTGTATCTCATAGTATGATGCCGGTGCAAGATTATCTTCTGGCAAAATTTCTTTCACAAAATCAGCGATTGCATCCACGCACTCCTCACTCAAATTGAAATCCGTCTTTATACCCATCATCCTTGTTGCAGTTGATAAAGGGGAATGTTCACCTCTACACCCATCATATAACGGATGTTTAGCAGCGTCTAACATATCAAAGAATCTCAGAGCTTCTAAATTAGGTTCTTCTCCCCTATCTCCATACTCAGCAACCGATGGTATATTTTCACGAAATGCATCGTTCACCATCTGAACATGACCTACAGTACTTTGTTCTTCCATTGCGGGTTCTTCTAAGCTAGTGTTATCCCCAATATAATGTTCACTAGTACTAGCATAATTATCCACCATTGTATCATTTTCTCCATGATAATACCAAATCTTGTAACCCGACATAAACCCATGACAATACAAATGTGACCATACTTCATCTATCACGATAAATCTACGATTCCCACAATTGGTACAAGGGCAATAGATTTTACCGGTTTTTTTTGCTTTCTTCTGCATACCCGCAAATGCCATGAATTCCTGTAGACCTTTTTTGAATTCCTCCGTAACTAGGCCCGTGTCCGGAATTTGATGAGGCTTGTCCATCCATGATCGAAAATAATTATAAGGATTTGAAGAAGACATTTTCGTAAGGAATTAGATAACAGAGATTTTTTTTTGTTGTGATTATAAATGAAGGGTGGAAACGTTTTTATAAGGAAAATTTTGTCCATTTTCCGACGGATTTCCGACGGATTTCCGACGGATTTCCGACGGATATAAAGTAGATATTATCGATGTCGGCAACCATGTCGGCAACCATGTCGGCATCTGTCGGCATCTGTCGGATATCCGTCGGAAATCCGTCGGAAATTCGTCGGCAATCCGTCGGAAATCCGTCGGAAATTTCCGACGGATGAACGTCGTCGGAAATCCGTCGGCAGTATGTCGGCAACATCAGAATGCGTCAAAAAGTCGTCGGAAATCTGTCGAAAAGTGTCCGACGGATTATTGTCGTCGGAAATCCGTCGGAATTTCCGACGGATTTCCGACGGGTTAATATTTCCGACGGAATTCCGACGGATTTCCGACGGAATTCCGACGGATTTCCGACGGATGAGAAGTTAGTCGGAAATCCGTCGGAAAGTCGTCGGAAATTTCCCACGGAATTATTGCCGTCGGAATTTCCGTCGGATTTCCACCTGTTTTCTTGTAGTGGATCTTCATGGAAGTTGTAGAGGAGTGAGTTATCTGTCCATAGGATTTAAAATCAAATCATTCGGACGTGTGGTTTGAGAGATACGGCTGATTTACCAGAGACAGGTCCGCCTGGCCGAGACGGTTTCTTCAATACCGAGGTCACTGGCCGGTGCAACAAATCGGTGTGGAAACAGAGGGAAAATTCCCTTAGTACCGATGTGCAATAACGATGTTTGACATCGGTATTGAAGGGTCTCCACTCCGAATTAGCCTCTGTGGTCTTCACCAAAGTTGTAGAAGAGTGAATCAGATTTAAACAGGAGTTTAAATCTGGTTATTTGGACGTATAGATAGGGAGATAAGACGGATTTACTGAAGGTATGTCCGTCTGGCCGAGAAAAGATAACAATATCCAAATAACCGGAAACACGAAGGCCTTCCGGTATGAATCAACTCATACGGTCTTCATAAGAGTTGTAGAGGGACGAGTTAGCTGTCTACAGTAGTTGGATTCATGTCATTCGGATGTCAGGTTCAGGAGTTATGACCTATTCACTGAAGACGTACCAAAGACTTGACCGGGTCAAAACCAGGTTTGTTCCGGGTTGACCCGGTTTGTTCCGGGTTGACCCGGTCTGACCCAAACTCATTTAAATATTGAAAACCCTATATTTTTAGATCTAAGTTTTCTTCTTGTAAGAGTGGGGGCTCGACCCTAACTCTCTCTCTTGAGGGATTTGGATTGTTCTTCACATCTATGCCATTCTAGAGAAGATTTCTTCAACTCTATCTTTTATTTATGCAATTTCCTTATTTTTATGTCTTTTTCTCTTTTGTTCTTCATGTTAGACCTTAGAACTTTTTGTTGGGTTTTTGGATTATGCTTGATTTTTTATGGTTTGATGGTTGATTTGTGTTGCTTATGTTCTTAATCTTTGCTTTCCTTTCTTTCTAAGTGATCCTAGTGCTAGATTGGGCTTCAAAGAGTCAATTTAGATCAAATGAAAAATTATGCACACCAAGTATTCGATGAAATTCCCCTAGAAGCTTAGTAAGAGATAAACATTCTTAACCTATTAGTGTAGTTGCTTAAGGTGTTTATTGGTTGATTTGAATGTTGATCTTTATGCTTGCTAATCATTTTATCACAAATGAGAGTTTGATCTTGATTTAGTGATTAACAAAGTGATTAGTGCCTTGAAAGAGGATTAGTCCTAATTAGTTATCTTAACCTAAGGAATAGCATAGATTGTGTGTATTAGCATCATTTGTTAATTGTCTTGATGGTTAGATGATGATGATTTAGGTTGCATCTTGTAAGATCCTTCCCTTAGGTTGATCTTAAAGCTAGTTTTGGATTGAAAGATCAAAACTAGAGCTTAAGCATTTCACGCCCGATAGGTGTTCGATGAAATGCTTGAACCAAACCTTTTGTGAGCTTTTCATGCCTAGCCAATGAGAGTTGATGTCTAGGGTGATTATTGAACTAAGTGGAATTGGAGATTAAAACTTGTTAATCATCTTATCACAAACGAGAGTTTGATCTTGATTTGGTGATTAACAAAGTGATTAGTGCCACGAGAGTGAATTAGTCATAATTGTGAATTCCATGTTATAGGATAGTGTTTAATTCAATCTTTATCATCATTGTTTGTTCATTAATCATCTTCTTGATAGTTAATTCATTTTCCAACACTTATATCTTTGTTTTCTTTCTTGCATTTCATTTTCTTGATTCAAAAATATAAAACCCAAAAACATTTGCTCTAGCTTAGGAAGTTTCATGTATTCTTGGTGCATTGATCTTAACCCTTTGGTTCGATACCTATTATACTACCTAGTATTTAGAGTAATTGATATGAGCTTAACACAAATTCTATCTATCAGTGTGCATCTTCTTCTTCATCCTCATGGCTATTGGGTGATTCAACATCTTCTCTCGGTATTTTCTTCTCCTTCTTTCTTTGAAAGCGAATCATCTCTAGATGATGGGTCTGTGGCCGGGTTGTAGAAATGATCGTTGGTGGGATAGAAATAGATGTCTTTCCTCCCTCGGAATGTAGTGAGAGTAGTGTTAGGCAAAAGGACTTTGACCGTGTTGGTCTCGGTGAGTCTTAGGTTGTTGGCAAAAGTCTTGCCTCTCTTGCCTTCGAAGAACTTGGTCCTAGAGAGATAGGCCTCATCCATAAGCTCCACGTTCTTAGTCTCCTCCACCAACTTAATCCCTTTAGCCTTGAGAATTGAAGTTACCAAACCGCCTATGAATATTTTAGGCTCTTTGCTCTTTGTAGTGAGAGCCCAACTTTTGTAGCCAAGTAAGTGGTTCACGAGAACGGCAGCTAGGCACGGGCGTGCACTCTCTCCAATGAAAAGCCGCTTGTCTTGAGGTGTGTCAAGAAACGGTGTCAAGCCTAAAGCAAGCAACTCCATATCTTCTTCTGAAACCGTTCCAAACTCCTTCTTGGCAAAGAACGTGTGAGCAAGGATCTTGTGGGCATAACGAATGGCGGGGTGGCGGATGCACGTGCCTTTGATAGCGCCGGGATTATATGGCCCCATACCAATGACTCTCCACAAGTACGTCAAGTTGTTCTTCCCATAGAGAAACTTGAGGCCTCTCTTGGTTCCTTCTTCTTTGAACCCAAACACTTGACTTAGCTCATGGAATGTCATCTTGTATGCTTCTCTACCCACCTTAATTAAACTCAATGAAACCGTGGCCATAATCCTCATTGGCGTCTCTATCACCTCGTTCATGGAACATAGCTTCCAATGATGCAAGAAATTGGCAAGCTTGGTCTTTATGAGAAGAGTTAGCCACTTCAAAAATTCCACCGAAACCCATGTTGGTGAAAATCGTTTTCACATCCTCAAAGATCCCCATCTTCTCAAGTACGACCTTGTCCGAGAATTTTGTCTCTTCGAATTTCACCGCCTTGAGATTCTTGGTATACTCACTATAGGTAGGGACTCTTGGCTTAGGCTTGGGGACCTTCTTCTTCTTTTTCACTTGCACCACGTCTTCCACATTGTCTTCTTCGTCATTAGCAAGTGCCCCCTTTCTCCTCTTTTCTAGGCCTTTAGTGCTTGCCACTAATGCTAACTCTCTCTTCTTAGTCGGTAGACTTGAAGCTTGGATTGGGTTGCTTGTTGTTATCATGGTACCTATATTGTCTCAAAGAATGTATAAGTTCCAAGAAACCAAGATACAATCTTTGTCATTATCAAGCAAAGGCATTCATGAGACAAAGATGATAATGCTCAATTGGCAAAAAGACAATCAATTTCCCATTAGCAAGATTGAGTATGCCAATTAAATACACCAAGAACTCATTCAAATTTCCAAAGTTGCAACTTTTAGCACAAGACACCAAAAATCGATTTTCTTGGTTCAAAAATTTAAAATTTCTCAAGTGCATCACAAATTAGCATAAGAACTACCAAACCTAGCCATTTCGAACCTAATCCCAAGGTTTTTATTCAAGTGTAAGCACTACCCAAACAAATCCATGAAATTTTTCACTTATGGGCAAGTTCTTGATTTTTTTCATGAAAAATATGAGTAAAGTACCTTGGGGATGCAAGATCTAAATGGAAAACTATGGGCAGATCCAGAAAGAGGATGAAAAATCTGGAATTTAGCAACTTGAATCACGATTTCGAATTCAGAGATGACATGGTGGTAAACTAGCCGACGACAATCCAAGACGCACTCCACCGAGGTGCGAGCTGGGCAACAACTGAAGAAGAACGCAACGCTTTGGCGTAGCGATACATGAGAACGCTCATAAAAAGAAAATAATCAATTTGATTATGGGAGGGTAGAAACTTTATGGAGATACGAACGAATCAATCGAGAGGCACCAACAATGGGCATATACGGAGAAAGCTAACAATGAGGGGCTGTTCCTCGAAGTGGAGATATTTTTCTCTGAGAAGGATCAATTTAATAAGGAGAAAGCTTAAGCTTCCCATCTATGAAGGAAAGACGGATCCCAGATCGCATCTAACCGCATTTAGGATCATGGTTGGTAGAGCTTACTTTAATGAGTACAAGAAGTATTTCGGATTGTGAAAACTTTTCGTAGAGCACCTCGCTTGGCCAGCCCTCGATTGGTTCTCTAGATTGGAAGAACGGTCCATTGAAAGTTTTTCCTAGCTCACAATCAGTTATTTAAAGCAAAACTCAGTGTTCATCCATAAAATTGCCTCGAGAGCGGAATTCTGGGCCCTATCACAAGGACCACAAAATTCACTTCGGTTATACATAACCAATTTTAAGGAGATCATTGCCAGGATGCATGTCGTCCATGATGAAACAGCTTTGGTGGCCTTAAAGATAAGATTGCGGCATGATTTCGAATTCAGAGATGACATAGTGGTCTACTAGCCGACGACAATCCAAGACGAACTCCACCGAGGTGCTAGCTGGGCAACAACTGAAGAAGAACACAATGCTTTGGCGTAGCGATACATGAGAACGCTCATAGAAGAAAATAATCAATTTGATTATGGGAGGGTCGAAACTTTATGGAGATACGAACGAATCAATCAAGAGGCACCAATGATGTGCATATACAGAGAAAGCTAACAATGAGGGGCTGTTCCTCGAAGTGGAGATATTTTTCTCTGAGTAGGATCAATTTGATAAGGAGGTGTCTGTGGAAGACATCCTGACTGTTTGATACTGGAGCTAACTATGAAGTTTCTCGGATTTTAATTGACATAGGAAGTTCAGCTGATGTCATATTCCTAGAGACTCTGAAGCGGATGGGAATAAAGAAGTTGTATCTCTGAGGTCCGAAATCAATACTCACAAGTTTCAGTAGCGACACTGCAACTTTGATTGGAACCATTGAATTACCAGTCTCAGCCGCCGGAGTAATGAAAATGGTTAACTTCGTCGTAGTGGATCATGAAACTTCCTACAACGCTATCATAGAAACACATTAGCTATGTCTAATGAGGGATGTGCCTTTGACCTACCATCAATGCATCAAGTTTCTGACTTCAGTAGGAGTCGAAGTCGTGAGAAGGGTAAAGTCAGTTTGCCCAAAAAACTGATGATATTCGGACTTCGCGGATAGTACCGCAGACAAAAGCTGTGAGAAGGCTAATTGAAAGTGTCCCGAAGTGCTAAGAGAGAAAAACAAACTATATAGTAGCTTGATCCCGAAATAGGTACATTGGCAACTTGCGAAGTGTACAACTACTAAAACAAATCAACACTTTATTCAATAAGGATAAAGGAGGGGGGGGGGTCTTCAATGCCATATACAAATCAAATCACTAGACCATCACATCGGGAAACAATTGTCCTTGTGCTTCATTAGGGCCGCTAGCAAATTCACATCGGATCGTGCAAAGCTCCGCGAAGACACTCATGGACTGCCCTGATGCCAAGTTCATCCCAGACCGTTGTAGGAAACTCAATTTGTCACCGTCGGTGCGCCGCCGTCGCTCCTCCACCCCCGTGTCTTCTTCGTCTTTGTGTCATCGTTCGTGTGTGGTGGACGTGCCTCCACCATCACCACCACCTCTGTTCTGCGGCGTTGAGTCTCCGCCGTGTATCAGGGATGACACCGCCGTCGTTAGAGAGCCGCTGCATCACTGTCGAACCCTGGAGTCGTGAACTAAGGAGGATTTGAGTTGTTGCTTGCATCGCAAGGTACCGCTGCACCTCCTCCGTTCGAGTTGGTCGATGACATCAACCACTCCGAGCTGCTCCACCAGCTTCGCCGCAGCACTGCCGCTGCTCCGCCGCTGTCTGCTTGCTGATCCGAGTCATCGTCGTTGACCTCCGCCTTCACCGCACATCTCCACTTCTCCTTCGCGTACGTGTATCACCTCCTTTGTTGGTCAAGAAAGTCAACGTGCATTCATAGTGCCTCAGTCCGATCTCGTTAATCAGGTGAGGACCGATCGTGAACTCTCTCTATTCTTCATTCGTGTCATGTCGTGACGAGTAGTCACTTGTTAAACTGTGCATATCCTACGTGTAGCTATAAGTCTACGCGTAGTTGTTTGACAATATTATGTAAATATATAAATATATCAGTAGATATGGTTTGTGGTTTTAGTGATGTTTGTAAACACTTAGACGTGTAGGTTGTTAAACGGAATATGGTTGAATGATGATATGAATAATGCGTGTGTTAAAGATATTGTCTGGGATATTATATGTGTGGGCATAGGCCAAGAGGAAAACGGTTTGTTAGGCGGTTAAGCCGCGATAAGGGGTCTAGAGAAAAGGCGGGTGCCTTCTCGGATGACCTAGTGATGTTTGATGGACCTGGGAGGCGTATGGCTGACCATGGATTCAGGATGAGTGACATACCGTGGTTCCCAGTGCGGCTGGTGGCGGATGTTGCAGAGGGTGTCATACCGTGGTTCCCAGTGCGGCTGGTGGCAGATGAAACATGAATTGGTATATTGATGCCAGGGCGGAGACGCTTATGTCCCAGGGGTGTCGAACACATCGTGGTTCCCAGTGCGGCTGGTGGCGAGTGTTGGCACATACGTCTAAGGGTCATTCTATGTCTTTGAGTTGTCTTTTGACATGCTGTGCTGGATGGTTTAGCTTGTGACTTGCGTTTGTCGTGATGTGTTTGAATTGTGGAAGAGTTCGTGGGTCTACATGACCTACACTCACTGAGTAATCCCAATTACTCACCCCTCTTTTCTTTTCAGGTGAGTTCGAGGAAGTGTGGGAGTAGACGTTCCGGTGTGGTGTAGGGGCTTTGGGAGTATATTTATTATTTTTGCTTCTTAATTGTTTTATTCTTTTAAGTTAAATAATTTACTTTGAGTTTTAGTTTAAATCGTTGTTTCAGTTCGGTTTTATGTGTAAGACGTTTGGATTCGATCCTTGGGAATAAGATTGCATTGGACTTTAAAGTGTTTCTTGTGTGGTAAGTCAATGCAATGACAATGCCGGCTCTGTTAAGTAAGAGCGGGTTGTCTCACAATTAGTCCAATATTTCCCTCGAACTTCCTCAGCTGGCGGTCCAGCATGTCCCTCTTCCACCGTATCTCCTTGTGATCCCGAACCATCTCTCTTAGGGAAGAGACACCAGCCAAATCATAAAGGGGAACAAAGGTAAAATATTCACATAAAATGATGATGATGGCACTAACCTTCTCACAGAAAATAAGAGCCTACACGAAGTCTTTCAGATTCAGATCCATTAGAAGAGACAATGGAGGAAATTTCAGACCAAAACGGATAAATCTTTCACCAGATCGATGGCTCCTTCTCTGAGTCCACATTCTCATAAGGCAGTTTGAGACCATTGCAAGCTCGACCGATGTTAAGCTAGGAGGGAATCGGTTTTACCCGAAACAATTTTGAAAGAGTCTTAGAGCTTTTTGACATTCATACTCAGAATTTTCAAGCTTTTTAACGGTAATCTTCTTGTCATCATAGAGCTGTTTAACGAGTTCTTCATGCTCGGAACGTGGGACTAAGTCTTTGTGCCAACTATCATGTAGAAGTATTCCGCAACACCCATACAATCATGTAGGAAGTAAGATAATAAACTGGGCACACGTAATAATCAGGGAGAGCATGCATTCAGACTAACCTCGTTAAAGCAATATGTTATGGCAAGATATCGCTCGAGCCCCCATCTGAGAGGCTCTCTAAGTCTAGGGGTTCTGAATCCCCAACGTTGTATCAACTCATTAAAAAAGCAGCGGATTCCAGATCTCAGTAAAGACTAGAACAATAACGATTCCACTCGCCCAAAGAAACGGTGGGAGGTTTGTATCATCTAGGGTCAAAGTCCTGGTTAAATCCTGAGGAATGAAGGGATTAGTCAATGAAGTATCCTCATCCTGTGGAGAAGAGATGACTAGACTCTTACTCAAATCCATCGACAAGACGTCGTCATGTCGCTGGGGAGAAGGAACCGAAGTGATCATCTCCTCACTTGCTTTTCGTTTTGCTGAGAAAGAGAAACTGAAGTAATTTTCCTCTAAGATGCGATCTGTGGGGAGGGAACCATCTCATCTGAAGAAGAAAGAGTTAAAGTAACCTCATCATGGTCTTCTTTGTTTAATGAGGCGTCCTCGCAACTCATAGAAGAAAGAACTGAGGCGTCGTCACGCTCATACAGCAGCGGATAACCCGTTGGAGCCGGAGAAACCGCATGAGAAGACGAGGGAGCAATTTCTAAAGATTTATTCCTTTTATATGAACACCTTGGAATGTGCTTTGAGGTGACACCTCTTTCGGTGCTCAAAGTCGGAGAAACCCTAGAAGAAGCTTTCCGTTTCCGGGCACTCGTCGAAGAGGAACCATCTCTCGTTTCTAGAACCAATAAAAACCAGATCGGAAGTCAAAAAAGATAAAAGAAAAAGTGTTCCTTCTACCTTAGGTGAACCACTAACATTTTTTAAAGCCAGACCGATTTCTTTGGCCAGGTCGCTGCTCCTCAGGAGGAGTATTTGCGATAAGGAGAGTTGGTTAATCATGAGCATGAAATTTAAAGAGTGAGAAGAGCATAAACCTACCGATCAAAAATGGTGCATGGCCATTCCCTCGATGTGGGATAGAATCTCGGGCCCTTAACAACATTGCTTCATGGCAAGGAATTCAAGTAGGCTCCGGAATCGATCGGTTAGACCCACTGATTTGTTCTCAGCTGAAGAAAAGTAGGAAAAAATTACACAAGGATAAAAAATAAATATAAAAAGAAAGGGCGAGGTCAAACCCTTGTTTTGGATCCATCTCGATGTAAGGATAGAGGCGTCATAAGCAATTAGAGCCAGATTGATTCTGAAGAAAAAGTAAGGATGGGTCCAATCGCCATCTTTTGAAGGGATACGTGATATGACACGCCGATTAGGAGAAGTGATAACACCGATTTTTGAACATTTTTATGGATCATTTTAATATCTTTTGCAGGTGTTTTAACTCCGTTTTCAATAGTTTTCAAGTGATTTTCATGTTTTAGAGTTTTGAAAGACATTTCAGGTAAATTGGGATAAAAGAGTGCATTTCGGAACAAACGTACGTTTTTGGATAAACTTAGACCATCAGAAGTCTTGAAGTCAAAGAAGACATTCTTACCGTCTGATCATCACCAAATTTGGACACAAAAATAAGACACAACCAGATTTCAAATGAAATTGGTTTAGAGACATTCCAATGGTTGGATCATCAAATATTCCCGAAGCACTGAAGGCAGATGAAGGTGTTTCGAACCAGAACCACTGCAGGCAGAAGAGCTGCACCCGCGGCCAAAGAGGATTTCACCGTGGTCAGGAGGGCACCGCCCGTGGCCAAGCATCGTTTTTCCGCGGGTGATATAAGATATTTCAATCTCTTTGGAGGTATCAATATCCCCAATACGATGTAGTAAGGAGGTTATCAATCCATAATTGGGATTTATCCTAATCACTAAGAATGCAAGGAACTCAAGCAAGTTAAGCTAAACAAGTGTGGTTTGTGATTAATTATCAATTCAAAACAAGTGAATAGCAAAGCAAACAAAATGTAATTCAAATAACAAAAGCGAATCCTAAGATGGGGTTATCGACTTTAGGTGATCCAAGCACAATTCATGGTGTTCTTTCACTCAAACAAGCTTTCCCTAGGCAATAGATCTCTAATCTTGAATAGTTCTTTCTCAAGCAACTAATCACTATGCTAATCACTCAATCTATTAGCAAACTCTCATTTGTGGATCAATGATCAGCAAGCATTAAGAATATAAACAAGATCAACCAAAATACACCCTAGACAACTAATCTCTTAGGCTAGGAGCATAAATCCCTTTAATAGTTCATCAAGGCATTTCATCAAACACTTGGTGTGCATGAAATGCCTTATGATCTAGATCTACTTTCTCAAGCTAGATCTAGCATTAAGGGCACTATTCAAGAAGGGAATAAAGATAATATAATCCTAAACACCCAAATCATGCATTGGATCACCCTAATCTACCCCATCTCAAGATCCTAGAAAACTACTCAAGACCCATTAAAAACATCTCAAAATCGATTGAGATAGGAGATGAATCCATTGATGGGTGATGAATAATCAATAAGAAAAGAAGATAGATAGAATAGATTCAATGAGATAAACACTTAAATGCATAAACTTAAAGGATCTTTCTTACAATTTCCAAGTTCTCTCTCAAAAGGGAAAGAGTTTTTGACTAAGAAAAAGCATAAACTCAAAATTAGGTTTTTAGTCTATTTATATGAAACTGGTCTTGTGATCCGGTCGACATCGAGTGGACTGGGTGATGCAACAGGTTGATGTTGGTTGCTGGGTTTTTGCATCGCTCAGTTGCATCGCTCTGTGGTCGTTGGTTGCTGGTCGATGCTAAGGATTTTTGGTCCTGATGTTCCATCGCTCGGTGGTCGCGGTGTAGATGTCCTGAAGTGCAACATCACAGCAACTGGTCGATGTGCGAAGGATCTGGATCGATGCTAAGGCCCTGGTCTTCCATCGCTCCGTTGCATCGCCGGGTGGTCGCGGTGTAAGCATCCCAGGCAGAGACCACTCTAGTAAAACCGCGGTAAATATCAAACCACACATCCAAATCGGCTGATTCAACTTCCTCTAGACAGATAACGCACTCCTCTACAACATTCATGAAGGTTGTCAAGGCTGATTCGGATCGAAGGGCCTTCGTATAGACACATCTGTCCGGCGTATCGGATGGACTTCGCACTCCTCTTAGGTCCAACTCTCCATATATGTCCAACCGCCTCCAATTACCTAGGAAATACTCCAAAACATGCAAGAACACACTAAACCTAGTGAAAATGTCCTAATCTCTAATTGAGACCTATATGCAAGACAAGACCATGATTATGCATGAAAATTACCCAAAACTCTAAATGAAATGCATGCTAAAACATGCAATATATGAGTATATCAATTTCCCCAAACTTAAACATTTGCTTGTCCTCAAGCAAACAAGAATAAAGAAAGGGAGAAGACTAGAAATGGGAGCTCAAATCCAAAAGTGCAATAAAAAGAATCCGAGCCCAATGTCCAAGTTGCAAACTTCTTGATGCGATCAAACAACTTACTCAAAAGTGACTAGCCATACTTATCCTTGCATGACTTACATTCGAACCTCAACCTACACAAACTTTAATATCTTCCAACCTCTTGACATTGATTAAGTGTAATAGGTGTGAATCATGTTTATGCAAGATCAAATGAATTCGTTTGGCTAAGGGTAAGGTTATGAGATGAAGGTGATCTCATTATCATGCATGGGTAATTAGGTACAAGGATCTCTCATGAAATGAACAAACTTTAGCAAAATGCTAAAGGTAAAAGGCAACCTATGCATACAAGGGAGAATTCTCATCTACCCAAATGCCTAGAGTATCTCTAACTTAAAGCTTCTAAACCGTTATGCCCATATCCTAAGCTACCATTTTTATCTTGAGGCATTTTTCCTTCTCAAACCCACATGTTTTTTGTCTTTTCGTTTCACCTTCTTCTCATTCGGGGATCACTTCTTCTTCCTTGTTCTTTCATTGTTTGGTGCTCCTTTGTTGTGATCTAGCTCTTCTTTTCTTATTTTTGGTTCATTCCTTTTCTCATTCTTTGATGCTTTTGGCTTTCTTCTTTTTCCTTCTATCTTTTGAGGCTAACTTATTCTTTAGAGATAGTCTTATGATTTTTGCACCAACCAATCTACACAAATCCGATCCCCTTTTTCCTTTCTCCTTTTCTTCTTTTCCATTCCACAATCCATTCTCAAACGTTCACCATGTCTAAAACCGTTCCCCAAACTCGAACCAAGAACCGCCATCCTAACTAGCCTATTCCTAGATTAACTCCGAGATGTTGGAGCTCAATCTACATGAGAATTCCCTCTTGTCGCTCTAAACCTAACACGTTTTGCCAAGTTTGTTCAAAAGAAAGGCCTCACAATTCACACACTAATAACAATGGCTTGAAGGAATGCTAAGGTTAGGGTAGGGGAAATCATTCCAATGATGGGATATGGCTACTTGGATAAGCAAGAGTGGTAAAAAGGAGAAAGATTATCCAAGTATGTATAGGTGATCCACGAATTAATTCTAGATTGCACAAACATAATATTTACAAGTCAAATTTATGGTTATCACTTAGATGAGGTTGAATTCAAGTTAAGGTTTGTTTCAATCAAAACAAGAACAATAAGACATGAGATCAAGGCATGGTTCGTTCTTAATTTCTACACGAGATCAAAGCATCAAGTAACTAGCGACAATGGCATTGGACTAGGCTCTTAATAAGGTACTTTACAAGGACAAATCTATCATTGCTCCTAATGCTCATGCAAAGATACCTTATATGCTATGCATCTAGAATCAATCCTATATGGAATGCACAAAAGTTCAAATTTTTTCAAATTTATTGAAAATACATGATATGCATGAGACTCAAGGTGCAAAAGGAGAAATAAGAACACCAAAAACGATGTTAGATAACACACAAAACCTTCCCCAAACTAAAATTACACAGTCCCTTGTGTAATTGAAGCTTAAGGAAGAGTTAAACAATGCATGAAAGAAGGAAAGAAGATATGATTCTAAATGCTATGTACAAAGTTTGGAGTGTTGCCTTGGAAAAGGATGGAGTGATGAGGACATCGAGTCAACGACCCAAGTCATACAAGCACCACTAGTACCAAGGGGACCAGTGACTAGAACCAGGAACAGGGATATGGAAAAGAAGTTCAACATGTTCATGGACCAACTCAGATCATAAGGTTTCTTCAAGACAGACACTAGTCTGCTAAGCCCGTTAGCGAGCAGTTATTGGGCCGATTCTTTCAAGAAGGATCCACTCATGATCCCGGACGATCCAGAAGGTTATCCACATATGGATTGAAGCTCTTTGAGTCTAGTTTCCAGAACACTAGAGATCAGCCCAAGACTCCTTACCATTCGGACCAGAACGTCCAAACACTGAAGACATATCGGCTGGATCCTTTGCTGGCCGATAACACTAAGTGGCCATTCATCAAGCCCAGATTCGTGGCCCACTTATCTAAGGTCGATTTCACTTCACCAGAGACGACTTAGGCCCAAGGAAGGTCATTAGTTGGGTTTGTAAGTCGTTTGGTGCTCTTTTCCCAACCTTCGGTTTTATCCCACTGGGTTTTGCGAAGATGGGTTTTTACCGAGGACAAACGGCTTGCAATATTTTGGCCCAATTGATGACTCCATGTAAGCCCATGAAGACCAGCTACACGAGGCCTCACTTCTATTTTTCTTAGTCTTTTAATTATTTTGTAAACGGGCCTAAATTGTTAATGACCCGTCTTGTTATTTCTTTTTCGATTTATTTATTTTCTTTTGGGCGTGTGCTTTCTGTAAAAACCCTAAGGCTTTGTCCTCTCTCAGTCACGCAGACAATAAGGATTTTTCTTTCAAGTTTTTGTTCTTCACAAAAACGTATCTTCTCTTTAGATCGCGAGTTAGTCCGATCCTTAGTGAAACCCCTTGAAGTATCAAGCGACCGTCGCCTCTCTTGTGGTTCTCATCGCCCCACCAGCACCTCCCATCTTATCCCGTTGACATAAGAGAGAGACCTTAGTCCAGCTTTTTCAACACCCTCCTCTCGGTCCAAACTCTCGACCAGCGACATCTTGTTTGTGTGAGACGGATTTGAGCGCGTATCATTTTGGTATCAGAGCTTCAAAAGCTCCTGAATCTAAGGTGTAAACGTTCCCTTATAACCTTTAATTTTCTGTATTTGTTTTGTTCCTGTTACGTTGCTAGATTCAAAAAAAAAAAAAAAGAAAGGAGAGTATATTAGTTTAGAATTTTTTCTTTTAGATTTAAGAAATTTTTTTTTTACCTTATTACTTGTCTTTGTCGATTTTTTTGGAGCTCCATTCATACACTTTGTGAATTTGTTTTTTTTTGCAAGGAGAAACAATGGAAAAAAATGCTGTACCGCAAGACCCTAATGCCATTCTCATGCAAGCAATCACGGCTATGCAACAACAACTCCAGAGAGTAGTCTAAAGGCTTGATCATATGGAGCAGCCTCAAGCCAACAACAATCCTCAACCAAGAGCACAACGACGAGCCAACAACCTAGGCGAAGATCCGGACGATGTTCCGATAGAGGAACAACCGCGAGTAAGGAGAAGAGGACCGAGGCAAGACGTCTTTGAGGAGGCCGAAGGTGACTTCCCAAGGCACCAACACTCCCAGGACATGAAGCTTAAGGCACCTACGTTTGCTGGAAGATTTGACCCCGAGGCTTATTTGGAGTGGGAGCAACGCATGGAGCATATCTTCGCGTACTACGACTACAACGAGCAAAGAAGGCTGGCTTTGGTCGTTGCTCAACTCACTGACCATGCTCTGTCATGGGGGGATCGTGAGGTAGCTGACAGAAGAAGGAGCCATTCACCTCAGGTTAGCACTTGGCGAGAGATGAGACATCTCATGAAGAAGCGATATGTTCCGAGCTATTATCATCGAGATCTTCAAAAGAGGTTCCGAAAATTATCCCAAGGAACCAGGAGCGTGGAAGAATACTTTGAAGAGTTTGAACATCTTAGAAACCATTTGAAGCTGGATGAAGACACCGAGACCCTCATGGCTCAGTTCTTAGACGGACTCAACGAACGGCTAAGTCACAAAGTGGAGAAGCTTCCATACCACGACTTGAAGGACATCTTACACCATGCCATTCAAGCTGAGCAACACTTGAAGAAGAAGTCCTATGCTACTGGAAGGACATGGAGTAACCAAACATGGGACCAGAACCGAGACAAGACCCAACCTCCAACTAGCTTTCCATCTAAGGCCGCAGAGAAGGGCAAGTCGGTCGAAATCGACCCTAGGTTCACTTCGAAGGCCTCTGAGCCTAATCAAGGTAAGTTTTCTAACCCAAGCACTTCTAGAACTCGTGACATAACATGTTTTAAGTGCAAAGGCAGAGGACACATGGCTAGAGAATGCCCAAATCCCCGAGTTATGATCATGTTGGATTCGAGAGAGTACGTGTCTCAAGATGAGAATGATGTACAACTGACCGAAGCAGCCACTGAAGAAGTAGATTTTGAGGCTGCATATGGTGAGTCTCTGGTCATAAGGTGAGCCTTGAACCTCACGGTTCATCCTGACGAGACAGCCCAAAGAGACAACATCTTTCATACAAGATGTTCCATCCGAGGGAAGGTATGTAATTTGGTAATTGATGGAGGGCCGTGTACTAATGTAGCGAGTGACTACATGGTCACTAAGCTCTTTCTAGAATGCGCTAAACACCCTCACCCATATAAGCTAAGATGGTTAAATGATAAGGCTGAATTACGCGTAACGGACCAAGCGCTTGTACCATTCAATGTGGGCAAGTACTCGGATGAAGTTGTGTGTGATGTTGTTCTTCTTGGTAGACCTTGGCAGTTTGACAAGGACGCCATTCACCATGGCCAAAGTAACATGTATTCGTTTGTGCATGATAAAAAGAAGTATAATTTAACACCTCTTACACCTACTCAAGTACACGAATTACAAGTTAAAATGTTAAAAGAAAAGAATGCATCAACCAGGAACAACTTGTTTATCAAGCCCAATTATATTTCTAAGGCAATCACTTGCAAGGAACCGGTATTACTAATGATCTTTAAGGAGGCTTTAAGTGCAGGTTCTAGTGCGTTGGAGCAACAATTTCCTACTGAAGTTACTCAACTCTTGGAACGATTTGCTGATGTGTTTCCTGATGAGATACCTCCTGGCTTACCTCCCATAAGAGGAATAGAGCACCAGATCGATTTTGTGCCCGGAGCCCCATTACCCAATCGAGCCGCATATCGCGTTAATCCGGAAGAAGCCAAGGAACTATAGAAGCAAGTGAGGGAACTTATGGACAAGGGCTATGTTCGTGAGAGCCTTAGTCCATGTGCCGTTCCAGTCCTTTTGGTGCCAAAGAAGGATGGGACGTGGAGGATGTGCGTGGATTGTCGCGCGATCAACAACATAACGATCAAATACCGACATCCGATACCGAGGTTAGATGACATGCTTAATGAGCTTTCTGGTTCTAATTTATTTTCCAAAATTGATCTCAGGAGTGGATACCATCAAGTACGAATGAGAGAAGATGACGAATGGAAGACGGCCTTCAAGACGAAGCAAGGCCTCTACGAATGGCTAGTTATGCTTTTCGGGCTAACTAACGCACCAAGTACCTTCATGCAACTCATAAATGAGGTTCTTAGACCCTACATTAGTAAGTTTGTAGTGGTATACTTCGATGATATTCTTATTTATAGTCGAACTCTAGCTGAACATTTATCTCATTTAGAACAAATTCTTAAGACGCTTCAACGAGATGGTCTTTACGCCAACTTGAAGAAGTGCACATTTTGCGCTAATGAGCATATGTTTTTAGGCTATGTTGTGAGTTCACAGGGACTTAGAGTGGACCAGGAGAAGGTCCAAGCCAACCAAGAATGGCCTACGCCAACGACCATTAGCCAAGTCCGAAGCTTTCACGGGTTGGCTAGCTTTTACAGACGGTTCGTGAAGGACTTCAACACCTTTGTTGCACCTCTCACTGCCATCATAAAGAAAGACGTGGCATTCAAGTGGGGAGTAGCCCAAGAAGAGGCCTTCAAAGGCCTAAAGGATCGTTTGACTCATGCTCCCGTTTTAACTTTACCCGATTTCTCTAAAACGTTTGAAATTGAGTGTGATGCCTCATGTTTAGGGATCGGTGTTGTGCTTACTCAAGGAGGCAAACCTGTTGCTTACTTTAGTTAGAAACTAAGTGGAGACACTCTCAAATATCCTACTTATGACAAGGAGCTCTACGCCTTGGTCCGAGCAACCTACTATCGAAGGAGTGGGTCATCGACACGGACCATGAGACTTTGAAGCATCTTAGGGGTCAGACTAACCTCAAGAGAAGACATGCTAAGTGGCTAGAGTTTATAGAGACGTTCCCCTATGTGATCAAGTACAAGAAGGGAAAAGATAATGTGGTGGCCGATGCCCTATCTCAGAGATATGCGCTAATATCGACCATGGAAGCCAAAGTTCTTGGATTTGAAATGATTATTCCATTATATGAATATGATGTTGATTTTGTAGAGATATACAAGAACCATGGAAAGGTAGCCCACACTTCTTACTATGTCCATGACGGTTATCTTTTTAAAGATAAACGCCTATGCATCCCGCAATGTTTGCTACGAGAGCTTATAGTCCGAGAAGCTCATGGAGGAGGCCTCATGGGTCATTTTGGCGTTGAGAAGACTCTTGCCATGCTGAAGGAGCACTTCTTTTGGCCACACCTTAAGAAGTCGGTCGAAACTTTCTGTGCAAGATGTATCACTTGCAAGAAAGCCAAGTCTCGGGTTCACCCGCACGGTTTGTATCTTCCTTTACCGATTCCTACTTTACCATGGATTGATATTTCTATGGACTTTGTGCTAGGCTTGCCTAAGATCAGACACAAGGACTCCATCTTTTTCGTGGTGGATCGGTTCTCGAAGATGGCACACTTCATTCCATGTGCCAAGACAAACGATGCTACACAAACCGCGGACCTCTTTTTCAAAGAGATTGTCCGACTACATGGAGTACCTAGGACGATCGTCTCAGATCGCGACACCAAGTTCCTGAGCCACTTTTAGAGAACCCTCTGGAAGAAGCTAGGAACCAAGCTGCTCTTCTCCACGACCTGCCATCCACAAACCGATGGCCAAACTGAAGTCGTTAACCATACTCTTGGAACGTTGCTTCGAGCAACAATAGGGAGAAATCTTAAAACTTGCCTTGAAGCTCTACCTTTTGTCGAGTTTGCTTATAATAGAGTTGTCCATAGTGCTACTCATTTGTCTCCTTTTCAGGTCGCATATGGATTTAATCCACATACGCCATTGGATCTTAAGCCTCTACCTCAAACGGAGTTCTTAAACTTTGACGGAGCCAAGAAGGCCGCAGACGTGAAAAAGCTACAGCAATCGGTCAAAGATTAGCTCGAACGAACCAATGCCCTACGTGTGAAGAATGCCAACAAGGGCCGGAAGTACGTGTCTTTTGAAGTTGGAGAATGGGTGTGGTTGCACATGATACCGGAGCGATTCCCGGACCAACGCAAATTGAAGCTATCGCGTCGCGGAGACGGCCTATTCAAAATTTTGGAGAAAATCAATGACAACGCCTACAAGCTCGAGCTCCCAGGTGAGCTTAAGGTGTCTGCTACATTCAATGTTTCTGACTTAGCTCGTTTTGATGCAGGTGATGATGTTTTGGGGTCAAAACCTCATGAAGAGGGAGGGAGTGATGAGGACATCGAGTCAACGACCCAAGTCATACAAGCACCACTAGAACCAAGTGGACCAGTGACTAGAACCAGGAGCAGGGACATGGAAAAGAAGTTCAACATGTTCATGGACCAGCTCAGATCAGAAGGTTTCTTCAAGACGGACACTAGTCCGCTAAGCCCGTTAGCGAGCAGTTATTGGGCCGATTCTTTCAAGCAGGATCCACTCATGATCCCGGACGATACAGAAGGAGACCCACATATGGATTTGAAGCTCTTTGAGTCTAGTTTCCAGAACACTATAGATCAGCCCAAGGCTCCTGACCATTCGGACCAGAACGTCCAAAAACTGAAGACATATCGGCTGGATCCTTTGCTGGCCGATAACACTAAGTGGCCACTCATCAAGCCCAGGTTCGTGGCCCACTTATTTAAGGTCGATTTCACTTCACCAGAGATGACTTAGGCCCAAGGAAGGTCATTAGTTGGGTTTGTACGTCGTTTGGTGCTCTTTTCCCAACCTTCGTTTTTATCCCACTGGGTTTTGCGAAGATGGGTTTTTACCGAGGCCAAACGGCTTGCAATATTATGGCCCAATTGATGACTCTCTGTAAGCCCATGAATACCAGCTACACGAGGCCTCACTTCTATTTCTCTTAGTCTTTTAATTATTTTGTAAACGGGCCTAAATTATTAAGGACCCGTCTTGTTATTTCTTTTTCGATTTATTTCTTTTCTTTTGGGCATGTGCTTTCTTTAAAAACCCTAAGGCTTTGTCCTCTCTCAGTCACGCAGACAATAAGGATTTTTCTTTCAAGTTTTTGTTCTTCACAAAAACGTATCTTCTCTTTAGATCGTGAGTGAGTCTGATCCTTAGTGAAACCCCTTGAAGTATCAAGAGACCGTCGCCTCTCTTGTGGTTCTCATCGCCCCACCAGCACCTCCCATCTTATCCCATTGACAGAAGAGAGAGACCTTAGTCCAGCTTCTTCAACACCCTCCTCTCGGCCCAAACTCTCGACCATCGACCTCCGGTTTGTGTGAGACGGATTTGAGCGCGTATCAATGGAGGGGACGAGAGGGATCAAGGGACGCCATACTCCATCACCTAATCCTATACACCTTAGTCCATAAGTCTATGCCCATAAGACCATCAAAAACCTACTTGCACTAAGAAAACCCATCAAAAGGAAGTAACAACGAAAGAAGAGCTTAAAAGGAAATGTATATACAAGGATAAGCTTGGGGTGTCTCTCAAGAGCACTTTGTTAGAGTCACGAAGTTTGAATTTTGTTATCCTTTTAGGCGGGTAATGGAGGAGTGCAAGCACTTCATGGCGGTTCCTTAAGCTCGAGTTTGAGAACTTTGCCCATTAAGCTTTGAAGACCGGTTTGATCTCCCTCTCTAACCTTCAGTGTGGGGGTTGCTATGGCCTTGGCAAAGGGCTTGGGACACCCTCTACATTTGACCTTGTACTCAATCATCCCTTCTTCATGTTTCCATGGGATGAGAGTCACGATCGAAGGTTGGTCTAGCAAGGGTCCAATCCCCTTGAGCATGCTCGGTTTCCTCTTCTCGGACCTAGTCTTTGTTCTCTTCTTATCGATCTTAGCATTTTCGACTTCACCCTCCGTTGTGGCGTGAAAGAGGGAACTCAAGCATCTTCCATCTAGAGCTAGTGCTTCTTCAACCATCCCATAACTAACTGTCTCACATACGCCCGCGTATTCAATATTTTGAGCTTGGGCTCCATTGTTTCCACAAACAATAGTCCAACAAATGGAGGTATAAGAAGGCGTCATTGTGTAGGATTTCTTGCCATCCACATTCTTGAGAACAACCCTCTTCTTTATGAAGTCCAAGCTTGCACCGGTTGTGTTGAGGAATGGAGTCCCGAGAAGTAGAAGGAGCATTTTGTTTGGTGCCATCTCCATTACAACAAAGTCCGTTGGTACAAGGCACTCTCCAATCTTGAGGGGAAAGTCTTCAACCAATCCAAGAGGTTTCTTCGTGGAAGAGTCTCCAAATGTGATGGTGGAGGGGTAATCGTTCAAATTATCTATCCCAAGACTTTTAGCCATCTCCAAGGTCATGACATTCACGGTTGAGCCCGAGTCACACAAAGCATCATCAAATTCCAAGCCTCCAAGGGTGCAAGATATTGAGAATTTCCCGGGGTTTCCAAGCTTTGAGAGAGTTTTAGGCTCGATCCTTGTTTTTATTGGATGCACTTTCTCATGTGGCTTATTGAGGAAACGACCGGGAAATGGAAGTGGAGGCTCATACGGGGGAGGTAAAGTGCGAATGGGCTCTCTTTTTGACCCAACAAGTATCTCTACGTTTTTCACTCTACCCACGTCCTTGATGGACTCCTCAACTTTGTTATTCTTTTCTTCAACCAACATCATATCATTCTCACTCCCAAGGGTCACCTCCCCACCTTGTTGCTCAATGTCCTCATTGAGACTAGAGAATTGCCCGAGGAACTCCTCAATTATGTGTTCTTGCTCATCAAGAGTGGAAAAGGTGTTGCAAAACTCCTTAGAGGTTTGTATTGCTTTCTCGGTTGAAGAGCTTTGAGGATGATGTGAAGAGGGGGCGGCACTCCTTTGCTCCATTAGTTGCACCTTTGATCTCAATGCCTCAAACTTGCTATTAAGATCATTGTAAGAGCAAATGACCTTGTTAGTGGTTTCCGCTTGGCCCTTGATGAGTTGTTGAAACATGCCACCCAAATCAAGGTCTTGAGGCTTGGTAGATGGAGCTTGGCCGTGAGGTGCAAAGTTTTGTTGAAAGCCGGGTGGAGCTTTGGGTTAGAATCCACTTTGATTTCCTTGGCTTTGGTTCCTTTGGACATAACCTTGTTGGTTGGTGCTAGAAGTTTGACCTTGAGGTTGGAATTACTTTTGTGGAACTCCTTGGGCTTGATTGGATTGTGGAGGGTATACTTGGTCTTGCGGGTTCTCAACATTTGTGTTCCGGTAGGAGAAGTTGGGGTGGTTCCTACAGTTTTGGTTGAACCCTTGGCTTTGGTAGCTCCCTTGGTTCCCCACGTAATTCACCTCCTCTTGGGTGTTCATGTCCGCATTCTCCTCTTGATAGCAACCTTGATTCGCATCATAAGCATCCACAAAGCTAACCGACTTTTGAGAAGATGCTAGGAGTTTATCAATCAAATTGGATTGCTTGTCCAACTTGTCATTAAGCAATTTCATGTCCTTGTCCCGCTTGTTCTCATCAAAGTCGTTAGTGGTCCTTGTGGCGCGGTCATAGTCGTCACCATAGGTGCCATCACTTTGAGCCAAGTTCTCCACTAGCTCCTTAGCTAAGAAATTTCCATTCGAAGTCGTTAGTGGTCCTCTTCTACGTCCTTAGCTAAGAAATTTCCATTCGAAGCCGTGTCGAGTAGCATTCGAATCTTAGGTAAAGCGCCTCGGTAGAGAGTACTAAGAAGTGAGGCGTTGGAGAAGCCATGATGTGGGCATTGAGAAGTGTAGCCTCTAAATCTCTCCCAAGCCTCGTTGAAAGACTCAGTAGACCGTTAAATGAAGCTTGAAATCCCATTGCGAAGTTTGGGGGTTCTAGCCGTTGAGTAAAATTTGGCTAGAAAGGCCCTTTGGCAATCATCCCATGAAGTAATAGAACCTTGAGGCAAGCTTTTCTCCCATTGGTGAGCCTTATCACCCAAAGAGAACGGGAAGAGACGAAGCTTGTAACCATTTTCGGATACTCCATTGATCTTGGTGAGACCACATATCTGGTCAAATTGGTCAATGTGATCTAGAGGATCCTCCATTGACAACCCATGTAACTTGTTAGCTTGAACCATGTTGATTATCCCGGGTTTGAACTCAAAGTTGTTGTTTTCAACCGGAGGCGGTTGAATCCCTTGACGGTTTTGGTGTGCATTTACCGCATCACCTTCTCCTACGACATGCCTAGCTCTAGGCGGGTGGTTAGGACGGTGATGGTTTCCATTGCCACCACCTCCTTGATTGTTGCCGTTTCCATCCCCATTCCCACCGTTCCTTTGGTGGGGAATGGGTTCGTTGATGTTCCCAAGTGGAACATTCTCAAATTAAAGTGCTCCATTTCTTCATTGTCAACTTTCTCTTGCACTCTCACACGGTTCCTTCTTGCTCTTGAACCCCTCTCAAGTTGATCAATATCGTCTCTAGGTTGTATGAGATTGGTATTGCCACGGGAACGGATATGCATACACCTATAGAGAGCAAAAGCAATGGGAAGTGAAAAAGATTAGTAACTTAGTAGAAAATAATACTTAAGCTCACTAAGAACCTAAATCTCAATGTTAAAAAATCCCACTATGGCAACGGCGCCAAATTGATACAAGATATTTCAATCTCTTTGGAGGTATCAATATCCCCAATACGATGTAGTAAGGAGGTTATCAATCCATAATTGGGATTTATCATAATCACTAAGAATGCAAGTAATCAAGCAAGTTAAGGTAAACAAGTGTGGTTTGTGATTAATTATCAATTCAAAACAAGTGAATATCAAAGCAAACAAGATGTAATTCAATTAGCAAAAGCGAATCCTATGATGGGGTCATCGACTTTAGGTGATCCAAGCACAATTCATGGTGTTTTTTTCACTCAAACAAGCTTTCCCTGGGCAATAGATCTCTAATCTTGATTAGTTCTTTCTCAAGCAACTAATTACTATTCTAATTACTCAATCCATTAGCAAACTCTCATTTGTGGATCAATGATTAACAAGCATTAAGAATATAAACAAGATCAACCAAAATACACCCTAGACAACTAATCTCTTAGGCTAGGAGCATAAATCCCTTGAATAGTTTATCAAGGCAGTTCATCAAACACTTGGTGTGCATGAAATGCCTTATGATCTAGATCTACTTTCTCAAGTTAGATCTAGCATTAAGGGCACTATTCAAGAAGGGAATAAAGATAATCTAATCCTAAACACCCAAATCATGCATTGGATCACCCTAATCTACCCCATCTCAAGATCCTAGAAAACTACTCAAGACCCATTAAGAACATCTCAAAATCAATGGAGATAGGAGATGAATCCATTGATGGGTGATGAATAATAAATAAGAAAAATAGATAGATAGAAGAGATTCAAGGAGATAAACACTTAAATGCATAAACTTAAAGGATCTCTCTTACAATCTCCAAGTTCTCTCTCAAAAGGAAAATGGTTTTTGACTAAGAAAAAGCATAAACTCAAAATTAGGTTTTTAGTCTATTTATATGAAACTGGTCTTGTGATCCGGTCGACATCGAGTGGACTAGGTGATGCAACATGTCGATTACCTAGGAAATACTCCAATTACCTAGGAAATACTCCAAAACATGCAAGAACACACTAAACCTAGTGCAAATGTCCTAATCTCTAATTGAGACCTAAATGCAAGACAAGACCATGATTATGCATGCATATTACCCAAAACTCTAAATGAAATGCATGCTAAAACATGCAATATATGAGTATATCAATTTCCCCAAACTTAAATCTTTGTTTGTCCTCAAGCAAACAAGAATAAAGAAAGGGAGAAGACTAGAAATGGGAGCTCAAATCCAAAAGTGTCATAAAAAGAATCCGAGCCCAATGTCCAAGTTGCAAACTTCTTGATGCGATCAAACAACTTACTCAAAAGTGACTAGCCATACTTATCCTTGCATGACTTACATTCGAACCTCAACCTACACAAACTTTCAAATCTTCCAACATCTTGACATTGATTAAGTGTAATAGGTGTGAATCATGTTTATGCAAGATCAAATGAATTCGTTTGGCTAAGGGTAAGGTTATGAGATGAAGGTGATCTCATTATCATGCATGGGTAATTAGGTACAAGGATCTCTCATGAAATGAACAAACTTTAGCAAAATGCTAAAGGTAAAAGGCAACCTATGCATACAAGGGAGAATTCTTATCTACCCAAATAGCTAGAGTATCTCTAACCTAAAGCTTCTAACCCGTTATGCCCATATCCTAACCTACCCTTTTTATCTTGAGGCATTTTGCCTTCTCAAACCCACATGCCTCTTGTCTTTTCATTTCACCTTCTTCTCATTCGGAGATGACTTCTTCTTCCTTGTTCTTTCATGTTTTGGTGCTCCTTTGTTGTGATCTAGCTCTTCTTTTCTTTTTTTTGGTTCACGCCTCTTCTCATTCTTTGATGCTTTGGCCTTTTTGGCTTTCTTCTTTTTATTTCTATCTTTTGAGGCTATCTTATTCTTTAGATCTAGTCTTATGATTTTTGCACCAACCAATCTACACAAATACGATTGATATGCTCAAATTAATACCCTAACAGATACTAAAGCAGTTGTCGTAGTATAGCTAGGGGTCGAACCACAAATACTCAAAGAGACACACAATAGATTATATAGATCCAAAATACGCTAAATCAAAAGATGTAAACGAAAACATGTACGAAATTAAAAGTGTTGTAAATCAATGGAGGAAAATATAGGCCAAGGGTTTTTCTCAGGAAATCAATGAATACAACTAAATTAACTAACATGATTCAGATTACGCACGGTTCTTGAACTCAAAACACTAGAATATAGCTAACCAACTCTCGTTGCGAAAAATATCTAAATCTAAATCCTAGGAATTCCAAATCTCTTTGCGAATCCTAAAGTCTAAATCAGCTTTAAAGTTCAGGTTTGATATGTTCACAAATCAATTAAACCAAATCTCTTTGCGAATAATCAATTTGCTCACCTAGGTTCTATCAGGTAATTAATCGCACTCTCGTGCCTAATCAATTATCCTGAGATCTAAATTCCAGATTCGTCAACATAGAATTAGCTTTGAACACAACCTAAGGCGAAGAACTAATTCAGATTGTAAATCCTAAACAGATAATCAACCTAGCATTCAAAGAAATCCTTTATGAGAAAACCCAAAATGCTCTGAAATCCTTCAACGAATGCCAAACTTCTGATGTCTCTGCATGACTCTGCTCCTTTTCTCCCAAAATGCTCAGGAATCCTCAAAACACTCCAATTAAGCTCCAAACGTGCTAAAACCTGTAAAAGACTCTAAAAGACTCTATAATAGAATAAAGACACTATAAAATGGACTTATATCATGGTCTAAAAGGGGTAAAATCCATGATATATCAACTCCCACAGACTTAGCCTTTGCTTGCCCTCAAGCAAAACAGAAAACTAAACCAGAGAAAGAGGTTTGAAAACGCGGAGACTCACCTGTTCAGGAACCATTGCAAAGATCCTTTTCCCAAGCACCCAAATGTCACCTAACCAGCTTTTGATCTAACCACCATGTACTTCTCCGTAGACATTCACAGATTTTCCAGACTCCACACATTATCTCGCAGCATTGTTCAAATAAAACCCTCATCGCCAGTTTCATCGCTGCAGCTAATGTTCAAGAACCTTCTAGATTCTTTACCAAATGATATCATGACAAGGAACCACCCTTTTCACACTTTTTGTATCACTTTCTCTCCCCCAGACTTATTTCTTATTATGTTCTTTTTTTTTTTAGATCTTGCACATACACATCAAGGTCCGAAACGCGAGTATTGATGGTGTTTGCCACCGAATCCCCGGTTCTTCCCTCTCAATGTATCAAAGGATGTAGGCGAATAATGGCATCATAGGAAAATCCTAGCCTCGCTTCCAATCCTTTGTGTGATCATTCCCTCTCGAGTAGAATAATGGGATCGCTGGAAATTTTCCTAACCCTCTACTCAGATGAAAATCATTTCATATTTTATGCTCTTATTTATCAACTTATAACAGGGGAGAGAGACACCATTACTTTAAACATATGGGTTCCTTTGTCAGATATGAATGATGAATCAAGCTCTGTAAACACTAACCACATTGATGAAGTGCAAAAATTTGGCTCAGGCCTCAGAAGAACTCTGTTGGAGACATGGATATTTTCTAGTCAACTGGTCAATCCTTGGATTTTTCATTAGTCGATCAAGAACTGATCCTACAACACTGGTCAATCAAAAACAAAATCAAAGCAACAATTCAAGCACATGATCATTATCTCCAACAAGTTTAGACTCAATAAAACGTTTTTGACTCAATAAAACAACTGACTATAAGAAAAACAAACACAATGTCAGCAGACACCTCCCCCATACTTGAACAACACTGTCCTCAGTGTTATCTAGCCTAGAGTCATTGAAAGAAAACAAAAGAACAGAACAAAATTGGGAAAAACAAGAAGTTACTTTGCTGGAACATTGAGTATCGATCAACACACAGCCTGGTATCGATCGATACTAGGCTTAAGTCGACACAAGAGATTTCATTCCCCGCAGGGTATCGACAGATACCAACAGGGTATCGATCGATACCCTGGCGATTTCGTGATTGACAGATACCAACAGGGTATCGGGTTGAAAATTCCCTCGGATTCCCCGAGAAACTAACCGCACGGATTGGACCTATCTAATGGGGGCGGTTGAAAACTCCCTCGGATTCCCCGAGAAGCTAATCGCACGGATTGGACCGAGCTAATGGGGGCGGTTGAAACTTCTTAACTTCTACATCAAGACCGCACAAGAGAGGCGGTTGATTCAACTTCAAGAGTTAGAGGAGACTAGGCTTGAAGCCTATGAGAGCTCGAGAATCTACAAGGAGAGGACCAAAGCATTCCATGACAAGAGGATTGTGCACAAGGACTTCAAGGTTGGGGACCTAGTGTTGGTGTTCAATTCCCGGTTGAAGCTCTTTCCCGGGAAACTCAAGTCGAGGTGGTCGGGTCCGTTTGAGGTTAAGGAAGTATGGCCATATGGAGCCGTGGTGCTTTTTAACAAAGATGGCCGAGACTTCATTGCTAATGGCCAAAGGCTCAAACTCTACCGAGCAAACGAAATCGTTGAAGAGGGAGGCTCGATCCCTATCGGTGATGTCGCTCTAGCTTGAGGACGGTAACAAACGTCGAACTTAGTGACGTTAAATAAAGTGCTCTTGGGAGACACCCCAAGCTTATCCTTGTATATATTTCTCTTCATATGTTTTTCATTCTTTGTTAGTTCGTTTTGATATTTTTGCTAAGTGTTTATACGTTTTGATCTTTGTTAGAATTTTGGGAAAATATAGACCTCGCTCCATCAGCAAGGTCCAATTGGGTCAGTCCTAGATCAGGGATTCCCCGAGATTTGGACCGCACAGATCCAACCTTCTCGATGAAGGGCGGTTGAAATCTCTCTCGGATTCTCCGAGAAGCTAACCGCACGGATTGGACCGACCTAATGGGGGGCGGTTGAAAATTCCCTTGGATTCCCCAAGAAGCTAACCGCACGGATTAAACCGAGCTAAAGGGGGCGGTTGAAAACTCCCTATGGTTCCCCGAGAAGCTACCCGCACGGATTGGACCGAGCTAATGGGGGCGGTTGAAAACTCCCTCGGCTTCCCCGAGAAGCTAACCGCACGGATTGGACCGAGCTAATGGGGGGCGGTTGAAAATTCTTAACTTCGACATCAAGACCGCACAAGAGAGGCGGTTGATTCAACTTCAAGAGTTAGAGGAGACTAGGCTTGAAGCCTATGAGAGCTCGAGATTCTACAAGGAGAGGACCAAAGCATTCCATGACAAGAGGATTGTGCACAAGGACTTCAAGGTTGGGGACCTAGTGTTGGTGTTCAATTCCCGGTTGAAGTTCTTTCCCGGGAAACTCAAGTCGAGCTGGTCGGGTCCGTTTGAGGTTAAGGAAGTAAGGCCATATGGAGCCGTGGTGCTTATTAACAAAGATGGCCGATACTTCATTGCTAATGGCCAAAGGCTCAAACTCTACCGAGCAAACGAAATCGTTGAAGAGGGAGGCTCGATCCCTCTCGATGATGTCTCTCTAGCTTGGGACGGTAACAAACGTCGAACTTAGTGACGTTAAACAAAGTGCTCTTGGGAGACACCCCAAGCTTATCCTTGTATATATTTCTCTACATATGTTTTTCAATCTTTGTTAGTTCGTTTTGATATTTTTGCTAAGTGTTTTTACGTGTTGATCTTTGTTAGAATTTTGGGAAAATATAGACCTCGCTCCATCAGCAAGGTCCAATTGGGTCAGTCCTAGATAAGGGATTCCCCGAGATTTGGACCGCACAGATCCAACCTTCCCGATGAAGGGCGGTTGAAAACTCCCTCGGATTCTCCGAGACCTAACCGCATGGATTGGACCGAGCTAATGGGGGGCGGTTGAAAATTCCCTCGGATTCCCCGAGAAGCTAACCGCACGGATTGGACCGGGCTAATGGGGGCGGTTGAAAACTCCCTCGGATTCCCAGAGAAGCTAACTGCAAGGATTGGACCGAGCTATTGGGGGCGGCTGAAAACTCCCTCGGCTTCCCCGAGAAGCTAACCGCACGGATTGGACCGAGCTAATGGGGGGTGGTTGAAACTTCTTAACTTTGACATCAAGACCGCACAAGAGAGGCGGTTGATTCAACTTCAAGAGTTATAGGAGACTAGGCTTGAAGCCTCTGAGAGCTCGAGAATATACAAGGAGAGGACCAAAGCATTCCATGACAAGAGGATTGTGCACAAGGACTTCAAGGTTGGGGACCTAGTGTTGGTGTTCAATTCCCGGTTGAAGCTCTTTCCCGGGAAACTCAAGTCGAGGTGGTCGGGTCCGTTTGAGGTTAAGGAAGTAAGGCCATATGGAGCCGTGGTGCTTATTAACAAAGATGGCCGAGACTTCATTGCTAATGGCCAAAGGCACAAACTCTACCGAGCAAACGAAATCGTTGAAGAGGGAGGCTCGATCCCTCTCGATGATGTCGCTCTAGCTTGAGGACGGTAACAAACGTCGAACTTAGTGACGTTAAACAAAGTGCTCTTGGGAGACACCCCAAGCTTATCCTTGTATATATTTCTCTTCATATGTTTTTCATTCTTTGTTAGTTCGTTTTGATATTTTTGCTAAGTGTTTATACGTTTTGATCTTTGTTAGAATTTTGGAAAAATATAGACCTCGCTCCATCAGCAAGGTCCAATTGGGTCAGTCCTAGATCAGGGATTCCCCGAGATTTGGACCGCACAGATCCAACCTTCCCGATGAAGGGCGGTTGAAAACTCCCTCGGATTCTCCGAGAAGCTAACCGCACGGATTGGACCGACCTAATGGGGGGCGGTTGAAAATTCCCTCGGATTCCCCAAGAAGCTAACCGCACGGATTGGACCGAGCTAAAGGGGGCGGTTGAAAACTCCCTCGGGTTCCCCGAAAAGCTACCCGCACGGATTGGACCGAGCTAATGGGGGCGGTTGAAAACTCCCTCGGCTTCCCCGAGAAGCTAACCGCACGGATTGGACCGAGCTAATGGGGGGCGGTTGAAAATTCTTAACTTCGACATCAAGACCGCACAAGAGAGGCGGTTGATTCAACTTCAAGAGTTAGAGGAGACTAGGCTTGAAGCCTATGAGAGCTCGAGATTCTACAAGGATAGGACCAAAGCATTCCATGACAAGAGGATTGTGCACAAGGAATTCAAGGTTGGGGACCTAGTGTTGGTGTTCAATTCCCGGTTGAAGTTCTTTCCCGGGAAACTCAAGTCGAGCTGGTCGGGTCCGTTTGAGGTTAAGGAAGTAAGGCCATATGGAGCCGTGGTGCTTATTAACAAAGATGGCCGAGACTTCATTGCTAATGGCCAAAGGCTCAAACTCTACCGAGCAAACGAAATCGTTGAAGAGGGAGGCTCGATCCCTCTCGATGATGTCTCTCTAGCTTGAGGACGGTAACAAACGTCGAACTTAGTGACGTTAAACAAAGTGCTCTTGGGAGACACCCCAAGCTTATCCTTGTATATATTTCACTACATATGTTTTTCAATCTTTGTTAGTTCGTTTTGATATTTTTGCTAAGTGTTTATACGTGTTGATCTTTGTTAGAATTTTGGGAAAATATAGACCTCGCTCCATCAGCAAGGTCCAATTGGGTCAGTCCTAGATAAGGGATTCCCCGAGATTTGGACCGCACAGATCCAACCTTCCCGATGAAGTGCGGTTGAAAACTCCCTCGGATTCTCCGAGAATCTAACCGCATGGATTGGACCGAGCTAATGGGGGGCGGTTGAAAATTCCCTCTGATTCCCCGAGAAGCTAACCGCACGGATTGGACCGGGCTAATGGGGGCGGTTAAAAACTCCCTCGGATTCCCCGAGAAGCTAACTGCAAGGATTGGACCGAGCTAATGGGGGCGGCTGAAAACTCCCTCGGCTTCCCCGAGAAGCTAACCGCACGGATTTGACTGAGCTAATGGGGGCGGTTGAAACTTCTTAACTTCGACATCAAGACCGCACAAGAGAGGCGGTTGATTCAACTTCAAGAGTTATAGGAGACTAGGCTTGAAGCCTCTAAGAGCTCGAGAATCTACAAGGAGAGGACCAAAGCATTCCATGACAAGAGGATTGTGCACAAGGACTTCAAGGTTGGGGACCTAGTGTTGGTGTTCAATTCCCGGTTGAAGCTCTTTCCCGGGAAACTCAAGTCGAGGTGGTCGGGTCCGTTTGAGGTTAAGGAAGTAAGGCCATATGGAGCAGTGGTGCTTATTAACAAAGATGGCCGAGACTTCATTGCTAATGGCCAAAGTCTCAAACTCTACCGAGCAAACGAAATCGTTGAAGAGGGAGGCTCGATCCCTCTCGATGATGTCGCTCTAGCTTGAGGGCGGTAACAAACGTCGAACTTAGTGACGTTAAACAAAGTGCTCTTGGGAGACACCCCAAGCTTATCCTTGTATATATTTCTCTTCATATGTTTTTCAATCTTTGTTAGTTCGTTTTGATATTTTTGCTAAGTGTTTATACGTTTTGATCTTGGTTAGAATTTTGGGAAAATCTAGACCTCGCTCCATTAGCAAGGTCCAATTGGGTCAGTCCTAGATCAGGGATTCCCCGAGATTTGGACCGCACAGATCCAACCTTCCCGATGAAGGGCGGTTGAAAACTCCCTTGGATTCTCCGAGAAGCTAACCGTATGGATTGGACCGAGCTAATGGTGGGAGGTTGAAAATTCCCTCGGATTTCCCGAGAAGCTAACCGCACGGATTGGAACGAGCTAATGGGGGCGGTTGAAAACTCCCTCGGATTCCTCGAGAAGCTAACTGCACGGATTGGACCGAGCTAATGGGGGCGGTTGAAAACTCCCTCGGCTTCCCCGAGAAGCTAACCGCACGGATTGGACCGAGCTAATTGGGGACGGTTGAAACTTCTTAACTTCGACATCAAGACCGCACACGAGAGGCGGTCGATTCAACTTCAAGAGTTAGAGGAGACTTGGCTTGAAGCCTATGAGAGCTCGAGAATCTACAAGGATAGGACCAAAGCATTCCATGACAAGAGGATTGTGCACAAGGACTTCAAGGTTGGGGACCTAGTGTTGGTGTTCAATTCCCGGTTGAAGCTCTTTCCCAGGAAACTCAAGTCGAGGTGGTCGGGTCCGTCTGAGGTTAAGGAAGTAAGGCCATATGGAGCCGTGGTGCTTATTAACAAAGATGGCCGAGACTTCATTGCTAATGGCCAAAGGCTCAAACTCTACCGAGCAAACGAAATCATTGAAGAGGCAGGCTCGATCACTCTCGTTGATGTCGCTCTAGCTTGAGGACGGTAACAAACGTCGAACTTAGTGACGTTAAACAAAGTGTTCTTGGGAGACACCCCAAGCTTATCTTTGTATATTTTTCTCTTCATATGTTTTTCAATCTTTGTTAGTTCGTTTTGATATTTTTGCTAAGTGTTTATACGTTTTGATCTTTGTTAGAATTTTGGGAAAATCTAGACCTCGCTCCATTAGCAAGGTCCAATTGGGTCAGTCCTAGATAAGGGATTCCCCGAGATTTGGACCGCACAGATCCAACCTTCCCGATGAAGGGCGGTTGAAAACTCACTTGGATTCTCCGAGAAGCTAACCGCATGGATTGGACCGAGCTAATGGTGGGAGGTTGAAAATTCCCTCGGATTTCCCGAGAAGCTAACCGCACGGATTAGAACGAGCTAATGGGGGCGGTTGAAAACTCCCTCGGATTACTCGAGAAGCTAACTGCACGGATTGGACCGAGCTAATGGGGACTGTTGAAAACTCCCTCGGCTTCCCCGAGAAGCTAACCGCACGGATTGGACCGAGCTAATTGGGGGCGGTTGAAACTTCTTGACTTCGACATCAAGACCGCACACGAGAGGCGTTCGATTCAACTTCAAGAGTTAGAGGAGACTAGGCTTGAAGCCTATGAGAGCTCGAGAATCTACAAGGATAGGACCAAAGCATTCCATGACAAGAGGATTGTGCACAAGGACTTCAAGGTTGGGGACCTAGTGTTGGTGTTAAATTCCCGGTTGAAGCTCTTTCCCAGGAAACTCAAGTCGAGGTGGTCGGGTCCGTTTGAGGTTAAGGAAGTAAGGCCATATGGAGCCGTGGTGCTTATTAACAAAGATGGCCGAGACTTCATTGCTAATGGCCACAGGCTCAAACTCTACCGAGCAAACGAAATCATTGAAGAGGCAGGCTCGATCACTCTCGATGATGTCGCTCTAGCTTGAGGACGGTAACAAACGTCGAACTTAGTGACGTTAAACAAAGTGTTCTTGGGAGACACTCCAAGCTTATCTTTGTATATATTTCTCTTCATATGTTTTTCAATCTTTGTTAGTTCGTTTTGATATTTTTGCTAAGTGTTTATACGTTTTGATCTTTGTTAGAGTTTTGGGAAAATCTAGACCTCGCTCCATCAGCAAGGTCCAATTGGGTCATTCCTAGATCAGGGATTCCCCGAGATTTGGACCGCACAGATCCAACCTTCCCGATGAAGGGCGGTTGAAAACTCCCTCGGATTCTCCGAGAAGCTAACCGCACGGATTGGACCGAGCTAATGGGGGGCGGTTGAAAATTCCCTCGGATTCCCCGAGAATCTAACCGCACGGATTGGACCGAGCTAATGGGGGCGGTTTAAAACTCCCTCGGATTCCCCGAGAAGCTAACCGCACGGATTGGACCGAGGTAATGGGGGCGGTTGAAAACTCCCTCGGCTTCCCCGAGAAGCTAACCGCACGGATTGGACCGAGCTAATGGGGGGCGGTTGAAAATTTTTGAATTTCAAAAATTTGAGACCCTTGACCAGTCAAAGTAGATCTATTATCCAGAGATCCGCCTGGTGTCTCGACCCGTTTCACAAGACCCGACCCGACCGTCTCTCTCTCTCTCTCCCCTAAAGGCTAAGACAAATCCTTCTCTTCTCTCATCTTCATTTTCTCATATCTCTCTCATTTCTCAATCAAAAATCGAGACTCAAGTTGATCTAGGCTCATATTTCACTCTACTTTGAGCATTCAACATTGTTTTGACAACCTAAGCACAAGATCCCAAGGTATTTTCATAAAAGATTATTCATCTCCATAGTTAGCAAAAACTCAAACTTTTGGTTAGTCATTTGTTTTCTCTTGGAAATAGCTAGCATATGGGATTAGATCCTTGGGATTAGGGTTGAAAAGGGTTACATATCTTGGATTCATGGAGAAACTTGTGCATTCAATTGAAAAATTTTTGAGAGATGGATTTATGGAATTATTTTCTTCCAAGATGGTTACTTTCTTGAATTTTTCTCGAAAAGGGCATTTAATCTTACTCTTATTACTGGTACAAATTCTCAAATTGACAATCTCTTCAAAATTTGGCTTCTTGATTTTTCTTGACAAATTTTTGGATTTTAATGGATCTTTGAGAACTTGTAGGAAATGGCAAGAGTGAAGGTAAATGCACAAGGCAAGGAGGTCCTAGTCCGAGCTGGAACAAGTGAAGTTGCCTAAAACTCTAAGCCCAAGAAGAGAGCCACGTCAAAGGAGAAAGGAAAGGATGTGGTTTTGGATGCCTCAACCACGATTAAGGAGAAGAAAAGAAAGGAAATGGATAAGGATCCACCCGTCATTGAGTATTTCAACAAGTTCATGGAAATGGATTTTAAGCAAATGAGGTTTTTGGACCCGGAATTGCTAGAGAGAATGGGCATTATTGAAGATGTAGCCGAAATCTTTGAGAACATTGGGTTTGGGAAGTTCGTCTTCATGAAAGAACTAGCTCACCAAATCTGCACATGCCAATTCCTCTCATCCCTTAGAGTGACGTTCTACAATGAGTGATTCTCCAAGGCAAATGCTCGGACCGGGTTTGGAGTCTTTTACTTCACCATTGGCCAAACCGACTACCGGGTCACTTTCCTAGAGCTATGCAAAAACTTTGGTTTCGAAAAGGAGGGTATTCATTGCGGTGTCTACTTCCATTACCCGAAGAACGAGTTGAGAAAATTGTGGGAAACAATTGGCTGTGGGAAGTATGTTGCCGGACACATCAAGTCCAATTCCACTAGTCATCCGACAATCCGTTATGCACACAAGGTGCTCGCTCACATGTTCTTTGCCAAAATCGAATTTGGGACAGTTGGACTTGACGAATTGGAGTTATTGGGCGTCGGGTTAAAGCCTTTTCTCAATACTTTTGGAGATGGAGGTGAATTCAAGGGATGTGAGCGAATGCCTTCTCTAGCTACTCTTTTGGTGAGAAATCTCTTTTGCCTCAAGGAGTGGGCGTTTGGGACAAGCAATAACAAGGCCAATATATAGATTAGATGGCTAGTTGCACCGATCCTAAGAGCCAAAGGCGGGAAGATGTCAATTGAGAACCTAGAATGGGATTTGTTGGAAGAAGCTTACCTAACTAGGACTTTGTCCTTAAAAGGGTGAGTCGGAGATAAGCTTGCACACAACGTCAAGCTTTCTCAAACGGACGTGCGCCAAGTGCTATTGCTTAACCCTCCTCTCACTGACATTCATGAGAGTAGGAATATCTCTTTCTACATCCCGCGGGATCTTTTGTACAACCCGACCACCGATCCGCCTATTGATGTGACAAGTAGGGCGAAGGTGAAGAAGGGTGCAATGAGAAAGGAGACTCCGATGTCACCAATAGGGTCAACTGAGGATGACGATGAACAGACCGAGCCCTCTTCTCCCGCGCCCATCTCTGGTGGAAAGAGATATCATTTCGACCCCTTCGATGGGACTATGCCACCCACCGCGACCCGCCACGCCAATAACCAAACACAGCTCCTCCAAATATGGTGCAAGTGGCAAGATGCTACCATCCAAAAGTTGGTAAAGACGGTGAGGAGCTTGAAGAAGGTGGTTAAGAATCTAAAGGGGAAGGATGGAGAAGCAAGTACATCGCGTGGTCAAGGGATTGATCAAGGAGTTTTGATGGTTCATGACGGATCCAAGCACAACGTATTCACAAAGACATCACAGACGAGGAGGTAAACATACCGACTCCATCTCCCGGTTCTAGCAACGCTTCGTACTCCATGGGGTCCTCTTCCACATCTCAAAGTATCTAGGTAACACTCCGTGACACTTGTACATAGTTTTCTTATCTTGAGTCTTGCATCGTATAGCTTATTATATCTTTTATTTTTGGGTATCTTCCTTTGATTTATTTCACACCAGGACGGTGTGATTTAAGTTTGGGGGAGGGACCGGTATCTAATAACGTTTGCTTTCTCTTATTTTGAGTTTTGCATTTTGAGTCTCATGCATTCATCTAAGGCATATAAAACAACAACAAAATTTGAAAATTTTTGAAAATTGAAATACAAAAAGTAGTCATTTAGGTTGCCATTTAGGATGCATTTTTTTATTTGTACATTGAGTCTAGCCACGCATACTTAGAATTCATCGAACATGCATGGGAACAATGATGAATTTTCCTTGTAGAGTAGCACTTTAAGAAGTTAATTCAATTCCCTCGTTTGTAACTGTTAAATGCATTTAAGTGAGCATGAAAGTAAAGATGAACCATTCTTAGTTCTCATGTATCATCATACTTGCCTTGATTGGAGCATGCTTGAGTTGCACCCAACCCCATTTAAGTGATAACCCTAATCTTGACTTGTAAATATCGTGTTTATGCATGTTTGAATGAATTCGTGGATCACATATACATATTTGGATGATCTTTTGACCTTTTACCACTCTTGTTTATCCAAGTAGCCATATCCCATCATTGGAATGGTTTCCCCTACCCTAACCTCAACCTTCTTTCTAGCCATTGATATTCGTGTGTGATTGGTGAGGCCTTATTCCGGGCAAACTTGGCAAAAAGTGTTAGGTTTAGGGCGACAAGGAGGAATTCTCTTATAGATTTAGCTCCATCGTCACAGAGTTAATCTAGGAATAGGCTAGATAGGTTGGCGGTTCTTGGTTTAAGTTTGGGGAACGGTTTGGAAATTTGGTGAACGGATGTATTTGGAAAAAATTGTGGAATGGGAAAGGTGAATAAAGAGAAGGGAAAAGGGGATCGAATTTATAGATTGGTTGGTGCAAAATTATAAGACTAGCTCTAAGAATAAGATAGCCTCAAGAGATCCAAAGAAAAAGAAGAAAGCCGAAAAGGCCAAAGCATCAAAGAAGAAAAAGAGGCGTGAACAAAAATGAAGAAAATGAAGAGCTAAGTCACAACAAAGAAGCCCCAAACCATGAGAACAAGGAAGAAGAAGTTAATCCCCGAATGAGAAGAAGGTGAAGTGAAAGGACAAGAAGCATGTGTGGGTTTAAGAAGGCAAAATGCATTGGAATAAAAAGGGTATCTTAGGATGTGGGCACAAAGGGGTTAGAAGGCTTTAGGATAGAGACACTCTAGACACTTGGATAGTGAGAATTCTTCCTTGTATGCATATGTTGCCTTTTACATTTAGCATTTTGCTAAGTTTTGTTCATTCCATGAGAGATCCTTGAACTTAATTACCCATGCATGATAATGAGATCACCTTCATCTCATAACATACCCTTATCCTAACGAATTCAATTTAACTTTGCATAAACATGATTCATGGTTACACCACTAATGAATGTTAAGGGGTTGGAGAATATGATTGTTTGTGTAGATTGGGGTTCGGATTTGATACATGATGAGATATGAATGGCTAACTCCTTTGGAGTAGGCTCACTTGTGCATTTTAGAACTACATTACTTGGACGTTGAACGTGGCTTCTTTTTTTGCTGCTTGTGGATTTGAGTTCCCACCATCGAACCTCTCTCCCCACTTTATCTTATTTGTTTGCTTGATGGCAAGCAAAAGATTAAGTTTGGGGGAGTTGATATCCTCTCATTTTAGCCTTCATAACATACATTTCACTTTGCATTTTGAGTCGCATTCGAGCATATCTAAGTCTTTCATGCATGTTTTGGTCTTGTTTAGAGAATATGACGTCTTGCACTAGGTCTTAGAGTGTCTTGCATGTTATGGAGTCTATTCTAGGTACTTTGGAGCGGTTCGAAGATGTTCAGGAAGTCTCGAAGCTCAAGCACGACCGACCAGCACCCGTGCGATCCGTTTTAGTCGGTCCAGGAAAGCTAACTGCCCCATCGAGGAAAATCCGACCGTCCCGAAGGAGCACGGTCCTCGGCTAAAATTCCCCCCGGGGAAAAATCCGACCGACCCCAATCAGCAAGGTCCATTTCAGCCGGTCCTGGAACATGGATTTGGACCAGCTCGAAGAAGAAAATCTGAACGTCCCGAAGGAGAACGGTCCTCGGCTAAAATTCCCCCCGGGGAAAAATCCGACCGACCCCAATCAGCAAGGTCCGTTTCAGCCGGTCCTGGAACATGGATTTGGACCAGCTCGAAGAAGAAAATCTGAACATCCCGAAGGAGCGCGGTCCTCGTCTAAAATTCCCCCCCCCCGAGGAAAAATCCGACCGACCCCAATCAGCAAGGTCCGTCTCAGCCGGTCCTGGAACAGGAATTTGGACCGGCCCGAAGAAGAAAATCCGACCGTCCCGAAGGAGAGCGGTCCTCGGCTAAATTTCCCCCGGAGGAATTCCGACCGACCCCAATTAGCTCGGTTAGCCTCGAGCGGTTAGGATTTCTCACCCAAAAAGATCCAACTATACCGGGTCGGAAACCGGTTTTTTCCGGGTCGACCCGGTCGAACACTATTCACTATAAACACGACTTTACCAATTTTTTGCCACTTATGCTTTTCTTTTGTCTAAGAAACATTTCCCCTTTTGAGTGTGTTCTTGGATTTATAAGAGAGAATCTTCTACTTTTTATGCAATTAAGTATTTGTTTTCATTGATTCCTTCCATCTAATCTTCTTTCTATCTTATCTATTCAAGATTAATCCATGAAAACCTCTCCTATCCAAATCGATTTGGAGGGGCTTTTCATGGGTCTTGAGTAGTCTTTTAGGGTTTATAGATGGGATAGATTAGGATGTTCCTAGGCTTGATTCATGGTGTTTAGGGTTAGATCTTCTTATATCTTTTCTTGTTTAGTGTTCTTAATGCTAAATCTAGCTTGAAAAAGTAGGTTTAGATCATAAGGCATTTCATGCACACCAAGTGTTTGATGAAATGCATTGATGAATTAAACAAGAGATTTACATTCCTAGCCTATGATAATAGTTGTCTAGGGTGTATCTTTGTTTGATATTGTTGATTTAGACTTAATACTTTCTAATCAATGATCCACAAATGAGAGTTTGTTAATGGATTAGTTTATTAGCATAGTGATTAATTGCTTGAAAGAGAATTAGTCAAGTTTAGGATCTTATGCCTAGGGATTAGCTTGTTTGAGTAAATGAACATCATGAATTGAACTTGGGGCTTCTTGTATCAATAACCCTATCTCTAGATCCGCTTTTGCTTATTGATTTTCATCTTGCTTAGTTGCTTATTTGCCTTGATTTAGTTACTTAATCACAACACACTTGTTTAGCTTAACTTGCAATTGTTCCTTGCATTCTTAGTGATTTGAATAATCCCGATAAGGTTCGATAACCTCTTATGCTACAATTTTATTTAGAGAAATTGACTCTTTAGATACCAAAATATCTTGTATCAACCATCCCATAACTCACTGTCTCACATACGCCCGCGTATTCAATCTTTTGAGCTTGGGCTTCATTTTTTCCACAAACAATAGTCCCACAAATGGCGGAAGAAGAAGGCATCATTGTGTAGGATTTCTTGCCATCCACGTACTTAAGAACAACCCTTTTTTTTATGAAGTCCAAGCTTGCACCGGTTGTGTTGAGGAATGGAGTCCCGAGAAGTAGAGGGAGCTTTTTTTTTGGTGCCATCTCCATTACAACGAAGTCCGTTGGTACAAGGCACTCTCCAATCTTGAGAGGAAAGTCTTCAACCAATCCAAGAGGTTTCTTCGTGGAAGAGTCTCCAAATGTGATGGTGGAGGGGTAATCGTTCAAATTATCTATCCCAAGACTTTTAGCCATCTCCAAGATCATGACATTCACGGTTGAGCCCAAGTCGCACAAAGCATCATCAATTTCCAAGCCTCCAATGGTGCAAGATATTGAGAATTTCCCAGGGTTTCCAAGCTTTGGGAGAGTCTTAGGCTCGATCCTTGTTGTGCTTGGATGCACTTTCTCTTGTGGCTTATTGAGGAAACGACCGGGAAATGGAAGTGGAGGCTCATATGGGGGAGGTAAAGTTCGAATGGGCTCTCTTTTTGACCCAACAAGTATCTCTACGTTTTTCACTCTAGCCACGTCCTTGATGGACTCCTCAACTTTGTTATTATTTTCTTCAACCAACATCATATCATTCTCACTCCCAAGGGTCACCTCCCCACCTTGTTGCTCAATTTCATCATTGAGACTAGAGAATAGCCCGAGGAACTCCTCAATTATGTGTTCTTTCTCATCAAGAGTGGAAAAGGTGTTGCAAAACTCCTTAGAGGTTTGTATTGCCTTCTCGGTTGAAGAGCTTTGAGGATGATGTGAAGAGGGGGCGGCACTCCTTTGCTCCATTAGTTGCACCTTTGAGCTCAATGCCTCAAACTTGCTATTAAGATCATTGTAAGAGCAAATGACCTTGTTAGTGGTTTCCGCTTGGCCCTTGATGAGTTGTTGAAACATGCCACCCAAATCAAGGTCTTGAGGCTTGGTAGAAGGAGCTTGGCCGTGAGGTGAAAAGTTTTGTTGAAAGCCGGGTGGAGCTTTGGGTTGTAATCCACTTTGATTTCCTTGGAATTGGTTTCTTTGGACATAACCTTGTTGGTTGGTGCTAGAGGTTTGACCTTGAGGTTGGAATTGCTTTTGTGGAACTCCTTGGGCTTGATTGGATTGTGGAGGGTAGACTTGGTCTTGCAGGTTCTCAACATTTGTGTTCCTGTAGGAGAATTTGGGGTGGTTCCTATAGTTTTGGTTGAACCCTTGGCTTTGGTAGTTCCCTTGGTTCCCAACGTAATTCACCTCCTCTTGGGTGTTCATGTCCGCATTCTCCTCTTGAAAGCAACCTTGATTCGCATCATAAGCATCCACAAAGCTAACCGACTTTTGAGAAGACGCTAGGAGCATTTCTTCATTTTACAACCTTTTGGGGGTGAAGAAACATCCATCATCTCATAACTACCCACAAACGGCACTTTCTCAACATGAACTTTGTCTTTGGAGCCATGGAGAATTCTCTCAACCTCTCTTAAAGCCTCTCCACTCTCTTCATCCGAGAAGATAATTTTGTAATACTCACATGGGCTTTCATCGACTTTACCCTTGAGTTCCTCCATGGGTTTACTAGAAAGGGGGCTTCCTTGAGCATCTTGATCCTCCAAATATTTAAGCCTATAAGTCATGGTTTCAAGCCTTGAGTTGAGATCATTGTAGGCACAATCTATTTTAGTTGAGGTTTCGACTGGACCTTCAAGAGTTTGTTTAAACACCCCATTAAGATCCACATCTTGTGGCATGGAAAATCTATGTTGCCCTTGAGGAACCAAACCTCGTGCAAAACTTTGTGGATTAGTAAGAGGAGCATGGTTTCGAGGGGCACACCTTTGGTTGCCATTGAAGTCTTCAACAAAATGAACCGACTTTTTAGTAGCAATGAGAAGCTTGTCTATAAGTGTAGATTGCATCTCAATCATGGTAAGTTGCTTGTCCATTTTTTCATGTAGAGCTTTAATCTCCTCTCTACCTTGGTCTTCGTGCCTTCCACTTCCTAGTGGAGACCTATATTAGTCCTCTCCATTGTTCTATTCGCTTTGGGCAAAGGTCTCCACTAGTAGTTCTCCTTGTTCCACGGTGAGGTTTGTAAAACTCCCATTGCTAGCCGCATCTAAAGTCCATTTGTGATCTTGGTGAACTCACCAATAGAAGATGCTAAGAATGGCTCCTTTCTTGAACCCATGATGGGGACAATCTCGAGTGTATCCCTTGAGTCTTCCCCATGCCTCATGAAAGGTCTCATGCATGCCTTGTTTGAAACTCAAGATGTCCTTCCTAGTTTGGACCGTTCTTTGTGTGGAGTAGAACTTGTTGAGGAAAATTTTCATGCAATCATCCCAAGAGTTTACCAAGTGAGATGGCAATGTTCTCTCCCATTGGCTTGCTTTTCCTCCAAGAGAAAACGGGAACAAGATGATCTTGATGCTATCGTGGGGCACTCCTCCGGTTCTAAACGTGTCACACAACCTATCAAAGGAATCCAAGTGATCATAGGGGTTCTCCACTTTGGTCCCCAAGAACTTAGACTCTTGAATCAAACTAACCAAGCTTGCTTTAATCTCATAGGCCTTGGCTTCAATTGGAGGAGGGTGGATCCCATATCTCGATCCACGACAACAAGGAGTGTCAAAGCTTCCAACTGTTGGCTTGTCCCTTTGATTTTGGGTCAGACTTGATCCCAACACTTGAGGTCGTGATATTTCTTGAAGATGTGGCATTTCTTGAGGTTTAGGAGCTTGAAGAATGTTCCTTTGGTAGTCCATCTCCGACAACTCAAGTGACCTTGTCTCTCCATCACTTTTCCTTTGGACTTGGTATCCTCTTTGATCGTCCATATCCAATACTTCAAGTGATCTTGTCTTGCCATTGCTCCTTTTTTTCATTCGATACCTTTGAAAGCACAAGAGAACTTGGGAAGACAAGTTAGTGACAATGTACAAGAGAAAATTTATCATCTCGATAGGATGCATGCTCTTAGCGATGTTCATTAACATAATGTAAATAAAAAGCTTGATCTCAAAAAGAATCTAAATCCTATTGACTAAACTAGAACCCCAAATTGGCAACGGCGCCACTTGATAAATAGAATTTTATCCTACTCAAGAATCAATCCTAAATACACATGTCATTGTAGTGTTTTTGGTGTCAATCCAATCTAGGGTCTAGTTCAATGCAACAAGAATACAAGACACTCTTTAATTCAAGCAAACAAAGTGGTTTTGGTTATTAAGCTAGTGAACTATTAATTAAAAGACAAGTGACAAGAGCTAAAGACACTAAACAGTGAATAAAATAATGATAAAAGGCGAATTCAAGGATAAAGTAATTGAGATAGGGCAATCCAATGGCTAATTAATGATGTCCAATGCTTAATGAAGACTAATCCCTAGGCAAAGATCACTAATCTTAACTAATCATCTCTCAAGGCATTAATTACTTTGCTAATTACTAATTCAAGATCAAATTCTCATTTGTGAATCACTAATTAGCAAGCTTTAAGTATATCATTCAAGATCAACCAAATAATCACTCTAGACAACTAATCCCTTAGGCTAGAAATGAATATCTCTTGATTAGTTCATCAAGGCATTTCATCAAACACCTTGTGTGCATGAAATGTCTTTTTATCTAAATCCACTTTCTCAAGCTAGATCTAGCTTTAAAACCACTAATCAAGAAGGGAAATCATATAATCTAATCCTAGACATCATTAATCATCCATCAATTTACCCTAAATCTACCAAACCCTCAAATCCTAAAAGACTACTCACTATTCATGAAGAACACACCAAATCTTGTGAAAGAGGTGATGTTAATCATGATTAGGGAATAGGAAAGTGAAAGATTAGAGAAAGATGAAAATATATAAACTCAAACTTGCATAAATCAAAGAGATCTTTGGAAAAAATCCCAAGAAACCTAAAAAGATAAGTCTTTGTTCTAGAGAGAAAAAGATAAAAAGTAAGATAGATCCCCTAAAATGAGATTTTGGACATATAAAAATGTTTTTCCTTGGGTTTGGACCGGTTCAACCCGGAAAAAACCGGGTTTTGACCCGGTCAAGTCTTGGGTCGAAGTTCTGATACCGGCCAAAACAGGTCCGGTACACCTGGCCGGTATGGGAGGATTTGCTTCTTTGAGCATAACTCGTTTGGGCGCCAGTTAGACATATCTCTACTAAATCTAATGTATCTCTTATGACACAGATCAGAACGACTTGACACCACCCCCAGAAGATAGCTAACTCAATTACCTACAACTTCTATGAAGACTTCAGAAGCTAAATCTGAGCGTAGGTCCTTCGTCTAGCCTGATCTTTCAGACACTTCAGCTGGCTTCGGCAAGAGCTTCTACGCCGGGCGAGATATGACCGGTACATGAGGCCGGTATTTCCCCTGGAAAAGTAAAGGAGCAGTACCGGTCAGAGATGGAGGGGTGTTGTGGGCCAGTAATCTTCCTGTCCAGGTGAAGGTTGCATACCGGACGTGCATGTCGGACGTAATTGGGGCGGTACAAGTCTTGGTCTCTCGGCCAGGCGGATATGTCTTCCTTAAAACCGCGATAAATCCCTAACAATATTTCTGAATTATCTGATTCAAACTCCCCTGCACAGCTAACTAATACTCTGCAACTTCTATCAAGGTTGTGAAAGTTGATTCAGATCGGAGGGCCTCCGTCCAGTCACATCTTTCCAGCGTCTCGGATGGTCTTTGCATTCTACTTCGGCCCATTTCTCCAAATAGAGCCAAACTGCCTCCAATCACCTAGAAAGTACTCCAAAACATGCAAGAATTCACTAGACCTAATGCAAATGTCCTAATTCTCTAAATGATACATAAATGCAGGACAAAACCATGATTATGCATGTAAATGACACAAAGCTCTAAGTGAAATGTATGCTAAAACATGCAATATATGAGTATATCAATTTCTTTCATCATTCCCTCAAAACGTATTCCTACTTTATTGAAAAACTTAAAAAAATTTAAAGAAAGTTTGGAAAATGAAAAATGCAAAGACTCATGAAAGAAAAATGTGATTAGTAAGGGATGGAATCCTCCCCCAGACTTGAATCGCACTATCCTCAGTGTGAAATAAATCGAGTATGGACGAATAATAGATGTATGTAATAATTGAAAAAGTTTAAGGGAAACAAAAAACTTACCTGGAAGTATTGGGGAATGGATGTGGGAATGGAATGGTGGTGGATGGGGGATGGAAAATGGTTATGTGGTGATGGGGAAAGGGTGTGGGGATGGTCGGGAACAAATGGGGATCGATCGGGGATCGAAACAAACTGATCGAGATCGACAAGAGGATGGTCGCGGGTCTAAAGGTTGCACCCGCGGTCACATGAAGCTTCGCTGCGGGTCGGTTGATCATGACTGCGGCGAATGGAGAGCTGGCCATGGCTCGGGTCTTTGCACCAGCGGTCGTCGGCTCCTTTTTTGGTCAAGTCCTTCCAGGCGGTTTTGTCTGGACCCGCTGGACCGAGCAAATTCGAATCGTGATTTCTTCTTTTTGTCTTTTTGGTTTTTTGATTTTTTGGGTTTTTTTATTTTTTGAAAGCTGAAAACTAAGAAAAAAAAAACATTAACTGAAAAAGAAATAAAAATGAAAAAGAAAAAATCGACATTGGTAGCTAGAAGAGCTTAGTCAAGAAGGACAATGTCTTACGACAAATCTTCTTTGATATTCTTCGGGTCTCTTCGTCATGTCAATCATCGCTAGATAGTGAGTCAGGATCGGGGTCTCTCAAATTGGGATATCCGTCCTTCTTGAACTTGAGCGGGACAATATTGTAGAACACATCTTTGTTGACGTTGATAGAGGAAACAACCCGATTGGGCCAATCGATGATGGCTCCAACGGTTGACAAGAAAGGCCATCCTAAGATTATCAGTGTTGCATCGCCTTTTTTTGTTTGGACAATGTAGAAATCGACTGGAGCTATGCAATATCTAATCCTTACGGGCATGTCACGGGCGATTCCTTTTGGTGTAGTACAAGTCTCATCGGCCATGCTGATTTTTGTTCGGGTATGGTGCACGTGTTTGATACCGAGTCTTTTGGCGGTTGATTTTGACATGATGCTTAGGCAAGCTCCGGAGTCACAAAGAACGTCTTTAAATTCAACTACACTGATGGTGCAAGTAATGAGAAACTGACCGTGTTCTTCAATCTTATGGAGAGTTCGAACTGGTCTTCCTTTCATAGCATTGTCGAAGAGATCTTCTATCTCCATGATGGTCCCTTTGCTTTCACAAAAGAAGTGACCAATTATGTGGTCAATGCAAGCTGTAGCAAAAGTGGTACCTCGAGGTAGATCATGAACCACGTTGTTGAACTCACCTAACTTCTCCCAACTTATCTTGTTCGGGTACTCTCGGTATTTCTCGTGACGGAATATTTGGATAGCGTAAGAGGTACCATATGTTTTTTGTTGAACGCATTGCTCTTTTGAAGTAGGTGTGAACATCCTTCTTGCTCTCTTTGCTATAGCTGAAAAATTCTTGTAGACGACCTCCTTCCCAAACTTCTTCGAAAGAAATATGCATCGGGATCGACCTCACGAAGTAGTTAAAATCGATCAATCTCTCTCGGGTGATGCTTCTTGTCTTTGGCTCTTCTGGTATAGGACTCGGTGGTGGTGTTGGTTCAAGGTCTGAGTCATTCATCGAACTAAAATCAGATTCACGAAAGAATAACCTTAGGTCTTCTTCTTCGGAGTATTGTTGTTCGACTTCCTCGGGTGGTTGGGTAGATAGAACCATGTTGCAAGGGGTAATAGAGTCTGGTTCTAGGTTTTTTGTAGGGTCTGTTGAGGTTTGAGAATCAATGAAGAAGGCACCTTGCTCGAAGGAGGGAATTCAGGACACGAGAGGTCCAAGGAGAAACGAGTAGGAGCTGGCCGCAGCTAGAGGGAACGGAGGCGCGGTGAAAGGCAGTTCGGCCGCGTGAGGAGAGGACGAAGGCGCGGTCGAAGGTGGCTTGTCTGCGGGTGGAAAAGGCGGAGGCGCGGCGAAGGTGTAGTTGGCCGCGGCGGGAAGGCTCGCTACCGTGGTGAGGGGAGTCCGTGGGGACTTGTTCGGTTCGTCTTCTTCTTTGTCTTCTTCAGTGTTTTCTGGTCCCAACAGGTCATTTGGCTTCTCTTCTAGGTCAGGGACATGATCATTAAGTGTTGTATCATGCTCCTTATGGTTTTTAGAAAGTTTCTCCAAACAAGTCTCGCTCATCCTTTGAGCGTCGGATAGGTGACTAACCGTAGTATCGGTTTCTCTAGATTTATATTCGAGTATGCCTAGGCGATATTCAATTTCTTGAAGTTCAGCATCAGTCTTCTCTCTGTACCAAGAGGCAAACTAGGTAGTCTCCTTGATTTCTTGCTTCGAATCGCGAATCTCCATGGAGTTTTGAATGATGTCGTACTTTTGCTTTGTTTGCTCCTCCTCCATGGTTTTCATATTTTATTTGATAGTTGCAGCGTCCTCAATGGTTTGTTCTTCGAGTTTGATGACATGGGCAACAAGATCATCGAAACACTTGTTGAATTCGGTGTAGATTGTGTCTAGCTTCTTGTTCATGGCTGCTTCTGTCACCACTTGGCAATCAAGGTAATGATTTAGCATCACGTTGAGATGCTCCAAACACAGGCTAGTCTTTAAGTTAAAGACGTGCTGGTCGGAGAATTGATGAGGTTGATCTTGATAGTGTTGTCGAGAGTTGACAAATTGAGACGCAAAAGGCTCATCTCGTTAGTAAAGAGGCGTGTGTTGTCCTTTTGAGTAGCTGGTCGGGGCCGGTTTCCGATGCATGTAGAACGAATCACAGTTGACATGTGAATCGTTAGAATAGTAGTCATCTCGCCCTAAAGGCGAGTCCATGTTTCAAAGCCAGAAACGAAGAAAAACAAAACCAAAAATTAAAAAGAAAAAATTTGTCTTAGAGTCGATTTACTATACTCTAAGGTGTGGCAGAAACGGTAGTGATTAACTCCCCGGGAAACGGCGCCAAAAACTTGATGCGCTCGGATTCGTTCTCCGAAACTTTAGGTTTAAAATTTATAAACTCAAAGGTTCTGCAAGTGCACAGACGTGCGTTGTAGTGCTTTAGGTATTGATCCACAGGGAGAGAGAGCTGTTCTGCGAGACCTTAGACAGAGAATATCAAGAAAGTCTAAGACGAGAATAAGTTTTTATAACGGTTTTTGTCATGCAAATGTAAAGAGCGTAAAATCGGAAAATTGCTTGTAAAGAGAAGATGCAAATCGATGGCTTGAAAGTAAGACGGGAAAAACGATTTGTAAACTATGGTAAAATGGTGTTTGGTTAACATGAATATCTTAGGGTATGCTCGATTCAATCATGATCCCTAAGCTCGTAGTAACTGTTTCTAGATTTCAACTCCACGAACTGAACATAGTAAACGGCGTAGCCTACTTTCGTACATCCTACGCACCAACAATCTATACGCTCGACTAGTAGCTTTCGTCTTTAGCTGAGCGGAATATCGTGATGTTTGCACTGGTTCTTCTTAATTCACGGCACTCCGTAAGTATACTTTCGAAATCTTACGTCGCACATACTCTGATGGATAATGATTCAGATGTTTTTAGATCCAGCACGTTAGTCGTACTTATCATCTATGAATCACCTCTAGATGGTGACTCTAGATTTAGCATTAACAGTTATCCATAAGAAAGAGCTCTAGAAATCGGCTAGGGTTTTATCTCGTGAAATCCTTATCGAACATAGAATTTTCCTTTGATAATTCATTTAAACCCAACAATGAAACTACTCGAACATAGATGAAGTGAAAATCATGATTAAATAAATTGCAGGAAATTGAAGAAGGACTCTCGAAAAGTAAAGAACAAGAGTTTAAGAGTAAAAACAAGAACAAAACTAAACTAAAAATTGTGTAAAAGCAAGCACATGAAATTAGGTCTTCTAAGAGGCATATTTATAGGTCTTCTCTACTACTTTCGTCAGTCTTTAGGGTTTTAAGTGACGGGAATTGAACGGACCTAGCAAATTGGGCTTACGGGACGAAAATAGTTTGGCCGCGGATCCACTGGGTATGGCCGCAACAAACCTTCACTTGGCCGCGGGTGGAGGCTTCCTGGCCACGGTGAATTGCCTCTTGGCTGGGGCTGGGACGTCTTGATCTTGATGTATCTTTTGATTGAACCGTTAGATCGTCCTCAAATCTTTTGGAATGGAAACTTAGCTGGTCCTTCTTGAATATCTCCAAAATTGGGCTGGATCAAACGATGAGAAGAACCTCTTTGGCAATTGAACTTCTGACAGTTTGACTCTGAACCGAAAATTTGGGTTTTCTTCAATTTGCAATGAAGTAACCTGAAAACTACGAATAAGCAAAAACTATGATAAAAGCATGTAAAACCAAGTGGAACACTTATTAAAGTTTTCTTAAATAGTTAGTAAAATGAGTAAAAATACGGTGTTATCAAGTATCGGAGGGTTCACTTGAAAAGCTTCTTCGCATCGATCTGTCCATTCAAATTCGTGTTGCCTCGGAGGGTGTCGTAGAAAGGCAAACATTTGTCGGTAGATCTTGAGATGAATCTGTTTAGTGCGGCAACGTGTCTCGTTAATCTTTTTACTTCGCGCTTCATTTTTGGCGATGCCATTTCAATTGGGGCGTTGATCTGCTTTAGATTTGTCTCTATTCCTCGATGGGTCACTAGATACCCGAGAAACTCGCCATATGTGACTGTGAATCTACACTTTGTCGGATTTAGCTTCATGTTATGCAGGTTGAGTTGCTTGAAACAATCTCGGAGGTGTTCCAGATGGTTCTCTTCGTTAAATGACTTAACCGGTATGTCGTCTATGTAGACTTTCATCGTTTTTCTTAGCTGCTCTGGAAACATCTTATTGACCTGTCGCTGGTAAGTGGCTCCGGCGTTTTTGAGCCCGAAAGGCATCACCTTATAACAGTAAATCCCACGGTCTGTTATAAACGCTGTATTCTCCCTGTCGTCGGGATTCATCAGGATCTGGTTGTAACCGTATTTTCTTCGGAGGATACTAGATATTATGCAAAACAGTAAGAGAAGATGGAGCTGTTGGTACCCACAGTTTTCAGTCACTCCTTGCTCGCATAAGTGTTAATGCAAAATTACTCCTTCGTCGGGACTCTTCTCCCTTTGACAGAACTTTTATGTCGTTCCCCCGGACTTAGATTTTTCTCCGAATAATGATTTGAACGGCTTCTCACTCCTCACATATTGAAACATAGTTGCCTTGGTAAAAATATAGACTACTCTAAGACTCTTAGGCTTTTATTTCCTTTCTTTTCATTTTTTTTAAGAAAGGGGAAACACATTTAAACGGGAGCCTTAGAGAGTACAAAAATTACCAGTTACAAATGATTTCCAATGCAACTTTTTAGCTTGATTTGTCGATACCTCCACAACCGAATCCGTCTAGTCTCTCGTCTTTTCGAGTGACTGAAAAACGGTGTCGTTCCTCCTTCTCCGGCGTTTTTGCACATATTTGCACATAAGACAACAAGAGAGTTGCATGAGGTTTAAACAAAGGTTAAGTTTCGGGTGGGATACCGGCTAAATATGAACCGGCCATCTAGGACAACAAAGAGTGGTAAAAATGAAAAAGATGTTCTAGATGTATGAGTCGTTGTCTCGCCTAAAACAATTGATAAGAAAATTAAATATAGATTAAGTCCAAATAAAATGAGCTAGTATATCCATTCAGAAAGAATTTCTATGGCCTGAAATCCTCTGGGGATGTGGCATTGAAAGCACTCTAGCTACCGCCTAGTACTAAACCGCAAAGAGCTAGCACGAGGAAATAGCGTTGAAGCACACTTGTTTAAATCATCATAGATTTTGCATGGTCATGAAAAATACTTAATAAAAATATTACACGAGGTCTTAAAAATTCAGCGAGAATTAAAAAGATGCAAAGAAAAGAAAAAATAGATTAGTAATGGATAAACATCCTCCCCCAGACTTAAATCACACTGTCCTCAGTGTCAAAAAGTTGGTGAAAAGATGGTAAAATTATTAAAATAAAAGATAAGGTGATAGAGATCGATTAAACCGTGGTGGTGAAGTGCATGGTTAGGCGTCGCCTGAGCCATATGTCTCGGAGTCGGGCGTGTTGCCATCGAACTGGTGGTGCTCTTCGAGGAAACGCATCATGCGCATGTATCGTCTCTCTTGTCGTGCTATCTTCATCTCCATGGCTGCGTATTCTGGTCCGTGTTCGTGAGACGAACTCGCAGATGGTGCACGGGCCAGTGATTGTTGAAGTAGTCGAGCACGCTCTACCTCGGCATCTCGGTTGACCTTGGCCACTAGGAACTGTCCAATCGTGTACGGTATGTAGTCCATCTCCTCCGGTATCCATCTAGGTGCTACTCCGTCTCGGTGTCTAGGGACAGAGTTAGAAGGTAAGAAGACAAAGTAGGACTCACCGACATTAGTGCAATATTTGTAACCAAATATGTCGTGGTCGAGTGAAGCGCGAGAGATCGTGCGGTGTCGGAAGAATTGCATCAAGTCGAACCAGCTTTCTTGGAGTGGAACCTCGTTCGAGAAATCGAAGTGCACGGCTTGTAGAATCGCCGTGATGATGCTTCTGAAGGATGTAGTAGTGTCCTCGGGACGTGTCGTGTTTCACCTTCACCAATTTATTCGCGACGATACAAGCATAGCACGGGTCGTTGGTGAAAGGTAATTGAAGGGTGACAAGCTCGCCTTTGAGGATATGGAGGACACTCCCCACGTTCGCTCTCGAGAATATGGTGTGCGCTAAGAGCATGTGTGTATAGCGGACAACAGGATGCATGAGTAGGGCGGCTTTGGACCGTTCGTTGTCGTAGATGCCTTGTCCCATTATGCTCCATAGACCTTCATCATGATTCTCCTCGGGGTGAATCTCATCGAGATATTGAAGTTTCAAAGCTTCACAAAGTTTCGGGATCGTTAGAGCATAAGAATATCCGCGAATGGTAAAAGTAAGTGTACCGTCGTTCGCTCTCGCATTAGAGCGTCGCTCGTAGCACATGGTGCCGGTCGATAAGAATTCTTTGGTGAGATCTTCGTAGGTAGGTAGATTGAGCTCAATGAAAGGTCGAAGGTTAAGTGCGTCGAGATACCAAATCACGTCTTCTCTAATCCCGAGCGCGTCGAGAGTCGAGTAATCTATGTCAGGTGTTGATTTTATAACCATCTTGTTGAGCTTCTCAAGGTAATCGATATTCGGGTCCATAGGTTTCTCGACATATCATACCTTTGGTCTTTGTTCCGGAGGTGGTGTTGGTTCGCGAGGAGGAGAAGGTGTCGGGTCACGTCGCGGTGGTGGCACACGAGTTCTAGTCGAACGTTGTCGACATGCCAAGAACTCGCCAAGATTCGTGTCATCTCCTATGCTTCGTGTATCCGAGCTTAAAATTTCTAGATATCGATTTTAAGTTCAACTTTATGCAAATTTCAGTAGATTACTGTTTTCTAATTTACGATATAACTAGACTTATTCAAATTAATCAAAATTAATCTCCAAATTCGTTTTTATTTAAGCTTGAAAATTCCAAATCACAAAAAATTCAAATCCAAGGGAATTAAGTGCTAAAATTGAAGTTCTAATCATTCTAGAAATTCAATCTAGAGTTTCTTAACAATTTCTAACCATCAAAGACATAGATCTAGTGAATTCAAGAACACCACTAGGTTTTTGTTCATATGAAAAAGTAGAGATTTCGGTTTGTACCTTGGTTGAATTGACGGGATGAGTGAGGAATTGAAATCTTCCCGAAAAAGAGTGAGAATGGACCGAAATTTTTTTGAAAAAGCTTTTGAATTGAAAAATGTAGTTCTTGCTCAAAATCTCCAAGTCTTTTGGAAGAGAAGAAGAAAGAGAGCTTGAATATTGAAATTCTCTTTTTGTTCTTTGAAAAATTGTTTTTATGTAAAAAGGAAATTTCTGTTTTTCAAAACCTTTTGTGGCTTACCTTAGCGGGACACGGGAATTAAATTGGGTTTGGTTCAATTTCATGTCGGGAACATGTTTGGGATTGTACGGTTTAGTGTCGGGAACTGTTGGGAATGGACAGGATGAAATTCGGGACGGAATGAGGCTGGCCGTTGGTCGAGCATGCGCGACCGTGGCCAAGTGATCCTCCGCCGCGTGACCGGCCAACGCCGGCGCAGTCGATGGGTCCTCCGCCGCGAGTCGGCCTCTCCCAGCCGCGGCCGACTGGCCTTCTTCTCGGGTCGTTTTCTCCTTCGTTCCTTCGTCGTTTCACGATCTGTTAAAAACGTTGTCTTCATTTTTTTGTGTTTTCTGATTTTTTGAATGTTTTTGGGTTATTTTTGTTATATATAAAGCCTGAAATACTAAAAAGAAAAAATGTTAATAGAAAAAGAAAAATAAAAGAAAGAAAGACGTACCAAATGGGTTGCCTCCCATTAAGCGCTTTTGGTTAAAGTCGTTAGCTCGACTTTTTGGTGAGACTATGCGTGAGCAGTAGACGTCTCGGGAACAAATGTTCCTTTGGCATCGTCTTGTTTATGACGTGTTTCGCCTTTCTTCGGTTTCACATTCTTCTCTCCTCGTTTTCGGAATTTTTCGCTTCTCGAAGAGCTTGTTTTGTCTTCTCAACCATTCTTCCACTCGTTCTTCTTGGTATCTCTTAAATCTGGTGGAATATTATCTTAACTTTTGCAAATGGTTTAGAAGGGAATGGTGGACTTACCTTTGGGGGTTCCGTCTTAACCGACTCATCTTTCTCTTTTCCTTTATGGAAAGTTGAGTTTTTTATATCATGTCCGTCCCTCAGGTTTGGAATTTCGCCAACTGTAGCAAAGAAGGGTCGACCAAAAATCAACGGTCTATCATTGCCTCGTTCCATTTCGAGAACTTTAAAATCAGCGGGAACGATCTTGTTTCCAATGAGTATTTGAAGATCATGGATCACTCCTTCGGGTTTCTTTTGTGATGAGTCCCCAAAAATTACGCTCACGGTAGATGGCGTGAGATTCATTATACCGAGTTTCGCGGCAAATGTGTTAGAGATGATGTTGACGTTGGCTCCGGAATCACACAAAAAATCTGTAAAATAAATTCTCGAAATCCAACAAGAAAAAGAAAAACATCCCGGATCATCGGCTTTTCTAAGCCTTTGAAGCGAGATTAGTTTCGGTACCTCGAATGGTGGTTTTTGGATCATTTTGGATTTGGTAATGACTCGTCCATAGAGTAGGACAAATTTTGGAACTTCTCTATGCTCCATCTTAGCATCGACTTCCTTCTCGGGTATGGTGGAAATCACGTTGCAAAATCTCTTCGGGTTATATTCCACTCTTCCGGGTAAAATTCCGCTCGGAATCTTAGTGGAGTATGCGGTTTGAGATACTTGCATATCCAAATTCTTGACATGCTTTGGAAGAGATTCAAATTTCTTATTCAAGTCGTTGTACATACATTCGACCTTGACGTTAAAATCTTTCGTCGTCTTCTCATTGCTTTGAGCGAGGAGTCAAATTGATTGCTCAAGCTTCGCTATTTGGGCAGCAAGTTGAGAGTTAGAGATACCTTGTTGCTGCGTGTTTGAGTTGTTGTAAGGATCGGCTTGAACGTTGAAGGGCGGTCTTGGTTGGAAGTTCCCATTTCCTCCATAGTTCCCGTTTTGGAACCGGTTTTTGTATGGCTTCGATTGTTGGGGATAAAGTATGTATTTAAGAGTTTTGAAACTCTCGGGATCATATTTTCAGAAAAACATGGTGTCATCTGCAAAGAGAAGGTGATTGATTGGGGGAATGTTTCGTGCCACTTTAACTCCTAGGAGAGTCCCATTCTCTTGTGCCTTTTTTCATAGACCCGAACGCACTTTGGTACACACGATAAACAAGTACGGCGACAAGGGGTCACCTTGTCTCAGACCACGGGAAGGCAAGACGTTACCTTGGAGAGCCCCATTGATAAGAAACGAGTATGAGCCGTCGTCACACACTCCATAATCCAGCCAATCCACATACTGTGGAATCCCAAACTTTCTAAGACGTCTATTCGCCAAGGGGCATTCACTTTCCTTATGGTTGAGTATCAGACACAGGAAACAATGCTTCTCCAGATGTTTGTACTCGAACTCCAAAGCTGCTTCTTCTATGGTTGGGATAGTAAAGACCTTTGTCATGATTAAGGGCTTTAGGGCATTGACTCGAACTCTAATTCGACTTTCTTTAACGTCATGGTCAATGAACGTCCCCATTCCATGACCAATGGGTTTGAGAATGTCGGGTTTCAAGTAGTGCAGAGGCAGGTCGTGTATGGTGATCCAAAACACGATGTAGCAGGGGAACGAATCAGAGATTATTGGTTCCCATTGTTGAAGAATGAGCATCCAACGCTTGTAATGAAAGGGCACATTCCTAGGAACCGATTGATGGTCTTCTTTAGATACAAAGCGGAATCTGAATCTTTCTCGCCCAAGTTATTTCCCATTACTCTTCCCCTTAAACCCCAAACCCAAAGCATAAAGTTGACGACTTATTTGGGTTTGTGGAAGTAGGGGTTTAAGACTCGGGCAATTAGGGTTATTCTATTATCCTCAATCAGATCTGAGTTGCTCGACATGAGGGAGACGAATCAGTTGGTCTCGAGTCCATCGGCTAGAGGTTGCGGTTCTTTTTCTTTTCTCTTCTCTGGAATAACACAGCAAATTGGTAGGCCGATGTTTATCGCAGCGTTTGGGTGGGAGTGGAGAAAAACCGGAATGCACAATGCAGTATGATGTCTCAAAGATGCTGAGAGGTGAGGAGATCCAAAATTTTGACAAAACGAGGGAAAGAGTGTTGACGAGAGCAGTAAAACGACTGAACACAGCAGGAGAGTGAACAAGGGAAGCATGGCTCTTTGATTCCACCCACTGGAGTAGCTAACCTCAACAGACAACGTCAGCGCCAGAGGCAGAAGTGAGTCGTACCAAAATCTCCTTTTCGGTAAACCCTATGAGCGCCGCCATTGGTGGTCTTTTTATTATGTTCAACCACGATCAATCCAACCTGATAAACAAGATACTTGGAACATAAACTGAAAATCCAGGCCTCTCTTTAATCTGAACGCTGCGCAGAAGATAATGCGACGAAAAGCCACAAATACAAATTGTTGCGAAATCCCTTGAAAAAAGGAAGATATCTAAAAACATTAGATTATCTAGAACTATCCCAACGACCGAAAGCTACATTTGGAGAACCATCATAAGACGAACTGGCGTGAAGACAAGCAATTGTGTTTTTGATCGCACAAGATAGAAGAAAGACTCTCTCAAAACGATTCTTTCGGCCTACCAGCCCTAGGTTCGATTCCCGTTGGGAGGGGTATCCTCCAAAGGAGTGATTTTAACATAGTTTGGGCCCTGCTCCGAGGATGTACGGGCCTACGGGCCCAGAACCTCGGCAATTCAAAAAAAAAAACGATTCTTTCATAATTGTATATCAAAATACTTGGTTATTAAGTATAATTTATCATAATATAAATCTCTAGAAGATCATAATTTTAAATTATAAACTAAATATTAAAAAAAACATTTTTTATCAATTGGTTTAATGATTTTGTTTTAGCATTACATCAGATGATTATAGAGGATGAGGGCTCTGTTTAGCGTGGTATCCCTCAAAATTGGTGGCTTTGAAGGCCAATTTTATAGCTCGTGAAATGGTTAAGAGTGTAACTAGAGATGAACGTTTTCAGTCGTATCTAACGATGGGTGGACCAACATGGCTTCATCACCGCATCCGACATAAAACTACATCTTAAATTCTGTTTTTGTTTTCCTTGTTTATGTTTGGTGGCCTTATTCTATTCTTGGAGTCGACTATGTAGTTGGTTCTTTTAATTAATGCTTTCACTAGGCAAAAAAGGAAAGAATATCTAGCATTGCTAAAAAATATTAAATGTTTGGCTTTTGTCTCGTTAAATTTATTGGTTGGACTTAATTTATATAGAAATATTGGGTTTATTCAACCCAACATTTGGAGTGATTTGTGTTAAAAAAATAAGTCATATGATATTCATCAATCATGAACTTTAAAAAGTACTCCCTCTCTTTCATATTTAAACTAGGATTTAACCCGCGATATTTAAACTAGGATTTAACCCGCGCTAATTATAGCGCGGAGTAATTTTATAAAAAAATTGTTTTGAAATTTAAGAAAATTATTTTTATCTGTATTTTATAATATTGTTAACTAATGATTATAGATAAAGCTGTTAATTTGTAATAATTTATCTATTTAACCCGTTCTGTAGTGAACTAAAATATTATTCGGTTTAACCCGCAAAAACTTATAATCTTGAAAACATAACTCTAATATGCACCGTTAAATGATTCTAGTTTTGTGGTTAATCTACGAACTCTTAAAACAATCTTTAAAAAATAGTTTTCTTGTGTCTAACTTTTTATAAAATAATATATATTTTTAACTTTTGTTTTGATATATATTCAGATAAAATATAACTAAGACTTAACCCGCACTATAATTAGCACGCATTTCAAAAATAAATTATTTTGAAATTTAGGAAAAATTATATTTATTTGAATTTTATAATATGTCTTACTCATGATTATAGATAGAATTGCCAACGGAATAATTTGTCTATTTAACCCGTTTTGCAGCGGACTAAAATATTATTCCGACTAACCCGTAAAACCTATAATCTTGAAAACATAACTCTATTATGCACCGTTTAATGACTCTAGTTTTGTGGTTAGTTAACGAACTCTTTAAAAAAATCAAATTTCTTGTGTTTAGCTTTTTATTATTTTGATATTAATTCAAATAAAATATAATAAACTATAGTGAAAAATATATCAAGATTTCGAATATATTTTGTTTTTTTGAATATATATGAATTGATTATTTTAAAAATATATATATTAGATAACATCTTTAATGCAAAATAAATACTTTCTATATTCTTATCACTAATTGTAAAAGACTATTATATCCTTTCCTATTTCAATTATTCTTTGTTATTTGTAATGGCAATTCATGTAATAACTTAAAAAACAAAGTTCAATTTCAAAAATGTCTTCTTAAATAATATTATAGAGATGTTTTAATTAAACTTTTCACATATATTAAAAAAAAATTAAAATTTGACTATAAATACGTCATTTTTCAAAAATTGGCATCACTATTTTGCTCATTCTATTCTCTTCCTTTGATAAACAAAAAACAATTTTTCATTTTCGCAAAAATTTCAGTTTGAATTTGGTTTAAGTAAATTGTTTACTAGTGGAACCGGAATGTCGAAATGGTGGATTGTCTCTTTTTTATATGGTTTTTTTTGCTGGGACGTGATATGGTTTCTTATGCGGTTAAAGTTATGTTTTCGAATAATCGTATGATTGATATTGAGGCCAGTGTTGAAGGACACAAAGTTTTTATGACCTTCGTGTATGATGTATGGGAACGTCTTATTAGGATGAGCCTTTGTAGAACGAGAGCATAGTTTATGATATGATATTATAATGAAATCATGGGTAATCACGAAAAAGGTGGTCGAAAGCGCTCAGAGGCATCTTTTCTCCCATTCAAAACTATGTTGGTGAATTGTGGTATGATTGAGTTCCCGTATAAAGGAAATTCAATATCTTGGCTTGGTTATAGGAGATCACTAAGAGATCAATGCAGGCTAGATAGAGTTATAGGGAATCAGGACTGACATCATCACTTGTCCCACACTAATGTGGAGTATTTGAAGTTATGGGTTGTGATCATCGCTCGGTCTTAGCTAGAATTCTTTCGAAAGAGGGTAGTGTTCAACGAAGTTTTATATTTAACACACGATGGTTGAGAAAAGATGGGTTAAAAGAGACCATTATGGACGGATATAGTCCTTTTGAGGAGTCATATAGAAGTGATTTCCATTCAAAGATTGTGAATTGTCGTACATAAATTCAAGATGGAAGAGATCTAATCCTACCAATTCTACGAAAAAAAAATCAAACAATTAAAATCTCAATTAGAAAAAGCCCAAACTAATGATTATTTCCTGAGTGAAGATATAATAAATCTTGTGGAAGGAAACGGATTTTGTTCCCTGCTGCACGTAACTTGGGAAACGGCACAGTATAGCGAACCAGACATAAATTCCCAACAATTCGTTCATAATGCGGGTCAACAAGATGAAAATAACGGACTGGCATGCTATATTGATGGTTCGTGGAAGGAAACGGATAACTATTCTGGTCTAGGTGTGTTCTGCTTTCAGGAGGGAGTCGAAGGAGTACTTATGGGGTCCCGTAATCTGCAAAGAAGTTTATCCCCGCTGCACGTAGAATTGGAAGCGCTCATCTGGGCGATGCATTGCATGATTGCAAATCAAAAGACGGCGATAGCCTTTGCAACGGACTGCTCAGAGTTGGTGAAGATGGTGTCTACACCCAAGGAGTGGCCGGCTTTTACACTACATTTGGAGGAGTTCAAGAGGAGCAAGGAGGTTTCTACCTTTTTCTCTATCACACACATCCCACGCGCAAGCAACACAGTGGCAGACAAGTTAGCACGAGGTGCTCGCGTCTACCCATCAGATTTCACTTATGTAAACTCGATACCTCCGATTTGGTTCACCGAATCGGAATAGGTATTAAGGCTGTTGACAAAAAAAAAAAAAAAAAAAAGATATAATAAATCTAAAAGCTGGGCTCTCCCACAAATCGGCAGGCAAGAGGCGGCGCCAAAGGAGAGGAACAACGGAGGACAGAGGCGGAGCTGGAGAGTCGACCACGACATTTGAGGAGGAGGATATCTCTTACAAACACTTAGAACACTTAGAACCCTGAAAGGGAAGTTTTAGCTAAGAGAAAACAATACCCTTTGCAAATTAGGGATTTAAAATATTTAAATCAAGGTGGACGACCGGGTCAACCTGGGTCTTGACCCGGTCGGGTATGTGTCGTCAGCTTCCACACCGGACGGTGGTCAGGCGGTGTGGGAAGCTTTGGCTAAGAGTTTGGACACCGGGCCGGCTAAGGGCGGTGCAGCTGGCCGGTATTGTCCCTGCCCACACACCGGGCGGTAACGGGAAGCTGTGGACTGTCCTGAAGATGGGCTTCAGTCGGTATTGGGGGGGGGTGCTGCCGGCCGGTATTTGATATATCATGGTTTTTACCCTGTTTAAGCCATGATATAAGTCATTTTTATAGAGTCTTTATAGTATTTTGGAGTCTTTTAGAGTATTTTACAGGTTTTAGCACATTTGGAGTATTATTGGAGATATTGGAGTTCTATGGAGCATTCTGGAGCGAAATTGAAGTCTGATGACTAAGTGCCCGATCTGAGCGACAAGCATCGATCGATACCCCCTGGTATCGATCGACACCCATCGAGAAATCATGGGCCGCGACTTTTTATGAAGTTTTGAAGAATTGCAAAAGTGCCCATAAGACTTTGATATTTACAAGAAGACCCCAATTCGTGTTTAGGTTATTTAATTAGGATTTTCAGCCACTTTGTTGGCGACGCTTATTTTATTCTGGATTTGAGAGAGAGCTTTTGAGGAGACAAGTCTGATACTTTGTTCGTCTGAGAGAAGGTTTCGAACCCTTGTTACTCTTTCTTATTTATTTATTTGAGTATTTATTCAGTCATGTTTATTGATTCAATCTCCATGTCTGAGTAGATCACCTGTTAGGGATTTCTTTGAATGCTAGGTTGATTATCTGTTAGGATTCACAAATCTGAATTAGTTCTTCACCATAGGTTGTTCTCAAAACTAATTCTGGATTGATCACCTAGAACTTAGATCTTAGGATAATTGATTAGGCACGAGAGTGCGATTAATTACCTGATAGAACCTTAGGTGAGCAAATTGATTATTCGCAAAGAGATTTGGTCTAATTGATTTGTGAACATATCAAACCTAATATTAAAGCTGATTTAGACTTTAGGATTCGCAAAGAGATTTGGAATTTCTAGGATTTAGATTTAGATAGTTTTCGCAACGAGAGTTGGTTAGCTATATTTTAGTGATTTGAGTTCAAGAACCATGCTAAATCTGAATCTTGTTAGTTAATTTAGCTGCATTCATTGATTTCCTGAGAAATACCCTGAACCTATATGCCTCCAACTGAATTTACAACACTTTTAATTGCATTCTTGTTTTCAATTACATCTATTGATTTAGCGAGTTTTGGATCTATATAATCTACTGTGTGAGATCTTGAGTTCGACCCCTGATTTACTGCAGCAACTGCTTTAGTACTATTTAGGGTATTAATTTGAGCATATCAAATTTGGCGCCGTTGCCGGAGACTCAATTTGCCGTTAGATTTTAGCTAAAAAATTCGTCTAAATCGCCCGAGTATCGATCGATACCCTTGAGTATCGGTCGATACCCGACGTATATTTCAGTTACTTACGTTCTTTGTTCTGCTTTCAGGTGCATGCCTAATCGAGAAACCAGAAGCAACAAGAACACCCCGCTAGTTGATCTATCATTGGAACAGCTAGCACTCGTTGAACGCACAAACATGAAATCAAAGAAATCAGCTAAGATGAACAACAATTAGTTGGTTCGTGATGCGACTGGTGCTTACAGAGACCAAGAGGGTCGGTTGTGCAATGAGCAAGGACAACGTCTAGATGGAGAGGGGATAGTCATTCCACCTGCTCATGTTGTCGCTGAGAATGACGCGGGGAATGCTGTGGTTAATCGTGGAAGAACGATTGGTGAGTACAACAGGCCAGATCAGTTTTTCGCCAATCGATCGGCGATTCATCCTCCTGCGTTTGAGAGGAATGGCTTTGTGTTGAAACCTTCTTACTACACTCTTGTGGGACAGCATCTCTTTCATGGTCTTCTTCATGAACATCCGATGGATCATGTGGAGAAGTTCGAGGACTTGGTCACTAGCATAAAGAGCAATGGAGTGTCCTACGACTATCTCTTATGCATGCTTTTCCCCTACTATCTAGGTGGAGACGCGACTTACTGGCTAAGGCAGCTTCCTCCTGGATCGCTGACTACTTGGGAGGACACTAAGAAGGCCTTCCTGATTAACTTCTATGATGATGCACGATCTGAGGATCTGAGGAATAAGATCTCCACTTTTTCTCAAGGACCTACTGAGGCGTTCAAGACTGCTTGGACGAGATTCAGATCGTATGAGAGAGATTGTCCACATCACGGATACTCTGATGTGCAGCTGCTGGGTATCTTCTTCATATGAGTAGATTGGAGGTATCAGATGGCTTTGGACGCTTCAAGCAATGGTAATTTCAACACCAGGTATCCTGAGGATGCTTATGTGTTGATTGAGAACTTTGCATCTAGCAGTAGCACCAAGAGTGCAGATTTCGAGCGCAAGAAGCTGGTTGGTAATCATGATGGGTTGCAGATCGCTGAAGTTAAGGCTCAGCTGGATTCGATGCACAGTCTTCTGCTGGGAAAGACAACAAAGGCCTTTCATTTTGCTGAAGATGTTGAGGTGTTTAACGAGGGTGAAGCAGAAGATGTCAAATACATTGGTGGTTCTGGTTTTCAGGGACAGAGGAACCTATTCAACAACAATCGGAGCTTCAACAACAACTTCCAGCAAGGAGGATTCAACCAGAAACCTGCCCAAAACAGCAGTTACACCAGGAACTACGGAAGTCCTTCTTACGAGCCTGTGACTGCTAAAACATCAGAGAACAAGATTGAGGCCATGCTCGAGACGCTCGTTCAAGGACAGCAGCAGATCACAGTGACCTTCAATGGTAAGATGGACGCTATGTACAAAGATCTGAGTGGAAGGATCGATGCCATTAGTATTCATCAGAAGAAGCTGGAAACCCAAGTAGCTCGGACTTCAGAAGGTTCGAGGAGACAAGAAGGTTTTCTTCCAGGAAAAAGAGAGAACCCAAGGGCACACATCAATGCCATTACCTTGAGAAGTGGTAAAGAGGTCACTTCAGGAGCAAGAGTATACCAACCTGCTAAGAATTTTGAGATGTCTGACGATGAGGACACTGAAATCACCAGAGCATAGATCGACACTACCCAGCATCGATCGACCCGGTAAAAATTCTTACACGAGAAAACTCAAAATCCCGTGTATCGATCGATACCCCCTGTATCGATCGATACTGAACCTGAAATCGATTCGTCACTTGAGGTCACGAAGGATAAGCCTAAAGCGGTACCAGAAAGAGTCTACATACCGAGGATACCTTATCCCAGAGCTCTTGGGAAGACTAAGAAGGAGGTAGAGGACACTAGATGCAAGGAAATCTTAGACAAGCTGGTTGTTGAACTTCCCTTCATCGATGCTATCAAAACTTCTCCAGCTTTCAAGAGATATGTCAAGAAGATGGTGTCCAGCAATGTGAACCTTGAAGACGGTTGTCTGATGATCACTCATGAGTGCAGTGCAATCCTAACAAACAGGATTCCAACGAAACTACCAGATCCAGGGAGTTTTGTCTTTGATTGCACAATATTTACTGACAGGTTTGGGCGCTCTCTTTGTGATCTTGGCTCAAGTGTCAACCTCATGCCATACTCGGTTGCTAAGAGAATGGGAATGACAGACTTCACTTCTACGAGGATCTCGGGCATACTTGATGATCGTTTAGTTAGACTTCCAGAAGGATTGCTCGAGGATGTTCCGATTAAGATTGGGAACTGCTTAATCCCAACTGATTTCATCGTCTTGGAGTATGATTCGAAACCCAAAGATCCTCTCATCTTGGGAAGGCCATTCCTAGCAACAGCTGGTGCTCTGATTGATTGCAGGAATGGGAAGATAGCTCTTAACATTGGTGAGTTGGTCATGACTTTTAACATGGAGAAGATGATGAAGGGACCAACCATCGATGGACAGACTTTCTTCGTTGATACCTTCTGTGACATTGCTGAAGAGTACTTCCTGGAGATGCATCCTGAAGACCCATTGGAGAGGGCATTGGTCTGTTCAACCGAGTCAGAAGTCCATTCGAGTGATGTTGCTGCTGAATACGGGAAGATACTCGATTCCACATTGCCAGTATCGATCGATACCCACCTGGTATCGGTCGATACCATGCGGCCAGAAAGTGGTTTGGCCGAAAAAACTAAGCAAGCTGCTGGGCTTGGAGATTGGAGCGAGGAGAAAGCTCATAAATGGAACTCAAACCACTTCCTGCGAATCTAAGGTATGGTTTTCTTGGTCCAAATTCCACGTTCCCAGTAATCATTAATGCTTCCTTGAACAACGCAGAGGTTACCTTACTGCTAAGCAGGCTGCGTAAGTATCGCAAAGTTCTTGGCTTTCTCTTGATGATATTTCAGGTATATCACCGGACCTGTGCATGCATAGGATTCATCTTGAGGACGAGTCAAAGGCTTCAATTGAGCATCAAAGGAGGCTGAATCCGAACCTGAAGGAAGTGGTTAAGAAAGAGGTCATGAAACTCTTGGATGCAGGAGTTATCTATGCCATCTCAGATATCTCCTAGGTCAGTCCAGTGCAGGTTGTCCCTAAGAAAGGAGGGATAACCGTGGTGAATAATGAGAAGGATGAGATGATTCCTACAAGGACTATCACAGGATATCGAATGTGCATTGACTACACGAAGTTGAATGCAGCTACACGGAAAGATCACTTCCCATTGCCATTCATTGACCAGATGTTGGAGAGGTTAGCTAGTCATCCCTACTACTGCTTCCTTGATGGATATTCAGGTTTCTTCCAGATCCCTATTCATCCAGATGACCAAGGGAAGAACACTTTCACCTGTCCCTATGGCACATTCGCATACAGGAGAATACCATTTTGATTGTGTAACGCTCCAGCCACTTTTCAGAGATGCATGATGTCTATCTTCACAGACATGATTGAAGATTTCATGGAGGTGTTCATGGATGATTTTTCAGTATATGGATCATCATTCAAGGACTGTTTGGCTAACTTGTGTAAGGTGCTCCAGAGGTGTGAAGAGAAACACTTGGTCCTTAATTGTGAAAAGTGTCACTTTATGGTTCAAGATGGCATCGTACTTGGGCACAAGGTTTCTGAAGCTGGGATCGAAGTCGACAAAGCCAAGATTCAGGTTATGACAAGTCTCCAACCACCGACTTCTGTGAAGGATATTCGGAGTTTCCTTGGTCATGCTGGGTTTTACAGGAGATTTATCAAGGATTTCTCTAATATAGCACGCCCACTCACTGCTTTACTGTGCAAAGAGATCAAATTTGATTTCACACCTGATTGTCTTGCAGCCTTTGAGGAGATTAAAAAGGCTTTGGTGAGTGCTCCTATTGTGCAACCTCCTGATTGGACTCTGCCTTTTGAGATCATGTGCGATGCTAGTGATTTTGCTGTTGGGTCAGTTCTGGGTCAGAGGAAGGATAAGAAGCTGCACGTCATCTACTATGCCAGCAGGACTTTGGATGATGCTCAGAAGAATTACAGCACCACAGAGAAGGAACTACTTGCAGTTGTCTTCTCCTTTGAGAAATTCCGATCCTACTTGATTGGGAGCAAGGTGGTTGTTCATACTGATCATGCTGCTCTCAAGTATCTGATGAATAACAAAGATCTCAAACCTCGTCTTTGTCGTTGGGTTCTTTTGCTACAAGGATTCGACATCGAGGTTAAGGACAAGAGAGGCATAGAGAACGGGGTCGCTGACCATCTCTCGCGGATGCGGATCGATGCAGACATCCCTATTGATGATCAACTACCTGAGGAAGCCATCTACTTCATCGAAACTGGGTTCCAGACGAATCTCGCAGAGAATCAGCAATTTTCACGAGTTGCAGGTTTCGGTATCGATCGATACCCTGCTAGTATCGGTCGATACTCAGGCGATTCCGAGCCTGTTTTCGTTGTTGATCATCCTGGTGTTTCTGAAAACCATCTCGTCGCTGCAACCAATTCTGATAGTCCATGGTACGCTGATATTGCCAATTACCTCGCTGCAGATGCAGAGCCAAGACACCTCAAGAAGTATGACAAGAAGAAGTTCATGCGTGACATAAGGAGATTATTTTGGGATGAACCTTACTTGTACATGCATTTTTCTGATGGTATATACAGGAGATGCATTGCTGAATCAGAGGTTCCAGGTGTTTTGTTTCATTGCCATGGATCCGACTATGCTGGACACTTCGCCACTTTCAAGACAGTGTCCGAGGCTCTTCAAGTAGGCTTCTGGTGGCCTACCATGTTTAAGGATGCTCATGCTTTCGTCTAACAGTGCGATGCTTGTCAAAGGAGAGGGAAGATCAGTAAGAGACATGAGATGCCAAAAAATTTCATCCTTGAGGTTGAAGTTTTCGATTGCTGGGGCATCGACTTTATGGGTCCCTTTCCATTGTCACACAAGAAAAGCTACATCCTGGTTGCTGTGGACTATGTATCCAAATGGGTGGAGGTGATAGCAGTGGTTCTTAAGCTATTTAAGACCATCATTTTTCCTCGCTTTGGAGTACCTCGAATTGTGATAAGTTATGGTGGCTCTCACTTTATCAACAAAGTTTTCGAGAGGTTGTTGAAGAAGTATGGTGTGAACCATCGTGTAGCTACTCCATATCACCCTCAGACGAGTGGGCAAGTCGAGGTCTCCAACATGCAGATCAAGGAGATTTTGGAGAAGACAGTGAGTGCTTCTAGGAAGGATTGGTCTACAAAGTTGGACGATGCGCTATGGGCATACAGGACTGCTTTCAAGACACCGCTGGGTACTACACCATTCCACTTGCTGTATGGGAAAGCATGTCACCTTCCAGTGGAGATTGAGCACAAGGCTGCTTGGGCGACGAAGTTGCTGAACTTCGACATCAAACCTGCTGCTGAGAGGAGATTGATTCAGCTGAACGAGCTGGATGAGATCAGGCACCACGCTTATGAGAACTCGAAGCTGTACAAGGAGAGAACCAAGGCTTATCATGACAAGAAGATCATCTCCAGACACTTCGAGCCGAACGACCAGGTACTTCTGTATAACTCTCGTTTGCAATTGTTTCCTGGTAAACTCCGCTCTCGTTGGTCAGGCCCCTTCACAATCAAGGAAGTCAGACAACATGGTGCTGTAGTGCTGATCAATCGCAAAGGCGAAGAGTTCACTGTCAATGGATAAAGGGTGAAACACTATTGGGCGAAAGCCGAGATTCCAACAGGGCAGATAATACCTTTGGATGATGCACCAACAGCCTGAATGGCGTTACAGTCAAGCTATTGACGTTAAACGAGCGCTTGGTGGGAGGCAACCCACTGGTGAGTCTGTCTTTGAGTCGTCTTTCCTTTTATTTTCGTTCGTTTTGTGTTTGTGTCAGGATAAACAAAGAGCAGACTCGAAATCGCCTTAGTGTCGATCGATACACCATTGGTATCGATCGACACCAATCGCGAATGTACGGTTCATCAAGTCGATCTAAGCTTGGTATCGATCGATACCAGGCTGTGTGTCGATCGATACTCGATGTTCCAACAAAGTAACTTCTTGTTTCTCTTCGTTTCTTCTATTCTTTTGTTTTCTTTCATTGACTCTAGGCTAGATAACACTAGGGACAGTGTTGTTCAAGTCTGGGGGAGGTGTCTGCTGACATTGTTTTTGTTTTTCTTAGAGTCAGTTGTTTTATCGAGTCAAAAACTTGTTGGAGATGATGATCCTGTGCTTGAACCTATTGATTTGATTTTGTTTTTGAGTGCACAGTGTTACAGGACCAGCTCTAGATCGACTAATGAAAAATCCAAGGACTGATCAGTTGACTATAAAACATCCATGTCTCCAGCAGAGTTCTTCTGAAGCCTGAGCCAAATTTTTGCACTTCATCAATGTGGTTAGTGTTTTTAGAGCTTGATTCATCATTCATATCTGATAAAGGAACCCATATGTTTAGAGTTATGGTATCACTCTCCCCTGTTATAAGTTGATAAATGAGAGCATAAAAGATTGAAATGATTTTCTTCTGAGTAGAGGGTTAGGAAAATTTCCAGCGATCCCATTATTCTACTTAAGAGGGGATGATCACACAGAGGATTGGAAGCAAGGCTAGGATTTTCTTATGATGCCATTATTCGCGTACATCCTTTGATACATTGAGAGGAAAGAACCGGAGATTTGGTGGCAAACACCATCAATACTCGCATCTCATACCTTGATGTGTATATGCAAAGCTGAAAAGAAAATAAAGAACATAATAAGAAATAAGTCTGGGGGAGAGAAATTGATACAAAAAGTGTGAAAAAGGGTGGTTCCTTGTCATGATATTGTCTGGTAAAGAATCTAGAAGGTTCTTGAACATTGGCTGCAGCGATGAAACTGGCGAGGATTGCTTTACTTGAACAATGCTGTGGGATAATGTGTGGAGTCTGGGAAAGCTGCTAATGTCTACGGAGAAGTACATGGTGGTTAGATCGAAAGCTGGTTAGGTAGCATTTGGGTACTTGGAAAAAGGATCTCTGCAATGGTTCGTGAACAGGTGAGTCTCTACGTTTTCAAACCTCTTTCTCTGGTTTAGTCTTCTATTTGCTTGAGGGCAAGCAAAAGGCTAAGTCTGGGGGAGTTGATATATCATGGTTTTTACCCTATTTAAGCCATGATATACGTCCTTTTAATTTATAGAGTCTTTATAGTATTTTGGAGTCTTTTACAGGTTTTAGCACATTTGGAGTATTATTGGAGATATTGGTGTCTATGGAGCATTCTGGAGCGAAATTGAAGTCTGATGACTAAGTGCCCGATCTGAGCGACAAGCATCGATCGATACCCCTTGGTATCGATCGACACCTGTCGAGAAATCATGGGCCGCGACTTTTTATGAAGTTTTGAAGAATTGCAAAAGTGCCCAGAAGACTTTGATATTTACAAGAAGACCCCAATTCATGTTTAGGTTATTTAATTAGGATTTTCAGCCACTTTTTTGGCGACGCTTATTTTATTCTGGATTTGAGATAGAGCTTTTGAGGGAGACAAGTCTGATACTTTGTTCGTCTGAGAGAAGATTTCGAACCCTTGTTACTCTTTCTTATTTATTTATTTGAGTATTTATTCAGTCATGTTTATTGATTCAATCTCCATGTCTGAGTAGATCACCTGTTAGGTTTGGGGTTTTCTCATAGGGATTTCTTTGAATGCTAGGTTGATTATCTGTTAGGATTCACAAATCTGAATTAGTTCTTCACCATAGGTTGTTCTCAAAACTAATTATGGATTGATCACCTAGAACTTAGATCTTAGGATAATTGATTAGGCACGAGAGTGCGATTAATTACCTGATAGAACCTTAGGTGAGCAAATTGATTATTCGCAAAGAGATTTGGTCTAATTGATTTGTGAACATATCAAACCTAATATTAAAGCTGATTTAGACTTTAGGATTCGCAAAGAGATTTGGAATTCCTAGGATTTAGATTTAGATAGTTTTCGCAACGAGAGTTGGTTAGCTATATTTTAGTGATTTGAGTTCAAGAACCGTGCTAAATCTGAATCATGTTAGTTAATTTAGTTGCATTCATTGATTTCCTGAGAAATACCCTGAACCTTTCTGCCTCCAACTGAATTTACAACACTTTTAATTGCATTCTTGTTTTCAATTACATCTATTGATTTAGCGAGTTTTGGATCTATATAATCTACGGTGTGAAATCTTGAGTTCTTGTGTTCGACCCCTGATTTACTGCAGCAACTGCTTTAGTACTATTTAGGGTATTAATTTGAGCATATCAGTATTGTCTCTGCCCACACACCGGGCAAGGCACACCGGGCAGTCATGGGCCAGTGCCGATTCTCCCTGCCTTGGACGTGGCTCCAATATTAGGTGGTCATGGGCCAGTGCGGTCAGTCCGAGTCCATCCTTGCTTCTAGCCATCTCCTTATGATCCAAGTTCATATGCAAGTTCTTCGAAGGCCTCCAAAGGTCTTCAAAGCATCTAAATACACTCCAAAACATGCAAGACACTCTAGGACCTAGTATTAACTTATACAAACTTCAGAGAACAAAACACCAAATAAATACAATGAGGCCATATGCAAAAGAGACAAAACCTAAGATAAATGAATGCTTAAAAAGGGTAAAATATGAGAATATCAACTCCCCCAAACTTATTCATTTGCTTTCCCTCAAGCAAACAAATAAGAACAAGAAGGGATAGAGGTTTACTTATTCCTCTGCTTGCCTTCAAGAAAACAAATAAGAACAAGAAGGGATAGAGGTTTGAAGGTGGGAGCTCAAATCCACAATTATCATTAAAGAACTCAAAGCCCAATGTCCAAGTTGTTAGCTCTAGGATGCGATCAAACAAGTCTACTCAAAAATAGCTAACCATATCCATCCCTACGTGAATCAAGCCAAAGTCTCAACCTACACATGCATTCCTATCATCTAATCCTTTGACATTCATTTAATTGTTTCAAGTGAATCATGTTCATGCAAGACAAGTGAATTCATTTGGCTATGGTAAAGGTCTTGAGATTAAGATGATCTCAAATGTATGTGGTTACTCAAATGCAAGGGATCTCTCTATGAATGAGCAAGCTTTAGCAAAATGCTAAGAGTAAAAAGCAACCTATGCATACAAGGATACATTTACATCTACCCAATGCCTAAGATGTTTCTAACCCTAGTATTTCTAACCCATGAAGCCACAAACCTAAGCTACCCTTTTTACAAGGCCTTTTGCCTTCATATCCCACACGCTTTTTTTCTTCTTCCACTTCATCTTTTCTCACTTGGGGGATTTCTTCTTCTTCATTGAACTTTGGGACTTGGTGCTTTTCTTTGTCGTTTCTTTAGCTCTTCCTTTCTTTCCTTTTTTATCTTGCCTCATTTCTCATCATTTGCTGCTTTAGCCAATTTTTTGCTCATTTTTTGTTTTTCTTTTTCATCGAACTATTTGAGGCTAAATCTAATGCTAGGAGCTAATCTTATAACTTTTCACCAACCACTTCACAATATTGCATTCCCCTTTTTGCCTTTTTTCCATCTTGTTTTTCGTTCACCTTCCTTTTCCACCACAATCTCATTGATCAAACACTTTCATTCATACCAAACCCCAAAATTTCCCTTCCTAGCTAGCCTAGCCTAGTCTAGCCCTTGATGTTGGGCTAGATCTACATGCAAACCTATCCTTCTCGCCCTAAACTCAACACATTTGCCAAGCTTACCCGAAAAATTAGGCCTTACATTCGCACACTAAAGATTTGGCTTGAAAGAAGGGTAAGTTAAGGGTATGGTTAACCGTTCTAATGATGGGAATATGCTATTTGAGCTACTAAGAGGGTGGTGAAGTGGATAAGAAAGCCCAAATATGTATGTGGTATCCATGAATTCACTACGAGATGCATAAACATGATAATTAAAATATCAAGATTATGGTTCTCACTTAAGTAGGTTTGGACTCAATTCACAACTTGCTTTTGCTAAGACATGAGTAATGAAACACGAGATCAAAATATGGTTCATCCTTGATTTCAAACTCAATCGAAAGCATCAAACAACTAGCAACGAGGGCATTGGACCAAACTCTTAAAATGATACTCCACAAGGAAAAATCATAATTGCTCCCAATGCATATGAATGCAATACCTATATGAAAAATAGACTCGATCTTAACCATGAAATGCAACTAGATGATTTGTTTTTGTATTTTCAAAATTTTAAAAAAAATTCGATTTTTTTTTGTGTTTTTCTATACCATATATGAATGCATGAGACTCAAGATGCAAAATTCAAAATAGGAACACAAGAAACAAGATTAGATAACACAGTCTCTTGTGTAATAAAGGCTTAGGAGAGAGCTAAACAAAGCATGAGAGAAAGGAAAAGATATGATTCTAAATGCTATTTACAAAGTTTTGGAGTGGTACCTTAGAAGCTTTGGGATGGGGAAGAGGACCCCATGGAGTAAGACGGATTGCTCGAGCAAGGAGATGGAGACCTCATGGATTTCCTCTTGGCCATTCTCGCTTCATGAGCTAATGAGTGGCGTGGTTCCCTATGAAGTACCATCTCTCCTTCATGTGGTGTGGAGCTCTCGCCAACCTCTTATTGTTCAATTTCCTTATCCTTTCTGTGGTCGTGGGATGAGCTAGCCTTTCCATCATTTGCCTTGAGCTCCTTGATCGTCTTCTTCAAGCTCTTTAACGTTTTCACCAATTTCCTTATGGTTAGGTCTTGCCAGTTGCACCACATTTGAAGGAGCCTTGTTTGATGGTGCGCATGTCGAGTGGCAATGTCCGACATTTTCCCATAATAAGGATTAAAGCTATACCTTTCACTTCCATATTTGGGGTCAGTAGAAAATGGTCTTTCATCCTCATCATCGAGGTTGTTGAATGTCTCGGCATTGTCCTTTGGTGCTTGCTTTGCTTTCCTCTTTGACAAGCTTATGATCTCAAGTGGTGGATCCGTGTCCGGGTTGTAGAAGTGGTCATTGGTGGGGTAGAATTCGATTTCTTTTCTCCCTTGAACCGTGGTGAGAAGAAGATTGGGCAACATAAGCTTCACGGTGTTAGACTCGGTGAGTTTGAGGTTGTAGGCGTATGTGTTGCCTATCTTACCTTAAATAAATCTGGTTCTTGAGAGATAAGCTTCATCCATAAGCTCTATTTCTTTAGCATATTCCACCAATTCAACTCCCTTGGCCTTAAGAATCGAAGTAACTAAACCACCAATGTTCAATTGAGGCTCCTTCATCTTGGTCGTGTATGACCAATCCCTATAAACAAGCAAATGGTTCACGAGAATAGCGGCTCGACACGGGTTTGCGTCATCTCCAATGAATAGCCTTCCATCCTTATCCCTATAGCAATCATCTCCATCTCGTCTTCCGCTCTGGTTCTGAACTCTTTCTTGGCAAAGAGTGTGTGAGCAAGAGTCTTGTGGATATAGTGTAGGCCGGGATGGCGAATGCTAGAGCTCTTGATATTGCCGGGTTTGTAAGCTCCGTCAGCAATAATGTTCAATAAGTAGGGAAGGTCTTTTGGTGCATAGTAAAACCGGAATCCTCTCTTGGTCCCCTCTTCCTTGAACCCAAACACTTGACTTAACTCATGGAAAGTCATCTTGTAAGCTTCTCGCCCAACCTTGAACTCAATGTATCCATGTCCATCTCCAATGAATGCACCCTTATCATCGTGGTGATTGAAGACCGCCTCCAAAGACGCTAAAAATTGGCAAGTTTGGTCCTTGTGAGATGTGTTTGCCAAGTCAAAAACATTCCCAAATCCCACGTTGTTGAAGATTGTTTTCACATCTTCATAGATCCCCATCTTCTCTAGTATGGCTTTGTCCAGAAATTTTGTCTCCACGAACTCTACCGCCTTGAGCTTCTTAAGGTAATCATTGTAAGTAGGATCTCTTTGTTTGGGCTTGGGAACTCTCTTCTTTTCACTTCCACCACGTTTCACTCATCTTCCTCCTCTTCATTGTCTCTCGCCACTATCTTCTTTTTCTCTTGGCCTTTACAACATGCCGCTAAAGCCAATTCCCTCTTCGTTGATTAACTTTGAGGTTAACCTTGGGTTGCATTGGCCTTTACCTTCGTCATACCTACCTTGTCTCTAAGAGATTGTAAGTTTCAAGAGACAAAGACACAACATTTTTTTTTCAAATTCAAGCAAAGGCACTCAAGAGACAAAGACAATGCGTAATGAGGTAGAAGACATTCAATAGCCAATTAGAACAATCGATTTTCTAAAGTTGCAACTTTTAAGCTCTATAGATTTTGGGGTCAAGAAAAAAAAATCTCTCTAGTAGAGCACAAATAAGCACAAGAATCACCAAGCCTAACCATTTCGAACCTAATCACAAGGTTTTTGTTCAAGTGAATGCATTACCCAAACAAAATCATGAAACTTTGTACTTAAGAGTCAGTTCTAAACATGAAATTCTTGAGTGAAATACATTGGGGATGCAAGAACAAATGATAAATATGCTGGTAGATGCAAAGAGAGAAGAGAAAAACGGATTCGCAACCTACAGTACTTTCTACTTCCATTGCGGGTTCTTCTAAGCTAGCGTTATCCCCAATATAATGTTCACTAGTACTAGCATAATTATCCACCATTGTATCATTTTCTCCATGATAATACCAAATCTTGTAACCCGGCATAAACCCATGAAAATAACCGTGTGACCATACTTCCTCTATCACGATTAATCTACGATTCCCACAATTCTAACAAGGGCAGTAGATTTTACCTGCAAATACCATGAATTCCTGCAGACCTTCCCTGAATTCTTCCGTAACTAGGCCCGTGTCTGGAATTTGATGAGGCTTGTCCATCAATGATCAAAAATAATTATAAGGATCTGAAGAATATATTTTCGTAAGGAATTAGATAAGAGAGTTTTTTTTGTTGTTGTGATTGTAAATGAAAGGGTGGATACGTTTTTATAAGGAAAATTGTGCGCGTTTTCCGACGGATTTCCGAAGATATTATCGATGTCGGCAACGATGTCGGCAACATCAGCATTTGTCGGAAACTGTCGGAAATCGTCCGACGGATGGCCGTAGTCGGAAATCCGTCGACAACGATGTCGGCAACATCAGCATTTGTCGAAAATCCGTCAGAAATTGTCCGACGGATGGCCGTCGTCGGAAATCCGTCGGCAACGATGTTGGCAACATCAGCATTTGTCGGAAATCCATCGTAAATTGTCTGACGGATGGCCGTCGTCGGAAATCTATCGGCAACTATGTCGGCAACATCAGCATTTGTCAGAAATCCGTCGGAAATTTTCCGACGGATGGCAGTCGTCGGAAACCCGTCGGCAACATCATCATTTGTCGGAAATCCGTCGGACAATTTCCGACGGGTAAAGTTTTTCGACGGATGTTACGTTCGTCCAAATCAAGTCAGAAATCCGTCGGGAAATTTCCGACAGAATTATGGCCATCGGAAATGGCCCTGTTTTCTTGTAGTGTTAGATGCATATAGGTTTGCATTCACTTGCGTTGGGAGGATTGTCCACATAGAATATTAACTTAAGAGCTTGATTTAATGCCCTCGTTAGGAGTTCTTTGATGCGTTTGAACGATCACGAAGTTAAGGATGATCCATGCTTTGATCTCGCGGTTTGAATGTCTTTGTCTTGGTTGAAGCATGCTATGATTTGAATCCAACTCTATTTATTGAACTCTAATCTTGACTTGGAATTATCATGCTTGTACATTGAAAATTTGAACTCATGGATACCATATACATATTTGAGCTATTTTCTCCCTTTTTACCACTCAAATAGCCGGTTCCCATCTTTGGAACGGTTAACCGCACCCTAAACTAAGCCTTTCTTCAAGCCTTCATCTCTTGTGTGTATCCTGAGGCCTAATTTCGAATGAACTTAGCAAAAAGTGTTCAGTTTGGAACGGCCTGGAGAAGCTCCCATGTAGAACTAGCTAACACATCAATGAGGTAGACATAGGCTAAGATAAATAGGTTAGGTGGTTTGGGTGTTGATGAAAAGAAACAGAATGTGGAGAAAAGAAAGAGAATGTGGGGAAAGGATGGGGGATAACAAAAGTTTGGATTGGTTGGCATGAAAGAATATAATAGCTCTAAGTTTTGAAAGTATAAGTCTCTATGTGCAAAAGAAATAAAGCCAAAAAGAGAAACAATTATGGCTATTGGAGCATTGGGTAGATGGAAGTCATCCTTGTATGCATTGATTGTTCTTTACTTTTAGCATTTTGCCAAAGTTCATTATTTCGTGAGAGATCCCCTTGCATTGGAATACCCCCATGATTGAGATCACTTTTATCTCAAAACCTTTTTCCTAAATCAAATGAGTTCACTTGATCTGTATAAGGCATGATTCACCATTGTACTTAATGAATGTATAAGAGTTGGAGGATAGGAATGCTTGTGGATGCTAAGGTTTAAACCCAATTCGTGTAGCGACGAGTATGGCTAAGTCTTTTGAATTAGAGGTTTTTGTGCATCATATAACTACTCTCAAAGGCATTGATTTGAATTCTTTTGTTAATATTCTTGAACTTTATCTCCCGCATTCCGACCTCTTTTTTAATTTGTTCTTGTTTGTTTGCTTGCGGACAAGCAAAAGGCAAGTTCCGGGGAGTTGATAGTTGCATATTTTATCCCATTCTATCATGCATTTAAGTTAGATTTTTGTGTCGAACACTTGCATTTCCATAGTTTTTGTCTAGTTTGCATCCACTTTATAGTTTAGTGAGTTTTAGGATAGTTCTTGCATGGTTTGGTGATTTTTGGTATCTTTAGGTACCTTTGGAGGCTTATTGGAGTTTGGAGGATGACCATGGATCCATATGAACTTGTTTGGAGAAAGGGAGATGATCAAGAGGAGAAGAGAAGTGTCGAGAATCCGGTATCGGTGGTGTGCATCGGGGAGGAGCACCCCGATATGGACCTGTATGAAGAAGTCATTTTGGCCATCTGGTATTGGTGGTGTGTATCGGTGTCAGGCACACCGATACAAGTTCCCCAGTCTCAAGACCATCTGGTATCGGTGGTGTGTATCGGTGTCAGGCACACCGCTACAAGCTCCATAGTCTCTAGACCATCTGGTATTGGTGGTGTGTATCGGTGTCAGACACACCGATACAAGTCCACCAGATCTTCCAGCAGCTTGTATCGGTGTGCTGTATTGGCGTGAGGCACACCGATACTTCCTGTGCGACCCAAAAATATATAAATAGTCAAAAACTTAATTTTAATGGCAAGCTTTTTTGTCTTTTTCTCTCTTTGTAAACTTGTTCTCTCTTTGATTTGAAGAGATTTTGTAAGAGATATATTGAGGTTTTCTACAAGATCTTTGATTTATCTTCTTAATCTTTCTTTCATCTTTCATTAATCATGTTTATTAACACTTCTCTCATGAGTTTTGTTGGCTTCTCCATGATTAGTGAGTAGAGATTTTTGAATCCATGGGATGAGGTAGATTAGAGCGATGATTAGAGTAGATCCATAATGTTAGGGCTTAGTTTACAACATATCCTTTCTTATTAAGTGTGATTAATGCTAGATCCTTCATGATTTGATTGATTTAGAACTTAGAGAATTTCTCGTCCGGAAGGTGTTCGATGAAATTCCCGAAAGAATTTTTTAAGAGATTTACTTGCTTAGCATATGGAAATAGATGTCTAAAGAGTTTATTTGTTGATTAGATCTTGAGATCAATTCTTGTTGATTGTTTAATCACAAAGGGAAATTTGTTCTTGATTTGGTAATTAACAAAGTGATTAGTACCATATAAGTGGATTAGTCTTAATTAAGTGATCTAAACCAAAGGATTAGCAATTGTTTGAGTATTTGGCATCATGTATTAGCTCTATGATCACCCAAAATCAATAACTTCATCCTTGGATTCCCTTTTAGCATTCATTTAATCTCGTTTAGCATTTATTGTTTGGTTACTTTCTTTGTCTTCAATTTCATTAGGATTATTAGATAAAACTTTATTCGATTAGCTTAGATTAAGCAAACTCTTGCATTCTTAGTGTGTTGTTCTTTATACCTCCTCGTATTTATCCCTAAGTGTTACAACGATAGCATTTGGTAATTGACTAAATATAATTTATCACTCATGCATTCTTCTCTTGTTGTCATATGTGCAAAAACGCCGGAAAGGGAGGAACGACACAGTTTTTAGTCACAAGAGAAGACATAAGCCGAGATGGATTCGGTTGTGGAGGTATCAACAAATCAAGCTTAAAAGTTGCCTTGAAAATATTTTATCACTGGTAATTTTCGTCCTCCCTAAGACCCCCGTTTTAAAGCCGTTTACCCTTTCAAAAAAAAAAAAAAAAAAATTCGAAAGGAAAGGAAACAAAAGCCTAAGAGTCTTAGGGTAGTCAATATTTTTCTACCAAGGTAACCATGTTTCGTATGTGAGTAGTGATGCGTTATCGGATTCGTCACCGAAATTTCAGGTTTTAAATTTGTTAACCTTAAAGCCTGCAAGTGCACAGATGTGCGTTGTAGTACTTGAGGTATCGATCCACAGGGAGAGGGTGCTGTTCTATGAGACCTTAGACATTGTATAATAAATAAACCTAGAACAAATATATTTTTATAGGGTTTTTGTAACTAGAATTGTAAAGAACGAAAAACGGAAAACTTCTACTAATCTAATCTAAGAAAATCGACCACTACCTAAGCTAAGGGAATTTTAACTACTAAACTAATTCTAAGAGAAAATAAACCTATCCTAAGAAATTCTAAGACTAACCTAATACCTAAGAGAATTGACCACTAACCTAGACCTAATGAAATCGATGACTAAACTACTTCAACGGACTCTATTGCTAAACTACACTACTAAAGACGGTTGTAACTTATTCTAAAACGTTGTTGGGTCGAGAGGAATATCTCGGGATATGCTCGATTCAATCAAACAGCCCTTACCTCATTAGTAACCGGTGTTTCTATATTATAACTCCACAAACAGGAAATAATAATGACGTAGTATACTTCCGTATAACCTACGCCCTACAATCTATTCACTCGACCAGTAGCTTCCATCTTGATAAGCTCAAATTAAGACCCTAAAAGTACTAAAGCTTTGTCGATTGTAATACTTAGGGATCGAATCCACATGGACTCAAAGAAACACACAATATGTTCTAGAAGTTGAATTAAGCTAAGTGATCAATGGAATTTAAAGCAAATACGTAAATTAAACAAGTTGTAATTCAATTGGAAGAAAGATAGGTTCAGGGTATTTCTCAGAAAATCAATGAATGCAGACAAACTAACTAATCAGGGTTCAGGTTACGCACAGTTCTTGAACTAAAATCACTAAAGTATAATTAACCAACTCTCGTTGCGAGAATTATCTAAGTCTAAATCCTAGAACTCCAAATCTCTTTACGAATCCTAAAGTCTAAACCAGCTTTTATTTCAAGTTTGATTTGTTCACAAAAAAATTAAAGCAAATCTCTTTGCGAATAGTTAGTTTGCTCACTCTAAGTTTTTTCACGTTTCTCAATTGCACTCTCGTGCCTAATCGATTAACCTAAAATCTAAGTTCTAGGTGATCAATCTAGAATTAGCTTTGAGAACAACTTAAGGTGAATAACTAATTCATATTATGAACCCTAAACAACTAATCAACCTAGCATTCAAAGAAATCCCTTATGAGAACCATAAACCTAACAGGAGATCTACTCAGACATGGAGATTGAAAAAATAAACATGACTGAATAAATACTTGAATAAATAATAAGAAAGAGAGTAAAACAGGGGTTCGAAATCTTCTCTCGGACGAACAGAGTTTCAGACTTGTCTCCCTCAAAAGCTCTCTCACCAAAAACTTAAAGCAGAATAATCTTTGTATGAAGCGTCTCAGCCAAACACGTTCTGGGGCTTCTTATAAATAATAAAGTCTTCTGGGGCAATTTGCAGTTTCTCAAATATTCAATAAAGTCGCGATCCTTCTGTTTCTTCGACGGGTATCGATCGATACCATAAGTGTATCGATCGATACTCAGGCATCAAATCGGTGTCTCAGCTACAGGATCTCTGCTTGGCTCCAAAAAGCTCCAAAATGCTTCAATATCTCCAGTAATGCTCCAAACGTACCTAAAACCTGAAAAGACTCTAAAAGACTCCAAAATACTAGAAAGACTCTATAAAAAGACGTATATCATGGCTTAAAACGGGTAAAAACCATGATATATCAACTCCCCCAGACTTAGCCTTTGGTTCCCCTCAAGCAAACCATAAAACTAAACCAGAGAAAGAGGTTTGAGAACACAGAGGCTCACATGTTCATGAACCATCGCAAAGACCCTTTTCCCAAGCACCCGAATGTCACCAAACCAGTTCCAAATCTAACCACAATGTACTTCTCCGTAAACATTCGTAGCTTTTCCATACTCCACACATTATCTCACAAAATTGATCAAATAAAGCCCTCATCGCCAGTTTCATCGCTGCAGCCAATGTTCAAGAACCTTCAAGATTCTTTACCATACAATATCATGACAAAAGAACCACCCAATTCACACACTTTTTGGTATTGTATTCTCTCCCCCAGACTTGTTTCTCATTATGTTCTTTCTATCTTTTTTTAGATCTGCATATACACATTAAGGTCTGAAACACGAGTATTGATGGTGTCTGCCACCGAATCCCATTTTCTTCCCTCTTTATGTATCAAAGGCGTAGGCGAATAGTGGTATCATGGGAAATTTACCTAACCTCCCTTCCAGCCTTTGTGTGATCTTTCCTTCACAAGTAGAATAATGGGATCGCTGGAAATTTTCCTAACCCTCTACTCAGAAGAAAATCATTTCATCTTTTATGCTCTTATTTATTAACTTATAACAGGGGAGAGAGATACCATTACTTTAAACACATGGGTTCATTTGTCAGATATGAATGATTAACCAAGCTCTATGAACACTAACCACATCGATGAAGTACAAAATTTTGGCTCAGGCTTTAGAAGAACTCTGCTGGAGACATGGGTGTTTTCTAGTCCACTGGTCAGTCCTTGGATTTTTCATTAGTCGATCTAGAACTGATCCTGTAACACTGGTCACTCAAAAACAAAATCAGAACAATAGGTTCAAGCACATGATGATTTTATCCAACAGGTTTTGACTCAATAAAACAAATTTTGACACAAAAACGACTGACTCTAAGAAAAACAAAAACAATGTCAACAACTACCTCCCCCAGACTTAAACAACACTGTCTCCAGTGTTATATATCCTAAGGTTGGTGAAAGAAATAAAGAGAACTGAGTGGAATTTAAAAGAAGACAAAGCTACCGATCCTGGGGTGTCAGTATCGACCGACACATAGCCTGGTATCGATCGATACCAGGCTTTGGTCGACACATGTACTCTTTTTCATCGACAAGTGACAAGATATTGCTCTCAATTTGTGACATAGGATCCGAAAGTGGTGTGGTTAGCACTGTTAGATCACTCAAACACAGGTTAAAAGCAACAAGATATCATAATGCATAATCCAACAAAGTTCAAAATCAAAACAAGCTGACAAAACAGATGCAAAAATTCAAAAGAAAAGAAAAAGAAAAAGAAAAGTGAACCAGATAGAACAAAGGACTAATCCTCATCGGAGTCATCAGATACTCCAGCAGTATGGGATGGGCCACCCTCCGTCGGTGTGCGCGGTGAACGAGGGCGAGGAGGAACCATAGAGCTGCATCGTGAAATGGTACTCCAAATTGTATGTAGACTCTCGACGACGTATCGCTGAAAAGGATCCATCTCCATGTCAGGCGGTGGAGGAAAAGAAAGTGCAGGAGCAGCATCAGGTGTATGCGCACATTGCGAGCGTCGTGGTCGACCTCTAGCAACAGCAGGAACATGGCCTCCAGATGAGGCTCCTCCTCGTCGATGAGTAACAGGTGCATCATGCATGTCCACCGGATTAGGCGTGAAAAGCAACTGAGCAGGGTCGTCACCAATGTCTGTCAGGTTGGTGTTGGGGAGCTGAACCAGAAAGTCCCCGTCAGAAGTGCTGAAACACCAACGTCGACTTGGTTTCATCCACCTTATGTTCTACATGTGCTGCTCGTCCATAAGATCACGTATAGTCACAATCGAGCAGCTTGTGGTACTGATCCCAAGGTGCTGAAAAATGGGAGTGAGAAGACTACCCATTGTCTCGGTCTTGACCCTAGTCTCAGTCCTGCGAGTCGTGCCACCACGTCCTGTGAAAGGTTTGTCCTTCATCGAGACCAAGTGGTGCGCGAACACATCACCTAAGTTGACCGCAAGGTCCATCTCAGGCCATTCATAGGCCTCATAATCAATAATGTCCCCAATACCGATAAAGAGAACAATAAGCTCATCTACCCTCATCTTGTTGGGCTCCATCTTGCATAATATGGTGTTACTCAAGATCCTCGCAATGCAGCGCATAACAAGATGGCGCACATCCATCTGAGTAGTGCTCCGTGCCCAAAGTGCTGCCAGAATGCCTGAATATCGAGGAACTGACGAGTAAGCTCACACCTCGAAAAGTCTCTGTGGAATCCATAGATGTCGCATAGGTCCTGAAATGGCAACCGATATCTCACTCACCGAATCATGAAGGTCAGAATTCCCTGCTGTGCAGTCCTGGGAGCTTCGCCAGTATAATAGACGCAAACCGTAGTAAGGAACTGGTGCACTAGATCAGAATAAAGATCGAACTGTCATGCTGGCATCGTTCCCAAACCGATCCAGCGGATCAATCTGTCAAGCTCCCTGTCAAAACCCATATGTCTCATAGTGAGTGTGTCGATGAACCGGGTAGGCAACACATCAACATCCAAGCATGCGTTGTAGAACAATGAATCGTAATCATCCCACTCCTCAGAAATTGGTCGGGATACGCAAGCCCTGCTCTCCGAAACCTCCTTGTCTGTACCCTCAAATTTCTCGCGTCAGAGGTATCCTTTCCTTTTCATTCCTCTTAGGCCAAGGAGGCCTACATGCTGTGCCCGGAGGCACGAGACTAGTGGGACCAGAGCGAGGTGGCGAGGGTGAAGCAGTAGGAGTCTCAGGTACTGCGCGTAGACACACGTGTGGAAGATATGTATCTTCGTCTTCACCATCATATCGCACCGTGTATCGGTTTTATGAGGAAACTTACATGGGTAGTACTATCGACCGATACCATAAGTGATATCGATCGATACGCGGGGGTCGGTTGGAATATGTGCCTTTAGAACCGGTATCGACCGATACCAAGTGGTGTCGATCGATACTGAGCTTCCGAATCTGATTCACGTGACACACCAAACCACAAAACAAAAATTTGAAAAATAAAAAACTCATATGTACAGAATTACCAGTGGGTTGCCTCCCACCAAGCGCTCGTTTAACGTCATTAGCTTGACTGTACCGCCGTTCAGGCAGTTGGTGCATCATCCAAAGGCATTATGTGTCCTTCTGGAATCTCGGCTTTCGTCCAATAATTTTCACCCTTTGTCCATTGACAGTGAACTCTTCGCCTGAAGGATTTGTCAGGACAATCGCACCATGTGGTCTAACTTCCTTGACTGTGAAAGGACCCGACCAACGAGAACGCAATTTACCAGGAAACAAATGCAAACGAGAGTTATACAGAAGTACCTGATCATTGGGTTCAAAGTGTCTGAAAATGATTTTTTTGTCATGGTACGCCTTAGTCTTCTCCTTGTACAGCTTCGAGTTCTCATAGGCAAGATGCCTAATCTCATCGAGCTCATTCAGCTTGATCAATCGCTTCTTTGCAGCAGACTTGATGTCAAAATTTATCATCTTTATAGCCCATGTTTCCTTATGCTCAATTTCTACTGGAAGATGGCACGCTTTTCCATATATCAAGTGAAACGGTGTAGTCCCAAGTGGTGTTTTGTAAGCAGTCATGTAAGCCCAAAGTGCGTCATCCAGCTTCACAGACCAATCCTTCCTCGTGACATTAATTGTCTTCTCTAGAATCTCCTTGATCTGCCTGTTGGAAACTTCAACTTGTCCACTGGTCTGAGGGTGATAAGGAGTAGCAACACGATGATTCACACCATACTTCTCCAGCAGTTTCTCGAAAACCTTGTTGATAAAGTGAGACCCACCATCACTTATCACAATCTGAGGTACTCCAAATCAAGGGAAAATGATGGTCTTACACAGTTTAAGGACCACTGAAGAATCATTGGTTCTGCTAGAAATGGCCTCAACCCACTTAGACACATAATCCACAGCAACCAAGATGTATTTGTGTCCATATGACGAAGGAAAGGGACCCATAAAATCGATGCCCCAACAATCAAAAATCTCAACTTCCAGGATGAAGTTATGTGGCATCTCATGTTTCTTACTGATCTTCCCTCTCCTCTGACACGCATCGCACTCCGAAACGAAGGCATGAGCATCCATAAACATAGTAGGCCACCAGAAGCCTGTTTGAAGAACCTTGGACACTGTCTTGAAAGTAGCAAAGTGTCCAGCATAATCGGATCCATGACAATGAAACAAAACATTAGGTACCTCGGATTCAGCAATGCATCTCCTGTAGATACCATCAGAACAGTGCTTGTACATGTAAGGTTCATCCCAAAAGAATCGCCCTATGTCGCGCAAAAACTTCTTCTTGTCATATTTCTTGAGGTGCTTTGGCTCTGCATCTGCAGCGAGGTAGTTGGCAATATCAGCGTACCACATGGTTGATAAGAATCAGCTGCAGCAACTAGATACCTTTCAGAAGCACCAAGGTGTTCAACAGTCAAAACAAGTTCGAAAAACGCAGGGTATCGACCGATACTGGGGGAGTGTCGATCGATACCAAAACCTGCAATTCGTTGGAATTGCTGAGTTTTGGCAAAACCCAATTGAAACTCAGTTTCAATGAAGTAGATGGACTCTTCTGGTAGTTGATCATCAATGGGCACGTATGCATCGATCCGAATCCTTGAAAGATGGTCAGAGACTCCGTTCTCTATTCCTTTCTTGTCCTTAACCTCAATGTCAAAACCTTGTAGCAAAAGAACCCAACGACAAAGGCGATCTTTGAGATCCTTATTCTGCATCAGATATCTAAGAGCAGCATGATCAGTATGAACAATCACTTTGCTCCCAATCAGGTAGGATCGAAATTTCTCAAAGGAGAAAACAAATGCAAGTAATTATTTCTCTGTTGTGCTGTAATTCCTCTGAGCATCAGCTTCTTATCTTTCCTCTGACCCAGAACTGATCCTTCCTCTGACCCAGAACAGATCCAACATCAAAATCACTAGTGTCGCACATGATCTCAAAAGGCAAAGTCCAATCAGGAGGTTGCACAATATGAGCACTCACCAAAGCCTTTTTAATCTCCTCAAAGGCTGCAAGGCATTCAGATGTGAAATCGAATTTGATCTCCTTGCATAGTAGAGCGATGGGTGGGCAAGCTAGCTTGGAGAAGTCCTTGATGAATCTTCTGTAAAACCCAGCATGACCAAGGAAGCTTCGAATATCCTTCACAGAATTTGGTGGTTGGAGGCTTGTCATGACCTGAATCTTGGCTTTGTCAACTTCGATCCCAGCTTCAGAAACCTTGTGCCCAAGCACGATGCCATCATGAACCATAAAGTGACACTTTTCCCAATTAAGGACCAAATGTTTCTCTTCACATCTCTCTAGCACCTTGCACAAGTTATCCAGACAGCTCTTTAATGATGATCCATACACTGAAAAATCATCCATGAATACCTCCATAAAATCCTCAATCATGTCTGTGAAGATAGACATCATGCATCTCTGAAAAGTGGTTGGAGCATTACATAATCCAAATGACATTCTCTTGTATGCGAATGTGCCATAAGGACATGTAAAAGTCATATTCCCTTGGTCATCTTGATGTATCGGAATCTAGAAGAAACCTGAATACCCATCGAGAAACAGTAGTAGGGATGACTAGCCAATCTCTCCAACATCTGGTCAATGAATGGCAATGGGAAGTGATATTTCCTTGTGGCTGCATTCAACTTCATGTAGTCAATGCACATTCGATGTCCATTGATAGTCTTAGTAGAAATCATCTCATCCTTCTCACTCTTCACCACAGTTATCCCTCCTTTCCTAGGAACAACGTGCACAGGACTGACCCAAGAACTGTCCGAGATGGCATAGATAACCCCTGCATCCAAGAGTTTCATGACCTCCTTCTTAACCACTTCTTTCAGGTTTGGATTCAGTCTCCTCTGATGCTCAACTGAAGCCTTTGACTCGTCCTCAAGATGAATCATATGCATGCACATGTCCGGTGATATACCTGAAATGTCATCAAGAGAATAGCCAAGAGCTTTGCGATACTTGCGCAGCTTGCTCAACAGTAAGGCAATATATGCGTTGTTCAAAGAAGCATTAATAATCACTAGGTATGTGGAATTAGGACTAAGAAAACCATACCTCAGATTTGCTGGAAATGGCTTGAGTTCCACCTTAGGAGCTTTCTCCTTGTTAGCTAATTTAGAATTAGTATTGAGAACAACTTAAGGCGAAGAACAAATAAGATAATGAATCCTAATAAATCAATCAATCAAATCATACAGAGAAATCCTATTGAGAAAACCCTAAACATATAAGAGATCTACTCAGACATAATCAATGGAACAGAAATCATAGATGGATAGATATGCATACAAGAAATCAATAAGAAACAGGAGTTCAAAGTTGTCTTTCCCAAAAACCCTGTCACAAATCTCTCTCTCTCAAAAACCAGAATAAAATAATGTGTAGAATGAAGCGTAATGTCTAAAAGTGGCTAAAAACTCAAAATATAATGTTAAAACACGTTCCGAGGCTTCTGGTAATTAATAAAGTCTTCTGGGCCAAGTTGCAGAGTCTTTAAACTTGTAAAATCACGTTTTTTTCTCGGTTGCAGTTGGTGTCGATCGACACCAGTACACTGTGCTCGCCAGACTGGACTGTCTTCACGAAAACTGGCACAACTTTTGATCGCACCGTTGGAATGGCCTCAACCCACTTCCAAATGAAAGCTAATCCATTGATCTATCTTGTGTCCAAATTTGAGATCAATCCATTGGGGAGAAGGCCTTCAACGGATGTCAAACTTCTGATGTCTCTGCATGACTCTGCTCCTTTTCTCCCAAAATGCTCCGGAATCACAAAAACAATCTGCAAAACTTACTTCCGAAATCGTACAAGGGAAAGAAAAACGTCCCGGATCATCGTCTTTTCTTAGACTTTGAAACGAGATTTGTTTTGGTACCTCGAATGGCAGTTCTTGGAGCGTCTTGGATTCATTATTGGCTCGTCCATAGAGTGGGATGAATTTTGAAGTTTCTTTAGGCTCCGTCTTGTTATCGGCTTCCTTCTCGGGCGTGGTGGAAATCATGTTGCAAAATCTTTTCGGGTTATCCTCTACTCTTCCGGATAAAGCTCCGCTCAGTCTCTTCATAGTGTCGGCGGTTTGGTAGACTTTCATATCCAACTTCTTGACTTGGGTCGAAATAGATTCGAACTTCTCATTCAAGTCATTGTACATACAATCGACCTTAATGTTAAATTCTTTTACCGTTTTCTCATTGCTTTGAGCGAGTAGTTGAATCGATTGCTCGAGCTTCACTATTTGGGTAGCAAGTTGAGTGTTAGAGACACCGTGTTGCTGCTGGTTCATGTTATTGTAAGGCGTGGCTTGAGCATTGAAAGGCGGTCTTGGTTGGAAGTTCCCATTTCCACCATAGTTCCCGTTTTGGAACCAATTTTGGAACGGCTTGGATTGTTGAGGGTAGAGCTGATCTTGGGAGTTCTCTACCTTCGAATTTCGATACGAGAGATTGTTAAAGTTGGCGTTGCGAAAGTTGTTGTTGAATCGGTCTTGGTAAGATCCGACATAGTTAACTTTTTCTTCTTGAAAATACGAACCGTTGTTGTCGGATTTGTAGTACGCATCATCTTCGCCTCCATTGGTAGCTTCACAAGCATGCACTTGACAATTTCGGTTTTTGAACAATTGATTCATCATGTTCTTTAGCTCGGTTATCCTGTTATTCAGAACTAAACAAACATTTTCTTAATTATCATTTAATATTACATAGGGATATGTTTGTATATTTAGAGTTTTTCTTAATTTTTTTGAAATGTGTCAAAATTAGGGTAGGGCAAATTTCCTGAATCATCTCGAACTGAACCAAAATTTTCAAACCAGAACTCGAACCGAATTATAAAATAATTCGAATTGAATTAACTTATAATTTGAATGAAATTAACGGAATTAACCAAAATTTAATAGAGAATTAATATCATTGATTAAATATATATAAAAGTACATTTAAATATACTAAAATCTACAATATTAACTAAAATTAGTTAATTTATTTTGTTGTTATAATGTTATTTTTTCAAAGCAGAACCAAACCAAACTCGAATCTGAACCGAATCAAAGTTTTTAAAACTGAACCAAACTGAAGTATAATTTAATCAATAATATCTATAGAACCCAAAAAATCGAAAATATTAAAAAAAAACCGAACCGAGCCAAACATAATAACCGAATGCCCATCCTTGATAAAATAACAACTTTTTGTAAAAGGAAACAAATTCTTTTTTTTAATAATATAAAATTTATTCAAACAAAATTTTTTTTTTCACAATGAATACATACTTTAATTCAAACGATTATATATACACAATAGTAGATCAAAAGATGTTGTTTCAGCTTTGGCGTTACGCGAAAGTGTTATGGTGAACGAGTGGAGAACCACACCCTCATAGTATCATCATATGTGTTGTGTAACATCCCGACTCAACCTTCCATTAAAATGACCAGGGGAGTCGGCATTGCCACCCTCGACTCTGCCTCTTTATCTCCTTAAAAAGGACATGTCGGAGAACGTAAATTAATCAACAGCAATCAATCCTGAATATTACTCTCATTAAATCCCAAATAACGTTTTACAAATCCCATCTTAAAACATAAATCAACTGAAGCAAATAAGTAGTAATTGTCTTTAAATCCAAAGTAACAGAAAGCCAATAAAAACCGAAAGAAACTCCCAATTCCCAAAACAGCGCACCACGCTGGAATTACTCGTCCAATTCTTCATAGTCAACACCATCATCATAATAATCATCATCACCTACAAGAAGAGAGAGGGATGAATAATTTTGATTACCCCGTGAGAACTAAACCTAGAACTCATCCCCATACTCAATCGTATTCAACCAGTACATCAAAAATATGCATAAACAAGCAATCAAGCATCACGCCCTAGAAACGCCCACACAACTACCAAGCAAGAGGTTGTCCAATTCAGAATATATATTCCGGGCATTAGCCCACAAGTTTGTGAGTACAAGACTCTAGCCACGAATGGCGTCAGGGTTCGCTCCCACCCCTACTAAGCGTTGGGTTGGCATCAGGTTCAACTATCTCCGCCTCGAAGGACGTCTTCCGAACAGAAGCTACCCTCGCCAGGTACCATCAAATAAGTGAGTCACGGTGTATTTCCAGTCGAATTCTCCAAAGTAGGTCAGCATTGTCCAATGCTTCCAACCCCGCGGTATTTTCCTCTACCTGCGTCACACACAACCTCAAGCTGGCCAAAGCCGCTATCAGCGCTTGCATTTCTTTGACCTCTGCAACATCACTTCTGTGATGACTCAGGGAGTCTGCCACCTGGTTAACCTTTCCCGGGTGGTAAGCGATATTCATATCGTAATCTGCCAACAATTCCATCCATCTCCCATGTCTCAGATTTAAATCCTCTTGTGTGAATACATACTTCAAACTCTGATGATCCGTAAATATATTCACCTTCTCCCCATACAAATAAGCACGCCAAATCTTAAGAGCAAAAACTACTGTTGCTAACTCCAAATCATGAGTGGGATAATTCGTCTCATTTACCCGTAGTTGTCTAGATGCATATACTACGACTTTCCATTCTTGCATAAGCACGCATCCTAACCCGGATCCAGAGGCATCGGGGTACACGTCATATGGTATACATGTCCTTGGTAATACTAACACCGGTGTTTGAGTTAGGCGCTTCTTCAACTCCTCAAAACTCTTAGCACAGGCTTCTGTCCACTCGAACTTCACATCCTTCCCAATTAACTTCGTCAGAGGCCTAGTCAGACTAGAAAAATATGGAACAAATATGCGGTAATAGCCAGCTAGACCTAGAAAGCTACAGAATTCAGTAACATTCTCAGTAATAGGCCATTCCGTCACAACGGCTATCGTTTCGGGGTCCACAGCAACTCTGGCCTCCGAAACAACATGACCGAGAAATCCTATCTTTCTCTGCCAAAAGCTACACTTCCTTAGCTCAGCACAAAGTCGATGCTCCCTTAGCTTTTGAAGTACCATCCCCAAATGCCATTCCTACTCCCTCTCACTCCTTGAATAGACCAAAATATCATCAATGAATACGATCACACACATGTCCAAGTGCTTTGATAAATAGAATTTGTGTTAAGCTCATATCAATTACTCAAACCTACTTATATCATTGTAGTATTTGATGATCGAACCAAAGAGGTTAAGATTGAAGCACTAAGAATACATGAAACTTCCTAAGCTATAGCAATTGTTTTTGGGTTTTTATGTTTTTAAACTAAAGAAAACAAATGCAAGAAGGAAAACAAAGATAGAAATGTGGATCATGAACTAAGTTATCAATGAGATGGGTAACAATCAAACAATGAATCATTTGGAAGCATTAAACACTATCCTAGAACATGAAATTCACAATTATGACCAATCCACTCTCGTGGTACTAATCACTTTGTTAATCACAACATCAAGAACAAACCATCGTTTGTGATAAGATGACTAACAAGCATTAATCTCCGATCCCATTTAGTTCACTAATCACCCTAGGCATCAACTCTCGTTGGCTAGGCAAGAAAAGCTCACAAAAGGTTTTGTTCAAGCAATTCATTTAAACTTGGGTTAGGAGTGAAATGCCTAAGTTCAAGACTCGAATGAATAAATCTAATCTAGCACTAACACCGTTTACTTGAATCTCTCCCTAATGCATGGGATGAGACCATAAATCCTAGGGTGTAGCTCTGGATAAGTTTGTCACGCCAAACTAGAACTACCTAATCTAGGTGCAGTTCTAAACTTTGGTTTATCTTATCAAATCTTAGCATTAAGAACCAACCTAAGTGAATGACCTAACAAGAATCAACCTAAATCATCATCATATAATCATCAAGACGATTAACTAATGATGCTAATACACACAATCAATGCTAATCTTAGGTTAAGATCACTAATTATGACTAATCCTCTCTTAAGGCACTAATCACTTTGCTAATCACTAAATCAAGATCTCTCATTTGTGATAAAATGATTAGCAAGCATTAAGATCAACATTCAAATCAACCAATAAACACCTTAAGCAACTACTCATAGGTTAAGAATATTTATCTCTTACTAAGCTTCTAGGTGAATTTGACCGAACACTTGGTATGCATGATTTTCCCTTTGATCTAGATTGACTCTATCAAGCCCAATCTATGGCTAGGATTACTTAGAAAGAAAGGAAAGCAAGGATTAAGAACATAAGCAACACAAATCAATCATCAAGTCATCAAAATCAAGCATAATCCAAAATCCCACAAAAAGGTCTAAGGTCTAAAAACATGAATAACAAAAGAGAAAAAGACATAAAGATAAAGAAGATGCATTAATATAAAGATGGAGTTGAAGAAATCTTCTCTAGAGTGGCATTTATGATGAAGATCCATCCAAAATCATAAGAGGAGTTTGGGTTAAAACCCAACTCTAGAAAAAGAAAGCTTAACATGAAACTTAGGTTTTTAGGGGTTTTATAGAGAAAGGGGGCGTACCGGGTTGACCCGGGACAAACCGGGTACCGACCCGGTTGAAAGGGTCAAATCTGGTCTTGTGTAGAAACTTTGCTAAAACCGTGATATCTCCTGGGATTCATGACATAATGGCCTCAAACCACCTCCTATGGATAGCTTATACACATGGCTACAAATTTTGTGAAGATCACCGAGGCTAAATCCGATTGGAGACCATTCGTCCAGCCAGGTATTTCAGGCATGTCGGGTTGCTTCGGCCAGACGGACATACGCTCAGTAAAGTGGCCATATCTAACGAACAACGTATTCGAATGACCGGGAACTACCTCATGTTATCAGATAAGGCACTTCAGAAGCTAAATCCGAGCGTAGGTCCTTCGTCCAGCCTGGTCTTTCAGACACTTCGGCGAGAGCTTCCACGCCGGGTAAAATGGAGCCGGTACACATGGCCGGTATGGGAATGTCTTCGGTGAGAGGATGATGCCGGGCAACTTGGAGCCGGTGCACATGGCCGGTAAACTCCCTGCCCGGGGGAACTATCAGTACCGGTCTTGGGAGGTGAGCTGGGCCGGGCCGGTGCATAGAGCCGGTATAGAATGATGGTCTCGCGGCCAGACGGAGACTCCTTAGAAACTCGGTCATATCTCTCAAACAACATATCCGAATGGCCTGAATCCAACTCCTATAGACAGCTAACTCCTTTCTATACATCTTCCATGAGGATCGTTGAGGCTGAATCGGACTGGAAACCCTTTGTCCGAACCGTTCTTTCGAACACTCCGAATGGACTCTTCCTTCTCTTATGCTCCATAACTCCAAACATCATCAACCGTCTCCAAAACACCTAGAAACACTCCAAATGCATGAAAAGACTCTCTAGGACCTAATGCAACATCCTAAACTCTAATTTAGACAAAACAAATAAGAAATGTAATGAAACTATATGCATATGAGATAAAACCTAAGCTAAATGAATGCATAAAAGGGACAAAATATGGGAATATCAACTCCCCCAAACTTACTCTTTTGCTTGCCTTCAAGCAAACAAATAAGAAAAAGTAGGGAGAGAGGTTTGAAGGTGGGAACTCAAATCCACAAGTAGCAGAAAAATAAATCATGTTCAACGTCCAAGCTTGTAGTTCTAAAATGCACAAGTGAGTCTACTCCAAAGGAGTTAGCCATTCCTATTTCATCATGTATCAAATCCAAACCCCAATCTACACAAGCAATCATATTCTCCAATCCCTTAACATTCATTAGTGGTGTAACCATGATTCATGTTTATGCAAGGTCAAATCGAATTCGTTTGTCTAAGGGTTCGGTTATGAGATGAAGGTGATGTCAATATCATGCATGGGTAATCAAGTACAAGGATCTCTCATAGAATGAACAAACATTAGCAAAATGCTAAAAGTAAAAGGCAGCCTATGCATACAAGGGAGAATTCTCATATACCAAAATTCCTAGAGTGTCTCTAACCTAAAGGTTTCTAACCCGTTGTGCCCACAACCTAAGTTACCCTTTTCATCCCAAGGCATTTTGCCTTCTCAAACCCACACATGCTTCTTGTGTTTTTGCTTCACCTTCTTCTCACATTGGGGATCGACTTCTTCTTCCTTGATGTCATGGTTTGGTGCTTCTTTGTTTTGACTTAGCTCTTTGTTTCTTCATTTTTGTTCACGCCTCTTCTCATCTTTGATGCTTGGCCTTTTCGGCTTTCTTCTTTTTCCTTGAATCTTTTAGGCTATCTTATTCTTAAAGCTAGTCTTATTATTTTCTTTTTGCACCAACCAATCTATGTAAACTCGATCCCCTTTTCCTTTCTCCTTTTTCATCTTTTCCAATCCACATTACCATTCCACACATATCCGATCACCAAGTTTCAAAACCGTTTCCCCCAAACTTGAACCAATACACGTCATCCTAACTAGCATATTCCTAGATTAACTCTGTGATGATTGAGCTAACTGTACATGAGAATTCCCTCTTGTCGCCCTAAACCTAACACGTTTTTCCAAGTTTGTTCGAAAGAAAGGCCTCACAATTCACACACTAATAACAATGGCTAGAAAGGAGGTTGAGGTTAAGGTAGGGGAAACCATTCCAATAATGGGATATGGCTACTTGGATAAACAAGAGTGGTAAAAAGGGAAAAGATTATCCAAATATGTATATGTGATCCACGAATTAATTCAAAGATGCATAAACACAATATTTACAAATCAAGATTAGGGTTATCACTTAAATGGGGTTAGATGCAACTGATATGCTCTAATTAATACTCTATAAGTACTAAAGCAGTTGTATATGTAGGGGTCGAACACAAGAACTCAAGAAAATCACACAATAGACCAAATAGTATCGAATCAACCTAAGCAGTTCAGATGAAACAAAAGAAATAAACAGTAGAAGAGTTGTAAAATCGATGGGAGAAAGATAAGTTCAGGGTATTTCTCAGGAAATCAATGAATGCAGATAAACTATCTAATATGGGTTCAGGTTACGCATGGTTCTTGAACTCAAATCACTAAAGTATAATTAACCAACTGTCGTTGCGAGAATTATCTAAGCCTATATCTTAGAATTCCAAATCTCTTTGCGAATCCTAAAGTCTAAACCAGCTTTTAGTTCAAGTTTGATTTGTTCACAAAATAACTAAACCAAATCTCTTTCCGAATAGTTATTTTGCTTACCCTAAGTTCTATCAGATTACTCAATTGCACTGTCGTGCCTAATTGATTAACCTAAGATCTAAGTTCGAGGCGATCAATCCAGAATTAGCTTTGAGAACAAACTAAGGTGAAGAACTAATTTAGGTAGTGAACCCTAAACAATTAATCAACCTAGCATTCAAAGAAATCCCTTATGAGAATCCTAAACCTAACAAGATATCTACTCAGACATGAAAATTGAAGCAATAAACATGACTGAATAAATACTCAAATAAATAATAAGAAAGAGTAACAAGAGGGTTCGAAATCATCTCTCGGGCGAACAGAGTTTCAGACTTGTCTCCCTTCAAAAGCTCTCTCACAAAACCAAAGTAAAATAAAGCATAGCCATAAAAGTGGCTGTAAAATCCTAATAAATAACCTAAGTCACGTTTTTGGGCTTTTTGTAAATAATAAAGTCTTTTGGGCAATTTTGCAATTCTTCAAATCTTGTAAAAGTTCAGGGTATTTCTCAGGAAATCAATGAATGCAGATAAACTATCTAATATGGGTTCAGGTTACGCATGGTTCTTGAACTCAAATCACTAAAGTATAATTAACAAACTATCGTTGCGAGAATTATCTAAGCCTAAATCTTAGAATTCCAAATCTCTTTGCGAATCCTAAAGTCTAAACCAACTTTTAGTTCAAGTTTGATTTGTTCACAAAATAACTAAACCAAATCTCTTTCCAAATAGTTATTTTGCTTACCCTAAGTTCTATCAGATTACTCAATTGCACTGTCGTGCCTAATTGATTAACCTAAGATCTAAGTTCTAGGCGATCAATCCAGAATTAGCTTTGAGAACAACCTAAGGTGAAGAACTAATTTAGGTAGTGAACCCTAAACAATTAATCAACCTAGCATTCAAAGAAATCCCTTATGAGAATCCTAAACCTAACAAGATATCTACTCAGACATGAAAATTGAAGCAATAAACATGACTGAATAAATACTCAAATAAATAATAAGAAAGAGTAACAAGAGGGTTCGAAATCATCTCTCGGACGAACAGAGTTTCAGACTTGTCTCCCTTCAAAAGCTCTCTCACAAAACCAAAGTAAAATAAAGCATAGCCATCGAAGTGGCTGTAAAATCCTAATAAATAACCTAAGTCGCGTTTTGGGACTTCTTGTAAATAATAAAGTCTTTTGGGCAATTTTGCAATTCTTCAACTATTGTAAAAGTCGCGATCGTGTCTTGCTGCAGTGAGTATCGACCGATACTTGTCAGTGTCGATCGATACTGAAGCTTCAAATCGGGTACTCAGCTACACGAACCTCTGTTTTGCTCCAAAATGCTCGAGAAAGCTCCAATATCTCCAATTATGCTCCAAAAGTGCTAAAACATGTAAAAAACTCTAAAACACTACGAAATAGTAGAAAGACTCTATAAAACGGACTTATATCATGGCCTAAAAGGGGTAAAAACCATGATATATCAACTTCCCCATACTTAGCATTTGCTTGCCCTCAAGCAAATAGAAAGCTAAACCAGAGAAAGAGGTTTGAAAACACGGAGACTTACCTGTTCATGAACCATTGCAAATATCCTTTTCCCAAGCACCCAAATGTTACCTAACCAGCTTTCAATCTAACCACCATGTACTTCTCCGTAGACATTCGCAGCTTTCCTAGACTCCACACATTATCCCGCAACATTGTTCAAACAAAGCCCTCATCCCCAGTTTCATCGCTGAAGCCAATGTTCAAGAACCTTCTAGATTCTTTACCATACAATATCACAACAAGGAACCATCCAATTTCACACTTTCTGGTATTATTTTCTCTCCCCCAGACTTGTTTATTATCATGTTCTTTCTTTCTTTTTGGATCTACATATACACATTAAGGTCTGAAACGCGAGTATTGATGGTGTTTGCCACCGAATCTCCGACTCTTTCCTCTCTATGTATCAAAGGCTTAGGCGAATAGTGGTATCACTGGAAATTTTCCTAACCTCGCTTTCAACCTTTTTGTGATCATTCCCTCTTAAGTAGAATAATGGGATCGCTGGGAATTTTTCCTAGCCCTCTACTCAGAAGAACGTCATTTCATCTTTTATGCTCTTATTTATCAACTTATAACAGGGGAGTGAGAGATACATTACTTTAAACACATGGGTTCCTTTTGTCAGATATGAATGATGAACCAAGCCCTTTAAACATCAATTGCATCGATGAAGTGCAAAATTTTGGCTCAAGCTTTAGAAGAACTCTGCTGGAGACATGGATGTTTTCTAGTCAACTGGTCAGTCTTTGGATTTTTCATTAGTCGATCTAGAACTGATCCTGTAACACTGTTTACTCAATAACAAAATCAGAACAATAGGCTCAAGCACATGATCATCATCTCCAACAAGTTTTGACTCAATAAAAACGATTTTTGACTCAATAAAACGAAAATATTTTTTATTTTTTTATTTTATGACTCTAATAAAAACAAAAACGTTGTTAGCAACTACCTCCCACATACTTAAACAACACTGTCCCCAGTGTTATCTAGTCTAGATTCGGTGAAAGAAAACAAAACAGCTGAGTGAAGACATGAAAATCAAAGAACTTACATGTGCGTTGTATATCGACCGATACCATTTCTGGTTTCGATCGATACAAGGACCTTTGGTCGATGCAACGTATGTTTCTCCTGGTGTCGATCGATACCAGTGATGGTATCGGTCGACACTGACCTTTTTTCATCTGATTTACACGTAAACAAACACAAAAACGAAAAATACTAAAATAAAAGACTTATATACATACTCACCAGTGGGTTGCCTCCCACCAAGCGCTCGTTTAACGTCAGTTGCTTGAATGTACCGCCATTCAGGCTGTGGGTGCATCCTCCAGAGGCATTATCTGCCCTGTTGGAATCTCGGCTTTCGCCCAATAGTGTTTCACCCTCTGTCCATTGACAGTAAATTCCTCGCCTGTAGGACTAATCAGCACAACAACACCATGTGGTCTGACCTCCTTGATTGTGAAGGGACCTGACCAACGAGAACGCAATTTACCAGGAAACAATTGCAAACGAGAGTTATACAGAAGTACCTGGTCGTTTGGCTCGAAATGTCTAGAGATGATCTTTTTATCATGATATGCCTTAGTTCTCTCCTTGTACAGCTACGAGTTCTCGTATGCGTGGTGCCTGATCTCATCCAACTCATTCAGCTGAATCAATCTCCTCTCAGCAGCAGGCTTGATGTCGAAGTTCAGCCACTTTGTCGCCCATGCTGCCTTGTGCTCGATCTCCACTGGAAAGTGACATGCTTTCCCATACAGTAAGTGAAACGGTGTAGTACCCAGCGGTGTCTTGAAAGCAGTCATGTAGGCCCATAGCGCGCCATCCAGCTTCGTAGACCAATCCTTCTTAGCAGTACCCACTGTCTTCTCCAAAATCTCCTTGATTTGCCTGTTGGAGACCTCGACTTGCCCACTGGTCTGAGGGTTATATGGAGTAGCCACACGATGATTTACACTGTGCTTCTTCAGCAACTTCTCAAAAACCTTGTTAATAAAGTGGCTGCCACCATCACTTATAACAATACGCGGCACTCCAAATCGTGGGAAAATGATGGTCTTAATCAGCTTAAGAACCATCACAGAGTCATTGGTTTGACTAGCAATCGCTTCCACCCATTTGGACACATAGTCCACAGCAACCAGGATGTATTTGTTCTTGTGTGACGAGGGAAAGGGACCCATAAAGTCGATGCCCCAGCAATCGAAAACTTCAACCTCAAGGATGCAATTATGTGGCATCTCATACCTCTTGATGATCTTCCCTCTCCTCTGACAGACATCACACTATGACATATAGGCATGCGCATCTCTGAACATAGTAGGCCACCAGAAGCCTGCTTGAAGAACTTTGGACACTTTCTTGAAGTCCAGCATACTCAGACCCATGACAATGAAAAAGAATTGCAGGCACATCTTCAACTTCTTCAGTAGATACCTCTGAGCAGTGATTGTATAGGTAAGGCTCATCCCAGAAGAATCGTCTCATCTCGCGCATAAACTTCTTCCTTGCATACTTCGTGGGATGCTTTGGCTTAGTCTCTACAGCAAGGTAGTTAGCAATGTCAGCGTACCATGGTCGTGCATGACTAGATACAGCAGCTAGATAGGCGTCATAAGAATTGAAGTGCTATGTAGGCAAAACAGGTCCGAAACGTGTCGGGTATCGACCGATACTATATGAGTATCGATCGATACTGAAAGTATGCACTCGCGAAAACTGCAGATTTTCAGAACAAACATCCTGAAGCTGAGCCTCAATGAAGTAGATACCCTCCTCTGGCAAGAAATCATCAATAGGCACGACTTCATCGATCTTTATTCGCGATAGGTGGTCAGCAACTACATTTGCAACTCTCTTCTTGTCCTTGATCTCGATATCGAACCCTTGGAGCAAAAGTATCCATCGGCATAGACGAGGCTTGAGGTCCTTGTTCTTTAGCAAGTATTTGAGAGCAGCATGGTCTGTGTGAACAATAACCTTGCTCCCAATCAAGTAGGATGATATATCATGGTTTTTACCCCTTTTAGACCATGATATAGGTCCTATTTATGGAGTCTTTCTAGTATTTTGGAGTCTTTTAGAGTCTTTTACAGGTTTAGGTACGTTTGGAGTATTTTGGAGCATTTTGGAGCATATTGAGATGCAGAGTCATGCAGAGACGTCAGAAATTTGGCATTTTTTAAGACATTTCCACTGTTGGATTGAACTCAAATTTAGAGACACGATAGATCAATGGATTAGCTTTCTTTTGGAAGTGGTTTGAGGCCATTACAACGGTGCGATCGAAAGTTATCCCAGTTTTCGTGAAGACTGTCTAGTCTGGCGAGTAGAAGAAGCAGGATGTCGACCGACACTGTTTTGTGTCGACCGACACCGCTTGGTGTCGACCGACACTGACTGCAGGAAAGCAGATACGCGATTTTTAAAGCCTGCCGAGTTTCTCCCTAAACCCAGAAGACTTTATTAATTATAGAAAAAGGTCCAGAACGTGTTTTAGCTTATAAATTAGGTTTTTAGCCACCTGTTTAGGCTATGCTTTTTTTCTACTCTTGATTCTACTTTGGTTTTTGGAGAGTCAACTCTGAACTCATATTTTCATTGATTTCTTTGATGATCTATTCAATCATGTTGTTTTCATCCTCTATGTATGAGTAGATCCACTTTAGGTTCAGGGTTCTTATAAGGGTTTTCTCTGAATGCTAGGTTGATTAGTTTATTAGGATTCACCGTCTGAATTAGTTCTTCGCCTTAGGTTGTGTTCAAAGCTAATTCTAGTTTGACGAATCTGGAACATAGATCTTATGATAATTGATTAGGCACGACAATGCGATTAATTACCTGATAGAACCTTAGGTGAGCAAATTGATTATTCGCAAAGAGATATGGTTTAATTGATTTGTGAGCATATCAAACCTGAACTTTAAAGATGATTTATTCTGAGGAATTTGCAAAGAGATTTGGGATTCTGAGGTTTAGATTTAGATAATTCTCGCAACGACAGTTGTTTAATTATAGCTTAGTGATTTGAGTTCAAGAACCGCGCTAAATCTGAATCATGTTATTAGTTTATCTGCATTCATTGATTCCCTGAGAAATACCCTGAACCTATATTTCTGTTTCAACTAAATTGCTTAGCTTGATTCTCATCTATATCAATCTACTGTTTTTCTGTGAGTCCTTGTGTTCGACCCCTACTTTACTGCAACTACTGCTTAGTACTTTTAGGGTATTAATTTGAGCATATCAAATTTGGCGCCGTTGCCGGGGACTCAATTCGCCATTAGATTTTAGTTTGAGAATTTCGACTAAGTTCGTATGTATCGATCGATACTACCTAGTATCGGTCGATACTCGTCGTTCTCTTTTTGTTGATATCGATCGACACCACCCAGTGTCGGTCGATACTCAACTTGTTTTTTTTGTTACTTACGTGCTTTGCCTAGTGTGTTTCAGGTGTGAATTTGGAACGTGCAAACAGGAAAGCAAAGAAGCCAGCAGAGATGAACAACACGATGATTATGATTCAGGATGCCGCTAGAGCTTTGAGAGACCAAGAGGGTCAGTTGTGCAACGAGAGAGGACAACGTCTGGATGGAGAGGGGAACATCATTCCACCTGCTCCTGTTGTCGCTGGGAATATCGCTAGGAACACTAATGCAGGGAATGATGTGGCTGCTCGCGGTAGGATGATTGGTGAGTACAACAGGCCTGATCAGTTTTATGTCAATCGATCAGCGGTTCGTCCTCCGCCTTTTCAGAGGAATGACTTTGAGCTGAAACCTGCATACTTCACTCTTGTTGGTCAGCATCTTTTTCATGGTTTTCCTCATGAACACCCTATGGATCACATTGAGAAGTTTGAGGATCTGGTTACAAGCATCAAGAGCAATGGAGTCTCCTATGACTACCTTTTATGCAAGCTCTTCCCATACTCTCTTGGTGGATATGCGACCTACTGGCTGAAACAGTTACCTCCTGGATCACTGACTACTTGGGAAGAGACTAAGATTGCGTTCCTGAACAACTTTTATAATGATGCACGATCCGAGGATCTCAAGAACAAGATTTCTCAGTTTTCTCAAGGACCGATTGAGGCATTCAAGGCTGCCTGGATTCGTTTCAAGTCATATCAGAGAGATTGTCCGCACCATGGGTTCACTCAAGTTCAGCTGCTGGGTACTTTCTACAGGGGAATCGATTGGCGGTATCAAATGACTCTAGATGCTGCGAGCAATGGAAATTTCTACACGAGGTATCCTGACGATGCCTATGTGCTTATTGAGAACTTGGTTTCAAGAAATAGTACCAAGAATGCAGACATGGAGCGTAAGAAGCAAGCTGGTAACTTGGATTGCAGTCAAATTGCTGAGGTGAATGCTAAGTTAGATTGGTTGATGGACAAGCAACAGAAGGCTGTTCGTTTTGCTGGAAAAGATGGAGTGGAATTTGTTAACCACATTGATGGAGATGGATTTCAAGATCAAAGGTATCAATGCCCACCCACACCACCCAGAACTTCTGAGAGTAAGATGGAATCCATGCTTGAACAGCTTCTTCAGGGACAGCAGAAGATGACACTAAACCTCAATGGGAAGATGGACGCTATGTACACATATATGAACGGGAAAATTGTGTCTCTCAGTATTCATCAGAAGATGCTGGAAACTCAAATAGCAAAGATTTTCGTCCATCTTGCCAAGGATGACGATGAGATTTCGGACACCACCCCTGTGTCGACCGATACTACCTTGTATCGATCGACACCCGTCCATGAATCTGTCAAGGACGTCTCGAAGGAGCAAGCATCGATCGACACCCTCCCTGTATCGATCGATACTCACCCAGATACTGCAAAGGAGCTGCGTATGAGTGTTGACAGACTTCGCAATCCCAAGCAGCTGAATCCTATTCCTCAACACCTCCGAGCCCCCATCACTCCAAAACAGCTGCGTGGCTTTGAGAAGATGGTACGAAGGGTACCCCACTCGTTGACTTTTGAATAAGCTCTAGAGGGCTGGCCTCTGCTCAGTCACTTCAAAGATTACAGAGAAACTCTGGAAGAGATTGAAGTACTATTTCTCAAGGCAAGATGCAAGTCACTACCGCTGAGGCAGTTGACCAAGAGGGAAGATCCAGGAATATTCTCTGTTCCATGGTCCATCTCCGGAGTTGAATTCAAAGAGTCTCTCGTTGACTCAGGGGCTAGCGTCAATGTCATGTCTAGCATCTATCACGTTCGCGAATTGTTCCACCTCACTTCCATATGGTACAATCCCTGACTTGTTGGTTAAAGTAGGAGACTGTCTGGTTCCTGATTATTTTCATGTTGTGGAGATGAGTGCACAATCTCGTACGCAGTTGATTCTTGGAAGACTGTTCATGGCTACTGTTTGTGCCATTATGGACACACCCAGCAATCAAATCTCGTTCTCATACATTGACAAGGAGGTGTACTACAAAGGTATCCCTAGAGGAACTCCCACACGTGTATCTTGCATCGATGTTGTTACAGATGAGATGTTGGTAATTGATCTTTTGGAAGAGCCTCCTGTCGAACCAACTGTCACAGGCGTTCTAGATAGTCCTTCTGTCATCACCAAGAAAGACGTTAAAACTGCAAAGGCAAATAAGAAGGTGAAGGGCAAAGAAGTGAAAGGTACTCCCTCTATGACCTTAATCCCTCAGAAGTGTGATGGGGATTCGATTGAGTACAAGGTGAAGTGCAAAGGAACTTCGAAATCATTATCTAAGGCTCGAGTTCTTCTTACTTCGGAGCTGAAAGAGAAAGGAAAGGAGTTTATGGAGAGCATGTTGAGCAGAACTCTGAGTTTGCAAGTATCTAGCTGTGGAACTTGCATGGGAGTAAGCTCTCAATCTTCTCCTGACTGATCACCTGAGCGAAAGTCAAGCTACTGAATTTAAATGAGCGCTTGGTGGGAGGCAGCCCACTGGTGAGTCAGTACATACGTTTTTATTTTTCTTTTTATTTTTCGTTCTGTGTTTGTGTCAGGATAAACAAGGAGCAAAACTGAAAATCGCCTGAGTATCGATCGATACCACATTGGTATCGGTCTACACTCTACGCGAATCAGACAGGTTCATCGTGTCGAATTAAGCCTGGTATCGCTCGATACCAGGTTGTGTGTCGGTCGATACTCAATGTTCCAGTACGGTAACTTCTTGTTTTTCCCTTTTCTATTCTATTCTTTTGTTTTCTTTTACAGACTCTAGGCTAGATAAAACTAGGGACAGTGTTGTTCAAGTCTGGGGGAGGTAGTCGCTGACATTGTTTTTGTTTTTCTTAGAGTCAGTCGTTTTTCAAAATTTGTTTTATTGAGTCAAAACTTTGTTTGAGACTGTGATCTTTTTCTTGAATCTATTGATCTGACCTTGCTTCTAAGTGACCATTGTTACAGAATCAGTTCTATATCGACTAATGAAAAATCCAAAGGCTGACCAGTTAACTAGAAGACACTTATGTTTCCAGCAAAGTTCTTTAAAGCCTGAGCCAAATGTTTGCACTTCATCGATGTGGTTAGTGTCCATAGAGCTTGATTCCTCATTCGTATCTGACAAAGGAACCCACGTGTTTAAAATAATGGTATTTCTCTCCCTGTTACAAGTTAATAAGATGCATTAAAAGATGAAATGATTTTCTTCTGAGTAGAGGGTTAGGAAAATTTCCAACGATCCCATTATTCTACTTCTAAGGAGATGATCACACAATGGTGAAAGCGAGGTTAGGAAAATTTCCTGTGATACCATTATTCGCCTACACCTTTGATTACTTTTGAGGGACGAACCGGGGATTCGGTGGCAAACACAATCAATACTCTCGTCTCGAACCTTAATTTGTATATGCAAGAAACATAATGAAAAATAAGTCTGGGGGAGAGAAATAATACCAGAAAGTGTGAAAAATGTGGTTCCTTGTCATGATATTGTATGGGAAAGAATTTAGAAGGTTCTTGGTATTAATCAAAGCGATGAAACTGGCGAGGATTGCTTGATTGAACAATGCTGTGAAATAATGTGTATAGTCTTGAAAACTGCGAATGTCTACGGAGAAGTACATGGTGGTAGATCAAAAAGCTGGTTAGGTGATATGTGGAGCACTATGGAAAATGGTCTTTGCAATGTTTCATGAACAAGTGAGTCTCTATGTTTTCAAACCTCTTTCTCTGGTTTAGTCTTATATTTGCTTGAGGGCAAGCAGAGGCTAAGTCTGGAGGAGTTGATATATCATGGTTTTTACCCCCTTTAGACCATGATATAGGTCCTATTTATGGAGTCTTTCTAGTATTTTGGAGTCTTTTAGAGTCTTTTACAGGTTTAGGTACGTTTGGAGCATTTTGGAGCATATTGAGATGCAGAGTCATGCAGAGACGTCATAAGTTTGTCATTCGTTGAAGACCATTCCACCGTTGGATTGCGCTCCAATTTGGACACCAGTTAGATCAATGGATTAGCTTTCATTTAGAAGTGGTTTGAGGCCATTCCAACGGTGCGATCAAAAGTTATCCTTAGTTTTCGTGAAGACTGTCCAGTCTAGCGAGTAGAAGAAGCAGGATGTCGACCGACACCGCTTGGTGTCGACCCACACCGACTGCAGGAAAGCAGATACGCGATTTTTAAAGCCTGCAGAGTTTATCTCTAAGCCCAGAAGACTATTAATTACAGAAAATGCCCAGAACGTGTTTTAGCTTATAAATTAGGTTTTCAGTCACTTGTTTAGGCTATGCCTTTATTCTACTCTTGATTCTACTTTGGTTTTTGGAGAGACAACTCTGAAATCCTGTTTTTATTGATAACTTTGATGATCTATTCAATCATGTTGTTTTCATCCTCTATGTCTGAGTAGATCCACTTTAGGTTCAGGGTTCTTATAAGGGTTTTCTCTCAATGCTAGGTTGTTTAGTTTATTAGGATTCACCATCTGAATTAGTTCTTCGCCTTAGGTTGTGTTCAAAACTAATTCTAGGTTGACGAATCTAGAACATAAATCTTAGGATAATTGATTAGGCACGACAGTGCAATTAATTACCTGATAGAACCTTAGGTGAGCAAATTGATTATTCGCAAAGAGATTTGGTTTAATTGATTTGTGAACATATCATACCTGAACTTTAAAGGTGATTTATTCTTAGGAATTTGCAAAGAGATTTGGGATTCTGAGGTTTAGATTTAGATAATTCTCGCAACGACATTTGGTTAATTATAGCTTAGTGATTTGAGTTCAAGAACCGCGCTAAATCTGAATCATGTTATTAGTTTATCTGCATTCATTGATTCCCTGAGTAATACCCTGAACCCATATTTCTCCCATCGAATTTACAACTCGTTTACTGTTTATTTCTTTCTGTTTCAACTAAATTGCTTAGCTTGATTCTCATCTATATAATCCAATGTGTGTTTCTATGAGTCCTTGTGTTCGATCCCTACTTTACTGCGACTACTGCTTAGTACTTTTAGGGTATTAATTTGAGCATATCATAGGACCAAAATTTCTCAAAAGAGAACACAACTGCAAGTAACTCCTTCTCAATGGTGCTGTAATTTTGATGAGCATCATCCAACGTCCTGCTGGCATAATAAATAGCATGGAGCTTCTTGTCTTTCCTCTGACCCAACACAGCTCCAACAACAAAATCACTCGCATCGCACATAACCTCGAAAGGCAAACTCCAATCAGGTGGTTGGACAATAGGAGCACTCACCAATGCCTTCTTAAACTCCTCGAAGGCTGCAAGGCAATCAGATGTGAAATCAAATTTGACTTCCTTGCATAACAGGGCTGTGAGTGGGCGTGCAAGCTTATAGAAATCTTTGATGAACCTCCTGTAAAACCCAGCATGACCAAGGAAACTTCGAATCTCAGATACAGAGCGTGGAGGTTGCAGGCTTGTCATGACCTGAATCTTAGCCCTGTTAACTTCGATCCCTGCCTTAGAAACCTTGTGCCCAAGAACGATGCCATATTTTACCATGAAGTGGCACTTCTCCCAAATAAGAACCAAGTGTTTTTCCTCGCATCGCTGAAGCACCTTGCACAAGTTATCCAGAAAATCTTTGAATGACGATCCATACACCGAAAAGTCATCCATGAACACCTCCATAAACTCCTCAGTCATGTTTGTGAAAATCGACATCATGCATCTCTGAAAGGTTTGCTGGAGCGTTACATAATCCAAATGGCATTCTTCTGTAGGCGAATGTGCCATAAGGACATGTAAAAGTCGTCTTCCCCTGGTCCTCTGGATGTATAGGAATCTGGAAAAAGCCTGAGTACCCATCGAGAAAACAGTAGTATGGTTGACTCGCTAACCTCTCCAGCATCTGGTCGATGAATGGCAATGGGAAGTGATCCTTCCTTGTGGCCGCATTCAGCTTCCTGTAGTCAATAAACATCATGTGACTAGTGATCGTCCTTGTAGGGATCAGCTCATCCTTCTCGTTTTTCACCACTGTTATGCCTCCTTTCTTAGGCACAACGTGAACTGGACTAACCCAAGAACTATCTGAGGTGGCATAGATAATCCATGCTTCCAACAGCTTCATCACCTCCTTCCTGACCACTTCCTTCAGGTTCGGATTCAGCCTCCTCTGGCACTCAATCGAAGACTTTGACTCATCCTATATGTGAATATGTTCCATGCACAAGTCTGTTGCTATACCTGAAATGTCATTAAGAGAATAGCCAAGAGCTTTTTGATACTTGCGCAGCAGTAAGGTAATCTCTGCGTTGTTCAAAGAAGCATTAACGATCACAAGATATGTGGAATTAGGACCAAGAAAAACATACCTCAATGCGGCGGGGAGTGGCTTGAGTTTCACCTTAAAAACATTTTCCTCGCTCCAATCTCCAAGCCCAGCATCTTGCTTAGAACTTTCAGCCAACTCTCCTTCTAGTCGCATGGTATCGACCGATACTAAGAATGTATCGATTGATACTGGCGATGCTGAATCGAGCATCTTCGAGTATCCAGCAGTTTCATCGCACAAATGGACCTCTGAAGTGGCTGAACAGACCAATGCTCTCTCCAGTGGATCCTCAGGGTGCATCTCCAGGAAGTACTCCTCTGCTATGTCACTGAAGGTGTCCACATAGAACGTCTGCCCATCGATGGTTGGTCTCTTCATCATCTTTTTCATGTTAAAGGATATCACCAAATCACCGATGTTGAGAGCTATCTGTCCATTCTTGCAATCGATCAAGGCTCCAGCAGTTGCAAGGAATGGTCTGTCCAGGATAAGAGGATCCTTAGGCTCATCATCGTACTTCAGGACGATGAAATCTGTTGGGATCAATCAATTCCCAATCTTGATTGGAACATCTTCGAGTAGTCCCTCTGTAAGTCGCACTGAGCGATCAGCAAGTACCAGCGAAATCCTTGTAGGTTGGAAATCTGTCATCCCCATTCGCTTAGAAACTGAGTGTGGCATGAGGTTCACACTCTACCCAATATCGGAGAGAGCACGCTCGAATCTCTCTGTGAAGATAATGCAATGCAAAACAAAACTCCTTGGGTCTGGTAGCTTTTTGGGAATTTTGTTGAGTAGAATCGCACTGCACTCAGCTGTAATCATCATGACACCTTCCTCAAGGTTCACATTGCTAGAGACCATCTTTTTCACATACCTCCTGAAAGCTGGAGAAGTCTTAATATCATCAACAAAAATAAGCTCCACAACCAACTTGTCCAACATAGTTTTGCATCTAGCGTCCTCCCATTCCTTCTTTGTCATCTTAGGAGGCATAGGATACGGTATCTTGGGTTTGTACACCCTCTCCTTGACAATCTATGGTTCCTTCTCGACATGCGTCTCAGCATCGACCGACACAAGAGGAGTATCGATCGATACACGGAATTTCGGATCCCCTCGTGCAGGTGTCTGGACTGGTTTCGATCGACACTGGCTTGTATCGATCGATACACGGAGATTTTCAGAATCTCAATCATCATCTTCTGCAAGATCGACGAAAGTCTCTGCAATTGGGATGTTCTTCACTCCTGTAATCACTTCTTTTTCACTCCTCAAGGTGATAGTCTTGATGTGTGTTCTTGGATTCTCAGTTTTCCTTGGAAGAAAACCTTCCTGCCTCTGCACAGCTGCTGCAGTCTGAGCAACCTGAGTTTCCAGCTTCCTCTAAGAAACATTGAGGGCTTCAATTTTTCTATTCAGATCAGTTTACAGATGGTCAATCTTTCCATTGAAATCCACTTGCAGTTTTTGTTGTCCCTGAAGAATCTGTTCAAACATAGATTACATCTTACTCTCTGTGGCCTTTGGAGAGATGGGTTGATAGAAAACATAGATTCCATCTTACTCGCATCATCATAGAAATTATTTAGGAACGCATTCTTCGTCTCATCCCATGTGGTTAGCGAACCAGGAGACAACTGCTCCAGCCAATAAGCAGCATCCCCACTAAGAGAGTATGGGAAAAGCTTGCAGAAAAGGAACTCATTGGGCACTCCATTGTATTTCATACCAGTGACCAAATCCTCGAACTTCTCGATATGATCCATGGGGTGTTCATGAGATAGACCATGGAAGGGATGCTGACCCACATGAGCGTAGTACGCAAGTTTCAGCTCAAAGTTATTCTTCTGAAAAGTTGGAATGCGAATCACAACTCGATTGGCTTAGAACTGATCAGGTATGTTGTGCTCACCAAGTGTTCTACCACGATCAACTTCAGCATTCCATGCATTCGCAGCAACAACATCCTCGAAAACAGCAGGAACTGGAATGATGTTCCCCTCTCCATCCAATCGTTGCCCTCTCTCATTGCACAATTGACCCTCTCGGTCTTTGTAAGCACCAGCTGCATCTTGAACCAAAATCACTGGATTGTTGTTCATCTATGCTGGCTTCTTTGCTTTTCTGTTTATGCGTTCCAAAAGTTCTAGCTGCTCCAGTGACAGTTCAACTAGCTGAGTGCTCTTGTTCCTCCTGGTTTCACGAATAGGCATACACCTGAAAACAAAAGTCAAGAACGTAAGTAACAAAAAACACTATGAGTATCGACCGACACTGGGTGGTGTTGATCGATATCAACAAAAGAAAACGACGAGTATCGACCGACACTGAATAGTATCGATCGATACCGGTGAACTTAGTCGAAACTCGATAGCTAAAATCTAATGGCGATCTTTAGAGTCCCCGGCAAAGGCGCAAAATTTGATATGCTCAAATTAATACCATATAAGTACTAGAGCAGATGTTGTAGTATATGTAGGGGTCAAACACAAGAACTCAAGAAAATCACACAATATACCAAATAATATTGAATCAAGCTAAGCATTTCAGATGAAACAAAAACAATAAACAGTAGAAGAGTTGTAAAATCGATGGGAGAAAGATAGGTTCAGGGTATTTCTCAGGAAATCAATGAATGCAGATAAACTAACTAATCAGGGTTCAGGTTACGCACGTTTCTTGAACTCAAATCACTAAAGTATAATTAACCAACTGTCGTTGCGAGAATTATCTAAGCCTAAATCCTATAATTCCAAATCTCTTTGCGAATCCTAAAGTCTAAACCAGCTTTTAGTTCAAGTTTGATTTGTTTACAAAACAACTAAACCAAATCTCTTTGCGAATAGTTATTTTGCTCACCTTTATTTCTATCAGATTACTCAATTGCACTGTCGTGCCGAATTGATTAACCTAAGATCTAAATTCTAGGCGATCAATCCAGAATTAGCTTTGAGAACAACCTAAGGTGAAGAACTAATTTAGATAGTGAACACTAAACAACTAATCAACCTAGTATTCAAAGAAATCCCTTATGATAACCCTAAACCTAACAAGAGATCTACTCAGACATGGAAATTGAAGCAATAAACATGACTGAATAAATACTTAAATAAATAATAAGAAAGAGTAACAAGAGGGTTCGAAATCTTCTCTCGGACGAACAGAGTTTCAGACTTGTCTCCTTTCAAAAGCTCTCTCACAAAACCAAAGTAAAATAAAGCATAGCCATCAAAGTGGCTGTAAAATCCTAATAAATAACTTAAGTCACGTTTTGGGGCTTCTTGTAAATAATAAAGTCTTCTGGGCAATTTTGTAACTCTTCAACTCTTGGAAAAGTCGCGATCGTGACTTGCTGCAGTGAGTATCGACGGATACTCGTCAGTGTCGATCGATACAGAAGCTTCAAATCGTGTACTCAGCAACACGAACTTCAGCTTTGCTCCAAAATGCTCCAGAAAGCTCCAATATCTCCAATTATGCTCCAAAAGTGCTAAAACTTGTAAAAGACTCTAAAACACTACGAAATAGTAGAAAGACTCTATAAAATGGACTTATATCATGGCCTAAAAGGGGTAAAAACCATGATATATCAACTCTCCCATACTTAGCCTTTGCTTGCCCTCAAGCAAATAGAAAGCTAAACTAGAGAAAGAGGTTTGAAAACACGGAGACTCACCTGTTCATGAACCATTGCAAAGATCTTTTTCCCAAACACCCAAATGTTACCTAATCAGCTTTCAATCTAACCACCATGTACTTCTCCGTAGACATTCGCAGCTTTCCCAGACTCCACACATTATCCCGCAACATTGTTCAAACAAAGCCCTCATCGCCAGTATATGTGATCCACAAATTCATTAAAAGATGCATAAACACAATATTTACAAATCATAATTAGGGTTATCACTTAAATGGGGTTGGATGCAACTCCAGCATGCTTCAATCAAGGCAAGTATGATGATATATGAGAACTAAGAATGGTGCATCTTTACTTTCATGCTCACTTAAATGCATCAACCAATTACGAACCAGGGAATTGAATTAATCTCTTAAAGTGCTATTCTACAAGGAAGATTCATCATTGTTTCCATGGATATGCAATGAATCATAAGTATGCAATCCTAGACTCAATGTACAAATGCAAATGCATCCTAAGTGGCTTCTTTTTGCGTTTCAAAATTCAAAAATTTCAAAATTATTGAAAATGCATGAGACTCAAGATGCAAAAGGAAAATAAGACACAAAACAAAAGGTTAGATACCGGTCCCTCCCCCAAACTTAAATCACAACGTCTCGGTGTGAAAGAAGTTCAAGAGAGAGACCAAAAACAAAAGATGAAATGCAAAGACTCAAAAAGAAAAGAGATACTTACAAAGGAGGAGTGAGATTAGCGGAATGGAGATGGTGAAGAGAGGAGTGTGACACATTGTTGTTCAAGCCCTCCTTCCGTCACATACCATGACCTTTGACCCAAAAGACCTTTATTGACTTGTTTGTTTTTGTGTCTCAAGCTCGACAAGGGATAGGCTCGGGGAGGTCCCCAAGTGGCGCGTTTAACATCACTAGCTTGACGGTTGTTTCCTCATTGTCACTCCCTTCATGAAAATCACAAGAGAAGTGAAACGATTAGCATCAAAAGAAAATAAAAAGCTCTAGTCCCCAGAAGAATCAAAGTCCTAATGATCAATGCTAAACCTCCCCGGCAACGGCGCCAAATTGATAAATATAATTTGTGTTAAGCTCATATCAATTACTCAAACATACTTATATCATTGTAGTATTTGAGGATCGAACCAAAGAGGTTAATATTGAAGCACTAAGAATACATTAAACTTCCTAAGCTAGAGCAATTGTTTTTGGGTTTTTATGTTTTTAAACTAAAGAAAACAAATGCAAGAAGGAAAACAAAGATAGAAATGTGGATCATGAACTAAGCTATCAATGAGATGGGTAACAATCAAACAATGAATCATTTGGAAGCATTAAACACTATCCTAGAACATGGAATTCATAATTATGACTAATCCACTCTCTTGGCACTAATAACTTCGTTAATCACCAAATCAAGAACAAACCATCGTTTGTGATAAGATGATTGACAAGCGTTAATCGCCAATCCCACTTAGTTCACTAATCACTCTAGACATCAACTCTCGTTGGCTAGGCAAGAAAAGCTCAGAAAAGGTTTTGTTCAAGCAATTCATTTAAACTCGGGTTAGGAGTGAAATGCCTAAGTTCAAGACTCGAATGAATAAATCTAATCTAGCACTAACACCGTTTACTCGAATCTCTCCCTAATGCATGGAATGAGACCATAAATCCTAGGGTGTAGCTCTAGATTGGTTTGTCACGCCAAACTAGAACTACCTAATCTAGGTGCAGTTCTAAACTTTGGTTTATCTTATCAAATCTAGCATTAAGAACCAACCTAAGTGAAGGACCTAACAAGAATCAACCTAAATCATCATCATCTAATCATCAAGACGATTAACTAATGATGCTAATACACACAATCAATGCTAATCCTTAGGTTAAGATCACTAATTATGACTAATCCTCTCTCAATGCACTAATCACTAAATCAAGATCAAATTCTCATTTGTGATAAAATGATTAGCAAGCATTAAGATCAACATTCAAATCAACCAATAAACACCTTAAGCAACTACTTTCATAGGTTAAGAATGTTTATCTCTTACTAAGCTTCTAGGGGAATTTCATCGAACACTTGGTGTGCATGATTTTCCCATTGATCTAGATTGACTCTCTCAAGCCCAATTTTTGGCTAGGATTACTTAGAAAGAAAGGAAAGCAAGGATTAAGAACATAAGCAACACAAATCAATCATCAAATCATCAAAATCAAGCATAATCCAAAATCCAACAAAAAGGTCTAAAGTCTAAAAACATGAATAACAAAAGAGAAAAAGACATAAAGATAAAGAAGATGCATTAATATAAAGATAGAGTTAAAGAAGTCTTCTCTAGAGTGGCATTTGTGATGAAGATCCATCCAAAATCATAAGATGAGTTTGGGTTAAAACCCAACTCTAGAAAAAGAAAGCTTAACATTAAAATTAGGTTTTTAGGGGTTTTATAGAGAAAGGGGGCGGACCGGGTCGACCCGGGAAAAACCGGGTACCGACCCGGTCGAAATGGGTCAAATCTGGTCTTGTGTAGAACCTTCGCTAAAACCGTAATATCTCCTGGGATTCATGTCAGAATGGCCTCAAACCACCTCCTGTGGATAGCTTATACACATGGCTACAAATTTTGTGAAGATCACCGAGGCTAAATCCGATTGGAGACAATTCGTCCAGCCAGGTCTTTCAGGCATGTCGGGTGGCTTCGGCCAGACGGACATACGCTCAGTAAAGTGGCCATATCTAGCGAACCACGTATTCGAATGACCGGGAACTACCTCTTGTTGTCAGCTAACGCAATTGGCTACAACTTCCATGAAGACTTCAGATGCTAAATTGATATATCATGGTTTTTACCCTATTTAAGCCATGATATAAGTCCTTTTTATAGAGTCTTTCTAGTGTTTTGTAGTCTTTTAGAGTCTTTTACAGGTTATAGCACGTTTGGAGCATTATTGGAATTATTGGAGCTTTCTGGAACATTTTGGAGCGAAGCAGAGATCCGTGTAGCTGAGACATCAAAATCACCTGAATATCGATCGATACTGCCTAGTATCGATCGATATCCGTCGAGGAAACATAAGGATCGCGACTTATTGAAGAGTTGAAGAATTGCAGAATTGGCCCATAAGATTTTGATATTTACAAGATGGCCCAGAACGTGTTTTAGCTTATAAATTAGGTTTTCAGCCACCTGTGTAGGCTATGCTTTATTTTCTAAGCTTTATTTTCTATACTTTGATTTGACTTTGGTTTAAGAGAGACAAGTCTGAATCTCCCTTCGTCCGAGATCAGATCTCAAAACCTTTTGTTATTCTTATTCTATTGATGATTTATTCAAACATGTTGATTGTTTCATTCTCCATGTTTGAGTAGATCCACTTTAGGTTCAGGGTTCTCATAAGGGTTTTCTCTGAATGCTAGGTTGATTAGTTTATTAGGATTCACCATCTGAATTAGTTCTTCGCCTTAGGTTGTGTTCAAAGCTAATTCTAGGTTGACGAATCTAGAACTTAGATCTTAGGATAATTGATTAGGCACGACAGTGCGATTAATTACCTGATAGAACCAAGGTGAGCAAATTGATTATTCGCAAAGAGATTTGGTTTAATTGATTTGTGAACATATCAAACCTGATATTAAAGCTGATTTAGACTGTATGATTCGCAAAGAGATTTGGAATTCCTAGGATTTAGATTTAGATAATTCTCGCAACGATAGTTGGTTAATTATACCTTAGTGATATGAGTTCAAGAATTGCGCTAAATCTGAATCCTGCTAGTTAGTTTATCTGCATTCATTGATTTCCTGAGAAATACCATGAGCCTATATTTTCCCAATTGAATTACAACCCTTTTAATTTATGCACTGCTTTCAATTACATCTGTTTGGCTTAGCTTAATTCGATACTATACAATCTATTGTGCATCTCTGTGAGTCTTTGTGGTTTGACCCCTAGCTATATTACAACTACTGCTTTAGTACTGTTAGGGTATTAATTTGAGCATATCAAATTTGAGTATCGATCGATACTCATGTGATTTTGATGTCTCAGCTACACGGATCTCTGCTTCGCTCCAGAATATTCCAGAAAGCTCCAATAATTCCAATAATGCTCCAAACGTGCTATAACCTGTAAAAGTCTCTAAAAGACTACAAAACACTAGAAAGACTCTATAAAAAGGACTTATATCATGGCTTAAATAGGGTAAAAACCATGATATATCATAAATCCGAGCGTAGGTCCTTCATCCAGCCTGGTCTTTCAGACACTTCGGCGAGAGCTTCCACGCCGGGTAAAATGGAGCTGGTACACATGGCCGTTATGGGAATGTCTTCGGTGAGAGTCCATGGACCCACGGCCAGCCCATGTTTTTTTTAAGCCCATTTGCAAGGCCCAATCAATTTCCGTCAAATCAAAACCCTAAAGACCGACGAAAGCAAGAGAGAAGACCTATAAATATATGTTATACAGACCTAATTTTGTGTTCTTGATTTTACACCATTTTTAGTTTAGTTTTTTTCTTACTGTTTGCTCTTTACTTTTTGTTCGATACACTTCGAGATTGGTAAAGAGGTTTTCTCCGGACTTAGTTCTTAAAATCGAGAACCCTCTTTCATCAATCTCCTGCTTTTAATTTAATAATGTCTTTTATTTCAATCATATGTGAGTAGTTTCATTGTTTGGTTTAAATAGATTATCTAGGGAAATTCTATGTTCGATAAGGATTTCACAAGGTAAAACCCTAGCCAAATTCTAGAGCTCTTTCTTATAGATCGTTGTTAATGCATGAATCAAGTGTCATGAACCCTTTCTAATTCTCTATCTAAGGTCTCACAGAAAAGCATTCCCTCCCTGTGGATCGATACCTTAAGTCATACAACGCACATATGTGCACTTGCGGACTTTTAGGTTTATAAATTTAAAACCTGAAGTTTCAAAAACAAATCCGATCGCATCAGTCATCGACACATGTCCAATAGAAACGCATGAATAGTTTCTAATGGTTTGACTGCCCAACAGAAACGCATGCAGAGAATATTCTAAATATTCCAAAATCCGGCGGATTTCCTCTGGATTTAGTTTTTTTACGATCACGCGGTATATTAACCTCCTAAGCAATTTTTTTTAGATATCCGACAGATTTTCGACGGATATCGCCGTCGGAAATCGATATATATCCACAAACCGTCCTGATTCTTCTCATTTCTCTCTTTTCTCTTTCTCACTTATGTTCGATTTCACTCGTTTCTCTCTCCCTCTTCTTGCAATTTCTTCTTAAATCTCTCTTCTCAATCTCTAAAAAACATAAATCTACCGCCAATTGTTTAATCTTCAATGGATCCCAACATCTAAGTCTCTCAAATCTCTTGAGTATATCAAATTTCAATTTATGTGTTGTTGTTTATCGGATTTGGGATGATATTTATTATAAATTTAGGTTTTAGGTGGTTAGAAAAGAGGATTAGAATGATATTGTTTGTTGTTAGATTTGGTAAATGTGTTTTTGTGAGATGAAAAACGTTTTAACAAATTTATTCGATTTATAAAAACGTTTTTATAATTTTCGAACTATTAAAAACATTTAACTAAATTTTCGAAAATTAGAAATATTATTTTTGGAATTATCTATCAATTAAAAACGTTTTTCTATTTTTTAGATAATTTAGAAACGTTTTTTTTGTGAATTATCTACCAATTAAAAATGTTTTTCTAATATTTATAACATTAAAAACATTTTTTTGGGAATTATCTACCTATAAAAAACGTTTTTATAATTTTTAGAGAAATTTGAAACTTTTTGATAATTTTGAAAATTTTGAAATTTATAAAAAATTTGAAAAATTTGAAAAAATAATTATTTTGGAAAATTTTGAAATTTTCAAAACTTTTGTAATTTTTTTAAAAATTTAGACTTTTTGATTTTTTGGAAATTTGTTTCTCAATTATCAATATACTAACGTTTTTATATTTTTTTCCACAGGAACGAGGACTCTCTCTGTTTGGGTTCCCAAGGACGCAATCAGTCTCGGGCTACGCATCGTATCGGATCAACCTCGGGAACTGGGTTTCTAATGTAATGATGCTGACAGAGACATGTTGAGCAGAGTGGTAACAGAGGAGGAGATAAAAAGGGTTTTTTTTTTGCTATGGCGAATAATAAGTCTTCGTGACCAGATGGGTATACTTGTGAAGTTTTCAAAGCGGCATGGCCAATAGTAAGGAAGGATTTCAAGGTAGCAATACTCTCTTTCTTTAAAAGAAGAGGCAAAGGTAATGAAGGATTACATGCCTATCTCTTGTTGCAACATATTATATAAGGTGATATCGAAGATTCTTGCAAATAGATTGAAGAAGGTCTTACCAAAGTTAATAGCTCCCAATCAATCCGTGTTTGTTAAGGATCGTTTGTTAATGGAAAATGTCCTACTCGCATCTGAATTGGTAAAGAGCTATCATAAAGACACGTTATCGACTCGATGCGCTAGGAAGATTGATATTGCAAAAGCTTTTGATTCTGTTTAGTGGTCTTTTCTCTTGTCTATGTTAAAGGTTTTGAAATTCTCGGAACAGTACATTCACTGGATTAAGTTATGCATCACGATAGCATCGTTTTTGGTTAAAGTAATTGGGGAACTAGCATGCTACTTTAGAAGCGCTCGGGGACTGAGACAAGGGTGTGCTCTTTCGCTATACCTCTTTGTCATATGCATGAATGTACTCTAAAAATGTTGGATAAAGCGGTAGTTGAAAGAAAATTTGGGTATAATCCGTATTGTCAGAGCCTAAAGCTCACTCACCAATGTTTCGCTGATGACCTAATGTTTTTTTTTTCAGATAGGAGAAAGCGTTCAATTGAAGGTATACTTGAGGTTCTTATTGAATTTGCAGCAGTCTCCGGTTTGTGTATAAGCATGGAGAAATCTATGCTATATATGGCAGGGGTCATGGAGATGAATAGAGAATAAATTCTTAAACTATTCCTTTTTGAGGCGGGGACACTCCCGGTTTGTTATCTTGGTCTTCCCTTACTCACAAAGCGGATGACAATTAGCGATTACACGCCATTATTTGGAAAAGATTCGATCTCGAATTAGTTGTTGGACATTGAGATGTCTATCTTTTGCGGGAAGACTCCATCTAATCGCTTCAATAATACACAGCCTGATAACACCGGTTTTTGACCATTTTTATGGATCACTTTAATATCTTTTGCTGGTGTTTTAACTCCGTTTTCAATGGTTTTCAAGTGATTTCTATGTTTTAGGGTTTTGAAAGACATGTCATGTAACTTGGGATAAAAGAGTGCATTTCGGAACAAAAGAACGTTTTTGGATAAACTTGAACCGTCATAAGTCTTGCAATCAAAGAAGACCTTCTCACCGTCTGATCACCAAATTTGGACACAGCAAAGTAGATACAACCAGCTTTCAAATGCAATCGGATTTGAGACGATCCAATGGTTGGATCCTTAAATACACAGAAGCACTGAAGGTAGATAAAGCTTCCCTGAAGAAGCTCACCGCGGCAATCCAGGCTCGACCCGTGGCCAGCTACCATTCTGCCGCAGCCAGCCTAGCTTTACCCGCGACCAAGCCTCATCTCGCCGCGGCCACTCCCAGCTCGACCAAAAACAAGTTTTTTCTTCACCCAGACCAAAACTGTCTTTTAACATCAAACCCTAAACGAAGTGAAGACCATATATACTTGTTTTAGGTCTTTTAGATAGATGATACAAGTATTTTACCTATATCAATTACTCATAATGCCTATTGAGCATAAGAGGGTCGAATCCAAGGGTAGAGTTTCAAACACAAGGAATGCATACAACTAAATGAGTTAAGCAATCAAAGTGGGGTTTTGTAATTAGGTAACTAAATTGAAATTAAGTAAAAGCAATAAACAAGATGCAATTCAATGAACAAAAGCGAATCCAAAGATGGGGTTATTGGAATAAGGTGACCCAAGTTTCATTCATGATGTCCAAGCACTCAATCAAGCTAATCCCTAGGCATAAAGCCCTAATCTAGACTAATTCTCTTTCAAGCAAGTAATCACTTTGCTAATCACTAATTCATTTGCAAACTCTCATTTGTGAATCAATGATTAGCAAGCATTGAGATTATATAAACAAGATCAACCAAAAATACACCCTAGACAACTATCATCATAGGCTAGGAACATAAATCTCTTGAATAGTTTTTGAATAGTTCATCAAGGCATTTCATCAAGCACTTGGTGTGCATGAAATGCCTTATGATCTAGATCTACTTTCTCAAGATAGATCTAGCATTAGGAACACCAAACAAGAAGGGATATGAGATAATCTAACCTAGAACATCAATAATCAAGCCTTGGATCACCCTAATCTACCCCATCCTTATATTCTAAAGAACTACTCAAGACCCATTAGAACCAAGCCAAAATCGATATAGATAGGGCTTAGATCCATGGATGAATCTTGAATAATCAAGGTATAAAGGAGATAGATAGAGGAAAATCAATGAAATAAACACTTAATTGCATAAACTAAAAGGATGTCTCTCACAAAATCTCTCAATCTCTCCCAAAAGGAAGGTGTTTTTGAACAAAGAAAAGCATAAAACTCAAAATTAGGTTTTTAGTGTATTTATATAAAAAATGGGTGAACCGGGTCAACCAAGAACAAACCGGGTTTTGACTCGGTTGGATTTGGGTTGGATTTCTGGCACCGGCCAAAACATGTCTGGTGCACCTGGCCGGTGTGGGAAGTCTTCGACGAAAGGTGTAGCACCGGGCGGTATGGAGCCGGGACGAACGGCTGGGAATGTCCCTGTCCGAGGTAATGTCCAGCACCGGGTGTGTGAGTGGTCGTGTCCCTGGTCGGTACACATGGCCGGTATTGTACCTTCCTGAGCCAGTGTTCAGCATCGGATGCATGAAGGGTCTTGTGCCGGGCCGGTGCAAGGTTTCGGCTTCTCGGCCAGGCAGAGATGACTTCAGTGAAACCGCGGTAACTCTCGAACCACATGTCCAAATCGCATGATTCAACCTCTCCTAGACATCTAACTCAACTGTCTACAACATTCATGAATGTCGTCAAGGCTGATTCAGATCGGAGGGCCTTCGTCCAGACATATCTTTCCGGCGTGTCGGTTGAACTTTGCACTCCACTTAGGTCCAACTCTCCAAATATGCTCAATTGCCTCCAATTACCTAGGAAATACTCCAAAACATGCAAGAACTCACTAGACCTAATGCAAATATCCTAATCTCTAAATGAGACCTAAATGCAAGACAAGACCATGATTATGCATGTAAATTACACAAAACTCTAAATGAAATGCATGTTAAAACATGCAATATATGAGTATATCAATTCCTCCAAACTTAAACATTTGCTTGTCCTCAAGAAAACAAGAATAAAGAAAGGGAGAAGACTAAAAATGGGAGCTCAAATCCAAAAATACCATGAAAAGAATTCAACTCAATGTCCAAATTACTAGCTCTAAGATGCGATCAAACAAGTTTACTCAAAAAGAGCTAGCCATATCCTTCCCTATACGAATCAAATTCAAGACTTAACCTACACAAGCATCAATATCATCCAATCCTTTAACATTCATTATTTGTCTCAAGTGAATCATGCTCATGCAAGGCAAGTGAATTCATTTGGCTAGGGTAAAGGTCTTGAGACTAAGATGATCTCAAATGTATGGGTTTCATCAATGCAAGGGATCTCTCAATGAATGAGCAAGCTTTAGCAAAATGCTAAGAGTAAAAGGCAATTTATGCATACAAGGATAGACGTGCATCTACCCAATGCCCAAATCGTCTCTAATCCTAGCATATCTACCCATGAAGTCCTCATCCTAAGCTACCCTTTTCTCACTTGGCCTTTTTGCCTTCATGCCCCATACTTGAACTCCTTCTTCCACTTCATCCTTTCTCACTTGGGGAATTTCTTCTTCTTCATTGAATCTTGTGGTCTTGTGCTTCTTTTTGTTGTTTCTTTAGCTCTTCTTTCTTTCTTTTTCTTTGCCTTGACTCATCATTTACCAAATGATGCTTTAGCCAATTTTTGGCTTTTTTTCTTTGTTTCTATTCTTGATAATTTGTTTCTATTCTTGATAACTTGCACTAACCACATCACAATATTGCATTCCCCTTTCACCTTCACTTCCTTCTCTTGAACTCACTTCCTTCTTATCCACCATCCCATTAGTCACATCATTTCGTTCACAATCAAGCTCAAAACTTCCCTTTCCCACAAGCCTAGCCTAGTCTAGACTTTGATGTTAGGCTAGATCTATATGCAAACCTATCCTTGTCGCCCTAAACTCAACACTTTTTCCAAGCTTACTCGAAAAATAGGCCTCACATACGCACACTAAAGAATTTGGCTTGAAAGGAGGGTAGGTTAAAGGTATGGTAAACCTTTCCAATGATGGGAATCGACTACTTGGACTAGCAAAGAGTGGTGAAAAGGATAAGAGGGTCCAAGTATGTATATGGTAACCGTGAATTCACTATGCAATGCACAAGCATGATAATTTCAATTTCAAAATTATGGTTTTCACTTAGGTAGGATTGAAATCAAATCAAAACTTGCTTTAGCTAAGACCCTAGTAATGGAACGCAAGATCAAAATATGGTTCATCTTTGATTTTAACACGAGATCAAAAGCATCAAACAACAAGCAACAAGGACATTGAATCAAGCTCTAAAAATGATACTTACAAGGATAATTCTATCATTGCTCCTAATGCTCATGCAAAGCTACCTAAAATGCTATGCATCTAGACTCAATCCTATATGGAATACACATTATTCAAAAAAATAATTCAAATTTATTGAAAATGCATGATATGCATGAGACTCAAGATGCAAAAGGCAAAATAAGATCACCAAAAACAAAGTTAGATAACACACAAACCCTCCCCCAAACTTAAATTACACAGTCCCTTGTGTAATAGAAGCTTAAGAGAGAGCTAAACAATGTATGAAATAAAGAAAGAAGATATGATTCTAAATGCTATCTACAAATTTTGGAGTATTACCTTGGAAATTAATGGAGGGAACGAGAGTGATCACCTCAATCCTTCACACCTTTGTCCTTAAGTTCATGACCATTAGACCATCAAGAACCTATTCACACTAAGAAAACCCATCCAAAAGAACAAGAAAACATAAAAAGACATAGAAACGAAATTATGTACAATGATAAGCTTGGGGTGTCTCCTAAGAGCACTTTGTTTAAAGTCACTAAGTTTGACTTTGGTTACCCTTTTAGGTGGGTGAGAGAGGAGTGTGAGCACTCCAAAGCGGATCTTTGAGCTCGAGCTTGAGCACCTTGCTCATTACCTCTTCAAGACCGGGTTCTCCTTTTGCTTTGAGCTCGGGTGTGAGGATTGCTTTGACCGAGGCAAAGAGCTTGGGTAGACCTTTCCATTTGATCTTGTACTCGATCACTCCATCCTTGTGTTTCCATGGAGTGAGAGTCATCATAGATGGTTGGCCTTTCTCGGACCTAAACCCATGAAGCGTGCTTGATCCATTTCCCATTTTAGCCTTGGGTTTTGTCTTCTTCTTTGCACCCTTACTACCCTCAACGTCATTCTCCATTGTGGTGGGAGGGATCGGTTCCAAACAAGTGATCATGTCAACTTTCGAAGCTTCTTTGTCATTACCATAACCCAAATCTTTTCTCTCAAGAGACTTCTCTTCCTCTTCATAGACCTTTAGGGGTGGAGCTTCTTCAACCATATCACATCTACCCACATACCTCACTTCTTCTTCTCGAAACTCATCATCCTTCACGGTGATTGTACCACAGTTTATTGGAAGAAGTCCTCATTGGGTAGTACACCTTATCATCAACATTCAAGAGAACTACCCTTTGCTCTTTGAAATCCATTCTAGCACCGGTAGTGAGTAGGAATGGAGTTCCAAGGAGTAGTGGAAGCTTGTTGGTCTTCTTCATTTCCATGACCACAAAGTCCGTTGGGACTATGCAATTCCCAACCTTAAGTGGATAGTATTCGAGGAGACCAAGTGGCTTCTTTGAAGAAGTGTCTCCAAAGGTGATAGGTGATGGATGATAGGCGAGTGTTCTTATACCTAGACTCTTGAACATCTCATGGGACATTACATTCACACTTGACCCAAAGTCACACAAAGCGTTCTCAATCTCCAAATCTCCAAGAGAGCAAGCTATAGAGAATTTACCGGGATTACCAAGCTTGGGGAGAGACTTAGGCTCGATCCTAGTTGTGCTTGGTGAATCAATGCAAGCAACACTACCCTTTGGTTCGTGAACCATGGTCACGTCCTCATCTTTCTCAAGGGTCACTCCCCCACCTTGTTCCTCAATGTCTTCATTGAGCTTCAAGAGAGCTTCTCTAGGGGGAGGTGAAACGGTTTGTGATCCATAGAGTAGAAGCTCAATCTCCTTAGTGGCGGCTTCATGATCTTAAATGGGACGTGATACCTTTGAGGAGATGGCATTGCAATACTCCTTTGTTGCTTTCCCATTTGAATAGCTTTGTTGTAATTTGTCTCCATTGTTGCCCTTGGTCTCCATTTCTTGCACTTTAGAACTCAATGCCTCAAGCTTCTTGTCGAGATCATTGTATGAGCAAGCTACCTTGGTATTGATTTCCTCCATCTTCTTGCTTATATCCAATGCTCCACTTGCTTGGCCTTGAAGAAGTTGTTGAAGAACGTTTTTCACATCAAGTTCTTGAGGCATGGAGTTGTTGCCTTGAGATTGTGGGACAAAGCTTTGTTGAAAACCACTTTGGTTCGTTTGGAAGTTGTTTTTAGGAGCATAGCTTTGTTGGTTATTAAGTGGGGCTTGGCCTTGGTTGCCATAGTTGTTGTTGAAACCTCTTTGGTAGCCACCATTGTTCCCAACATAATGCACTTCTTCTTGGTTGCTTAAATCCACCATTTATTCGCCAACGAAGTGAACCGGTTTAGTGGAAGCATTGAGGAGCTTGTCGATCATCATGGCTTGCTTATCCAACTTCCCACTTAGAGCCTTCATAGCTTTGGTTCGTTGTTGTTCCTCAAAATCACTTGTGCTTCTTGTAGACCGATAATAGTCATCGCCATAAGTTCCATCACTCAATGCAAGGTTCTCTACCAACTCCATCGCCTCATACACTTCCTTGGCTAAGAAATTTCCATTTGAAGCGGTGTCAAGCAACATACAGATCTTGGGCAATGCTACATGGTATAGAGTGGTTAAGAGAAGCATCCGAAAATCCATGATGAGGACATTCCGATGTATAGCTCCTAAACCGCTCCCATGCTTCGTTGAAGCTCTCATTTGCTCTTTGAGTGAAGCTTGAGATCTCATTTCTTAGCTTGGCCGTCCTTAAGTGGGAGAAAAACTTGGCAAGGAAGGCGGTTTTGCATTGATTCCAAGAAGTGATGTAACCTTGGGGTAGGTTATTTTCCCACTGCCTTGTTTTGTCTTCAATATAGAATGAGAACAACCTTAGCTTGAAGCTATCCTCCGAAACTCCATTCATCTTTGTCAAGCAACAAATCCGGTCAAAGTGATCCAAATGATCAAGAGGATCTTCTACCGCCAAGCCATGAAATTTGTTGCTTTGCACTATGTTGATGAAGCTAGCTTTGACCTTAAAGTCATTGCACTCAACCGGTGGTGCATGAATCCCTTGGCGATTGGCTTGAGCATTGGCCGCATCCCCCGCTCCAACAACGTTTCGGGCTCTATCAAAGGGGTTCGAAGCTCTAGCATTACTGGCGGGTGGGTGGTGGTTTTCATTACCACCATGGCCATGTGCTTGGTGTTGGTCCACGTTTTCATGGTGATCCAACGGATGTTCATCTTCACGGTCCATACCCAACCTCTCTATGTGTTGAGCACATCTTCTTTCTCTCCTTTCTCTAACTCCACGGTCCAAGAGGTGTATGTTGTCGATTCGCTCAACAAGGTTGTGTACACCTCTAGCTCTTGTGTTCATGTACCTACAAGAGAGAGCTTGAAAGAGAGATTAGTAAACAAAAGATAAGAAAAAGACTTAATCTCAAAAAGAAATAAAATCCTAATGTTGAAAGCTAAACACAATCGGCAACAGCGCCAAATTGATACAAGTATTTTACCTATATCAATTACTCATAATGCCTATTGAGCATAAGAGGGTCGAATCCAAGGCTAGAGTTTCAAACACAAGGAATGGATACAACTAAATGAGTTAAGCAATCAAAGTGGGGTTTTGTAATTAGGTAACTAAATTGAAATTAAGTAAAAGCAATAAACAAGATGCAATTCAATGAACAAAAGCGAATCCAAAGATGGGGTTATTGGAATAATCTGGCCCAAGTCTCATTCATGATGTCCAAACACTCAATCAAGCTAATCCCTAGGCATAAAACCATAATCTAGACTAATTCTCTTTCAAGCAATTAATCACTTTGCTAATCACTAATTCATTAGCAAACTCTCATTTGTGAATCAATGATTAGCAAGCATTGAGATTATATAAACAAGATTAACCAAAAATACACCCTAGACAACTATCATCATAGGCTAGGAGCATAAATCTCTTAAATAGTTCATCAATGCATTTCATCAAGCACTTGGTGTGCATGAAATGTCTTATGATCTAGATCTACTCCATCAAACTAGATCTAGCATTAGGAACACCAAACAAGAAGGGATATGAGATAATCTAACCTAGGACATCAATAATCAAGCCTTGGATCACCCTAATCTATCCCATCCCTAGATTCTAAAGAACTACTTAAGACCCATTAAAACCAAGCCAAATCGATATATATAGGGCTTAGATCCATGGATGAATCTTAATTAATCAAGGTAGAAAGGAGATAGATAGAGGAGAATCAATGAAATAAACACTTAATTGCATAAACTAAAAGGATGTCTCTCACAAAATCTCTCTATCTCTCCCAAAAGGAAGGTGTTTTTGAACAAAGAAAAACATAAAACTCAAAATTAGGTTTTTAGTGTATTTATATGAAAAATGGGTGAACCGGGTCAACCCGGAACAAACCGGATTTTGACCCGGTCGGATTTGGGTTGGATTTCTGGCACCGGCCAAAACATGTCTTGTGCACCTGGCCGGTGTGGGAAGTCTTCGGCGAAAGGTGTAGCACCGAGCGGTATGGAGCCGGGACGAACGGCTGGGAATGTCCCTGTCCGAGGTAATGTCCAGCACCGGGTGTGTGAGTGGTCGTGTCCCTGGTCGGTACACATGGCCGGTATTGTACCTTCCTGAGCCAGTGTTCAGCATCGGATGCATGAAGGGTCTTGTGCCGGGCCGGTGCAAGGTTTCGGCTTCTCGGCCAGGCAGAGATGACTTCAGTGAAACCGCGGTAACTCTCGAACCACATGTCCAAATCGCATGATTCAACCTCTCCTAGACATCTAACTCAACCTTCTACAACATTCATGAAGGTCGTCAAGGCTGATTCAGATCGGAGGGCCTTCGTCCAGACACATATTTCTGGCGTGTCGGATGGACTTTGCACTCCACTTAGGTACAACTCTCCAAATATGCTCAATTACCTCCAATTACCTAGGAAATACTCCAAAACATGCAAGAACTCACTAGACCTAATGCAAATGTCCTAATCTCTAAATGAGACCTAAATGCAAGACAAGACCATGATTATGGATGTAAATTACACAAAACTCTAAATGAAATGCATGCTAAAACATGCAATATATGAGTATATCAACAGAGACACATATTATTTTTCACGCTTTAATGCAGAGACGAATCCTTTGCAAACTTGTTACTCTTGTTCTTCGGTGTGGAGCAAGGATTCTCGATCGGTGTTCTTCGATAAAGAAGCTCTCTTCACCCCTTTTCTTTAATGTGTTCTTTTCAATATATTGATTATGTTTATCTCAGCTATGGCTGAGTAGTTCTCTTGTTGGGTATAGGGTTACAAAGGAGCTCTCGTGGTTCGATTATTCATTAGGTTTTTAGACTAGGGTACCGATTAGGGTTCTTCGTTTAATCCTCTTTCTTAATGCATGTTTGCTTGATTGATGTCCTTGCAACTGAATTTAGGTATTTTTAGAACTACGAAAGTACTAGATCCATATGCTTGACCTAGAGTAGACGAGCAAAACCGTCACAAGATACGAAAGCATACTTGTGGTGGGATTGTGAGCGTTAACGACTTTTGAGTATAATCACTAACCTTTTGTGTGGCCGGAGACGAAAACTACCTTTTAGATAGGCTGCAAGTGCACAGCAAACGCAGTAGTATTTTGGGATCGAATCCACGGGGGTGGACGTTGTCGATTTCTAAGTTGTGTCTAGACCTAAACAATTTTTATGGGTTTTGTTTGTCACGATTGTAGCTATAATAATTAAACTAAATTAAGCAATAAAATAAAACAGCAAGTAAACTAAGCAAATAATTAAAACGAGGTTGTAAACAATTAAACGAAGCGTTGGGCAATCGGGTATTCTCTAGGGTTCGTGGCCGATTTTCACAAATAATTTGCTAAGATTTCTAAATTGACTTTTTGTCTTCTATGGATTCTTCAACTTGGAACACGGACACTGTGTGTAGTCTACTTTCGTACACCCTACACACCGACAACATTAGTACTCGACCGGTACCTTTCGTCTCCGGCCGCACAAAAAGTTATGATGATACTCAAAAGACGTTAACGCTCACAATCCCTCCAGAAGTATGCTTTCGTATCTTGTGACGGTTTTGCTCGTCTACCCTAGATAAAGCATATGGATCCAGTACTTTCGTAGTTCTAAAAATACCTACGTTCAATTGCAAAGTGATCAATCAAGTAAAACGCATTAAGAAAAAAGATAGAACAAAGAACCCTAATTGGTATCCTAGTCTACAAAATTCAATGAATAATCGAACCATGAGAGCCCTTTTGAAACCCTATATAAACATAATTAATAATTGAAAAGAAAATAGTAAGAAAAAGGGATGAAGAAAGGCTTCTCTATCGAAGAACACCGATCGAGAATCCTTGCTTCACACCGAAGAACAAAGGTAAACGTTGCTAGGGATTCGTTGATACCACTGTATTTTTACCCGTTTTACTATTTATTTTAGAACACTTTAATAAATGTTTCATTCGCTTTTACATGTTTTTATCGTAGTTTTCGCATATTTTTAGTTTCAACACTCTTTTCAAGTTACTTACGCAAAAGCATTACAAATTGGAGAAAACCCAAATTTTTTGCTCAGTCAAACCGTCAGAAGTTCAATTGCCAAAGAGGTTCTTCTCACCGTCTGATCCAGCCCAATTTTGGAGATATTCAAGATGGACCAGCGACCTTTCCATTCCAACATATTTGAGGACAATCCACAGTTCAATCAAAAGATACTTGAAGATCAAGAAGTCCCGTCAGGCCACTCTCGGAGCAGTCCCAGTCGTGGCCAAGAGGCAATCCGCCGCGACCAGGAAGCCTCCACCCGCCGCCAAGTGAAGTTTCACCACGGCCAGACAATTTGGACCCGCAGCAAGCCAGTTTCGTCCCGTAAGCCCATTTGCAAGCCCATTCGAATCTCATCAACTCAAAACCCTAAATACCGACGAAAGCAAGAGAGAAGACCTATAAATATGCGTTTAAGAGACCTAATTTCGGAGCTCTAAACTATTTTATTATTTTTATGATCATTTTTACATACTTTTCTTAAGATTTGTTCCCTATATTCGAGATTGGTGAAAATGTTCTCTCCGGACTTAGTTCTTAAAATCGAGAGACTCCTTCTTGAATCTCATGTAATTTATTTAATCATGTCTTTTTATTTCTATTATGTGCGAGTAGTTTAATCGTTGGTGATATTATCATATGTTACTCATTTTAGCATGCATTCAACTTAGTTTTTTGAGTCTCATGCATGTGTTTTCATAGATTTCTTTAGTGTTTTGGTCCAAATTTGAGTCTACCTAGTTTGTATTAGGCCCTAGTGAGTCGTGTATCATTTGGAGTGTTTTCTAGGTACTTGGAGACGTTTTGGAGATAATAGGAGTGGTGGAGCAAAGTAAAATACAGAGTTCACCCGAGGTATCTGAAAGATCTAGCCGGACGAAGGGTTTCCAATCGGATTTAGCTTCGAAGGTCCGATGATGATGAACAAATGAGTTAGCTGTCATCTGGAAGTAGTTTCAAGGCATTCGGATAGGTGGTTCAGGAGATATGGCAATGTTACCAAGGATATGTCCGTCTGGCAGCAAGACCATCGACCAACGCCGACCAGCACTTGGTCGGTACCATTGGGTCGGTATGAAACAAGGAACCAGTACCGACCCAGACCACTCTCCATACCGACCAAGACTTGCTCGGTATCCAGCTTCAAGACGCCACAGTATCGACCCATCTTTGGTCGGCATCACCGACCGGTACGAAGAAGAGGCTAGAAGAAAACAGGAATTCAGAGCAACCACGCCGACCGACTTCGGGTCGATAGCACCTGGTCGGTATTGAGGCAGGGACTAATACCGGCCCATGCCTCACTTCATACCGATTCGGAGGTCTTCATAGAAGTTGTATATAGTTGAGTTAGCTGTCGTCTAGCGTTGGTTGCAAGTCATTATGAGCAGTGGTCTGAAAGATACAACAAATTTAGCAGGAACATGTATGTATGGCGCCCAAACAAGTTATGCTCAAACAGTACCGAACCAGCAATACCAACCAAGCTTCAGTCGGTACAGACGACCACAAACCATATCCGACCGGGTCTCAACCCGGTTTGTCCCGGGTTGACCCGGTCCGCCCAAGACCCCTTTAAATATGCTAGACCTAATTTTTTAGGGGAGACCTTTTCTTCTATCTCTTTTTCTCTTGCAACAAAACTTCTTTTTAGGGTTCTTAGATTTTTGTAAGAGATATCTCTCTTTTATTTATGCAATCTAATTTTTAGTTTCTTAATCTCTTCTAATCTTTCATCTTTTTATTCTCTAATCATGGGATCTATCATCTCTCTTATGGGATTTGAGGGTTTCACCATGAGTAGTGAGTAGATCTTTTTAGAGCTCATGGATGAGGTAGATTAGGGGATTTTGTGGTTAATCAATGATGTATAGGGCTTAGATTACTTCTTTCCTCTCTTATTTAGTGTTCATAATGCTAGATTAGGGTTGAGAAAGTTAATCTACATCATAGGGAATTTCATGCACATAAGGTGTTCGTTGAAATTCCCCAAAGAACTAGATATGAGATTTTGCTTACTTAACCTATGAGAATAGTTGTTTAAGAATTATTATGGCTATTAGAACTTGGAACGAATGCTTGACAATTAACTTTTCACAAATGAGAATTTGATATTGGTAAGTTAATTAGCAAAGTGATTAAGACCATAAGAGTGGATTATTCTTGTTTAAGTGTTCTAGGCTAGGGAAAATTGATTGATTGTGTGTATTGACATCATAGATTGATCATAGAAGTCCCCAAAGTCCATAACCTCATCCAGGGGCTTGATTTTATCATATTGTTCATCTCGTTTTAACTAATTGTCAAAGTTGCTTAGTTGCTTGGTTTTTATGCTTTCAATATCATTAAGTTGTTAGATAAACCCCAATCCATTTGAATCGCTTAGCTTAGGCAAATTCTTGCATTCTTAGTGTGTTGTTCTTGTGCCTCCTTCGATTGATCCCCAAGTGCTATAACGATATAGTATTTGGGTAATTGGTTTTGGATACTAAATATCCATACATCAATTTGGCGCCGTTGTCGGGGAGGCAATAGCAATAACCATTAGGATTTAGATTTTGTTTGAGACTAAGCTTTTGTTTAAACTATGTTAATATATATCACTAAGAGCATGCATCTCGTTGAGATGATGAATTTTCTCTTGTTCATTGTTACTAACTTGTCTTCCTTGATTCTCTTGAGCTTTCAAATGTACCAAGTCCATAAGAAGAGAAATGGAAATACAAGATCACTTGAGATTTTGGAGATGGACGACCAAATAAGCATTCCTCAACCTCCAAGACCTCAAGAAATGCCACAACCTCAAAAATTTGCATCAAATCCAATCCAAGATCCAAAGAACAAGCCAATAATTGGAAGCTTTGGCACTCCTTGTTGTCCTGGATTGAGGTATGGAATCCACCCTCCTCCCATTGAAGCCAAGGCCTATGAGATCAAAGAACGCTTGGTTAGGTTGATTAAAGAGTCTAGGTTATTGAGGACGAAAGTGGAGAACCCTTATGATCATTTGGACTCCTTTGAGAGGTTTTGTGACACATTTAGGATTGGATGAGTACCCCAAGATAGTATCAAGCTCATCTTGTTTCCATTTTCTCTTGGAGAGAAAGCAAGCCAATGGGAGAGAGAATTACCATCTCATTTGGTCAATTCTTGGGATGATTGCAAAAGGATCTTCCTTATAAAGTTATATCCCACACAAAGAACGGTCCAAACTAGGAAGGACATCGTGAGATTTAAACAAGGCATCCATGAGACCTTTCATGAGGCGTGGCGAAGACTTAAAGGATACACTCGAGATTTTACCCATCATGGGTTCAAGAAAGAAGCCATTCTTAGCATCTTCTAATAGGGAGTTAATAAAGAACATAAATGGACCTTGAATGTGGCTAGCAAATGGCGTTTTACAAACCTCGTCGTGGAACAAGGAGAGCTACTTGTGGAGATCTTGGCCCAAAGCGAAGAGAACTATGGAGAGGACTATGATAGGTCTCCATTAGGAGGTGGAAAGTATGAAGACCAAGGTAGGAAGGAGATTAAAGCCTAAATGAAAAGTTGGATAAGCTCATTCAAGTGTCCCAAATGTCCATCAATTTCGAGGGTGAGTTTGAAAGGAGCCAAGAGAAAGTTTACTTGGTGGGAGGACAAGACGTTTACGACAAGGGCAATTCAACCCCAATTTCCAAAACTCTAAAGACCAAGCCTATCATCTAAGACCCCAAGCTCAAGGACCCTACTTTCAAAAACGAGGGTTTGTGTCACAAGGTCAAGGGAGTGCACCGCCACAACAAGACCTTGAAATGAAGGGCATGGTTCAACAACTCTTAACCGGGTAAGCTAATGGAGCAAATGAGTTGAATAAGAAGATGGCCGACTAAACCAAAAGTTTGAAGCCCTATTTTCTAGTATCAATCATTTAGATCATCAAAATTCCCAAGGAAGTTCTCTTTCTAGAAGACCCATGGAGAAATTCAAAGGTAAAGTCGATGAAATCCCAAGAGAGTATTGCAAAGTTATCTTCTCGAATGCTGAAAATGAAGAGGCTATAAGAAAGATTGAGAGACTTCTCCATGGCTCCAAAGATGAGGTTCATGTTGCTTCACCCCCAAATGTTTGGGAGAAGAAGGAAGAATCTCATGAAGAGAAAGCTTTGGGTTATGGTAATGATGAAGAAGCATTTGCATTGGATGGTGATTGTTTGGGAACTCTTTTCCATACCATTATGGAAAATGAGGTTGAAAGTAGCAAGGGTAAAAAGACGGATAAAGGGACCCAAGCCAAGAAGACGAAACCAAATGACTCCCACCCTTGTCAAAGGCGAACCAAACATGTCCAAAGAGGACAAATCCGTTTTTTTCCAAGCACGCTATTATGACCTTGACACTGTGGAAGTATGAAGAAGGGGCGATCGAATACAAGATCAAGTGCAAAGGACGGTCCAAGCCTTTTGCCTCGGTTAGAGCGCTCATCACACACGAGCTCAAAGAAAAAAGTCCACCGGGTATTCAAGAATTCATGATCAAGGTCCTTACTCTCGAGCAAACTGACCAACCAAGGAGTTTCACCACTTCTTCTCAACCCGCTTAAAAGGGTAACAAACGTCGAGCTTAGTGATGTTAAACAAAGCGCACTTGGGAGACATTCCCATGTCTATCTTTGTAAATATTTTATATCTTTTTAAGTGCTTTTTAATGTTTTTGTTAAGTGGTTTCAAGGTTCTTGATGGTAGCAAGGTCATGGAAAAGCAACAACGGTGTTTGATGTTGGAAATCTCTCCACCCTTGGATCGATTGGTGTTGCATTTCACCAAGCAAGCATTCTCTCCATTCCCTCAATTTATGTGGTACCACTCCTCCATTGTAAGTAGCTCTTTTCTTTTGAGTCTTTGCATTTTGCTTTTGTTTTTGGTCTCTCTCTTGAATTTATTTCACATCGAGATGGTGTGATTTAAGTTTGGGGGAGGGACCGGTATCTAATATTGTGTTCTTTATTCTTATTTTCGATTTTTCATCCCTTGAGTCTCATGCATATCATGCATTTACTTATGGCATATACAAACACAACAAAAAAATGAAAATTTTGAAACAAAAAAAAGAAATCATTTAATTGCATTTCATGTGTAGGATTGAGTCTAGTTTGCATATAGGGTGCATTGCATATTGCATTGGGAGCAATGTACATTCATTGTAGGGTATCACTTTAAGAAATTGATTCAACGCAATGCATTCAAGTGAGTTTGAAAATAAGGATGCACCATCTTTAGATTCCATGCATCATTGTTCTTGTCTTGATTGAAGCAAGTTGTGAATTGAATTCAACCCTATTAATAAGAACTTTAATCTTGACTTGCAATTATCATGTTTATGCATCTTTGAATGAACTCGTGGATACCTATATACATACTTGGATCTTCTTTTTCTTTTTTACCACCCTTGTGGATCCAAGTAGCCATATCCCACTTTTAGAATGGTTCCCCACACCTTAAACTAAACTTCCTTTCTAGCCACTAACTTTTGTGAGTGATGGAGATGCCTATTTTTCGAGCAAACTTGGCAAAAAGTGTTAGGTTTAGGGCGACAAGGATGAGTTCTCATGTAGATCTAGCTCCAATATCAAGGAGCTAGTCTAGGAACAAGTTAGCTAGGATGTGAAGTCTTGGGGTGCTTGTTGGGTGATATTCCCATATTTTCTCCCTCCTATGCATTCATTTAGCTTAAATTTTATCTCATACACATATAGTTTCATTGTATTTCTTATTTTTTGTCTCATTTAGAGTTTATTGATTTCATACTAAGTCCTAGAGAGTCTTGCATGTTTTGGAGTTTCTTTTAGGTACTTTGGAGGCTTTTGGGAGACTTTGGAGGAGTTCACACTTGGCTTGGAACCTTGAAGCAACACCTAGAAGCAAAGGTGGCTCGCACTCACTTTGCCGGCCTTTCATACCGGACCTAACTTGGCCGGTATCCGACTTTAGCCGAGACAGGCTCTACGCCGGCTCTGCTTACTGGCCCCATTTCCCCCGGCGCCAAGAAACTTCCTCCTCGATGATTTCGAGCATACCGGCCCGGCATGAAGAAGACCTCTCGCCCGGTGTCCGCATTTCACTACGGCAGGGACTTTGCCGGCTGCGCACACCGGCTCTAATTCACCCGAAATGGAGCCTCTCACCGAAGACTCTCGCACCGACCAAAGACGCCACACATGCATCCCGGCCCTACGTACCGGTTGTAACTCCCCTGGTATGAAAGCTTGCGCACACGCACACCGGACGTGCATACCGGCCGTGTTTTGCCCGGGATTGCTATTGACCATCGGTCCGAGACTTTGTACAATGGTCCTTGGTTTAGATCTATTATCCAATTAACCGGCCAGGTAAGTCTTCTTCCTCCTCTTTGTCGCTGGGATTGACCATTCTTTCTCCTCTCAAGCTTCATTCACTCATAACTCTCTCATTTCTTACCCAAAAATTGTGATTCAAGTTGCTAAATTCCATATTGTTCATCCTCTTTCTGGCTCTACCCACGATTTTCCATTCAAACCTTGCATCCCCAAGGTATTTTACTCAAATATTTCATGAAAAATTCAAGAACTTGCTCATAAGTGAAAAATTTCATGACTTTGTTTGGGTGGTGCTTTCACTTGAATAAAAACCTTGGGATTAGGTTTGAAATGGTTAGGCTTGGTAGTTCTTATGCTCGCTAATTTGTGATGCACTTGAGAAATTTTGAATTTTTGAACCAACAAAATCGATTTTTGGTGTCTTGTGCTAAAAGTTGCAATTTTGGAGATTTGAATGAGTTCTTGGGCATTTAATTAGCATACTCAATTTTGCCAATGAGAAATTGATTGTCTTTTTGCAAATTGAGTACTATCCTCTTTGTCTCGTGATTGTCTTTATTTGATCATGACAAAGGTTGTATCTTGGAACTCATACATTCTTTGAGACAATGTAGGTACCATGATGATAACAAGCGACCCAATCAAAGTTTCTGGTCCACCGACTTGAAAGAGAGAGTTAGCATTAGCGGAAAGCACTAAAGGCACCGAAAAGAGGAAAAAGAAGGCACTTGCTAATGACGAGGGAGACAATGTGGAAGACGTGGTGCAAGTGAAAAAGAAGAAGAAAGCCCAAGCCAAGAGTCCCTACCTATACTGAGTATGTCAAGAAGCTCAAGACGGTGAAATTCGAGGAGACAAAATTCCCGGACAAGGTCGTACTTGAGAAGATGGGGATCTTTGAGGATGTGAAAACGATTTTCACCAATATGGGTCTCGGTGGAATTTTTGACGTGGCTAACCCCTCTCATAAAGACTAAGCTTGCCAATTTCTTGCATCATTGGAAGCTATGTTCTATGAACGAGGAGATAAAGACGCCAATGATGATGATGGCCACGGTTTCATTGAGTTTAAGGTGGGTAGAGAAGCATACAAGATGCATTTCATTAGCTAAGTCAAGTGTTTGAGTTCAAAGAAGAAGGAACCAAGAGAGGCCTCAAGTTTTTCTATGGGAAGAACGACTTGACTTACTTATGGAAAGTCATTGGTATGGGAGAATATAATCCCAGGTCCATCAAAGGCACATGCATCTGATATGCTCAAATTAATACCCTAAAAGTACTAAGCAGTAGTTGTAGTAAGTGTAGGGGTCGAACACAAGGACTCACAGAAATCACACAATAGATTAAATAGATTCGAATTAAGCTAAACCAAAAGATGTAATTGAAAGCAATGTGTAAATTAAACAAGATGTAATTTGATTGGGAAAAGATATGTTCAGGGTATTTCTCAGGAAATCAATGAATGCAGATAAACTAATTAATCAGGATTCAGATTTAGCGCGGTTCTTGAACTCAAATCACTAAGATATAATTAACCAACTTCCGTTGCGAAAACTATCTAAATCTAAATCTTAGGAATTCCAAATTCTTTTGTGAATCCTAAAGTTTAAATCAGCTTTTAAATCAGGTTTGATTTGTTCACAAACCAACTAAACCAAATTCTTTTGCGAATAGTAATTTTGCTCACCTTATGTTCTATCAGGTAATTAATCGCACTGTCGTGCCTAATCAATTATCCTAAGATCTGTGTTCTCGGTAGCTAATCTAGAACAAGCTTTGAACACAATCTAAAGCGAAGAACTAATTCAGATGGTAAATCCTAATAAAGTAATCAACCTAGCATTCAGAGAAAACCCTTATGAGAACTCTGAACCTAAAGTGGATCTACTCAGACATAGAGAATGAAAACAACATGATTGAATAGATCATCCAAGAAAACAATAGAAAACAGGAGTTCAGAGTTGTCTCTCCAAAAAGCAAAAGTAGAATCAAAGTAATGAAAGCGTAGCCATCAAAGTGGCTGAAAAACCTAATTATAATGCTAAAACACGTTCTGGGGATTTTGTAATTATTAAAGTCTTCTGGACCAAATTGCAATTCTTCAACTCTTGGAAAAGTCGCAACTCGTATCTACTGAAGTGGGTATCGATCGATACTCGTCAGTATCGATCGATACCGAGGCTTCAAATCGGGTTCTCAGGTACACGAACGTCTGCTTTGCTCCAAAATGCTCCAGAAAGCTCCAATATCTTCAATTATGCTCCAAACGTGCTAAAACCTGTAACAGACTCTAAAACACTACGAAATAGTAGAAAGACTCTATAAAACGGACTTATATCATGGCTTAAACAGGGTAAAAACCATGATATATCAGCATCCGCCACCCCGTCATTCGTTATGCCCACAAGATCCTTGCTCACACATTCTTTGCCAAAAAGGAGTTTGGAACGGTTTCGGAAGAAGATATGGAGTTGCTTGCTTTTGGCTTGAGACAAGCGGCTTTTCATTGGAGAGAGTAAACGCTCGTGCCTAGCCGCCATTCTAGTGAACCACTTACTTGGCTACAAAGATTGGGCTCTCACTACAAAGAGCAAGGAGCCTAAAATCTTCATAGGCGGTTTTGTAACTTCAATCCTCAAGGCTTATGGGATTAAGTTGGTGTACGATACTAAGAACGTGGATCTTATGGATGAGGCATATCTCTCAAGGACCAAGTTCTTCGAAGGGAAGATAGGCAAGACTTTCGCCTACAACCTAAGACTCACCGAGACAAACACGGTCAAGGTCCTTTTGCCTAACACTCCTCTCACCACACTCCGCGGGTGGAAAGATATCTATTTCTATCCCACCAATGATCATTTCTACAACCCGGCCACATACCCACCACTAGAGGTGATTCGCTTTTGAGGAAAGAAGGGGAAGAAAATACCGAGAGAAGATGTTGAATCACCTAATGACCATGAGGATGAAGAAGAAGATGCACACTACAAGAAATGAGCTAATTCGCAATGAAAAGTTCTCTTGCAAATACATTATAATCCGTTGCAAAGAAGTCTTTGCAACGAACTTGTAACACATAAAAATCCGTTGCAAATTCATTGTTGTTAAACTAATCTGTTGTTAATTCGTTGCCATTTTGTAACAGATTTGCAACGGAATATTAGCAACGGAGTATTGCAACGAGGGTGTTGCTAATATTTGCAATAGAGTTTTTGCAACATATTTGCAATTGATTTGTTCTTTGCAATATTTGCAACGATATTTCGTGGATAGTCGTTGCAAATGAATTATTGCAACGAGGGTGTTGCTAATTTTTACAACAAATTTTTTTGTAACATAATTTTAATAGGCTGTTCATTGCAATATTTGTAACCAAATATCATGAATAATCATTACAATTGTTTATAACAGAGTTTTAGCAATGATATTTGGAAACAAATAGTACAGAAATTACAATTGTTTTGTAAAGTTATTGATTACAAAAATTAGTAACGAAAATATTATATTAGTTGCAAATTTGACAACGATTTATAATGGATAAATTAAAAAAAAATATATATTTTATTATATTTATATGGAACCATGATAGAAAAAACCTATATTACAATGTAAAATTATGTACCTATATTATAATGTAAAATTACATAATTAAAAGATAAGCACATACAACTATCACCACAATTAGCCACAACTTAATATGTGGTTTTTAGAAAAAATAATAAAAAAGAATAAAAAATAAAACGCATCCACCGACAAATTAATAAACCGGTTGTAAACCGTGAAAATCTAATCCACCGTCTCTCCACCGCCGAAGCTCCAGCCACCGCACCGCATCATCTCCACCGTCAATCCATAGCCAAGATGTACCATCGCAAAGCTCTAGCCACCGCACCGCGTGGTCGTCACTCTCCCTCAGCGACGGCGAAACGAGTTTCCGAAGCTCCACCGCCTCCATTTCCTTCTCTCTCCTCAGCTACTCAATCGCCTCGATTTCTCGCCTCAGCCTCTCGTTCTCCACCGCTAATATCGCCGTCTCCTTCCTCGAATCCTCGATTTTGCCGTTCTTCTCCGCGATCTCCGCGTTCTTCGGCTGTCTCGACGGCGGCGGCGAGATCTGAAAAAAAAGAGTTAGATTTGAAGAAAATGAGGAGGGAGAAGAGGAGGATGAAGGAGACGAAGAGGAGAAGAGAACTTACCATGAGTCTCGACTGAAATTGTTTTTTAGCATTGGCGTTGAGAAAAAAAAAGAGAAACCATTCTTTTTGTGATGCGAGAAAGAGAAGCAAAAAACAAAAAGAATTAAAAATATATATATATTGTGACCGTTGGATTTAGTTTTATCAACGGTGGATGTGTGCGATCCTTGTCATATAGACGTAACCAATGAGAAACCTTTAGTTTAGTAGAATGTCAAACCTTTAGTTTTGTGCTGCATTTTAAATTAATATAAGTTTTAATTTCAAATCCAATTATCATAGTTTTGTGATAGTTGTATCATTTAGTTTAGTAGTACCAAGATACACATAGTTGTACAATCTCATGTTTTTATGTTTATTTAGTTGTATCGTGTTCAAATTATAATTTTTATAGTAGTACTTATGATGTTAAATAATTGAACTACATTTACTAGACTTTCATATAAAAAAATGTCTTAAAATACTTTGTTTGATTGTTTCTCATAACAATGAGGTTAATACTCACACATTAACCATAAAAGTATAAGATAGTTTTAGTTAACATAAGAAGTTTTATATCTAATAATAAATTATTATTTTTGCCTAATTTAGATGTCTAATAAGAATATTTGTATATAGTAACCGATATTTTGTTATTCCGTTGCAAGCTGTATATACAGTAAGACCTCTATAAATTAATACTCGATAAATTAATAATCACTATAAATTAATAAATTTCTCCGGTCCCGAGTCGGGCCAGTGTAAAATTTAACACAATTCGATAAGATAATAAGATAATAATTTTTTTGAAATCCCTATGTAAATATATGGTCCCAATAATATTATAAATTAATAATTATAAATCTTATGCATACATACCTAAGACAATTTAGTAAAATATGAATCTAGTGTTGTTTGTTTATTCTTAAAGTTAAAATCTCGTTGGAGCTCATCTCTAATATTCCTTATTGCATCCATTTCAGCCTTCATGGTTCTATTTTTATCACAGTGGTCGATAAAAGTACTAAACTAACAATTTCTTCTTCCTTAGCTGGATCGTTTTCAAAATTTTGGCCATTTGTAAAGTTTCTATTAACAATTGCAAAGATAATGCCATTCAACTTCATCAAGGAAACTTCTATCTTTCCCATGATACAATATCCAATTACGATGTATGTATAATCTATTCAAATAAAATAAAATGTAAAAGATTATGCACTAAACTTTTTTAATTATTAATTTATCGATTAATTAATACCTCTATAAGATAATAAAATTTTGAAGTCCCAACTTTATTAATTTATAGAGGTTTTACTGTAGTAAGAATATATTTTCTTTTTTGGAATGAGACATTTAGCAACGGATTTGCAAGGAAGCTCAAGAAATCCGTTGCAAAACCAAGAAATCCGTTGCAAAACTATCGCTATTCCATTGCAAAAGGAAAAACCAAAAATTTTCCAAGTATGAAACCGAAAATGGCTAACTATATGTTAGCAAGGATCATTTTAGTTGTTATTATTGTTTTCCTTGAAAATTAAGGTTTTCTTTGCCCATATTTCATTAGAAAATCCATGGTATGTCAAAACATGGCTTATGATCATAAGAGTGAGTAAGTGTGTATTCATCATAACTCATCCTTACGATGAATGTTCTACTCTTACACATTTTTTATATGAATGCTTATTCTTGTGATGTTTTCTTTCACTGCACATATTAAATTTACATTGTAGAAAATATCTTGCACCACTTAGGTAGTAGTTATATGGATAAGAGGATTCACACTTTATTTTTTTGGAATGAGACATTTAGCAACGGATTTGCAAGGAAACTCAAGAAATCCGTTGCAAAACCAAGAAATCCGTTGCAAAACCGTTGCTATTCCGTTGCAAAAGGAAAACCCAAAAATTTCCCAAGTTTGAAACCGAAAATTGCTAACTATTTGTTAACAATGATCATTTTAGTTGTGCTTATTGTTTCCTTTGCTCATATTTCAAAATACATGAATATATGAGTACAATATTAAACATATATTAGATATAATTTTCAAAATACATCATCTTAGTATTAAACATATGTATATGTGAGTAAAATGATGGCCAATTAGTTTTTTTATGAGTCATTTAGCAACTTGTATAATAGTTATGTGAGTAAATGGATTGAAATTTGTATATTTCAAAATGATTTATTTAGCAACAGATTAGCTAGAAAACTCAAGAAATCTGTCGCAAAACCAAGAAATCCGTTGCAAAACCAAGAAATCCATTGCAAAACCGTTGCTATTATGTTGCAAAATGAAAAACCAAAAATTTCTCAAGTATGAAACCGAAAATGGCTAACTATATGTTAGCAAGGATCGTTTTAGTTGTTATTATTTTTTTCCTTGATGATTAATGTTTTCTTTTCCCATATTTCATTAGAAAATCCATGGTATGTCAAAACATGGCTTATGATCATAAGATTGAGTAAGTGTGTATTCATCCTTACGATAAATGTTCTACTCTTACACATTTTTGATATGAATGCTTATTCTTGTGGTGTTTTCTTTCACTGCACATATCAAATTTACATTGTAGACATATCTTGCACCATTTAGGTAGTAGTTATATATGTAAGAGGATTCACACTTTATTTTTTTGGAATGAGACATTTAGCAACAGATTTGCAAGGAAACTCAAGAAATCCGTTGCAAAACCAAGAAATCTGTTGCAAAACCGTTGCTATTCCGTAGCAAAAGGAAAAACCAAAAATTTCCCAAGTTTGAAACCGAAAATGGCTATCTATTTGTTAAGAATGATCATTTTAGTTGTGCTTATTGTTTTCTTTGCCCATATTTCAAAATACATGAATATATAAGTAAAATATTAAACATATATTAGATATAATTTTCAAAATACATCATCTTAGTATTAAACATATGAATATATGAGTAAAATGATGGCCAATTAGTTTTTTATGAATCATTTAGCAACTTGTGTAATATTTTTGTGAGTAAATGGATTGAAATTTGTTCATTTCGAAATGATCTATTTAGCAACGGATTTGCAAGGAAACTCAAGAAATACGTTGCAAAACCAAGAAATCCATTGCAAAACCGTTGCTATTCCGTTGCAAAAGGAAAAACCAAAAATTTCCCAAGTATGAAACCGAAAATGGCTAAAGCAATTTGAAACGTATTTGCAACAGATTTGTAACATACTCACCTACTTGAAGCCCACGTTTAAATCATAATCACCTACTTGGAAGCAAACTCTAGCAACGATTCTCCGTTGCGAAATTTGTCACGTTTTGCAATGCTATCCGTTGCAATTTTTAGCAACGTTTTGCAACGAACTTTGTTGCATAATTATACCGTTGCTAAACTGTTGCAAATTGGTTGCAAACTTGCAACGAATTTGTAACTGATTATTTTTTCGAAGTTTAGCAACGGATTTAATTTTGCAACGGACGTTTTGTTACGAAATATTCCGTTGCAAAGTTCCATTGCAAATTGCCTGTTTTCTTGTAGTGGCACACTCGATTCCCACTTGTCCCAAGTACGGAAATGAGAGGTATTGCTTTGATCATTATGATGAAAGGATGCCGGAGGTTGCCACTAGACATGCACACCACCAAACGAGGTTACTTCAATGTTGGTGCAAGTGGCAAGATAAGACAATCTGGAAGTTGGTAAAGGCGGTCAAGGATTTGAAAGGCATGGTTAGAGAGCTCAAGGGAAAGAAAGGAGAGGCTAGCTCCTCTCGCGGCCAAGGAAAGTCGAGCACGGTTGAGCAAGAGGAGATTGGAGAACGTTCTACATCGTGGGACCAACGTCTTCAACTACATAGAGGAGAGTTGGTGATTCAAGACGACGAGTACATTCCATCCTCCTACGAGGTGAAAGCGGCCAAGAGGAAGGTAATGAAGACACCGTCTCCGTGCTCTAGCAATCCTTCATACTCGATGAGGTCTTCTTCCCCGTCCGAAAGCTTTTGAGGTATCACTCCACAACCTTGTAAATAGTTTTTCGTTTACTTGAGTCTAGCATTTTTTTTTTTGGTCTCTTCCTTTGATTTATTTCACACCGAGACGGTGTGATTTAAGTTTGGGGGAGGGACCGGTATCTAATTTCATTTGTTTTGTCATATTTTGAGTTTTGCATTTTGAGTCTCATGCATTCATCTAAGGCATATTAAAAAATAGCTAAAAAATTTTGAAAAATTTGAAAATTGAAACACAAAAAGATGTCATTTAGGATGCATTTGCATTTGTACATTGAGTCTAGGATTTCATACTTAGGATTCATTGCATATGCATGGGAACAATGATGAATTTTCCTTGTAAAGTAGCACTTTAAGAAATTAATTCAATTCCCTCGCTCGTAGTTGTTTGATGCATTTAAGTGAGCATGAAAGTAAAGATGCACCAATCCTAGTTCTCATGTATCATCATACTTGCCTTGATTGAAGCATGCTTGAGTTGCATCCAACCCCATTTAAGTGATAACCCCAATCTTGATTTGTAAATATTGTGTTTATGCATTTTTGGATGAATTCGTGGATCACATATATATATTTGGATAATCTTTTCCCTTTTTACCACTCTTGTTTATCCAAATTGCCATATCTCATCATTGGAATGGTTTCCCCTACCTTAACCTCAACCTTCTTTCTAGCCATTGTTATTAGTGTGTGAATTATGAGGCCTTTTCTTTCGAACAAACTTGGCAAAACGTGTTAGGTTTAGGGCGACAAGAGGGAATTCTCATGTAGATTTAGCTCCATCATCACGGAGTTAATCTAGGAATAGGCTAGTTAGGGTGACGGGTATTGGTTCAAGTTTGGGGGAAACGGTTTTGAAACTTGGCGATCGAATATGTGTGGAATGGTAATGTGGATTGGAAAAGATGACAAAGGAGAAAGGAAAAGGGGATCAAATTTATATAGATTGGTTGGTGCAAAAAGGAAATAATAAGACTAGCTCTAAGAATAAGAAAGCCTAAGGAAAAAGAAGAAGGCCGAAAAGGCCAAGCATCGAAGATGAGAAGAGGCGTGAACAAAAATGAAGAAACGAAGAGCTAAGTCAAAACAAGGAAGCACCAAACCATGACATCAAGGAAGAAGAAGTCGATCCCCAATGTGAGAAGAAGGTGAAGCGAAAACACAAGAAGCATGTGTGGGTTTGAGAAGACAAAATGCCTTGAGATGAAAAGGGTAGCTTAGGATGTGGACACAACGGGTTATAAGGCTTTAGGTGAGAGACACTCTAGGCATTTGGGTAGATGAGAATTCTTCCTTGTATGCATATGTTGTCTTTTACCTTTAACATTTTGCTAAAGTTTGTTCATTCCATGAGAGATCCTTGTACTTGATCACTCATGCATGATAATGAGATCACCTTCATCTCATAACCGAACCCTTAGCCAAACGAATTCGATTTGACCTTGCATAAACATGATTCATGGTTACACCACTAATGGATGTTAAGGGGCATGAAGAAGACCTCTCGCCCGGTGTCCGCATTTAACTTCGGCAGGGACTTTGCCGGTTGCGCACACCGGCTCTAATTCACCCGGCGTGGAGCCTCTCACCGAAGACTCTCGCACCGGCCAAAGACGCCACTCACACACCGGCCAGGTACCAAGCTTTCCTCGGGCAGGAAGATTGCCAGCTGCACGCACCGACCCCACTTGGCCCGGCATGAAAACGCATTCTCCCCGACAAAGCTGCACACACCGGCCCGGCACGAGGAAGCTCATTTGGCCCGGCATGGAACTTTCACTTCGGCAGGAACATTACCGGCCATGCGTGTCGGCTCAAATCCGCCCGGCATCATCCCTTCGATGAAGACATTCCATACCGGCCATCTCGTACCGGACCCATTTTGGCCGGTATGGAAAGTGCGACCCGAGATCCGACCGGGTCAATATCCGGTTTGTTACGGTTGACCCGGTCGCCCACTTTCTTATTTAAAAACAATGTAAACCTAATTTCTATTTTTTATGCTTTTTCTTAAGTCTAAAACCCTTACCTTTGAGAGAGCTTGAGATTCGTAAGAGGATCTATTGGTTTTATGCAATTTACTACTTGTTTCTATCAATCTCTTTCATCTATCTTCTTTCTATCTTGATTATTCAACATTCATCCATGGATTCAACCTCTATCTCCATCGATTTTGGGTTGATTCTAATGGGTCTCGAGTAGTCTTTTAGGGTTTAGAGATGGGGTAAATTAAGGTGATTCAAGGCTTGATTCATGGTGTTTAGGGTTAGATATCCTTATATCCTTTCTTGTTTAGTGTTCTTAAGTCTAGATCTAGCTTGAAAAAGTAGTTCCACATCATAAGGCATTTCATGCACACCAAGTGTTTGATGAAATGCCTTGATGAACTAAACAAGAAACTTATACTCCTAGCCTATGATAATAGTTGTCTAGGGTATATCTTTGGTTGATATTGTTTATTTAAACTTAATGCTTGCTAATCAATGATCCACCAATGAGAGTTTGTTAATGGATTAGGTGATTAGCATAGTGATTAATTGCTTGAAAGAGAATTAGTCAAGTTAAGGGTCTTATGCCTAAGGATTAGCTTGTTGAGTAAATGATCATCATGAATTGAACTTGGGTCATCTTATATCCATAATCCCATCTTTGAATCCGCTTTTGCTTATTGATTTACATCTTGTTTAGTTGCTTTAATTGTTTTAATTTGGATACTTAGCCATCAAACCCCTTTTAATTAGCTTAACTTACATAGGTTCCTTCCATTCTTAATGCTTAGAGTCATCTCCTAATACGGATTGATAACATCTTATACTACTTGTAGTCTTGTATTTAGAGTTATTGATACCTCTTTGAGACCGAAAAATCTTAGTATCATTGAGAACATATAAGAAAAGACTAACAGAGGGGATTTGGTGGAAAAGAAAGTTGGAACGAAAAGGAAAAGATGTGAAGAAGGAAAAGGGGAATGCAAAGTGTGAAGTGGTTGGTGACAATGTATAAGTTTAGCTCTTAGTGTTAGATTTAGTCTCAAAGTGTAAAGTGAAAACCAAAGAAGCCAAAATTTGGCAAATGCATCAAGTGATGAGAAATGAGGCAAGATAAAGAAAGAAAAAGAAGAGCAAAAGTAACAAAAAGGAAGAGTACCAAGCCACAAGTTCAATGGAGAATAAGATATCCCCCTAAGTGAGAAAAAGATGAAGTGGAAAAACAAGAAAGCATGTGGGACATGAAGGCAAAATGCCTTGTGAAAAAGGGTAGCTTAGGTTTGGAGCTTCATGGGTTAGATAGACTAAGGTTAGAGACCTCTTAGGCATTGGGTAGATGAAAATTCACCCTTGTATGCATAGGTTGCCTTTTACCTTTAGTATTTTGCTAAATTTTGCTCATTCCTAGAGAGATCCTTATATTAGAATACCCGCACATGTGATTGAGATCATCTTCATCTCAAAACCTTATCCCCTAGCCAAACGAGTTCGTTTAATTTTGCATAAGTATGATTCACATAAACCATTAATGAATGTCAAAGGGTTGAAGGATAAGAATGTTTGGACTTGATGCATGTGGAAATAGAAATGGATAACTCTTTTGGAGTATACTCACTTGGTGCATTTTAGAATTACAAACTGGGACGTTGAATTCGATTTCTTCTTGTGATGCTTTTGGATTTAAGCTCCCATCTTCAAACCACTCTCTCTCTTGTTCTTGTTTATTTGCTTGAGGACAATCAAATGAATAAGTTTGGGGGAGTTGATATAAATTCTCATATTTTACTCATTTTATCATGCATTTAACTTAGTGTTTTGAGTCTCATGCATGTGTTTTCATTGATTCTTTAGTTTTTTGGTCAAAATTAGAGTCTTGCTAGTGTGCATTGGGTCCTAGTGAGTCTTGTATCATTTGGAGTGTTTTCTAGGTACTTGAAGACGTTTTGGAGATAATGAGAGTGATGGAGCAAAGGAAATGTAGAATTCACCTGAGGTGTCTGAAATATCTGGCCGGGCGAAGGGTTTCCAATCGTATTTAGCCTCGAAGTTCCTCATGAAAATGATGTAAAAATGAGTTAGTTGTCATATGGAAGTGGTTTCAAGACATTCGGATAGGTGGTTCAAGAGATATGGCGATTTTACCAAGGATATGTCCGTCTAGCCGCGAGACCATTGACCAACGCTGACCATCACTTGGTCGGTACCATTGGGTTGTTATGAAACCAGAAACCAGTACCGACCCAGGACACTCTCCATACCGACCAAGACTTGCTCGGTATTAAGCTTCAAGACGCCACAGTATCGACCCATCTTTGGTCGGCACCACCGACCGGTACGAAGATGAGGTTAAAAGAAAACAATAATTCGGAGCAACCATGCCGACTAACTTCGGGTCGGTATCACCTGGCTGGTATTGAGGCAGGGACTAATACCTACTGAGGCCTCACTTCATACCGATCCAATGTCGCCCGACACTCATCCTCCCAAAGACAAACACCGACCAAGCTTCGGTCGGTACAGACCACCACAAACCATATTCGACCGGGTCAAGGTCTGTCCCGGATTAACCCGGTCCGCCCAAGACCCCTTTAATTATGCTATAGACCTAAGTTTTTAGGGGAGACCTTTTTCTATCTCTTTTTCTCTTGCAACAAAACTTCTCTTTAGGGTTCTTAGATTTTTGTAAGAGATATATCTCTTTTATTTATGCAATCAAAGTTTTAGTTTCTTAATCTCTTCTAATCTTTCATCTTTCTATTCTCTAATCATGGGATCTATTATCTTTCTTATGGGATTTGAGGGTTTCACCATGATTAGTGAGTATATCTTCTTAGAGCTCATGGATGAGGTAGATTATGGGATTTCGTAATGATGTCTAAGGCTTAGATTAATTCTTTCCTCTCTTATTTAGTGTTCATAATGTTAGATTAGTCTTGAGAAAGTTAATCTAGATCATAGGAAATTTCATGCACACAAGGTGTTCGATGAAATTCCCCAAAGAACTAGATAAGAGATTTTGCTTACTTAACCTATTAGAATAGCTGTTTGAGAAGTATTATGGCTATTATAACTTGTAACTAATGCTTGATAATTAACTTTTCACAAATGAGAATTTGATCTTGATAAATTAATTAGCAAAGTGATTAATAACATGAGAGTGAATTAATCTTGTTTAAGTGTTCTAGGCTAAGGGAAATTGCTTGACTGTGTGTATTGACATCATAGATTGATCATAGAAGTCCCCAAAGTCCATAACCTCATCCAATGATTTGCCTTTATCATATTGTTCATCTCGTGTTAATTAATTGTCTAAGTTGCTTGCTTTTTATGCTTTCAATATCATTAAATTGTTAAATAAACCCCAATCCATTTGAATCGCTTAGCTTAGGCAAATTCTTGCATTCTTAGTGTGTTGTTCTTGTGCCTCCTTGGATGGATCCCCAAGTACTATAACGATAGAGTATTTGGGTAATTGGTATTAGATACTAAATATCCATACATCGGTTGGGTTTAAAAGGATTATCAAGGGGAATTCTATGTTCGATAAGGATTTCACATGGTAAAACCCTAGCCGATTTCTAGAGCTCTTTCTTATAGATCGTTTTTAATGCATGAATATAGTGTGTTGTTCTTGTACCTCCTTGGATTGATCCCCAAGTGCTATAACGATAGAGTATTTGGGTAATTGGTATTAGATACTAAATATCCATACATCAGTTGGGTTTAAAGAGATTATCAAGGGGAATTCTATGTTCGATAAAGATTTCACATGGTAAAACCCTAGTCGGTTTCTAAATCTCTTTCTCATATATCGTTGTTAATGCATGAATCTAGCGTTATGAACTAGAGGCTGATTCATAGGTGTTAAAGAACCACCATAAGTTCTGAATCTAAATGCCCGATTCGTTCATTTATAAGAGTGTGTCGCGTGGTAAGATACGAAAGTATACTTATAGAGTGTCGTGAGCTAAGGAGAACCACCGCGATCAGCACGATTTTATGCGCGACCAGAGATGAAAGCTACTGGTCGAGTATATAGATTGTTGGTGTGTAGGATGTACGAAAGTAGGCTATGCCGTTTATTCAGTTCAGTTCGTGGAGTTAGAATCTATAAACTTTGTTACTAAGAGCGGGGGCCGTGATTGAATCGAGCATACCCTAAGACATCATGATATTCTCATAATTTACATGTTCTAGCATTCATTTTAGTTAGCTTTTCTAGTCATTTGCATGCATAATCATAGCTTCGTCTAGCATATCAGTCTTTAGTAGAGTTTAGGATGTTGCATTAGGTCCTAGGGAGTTTTGCATTGTTTTGGAATGCATTCTAGGTGTTTTGAAGGAGATTGGAGATTTTTGACTTGAAACCATCCAGATTTGGAGCAAGGAGAAGAAGCTAGAGGCACAAAGGAGCTTGGTAGACGGTTTACACCGGATCCCCTGTCCGGTATGCGACCAGAGCCCAATGCCGGATGAGATCCATTCCACATCGATCCCCTGTCCGGTATGTGTCTTCATCTCACCCGAGGGAGACCACCAATACCGGATCCCCCGTCTGCACACCCGTCCGGTATGCGACCAGAGCCCAGTGCCGGAGGAGATCTGTTCCACGCCGAATCCCCCGTCCGGTATGCGTCTTCATCTCACCCGAGGGAGACCACCAATACCGAATCCCCCGTCCGGTATGCGACCAGAGCCCAGTGCCGGATGAGATCTGTTCCACGCCGATTACCACGTCCGGTATGCGTCTTCATCTCACCCGAGGGAGACCACCAATACCAAATCTCCCGTCTGGTACAACGTCCTGTATGCGGCCAGAAACCTTTGACGACCCAGACTCGGCTGGGTCAAGACCCGGTCTGTTTCGGGTTGACCCGGTCCGCCCAACAACAATATAAATTCTCTAAACCTAATTTTCTTGGATCTATCCTATTTTCTAAGGCAAAAAATCCCCTTTGGTGATTTGCTAAGTATTTTGTAAGAAGATCTTGGTTTTTATTTATGCAATCTAAGTTTTATTAATCTAGTTTCATCTTTCTTTCTTGAATCTTTCATTTCCCTAATCATTTTAATCATGATATCTTTAACTTCTCTTATGAGATTTGAGGGTCTTATGATGATTAGTGAGTAGCTTGTTTTAAAGCTCATGGGTGATGTAGATTAGGTGTCTTTTAGAATGGTTATGGATGTTTAGGACCTAGATCATCTTCTCCATCTATTATCTAATGCTCTTAATGCTAGATTAAGTTTGGTGATAAGCTCAAATGTAATACCCTAAAGTACTAACAGCTTTGTCGATTGTAGTATTTAGGGTTCGAATCCACATAGACTCAAGAATCACACAATAGATTAAATATGTTTGAATTAAGCTAAGTAAATTAATAAAACAGGAAGCAATAAAGTAACTAAGACTTGTAAATTCAATGGAGGAAGATTAGGTTCATGGTATTTCTTAGGAAATCAGAGAATGCATGTAAATCAATTTGCCATGGTTCAGATTAAGCACGGTTCTTGAACTCAAATCACTAAACTATAACTAACCAACTGTCGTTGCGAGAATTATCTAAATCTAAATCTCATAATTTCAAATTTCTTTGCAAATTATAAAATCTAAACCAGCATTAAGTTCAAGTTTGATTTGTTCACAAAACAACTAAACCAAATCTCTTTGCAGATATTTATTTTGTTCACCCTAGGTTCTATCAGATTATCAACTGCACTGTCGTGAAAAATCGATTAACCTAATATATAAGTTCCAGGTGATCAATCTAGAATTAGCTTTAAGAACAACCTATGGTGAAGAACTAATTCAGATTGTGAACCCTAACCAATAAATAAACCTATCATTCAAAGAGATCCTTTATTGAGAACCCTAAACCTAACAGGAGATCTACTCAGACATGGAGATTGAAACAAACAACATGATTGAATAAATCTCTGAAATAAATAATAAAGGAGAAAGAAAACAAAGGTTCCAAAATCTTATCTCGGACGAACAGAGTTTCAGACTTGTCTCCCCCCAAAAGCTCTCTCAACATAAATCCAAAGTAGAATAAAGCGTAGCCAAAACGGTGGCTGAAAACCCTAATTATAAGCTAAAACACGTTTTGGGGCTTCTTGTAATGATTAAAGTCATTTGGACCAAAGTGCAAATTCTTCAGACTTGTAAAAAGTCGTGTTTCCTTTCTTCAGGTAGTAGGTGTCGACCGACACCATAAGTGGTATTGATCGATACAAGGACTATGTGCCGTCGGTGTCGACCGACACCATAAGTGGTATCGATCAATACAAGGACTCTGTGTCGTCGGTGTCGACCGACACCATAACTGGTATCGATCGACACAAGGACCATAATGCTCCAGAATGCTTCAATATGTCCAATTTAGCTCCAAACGTACCTAAACCTGTAAAGACTCGAAAAGACTCCAAGAATACTCGAAAGACTCTATAAATAAGACCTATATCATGGTTAAAATCGGGTAAAAACCATGATATATCAACTTCTCCAGACTTAGCCTTTGCTTGCCCTCAAGCAAATAGAAAGCTTAACAAGAGAAAGAGGTTTGAAAAACACGGAGACTCACATTTTCTTGAAACACTGCAATGACCCTTTTTCTTAGTACTCCACATATCACCTAACCAGTTCCAAATCTAACCACCATGTACTTCTCCGTAGACATTCACAGCTTCCCAGAATCCACACATAGTTTCGCAGCATTGTCCAATAAAGCCCTCATCGCCAGTTTCATCGCTGTGATCAATGCCAAGAACCTTCTAGATTCTTTCCCATACAATATCATCACAAAAGAACCACCCAATTTTCACACTTTTTGGTATTGGATCCTCTCCCCCAGACTTATTTCTCATCATGTTCTCTTGCATATACATATTAAGGTTTGAGACGCGAGTATTGATGGTGTTTGTCACCAAATCCCCGGTTCTTCCCTCTCTACGTATCAAAGGTGTAGACGAATAATGGTATCACATGAAATTTTTCTAACCTCGCTTTCCACCTTTGTGTGATCATCCATTCCAAGTAGAATAATCGGATCGCTGAAAATTTTCCTAACCCTCTACTCAGAAGAAAATCATTTCATTTTTTCATGCTTTTATTTATTAACTTATAACAAGGGAGAGGAATACCATTACTTTCTACATATGGGTTCCTTTGTCATATACGAATGAGGAATCAAGCTCTATGGACATCAACCACATCGATGAAGTGAAAAAATTAGCTCAGGCTTTAAAGGATTCTGCTGGAGACATGGGCGTTTTCTAGTTAACTGGTCAGCCTTTGGATTTTTCATTAGTCCGATCTATAACTGATTCTGTAACAATGGTCACTAAGAGGCAAGGTCAGTACAATAGATTCAAGAAAAAGATCATAGTCGCCAACAAGTTTTAACTTAATAAAACGATTTTTGACTCAAAAACGACTGACCCTAAGAAAAACAAACACACTGTCAGCACCTACCTCCCCCAGACTTAAACAACATTGTCCTAATGTTATCTAGTCCAGAGTCGGTAAAAGAAATCATAAGAGCTGAGTAGAGGCGTTAAAATCAAAGAAGTTACCGGATTAGGGTAGGAGTGTCGACCGACAAACAGCACTGGTATCGATCGATACTAGGCTTTGGTCGACATAGAAACTTCTTTTCATCGCTCGATACACAGGATACTATCCAGCTCCTTAGTTTCGCAGGTGGTATCGATCGATACTGTAACATCCCAATTTCTGGTATATGCGGAGAGGCTTATAAGAATTGATTTGGCTACCTATATCACCAAAGTGCACTTATCTTTTCGGACACTTGTCCAGAGAGAACTCCAGAGTTAAGCATGCTTGAGCTGGAAAAATTTAAGTATGGGTGACCTGCCGGGAAGTGATTCGCGGTACCGTGCGAGTGAGGACAAAACATGGGAAAAGATCACGTGGTGATTTGTAGGGTCAGTAAACAAGACCTGCTAGCCTCCCAGACTAGCTAACCGGCCGTCGGACAAGGGTGGGGCCCACTGGTAGGGGCGGTCGGGGCGTTATAAGTGGTATCAGAGCTGAACCCAAAAACGTGTGTGGAGTCATGTGGGCTCACACCGTCAAGGGTAACGGTCTTGGGGCGCAACGAGGACATTGCGCTCTGTTAGTGGGGGTGATTGTAACATCCCAGTTTCGGGTATATGCGGAGAGGCTTATAAGAATTGATTTGGCTACCTATGTCACCAAAGTGCACTTATCTTTTCGGTCACTTGTCCAGAGAGAACTCCAGAGTTAAGCGTGCTTGAGCTGGAAAAATTTAAGGATGGGTGACCTGTCGGGAAGTGATTCGCGGTACCGTGCGAGTGAGGACAAAACATGGGGAAAGATCACGTGGTGATTTGTAGGGTTAGTAAACAAGACTTGCTAGCCTCCCGAACTAGCGCACCGGCCGTCGGACAAGGGTGGGGCCCACGGGCCGAGAGAGGGCGTGGGGCCCACTGGTAGGGGCGGTTGGGGCGTTATATATACCATTACTGGTATCGCTTGATACATCGCCTCTGTAACTGATTCACTCAAAAACACAATACACAAAACCAAAAACACAAAAAATAAAAGAACTTATGTACAGACTCACCAGTGGGTTGCCTCCCACCAAGCGATTGTTTTCAGTCATTAGCTTGACTTTGGCTGATGTATTAGTAAGGATAAGAATGAGAACTTGCTTCAAAACAAGCTCCACAACTAGACATCTCCAGCTTCAGAATTCTGCTCAACATACCCTTCACAACATCCTTTCCTTTCTCTTTCAACTCTGAAGTGAGAATAGTTCTAACCTTAGAGAATGGTTTCGAAGTTCCCTTGCACTTCACTTCATATTCAATCGAATCTCCATCACACTTCTGAGGGGTTAAAGTTATATAGGCAGCACCATTGACTCTTTTGCTTTTCACATTCTTCTTTGCCTTAGCCGTTTTGATGTCTCTCTTCGTGATGATAGAAGGACCATCTAGAACGTCTATGACATTTGGCTCATCATAAGGCTCTTCCAAAAGATCAACCATCAACGTCTCTCCTGTAACAACGGTGATGCAAGAGACATGTTTGGGAGCCCTTCCAGAAAGAATGACTTTGTAGGAGACCTCTTTGTCAATGTATGAGAACGAGATTCTCTTACTGGGCGTGTCTATAACTGCACCAACTGTAGCCATGAACGGTTTTCCAAGAATCAAAGGTATGTTAGAACTTTCGCTCATCTCCACAATCTGAAAATCAGTAGGAACCAGACAATCTCCTACCTTAACAAGCAAATCAGGGATTGTACCATGTGGAATTTAGGTTGAAGAGTTCGCGAATGCGAGATTCATCTTAGCAGGTCTAATATCACCAATTCTCAACCTCTCTGCAATTGCCTTTGACATGACATTGATGCTAGACCCTGAATCAACGAGAGACTCTCTGAATTCAACTCCAGAGATAGAGCATAGAACCAAATATTTTCCTGGGTCTTCTATCTTAGTCAACTGCTTCATTGGTTGTGGTGTGCTTCTTGCCTTGATGAAGAGTGCCTTGATCTCTTCTAGAGTTTCTCTGCAATCTCGGAAGTAACCAAGCAAAGGGTGGTTTTCCAAAGCTTCTTCAAAAGACATCGTATGGGGAGTCCTCCTTACCATCTTCTCAAAAGCGAGCAACTTCTCTGCAGTAATGGGATCTCTGAGATGGCTAGGTGGTCTAGTATATGGCATCTTAGGCTTGTAAACATTCTCCTGATCAACAATCTTTGGTGTTTTCACAATTTCTGGCTCAGTCTACGAGGGGTGTCGACCGACAATCTGGTGTCGATTGACACAAAGTTTATGTGTCGTCTATTTAGATTGGTGTCGATCGACATAAGTAGTGGTGTTACTCGACACAGGTTGGTGTCGATCGATACAAGTAGTGGTGTCACTCGACACAGTTGTATCATGCTCAAAATCACCTTCAACCTCTTTTATCTCCACACAAAAATTTCTGCATTCAAACCCTTTTCTACCACTGCACTGACCTCTTTAGCACTTATTAAGGTGATTGCATTGACGTATTCATTCTGTGAATGAACCATCTTTCCCTTGACAGCTGCTGCAGTCTGAGCTATTTGAGTTTCCAGCATCTTCTGATGAGTGTTGAGAGCCTCGATTTTTCCATTCAGGTCTGTGTACATAGAATCCATCTTCCCATTGAAATCTACTGTCATCTTCTGTTGTCCCTGAAGAAGCTGTTCAATCATATTCTCAACCTTGCTCTCTGGGGTTTTAGCATGTAGAGGTTGATAAGAAGAATTCCCATAGGTGCGGGTCTAGCCACTGCTCTGGAATGGTTTCTAGACAAATTGATTAGTTCCAAAACCAGTTGGATTGCCTTCAGACTTGTACTCTCCTTGCTGAGTATTGTTGGTGAAGTTTCGGTTGTTGTTCTGGTGGTATTGATTTCTCTGACCTTGAAAACCAGAACCACCAATGTAGTTAACCCTTCCACTTCATCCTCATTGAAGTTCTCAACCTCATCAGCAAAATGAACAGCTTTCATCGTCTTTCCCATCAAGAGATTGTGCACTGAATCCAACTTAGCTTGAACCTCAGCAATATGTGATCCATCCATGCTCCCAGTCTTCTTACTTCGCTCAAAGTATGCATTCTTGGTACTATTGCTAGATGCCAAGTTCTCAATAAGCACATAAGCGTCGTCAGGATATCTGGTGTTGAAATTTCCATTACTCGCAGCATCTAAGGCCATCTGATACCTCCAATCAATCCCTCTGAAGAAGATACCCAGCAGCTGAACCTTAGTGAACCCGTGATGTGGACAATCCCTCTGATACGACCTGAATCTGGTCCAAGCAGCTTTAAACGCTTCAGTCACTCCCTGAGAAAACTGTGAGATCTTATTCCTGAGCTCCTCGGATCTTGCATCATCATAGAAATTGTTCAAGAAGGAATTCTTAGTCTCCTCCCAAGTAGTCAGTGATCCAAGGGGCTACTGCTTAAGCCAATAAGTTGCATATCCACCAAGAGAGTATGGAAAGAGCTTACATAAGAGGAAATCATTGGACACTCCATTGTATTTGATGCTGGTAACCAAGTCCTCAAACTTCTCAATGTGATCCATGGGGTGCTCATGAGAAAGACTGAAGTATGCAGGTTTCAGCTCAAAGTCATTCCTCTGAAAAGCAGGAGTGCGAATCGCTGATCGATTGGCATAGAACTGATCAGGCCTGTTGTACTCACCAATCGTTCTACCACGATCAACCACATCATTCCCAACATTCACAATAACTGCATGGGCAATAACGTTTCCATCCCCATCAAGTCGTTGCCCTCTCTCATTACACAAATGACCCTCTTGGTCTCTCAAAACTCCATCATCATCACGACTCAATACCACTGGGTTATTCATCTCTGTTGGCCTCTTTGTTTTCATGTTTGCACGTTCCAAGTTTGCTAGCTCTTTGTTGGAAAGATGAACTAGCTGAGTGCTCTTGTTCCTCCGGGTTTCGCGAGTGGGCATACACCTGAAACACAAAGACAAGGCATGTAAGTAACAAAAATAAAAATAAACGACGAGTATCGACCGACACTGACTAGTATCGACCGACACTGACTGGTATCAATCGATACACGGGCTTAGTCAAAATTCTTGACTAAAATCTAATGACGAATTAAGAATCCCCGGCAACGGCGCCAAATTTGATAAGCTCAAATATAATACCCTAAAGTACTAACAACTTTGTCGATTGTAGTATTTAGGGGTCGAATCTACAGAGACTCAAGAAACACACAATAGATTAAATAGGTTCGAATTTAGCTAAGTAAATCAATAAAACAGGAAGCAATAAAGTAACTAAGAGTTGTAAATTCAATGGAGGAAGATTAGGTTTAGGGTATTTCTCAGGAAATCAGAGAATGCAGGTAAATCAATTAGTCAGGGTTCAGATTAAGCACGGTTCTTGAACTCAAATCACTAAACTATAATTAACCAACTATCGTTGCGAGAATTATCTAAATTTCTTTGCAAATTCTAAAGTCTAAACCAGCATTAAGTTCAAGTTTGATTTGTTCACAAAACGACTAAACCAAATCTCTTTGCAGATAGTTATTTTGTTCACCCTAGGTTCTATCAGATTATCAATTGCACTATCGTGCCAAATAGATTAACCTAATATCTAAGTTCCAGGTGATCAATCTAGAATTAGCTTTAAGAACAACATATGGTGAAGAACTAATTCAGATTGTGAACCCTAACCAATAAATCAATCTAACATTCAAAGAGATCCTTTATTGAGAACCCTAAACCTAACAGGAGATCTACTCAGACATCGAGATTGAAACAAACAACATGATTGAATAAATCTCCGAAATAAATAATAAAGGAGAAAGAAAACAAAGTTTCAAAATCTTCTCTCGGACGAACAGAATTTCAGACTTGTCTCCCCCCAAAAGCTCTCTCAACAGAAATCCAAAGTTGAATAAAGCGTAGCCAAAAAGGTGGCTGAAAACCCTAATTATAAGCTAAAACACGTTTTGGGGCTTCTTGTAATTATTAAAGTCTTCTGGACCAAAGTGCAAATTCTTCAGACTTGTAAAAAGTCGCGTTTCCTTTCTTCAGGTAGTCGGTGTCGACCGACACCATAAGTGGTATCGATCGATACAAGGACTATGTGTCGTCGGTGTCGACCGACACCATAAGTGGTATCGATCGATACAAGAACTCTGTGTTGTCGGTGTCGACCGACACCATAAGTGGTATCGATCGACACAAGGACCATAATGCTCCAGAATGGTTCAATATCTCCAATTTAGCTCCAAACATACCTAAACCTGTAAAGCCTCGAAAAGACTCCAAGAATACTCCAAAGACTCTATAAATAAGACCTATATCATGGTTAAAAGCGGGTAAAAACCATGATATATCATTTGGAAAAGCGAATTTATACCATAGGGCATTTCATGCACATAAGGTGTTTGATGAAATGCCCATACAAGTTAGATAAGCGATTTTACTTGTTTAGCCTAAGGGATTAGTTGTCTAAAGATTATTATGGCCATTGGAAGTTGATATTCATGCTTGTTAATTAGTTTTTCACAAATGTAAATTTGTTCTTCATTAGTTAATTAACAAAGTGATTAAGACCATTGAAGTGGATTAGCTTGTTTTGACATTCTAAGCCTAGGGAGAAATGCTTGTTTGTGTTATTTAGCATCCTTGATCAATCAATGAAATCACCTAAGTCAATATGCTTGTTTGTGTTTACTTATTTGCTTTGCTTGAATTGAATTAGGATTGCTAGAATTGAAACTAAAACCAATCTTGTTGCTTAACTTAAGTAGTTCTATGCATTCTTGGTGTTTTGGAACTTAACCCATTGGATTCTATACCTCTTATACTACTTAGTATCTAGAGAATTGATATCTAGAAAGACCGAAAAGTCTATTATCAATTTGGCGCCGTTGCCAATTGGGTTTAGCTTTCAACATTGAGATTTTAGATCTTATTGAGATTAAGCTTTCTTTCTATTTTGGTTACTAATCTCTTTCACTCTCTGTTGCTATCTCTATATTCTAGGTGTATGCATACGCATTCTCGAGGCAAAGATAACCTAGTTGAGCCAATAGACGACATCCACCTTCTAGACCGAGGTCGTAGAGCTAGGAGAGAAAGAGACCGAGTTCAAGAGGTTGCCGATTTGGGTATGGAAGACCTTGAAGATATTCCGATCGGTGACATACATGACAACTTGCAACCACGATAAGGTGGCAATGGAAACCACACCGCACAAGGTGGCAATGGAAACCACCACGCTTAAGGTGGCCAAGCTCACCACGTCCCACCACCACCCGCCCAGCCAATGAGAGCCCCTAACCATCCCCCAAGGGCTCAAAACGTGGTTGGCGCGGGTGATGCCGCCAATGCTCATCAAAACTGTCAAGAAATCCAAGCCCCTCCGGTTGAGAACAATAACTTTGAAGTGAACCCGAGATTGATCAACATGGTCCAAAGTAACAAATTCCACGGCCTATCTATGGAGGATCCATTGGATCATATCGATCAATTCGGTAGGATATGTGGGTTAACCAAGATGAAGGTGTTTCGGAAGACGGTTTCAAGCTAAGACCTTTCCCATCCTCCCTTGGAGATAAGGCTCATCAATGGGAAAAGAGTCTTCCTCAAGGTTCAATCACGTCATGGGACGATTGCAAGCGAGCTTTCCTTGCCAAGTTCTTTTCTCCTTCAAGGACCGCCAAGTTGAGGATCGACATCTCGAGTTTCACACAACGCATAAATGAATCCTTCAACGAAGCTTGGGAACGGTTTAGAAGCTACACCTCTCAATGCTTGCATCATGGCTTCTCCAACGCCTCTCTTTTGAGTACCCTATATCGCGGTGCCTTACCCAAGATAAGGATCCTCTTAGACACGAATTCTAATAGGAACTTCTTAGCCAAAGATGTAGATGAGGCCATGGAACTCGTGGAGAACTTAGCTCAAAGCAATGGAACTTATGGGGATGATTATGATCAGGCTACGAGGACGACTAGCGATTTTGATGAACAAAGCGGTCTAAAGAAATGAAGATTCTCACCGAGAAGATGGACAAGCAAGCTTTGATGATTGACAAGTTCCTTATCGCTTCTCAAAAGCCGGTTTCCTTTGTTGGCGACTTTGAGGACATACAAGGTTACCAAGAGGAAGAAAGAGACGTGGGTACACAAGAAGAGATGAATTACATGGGTAATCAAGGATACCAAAGAGGCGGTTTCAACAACAACAACCGCAACCACCCAAACTTCTCATATCGCAACCCCAACGTCGAAAACCCTCAAGATCAAGTTTATCCGCAACAAAAGACCTTTGTACCGTCCAACCAAGCTCAAGGTTCGAACTTTCAACCACAAGCTTTTGCTCCAAAGAACACTTTCAATGGGAACCAAGGTGGTTTTCAACCTAAGCAATCGTTTCCACCACCCGGTTTCCCGCAACAAGTCCAAGGCACCACAACCACGACTCAAGACATCGATTTGAAAGTCACGCTTCAACAAATCACCCAAGGTCAAGCAAATGGAGCTATGGACATGAGCAAGAAGATGGCGGAGATCAACAACAAAGTCGATTGCTCCTACAACGAGCTCACATCTAAATTTGAGACATTGAACTCGAAGATCATGCGACAAGAAGGAAAAAGAGTGGCTTCTTCATCCCGGCCACAAGGTCAATTAGTGGACAAGCCCAAGACTAATCCAAAGGAGTATGTTAACGCTATCACACTTCGATGTGGCAAGGAACTTCCCCCTCGTGAAGCTCCTAAAATCGATGAGGTCACCGATGTCCAAGTTGGGGGGGAGAAGCTTGAAACTGAAAAAGATGTGACTAAGGATGGCTTTGTGGGTATTGAAGACAAAGAGAAGGAAGTTTTTGCTCAAGAGAAGCCCAAGAAGAGAGAGACCTTATTTGTCACACCACCACCTTATGTACCGAAGCTACCATTCCCGGGCCGCTTCAAGAAACAATTGTTGGAAAAGTATAGGGCAATATTTGATAGACAAATGGAAAAGGTTGAACTTACCATGCCATTAGTTGATGCATTCCTCCTAGTGCCACAATGTGCCAAGTTCCTTAAGGATGCCATCAAGGAGAGATCGAATGAGATGGAAAGCATGGTGGTGCTAACTCATGAATGTAGTGCCATCATTCAAAAGAAAGCAATCCCGAAGAAGCTTGGTGACCCCGGTAGTTTCACTCTACCTGACGCTCTTGGACCATTAGCTTTCGACAAATGTCTATGCGATCTTGGAGCAAGTGTTAGCTTGATGCCGCTTTCGGTTGCAAAGAAGCTTGGGTTTGTCCGCTATAAATCTTGTAAGATTTCTCTTATTCTAGCGGATAGATCGGTGAGACATCATATTGGAATGCTTGAGGATTTGCCTATCATGATTGGAGATTTCATTGTTCCAGCGGATTTTGTTGTCTAGGAGACGGATGAGGAGCCTAAGGACCCCCTAATTCGGTAGACCTTTCTTGGCAAACGCGGGTACAATCATTGATGTTAGAAAGGGAAAGATCGACCTTCACTTGGTCAAGGACGAGATACTAGAGTTTGACATCAACGATGTTATGAAGAGACCCACCATAGATGGGCAAGTCTTCTACATCGAAGCGATGGATGAATTAGCGGACGAACTCTTGGAAGAATTGAATCTTGAGGATAGTTTGCAAGTTTCCTTGACTAAGGATAACGGTGAACATGGGTATTTGAATGAAGGTAGTGAGAGCTACAAGCTGATTTTGGATTCACACAAGCCGATGGTTGGTGAAGCCACGGTCATTAATTTGGGTCTTCAAAGGATGAAGTGTGAAGACGGTTCCACAACAAGCTCGGTCCGAGAGAGCTTTGCTTTGGAAGTGGAGCGAGACGAGAACGGACAAGAATCTAGCAATGGTAAGACTAGCGAGGACGACGATTGGAGTGAGCTCAAGGCGCCTAAGGTGGACCTCAAACCCCTTCCCGTTGGGCTACGGTACGCTTTCCTAGGTCCCAATGAGTCATACCCGGTCATAGTGAATGAGAACTTGAAAGATGATGAATTTTCCTCCCTTTTGAACGAATTGAGGAAGTATAGGAAATCCATTAGTTATTCCTTGGATGACATCAAAGGCATTTCCTCTACTCTTTGCACACATAGGATACATCTAGAAGATGAATCGATGACTTATATCGAAAATCAAAGGAGGTTAAATCCGAATTTGAAAGAAATTGTCAAGAAAGAGATTCTAAAGCTTCTAGATGAGGGATTATCTATCCTATATCCAATAGTAGGTGGGTATCCCCGGTCCATGTGGTGCCCAAAAAAGGAGGAATGACGGTTGTGAAGAACGAAAAATATGGATTGATACCCACTAAAACCATAACCGGTCCTAGGATGTGTATTGATTATCGAAAACTTAACTCCGCCTCTAGGAAAGATCACTTCCCACTCCCATTTATTGACCAAATGCTTGAAAGGCATGCAAACCACCCATACTATTATTTTCTTGACGGGTACTCGAGATTCTTCCAAATCCAGATACATCCTAATGATCAAGAAAAGACAACATTCACATGCCCCTATGGTACATTCGCTTATCGAAGGATGTCGTTCGGGTTATGTAATGCACCAGGAAGCTTTCAACGGTGTTTGATGTCTATATTTTCGAATTTGATCGAAGAAATGGTTGAGGTTTTTATGGATGATTTTTCCGTATATTGCTCTTCGTTTGGTGTGTGTATTTCCAATCTTTGCAAGGTACTCACTAGGTGCGAGGAAGCAAATCTCGTTTTGAATGGGGAGAAGTGTCACTTCATGGTTCGTGAGGGTATCGTCCTCGGGCACAAAATTTCGAAGAAGGGAATCGAGGTGGACACAGCCAAGATCGAAGTTATGGTGAGTTTGGAACCGCCAAAATCGGTTAAAGATATCCGAAGTTTCTTGGGTCATGCTGGGTTCTATCGGATATTTATCAAGGACTTTTCAAAGATAGCAAGACCACTCACAAGGCTTCTTTGCAAGGATGTAGAGTTCACGTTTGACGAAGAATGCCTTGATGCGTTTTTGGAAATCAAAAAGGCTCTTCTGAGTGTTCCTATTGTGCAAGCACCGGATTGGAATCTCCCTTTTGAGATAATGTGCGATGCTAGAAACTATGCGGTAGGAGCGGTTCTTGGGAAAAAGAAAGAAAAGAAAATGCACATGATCTACTATGCTAGTAGGACACTAGACGATGCACAAGGGAGGTATGCTACTACGGAGAAAGAACTACTTGCAGTTGTGTTTGCTATCGAGAAGTTTAGGTCTTATGTGGTTGGCTCCAAGATCATCGTTTACACGGATCATGCCGCTTTGAGGCATATCTATGCTAAAAAGGACACCAAGCCAAGGCTCTTGCGATGGATCTTGTTACTTCAAGAATTTGATATGGAGATTGTCGATAAGAAGGGTATTGAGAATGGAGTTGCAGACCACTTGTCTAGGATGCGCATTGAAAATCTTGTGCCAATCGACGACTTACTCCCCGAGGAGCAATTAATGTTAGTGAGCGTTTTGAGAAGAGGAATTGAAGCCGTGAGAGGTTTTGAGGACGCTAAAGGATTGGAGGATGAGAACCTACCATGGTATGCGGAAAAGATCTGTCAAGGTTGGATGGCTATCAAATGAAGAAGTTCTTTAGAGACTTCACTCGTTTCTATTGGGATGAGCCTTACTTGTATACTCTTTGTAAGGACAAGCTCTATAGGAGATGTGAACCCGAGGAAGAAGTTGATGGTATCTTGATGCATTGTCACGGTTCGTCGTATGGAGGTCACTTTGCTTCATTCAAGATGGTTGGTAAGGTTCTACAAGCGGGTTTTTGGTGGCCTTCTATGTTTAAGGACGCTCAAGAGTTTGAGTCTAGGTGTGACGCTTGTCAAAGGAAAGGGAACATTGGTAAACGGGATGAGATGACTCAAAATCCCATTCTCGAGGTTGAAATCTTTGATGTTTGGGGCATTGACTTCATGGGGCCGTTCCCTTCTTCGTATGGCAACCAATACATTTTGGTGGCGGTGGACTACGTTTCTAAATGGGTTGAAGCCATATCAAGTCCTACCAATGATGTCAAGGGGGTCCTTAAACTTTTCAAGTCTATCATTTTCCCGCGCTTTGGAGTGCCAAGATTTGTGATAAGCGATGGAGGAAGCCACTTCATAAAAAAAGTCTTTGAGAGTCTACTCGAGAAGCACGGGGTTAAGCACAAGGTGGCCATGCCCTACCACCCTCAAACAAGTGGTCAAGTGGGGGTTTCGAATCGCCAAATCAAGGCTATCCTAGAGAAGACCGTTGGGGCTTCAAGGAAAGATTGGTCTGTGAAGTTGGATGATGCATTGTGGGCATACCGAACCGCTTACAAGACACCAATTGGGACAACGCCATTCAATCTTCTTTATGGAAAATCTTGTCACTTGTCGGTTGAGTTGGAATACAAGGCTTTGTGGGCGGTTAAACTTCTCAACTTTGACATCAAATCCGCCTCGGAAAGGCGTCTCCTTCAATTGAACGAGCTTGATGAAGTCTGCTTAGATGCTTATGAAAGTTCACGCTTCTACAAGGAGAAAACGAAGTTGTTCCATGACAAGAAGATAACGCCCAAAGCTCTTAAGGTTGGGGACCAAGCTTTGTTGTATAACTCCCGGTTGAAGCTATTTCCCGGGAATTTCAAGTCAAGATGGTCCGGGCCTGTTAAGATAAAAGTGATACCGTATGGCGCGGTTGTGTTGTTCAACAAGACAGGTGGAGAATTCACGGTAAACAGAAAACGTCTCAAGCCCTATATGGCGGGTGATTACATTGAGGAAGGGATCACGGTTCCTCTCTTGAACACTCTTTCCGCCTAAACGAGGTAAAAATGTCGAGTTTAGTGACGTTAAACAAAGTGCTCATGGGAGACACCCCATGCTTATCCTTTGTATATACTTTTCAATTTAGCATTTGCATTTCTTGTGTAGTTCGTTTTGATGTTTTGTTAAGTGTCTTTAAGGGCTCTAAGGTCTAAAGTGGTTTTGGGGCGCAAACAAGGTAATTAGGAGGAAGAACTGGGTTAATACCGGATCCCCAGTCCGGCGTACCCGTCCGGTATGCGACCAGAACGTTTAGTGACTTCGCACCGGACCATTACGCCGAACCACCCGTGCGGTATGAATCATGTTGACCGAATTTGAATCTGGTCAAAGCAGATCTATGGACCAGCGGTCCGCCCGGTGAAGCTACCCAGGTAAGCAACCCGACCCGCCAGGTAAGTCTTCTCCTTCCTAGATCGCGAAACCAAGGCCATTCCCCATAGCCAAACTTCAATTGCTCATAACTTTCTCCCCTCTTGCTCAAAAATCATGATCTAAGTTGCTAAATTCTCATTTTTCTCTCCTCTCTCTGGATCCACCAACGGTTTTGGCATTTGTTCTTGCACCCCCAAGGTATTTTACTCAAAACAATTTGTGAAAAATTAAGAACTTGCTCTTAAAATTTTAGCTTCATGATTTTGTTTGAGAAATGCATTCACTTGAACATGTACCTTGGGGTTAGCTCCTTAATGGTTAAACTTGGTGATTCATGTGCTAATTTTTGCTAGATTAGAGGAATTTTGAAAATTTGAGATTTGGTGCCAATTTGAGATAAAGATTGCAACTTCGAGGAATTTGATTGAGTTTTTGATTTAGTTTTGGGACATTCAAGCTAGAAATTCGATTTCCATAATCTCTTGATTGAGTGTGCATTTGTGTCTTGAATACCTTGCTTGAATTTGGGAAAAGCTTTGTCTTTTTGGTGGTTCCCATGATCTCTTTTGAGAAATTGTAGGAACCATGGCTAGAGTAGGCGCTCCACCAACCCAAGCAAAGTCCAAAGCCCAAACCAAGAACAAAGAGGGTGTCGTTACAAAGGCTCCAAATGGCAAGGGCAAGGCCGCAGCCACAAGCTCTAAGGCCGCAGCCACAAGCTCTAAGGCCGTAAGCAAGGCCGCGGAAAAGAACTCCAATGCCAAAGGGAAAGCCACGGCAACAAGCTCAAAAGCTAGTGGAAAAGGGGTTGCTCTAGTACCGAGTTCCAAAGCCAAAGAGAAAGGCAAGGGTATTGTGCAAGAGGAATAAGAGAGCTCGGAGGAAGAAGAGAAGGAGAGAGAGACAACCGAGGATGAGTACTTTGAGAAATTCATGAAAATGAAATTCGAGCAAGGGCAATTTGTGGACTCGGTGATCTTATAGAAGATGGGTATCTATGAAGATGTTGCTCTTATCTTCGAAAACATGGGGCTCAGGAAGTTCATGAAGATGAAGGATGAAGCTCACAAAGCCCTCACTTGCAAATTCCTAGCAACTCTTAGAGCGGCTTTCTAAGGGTTGGGACATAAGAAACCGGACAAAAGAACCGGCTTCGGAGTTCTAGAGTTTGATATCGACAAAAAAACCTATAGGGTCACGTTCCATGAGCTTTGTGAGATCTTTGGGTTCGACGAAGAAAGCACCTACGGTGAACCATACGTCCACTATCCCAAGCATGAGTTCAAACAACTTTGGGACACAATTTCCTCCGGAGATTATGTACCCGGCGCCTCTAAGAACTCAAGCATTCGAAATCCGGTTCTCAAATATGTGCACAAAGCATTGGCACATATATTCTACGCCAATGTGTAGTTTGGCACGGTTGCCAGTGAAGAGATGAAATTAATGGGTCTCGGTTTGAAACCTCTTCTCACGACTCTAAGCAACGAGAAGGAGTTCAAGGGAAATGAAAAGAGCCCTTGTCTCGCCACTATCTTGGTGAGACACTTGCTCTTTTACAAAGATTGGGCTTGGGAAACTAGTGCGAAGAGAGCCACATTGAGCATCGGTTGGCTTATAACGCCTATTCTCAAGACAAAGGGAGTCACGCTTTCGGTCAACAAGGTGGAGTGGAGGTTGCTGGATGAAGCTTACCTTGTAAGAACCCGATTCTTAAAAGAGAAGATAGGAGGTAAATTTGCCTACAATCTTCGGATAAACCAAACGAGTCAAGCACAAGTTTTGTTGCCCAATACCGCTCTCACCGACCTCGGAGAGCCAAAGAATATCACGTTCTATCCAACCAAGGAGGATCTATACAACTGGACCATTGACCCACCCCTTGATGCCTCCCGCAAGAGAGGAGTGAAGAAGAGCAAGGCCACGGCTAACGACAACTCCGACGAGCCCCTTGGTTCCAAATATGAGGCGGCCAATGCATCGCCCCCAATGCCCATTTATGGTTGTGAACGCTATCACTTCGATCCATTTAATGGTCCCATGCACAACATTGCCACACGCCATGCTCACCACCAAACGAGACTCCTCCAACGTTGGTGCAAATGGCAAGATCAAAGCATGATAAAGATGGCAAAGGCGATGAAGGGTTTAAAGAAGACGGTGAAGGTCATGGGTCAAACAATCAAGGAGCTCAAGAGGAATGAAGGGGCTAGCACATCTAGACCCCGAGAATAAGAAAGTGGTGACTTTGGCATAAGCCACACATTGCTTGGAGGAGAAATGGTGGTACACGAAAGGGAAAGCCACTTCTTGGCACGTGAGGAGAAAGAGGCAAAGAGGAAAGCCATGAGATCCCCTTCTCCATGCTCTAGCAACCCGTCACTCTCCATGGGGTCTTCTTCCCCATCACAAAGCTTCTAGGTAACACTCCAAAACACTTGTAAATATTTTTATTTTCCTTTCTTGAGTCTTGCATTGTATAGTTGCTTTTGTCTTTTGTTTTCGGTTCTTCTCTTGAATTTATTTCACATCGGGACGATGTGACTTAAGTTTGGGGGAGGGACCGGTATCTAATCATATTTATTTTGATCTTATTTTTGATTTGAGCATTTTGAGTCTCATGCATCTCATATAAGGCATAGAAAAACACAAAAAAAAAATTTTAAAATTTTGAAAACACAAAAAGAAATCATGTAGTTGCATTTCATGAGTAGGATCGAGTCTAGTAGCATATAGGTTGCATTGCACGTGCACAGGGAGCAATGATATTTTTTTCTTGTAGAGTATCATTTTGAGAGCTCGGTCCAATGCCCTCGTTGCTAGTTGTTTGATGCTTTCAATCTCGTGTTTGAAATCAAGGATGAACCATATGTTGATCTCATGTTTCATTACCCATGTCTTAGCTAAAGCGAGTTGTGATTTGATGTCCAATCCTATTCAAGTGAAAACCGTAATTTTGACATTTAATTATCATGTTTGTGCATTGCATAGCGAATTCATGGATACCGATACACATATTTGGGCTATCTTCCTCTTTTTACTACTCTTTGTTAGCTCGAATAGCCGGTTCCCATCATTGGAACGGTTAACCACTCCCATAACCCAACCGTCCTTCAAGCCAAAACCATTTGTGAGTGACGTGAGGCCTTTTTCCGAATCAACTAGACAAAAAGTGTTGAGTTTAGAACGACAAGGAGAAGCTTCCATGTAGAGCTAGCTCTAAATCAAAGGGCTATACATAGGTTAGGGCTAGATAGGATGGGAGTTTGGGGATGAAGAAAAGAAAGAGAGTGTGGAACATGGGAGGAAATCGGGAGAAGAAATAGGGGATAAGCAAATGCTTGAAATGGTTGGCAAGAAAAATGTTGAAATAGCTCTAAGTATCAAGGAAAAGTAGTCTCTAGCTTTCAAAGAAATAAAAGGAGCCAAAAAAAAATGGCTAAAGTGCAAAAGAAATTGAAATAAGAGAGACTAGAGAAAGTGAAAGAAGAACAAAGTAAAAGAAAGTTTTGAAAGCCAAGCCATTCGGTGAAGAAAGAAATCACTACAAGAAAATTGTTATATTGTGACAAAAAATTAGTCACAATAAGAAATATTTCGTAGCAATAACAATATTGTGACAGAAATTGTGACCATTTTAAAACGGTTACAATACGATCGTCACAAATTTTTGTATGTAACAGAAACGTCACAAAGTTTGTGACGAATTTATCTAGTAACATTTTGTCACAAATGGTGACTATATATGAAAGTAAGAAAACCGTCACAATTAGCGACAATTAAAATTGTCTCAAAACCGTCGTGGTTGGTGACTTTCATATTGTCTCAAAATCGTTACAAGTAGTGACTAAATATAGTCTCATAATCGTCACAAGTAGTGACCAATTATCCGTCGCCTATTCGTTAGAATTCCCGACTAAAAATAGTCTCAAAACCCGTCATGTTTTGTGACTGCCATAACGTCCCAATTCTGTCACTCATTAAGACGACAATATAGTCCCAAATCATCACAAATGATGACAAACAAAGTTGTTGCCATTCGACCCGACTTCGTCACGCCTTGTGATTAAAAATTCGTTACAATTCTGTCTTAATTTACTACTAAATTTTCGTCTACAATTTGGCCTGATTCGTTACAAAATTATTGTCAAAATCTTCACTATTTATATTTAGAAGCTTAATAAAAAAATAATATTCAAATGAATTACCAGAAAAACAACATTGAAAAGGAAATTGTTCTCATAAAATAAAGCATACGTAAACAAGATCCTAAATTAAATAACATAAGCAAACAAACTAAAAATGATAAGTACTAGACCACATTAAAAGCACAGGAAAACAAACTAAAACTGATGAGAACTTGTGGAATAAAATAAAACAAACTAAAACACCGTGAAGCTTATGGAGAAGCAGAAGTTCATGTTGGAGTGTAGGCAGATGGATTCGTTGAAGCCAAGACATTATGACCGAAAAGAGACTCCACTATCTTCTCCAAGGTTTCGAGTCTTTTCTGAATATCAACATTCTCATCATGGCTCTTTTGCAACTCAGTTTCGAGTTCTGAATATCAACATTCTAATGTTCCTACATCTTCAGTAGCTGGTTGGGGAACCGTCGAATCATTTAAAGACATAGAAACACCAATTTGAAGTGATCCGAGTCCAAATACATGGCCTTGTTTTGATATTCCAGCAATCTACAAGAAAACACAAGTATTCAAACGATGATATAATTCTTTTGTACAAACCTATCAAAGCACCGAGAAAACAAAGTGGATTTAAATTAAGCTAATGCATACAACTTCTATATTAATAACAACAATTACTATAAATATATAAATTTATTTAGATTTTATAAATTACCTGAACATAGATTTCATTTCTCTCTTCTATGGTAAGAGGAACCTCTCCATTGGAAGACTCCATCTGTAACAAATGTTCTTGCACATGTTCATCATATTGTTCTGCAATTAATCGTGCCCTTTCATCCACATAAGTTCCATCAGACTTTTGGTGTGTTTTTTTCATCACAGCAATGAAAGAAGAGTTTTCATTATTTGCTTCCTACAAACAGAACATTAAACAAAGTAAAGAAAACAACCAAACTTTGTGAGGGAACATAAACGTTGTCAAAAGTTAAAGTAATGTATAAATTACCAGAACATCTTGAACTTTGGCATAAGAACGTGAGCCTGATCTGTGGCAATGCGCGCCTAAACCTAACCGATTAGCTAACCGAGAAGAACGAGCTTTCTCGCTTTTCTCTTTGGATTTCGGTGTTCTCCAATAATCAGACATTGTTGTCCAATGATCAGACAGAATCCAATCAGGTTTTTCTCCATTGGACTTTGCAAGGCTTACCATTCCTTTGAGACAAGTAGCAGCAAGTTCATCAAAGTTGGCTTTAACTAGATCCTCGATTGAGGCATCCCATTCAAACTTTGTCTAGAATGCATATTATATCAAACATTTATAAAGTATAATATCATATTTGAAAAACATATAAGATAAATATTTAAAGAAAAGTATAAAACAAACCTTAAACGTTGAATACCATGTATCTTTGTAAAATAGCGGCACTCTTTTCCAGGTGTACCATGGTCCTTTAAAATAGCCTTCAATGATTTTCCTAACTCGGGTTGATATTTCAGTATTGTGTTTGAACCTGTTGCAGATTTTACTACACTAGTTAGTTAATCTTTACATTAGATAAGGTATTTTTAAAAAGAAAACAATACCATTTGGCTCCATTCCTTCGAAATGGGTGGAGCACTCGAGAATCACGTTCTACAGGCACAGGCGGTACAATCTCTTCCATCTGTTCCATTGGTTCAGGGTTTGCAGCAGGAGAAGGAGGTCTTTCAACGCTAGCAGATTGAGAACTTGATCCTCTTCCATACAAACGTCCGCCTATGATTGGACGACGCATCTAAAATTGGCAAAGAGAAATTATATACAAAGATGAGTCACAGAAGTAAGCGGTACATGAAATTTGGTTTCAAACTATAATATAGAAGTACAAACAGTGCATATGAACCAAGTTTTTCTTGATCACGTTAGTATATCAAAAGGAATTCAACAGTAAAGTAAGTAATATTTTTGGATTAAAAAAAAGATGGAGTTGTAACTGCCGAACAAATCAAACAATTTCCAGCAATAAGCAGATTTAATAATTGATTGCAAACAGAATTAGACACAAAGAATTCAGATCTTCAAATCACCCAGGGATAAGAAGGCTCGGATTCCGCGAGAGAAGAGTAGTTTCTAAGGGTAAAATGTGAGAGTAGTTTCTTGAGTCTTTTAGGGTAGTGGTGGTGGTGGCGCTTGAGTTTTTATTTTGATGTTTTTTGCCACTTCAGTAAATCTAATTTTTCCCTTAACTATCAATTCTTTTTTTCCCTAATAAACATACGTCTTTACGAAACAAAAAAAAACGAATTAACTCACGGTATTTGAACGACTCAAGAGAGATAGTGGGCAGAGAGACAAGGAAACTTACCGATATCAAAAGGAAATAATCGGGAAAAGCAAAGGGCTCGTGATTGGAGATGGAGTGCAGATCTGAGATTCGGATCCAGCTCTTGGATACAATCATTAAGATTCAATTTTGTTCTTCGTTTTGGATACGTACAAAAGCAAATATCCAGCTCTTGCAGCTATGAGTGACATAATAAAAAGCAGAGCTTTGAAAGAAGGCGTATCCACAACCTATAGAAAAAGCGTATAAAAGGTTATTACTGAGGTTAATAGATGTTAATAATATAACCTCAAAAACAAAGAACTGAAAGGTGGAGGTTATCAAAACGTTACCTGATAGGAAAATTTAACTAATAGATTGTTTACTTCTAATTTTAAATCTGTTTTCTAATTAATATTTTCTATGACATTTCAAATTGTTTTTGCAGCTCTAAGCTAACTAATCATAGCCAATAAACAAGTCCAGCTCAAATCCTCCATTCAGTTCAAAAATTTCTTGAATGTATACAGATTCCATGAAATTTAATTGTCCTAGACAAAGAAAAGTTTAACCCATTTGCATGTATGTATGGCCTCAAAACTGTGTGCATCTTCACTTGGTTTGTCACTAAAACTTATAATACTAATACCAGAGTATAACTTCATTGCATTTGAATATTTGGTCAATCAAATACACTAAATGTTACCAGCATGTCACAAAAACTTAAATAATGGTATGTAACCACATTTTGTCTCTCACTACGCATACCTAAAAGATGCAGGATAAAAATACGAGACAAGAGGATGTTTCAACAAGATAATAAAAGATGGTTGACTTGTTTTCAATGGCTATTGCCAAATGTAAATAAATAGATGTGAGCAAGTTGAGAATTTTTGTTCTCTCAAAAAGCGAAAGAACAGGTTCAACAAAGATGGACTACTAATGAAAACTAAATCAAAACCTGTTTCTGCAGCTCCTTAGCCCTGGCTTCTGCTGCCTCACGTTTCTCTTCTGCACAGTGAAGCTGTAATCCAGAACAATTGTTATGAATGACAGAGGATATACAAGTTAAAATTGACCAGATAATCCTAAGAGCCGAAGCTTCCCGCTGATACCCCTTATCTCTCGAATTTACTAAGGGTACATCACCAAAATATCTCCTTGAAAACATCAGCGACAATTTACTAAATTAGTTCAAAACTTCTAAGCAACAAAGAGAAAGCAAAATCCCAGTTTTTTTTGTTGAAACTGGTGATTCTACAATATCAGAAGTCAAACTTAAGGGTAAATAATTCGAAGAAGTAGTTTGAGGAACTAAATTGTATAAAGGATAAGAGCACCAAAGAGGTTTTTTTACCTTCATCGATCGATCGAACCAGTCTAGTCGAGAATAACGACCTCGAGCCTTTCTCAGCACCTAACAGAAATGAAGGTTTAAACACAAACAAGAAGCAGATAATAAAGGTGACATGGAAGAAGAAGAAGAAGAAAAGAGATTACCAAGAGGAGATATCAGAGAGGATCTGAGAAGCTTGGAGACTTGGATGGCTGATAGTGAGAGAGATCGAGACTGAAAGAGAAGAGAGGAGAGAGATCGAGAGAAAGAAGAGAGATCGAGACAGAAATAAGAGAGATCGAGACTGAAAGAGAAGAAGAGAGGTCGAGACTGGAAGATCGAGACAAAGAGAAGAGAGATCGAGAATGAAAGAGAAGAAGAGAGATCCAGAGAAGAGAGAAAGAAGAACGAAGAAAGAAAGGAAGAGAGATCGAAAGTTGACCACATTTTTTACCACCAATTCATAGACATTCCTAATTTAATAAGACAACCATCACAAAATGAATGAAGGATAAGAAGACAGATTATGAATGATTATGAATGCACTACCATTGAAATGGAATATGAAAAGATCGCAATTCATTTATTAGGTTCCTAACTATGGAAGATGAACAACCAAAATAAAATTAAGACAATGCAAGTTTCAGACGCTTGTTTTTTGTTAAGTGACATGTGGCGTTTGGTATAAGATGATATCACGAATATTATTTACTCAGACTCTCCATCCGTCGTTTCAATGTCTGAATCTCCATCCGTCGTTTCAATGTCCTAATTTCCATCTTCATCATCCGATCCAGATTCATCTTCATCGTTCACATCATCAAAGTATTCTGCTTGACCATGTAAGGTTGTTAATGTTTCGACTTGCACAGAATCAACACAGATAACCGGAGAATTATTTTCTGATTGCACTGCAGTAAAATCTAAGTTTCCATTAACCAAAACTTTTCCTCTTGGTTGTATCATAATTGTTGCTTCCCATTGTTGGTCCCTTTTCCGAGTCACCCGTGGATACGGTACATAACATACTTGATCTGCTTGTGAAACCAAAATAAAAGGATCGTATTTTCCATAGCGTCTTGTGACATTAACATCGATGATGTTTATCCGTATACCTCTTCCACTGGTTGAATCATACCAGTCACAAAAGAAAACTACAACTTTCAGATCAACTGGTCCAGGATAATGAAGTTCTAAAATCTCTCTTAATATTCCATAGAAATCAGGCTCATTGCTCGAGGCACACGATGATGTCCCTTTCACACAAACTCCATAATTGGAATTCTTTTTTTCTTTCCCATGGTCGTATGTGTATATGTAACCTCGAGAAAAATATATTGGCCAATAAGTAACTTTTATCATTGGACCATGGGCGAGTGACTGCAACCACTTTGAGTACGAAATAGCAACCCAGTTTTCCTCCACCTGTTTTTACCAACAAATACACACTTTTACTATAATATAAAACTGTACATACAATAATTGTAATAAAAAAAATACTAATTTCTTACATGTTTTAGCAACCATTTTGAAAAATCTCTTTCTTTAAGCATGATGAGATTGTCATCACTTATACCCGGATGAGCAGCATTCATGACCTCATCAAACAACCTATATATGAATTTCACTTAGAAAGATTAAGAATTTAAAATATGTACTCTTGTAAAAATATAAAGTATATGTATATCTTTCATACCTTTCAAATGGTCTTCATTGTTCGCAATTAAGCAGATTATATGTATGTGCATGATGATAGTCTTTTGTTTCAAGCCATATCTCCTTTGCCTTACAACTACTACTTCCATATTGGGCAAAGATTCTGCTTGGTAGAAATATTGAATGCCTGAACGCCGTTAGACCACAAATCTTTCAACTCATCTATCAATGGTTGAAGAAAAATATCGAGACTTCTCTTAGGATGGTTAGGACCAGGGACTAAAACCGTCAAGAACATAAATTCTTGTTTCATGCACATCTCTGGAGACAGATTATACGGCGTCATGATTACGGGCCATAACGAATAGTTATGGTCTATGCATAACCCAAGGTAAATATTTCTTGACTCATTCGCAAAATCAGGGAATACCTCATGAAAATGTTTCCATGCTTCTCCATCTGATGGATGAGACATTTCTCCACCTCTAGTTGAGTGTTCGGCTTGCCATCTCATGTGCACAGCAGTATTATCTGATTGATATAATCTTTTTTACCTGTCAGATATTGGTAGATAAAACATATAGCGATACGCAATTCTTTTTCTTCCAATCTTTTTAGTAGGACGAAATCTATCTTTTTTGCAGAATCGACAATTCTCTTCGTTTGCAGCATCTTTCCAAAAAAGCATGTAATTATCTTGACATACATCAATCTTGTACTAAGGTAAACCCAAAGAGCGCATAAGCTTCTTTGTATCATAGTAAGAATCCAAAGAGATGTTACCTTCTGGCAAATATTCTTTTAGCATTTGTGAAATTGAGTCCATACAATTTTGGGGCAGATTATAATCCGTCTTCAAATTCATCAACCAAGCTGCTAAGGATAGTTTTGAAAAGCCTTTTGTACACCCATCATATATTAGATGTTTTGCCGCCTCCAAAATATTATAAAATTTTTTGGCCTCGAGATTAGGCTCTTCTTCCATGTTTCTGACCAAATCCCGACATCGTATTAAAACCAAATGCATCTGAAATAATTTCCTTATAAGGGTTATCCTGCTCCGTTTGAGAATCAGCTCCTAAAGTTTCTTCGTGCTCGAAATTATTATTTAGAATATCGTAATCTTCTCCATGAGAAATCCAAACCCGATAGTTCAGCATAAACCCTCTGTTATATAGATGTCTCGACACTACTTCTTCTTTGTCTTGTTTTCCATTCCCACATTTAATACATGGACAAAAAAGCTTACCAGTCTCCAAAGACAATGGTTGATTATTCGCAAATTTTATGAAATTCTCTAAACCTTGCACTACAAGAAAACATGGGTATTTCCGACGGCCAAATCCGTCGGAAAGGGCCTTTTCCGACGGATTTCCGACGGATTTAAGCTGTCGGTTACAGTTCGTCGAAAATATGGTTTCCGTCGGAATCCGTCGGAAATTTCCGACGGATTTTTGCCGTCGGAAAGCCGTCAGACATTTCCGACGGATTTCCGACCGCGTACGTTCCGACGGATACTCCGACGGATATTCGGTCGGAAATGCCGTCGGAAATCCGTCGGTAATTTCCGACGGACTTCCGACGGATATATTACCGACAGAAATTCCGACGGATGGTGATCGGATGAATTTGTCGGAAGTCCGTCGTAAATCCGTCGGAAGATATTTCCGACGGATTTCCGACGGTAACTATTTTCGACGGAGTTACGACGGATAATTTGATCGGAAGTTGTCTCGGAAGTCCGTCGGTTCTTCGTCGAAAATAGGTTCCGACGGATTTACGACGGTAACTTATTCCGACGGTTTTCCGACGGAATTGATATTTTGAATTTTATTTTGAATTTTATTTATTTATTTATTTTTTTGATATTTATATATTAAAATTATATAAATTAGAAATATAAATTAAAAATAGAAATAATAAATATATAAATTCATTAAACAAAATTAAAAAATTCATTACACATCAAAATAAATTGTTCAAAAAAAAAGCATTAAAACAAAATATTTAAACGGTTGGAGAATCTCCGTCGTCGGGATTATTATCCCGAAACATATGCGGGAAACATTTCTCCATCATCTTCTCCAAGCAGGAGAGCTTCTTGTTGGTAGTCTGTTGCTCCGTCCGTAGCTCTTCAACCTGCTGGTCACGGTCTTTCACCGTTTGGGTGAGCCTCTCGATTTCTACCCGGTACTCCGAAGGATAACGAGGAAGCGAGGAAGAAGATTCCTGGGTCGGAAGGGTGCCTAACCCAGCGAATCGACCTTTCACTTGCCGGGTTTGCTGCGAATAATTATAACCGATAATAATTAAATAACGAAAATAAAAAAACGAAATGAAATTAAAACTTACCTCAAGTACAATCTGGTTTATCTCTTCCCGGGACAAAGAGTTCGAGGACGTCGATCCTTCGATAGTGAGCTGCGATATTGATAGTTCACGGTCCAGCTTCGTCTTCTTGCTCTTCTCGACAACATCCCGCATCCCCAAGTCATGTATCTGACCGGTTTTCTTGTTGGTGTGTCTATGCTCGATGAGTTGAAGATAATCGGGTTCAGAACCAGATTCTCTCATCTGCGAAAATTTGTTAAGTTAAATAAATATAAAAAACAAAATTAACAATAAAAAATTTAAATTAAACTTACCATTTCCATCGCTTCCCGTTCGATGGTCTTTGCGCCCGCGTTGTGGATGTAGACCCCTTTCCCGCCTCGTTGGCTATTTCGGTTCTTCGACTGTTGCTCGGAGGTCTTTTTCGTCGCAGGCCTACTCCAGTACTCACAGAAGCCCTTCCAGACGTCGTCGTCAAGGTCCTTCGGCTTGTCTTTGTTGTGCTTCCACTTCTGCTTCCACTCGTACATGTGCTTCGAGTACGAGTTTGCGGCATACTTGTCGAATGTGTCAATGACTTTGCGCGTATGATGAGAGTCCCACGTGAACTCTTGCTACAATTTTTTTAAAAACTATGTTACATGTCAAAAAGAAAAATTGACAAAATGAAATTCAAAATAAATAATATATCAATAAATAACTTACCGCGAAAGTCCGGTGCCACACGTCTTTCTCCTCGGTAGGCATGTCCGAATACTTCTCGTACGGTTTGTCCAACATGTTGTGGAGCATCCGTAATATCGCCTTGGTGATCTGAGTCGACAGCTTAAACCTGAAAACATTATGAAAATATATAAATATGTTAAGTTTAAACATCTAAATAATTTGAAATAATGTACAAAACATTTCTTACCAAGTGCCGTCCTCAAACTTCGGGTCGAGTCGAATGCAATGGCCCCGGTTAGGCTGCCGGACTAGCTCCTCGATCTCAATGTGGCTCCGAGAAGCGGATTGCTGGGAATCTGGGATGTGAGTTCCCGAGCTCGTTGGTCCCGGAAGAGGCGTACACCGAGAACCCCGAGAACGGCGTCCTTGGTTGCCGCCTCCCAACTGAAGAACTTCGTCGTGATCCCTGCGGAAAACGGTAAAATTGTTAGTAAATTAACAAAAAATTCAAAAGTTACCAAAATTTTTGAAATTTCCGGAAACAAATTTAGGAAAAATTCAAATTTTCCGAAAAATTCAAATTTTCCAAAAAATTCAAATTTTCCGAAAAATTAAAAGTTTACTAAAAATTCAAAATTTTCAAAATTTTTCAAAATTTTTCAAAATTTGCTAAAATATTTTAAAATCAGTTTTAATATATAAAAATATTTAGAAAACGTTTTATTACTATAAAAAATATTTAAAACGATTTTATTTCTAAAATAATATTTGAAAAACGTTTTTATTATTAAAAAAATATTTTAACATCAACTTAAATATATAGAAATATTTTTAAAACGTTTTTATTAGTTAAAACATATTATAAACGATTTTAATATATACACATATTATAAAAACGTTTTTATTATTAAAACAATATTTTAACATCAACTTAAATATATAGAAATATTTTAAAAACGTTTTTATTAGTTAAAAAATATTATAAACGATTTTAATATATATACATATTATAAAAACGTTTTTATTACTATAAAAATTTTTAAAAACAATTTTAATATATACAAATATTATGAAAACGTTTTTATTACTTAACAAATATATTAAAAACATACAAATATTGTCTAAACATTTTTATTACTTAAACAATATTTTAAAAACGATTTTAATATATACAAATATTTTTAAAAATTCAAACAATATCTAGAAACGTTTTTAAAATATTTTTAGAAAATAAAACAAGATCTAAAAACTATTTTAATATAAAGAAACGTTTTTAAAAAATCAAAAATTTGTTTTCTAGATCTAACAATTCTAAATCAACAATCTAAACACATAAACCCTAACACTAATATTATTCTAAATAACAAATTCTATTATAACCACTTAACAATTCACATAAATAGAATTCTAACAACCTAACTAATATATTCCCTAAAACTAACATGATCTAAAAAAAAATTAAAGGAATTGATTAAACTTACATGATTTTGTTGGTGAAGAATTGAGGAATTTATGAAGAGGAGTTGAGGAATTGAAGATTAAAACTGAAATTGTGAAGAAGAAGAAGAGAAGAGGGAGAAGAAGAGATTTTCGGTAAGGAAGAAGAAGAGAGAAGAGGGAGAAGAAGCGACGGAAGAGAGAGAGGAAGAAGAGAGAAATAAGGAAAAAAACTTACGGTTCGTCGATATAATTCGATGTCCGTCGGAATACCGTCGGAAATCCGTCGGATTTCGAAAAATAATTTCATTTACGCGGTTGATATTCCCGCGGTCTTGAAAATATCAAAGTCCGTCGGAAATCCGTCGGAAACTTCCGACGGATTTCCGACGGATTGGAGAAGATAAGGTATATTCCTTGCATGTTTGTCGATTAGTCAGTCAACAAGCACGTGTCTAATTTTTCATATCCGTCGGAAATCCGTCGGAAATTTCCGACGGATAAGGTATATTCCTTGCATGTTTGTCGATTGGTCAGTCAACAAGCACGTGTCTAATTTTTCAGATCCGTCGGAAATCCGTCGGAAATTCCCGACGGAATTAGGGTATATTTGGGGTTTAGGGTTTAGGGTTTCTTTATATGATTTAAGGACATGTTATTTACATGTTTCATTCAATATATATATTAAGTTCATCAATATTAAAGGCTTTGCATTAGTTTAAAAATTATACAACATCAAAACATATCATTTCACATAAATCAACTATATCTTATACTATAACTTATACAAACACTTCCATCAAAATTTATAAATTCTATATAACACATTTTCTTGATGTATATACAAGGTTAACCTATTTTATATACATCATACAAGTGTTTGTAAACTTTTGCCACAAAAAAAACCTATACCCTATACCCTAAACAAGATTTTTGAATATCCGTCGGAAATCCGTCGGAAATTTCCGACGGATGAATATACCTCGGATAAAACCTCGGTTATATCCGAGGGATTGATTTTTTAGCCGAGGCAGCTGAATCCGTCGGAAATTTCCGACGGATTTCCGACGGATTCAGCTGCCTCGGCTAAAAAATCAATCCCTCGGATATAACCCAGGTTTTATCCGAGGCAGCTGAATCCGTCGGAAATTTCCGACGGATATTCAAAAATCTTGTTTAGGGTATAGGGTATAGGTTTTTTTTTTGTGGCAAAAGTTTACAAACACTTGTATGATGTATATAAAATTGGTTAACCTTGTATATACATCAAGAAAATGTGTTATATAGAATTTATATAGAAGTTATAATATAGGTTAACCTTGTAACCAAAATTTTTTTTGTGGAAAAATTCCGATTTTGTTACACTTAATCAAATGTCTAACTTTATAAAACTTCGACATAACTGATATATTACACATTACAATTCTAGTTCAAATATATGTACATATTTTACGGTGCAAATTTTATAATTAAAACTACTGTCAATCCGATGATGAGTAATCTGATTCTCCTGAATCGGAAGGTTCCCCAAATTCGTCAAATTCTTCTTCTGAATCCTCAAATACTCGATCGTCTGACTGTATGGTGAAATCAACGACAAGGTCGACCTCAAGGGAATGCTCGATTGAACCCAAACCTACGGAGCTTTGTTGGAGGGGTTCATGATCAGACATCCCATGAACTCTACCTCTCGGGTTTATCGATGTGACTGTAACCCACGGGTCTTGCTTGTTTGTCACCCGCGGATAGGGAATGTAGAATAACTACACCATGTACAAATTTAACCACAGGAATGCAACAAAACTAAATTAAAAATTAACGTAAAAGAAATACAAACCTGGTCTGCTTGTGATGCAAGTACAAATGGCTCGTATCTCTGGAGTTTTCTTCTGCTATGTAATGATGTAACACCAAATTGGTCGTGTCGCACACCGCTTCCTACTAATGGATCGTTCCAGTCGCATAAAAATGCAACACATCTTAGACCGAGCATTCCCGGGTACTGAACATCGAAAATCTCACGTACGACACCATAGTATACAAGATCACCTGACTGAGTTGATACACCGTAATCTGAAGTTGTCGCACTCCTATCATCCCGAAGAATCTTAAAAGCGTACCCCCGTGTGCTATACATCACATGTGACTGCACGGTTGCTAGTGGAAATCTCACAATTTCTTCTAACCACGTGGGAAATGTTTGTCCGTTAGCCTTCTCTGTCGTCACCTGCACAATTAAAATAAAAATACATCAAATAATTAAATCTTTCATTACATATGATGATTGCTAAAAACAAGGCAATTAAAAGACTTACATAATCTCTTAACCAACGTCCGAACTCTTCCTGTTTGAGCTCGATTAGCTCGTCCTCTGTTTTGTCAGGAAATGCAAAACGTTGATAAGCCATATACATCCTGTGAGATTGAAACAATTATCACGTTAGTACATATATATAATCAAGAACCCAATAAGTAATTAAAAATTAAGTTCAATATAATACCTCTCATATTCATCAACTCCGTCGCAGTTTGTGAGAATATACATATGCAAATGCTCTCGCTCTTGTGGTGAAAGTCTCCTCTTCTTGCCTTTTCCACTAAGTCGTCCAATCTCTAAAAATATATGAGGTACATCGACCGGATATAAAGGTAGGACGCCTCCGTCATCATGTCGAACTGCTCTACGACTCTTTGTTTTGACTTGTGATGGAAAGTAGGACTCGACAAAATGTGAGGTTTCTTCATTGATGGTCTGTGCGACGATAGAACCCTCCACTCTACTCAAATTTTTCACCTTCTTCTTTAGATGTAACATATACCGTTCGGAAGGATACATCCAACGGTACTGAACCGGGCCCCCCAAGCTCTGCTTCTCGAGGGAGATGAATTGTTAAATGTTCCATAACATCAAAGAATGAAGGAGAAAATATCTTCTCCAAATTGCAAAGGATTACAGGTATATTAGCCCCAAGATTGCGGATACCGTCTGATGTAAGAGAGCGAGAACATATATCTCGGAAAAAGGCACCAATCCCTGCAATATATGGATAACAAATGAATAATTAAATAATAAAGTATATATTGTATAAAGTACTAAATAAATAATTTCATGATTGTACCTGCAATTGCTTCGTGGACATTACGTGGTAGAAGACATGCAAAGGCAAATGGAAGGAGGCGCTGCATCACCACATGACAATCATGACTCTTCATCCCAGTAAACTTCTCTTCTCCATGATCAACGCAGTTCCGAAGGTTAGATGCGTATCCGTCCGGGAATCTAACACTTTCGGTAATCCAGTCAAAAAACTCGGCCTTTGAAGGTTCATCGAAACGAAAAGCCGGGACCGGAGGCTTCCCGTTCCCTGTCACATGTAGTGCTCTACGAGAACAAATGTCTGGCAAGTCCAATCTAGACTTCAGATTGTCCTTCGTCTTCCCTTTGACATTGAGAACGGTGTTCATAATGTTGTCGAAAAAATTCTTCTCATTGTGCATGACATCCAGATTATGCCTCAAAAGATGGTTCTTCCAATAAGGCAAATCCCAGAAAATGCTCCTCTTGTGCCAATTATGAACGTTGCCACAACCATCAACAGGATGATGTCCGTTACCACCACAATCAACGGTCCTCTCTGCACCAAAATCCCTAAACTGAGTCAACAAATACTCACCATCTAACTCAGGAGGAGGACCGTCAAATACTTTCCGGTTCTTCCTAAACAATGTGGTGCTCCGACGATAAGGATGATCGCTAGGTAGGTATCGCCTATGACAATCAAACCAAGACGTTTTCCGTCCGTGCTTCAATTGGAACGCATCAGTGTTATCTTGACAGTACAGGCACGATAACCTTCCGTGCGTTGTCCATCCTGATAACATGCCATATGCTGGAAAATCGCTAATAATCCACAAAAGTACCGACCGCATGATGAAATTTTGGTGACAAGAAACATCAAACGCTTCAATACCTTGGTCCCATAACATTCGCAGCTCATAAATCAATGGTTGCGAAAACACATCAAGTGATCTCTTCGGATTCTCTGGTCCAGGAACGAGAATGCTAAGGAACAAGAACTCCCTTCGCATGCACAAAGATTTCGGCAAATTGTAAGGTGTTACAATTACTGGCCACAAAGAATATTTTCTGTCGTGCTTCCCAAAAGGGCTGAAACCATCGGTACATAATCCAAGGTATACGTTCCTTGCCTCAAACGCAAAGCTGGGATAAATGGATTGAAAATGTTTCCATGCTCCTGCATCTAACGGATGGGCGATTTGTCCATCTGTTGTATGCTCTGCATGCCATCTCATTGCTCCTGCTGTGCGCTCTGACTGATATAACCTCTTCAATCTCTCTATTAACGGTAAATACCACATCCGTTTATATGGCACTGGCACTCTTCCACCTGTTTCCTTATACCGAGGTTTGCGACAAAAACGACATGTCGTACGATCTGCGTCCTCTCTCCAGTAGAGCATACAGTTGTCTATGCATACATCTATCATCTGATACGGCAATCCTAGACCTTGAACAAGTTTCTGTATCTCATAGTATGATGCCGGTGCAAGATTATCTTCTGGCAAAATTTCTTTCACAAAATCAGCGATTGCATCCACGCACTCCTCACTCAAATTGAAATCCGTCTTTATACCCATCATCCTTGTTGCAGTTGATAAAGGGGAATGTTCACCTCTACACCCATCATATAACGGATGTTTAGCAGCGTCTAACATATCAAAGAATCTCCGAGCTTCTAAATTAGGTTCTTCTCCCATATCTCCATACTCAGCAACCGATGGTATACTTTCACGAAATGCATCGTTCACCATCTGAACATGACCTACAGTACTTTGTTCTTCCATTGCGGGTTCTTCTAAGCTAGTGTTATCCCCAATATAATGTTCACTAGTACTAGCATAATTATCCACCATTGTATCATTTTCTCCATGATAATACCAAATCTTGTAACCCGGCATAAACCCATGACAATACAAGTGTGACCATACTTCATCTATCACGATAAATCTACGATTCCCACAATTGGTACAAGGACAATAGATTTTACCGGTTTTTTTTGCTTTCTTCTGCATACCCGCAAATGCCATGAATTCCTGTAGACCTTTTTTGAATTCCTCCGTAACTAGGCCCGTGTCCGGAATTTGATGAGGCTTGTCCATCCATGATCGAAAATAATTATAAGGATTTGAAGAAGACATTTTCGTAAGGAATTAGATAACAGAGATTTTTTTTTTGTTGTGATTATAAATGAAGCGTGGAAACGTTTTTATAAGGAAAATTTTGTGCATTTTCCGACGGATTTCCGACGGATATAAAGTAGATATTATCGATGTCGGCAACCATGTCGGCAGTATGTCGGCAACATCAGAATTCGTCAAAAAGTCATCGGAAATCTGTCGAAAAGTGTCCGACGGATTTCCGACGGGTTAATATTTCCGACGGAATTCCGACGGATGAGAAGTTAGTCGGAATTCCGACGGATGAGAAGTTAGTCAGAAATCCGTCGGAAAGTCGCCTGAAATTTCCGACGGAATTATTGCCGTCGGAATTGCCGTCGGAAATACACCTGTTTTCTTGTAGTGTTGGCAAAATTATTCTAAACCCTCATTAGTCGTTTGATTGATTCGCTCATACATCCAATTTCTTGAAGCGAAATGACCGTTACTTGAACTCATTCTATATATTCAGAATTCGCAAAACCACATAAATATAGATTTACTGATAGTTACAAGAGAGAATAGGTACAAAACTATATCCAAGATAGAAGCTTTAGAGACCCAAACATGACATGGTAATTTATAAGTACTCACTCATCCTCAATAAAACACAAACCATGATTTATGCAGTTTGAAATCGAGTAGACACGTGAATATATATTACAGGGAATAATAGCTTCCACCAAACCAAATCAAAAGCAATAATCTGTTTTTGTGATTGTGAATTTTGTTAGTCTGTAATAATCAAAACCCATAATCTGTTTATGATTCAATCGAGAAAAAATGTTCTCACCAATTGGCCATTCATAATCGTGATCTGTGCAGAAATTTTCAAAATCTCTATAATATTATTTAAGAAGACATTTTAAAAAATGAACTTTGTTCTGTAAGTTATTATATGAAATTTCATTGGAAATAACAAAGACTAATTGAAAAAGGAAAGGATATAATAGTATTTTACAATTGGTGATAAAATATGGTAATTAATAAAACTCTATAATATGGAAAGTTTTAAAACCGAATTGGTTACATTTTTTAAATCGAATGAAATTGGTTACATTTTTTAACCCGGGTTCAAAACACGTAATTTGGTTTGATTAATTTCAGTTTTATTCTTTTTTGAAATGAAAATATACATAGCTCGCATCTAACATATTTTATATCGGTTTTATTCTTTTATGGAATGAAAATATACAACATAAAATTTAAGTAAACCAAATAATTATTAGAGGAAACCGAATTTGGTTTACCAGTTTTTTACTAAAATTGATCACCCACCTACGCGTTTATTGTATCAATCACTATTTCCTGTTAAATCCTAGCTAAATCAACTACATATCACACATTTCCTTTTTAAATATGAAAACGAAATTTATTGTATCAATCACTATTTTCTTTACAATGTTTTTAATATGTTCTATTCTTTTATGGTATAAATTCATAAATGAGTTATTTCCAATGGCATTTAAATCTTTCATTAAATAGATTAAAAATATATATATTTATATCGGTCTCGATCTTTTATGGAATTAAAATATACCACCTAAAATTTTGTGGTATTCACTAATACAAATTAGAATCGTATATTTCCAAAAACTCATTTAAATATCAAATTACCTTGGCTACCAAGTTAATGTAATTTATAAAATTTAATGTATACCTACTGATATTAAACCATTATAAAAGGAACGGTTCGTAGAGCCGACAAACGAAGAAAAGAACTCAAGAATCTACCTTAAATTATAACTTCAGAAATGGCTGCTTCTCTACCCATCTCCTACCTCAACGAAGTAAAACCTTATAAAACCGGCTGGCGTGTCGAAGTTAAAGTCCTGCATGCATGGAAACAATACAGTAAGATGACCGGAGAGACACTTAAACTGATTTTAGCCGATGAAAAAGTAAATTTATTGTATTGTAACAAATATACCTTAGAGCAAATATAATCTCCGATTTAATTAGTTCAAGTTTTACTATCATTTTCTACAAAGTATATTAACATTCAAATTCAAAAATCACAGGAAGTAAAGATACACGCTTCAGTTAAAAAGGATCATGTTATCCGTGTTGAAGGAAACTTACGTGAAGGAGAATGGAGATCAATTGAAAATTTTGGGCTCAGTCACGCAACTGGAAAATTCAGGCCAACCAATCATGCTTACAAAATGGGGTTTCTGGCTATGACTGTTGTAACTAGATGTCCTTCTAGACCTGAAAACAACTATTTGTCATTGGTCAGTTTCCAATCAGCTTTGACCCCAGAAATACTCAACCCAAATATCTTGGTTGGCAAGAATGAATCTGAATCACTCAATAATTGTAGCCAATCATCGTTATAAATAGTATTAAAAAATATATATGTAACTAACTCTACAATTGCCTTTTTGATTCATCTAGATATTGTGGGTCATGTTGTTAACGTCGGAAAGATGGAATCACTTGAAGTCAATAACAAGCCAACAAAGAAGCTTGAATTTGAACTAAGAGATGATAAGTTTGTATTTTATGTCCCGATTCAATGAAATTATTTCATGTAACTAAATTATGATATATACTGATTTTACCTTTGTAATATATGTAGTGATGAACGTCTAGGTTGTACTTTGTGGGGATCATTTGCTGAATAAGTTTATCAAGCTTCTGAAGACGCTGGTGATAAGATAGTCATATGTATGATCAGGTTTGCCAAAATAAAAGAATTCAGAGGTAAACAAACTTACGTACTAATTCTCATAATTCATCCTAAATATGATTTTGGTTAGAATAATATAACTCACTTTTATGAATGCAGGTATCAAGTCTATCTCAAATGCATTTGAAGCTTCTCAAGTAATGATAAACCCACAAGATCTTGAAATTGTCAACTTTAAAAATTCGTAAGTGATGAGGACATCGAACCAGCTAGCCCACCAGAGGTGAGCTCAAAGCTCGGACAAGACCAAACCGGGCCGATTATGGAGACTATGATGAACGATCAGTTTGATGCATTACAAAGCCGACATTGGAAACCCGGAGAACTTTTGGATACTACCAATTCAAAAGAGAATTGTACTGAGCGTACGACAAGCTTAGATCTTGTTTATTGGCGACAACGGTTCTCTTATGGATTTGGGACAGTAACTCCCAAAGTTACTTCAACGAGTGGAAAGCGAGCAAACGACTTGAAGGATCAATCAACCCCAGAGGAAATAATTAGGAGGAAGAGTCTGGAAAATAGCTTCAACATGTTCAAGGAGAAGCTGAAGCATCTGGAACACGAAGGACTTATCAGGCTTGATCAGTTTGAAGGTTGGAACCTAACCCCGTTGTTGAGCTCCGATTTCAGTCGAATGTTCAATCAAGTGTCGCTTCCAGATCACGGCACTTCAGGAGACGTTCTATATATGGTTCGAAATATATTTGAGTCTAGTTTCCAGAACATCCAATATCTCTCCAATCAGCCCAGCCAATCGCTCAAAAACGGCCCAACAGTGGAGACGTATCTACTGGATTCAATCCTACCCGAAAATGTCAAGTGGAATCTTTTGAAGCCCAAACATGAAAGCCCACTTGAGCATGGTTTCTATGAGCTTGGGAGACACTTAAGAAGCTTTCTAGAAGCTTCCCTTCACGACCTAAGGTTCACCACACCTCACTTGATCAAGTGGATCAAGTTTGAGCTACACTTGCCTTATTTGGAGATTCTCGCCATATATCTCCAACGGCTCTATTATTTGAAGTTTGTCCACGAAGTGAAGCTTTTCCACAGAAACCAGGACGTACCTAGACACTTGTCATTCGCCCCTAAGTTGTCAAGACTCAAGGAAGGCTCCGTTTTCCATATTTGGCCGATTCTCGTCATTATGACTCAAACGGCTAGTTTTGGTATTTACTTTGCGATTTCCTTCTTGTTTAATTTCGTGTATGAGCACTATATAAGCTCAGCTTTGCTTTCATTGTAACGCACCTTTCAATCAAGAATTTTATAAAGTATTTCGTTTTTCTTTCAAAGAGTGTTTCTTTGCGAAGATTGTTTTATTCTTTAGAATATTGTGTGCGATTCACTATATTCTCTAGACGCCTCGGATTAAGTTATTTGTGAGATTCAAATAGCTTGTTCGATCAAGGATTGAGAGAGTCAATCACAATCGATTGAGAGAGTCAATCAAACACCACCTTCCATCTCACCATCGTCCCCACTTCCGCAACAAAGCTTGGAATCTCTCGATCATCGAGTGGTCATAGTATTGGAGTGATTCCGTGCTTATATCATTTTGGTATCAGAGCTTTAAAAGCTCCTATCCCAGGTTGTATTCATCCAACCTTTATCCTTTGTGTTTTTTGTTTTGTTATTTACTATCATCTAAACCGAAAAATCCATAATTTTTTTTTTTTTTTGCTTTAATCCAAAAAAAAAAAAACAAAAACCAACCAAATATCTATTGTTTTAAAAATATTATATTGTTTGCTTTAATTCTATAAGTCAGAAAATAAAAATAAGAATTTTTTTTTTGTTATTTGCATTTTCGAAATTTTGTTTAAGTCAAAAAAAAAAAAAAAAAAAAAGGAAGAAACCATCGTTTTAGTTATTTTGTCTTTCTTACTTTCCTTTCTTGTCTAAAAACGAATTTGAATCATCTTTTCTCTGTTCTTGGGTGAGGTACAAACCCTAAGGTGCAGCCGCCATGGGATATTCAGAGGAAGAAGACACTTACCAAGCCTACGAAGATCATTGGAGTCAAGGAGAAGAAGAACAAGTCTTCACCGATGAGGAGACTGACTGTGATACACCACCGTGGCCAGGAGATGATTACTCAAGCTCTTACTATGGAGGGGGTTCTGATGAAGATGAGCTTGAACAAGAGCCACCAGACTGTAGGCGAGACAACCACACCGATCACTCGACTTGGTCAAGTGAAGAAGAGACCGACCAAGAAGGCGATATAGGAGAAGATCGTTCATGGCAAGACAAGACTGAATCTCAAATCAGTCTAGAAGAAGGAGGCCATGAAAGTGAACCAGGACATGGAGAGTTCACTCATGAAGGAGAACATGATCAGTTCGAAGAGCAATACCAAAAACCTTGGTGTGAAGAAACCGACTCCCAAATCAGTTTAGGCGAAACTGATTCATATGAAGGCGAGACTTGGTACAATGAAATCAAATCAGAAACTGACATGGGAGATGAGACAGAGCATGAGGTAGACAGGTTAGAGCCAGAATACACTTTGGTTGACGAATCAGAGTTTGAAGAAGAGGTTCAAGAACCGAACCAAGCAAACATCGACAACGCCACTCTAGACGAGCCTTATGATGCAACAACGGATGATGAGGCAGATTGTGAGCCACGCCACATCTATTTTTCAGGTCATAAGCAAGGACCAGAAGCTTACCTACAATGGGAGAACGAAATGGAGCATTGATTTAGGTTCCACAACATCCCAAAGGAGGATAGATTGTCCTACGCCATTAACACACTTGTTGGAGATGCTCATACATGGTGGATACAAGAAGAAGCTCGGGCCTACTATCATAATCCGATCATCATTTGGGGTAATCTCAGGCAGCGTATGTACAGAAGTCCCACAACCGCAGCTACATCCCCAAGAGGCATATGTTCCCAACAACTTCAAAAAGATGGATGTCAACACCAAAACTTCAGCCTGTTTCTAAGTCAAAGAAAGCTTGCTGTCCTGAGCCAAAGAAAGTGTCTCAAATCACTTTAGAGAAGAAGACAGAGATTGAGAAGCCAGTGGGAGCAAAAGAAGTTAAACCCGCCTCCAAACAAACCGATGCATCTCAAACGCAAAGCACAAAACCGAAGAATGAACCACAAGTCAAAACAGAGCAATGTAAGTCTTCTAAAGTTTTAAAAATAAATGACACCATCTGTTATAGATGTCATAAGAGAGGTCATTTTGCTGCTGTGTGCCCTAAGAGACAAGAGATTAAAATTTCAAAACCTGAGCCGAAACTGAATCCATTAGATAATTGTCTAGAAAATTCTGGTTTTAAATTTTCGAATTCAGATTTGATGCACTTGTCTTTGCCAAAGGTTGTTAGTGCAGGTATAGGACATGGAGTGGAGCACACTATGACAGAGGCAGCCACTGAAAATAATGGAAATGGCACCAGCAAAGTGCTGCTACAAGAAGAGCCGCCCGATCGAGCCATAAATCACAATACCGTGGCGACGAAGGAACTAGAACTCATCGACAGTTTTGATCCGGTAAGTCATCCCTCACTGTTATATACTTATGATGCCTCAATGAATGTGTTCATGGACGTGATAAGTCCCATAGAATCTGATGATAAAATAATTTCGGTGGAAAAATCTATAAACTAGATTTTGTATCTTGAGTCACACGTAGAAGAAAAAGTAGATGAATTGACTAGAATTGAATTTTGCTCTGTTGCTTATGATAATTCCATGACCGCCATAACACACTTGTTTCTTGCCAAAAATTTAGAGAATATCTCAGGTACCAAGGAGAAGCAACAAGGACCAAAACCGCAAAGGAACAATGGCGACATCGAAAGTGAAAAAGGAGATTTCACTAAAACGGCTACCTTACTGCCCAAGGAAGTCAGCAACACACCATGGAGAGGAGTCATCTCTTCTTTGCTGATCAAAGAAGAACCACCTGATGTTCAACATCGATTATATCTGAGCCCCACACCAATCGTTACCCATGGTAAATTTCTAGACCCACTTCTTTACGAAGATACTAACTTGCTCTATTTTGGTGCAGGTCTAGAAGTTTCGAGGACGAAACCTTTCCAAGGGGGAGGGTGTGATGAGGACATCGAACCAGCTAGCCCACCAGAGGTGAGCTCAAAGCTCGGACAAGACCAAACCGGGCCGATTATGGAGACTATGATGAACGATCAGTTTGATGCATTACAAAGCCGACATTGGAAACCCGGAGAACTTTTGGATACTACCAATTCAAAAGAGAATTGTACTGAGCGTACGACAAGCTTAGATCTTGTTTATTGGCGACAACGGTTCTCTTATGGATTTGGGACAGTAACTCCCAAAGTTACTTCAACGAGTGGAAAGCGAGCAAACGACTTGAAGGATCAATCAACCCCAGAGGAAATAATTAGGAGGAAGAGTCTGGAAAATAGCTTCAACATGTTCAAGGAGAAGCTGAAGCATCTGGAACACGAAGGACTTATCAGGCTTGATCAGTTTGAAGGTTGGAACCTAACCCCGTTGTTGAGCTCCGATTTCAGTCGAATGTTCAATCAAGTGTCGCTTCCAGATCACGGCACTTCAGGAGACGTTCTATATATGGTTCGAAAGATATTTGAGTCTAGTTTCCATAACATCCAATATCTCTCCAATCAGCCCAGCCAATCGCTCAAAAACGTCCCAATAGTGGAGACGTATCTACTGGATTCAATCCTACCCGAAAATGTCAAGTGGAATCTTTTGAAGCCCAAACATGAAAGCCCACTTGAGCATGGTTTCTATGAGCTTGGGAGACACTTAAGAAGCTTTCTAGAAGCTTCCCTTCACGACCTAAGGTTCACCACACCTCACTTGATCAAGTGGATCAAGTTTGAGCTACACTTGCCTTATTTGGAGATTCTCGCCATATATCTCCAACGGCTCTATTATTTAAAGTTTGTCCACGAAGTGAAGCTTTTCCACAGCAACCAGGACGTACCTAGACACTTGTCATTCGCCCCTAAGTTGTCAAGACTCAAGGAAGGCTCCGTTTTCCATATTTGGCCGATTCTCGTCATTATGACTCAAACGGCTAGTTTTGGTATTTACTTTGCGATTTCCTTCTTGTTTAATTTCGTGTATGAGCACTATATAAGCTCAGCTTTGCTTTCATTGTAACGCACCTTTCAATCAAGAATTTTATAAAGTATTTCGTTTTTCTTTCAAAGAGTGTTTCTTTGCGAAGATTGTTTTGTTCTTTAGAATATTGTGTGCGATTCACTATATTCTCTAGACGCCTCGGATTAAGTTATTTGTGAGATTCAAATAGCTTGTTCGATCAAGGATTGAGAGAGTCAATCACAATCGATTGAGAGAGTCAATCAAACACCACCTTCCATCTCACCATCGTCCCCACTTCCGCAACAAAGCTTGGAATCTCTCGATCATCGAGTGGTCATAGTATTGGAGTGATTCCGTGCTTATATCAGTAAGGAATCAAAATATTTCTAACTTAATATCAGTATAGTTAAAAAATATATATGTTTTTTTAGAAGTTAACATACTGTTATTTTGTGTAAATCTAGGTTACCAGAAGATGGGCTTGCTCTGACTATCCTAGAGAGTAAGCCTAAATGTTTGTACGTACCCAAATCTAATGAGAAATGGAGGCGTTATCCACTGAAAACAATTGTTGAACTCCTTGAATCAACAGATGTTTGTGATATTGTGTAAAGGTTACATAACTAATTTTATGTTATGATTTGCTTTACATCCTTAATATTTTGACTTTTAGGTTGGTACAGCAAGGATTATGTGCACAATCTATGCTATTGATACAGACTGGGCATGGTACTATTTTGGTTGCCGTAAGTGCAACAAAATAGTTAGAAAACTTACAACAAAACAGGTTTCGGGGAAAACACAGAAACCTAAATTCTGGTGTGATTATTGCAAAGCAAGTGTCATTAATGTTGATGCAAGGTATATCTTGAATCTTCTTGATTTTACTTACGCGTTTTTGTTATCTTTGATGAGGTTTTGATTTTCTGCTATATACTAGGTATAAACTTCATGTGAAAGTTATGGATCAAACAAGTGAAACTGTATGCATGTTGTTTGGTCAACTTGCGGAGGAAATTATCGCGCAACCTGTCTCAGATCTATTAGATGGATCATTTGATGAGGTAATATTCCCTTAACAAATCCACAAAACAACCAATGCATGTATAAATCACATGTTTCTTCTCATATATATTTGTGAATTTGTGAATGTCTCAATAGATTGAAGATCCATCTAACGTGCCCGATGCTATCAATAACTTAATTGGAAAACCATTTCTATTTGGGGTGTGTGTGGAGAAAAAGAATCTCGATAACGGGCACAATACCTTCAAGATTGCTAAGGTGTTATCAAACAATGAAATGGAAGAAGATCAGATTGATGATAGTGCAGAGAATGCATTAACACCATCTGAAATCATTTCTGGTGATCAAGTACGAGTGTATTTTCAATCATATATGAATTTTTAAGATCAATTGATACCCATTGAAGTTTTTAAGTTTTTAAGATCAAGAAAAACATTGAAGTTTTTAAAGTGAATATAATAACATTATGAACTGGGGAGAATTATCATAATCAACTGTTATATAAACTTTTAACCGGAAATTTCGATGAGTCTGTTGGTCTACACCGTAGTATGTTGTCAGTGTAACTATTAATAAAATCTAATATTCATCCGAACATTTTTTAGCCTCTAAGCTAAATTATATAATTATTATTATATAACTCATTTAATTTAGGACTCAATCTCTCCAATAAATAATATAATTAAATGAACATTCTCTTTAAAAATTCACAAAGATCAATATTAAATTGACTAGATTTCACAATCTAACTACTATCATTGCATATATTATTACTTCCTAATACAAAAATAAAATATTCAACAACACTTTCACGTTCTCTAACCCTAAAAAAGCAACCCTAAGAAATTTAGTAGATCAATAAACGATACTATCACTTTGTGGCTCAATAACCCTAAGAAAGCAAGGAGAGATTTTAAGGTAGAGAACGACATATGGCTTGCTAAATTTCCCCATTGTTTAATTTTTATTTTGGTGCTAATTACTATTTACTCTAGAGATGATAGCGCTTAAACTATCTATTAATAAGAATCCCATGAATATGATGCAGGATGAAAAACAAAAACGATGGAAGTGGCATAGGAATGAATCATCCACCACAAAGTAACAAAAAAAAACGTCATTTACCAACTACAATATGTGTCAAGGGGATTTAATCTGTAACATCCCGATTTCTTGTATATGCGGAGGCTTATAAGAATTGATTTGGCTACCTATGTCACCAAAGTGCACTTACCTTTTCCGATCACTTGCCCGAAAGAACTCCAGAGTTAAGCGTGCTTGAGCTGGAGTAGTCTAAGGATGGGTGACCTTCCGGGAAGTGATTCGCGGTATCGTGTGAGTGAGGACAAAACACGGAGAAAGGTCACGTGGTGATTTCAGGGTCAGTAAACAAGTATTACAAGCCTCCCGGACTAACGCACCGGCCGTCGGACAAGGGTGGGGCCCACGGGCCGAGAGAGGGCATGGGGCCCACAGGTAGGGGCGGTCGGGGCGTTATAAGTGGTATCAGAGCCGAACCCAAACACGTGTGTGGAGTCAGGTGGGCTCACACCGTCTAGGGTGACGATCCTGGTGCGCAACGAGGACGTTGCGCTCTATGAGTGGGGGTGATTGTAACATCCCGATTTCTTGTATATGCGGAGGCTTATAAGAATTGATTTGGCTACCTATGTTACCAAAGTGCACTTACCTTTTCCGATCACTTGCCCGAAAGAACTCCAGAGTTAAGCGTGCTTGAGCTGGAGTAATCTAAGGATGGGTGACCTTCCGGGAAGTGATTCGCGGTATCGTGTGAGTGAGGACAAAACACGGGGAAATGTCACGTGGTGATTTCAGGGTCAGTAAACAAGTATTACAAGCCTCCCGGACTAACGCACCGGCCGTCGGACAAGGGTGAGGCCCACGGGCCGAGAGAGGGCATGGGGCCCACAGGTAGGGGTGGTCGGGGCGTTATATAATCGGTACCAACAATACTGTCGCTGTCAAATATTTAATAGAGCTCTACAAGATATTAGTAACTTACATGGTCAAACAAGAGGACAATCACATACTGTTCCAAATAGTCCATTACCAACAGCTATCAAAAACAAGGAATGTTTAACTGGTAAGAAAATTCTACAACTTTGAAACATTCATCATATTAGTTTCAATGTAGTGTAGTCGTATATGCAACATCGATAGCGGATTCATTATATGCTTATGTATACAGATATAAGTAATGTAATGATTTCCACATTTAAAAGAAGAGTTTTCTGATTGTTCAGGATTGAAGAATAATACGCTGCCCAGCAATGATGCATTTTCCAATCCCAAAAGGGCTCGAACTAAATCAATGGCTTCGTGTAAGTACTGTTTATGGTGTAATGCTTATAAGTATAAATTTCAAAAATTTTATATACTCTCATATATTATAGCAAGTTAACATTAGTAGATTTTGTTGCTAGGATTTAAGTGAGTTGTTAATCATTAAATTACTAACTTACTGTATTGTACTCTTTACCAGCCTCTACGACCATCTTCTCTAGACAGACATTAACACAATTCAGCGAATCTATATCTCTGAGAACACCTACTAATATTATTTTCGAAAACAGTACAAACATACTTACTGAAATGAGGCCGAGCAAAGATGCACTTAGTCAACTAACAGCGATGTTACCTACAAACTCCAGCACCAAAAAAAAACTTTCAGGTGGGGGAAGATTTATATCATCCTTTTAAGAATCAACCATTGATTAGTCTCCCTTGAAATTTAATCTCTATAATATTCAAACACCTGCAGGTACCAAAAGAAAAATTGGCGTGAATATGCTATTTAAAACACAACCACTACAAGAAAACAGGCAATTTGCAACGATTTTTTGCGACGATTTTATTTCGTTGCAAATTGCCAACGTTTTTGCGACGATTATAAAAGACGTCGTAAAATCGTCGCAAACCTGGGACGAAAATATTCGTTGGAAAATCATCGCAAATTAGCGACGATTAGACATCGATTACCGACGACATTACTACGATAATCAAAATCGTCGTAAAATCGTTGTAACTTAGCGACGATTTAACGAGGTTTGTATAAAACGTTGCAATATCGTCGTAAAATTACCCACGAATTAGCAATGATTATTATAAGTTGAACTTTACATCGATTCCCAACGATTAATAAGTTAGGTGAGCACGTTTTAAACTCACGGTGTTCGGTTAGGTAAACAAGTTTAATATCGTTGTAAAGTCGATGTAAACATTTTTAGATTCGTTGTAAAATCGATGTGAAATCGATGTAAAATCGTAGGTAATTCGATTGTAATGAAAATAAAAATCTATATATAGTGGCCAACTTCATAATAAAAATTTCATATTCAAAAACATTTACTTCTTTCTGACCAACAAAAAATGTCAATATACGAAATTAGAAGATGGATGTATAATCGTCTTGATTCAGAGGGATCGCTAACAAAGGAGTTCAGTGATGGGGTGGAGGGATTCATGCATCAGGCAGGAAGTATACATAATACGATTATCAGTGGTAAGATGTACTGTCCTTGTGCCAGATGCTTGAATAGGAAATTTATCATTATCTCGAAGGTGTGGTCGCATATATTAAATAGAGGGTTTATGCCGCATTACTATATATGGTATTATCATGGAGAGGGTCATGGGGGAAATGCAGCTAGTAGTAGTAGCAATTATCAAGCATCGAATTTTGATGAGTCAAATAATTTTAATCAATTTGATGATCATGCGGAGCAGCATGGTGAAGATAATGATAGGATTCATGACATGGTTACGGATGCATTTCATGAAACCGTAAGTACATTTGCACATGATCATCATGATGAGGAACCCAATCTAGATGCAAATTTTTTTTATGATATGCTAGATGCTGCAAATCAGCCACTCTACGATGGATGTAGAGAAGGACATTCTAAATTGTCGTTGGCGGTTAGGATGATGACTATTAAAACTGATCATAACTTAGCTGAGGTTTGCATGGATGATTGGGCTGATTTGATTAAAGAGTATTTGCCAGAGGACAATTTAGCTGCTGAAACTTACTATGAGATACAGAAGCTGGTTTATAGTCTTGGGTTGCCTTCTGAGATGATAGATGTCTGTGTTGACAATTGCATGCTTTTTTGGAAAGATGATGATAAGTTGCTGGAATGTCGATTTTGCCATAAGCCAAGATATAAGCCGCAAGGTACTGGTCGGAGTAAGGTACCGTTCCAGCGGATGTGGTACCTTCCTATAACTGATAGATTAAAAAGAATGTATCAGTCTGAGAGGACAGCTGCATCGATGAGATGGCATGCAGATCATTTGCATACAGATGAGGAGGTTACTCATCCTTCAGATGCAAAAGCGTGGAAACACTTTAAGACGGTACATCCAGACTTTGCTAGAGAGAAACGTAATGTGTATCTTGGTCTTTGCACAGATGGATTTAGTCTGTTTGGTATGTCTGGTAGACAATATTCTTTATTGTCAATAATCCTAACGCCTTACAACCTACCCCAGATATGTGCATGCAAAGGGAATTTTTATTCATGAGTATTTTAATACCAGGTCCGAAGCATCCGAATCGTTCCCTTGATGTGTTTTTGCAGCCTCTGATACAGGAATTGGAGCAGTTGTGGTATACCGGGGTTCGGACATATGATTTTGCAAGGAAAATTTTTTTTACAATGCGTGCGGTGCTTATGTGGACAATAAGCGACTTCCCTGCGTACGAGATGTTATCAGGTTGGACTACGCATGGGCGATTGTCTTGTCCATATTGTCTCAATCGGACAGATGCGTTTCAATTGAAACATGGTCGGAAAACAAGTTGGTTTGATTGTCACCGCCGATTTCTACCGATTCATCATGCATATCGAAGAAATAAGCGGTTGTTTAGAAAGAACAAAACTGTTCGTGTTCCTCCTCCTGTTTATATTTCCGGGGAAGATCTAGAAGCAGAAATTGATCATTATGGTACATTGGAAACAGTAAATCGTGGTGGAAATTGGCACACTCCAGCTAATATGCCGGATGGATATGGGGAGCATCACAATTGGCATAAGAAAAGCATATTCTGGAAGCTTCCGTATTGGAAGGATCATTTGCTTAGACACAATTTGGATGTCATGCACATTGAGAAAAACGTTTTTGATAACATCATGCATACATTGTTAAACGTGTGTGGAAGGACTAAAGACAGCGGTAAGTCAAGGTTAGACTTGCCTGATCTTTGTTGTCGGAATGAGTTACATATTACAAGCAATGGGAAAGCACATGTCCCCATATTTCGAGTGGGTGCGGAAGAAAAGTCAGCTTTGTTCAAATGGGCGACATCTGATGTGAAGTTCCCGGACGGGTACGTATCTAATTTAGCTAAATGTGTTGAGAATGGCCAAAAGTTTTCCGGGATGAAGAGTCATGACTGTCACGACTTTATGCAACGACTACTTCCTTTTGCATTTGCTGAACTTCTACCAGGAAATGTACACGAAGCAATTGCAGGCATTGGCGGGTTTTTTCGGGATCTTTGTACCCGTACTTTGTCAGAAGATGTTATTGCACAACTTGATGCTAGTATTCCTATTTTGTTGTGCAACATGGAGAAAATATTTCCCCCAGCATTTTTTGATGTTATGGAACATCTACCTATTCATCTACCTCACGAAGCAGAACTTGGGGGACCTGTGCAGTATCGATGGATGTACCCATTCGAGCGATTCATGGGACATTTGAAGCGGAAGGCTAAAAATCTAGCCAAAGTTGAAGGCTCAATAGTAGCAGGAAGTTTAACAGAAGAAACTTCTCACTTCACGGGGTACTATTTTGGCTCGAAGATTCGCACACGGAAAAGGGCAGCACGGCGATATGATGATGGAGGTGTAGGCTGAACATATGCTAATGAAGGTGTCCCAGATATCTTTTCTTCAATCGGTCGATTATGTGGAAGAGTGAAGTCAGTTTGGTTTGCCAATGAAAAAGACCATCATAGTGCACAAACGTATATCCTCTTAAATTGCGAAGAAGTTAGTCAATTTGAGACGTAAGTGTATAAACATACGTCTTATATATATGGCTAAATTATATATATGCTAGCTTTATACCAATTAGGGTAGGAGACTGTCTAGTTCCTACCGATTTTCAGGTTTTGGATATGCACGCAAGGTCTAGCAACCCTTTGATTTTTGGGAGACCATTCATGGCTACGGCTGGTGCAGTTATAGACACGCCCAGTAAGAGCATCTCTTTTTCGTACATTGACGAACATGTCTCCTACAAAGCCATTCCTAGAGGACCACCCGCACATATCCCTTGCATCACCGCTGATACAGGAGAAACATTAGTAGTTGATCTTTTGGAAAAGCCTTATGATGAGCCAACTGTAATGGAAGTTCTGGATCGTCCTCCTATCATCACAAAGAAAGTCATCAAAAATACTAAGGCAAAGAAGGTGAAGAACAAAAGAGTCGAGAGCGCTACACATGTCACCTTAATTCCTCAGAAGTGCGATGGAGATTCAATCGAATACAAGGTGAAATGCAAAGGGATCTCGAAGCCATTTTCTAAGGCTAGAATTCTTCTAACTCCGTAGCTGAAAGAGAAAGGACAAGAGGTTGTGGAAAACATGCTGCGCAGAACTCTGAACCTGGAGATGTCAAGTTGTGGAGCATGTTTTGCTGCAAGCTCTCATTCCCATCCTGACTGACCGTCCGTAAAGTCAAGCTCGTGACGTTAAACAAGTGCTGAGTGGGAGGCAACCCACTGGTAAGTCTGTACATATGAGTCTTTTATTTTTCTAGTTTTGTTTTGTTTTTCGTTATGTCACGTGAATCAGATTCGGAGGTCCCGTATCGATCGATACCACCTGGTAGCGGTCGATACCCGTCATTTAACATACACAATCTGGACCAATCTCCGTGTGGCAAGGAAGTCATTCCATACACTCAGTATCGATTGACACCCACTGGTATCGATCGATACTCCACGCGCAGGTCAGTTTGCTATAAACCCTACGTTTTTCTCCTTGTTTCTCCAGTCCCCATCGTTCGATACCCAAACCGCCACCCTCTCTCAAAATCACAAATCTTCGTTTCTCAACGGATTTGAGTGATTTTTATGCCTATTCTGTTTGGATTTTCATCCTCTGTCTCATTCTCTGTCTCATTCTCACGATCTAAAAGGTATGAATCACGATTTCTCATCTTTTCAATATGTGAACCCATGTTTGATTTTCGAATTTTAGGCTTCTAGAACTTGTTTTGCTGGACGATTACCACTTGATTAGTGTGTTCTAGTCTTAGTCGAATCTTGCATTGCACCTAATTGCCCTTGCATTACACTTTTAGAGTTTTCGGATTCCTGTTCTTCGATCGATACTCGATACTTGTATCAGCATCGATCGATACCACATTGGTATCGGTCGATGCTGACTATTTCTCTTAGCCGAGATGATGTGTTTGAGAGAGATGTTGGATTTATGCTGTGTTTTTATGTCTTTGTTTGCAGATGACATCTAGGCCAAAGAGAGCACGAACTTCCGACGCATCAAGCTCCAACCCACCAAGGGATTTCGCCTTGGGTCAACAAGTCAAGATCTGGGACGGTTTACATTGGCGACGAGGTGTAGTGATAGGTTACCTAGGTAACGACACCCTACGCGAGCGAAAGGTTCATCATATCGATTTAAGCCTGGTATCGATCGATACCAAGCCGTATGTCGGTCGATACTCGATGTTCCAGCATGGTAACTTCTTGATTTTTCATAATCCATTTGGTCCATTTGATTTTCTTTCACCAACTTTAGGCTAGATAACACTGGGGACAGTGTTGTTTAAGTTTGGGGGAGGAAGTCGCTGACTTTGTTTTTCTTAGAGTCAGTCCATTTTTGAATCATTCGTTGTTTTATTGAGTCAAAACTTTGTTGGAAACTGTGATCTTATTCTTGAATCTTTTGATCTGATCTTGCTTCTAAGTAACCATTGTTACAGAACCAGTTCTAGATCGACTAATGAAAAACCCAAAGGTTGACCAGTTGACTAGAAGACACTCATGTTTCCAGCAAAGTTCTTTAAAGCCTGAGCCAAATTTTTGCACTTCATTAATATGGTTAGTACCCATAGAGCTTGATTCATCATTCGTATCTGACAAAACAACCCATAAGTGTTTAAAGTAATGGTATTTCTCTCCCTGTTATAAGTTAATAGATAAGATGCATTAAAAGATGAAATGATTTTCTTCTGAGTAGAGGGTTAGGAAAATTTCCAACGATCCTATTATTCTACTTGGTGAGGAATGATCACACAAAAGATTGGAAGCGAGGCTAGGATTTTCCTATGATGTCATTATTCGCCTACGCCTTTGATACTTTGAGAGGGAAGAGCCGGGGATTCGGTGGCCAACACCATCAATACTCGCGTCTCATACCTTGATGTGTATATTCAAAGCTAAAAAAATAAAAGAAAGAACATAATAAGAAATAAGTATGGGGGAGAGAAATAATACCAAAAGGTGTGATAAACGGTGGTTCTTGGTATTGTATGGGAAAGAATCTAGAAGGTTCTTGGTATTAATCACATCGATGAAACTGGCGAGGATGGCTTAATCGAACGATGCTGTGAGATAATGTGTGTAGTCTGGGAAGCTGTGAATGTCTACGGAGAAGTACATGGTGGTTAGATCAAAAGCTGGTTAGGTGACATTTGGGCGCTTGGGAAAAGGGTCATTGCAATGTTTCAAGAACAGGTGAGTTTCTACGTTTTCAAACCTCTTTCTCTGGTTTAGTCTTCTATTTGCTTGAGGGTAAGCAAAGGCTAAGTCTGGGGGAGTTGATATATCATGGTTTTTACCCCGTTTAAGCTATGATATAAGTCCGTTTTATAGAGTCTTCCTATTATTTCGAAGTGTTTTAGAGTCTTTTATAGGTTTTAGCACGTTTGGAGATATTGGAGCATTTTGGAGCAAAGCAGACGATCGTGTAGCTGAGTACCCGATTTGAAGCATCAGTATCGATCGATACTGCCTAGTATCGGTTGATACTCATCGAGGCAGACACGACCCGCGACTTTATTGAAGAGTTGAAGAATTGCAAAATGGCCCATAAGTCTTTATTATTTACAAGAAGCCCCAAAACGTGATTTAGGTTATTTAATAGGATTTTACAGCCACTTTAATGGCTATGCTTTATTTTACTTTGGTTTTGTGAGAGAGCTTTTTGAAGGGAGACAAGTCTGAAACTCTGTTCGTCCGAGAGAAGATTTCGAACCCTCTTGTTACTCTTTCTGATTTATTTGATGATTTATTCAAACATGTTTATTGCTTCAATTTTCATGTCTGAGTATATCTCTTGTTAGGTTTATGGTTCTCATAAGTCTCTGAATGCTAGATTGATTAGTTATTAGGATTCACCATCTGAATTAGTTCTTCGCTTTAGGTTGTTTGCAAAGCTAATTCTAGATTGATCACCTAGAACTTAGATCTTAGGATAATTGATTAGGCGCGGAAGTGCAATTAATTACCTGATAGAACCTAGGGTGAGCAAAATAACTATTGGCAAAGGAATTTGGTTTAGTTGTTTTGTGAACAAATCCAACATGATTTAAAAGCTGATTTAGACTTTAGGATTCGCAAAAGAATTTGGAATTCCTAGGATTTAGATTTAGATAGTTTCGCAGCGGAAGTTGGTTAACTATATCTTAGTGATTTGAGTTCAAGAAACATGCAAAATCTGAATCATGTTAGTTAATTTATCTGCATTCATTGATTTCCTGAGAAATACCCTGAACCTAGCCTTCTCCCAATTGAATTTACAACCGTTTTAATTTACGTCTTGTTTTCAATACCATTGATCGCTTAGCTTAAATCTAACCTATATAATCTATTGTGTGTTTTTGTGATTCCTTTTGTTCGACCCCTACTATACTGCAACTACTGCTTAGTACTTTTAAGGTATTAATTTGAGCATATCAAATAATAACGCCAACAATATCAAAAATCAACAAAAGAACAGAAGAAGAGAACTTCTAGGGATTAGAAACAATGGTGTTGTAATTGATTTTGTCAGTAAGATGGGGGGCGTTAATAAATCAAATTAACAACGCTAGCAGAAATCAGCAAAGAGACAGAAGAGAAGAACCAATTAAGATTCCAAAGGATGGAAAAAATCTTGTTGTTATTGTTGAACATCCGACATCTGATGAAGAAGAAAGAACCCATAGAGAAAGAAATTGATCAAAAGAACCTACAGAATAATCACAATTTTCTCATAAAGACAAATGTTCCATTATTCTACATAACTTCAGAATTGGAGAAGACAATAATTCCAGAAGGTGAAGCTGTGATGGTGTTCTTCCATAAGAAGACGGTCCAAACTAGTACGTATGATAAGCTGCATCCTAGCAATTATGGTCCATTCAAGCAAGATGTAATTCTTCATCTAGAAAAGAAATCGAGGTACAACAATCAACAACCTAGCAATTATGGTCCATTCAAGCAAAATGTGAATCTTTATCAAGAAAAGAACTCGAGGTACAACAAACAACAATCTAGCCACTATGGTCCATGCAAGGCAGATGTGGTTCGTTATCAAGAAAGGAACTCGAGGACGAGTTCTTCGAAAATTGAGGAGCCTGATGTAGGAGACTAATCATTTTGTTTTTTTAATATTTAGGTTTTATTTCGTATTTTCCTTTTTGGTTTATTTTGGTTGTTTTCTTTTATTTTCATAGGTTTTACTTCTTATTTTCTTTATTACTAAGTATTTTCTATTTTCTGTTTGGGGTTTCGCTATATATATAGGTCCTAGGTGATTTGTAATAGAGGATCTTATTATTATTAATCAAAGTTGAGAGCTTTTCTCTTTTCTGGTGGATTCCAGAGTTTTATCTTTCAAGTTCGCCGCTTGCGAACTTGATTTCATTCTAGGTTTAGTGCTTGCTATTCTTAGGGTTTTCCGACTGCATCATAAAAGGAATAGAAATCAAAACGAGGATATGATAAACACACCGCAAAAACAAAACCAATAGGAGCACGAAACAAGCAGAAATATGCCATGATAGGTAAAGAGATTCCTATGAGAGATGCCGAGGTTGGAACCATCTTTTTAGAAGAGCAAAAAATTTTGAGTAAGCAAACATGATCAGGCTTCTCTATTTTTTTTTTTTTCTCGTTTTGATGCATTGCTCATATGCAGAACAAAGTCATTGACTCTGTTTTTATCCGAGGAAATTGAGCAAGGTCTGAAATATGACCTCTCTATATCTAGAGTAACACTGCCAAAACCAGTGTACCCATATCAGACATAGTATCAACCAAAATCGAGCAAGGTCCTGAAATATGACATTTCCATGTTCTCTAGCTTTTTACACATTCTTTGCCATTTTGTTTTGTGACTTGTTCAGACATTACATTGAAGCTCAGTTATTGGAGCGTCTCAAATCATACACCAACTGAAATTGCCAATGAGGTAAGTCTCAAAACGATATATGTTCCTTTTCATATGTGTACATTGGAGTTTGTTAGATATGAGAAGCTCTAACTGCACCAATCGTTCAACATCAGGCCTTTGAGCAAATTCACTAGCTTTTTCGACAAAGAAGACCATATGACAAAGAAGATCATCGAGTGGCCTCTAGGCCCGAAACATCTCGAGAATTGAATAATAGTCTTTGTTTGATCACTTTAACTTCTTTCCTCTTAACCAAAAAACGGAAACAAAGCCCTTTACATTTTATAATAAGATGGTAAGAAGAAGCAAGACTCCAATTTTGCTGCAACTTAAGCCATAGAAACCAATTTATCTGTTCACTAGAAGACCAAACACTCTTCAATCAGAACCAAAACAGAGTTTCATAGGCCTAATAGCAGCAGAAATTAAGCTTAACACTCAAAGGTGTACAATTGAAATGATGTTTATTGTATTCAAATTAAGAAATTACGCGACATAAACGAAAAATTACCAGCATCAATATGTCAATTCATCAAACAGTAGCAGCAACTGCACACACAAATTCACAACAGACAGGAATCGTAAGCACAACATCAAACCACTCGACTTTTCCCCAAATCTGTTTACTGTTACGTCTTTCAAGCCCAATCACCGCACACCAAATCTTCTTGTCTCCACTAGAATGCACATAGTTGTCCCACAAAACCGCCATTTTCCCACCATAATCCACCAATTTAACTAAACCATAACTGCCAAACATAGGCAATTCCAAACCCTTCAAATACATCCAGTGTCTCTTCTTACAGTCGTACCATTGGATTCCTAAGTTATAACAATATAGCACGTTATCTATCACCGAATAAGAAAGCGATTCCCATCCTAGATTAAAATAATGCATCATTCCTAATCCTGTCGCTTCCCATTTATCTTCTTTTGGCTTATAAGCCACACCACCCTTATGCCCAACCATGCAAATTTCATCTTCAATGACCACGCTCTTGCATATGCGACTCTCTGCAGCAAGAGGGCATAACACAGGCCCCCAAGTTTGGGTTTTCGGGTCGAAAACTTCCATCCAGTTGGATGCATCGATGTCGACGCATCCTCCTGCTACGTATATCTTTCCATCAAATACATTAGCCGCTGGCCAATACCGTCCCACACGCATACTCGGACCTTCACGCCACGTGTGTGTCCGGCAGTCCAAGATCGAGACGCTAGAGGAGGGCGATTTGTAGATGGAGCTGCCAATGTTGTAGATGTTAGAACCAACTGAAACAACACTTGCCCAACGCGCTTGAGGAAAATTTGGAACTGGGGTTGGAGCCAAAGCATACCCAGTGGGCTCCTTCTTCTTCTTCTTATTAGTGGTTTGATTCGGTTTCAGACAGAGAGTGAACCAACGTGTGTTGGGATCAGGATGGAACTGTAAGCACACGTAGAGACAACTCTCTGTGTGTCCTAAGGAAGATCGAGTTTCGTAAAGCTCAGGTGAAGCGAGGAGTGAGCGGAATCTCTTGGAGGCTAATGAGAAAGTTGGGAAGTGCAATCTCGAGACGCGTGCGAAGCAACTGATCAGCAAATCATCGGGAAGTGAAGGATTTGGGGCCGTCGATGGTTTCTTCCTCCAATTCATCTTCTCTTCCTCAAGAAAATTGGGAATTTAGGGATTTGGACTTTGACTACCACAGAAATGTACGGGACTCCTTTTCATTTACTCTTATCAAGTTGTATAATTAACAAGTTTTAGCTTTTTTTAATTACTGACATTTTGAAATGGAAACAATTTCTTTCCATACAAAAAGTCAAACTATAATTTAATGGCTTACTTAGAACATCCAATGGGAGAAACCCAATGGATTTCTTAACTAATATTTAATTATAAAATTTAAATTAAAAATTTTTGTTAAGAAATTTCTGTTTTTTTCTGCTCCAATGCTAGAACTCCATTAGCATTTTTATATTTGGTAAAAAAAAAATTTTACTTGTACAAATAACCAAAGATATGATTAATATTTGGCAAGAAACAAAGAAACCAAAAATGAGACTGATTATGTTTTAAACGGAATATCTAAAACATTAAAAACAAAAAGTTACATTAATAACACACAAAACTGTTGAAAAAAGGAAGAATAAATTTACATTAAAAACAAAAAGTTACTTTTTTTTTGTCAACAACCTTGATATCAAACCCTATTCGGAGAACCAAATCGGGGTATCAAGTTTACATAATTGAAATCTGATGGGTAGACTCGTGCACCTCGTGCTAACTTGTCTGCCACTATGTTGCTCGTGCGTGGGATTTGTGTGATAGAGAAAAAAAGTGAAAAACTCCTTGCTCCTCGTGAACTCCTCCAACTGTAGCGTAAAAGCCGGCCACTCCTTCGGTGTAGACACCATCTTCACCAATTCTGAGCAGTCTGTAGCAAAGGCTATCGCCGTCTTGTGGTTTGCAATCATGCAATGCATCGCCCAGATGAGCGCTTCCAATTCCACGTGTAGCAGTGATAGACTTCTTCGTAGATTACGGGATCCCATAATCTTTACTTCAATTCCTTCCTGAAAACAATACCATCCTAAACCAGAGAATTTATCCCCTTCCTTCCATGACCCGTCGATATAGCATGTAAGGCCGTTGTATTCATTTTGTTCATTTAGTCCCGTATTGAGACCCGGTTGTTGGGAAGGTATGTGAGGTTCACTATTTTGTGCCGCTACCCAAGTTGCCATTTCTGTTTCTGCTGTCCTTAGAATCTCCTGTGGATTTCGATCCACATTTGAGAACACCTTGTCATTCCTTGCTTTCCAAATATTCCACACAATCCATGGAAACATTAAATCCATTTCCTCTTCCGGGAGTCTCCAAAAGAGATGATCAAAATTTGTAAAAACCGAGGTCATCGGGAAAACTCCCGGGGCCGATGGAATATGGGAGAGTGCCCATGTTTGTAGCGCTGGTGGGCATTCAAACAATACATGGTTAATCGATTCCCCCTCCACACCACACCTAGCACATTGCGTGTCACAATTTATTCCTCTAGCGCGGAGGTTCGCTGTGACCGGCAGACACCCCGAGATTGCTTGCCATATAAAATGTTGCAATTTCGGTGGACAAGTCAATTTCCATGAATGTGCTTGTAAATTCTTTATATCTGGACCGTAGAAGTAGTTGTCGCCGTTTTCTGTGGTTTGTTGGGCAACCTGATATCCCGACTTTACCGTATATTTTCCTGATTTCGTATAGTGCCAACCAGGCTTATCTGGTCGATATATATTACTGATGTGTATTCCGTGTATAAGTGCCACATCTGCCGGTTCGATGACTGCGTTTATCAATTCCAGATTCCACGTTTGTGTTGCTGGATCAACCAAATGATTGACCCTGAGATTTGGGTAATAATTGTACCCTTTGCATGTTGCTGACCTCGGGGGAGAGGATGGTATCCATGGGTCATTCCATACTGATATGGTGCCTCCTGAACCAACTCTTTTAATAAGCCCTTTTGTAACCAGAGATCTAGCCGAAGTGATACTCCTCCATCCAAAGGACGGGGAGTACGACTTAATAGGGTCTAAAGGGTCTGTGTTCCGATAGAACAAACAAATTAGTGAAAGCTACAAATATTACAAACGCACAAACTGGTGAGAGATTCAACAAAGTGACGCGTGAAACCATTACTTAAACTAGTAACAATTAACAAGAAAATAAAAAAACCAAATCTGATTTATGTCACAAGAAGAACATAATATATATAACCAAGGAAAAAACAGCATCATCATCGAGGAAAAGTCCGTGTTCAGCTAGCCAAATGGTTTGTGGAATTGTTGAACATACTGTGCCACATGTAAGCTCTTGACAAAACCATTTCCAGCTCTTGGTCCGTCCATGTATGTGTCGGAAGGTGTTGCAGGAACATTACCATATCTTGAAAGTCTAGCTTCTTCAACTCATCCTATACCATTGTTTAAGACATAAACTTCAGATTTCCGAGAAATGCAAAAAACGTAAATTAAGGACTTCATAGTAAACAAAATAGGAAACCATTACATTTAACATAACATCAAACATACAAAGTTATAACAAACTGAGAATATGAGAATATGAAACAAAGCTATAACAAACCGAGATTATGAAACAAAGCTGAAACACAAACAAACTCGAAACCTAAACACAAACAAACTCAAAACATATAAACAATATAAACACAAACAAAGCTGAAACACAAACACAAACCTAAACCTAATCACTCATTAGCCAACATGTCTGTAATAAGCCTCTTCTTTAAAACTTCTTCACCCTCTGATAGTGGTTCCTTTTTTGCAATGAGACTGTCAAGTAATCCCATCTTCGACAGTCTTTCTTTCATTGCTAAGTCTTTCTCTTTGATCGCCCACATTGTCTGAAAATCAGCCAGAGCCCCCTTGACCTCTACGGTTCTCCTCTTACCTTTGCCTTTTGTTGCCTTAACACAAGGAGGTCGTTTGGTTCCTTGATTTTCTTCGCCAGTCTTTGTTTCAACTGCAATGGAGCGTGATGATTGTGAACCATCGGCACACCTTCTCCTTTTAGAGCTTGCATCAGTTTTTGTTGTCGACAAGTCACACCATTTCTGATCATTGCGCAGCTCCTTCCAAGCATGTTCAAGGGTGAACTTTCTCTTGTGATCGTTGTAGAAGATTTCGTGAGCCAGTTTGAGAACATCATTCTCATTCTGACCACTGGCTTTCTCTCTTGTTGCAGCCTCATATGCTCCGCAAAACTTGCACACAAGATCATTGATCTTATGCCACCTTTTCTTGCAGTGGCTTGCCTCTCGGATTTCAAGTCCTGAAGCCTTTGGACTTGCAGCAAAATATGATGCAATCCGTTTCCAGAAAGCCCCTGATTTCTGCTCGTTTCCTACGACATGATCCTTGCTCGTGTTTAACCACGAGCTGATGAGTAAAACATCTTCGGTGGGGGTCCATTTCCTCCTTTCTCTTCGCTCTGCAGGGGTGTCTTCACCGAAGCTCTAGGGAATATGTAAAACCTATGTAGCTATGGTCTAGGTTTGCTAGCATCAAAACATATAAACAATGTCTGACTAACTTGTATGCTTTAGATATACTATGTAAGAATGCTCTTGCACGCTTTTTCTTCTTCGGAACTAACTAATGTCATTGAATGAATCATGCAATGGAATCCATCAAAAGAAAAAGAAGACCTAACATATTATTACCTTTATGTCTTCATTTTCAAGAAGCTCAACTTTGTTCTTCTCTAACAGAACAAAACCCGGAGCAATTATAGTTACAAGCAAAGTACATTTGTCTTTGTTCTGAATCAAGAGTGAGAGATGAGGTGCATCTGCAGTGCAGAGATTCTGCACAAGAAAGAATGATGAAGAAAGAACAAAAAGCTCAAACACGGGAACAAAAAGAGTTGATTGAACAGAGAGACTCACCATTACCAGGAACTCGGAGACAAGCGACAAACTGATCTTCCTCATCGGTACACATGTTAGAAGGATCACATGCTTCACCGTGAAATTGTTTCTTCCTTGAAGAAGAATTGCTCATAGCTTCATCAACTTCACTCTTACTATCACTACCCTTGGTTTTAGATTGTGCATCATCGGTCGTGTTTTTAGAATGATCTCTTCTACTCTTAGAATCAGTAGAAATTTGTGACCCACCACCAAACCCTGTCTCTGTCAAATTCGAATTCGTGATCGAGCTCGAGCTCGAGAAAGCTTGTGCCTCTCCATCAAACTCCTCAATCGTAGAGTAAACAAAAACCTCAGATTTACAGCTTTCGGAAAATAAATTCGGAATATCTATCATCTTCTTCCTAGGGAGGATTGTAGTGTTACCTTATTAGTAGTATGATCGGCGAAATCAAAGCTATGCACAGAAGCAAAACGAAGTTGACATCCATATCAACCAATTCAAAATTCCATCTGAAACTCACCAATCAATCAAGCTGCTCTCTGTGGTTGGCGAAATGAAGATGTTTCAATTTCATAGAATCAAAAGAAGATCACCTCCACTCACCGATTGCTCGATGGCGATGGAGAAAACAAGGAGAAGTCGAGAGAAGAATTTGGCCGGGGAAAAACATAGATGAAAGAAGGAAAACAATTTCCCCCCCAATTGTTGAATCCAATCACCTTATGCGACGTGGACCGTAAGAGACTGTTCTTAAGGTTCTAAATTAAGAACCGGCTTTTAGCTAATTGAATATTTTACATTAATTTTAATCATAAAAATCATAACAACTCCAGTAAGAGACCGCGGTAAAGATGCTCTTAATTTAGGTCTCGAGTCAAAACAAAAATAATAAAATTTTGGTAAAATGGATAAAGCCCTGGACATTTGTGTTTTTATGGTTTAGTTCTGTTTGGTACAAGTGTTTTGGGCTTTAGGTTCTGTTTGGTACAAGTGTTTTGTGCTTACAAAAATAGATTAAACCAGAAATGAGTTTTATTTCGATTTGGAGTGTTTTAATTTTAAGTTAAAAAGTTACAAAAATTACAAAAGTCTAAAATACTCTCATTTACAATCAAAATTTAAAATATTTATCACACCAAAAAAGAAAACTTTAAATATTTATCCCATCAAAAAATAAAATTTAAATTATTTTTATTTTATGATTTTCAAAAAAAAAAATTACGTCATTATAACGGAATCGCAAAATTCCACTAAAACTACAAAATAGCGTTTCCCGTCAAAACCGCAAAATAGAGTTTTACCGTAAAAACTTCTAAATAGCGGGTTCCCGCTAAATAGCACTTTCCCGCCAAAACCACAAAATAGAGGTTTCCCACAAAAACCGTAAAATACTTGCTTCCCGCCAAAACTGCAAAATAGCAGTTTCCCGCTCAAACCGAAAATAGTGGTTTCCCTTCAAAACCGTAAAATAGAGTTTTTCCGTAAAAACTTCAAAATAGCGGTTTCCCATAAAAATCATAGAGTAGTGGTTTCCGCCAAAACAGCAAAAAATGGTTAAAAAATGGTTTCCCGCCAAATCACGAAATAACGGTTTCCCGTCAAAACCGCAAAAAACGGTTTTCCGACAAAATCGCAAAATAGTGGTTTCCCACCAAAACCGCAAAAACCGTTTTCCCGCTAAAATCATAAAATAGCGGTTTGCCACCAAAACCACAAAATAGCGATTTTCCGTAAAAACACGATTTCTCGTAAAAATTGTGAAATGGCGGTTTTTTGCCAAAACCATGAAATAGTGATTTTCTGCCAAAACTGCAAAATAACGGTTTCCTGCCAAAACCGCAAAAAGCGGTTTCCCGCCAAAATCGCAAAATAGCAGCTTCCCACCAAAACCATAAGAAACGGTTTCCCGCCAACATCGCAAAATAGCGGTTTTCGTAAAATTCTGGTCTATTGTAAAAATTAAGAAATGGCGGTTTTCGCCAAAACAACGAAATAGCGATTTTCTGCCAAAACCACGAAATATCGGTTTCTGCCAAAATTGTAAAATAGCGGTTTTCTACCAAAACCGTAAAATTACAGTTTTCCCCCAAACCCGAAAAACAACAATCTCCCACCAAAATCGCAGAATAGTTGTTTTTCGTATAAACCGCAAAATGACGATTTTCCATGAAAACATCAAAAAATGGTTTTGCCATCAAAACTGCAAAATAGTGGTTTCACGTCAAAACTACAAAATAGCTATTATACAAATAAGTTATAATCTAATTTAACTATTCTATAAATTATTTAAATGTTAATTTGATAAGTATTTAGTTGTAAATATAATTTAATTATAAAAAATGTTACTAACATAAAACATGTCATTTTTTAGTCATTTGGTTTTAAAGTGCATCCATATAATATATACAAACATACAAACAAATATAACTGAATTCGGACGCAATTTATATATGCAAAAACCAAATATAGAAACGAACTACATCTGAATGATGCGTCCAAATGCAGTTTCTAGACACGGCATCCATATACACAAACGAACAGGGCCTAAGCAAAACTGTTAATCTCGGATCTTAATTGGAACCACTAAAAACTATACAAGTATAAATTAATCATTTTTCTTGTCTTTGCCTCATACGAAATTTAGAAAAATATTTCTATAACTCCGTACAATAAACAAAAATAAAAAGGGCCAATAGTCTTTCTTCCCTTGTACTCAAACGAATACTTATTGTTAAAACCATCATGGATCGCTCTACGATCGTACTGCCATGGTCTCCCAAGAAGAATGTGACCCACCTCCATATGTAAGACATCACACAGAATTTCATCCTCATACCTGCCAATGGTTATGGGAACCATCACTTGGATGCTCACTCTCATTTCGCCTTCATCATTGACCAATTTGAGGGTTTACGGCTTTGGATGCTTCCTCACGGTCATTCCAAGTTTATGGACCATATATTCACTAGCCACATTGGTGCAGCTTTCTCCATCGATTATAAGGTTGCACACCTTGCCTTGGATGTGGCATCTTGTGTGAAATAGGTTCTCTCTTTGCTCTTGCTCCTCAATTTTGGTTTGAACACTTAGTGTTCTTTGAATCAGCAAAAGATCTCCTTTAGTAGCTGACTATTCACGTTCCTCTACTGATGAATCAGAAACCACTTCTTCTTTTGGTGCGATCTCTACATCATCTAAGAGAATCATGGTTATATGGTTTTGGCATTCCTTTGCATATTATCCTTTCCCTTGACACTTGAAACATCGCACATCCGTAGAAGTTTTAGCCTCGGCTTTGCCTTGGTAATCTTGAGTTGATGTGAACGGATAAGGCTCTATCTTTGGTTTGATGATTTGTTTCTCGTCTCCTTGGTAACTCGGCTTAGTAGAAGATACTCCAGGTCCGTAAGATGGTCGAAAAGAGCTCCTCCTCTTGAGTTGTTGCTCGATCATAATAGGTTTGTGTAGCATCTCATCTAGCTCCACATAGTGATCACTACAAGAAAACAGGGTTTTCGCGACTACGGTTTGCGACTACACGTGTAGTCGTAACTTATTACGACTAATTAACGACTATTGTGCGACTAGGTTACGACTACATAAATAGAGTCGCAACATAGTCGGTAATTTGCGACCAAAACTATTAGTCGGAGAGTAGTCGCGTATTTACGACTAAACTACGACTACTGTTGAGTCGGAAACCTGTAGTAGTAAAGTAGTCGCAAATTTACGACTAATCTGCGACTTTTTCGGCGGGTCGCAAACGAGTCGTTTGTTGGTCGTAAAATAACAGCATTTAACACGAGTAATTGTTGTTGTACCTAATTTTTGCGACTACAACTCGTTGTCGCACAGCAGTCGCTATGTAGTCGCAAAACAGTCGGAAAATTGGGTATAAATGAAAGCTTCAGACCATCGTTTTCCTCATTCTCACAATCTCCTTTCTCTTATACAAAAAAAACACGAAATTTTGAAGAGAAACAATTTTTTTTTATAATGTCGGGAAATTCTAATTATAGTAATTTTCGGGAGTGGATGTATAAGCGGATCGATGAAGAGACGGGAAATTTCTCGGTAGAGTTCAGCATGGGGGTGGAACAATTCATGGCTTTTGCAAATAACCAGCCTCTAGCGCAGAGCAATGGGGGTAAGTTTTACTGCCCTTGTAATGTTTGCAAGAACGAAAAATTTCTCCCGGGGACTAGAATTTGGAATCATATATATAGTAGAGGATTTATGACAGATTATTATGTTTGGTATAAGCATGGAGAAGAAATCAATATGGATTTAGGAACGAGTTGTGTTGATCCGACGCATTTAAGTGGGAGTGAAGAAGTGGGTAATGTAGTAGAAGATAGATATGTGGATATGGTGAATGATGCATTTCGTGATAACGTGAGTTTCGATGGTTATCATAATGTAGAAGAACCGGTACATAACCATTCAAATAAATTCTATGACTTGTTAGAAGGAGCGAATACTCCATTATATGATGGTTGTCGTGAAGGTCACTCGCAGTTATCCTTAGCTGCTCGAGTCATGCAAAATAAGGCAGAATATAATATGAGTGAAAAGTTAGTGGACTCGGTTTGCGGAATCTTGACAGACTATTTACCATAAGGAAACAAGTCAACTGGTTCACATTACGAGACAGAAAAATTAATGCGCAATTTAGGTCTCCCATATCATACAATTGATGTTTGTATTAACAATTGTATGATCTTCTGGAAAGAGGACGAGAAGGAGGATAAATGTCAGTTTTGTGGTGCACAAAGATGGAAGCCTAAGAACGACCGGCGTAGAACCAAAGTACCATACAGTCGTATGTGGTATCTACCTATTGCTGACAGATTAAAGAGAATGTATCAAAGTGAGAAGACTGCAGCGGCAATGAGATGGCATGCCGAGCACCAAGCAAAGGAGGGAGAAATGGGTCATCCTTCTGATGCGGCGGAGTGGAGATATTTTCAAGAGCAAAATCCCCGGTTTGCCGAAGAACCCCGTAATGTTTATCTTGGATTATGTACGGATGGGTTCACTCCATTTGGAATGTCTCGTAATCATTCGCTGTGGCCTGTGATCTTGACTCCATATAATTTACCCCCTGGTATGTGCATGAATACAGAGTATTTATTTCTTACTATTCTGAATTCTGGGCCAAATCATCCGCGAGCTAGTCTCGATATCTTCCTCCGACCTCTTATTGAGGAGTTAAAAGAGTTGTGGTCTAATGGCGTCGAAGCATACGATGTGTCATTGAATCAAAATTTCAATCTAAAAGCAGTGCTAATGTGGACGATAAGTGACTTTCCGGCGTATAGCATGTTATCTGGATGGACAACCCATGGTAAATTGTCTTGTCCAGTTTGCATGGAAGATACAAAGTCTTTTTATCTACCTAAGGGAAGGAAGACGTGTTGGTTTGATTGTCACCGAAGATTTCTTCCTCATGGTCATCCACTGAGGAGGAATAAGAAAGACTTCTTAAAGGGAAAAGACGCTTCGAGAGAGTATCCACCTCCATCTTTGACAGGTGAGCAAGTTTATTATGAGCGGTTGGCTGGTGTAAATCCATCAAAAACAAAGGACATCGGTGGAAACGGTCACGAAAAGAAGAAGACGGGCTATGGGAAGCAACATAACTGGCACAAGGAAAGCATATTCTGGGAGCTGCCGTACTGGAGGGACCTCAATCTCCGTCATTGTCTTGATGTGATGCATATAGAGAAGAACTTTTTTGACAACATCATGTATACTCTTATGAGTGTGAAAGGTAAATCGAAAGATAACATAATGTCAAGATTGGATATAGAACAATTTTGTTCTCGGCCACACTTACATATTGATAGTGATGGTAAAGCTCCTTTCCCAGCCTTCACTTTGACAGAAGAAGCCAGGAAAAGTTTATTGGAATGTGTGAAACATGCAGTTAAATTCCCAGATGGTTATTCTTCAGACTTAGCTACTTGTGTTGATATGAACAACCAAAAGTTTTCAGGCATGAAGAGTCATGATTGCCATGTTTTTATGGAGCTGTTACTTCCATTTATCTTTGCAGAACTCCTAGACCGGAATGTCCACCTTGCGTTATCAGGTACTAATTGCGACTATTTCTTTAAATATATATGATTATAGTAATTTATATAGTAACCTCATGCAGTTTGAATTTATATTGTAGGGGTTGGAGCATTTTTTCGGGACTTATGTTCAAGAACTTTGCATAGAAGTTGCATTCAAATTCTAAAACAGAACATAGTTTTAATCCTATGCAATTTGGAAAAGATATTTCCACCTTCATTTTTCGATGTGATGGAGCACCTGCCTATACATCTCCCCTACGAAGTTGAATTAGGAGGCCCTGTCCAGTATAGGTGGATGTATCCTTTTGAACGGTTTTTTAAAAAGTTGAAAGGGAAAGCAAAGAACAAAAGATATGCGGCAGGATCGATTGTTGAATCATATATCAATGACGAGATTGCTTATTTCTCAGAGCACTACTTTGCTGCGAATATACAAACGAAATCAAGGTATCTGCTAAAATTAATCACATCATGTCCACTTTGCCATTTAATTTGTATACACATGCTATGTATTTTAATGTGAATTACTTTTTCACTCATTTGGTCAGGTTAACAAGATTCAATGAAGGTGAAGTCCCCGTATATCATGTCCCTGGAGTACCTTATATATTTACTCACGTAGGCCGTCCAAGTGGAGAAATGCAAGAAATATGGCTCTCAGAGAGAGACTATCAATGCGCACATGCATACGTTTTACGAAATTGTGACTATTTTCAGCCCATTGAGAGGTATATCAGTTGGCATCTCTCGCATATTGCGTTTTAATATATATAATCCTTGTTTAATTTCTCATATTTATGTTGGTCTTGTGTAGAATGTTCGAGGAATTTATTTCCGCAAAATATCCAGGACTTTCCGAAAAAGAACTATCTGCGAAAAGAGCTGACGAATATCATTTATGGGTGAAAGAATATGTATGTCTAAAAAATATTCATAACTATGCATATATTTATACTTATATATATATATTTACACTATTTATTTATATGTATGCAGGTTACTTACTGGAACGCCACGAATCCATTTCCTACTTGGGTTCAAGAGATAGTGCATGGACCCTTGAATAAGGTCAAAACATGGCCAATGTATTTTACCAGAGGCTATTTGTTTCATACGCAGAATCACGGCGCTGGACGAAAGACATGTAACTATGGGGTCTGTGTTAAAGGTCAAAATTACACTGATGCATCTGATGAAGCGGATTTCTACGGGACTTTAAATGATATCATAGAACTCGAGTATGAGGGGATGGTCAATTTAAGAATCACACTTTTTAAGTGTAATTGGTATGACCCTGTTATCGGTAGAGGCACTCGGAGGAGCAATGGTGGTGTTGTAGACGTGCTTTCATCGAGAAAATACAACAAATACGAACCATTTATTCTAGGTACGTACTTATTAATGTCGATATCATATATATATATATATATATATATATATATACTGATGTATAACTTATATATACATTTTGTTATATAAACAGCCTCACAAGCGGATCAAGTTTGTTATATTCCGTACCCATACATAAAGAAACCGAAGCAGTTGTGGCTCAATGTTCTAAAAGTGAATCCGAGGGGAATTTTTTCAGGGGAATTATATGAAAAAAAAGAACCGACTCTTTTGCAAACAGAAAATGATGATGCTGTATTGATGACTACAATTGAAGATCTCGTACTCGACGATTTCGTACAAGGAGACCAAATAAACCTCGATTACGATGTCGGTGATGCGGAACCAGAAGATGAATTTCGGTGTAGTTTGTCGTCTTCTGATGAAGAATCAGATGACGAAGAGCCCTACTAATTAACTATGTCATTTATGTACCAATTTCGGTGTAATTTTACTTTTTCACTTATTTATCGTTTTAAATAAAAAAAACATTAAAAAACTTGTTCTCACAAGAATTTGAACTATGGGGGGGGGGGGGGGGGGAGAGGAACTTGAGTGCGAGATTTACCAATGGGCTAAAGTAATTAATTGGTATATATCACACATAATAATTGTTAACTAGATCAGCATTTAATAATCAGAAAAAAAAACAAAACTTTTGTCCTCTCACCCAGCTCGAACCGTGGGGGGGAGAGGAACTGGAGTGCAAGATTTACCAATGGGCTAAAGTAATTAATTGGTTTATATCACACATAATAATTGTTAACTAGATCAGCATTTAATAATCAGAAAAAAAAACAAAACTTTTGTCCTCTCACCCAGCTCGAACCGTGGGGGGAGAGAACATTTATTTGAGATTTACCGTTGGGCTAGAGTAACTAATTGGTATAAGTAACACATACAAATCCTTAACTAGATCTTTGTTTATTCAGATTAAAAAAAAACAAAACCTACGAAACCCTAAGTCCCAAATCTCTTCGCCTTTCGTCTCCTTCGTCTCCTTTCAATCGAGAAGATATTCTTCTTCTAATCTCTTCGTCTTTCATCTTTATCTTATTCAATCTCTTCATCTTCTTCAATCTTTTCGCCTTTCATATTCATCTCTTCGCCTTTCATCTTCATCCCCTTTCAATCGAAGCACACGATGCCAGCAGATAAGAACGGTGGTAAACGCCGGAAGAAATTTGGTCCCAACGTCTCTCAGAGAGCCGGAGCTTCGTCGCGACCAGTGAACCCTTTACCGCCGCAGTACACCTTCACGCCGGCGCAACCAGTGAACCCTCTACCGCCGCAATTTCTGTCGTCACCTCCTATGAACCGTCAACCGTCAACGCCAGCAGCAACCATCAATGTCCGGGACTTTCCACCTCCGACCCAGCTCTTCCGGAGCACCTCAGAGCAACCACCCGAATGCTCTCCATCTCAAGGTCCGACAATCCATCGACAATCATCTGAACCTCAAGCGCTGCCGACTCCAAGATCTTCCAATTCGAGTGTTCCTCTGCAGAACTCCGACGGTCATAGCAACCACTCAGTCAACCACTTCGAAGATGATACGATTGACGACAATGCACAGTTTCAAGCCGACCTCCAGGATGAGCAACTTCGGGTGCTTGAGGCGCTGCTAAGGGTGCCTAACCGGGAATCGTTTACAACGGTGTTGTCTCCGACACGCCCTCAGCTTCCAAACACCACATGGTAAGTGTTTCAACATCCTGTCTAAATTCATGTCTTAATGTGTGTAGTTTTCTTTGTCTCTGTTGATGGTTGTCGATGATGTGTGTAGTCTTTTGTGTCTCTTGTTATGGTTTGTGTCTCTAGTTATGGTTCGTAGCATTACTACAGAAACAGGAACAAATTTTTGCTTGTTAGTATTTGGGTTTTGTGTCTAGTAGTTATGTATCTTCTGTGTCTAGTAGTTATGTCTCTTCTGTTCTTTGCGATGCTGAGGTTGCTCTCATCATCTTCTCCAATCGTGGAAAGCTCTATGAGTTTTGCAGCTCTCTTGTTATGGTTTGTGTCCCTCAGATATAAACAGACCAATCTAAAATTTATTTATAGGCGTTGTTATCTCATTTGCTTGTTGTTTCGTAGGTGAATCTTGAATTGTATTGTGCTATTGGCAGGGTAAAAGTTAGCCGACTTCCAGCTTCTTAGGTCGATTTTGTTGATTGTGTGAAAGTAAAGAATCCAAATTTTGCGATGCAATTTTGGTCAGATAATCAGGTCGTGTATTGAATAGTGATTTGATGTGAAAACTTTGTAATTGTTTGCTTCTGAAACAAAATAGAGATCGAGGTATTGAATCTTTGTAATTTTGTTCTCCTCGGATTCTTTTTATATGCCAATTCTGTAATTTTCCATGAGAATGCATCTTAGATGTATTGAAACTCTTTGACATAACTTTGAGAGTTGTGTGTGGTTTCTAAATGTTATCTTAGTTACTGTTTTCTTACGAATTTTTAAATTTTTGAATCATCCCATTGGTTAGTTTACGGTCTTCTTTGTTTTGGTGTAAAGAAGATTATGTGCTAGGGAAATGTTTAGTTCATATCATGTTTGGATTGTGTATTCTTTGTTTTGCTGTAATTGTGAGGTTTTTAATGTTCAAGGCACTTATTTGTCTCTGTCTAGGTTTGGTCGTGACAAGGGAAAGCTGACAAGGAAGATCACCAAGGTGTTCACAAACAAGTTTGATGGTCCATACTACAGTTGGACTGTTGTGCCTCGGGATAGACAGGAAAGGTACTTTGTCGAGTTCGCGGTAAGCATTTCTCTTCTGTCCATGCTATTCTATGCCTTTCTTTCTATTCTGTCCACTAACTCGAATCACACTTCTCTTGTAGAAAACGCACACCTGGGATCCCTTAATCTCAGGGGTAGTACAACAATATTTCGAGAGGATTTGTCAAAGGCGAATGAAGGATATGGTAAGCACCGCGAGGACTTCTCGACAGCGACCACACTGGATTAACCCAACTCTCTGGACAACAATGACAGAGTGTTGGGACACTGAAGAAGCTCGAGAGAGGAGTAAGACCACATCCGCTGCTCGGAAATCTGACCGTAAAGGCCTTGGTGTGCACAAGCACGTATCAGGCCAAAAGTCATATCAACAAATCCAACAAGAAATGGTAAGTGTAAATTCACTATCTAATACTTTTGCAACTTTCTATTATGTAACAAATTTATATGTTACATTTTCAGGAAGAGGTATTGGGAAGACCGGTTAGTATCGGTGAGGTTTTTGTGAAGACTCACACAAAATCAGATGGGACGTTTGTTGATCTGAAGGCTGAGAGGATCGCCCAAACTTACGAGAAGAACTTGCAAGCTAGGATGCAAGAGATCGGGCCTGAAACTTCAGACGGTAGGTCGCAGCAGCGAGAGCTTACCACAGAGGACTACAACGACCTCTTTCTTCAGGTAAATACATGTTATCTTTGTCATCTTTGGTTTTCTGTCTTTTGCATTTCATAAATATATGTTTTATTTATGCAGTCAACTTTCACGGATGAAAGAGGTAGGCCATTTGGAATAGGAAGCCTCGCAGAGTCTCATGTTGGTGGAAAACGCAAATTCGAGGATAGCTCTTCATCGTTTCAAGCTCTGCAAGACAAGTTGGAAGAAGCTCAACGCCAAATAGAAGAACAAGCTGCTTCTAACGCTCGGCGTGAGGCAGAGCTTACCCAACTTGCAGCTGACAACCAAAGCAAGCTTACCCAACTTGCAGCGGACCACAAAGACAAGTTCGAGCATTATTCACTGGTGGAAAGGTATCTTCGTGAAACCGATCCAAATTTTCTGGACTTCATGGCTTCTCAATCTGGTCGGCAGCATGACTCTACACCCTAGTCTATCTTTGTATTTCATGTATTTGAACTTTAGAACATTAAGTTTTCTTTGTATTGGTTTGTACTTGATATGTTAAAATAATGTATGATGATTTCTTTGTATTAATTAATGTTTCTTTCATTTTAACGTGTGTATTATTAGTTTGCATATGATTTCATTGCTAGGTAATACAAATATGGTACAGTATTACCATTTTGAATTTCGTCATTAAAATAAGTCGCTATGTAGTCGCAAATCTGTCGCAAATCTGTCGCTATAGAGTCGCAAATCAGTCGTAAACGATGACCAAAACACGATTTCGATGAACATATTAGTCGCAAATGAGTCGCTAATACAGACGCTAATTAGTCGGGACTTAGTCGCACAATTTCACGACTCTTTAACGACTACAGCAAAACGACTTCCACACGACACAATACTTAGTCGCATGTTGGTCGTTAATTTAGTCGGTATATGGTCGCATATATTTACGACTGATTTGCGACTAGTATGCGACTGAATTATGTAATCGCACCGCAGTCGGAAATCAGTCGTAAATTTACGACTGATCTGCGACTACTAGTTTTTACGACTTAACATTTCCGACTATGTCACTTAGTCGTAATGTAGTCGTAAAACCAGTTTTAGCGACTACATTACGACTGTTTATGTAGTCGCGAAAACCCTGTTTTCTTGTAGTGGATGCATCTCAAATCTGTCTTAAATGTCACGGTTCAGGCCACTCAAGAATCTAGCCATAGTCGCTCATCTATCCTCGGAAACGTCAGCTATTATCATTAGAGTCTCCATCTCTTGGAAATAGTCTTCTACATTCCGATTTCCTTGAGCTAGTCTCTTTAGCTTGTTATGAAGCTCATGATGGTAATGACTAGGAACGAACCTTCTCCTCATGATAGTTCTCAACTCTGCCCAAGTCTCCACTGGAAATTCACCATTGCATCTCCTTGAAATAACCAACTGATCCCACCAACTAATTGCATAGTCATAGAATTCTGTGGCCGCAACACACACTCTTTGGGCCTCCGTATACTGTTTGCAATCAAACACGAGCTCCACCTTCTTTTCCCACTCCAAATAGGCGTATGGATCGTTTCTCCCATGAAATGAAGGGATTTTGAGTTTAAGTCCCCTGAGATTCTAATTAGGTTGCCATATCTGCCTTCCCTTGCACGTATATGCCTTCCTTGACTGCCACAAGAGGAATTACCATCATTACCGTAGTATTCATCAGCTGCCTCATCTCTTTGATGCCTCGGCTGATCTCTTCTCGGTTCTCTCCTTTGTTATTCCCCGTTTTGTACTGGATATGGTTGTTGATGAAGTTTTTGACGCAGGGCGTCGAATTTGGTGTCCATCATCCACTCCATTTGAGCTGTAATAGCTTCAATCAACAATTTATTGTTTTGAATATTGATGGTTTCTCTCGACTTGTCTCTAACTTCTCCTACTCCTTCCCACAGCTCGAGGGTGTAGTCGTAGGCGGTGTTCCTATCGTCATTGATAGATTTATCCAAGTCATCAAGCTTATAGTTCAAAGTACGTACCCCATCATTAGCTTTTCGGATATCAAACTTTTTATTCCTTGTTATTCTTCAACGAGTTTCATCCTCTCGTTGAGTGTTGCAGCGTCTTTAAGGGTCTGTTCTTCAAGGATTTTGACGTAGGCAGCAAGATCATCGAAATTCTTATTGAATCCGATGGACATATAGTCTACCTTCTCATTTAAAGCGGCTCCGGACTTAGCTTGGGATTCAATGGTTTGGTTGATCATTTCTTTGAGTCGCTTCAAACGAGCGATGAATTCCATGTTTCGTATGCTCGATTTAATCACGGCCCCTAAGCTCTTAGTAAAATAATTCTAGATTTTAACTCCACGAACCGAAAAGAATAAACGGTGTAGCCTACTTCCGTACATCCTACGCACCAACAATCTATATACTCGACCAGTATCTTTCGTCTCTGGCCGCGCAGAAAATCGTGCTGTTCGCGCTGGTTCTTCTTAGTTCACGGCACTCCGTAAGTATACTTTCTTATCTTACGACGCGACACGCTCTTATAGATGAACGATTCGGGAATTTAGATTCAACACTTATGGTGGTTCTTTAACACCTATGAATCAGCCTCTAATTCATGACGATAGATTCATGCATTAACAACGATTTATAAGAAAGAGCTCTAGAATTCGGCTAGGGTTTTACCTTGTGAAATCCTTACCGAACATAGAATTCCCCTTGATAATCCCTTAAAACCCAACAATTAAACTACTCGCACATAATAAAATTAAAAGACATAATTAAATAAATTGCAGGAGATTAATGAAAGAGGGTTCTCTATTTTAAGAACGATGTCCGGAGAAAACATCTTCACCAATCTCGAAAAGTAAAGAACAAGGGTTTAAGAGCAAAAAGTAAGAACAAAACTAAAATAAAAATGGTGTAAAAGAAAGCACACGAAATTAGGTTTTCTAAGAGGCATATTTATAGGTCTTGAGCTCTGCTTTCGTCGGTATATAGCGTTTTAAGTGACAGAAATTGAACGGGCCTTGAAATCGGGCTTCCGGGATGAAACTGCTTCCACCGTGGGTCCAAGGACTCTGGCCGCGGTGAAACGTGCCTTGGCCACGGGTCGAAGCTTACTGGCCACGGTAAACTGCCTCTTGGCCGTGGGTAGGGGGCTTCTGCCTGTGGTGAACTGGGACGTCTTGATCTTGATGTATCTTTTTATTGAACCGTTAGATCGTCCTCAAATCACTTCGAATGGAAAGGTAGTTAGTCCTTCTTGAATATATCCAAAATTGGGCTGAATCAGATGGTGAGAAGGACCCTTTTGGCGGTTGAACTTCTGATGGTTTGACTATGAGCCGAAAATCTGGTTTTTCTCCAATTTGCAATGCTTTTGCCTAAGTAACACGAAAAGAGTTTTGAAACTACAAATATGCGAAAACAGTAATAAAAACATGTAAAAGCGAATTAAATACTTATTAAAGTGATCTAAAATAGATAGTAAAACAAGTAAAAATATGGTGTTATCTGCCACGTCCTTTTTCGATCCCGAGGCCCGTTTCAAGCCCAAATTGATCCTGTCACTGATTAATGAAGCCATAAAACATTTCGGACAAATTAGAAGGCTATATATACGCTCGTTTGAGGTCATTCTAGGGTGCAGCTCATTTTGTTAGACATAAGAAGTGAAGGAGAAAGAGAGGCGACGAAAAAGAAGAGGAGGAGGCGAGAGGGTATCATCATTCGATCTCCATCTTCATCCGTGTTCTTCATTCTTCACTTTTTATCACCGACCCGTGACCAAGCCTCCTTTTGCCGCGGTCGCACTCTCTCCATCCGCAACCAGCCCCTGTTTTGCTATTTCTCCGACGGTATGCATTGCCATACCTCTTTGAGCAAACCGTATTCACCTTGGATGTTTGACCTTAACCACCACTTCTGATCATGAAGAACCGTTCCCCTGTGCATCTTTCAAGATGATTCAATCTTATGACGTGACGAAAACCTTATACACTTCAACATACAAGCATCCAACACGTTCGCGAATCCCGGGAAATGTTGACGAATCATACTCCAAGGAAGCTCCAAGTCTAATTTTTCATTGTGATCCCGGAGGAGATCACAATCTTGAACTTGATGACAGAAATCCCGACTGGGAATGGCATGATATGTTTTATACAAAGGATTACAAGGTTAAGTCAAACAAAAATTGTTTTCGGACAAGACCTTCCTTCGACTAAGCTAACCTCGGTACTAACGTCGAGCTAAACGACTTTAAACAAAAATGCTCAATGGGAAGGAAACCCATTTCGGTACGTTTTGATTTTTAGGTTTTCTTTCTTTTTCTATTGACGTTATATTTTTCTTAGTTTCAGTTTTCAAAAACAAAAAAAAACACAAAAAATCAAAAAAATGAAAAGACAAAAAGATGAAATCACAATTCGAAACTGTTTGGTCCAACACGAACTGCGAGGAGACGTTTGGCCGCAAAAGAAGCCCGGACGCGGGTGCATCACCCCAAGTCGCGGCCAGCCCTACTTCCACCGCGGTCACAATCAACTGACCCGCGACGAGCTCCCCTTTGGCCGCCGTTGGATCACTTCGACCCGCGACCAACTCCATGTCGTTTGCAATCGATTTCCTTTGATCCGCAATCGATCCCCATCCATTCCTGACCACTTCCAGGTAAGTTTTCTTTTTCCTAAAACTTTTTAAATTATTACATACTCTATTTCTCGTCCTTGCTCGATTTATTTCACATTGGGGACATTGTGATTTCAGTATGGGGGAGAATTCCATCCCTTACTAATCACATTTTCTTTCATGAGTCTTTGCATTTTGTATTTTTCGCGTTTTCTTTTAAATTTTTCAAGTTTTTCAATAAAGTAGGAATACATTTTTAGGGAATGATGAAAGAAATCCATGACGATAACCGACCAATGTGCTTCTACGCTATTTCCTCGTAAATGTTTTTTCGTAATTTGGTTATAGACTAGGCGGTAACTAGAGTTTTTGTGGCTCTCAATAGGCACATCCTCTCTTGATGTTTTGCATAATATATAGCATCCTCTGGTGAAATTATAGTAACCCGAAACACTTTTAACTTAACCTTTAAAAGCCTTTAATACCTAGTTTCGATTGTCTTGGTTTGATCCATTTGATGAGAATTTCACGTTTGCACTTAATGAATTTAGAGAGCTAGCTGACCTGAATTTTAGATTTTGAAAGTTTATATTTCGTATGACGGATACCGTGGACTAATGTCACGGGAACTTCTAGTGAGAATTTTCTAGGCCAGTTTGCGTTTTATTTAGTTCGATGGTTATGGTTTAGAAGGACGGTCTCAGAGATTTCTAGTTCCCAATGATTTTTGTTTGATCTTTCCGAGCTTTTGTTTTGTTTTGTTCGAGGAAAAACATAGTCTAAGTCTGGGGGAGTTGATAACAATTTATTTTTACCCGTTTTACCGTCTATTTTATAACACTTTAATAAGTGTTTCACTTTCTTTTACATGTTTTATCGTAGTTTTTTCATATTTATAGTTTCAAGACTCTTTTCAGGTTCCTTAGCCAAAACGACGCAAATTGGAGAAAAACCAAATTTTGGAATTTGGACTGTCAGAAGTTCGACATTCGATGGAGACCTTATCACCGTTTGATCACGCCAAATTTGGACACAAGATATAAGGGAGAACCACCTTTCATATCCACTTGGTTTCAAGACAATCCAAAGGTTAGATCTTAAGATATATCCAATTGACTGAAGACGTGTTCTACAGTCTCGCGAAAGAAGCATGAGAAGAAATGTATTTTGAACACCATAGGCATCCACCGCGGGTCCAGGACTCATGACCGTGGCGAAGACACTCCTGGCTATGGGAAGAGGCTCTCCAGCCGCAGAGAAACCACCTTTGGTCGTGGGTCGAGCTCACGCACCCGCGGCCAGACAAAAAGGGCCCAAAATCAGCTCGTTCGAAGCCCACTTAAAGCCCACTTCATTTTTTCTTCAAAGAAACTCTAAGGACAACCAAATCAAGAGTTGAATACCTATACATACATATTTTACAGACACAATTTCGTAGACCTCATTGTGCCTCTTTTTAGTTTACTTTTTGTGATTATTTTCTTAAGTTTTTGTTATTACTTTAGAGATTGGTGAATAAGTTCTCTCCGGACTTAGTTCTTGAGGCTCCTTCATCAATCTCCTGCTCTTAATTTAATTTTTATTTCTTTAATCGTGTCCGAGTAGTTCTCTTGTTGGGTAAAGGGATCTCAAGGGTCTCTCATGAATTGATTTATCATTAGGTTTTTAGATTAGGATATCGATTAGGGTTCTTCGTTTTATCCTTATTATTAATGTATGCTTGCTTGATTAGCTATCTTTCAACTGAACTTATGTATTTTTATAGTTACGAAAGTACTAGATCTATATGATTGACCTATGGTAGACGAGCAAGACGATTACAAGATATGAAAGTATACTTGTAGAGGGATTGTGAGCGTTAACGAACTTGTTTATAATCATAACTTTCAAATCAAATAGGTTTGATATACTCTATATTTTACTGTTTTTATTACGGATTTTAGTATTTTATCTAAGCATTTTCATTCGGTTTTGTGCTTTTTGAGGTAGTTTTTTCGTATTAGTAGTTTTAAATTCTATATAGGTCAAATCATCAAAAAGGATGCAAAATGGAGCCAAAAAGGAGTTGTTCACATCCAAGATTGTTTCCAAGTCCAAAAGATCAGCCAAACACCTAAAACTCAAGAAAGGCGGATTTCTCCAATTGGACAGCAAAGATGCATCAGAAGTTTCACCTTCGTTGGATGCCTTCCCTTTAATGAATTGAGATGAAATTTGGTGGAAAGATATAATTTCAAGTTAGTGTTCATCTGGAATTGGTTTCAAGTCATTTGGAGTTGTAATGAGAAAGTTACATCATTCTACTGGAGACAGTCCGTCTGGCTCGCAAAGGAGGCCAAGGCAGAAATAGGGTCCAGCATCGGCCCAGGGAGAGAGACCTCCGACCCAATGCCTCCTGGCCTGAAATTTCACCTCAAACCAGGGCAAATCTTGACCGCCAATATCAACCCATATCCTCGACCGATATTGCGCCCCTACGAACCAAAACTTTTCTTTTTCAGTTTAATGAAACCCTAGACGACTTTAGGGCTATAAATATTTGATTTTAGTCTCATAAAACAGAGAGCCACCCTAGATTAAAGACCTAAATGGCATTAGCCATCTCTTTCATTGTTTTTACAAGTTTTTCATTGATTTTGGATTCTAAGATCTTCAAGGAGAAGATCTCATCTATGTACTTCAATATAGAGAAGTTTTCTCATCCATACTCATTTAATACAAGTATTCTCATCATCATTTCTATTCATACTTGCTGTGTTTCGTTAATCATGAGTGAGTAGTATGATATTCATGAATTTTACATGTTCTAGCTTGCATTTTAGTTAACACTTTTAGTCATTTGCATGCATGATAATAGATTTGTTTAGTATTTTGCTTTGAATTAGAGTATTAGGTGTTTGAATCAGGTCCTATGAGTCTTGCATGCATTTGGAGTGTTTTATAGGTGTTTGGAGTCATTTTGGAGAAGTTAAGAGAAATGGAGCAAAAATAACTATTCTTTAGCGTCTGAAAGAACTGGCAGGAAGAAGTTCCCCTAATCCGATTCAGATTCAATAGCCTTCATGGAAATTGTAGAGGAGTAAGTTAGATTTCCAGAGTTGTTGAATTCAGGTCATTAGGATGTAAGGTTCAGGAGTTATGGCAAAATTACTAAGGTGATGTCTGTCTGGCCGAGCCCACCGCACAACACCAGACTTTGGACCATCACGGACAGGAGTTCCACCGGCCAGCTGCACCGGCTGGTTCTCACCCGATGTGGAGAACCTCGCCAAAACAGGAGATCCACCGGCCCGTTCCATCGACCAGCCCTCACCCGGTGCAAGCATCCAGTGTAGCACTTGCCAGCTGAAGTGTCTCAAAGCTCTGGATGCAAGAAGGGTCTCCGATGGGAATTAGCTTCGGAGGTCTTAAACAACGTTGTAGCCCAGTGAGTTAGCTATCCACAGGAGGTGGTTTGAGGCCATTCAAACATGTATTCCAGGAGATATCACGGTTTTATCAACCGGTGCTCTTCTCACCTCGACCCAATTTCAACTGGATCAATACCCAGTTTGTCCCGGGTTGACCCGGTCCGCCCAGCTTCCTATAAATTACAAAAAGACCCAAATTTCATTCTAAGTCTTTTTCCCTAAATTTCATAAGGCAACAATTTCTCTTTTATTTCGGTCTTGGATTTTTGGAAGAGACCTTTTGATTTTAATGCAATCTTGAGTTTAATTCTTCTTAATCTATTTAATCTTTCTTTCATTTTAATCTTTCTAATCTCTAACGATGGATTCAATCATCTTCCTTATGGGGTTTGAGGGTTTCTCCATGATTAGTGAGTAGGTTCTTTTAGGGCTCATGGATGAGGTTGGTTAGGGGTTTTCTTGTTTGATCTATGATGTCTAGTGATTAGATTACATGTTTCCTCTCTTATTTAGGGTTAATAATGCTAGATTAGGCTTAGGAAATCTAATCTAGATCATAGGGAATTTCATGCACACAAGTTGTTCGATGAAATTCCCCAGGAACTAAATAAGAGATTTTACTTGTTTAGCCTAAGGGATTAGTTATCTAAAGAGTATTATGGCCATTAGAACTTGATTTTCATGCTTGTTAATTAACTTTTCACAAATGGGAATTTGTTCTTGATTAGTTAATTAACAAAGTGATTAAGACCATGAGAGTGGATTAGTCTTGTTTAAGTTTTCTAGGCTAAGGAAGACATGTTTGATTGTTTGTTTAGACATCATAGGTTAATCATAGAACTCTCCAAAGTCCATAACCTCATCCAAGAGATTGCCTTTATTAAGTTATTAATCTCGTTTAAGCTTGTTTAGTCTTGTTTGCTTATTTACTTGCTTAAATTTGAATTAGGTTTCTAGATTAAAACCACTTGATTTGCTTAGTTTATATAGTTTCTTGGATTCCTATTGTTTTAGCCTCTCAACTCCTTGTTCGATATCTTAAATACGACAATGACATGAGTGATATTTGAGTAATTGATTAGTAAAAATCCTACTATCATAGTTCGTTTGTTAGGTTGAAGGGAATCCATGGGTGAAAAATTCGATATTGATATAATGATTGTTTAAAAGGGACGTTAATATGGTTCTTCATCTTTATTTGTTCTCAATGCATGATTACTTTACCACGCATTTAGTAATATGATATTAGGTTGATATACTCTCTAAAAGCTTGTTATATTGCTGGAACTAGTATTTGATGAGCTAGGCGTCTTAACCTTCCAAAAGTCGAGTTAACGAGTTTAGTGAACTTAATCATTACTTGCTCGATTTAATGTATGTTTTCATTCTACAATAACCAATGAAAGCTGTCTCTATTTGTTTGTAAAACATAGTGGTCGGAGCCACGGCAGTTGAAAGACTATAAATTCGTGTTTTGTGTTCAAGACGGTTTTGACTTAAATCCCTATTGAATCATCTATCTTATAGTTGCATGTTTTTCATGAGATTTCTCTAAAACCTAACATTTTCTTTATTGTTTAATCTCTGGTATTTATTTACGTATTTACTTTATTAGTTAATCACCATCGACACAGTCTCTTTTGTTTTGTTTTAGCTTGATTACTTTTCTAACGTTTTCATCGTGCAATTGATAAGTCCATGTGGATTAACACCCGTAGTATACTATTCGTGATTGCTGTGCACTTGCAGCTAGTATTAGTTGGGTGAAAACTTTACCCAATCAAGGTTGTACAAAAGTAGGCTACACACAGTGTCCGTGTTCCAAGTTTAAGAACTCATAGACGGCTAAAAGTCGCTTAAAGTCCTAATTGATTGCTTATGATATTTCGACCATTATCCCTAGAGAGTTTCCGATTACCCAACGTTTCGTTTAATTGTTTACGTCTTCGCTTTGTTTACTCCCTTAATTCGTTGTCTCGTTTAGTTTATTTAATTTCTAGCTATAAAATCGTGACACACCAAAAAACTTATTATCGTTTTAGATTTCCTTACTAACTCTCTTTCTAAGGTCTCGCAGAACTGTTTTCCCTCCCTGTGGATCGATACCTAAAATTCTACAACTCTGCTCGCATATTTGTGCACTTGCAGACGTTAGGAGACAACTCTGCTCGCATCACTAGGTGGTAGCTAGAGTTCTTGCAATGCGATATCCCCAGATGATTTCGACCCATATATTCTTTCTGACATAATATACTAGCTCACTCTATTTGAATTTAATATGAATTTAATTTTCCTATCAAATGTTTTGGGCGAGACAATGAATCAGACATCTAGGATATATTTTCCCTTTTTATCATTTTTTGTTGTCCTAGATGGCCAATTCATCTTTAGTTGGTACCATACTCGGAACTTTAACCATCATTTTCGAACCTAATGCTTTCTTCCCTTGTTCTCTTATGTGCAAATATGTGCAAAAACACCAGAGAGGGAGGAACGAAAAAGTGTTCAGTCACTCGAGAAGACATAAGACGAGATGGTTTCAGTTAAGGAGGTACCAACAATTTAAGCTTAAAAAAATTCCTTGGATATCTCTCATCATCAGTAATTTTCGTCCTCCCTAAGACTCCCAACTAAAGGCGTTTCCTCTTTCAAAACAAAATTTAATAACAATAATAATAATAATAATCGAATGGAAAGGAAACAAAAGCCTAAGAGTCTTATGGTAGTCGATATTCTTATACCAAGGCAACCATATTTCGTATGTGAGGAGTAAGAAGCCGTTCGAATCATTACCCGGAGAAAAATCTAAGTCTGGGGAAACGGCAGAAAAGTTCTGAGGAATGAGAAGTTCGCAACAACGCTTAAACAAGTAGGAAGTGACTGGAAACTGTGGACTTCAACATCTCCATCTTCTCTTGCTGTTTTGCATAATATATAGCATCCTCTGGTGAAAATAAGGTAACCCAAAACACTTTTAACCTCACCTCTAAAAGCCCTTAATGCCTAGCCTTGATTTTCTTGGTTAGTACTTTTTGATGAGAATCACGCAAACCCTTAATAAATGTTAAGAGCTAGTTGACTGAAAGTTAGGGTTTAAGTGTTTAGATTTTCTCATGATGGATATTGTGGACTAGCGTTGCAGTACTTTGGTGAGAATTTTCTAGACTAAGTAATGATTGATGCATTGTGTTGCTTATGTTTTAGAGGGACGGTCACTGAGATTTTTGTCAGTTACTATGTTTTCGAAAACTTCTTTCTGATGAAATATTTCTATTTTGTTTGAGAACAAACAAAGATCTAAGTCAGGGAGAGTTAATAACACCGGTTTTTGACTATTTTTATGGATCACTTTAATATCTTTTGCAGATGTTTTAACTCCGTTTTCAATGGTTTTCAAATGATTTCCATGTTTTAGAGTTTTAAAAGATATTTCAAGTAACTCGGGATAAAAGAGTGCATTTCGGAGCAAAAATACGTTTTTGGATAAACTTGTACCGTCAGAAGTCTTGCAGTCAAATAAGACCTTCTCACAGTCTGATCATCTCTAAATTTGGACACAACAAAGAAGACACAACCATATTTAAAATACAATTGGTTTGGGTACATTTCAATGGTTGGATCATCAAATATTCATGAAGCACCGAAGGTAGACGAAGCTGCCGATAAGAAGAGCCACCGTGGGCAGAGAAGCTCCACCCGCGGCCAAGAGGCGTTCCACCGCGAGTCGAGACCACGCACACCCGCAGCCACCCCATGTGCGACCAAATCTAGCTCGTTTCATTCCCAAGGCCAATTCCGTCTTTTCAACTCAAATTCTAAACGTCCCCAAAGAAGTGAAGACTATAAATACATGCTTTTAGGTCTCTTAGACACAATCTCTTTCATGCTTTTAGACATAGATGAATTTCTTAGCAATTTTTATTCTTGTTCATCGATTTGAAGCAAGGATTCTCGACTTGTGTCTTCAATAAAGAAGTCATTTTTCATCTCTTTCTCTTACTGTTTTTCTTTTATATACTATGATGTTTAGCTCAGCACTGGCTGAGTAGTTCTCTTGTTGGGTATATGGTTCTTAAAGGGCTCTCATGGATTGATTTATCATTAGGTTTTTAGGTTAGGATATCGATTAGGGTTCTTCGTTCTATCCTTATTATTAATGCATGTGATATATCATGGTTTTTACCCGTTTTTAACCATGATATAGGTATCGTTAATAGAGTATTTCTAGTATTTTTGGAGTCTTTTTGAGTCTTTTCAGGTTTAGGTACGTTCGGAGCTAAATTTGAGATATTGTAGCATTCTGGAGCATTTTGGAGCTAAGCAAGGATCATGTAGCTGTGAGGGTCGATTTGAGGTCCTTGTGTTGAGCGATACCACCTAGTGTCGGTCGATACCGACTGCCTGAAGAAAGGAAACACGACTGATATATCATGGTTTTTACCCCTTTTAGACCATGATATATGTCCTATTTATGGAGTCTTTCTAGTATTTTGGAGTCTTTTCGGGGCTTTTACAGGTTTAGGTACGTTTGGAGCTTAATTGGAGATATTGAAGCATTCTGGAGCATTTTTGAGCATATGGAGATGCAGATTCATGCAGATACGTCAGAAGTTTGGCATTCGTTGAAGAATTTCCACTGATGGATTGAGCTCAAATTTGGACACAAGACAGATCAATGGATTAGCTTTCATTTGAAAGTGGTTTGAGGCCATTCCAACAGTGCGATCGAAAGTTATGCCAGTTTTCGTGAAGACAGTCCAGTCTGGCGAGCACAGTGTACTGGTGTCGACCGACACCAGTCCAGTATCGACCGACACCAACTGCAGACGTGATTTTACAAGTTTAAAGACTCTGCAACTTGCTCCATAAGACTTTAATAATTACCAGAAGCCCCAAAACGTGTTTTAGTTTTATAATTATGTTTTTCAGCCACTTTGATGGCTATGCTTTATTCTACTCTTGATTCTACTTTGGTTTTTGGAGAGACAACTCTGAACTCCTGTTTTCTATTGTTTTCTTTGATGATCTATTCAACCATGTTTTTTTCATTCTCCATGTCTGAGTAGATCCATTTAGGTTCAGGTTTCTCATAAGAGTTTTCTCTGAATGCTAGATTGATTAGTTGATTAGGATTCACCATCTGAATTAGTTATTCGCCTTAGGTTGTGTTCAAAGCTAATTCTAGGTTGACGAATCTGGAACTTATATCTTAGGATAATTGATTAGGTGCGAGAGTGCGATTAATTACCTGATAGAACCTAGGGTGAGCAAAATAACTATTCGCAAAGGAATTTGGTTTAGTTGTTTTGTGAACAAATCAAACCTGATTTAAAAGCTGATTTAGACTTTAGGATTCACAAAGAGATTTGGAATTCTTGGATTTAGATTTAGATAGTTTTCGCAACGAGAGTTGGTTAGCTATATCTTAGTGATTTGAGTTCAAGAACCGCGCTAAATCTGAATCATGCTAGTTAGTTTATCTGCATTCATTGAATTCCTGAGAAATACCCTGAGCCTATCTTTCTCTCAATCGAATTACAACTTGTTTAATTTACGTATTACTTTCAATTACATCTTTTGGTTTAGCTTAATTCTCATCTATATAATCTATTGTGTGATTCCATGTGTCTATGTGGATTCGATCCCTAAGTATTACAACCGACACTGCTTAGTACTTTTAGGGTATTAATTTGAGCATATCAAATTTGGCGTCGTTGCCAGGGACTCAATTCGCCATTAGATTTTAGTCTGAGAATTTAGACTAAGCTCGTCGGTATCGGTCGATACTATCTAGTATCGGTCGATACTCACCGTTCTCTTTTTGTTGATATCGATCGACACCACCCAGTGTCGGTCGATACTCAACGCATTTTTTTTTGTTACTTACGTGTCGTGCCTAGTGTGTTTCAGGTGTGAGTTTGGAACGTGCAAACAGGAAAGCAAAGAAGCCAGCGGAGATGAAAAATACAATGATTCTGATTCAGGATGCTGCTGGAGCTTTGAGAGACCAAGAGGGTCAGTTGTGCAATGAGAAAGGACAGCGTCTGGATGGAGAGGGGAACATCATTCCACCTGCTCCTGTTGTCGCTGGGAATGTCGCTGGGAACGCGAACGCTGGGAATGCTGTGGTTAATTGTGGTAGAACGATTGGTGAGTACAACATGCCTGATCAGTTTTACGCCAATCGATTAGCGATTCGCCCACCTGCTTTTCAGAGGAATGACTTTGAGCTGAAACCTGCATACTTCACTCTTGTGGGTCAGCATCCTTTTCATGGTCTTTCCAATGAACATCCCATGGACTATATTGAGAGGTTTGAGGATTTGGTCACTAGCATCAAGAGCAATGGAGTGTCCTATGATTACCTCTTCTGCAAGCTCTTCCCATACTCTCTTGGTGGAGATGCAACTTAATGGCTGAAGCAATTACCTACTGGGTCGTTGACTACTTGGGAGGAGACAAAGAACGTGTTCCTGAACAATTTTTTTGATGATGCGAGATCCGAGGAGCTCAGGGACAAGATCTCTCAATTTTCTCAGGAAGCAACTGAGGGATTTAAGGCTGCGTGGATTCGATTTAGGTCGTATCAGAGAGATTGTACACATCATGGGTACTCTGATGTTCAGCTGCTGTGTTACTTCTTCAGAGGGATTGATTGGAGGTATCAGATGACCTTGGATGCTGCGAGCAATGGAAATTTCAAAACCAGGTATCCTGATGACGCCTATGTGCTTATTGAGAACTTGGCGTCTAGCAATAGCACCAAGAATGCAGACTTTGAGCGGAAGAGGCTCACTGGTGTAGCTGATGGATCACAGATTGTTGGGATTCATGCCAAGCTGGATTCGGTGCATAATTTGTTGATGGGCAGGCAGCAGAAGGCTGTTCGTTTTGCTGAAAAAGATGTAGTGGAATATGTTAACTACGTTGGTGGAGATGGATTTCAGGATCAAATGTATCAATGCCAACCTACACCACCCAGAATTTCTGAAAGCAAGATAGAATCCATGTTTGAGCAGATTCTTCAAGGACAACAGGAGTTGATTGGGGATTTTAATGGGAAGTTGGATTCCTTGTACGTGAATCTGAATGACAAGATTGAGACTCTTAGCATCCAACATAAGAAGCTCGAGACTCAGGTTGCCCAGAGTGCTGAAGCTGTGAAGAGGCAAGAAGGTTTTCTTCCAGGGAAGACAGAGAATCTGAGGTCGTCTGTTAGTGTAATCACATAAAAGAGTAGAGCAGAGGTGAATTCAAGAGTGAAGAAGAACCCAGATGATTACAATTTCACCGATCTTGCTTAGAATGATGAAGAGATTTCGGAAATCACCTCTGTGTCGACCGATACCCTCTTGTATCGATCGACATCCGTCCAAGAATCTGTCAAGGACGTCTCGAAGGAGCAAGCATCGATCGATGCCCTCCATACATCGATCGACACCCTCCCATATACTGCGAAAGAGCCGCATATGAGTGCTGACAGACTTCACAAGCCCAAGAAGCTGAATCCTATTCCTCAACACCTCCGAGCCCCATCACTCCAAAGTAGCTGCGTGGCTTTGAGAAGATGGTACGAAGAATTCCACACACACTGACTTTTGAAGAAGCTCTAGAGTACATGCCTCTACTGAGTCACTTCCGAGATTGCAGAGAAACTGAGGACGAGATTAAGGCACTCTTCCTCAAAGCCAGAAGCAAGTCACTACCGCTGAGGCCGCTGACTAAGAGGGAAGACCCATGAATATTCTCAGTTCCATGCTCCATCACTGGAGTTGAATTCAAAGAGTCTCTCGTTGACTCAGGACCTAGCGTCAATGTCATGTCAAGGGCAATTGCAGAGAGATTGGGAGCTGATATTCAAACTCCCAAGTCAACCATCACATTCGCGAACAGTTCCACCTCACTTCCATACGGTACAATCCCTGATTTGACGGTTAAAGTAGGAGATTGCCTGGTTCCTACTGATTTTCAGGTCGTGGAGATTAGTGCACAATCTCGTATGCAGTTGATTCTTGGAAGACCCTTAATGGCTACGGTTGGTGCCATTATGGACACACCCAGAAAGATGATCTCGTTCTCGTACATTGACAAAGAGGTGTACTACAAATTCATCCCTACTAGAGGAACTCCCACGCATATCTCTTGCATCACCATTGTTACAGGAGAAACGTTGGTAGTTGATCTTTTGGAAGAGCCTCCTGACGAGCCAACTGTCATAGCCGTTCTAGAAAGTCCTTCTGTCATCACCAGGACAGACGTCAAAACAACCAAGGCAAAGAAGAAGGTGAAGGGTACATGAGTAAAAGGTGCTCCCTCTATCACCTTAATCCCTCAGAAGTGTGATGGGGATTCGATTGAATACAAAGTGAAGTGCAAAGGAACATCAAAACCATTCTCTAAGGCTAGAGTTATTCTCACTTCGGAGCTGAAAGAGAAAGGACATGAGTTTGTGGAGCGCATGATGAGAAGAACTCTGAAGCTGGTGATGTCTGATTGTGGAGCTTGTTTCAGCACAAGTTCTCATTCTTCTCCGGACTGATCGTCCGTACAGTTAAGCTCGTGACGTTAAACAAGCGCTTGGTGGGAGGCAACCCACTGGTGAGTCTATACATAAATCTTTTATTTTTCTTTTTATTTTTCGTTTCTTTTGAACCTATGACAGCTTTATTTTTGCATTTGAACTCATGGATTTATGCTTGATTATCTTGTTGCTATTAACTTGTTTTTGAGTGTTCCTAGCAATGCTAACTTCTAACACTTTGGATCACTTTCCCCGGGTTAAGCAACTCGATACCATTGATTTGAAATCAGTGTGTCGACATACAACTGGTGTCGATCGATACCAGTCTGTGTTGATCGACACTCATCACCTTCACAGGTAAGATTGGCGATTTTCACAATCCACTTGGTTCATTTGTTTTCTTTCACCAACTCTAGGCTAGATTACACTAGGGACAATGTTGTTCAAGTCTGGGGGGGGTAGTCGCTGACTTTGTTTTTGCTTTTCTTAGAGTCAGTCGTTTTTAAATAATTCGTTGTTTTATTGAGTCAAAACTTTGTCTGAGACTGTGATCTTTTTCTTGAATCAATTTATCTTACCTTCCTTCTAAGTGACCATTGTTACAGAATCAGTTCTAGATCGACTAATAAAAAATCCAATGGCTGACCAGTTAACTAGAAGACACTCATGTTTCCAGCAAAGTTATTTAAAGCCTGAGCCAAATTTTTGGACTTCATCGAGGTAATTGATGTCCATAGAGCTTGATTCATCATTCGTATCTGACAAAGAGACCCACGTGTTTAAAATAATGGTATTTATTTCCCTGTTACAAGTTAATAAATAAGATGCATTAAAAGATGAAATGATTTTCTTCTAAGTAGAGGGTTAGAAAAATTTTCAACTATCACATTATTCTACTTTAGAGGAAATGATCACACAAAGGATTGGAAACGAGGCTAGGATTTTCCTATGATGCCATTATTCGCCTACGCCTTTGATACTTTGAGAGGGAAGAACCGGGGATTCAGTGGCTAACACCATCAATACTTGCGTCTCATACCTTGATGTGTATATGCAAAGCTAAAAACAAAAGAGAGAACATAATAAGAAATAAGTCTGGGGGAGAGAAATAATACCAGAAAGTGTGAAAAATGGTGGTTCCTTGTCATGATATTGTATGGAAAAGAATCTAGAAGGTTCTTGGTATTAATCACATCGATGAAACTGGTGAGGATGGCTTGATTGAACGATGATGTGAGATAATGTGTGTAGTCTGGGAAGCTGCGAATGTGTACGGAGAAGTACATGGTGGTTAGATCAAAAAATGGTTAGGTGACATTTGGGTGCTTGGGAAAAGGGTCATTGCAACGTTTTAAGAACATGTGAGTCTCTATGTTTTCAAACCTATTTCTCTGGTTTAATCTTCTATTTGCTTGAGGGCAAGCAAAGGCTAAGTAGGGGGAGTTTATATATCATGGTTTTTACCCCTTTTAGACCATGATATAGGTCCTATTTATGGAGTCTTTCAAGTATTTTGGAGTCTTTTCGGGTTTTTTACATGTTTAGGTACGTTTGGAGCTTAATTGGAGACATTGAAGCATTCTGGAGCATTTTGGAGCATATGGAGATGCAGATTCATGCATAGACGTCAGAATTTGGTATTCGTTGAAGAACTTCCCACTAATGGATTGAGCTCAAATTTGGACACATGACATATCAATGGATTAGCTTTCATTTGAAAGTGGTTTAAGTCCATTCCAACGGTGCGATCAAAAGTTATGCCTGTTTTTGTGAAGACAGTCAAGTCTGGCGAGCACAGTGTACTGGTGTCGACCGACACCAGTCCAGTATCGACCGACACCAACTGCAGACGGGAAAAAACGTGATTTTACAAGTTTAAAGACTCTGCAACTTGGTCCAGAAGATTTTAATAATTACCAGAAGCCCCAAAACGTGTTTTAGCTTTATAATTAGGTTTTTCAGCCACTTTGATGGCTATGCTTTATTCTACTCTTGATTCTACTTTGGTTTTTGGAGAGACAACTCTGAACTCTTGTTTTCTATTGTTTTCTTTGATGATCTATTCAATCATGTTTTTTTCATTCTCAATGTCTGAGTAGATCCACTTTAGGTTCAGGGTTCTCATAAGAGTTTTCTCTGAATGCTAGATTGATTAGTTGATTAGGATTCACCATCTGAATTAGTTCTTCGCCTTAGATTGTGTTCAAAGCTAATTCTAGGTTGACGAATCTGGAACTTAGATCTTACACTACAAGAAAACATCCGATTTCCGACGGCCATATTGGTCGGAAAACCGTCGGAAAACGGCTTTTCCGACCAATTTCCGACTGATTTTGCTCGTCGGGACTATCGCGTCGGAAATCAAAATTGGTCGGAAATTGGTCTGGAATTTCTGACAGATTCCCAACCATTATTTTCCCGACTAATTACCGACGTTATAAAGCTTCGGTTATTACCCGACGAGTTCCCGACAAAAGTCCGATTAACTTATTTCAGACCAAATACCGACCATATTCCGACCAAGTTAACTTCCGACCAACTTCCGACTAAACCAAATCCCGACCAGAGTCCGACCACTTTCGACTAACCTATATTCCGACCAAATTCCGACCAACCAAATTCTGACCACTTTGAATTCCGACTAAATTCCGACCAACCTAAATTCAGACAAAATTCTGACCAACCTAAATTCAGACAAAATTCCGACCAACCTATATTCCGACCAAATTCCGACCAAACTATATTCCGACCAAATTCCGACGACCTTTAATTCCGACTAAATTCCGACCAAACTATATTCCCACCAACCTATATTCCGACCAAATTCCGACGACCTTTAATTCCGACTAAATTCCGACCAGATGCCGACCAATTTGAAATATTGGATATAAATTCGAAATTATTTTGAAATGTTTTGAATTTTGATTAATTAATTTAATTTAAATTTAATTAATTCGAAAATGAAAATTTAAATAAATTTTAAACATTAAAATATTATAAAATAAAATAGTTTTGAAAATAAAATAAAAGAGAGTGTTTTTAAAACATTAAACATATTAAACATTTGCGGATCCCGATCCCGTTCCCGGGTAATCCGGAAACTTCGCTCTCATCCAAGACGACATGCTAGCGATATCTAACCTCGCCTCCGAAAGCTCATCTTGCGTGGCACCTAACTTGAATTCGGTGTCCGTTTTTGCCGCCTCCAAAGCTTCTACTTTGGACTTGAGCTCTTCATTCTGTTGGATGAGATCTTCAGAGAAAAAAGAACTAGAAGAAGACCCATCGTCAATAAACGGGATCGTACCCAAACCCCCGCGACGCCGCCCTTTTTTATCAAAGGGAAATTCCTGTATAAAATATAAATAAATTAGAACATAATAAACTTAAAATGTAAAACTATAAGAAAAAAAACTTACGTTCATAACGAGACGGTTGACCGCTTCCCGCGACATCTCGAAGGAGGAAGAGGAGTCACCTTGTGACTATTGGGTCAGCTCGATGTCGGTCTTCTGCTTCGTCACGTTCTCGTAGATCTCCCTTATGAGGGGATCCTGAATAAGCCCGGTTGTCTTGTTCGTGTGGCACCTCTTCATTAAGTCCAAGTGATTCGGACGCACACCTCCGGCCTCATTAGTCTATAAAAAAGAAAAAAAATATGAATAAATAATTTAATAATTAATTAAAAAGAGAAAACAATGTCAACAATAAAAGATTACCATTTGAATTTCTCGGGTCTGGAAGCTGCTCGAAACGGAGCTGTGGATGTATTGGCCCTTCCCGTTGCGTTCACTCTTTCGGTTTCCCGAATTAGTCTTCGAGAGTTTCTCTGTCGCGGGCTGTTGCCAATATGGTCCGTAGTGATTCCAAACCTCCAAATTCAAGCCTTTCGGCTTGTCTGCCCCTTTCCTCCACTTTTTCTTCCACTCGTTCATGTGTCTCTTGAACTGCGTACTCGCTTCCTTCATAAATAATTTTTCCACCGTGACAGTATGAGAAGGATGCCATGTAAACTCTTGCTATGAAAACATAAATAAAAATGCTTAGCAAAATATTAAAAAAAATACTTATAAATATAGGAAAAATATAGTAATTGACAACTTACCGCAAATTGTCTAAACCAAATTTGCTTCTCATCATACGGGACTTCTGAAAACTTCTTGTACGGTTTGTCGAGGATCGAATGGAACATCCTCATAACGGCCTTGCTAATCCCGTTGTTCGATATACCAAACCTACAAAAAAAGATAAACTATAAACAATTTGATATTAAATATATATGAACTAAGGGTTTTTACCATGTCGATCTTCCAACGAGATGTGGATCAAGCCGGATGAGCAAGTCCCGACCCGGTTGTTGGACTAACTCCTCGATGGTCATGATTCGAGGAGCTTGACTCTGCGACTCCGGGATAGTCGATGTGGCCGGACTTGGTGGTTCTGCCCCTCGAGTCGAACCATCGCTACGTGGAGGTTGTTGCATCCCTTGAGACGAACCACCGATGCACAAGTTTGTGAAACCGTCGTAAGACCTTAACAAAAAAACGCAAAATTTGTTAGATATTAAACGCAAACGCAAACTATAAATAAAACGCAAAGATATTAAATGCAAACGTAAACTAAAATTAAAACACAAACTATAAAACAAAGAGAGAAAATCGAGAGGAAGCTGATTAGTGTTCTGAAAGAGATGGTGAGATTGCAGTCTGAGTACTTGAAGCCCATGAAAACAAGGCCAAAGTTATTGAAGAAGAGATTTCAGAATCGAGAGCCAGTGGAAGAAGAAAGAGTTTCGTCATTTATGGTTTAATTTGAATTACTAGTTTAGCGAACTCTGGATTGTTGTTGATGACAATATTACATTAGGAGAAGAACAAACAATTTCGTAAATTTTGTGAAAAGAGCGATCATAGACTTTTTTTGTAATAACAACTTGAAAAGAAGAAGCAATGGGACATGGGACCTTCCACGTGATCATACAACTTTGGGAAACAAGCTTCACCATGAAATCTAAGACTTGATGCTACCGTAATATATGTATGGTTACTTCTGTCTTGTACGTGTTTGACAAAACCTTTTAAGTGCGCATTTTAAGTGAGACAAAATATCAGCTATTTGACAAAGAAGATTTAAAAATCTAACAAGGCATACATGATTAAATTTAAAACCATAGATTGTGTACAACAAGACAAGACCACCATTATTGCAGGTTTCTCGACTAGAGCTTTTCAACTCAAAAAAAGTATAGGTCCCTATAGGGACAAGAACAAGCTTCACCATGAAAACTACTTAAAATGCTAAAACCACTTCCGAGAATTCAACAGCTTGAATCATTATACTCAGAAATCTTCCGAGAATTCAACAGCTTGGTAAAGTGTTCTTCATTTGATCCAATTGTTAACAAATTAAAAAAAGACATCAAATACTCCAAAACACAACATTGTTCCCCGACGTCCTAAGTAACATCATCGAAATTGACGAACAGGATAGCGACCACAAATCTTAAAATTACTTACATGGTAAGAAGAAGTCGGCGGCGGAGGAGGGACGGCGGCTGCGGAGGAGGGACGGCGGCTCCGGCGGACGGCGGCTCCGGCGATCTACAAAACAAGAGACGGAACAAAAATTAGGAGAAGAGGAAGAGAAGAGAAGGAAGAGGAAGAGGGAGACTTACCAGGGAGAGGGACGGCGGTGAAGATCGGCGGTGAGAGAGAATCGGCCGTGTTTGAGAAGAAGAAGATCGGCGGTGACTGATCGAACAAACGAAGAAGAAGATGCGTATGTGGTATTTAGATCCACGAAATTCCGACCACCGAATCGGTCGGAATTTGGTCGGGTTTGAAAAAATCAAACCGCCAAAATATTTCATTTAGCGGGTTTTATTTCGGGTTGGTCGGAAATCAGTTGGTATTTCCGACGAGATTCCGACTAAACCATAATATTGCATGTCTTCTGATTGGTGGATATATTGTAAACACTTGGAATTTTTCGAAAATATTAATATTGGTCGGAAATTGGTCGGAATTTTTCGAAAATATTCATATTGGCATTTTTCGAAAATATTCATATTGGTCGGAATATCTTTGAAATTTACGAGTAATTTCCGACCATATAGGATTTAGGGTTTAAAATTCTTAATTTTCAAAATGTATACTGTTTAAAAAACATGTAAACATCTCATGTCTAAAAAATATGTGGCAAAGCAAACATATAATAAAATATATGATGTTTTTATAAATTGAAAGTATATCGAATTAAACCGTTCATAACGAAACATTCACTTTGTATTTATACTTTTCGGTTTCTTTTAGATTTTATAGGGTAAACCTCAAAAGAAGGCATGATCAAAAACTATATATATATTTGTAAAACAAAGGATGATCAAAACACCTTTAGCGCAAAAAAAATAAAAAATAAAAAAACTAGCGGTTAATTTAGTCGGGTTTGAAAATATCAAACCGCCAAAATATTGGTTTTATTTCGGGTTGGTCGGAAATCCGTCGGTATTTCCGACGAGATTCCGACTAACCCATAATATTGCAGTGGATATATTGTAAACACTTAGCATTTTTTCGAAAATATTCATATTGGTCGGAAATTGGTCGGAAATTTCCGACCAGTTTCCGACCAATATGAATATTTCTGAAAAAATGCTAAGTGTTTATAATTAGAGGACATTTTCTGAGTATTAATATTGGTCGGAAATTAGTCGGAAATTCCGACCATTTAGGGTTTCGAATATAAAATACTAAAATTTCAAATTTTATACCGTTTAAAAAACATGTAAACATCTTATGTCTAAAAAATATGTGGCAAAGCAAACATATAATAAAACATATGACGGTTTTATAAATTGAAAGTATATCGAATTAAACCGTTCATAACGAAACATTCACTTTGTATTTATACTTTTCGGTTTCTTTTAGGTTTTATAGGATATGCCCCAAAATTGGTTTAGTTAAGATATATGGACATTGAATTCTTTCAAAAGATCATATCTAACCATATTAAACATAGTACAAATCAAGTTTATGCCGTTTGAGGTTTCGAAACCCCAAATGGTCGGAATTTGGTCGGAAATGTCGAGGAATTCCGACCATTTTCCGACCAAACAATTACCGACCATTTTACGACCAAAGAATTCCCGACTATTTTCCGACCAAACATTTTTCAATCATTTCCGACCATTTTCCGACCGATCCTCGTGTCCGGTCAGAATTTGGTCGGAACTTTGGAGTAATTCCGACTATTTTCCGACCAAACAATTCCCGACCAATTTCCGACCGATCCTCGGTGTCCGGTCGGAAAATGGTCGGAATATAGAATTAAATGTATTAAAAAATACGTACACCATATTTAAAATTTTGAAAATTTTGTTGCTTTAAAATAGATGCATATGAAAAAACATTGTTACAAATTTATTATGAAACTGATGAATAAAATGAAATAGATGTATAGGAATCCTTATTAATTAAAAATATTCGTACAACTAATTAAAGCATGTGAAAAAAGTTTCATAAATTTGTTACTTAAAAATAAATGCATATAAAATATTTTTTACAAAAACCTATTCTGAGTCCGATGAATAATCTGAAGAAGCTGAATCGGATTCCTCATCAAATTCTCCTCTCTCTTCTTCAGAATCCTCAAATAGTTCGCCTATGCCGGTGAAGTCAACCACAAGGTCAACCTCTAGAGAATGCTCGATTTCACCTAAATTACCAATTGGCATTTCCTGTAAAGGGTCATGCTCGGAAACACCAGATATCATTCCTCTTGGTTGTATCGATGTTACTGCAATCCACGGATCTTGCTTGTTCCTAACCCGGGGGTATCGAATGTAGGAAACCTGGTCTGCTTGTGAAGCAAGAATAAATGGATCGTATTTCCGATGTCGCTTGCCTCCGTGAACAGATGTCACACCGAATTCGTCCTGACGTAGACCTTCCACTGGATCATACCAATCGCAATAGAACACAATGCACTTCAAACCAATCATTCCTGGATATTTGACTTCTAATATTTCGCGGAGTATTCCGTAGTAAACAAATTTTCCGGATGTAGACGAAATACCGTAGTTGCATGTTGTCCTTGAACTCCCTTCACGAAAAGCCTTAAAAGCATACCCCCGAGTGCAATACATCGGATAAACACTTGGAACAAAAGTAGGACCACGCACCATCTCAACTAACCCTGTGGGAATCGATGTCCCGGTAGTATTCATCTGATCAACCTGTACAATTTGTGGACACTCATAAACAATATGTGTAAGCTTGTAAAATTTAGTTTAATTGCGGGAAATCAAGCACTTACGTAATATTTCAACCAATCCGCGAATTCATTCCGTTTACGGACCATAAGCTCATCCTCTGTGCAATTTGGAAACCAATTCCTTATTTGCTCCATGTATATACTGTGAATAAAACAAATACATTATTCAAAATACTATCAAGGATTAATTTTTGGTAATTACTAAACAAATACATTATTCAAAATCAAGTGACGTACCTCTCATATTCGAAAACGTCTTCGCAGTTTGTCAGAAGATATTTATGCAAATGCCTTTGTTCCTCCGCTGTTAGTCGTCTAGACCTCCCTTTTCTACTAAGCCTTCCAATTTCTGCAAAATATTTTGGGACGTAGACCGGATACAGCGGTTTTTCTCCTCCATCATCATGACGTACAGGTCATCTACTTTTAGTCTTCACCGAAGATGGAAAGTAGTAGCTAGCAAAGTTGGATGCTTCTTCATTTACGCTCTGTGCAACAATAGAACCCTCGACTCTTGCAAGATTTTTCACCTTCTTCTTTAGGTGGAGCATATATCGCTCAAACGGATACATCCATCGATATTGAACTGGCCCACCAAGTCTTGCTTCCCTAGGGAGATGAATAGGAAGATGTTCCATAACATCGAAAAATGCTGGTGGAAATATTTTCTCGAGGTTGCATAGGAGAGCCGATATCTTTTCCTCCAAATTTTGGATACCGTCTGCTGTAAGTGATCTCGTGCATAAATCCCGGAAGAAAGCACCGATCCCTGCATAAATGATAAATAAAATTAATAAAATTTAGACAATTTAGATAAATTTAGTAAAATTTAGATATAATTTTGTAAATTATAAATGTACCTGCAATAGCTCCATGGACGTTTCTCGGAAGAAGACCAGCAAAGGCAAATGGAAGGAGGCGTTGCATGATAACGTGACAATCATGACTCTTCAACCCTGAAAACTTCCCTTCTCCAATATTAACGCAATTACGAAGGTTAGATGCGTATCCGTCTGGGAATTGAACACTATGCGTAATCCAGTCGAAGAACACCTCCTTTGAAGGCTCATCCAAACGGAAAGCGGGGGCCAGAGATTTTCCGTTCGCCATTATATGGAGTTCCTTCCGAGAACAAATTTCTGGCAAATCCAATCTGGCCTTCAAATTATCTTTCGTCTTCCCTTGCACATTTAGAACAGTATTCATGATGTTGTCAAAAAAGTTCTTTTCAATGTGCATGACATCTAGATTATGGCGCAGCAGATGGTTCTTCCAATATGGCAAATCCCAAAAAATACTCCTCTTGTTCCAATTGTGGTATTCGCCACAACCATCTACGGGAAAATGACCATTACCACCACATGAAACCGTCTTCTCAGCACCAAAATCTCTCAACTGAGTGATGATGTTATTCCCATCCGGCTCAGGAGGTGGACCATCAAATACTTTTTTGTTCTTCTTAAACAATGTCGTGCTCCGGCGATATGGATGATCATGCGGCAGAAATCGTCGATGACAATCGAACCAAGAAGTCTTCCGACCGTGCTTCAATTGGAACGCATCAGTGTTATCTTGACAATACGGACACGCCAACCTTCCATGAGTCGACCATCCAGATAGCATACCAAATGCTGGAAAATCACTTATGGTCCACATAAGTACCGCACGCATCGTAAAATTCTGTTGGAGAGAAACATCGAACGCTTGAACACCATCTTTCCATAACATTTTCAACTCATAAATTAATGGCTGCAAGAAAATATTAAGGGATCTCTTAGGATGCTCCGGTCCGGGGACAAGAATCGTGAGGAACAAAAACTCTCGTTTCATGCACAAACTAGGCGGCAAATTGTAAGGTGTGACGATTACTGGCCACAATGAATATTGCCTCCCATGTTTCCCAAAAGGGCTGAATCCATCAGTAGATAACCCGAGGTATACGTTACTTGGCTCAGCCGCAAAACTAGGATACACCTCTTGAAAATGTTTCCACGCTTCTGCATCTGAAGGATGCGCAATCTCTCCATATGAGTTATGTTCTGCATGCCATCTCATAGCTCCTGCCGTGCGCTCGGATTGATATAACCTCTTCAACCTATCTGTTAACGGCAAATACCACATCCGTTTATGTGGAACTGGTACTCTTCCACCTGTTTCCTGATACCGAGGTTTCCCACAAAAACGACACTTGCGACGGTTTTCGTCTTTTCTCCAGTATATCATACAATTGTCGATGCACACATCTATCATCTGATACGGCAATCCAAGACCAGCTACAAGTTTCCGAACCTCGTAGTATGAAGCCGGTGAGAGATTATCTTCAGGTAAAATATCTTTCACAAAATCAGCTATCGCATCCACACAATCCTCTGCCAAGTTGAAATCTGTCTTTATTATCATCAACCTGCTTGCAGTTGATAAAGGCGATATTCCCTCTCTACATCCTTCGTATAGTGGATGCTTAGCTGCATCTAGCATATCAAAAAACTTCCGAGCTTCTAAATTAGGTTCCTCTATTCTAATACCATCCGGAACATACGATGCTACGTTTTCGCGATACGCATCATTCACCATCTGAACGTTTGCATCTAATTCCGGTGTTGGTTCCTCTATTCTACCCGAATAATTAAAACCACTACAATGATGTTGCACCATTGCATCAGTTTCTCCATGCATATACCAAATCTTATAACTCGGCATTAACCCATTCCTATAAAGATGCTTCCATACTTCCCCAACAGAGACTAATCTATGATTCCGACATTTAGGACAAGGACAATACAATTTACCATATTCCGACGTCATGCTATTGTTTGTCGCAAATGTCATGAATTCCTCAACACCTTGTGCATACTCATCCGTCAGTAAATTCGTCGCTGGACCTTGCCGTGGTCTATCCATCCACGATCGAAAATAATCTCTAGTGTTTGGATTTAAAGAAGACATTTTCTATATTTTTTTTTGGTGTAAATTGTGAATGAGGTTGGTTTTGTATTTATAATTAAAATTTCCGCGGATTCCCGACCAATTTCCGACCATTGTAAAAATTAAAACGGCTATGAAACGGCTAGTGCAACGGACAGATTAACGTATATTTCGTCGGAATTTAGTCGGATTCCTTACTGGTCGGAAATTGGTCGGAAATTTAATCCAATTTCCGACCAATTTCCGACCAGTAAGGAATCCGACTAAATTCCGACGAAATATATACGTTAATCTGCCCGTTGCACTAGCCGTTTCATAGCCGTTTTAATTTTTACAATGGTCGGAAATTGGTCGGGAATCCGCGGAAATTTCTGACCATAGTAATAACTTATATTTCGTCGGAATTTCGTCGGATTTCAGACTGGTCGAAAATTGGTCGAAAATTGGATTAAATTTATGACCAATTTCCGACGATTGTTAATCGGTCTCTAATACGTCGGAAATCCGTCGGTATTTCCGACCAAATTTCCGACCAATTTAAAATTGTCGGGAATTACCGACTAATTTCCGACGGGTGTGTTTTAATCGGAATGTGGTCGGTATGTGGTCGGAAATTCCCGACCATTTTAAATTGGTCGGAAATGTGGTCGGAAATCGTGATGTTTTCTTGTAGGGTTAGGATAATTGATTAGACGCGAGAGTGCGATTAATTGCCTGATAGAACCTAGGGTGAGCAAAATAACTATTCGCAAAGGAATTTGGTTTAGTTGTTTTGTGAACAAAGAAAACCTGATTTAAAAGCTGATTTAGACTTTAGGATTCATAAAGAGATTTGGAATTCTAGGATTTAGATTTAGATAGTTTTCGCAACGAGATTTGGTTAGCTATATCTTAGTGATTTGAGTTCAAGAACCGCGCTAAATCTGAATCATGCTAGTTAGTTTATCTGCATTCATTGAATTCCTGAGAAATACCCTGAGCCTATCTTTCTCCCGATCGAATTACAATTTTTTAAATTTACGTATTGCTTTCAATTACATCTTTTGGTTTAGCTTAATTCTCATCTATATAATATATTGTGTTATTCCGTGAGTCTCATTGGATTCGATCCCTAAGTATTACAACCGACACTGCTTAGTACTTTTAGGGTATTAATTTGAGCATATCAACGACTTTTTCCTTATCTGAAGAAATTGCACTTTGGTCCAGTAGTCTTTATTATTTACAAGAAGCCCCAAAACGTATTTTAGCATATAATTAGGTTTTTCAGCCACTTTTTGGCGAAGCTTTATTCAACTTCTGATTTTGTTGAGAGAGCTTTTGAGAAAGACGATTTCGGACCCTTTGTTTATTCTCTTTATTATTACTTTTGAGTTCTATTCAATCATGTTGTTTTACTTAATCTCCATGTCTGAGTAGATCTCCTTTTAGGTTTAGGGTTCTCATAAAGGATCTCTTTGTATACTAGGTTAATTAGTTAGTTAGGATTCAAAATCAAATTAGTTTTTCACCATAGGTTGTTCTTAATGCTAAATTCTGGATTGATCACCTAGAACGTAGATCTTAGGTTAATCAATTAGACACAAAAGTGTGATTGATAATCTGATAGAACCTAGGATGAGCAAAATAATTATTCTCAAAGAAATTTGGTATAGTTGTTTTGTGAGCAAATCAAACTTGAACTTAATGCTAGTTTAGTCTTTAGGATTTGCAAAGAAATTTGGGATTATGAGATTTAGACTTAGATAATTCTCGCAACGAAAGTTGGTTAGTTATAGCTCAGTGTTTTGAGTTCAAGAACCGTGCTAAAATCTGAATCCTGATTAATTGGTTTATCTGTATTCTCTGATTTTCTGAGAAATACCCTGAACCTATTTTCCTCCACTGAATTTACAACTCTGTAAACTACATTATTGCTTCATGTTTTATTGATTTACTGGGCTTAATTCAAATCTATATAATCTATTGTGTGATTCTTGAGTCTCGGTGGTTCGACCCCTACATACTGCAACTGCAAAGTTGTTAGTACTTTAGGGTATTACTTTTGAGCTTATCAAAATTTGGCGCTGTTGTCGGGGATTCTTAATTCGCCATTAGATTTTAGTCTAGAATTTCGACTAAGTTCGATATTGTCGAGCGACACCACTCAGTGTCGGTCGATACTCATTGTTTTATTTTACTCTTTTTCTTATTTTTGTTACTTACGTGCCTTGTCTTTTGTGTTTCAGGTGTATGCCCACTCGCGAAACCAGGAGGAACAACAGCACTCAGCTAGTTATTCTTTCCAACAAGGAGCTAGCAAACTTGGAAAGTGCAAACAGGAAAATAAAGAAGCCAGCAGAGATGAATAATCCAGTGGTATTGACTCGTGATGATGCTGGAGCTTTGAGAGACCAAGAGGGTCATTTGTGCAATGAGAGAGGGCAACGACTTGATGGAGATGGAAACGTCATTGTCCCTCCAGTTGTTGTTGATGGGATTGCCGCGCCAGCTGCGCGTGACAACAAGGAGAATGTTGGGAATGCTGTGGTTGATCGTGGTAGGACAATTGGTGAGTACAACATGCCTGATCAGTTCTATGCCAATCGATCAGCGATTCACCATCCTGCTTTTCAGATGAATGAATTTGAGCTGAAACCTGCACACTACACTCTTGTGGGTCAGCACCCTTTTCATGGTCTTTCTCATTAACACCCCATGGATCACATTGAGAGGTTTGAGGACTTGGTTACTAGCATTAAGTACAATGGAGTCTCAAATGATTTCCTTTTCTATAAGCTCTTCCCATACTCTCTTGGTGGAGATGCAATTATTGGCTTAAGCAGTTACCGCCTGGATCACTGACTTCCTGGGAGGAGACTCAGAATGCCTTCTTGAACAATTTCTATGATGATGCAAGATCTGAGGAGCTTAGGAATAAGATCTCCCAATTTTCTCAAGGAGCGACTGAGGCATTTAAAGTTGCTTGGGTGAGATTCAGATCATATCATAGGGATTGTCCACATCACGGGTTCACTAAGGTTCAGTTGTTGGGTATCTTCTTCAGAGGGATTGATTGGAGGTATCAGATGGCCTTAGATGCTACGAGTAATGGGAACTTCAACACCAGATATCCTGACGATGCTTATGTACTTATTGAGAACTTGACATCTAGCAATAGTACCAAGAATGCAGACTTTGAGCGAAGAAAGCAGACTAGGAGCATGGATGGATCGCAAATTGCTGAGGTTCAGGCTAAGCTGGATTCAATGCACAATCTTTTGATGGGAAAGACGAAGAAGGCTGTTCACTTTGCTGATGAGGTTGAGAATTTCGATGAGGATGAAGTGGAAGATGTTAACTACATTGGTGGTGTTGGTTTTCAAGGTCATAGATATCAATACCAGCAAAACAACAACCGAAACTTCACCAACAATGCTCAGCGAGGCGGGTACAAGTCTGAAGTTAATCCAACTGGTTTTGGAACAAATCAATTTGCCCAGAAACCATTCCAGAGAAGTGACTACACCCGAACTTATGGGAATTCGTCTTATCAACCTCTATCTCCCAAAACTCCAGAGAAAAAGGTTGAGTCTATGCTTGAACAGATTCTTCAGGGACAACAGAAGATGACAGTGGATTTCAATGGGAAAATGGATGCTATGTACACAGACCTAAATGGAAAAATTGAGGCTCTCAGTATTCATCAGAAGAAGCTAGAAACTCAGGTTGCCCAAACTGCAGGAGTTGTGAAAAGCCAAGATGGTTTTCTTCCAGGGAAGACAGAGAATCCGAGGGAACACATTCATGCAATCACCTTGAGGAGTGGAAAATAGGTCAATCCAGAAGTGAAAAAGAGCCTAACTGTAGGAAATTTCGTTAATCTTGTGGAAGATGACGATGAGGATTAAGGAAATCCCCGTGTGTCTAGCGCCACCAGCCCGTGTCGAGGGACATAAGCCCAAAAACCTTCCTTAGACGTATCAAATCCAAGTGTGTCGATCGACACCAATCATGTGTCGACCGACAAGAACCCCGAGGTCGAGACGTAACCCGAGTTGATTGAAGAAAGGGCTTACAAACCTAAGATACCTTACCATAAGCCTCTTAGGAAGACCAAGAAGGATGTCGAAGACTCTAGATGCAAGGCGATAATGGATAAGTTGATTGTTGAGCTTCCTTTTGTCGATGCTATCAAGACTTCCCCAGCCTTTAGGAGATATGTTAAGAGGATGATATCAAGCAATGTGAACCTTTAGGAAGGAGTTTTGATGATTACTCATGAGTGCAGCACGATTCTGCTCAACAAGATCCCATAGAATCTACCAGATCCAGGGAGTTTTGTGTTGGATTGTACGATCTTCACGGAAAGATTTGAGCGTTCTATTTGTGATCTTAGCTTAAATGTGAACCTCATGCCATACTCAGTTGCTCAGCGGATGGGGATGACATACTTCAAGTCCACTAGGATCTCACTGATACTTGCTGATCGCTCAGTTCGACTTCCCGAAGGATTGCTCGAAGATGTTCCAATTAAGATTGTGAATTGCTAAATCCCAACTGATTTCATTGTCTTGGAATATGATGCAGTGCCCAAGGATCCTCTTATTCTGGGAAGGCCATTCTTAGCAACAGCTGGAGATTTGATCGATTGCAGGAATGGGAATATAGCTCTTAACATTAGTGATTTGGTTATGACTTTAAACATGGAGAAGATGATGAAGATACCAACTATCGATGGGCAGACTTTCTTTGTTGATACTTTCAGCGATATAGTTGAAGAGTATTTTCTGGAGATGCATCCTAAGGATCCACTAGAGAGAGTATTGGTCTGTTCAGCTGATTAAGAGGTGTATTTGAGTGATGTTGCTGCTGGATATGCTAAGATGCTCGACACAACAGGAGCAGTGTCGAGCGATACCAGTGATGGTGTCGATCGGCACCACCTGCGAGCATGTGAAGAGTTGGTCGAAACTTCTAAGAAAGCTGTTGTGCTTGGAGTGAGGAGAAAGCTCCTAAGGTCGAACTCAAACACTTCCCAGCAGATTTAAGGTATGTTTTTCTTGGTCAGAATTCCACATATCCAGTGATCATTAATGCTTCCTTAAATAACGCAGAGATCACCTTACTGCTGAGCAAGCTGCGCAAGTATCGCAAAGCTCTTGGTTATTCTCTTGATGATATTTCAGGTATATCCCCAGACTTGTGCATGCATAGGATTCATCTTGAAGACGAGTCAAAATCTTCAATTCAGCATCAGAGGAGGCTGTATCCGAACTTGAAAGAAGTGGTTAGGAAGGAGGTAATGAAGCTCTTGGAAGCATGGATTATCTATGCCATTTCGGACAGCTCTTGGGTCAGTCAAGTTCACGTTGTGCCTAAGAAAGGAGGGATAACTGTGGTGAAAAATGAGAAGGATGAGCTGATCCCTACTAGGACAATCACTGGACATCGAATGTGTATTGACTACAGGAAGTTGAATGCGGCCACAAAGAAAGATCACTTCCCATTACCATTTATTGATCAGATGTTGGAGAGGTTAGCAAGTCATCCGTACTATTGTTTTCTCGATGGGTACTCAAGTTTCTTTCTGATTCCGATACATCCAGAGGACCAAGAGAAGACGACCTTTACATGTCCTTATGGCACATTCGCTTACAGAAGAATACCCTTTGGATTATTGTATGGATCATCATTCAAGAGCTGTCTTGATAACTTGTGAAAGGTGCTACAGAGATGTGAAGAGAAACACTTGGTTCTTAATTGGGAAAAATGTCACTTTATGGTTCAGCATGGCATCGTTCTTGGGCACAAGGTTTCTGTGGTTGGGATAGAAGTTGACAGAGCTAAGATTCAAGTCATGACAAGCCTTCAACCACCGAAATCTGTAAAAGACATTCGAAGTTTCCTTAGTCATGATGGATTTTACAGAAGGTGGTTGCTGACAGTGTGTTTGTTTTTCTTACAGTCTGTCGTTTTTGAGTCAAAAATCGTTTTATTGAGTCAAAACTTGTTGAAGATTATGATCTAGTTCTTAAATCTATTATTCTGAAATTGCTTCTAAGTGACCGTTGTTACCGAATCAGTCTAGATCAGACTAATGAAAAATCAAAAGGTTGACCAGTTAACTAGAAGACACCCATGTTTCCAGCAGAGTTCATTCAAGCCTGAACTAATTCTTTGCACTTCATCGATGTGGTTGATGTTCACAGAGCTTGACTCCTCATTCATATCTGACAAAGGAACCCATATGTAGAAAGTAATGGTATTCCTCTCACTTGTTTTAAATTTATATAAAAAAAAAAAGCTTGAAAAGATGAAATCTTTTTCTTCTGAGTAGAGGGCTAGGAAAATTTCCAACGATCCCATTATTCTACTTGGAAATAAATGATCACACAAAGGTTGGAAGCGAGGTTAGAAAATTTTTCTGTGATACCATTATTCGCCTACACCTTTGATACATAGAGAGGGGAAGAACCGGGGATTCGGTGGCTAACACCATCAATACTCGCGTCTCAAACCTTAATATGTATATGCGAATCTAAAAAAAAGAACATGATGTGAAATAAGTCTGGGGGAGGGGAAACAATACCAAGAAGTGTGAAAATTGGGTGGTTCTTTTGTCATGATATTGTATGGGAAAGAGTCTAGAAGGTTCTTGGCAATTGATTACAATGATGAAACTGGCGATGAAGGTTCTGATGGATAATGCTGCAAAATTATGTGTGGAGTCTGGGAAGCTGCGAATGTCTACGGAGAAGTACATGATGGTTAGATTTGGAACTGGTTAAGTAATATGTGGAGCACTAAGAAAAGGGCCATTGCAGTGTTTCAAGAACATGTAAGTCTCCGTGGTTTTCAAACCTCATCCTCTTGTTTAGCTTTCTGTTTGCTTGGGGGCAAGCAAAGGCTAAGTCTCTGGAATTTGATATATCATGGTTTTTACTCATTTTTAACCATGATATAGGTCTCATTTATAGAGCTATTCTAGTATTTTGGAGTCTTATGAGTCTTTTTAGGTTTAGGTACGTTTGGAGCTAAATTGGAGATATTGAAGCATTCTGGAGCATTTTGGAGCTAAGCAAGGATCATGTAGCTGTGAGGGTCGATTTGCGGTCCTTTTGTCGAGCGATACCACCTGCTGTCGGTCGATACCGACTGCCTGAAGAAAGAAAACGCGACTTTTTCCTTATATGAAGAAATTGCACTTTGGTCCAGAAGTCTTTATTATTTACAAGAAACCCCAAAACGTGTTTTAGCATATAATTAGGTTTTTCAGCTATTTTTTGGAGAAGCATTATTCTACTTTTGATTTTGTTGAGAGAGCTTTTGAGGGAGACAAGTCTGAAACTCTGTTCGTCCGAGAGACGATTTCGGACCCTTTGTTTATTCTCTTTATTATTACTTTTGAGTTCTATTCAATAATGTTGTTTTACTTAATCTCCATGTCTGAGTAGATCTCCTTTTAGGTTTAGGGTTCTCATTAAGGATCTCTTTGTATACTAGGTTAATTAGTTAGTTAGGATTCAAAATCAAATTAATTTTTTCACCATAGGTTGTTCTTAATGCTAAATTCTGGATTGATCACCTAGAACTTAGATCTTAGGTTAATCAATTAGACACGAAAGTGTGATTGATAATCTGATAGAACCTAGGGTGAGCAAAATAACTATCTGCACAGAAATTTGGTTTAGTTATTTTGTGAGCAAATCAAACTTGAACTTAATGCTAGTTTAGTCTTTAGGATTTGCAAAGAAATTTGGGATTATGAGATTTAGACTTAGATAATTCTCGCAACGAAAGTTGGTTAGTTATAGCTCAGTGTTTTAAGTTCAAGAACCGTGCTAAAATCTGAATCCTGATTAATTGGTTTATCTGCATTCTCTGATTTCCTGAGAAATACCTTGAACCTATTTTCCTCCACTGAATTTACAACTCTTTAAACTACATTATTGATTCCTGTTTTATTGATTTACTTAGCTTAATTCGAATCTATATAATCTATTGTGTGATTCTTGAGTCTATGTGGTTCGACCCCTACATACTGCAACTGCAAAGCTGTTAGTACTTTAGGGTATTACTTTTGAGCTTATCAACAAGTTTGCTTGATTGGCCATCTATGCAACTGAACTTAGGTATTTTTAGAACTACAAAAGTACTGGATCTATATGCTTGACCTAAGGTAGACGAGCAAAACCATTACAAGATACGAAAGTATACTTGTAGAGAGGTTGTGAGCGTTACCGAACTTGTTTTTTTATGATAGTTGTGTAGTCGAGTATATAAATTATAGTTGTGTAGGATGTACGAGAGTAGGCTACACACACCATCGTGTTCCAAGTTTTTTTTTTAATCGTCTGAGTATTGTTAAAGTCAACGCTCTATGGAAGAGCAAACAGGGTACATATAAGGAAAATAAAAACAGCAGGGGAAAGCAACGTATCAAGGCCTAAAAGAAGAACTTAAAGATACGATCCCCCAAAACCAGTCACTCATCTGTAGAGACATCTCTCCAAGCCCCAAAAGTCGGACATCAGATGCTCATTCTTACGTCATGTCTAATACGATCTTGTAGCCATGATGGACCTCCTCTTGCGAGATATGATTGGAACCGCCCATCCCTCGTGACGCTTCGTGCAATCTCTCGTGCTATGTGATTAGACTTCACAGATTCAAGTTCAAAGCAACAGCTTGTGAACCCTTGTTTCAACATCCGAACTTGATCCGTTAAGGGGTGAAATCGCCGCCATTCCTCTGGTTTCCATAACGCCTCGCAAACTGCTTTGGAATCCAATGCCATCACCACTTTTTTCAATCTCAGGTTGCGCAAGCTATGTAGTGCCCATATAACTCCTCTTAATTCACCCACCATGCGATTCGGAGCACTTGTAAACGCTTCTCTTGCGTGAAAAATCATATTACCATGATGATCTCTAGCGATCCAACCCGCACCACAGTGTAATGTTGCATTCCGCCAATTCACATTCATATTGCACTTTATCGAGTTACTTATAGGAGGATGCCATCTCTCTTCCAATATCCGAAAGACGTTGGTATCAGTTACTGTTTCTGTACCCTGCTTATTCGCTTCTCTCCATGATAGCGAGTCTTCAACAGCCCTTGAAAGCACCACCAAAATTGCTTCCTGTTTTCCAGCATACATGCTTGCATTTCTGTGTTTCCATATACCCCACAAAATCCATGGAATCTGACCTTTGATGCAGTCCTGTGAACCAGGGGACCCTAGTAAATCCAGTATAAACTCCATGTTTTCTTCCAGTGAGTTGGAGAAACCACGAGGTGGAAGTGAAATGTGAGAGTCCAACCAAATCTGTTGCGTTGGTGAGCATCGAAACAGAACGTGGTTAATCGTCTCTATGTCCATGTGACACAGTTTACAACTAGGGTCAATATTCAGCCCTCGAATGAGTAGCCTGTCCGAGACCGCCATAGCACCGCTCATTACCCGCCAGAAAAAGAATATGATTTTAGATTCGGTTGGAATCTTCCATATTCTCTGTTTTTATGAGACCCTTTTTCGAGTACTAGCAGACAACGGTTCCTGCTGAATTAAAGGGTGGTTCGATGAATACCAATAACCACTACGGACTGAATAAGCTCCCTGTTTGGTATAAGTCCATATATGGCGGTCATGTGTTTTTCCAATCGGTATGTCCATAATACGTTTTGCATCTGCCGGAGGGAAGAGCTCATCCACCCGGATCTGATACCACTTGCCATTCGGTAGAATCAGGGACGATACCTTAAGATCAAGAATATACAGGGTCTCTTTGTTCATCGGCCGTCGAGGGGACTCATCAAATACCCATTTGTCTGTCCATATATGTGTATCTTTTCCATCCCCAATCGATTTCATTAATCCTCGTTTTAAGAGCTCTCGAACAAACATGATGCTGCGCCAGGCATAGGAGGGACGATATCCCTTACCATAGTCCAGGAACTCTCTATGTGCGAAGTACCGTACTTTGTATAGGCGAGCCAGAAGAGAGTCAGGCTCATTGACAATTTTCCAGGCTTGTTTAGCCAGCAACGCTTGATTGAATTCTTCTAAATCTCGAAAGACAAGCCCTCCTTTAGCTTTAGATTTACACATTTTGTTTCCAAGACACCCACTGAATCTTGCTTTTCTTCTCGCAAGCGTTCCACCAAAAACTGGTCATGGCGCTTGTAATCCTTTCACAATGATGTTTCAGAAGACGGAAACACGACATAGCATATACGGGAAGGGCCATTACTATCGATTTGAGAAGAACCTCCTTTCCTCCAAAGGATAATGTTTTTGCAAACCACCCGCTGAGCCTCTTATTCAGTTTTTCTCCAATAAACTCCAATAGCTTTTTCTTAGAGCCACTAAAACACTCAGGGAGGCCTAGATATTTTCCATCTCCGCCTTCTTTATCGATTCCGAGCATTGCCGCGATCAATCTCCTATAGTACGGGTCAATGCCTTCGCCAAAAGTAACAGCTGACTTTTGGAAATTAATTTTCTGTCCCGAAGCATCTCCGTATAGTTTCAAGCATCGTAGGAATTCTGTACATTCTCTAAACGTAGCACGACAGATAAAGAGACTATCGTCGGCGAATAATAGGTGTTGAATAGCAGGCCCTTTCCTTGATAGACACATCCCTGATAATCGTCCATCTATCTCAGTTTTATTCATAATATGAACTAAAGCTTCAGCACACAAGATGAACAGAAAAGGCGATAGTGGATCACCTTGGCGGATCCCCCTCTCAGGCTTAAAATGCCCATGTGTTTCTCCGTTGAGTAGCACCGTATATGATACTGTTCTTACACACTCCATGATCCATCCTGTCCATTTTGGATTGAATCCCATTTTACCGAACATAACCTCTAGGAAACACCATTCAACTCTGTCGTACGCCTTTGACATGTCGGTTTTGATGGCTATAAAGTCCTCCTTGCAGTTAGGATTTGTTCGCAGGCCATGAATCAATTCGTGTGCTATTAGTAAATTGTCCGAGATCAATCTACCTGCTACGAAAGCCCCTTGAGTTTGTGATACCAGCTTCGGGAGGAACTTTTTGAGTCTCGTGCATAAGATCTTGGAAACTATCTTGTAGGTAACAGAACATAGGCTTATTGGTCGCAGATCTTTCATGTTCTTCGGGTTAGGGATCTTCGGCAACAGGCACACTGGTGTAAAATTCCAGTCTGGAGTAAGATGGCCTGTCTCGAAAAATTTCTTAACTTCAAAGATCACCTGGGGACCAGCAATATCCCAAAAATGTTGAAAGAACTTCCATGTCATACCATCAGCACCCGGTGCACTGTTTCCTTTAATCCCTTTCACCGCTTGACGGATTTCCAGATCTGAAACAGGTTTGATCAAATCACTATTCATCTTGTCTGTGACCTTTATCTCCATCCCCTGTAACAGTTCTGAAGCAGAGCCCGTATTTGATGAACGAAATAAATTCGAAAAATACTTCACTGCGATATCTCCTTTTGCTTCCTCCTCTAAATGTTCAATGCCATCGGTATCCATTAGAGAGGTTATGGTGTTTTTCATTCATCTCGATTTCACACTTCCGTGAAAGATCTTGGTGTTTTTGTCCCCCACTTTCAGCCATGATTCTTTGCTACGCAGTTTCCAATACATCTCCTCATCTTGTGTAGCTTTAATCAATTCAGCTCGTATCTCTTGCATTTTTGTGGCATCTGGACTGGCTTTTGAACTTTCAGTATCGAATTCATTTTGCAGATCACTACAAGAAAACAGGGAATTAGCGACTGAAATTTGCGACTAAAAAGGTGGTCGCCAAAATGGCGACTAGGTTGCGACTACATGGCGACGGAGTTGCGAGTAAAATAAATTTGTCGCCACTCAGTCGCTATTTTGCGACTAATTTAATTAGTCGCAAAATAGTCACTAAATGGCGACGAAGTTGCGACCAAATTCGTCGGGTCGCCAAATTTTTTTTTAAAAAGACACGTGTTGATCGTGTGTGGTATGTGAAAATAATTTTTGCGACTACTAAAATTAGTCGCCAAATAGTAGTAAAATTGCGACGAAGTTGCGACTAATTTCGGTGGGTCGCTAAAAAATGTGGGAAAACCACGTGTAACTACTTTTTGCGACTACAAAATGGAGTCGCAATTTAGTCGCAAAAAAGTCTATATAACCAAGCTTCGCACATTGTTTCATCTCACTCCACACGTAAACCGTTCCAAGAAGTTGAGAGAAATTTTTTTTTTTTTTTTTTTTTTTCAAACGAGAATCTATTTATGAGTTGAGTTGAATAACCGGTTTGTAAATTAGTTACACCTATTTATGAGTTGAAAATTTGGCACAGGTTTTGGAAAGGTGGACACCTGATCTTTTATGAGTGGTGAATAACCACATGCCATTTCACCAAATATAATAATGTTCACATCAGATGAAATGTTGAAATCATGATTGTAAATATTTTTTAAAAAAATAATCTGATAGAAAATGACTTAATACTCACTTTAGTTGGTTGATATAACTTGATACTACTATTTCGATTAAAAAAACAAACAGATAACTTGATACTCATTAAAGAAAACGAAATGCAGAACTAGTTTTAAGTTGTCGTAGTTGGAATTGTTTTTTAATCAGACCGCAAACCCAAATTCTCTTAAGATTTTATCTTCTTACGTAATTTAGTATCCCATTTAGATTATTTTCTCATGAATTACGGTACTTCATTTACATATCAGGTATTGTGAACTAGTTGTAACAACTTATACGAGAATCTGGTACAAGAAGAGAACCCAATAAATCTCGATTACGATGTCGGAGATGCGGAAGGAAACGACAAATTCCAATGTAATTCATCGTCTTCAGATGATGAAATTGATGAAGAACCTTACTAAATAATATTGTAATGCATAAGGTAGTTATATTTGATAATGAAGTTTATTAATGGTTTAGCTTATTTATTTGGGTTAACAAAAATTAAAACTTAAGAAAAAATTATACAAAAATTAAGAAAAAATTATACAAATAAGGTTAACAAAAATTAATCAAATTAACTAATTTGGGCCTATAGCGACTCCTTTGCGACTTACGTTGCGACTATTGGGCCCAAATTTTTGCCAAAATTCACGAGGGAACATTTCCCTCTAACACCAATTGCCTTAGCAAGGCCCGCGAAAAACCCAAAATATTCGCTAAGTCTCTCATTTGTCTTGGTCCATTTTTTTTCTCTGATAACCCTAGCCACCGATTCTCTCTCAAACCCTACCAAATCTCTCTCAAACCCTACCAAATCTCTCCAAATGCCGATGTCTGGCCGTGGAAAAGCTGTGACTAGAGGACGAGGAGCACGACGCACTGCGACAACAACCGCGAATCGAGGACCCATATCTCCCGGTGAGACAAGGATCTCGCCTCCGAAGGGAAAATCAAAGAAAACCGCCTCGTCGCTTCCGCCTCAGTATTCATTCACGCCGGCGGACGCTTCAACCTCCGTGACTCCTCGTAGCCGTGTCCCAGTATTCTCCAAAGGTGTCAAATATTTCCCTCCTCCGCCGCAGCTTTTGACCAGTAGGAGCTAACCTGGATCTGGAAACTCAGGAACCGATCCTCGAGCCTCTGCTTCTCCTCCTGCTGCGACTCAAGCTACTGCGACTCAAGCTGCTGCGACTCAAGCTCGATCCGCTGCGAGGAGTCACAGAGCTCCACCCGCTGCGAGGAGTCACGGAGCTCCACCCGCTGCGAGGAGTCACAGAGCTCCACCTGCTGCGAGGAGTCACAGAGCTCCACCTGCTGCGACTCAAGATCGACCTCCACCTGCTGCGACTCAAGCTGAGTTTGTCTTGTTTTGTTTTTGTTTTGTTTTCGAGTTTTGGGTAGGGTTAGCTTAGCTTAGCTTTTTGTTTCTGTGAATGATGGTTTAGAGTAATGTTTTGTTATATTATGGATCTGTTATTGCTTTTAAAACATACAGTTAGGGTTCCTTTTGCTCGGATTCGATTTTGTTTAGAGTTATGTTAGAGTAATGTTTTAGAGTATTGTGAATGATGTGATGTTAGAGTATTATGGATCTGTATTGTGAATGCTGTGATGTTAGAGTATTGTGAATGTTGTGATGTTATAGTATTGTGAATGCTGTGATGTTAGAGTATTGTGAATGCTGTGATGTTAGAGTATTGTTTAGAGTAATGTTAGAGTATTATGGATCTGTGAATGCTGGTTTAGTCCTTTTGCTCTGATACAATTTCTTTTATCTGTTTATCCCATTGATTGTATATGAGACTTAACATTTTTGTTTATCTGTTTGTAGGTTTATAGGTAAGGACAAGTCTGCATTGACTCGTAAGATCACAAGGATATTTACAAACAAGTTCGATCAGCCTTACTACAACTGGGGTTTTGTCCCAGTTCCTAAAAGAGAAAAATACTTTCTTGAATTCGCGGTAATCTTCTTAACCTCTCAATCTGTTCTTAATTTTCTGTTTTGTTTGTTTTTTTTTATCACTAACACTTTGCTCTTATCTTGTTTTGTAGAAAGAACACACATGGCATCCCATACACACTGTTCTTGTCCAATCAAAGTTCGAGAAGATTTGCCAAGTGAGACTCAAGGACATGGTTTCTAAGGCGGGGACGAAAAGAAAGCAACCGAAGTGGATTGGCAATACGGTGTGGGGACAAATGTGTGACTATTGGATCACAGAAGAAGCCAAAGCAAGGCATGACACTACATCAGCATCTCGAATGTCTGAGAGGAGGATAACGAAATCTTCTACAAGGTAAAATACTTCTCTAAGCTTGAGTTTGTCAGATTTTTAAGTTTTCGAAATCTTTGATAACTAATAATCTGTGTTTTGTTATTGCAGTCTACTCCCCCTCTAGGTTCCTAATCCCCCTCTAGGTTCCTCAGCATCAAAGATCCAGACTTTTTTGCATTCCTTGCTAATGAAGAAGATCCCTCTAATCCCCCTCTAGGTTCCTAACTTCTCAACTCTCTCTGACTCTGAACTTGTGTTTGTTATGCTTTTGTTAACTCCTATATTGGAGTTTGAACTTGTCTCCTTTTGTTAACTCCTTAGATTTGTAGTTTGAACTTCTATGCTTTAGGTTTTTAGTTTGTAAATCTTGAATGTTTATGTTATTAGTTCTTATGTTTCTACTACAAAGCTCATTTGCATCTTTTTTTTTTTAATCATCTGAGATTGATAGTGTCAAGAGTTTGGATCTGAAACAGAGCAAAAGTAAAAAAAAATAGGAATACCAAAATGCTAAACCGATGAACATCTTAGTCGCTATCTAGTCGCAAAACCAGTTGCAAAATATTCTAACTTAGTCGCCAAAACCAGTAACAAATTTAGTCGCCAAAACCAGTAACAAATTTAGTCGCAAATTATGTCGCAAAACTAGTCGCAAAACCAGTCGCAGACAACGTCGCAAAACAAGTCGCAAAACTGGTCAGAAGAAGTCGCAAATCATGTCGCAAAACCAGTCGCAAAACCAGTCGTAGATTCAGTCGCACCTTCGTCGCCACAACGGTCACAATACCGTCGCTAAAGTAGCGACCACATTGCGACTTGACCGCGACGAAAAGAAAATAGTCGCAAAAGAGTCGCTAATTGGCGACCGCATGGCTACTAATTGATTTAGCGACGAGGTCTTTTGCGACCACGTATTTTAGTCGCAACACAGTCGCAAATCAGTAAATGGTGACTGTTTAGCGACTGATACTGTAGTCGCGAAATCCTTGTTTTCTTGTAGTGGATGTTGTAGTCTTATCTTTGAATTGGAGTTCGAAGCTTTTTCCAGGTGGAGAGTGCCTTTCTACAGCCTGCAATGCGATCTGAAACGCGCTGGTTTCTAGATCGTGTATTCCATCCTCGACGAACCACTTCAGCTACCTCCGGTCGCGAACACCATCTCTGATCAAAGCTGAATCTTCCTCTTCTCTTCCCATTAATCCCGCTAGTCTTGGGAGCATCGGTGTATGGTCCGAGCCCCACTTCTTCAGATATTCAGTGTTGGTTCTTGGAAACAATCTAAACCACTCTGAGTTCCCAAATGCTCTGTCTAGTCTGCATTGTATCCACACTTTTTCCTTCATTCAATTAGCATCTATCGTGTATCTCCATCCTCCCCACGACAGACGGTTACCGGAGCTGGGTGTTTCCTTGATTTGGCAATCCCGTATGAAAGCTCTAAAGGGGTAAAAGCTTGGTTCAGACCGTGCTGCCCCCCCCCCCCCCCCCCAGTTTTTCCGAATTGTGTAAGATCTCATTGAAATCCCCCACCAAGAACCACGCATCGTTTCTATTATTGCCCATTGTGGTGATCATGTCCCACACCACACTTCTTCTATTTCTCACAGGGTCTCCATATACAAAGGTGATGAAAAACTCAAGAGAACCAAGGGTTACTCTTGTATCAATCAGTCTATTATTCGATTGGAGGATATCAACAACATGTGAGCTCTTCCAAAACAACGCTAACCCTCCACTAAGACCCACTGGATTTATCAAATAATGGTGGTCGTAACCCAACGATCTTGTCAATCTCAATACGTGATCTCTAGAGTTTTTGGTCTCTAGGAGAAACAGAAAATCCGGGAAATGTTCACGACACATTTCCTCTAGGCGTCGAACTGTCAAGTCACTTCTCAACCCTTGACAGTTCCAGCTGAGCGTCGTCATTGAGAATTGGATGGTTTCTGGTGAACCATCAAACCCGTAGTTTGTTTAGATAACTTAGATGTCCCATCTGCACCATCTATTGCCTTTCTCTTCGCAGGATGCTCTGTTTCAGTCATTGGCTTTCCTGTTACCCCTTTGTGTGTTGTAGTTATGATCCCAGGGTTAGTTCTTGTTTCCTGGACCAAGACGCTGATGATTTTCGGGAGCTCCTACCTTTCCACTCGAGCTAGAAGTTGCAGGCATTGCCATACCTATACTGAATCCGACGTTAGTCATAGGGGGAATGAAATTATCAGATCATACTTCCTTATTGTCCGCAATAATTTTCGGGACCATACTTCCTTAGGTCACTATCATTATTGTCCGCAATAATTTTCGGGAGGTAGGCTGTATCTGTCTCTGTATTGGCAGGTATGTTGATTGTGCCCGGCTTTTGTAGCATATTCATCTCTGTGATCCCTTCTTTTGCGTTGCTTTCGTTCAATCCAACTTCACGATTTCCACCTTGTATGTGGTCTGCTCTGCTGTCTGTTTTTTATTTTTCTTGTTCCCCAGTGTCCTCTGATTGACCCATCTCCACATTCCGAAAGTTGAAGACTTTGCCTTTCCCTTTGGCAAGCTCCTTGGATATTATTGGAGGAGGTTCCAATCTTAAGTACGAGCATTGAGCAATAGGATCCTTAGACAACTCATCAAGTGCCTTTTTCTTACGGTGTTCTCGTATCACTTTTTCCGCAGGGTCAATGCAGTTCATATATAACCTCATTTCATCAAACACCTCGGGGGCTACAATGTTGTGGCGCGGAGTAAAACCTGGTGGAACCGATGGAGCCAGCAACGACATAATTTGATCAACTAGGTCATGGTGGTGTTGGCGCAGATCTGCTCCATGAGGTCTCGGTGCTCCCCTCGGTTCCGTTGCCCGCGTAGGCAGTCCAGCATTTTTGTTCCTCTGCCCTTGAAGGAGAGGACATCTCTGTTTCTCATGTGTCAGCCTTTGGCAGTTGAAACACTTCTTGCGAATCTTTTCATACTCGATTTCCACCACTGCTGTGCCTCCTCCTCTCGGAAGATTGATCGATTTGGTATCCCGCGCCGGTTGGTCTAGATCCAAGATTACCATAACCCGCACAAACTCTTGAAAGCGGGACTTCTCTGGGTCAAAAAGGATCTCTTTAACCTGACCTACTTTGTCTGCTACCGTATCAATAGTCTTCACCGTAAAGTAGTTCAAAGGTATTTTCGTCAGTCTGATCCAAACAGGAGTCTTTTTGAGGAAATTTGGTGGAGGATTTTCCACCCATCTTTCCAGAACCATACCCCAATCATCAAAGGTCCATATCCCATCTTTCATCACTGTTTCAATGTCTGTTTCTCGTTCAAAGATGAACTGGAAACTCTCCCGGGCTAGAGCAATCCCTCGGACTCTGTCGTAAACCTTCTAAATGCGCGGCATCGTCCGTAGCATTCTCACCATGTTCTGACATTCCGGGTTGAGCAATCTTCCAATTAAGCTGCGCGCATTGACTTGAACTGCACTGTATTCATCATCTTCTGGTAACTCAATCGGTGTATCTTCCTCCGATGACATCGATTGTAGAGCTTGGTTCAACATCCCATCCATGAGTAGCAAGAACATAGCTTCCTGAGAAGCCCAACAGAGTTTCGCAAGACTAGATGTTGTGCTAAGGATATGTGGCGGCTGAGTATGGACCAAGAACCCTAGAAAAACTTCTAGGAATGAGGAGGATTTGGCAAAAAAATATTGCATTTTTCCGAAAACAGAGTGATTTCGAGACAAACTTGGAAATTTTCCATATTCTCGACATTACCGACAAGACAATTTGCCTTTCGGAGGGAGGCTCCACCGCTATTGTTTAGAGTAAAGACTCTAAATGAAGGAGAGAGTACTAAGAAAAAAACCATCGAAAAAACCGAACTGAAGCCGAGATGATTAATCATACATTATTAGTGTGTGTCCAAGTTTAAGAACCAAAAGACGACAAAAGTCACATTAAAAATCCTATCAAATGTTTTATGATAATCGGCCATGATCCCTAGAGAGTTCCCGATTACCCAATGTTTCTTTTATTAGTTTACAACCTCATTTTAATTACTCGCTTTGCTTACTTGTTTTTTTATTTTCTAGTTTAATTTAGTTTAAATACCGAGCTACAAAACCGTGACACACAAAACCCCTTTTAATAGATTAAGTCTAGACACAACATAGAAATCGAAGGAAATCTACGGCACTCAAATCTCTGTGGATTCGATTCCTTAAATACTACTGCGTTTGTTGTGCACTTGCAACTTTGCTTAAGGGTAAAACTTGTTCAGTCAATCCCAAACCACATCAGGTACCGTGTTTGAATCGAACATTCCCCAGGCATATCCATGTCGACCCAACATCGTTTTATTAAAGTTTAGAAGCGATTTTCCGTTTTACGTACTTTACAATTTTTTGACACAAAAACCCTACAAATCCTTATTCTCGTTTTAGACTTCCTTGCTAATTCTATGTCTAATGTCTCACAAAAAAGCATTACATCCTTGTGGATCGATAACTTAAATCCTACAACGTACATATGTTCACTTGCAGACTTTTAGGTTTATAAATTTAAAACCTGAAGTTAGGATAACAAATCCGTCAGCATCAGTGATTTCCGCCCGCGGGCAGCCACCTTCCCACCATGGTCTCGTCACCTCATGCCGCGGCCAGCCCATGCTTGTCTCACCATGAACCTCTTGTGTCCCGATCACGCCTCTTCGAGCAAGCAGTCTTCTCCATCGCTACTCAAGCTTCAGTCGATTCTTCAAACAACTTGGAACCAGTCTCTTATACGTCTCGCCATCGCTCTGAAATCGTCCCTGCCAGAACTTTGGACGGGTGTCGATCGATACAAGAGAGTATCTGTCGACACCGAGGTGGTTTCCGAAATCTCATCGTCATCCTTGGCATGAGGGACGAAAATCTCAGCAGTTGAGCTCTTCTGCACTCCTGGGTGTACCATCAGTCCCTTGACAGTTGCTGCCTTTTGGGCTACCTGAGTATCCATAATCTTCTGATGAATAATGATAGTCTCGATTTTTCCATTCAGATCAGTGTACATGGCATCCAACCTCCCGTTGAAATTCACTGTCATCTTCTCCTGCCCTTGAACCAGCTGTTCAAGCATAGCCTCAATCCTACTCTCAGAAGTTCTGGGTGGTGTGGGTGGGTGTTGATACCTTTGATCTTGAAACCCAACTCCATCAATGTGGTTAACAAATTCCACTCCATCCTTTTCAGCAAAACGAATAACCTTCTGCTGCTTGCCCATCAACAAATTGTGCATTGAATCTAACTTAGCATTCACCTCAGCAATTTGACTGCAATCCAAGTTACCAGCTTGCTTCTTGCGCTCCATGTCTGCATTCTTGGTACTATTGCTAGAAACCAAGTTCTCAATAAGCACATAGGCATCATCAGGATACCTCGTGTAGAAATTTTCATTGCTCACAGCATCTAGAGCCATCTGATACCTCCAATCAATCCCTCCGAAGAAAGTACTCAGCAACTGAACCTGAGTGAACCCATGGTGCGGATAATCTCTATGATATGACTTGAAACAAATCCAAGAAGCCTTGAGTGCTTCTGTTGGTCCTTGAGAAAACTTAGAGATCTTGTTCCTGAGCTCCTTGGATCTCGCATCATCGAAAAAGTTGTTCAGGAAGGCTTTTTCGTCGCTTCCCAAGTATTCAGTGACCCAGTAGCTAACTGCTTCAGCCAGTAAGTTGCATCTCCACCAAGAGAGTATAAGAAGAGCTTGCAGAAGAGGTAATCATAGGACACTCCATTGCACTTGATGCTTGTAACCAAATCCTCACACCTCTCAATGTGAACCATAGGGTGCTCATGAGAAAGACCATGAAAAAGATGCTGACCCACAAGAGTGAAGTATGCAGGTTTCAGCTCAAAGTCATTCTTCTGAAAAGCAGGAGGGTGAATCGCTGATCGATAGGCATAGAACTGATCAGGCCTGTTGTACTCACCAATCGTCCTACCTCGATTAATCACAGCGTTCCCTGCATTCACAGCAATTGCAGGGACAATGATATTTCCAGCTTCATCAATTTGCTGCCCTCTCTCATTGCACAATTGACCCTCTTAGTCTCTCAAAGCTCTAGCAGCATCCTGAATCAGAATCATTGTATTGTTCATCTCTTCTGGCTTCTTTGATTTCCTGCTTGCACGTTCCAAATTCACACCTGAAACACACTAGGCAAGGTACGTAAGTAACAAAAAACACGTTGAGTATCGACCGACACTAGGTGGTGTCGACCGATATCAACAAAAAGAGAACGACGAGTATCGACCGATACTAGATAGTATCGACCGATACCAACGAGCTTAGTCGAAATTCTCAGACTAAAATCTAATTGCGAATTGAGTCCCCGGCAACGGCGCCAAATTTGATATGCTCAGCAACACGAACTTCTGCTTTGCTCCAAAATGCTCCAGAAAGCTCCAATATCTCCAATTATGCTCCAAACGTGCTAAAACCTGTAAAAGACTCTAAACCACTACGAAATAGTAGAAAGATTCAATAAAACGGACTTATATCATGGCTTAAACAGGGTAAAAACTATGATATATCAGCCTTGCAAGGTGATCCAAGCTCATGACGAAGTCAGATCCTCTTCTTCAACACCACTTCAAAAGAGCCCGCCAAGGAAGATCGATATGCCTTATATCGATTCTTACTATTGTTTTGACACCACATACTTTTACTGTGAGTCCTACTCAGCCTTTGGACCAGCACCTCCTGTAAGTCAACTATCCGAGGAACCAAAGACGTAAAGCATCTCCCACGAAAGATTGATCGAGTTTAACAACTTTGTTAAATCAATCCCAATGTTTACCCCTTTCAACGGCGTTTGGAAGGAAGGTCATCTACAAGTTTTCTTCCGCTACAACAAGGAAGACATTCACACCTACTTCATGAGAGCTAGGCATTCATCTACACCGTATGGTACTTCCTACGCCAATCGATTATTCCATCCCGAAAAATATCGATGGTATCTAAACAAGATAAGCCGAGAGAAGCTAGAGGAATTCAACCGTATGGTTCGTGATCTACCTCAAAGAATCACGTTTGCTAGAGCTTGTATGGACTACATGATTGGCCACTTCTTTTGTGAAAGCAAATAATCCATTCCGGAGATAGAAGATCTCTTCGCAAATGCTAAAAACAGAAGACCCGTTCGAACTCTTCATAAGATTCTAGACCAAGCTAAACGCCTCCGTATTAAGCACGCTATCCAACTAGACCGTAGCTAAGCATGGCCGATGAATGTTGCGAAACGCCAAAGGGAATCACTTACGAGATGCTCGTGAGAATGGGAGATTGCCTAGACCCCATCGATTTCTGCATAGTCAAAACAACGAAAGTTGATTCTACACTGGTAATCCTTGGATGGCTTTTCTTGTCAATTGTCGGAGCAATCACGGATTGGCAAAATCGACGTGTTTTCTTTGCCAACATCGACAAGGACGTCTTCTACACCGCTGTCTTGCTCAAGAACGGAGGAGAAAAACACCTCAAGTCAAAGGATCTCGATCCCGACCCACAATGAAGCGATGAGACATATGCTGATGAAACCGAAAGGATATCGAAAAATACTTGTCGAAAAACAATGTATTTATGCGATTAAGCTCATCTCGCTATCAATGTCGAGCTAAACGACTTTAAACAAAAGCGCTCAATGGGAGGCAACCCATTTTTGGTACGTTTTTCTTTTTAATTTTGCTTTCTTTTTCTATTGGCGTTTTCTTTTTTTTAGTTTAAGCTTTTAAAAAATTCAAAAAAAAAATATACACAAAAATAATCAAAAAAATAATCAAAAAAATGAAAAAACAAAAGAGATGAAATCATGGTTTTGAAACTGCTCGGTCTAGAACAAACCGCGAGGAAATATTTGGCCGCAAAAGAGGCCCTGCCACGGGTGCAACAACCCGAGCCGTGGAAAGCCTTACTTCAGCATCGGGTACCAACCGCGGCGAGCATCCATTTGGCCGTGGTCGCGATCAACCGACCCATGGCCAACAGCATGTCGATCACGTTTGAGCTCCTTCGACCCATGATCGATTCCGGACAGTCCAATCCATTCCCAATCATCCCCAATCCATTCCCGATCACCATTCCCGACAACTTTCTTTTCCCAAAACTTTTTCAATTATTAAATACTCTTTTTCTTGTCCTTACTCGATTTATTTCACACTGGAACAGTGTAGTTTAAGTCTAGGAGAGGATTACATCCCTTACTAACCACCTTTCTTTCATGAATCTTTGCATTTTTTGCGCTTTCTTTTAAATTTTTCAAAAGTAGGAATATGATTTGAGGGAATGATGACAGAAATCAATGATGATAACCGAACAATGTGCTTCTACGCTATTTTTAGTAACATGCTCTTTCGTAGTTTGGTTCTAGACTAGACGGTAGCTAGAGTTTCTGTTAATGCGAAATCCCCAGAAGAATTTAGACCATAGAGATTCTTTAGGATGGAAATATTAGCTCTATTATACTTTGACTTTAACTTGACTTAATGTTCTCATCAAAGGTTTAGGCAAAGATAACAAATCATACATTCATGACGTCTTTTTCCTTTTACCACTCTTTGTCGTACCTGAATGGCCATCTCATCTTTAGTTGATACCCCACCCTAACCTTAACCATTTTTCAACCCCCATGCATTTTCTCTTTGTGTCTCATGTGCAGATATGTGCAAAAACGCCAGAGAGGGAGGAACGACACATTTTTCAGTCACTAATGATAGAGACTATACGCGATTGGTGGAGGTGAAATCAACAAAGACGAGAGCTTGGTTCTGCCTTGGAAAACTCAAAAACAAGGTAAATTTTCGTGCCCCTAAAACTCTATTTCGAGAAAAGGCATTTTCCCTTTCTATAAAATAATAATAAAAATAATAATAATCAAAAATAATATTAGAAAGGAAAGAAAACAATAGCCGAAAGAGAGTATATGTTGATCGAAATTCTTAAGAGGCATTCATGGTTTGTTTGTGAGAAGTTTATCATTCCGAGACCAAAAAAAAATTCAAGTCTTGAGGACTGGAAGCTGTGGTTTTTGGAGAAAGAGGAAGTGCCACAATTTTTTTTTTTTTTTTAATTGAATGTAAAATTTATTAAAACCAAAAAACCGTTTTTACAACAAGTGCGACTTGATCAGAATGAAATTTGGAAATATTCTATTTCATATGTAATTGAAACAAATACTAGCATGTGGCTAACCACGCTTGCATCCCTCCTTCGTATCTTCCATCACCTAGACGTCGTATAGACGTTAAGCGGTCTCGCACATGCCTATCAATGTGTTGAACAAGTCGAGATGAGAGAGTATGCGGCTCACCATGTTTTCTTCCATTCCTTTCGCGCCAGAGTGAATGGATCGTGGTTTTAAAAACATATCGTAGTAAAAATGAGTTGATCATGTCTTGGTTCGTTTCTGTTATTAGATCGATAACGTCGGCCCATTTTGCTGTGTATCGTCCTCCCAGTAGTTTTCGGGTCAGTCCTGCCCATACCTCTTCTGAGAACTTGCATTCAAAGAATAGATGGTTTCTGCTTTCCATACCTTGACATAGAGTGCATAGATCGGTAGCTCCGACATTCCAGCTCATGATTCTATCTCCTGTGGCCAACCTGTTATGCATTTCAAGCCAAACGATGAAGGAGTACTTTGGCGTTGAGTAGGAGAACCAAAGTACCACAATTTTACACAAGCGATGAAGAAGTGCCACAATTTTACACAAGAAGAAGTGAATGGAAGCTGTGGTTCACAACATGTTCATCCTCTCTTGCTGTTTTGCATAATATCTTGCATCCTCCGGTGAAATTACGGTAACCCGAAACACATTTAACCTCACCTTAAAAAGCCTTTTAATACCTAGCATCGATTGTCTTGGTTTGATCATTTTGATGAGAATTCCACGCTTAAACTTAATGAATTTAGAGAGCTAGTTGAACGGACTTTTGGATTTTGAAAGTTTAGATTTCGTATGATGGATACTATTGACTAGTGTTACAAAAACTTCTGGTGATAATTTTCTAGGCTAGGTGATGTGAATCGGATTCGTCTCCAAAACTTTAGGTTTTAAATTTGTAAATGTTAAAGCCTGCAAGTGCACATATGTGCGTTGTAGTACTTAAGGTATCAATCCACATGGAGGGAATGTTGTTCTGCGAGACCTTAGACACAGTATAGTAAATAAGCCTAAGACGAATATATATTTATAGGGTTTTATTACGAACTCGAAACTAGGAATCTAAACTATACTAAACTAGACTAAACTAAACTAAGCGTGAAAATAAGAAAGCGAACGAAACTAAACTAAGCTAAACTAACCGAATAAATAAATCTAATCTAAGGGAACAATAGCAAACAATAATTATTTTGAGGTTGTAAATCAATTAACGAAGCGTTGGGCAATCGGGAATTCTTTAGGGTTCATGGCCGATTTTCACCGAGAATTCGCTAGGATTTCTAAAGCGACTTTTTGTCGTCTTTGGGTTCTTGAACTTGGAACACATACACTGCGTGTAGTCTACTCCCGTAATCCTACACACCTACTCACTTCAGTACTCGGACGTTAGCTTCCGACTCCGTCCGCGCAAGAAGTGAATGATAATCTCAAAGGTCGTTTACGCCCACAATTCCTCTGTAAGTATACTTTCGAAATCTTACGACGAATTTACTCGTCTACCCTAGGTCAAGCGATTAGATACTCTTGTGGCTCTAAAACGCCTATTATCAGTTGCTAATACAGTTAGTCAAGCAACGCATTAACAACGAGGATAGAACGAAGAACCATAATCGGTATCTTAGACTAGAAACCTAATAAGAATCGAACCATGAGAGTCCTTTTGAACCCCTATACCCAATGAGAGAACTGCTCAGCCACGACCATGCAAGACAAAATAAAGCTTCTGAATTGCACAATCAATAGATAAGAAATCTAACAAAAGGGTTCAAGGGAAATCCCTCCCTAAGCAATGAACAAAGAACAAGAGCAAAAAATTGGTGCAAAGCAAGCCTAAAAGTGTAAAAAGAGGGGGTCACGAAATTGGGGCTGTAAAAGAAGTATTTATAGGTCTTCAACTGATTTTGGTAGAGTTTGGGTTTGACGGGAAAAGACGGTTTTGGTCTCGGGTGAAGGAACGACTTGAATTAGGCGAATTTGGCTTGGCCGCGGGTCGGTGCTTTCCAGTAGTGGCGAAACCATGTTTGGCCACGGGTGGAGACTCTCCAGGAGTGGCAAAATGCCTCTTGGCCATGGGTGGTGGGTCTCCTGGAGTAACGGGCTTCTCTTCGGGGCAGCTTCATCTGCCTTCAGTGCTTCGGGTAGAATTAAGGATCCAACCGTTGGATTGTCTCTAATCCACTTGCATTTGAAAGCTGGTTGTCTCTACTTTATTGTATCCAAATTTGGGGATGATCGGACGGTGAATAGGCTTTCATAAGCTGCAAGACTTCTTGACGGTGCGAGTTTATCCAAAAATGTACTTTTGCTCCGAAATGCACTATTTAATCTCGAGTTACCTGAAAATAGTCTTAAAACTGCAATCATGCAAAACCCGTAATAATAGCATAGAAAACCAAGTGGAACACTTATTAAAGTGTTCTAAAATATATAGCAAAACGGGTAAAATTACGTTGTTATCACTAGGTTGCGATTGATGTGGTTCGATGGTCATGGTTTAGAAGGACGGTCTCCGAGATTTCGAGTTCCCTATGATTTTTGTTTGATCTTTCCGAGCTTTGATTTTGTTTTGGTTGAGGACAAACAAAGTCTAAGTCTGGGGAAGTTGATAACATTGTATTTTTACCCATTTTACCGTATATTTTAGAGCATTTTAATAAGTGTTTTACTCGCTTTTATATGCTTTTATTATGGTTTTCAGGTTATTTAGGCAAAACATTACAAATTTGAGAAAATCCAGATTTTCGACTCAGAGTCAAATTGTCAGAACTTTAAGTGCCAAAGAGGTTCTTCTCACCGTCTGATCCAACCCAATTTTTCAGATTTTCAAGAAGGACCAACTATCTTTCCATTTCAACTTATTTGAGGACGATCCAACGGTTCAATCAAAAGATACATGATTTTTACCCATTTTAGAACATGATTTTTTTTCAACCAAATTTTTGTTCTTAGTTTTTGCTTTTACTTTTTGAGATTTGTAGAGAAGTTTTCTCTCGACTTTGGTCTTAAAATCGAGAAGCTTTTTCTTGAATCTCATGTTCTTTATTTAATCGTGTCTTTGCTTTCTTTAATCATGTCTGAGTAGTGTAGTCGTTGGGTTTAAAGGGATCATCAAATGAGATTCACATGTTCGATGAGGATTTTACGAGGTAAACTTAGCCGTATTCTAGAACTCTTTTCTATAGGTTATTGTTAAAGAATGGACATTGAATCATTACCAAAAACGAATGAAGGAACGGGAGAAAATATTCCAAGTTACCTTTGTACCGTGCGGCATATCAGTTAAGTCATAGTTACATAGGAACGTATGAAGAGGTGTCTTTTCAGGGTTACTTAAAACCTGCAAAACGGAGAAGATCCTATCATCAATTAGTCATCAAATGATCTTAACTTTATTTCACAGATAAGAGGGGAAAAAAAAGAGCACAGAGACAAGAGATACCAGTTGAATTCGACCTTTCATAGGTATCCGCAGTGAATCAGAGTTGTTTTGGTTCGTTTTCAACTTTTGACCCCACAATTTGTTTGGCAAAGATCCTCCAGGGAGATCTATGGAGGCATAGTATAGTAAAAAGCAATCATCACCAACACTTGTTACTGAGAATGGAAGCTTCTGTGATTTTGGAGAGATTATAAGAACGTATTCTAGAACTCTTTTCTATAGGTTATTGTTAAAGAATGGGTCTAGTGTTATGAACTAGAGACTGATCCAATGTGTATTAAGAGCCACAAAAGTGTTGAATCTGATCACTGGAACTATAATCTATATGGAGTATGTTGCGATATAAGATACGAAAGTGTACTTATATAGTACCGCGAGTGTTTATGAACTTGATTTTGTCATCATAATTTTCTATGTGGCTAGCAACGAAAGCTGACTAGTTAAATATATAAATTATAAGTGTGTAGTGCTACGACAGTAGTCTATGCATATTTTCGTATTCCAGTTCGTGGAGGCTATAGAATCGATTTTACTAAGAACTTTGTTAATGTGTTTGAATCGAACATTCCCCGCAGATATCCATATCGGCCCAACATCGTTTTATTATTGCTTACAACCAATTTTCTCTTTTAGTTTTTCACCATAGATTTTCCTTTCTATTTTACAAGTGATTTTTACATTTTACGTACTTTACAATTTGTGACACAAAAACTCTTTTTGCTTTAGACTTACTTACTAATTCTCATTATAATATCTCACAAAAAAGCGTGCTCTCCTTGTGGATCGATACCTAAAGTACGACAATGCACATCTGTTCACTTGCAGACTTTTAAAGTTTACAAATTTAAAACCTGAAGCTAAGATAACACATGCACCACATCACACCGCGGGCAACAAACTCCTTTCATTCATTAATGTCTTCTCCGGATACAATCAGATCCTGATCGACCCTGACGTTAGGGAAAAGACTGCGTTCATAACGGATCAGGGCATATACTGCTACCATGTAATGGCTTTCGGCCTCAAAAACGCCAGAGCAACTTATCAACGATTGGTCAACAAGATGTTCACAAAGCAGCTCGGAAAAACGATGGAAGTTTACATAGACAACATGCGGGTCAAATCACTCAACAAGGAGAACCATGTGACACACTTGCGAAGTTGTTTCAAGCAGATGAACCTACACAACATGAAGTTAAACCAAGTGCAGATTTGTCGAAACATCTGGCAAATTTATTGGATATCTCGTGACCCACCGAGACATAGAGGCGAATCCAAATCAGATCAACGCCCTGATAGAAATGGCATTGCCAAAAATGAAGCGTGAAGTCCAACGGCTAACGAGACGCGTCGCAACACTTAAGTGATTCATCTCACGGTCTATCGATAAGTGCTTGCCATTCTACAATACCTTGCGAGAAAACAAGAATTTCGAGTGGACCGATCGATGCGAAGAAGCTTTACAGGAGTTGAAAAGATATTTGGCGAGCCCTCCAGTACTCGCCAAACCCGTCAAATGAGAGCCGTTTTTTCTTTACATCGTCGTTTCCACCACAACATTTAGCGGAGTGCTCTTAAGAGAAGAACGAGGTGATCAAAAGCATATCTTTTAAGTCAGCCAGACTTTAACAGATGCAGAAGCGCGATGATGCGTATCGGATTCGTCTCCGAAACTAAAGGTTATAAATTTTTAAACCTTAAATCTTGCAAGTGCACATACGTGCGTTGTAATACTTAAGGTATCGATCCACAGGGACGGAATGCTGTTCTGCGAGACCTTAGACATTGTATAGTAAATAAACCTAAAACGAATATTTGTTTATAGGGTTTTGTCACGAACTCAAAACTAGTAATCTAAACTAAACTAAACTAGACTAAACTAAACTAAGCGAGAAAATAAGAAAGCGAACGAGACTAAACTAAGCTAAACTAACAGAATAAATAAATCTAATTTAAGTGAACAGTAGCAAGCAATAATTATTTCGAAGTTGTAAATCAATTAACGAAGCGTTAGGCAATCGGAAATTATTTAGGGTTCATGGCCGATTTTCACCGAGAATTCGATAGGATTTCTAAAGCGACTTTTTGTCGTCTTTGGGTTCTTGAACTTGGAACACATACGTTGTGTGTAGTCTACTCCCGTAATCCTACAAACCTACTCCCTTCAGTACTCGGACGGTAGCTTTCGTCTCCGCCCGTGCAAGAAGTGAATGATACTCTCAAAAGTCGTTTACGCTCACAATTCCTCCGTAAGTATACTTTCGAAATCTTACGACGGATTTGCTCATCTATCCTACGTTAAGCGATTAGATTCAGCACTATCGTGGCTATAAAACACCTAATATCAGTTGCTAAGACGGTTAGTCAATCAACGCATTAACAACAAGGATAGAACGAAGAATCCTAATCGGTATACTAGTCGAAAAACTCAATCAAAAATCGAATCATGAGAGCCCCTTTGAACCCCTATACCCAATGAGAGAACTACTCAGCCACGACCATGCAAGACAAAATCAAGCGTCTGAATTGTACAATCAATAGATAAGAAATCAAACAAAAGGGTTCAAGGAAAATCTCTATCTCCCTAAACAAAGAACAAAGAACAAGAGCAAAAGTTTGGTCCAAAACAAGTCTAAAAGTGTAACAAGAAGGGGGGGGGCTATGAAATTCTGTCTTAGAACACATATTTATAGGCCTTCCACTCTTTATTTTATCGACCTTAGGGTTTAGTTGAAAAGAAAACGAAGGGGCTTGAAGATGGGCTTTGAAATAGATGGTCTTGAGGCATTTCTGCTCCACCATTGGTGCGAGGCTTGGACCCGCGGCCAAAGAGTGTTTCGCCACGGCTGGAGAGCCTAGACGAGCGGCCAGGAGTGTCTTCGCCATGGCCAGGAGTGCTGGACCGGCGGTGGATGGCCTATAGCTTTGAAACTTCAATTCTTCTCTTGCTTCTATCTTGTGTGAGACTGCAGCACATGCCTTGAGACAATTGGATGTATCTTGAGATCTAAACGTTGGAATTCCTTGAAACCAACTGGGTTTGAAAGGTGATTCTCCCTTCTATCTTGTATCCAAATTTTCTCGCGATCAGACGGTGAGAAAGTCTTCATCCGATGCCAAACTTCTGATGATCCAAAATTGTCCAAAATCTGGATCTTCTCCAATTTGCGTCGTTTTTACCTAAGGAACCTGAAAAGAGTTTTGGAACTACAAATATGCAAATATCATAGTAAAAGTATATAAAACCAAGTGAAATACTTATTAAAGTGTTCTAAAATAGATAGTAGAATGGGTAAAAATACGGTGTTATCAACTCCCCCAGACTTAGACTTTGTTTGTCCTCAGACAAAGCAAAACCAAAGCTCGGAAATATCAAACAAAAATCATAGGGAACTAGAAATCTCAGAGACCGTCCTTCTAAACCACAACAATCGAACTACATCAATCGCAATCTAGGCTAGAAAATTCTCCCCAGACGTTTCCGTAATACTAGTTCACGGTATCCGTCATACGAAATATAAACTTTCAAAATTCAAAAATCATGTCAACTAGCTCTCTAAATTCATTAAGTATAGGCGTGAGTTTCTCATCAAAAGGATTAAACCAAGACAATTGAGGCTAGGTATTAAAGACATTTAGAGGTGAGGTTAAGAGTGTTTCGGGTTACCGTAATTTCACCGGAGGGTGCAAGATATTATGCAAAACAGCAAGAGAGGAATGACCTAGTGATCACCACAATTTCAAGTCACTTCTTTTTGCGTAAAAATGTTGCACTTCCTCTTTTCTCCAAAAACAGAAGTTTTATGTGGGCTCGGAATGACAGACTTCTCACAAACGAACCATGTATGCCTCATAAGTATTTTGACCAACCTAGACTCTTTTAAGGCTCTTGTTTCCTTTCCCTTTCACTTATTTTTGAGTATTTTTGTTTTTTTCGAAAGGGGGAAACGCCTTTTATTGAAGTAGAGTCTTAGGGGCACGAAAAGTTACCATTATTTTAAGTTTCCAAGGCATAACCAAGCTCACATCTTTGTTGAATTCACCACCACCGATCGCGTATAGTCTTCGTCTTTAGTGACTGGAAGATGTGTCGTTCCTCACTCTCCGGCGTTTTTGCACATATATGCACATAAGTCACAAAGAGAGTTGCATGAGGTTTGAACAAAGGTTAAGTTTTGGGTGGGGTACCAACTAAAGATGAGTTGGTAATTCATGTACGACAAAGAGTGGTAAAAGGTGAAAGAACGTTATGAATGTATGATTCGTTATCTTTGCCTAAACATTTGATGAGAAAATTAAGTCAAGATTAAGTCCAAATTAAATAGATCTAGCATATTCCATCCTAGAGAATCTCTATGGTCTAAATTCCTCTGGGGATTCCGCCTAGTCTAGAACCAAATTACGAAAGAGCGTGTTACTAGGAAATAGCGTAGAAGCACACTGGTCGGTTATCGTCATGGATTTCTTTCATCATTCCCTCATAACGTATTCCTACGCTTTTCGAAAAACTTTGAAAATTTTAAAGAAAAACGTCGAAAAATGCAAAATGCAAAGACACATGAAAGAAGTGGTGGTTAGTAAGGGATGAAATCCTCCCCCAGACTTAAATCACATTGTCCTTAGTGTGAAATAAATTGGGTAAGGACGAATAAATATATGGATGTAATAATTGAAAAAGTTGAAGGGAAAAAAAAAACTTACCTGGATGCGGTCGGGGAATGGATGTGGGGATGGAATGGTGGTGAATGTGAGATGGTAGATGGTGATATGGTGATGAGAATGGATGTCGGAGTGATTGGGAATGGGTTTTGAATCGATCGGGGATCGAAATAAATCGATATGGATCGGGATGGGGCTGGCCGCGGGTCGAAGGGTTGCAGCCGTGGCCATTGGCAAGCTGGCCACGGGTCGGTTGATCACTACCGCGGCCAATTGGCTAGCTCGCCGCGGGACTGTCCTGTGCAGCCGCGGTCGAGCTTCTTTTGCGGTCGAGTCCTTCCTTGCGGTTCGGGCTAGACCGAGCAGCTTCGTACCGTGTCTCCATCTTTTTGTCTTTTCGCTTTTTTTTTTTTTCTAGAAAACTGAAAAACTAAGAAAAGAAAACGTTAATAGAAAAAGAAAGAAAAACTAAAGATAAAAACGTACCTAAAATGGGTTACTTCCCATTGAGCGCTTTTGTTTAAAGTCGTTTAGCTCGACGTCGGTAGCTATATGAGCTCATTCGAAGAAAGGTCTTGTCCGAAAACAAGTTTCCTTTGATTTAACCTTGTAATCCTTCGTATAAAACATATCACGTCATTCCCATCCGGGATTTCTGTCAAAAAGTCCGAGATGGTGATCTCCTCCGGGATCACAAGGGAAAATCAGATAATGAGCTTCCTTGGAGTATGCTTCTTCTTCTTTGAAATTCTCGGATGGTAGAGCCATGTTGCACGATGCATAGATGATAGGCTCTAGGTCAGTTCTGTCCTTAGTTAGAGCTTGAGTGTTGATGGAGAAGAAGTCTTGCTCAAAGAAGTAGGATTGGGATGCAAAACGTCGGATTTGAGATAAACAAGTCTTGCTCTAGGTCAGTTCTGGCAGTGTGTGGGGGAGGCGTAGCCGCAGCCGCAGTGGAGAGCAGGTCGGCCGCGGTTTAGGAACACACACCCGCAGTGAAGGGAGGTTTTGCCGCGGGTCGAAGAGGCGCGACCGCGGTGGAGGTGCCTCGGGCGGACTTGCTTGAATCGTCATCTTCTTTGTCTCTAATGATGTGTTCTGGTCCTAGGGGAATATTTGGCTTCTCCTTGGCTTCATTTAAGACGTGATCTATATTAAGGGTTGCTTGATGAAGCTGGTATAGATTAAACCAGCTTCATTTAAGACGTGATCACGTCTTAAATGAAACAAGTTGGTTCTAAATCATTTAAGACGTGATCTATACAAGCAAGCCAACACTTCTGAAGCAAGCAACCATGTTCAATTGCAAGACATCATGGCAACACTTACTGCCATGAGAGAAGACATGAGATATGAAAGAGAGCGTCTAGGCAGGCTTGAGCAGCCGAGAGGAACCTTCCACCGGCAAGAAGGAATGCTCTAGCCAACAACAATGCTGAGTCCGAAGAGTCTGACTCCGATGGCATGCCTGAGTTGGAGGAAGATCTCGCACCTGATCCTGTGAGGCGAAGGAACCAGAGGAGACAAGTCCCCTTCACTACAAGAAAACAACCGATTTGCGATGGCCAAATCGATAGCAAATCCGTCGCAAATCACGCTTTGCGACGGAATTGCAACGACACTTACTCCGTCGCAAATCAGGTGTCGCAAATCAATTTCCCTCGCAAATCCGTCGCAAATTTGCGACGGATTTGCGGCCTCACACATCGTCGCAAATTTGCGACGGATTTGCAAGTGTACAGATCGTCGCAAATTTGCGACTGCAGGCATCATCGCAAATTTGCGACGGATTTGCGAGTGCACACATCATCGCAAATTTGCGACGGATTTGCGACTGCAAGCATCATCGCAAATTTGCGACGGATTTGCGAGTGCACGCATCGTCGCACATTTGCGAGGGCTTTTTATACCAACGCTAATATCGTCGCAATATTTGCGATGGAATTGCGACGGATCTGCGATGGTACATTGGTTCCGGTTATCGCAAATCCATCGCAAATTTGCGACGGCTTTGCGAGGAAAGTTCAATTTTTTAATTAAAAAATATTAATAATTTAATTTAAAAATTAAATAATAATTCAAATAATTAACATTTAAAATTATAAAACATAATTATTTTTTTTTTTTTAATAAAAAAAGTGCATAATTGTTTTTAAAAAAAACAATTAAATGTTTACAAAGGACCGGTTCCGGTTCTGGATCCGGTTCCGGTTCTGGATCCGGTTCCGGTTCTGGTTTCGGTTTCGGTTTCGGTTCCTGGTCCCAAAGGGTTAAATCCTGCGCGAAGTATTGCAAAAGTCGGATCTTTCTCGGCAAAGTAGTCCATGAAAGCATCATAGGAATTAATCTTCTCGGCTTGATTCATTAGCAGCTCGGCCTGACTCGATAGCATCTCGGCCTGACTCGTTATGATCCGGTGTAGATCGTCCTGGGATGGACGTGAAGCCGATGTAGAAGAAGGTTCAATTTGCGGTTGAAGCGAACCGACTCCGTAAATTCTTCCTTTTTTGCGCGGAGCAACCTATGAAAGACAAAAAAACATTATAAATATTTCTAAAAATATTTAAATACAATACAATAATTTAATTTTTAAATACGTACATCTGTAAAAATTTGGTTCTTCACAAAAGGAGTAAGTCCGCCGGATGCTGTGCTCTCGGGATCATCACTATCGACTGTCTGAGATAACAGTTCGAGCCGCGAAGTGACATCGTTGTAGATCTTCTCCGAGCGTCCATCGATAAAAGAGCCATCCGGTTTCCGTTTTGTCTCCTCCAGAACCGCTAACAAATCCGGAATTGATGATCCGGTCTTTGCGGCCTAAAAAAAATTTCATAAATTCATAAGATTAAATTAAATTACGGAGGTAAGATTTAAAAAAAAAAAAACTAACTATGTTTCGGCCCCTTGCTTTAAATGAGGTTTGTCCAGAACGATGCTTAGAAGGCCCGTAACCATCAGGATCAGAGTATCGGGCCTTGCGACTATCGGCACTCTTCTTCACGCTCTTCGGATCCATCCAAAATCGAACAAGACCGTTCCAAACAAGCGGATCCATCCACTTAGGCTTCGACTCATTTCCTTTAATCTTCTACTTTTCTTTCCAACGTCCAACCTGACCGCACATTCGAGCCTTCAAATTCTTTTCAAATTTTTTGCGGACCTCGCCGTTAATTGTAAAATCCCAATGAAACGATTGCTATACCAAAACAAAATAAGAAGTTAAATACATAAAAAATATTATTATATAATAATAAAAATAAATTTAATAAAATTTAGAAAACTTACAGCTAACGTTTTATACCAACGTTCAATGATTTATTCCGGTGTTTGCGAGTAATTGGCATGCGGTTCTTTGAAATCTGTTTCAAATATCGAACGGATCTGAGCATCCACAGCTCCGTCATCATCAAACATGAAATTAGAAAATATAGTAAATTAAAAATGAAATTAGTATAATTGTAAATAAAAACATAAATAACTTCAAAAATTTAAATTATACCATAACGTTCCTGGAGGACGGCTTGGATCGAGTCGTGGTAGACTATCATGACCGGGACTCTCGAGAATCTGCTGTATCGCAATATCAATTGGGACGGAGTCAGCCGCGGGGTTCGCCGGTGCGGGGTCCACCGGTGGGGGGTCCACCGATGCGGGGGAAGGCTCCTCGGTCTCAGGAATAGCAGAAGTAGTGAAATCTATCTGAGTAACAGGAGGAGTACTTGTGGAACCCATCGAAAGAAATCGAGTGTAGCCGTTACCTTGAAATCCCGACATCTAAAAAAATTTTTTTAATAATTAATTCATATAAACTATCTAATCTAAATTCATCCTAATTGAAATACAAATCTAACAACCTAATAAATAACAAATCTAAATCTAAAAATCTAAATTCATCCTAATTTAAATACAAATCTAACAAATATAATTTTTTTAACAAATCTAAAAAACTAAATAATCTAACAAAAGCTAACAAATCTAAAAATCTAATTTAAATACAAATCCAAATCTAACAAAGCTAAAAAAAATCTAACAAATCTAACTAATCTAACTAATCTATAAATCTAACAAATCTAGAAATCTAACAAAATCTAACAAATCTAGAAAGCTAATTTAAATACAAATCCAAATCTAACAAATCTAAAAAAAATTCACAAATCTAACATCTTAATTGATATACAAATCTAAACTAACAGCCAAAATTTTTGTTTTTTTGTTTTAGATAACAACAACCTATTTGAGAAAGAAAAAATTAAATTAAAAAAAAAAAACCAACCTTCACCGAGGAGAGGCAGAGGGTCGCCGGAGGGAGAGGGGAGAGGAGGTCGCCGGAGGGAGAGGAGGGCTCGCCGGCGGAGGAGGAGAAGGAAGGGGGTCGCGAGGTGAAGGGACGAGGTCGCGGAGGAGATGAGAGAGGAAGGGAACAGGGAGTGCTTGCCGGAGGAGGAGGAACCTATCGCCGGAGGAGGAGGAGGAGTGGGGTCACCGGAGATGCACAGTGCGCCGGAGAAGAAGATCGAAAGGAGGTCGAGATTGAGAAGGGAGAAAGGAAGAAGAAGAGCAATAGTCGTTTTATAAACTAATAAGCGATGGATTTGCAACGGATTTGCGATGGACCCTTTATTTGCAACGGATTTGCGATGGATCCGTCGCAAATCCATCGCATATAAAGGATCCATCGCAAATCTGTTGCAAATTTTCGATGGATTTGCGATGAATCCGTCGCAAACCCATCGCAAAATGTGTGGTCCACTACCAATTTGTAGGTTAATTTGGCCCAAAATGTGATGAAAAAATTCAATATTCGTACCGAATTTCAAAAAAAATCATTTTGCAACGGATTTGCGATGGATCCTTGATTTGCAACGGATTTGCGACGGATCAAAAATCCGTTGCAAATTCATGAGTTTTAGTTTTTAGGGTTTAGGGTTTAGGGTATACGTTTTATTATCATAATAAAGTTTACGGTTTATAATCTCATGGTTTATAATCTCATAAGAGTCATGATCATAAGCATATTTTACGAAAATATAATGAATTTGATGGTACGGGCAATGTTGAATTTCTATATATATCCATAAACAACATATACGGATATATGACGTTTTATCATACAGAGACATTTCCAAATATTCGCGGTTTATGAATGCACATCATTAAATAACTTTAGAAATCTAATTTTTTGAGATTCACTTTTAAAACCTTTAGACACGTGTCACGATTTTTTCTTCGCCGGAAATAAGAAATGAATCCCTAGCAATTCCATTGCAAATTTGCAACGGATTTGCGATGGATCCTTGATTTGCAATGGAATTGCGACGGATCCATCGCATATCGATAGCAAATTTGCAACGTATTTGCGATGGATCCTTGATTTGCAACGGATTTGCGACGGATCAAAAATCCGTTGCAAATTCATGAGTTTTAGTTTTTAGGGTTTAGGGTTTAGGGTATATGTTTTATTATCATAATAAAGTTTACGGTTTAAAATCTCATGGTTTATAATCTCATAAGAGTCATGATCATAAGCATATTTTCCGAAAATATAATGAATTTGAAGGTACGAGCAATGTTGAACTTCTATATATATTCATAAACAACATATACAGATATATGACGTTTTATCATACGGAGACATTTCCAAATTTTCGCGGTTTATGAATGCACATCATTCAATAACTTTATAAATCTAATTTTTTGAGATTCACTTTTAAAACCCGATTTTTTTAAGGAATGAATCCCTAGCAATTCCATTGCAAATTTGCAACGGATTTGCGATGGATCCTTGATTTGCAATGGATTTGTGACGTATCCATCGCAAATCCATAGCAAATTTGCAACGGATTTGCGATGTATCCTTGATTTGTAACGGATTTGCGACAGATCCATCGCAAATCCATAGCAAATTTGCAACGGATTAGCGATGGATCCTTTAATTGCGATGGATTTACGACGGATCCTTGATAGGTCCATAGCAAATCCGTCGGAAAACGTGGATTTTTTTTATTAAAAAAATTACATTATAGTACATATAACACATTATTCGGAATCGTTTTCATATTCATTTTCAGACATATTGGAGTGGATATTTTTTATTTATAATATTACGTTATAGTACATGTAACACATTATTCGGAATCGTTTTCAGATTCATTTTCAGACATATTGGAGTAGATATTTTTAATTTAAAAATTTACATTATAGTACATATAACACATTATTCGGAATCGTTTTCAGATTCATTTTCAGACATATTGGTGTGGATATTTTTTATTTAAAATATTTCATTATAGTACATATAACACATTATTCGGAATCGTTTTCAGATTCATTTTCAGACATATTGGAGTGGATATTTTTTATTTAAAAATTTACATTATAGTACATATAACACATTATTCGGAATCGTTTTCAGATTCATTTTCAGACATATTGGAGTGTTCACTATGCTCATCATTGTCTTCTCCGCTATCGTTCTCCTCGAACTCGTCAAATGCGGCTGCATCTTCACTTGAATCATCCACGATGTCTTCAACTTCTCTGTTTTGGGGATGGATATGTATGATATCTTCTGTTGATTCGACTGCGATGGAGACTTCTCCGACTCTTTTATTTTGCATAGCATCATCCATGTCTAACCCAATTATACGGCCTCTTGGGTTCACTTTTATCACCGATAACCATGTCTCACGTCCTTACTTAATCCGAGGATATGGAATGAAATACACTTGTTCTGCTTGCAATGCTAGGATGAAGGGTTCGAACTTGGAAAAACGTCAGTTTTCATTGACATCGATCACCCCTAAGTTGTTTGCGCGGACCCCTCAACCGACTGTTGGATCGTACCAATCACATTTGAATAAAATGCATTTCAAACCGATAATTCCAGGATATGTGACTTCTATAATTTCTTGCAAGACGCCGTAGTAGTCGTTTTCACCTGGCACATGGATTCCATAATTTTCGGTTGACCTTCGAGAGTCATGCTGATATGTATGAAATGTGTATCCGCGCGTGAAGTACATTGGGGGAAGTAGTGATCTTCGCAATTGGTTCTTGAACAACCTCGTGCAACCATAGTGGGAAGGGCTGGTTTGCACATCCATTCATTACCTACATATATATAATTTTAACAACAATTAATTAATTTTAACAAATTATATTAAAAATATTCGTGAAATGATAGATAACTTATATATATATATATATGTATGTATATATATATCTTACGTACATAGTATTTTAACCATCCAACAAAGTCACCTTCTTTGTACTTCTCATAATCTTTTTCAAGTAAACCGGGATAGGCTTCTCGGATCTGGATGTCGAAAACGCTGCAATAATTATTTTTAAAACTAATTAAACAACGAGTGAGATATATAAATGTAAGTAATCTAAGTGCAGCTAATTAATTAATACCTCTCAAATGGTTGAACAAAATCACAATTTCGCAATATATAATTGTGAGCTGCACGACAATGTTCATGGTCTTCCCACCAAACTTCTTTCAACTTTCCAGCAAGTCTCCCTATTTGGGCGAAGATATCCGGGACATCAACGTTATACGTAGGTGCAACCCCACCATCGTCATATCTTCTAGGAGCGGTTTTTTCGTTCTGACGGTTGGGCTAAAGTAGTATGACGTGAAGTGAGATGTTTCCTCGGTCAAACTACCTGCAACGATGGAACCCTCCACTCTTGCAAGATTTTTGGCCTTTCCTTTCAAATGTCCCATGAATCGCTCGAACGGGTACATCCATCGAAATTGCACGGTCCCCCCCCAAGAGCTGCTTCATGTGGTAGGTGGATTGGGAGATGTTCCATGACGTCAAAAAATGAAGGTGGAAATATTTTTTCTAAATTACACAGCAAAACATGTATATTATTGAGTAATTGCGCTATGCCATCCTCAGTCAGTGTTCGAGTGCATAGATCCCTGAAAAATGCTCCAATGCCTACCAATAATATATATCAGTAATTAAATAAGAAAATTATATTATAAATACATATTGAAATACTTGTTTACCCGCAATTGCTTCGTGAACAGCTGTCGGTAAGAGCTCGAGTAATGCAAATGGTAGTAGTCGCGGCATGAATACATGGCAATCGTGGCTCTTCATACCGGAAAAGTTATTGCCTTGCTCTATGCATCTTGAGAATTTGGACACATATCAATCAGGAAACTTTACTTCTGAACCAACCCAGTCAAACAACGCTCGTTTCGCATCCGTAGACAATCGAAAAGTTGGAATCGGCATTTTTCCGTTTTGTGTAATATGCAACTCGCTTCTTACACATATTTCGGCCATGTCCAACCTTGATTTCATTTTGTCTTTAGTCTTTCCCTTGACATTCAAAATCGTATTCATGATGTTATCGAAAAAAAAAATTGCGATGTGCATCACATCAAGGTTATGCCGTAAATAGGAGATCCTTCCAATATGGCAGTTCCCAAAAAATACTTTGTTTGTGCCAATTGTGAGAAACGTTATATCCGTCAGGCATGTTTGCTTTAGTGTGCCATTTGCCCCCACGTTTACATGTTTCTTGTGCACCGTAATAATCAATCTGCTCAAACAAATCATTCCCTGAAAGATAGACTGGGGGGGGGGGGGACACGCACGACCTTGTTCTTCCTAAACAACTTCTTGTTCTTACGATACGGATGATGCATGGGAAGAAACCGACGATGACAGTCAAACCAACATGGTTTCCTTCCATGCTTCAACTGAAAGGCCTCTGACCAATCAAGGCAATATGGACAAGATAACCTTCCATGCGTAGTCCACCCCGATAACATTCCATACGCCGGGAAGTCACTAATAGTCCACAATAGCATAGCACGCATCTTGAAGTTCCTTTGCTGCGAATAATCGAATGTGCGAACACTTGTATACCACAACTGTTTCAACTCATGTATCAAAGGTTGGAGGAATACATCAAGGGATCACTTCGGATGCTTAGGACCGGGTACTAGAATACTCATGAACAAAAATTCCCGTTGCATGCACATTTCCGGAGGAAGATTCTATGGCGTCAATATGACAGGTCATAGAGAATATTGTCTCCCGGACATACCAAATGGACTAAATCCATCGGTGCATAAGCCAAGATAGACATTCCTGCTCTCGTTAGCAAAGTCTGAATGTACTGTCTGAAAGTGTTTCCACGCCTTTGCATCTGACGGATGCGTAACCTCCCCATCCTCCGTGGTATGTTGTGCATGCCATCTCATTGCCGCCGATGTCCTTTCTGATTGGTATAACCATTTCAATCTATCGGTGATTGGCAAGTACCACATATGTTGGTATGCAACGCGGGTCCTTCCAGTAGTTGGTTGATATCTCGGCTTCCCACAAAATCGACAATCCTGCAACTTATCATCATCTTTCCAGAAAATCATGCAATTGTCAATGCATACGTCAATCATTTCTGATGGTAACCCAAGACTCGCAACCAACCTCTGTATTTCATAGTAACTCTCAGCGGAAATATTATCTTGTGGCAAATACTCTTTAATTAGCTCAGCCCATGAATCCATGCAAATCTCATTTAGGTTATGATCACTTTTAATTGTCATCATCCTAGATGCCAATGATAGTTTAGACTGTCCTTCTCTACATCCATCGTAGATGGGCTGCTTCGCAGCGTCTAACATATCATAAAAACGTTTTGCTTCTATGTTGGGTTCTTCCCTAGTATTATCATCAGCAAATGCAGTTGTACTTTCATGAAATGCATATGTAACCATATCATGAAACCTATTTCCCTGTTGATACCCTTCATGAATATTTCCGAAGAAATGATCATGCCCATAATTATAACTAGGTTGATCAACGCCATGACTCGTACTACTACTTCCATCATCAACACTACAACCTTCCCCATGCGAAAACCAGATATAATAGTTTGGCTTAAATCCTCTATTATATAGATGCCTCTTCACAGTATCAATATCCACATATTGGGTGTTCTTGCACTTTCTACATGGACAGAATATTTTACCGTAACGAGTCGCACATGGTTGGCTTGTCGCCTGGTACATGAATGCTCGCAACCCGTCCTGATACTCTTTCGTCACTTCACCCGTCTCTGGATCTCTTTGATTGTACATCCATGATCGTAATGCGTATATTTCGTGCCCCGAAGACATTTTTAAACACCCACCACTCAAAATCTATTTCTCAATTTTTTTTTTTCGAAGTTGTTGGAGAAGAATCCCCCTTCCTTCACGACTCTGCCACCTCCTTTGTTCTTCTTCTACCCACCAAGAGCTCTCCCTTCGCAAGAGAGCTTCCCTCACTGACCGTTCGCCGTCTCAACTCCACTCTTATAGTGTCAAGGTTTTCTTCTGACCCTTTTCGTCTCTATATCTCTCTAGCTTTTCCGATTCCTACAAATTTATCCTTTGTTGCTGCAGCTAGAGGAGGATCCGCAGAGAGCGAGGTGGAGACACTTCGTCTTTTTTGCTACAGGGAGCGACCGTTCTTCGCATATTCCGGGCCGATTTGCAGAGAAATAGCCGGTGTGGCGGTGGAACACGAATGGGTTTTAGACTCCACCGTTGGCCGTTTCCTTTCGTAAGGTATGGTCCACCCTACCAATTGATTCAGTTTCAGTTGATTCTATATCCAACTCCGATTCTAGATCTAATCTTAAAACTCGATGAATCTTCTGATTTAGTTGTGGATTTTCAGAAAACTAAACCCCAATTATGGTCGTTTGTGATTAGAATTAAACAACAGAATTGTGACACTGACATTCATAAACTCTTCAATGCAGATTTAAGTATATGATGTAAAGGAGAATAAGTGTACGGGAGTTCTTATAGGACACACATGAAGTTAACATCTTGATAGTTGTTCTAGCCTTCACACAGATCTACTGGCATGGTTAAAAAAGTTCGTCTATGTCGTCTATCAAAACAATCTTTCTCTGGTTGCCGAATATATTCTTTTTCGTAAGGGTAATGCTTTGTTCACACTTTTGACTTCAATCACACAATTGATTTGCTTGTACATCACTCACCATTTTAATCTTGCTCTGCAGCCACTGGAGACAAAATTGCAAGTCTTTCTGACAATATGATGACATATTCTAGCCGTGTAGGAGAAGGAACACGACGAGGCCGTGATGACTAAAGAGAGAAAGACGAGGAAGACGAAGCCGTGACAACGAGCGAGAGAAAGACCAGGAAAACGAGCTCGGCATAGATTATATTTATTTCTCATTTGCATGGACACAATTTTTTTATTTAAAAAATGATAAATTATATTTTATTCAAAACATTTTTAATTATTGTAAAAATTATTGTATTTTCTATTTTATTTTTAATTAATATTAAAAATTCAATTTTTTTTTTGGTTTCAATTCAAAGCAACAATTTTAAAACGGAATTCGTAGCAAACATTCGTAACGAAATATCTAATTTCTGTTGATAAATTTTGCAACGAAAATTATACAAATTTGTCTTGCTAAATTTGGTAACGGCTTATCGAAAATATATGTTGCTAAATTTTGCAACGACATACATTGAAAAATCGTTGCTGTATGTAATATATGAACTCCGTTGCCAAAAATAACATGGCAAAGAGATATTGCAACGGCTGCATCTGGGTATGCAATGAATATCTGTTGCAACCTTTGCAACGATATGTCCATTGCAATAAAACCGCAAATGTTTGCAACAACTACGTTACAAACATCTGTTGCAAAAATAGTGTTGCAAATCTGTTACAAAATAGCAATGAATTTGCAAAAAACCTTGTTTGCAACAATGATTTTGCAACGGAAATTTTCCATTCCAAATCCATTACAAAATTCAATTAGCAACAGAATTTAAGGTTTTTACAACAAAAAAAAATTCCTTACAATTAAGCAATGAAAAACCCCGTTGCAAATATTATCAACACCGTCGTTGCTAAATTCCGTCGCTAAAAATTCGTTGCAAACCTGTTACAGAATGGCAACGATTTAGCAACGAAATATTTTAGCAACATTTATTTTGCAACGGTTTTTTGGATGTTGCAAGTTCGTTTCAAATGATGCTTTGCAACGGATTTTAATGTGTTTGCAAGGGAAATTTTCATTGCGAATTAGCTCATTTCTTGTATTGAACATCACCATCAAGTACCGGAATCCCATCCCACGTTTAGACGACATGCTTGACGAGCTGAGTGGTTCCAAAGTCTTCTCAAAAGTAGATTTGAAGAGTGGTTATCACCAAGTCAGGATGCGAGAAGGAGACGAGTGGAAGATGGCCTTCAAAACCAAGCAAGGCTTGTATGAGTGGTTAGTCATACCCTTCGGCCTAACTAATGCACCAAGCACCTTCATGCGTTTTATGAACCAGATTCTTCGTGAATACATAAGTTAATTCGTAGTCGTTTATTTTGATGACATTCTTATATACAGCAAGAATTTACAATGGATACAGGTAAAAGGCGAAAGCTTAATTTTGTGATGGGCTGAGACAGGGCGGTGTGGAGGACCGGTATTTGGCATGTCTTCTTTCTTAATGGATATCGGGCCGCCATGCCGGACAAGAAAAGGCCAGTGTAGTCGTGTCTTGAAGTTGCATGCCAGGCAGTCACCAAGAGATGTGGAAGACTGGTATTTCTCCTACCCATTCTTCTGTGCAATACCGACCAGTGGTAGCCAGGCATGACGGGCCGGTATGGTCTTCGGTGAGAGCCTTCATGCCGGGCTAAGTCGGGGCAGTATGCAAGCTCGGTATTTGGCCTGCCTTCGCTTCTTTGCAGCACCGGTCGGTGGTGGCCAGGTATGACGGGCCGGTATGGTCTCCCGAACTCTCCATTGTTCCTAGCTAACTCCTCACGAGCCACGTCGAAGTGCAAGCTCCTCCAAGGTCCCCAAAAGCCTCCAAACACCTAGAAACACACTTCAAAACATACAAAACTCACTAGGACCTAATGCAAAATGCCTTAGACTCTAATTAAGACTAAAATGCTAAGAGAATGCTATTAGACACACATAAAAGAAGTAAAACCTAAGATAAATGAATGCATAGATGATGCAAATTATGACAATATCAGAGACCCCCTCTATAGTGACTCAGGCGAATCCTACTCTATTGGATGGGAGCAGTACCTAGATTATAGTCACGATTAGGATAGATAGTAGGGAACCCTTCAACCTTAGAATAGGTCCAAGACTAAGGTACGTTGGGGTTCTTATCCATCATTTGTATGATAGTGTAGATATGTGTGAGTGTGCTTGCTTAAATAAAAGTCGCATGGGAACCGGGAAGATCAGGATCATGCGCATGCTTTTAGTGAACGGATAGTCAAGAGGACGAGGACGTTTCACGTGTAAATTAGAAGCTTGAAATGTTTAATACAGAACGAGGTTTGGAAGTTGTGAATAAGATCATGGATGGTTATATTATAAGTATAATCTGAATCAAGTATGATTGAAATTGGGCACTTAGAATTTTGAGTGAGTCATCAATATTCTAATTATGCCATGAATGAATGGCCGGGAAAGCAATGTAACAACAAGGATAGATTAAAAGATGAAGAATTCTAGACATCTTAGGATGAAATAAGAAAAAGACTTAGGAAAAAAGCCATGGTGAGAGTTCGAGAAACTATTTATAGCCGGGAGAGAGATCAGGAGATCACCAAAAGAACACGGAAAATCTCGACAGAGCAAGTGGTGAGTTAAGAAGAACATCTCAGTGAAGAACGGAAAAGTTAAACCGAAGAAGAGGTTAGAGAAAGGACAATCTAATCTAACAGACCCAGAGATCAAAAGTGATCCGGAAAAGGTCAAAGACGCACCGAGCAACGTGCGAGGAATGGCAAGGAAAAGAAAGAAAGCAGATAGCTAACGAAAACGTTTACCATAATGATGATGATGAATATGCTGAAAGAGGCAAAGGAACGCCATAACCCGTGTCATCAAGAAGAAGCAAACCCTGAGAAGTTCAAGCTGGGGTAAACAGGATAACAAAGACAAAGTCTTTAACTAAAGAAGAAGAGACGAAGAGGAAACCCAAGACGGGGAGGACTTTCCAAAAAGGAGAACTTATAGAAAAAGCTGGTATCAAACACAACCCATAAAAAGTAAAGGTGGAAGAGAAGAACCATAAAAAGAGGAAGACTACGAAGACATCAAAAGAATAGAAGACTTTGATATTCTCATATTTTACTCTTTTTAACATGCATTTATCTAGGTATTTTAAATCTCATGCATGTGTTTTCTTTATATTTCTTTGATTTTTTGTTCTCATTTAGAGTTTAGAAAGTTCTCACTATGTCCTAGAGAGTCGTGCATGTTTTGGAGTGTGTTTAGGTGCCTTGGAGACATTTTGGGGATGACTGGAGTGATGGAGCAAAAGAAAGTGCTAAGGTCACCCAATGTGTCTGACAGATCTAGCCAAACAAAGGGTTTGCAATCAAAATTAGCTCTGAAGGTCTTCATCAAAATGATGGACAAATGAGTTAGTCGTCGTCCAAAGGTGGTATCAAATCATTTGGATGAGTAGTTCCAGAGATATGGTGATTTCACTAAGGATACGTCTGTTTAGCCGGGAGCCCATCGCACAACACCGCACATGCCCAAGCCTACCTGGTGTCACCGTTCGGTGCTTGGCCAAAGCTGGGACAGGGAAAATTCCGGCCTGTTGCACCCCTTGAAGCTAGACTGGTGCCAAGCTCAGGACAGCCCACACCGCCTGTAACACCCCCGATTCGTGCTACGAAAGTCGGAGTCGGGAATGTCACAAAATTCGGCCACGGAGACATACCGGCCCGAGCATCCCATACTACTCTGGCTAGATTGTCATCGCGGACGCACCTCTCGACCAAAGCCTAAGGCTTTTCAACCCGTTCCTTAGTGTTTAGTTGTTTCAGTTCGGACTAAACTTGTACCATTACAAACTGACTTTTAGGCAAATCTTACATAATATTCATATTTTTGAAAATAATTTTTACAAAAGGGTTTTATACTTAGGTTCGGCCGGCCTGGTGCCAAAACATTACTTAAATCTATACTTTGCTAACTGATTTTACAAAAGCCAAGACAATCTACTCCGACTGTCCTAACGTCCCGCCACCTACTAGTCACCTGTAAAATAAAATGACTCATGATTATTCTAGCAATACTCAGTGAGCTCCGGGGAACCTAAAAACACCTTTAAATGTCCTCACCATGGTTTGTCGGATGAGTCTCTACTTAGCACCCTCTACTGTGGTTTTCACCCAAAATTTTGCATGATGACTTCGAAATGAAATATCGAGCTTCTCTCAAAAGAACAACGAGAGCTTTTGTGAGGCTTGGGAGCGTTTCAAATGTTACACCATGCAATGTCCTCACCATGGTTTGTCGGATGAGTCTACTGTGGTTTTCACCCAAAATTTCGCATGGTACTTGATACTGCGAGTAATGGAAATATCTTAGGTAAAGAAGTGGATGAAGGTTTGTAACTTGTGGAAAACTTAGCACAAAGCGATAGGAACTACAATGAAGATTATGACCGGTATTCAAGAGAAAATGGTGAATATGAAGACCAACGGAGGAAGGAAATGAAAGCGCTTAATGATAAGATGGACACGCTTCTATACCATAAAGAAGCTTAAATGAAGCCAAGGAGAAGACATCAAGCAACCCTCAAATGAAGCAAGCTGGTTTAATCTATACCAACTTCATTTAAGCAACCCTTAATATAGATCACGTCTTAAATGAAGCCGAGAAGCCAAATATTAAACAAGGTGGTATCGATTAAACCAGCTCTTGGCTTCATTTAAGACGTGATCAAGCAAGCTGGTTTAATCTATACCACGAAAGTGTCGTAGGTTGCTAGAAAGAACATAAGCGAGCGAATTATCCGTAGCCAACGGAAGTTGATGTTACGGCGATTCGTGAACTTATTGAACCTATTTGTTAATGCTGGTCTAGAACTCTAGGTTCAACGGAAGTTAGGATTTTAGGTTGCTAGATTTAGTAATCAATACCACGGAAGTGGATTGGTTAGATATTTATGTTTGAGTTTGAAACTTGTGTTTAATCGTTCCCTTAATAGTTGTATAATTCATGATCTCTGGATTCCTGCGAAGAAACCCTCGACCTAACGTTTTCTCTTATTGAATTTACACCGCTTTTAGTTATTTTCATTACTTTGCAAATCAAACCTTATTATCGTCTTAGCTTAATTTTATCTTGTGAGAATCGTAGTGTAACATTGGTCTCTGAGGATTCGATCCTAAAATACTACATTGACATAATGTTATGATTGCAATAGTGTGCACTTTAGTTATTAATTGACTGTGTGAAAATACCTAAATCAATTTGGCGCCGTTGCTGGGGATCAATAGCGTTACCTTCAATTCTGAATTTGAAATTTAGTCTAAGATTTACTAACATATTCTACCTTGATCACTTGTGCGTTTCAGGTGACTGACAGAAAAACTGACTAGAGTTACCAGAAGCAGGGGCTCTGAAAACCTTTGCGAGCTCAGCAACGAAGAGCTAGCAAGGTTAGAACGAACGAACCAGAGAGCTAGGACAATTCATGTCGTCATGGACGATCAGAACAACGACCAACAAAACGCTGCAGTTGCCGAACTCCAGAGACTACAACAACAAGTGTAGCAGTTGCAACAGCTACAGCAACAACAACAGCAGCAGCAACAACAACCTGGCATTGGAGACTTGGACACGCCTCATGCCTTATACCCGAACAGAGCTGTTATCCGTCCACCGGCTATCACGAGGCAAGATTATGAGATCAAACCTCATATGATCGCATTGGTGAAGCAGAACATGTTCCATGGCTTACCTGCAGAGCATCCAATGGACCACATCAAAAAATTTGAAGAAATCTGCAGCACCACCAAGTCAAATGGGGTACCGGCCGATTACCTCAAGTGCAAGCTCTTCAATTTCTCTTTGACGGACAAGGCGCTAAGATGGCTCAAGTCACTCCCACCTAGGTCGTTGACTACATGGGAAGAATGCATAGCTAATTTCGTGGACCACTTTTACACCAAGTGTAAGACAGCTTCACTGCGAAATAAAATCACCACCTTCCAGCAACACGCGGGGGAGTCTTTTTGCGAAGCTTGGGAGAGGTTCAGATAATACCGCAGGGAGTGCCCTCATCATGGGTACTCAGATGAGCAGATTCTAAGCATCTTCTACGATGGAGTCGACTGGGACTATAAGAACGCCTTAATGCTACGAGCAATGGAGTTTTCATGACTATGACTAAGGAAGGGGCGTACCAGCTGATAGAGAACTTGGCTTCAAGTTCTGGAAATCGATGTACTGATTACGACATGTCTAAACGTGTCAACGGTGTGGATTCGCAGAAGATTGATGAGTTGACTACGAAAGTGAGCTTGCTACTTAAGGGAAATCAAAAGAGGTGTGCAGTCTTGCGAGGAGGCAGGAGATGAAATTTTATGCCAGGGATTAGCTGAAGACGAAACTAATGAGCAACAGGAGGTGAACTACGTTAGCGGACAAGGGTACATGCGGAACAGAGGTTTCAACAAGAATTACAGGAACCACCCAAATCTGTCTTACAGACGTAGCAGCGTCGAGAATTCTCAAGATCAAGTCTACCCCCAGCAAGTTCAACACCCCGAATGGAAAACATTCGTGCAAAACACATGCATCTCGGGATCCTCTCAAGGTTTCCAGATCCAGAACAGGTTTCAAGGTGGTTTTCAGCAGAAACAACCGTTCAACTCCTTCCAGACAACAAAACTTGCCCCATTCCAAGCTCCTGCAAATTCCACAATTGAATCTCAGGATGAGCTTAAAGTTCTAATGCAACAACTCATGCTCAATCAACATCAATCTGCTAAAGAGATCAATGTCAAGGTTGATAACATGTACAACGATCTCAACAGCAAGTATGAAGTTGTGTGCACTCATGTGAAGAAGCTGGATACTCAGGTTGCTCAAACTGCTGAAACAATCAAGAGACCCTAGGGAACCCTTCTAGGGAAAGTAGAGAAAATCCAAGGAATGAGTTCATCAACGTCATTACGCTCATAAGTGGGAAGGAGTTGGAACCGACTGCACAGAAAGGAGAAGATGTTGATGTCGTCATTCATCTAGGAGAGGTTGACAAAGGGACAGCCAAAAAGGAGAAAGCTTTCACAAGTGCAGACGCTACAGATGAGCCACATGTACTACCCCTTACACGCGTCTACACCCAAAGGATCCCCTACCCTACTCGTCCAAAAAAGTCACGTAAAGACCTATAAGAAGCAAAGTGCAAGGAAATGCTGAATGATCTTGTGGTAAAGCTTTATCTTGTCGATGCAATCCAAATGATACCTTCATTGAAGAAGTATATGAAGAGATTAGTGACAAGTAAGGTGTCTACTGAAGATAATGTGATGATGGTTACTAAGGATTGCAGCGCTGTCCTCCAAAATAAGATGCCCAAGAAGCTAGACGACCCAGGAAAGTTCATTCTCTCTGTGCAGATTGGGGCAATGACTTTTGCTTGCTATTTATGTGATCTTGGGTCCAGCGTCAGCCTAATGCCATACTTTGTGGCTAAGCGGCTTGGATTCACAAAGTTCAAATAAACTAAGATCTCTCTCGTGTTTGTCGATCGTTAAGTGAAGCTGCATGTTGGTGTTCTTGAGGATCTACATATGCGAATTGGCAATGCATTTGTTTCTGCAGATTTTGTAGTTATAGATATGGATGAAGAACCAAAGGATCCTCTCATCTTGGGAAGACCTTTCTTATGTACAGCAGGAGCCATCATAGATGTGAGGAGCGGGAGAATAGATCTCCACCTGGGGGACATTGTCATCGAGTTTGAGATGGATAAGATGCTGAAGAAGCCTATGTTGGACGGTCAGACGTTCTTAATAGATGACTCACTAGAAATCTCCGACGAAGTGGTTGAAGAGATTCTAGTCGATGACCCGTTGGAGACTGTTTTGACAAAGGCAGAGAGTGAGCATGGGTTTATGAGCGACGATGCGACCGGTTATGCTGAGATGCTGAACTCAAGCCAAACAATGGGGAAAATGGTCGAGTACATCAGTTGAGATGGAGCCGCAGGGACACCTGCAGCAGAAAGTCTTCTTGTGCCTTCTGCTGACCCGTGGAGCGAGCTGAAGGCCCCTAAGATCGAGCTCAAAACGCTCCCAGCTGGGCTAAGGTACGCATTTCTTGGCCCTTATTCCACTTACCCTGTGATCATCAATGCTTATTTGAACAATGTGGAAACTGCTTTGCTTCTGTGTGAGCTTAGAAAGTATCGTAGAGCTTTAGGCTACTCACTAGATGATCTCACAGGGATTTCACATGACCTTTGCATCCATAGAATACATCTAGAGGATGAATCGATGACTTCGATAAAACATCAGAGACGGTTAAACCTGAATTTAAAAGATGTTGTAAAGAAGGAGATAATGAAACTTCTAGAGCTGGGCATCATATACGATATCTCTTATAGTACTTGGGTGAGCCCAGTCCATGTTGTGCCAAAGAAAGGTGGTGTGAAAGTTGTTAAAAATGAGAAAAATGAGTTGCTACCAACTAGAACTGTCACAGGGCATAGGATGTGTATTGACTATAGCAGGTTGAATACCGCTACTCGTAAAGATCATTTTTCTTTGCCTTTTATTGATCAGATGCTTGAAAGATTGGCTAACCACCCCTACTACTATTTTCTAGATGGTTATTCTGGTTTCTTTCACATTCCCATCCACCCAGATGACCAGGAGAAGACTACATTAACATGTTCTTATGTCACTTTCGCTTATCGCAGAATGCCATTTGGCTGATGCAATGCCCCAGCAACATTCCAGCGATGCATGATGTCGATTTTCACTGACTTGATTGAGGACATAATGGAGGTTTTCATGGACGATTTCTCTGTGTATGGATCCTCATTTTTTGTATGTCTTTCTAAGTTGTGCAGGGTATTACAGCACAGCGAAGAAAAGCATCTAGTGTTGAACTGGGAGAAGTGCCACTTTATGGTCAAAGATGGGATAGTCTTGGGTCATCGGATTTCAGAGCAGGGTATCGAAGTGGACAAGGCGAAGATCGAGGTGATAACTAGTCTACAGCCGCTAGATTCTGTCAAGGGGATTAGAAGCTTTCTGGGACATGCTGGGTTCTACAGGACGTTCATCAAGGATTTTTCCAAGATTGCTAGACCCTTGACACGATTGTTATGCAAGGAGGTGAGGTTCCATTTTGACAACGACTCTCTAGAGGCCTTTCACACCATCAAATGAGCACTTGTCAGCGTGCCAATTTTCCAACCACCAGACTGGGACCTACCTTTTGATGTAATGATTGATGCTAGCGATTTTGCAGTAGGAGCTGTTTTGGGACAGCGAATGGACAAGAAGCTTCATGTTATCTACTAGTAGACTACTACGCCAGCAGAACCCTTGATGATCCGCAGTGCAAGTACCCTACAACCGAGAAGGAACTTCTTGCTAGACGTTCAGATCTTACCTTGTGGGGGGTAAGGTTATAGTGCATATTGATCATGCTGCTCTGAAGTATCTACTTACAAAGAAGGATGCCAAACCTCGACTTTTGCGATGGATTCTTCTATTACATGAGTTTGATCTTGAAATCAATGACAAGAAGGGGATCAAGAATGGTGTTGCAGATCATATGTCTAGGGTATGTGTAGTTGAAGAGATTCCTTTAGACGACAGCCTACCTGAGGAGAATGTGTACGCGATCGGTATTGTGTGCAATGACAACTACACATCTTCACACCACACAGAGCTCCCTGAAATTCTTTGGTTTGGTGAGATAGCAAACTACTTGGTTGCAGAGAAAGAACCAAATGACTTTGTTGGGAACAAGAAGAAGAAGTTCTTGCGAGACATCAAACGTTATTTTTGGGATGAGCCATACTTATACAAGCAATGCTCATATGGTGTCTTTCGGAGATGTGTTTCAGAGGAGGAAATTCCTGGTATTCTTTTCCACTATCATAGTTCGAAATATGTTGGACACTTTGCCACGTTCAGGACAGTGTCCAAAGCTCTGCAAGCCGGTTTCTGGTGGCCGACTATGTTTCGAGATGCACATGCTTTCATCTCCAAATGTGATTCATGTCAGAGGCAGGAAAATATTAGGAAGAGGAACGAAATCCCACAAAATTTCATCTTGGAGGTTGAAGTGTTCGATGTGTGGGGTATTGATTTCATGGGTTATTTTCCATCCTCTTATGGAAATCAATATATATATCCTCTTCGCAGTCGACTATTTGTCTAAATGGGTTGAAGCACTGCTAGCCCAACAAATGATACCAAGGTGATCTTAAAGATGTTCAAATCTATGATCTTTCCAAGATTTTGTATGCCTAAAATGGGGATCAGCGATGGTGGATCTCATTTCATCAACAAGGTCTTTGAAGGGCTCTTGAAGAAGCATGGAGTCAAGCATAAGGTAGCCACTCCTTACCATCCACAGACGAGTGGGCAGGTCAAAATTTCCAACAGGGAGAGTAAGGGTATCCTGCAAAAGACCGTGAACACGACGAGGAAAGACTGGCACTACAAGAAAACATGTTAAAATCCCACGGAAATATCGGTGGAAAATTGGTGGGAAAAGCCTATTCCCGACAATTTTCCCACAAAAAAATGGTGGGACATCGATCATTGCAAATTCAAAAATGGTGGGAAAATGGTGGGAATTTCCCACCAAAATATTCATCACTAAAATGGTCAGAAATATCGGTGGGAAATTGGTCAGGAATTTTCCGACGATTTCTCCACCACACTTTCCCACCGTTTTCCCACCACTATTTCCCACGGTTTTCCAACCATTTTTCCCTACGGTTTTCCCACCACTATTTCTCACGGTATCTCCACCACTATTTCCCACGGTTTCCCCACCACGCTTCACACTTTTTTCCACGATTTTCCCACCATTTCGTATAAAAATTAAATCAGAATTTTAATATTATAATACTATAATTTTATAAATTGAAAAATTAAAAATCAAATTTAAAAACGTAAAATTTAACATAAAAAAAAGTTTTCATACACAAACTTAAAATGTTAAGTGAAACCTAAGTATTCAAAACACACATACACCTAAAATGTTAGCTTAAACCAAACAATACAAAACACACAAAAACCCAAATTCAAATCTACTTTTGAGTCTCATCTTGGGTTGCATCTGCATCATCTTCTGGCTGCAATTCGGGAAACTTAACGAGCATCCGCTTTGCAAAGCCTGACAAGTAATGGATGGTCTCAGTCATAGTCTTGATCTTCTCGTTTGCCAACCGCAATTGTTCTTCTTGTTCCATATCATGATCACAAGACGTACCAATAGAAATCGATCTTGAACTTAAGAGTGTACCTAACCCGTAATGTCGTCCCTTGACCTTGGGTAATTCCTGAAATTAACGGAAAAAAATGGAATGCTAAAAACGGAAGTGATGAATTGAGTAGTTAGTATTTATTAGTTTCAACACACAGCATATATGCAACAAAACTAAAACTAAAACTAAAACACACACGCATATATGCAACAAAACACACAGCATCATATATGATATTATATAATAGAACTTACACTAAAACACACAGCATTGGCAACAAAAACACACATCAACAAAAAATCACACAACATCATTAAGTTAGTCTATACTTAATTAAGAATTATCACCTTTTTTTTGTTTTGTTCCGTTTGTACAGTTTTCAGTGACAGTGATCCCTAGATAAAATAATTCAAGAGGCATAGGAGAAAGATCAATGGCCACGTCCACTGACTAACAAAAGGCGGGCACAGCAAAATATAGCAGAGGGAAGACCTGCTAAAAATAACAAAATCGAAGCACATGTATTAAAAAGTACATAAGTTTGGAACAAACCATATGATATATCTACATGAAAATCATTATATTTATCACCTTGTAACCAGATTTATCACCTTGAAGAAACCATATGCCTTACACTAAAACACACAACATCATTATGGTCTTTTACTAAAACACACAGCAACAAAAAATCAACAAACTAAATAGAATTACAGAAAATTACTTACTTGCATAACTATGGAATTGATCTCAGTTTGGGAAAGGCAATTTGATTGAACTGACCCATCTTCATTTACGGCATGGCGCTGAGATTGCGTCATTTGGACCTTTTCTTTAACCGCTTCCACAACCCGCTTGGTCTTTTTGTCGGGTATGACGCCAGTCTTTTTACATGTGTGTACCTCCTCCATAAACTCGACCATATCAGGCTCTTCTCCTCCCTTTTCAACAGTGTTACATGCATGGAATAAGAAACTTAGTTAGTCTATACTTAATTAAGAATTATAATGTGCAATCTGAAAATTTGTTAATAAAAATTGGTTTACCATTTCGTCTCAATGTCTTTTGTAAGACTTAGAGCCCATGTGATGTACATATGGGCCATCACCACCCCTCTCGCTTTTTCGGTTCACCGAGATAGTTTCAGCCCTTGAAGAAACATCACCATCGGTCCACAAGTTGATGAAACCCTTCCAAGCTTCATCCCCGAGCCATTCTGGTTTGTCTAAATCGTACTTCCATTTGTCTTTCCAATCGCTCAAGTTGTTTGTGTAAGAAGTTGAAGCTTGTTTATCAAATGCTACTCTCATAGTCGTTGAAATGCTCTTGTCCCAATGAAACTCTCACTAGGAAGAAAACATGATACATACCGCAAAAGTATGCATGAAGATTTTAGTTAATGAAGATTTTATAAATGTATGCATGAAGATTAAAACAAACATGATATATTTACATACTGCAAAAGTTCGGAACCACCGGGTTTTGTGTTTAATAGATAACTTGCGGTATGTCGGATATGCTTTTTTCAGATCCGTTTTCATCATCTTTAAAATCGATTTCGTTATTTTCCCGGTCACATCATGCTTAAACCTACAGCAATACAAATAAACAAAGTAGCAATAGTAAATAAAATTAAGAGTAAAACGTTAATCATATGTAATTGACAAATTACCATGTAACTCCTCCTTTGAGTTGGGGATGGAGTTGAGTGAGTAGGTGGCGTCCGGGAGCTTCCAAAATATCATCAACCGTAAATGTAGGGGTATGCTCTGATCCTTGTGTCTTAGGATTAGACGAGGAGGAAGGGCGTTGCGTGCTTCTAATAGTATACGGACGATGTTGAGACATAAAAGTCTCAAACTGCAAAAACGTGGGTGTACTGTCGGGAGTGAACGGACCATGTTCCGCCACAAAACGGTTAAACTCTTCACGGCTCATCATCTCCATTTACAATAAAAAAAATTAAGATACTTAGTCAACACATATGTGCAAGATTAAGAGAAACCCATTAAATTAAGCAAAAAACGACGAAGACTAAATCGAAACAAAAACAAGTTTCCTACAATTACTTAACTATAATCCACCTACGAATAGTTTCTAATTTACAATTGACTAAGAATCTAATTTAGAATCAGCTTGAGAAACTCTGAATCGAACTAAACTTGAAAAAACGAAACTCAAAAAAACGAATCTCAAATAAACGAAAATCGAAAGTCAAAATTAACTCTTGAATTACCTTGCTGAAATGGCAGCTTCAGCTCTCTCTCTCTCTCTCTCTCTCTCTCTCTCTCTCTCTCTCTAGATCTCTCTAAGAGGATGGAGGCATATGGTAATTTTTCGATGGCGGAGAGGATAATGAAGTTTAGATTTAGGCTTAACAAGATGTGGGTCACGCTTGGTATAAATTAAAGAGACAATTACTCAAATAGCACAAAAACGTTGTGATATGACTAGAGTAATATATACCTTTTTGATATTACTTAAATGATACAACTTTTAAAGGAAATATCCATTAAGGGCTGCGTGCAAACTGTAATTAACGATAATGCCATTTAGATTTTTTTAAGTCAGATATATAGAAGAAAAAACAATATTAATCTCTCATTTCTTTCTGTTTCTCTTGTCTTTTTCTCTTCTAACTAAAACTCTAGCCGCATCTCTCACTCACCGAATCACCTCCGCTCTGGCTCCGGCTCCGGCGAAGACGCAGTTTTGTTCCCAGATTCCCTCCTCGTCTCAGATTCCGACGTCGTTGATACCGGTAAGTCTTATTTTCTCCTTCTTTCTCTTCGTCTCCTTCTACTCTTCGTCTCCTTCATCCTCTACCGCCACGTCGACCCACCGTAAGTCTTCTTTTCTCCTCTTTGTCTCCTACTTTCTCTTCTTCTCATCTTCTTATTCTCCATCTTCATATTCTTCAGATTTAATCTTTTTGTGTTGGTAACCTCATCTAATAAGAATACCCGAATCTAGTTTCGTCAAATATTTGTGTTGGTTCATCGTTATTATATATCTAGGTTATGTCGTATTTATCTAAATTGTTCCTCAGATCCGAATTTTTTTATATGTGTTCTTAATTTTGTTGACGCTTTTGAGTTTGTCTGATATTACTATCTCAATTTGAATCTTCATAGGTTGTTTATGGCTTTGTGGTATCTCTGGCTCAATCGCCTATAGCTAGTCAAAACCTTTCATGAAAACCAGTGCCAGAATCATCCACACTACATTGATGGCTGATTTATGTATATTTGATGGCTGATTTATGTAAGCTTGATGGCCGATTTATGGATACTTGATGGCTGATTTATGTACACTTGATGGCTGATTTATACATACTTTACTTATTTATATTTGAAACCAAATCGATTATAGATCTAGGTTATGTCGTATTTATCAGAATTATTCCTCAGATCCAATTTTTTATTTGTGTTCTTAATTTCATTGACGCTTTTGAGTTTGTCTGATATTAATATTTCAATTTGACTCTTCATAGGTTGTTTATGGCTTTGTGGTATATCTGGTTCAATCGCCTATAACTGGTCAAAATCTGCCATGAAAACCAGTGCCAGAATCATTCACGCTACATTGATGGATGATTTATGTATATTTGATGGCTGATTTATGTAAACTTGATGGCCGATTTAGGAATACTTGATGGCTGATTTATGTACACTTGATGGCTGATTTATATATACTTGACTTATTTATATTTGATGGCTGATTTATGTAAACTTGATGGCTGATTTATGTTTATATGATAGCTGATTTATGTAAACTTGATGGCTGATTTATGTTTATATGATGGCTGATTTATGTCTTTATGTCTTTAAACGATAATGCCATTTAGGAGTTACTGTTTTAAGTGAGATTTATTGTTAATTAAAAAAATTAACGATTCAGTTTCTTCTCGTTACTATCAATTGTAACGTTTCAGATTCTTAATAAGAGAAATAAATTTTCCGAAGCGAAAAAAGAAACGAAAAAAATCTATATGGGCGATTCCCGAAGCGAATCCTTAACCATACCAAACACCGTTATGGCTGATTTACGACTGACCGATTTGAGGTATGGCTGATTTACGAACCATACCAAATACCGTTATGGTTGATTTACGAACCATACCAAACACTGTTATAGCTGATTTACGAGAGAAACATAGGGATTCACGCGGTGTCTCGAGATTACAAAAAGGGTACGTGGGGAACTTCAATTTCGTCGATATTCACGCCCAACTTGAATCCTAATTCCAAATCGTTTGAAAACTCAATTTTTTGTTTTTTTTTTGTCGTTCGTTTTAATATTCAATTTTTTCATCTTTTTTGGTTTCCAACACATCCATACAACTTCATGGCCGATTTGTCATCTATTATGGCCGACTTATCAAACAATTATTTTTGAATTTATGGGATTACGAGTTTTACATTGAATTAGAGGATATTTTTTGTTATCTATGATAACATAGTTACTACAAAATATGTAATGTAGGATTTAGGGTTTAAGTCAAATATAGTTTGTATTGGTAAGGATTTAGGGTTTAAGTCTAATATATTTAGACATGGTAAGGATTACATGGGAAGGATGTGGTTTAGGGTTTGAGATGAATATGATAAGAATAAACATACAAGAAGTGTAAATCTTACAAATATAACCCATTGTTGATGTAAGGCTTACAAATAAACATACAAGAAGTGTAAATCTTACAAATAAACATACAAGAAGTGTAAATCTTACAAATCTTACAAAATTACTTAATATTGAAATAAAATTATTACCAATTATTAATTAAACCTTGAAACACAGATTTGAGGTATGGCCGGTTTATCATCTATTATGGCCGACAGATCACATAAAATATTTTTGAATTTATGGGATTACGAGTTTTACATTGAATTAGGGGATTTTTTCTGTTATATATGATAACATAGTTACTACAAAACATGTAATGTAGGATTTATGGTTTAAGTCTAATATAATTAGCCATATAGATAATACATGGTAAGGATTATGTTGTTACTATATATAAGGTTTATGGTAATATAGATATGACATGTTTATAACTTAGTAATCTCAAGGAAATAATGATATTATAGGCTTATTTATGAAAATTCTTATAAATACATGGCAAGGATTATATTGTATGTAGTTTAGGGTTTGAGATGAACATGATAAGAATAAACATACAAGAAGTGTAAATCTTACAAATATAACTCATTGTTGATGTAAGATTTAAAATTACTTAATATTGAAATAAAACTATTAAGAGAACCTATTAAATTAAATAAAAATTTTAAAATGCAAACACACAGATTTGAGGTTTGGCTGATTTACAACTGCTGGATTTGAGGTTTGGCTGATTTGAGGTCAGCCGTATCGTACAGATAAGTCAGCCGTATCGTACAGATAAGTCAGCCGTATCGTACAGATAAGTCAGCCGTATCGTACAGATAAGTCAGCTGTATCGTATAGATAAGTCAGCTGTATCGCACAGTTAAGTCAGCCGTTTGAAAACCCAGAAATTGGCGAGAATTACAGACATAAACCGGTGGAGTATCGTGCGATATTTTTTTTCAAAATCTTGTTAGAGAACATGTAGCTCAGCTGAATTTTACAGATCCGTGTACCCAACCCATAATCCTCCATTACCATCTGTACAAAATCGTTGTAGGTTGTTTGTTCGTTAACTTCTAGAACTTTACACCCTCTCTTGTCGGCGTTGAATACATATCGATTTGTATGAACCCATGTCCTGCAAACAATAATCACCGGATCCATTAATATTCTACTCAAAAGTTTAGATCTGGTATAGGATGAAGAATGGAGATAAAGAACAACAATGAAGAAGAAGAAAGATATATACGACGACGAAGACGGAGTCTAAACCTAATAATGTATGTGTTCAGAGATGATGTGTAATCTTTATTTTGCTGACATGGAAACATGCCATCAAACGAACTTATAAATCAGCCATGTAAAATCAGCCATCAAACAAAACTATAAGTCTGTCGCCACTAAAATATTATTTAAGTAATTAATAAAGTTTCCTGTAATCAGCCATAAAAACACATAAATCAGGTGGAAAACATAAGTCAGCCGCTACATCATATAATTCAGTCGTCAATAGCATACTATTACAGTAATTAATCTTTCGGTAATTAGTCAGCCGTAATTAGGCTGACTTTTAAGTAAATAGGTCTTATTACGGCTGATTTAATATAAGTCAGCCACAATTAACCCGCATAAGTATGCCGTTGCAAAATAAATCAGCCAAATAAGTCAGTCGGATTTATGATAAATCAGTCGGGCAACAATAAGTTGGCCATGTCATAGCAATAAGTCAGCCAAATTTTTCATAAATCAGCCGTTCGAATATAAATCAGCCGTGTCGTGTACTCCTAAGTCAGCCGAAAATTCATAAGTCGGCTGAGGTTCATATAAGTCTGCCGTGATATCTGGCTGACTTATGAATATAAATCAGCCGACCAACTAATAAGTCGGCCGTTCTTTTAAATGAGCCGCTCGTCATGTAAGTCTGCCGTCACTACAACGAGAAATTTCTGCGGCAGACTTTCATAATACACGTAGGCAGTTTTTGTTCCACGTAGGCGCCGCGCCTGTTTTTTCGCTGATGTGGAAAAAAAAGTAATGGCATTCATGTAATTACGTTTTTGTTATCAAATGTTTAGAAGTGCATCCTGGGTATGAAAAACATTTCAGTAATAGAAAAAGTTGTTGATTAATCTAGTCATTTTACCTAATTTCTATGCTATTTAAGTAACTCTCCTAAATTAAATATATAACCAAAATATTAAATATGTGAGAAATCAATAGAAATTAAATATAAAACCAAAACAAAACCTGAATCAATACTTTATGTCTAATAAATCCTCAAATATTACAATCGGTTAGCAAATTAAGTTATAAATAATATAATATTTTAATACATAATTAAATAATAACTACTCTGAATCAGAAGAATATTCTGAAGAAGCTGAATCAGTACATTCTTTGAATTCTTCAAGCTCTTCTTCGGAAATATCCAATATGTCATCTACTCTTGCATTTTCCGAATCGACCAAACTGAAATCCTCCAACAAATGATCAATTGAACCTAAGATACCAATAGAGATCTGTTGCAATGGATCCTTCTCAACCACTTCGTACACTCTACCCCTCGGGTTTATTTGTGTAACAGTCACCCATGGATCTTGTTTACGCCTAATATGAGGATAACGAATGTAGCATACTTGGTTCGCTTGTGATGCAAGGATAAAAAGATCGTATTTGCTAAGCCTCCCTGATGAATTAACTTTTGTGATACCAAACAATACAAGAAAAAGGCACGTTGGTAGCGCGCAAAAAAATGCTACCGTAGCCTTTGGTAGCGTATTTTAAAACACTAGGTTCGCCGAAGCTACAATAGATCCCTCCCCCTCCCTATCGTAGCATTTTTTTAAATGCTACGTTAGTCTGACCTATGATAGCGCGAATCAAAAGATATATAAATTAATTTTCTAGCGTCATATTCGTGCTATTCTTAGATTTTTCGTATCATATTTTTAATGTTGTAATTTGTTTTATAGTGACAATTTTAAAACGCCATTGATTATTTATTAATGGCGTTTTTGTCGTGATGTAAGATAGTCTATAGTAGGAAATTAAAAATGTCATTTATTATTGGTTTATGGCATTTTTCTCGTGATGTAACACTAATTATGATGACAAATATAAAATGCAACCGAATATTTGTATCGTGCTATAATTGTATTGCTATATATTGAGATGATATTACCTAATTAATATAATTAACAATAATTAAAGATAATTATATCATAAAATATAACTAGATTTTCCATTAAAATTCCAAAACAACAAAGTCATAACATACAAAACATGAAATCTTAAACATACCATGTAACCATCAAACATAGACAAAAGCAAAACACTAGTATTTACAACAGCAACGATACCATGTCTCTAGTCTCTACGACGAGCTTCGCCTCGTGAGGACTGTCTCTAGTCTCTACGACGAGCTCCGCCTCGTTAGGACTGTCTTTGTTCTTGTTTTGGCCTTTTCATTGGAGTGGATCGGACATTGTTACTGAGGTTTCACAAAGCTCTCCGGTACATCGGATCGATGTCTTCTTCGTCATCCTCTCGGCGTATCAGGTAGCCCATAGCGCATCTATATTCTTCTCTTGTGATCTCCTCCACGTCACTGTCACTTCCTTGATCGTCATTATCTTCTTCTTCTGGCTGTTGGCGGACTTGTGGTTTCACTCGGAATGCTGGGAGTCCGCATACGATTCCCTTCCTTGCTTCCATCGTAACTACAGTTTCTACATTAGCAAAGTGAACACAAGTTAGTATTTCTGAAGTTGTGAAATTTAACAAGTCATATTTCCGATTAAACAACTCAGACAAATCCATGAAATGACACAAATTTGAACAGAAACAAATCAAAGAAATTCACCAGACATACATGACAAGTGGTGAAAAACGTAGATGTGAAATTGATGAGAGATAATACAAATACTTTGTGAGAGTGACGAGACCTAGTGTGAAAAGCCTGACACTGTGAGTTCTAGATCCAACCTGCACAGCAATAAGATGCATGTCTGGATTTATAATGCCCAATTACATAGATCACAAACGAGTAAGAACAATAAATCAAAAAGGATTACCTGAATCTGGCAACGGATATTGAGTCTCCTGCTTATCTTCGTCTTAGGTCGCCACAAAGATCTCTAGGGCTTCGAAGCTTCCTACAATGAGAAGTTCGTAATTAGATAAATCTAATAATTTTGAGAGATATGAGTAAAACCTAGGGTTTAGGGCTCGATTACCTTTCATGGGTTCTTCTTCGATGTGTCAAGTGGACGAGTGCGACGGAGATGCAGGGGTAAATCGAGGGGACGGAGACGCAGAGGTAAATCGAGGAGACGGAGAGACGGATGCAAATCGAGTCGACGGAGAGACGGATGGAGATCGAGGATACAGAGAGATCGTCGGAGGGAAATCGAGGGTAAGAATATCGCCGGAGATGGATTTGTGGTGGCAACAGAGATTGAGAGTTTAAGAGTTTGAGAGAAAATGAGAGGATTTCTCTAAACTAAACCCTAGAAAATGAAGATGAGTCCTTTGGAATGCCGAGAGAGAGAGATAACGCATAATTTATGTGCGTGTATTAAAAAAAATAAAAATAAAAAATCAAACAATGGCCAAAATGTTTGGCTCCAAATCTGATTTTTTGGTTTCCCGCTTAACCGAACATGTTTTGGCATGGCTTTGACAAGGATTTGGCATGGCTTTGGCTTGGTTTTGGCTTTGTTTCTAAACTCTATGTGACAAAAGATAGAGTAATACCACTAGATAGCCTCCAATACTATGAAAATTAGTTTTTAAGTTTAAACACTATTCATATGAACTGTTCACAAATGAAATGTCATTTAATCCTCTCCTATCTACTTGTCTGGATGATAACATTGTTATTCGTATATAGTTATCTACATATGTTTTACATATGAGGTTAGAGTTCAATGTTCAATGTTCAAGTTTATGGTTTAGGATTTTATAGTTAAGTTTTTTTGGTTTTGGGTTATGATTTATTGTTTTAGGGTTCATGATTTAAAGGTTCATGGTTTAGAGTTTATGATTAGGGGTTAGGGTTTATGAATTAGCGTTTAGGGTTTAGTTTTTAGGTTTTCGAGTTTAGCTTTTAGGGTTTAGGGTTTAACCTTTTAAGGTTTAGGGTTTAGCCTTTTGGGGTTTGGGGTTTAGGGTTTAGGGTTTAGAGTTTAGGTTGTCAGATATCTAAGTTATCTCCGGTATCTAGTTGTATAACATAGTTATCTATAAATACGATTTCGTTAGTATTTAGTGCTATTTAACTAATTTTGCAAGTATTGAAGGCTATCTACTAAATTCACCCCAAAAGATACATACAAAGTTTAATTTTCACCTAAAAAACAAGTCATACACACATAATAAAACCAAGTCATACACACATAATAAAACTTTTTCCATTAAACATCCAGACCATACAAAGTTTGCACAAATAAAACCAAGTCTTAAGCAAAACACAATAGCATGTCTTTAAAAGATCAAGTACTGAAACACAAAGTCTTTATTTATCTCTTAAAAGAAGTAAATTGCGAGGTCCTTTTGGTTTTGACTTCAGAACTGAAAACAAAAGTTAGCTTGGATTAGTTTGACATATTTTTCCGCTTTAGTAAAACCAAAGAAAGACCAAATGGTGAAAAAGCTTACCATAACCACTTTATCCTCAGGCCATGAAATAGAGCTTCCAAGTGCATCTTCCATATACTCGATCTCATCATTAGTTCTCCATACTGCAGCATCTTTAACCTTCACAACATCCACCAAGACTCGACATGCACCAGGGCCCAAAGGTACAAAGTGGACACGATGCCCAGAATTATTCGTTGACCAACGTCCCTCAGCAACAACAACCTTCTTTCCGGACAGATCCATGAGCTTGCATTTTTTATTTTCCTTGAATTTGGTACGCTACATGAACAACCAGCAACAAACATAAACAAAATTCAAGCAACAAACATAAACAAAATTCAAGCAGCAAACTACAACCAATCAAATATAAAGTCCAGCTAAAATTTGTAACACGATAAAAGAATGTATCGTAGATCTGTGAATAGGTGATGCTGGAGATAATGGAGACTTCTCATTCGTAGAAGCTTTCAAACTGGATGGAGGTTTCTTTAGAGGTGATGTAGGAGTTACTGGAGACTTCTCAATCTGAGAATCTAGACTTACTGCATTATAACTTGAAGGTTGTAGTTCATGAGAGGTTGGAGTTGTTGTCTCAATGACAACTCTATTTGAAGGCCATACTACAAAATGTTTCAAAGACTGCTCCACAGTTCTAATGTCAGCAGTAGGCCTCCATATAAATGCAGTTGGTTTGACTACCTCATCAATATAGACTTTAATTAGATTTGGACCAAGAGGTAGTCCATTCACCAACGCTTTACTTTCTCGAGTCTGCCATCGGCCTACAGCGACCACTTCATCATTCTTGATATAATTCCTGAGCTTGCATATGTTCTTTGAACCTGTGCTAGGGCTCTGCAGAACAAATTTCAAAAAACAGATAAGAGAATTAACAATAACAAAGACTCGGCTAAAGATGAAGAGAAACCATACATAACCAAAGTTAAGAAACTTAACCCTAGGTGCAATGTCCTCTGACATGAAACCTGCAGTTGGAATAATGCAGTACTCGGCTTGCCATGCAACCATTTCGCCAAGTGCATCCTCAATAGTAAACATCTCAGCTGCAGGCCTCCATAGAAATGCATCTGGTTTGATAGCAGATTCAATGAAAACCTTCACATGGTCAGGGCCTATTGGAATTCCATTCACCAACACATCAGGATCAGAAGACACAACACGGCCCTCAACAACATTCTCCTCAGCACAGCCCCAGTCAACCAAATAACACTTGGGAAGTGATCTGGTGTTTACACTCTAATATGGAAAATAAAGAATGAGAAATCAGCTCATAAATAAAAGTCTACGTACATGTATAGGATGTCAATGCATACCCTATGAATCGAGTTTTCACCAACATCAGCCTGAGTGTTCTGTCATATGAGAAGCAATGGCCATATATCATTATCTTGATAAAACTGAGTAACTAATAATCAGTAGACCAATGTGAAGAGAATATGCTAACCTGGTTATTAATTTTGGCAAGAACTTGCTTTAAACTCTCAACCTGTTTCTGCAATTGAAATTGATTTTCTTCTATTGCAGCCATACAATCGTTCTTGACTTAGAAACAAGCAAATTTGGTCAAGCTCATGTCTCTACCCATTGCCCTCAATCTCCCAGGATTATCAGGTCCCAAAATCTGGGTTAGCATATCTTCTTTTGGATTCGTTATTGTTGAATCCTGAGGACCGTCCATGTCTACATCTGATGCCTGTCTCTGAAAACACAATTCCAAATTCATAAGAACCACCAAGCATCACAACCAATTTACAGATTCTTTGCATATAATGAACAGAACTTACAATCATTTCAGTTGCAGTATCGTTTACAGGGGTACCATCCTTTCTAGTACGAGACTTGACCCAAACTCTTAGCCTCATCACCCTAGATGGTTCTGGGCTAGTCCTTGCCAAATCTTCTCTCACTCTGACCATTCCTTTACGCCCGCTAGTGTCAGGTATATGCTTCCTTCTTTTTTCTTTGTATGAATCAGTGACAACCTAGAGAAGAGTGAAAAACTTAAATGTTGCTATTCCATATGGCAATAAACAAAAACAGATAGGTTAATACCTTAAAGGCGTTACTAGTCTTCTCTCTCACAAATTTACGACATTCGGTTGTAAGCACATTATCAGGTCGCAGACTCATCCTATCTTTTCATGTTGTAGCTTCCCTCACTTTGGTCACCAAGCGTGATTTAGATGCTCGAAACAGACATCCCATCTGCTTAAACACAGCAGCCTTTTTGAACTCTTCATCCACGTCAAACCTTGCATGCATTCAGTTTCAAATAAAAAATACCAATTAAGATTGAAAGACAACCAAATACAAGTTAAATTAACATATATAAAAGAGAATAAAAGATTACCATAGTAGATTTTCACAGAACAGTTCTGATATCTTCACTAACTTTTTTCCAATTATCGATAATGACTTGAACATGTTCACGTACTAACATACCTAAGTAGGATGATAAAACCACTGACCCTGGACCACAGGGTTCTCTCATATCAGTAAAGTCAACATGTTCCCGTTCATGTGGATCCTTGGCAATATGTTTTATCCTATTTGGTGCTCGAATTCTTTTACGTTTTGGTTCTTCAACTGTATCTGCCTGAGGTTGAACTTCCTCATCTAAGGTTTCATTCAGTGGTTCTTCTTCATCTTCTTCATTTACCACACCTTCTCCATTCAGTACATCTTGATTTGGTTCTTCTGCTTCTCCATTATCTTCATGTATCTCTTCTTCCAACTGTTTGTTCTGTATCTCTTCTTCCAACTGTTTGTTCTGTATCTCTTCTTCCAGTTCCATCTCTTTCATCTGTGTATCCTCTAACTCCTCTTGTGGCAGCTTCTCATCCAACTGTTTCTTTTTTTTTGTTCCACGCATGTTTCTTTGATTGCCCATCTTACTTCACCTAAAACAAATAAAAAGAGTTGTTAAATTACAGTTAATAGTTGAACTCGCACACAAATAGACACATACAGCAAAGAAACCAAAGCAAACAACACTCATAAACAAGTCAAACAAAAATCAATCCAAAACTACAAAATTCAATCATATATCCAAAAGCTTTGAACAAAACATATTGATTTCAAACATAAATTCCTTCACAGTCACTTCGGGTATTTCTAGCTTCATCAACCAAGTCATCAGTATCCATGTCCAATACTACTGGCAATGGCCCAACATCTGCATTTCCATCTTCAGCATCTTCATCACTGTATCTTCTTGTGGGACCTCTCATAGCTACATACCAACTAGATTTCTCATCTACCCTTGAATAAAATATTTGCTTTGCTTGTGAGGCTAGTATGTATGGATCTCTTGCAAATGACACTTGACTTTGGTTGAGATTGACAAGTGTGAATCCATCTTCTAACTTCACTCCATTACCTTTGTTTGCCCATTGACAGCGGAATACATGAACGTAGAAGGTATTGTAATCAAGCAGTAAAATCTCAACCACTATGCCATAGTATGATACTAAATCAACCATCTGAGTAGTGTCTTTTGCACTAGCTCTACACATTGTCGTGGCCTCATACAACACCCCACTATTCTGAGTTTGCCTGCCAACTGAATTTGTGTGAAACCGCAGACCATTATTTATGTAACCCGTGTAAGACCTTGTGCTAACACGAAGACCGTAGGCCAACCACTTAAGTGTTTCTTCATATTTTTCTGAACTGAGAGGTATCTATTAAAAATATGTAACATGTCAATACATATTGAAGACAAGTCTGTATTCAACAAAAACAATAAAGCTAAATAAGAACTTGCATGTTGGCGCATCACGTCTACATCTTTCACTAGTGTCTTGAAGATGTTGTAGGTGCATGCTTAAATCGAAATAAAACAGTATTAGCAACTGTATATAGCAAGATTACCAGGAATACAAAAATAAAAAAGACAATTGACTGTCAAGAACTTACTCCACATAAGGTTCTACCATTGCCATATTCTGAATCACAGCAAGATGGGCAATGTTCTTCTCCTTCTCAGTAAGAGTACATGAAGTGTCTGCAGATATTGGATGACCCTCTAGTATGGAGCTGCTCTCATACTCAGTATTTCTTTCAGGTTTCTCCTCAACGCTTGTTGAGTTTTTCAAGAACTGACTGCAGAAGCGCATGCATTCCTCGGCAAGATACTCTTCAGCAATACAACCCTCTGGTCTTGCAGGGTGTCTTAAAAAGTCTTTCAGAACTTTCATGTACCTGCAGATACAGATCATTGAAGATTAGTAGCAAGATTATTGAGTGTGTAAGATATAAACTAAAAAGTTATAAGTTTTACCTCTCAAATGGGTACATCCAACAGAAATGGACTGGTCCACATAACCGAGCTTCCCTGCCTAGATGAACTGTCAAATGCACCATTATATCAAAAAAACTTGGAGGAAAGAACCTCTCTAACATGCAGAAAGTCTCCACAATTTCAATTTCCATTACTGAAATTGTCTCTCTATCAATAACTCGCTGACACAGATGATTAAAGAATGCACATAGGCGTCCAATAGCTATCCTAACACCTTTAGGTAATAAACCTGCAGTGAAATAAAGCACTGGATATCAAAAAAGGACATCTAATGCTATAACATACAAAGTTAAAAGAATTCAGGTGATACCTCTAATCGCAACAGGGAGAAGATGCAGCATCAAGACATGGTAATCATGTGATTTCATTCCTTGAACCTTACATTCTTCTATCTTCACGCACCTGGATATATTTGAGCAGTAGCCATCCGAACCTCTGTAGTCCAATAGACGCTTACAGAATAGTTTCTTCTCTATGCTTGACAAAGACCAAGGAGCTGTAGGAAGGTATGTTCTTTTTCCACGGGGTTGAGGATGTAAATCCTTCCTAATTCCAAGTAGTTCCAGATCTTTTCGAGCGTTAAGACCATCTTTTGATTTTCCACAATGCAACAGTGTAGCTACAAGGCTTGCAGCAAAATTTCTCTCCACGTGCATCACGTCTAAATTATGTCTAACCGGAAGCTCCTGGACAATACAAACACATATAAGAGGAAAGAATGTTAAAGAAAGCTAAAATAGATCCATTATGAAAAGATAGATGTAAAATATAATTAGAAACATACCTTCCAATAAGGCAAATTGAAAAAGATTGACCGCTTCTTCCATCTAGATAGCTCCTCCTCATCTACTGGTTCTTCCTCTTTCTCTTATTCACTGGATTCATCATCAGTATTGGAGTCTGATCCAACACAATCTTTCATCTTCCTCTTCCTTCCATATACTTTCACCTTTCAGAAATCATTCTTGTAATTTTTGAGTAATTGGTGTATGTTATGACCGCTGAGAATCCTACCATTTCTCCCATGCTCAGCTTTACCATCAAACCATGCTTTCTTTCCTCTATAAGCATGTGTGGGAGGCAGACCTTTCCGATGGGACATATATACGTACTTTCCGCAATTACTCAACCACATACTGTCTGTGTGTTTCCCACACACAGGACAACCCATTGTCCCCTTTACTTTACAGCCTGCAAGATTTCCATACGCAAGAAAATCCTGAATGGTCCAGAGAAGCATTGCTCTGAACATGAAGTAGTGTGACTGTAAGAGTCATACGTTAACTCTCACTTCTCCCACAGATGGTTTAGATCCTCTATAAGTGGTTCTAAGTACACATCTATATTGTTTCCAGGTTGGGTTGGATCAGGAATCAGCAATGACAACATGATGTTCTCCTCCTTCATACACTTGTCAGGTGACATGTTGTAATTGACTAGCAAAACAGGCCAGGCACTGTAATTAACATTGTTCATGTTAAAAGGATTAAAACCTTCAGTGGAGAGTCCAAGCCTAATGTTCCTTTCTTCAGCTGCAAATGACGGGTATTTGTCATTCATTTGATCCCACGTCACAGAAGTCGGCTTTTTCCATCGCTACTCTTGTTAGTAAAATGCCACCTTAAGTCTTTGGCCATCTCCTCTGACCTGAACATCCTCTTCAGACGTGGAATTATAGGAAAATACCTAAGAACTTTATGTGGAATACCTTTCTTGACATCACCAGTGCGCATGTTAATCTTCCAGCGTGAAGCGTTGTACTTCGGACAACTATCTAGCTTATAAAATTGTTTTCTGAATAGACAACAGTCGTTCACACAAGCGTCTATCTTCTCATAACCCATATCAAATGATCTCAGAAACCTCTTCACCTCGTACAAGGATGTGTGCAAGATATTATCCTTTGGTAGCATCTGTGACAATATCTGAAGCAGAAGATCGAAGCTTCTGTCAGACCAACCACTCTGTGTCTTTACCCTAAAGAATAAAACAATGGCGGAGAGCTTGTTGTGGCTTTCACAACTTGGGTATAGGGGTGTTTCTGCATCAGCTAACTTTGCAAGAAAATTATCTTATTGCTTATCCTCACCCTCATCAACCTCACTTAAGTCATCCTGCCTAACCAGCTCTTCATCTAGCAACTCAGCCGCTTCAAAAAGCCCTAAATCTATTATTTCCACTTTCTTGCATTGCTTATGCACTCAGTCACTGATATCAATTCTCCATGATGATACCAATCCTCCCGCATCTTGTAACTCCAATCCATTCCCCTTATTACAAGATGACAACAACAACACTGGCTGATTGACGAACTACGTTGCGACAGTCAATGCATGGACAAATGATCATCTCATTTTCTCCTGAACCTGAACCCACAGACCTCACAAAGTCCCAAGCACCTCTCTCATAACCAGGATCAGCTCTTCGGTGAATTCAGATGAAATCAAAAAAACAATGACAAACCTTAAACTCTATTAATCCCCAATTAAACCCTCAATTTTTTTTAAAGTTTTCACTTACCTGTTAAGATGAACCCATGACTTTTTGATCATTTTTATGTTCTAACCCATAAGGAAAACAAAACAAACCCATAAGGATATCTCAAACACCAAACAAACACATTTTCAATCACATTTGCAGCAATAAACACTCATCTATTAAATCAGTCGGAGACTTAAAAGTCGGAATACTCAAAAACACAAACAAGACATATTGAACCAAGAAAAAAACTTATATTTGGATGAGAAGAATAAACTCTTTAAGCTCTTGCAGATTGGTTTTAAGAGTTTAAGTCGTCTTTACCCCAAAAAGAAACCTTGAAAACTCCTAATGTTGCAACAATATCTAACCTGCAAAGCAATAACATGAATCTACTCATTCATAATGCCAAAATAACTCAAATTTGAAACGAATAAGAACCATAAATCGAAAATGTATAACCTGAGTTTTCTCTTGCTTATCTTTGTGTTAGATCCTCAAATAGAGCTCTAGGGGTTCGAATCTTGCTACAATAAGAGGTAATTGAAATTAATCAGAGAAATCGAAGCCACTTTGAATGAGGAACTAAATCTAGGGTTCATAACTACAGAAATCGTAGCTGGTTTCACCTGAAATACCGACGATGGACGAGAGCGGCGCTGAAATATCGACGATGGACGAGAGCGGTGGAGACGACACCAGCTCAGACAGGAAGAGAGCTGAATTTCATTTCAGATCTACTTCTACACACTGATTACAGAGGAAAATTGTGGATTTGAGGACTGAAATTAAAAGGGGAAAGGGTTTCGTGGTGGTCTTTGAGAGAGAATACACTAGATTTGATGAAAAGTGAAAATTTGTCCAAATGAGCTTTGCATGCTCGACTGTGACAATGGCGGAAAAACGAAAAAATGGCTAAGTCTTTTGCCACCAAACTCAATTTTCAGCTATAGTACTCATTTTTAGGTTCCCGCTTATTGATATTTTTTCCCAGCACTAATTTAATGCTACGAAAAAAGTTGGAATCTGAATGTTTCACTTTTAGTAGCAGTTGGTGAGTTAGTGCTACAATGCACTGCTACCAATATGCCATTTTCTTGTAGTGAAATTTGTCATGTCGAACACCACTTCCAAGACTCGGATCATACCAGTCGCACATAAATAATATGCATTTCAAGTTGATGATATCGAAATACTCCACTTCCAATATTTTTTCAGGATACCGTAATATGTTATGTCACCGGCTTGGGTAGATATCCCATAATTCAGAGTTGGCCTATGTCCGTCGCGATGAATCTTAAATGCATATCCACGTGTACAATACATAGGCGAACACATTGCAAGTGATAAGGGACCACAAACCAACTCTTCAAACCATGTTGGTGGTGTTTCACCCCTCAAAGAACATGAGTGGACTTGTACAATATATAACAATTTGATTAATATAATGTGTAAACACAAAAATATTATATGACTAAATAGAAGAGGACACTTACATAAAATTTTAACCAAACCCAAAATTCTTGATGTTTCATGTTACTAAGTTCATCATCTGTAATATTCGGATTTTGTATCCTCAGTTGATCGACATAAATGATGTGAATTTCAGAAAATGATGAGCACAAATAATGAGCACAATTCCAGATTTAAAAAAAAAAAAAACTTGAAGTGAAAATTATACCTTTCGTATGGGAACAGTTCTTCGCAGTTAAGAAGAATATATGTATGCAAGTGCGCTCTCTCTTCGTCTGATAGCCACTGCTTATTGTGTTTTCCACTCAAACGTCCGATTTGTGCAAACATATCAGGAATCGGTGTTAGGTAAGGTGGTTTCTCTCCTCCATCGTCGTAGCGCCCCGGTTTTTTACTTTTAGTTTGGACTTGTGGTGCAAAGTAGTATGAAGAGAAGTGTGATGTTATTTCATTAATGCTCTGAGCGACTATTGATCCCTCTACCCTGCTTAAATTTTTTACCTTCATTTTCAAGTGGAACATGAATCGCTCGAACGGGTACATCCATCTATACTGAACCGGACCACCAAGTGCTGCTTCGCGAGAGCGATGAATTGGAAGATGTTCCATTACATCAAAAAAAGATGGTGGAAATATCTTTTCGAGATTACACAAAAGAACAGGTATGTTGTCTTCCAAATTTCGAATACCGTCAACAGTTAGTGATCTAGTGCATAATTTCCGAAAAAAGCACCAATACCTGCAATAAGAAACGATAAACATGAATATTTAATCATATATATGAAACTCAAATATCCAAAGATAATATTTAACTTATTCTCACCTGCAATAGCTTCATGAACATTTTTGGGGAGTAGTTCGGCAAATGCAAATGGTAGCAACCGTTGCATGAAAACATAACAGTCATGACTCTTCATCCCAGATAACTTGCCCTCTTGACTGTTAACGCAGTTTCGAAGATTAGAAGCATATCCGTCAGGGTATTTAACCCCATGTATAATCCATTGGAAAAACTCGTCATTCGCATCTCATTCCAATCTAAATATGGGGACATGACCCTTTCCGTTTCCCATGACATCACTACAAGAAAACAGGCAATTTGCAACGAACGATATCGTTGTAACATCGTTGCAAAAGAGGGTTTGCATCGAATTTGCGACGAAAATGATATCGTTGTTAACTGATCGTCGCAAACAACAAATCGTCGTAAATTCGTCGCAAAAGTACGAGGGAAAATACTTCGTCGCTAAATCGTCGCTAAATGTTCGTCGTAAAATCGTCGTAAATGTTACATTGAAATTACGACGAATATGAATACGTCGTAAAATCGTTGCTATTTCGAAGGAAAATATGTCATTGTAAAATCGATGGAAAAAATTATCGTCGTTAATTCGTTGCAAAGAAATCGTCGTAAAATCGGGGCTAAATAATCGTCATTAATTCGTTGCAAAGAAATCGTCGTATAATCGTGGCTAAATAATCGTCGCAACATCGTTGCGAACAAATCGTCCTAAAATCGTGGCTAAATAATCGTCGCAATATCGTTGCTAATAAATCGTCGTATAATCGTTGTAAATAGCCACGATTTTATAACGATTTTTTAGCAACGGATTACCATCGAATCACCGACTATTCTATATATGATTTTTATTATTATTAATTTTAAAATTTTATTAATTTCGAAATTTTAAAATAAAAATTTTAAAAATATTATATAATATAATTTTATTAAAAAGAAAATATAATAATCTGTTACAAAAAAAAAAAAAACCAAAATTAGAATTCGAAATCCTAAATCTAAATAACTATATCGTAATCGTCGAGATTGACATCGTCTTCGGGACGTCTCGACGAACCGGATGTGCCTGCCGCTGCCTCTGCCTCTGCCGTTGCCGCTGCATCTCTCTCTGCTCGGAGTCTTCGCTTTTCCCGTAGCATAGCCTGCATTGTTGGGTTCCCTGTTGCCAAGATGTCGAAGAGTTCGTCATTCTGCGTAGCATCCAGGTGAAACTGCTGCTGAAGACTCGCAATCTTCGCCTGATATGCCTGAGACCGAGTAGCCTCGGTCTCAACCCGCTCCTGAAGACTCGTAATCGTGGCACGTAACACGACTGGATCATCTTCTGGCAATCGGCGTCGCGGAGCATATGAAGAAGCAGCCGAGACATCTCGAATAGATCCCATCCCGACAACCTTCCCCTTTCTCTTAGGAGCAACCTATATTTAAATTTTTCATTTAGAAATTTTTAAAAAATCAAAAACTAAAAATTAATAAAGAGTAACTATTCTATATATATACCTGCTCGAAGATCCGGTCAATATCGGGTGTGGTCAACCCTCCAGACATGACCGACGAACTACCGGGAGAGAGCTGTTGAGAGAGTTGTGTCTCTCGATCGGTGACTCTGGAAGTCACCTCATTGAAGATGTGCTCGGCAGTCTCGGAAACAAAGGAACCATCCTTCTTCCGGTGCGTCCGCTCAAAAACCCTGGTCAACGGAGGGAGTACACCTCCTTCTTCGGCGGCCTAAAGAAAAAAACTATGTTATTGGCAACGTAAATTAAATAAATTAATTTAAATAAATTTAATTACCATCTTTTAGACGAACACCCGCAAGAGGTGTTTGCCCAGCTGTATGAGGCAGAGCCTTGAGTCGCCCGGCCGAATCAACGGTGTTGCGGGAAGCCGAACACTTCTCAGCAATGATGATGGACTTCGGTTCCAGCCAATACCGCACCAAGCCGTCCCAAACGGCTTTATCCATGTAGAGGGGCTTTGCTTCATCGCCATCTTTCTTCCATGCTTTCTTCCACTCTCCAACCACGCCTTGGATACGAAACTTTACCCTCTCGAGAAATAAAGTTTTAACCTCCTCATGAATAGAAATATCCCAATGATATTTTTGCTGCACGAAAAACAAAAATAATTACACATTTTATAAAGTAAAATTAAATATATATTTAAATATAATTAAAATAATTAAGAGAAAAAAAAAAAAATTTCCATACGTACCGCAAACATCTTGAACCATGTGTCCTTGACGTGTTGAGGAAGCTGGGAAAAATTGGTATGCGGCTCGACAAAATAAGACTTGATGATGTCGGAAACGGTGCGTCCAACTTTGGATTCAACTCCAAACCTGAAACAAAAAATTGTAAAATTTTGAATTGTTAGAAATAAATATAAATATGTAATAATAAATGTAAAAAATAAATATTTATATATATTACCATTCCGACCCGTCAGTATGATCCGGATCTAATCTTTTAAGCCTATGACGCCCCGGCTGTGCAAGCAAATCATGAACCGTCATGTGTGCATACGGGGCCGGGGCATGTCCTCCAGATTGCGGAATCTGAGGTGGTTGTAGAGGCGGCGGAGGTTGCGTCACAGGGACGAAATCCGTCTCTGTAGCCTCAGAAGACGGAGGCAACCCGGGACCCGTAGAATCACCAATATCTCTCAAAAACTGAGCGTAATGTGCACGACGCTGGCCCATCTGCATAAAAATGAAAAAAAATTACTATCTATAAACATCCGGGCAGTCTGCTATTTTTCCTAATTTGATTCCGTTTCTACCGACCTAAATTATTTCATTTTTATCTATACTAATTAATTAAAAACATAAAAAAAAAATATTTACCTTTTTTCGCAAAGAATTCGCAAAGAAGCTGTAAGCAGTTTTTTTTTAATTTGTTTGCAAATGAATTGGCAAGGAATTCGCGTGTATATATAAGATTACTTGTCGTCGCGAAATCGTCGCTAATCAGCGACGATTTCGCGACGAATCGTGGCTATATCGAGGCAAATTAACCGTAGCTAATTCGTCGCTAATTTTGCAACGATTTTGTGACATTCGGAGTTTGCGACGATTTAGCCAAGATTTGTCAATATTCGTTGCCAAATCGTCGCGGATTTGGATCGATTTTGTGACGATTTCTTTAAAAATCGGTTTTAGGATTTAGGGTTTAGGTACGAAATTGTAACGTAATGTCATTTTGGGTTTAGGAGTTGAAAGTTGTTTACCTGCTTCTGATGTTCCGGCTAACAAATAATTCTGGGAATCAAGTTTTTACTTGAAAACAAGATCTTACAGAATTATTTATTGGCCAGAGCATCAGACAAGCAGGTATACAATGATCAACATAAAAACTTAAAGAAAAGTGGATATGAATTTATTTTTTGAGTTTGCAATGAAGGTGTGAAAGGTATTTATAGAAATTTTTTACAAATTACCAACGGATTTGCAACGAAATATTACAACGAATTTACGTCGTCGCAAAGTAGCATCGAATTTGCAACCTTCGGAGTTAGCGACGATTTAGCCACGATTTGTCAATATTCGTTGCCAAATCGTCGCAAATTTGGATCGAATTAGTGAGGATAGTTGTAAAATCGGTTTTAGGGTTTAGGGTATAGGTACGGAATTGTAACGTCGATTGCAACGTTTCAAAAACAACTTGACTTGTTTACCGTAAATCCAAATTCATGAAATTATCAATAAGTTCATCGATATTGAAAAATAAGTAAAACATATAGTTTGCGTATACGTTAGAGATTAGTAATACAATGATTCAGTTTGTGGATATTACTGTGATTGACCAAGTTTTCATTTCCGGACAATTCTCTAAAGTCACGATCAATTTCATTGAAAGATGCATAATACAATGCGATGGTAATACGTTAGGGTTTAGGGTTTAGGGCAAAGGGTTTAGGGTTTAGGGTTTATGACAAATCGTCGCTAAATCGTCGCAAATTGGCATCGAATTTGCAACCTTCGGAGTTAGCGACGATTTAGCCACGATTTGTCAATATTCGTTGCCAAATCGTCGCAAATTTGGATCGAATTAGTGAGGATAGTTGTAAAATCGGTTTTAGGGTTTAGGGTATAGGTACGGAATTGTAACGTCGATTGCAACGTTTCAAAAACAACTTGACTTGTTTACCGTAAATCCAAATTCATGAAATTATCAATAAGTTCATCGATATTGAAAAATAAGTAAAACATATAGTTTGCGTATACGTTAGAGATTAGTAATACAATGATTCAGTTTGTGGATATTACTGTGATTGACCAAGTTTTCATTTCCGGACAATTCTCTAAAGTCACGATCAATTTCATTGAAAGATGCATAATACAATGCGATGGTAATACGTTAGGGTTTAGGGTTTAGGGCAAAGGGTTTAGGGTTTAGGGTTTATGACAAATCGTCGCAAATTGGCATCGAATTTGCAACCTTTAGTGTTTGCGACGATTTAGCCACGATTAGTTCAAGTCGTTGCCAAATCGTCGCCAATTTGCATCGATTTTGTGACTATCACAATTAGCGACGATTTAGCGACGATTTCTTTGAAATCCCTTAAACCCCAAACTAAATCCCATTTCCGATCACCACTCATTTCCCACCGTTGTTGGGGAAATTAATAAATTACATGACACATAAACACATATATATGTCTCGTAATTTATTAATCGCCGCACCTACGGCGGAAAATGAGTGGAGATCGGAGATGGGATTTAGTTTGGGGTTTAAGGGATTTCATAGAAATCATATCACTTAAATTTCACAATAACTACTCGATCACAATATTATATTAATACATTAAATTCACAATAATTACTAGCTAGCGCGGTCACTCTGATTCATTTTCGGACGAAGAGTAGTTCACATCCGTTTCTTGATCATCTGGTTCATCACTTTCTTCGAACTCATCTTCCTCATCTTCTTCCTCTGTATCGTCTGGGAGATATTCAACTTCCCTGTTTTGAGGATCTATCAAAAGGATGTCTTCATTGCTCTCATTTAGTTCTGGCATATCAGAGCAATGATCTTGCTGCATTGGTAGTTCCTCATCAACCCCCACAATTCGACCCCTCGGAGAAACTTTTATAACTGATAACCATGAGATACGGGTGGTACGAACTCGCGGATATGGAACAAAGCTGACTCGTTCTGCTTGTGATGCTAGGATAAATGGCTCATACTTATTGTAACGTCGTGATTGGTTGACATCTACTGCCCCAAATTTATTTTTACGGACGCCTCGATCAACTGTTGGATCGAACCAGTCGCATTTGAACAGAACGCATTTCAAACCTAAGCAACCAGGGTACTCAACTTCAATTATGTCTTGCAACACTCCATAAAAATCTATTTCGCCCCGCACACATACCCCGTAGTTGGCAGTAGCTCTTTGATTGCCGTATTTGAATGTATGAAAGATATATCCGCGTGTGCAATACATGGGTGCACTCGTTATCTTCGATATGGGGCCTTTTATTAACTCATGGAACCAGAGTGGATATGCGGTATCCCCATACTCGACCTATATCATTAATTAATTTAATTACAAAGTAATCAAAATATGTATTAGGTTAATTGTCCAAGTTAGTAATTAATCAGATCATTTAAAATTTTACGTACTTGCGTCTTCAACCACGGGGCAAAATGTTGATCTTTACGCTTGTTGATTTCATCGTCTGAGATTACTTCAATGACTTCTCGGACTTGTCTAACAAATTCTCTGCATACATAAGTATTTGTAATTGGTATAAAGCTAGCATATATATAATTTAGCCATATATATAAGACGTATGTTTATACACTTACGTCTCAAATGGACTAACTTCTTCGCAATTTAAGAGGATATACGTTTGTGCACTATGATGGTCTTTTTCATTGGCAAACCAAACTGACTTCACTCTTCCACATAATCGACCGATTGAAGAAAAGATATCTGGGACACCTTCATTAGCATATGTTCGGCCTACACCTCCATCATCATATCGCCGTGCTGCCCTTTTCCGTGTGCGAACCTTCGAGCCAAAATAGTACCCGGTGAAGTGAGAAGTTTCTTCTGTTAAACTTCCTGCTACTATTGAGCCTTCAACTTTGGCTAGATTTTTAGCCTTCCGCTTCAAATGTCCCATGAATCGCTCGAATGGGTACATCCATCGATACTGCACAGGTCCCCCAAGTTCTGCTTCGTGAGGTAGATGAATAGGTAGATGTTCCATAACATCAAAAAAGGCTGGGGGAAATATTTTCTCCATGTTGCACAACAAAATAGGAATACTAGCATCAAGTTGTGCAATAACATCTTCTGACAAAGTACGGGTACAAAGATCCCGAAAAAACCCTCCAATGCCTGCAATTGCTTCGTGTACATTTCCTGGTAGAAGTTCAGCAAATGCAAAAGGAAGTAGTCGTTGCATAAAGACGTGACAGTCATGACTCTTCATCCCAGAAAACTTTTGGCCATTCTCAACACATTTAGATAAATTAGATACGTACCCGTCCGGGAACTTCACATCAGATGTCGCCCATTTGAACAAAGCTGACTTTTCTTCCGCACCAACTCGAAATATGGGGACAGGTGCTTTCCCATTGCTTGTAATATGTAACTCATTCCGACAACAAAGATCAGGCAAGTCTAACCTTGACTTACCGCTGTCTTTAGTCCTTCCACGCACGTTTAACAATGTATGCATGATGTTATCAAAAAAGTTTTTCTCAATGTGCATGACATCCAAATTGTGTCTAAGCAAATGATCCTTCCAATACGGAAGCTTCCAGAATATGCTTTTCTTATGCCAATTGTGATGCTCCCCATATCCATCCGGCATATTAGCTGGAGTGTGCCAATTTCCACCACGATTGACTGTTTCCAATGCACCATAATGATCAATTTCTGCTTCTAGATCTTCCCCAGAAATATAAACCGGAGGAGGAACACGAACAGTTTTGTTCTTTCTAAACAACCGCTTATTTCTTCGATATGCATGATGAATCGGTAGAAATCGGCGGTGACAATCAAACCAACTTGTTTTCCGACCATGTTTCAATTGAAACGCATCTGTCCGATTGAGACAATATGGACAAGACAATCGCCCATGCGTAGTCCAACCTGACAACATCCCGTAAGCAGGGAAGTCGCTTATTGTCCACATAAGCACCGCACGCATTGTAAAATTTTTTTTCCTTGCAAAATCATATGTCCGAACCCCGGTATACCACAACTGCTCCAATTCCTGTATCAGAGGCTGCAAAAACACATCAAGGGAACGCTTCGGATGCTTCGGACCTGGTATTAAAATACTCATGAATAAAAATTCCCTTTGCATGCACATATCTGGGGGTAGGTTGTAAGGCGTTAGGATTATTGGCCATAAAGAATATTGCCTACCAGACATACCAAACGGACTAAATCCATCTGTGCAAAGACCAAGATACACATTACGTTTCTCTCTAGCAAAGTCTGGATGTACCGTCTTAAAGTGTTTCCACGCTTTTGCATCTGAAGGATGAGTAACCTCCTCATCTGTTTGCAAATGATCTGCATGCCATCTCATCGATGCAGCTGTCCTCTCGGACTGATACATTCTTTTTAATCTATCAGTTATAGGAAGGTACCACATCCGCTGGAACGGTACCTTACTACGACCAGAACCTTGCGGCTTATATCTTGGCTTATGGCAAAATCGACATTCCAGCAACTTATCATCATCTTTCCAAAAAAGCATGCAATTGTCAACACAGACATCTATCATCTCAGAAGGCAACCCAAGACTATAAACCAGCTTCTGTATCTCATAGTAAGTTTCAGCTGCTAAATTGTCCTCTGGCAAATACTCTTTAAGCAAATCAGCCCAATCATCCATGCAAACCTCAGCTAAGTTATGATCAGTTTTAATAGTCATCATCCTAGCCGCCAACGACAATTTAGAATGTCCTTCTCTACATCCATCGTAGAGTGGCTGATTTGCAGCATCTAGCATATCATAAAATTTTTTTGCATCTAGATTGGGTTCCTCATCATCATGATGATCATGTGCAAATGTACTTACGGTTTCATGAAATGCATCCGTAACCATGTCATGAATCCTATCATTATCTTCACCATGCTGCTCCGCATGCTCATTAAATTGATTAAAATTATTTGATTCATCAAAATTCGATGCTTGATAATTGCTACTACTACTAGCTGCATTTCCCCCATGACCCTCTCCATGATAATACCATATATAGTAATGCGGCATAAACCCTCTATTTAATATATGCGACCACACCTTCGAGATAATGATAAATTTCCTATTCAAGCATCTGGCACAAGGACAGTACATCTTACCACTGATAATCGTATTATGTATACTTCCTGCCTGATGCATGAATCCCTCCACCCCATCACTGAACTCCTTTGTTAGCGATCCATCTGAATCAAGACGATTATACATCCATCTTCTAATTTCGTATATTGACATTTTTTTTTTGTCAGAAGGAAGTAAATATTGTTTTTGAATATGAAATTTTAATTATGAAGTTGGCCACTATATATAGATTTTTATTTTCACTACCATCGAATTACCTACGATTTTACATCGATTTCACATCGATTTTACAACGAATCTAAAAATGTTTACATCGACTTTACAACGATATTAAACATGTTTACCTAACTAAACACCGTGAATTTAAAACGTGCTCACCTAACTGATTAATCGTTGGGAAATCGATGTAAAGTTCAAATTATACAAATCATTGCTAATTCGTGGGTAATTTTACGACGATATTACAACGTTTTATATAAACGTCGTAAAATCGTCGCTACGTTACAACGATTTTACGACGATTTTGATAATCGTCGTAATGTCGTCGGTAATCGTTGTATAATCGTCGCTAATTAGCGACGATTTGACAACGAAAATTATCGTCCCAATTTTGCGACGACTTTACGACGTTTTCAAGAATCGTCGTAAAGTCGTCGCGAAAACGATGGAAATTTGCAACGAATTAAAATCGTCGCAAAAATTCGTTGCAAATTGCCTGTTTTCTTGTAGTGCATGTAGCTCGGCGCAATCACATATAGTAGGCAAGTCTAATCTTGACTTCAAGCTATCTTTCGTCTTCCCGTGAACATTTAAGATGCTATTCATGATGTTGTCAAAAACGTTCTTCTCGATATGCATGACATCAATATTATGCCTCAACAGATGGTCCTTCCAGTATGTCAAATCCCAAAAAATAATCTTCTTGTACCAATTACGATACTCGCCATATCCATCAGTTGAAATATGACCCTTGCCACCACATTCTGCTGTCTTATATGCTCCAAAATCTATTAGTTGCAATCGGAGATAATGGCCGTCTAATTCTGGCGGAGGTGCATCACGCACTACTTTGTTCTTCGTGAACAACGTCTTGCTCCTGCGGTAAGGATGTGAACGCGGTAGGAAACGTCGATGACAATCAAACCAACATGTCTTTCGCCCATGTTTCAATTGGAATGCATCAGTACTATCTGAACAATAAGGACATGATAACCTTCCATGAGTTGTCCATCCGGATAGTATTCCATACGCAGGAAAATCACTGATTGTCCACATAAGCACCGCACGCATCCTAAAATTATGTTAACATGAAATATCATAGACTTCACTTCTGTGTTCCCATAACTCTTGTAACTCATGAATCAATGGTTGTAAGAACACATCAAGAGATCTCTTTGGATGTTCTGGGCCAGGCACAACTATGGTAAGAAACATAAACTCTCGTTTTATGCACAACGACGGGGGAAAATTGTACGGCGTGAGAATAACTGGCAATAGTGAATATTGCCTTACATGAAACCATCAATACATAATCTGAGATAGACGTTTCTGCTCTCCGATGCAAAATTTGGATAAACTGACTGAAAGTGTTTCCATGCCTCTGCATCAGAGGGATGCTCAATCTCTCCTTCATTTGAATGCTATGCATGCCATCTCATAGCTCCCGCTGTTCGCTCAGACTGATACAATCTTTTCAGCCTATCTGCTAACGACAAATAACACATACGCTTATACGGAACTCGAACTCTCCCAATGGTCATCTGAAACCGAGGTTTGCCACAAAACCGGCATGACAAGTAATTTGTGTTCGCTCCCCAGTAGATCATACAATTGTCGATGCACACGTCGATCATCTGAAAAGGCAAACCCATACTAGCAACAAGTTTGTCTACCTCGTAGTAGGACGTTGGGCACAAATTATCTTGTGGTAACAAGTCTTTCACAAAATCAGCAATTGCGTCTAAACAATCCTCCGCCAAATTATAATCGGTTTTTATGGTCATCAATCGGGTTGCAACTGACAGAAGAGAATGGCCCTCTTTACAACCATCATATATTGGTTGTTTAGATGCGTCTAACATATCAAAAAATCTCCTCGCTTCTAAATTTGGTTCCTCAACTCTATTGCCTTCTTCAATAAATGAGGGCATATTCTCACGAACTGCATCATTTACCATTTGTATTGTATCTCTAGATAGATTCCATTGTAAAACTAGGTTCCTCTACCCTATCAGTCACAGGAGCACTCGTACTAGCCAAATTCACTGAATCAACATCCCCGTGATTATACCATATCTGGTAATTTGGCCTAAATCCTCGCTTATACAAGTGGTTCCACACTTTTTCTACGATAATAAACTTATTATTATCACACGAAGGATATGGGCAAAACATCTTACCCTTTTCTCGGCATGTGTCCTGGTTTGTGGCAAATCCCATGAACTCAATCAAACCCTTCTCAAACTCCTTCATAATCAGCCCGGTACTAGAATCGACACGAGTGTTATACATCCACGATCAAAAATTACTAAGATTTGGTTCCATTTCTATATTGGTTTATTTGTTATGATCCAATCTGAGAAGGGAAGAACGATCTATATACCAAAAAAAAATCTCAGACGTTCCCACGGATTTTCCACCGATTTTTTAACTCCCAAAAATATCTCATGCGCTCCCAAAACATATCTCAGGCGTTCCGACGAAAAATATCCGTGGGGAATTTGCGATTGATTTCCCACGGATTCCCCGCGAATTTCCCAACAGTTTTTATTTGGTTGGTAATCGGTCGCAAATTTTCCACGGAATTGCGATCGATATATTCGGTTGCAAATAAGCAATAATTTTCCCACCGAATTACTTAACCGTCGTATATCGGTGGGAAATTGGTGAGTAATATTTCCAACCAAACTGCTTACAAGACACCTTTGGGCACGACACCATTCCATCTAGTCTATGGAAAATTGTGTCATCTTTCTGTGGATCTCGAGTACAAGGCAACATGGGCTGTAAAGTTTTTGAACTTTGACATTAAATCTGCTTCTGAAATACGGATGATGCAACTACACGTGCTAGAAGAGATTCGTCACATGGCCTATGAGGATTTACAAGGAGAAGACCAAGACCTATCATGACAACAAGATCATTCCCAGGAACTTCGCTGGAAATGATCAGGTGTTGTTTTTCAACTCTCGCCTTAAAATGTTTCCAGGGAAGCTGAGATCGAGATGGTCCAGACCATTCACAATCAAGGAGGTGAGACCGTACGGAGCTGTGGTGTTGTTGGGCACTACAAGAAATGAGTTTGTGGTTAATGGTCAGCCCCTAAAGCCATACCTCGCTGACGTATAAATCGAAGGGGAAGAAACATTTCCCCTTGGTGACCCATCTCATGCTTAAAAGGCTATCAAGTCAAGCTAATGACTTTAAGGAAGCGCTGGGTGGGAGGCAACCCACCGGTACATTTTCTTTAATTTTATATTCTTTTATTCTATTCTATTTTTCTTGAGTCTGTTTTACCTCCTTCTTCGTTTATTTTCACACCGAGACGGTGTGAAGTAAGTCTGGGGGAGGGTACTTGTCATTACTAACGTTGTTTTATTTCTTTTGTTTTTTCTTTCGAGTCATTTTGATGTTTTCCTTTGAGTTATTATGTTTTATTGAGTCAAAACTTGTTGGAGATTATGATAACAACCTTTGAATTCTTATGTGATTTTGCATCTAAGTGACCATTGTTACAGGGCTAGTTTTATGTCAGACTAATGAATAATCTAAAGGCTGACCAGTTAATCAGAGGCAACCATGTTTCCAGAAAAATTAGAAAAGCTTGAGCTAGTTTCTGAGCTCTTCCTTTTACCTCATCATCGTGATTGGTGTCTTCAGAGCTTGACTCCTCATTCGTACCTGACAAGACGACATGTGAGAAAGTATGGTACTCCTCTCCCTTATTTAAAATAAAAAGTAGAAATTATGAAATGATTTTCTTTCGGGTAAAGGGCTAGGAAAATTTCCATCGATCCCATTATTTTACTTCGAAAGAGATTATCACACTAAGGTTGAAAGCGAAGTTAAAGAAAATTTCCGAGGATACCACTATTCGCCTATACCTTAGAAATAAATGGTGGCACTAAAATGAACCGGGGATTCAGTGGCAAAAACCATCAATACTCGAGTTCCATCAGCCATTAACCCTACGGAAACAAAATGAGAAAAGAATAAGTTTGGGGGAGGAAAAAGTACATAAGGTTGTGTTGTTGCCTTGTCACGATATCGAAAGTAAAAGAGTCTAAAAGGTTCTTGGCACTATAATCTTTGATGAGACCCAGCGATGATGACTTTTGATTATTCCGCGAAATAATGAGTTGAATTTGGGAGGCTGCGATGCTTGCAGAGAAGTACATGGTGGTACGATCTAGAGCTACTTTGGCAATACATAGATTACTAAGGTAATGGTCATTGCAGAGTTCTAAAGGAAATGTGAGTCTCCGTGTTTTTCAAACTTTTTCTTCTTGCCTAGTTTTATGTTTGCTTGAGGACAATCAAAAGACTAACTCTAGGAGAATTGATAAGCTTCGTTTTTACCGTTTTCTAACACATGTTTTAGTGTTTCTTTTGAGTATTTTATCGAGTCAAAGTTCGTTTTTAGAATCTTTTAGTCCTTTATTTAGTTATCTCAGGTAAAAAGGCGTTTAAGGAAGAAATTAGAGTTACGTGGGCAAAAACGCAAGGAACAGTACATAAAAGAACAGAATCGATCGATGCAAGGAGTGCATCGATCGATGCAACACCATCAGAAGAACCAAAATCGATCGATGCAACATGCTCAGAAAGTTCAAAATCGATCGATGCACAATTGAGGCCGATCGATGCATCACCCTCCGAAGAGCTATAATCGATCGATGCAAGGAGTGCATCGATCGATGGAGAATACCCAGAAATTCCAAAATCGATCGATGCAAGTCGGCGAGAAGAAAAATGAAATTTCTGATTTTCCTGTTTTACCCTGGAAGCTATCTATTTTGACCTAATTCGCCCAGGACATTATATATACATTATTTTCAGCCACTTTTAGGCTATCTCTCTTTTTACTGCTCTCTATTCTACTCTAGTTTTTGGTCATTGATTTTGTAAGCTTGAATAAGAATGTTTGCATCTATTGAGAAGATTTCTAAACCATTTCCTCTCTTTCATTATTATTATGAGTTTCTCTCTATCTCCTTGCTTGTTCTCTGTTGCCATGTCTGAGTAGTTTCATAGTTAGGTTTAGGGTTTCAACAGAATCCATGAATCATTGAATTAGACATAGATAGGAATTCATATTTTGTGGTTTTCGCTTATTGTTGTGTTTATTGCTTAGGCTAAGTTGACCGCTTTGCCTCTGATCTAGGGTTTAATCTATACCACGGAAGTGTCGTAGGTTGCTAGAAAGAACATAAGAGAGTGAATTGTCCTTAGCCAACGGAAGTTGATGTTAAGGCGATTCGTGAACATATTGAACATATTTGTTAATGCTGGTCTAGAACTCTATGTTCAACGGAAGTTAGAATTTTAGGTTGTTAGATTTAGTAATCAATGCCACGTAAGTGGATTGGTTAGATATTTATGTTTGAGTTTGAAACTTGTGTTTAATCGTTCCCTGAATAGTTGTCTGATTCATGATCTCTGGATTCATGCGAAGAAACCCTCGACCTAACATTTTCTCTTATTGAATTTACACCGCTTTTAATTATTTTCATTACTTTGCAAATCAAACCTTATTATCGTCTTAGCTTAATTTCATCTTGTGAGAATCGTAGTGTAACCTTGGTCTCTGTGGATTCGATCCTAAAGTACTACATTGACATAATATTATGATTGTAGTAGTGTGCATTTTAGTTATTAATTGACTGTGTGAAAACACCTAAATCATAATACCATCTTGAACATACGATGCTACGTTTTCACAAAACGCATCATTCACCATCTGAACAGTACCTACGTTTGCATCTACTTCTGGTGTTGGTTCCTCTATCCTACCTGAATAATTACTGTTGCTACCATAATATTGCACCATTGAATCAGTTTCTCTGTGCGTATACCAAATCTTGTAACCCGACATAAACTCATTCCTATAAAGGTGATTCCATACTTCCCTAATAGAGACTAATCTATGCTTCCGACATTTAGTACATGGACAATACATTTTACCGTATTTCGACGTCATGTTATTGTTTGTCGCAAATGTCATGAATTCCTCAACACCTTGTGCATACTCATCCGTCAGTTGACCTGTTGCTGGATTTTGCAGTGGTTTATCCATCCACGATCAACAATAATCATAAGGGTTTGGGTTTGAAGTAGGCATTTTCTAAGTTTTTTTGTGTAAGTTGTGAATGAGGGTGGAGAGATATTTATAATGGATTTTTCGCGGATTCCCGACGGATTTCTGACCGGTTTCCGACCGATTTATAATTTTCAAACGTCTATAAAACGGCTAGTGCAATGGGCAGATTAACGAATGTATTTCGTCTTAAATCGGTCGGAATTCCCGACCAATTTCCGACTATATGAAATTGGCTTCTATATCGTCGGAAATCGGTCGGGAATTCCTACTGATTTCCGACGACTAAAAATCGGTCAGGAATTTTCGACCAATTATCGACCGGATTTTTTTCCTCGGTATTTCATCGGAAATCGGTCAGAAATTCCCGACCAATTTTTTCCCGTCGGAAATCGGTATGCTTTCTTGTAGTGTGTCAAAGACACGCCCCGACGATTCATCAACCAATTGAATTGTTGTCATCAATCTATGCACCCTATCCATTTATGCGATGGTCAATGGACATCATCGGTCCCCTACATAGATCTAAGCAGAAGAGCTTCTTGCTAGTTTTAACGGACTACTTTATCAAGTGGGTCGAAAGCGATTCATATGCTAGCATCAAGGAGGCTCAAGTTGAACATTTCATCTGGAAGAACATCATATACCGACACGGAGTTCCTGATTTATGTGTTTTACCACTCAGTCAATTAAAACTAAAACTCACACTACCACAATCATAACGGTTGTCAATGCAGTACTTTAGGATCGAATCCACAGAGACCACGGTTACACTACAATTCTCACAATTATGAAACTAAGCTAAGACAAGATTATATTTGGTTTTGGAAAGAGTAACGAACGCAATTTAAACGATGTAAATTCAATAAGGGAAAACGTTAGGTCAAAGGTTTGTTCTTGGGAATCTAGAGATCACAAATCAGACAACTATTCAGGGAATAATTAAACACAAGTTTCAAACTCAAACATAAATATTAACCAATCCACTCTCGTGTTCATGGTTACTAAACCTAACAACCTAATCCACTCTCGTGCTCATTGAATTCTAGGCCAGCATTAAAGAGCAGGTTCAATATGTTCACGAATCGCCTTAGCATCAACTCTCGGAGGCTAAGGGTAATTCGCTCGCTTATGTTCTTTCTATGCAACCTAATCTACTCTTGTGCTCATAGGTTAAACTGTACCCTAATCCACTCTCGTGCTCATAGGGTAAGTTGCACCCTAGTTCATAGACCTAGCTCAAGCCTAAGCAATAAACACAACAATAAGCGAAAACCACAAAAGATAAATCCCTATTTGTATCTAATTCAATGATTCATGGATCCCTTCGAAACTCTAAACCTAACAATGGAACTACTCAGACATGGTAACGGAGAACAAGCAATGAGATGAAAAACTCATAATATAAAAAGAGAGAAAGGGTTTAGAGTTCTTCTCAATAGATGCAGAGATTCTTCTCCAAATCTTCCAATGATCAAGAGCAAAAAATCTGAATAGAAAAAATAGGGCGTGGCTGTCAAAGAGGCTAAAAATAAAGTATATATAGGTCATAGGTCGAATTATGTCGAAACAAGCAGTGTCCGGGGTAAAACAGAAATTTCAGAAATTTCCTTTTTCTTCTCGCATGCACGCATAGACCGATGCAAATCTTGCATCGGTCGATTCCATTTTCTCGGGAAAGCCTGAACCTACCAATGCACTCCTTGCATCGGTTGATTCTCATTCATCGGGTGGTGTTTGCATCGGTCAATGCACCTAGTGCATTGATCGATTATGTTTCCTCGGGTGGTGTTTACATCGGTCGATGCATGTCCTTTTTAACGGTTCCATGCGTTTTTGCCCACGTAACTCCAATTTCTTCCTTAGATGCCTTTTTACCTGAGATAACTAAATAAATGACTAAAAGACTCTAAAAATGAACTTTGACTCGATAAAACGTTTGAAAGGAATATTAAACGTGCATTAGAAACCGACGAAAACCAAGCATATCAGTCCCATACGAAATCGTCACGGTTAATGGATCTCAGTTCATCTTAACACGATTCGAGGCATTTTGCTAGAAGTAGAAAATTCGATTGAGCAAATTTACGCCATTGTACCCACGGTGAAATGGTCAAGCAGAAGCATCCAATAAAACTATTCTCGACGGATTGACAGCCTCTTTACCATGATTGATATGAGGTTCTCCGAAGATGAAGAATCTAAACTAACATGAGCATTGATAAGATGGGCTCGGGCTTTCTCTACTCTTTTAAAGGAAAAGTCTTTCCCGTAGTGAACTTTCCTAGCACCTAAATCCTCTACCACCTAGGATAGATCATCTGGAATCAGAGGAAGAAAGTAGCAAAATGCAAAGATAAGAAAATAAGATTAGAAATCGATACGAAATAATGTACTGAGCCAAAGTCTACTAGTCGGCTACCAAGTGGTCCCCAGTTCGTCTTGACCAAGCGAAGACAATCACTATCAACGGAGGCATCAGAAATACGGAAGAAAACGAAATAGCTCTCCCAGTCGCTGTCTTTGCTCGGAAAACCCGTGATGATCCTCTAATCCCTTTGGTTGGAGATGTAGAATTTCTCCGACTTAGGGACCCTTCGGATCTCTAGCAGATTTCAGAGATGGTTAACGTCAATTTTAACGTCGTACTCGTAGCTCCGAACCAGGATTCCCACGAGATGACGAAGCCCCTGAGACATAACTTGAGCCAAAGCAAGTCAGTGTTTCCACATATACTGAAGAATCACTCTAGGAATTGGGAACCATATATAGCATAACTGAAAGAAGCCTTTGTAAACGATGAAGTTACCCTGATGCGATCATGGAAAACACCAAGGAGGAGCAGCTTGAACTAGAGCTTATAGTTGAGCTTGAACTTGTGGATAAGCTTGTAGCGTGAATCACAATTGTCACTTGGCTGATTTGGGCACATCAAAGAATCAGTTGGTGATGGTGTATGGAAAGACATGAAGGAATCATTTATTGGGGGTGGTTATTAAGCTTTACGAAGCCGAGTACGTGTGGTCTGTGATAAGCTCAAATTAATACCCTAAAAGTACTAAAGTTTTGTCGATTGTAATACTTAGGGATCGAATCCATAGAGACTCAAGAAAACACACAATAGATTTTAAGGGTTGAATTAAGCTAAGTGATCAAATGAATCGAAAACAAATACGTAAATTAAACAAGTTGTAAGTCGATTGAAAAAAAGATAGGTTCAGGATATTTCTCAGGAAATCAATGAATGCAGATAAACTAACTAATCATGGTTCATGTTACGCACGGTTTTTGAACTCAAATCACTAAAGTATAATTAACCAACTATCAGTGCTAGAATTATCTAAGTCTAAATCCTAGAATTTCAAATCTCTTTGCGAATCCTAAAGTCTAAACCAGTTTTTAGTTCAAGTTTGATTTGTTCAAAAAACAACTAAACCAAATCTCTTTGCGAATAGTTATTTTGCTCACCCTAAATTCTATCATGTTTCTCAATTGCACTGTCGTGCCTAATCGATTATCCTAAGATCTAAGTTCCAGGTGATCAATCTAGAATAAGCTTTGAGAACAACCTAAGGTGAAGAACTAATTCAGATTATGAACCCTAAACATCTAATCAACCTAGCATTCAAAGAAATCCCTTATGAGAACCCTAAACCTAACAAAAGATCTACTCAGATATGGAAATTGAAACAATAAACATGTTTAAATAAATCACATAATAAATAATAAGAAATAGAGTAAAACAGGGGTTCGAAATCTTCTCTCGGACGAACAGAGTTTCAGAATTGTCTCCCTCAAAAAGCTCTCTCACAAAACCAGAATAGAATAAAGCGTGTATGAAGCGTAGCCAACCAAACTGGCTGAAAAACCTAATAAATAACCTAAGACACGTTCTGGGGTTTCTTGTAAATAATAAAGTCTTCTGGGGTAATTTGCAGTTTCTCAAATATTCAGAAAAGTCGCGATCCTTCTGTCTCTTCGACGGGTATCGATCGATACCATAAGTGTATCGATCGATACTCAGGCATCAAATCGGTGTCTCAGCTATAGGATCTCTGCTTGGCTCCAAAAAGCTCCAAAAATGCTTCAATATCTCCAATAATGCTCCATACGTACCTAAAACCTGAAAAGACTCTAAAAGACTCCAAAATACTAGAAAGACTATAAAAAGGACTTATATCATGGTCCAAAACGGGTAAAACCATAATATCTCAACTCCCCCAGACTTAACATTTGCTTGTCATCAAGCAAAACAGAAAACTAAACCAGAGAAAGACGTTTGAAAATCACGGAGACTCACTTGTTCTTGAAACATTGCAATGACTTTTTCCTTAGTGCTCCACATATCACCTAACCAGTTCCAAATCTAACCACCATGTACTTCTCCGTAGACATTCGCAGCTTCCTAGACTACACACATAATTTCGCAACATTATCCAATAAAGCCCTCATCGCCAGTTTCATCGCTGCAACCAATGTTCAAGAACCTTCTAGATTCTTTATCATACAGTATCATGACAAAAGAACCACCCAATTTACACATTTTTTGTATTGTTTCCTCTCCCCCAGACTTGTTTCTCATCACGTTCTTTTTTTTTTAGATCTACATATACACATTAAGGTCTGAAACGCGAGTATTGATGGTGTTTGTGTGACATCCCATAAATGAGTTTTAGGGCCTATTTTTTCGATTAAAACCCTAAGGCGAGAACCCTAAACCTTGCAACCAAAGAAACCCTAACCCTAGCTTTCCGAAGAAGAAAACCCTAGCTTGCAAAGGAAGCAATGTTTCGAGCTCTCAGTTTCCGCGTTCAAGCATTTTGGGCCGTAGCCTATGTCATCTCATGTTGGTCTACATTAGATTTGAGCCAAAGAAAAAAGAAGTGATGGGCCGAAAGAAGCATTAGACGAGGAGTCGGGCCTATTTCGGAGTAAGGAAAGCCCACAAGCGAGAGAATGTGATTGAAGCCCATTCTAAGAAGTATTCTAAGGTTTAGTAGCTTAGTTTCGTGGCCCATTAGTAAAGAGAAGTGAAGCCCAATGAGTGAAGCCCATAATGATCATTAAGGGCAATTCCGAGTTTCTGCGACTAGACATAGGGTTCCCTCTCCACCTCTATATAAGTGGGAGCCACAACTTGATGAACATCAGAGAGATTTCTTGCGGCGAAGCCCTGCCGGAATCCCGCTGGAGCCACCACCGTTGAGCCACCACCGTTGAGCCACCTCGAAGGAGAAGCCACCGCAACATCCTAGAAGGCATATCTGACCCGTTCTGGCATAGAAGAGAAACGGATGAGCAAATCGAATCGGATCGACATAAAAATTGGTGAACGTATTCCTGACTCCCATATCTGTTCATAGCAGAAATCGGATTTCCAATTTAGAGTTCTGGTCTAAAAGTTATTGATGTTTTTCTGATACCGGTTTGTGTAGTTATGATTTTCGGACAGTCATATTGAAAAGACATTATCCGGCGAACCAGAAAGCGATCTACATCCCTCTGGAAAGCCCCGAGGCTTATCTTTCTGGAAAGACCAAGTTTGTCCAGATCGAAGATATGTGATGTATGCTATCGGTGTATCTTCGCGTCTGCTACATTCTGGCCGAACCTCCAACCACCGCAGATCAGACCCGTTTTGGAAGAAGTGATAAACGGATGAGAATATATTCTCCAAATGTTATGAAACTCGGTAAGGACATTCTGAACTTCCAGATCTAGCTACTGCCGAAATCAGTTTATCATTTGGAGTTATGGTTTGAGAGATATTTGTGTTTTCCCGAATCTATTCTTCGTAGCGCACAAATCTGACCATGCTGGATAGTTGGACTGTTTTGTTTGGGCAATTCAATCCGGATCGTTCTGAAACTTTGCAGAGACATGTAAGACTCATGGAGGTAGATTCTGGTAGAAGGATGACTAGTTTGGAGTTCGTGAACATGAAGAAACGTGTTGATGAAGTTAAGGCAGTGAATCTGTCCAAAGAGGAAGGAAAGAGAAAAAGGTGTTTTGTTTTCAAACCAAAGGAAAAGGTGAGGACTAGATGTGGTTTCCCAAGATGCGTTAGTTGAAATAGGAATATGTATATGCTTAATAAAAGAATTAGATATGATTGTTGGTTGTTGCATGTGAAAGATGATTGATGCATATTTATGTGAAGTAGCTGTTTGCTAGGCGTGTTAGTACACGATTTCTTGTCGCTGGGGTCATGGTCGTGAGCCATGAAGCGGTATTTCTGTACTGGGCCGCAACCAAAGAATGAGAATGATAAGAATGTTTAAGGTTGCAGACCCATGAAAAATGGGTCTGACGAGTCCAGAATGTGAAAAAGATTGAGTACCATTAGGTTGCGATCCTTGGGAATGTGATGCATATTTGTTAGGATGATTGATGTGATGTGAATTATTGCATATATAAATGATTGTTTCATGGCTTGTAGTAATGTTACTAAAGACATATAGGTTGTGTGTGTCTATTGCTTATATTGTGCATATTCATTATTGCTAATTCAAAATAATGTATCTAGGAATCATGTGTGCTCCAAAAGCACACACTCGCTGAGTATTTCCCAAAATACTCACCCCTCTCTTCATTTTCAGGTGAGACCGAAGAGTAATATTTTCCGGGGACCAAGGACGCTTCTTTTATTTTATTTATCTTTTTTTTTAAAATTGTTTCTCCTTTTTCGATTGAGAGTTGTTTTACTCGTTAAGACGTTTGAGTTCGTGGTTTGATTTTTAATAAAATATTTTAGACATTAATTGCGTATTTAATGAGTTTGTTATATTTTAAAAGTTGTTAAGTGAGTGTGATTCAAGTTAGGTTAAGTTTTGTGGGATTAGGGTGTCTCAGTTTGCCATCGAATCCCGGTTTTTCTCTCTCTATGTATCAAAGGCGTAGGCGAATAGTGGTATCACAGGAAATTTTCATAACCTTGCTTCCAACCTTTGTGTGATCATTCCCTCACAAGTAGAATAATGGGATCGCTGGAAATTTTCCTAGCCCTCTACTCAGAAGAAAATCATTTCATATTTTTATGCTCTTATTTATTAACTTATAACAGGGGGAGAGAGATACCATTACTTTAAACACATGTGTTCATTTGTCATATATGAATGAGGAATCAAGCTCTGTGAACATTGACCACCGCGATGAAGTGCAAAAATTTGGCTCAGACTTTAGAAGAACTCTGCTGGAGACATGGATGTTTTCTAGTCAACTGATCAGTCTTTGGATTTTTCATTAGTCGATCTAGAGTTGATCCTGTAACATTGGTCACTCAAAAGCAAATTCAGAACAATAGATTCAAACACAGGATCATAATCTCCAACAGGTTTTGACTCGATAAAACTATTTTTTTTTTAACTGACTCTAAGAAAAACAAAAACAATGTCAGCAACTACTTCCCCCAGACTTGAACAACACTGTCCCAAGTGTTATCTAGTCTAGAGTTGGTAAAAAAACCAAAAGAACTGAGTGGAGATGTGAAAATCAGAGAACTTACCGGATTGGGGTTGCGGTGTCGACCGACACACATCACTGGTATCGATCGATACCAGGCGTAGGTCGACACAGAAACTTCTTTTCATCGCGCGAGTAGTGTCGACCGATACCATTACTGGTATCGATCGATATTGATCTGTTGATCTGATTCACGTAAAAACACAAAACACAAAACAAAAACTAGAAAAATAAAAGACTCATATGTACAGACTTACCAGTGGGTTGCCTCTCATCAAGCGCTTGTTTTACGTCACTAGCTTGACTGTACTGTCGTTCAGGCAGTGGGTGCATCATCCAGAGGCATTATGTGTCCTTCTGGAATCTCTGCTCTCGACCAATAGTGTTTCACCCTTTGTCCATTGACAGTGAACACTTCGCCTGAAGGATTTGTCAGGAAAATTGCATCATGTGGTCTAACTTCCTTGACTGTGAAATGACTTGAACAACGAGAACGCAATTTACCATGAAACAAATGCAAACGAGAGCTATACAGAAGTACCTGATCATCAGGTTCAAAGTGTCTGGAAAGGATTTTCTTGTCGTGATACGCCTTAGTCCTTTCCTTGTACAGCTTCGAGTTCTCATAGGCATGATGCCTAATCTCATCGAGCTCACTCAGCTGGATCAATCGCTTCTCAGCAGCAGACGTGATGTCGAAATTCAGCAACTTTTTGTAGCCCATGCTGCCTTATGTTCGATATTTACTAGAAGATGTCACGCTTTTCCATACAGCAAGTGAAACGGTGTAGTCCCAAGTGGTGTCTTTAAAGCAGTCATGTAAGCCCAAAGCCTTGAATGATGATCCATACACTGAAAAATTATCCATGAACACCTCCATAAAATCCTCAATCATGTATGTGAAGATATACATCATGCATCTCTGAAAAGTGGTTGGAGCATTACACAATCCAAATGGCATTCTCTTGTATGAGAATGTGCCATAAGGACATATAAAAGTCGTATTCCCTTGGTCATATGGATGTATCGGAATCTGGAAGAAACCTGAATACCCATCGAGAAAACAGTAGTATGGATGACTAGCAAATCTCTCCAACATCTGTTCAATGAATGGCAATGGGAAGTGATCTTTCCTTGTGGTTGCATTCAACTTCCTGTAGTCAATGCACATTCGATGCCCAGTGATAGTCCTAGTAGGAATCATCTCATCCTTCTCATTCTTCACCACAGTTATCCCTCCTTTCGTAGGAACAACGTGCACTGGACTGGCCCAAGAACTGTCCGAGATGGCATAGATAACCCTTGCATCCAAGAGTTTCATTACCTCCTTCTTAACCACTTCTTCAGGTTTGGATTCAGCCTCCTCTGATGCTCAATTGAAGCCTTTGACTCGTCCTCAAGATGAATCATATGCATGCACAGGTCCGGTGATATACCTGAAATAACATCAAGAGAATAGCCAAGAGCTTTGCGATACTTGCACAGCTTGCTCAGCAGTAAGGCAATCTCTGCGTTGTTCAAAGAAGCATTAATAATCACTGGGTATGTGGAATTAGGACCAAGAAAACCATACATCAGCTTTTCTGGAAGTGGCTTGAGTTCCACCTTAGGAGCTTTCTCCTCGCTCCAATCTCCAAGCTCAGCAGCTTGCTTAGAACTTTTGGCCAACTCCCTTTCTAGTCGCAGGGTATCGACCGATACTAGGGGAGTATCGATCGATACTGGTGGTGCTGTATCGAGCATCTTCGAGTATCCAGCAGCAACATCACCCGAATAAACATCTGACTCAGCTGAACAGACCAATGCTCTCTCCAATGGATCCTCAGGATGCATCACCAGGAAGTACTCTTCAGCTATGTCACTGAAGGTATCAACAAAGAAAGTCTGTCTATCGATGGTTGGTCTCTTCATCACATTTTCCATGTTAAAAGTCATGACCAACTCGCCGATGTTAAGAGCTATCTTCCCATTTTTGCAATAAATCAGAGCACCAGTTGTTGCTAGGAATGGCATTCCCAAGATAAGAGGATCTCTAGGTTCTGCATCATACTCCAGGACAATGAAGTCAGTTGGGATCAAGCAATTCCCAATCTTAATAGGAACATCCTCGAGCAACCCCTATGGAAGTCAAACTAAGCGATCATCAAGTATCAGTGAGATCCTTGTTGAAGTGAAGTCTGTCATCCCCATTCTCTTAGGAACTAAGTATGGAATGAGGTTGACACTTGAGCCAAGGTCACAAAGAGAACGCTCAAATCTGTTTGTGAAGATCGTACAATCAAACACAAAACTTCATGGATCTGGTAGCTTCTTTCGGATCATGTTGGTTAGGATTGCACTGCACTCATGAGTAATCATCAAACATCCTTCGTCAAGGTTCACATTGCTAGACACCATCCTCTTGACATATCTCCTGTAAGCTGGAGAAGTTTTGATAGCATCGATGAAAGGAAGTTCAACAACCAGCTTGTCCAAAATTTTTTGCATCTAGAGTCTTCTACCTCCTTCTTAGTCTTCCCAATAGCCCTCGGTATGTAAACTCATTCTGCAACCACATCAGGTACTTTCTTCAAAACTTCAGGTGTCATATCGACTGCAGGGTCGGTATCGACCGATACCATAGGGGTATCGATCGATACACGGGTTTTGGAGTTGTCTCGTTTCAATATGGGGACTGGTATCGATCGATGCTGGCTAGTGTCGATCGATACCCTAGGGATTTCAGAATCCTCGTCGTCAAGATCGACGAAATTTCCTGCAGTTTGGCCAACTTTCACTCCTGTATTGACCTCTTTTCCATTCCTCAAGGTGATTGCATTGATGTGTGCCCTTGGGTTTTCTCCTTTCCCTGGAAGAAAACTTTTTTGCCTTTTCACAGCCTCTGAAGTCTGAGCTACATGAGTTTCCAGCTTCTTCTGATGAATACTGAGAGCTTCGATCCTTCCACTCAGATCTTTGTACATAACATCCATCTTCCCGTTGAAATCCATTGTTATTTGTTGCTGTCCTTGAACCAGCTGTTCAAGCATAAACTCAATTTTGCTCTCTGGGGTTTTAGCAGGTATAGGCTGATAAGATGAATTCTCATAGTTCCTGGTATAACCACTGTTCTGGAAAGGTTTCTGGCCAAACTGATTCGACCCAAAACCACTTGGATTAGCTTCATATTTGAATCTTCTTTGCTGAAAATTGTTGTTGAAGTTTTGGTTGTTGTTGTATTGATTCCTCTGACCCTGAAAACCAGAACCATCAATGTAGTTAACATCCTCTATTTCATCCTCATTGATATTCTCGACTTCCTCAGCAAAATGAACTGCCTTCATCGATTTTTCCAGCAAGAGATTGTGCACTGAATCTAACTTAGCCTGAACATCAGCAATATGCGATCCATCCATGTTCCCACTCTGCTTATTTCGCTCAAAGTCTGCATTCTTGGTGCTATTGTTAGACGCCAAGTTCTCAATAAGCACATAAGCATCATCGGGATACCTGGTATTGAAATTCCCATTGCTCGCAGCATCCAAAGCCATCTGATACCTCCAATCAATCCCTCTGAAAAAGAAACCCATCAGCTGAACATTAGTGTACCCATGATGTGGACAATCTCTCTGATATGATCTAAATCTCGTCCAAGCAGCCTTGAATGCCTCAGTCGGGACTTGAGAAAATTGGGAGATCTTGTTCCTAAGATCCTCGGATCGTGCATCATCATAGAAATTATTCAGGAAAGCAGTCTTAGTCTCCTCACAGGTAGTCAGTGATCCAGGAGGGAACTGCTTCAGCCAGTAAGTCGCGTCTCCACCTAGAGAATATGGGAAGATCTTACAGAAGAGATAATCATAGGACATTCCAATGCACTTGATGCTAGTGACCAAATCCTCGAACCTCTCAATATGATCCATGGGGGTGTTCATTGGAAAGACCATGAAAAGAGTGCTGACCCACAGGAGTGTAGTATGCATGTTTCAGCTCAAAGTCATTCCTCTGAAATGGTGGAGGGCGAATCGCTGATCGATTGACATAAAACTGATTAGGCATGTTGTACTCACCAATTGTTCCACCACGATCAGCCATAACATTCTCAGCATTCATAGCAACAACCTCCTCGACAACAGCAGGAGGTGGAATGATGTTCCCCTCTCCATCCAATCGTTGCCCTCACTCATTGCACAATTGACCCTCTCGGTCTCTGTAAGCACCAGCTCCATCTTGAACCAAAACCACTGGATTGTTGTTCATCTCTGCTGGCTTCTTCGCTTTTCTGTTTGTGCGTTCTAAAAATGCTAGCTGCTCGTTTGACAGATTAACTAGCGTAGTGTTCTTGTTCCTTCTGGTTTCACGAATAGGCATGCACCTGAAACACAAAAGTCAAGAACGTAAATAACACAAAAATTCACGATGGGTATCGACCGATACTAGGGTGTCGATCGATACTGGTCGAACTTAGTCAAAATTCTCAAACTAAAATCTAATGGCGAATTGAGTCCCCGGCAACGGCGCCAAATTTGATAAGCTCAAATTAATACCCTAAAAGTACTAAAGCTTTGTCGATTTTAATACTTAGGGATCAAATCCACATAGACTCAAGAAAACACACAATAGATTTTAAGGATTGAATTAAGCTAAGTGATCAAATGAATCGAAAGCAAATACGTAAATTAAACAAGTTGTAATTCGATTGGAAAGAAGATAGGTTCAAGATATTTCTCAGGAAATCAATGAATGCAGATAAACAAACTAATCAAGGTTTAGGTTACGCACGGCTCTTGAACTCAAATCACTAAAGTATAATTAACCAACTATCGTTGCGAGAATTATCTAAGTCTAAATCCTAGAATTCCAAATCTCTTTGCAAATCCTAAAGTCTAAACCAGCTTTTAGTTCAAGTTTGATTTGTTCACAAAACAACTAAACCCAATCTCTTTGCGAATAGTTATTTTGCTCACCCTAAATTCTATCAGGTTTCTCAATTGCACTGTCGTGCCTAATCGATTATCCTAAGATCTAAGTTCCATGTGATAAATTTAGAATTAGCTTTGAGAACAACCTAAGGTGAAGAACTAATTCAGATTATGAACCCTAAATAACTAATCAACCTAGCATTCAAAGAAATCCCTTATGAGAACCCTAAACCTAACAAAAGATCTACTCAGACATGGAAATTGAAACAATAAACATGTTTAAATAAATCACTGAATAAATAATAAGAAAGAGAGTAAAACAGGGGTTCGAAATCTTCTCTCGGACGAACAGAGTTTCAGACTTGTCTCCCTCAGAAAGCTCTCTCACAAAACCAGAATATAATAATGCGTGTATGAAGCGTAGCCAACCAAAGTGGCTGAAAAACCTAATAAATAACCTAAGACACGTTCTGGAGTTCCTTGTAAATAATAAAGTCTTCTGGGGAAATTTGCAGTTTCTCAAATCTTTAGAAAAGTTGCGATCTTTCTGTTTCTTCGACGGGTATCGATCGATACCATAAGTGTATCGATCGAGACTCAGGCATCAAATCAGTGTCTCAGCTACATGATCTCTGCTTGGCTCCAAAAAGCTCCAAAAATGCTTCAATATCTCCAATAATGCTCCAAACAAACCTAAAACCTGAAAAGATTCCAAAATACTAGAAAGACTCTATAAAAAAGACTTATATCATGGCCTAAAACGGGTAAAACCCATGATATATCAGTCTGCCAAACAAATCCATTACTTTCTGACTAATCAGTTGGCAACAACGAGGGATTATGATCAGATGTGGTATTTGGTTGGGAATAAACAAATAAGGTTCTCATTGTATGAATATGGAGATATTACCGACCTTAATATTGATCCATTTTATGTTCAAGATACATGGGACGTTGACTATAAGGAGTTTTGGGAAGAAATGGGAGTCTCTACTTCACTGGAAGGACCTTATTTGAAAGAATTGATGTCACTACAAGAAAACACCCTTTTTGCAACGAACTATATCGTTGTAAAATCGTTGCAAAAGAGGCTTTGCATCGAATTTGCGACGAAAATGATATCGTTGTTAACTGATCGTCGCAAACAACAAATCGTCGTAAATTCGTCGCAAAAGTACGAGGGAAAATACTTCGTCGCTAAATCGTCGCTAAATGTTCGTCGTAAAATCGTCGTAAATGTTACATTGAAATTACGACGAATATGAATACGTCGTAAAATCGTTGCTATTTCGAAGGAAAATATGTCATTGTAAAATCGATGGAAAAAATTATCGTCGTTAATTCGTTGCAAAGAAATCGTCGTAAAATCGGGGCTATTTCGAAGGAAAATATGTCATTGTAAAATCGATGGAAAAAATTATCGTCGTTAATTCGTTGCAAAGAAATCGTCGTAAAATCGGGGCTAAATAATCGTCATTAATTCGTTGCAAAGAAATCGTCGTATAATCGTGGCTAAATAATCGTCGCAACATCGTTGCGAACAAATCGTCCTAAAATCGTGGCTAATATAAATCGTCGTATAATCGTTGTAAATAGCCACGATTTTATAACGATTTTTTAGCAACGGATTACCATCGAATCACCGACTATTCTATATATGATTTTTATTATTATTAATTTTAAAATTTTATTAATTTCAAAATTTTAAAATAAAAATTTTAAAAATATTATATAATATAATTTTATTAAAAAGAAAATATAATAATCTGTTACAAAAAAAAAAAAAACCAAAATTAGAATTCGAAATCCTAAATCTAAATAACTATATCGTAATCGTCGAGATTGACATCGTCTTCGGGACGTCTCGACGAACCGGATGTGCCTGCCGCTGCCTCTGCCGTTGCCGCTGCATCTCTCTCTGCTCGGAGTCTTCGCTTTTCCCGTAGCATAGCCTGCATTGTTGGGTTCCCTGTTGCCAAGATGTCGAAGAGTTCGTCATTCTGCGTAGCATCCAGGTGAAACTGCTGCTGAAGACTCGCAATCTTCGCCTGATATGCCTGAGACCGAGTAGCCTCGGTCTCAACCCGCTCCTGAAGACTCGTAATCGTGGCACGTAACACGACTGGATCATCTTCTGGCAATCGGCGTCGCGGAGCATATGAAGAAGCAGCCGAGACATCTCGAATAGATCCCATCCCGACAACCTTCCCCTTTCTCTTAGGAGCAACCTATATTTAAATTTTTCATTTAGAAATTTTTAAAAAATCAAAAACTAAAAATTAATAAAGAGTAACTATTCTATATATATACCTGCTCGAAGATCCGGTCAATATCGGGTGTGGTCAACCCTCCAGACATGACCGACGAACTACCGGGAGAGAGCTGTTGAGAGAGTTGTGTCTCTCGATCGGTGACTCTGGAAGTCACCTCATTGAAGATGTGCTCGGCAGTCTCGGAAACAAAGGAACCATCCTTCTTCCGGTGCGTCCGCTCAAAAACCCTGGTCAACGGAGGGAGTACACCTCCTTCTTCGGCGGCCTAAAGAAAAAAACTATGTTATTGGCAACGTAAATTAAATAAATTAATTTAAATAAATTTAATTACCATCTGTAGACGAACACCCGCAAAAGGTGTTTGCCCAGCTGTATGAGGCAGAGCCTTGAGTCGCCCGGCCGAATCAACGGTGTTGCGGGAAGCCGAACACTTCTCAGCAATGATGATGGACTTCGGTTCCAGCCAATACCGCACCAAGCCGTCCCAAACGGCTTTATCCATGTAGAGGGGCTTTGCTTCATCGCCATCTTTCTTCCATGCTTTCTTCCACTCTCCAACCACGCCTTGGATACGAAACTTTACCCTCTCGAGAAATAAAGTTTTAACCTCCTCATGAATAGAAATATCCCAATGATATTTTTGCTGCACGAAAAACAAAAATAATTACACATTTTATAAAGTAAAATTAAATATATATTTAAATATAATTAAAATAATTAAGAGAAAAAAAAAAAAAATTCCATACGTACCGCAAACATCTTGAACCATGTGTCCTTGACGTGTTGAGGAAGCTGGGAAAAATTGGTATGCGGCTCGACAAAATAAGACTTGATGATGTCAGAAACGGTGCGTCCAACTTTGGATTCAACTCCAAACCTGAAACAAAAAATTGTAAAATTTTGAATTGTTAGAAATAAATATAAATATGTAATAATAAATGTAAAAAATAAATATTTATATATATTACCATTCCGACTCGTCAGTATGATCCGGATCTAATCTTTTAAGCCTATGACGCCCCGGCTGTGCAAGCAAATCATGAACCGTCATGTGTGCATACGGGGCCGGGGCATGTCCTCCAGATTGCGGAATCTGAGGTGGTTGTAGAGGCGGCGGAGGTTGCGTCACAGGGACGAAATCCGTCTCTGTAGCCTCAGAAGACGGAGGCAACCCGGGACCCGTAGAATCACCAATATCTCTCAAAAACTGAGCGTAATGTGCACGACGCTGGCCCATCTGCATAAAAATGAAAAAACATTACTATCTATAAACATCCGGGCAGTCTGCTATTTTTCCTAATTTGATTCCGTTTCTACCGACCTAAATTATTTCATTTTTATCTATACTAATTAATTAAAAACATAAAAAAAAAATATTTACCTTTTTTCGCAAAGAATTCGCAAGGAAGCTGTAAGCAGTTTTTTTTTAATTTGTTTGCAAATGAATTGGCAAGGAATTCGCGTGTATATATAAGATTACTTGTCGTCGCGAAATCGTCGCTAATCAGCGACGATTTCGCGACGAATCGTGGCTATATCGAGGCAAATTAACCGTAGCTAATTCGTCGCTAATTTTGCAACGATTTTGTGACATTCGGAGTTTGCGACGATTTAGCCAAGATTTGTCAATATTCGTTGCCAAATCGTCGCGGATTTGGATCGATTTTGTGACGATTTCTTTAAAAATCGGTTTTAGGATTTAGGGTTTAGGTACGAAATTGTAACGTAATGTCATTTTGGGTTTAGGAGTTGAAAGTTGTTTACCTGCTTCTGATGTTCCGGCTAACAAATAATTCTGGGAATCAAGTTTTTACTTGAAAACAAGATCTTACAGAATTATTTATTGGCCAGAGCATCAGACAAGCAGGTATACAATGATCAACATAAAAACTTAAAGAAAAGTGGATATGAATTTATTTTTTGAGTTTGCAATGAAGGTGTGAAAGGTATTTATAGAAATTTTTTACAAATTACCAACGGATTTGCAACGAAATATTACAACGAATTTACGTCGTCGCAAAGTAGCATCGAATTTGCAACCTTCGGAGTTAGCGACGATTTAGCCACGATTTGTCAATATTCGTTGCCAAATCGTCGCAAATTTGGATCGAATTAGTGAGGATAGTTGTAAAATCGGTTTTAGGGTTTAGGGTATAGGTACGGAATTGTAACGTCGATTGCAACGTTTCAAAAACAACTTGACTTGTTTACCGTAAATCCAAATTCATCGATATTGAAAAATAAGTAAAACATATAGTTTGCGTATACGTTAGAGATTAGTAATACAATGATTCAGTTTGTGGATATTACTGTGATTGACCAAGTTTTCATTTCCGGACAATTCTCTAAAGTCACGATCAATTTCATTGAAAGATGCATAATACAATGCGATGGTAATACGTTAGGGTTTAGGGTTTAGGGCGAAGGGTTTAGGGTTTAGGGTTTATGACAAATCGTCGCTAAATCGTCGCAAATTGGCATCGAATTTGCAACCTTCGAAGTTAGCGACGATTTAGCCACGATTTGTCAATATTCGTTGCCAAATCGTCGCAAATTTGGATCGAATTAGTGAGGATAGTTGTAAAATCGGTTTTAGGGTTTAGGGTATAGGTACGGAATTGTAACGTCGATTGCAATGTTTCAAAAACAACTTGACTTGTTTACCGTAAATCCAAATTCATCGATATTGAAAAATAAGTAAAACATATAGTTTGCGTATACGTTAGAGATTAGTAATACAATGATTCAGTTTGTGGATATTACTGTGATTGACCAAGTTTTCATTTCCGGACAATTCTCTAAAGTCACGATCAATTTCATTGAAAGATGCATAATACAATGCGATGGTAATACGTTAGGGTTTAGGGTTTAGGGCAAAGGGTTTAGGGTTTAGGGTTTATGACAAATCGTCGCTAAATCGTCGCAAATTGGCATCGAATTTGCAACCTTTAGTATTTGCGACGATTTAGCCACGATTAGTTCAAGTCGTTGCCAAATCGTCGCCAATTTGCATCGATTTTGTGAGTATCACAATTAGCGACGATTTAGCGACGATTTCTTTGAAATCCCTTAAACCCCAAACTAAATCCCATTTCCGATCACCACTCATTTCCCACCGTTGTTGGGGAAATTAATAAATTACATGACACATAAACACATATATATGTCTCGTAATTTATTAATCGCCGCACCTACGGCGGAAAATGAGTGGAGATCGGAGATGGGATTTAGTTTGGGGTTTAAGGGATTTCATAGAAATCATATCACTTAAATTTCACAATAACTACTCGATCACAATATTATATTAATACATTAAATTCACAATAATTACTAGCTAGCGCGGTCACTCTGATTCATTTTCGGACGAAGAGTAGTTCACATCCGTTTCTTGATCATCTGGTTCATCACTTTCTTCGAACTCATCTTCCTCATCTTCTTCCTCTGTATCGTCTGGGAGATATTCAACTTCCCTGTTTTGAGGATCTATCAAAAGGATGTCTTCATTGCTCTCATTTAGTTCTGGCATATCAGAGCAATGATCTTGCTGCATTGGTAGTTCCTCATCAACCCCCACAATTCGACCCCTCGGAGAAACTTTTATAACTGATAACCATGAGATACGGGTGGTACGAACTCGCGGATATGGAACAAAGCTGACTTGTTCTGCTTGTGATGCTAGGATAAATGGCTCATACTTATTGTAACGTCGTGATTGGTTGACATCTACTGCCCCAAATTTATTTTTACGGACGCCTCGATCAACTGTTGGATCGAACCAGTCGCATTTGAACAGAACGCATTTCAAACCTAAGCAACCAGGGTACTCAACTTCAATTATGTCTTGCAACACTCCATAAAAATCTATTTCGCCCCGCACACATACCCCGTAGTTGGCAGTAGCTCTTTGATTGCCGTATTTGAATGTATGAAAGATATATCCGCGTGTGCAATACATGGGTGCACTCGTTATCTTCGATATGGGGCCTTTTATTAACTCATGGAACCAGAGTGGATATGCGGTATCCCCATACTCGACCTATATCATTAATTAATTTAATTACAAAGTAATCAAAATATGTATTAGGTTAATTGTCCAAGTTAGTAATTAATCAGATCATTTAAAATTTTACGTACTTGCGTCTTCAACCACGGGGCAAAATGTTGATCTTTACGCTTGTTGATTTCATCGTCTGAGATTACTTCAATGACTTCTCGGACTTGTCTAACAAATTCTCTGCATACATAAGTATTTGTAATTGGTATAAAGCTAGCATATATATAATTTAGCCATATATATAAGACGTATGTTTATACACTTACGTCTCAAATGGACTAACTTCTTCGCAATTTAAGAGGATATACGTTTGTGCACTATGATGGTCTTTTTCATTGGCAAACCAAACTGACTTCACTCTTCCACATAATCGACCGATTGAAGAAAAGATATCTGGGACACCTTCATTAGCATATGTTCGGCCTACACCTCCATCATCATATCGCCGTGCTGCCCTTTTCCGTGTGCGAACCTTCGAGCCAAAATAGTACCCGGTGAAGTGAGAAGTTTCTTCTGTTAAACTTCCTGCTACTATTGAGCCTTCAACTTTGGCTAGATTTTTAGCCTTCCGCTTCAAATGTCCCATGAATCGCTCGAATGGGTACATCCATCGATACTGCACAGGTCCCCCAAGTTCTGCTTCGTGAGGTAGATGAATAGGTAGATGTTCCATAACATCAAAAAAGGCTGGGGGAAATATTTTCTCCATGTTGCACAACAAAATAGGAATACTAGCATCAAGTTGTGCAATAACATCTTCTGACAAAGTACGGGTACAAAGATCCCGAAAAAACCCTCCAATGCCTGCAATTGCTTCGTGTACATTTCCTGGTAGAAGTTCAGCAAATGCAAAAGGAAGTAGTCGTTGCATAAAGACGTGACAGTCATGACTCTTCATCCCAGAAAACTTTTGGCCATTCTCAACACATTTAGATAAATTAGATACGTACCCGTCCGGGAACTTCACATCAGATGTCGCCCATTTGAACAAAGCTGACTTTTCTTCCGCACCAACTCGAAATATGGGGACAGGTGCTTTCCCATTGCTTGTAATATGTAACTCATTCCGACAACAAAGATCAGGCAAGTCTAACCTTGACTTACCGCTGTCTTTAGTCCTTCCACGCACGTTTAACAATGTATGCATGATGTTATCAAAAAAGTTTTTCTCAATGTGCATGACATCCAAATTGTGTCTAAGCAAATGATCCTTCCAATACGGAAGCTTCCAGAATATGCTTTTCTTATGCCAATTGTGATGCTCCCCATATCCATCCGGCATATTAGCTGGAGTGTGCCAATTTCCACCACGATTGACTGTTTCCAATGCACCATAATGATCAATTTCTGCTTCTAGATCTTCCCCAGAAATATAAACCGGAGGAGGAACACGAACAGTTTTGTTCTTTCTAAACAACCGCTTATTTCTTCGATATGCATGATGAATCGGTAGAAATCGGCGGTGACAATCAAACCAACTTGTTTTCCGACCATGTTTCAATTGAAACGCATCTGTCCGATTGAGACAATATGGACAAGACAATCGCCCATGCGTAGTCCAACCTGACAACATCCCGTAAGCAGGGAAGTCGCTTATTGTCCACATAAGCACCGCACGCATTGTAAAATTTTTTTTCCTTGCAAAATCATATGTCCGAACCCCGGTATACCACAACTGCTCCAATTCCTGTATCAGAGGCTGCAAAAACACATCAAGGGAACGCTTCGGATGCTTCGGACCTGGTATTAAAATACTCATGAATAAAAATTCCCTTTGCATGCACATATCTGGGGGTAGGTTGTAAGGCGTTAGGATTATTGGCCATAAAGAATATTGCCTACCAGACATACCAAACGGACTAAATCCATCTGTGCAAAGACCAAGATACACATTACGTTTCTCTCTAGCAAAGTCTGGATGTACCGTCTTAAAGTGTTTCCACGCTTTTGCATCTGAAGGATGAGTAACCTCCTCATCTGTTTGCAAATGATCTGCATGCCATCTCATCGATGCAGCTGTCCTCTCGGACTGATACATTCTTTTTAATCTATCAGTTATAGGAAGGTACCACATCCGCTGGAACGGTACCTTACTACGACCAGAACCTTGCGGCTTATATCTTGGCTTATGGCAAAATCGACATTCCAGCAACTTATCATCATCTTTCCAAAAAAGCATGCAATTGTCAACACAGACATCTATCATCTCAGAAGGCAACCCAAGACTATAAACCAGCTTCTGTATCTCATAGTAAGTTTCAGCTGCTAAATTGTCCTCTGGCAAATACTCTTTAAGCAAATCAGCCCAATCATCCATGCAAACCTCAGCTAAGTTATGATCAGTTTTAATAGTCATCATCCTAGCCGCCAACGACAATTTAGAATGTCCTTCTCTACATCCATCGTAGAGTGGCTGATTTGCAGCATCTAGCATATCATAAAATTTTTTTGCATCTAGATTGGGTTCCTCATCATCATGATGATCATGTGCAAATGTACTTACGGTTTCATGAAATGCATCCGTAACCATGTCATGAATCCTATCATTATCTTCACCATGCTGCTCCGCATGCTCATTAAATTGATTAAAATTATTTGATTCATCAAAATTCGATGCTTGATAATTGCTACTACTACTAGCTGCATTTCCCCCATGACCCTCTCCATGATAATACCATATATAGTAATGCGGCATAAACCCTCTATTTAATATATGCGACCACACCTTCGAGATAATGATAAATTTCCTATTCAAGCATCTGGCACAAGGACAGTACATCTTACCACTGATAATCGTATTATGTATACTTCCTGCCTGATGCATGAATCCCTCCACCCCATCACTGAACTCCTTTGTTAGCGATCCATCTGAATCAAGACGATTATACATCCATCTTCTAATTTCGTATATTGACATTTTTTTTTTGTCAGAAGGAAGTAAATATTGTTTTTGAATATGAAATTTTAATTATGAAGTTGGCCACTATATATAGATTTTTATTTTCACTACCATCGAATTACCTACGATTTTACATCGATTTCACATCGATTTTACAACGAATCTAAAAATGTTTACATCGACTTTACAACGATATTAAACATGTTTACCTAACTAAACACCGTGAATTTAAAACGTGCTCACCTAACTGATTAATCGTTGGGAAATCGATGTAAAGTTCAAATTATACAAATCATTGCTAATTCGTGGGTAATTTTACGACGATATTACAACGTTTTATATAAACGTCGTAAAATCGTCGCTACGTTACAACGATTTCACGACGATTTGGATAATCGTCGTAATGTCGTCGGTAATCGTTGTATAATCGTCGCTAATTAGAGACGATTTGACAACGAAAATTATCGTCCCAATTTTGCGACGACTTTACGACGTTTTCAAGAATCGTCGTAAAGTCGTCGCGAAAACGATGGAAATTTGCAACGAATTAAAATCGTCGCAAAAATTCGTTGCAAATTGCCTGTTTTCTTGTAGTGTGTCGGTTTTGGGCAAATGTCGTCCTTGGAACTTTGATAAGAGGAAAATGGTTAGATGGCTCTGTGTTTTGTCTATTGGAATCTAGGGTATATCTCCTACTTGTAGAATCCTTTTGGCAGCTACAAAAAAGGTTATAGATAGAGAGATGTTTGATAGATTTCCTTAGGGTTGGGTTATATTTAAACAATTGATAGATTCCATTAAATGTGTTACTTATAATGGTAAGCAAACTTACATCATTCGAGGGTGTGTTCATGTGTTGCAAATATGGGCGTGTGAGGCAGTTGTTGGTGTAAGAGAGATTGCTGGTAAAAAATCAAGGGAGTGAAGAAGTGCCACTACTCTCATGGGACGGATCTCGGATGAGAGTCAAATTTGATGGTTTCATTTCGGATGATCGGTAAAAGAAAACCGGCATTGGCACCTCCACTGAAATGGCCATATGTTGGAAGTTCATACATGAAGCGCATCATCACAGAAGTAACCTTATCTACCACAATTTACGACCCAATAGCCAAAGTGCCAGGAAGTAAACGACGTGCACTGATGGATTTCATTGAACAAGATGAGTAAGTTTACTTCATCACTTTACCTTATCATACAAGAAAACTTTCAATTACATTGTAGTGAACAACCATTGAGAACTTACAAATCATCCATGGAATTCTACAAGAAGATTATCATGGCACGTCCACAATGGCCTAAGTCAAAATATGGATGGTTGAAATAGTCTGTTAGTTATAATGTTATGATAGAGTTATTAAAATGTTATGGTATATTTACTTATATGTTACGACAGACTTGTTAGGTTGTTCGTTGTAGAATTGCTATTTTGTTATGATATAGTTATTATAATGTTATGACAAATTTACATACATGTTATTGCAGACTTGATAGGTAACCACTGTAGATTTGTTATTCTAGTATGACAGATTTATTATAATATCATAGCCGATTTGTTATTCTTAATTAAATTTGTTATTATGTTGCAACACATGGTAGCAATAATGAAGATGTTTACCCTACGATCTACACGTGATCCATCTCCTTTCCACTCTGCACGGATTGCGTTCGTGGACAACCATTTCATCTGTTCTTGGCTTATTGACTACAATAGCTACAATCCTATGACGTTTATATTAGGCAGAATTTACTTGGAGACATTCAATGGTCATTACTACGATGATCTACACACGAACAAGAAGTGGTACTTTGATGTCGATCACGTGTACGCCTCACACTTCATAAAAGACAACCATTAGATTGCTTTGGATATATATTGATAGTGTTGTATAAAAATCTATTCAGAAGTTGATATATGACGATGTTGGACAATAAGAGCGGCAACACTAGCTTATCCAATGGCGCATGTGCAACTATAATTTATCAAATTTGTAAGAGTAAAATCGGGGTATCCACACCATAATAAAAAAAACTATTGTAAAAGACAATTAAATATGCTGTTACAAGTTTATCGTCACATGGGCAACGAAAAACTATCATCATTAATCAGAAGTCTACCACCACGTGGATAAATAATTCTATGGAAAAAAAAATCTATGACAGATTTATATCAATACATTTAAAATCTGCCAAATTTTTAATAAATTTGTAGTGTCTATTGGTAAATTTATTAAATAAATCTTTCAAACAACATTAAGTTTGTCAATTGAGATTAAATCTGTCAAACACAAATATATTTGTTACGCCATAAGACATATATTTGTATATAAGTCTGTCTATTGTCATTAAGTCTGACATTCAGAAATAATTTTGTTATGTCATAAGACAGACTTATATGTTTAAGTCTGTCGTTTCGTATTAAGCCTACCACCCGAAATAAAATTTACTAAATTATCATAACTATACCACTATTACTCCGATAGATTTGTTATGACAGACTTAATCAAAATTGATTTCAACGGTGATATTACCGTAATTAAATGGATTTTTTGTTGAGTTGGAAATAAATTAGTAATGGCATTCATGTAATATTGTTTTTCTTACGACAAGTTCACAAATACATTTTGGATAATAAATTTACTAGAATGACAAATATTTTTTTGTAGGTTATTCTAGTAATTAAAATTGTAATTAGGTCATTCTACCAAATCTCCCACACAAAAAATCGAGTGAAAGATAACACAAAGAATTAACTATTCCTTCAATATTTCTAATAAGAATACTCATCTTCACATTAATTTCTTATTTTGGACCATTCTTAATAATTTCTTCTATTTCTAAATGTGCATACAATCAAGATAAGTTTCATCTCAATTTTTTTGTCAGTACATTTTTTTGTTAATTAAACAACTTATGAATTTGTCATTTTCTCAAATAAAATATTCTCCATACTATTTTCCAATTTAACTCAATAAAATATCAAAACATTTTGTTTTTTGTTTTTTCTTTCCGTGAACAGTTTACTTTAAGGTGAAAAAATTACTAAATATTAATTCAATAGGGAAGAGAGGAAGTGGGCCAATGAATCCCTGCATACAAGAAGATAATTAAACATATTTAATTATTTAATAATATATAAAAAAGAATAGTAAATGCAATAATAAATAAATAAAAAGAGAGGAACAGTAAAGGACAGTCCTTGGGACTAGACTAAGTGGGAGTGATGAGGGGTCTGAGAAAAGGAGGCAGTCCCTAAAAGCTCTTTTCTTTTCTTCGTCTGGTAACTTTCAGATCTCAGTTTGTTAGTATCTCTGTCGTCACTTAATAATTGACCGTTGATCTTTTTCGTCTCCTTAAATCTAACCCCATTCTATAATTTACATTCATGTCTTGTGTTGTGTCGTTGGTATTGATTACTACTTATAGAAGTAATCAAATATGATTTTTTTATTCAAAAAATATTCTTTCTACCCTTCCATATTCAAGTCATTCTTCATTATTAACCCACTTCAATATTTTACTTAAACACAACACTAATTTTGACTGTTGGATGCATTTTCTCTATTAGGCTTACGTCCTTGTCCTAATCTGTCGGCCAAAAGATATTTAAATGCTTCAGCTTTTCGGAGAATATTAATTACTATTCTAACCTACAAGCCAAAAATTCTCTAATTAGTATGTCTTATACATTATTTTAAATTTTCAAATCATTATAACCATGCATTTTTCAGCTGTTTTCATACACTAAATTGTTACTTATCTTCGGGAAATGCTTTCCTTACTACGTCTAGCTTTGGCAAATGTAACACTTATGAGATTAGAAAGTAGTATTTTTTTTCTTTCAAAACATTCTATTAAAATAATAAAAACATTCCTTAAATAAATTAGATTTGGTCTTAACTTTGTGTACGAGGAGGATATTGAGCGAATATAATGAAAAAAATTTGTATTCGTGATCTTTTGATATTTTTTTTCCGAAAATTTTGAATATTAAACAAAAAATCAAATATTCGTGTGTATATGATATATTCCATCAAAAAAAATCATATACTTTAAATTAATATTTATTTATTTTTGTATCCAATATGTGAACTTACGAATGGAAAACTATGTGAAACCATCTAATTTTTCTTAAAAGAGTTTAAATCGGTAAAACGGTAAACAATGTTTATTATTTGAAAGAAATAACAAGAACGAAACGACACTTGGCTTATAATAATATTATTAACCTCTATTAAATGGAAAAAATACAAATAGAGAATATAAATTTAATTGTGTATATGTATGTAGCCTACGGTTTGGAGCGGATATCCAATATTTGTGATTTGTTTCGTTTTAAAAAACTGTTATATTTTACTAATTTTTGGATCATTACGGATGTATGAATTATTTGGGATCAAATTGAAAAGAATATACTGAATTGAAACATATCTAATGGATAAGTTGTCTAGTCCGATTGTGTATGGTTATTACATATGCAAAAAGAAGGTGGACTAGTTACATTTAGGTAAAAGCAAAGTAAGAAAGTTGGATTAGCTTGTCTTTAACATCAAAATACAAAATGCTTAGCAGCTGTATATGGATCGAAATCATGGATTAATAAAAGGTAACTAAAATATGTGAATGATATGTTTCCACGAGATTCTATATTCATATATTGCTTCACAAGACAAACAGCATCATGGCTTTGTCTTCATGTCGGTTTATAGTTGCTCCATCTTTTCTGAGTTATAAAGTAATGATCTCCTTTCATTTACTACCTGGTAACAATCCATCCCTGGTTCATCTTGTTTATTTCAGTTTATTACATTGTTCAGTGGCAACAATCCATCAATAGTTTGTCTTTTTTTATTCTTCATTTTATAACATTGTTCGATATCAATACTTTTCAAACACAGAACGTATTCATCTGCGGCCTCAATTTTAGTTCTACTTTACTTCTACTATAATTTTTTTAAACTACGAAGTTGGTTTGTTGGTTTGAATTTTAAATTATTCGTATATATTTAGATGTTGCATGTCTCGTTAAGTCGATGAAAAAATAATGCATAATGCAATAATTCAGATTCTGAATTTCGTGAACCATGTAGGAGAGGAGTTTTAGAAAAAAGGTTTGATTATCTGTATTACCAAACTGCATTTATATTTTTCAAACTATTTTATTAAAAATATCATAGATTAAGTCTGGTTAGCACAAAGTATTCTTTATAGTGGGTAAATGTTCTATCTCAAAAATGTAGAACGTTACCTAACTATTGTATTCAGAACCGGTCCTAAGTTTTAAATTGTCGCAAAATAGAGAAAAAACTGGGCCGTTTTATAATTATATTTTTTCGGTTTTAATTGATTTATTAAAAAGAAACAAAAACAAAACCATTTTATGAGAATCGAACTCATGATATGTAGTATTAAACACATACACTTTACCACTAACCTAAGAATATTTTTGAAAATTTTAGAGCCAAATTTTGTTATATAAAAATGAGGGCCGCAAACCCATGTTTAGTTTGCTTGGCCTTAGAGCCAGCCCAGATTGTATTTAAACTTGGTTTTCGATAAATCCGGTATATGGAACCAGTCAAGCTAGCTACATATGGATTTTGAAAAAAAAGGTTTAGAAAAAGTTGAGACGAAGCTCGAAATGGAACAAAACATCATAACATTGCATCATATTGGAGTAGTTGCAGGAAGAAACAAAATGAGGAGTGGGTAGACGCAAAAGTAAAAAAGAAGAAAGGTATCAAGAGAGAAAGCCAAGATCATCATTTCTTGGACTCCTATTTACATTCATCATGTATATATAACACACATGTATATACATATACACACACACGATGATGTCAACTCCATTTATAACCAAAACAAGAGCATGAGCATCCATCGAAGTCTAGCCCAAGCACAGCTACTTCATCAAATAGTTCAAAAAACAAAAAAATATCAAACCCACCAAAAAGAGTCTTGGATTCCCATTAGTTGATTTTGTGTATTTTTTAAATAAATTTTTATTTTAATAAATGATGATGAATTGATGATGATGTGAATAGAGTTCTGACAAAAGATGGGGTCCGTCTATAAATGTCCCATCTCTCCTTTTGTAGCGCGCATCTCTCGGGGGACTTGTATTTTCTGTCTCTCCCTCTCTCCCTCTCTCCCTCTCTCCCTCTCTCCCTCTCTCTCACATGCAAATCAGCAATGACAACAGTGAAAAGTTTTTGCTTTTATTTTTTTTTCTTTTTTGTCAACCAGTGAAACAGCTAAACCCAACGTCTCTTTCTTTTTCTGTTTGCTAATAATTAATATGTTAATTTATGGGTTTGATTAGTGATCTTTCCTGTTTTTGATTAATAATTAGTGATCTTTTGACGGTAAAACGTCTTATCGTTTGTAGTAAAAAAAATCGAGTAGAATAGGTATCAAAAACGAAATATAGATAAGGAACCGATAAATAAATTAGAAAAAAACGTAAGAAAAAATAGAAGGCTCCTTTTATTTATTTATTTTTCATGAAAAATTGAAGTATTCATAAAATAATTATATATGTCTTTCTACAAATTTAGAACACTTTTTTAAAAATAAACCTTTTAGTAATGTTTGGGAAAATAAACTTTATTTCATCAAAACTCTTGTCTTTCCCCCTAACTACCAGATCTCAAATTCTCCTTTCCAATATCTCTTCGGTGTCTGGTACTCCTCATCGGTGCCTTGAGAGGTTTTCCATTTCAAAATTATGATGATCGTTATTCATATTGGTTTGGAGGTATATTCCCTGAAAATAGATGCCTAGGCTAGGTTTGGTTATAGACTAAGATAGATATGTTGGTAATTTAAAGTTTGCGTCAATGAGACTGAGTGTGTGAAGTGGTTTCAGATAATAAGAGTCATATCTGTGTTTCTCTGGCGCCGGACGAATCTCGGCTTTAGGTTCAATTTTTCCGTTTTACCAGCGTTTTGTTCCGATCGTGTTTCAAACTGCCGGTTCTTTCTGTTTTGTAAAACTATTTTCTGGATTTAGTCACCAAAAGATGCTTTTTTGGGTTTAGTATCTAGACTATGTTGTAATTTTCATTTCATTAATTAAAAAAAACTCTTTAACACAAATAAAATTAAAATTTATTTCATGTATTTATATAATGATGGTATTTCATTTTAATTATTTTACTATTAAACCATTAAAATCAAAAATCAAAATTACTATTAAATCGTTATTTTGTTATTATATAATCATTGATGATAGTTACATTACATCAAGTTTTCTCTAATTTGATTGTCTTTTTCTTAATACTTTAAACAATTACTGTCAACCCACTAACTTTTTTATCACTAATAAAATTGTCTGCATATAAGGTCTAATTCTAAGTTTATATAAAGGGATCTTAGAGTTTGAAATATTGATTCACAATTTTAATAAAACAAATCCGAGGACAAAGGATATTATTCTCAATTTCGATTCTTTCTTAATTTTACCTAAAGATTTTTGTTTTTTTTAAATCTAATTTTACAACAAAAATCTTCCCTGCAATCGACATATATAACAACATAAGATTTAAATCTAACCAGTGGGTAAAACCATTGTTCAAAAAATAATAATAGCAACGCTAATGACGAGTTGTCATCAAACTCTTTCATGCAAATAGTACTTTCCTTGCGCAATATATATTTAAAAACTCAAATTTATTTTTTACATATATTTACTTTTAGTAAGAAAATTTCATGGATCCATCAATATGTTTAGGTCCCTTTTTTTATAGGTCCCATATTTGTTCACCGGCTTCCAAATAATGGATACTTTAAACCTTGATTAATGACTTGATACCCGAAATATATCTAGACCATATGGACAAGGACATTGTATCTTCCTAATCGAATAATTTTAATTAAAACAACAACTAGGAAAAAAATGTAAGGTATTAAACAACATAAAAAAAATTGTAATATGGTGACAATTTACATTCAAACTCGGAACATAAAAAACCTACACACACACACATGAACGCACGTGGGCTGAAGCAGAAGGAGCAGTAATAGGTGGAATCAGTCATTTTTTTCACATCATTTCACTGCCAAATTGTTTAATCACTGTTTATCGTTGAAAAACCCTTTCAGCGCATAAGTCACCCCTAGTCACTACCACTGCCTCTCTTTTTGTTTGTTTGTTTCCAGTCATTAACAATTTATTTAGAACATTATTAGTGAGAATCTTTCATACAATTTTTTATAATAAAATAATAATAAATTTTAAAAAATTCATAAAAGAGAATGATAAAAGTTTTTTAAATGAGAAATTTTGAAAAACTCATAAAAGACCTATATGCTACATGTATTCATCTAACTAGTTCAATTTTTTTTATAATTTAAAATTTAATTAAATAATTAAAATATATTTAAAATAATAATAATATATTATTAAAAGACTCATTAGAGACTCCCACTAATAATCACTAATAATGTTCTTACTACGTGTTTGAAAAAAAAAAAGACAATTTACTTACTACTTCTTAAATTCTTTTTGGCCATTTATTACTGTCAGTTCTTAAAATATATGACCAACTGATAATGTGTCCTTCGTTTCTAGATTTGACTAGCTTATCACTTACCTTTATTTCCATAACATTTAATTTAAACAATAAATTGAAAAGAAAATTTAAAATTTCTCAAATATTGTTTTGCCAATAGCATATATTCATTTCTCATCATTAAGAATAAATTTTAAGGGTACAGTAAGGGATTGCAGTACTTTATATATTTAACAAGTTAATTTTAATGTTGAGATTTATAAAATTAAATATAAATGTTCCATATATATATAATATATAAAAAATGATAGCAAAAATAATATTTCATATTTTTAATATATATATGTTATTTTTTACCGAAATATTATATGGGCAAGTCTCATATGTGAAACAAACACTTAGAAATCTTTGAACACCAATGTGATGTTTTTCAACGACATTTTCAAATAGTATTTTTATCACATGATTTGGTTAAAAATAGAAGTTTTTGTGAAAAATAGAGAAAGGAAAAATTTAAAATTATGCCGATGAGTTCAACGGTATATTTTGTCATTTCAAGAGTTATTTTTGGGTGAATGAAAAAAAAGACGAGATCATTTTCATATAATGATAGAGAGTATAGTTTTTACTCGTTTTACTCCGAAATAGATATTTGGAAACCAAATCTCTTTTCTCCAAAAAGAAATGGTATTGTAGAAAGTATCATTCTCAAATTAGCATATTGAGTGAACGAAATGGATATTGGGTTGAACGGGTAGGACTCGTCCGAAGCACTTGAGCACCTTCTTAAGTTGTTTTTTATTTATGCCAGTTGATCAACATAAAAATCACTAGTCGCGCGAGAGTGAAGATGTATATTTGCAAAGTTCGTAACTCCATGTTTTATGATTTTTGTTTTTGTTTTAATGATTGCGAGAGTTGAACAAAAAAAAACAAATAAATGATTGCGAGTAAATTTAATTTTTAGCTTCTTCCGCAGCGTTTTCGATCCTTACTATACTGCCAGAAAAAATGTTCTTATTAAAAATAAAATATGGGTATTTGAAATGGTTATTTCAATATCGTATAAAAATAAAAATTTAGAAATACTTTAAAGTAACACATCAATTGAAAAAATGTTAGATTTCCTTGTAAAGTGGCGATCAATTAAAAATAATCATAAAACTACTTTTAAAATGATATATCTTGAAAACTTCATTTAGTCTAGTGGTTAATTAATAGTTAATTAATGTTTATACACCAGTATGATGTCTCTAGTTCGATTTTCAGATGATGCAATGTATGCAGGTTAATGGAAGCAAAATTACATAAAATCTCCAGCATAATGTAAGTAAAATCGTTTGTTGTGGTCACAGTCTGCATGGATTCTTGTGAAAATAATATATTGTCATTTGAAAAATTGTTTTTATAATTATTCTCTTAATTTGTAATAAAAAATTTAGACTGACAAAAAAACAATATATCAACTTTTAATGGAAACAAAGTTTTACTTATATTTTTTTCTCTTCGTATTTTCAAATAATATATATAGGATTCTATATAAACTAGATTCATATGGTCATGGATATTATCGTCTTTTTGCATGATTAGGGCATTGAGGATCATAGTTTTTTTTTTTTTTTTTAATTATTCCGCTTACTTTTCAAACGCTATGCTAATGCTTTAAAGATCTAAACTTAATGAATGATCTTATGATTTGAATATTTCAGCATTTCATACTGAAACTTAAATAAAGGATTTAAAAGAAGAAAAAAATTTCGAACTCGAGTTCAAACTTTATTACTTCGGCCGAATTTAAAGTTGAACTACTGGCTAGGTATATATTTTCAAAACTCTCATAATTTAAGTTCCGGTCTATTGCATTGATGTAATATAAAGAAGTAGATTTCATAGGCACTCAATACGTTTCATTAATCGTGAAATAGAGTTATATATATATATATATATTGAGATGAATTAATATAAAATTGAATGTTGACCATGGAACAGAACAAGTGTTGAAAGAAGTGTGTGTAGCATGGTCTTATCATAGATCCAATAGTTGGAATTGATAGAATTTCGTATAATATCCAGTAAAGCATATTTATAATTCCATTCTCTCTTTATTTTCTCGGTTTCTAATGCAATCTTCTAGTATCCGATAACGAATACAAGATAGTCTCTCTCCACATTGAATATAAAAACAGAAACTAATCCATTTGATCATCTTCCAAAAAATCAGAAAAATAAAAAATCATTTCACAAATTGCTAACCAATATCTATATACACATCAAATTGAGTACAACATATATCATTTAACCCACGTACCGGTAGCTGAAAATAGCCGCGAGACCAAGATGATTAAAAACATTGAATGGTACATCTTATTTCTAAATTTAAACCACATTATAATTTAGTAGAATATACTTAGTTATTTAATATATAAATTAGCCTATGAGAGGAAAACAGAAGAGAAAGGAAAGAAGGGAAGCCTTTGCCTTATCTCTTGTCCCTTCTCTCTTACCTTTATTTTAATTTTCAAATATTTCTTTTTGCTCACAAAGCTAACGACGTCTTGTCAATCCACTCAAGCCACCCAACTTCTTCATTATTGTTAATCTCTCTCTCTCTCTCTCTCACACACATCTTTTTTTTCTTTCTAATTTCTTCTCTACCATGTCACTTCTTTGACGAATTCCATATACCTAGTTCGTTTTTTCTTCCTCATATATTTCGTAGGCCTTTTGGGTGCAACTTTACCTCACAATTTTTTTTAGTAGGCCTTTTGATTCGTAGATATGAGTCGTCTAGTCATCTGGATTTGATGTGGTTATAGTCTAAACAGAGACCTTCGATTGAAATAAGAACAAAAGCAAGAATACATACATCCCCTTCATCTTGCACCGATCCCTTTTATTTTCTAGGGTTTTATTTTTTTATTTCAATTTATTTGTTTTTAATATTCTCTCTCTTTCTCTCTCTCTCAAAATTTACTCATCTGGGTATGGAAGAATACCATCATGAAAGCAGCTTCACACCTCATAGAGTAAGTTTCTTGTACTCTCCAATCTCTTCTTCCAACAAAAACGATAACAACAACAACACCAACACCAACACAGACAATAACAGTTATGGTCCTGGTTACAACAATACTAACAACAACAATCATCAACATATGTTGTTCCCACAAATGAGCTCTTTTCTTCCTCAAACGACCGAGAATTGCTTCCGATCCGATCATGATCAGCCCACCAACCCATCTGTTAAATCCGAAGCAAGCTCCTCAAGGATCAATCACTACTCTATGTTGATGAAAGCCATCCACAATACACAAGAAGCTAACAACAACAACGATGTTGAAGCCATGAAGGCTAAGATCATTGCTCATCCACACTACTCTACCCTCCTACAAGCTTACTTGGACTGTCAAAAGGTTTGATAAATTTAGCACTGAATATCCGGTTTCGTTTTATTTTTATTATTATTATCATTATTATAGTATATACTTCTCTAGTTAGTTTATAATAAGGAGATGATATTTATATATGTTCATGGGTCATGGCTTATACAGATTGGAGCACCAACCGAGGTGGTTGATAGAATTACGGCGGCGCGGCAAGAGTTCGAGGCGCGACAGCAGCGGTCAACACCGTCCGTGATTGCATCGTCCAGAGACCCGGAATTGGATCAATTCATGGTTTGATTAATTTTTAAAATTGAATTTTGAGTGAGTAATTGGTTCTTTAAGTATATATGTCAAATCTTATTATTATTATTTTTTAAATAAACAGGAAGCATACTGTGACATGTTGGTTAAATACCGAGAGGAGCTAACACGGCCCATTCAAGAAGCAATGGAGTTTATACGTCGTATTGAATCTCAGCTTAGCATGTTGTGTCAGGGTCCCATTCACATCCTCAACAATCCTGGTACATATTATCAATCTCACATATGTATACATACACATATACATAAATGCACATGTGACAATTGATTGTAGTGGCGAGGTAGGGCTTATGATGGATTGAATAAAAACTGGCCTGTTTCTTTGGTTCCCTGGAAAGTTAATTATTGTAACAAAGAGATATATATATATATATATATATATATATTTATTTATCTTAACATACATAAACCTTCAAATGTTAATTAGATTATATAATAATTGGCATGCATGATTGTTTGGAAATGTGGAAGAGTAAACATGTGTGCGTATTTGTTCTTGTTTTCCCCATTGTGGAATCCATCCAAAAAGGGTGGGGGCTTGTTTTGGTTTCTTTCTTTTAACCCGGCCCGAAGTACTGTCACAAGATTATGCCAAACTGCAAATAAGTTTTCGATTCCATTATGCAAAACCATCGAATTTTCATAAAGGTCAATGACTAAAATGCTCTTGAAAGACAAAATTATCAAACTGATGTGAAAAGGAAATGTTAAATCAGATGGGAAAAGTGAAGGAATGGGATCATCAGACGAAGAGCAAGAGAACAACAGTGGAGGGGAAACAGAATTACCGGAGATAGACCCGAGGGCGGAAGATCGGGAACTCAAGAATCACTTGCTGAAGAAGTACAGTGGATACTTGAGCAGTCTAAAGCAAGAACTGTCCAAGAAAAAAAAGAAAGGCAAACTTCCCAAAGAAGCAAGGCAGAAGCTTCTCACGTGGTGGGAGTTGCATTACAAGTGGCCGTATCCTTCTGTACGTATAAATTTACTCTAATCTCTCTATGCCCTCAACTTTTAAAAATATATACTACAACCGTTTAGGTGTTCTAACCCTTGTGCAATCTATATTTTTTTAACACATACATATATCAAAAAAACCTTTCGCTACACGCATCAATTATACTGATATACTTTTATTTTAAGATAAAATTAAACAATTTAAGTGTGTATAGCTAAAAATTTATAAAATATGGTTTGAAATAACTAAATTTTGTAACATAATCAGCTTCAAAGAAATTTTACTCTAACCGATTGTAGTGATAGATAATTTTTTTTAATATATATATATATATAAATATAAATATAAAATGATATGTTATAATACTTCATGTTATGGAACAAGAGTATTGTCATGTTATGGAACAAAGGCAATTGTCGCGACAATAGAACGAAAAACTAGAGGGTCACATTTTGTTCAAAATTAGGTTTATGTATTTAGCCTTATATAATATATTATGTGTTGGGACTCTTTGTTTAAGAAGTGCATGGCATTGAAAAAATTCAGTGTCATAAGAGAAGTTGAATGGTTTTGCTTATTATATTTATAGAGAGTGTTGGTTAGTAAACTTATTTATGTGAGTTTGGTCAACGATTTATGAAATGTAATCGTATGATTTTCTTAAAATAGAAGAGGTTGAATGGTTTGTCAATTTTATGATTTCGAGAAAATGTTATGATATTTTTTTCTTCTCTATAACAAGGGCCTATTTTTAAAAAATTGCATTTATGCCTATATATGAGCCTATGTGACTAATTTATATACAAAATATTCATTTATCGTCCAGAATCGTTCAAAACAGCAGACTTTAGATCATCATCATCTAGCCTTCTCTTAAACATTGATTACTACAAAGTGATGATGGCTGGTTTGAGTTATGGCAGGAGTCAGAGAAGGTGGCATTGGCGGAATCAACGGGGTTAGATCAGAAACAAATCAACAATTGGTTCATAAACCAAAGAAAACGTCACTGGAAACCGTCGGAAGACATGCAGTTCATGGTGATGGATGGTTTGCAGCACCCGCACCACGCAGCTCTATACATGGATGGTCATTACATGGGCGATGGACCTTATCGTCTCGGGCCATAAGAGACCGCATGCAGAGATCCAAAAATGTTAGCCATATAATAACAACAACTTGTTGCATTTTTTCGTTTACAATTCATGATTTGAACTCCGGACATCAGTTTACTACCTATAGCTTTATTTGTTTTACCCGTTTTGTAATGACTTATCTTTGGCGGGTTTGAGACTTCCTAGAAAGATCCTTTATTTTAATTTCACTTTTTTGTATCTCTTTTTCCCTAATGTTTTATTTATAATATATAAGTGTTTTAATAATGTGTGAAAAGAAAATGTTATTCTGGAAATGTGTTGCTCGGTTTTTCTATTGTTAATTATATATATTATGCCAAAAAACTATATATCTTAGGTATGAATTGTATGTAAGAACAAAACATTAGATCATTCCATCGTTTGTACCCAAGAGCAATGTCATTGATGAGTCATGAAACCATCTTTTCTTAGAATTCAGTTTTAGCCTTGAACTCTGAAGTTTGATGTTTGGGAACCCAGGGTTGCATCCTCCTCCCTTCAATAAGATCCTTAAATTACTTGTGCCAATAGGTTCGACGCGTCAACTTTAGCTCATATTCAAGCTCTGATCCATCATATATGGAGAGAGAGAAATTGAAAGGCTGGACTCATCTAAGTTGCAATTAGCTATAACCATTCACAAAGACATGTGGAAAATGCGCAACAAGCTTGTGGGAGTCCCCTCTTCCTGATAGCAGCTCAAGTAACACCATTTCTCTCCACTTTGTTTGTAAAGTTTAGATCTTTCACGGCTGATCACCACTCAGTTTCATATTTTAGTTGAGTTTCCCCTGAAAAATTCCAACTCAAAATCTCTTATGTATTATGTTTCTCTTTATTAAGGCAATCACAAAATCAAATTTTTGTTTAATGTAAGATCTATATCATACTTCAACTGATTACTACTATATTCTAATGGTACTTACCCTTAAAAAAATTACCCATTAATGGAACCCAATCAAGATATATATAGTTTCATATTGGATGAATTATACAACAAACATAAAATTCAAGGAGAGAGAAAGAGTTGCTATACCTAACCGGAAAAGATACAAGCCCATAATATCAAATCGTGGGCATCTGAAATTCAAAACAAATCGCTTCTATCGAAGCATGATTTCAACGTTTCAGTGATCGATGGATCGCCAACGGTGATCCCAGATAATATCATCGAAGGAGTCACACCTCTGTGGCAAGACTTCGTAGTTGGCAAATTTCTCTCAACGGCACTTTATATCGCAAAAGTACATGTCATAGTTAATAAGATTTGGAATTTGGGTAACAAATCAATTAAGATTGATGCTTTGGTGGTTAATGAGAAGACGATAAAGTTTAGAATTCGTGACAGTGCAGCTAGATCTCGCGTTCTCCGAAGAGGAATGTGGAATAAAACGGATGTTCCAATGGTGATTTCGAAGTGGTCTTCGGTGATAGAGATCTAGCCGGAAATCACATCAATTCCGATGTGGGTTGTTCTAAAAATTTTACCTCATAAAATGTATTCTTGACAAGGAATTGGTTTCTTAACAAGATCAGTGGAAGAGCCAAATAGATTGCACCCAGACACGAAGACGTGTAAAAATTTAGACGAGGCTAAAGTTTTTGTCGAAGTTGATCTCTCTAAGGAATTACCAAATCTTTCCATTTTAAATCGGAAAAAGGAGTAGACTCTGTTGTCGAATATAAATATCCATGGTTACCACCATGATGTGAGATATGCTCAAAATTGGGACACCAGAAAGATGTATGCTTGTCGAACAAAGGGAAAAAGATTGTGTTGATAGAAGCAATTATGGAATCTGTTTCTCAAGTTGTTAGTGTTATGGGGAATAATAATCAGGTTCGTGAGGGAGCTGTCATTGTCGAGGAAGTAATTGAGAACGAGGGAAGGGGTGAGATGGAGGAGGATGGTCTAAAATCTGTTGAGAAGATAATTCAAAAACCAGAGGAGGAGGAAAAAATAGAAGCTCCAAATCTGAGCAAGGAAGTACTTATAAGGGCGGATTAGTAAATACTAATTTTCTAGGTTATACGATGTAATCTCTCTCTATATATTGTGTACTCCTTTCATCTAATGAACATATTGAGTCTTATTACTCGATATGGTATCAGAGCAGAGATCTCTCAAAACTTAAAAACAGCAGCCATCAAAAATTTTCAAATTTTTCTTCTTCTTCTTCTTCACGACAACCATGGCCTCACCAACCTCCTCCACTGAAACCATCGCGATATCTGGTTCCTCAACCCTTCTCAATGTCAACATGACCAACATCACAAAATTGACGTCAACTAACTACCTGATTTGAAATCGTCAGGTTCACGCATTGCTTGATGGTTATGATTGATATTCCCATATTTTGTCCCTTTTATGCATTCATTTAGCTTAGGTTTTTTATCTTATATGCAAATAGTTTCATTACATTTCTTATTGGTTTTGTCCCATTTAGAGTTTAGAGCTCTAATGCTATGTCCTAGAGAGTCTTGCATGTTTTGGAGTCCTTTCTAGGTACCTTGGAGGCTCTCGGACACTTTGGAGGAGTTCACACTTAGCTCGGGATCTTGAAGCAACGGTTAGAAGCATGAAAACTCGAAAAGATCCCGCACCGGCCATATACCGGCTTCACTTCCCTCGGCGCAAAGCAAATATTTATCCCTCGGAGATTTCCCTCAATACCGGCCCGGCATGAAGAAGACCTCTTGGCCGGTATGAGACTTTAGCCGAGACAGGGACTTTGCCGGCTGCACGTCCCGGATTCATTTCCCCCGGCGCCGAGCATTTTCCTCCTTGGTGGTTTCTCTCATACCGGCCCGGCACAAGAAATCTCCCTCATCTGGCATGGAACTTTCTCCCCACCAGTAGATTTGCCAGACGCATGTACCGGCCTCATCTCCCCCGGCGCCAAGGATTTCTCCCTCGATAATTTCCCTCAATACCGGATGCATATACCGGTTCCAGACAGCCCGACATGGAACTTTCGATCAGAGTCTTCCCCCAACACCGGCCCGGCACGCGATAACTTCCCTCAGCCAGTATGCAACTTTCCCTCAGACAGGGAGATTGCCGGCTCCGTGTACCGGCACCATCTTACCCGGTATTTCCCCCTCAAACTTTCTTCACTCCCCGACGAAGCTCAAACACTGGCCCGTCATGAGGAAGCTCACTCACCCGGCATGGGATTTTCCCTCGGGCAGGAAGATTGCCGGCTCCGTGTACCGGCTCCATCTTGACCGGCATCACCCCTTTCGACGAAGATACTCCATACCGGCTCCATATACCGGACCCGTCCCAGCCGGTATAGAAAACAAGACCCGAAATTCTATCGGGTCAAAACTCGGTTTGTTCCGGGTTGACCCGGTCGCCCACTTTCTATTTTAAATACCCTAAAACCGAATTTTATTCACTATGCATTTTCTTAAGTCTAAAACCCTCACATTTGAGAGAGAACTTGAGATTTGTAAGGAGATCTTTGGGTTTTATGCAATTTTAGTATTTGTTTCTATCAATCTCTTCCATCTATCTTCTTTCTATCTTGATTATTTAACATCTATCCATGGATTCAACCTCTATCTCCATCGATTTTGGGGTGTTCTTAATGGGGTCTTGAGTAGTCTTTTAGGGTTTAGAGATGGGGTAGATTAGGATGACCCAAGGCTTGATTCATGGTGTTTAGGGTTAGATAATCTTATATCCCTTCTTGTTTAGTGTTCTTAAGGTTAGATCTAGCTTGAAAAAGTAGGTATAGATCATAAGGCATTTCATGCACACCAAATGTTTGATGAAATGCCTTGATGAACTAAACAAGAGATTTATACTCATAGCCTATGATAATAGTTGTCTAGGGTATATTTTTGGTTGATCTTGTTGATTCAAACTTAATGCTTGCTAATCAATGATCCACAAATGAGAGTTTGTTAATGGATTAGGTGATTAGCATAGTGATTAATTGCTTGAAAAAGAATTAGTCAAGTTTAGGGTCTTATGCCTACGAATTAGCTTGCTTGAGTAAATGAACATCATGAATTGAACTTGGGTCATCTCATATCCATAATCCCATCTTTGAATCCGCCTTTGCTTATTGATGTACATCTTGTTTAAGTTGCTTTACTAGTTTTTAATTTGGATACTTAATCACAAAACCCCTTTTAAATAGCTTAACTTACATAGGTTCCTTGCATTCTCAATTTTTAGAATCATCTCCTAGTACGGATTGATAACCTCTTATACTACTTGTATTTAGAGCTATTGATACCTCTTTGAGACCAAAAAATCTAAGTATCAATTGGGCGCCGTTGCCATATTGGGATTTGATTTTAACTTTGAGATTTAGGCTCTTTGTGAGATTAAGTTTTATTCTCTACTAAGATTACTAATCTTATTTACTTCTTATTCTTCTTTCTCTCTATAGGTGCATGCATACCCGTTCCCGTGGCAATACTAACCTAGCAGAACCGAGGGACGACATTGATCAACTTGAGAGAGATTCAAGAGTACGACGAAGCCGAGTAAGAGTACAAGAAGAAGTTGGTAACGAAATGGAAGATCTTCATGATATTCCACTCGGGAACATTCATGAGAACATTCCCCACCAAAGGAACGGTGGGAATGGGAACAACCAAGAAGGTGGTGGCAATGGAAACCATCACCAATCAAACCGTCCACACAATCCCCCAAGGGCTAGAAACGTTGTTGGAGAGGGTGACGCCGTGAATGCTCACCAAAACCGGCAAGGCATTCAAGCTCCACCGGTGGAGAACAACAACTTTGAAGTGAAACCGGGGGTGATCAACATGGTTCAAGCCAACAAGTTTCACGGATTGTGAATGGAGGATCCATTATACCACATAGACCAATTTGACCGGATATGTGGTCCCACAAAAGCAATTCCAACCTCAAGGCCAAGCTTCTAACACCAACCAACAAGGTTTTGTCCCAAGGAACCAATTCCAAGGGAACCAAAGTGGATTCCAACCCAAAGCTCCACCCGGTTTTCAAGGCCAATAACAAGAGTTTGTGCCTCAAGGTCAAGCAACTATGTCTAAACCGCAAGAGCTTGACTTGAACTCCATGTTCCAACAATTGCTCAAGGGACAAGCGGAGATCAATACACGGGTAGATTGCTCCTACACCGACCTCAACAACAAGATTGAGGCTTTAAATTCCAAGGTCAAACACATGGAGACCAAGGACACCGCATCTTCTTCACGTGCTTAAGGCACTTTTTTTGGGTAAACCCGTACCAAACCCCAATGATTATGTGAATGCTATCACCCTAAGGAGTGGCACGTTGCGAACAAAAGTGGGGGGGGGGGGTGGAACTTCAAGAATATGAAGGCTTAGTTGAGGACGTGGTAGTGAGAGGTCAAGACAAAGGGAAACAGGTTGAAGAGGTGAAGACTAAGGCCGTGATTCAAGAAGCGTCTAAGAAGAAATAGAATGTATTTGTGCCAAAACCTTATGTGCCTAAGTTACCTTTCCCGGGGCGTTTCAAGAAACAACTCATGGACAAGTACAAGGAGATCTTCGACAAGCAAATGGAGAAGGTCGAGCTTACAATGCCGTTGGTTGATGTTTTTCTACTTGTACCCCAATATGAAAAATTCCTCAAGGATGCCGTGAAGAAAAGAGCCAAGTAAATGGAATCCATGGTAATCTTGATTCAAGAATGTAGTGCCATCATCCAAAAGAAGGTGGCACCAACAAAACTTGGAGATCCCGGTTCATTCACCCTTCCGTGTGCACTTGGACCCTTGGCATTCGAAAATTGTCTTTGTGACCTTGGAGCAAGTGTTAGCCTTATGCCGTTCTCGGTTGCAAAGCGGTTGGGTTTCACAAGGTACAAAGCTTGCAGATCTCCCGATAATGGTTAGAGACTTCATCGTCCCCACAGACTTTGTTGTTCTCGAAATGGATGAGGAGCCAAAGGATCCAATTATCTTTGGAACACCGCTTTTGGCGACCGCGGGAGCCATTATTGACGTGAGAAAGGGCAAGATTGACTTGCACTTGGGAAAATATGAAGTCCTCGAGTTCAACATCAACAATGTGATGAAGAAGCCCACCATAAATGGACAATGTTTATACATAGAGACAATGTATGAACTCGCGGATGAATTGCTTGAAGAGTTGAATATTGAAGACGGTTTGCAAGTGGTTTTGACACAAGAGCACGGTGTGCATGGATTCTTGGATGAAGAAAGCCGAGGATATGAGCTACTCATGGACTCACACATGGCGCTTGAAAGAGAGACGCCATTTGTGGAGTTGGGTAACCAAGTGACAAAGGTTGAAGTTGAGTCAAGCATGGGTACGGTTCAAGAGAGCTTTGCGTTGGTCGTGGGAGAAACTAGCAAGGGTAAGACTAGTTTTGAGGATGACGATTGGAGCGAGCTCAAAGCCCCTAAGGTGGACCTAAAGCAACTTCCCGTTGGGCTAAGGTACGCTTTCCTAGGTCCAAACGAGTCATACCCGGTTTTTGGAAATGATAGTTTGAATGAGAATGAACTATCCTCCCTCTTAGTTGAACTCAGGAAGTTTAGGAAAGCCATTGGTTATTCTTTGGATGACATCAAGGGTGTTTCCTCTACTTTATGCACACATAGAATCCATCTAGAAGATGAATCAAGGACCTCTATTGAACATCAAAGAAGGTTGAATCCTAATTTGAAGGAGGTTGTAAAGAGAGAGATTCTTAAGCTCCTAGATGCGGGTATTATCTACCCAATACCAGATAGTACTTGGGTCTCACCGGTTCATTGTGTGCCTAAGAAAGGGGGGATAACGGTTGTTATAAATTAAAAGGATGAAATGATACCTACTAGGACAATAACCATGCATAGAATGTGCATTTACTATAGGAAGCTAAATTCATCTACTCGTAAGGATCACTTTCTGTTACCTTTCATAGATCAAATGCTTGAACGCCTAGCTAATCATCCATTTTATTGCTTTCTAGACGGTTATTCGGGTTTCTTTCAAATACCCATACACCCGAATGACCAAGAGAAAACATTACAAGAAAACTGCCCTTTTACAACTAACATAATCGTCGTAAAATGGACGTAAAACAGGGTTTACGACGGATTAGCGACGATTAACAATTCGTCGTAATATGATCGTCGTTAATCGGAAATCGTCGTAAAATGGTCGTAAAATTAAGGACGGCTAAAAATCGTCGTATATTATTCGTCGTAAAATCGATGTAAATCTACATCGATTTTACGACGAATAAATTACATCGATATCACGATGAAACATTACATCGATTTTACATCGAATTATAATTTTTTTTTTCGACAATCCGTCGTAATAGGATGAAACATTACATCGATTTTACATCGAATTATACAATTTTTGTTTTGACAATCCGTCGTAAATTCGTCGTAATAGGTAGCTGTAAATGCGTTGGTAAATCGATGTAAATTCGTCGTAAATTATTGAACGATGTAAAATCGATGTAAATGTTGAGTCGATGTAAACTCGATGTAATACATATATATATATATATATAATATTATTTATTTTTTCAATTAAAATAAAAAAATAATTAATAAAATTATATTTATAAATTAAAATTTTATAAATAAATTCAAAATATAAAATAAAATTTAAAATACAAAATAAAATTCTTAATATAAACGATTGTCTAGCTAGAAAACGTAAATTATCAAAAAGGTCATCGTCCGATCCATTATGATCCATATTCGCTTGTTCTTGCGCGAGCGGATCACTCGGCTGGCCCGATGTCGATCCTTGCTGCTGCCTCAGTGAAACCACCAAAGTCGGGTTAGTCAGGGCAATAATATCGAAGAGAGTGTTGTATCCTTGGATTGTTCTATCGTATCTTTCGATCGTCTTATCGTATCCTTGGATCTTCTCATCGTATACCACCTGCTTTGCCCGCAAAGTGTTGATCTCGGAGTTGGCGGTGTTTAACTCGGTCCGCAAAATAACCGGATCGTCGAAAAGCTGACGACGGGACGAGGCGGCGACACTATATGCGATCGATCCCATCCCTAAAACTCTGCCCTTTTTCTTCGGGGCAACCTTTAAAAAAGAAACGTAAAATTTAATAAATTGAATAAAGAAATGTTAACTTTTGTAAAAAAAAAAACGTTAAATTACCTCTGCGTATATCTCGTCCATCTGGGCAACCGTCAAAGTCGCAGTGGATTGGACCGAACTACCGCCAGGTGATAGTTGCTGAGAAAGCTGAGTTTGATGCTCGTCAATCCTTGCATGTGCGTCATTGTAGATCGCCTCTGCTCGAGGATCTACAAAAGAGACGTCTTTCTTCTTGTGAGTTTCCGCAAAAACTCGGGGTCATTGGAGGAAGTTCGCCTCCATTTGCCTAAAAAAAAAGACATTCAAAAAGAAATCAAACGATTGATGGGTAATATAAATTAATAACAAAATCACATAAATAAAATACTAACCGAAAAAATTATTACCATTTGAAGGCGTCTTCCCGCAAAAGACGTTTGACCCGACGTATGTAGCATAAGCGCTGGAAGACCGTCTGGACCCATAGTGTTCCGAGAAGCCGAACATGCCACTTGCTGCGAATGCGGATCTCTCCAGTATGCCGTCAAGCCGTTCCAAACATCGGAAGACATGTATGGCGGCTTCCCATGATCGCCTTTAACCTCCCACTTCCTATTCCAATCGGAGACGGTATTGTTGAGCCGCAATTTTCCCTTCTTTTTGAATTCCGTCTTCACCGTCTCGTTGATCGCAACGTCCCAATGCCATTTTTGCTATACAAAAAAATTAAAATAAAATTAGAAACGATTAAAGATAAAGAATTCTCCAAAATAATAATGAATTTAATTTTTTTTTTTTTACCGCGAAACATTTAAACCATGTCTCGACAACGTCTTCTGGAACCGAAGACCAATTGCGGTGAGGCTCCATGAAATAGGCTTTAATGGTGTCAGCCACACTCCGTCCAACTTTGTTATCTTCCTTAAACCTGAGAAATGAAACAAAAAATATTAGTAAAAAAAACAAATTCATAATGTTATTAAAAAAAATAATTTATAGTTACATACCAAAATGTATTCGGGAGCCGTCGCGGATCTAACCGGTCTAAAGAATCATGCCCTGGCGACTGCAAAATATCTTCGACCGTCAATCCCGCATACAACAACGGCGGTCGAGGTCCTGCTTCTGGAGGCGGCGCTGGTCCGGAAAAAGAATCTGGAACAGCGGACTGTGTCGCAGAAGATGACGGGAGTTGCGAATTAGCACTAGGTCTCATCTCGAGAAACTGCCGATAGTGTGTCCTACGTGGCGCCATATCTAAAAAATATTTTAAAATAACTCAATTCCAGTATAATATAATTCCATTCATAACTAATAATTCCAATCCTAACTAATAAAAATTATAATCCTAACTAACAATTCAAAATCCTCAGAAACATTCAAAATATAATTTAAAAAACAAAAAATTGTTTGAGATTGTGAGGGAGGAAAAAATCTGGTCACATATATATAGATTTTGTGGCCGTCGTAAAATCATTGGTAATTTACGACGATTCCGTCGTAAAATCGTCGTAATATTAAAACCAAAAATTCAACCAATCGAAATTTCCCCCCATGCGGTAAATTAAATATTTCGATTTACGACAAAATTACGACGGATTCGTCGTAAAATCGTTGTAAAATTACAACGATTTTACGACAAATCCGTCGTAATTTCTTTGTAATAAATTAAATCTATACCCTAAACCCTAAACCACAATACACATATCTTGGAAGTAAGAACGAAGTATATTTGTGCATCTAATACTTCTAATATTTAACATCATATTCAATAACGACGATTGAATCTATATCGTCGTCGATTTCCTTATCTTACATAATAATTTATAGCATTCGTTCTTATAAGTATATTCGTAACATGCATGACTTAAATAATGTAAATGATTTTGTAAAAAATTAAACTTGTTTATACTATGATTAGAACTTACGTAAAACAAGATATACGATAAAAAAACCAAACATGTAAATCAAACCCTAAACCCTAAATTTTAGGTATTACGACGAGATTACGACGATTTTGCTTAATTCGTCGTAAAAGCGTTGTAAAATTACAACGATTTTACGACGAATCCGTCGTAATTTCGTTGTAATAAATTAAATATATACCCTAAACCCTAAATCACAATACACATATCTTGGAAGTAAGAACGAAGTATATTTGTGCATCTTATACTTCAAATATTTAACAACAGATTCAATAACGACGATTGAATCTATATCGTCGTCGATTTCCTTATCCTACATAATAATATATAACATTCGTTCTTATAAGTATATTCGTAACATGCATGACTTAAATAATGTAAATCATTTTGTAAAAACTTAAAATTGTTTATACTATGATTAGAACTTACGTAAAACAAGATATACGATAAAAAACCAAACATGTAAATCAAACCTTAAACCCTAAATTTTATGTATTACGACGATTTTGCTTAATTCGTCGTAAAATCGTTGTAAAATTATAACGATTTTACGATGAATCCGTCGTAATTTTGTTGTAATAAATTAAATCTATACCCTAAACCCTAAATCACAATACACATATCTTGGAAGTAAGAACAAAGTTTATTTGTGCATCTAATACTTCTAATATTTAACAACAGATTCAATAACGACGATTATACGATGGATTATCATGTTTATACTATGATTATCATGTAACTATATACGATGATAAACCAAACATGTAAATTAAACCTAAATCGTCGTAAAATCGTCATACTTTTACGACGATGTTACAAAGAAAATAGTTACATCGGTATCATGACGATTTCACGTCGACTCTGAGAGTATGGTAAAACACGGTTTCTTATAGGTCATCTAATTATTTACATAGAATATTGTCGACGTAAATCCGTCGTATATTCGATGTAAAATCGTTGTAATGCTATTCGATGTAAAACCGTTGTAATTTTTCGTAGCAACTCCGTTGGTAATTTCTAGAAAATTTCTATAAATACATTCCACACCTTCAATGGTAACTCAAAAAAAAATACACACTAAATATATACATACCCACGTTTCCTTGGGTTTTTACGCTGATCATTGTGTTCCCACTTCTTTATGCTCTTGCCAACAAAGAATCCTGTGGGATCTTGTTTTCAAGTAAAGACAATCTTCATAACTACCATAGGTGAATGATTCATAGAATTGGACATCTATGTAAATTCGTCGTAATATAAAGATGTCCAATTCTATGTATCTTTCACTTATGGTGGTTGGTCTTTATGAATCTAGAAAACTAGACCCCTAGAGTTCTTTGTTGGCCAGATCATCAGAAGTGGGAATACAACGGTCTGCTCCTAAACCCAAGGACGACATTACGACGATATTACGATGAATGTTGTCCTAGGCGTCGTAGTTTCGTCGTAAAGTTACGACGATGTTATGATGAATAGTACCACATTCGTCGTAATATCGTCGTTAAGTACCATCAGATTTACATTAAATTAACTGTATATTTGGGGTTTAGCATTATGTAATAAAGTTTAACTAACCCTAATCTACGTGTTTCATTCACAAAAACTGTTAATTCATCAATGTTTCGTTGATTTTTTATTAGTTAAATAATTTTACAACAAAAACTTAAACATTTAACAAACCAAAAATTATGTTTATTAATCAAATTAATAAATTACATATATATAAGCTTTCAATCAGAATCATCATCTTCGTTGGGCTCATCATCTTGATTGGGTTCATCATCTTCAGGTTCATCATCATCGTCACTTTCTTCAAACTCGTCGAAATCGCCTTCTTCTTCTGTGTCGTCAGGTAGATATTCAAGTTGCATGTTTCGTGGATCAATTAAAAGAACGTTCTCCGTAATATCTGGTTCTGTAATGTCAAGGCAAGAATCTTGTTGCATTGGAAGATCATCAACACCAACAATTTTACCCCTTGGAGCTATTTTAATAACCGATAACCATGAGATCCCAGATGTTCGAACTCGCGGATATGGAACGAACGTTACTTGTTCTGCTTGTGATGCTAGGATGAATGGCTCAAACTTGTTGTAACGTCGTGATTTGTTGACGTCAACCACACCAAATTTGTTAATTCGCACCCCTCGACCGACTGTTGGATAGAACCAATCACATTTGAAGAGAACGCATTTCAACCTAACCAGTCCGGGGTACTCCACTTCAATTATTTCCTGAAAACCCCATACATATCTATTTCACCCCTAACACATACTCCGTAGTTGATAGTTTCCGGACGAACGCCATACTTGTATGTATGAAACACATAACCACGGGTAAAATACATGGATGCGGTCGTTATCTTCCCGATGGGGCCTAGGAGTAACTCATGAAACCAAAATGGATATGCGGGATCGCCATGATCAACCTATGATAAGTGTGCATGTTAGATTGAAAGCCGATATAATTAAATGAAATATTTATAACTATATTAACTTACTTGCGTCTTCAACCACTTGATATATCATGGTTTTTACCCTGTTTAGGCCATGATATAAGTCCTTTTATAGAGTCTTTTCTTGTGTTTTGGAGTCTTTTAGAGTCTTTCACAGGTTATAGCACGTCTGGAGCTTAATTGGAATTATTGGAGCTTTTCTGGAGCATTCTGGAGCGAGACTGAAGTCTGATGACTAAGAGCCCGATCTGAGCACCGAGCATCGATCGATACCCCCTGGTATCGATCGACACTCATCGAGATTCCATGGGCCGCGACTAATTATGAAGTCTTGGAGAATTGCAAAAGCACCCAGAAGACTTTGATAATTACAAGAAGGCCCCAAATCGTGATTTAGGTTATATATAGGATTTTACAGCCATTGTTTAGGCTATGCCTTTTTTATGCTTTTATTTTCTGTGTTTTGATTTTACTTTGGTTTTAGAGAGACAAGTCTGAATCTCCCTTCGTCCGAGATCAGATCTCTAAACCCTTCTTTCTATTCTATTGATGATTTATTCAAACATGTTGATTGTTTCATTCTCCATGTCTGAGTAGATCCACCTTAGGTTTAGGGTTTTCTCATAAGGGTTTTCTTTGAATGCTAGGTTAAATATCTTTTAGGATTCACCATCTGAATTATAGTTCTTCGCTTAGGTTGTGTTCAAAGCTTGTTCTAGATTAGCTACCTGGAATATAGATCTTAGGATAATTGATTAGGCACGAGAGTGCGATTAATTACCTGATAGAACCTAGGTGAGCAAATTGATTATTCGCAAGGAGATTTGGTTTAATTGATTTGTGAACATATCAAACCTGATATTAAAGCTGATTTAGAATTTAGGATTCGCAAAGAGATTTGGAATTCCTAGGATTTAGATTTAGATAGTTTTCGCAACGAGAGTTGGTTAGCTATATTTTAGTGATTTGAGTTCAAGAACAGTGCTTAATCTGAATCCTGTTAGTCAGTTAGTCTGCATTCATTGATTTCCTGAGAAAAACCCTGGACCTATATTCTTCCAATTGATTTACAACCCTTTTAATTTCTTCATTGTTTTTTTAATTATATTTGTTTGGCTTAGCGTAATTCGACACTTCATAATCTATTGTGTGATCTCTGTGAGTCTTTGTGGTTCGACCCCTACACTTACTACAACAACTGCTTTAGTATCTTAGGGTATTAAATTGAGCATATCAATTTTGGCGCCGTTGCCGGGGACTCAATTTCGCCATTAGATTTTAGTTTAGAATTTCGACTAAGTTCGTCGGTATCGATCGATACTCACTAGTATCGGTCGATACTCCGGCGACTTCTTTTTGGTATCGATCGACACCACTTGGTATCGATCGATACTCAACGTATTTTTTTTCTGGTTACTTACGTGCTTTGCCTAGTGTTTTCCTTGCAGGTGTATGCCTGTTCGTGAAACCAGGAGCAACAAGAGCACTCAGCTAGTTGGACTATCACTGGAACAGCTAGCGCTTGTGGAACGCACAAACAGAAAGACCAAGCAAACATCAGGGATGAACAACCCAGTGGTTTTAAGAGCTGATGAAGCTGGAATTCTGAGAGACCAAGAGGGTCATGTGTGTAATGAGAGAGGGCAACGACTTGATGAAGCTGGAAACATCGTTGTCCCTGCTCCTGTTATTGAGATTGTTGTGCCAGCTGGGCGCGGCAACGTTGGCAATGCTGCAGGTGTTCGAGCTCAGACAATTGGTGAGTACAACAGGCCAGAGCAGTTTTTCGCCAATCGGTCAGCGATTCGTCCTCCTGCTTATGAGAGGAATGACTTCGAGCTGAAACCTGCTTACTACACTCTAGTAAGACAGCATCTCTTCCATGGTCTTCCTCATGAACATCCAATGGACCATATAGAGAAATTCGAGGACTTGGTCACTAGCATCAAGAGCAATGGAGTATCATACGACTATCTCTTCTGCAAGCTCTTCCCCTACTCTCTAGGTGGAGAAGCTACTTACTGGCTGAGGCAGCTACCTCCTGGATCACTGACTAATTGGGAAGACACCAAGAGAGCCTTCCTAATTAACTTCTATGATGATGGACGATCTGAAGATCTGAGGAATAAGATCTCCACTTTTTCTCAAGGACCTACTGAGGCGTTCAAGGCCGCTTGGACAAGATTCAGATCGTACCAAAGAGACTGTCCACACCATGGATACTCTGATGTGCAGCTGCTAGGTATCTTCTTCAGAGGAGTAGATTGGAGGTATCAGATGGCTCTGGACTCTTCAAGCAATGGGAACTTCAACACCAACTATCCTGAGGACGCCTATGTGTTGATTGAGAATTTTGCATCTAGCAGCAGCACAAAGAGTGCAGATTTCGAGCGCAAGAGGCTGGCTGGTAATCAGGATGGGTCGCAGATCGCTGAAGTGAAGGCTCAGCTGGATTCTATGCACAGTCTTCTGCTGGGAAAGACAACAAAGGCCGTCCACTTCGCTGCTGAGAATGACGTGGAAGATGTTAACTACATTGGTGGTTCTGGTTTTCAGGGTCAACGATTTGGGTACAACACCAATCGAAACTATGGTCAGCAAGGAGGGTACCAATCCCCACCACCCAAAGCTCCTGAGAGTAAGATTGAGGCTATGCTTGAACACCTGGTTCAAGGGCAGGAGAAGATGACAGTCACCTTCAATGGTAAGATGGATGATTTGTACACCGATTTGAGTGGAAGGATCGAGGCTCTAAAGACAAGCCACAGGATGCTGGAGACGCAAGTAGCTCAGACTGCAGCAAATTCCAAAGGAAAAGCGGTTCAGTCACACAATGCACACGTCAATGCCATCAGCTCATGTGCAGAAAATGTCGATGAAGTTCCTGAAATCGCACAAGCATCGATCGATACTCCCCAGTATCGATCGATACCAGCCCAGACGTCTGCTCGAATGGATCCAATCGCCCGTGTATCGATCGATACCCCATTGGTATCGGTCGATACCAAGGCGATTTCTGAGGAGACACATGAGATTTCGACCAAGGAGCCTCAAGTAGCGGCAGCACGATTCAACATCGCCCAATTTTGGGAAGACTATGAAACGAAGTGTCAGGCAGCGATAGCTAAGGAACGAGCTGAGAAAAGAGCTCGCAAGCCCAAGAAGGAGAATCCTGTACCTAAACACCTCAGAGATCCCATCTCTCCAAAGCAGCTGCGTGGCTTTGAGAAGATGGTAAGAAGGATTTCCCCTGATTCAACCTTTGAAGAAGCCCTAGAGTGCCGTCCTCTGCTAAGTCACTTCAAGGATTGCAGAGAAACTGAGGAAGAGATTAAGGCACTCTTCATTAAGGCTAGAGGTCCACCTCCACTGAGACAGTTGACCCCAAGGGAAGATCCAGGGAAATTCGCGGTTCCATGCTCTATCTCTGGAGTTGAGTTCAAAGAGTCTCTTGTCGACTCAGGAGCTAGTGTCAATGTCATCTCAAGGGCAATTGCAGAGCAGTTAGGGGCTGATATTCGATCACCAGAGGCATCTATCACATTCGCGAACAACTCCACCTCGCTTCCACACGGTACTATCCATGGTTTGCTGGTCAAAGTAGGAGACTGTCTAGTTCCTACTAATTTTCAGGTTGTAGAGATGGGTGCAATATCTCGTATGCCTATCCTTTTGGGACGACCGTTCATGGCTACTGCAGGCGCGATCATAGACACACCTAATAAGAGAATCTCTTTCTCTTACATTGACAGAGGGTTCTATTATGGTGTCATTCCCCCTCGAGTTGCTCCCACACGTCTATCTAGCATTGAGGTTGCTACAGATATGTCGCTGGCAGTTGATCTTTTGGAAGAGCCTCCTGATGAGCCTACTGTCACAGACATTCCAGCTGAACCGCCCAACATCCCCGAGAAGAAGACTAAGGCAACAAAGAAGAAGAAGGCCAAGAGCAAAAGAGTTGAGAATCCCCATGTCACTTTGATCCCTCAGAAGAGTGATGGGAATTCGATTGAGTACAAGGTCAAATGCAAAGGAGCCTTGAAGCCATTCTCTAAGGCTAGAGTACTGCTTACTTCTGAGCTGAAAGAGAAGGGAAAAGAGTTTGTGGACAGCATGCTGAAGAGAACGCTGAAGATAGCAATGTCAAGTTGTGGAGCCTGTTTTGGTGCAAGCTCTCACTCTTATCCAGCCTGAAGGGCGTTACAGTCAAGCTATTGACGTTAAACGAGCGCTTGGTGGGAGGCAACCCACTGGTGAGTCTGTTTTTGATTCGTTTTTATTTTTATTTTCGTTTGTTTTGAGTCTGTGTCAGGATGAACAAGGAGCAACTCGAAATCGCCTAAGCATCGATCGATACCCCTATGGTATCGATCGACACCAATCGCGGATGAAAATTCACAAAGTCGATCTAAGCATGGTATCGATCGATACCATGCCGTGTGTCGATCGACACTCGGTGTTCCAGGAAGGTAATTTCTTGTTTCTCTTCGTTCTATCCTTTTCTTTTGTTTCTTTCACTGACTCTAGGCTAGATAACACTGAGGACAGTGTTGTTCAAGTCTGGGGGAGGTGTCTGCTGACATTGTTTTCGTTTTTCTTAGAGTCAGTCGTTTTATTGAGTCAAAACTGTTTTATTGAGTCAAAATTTGTTGGAGATGATGATCCTGTGCTTGAACCTATTGATTTGATTTTGTTTTTGAGTGCACAGTGTTACAGGATCAGTTCTAGATCGACTAATGAAAAATCCAAAGGCTGACCAGTTGACTAGAAAACATCCATGTCTCCAGCAGAGTTCTTCTGAAGCCTGAGCCAAATTTTTGCACTTCATCAATGTGGTTAGTGTTCATAGAGCTTGATTCATCATTCATATCTGATAAAGGAACCCGTGTGTTTAGAATTATGGTATCTCTCTCCCCTGAAATAAGTTGATAGATTAAGAGCATAAAAGATTGAAATGATTTTCTTCTGAGTAGAGGGTTAGGAAAATTTCCAGCGATCCCATTATTCTACTTAAGAGGGGATGATCACACAAAGGATTGGAAGCGAGGCTAGGATTTTCCTATGATGCCATTATTCGCCTACATCCTTTGATACATTGAGAGGGAAGAACCGGGGATTTGGTGGCAAACACCATCAGTACTCGCGTCTCATACCTTGATATGTATATGCAAAGCTGAAAAGAAAAGAAAAAAATAAATAGAACATAATAAGAAATAAGTCTGGGGGAGAGAAATTGATACAAAAGAAGTGTGAAAAGGGTGGTTCCTTTGTCAAGATATTGTCTGGTAAAGAATCTAGAAGGTTCTTGAACATTAACTGCAGCGATGAAACTGGCGATGAAGGTTTTACTTGAACAATGCTGTGGGATTTTGTGTGTAGTCTGGAAAAGCTGCAAATGTCTACGGAGAAGTACATGGTGGTTAGATCGAAAGCTGATTAGGTGACATTTGGGTACTTGGGAAAAGAGGTCATTTCGATGGTTCAGGAACAGGTGAGTCTCTGCGTTTTCAAACCTCTTTCTCTGTTTAGTCTCTTATTTGCTTGAGGGCAAGCAAAGGCTAAGTCTGGGGGAGTTGATATATCATGGTTTTTACCCTGTTTAGGCCATGATATAAGTCCTTTTATAGAGTCTTTTCTTGTGTTTTGGAGTCTTTTAGAGTCTTTCACAGGTTATAGCACGTCTGGAGCTTAATTGGAATTATTGGAGCTTTTCTGGAGCATTCTGGAGCGAGACTGAAGTCTGATGACTAAGAGCCCGATCTGAGCACCGAGCATCGATCGATACCCCCTGGTATCGATCGACACTCATCGAGATTCCATGGGCCGCGACTAATTATGAAGTCTTGGAGAATTGCAAAAGCACCCAGAAGACTTTGATAATTACAAGAAGGCCCCAAATCGTGATTTAGGTTATATATAGGATTTTACAGCCATTGTTTAGGCTATGCCTTTTTTATGCTTTTATTTTCTGTGTTTTGATTTTACTTTGGTTTTAGAGAGACAAGTCTGAATCTCCCTTCGTCCGAGATCAGATCTCTAAACCCTTCTTTCTATTCTATTGATGATTTATTCAAACATGTTGATTGTTTCATTCTCCATGTCTGAGTAGATCCACCTTAGGTTTAGGGTTTTCTCATAAGGGTTTTCTTTGAATGCTAGGTTAAATATCTTTTAGGATTCACCATCTGAATTATAGTTCTTCGCTTAGGTTGTGTTCAAAGCTTGTTCTAGATTAGCTACCTGGAATATAGATCTTAGGATAATTGATTAGGCACGAGAGTGCGATTAATTACCTGATAGAACCTAGGTGAGCAAATTGATTATTCGCAAGGAGATTTGGTTTAATTGATTTGTGAACATATCAAACCTGATATTAAAGCTGATTTAGAATTTAGGATTCGCAAAGAGATTTGGAATTCCTAGGATTTAGATTTAGATAGTTTTCGCAACGAGAGTTGGTTAGCTATATTTTAGTGATTTGAGTTCAAGAACAGTGCTTAATCTGAATCCTGTTAGTCAGTTAGTCTGCATTCATTGATTTCCTGAGAAAAACCCTGGACCTATATTCTTCCAATTGATTTACAACCCTTTTAATTTCTTCATTGTTTTTTTAATTATATTTGTTTGGCTTAGCGTAATTCGACACTTCATAATCTATTGTGTGATCTCTGTGAGTCTTTGTGGTTCGACCCCTACACTTACTACAACAACTGCTTTAGTATCTTAGGGTATTAAATTGAGCATATCACCACTCAACAAAGTGACGATCTTTACGGTCGTTTATTTCATCATCTGAAACCCCTTCAATGCATTCTCGTACCTGTGTAACAAATAAGCTGCAAAATATATATATAGACATAAAAATTAACACATTTAATTATAATTATATTAATTATTAATGACTGATTAATTAAATAGTTTTGTTCCCTCAGCCGGCATGGAACTTTCTCCCCACCAGGAGATTTTCGGGACGCATGTACCGGCCTCATCTCCCCCGGCGCCAAGGATTTTCCCCTCGATGATTTCCCTCAATACCGGACGCATGTACCTGTTCCAGACAGCCCGACATGGAACTTTCGATCGGAGTCTTCCCCAACACCGGCTCGGCACGCGATAACTTCCCTCAGCCGGTATGCAACTTTCCCTCAGATAGGGAGATTGCCGGCTCCGTGTATCGGCACCATCTTACCCGGTATTTCCCCCTCAGACTTTCTTCACTCCCCGACGAAGTTCACACACTGGCCCGACACGAGGAAGCTCACTCACCCGGCATGGGGTTTTCCCTCGGGCAGGACGATTGCCGGCTCCGTGTACCGGCTCCATCTTGGCCGGCATCACCCCTTTCGACGAAGATACTCCATACTGGCTCCATGTACCGGACCCGTCCCGGCCGGTATAGAAAACAAGACCCAAAATTCGACCGGGTCAAAACCCGGTTTGTTCCGGGTTGACCTGGCCGCCCACGTTCTATTTTAAATACCCTAAAACCTAATTTTATTCACTAAGCTTTTTCTTAAGTCTAAAACCCTCACCTTTGAGAGAGAACTTGAGATTTGTAAGGAGATCTTTGGGTTTTATGCAATTTTAGTATTTGTTTCTATCAATCTCTTCCATCTATCTTCTTTATAACTTGATTATTCAACATCTATCCATGGATTCAACCTCTATCTCCATCGATTTTGGGTTGTTCTTAATGGGTCTTGAGTAGTCTTTTAGGGTTTAGAGATGGGGTAGATTATGATGATCCAAGGTTTGATTCATGGTGTTTAGGTTTAGATAATCTTATATCCCTTCCTGTTTAGTGTTCTTAAGGCTAGATCTAGTTTGAAAAAGTAGGTCTAGATCATAAGGCATTTCATGCACACTAAGTGTTTGATGAAATGCCTTGATGAACTAAACAAGAGATTTATACTTATAGCCTATGATAATAGTTGTCTAGGGTGTATTTTTGGTTGATCTTGTTGATTCAAACTTAATGCTTGCTAATCAATGATCCACAAATGAGAGTTTGTTAATGGATTAGGTGATTAGCATAGTGATTAATTGCTTGAAAAAGAGTTAGTCAAGTTTAGGGTCTTATGCCTAGGGATTAGCTTGCTTGAGTAAATGAACATCATGAATTGAACTTGGGTCATCTTATATCCATAATTCCATCTTTGAATCCGCATTTTCTTATTGATTTACATCTTGTTTAAGTTGTTTTACTAGTTTTTAAATTGGATACTTAATCACCAAACCCCTTTTAAATAGCTTAACTTACATATGTTCATTGCATTCTCAATGTTTAGAATAATCTCCTAGTACGGATTGATAACCTCTTATACTACTCGTATTTAGAGCTATTGATACCTCTTTGAGACCGAAAAATCTAAGTATCACTGATCTCGCCGGCTATGTTGACGGATCTGTTGTTGTGCCACCATCAACAATCACTACCGAAGGTGTCCTCTTGATCAACCGCGACTACACAATCTGGAAGCGACAAGATAAGCTCATTTACATCGCATTATTCGGTGCAATCTCGATCTCCATCCAACCGATTCTTGCAAAAACGACGACCTCGGAAGAAATCTGGTCCACGCTAGCTTCCACCTACGCCAAACCAACTCGTGGCCATCAACAGCAACTAAGACAACATATCAAACAATGGACGAAAGGGGCTAAATCTATTAATGATTTTTTCCAAGGATTCACGACAAGATTTGATCAACTCACGTTAGTTGGAAAGCCGATGGACACTGAAGATCAAATCGATTACATCCTTGGAGGATTACCTGATGGATACAAACAAGTGATTGACCAAATTGAAGCCCGTGATGTTCCTCCGTCTCTCACGGAGTCTATGAGAAATTGATCAATTATGAACCCAAACTTCAATCCACACTTGTCAACTCATCCTCGCTTCCAATCTCGGAGAATGTTACGCAATACCGCAGCTCCAACAACAACAATGGTAACCGAAACAACAACAATGGCACCTACCGAAATCAGAATGGCCCCGACAACCGCAATAATCAGACTTGGCAACAACAACAATTCCAATCTCGCAATGACCAATCTGCTCCTCACGGGTATCAAGGTCGTTGTCAAATTTGCGGAGTCCACGGTCATAGTGCTCGCCGGTGTTCACAGTTACAGTCTTCCGGTGGAAACTCCAGCTCCTCCATGATCAACTACACTCCTTCTCAAGCTCCATGGCAGCCACGTGGGAACATGGTCGCTGCGACGTCGTATAATCCAAATAGTTGGATTCTCGATAGGGGTGCAACACTCCATCTCACGACATATTTACATAATCTGCCCCTCCATCAACCTTACAATGCTGGAGAAGAAGTCACCATTGCCGATGGCTCCTCGATTCCGATCTCGCACACGGATTCATCTCATCTCTCTACCCCAACTCGTTTACTTACATTAAACAATATCCTATATGTTCCAAATATTCACAAAACCTCATATCCGTTTACCGCTTGTGCAACGCTAATAAAGTTTCTGTTGAATTCTTTCCTGCCCATTTTTAGGTGAAGGATCTTCATACGGGGGCCCAATTACTCCACGGCAAAACTAGAGATGAGCTATACGAGTGGCCAATTCATCCAACCACACTTACCTCTCTTTTCGCTTCACCATCCCCAAAAACCTCTACACCTTTGTGGCATTCAAGACTTGGTCATCAATCTTTGAATGTTTTACAAACTCTTATTTCTAAATTTTCTTTACCGCTTATTTCTTTTACTTCAAAACAGTACCCTTGCTCTCACTGTCTTATCAATAAAAGTAATAAATTCCCGTTTTATTCAAATACCATAACCTCAAAAAGCCCCCCTTGAATACATTTATTCCGATGTTTGAACCTCACCCGTTGTCTCCATTGATAACTACAAGTATTATCTTATACTTGTCGACCATTACACAAGATACTCATGGTTCTACCAATTGAGGCAAAAATCTCAAGTCCGGAAACATTCATGACGTTCAAACGTCTGGTGGAAAATCGATTTCATACCAAAATCAGAACTTTATACTCTGATAATGGTGGCAAATTTGTGGGACTGAAATCGTCTCTCTCGTCTCATGGCATTTCTCACTTGACGTCACCTCCACACAACGGCATTTCAGAACGCAAGCACCGTCACCTCGTCGAAACAGGATTGACGTTACTGCATCAAGCCTCTCTTCCACCTCTATATTGGACATATGCATTTGCAACGACAATCTATCTTATCAATCGATTGCCTAGCTCGGTTCTCAAAGGCGAATCACCATATGCCAAGCTGTTTAATCAACCACCAAATTATCTCAAACTCAAGGTATTTGGCTGCTTGTGCTTCCCATGGCTTCGGCCTTACACACACCACAAGTTGGAGAATCGATCGAAGCCATGTATGTTTATGGGATATTCACTTACCCAAAGTGCATATCTATTTCTGGAACCTGTCTCTGGAAGAATCTATGTCTCACGACATGTTAAGTTCGTGGAAGAGAAGTTCCCGTTTGTTGTTTCCTTCGAGACAAAAATCACCGAAATCGAGCCTGAAATTGTCAGTCAACAGAATCCAATACATGTGCCCATAACCCAGTCGCCACTCGTATCAGCTCCTCCGCCGCCGTCAACGCCATAGTCTCTGCCCCCGACCGAAGATCCTCACCTGTCATCGTCGAGCGAGATGGCTACGCCATCGACTTCTTCGGGAAGCAAAACAGTGTCGAGTTCTAATTACCCAATTATGGGCCAAGGAAATAATGAAGCAGGCCCAACTGATGTTAGTGTTTCACAAGCCCAAAACCAAGCCTTAAACACAAACCCACCACCGCAAAACCCAACTTCAACTCTCGAACCCGACAATCCTCCTCCTTCCTCTTCCCGATATAATCCTCTACGACCAATCAGCCTCCACCCCTGCAAAATAATACTCACCCAATGCAAACCCGTGCCAAAAACCAAATAACAAAGCCTAAATCCAAACTCTCCCTTGTTGCCGTTACCAACAAACCCGAAATACCAACCACCGTGAATCAAGCCTTGTGAGATCGGAAGTGGAGGATGGCCATGGGAGAAGAGTTCAATGCTCAAATCCGCAATCATACGCTTGATTTGGTTCCTCCAAGCCCAAATCAAAATGTCATTGCTACAAAGTGGATTTTTACACTAAAATATTTACCTAATGGTGATCTTGACATGTATAAAGCGAGATATAATCAACAGTATGGCCTCGATTTCTCTGAGATGTTTAGCCCGGTCGTCAAATCGATCACGATCAGACTAATGCTAAAGTTAGCAGTTGCACGTTCGTGGAGCATTAAACAACTAGATGTCAATAATGCGTTCCTTCAGGGAACTCTCACCGACGAGGTCTATGTCTCTCAACCACCGGGATTCATCGACAAAGATCGACCTCATCACGTTTGTCGTCTCAAGAAAGCTCTGTATGGGCTCAATCAGGCTCCGAGAGAGTGGTACCAAGAATTGAGGAATTTTCTGTGTTCCATTGGTTTTCTCAATTCTTTGGCCGACACCTCTGTCTTCATTTACAGTCATGGTACTGAAATGGCTAATATCTTGGTGTATGTTGACGATATTATCGTCACAGGCGGCAGAAACGCCCTCATTTCACAATTTATTGCTGCTCTTGCTCATCGATTCTCATTGAAAGACCCGACAGATCTGTCTTACTTTTTGGGAATTGAGGCAACGAGATCATCACATGGTCTTCACTTGATGCAGATAAAATATATTCAGGATCTCCTCCTCAAGACAAAGATGTTGAATGCGAAGCCTGTTACTACGCCTATGGCGCCCACACAGAAACTGTCTCTTTACTTCGGTACTGTTCTCGACAATCCCAGTGAGTATCGACAGGTAATTGGCAGCTTACAATACCTAGCGTTTACTCGTACGGATATTACCTACGCGGTTAATTGCTTGTCTCAGTTCATGCATCGGCCGACTGACATTTATTGGCAACGACGAAGAGAGTACTCCACTATCTTGCTGGGACAACATCTCATGGTATTTTCCTAAAAGCACACTCCTCGTTATCTCTTCATGGTTTTTCAGATGCGGATTGGGCTGGTGATACGGATGACTTCGTATCAACAAATGCATACATACTGTATTTGGGCTCATCCCCAATAACCTGGTCATCGAAGAAGCAAAAAGGCGTTGCTATTTCTTCAACGGAAGCAGAATATCGAGCCGTCGCCAACACTGCTTCGGTAATTCGGTGGGTTTGCTCACTCTTAACAGAATTTGGAGTGACACTCTCATCATCCCCTGTGGTGTATTGCGAGAATGTAGGAGCCACTTACCTCAGTGCGAATCCAGTCTTTCACTCACGGATGAAACATTAGGATTTAGACTACCACTTTATCCGCGTTTATGTACAATCGGGAGCTCTTCGAGTCAGACATGTCTCCACCAAAGATCAGCTTGCAGATGTGCTCACGAAACCGTTACCTCGCCCGCAACTGGAATTATTTGACAAAATTGGAGTGACAAATGTCCCTCCATCTCGAGGGAGCGTATAAGGGTAGATTAGTAAATACTAAATCTCTAGGTTATACGATGTAATCTCTCTATATTTATTGTGTACTCCTTTCATCTAATGAACATATTGAGTCTTATTACTCTATAGTACTAACTGATGATGAGTTATGGCATTCGGTTTCTCTGACTAAAGTGGGCTGGGTAATACTGGAGGAGTAAGTAATAGAGATAGTCTGGGATCACCATCTCGATACGTTTTTCTTGTAGCTTGAGCTTGAAGAGGGTGAAGTTCAATGTTCAGAGCAAATTACATCAAAAGAAATTTATGTAGAGAAAAGAGAAGAACTGAGCATTCGGCCTTCTCTTCCGCGAGCTTCAAAGGGTATTCACAAAACTGATAACACAGTATTTTTACTCATTTACCATATATTTTAGAGCAATTTAATAAGTGCTTCACTTGTTTTTATTATGGTTTTCGTATATTTGTAGTTTCAAGACTCTTTTCAGGTTACTTAGGCAAAAACATTGCAAATAGGAAAAAAACCAGATTTTTGGCTCTGAGTCAAACCGTCAGAAGTTCAGCTGCCAAATATGTTCTTCTCACCTTCTGATCCAGACCAGTTTTGGAGATATTCAAGAAGGACCGATTACATTTCCATTCCAACTTATTTGAGGACGATCCAAATGTTCAATCAAAAGATACATCAAGATCAATTTGTCACATTCTGCCACCCACGGAGCAGCTCTACCCGCGACCAAAAGGCAGTTCACCGCAGGCAGAGTCTCTCCACCTGCGGCCAAGGAGTGGTTCGCCGTGGGCAGAAGACTTGGTCACGCGGCTAGCCCTGTTTCGTCCCGGAAAGCCCATTTGTAAATCCCTTTCAAACCCATTTCGATTTTTCTTCAAGGAAAACCTTTATGACGACTAAACAAGAGTTGAAGACCTATAAATATGTACTTTAGCTGCCCTAATTTTGTGTGCCTCATTTTTCCCCTTTTGGGTGCCCCTCTCGGAGCCACCATCATGATTTTCTATGGTTTTTATGTTCTTTTATTATTCGTTCTTTGTTTAGGGAGATATAAATTTCTCTTTAGTCTTTTCTATTATGTCTTATCTATTATGCATTCCTGATTTCTGTCTTTAAATCATGAACTAAAAGCTCAAATTAGGGATCGAATCCACATAGACTGAAGAAAATACACAATATATTTTAATGATTAAATTAAGTTAAGTGATCAATGGAATTGAAAACAAATGCGTAAATTAAACAAGTTGTAATTCGATTGGGAGAAAGATAGGTTCAAGGTATTTCTCAGGAAATCAATGAATGCAGATAAACTAACTAATCAGGGTTCATGTTACGCACGATTCTTGAACTCAAATCACTAAAGTATAATTAACCAACTCTCGTTGCGAGAATTATCTAAGTCTAAATCCTAGAATTCCAAATCTCTTTGCGAATCCTAAAGTCTAAACCAGCTTTTAGTTCAAGTTTGATTTGTTCACAAAACAAATAAACCAAATCTCTTTGCGAATAGTTATTTTGCTCACCCTAAGTTCTATCAGGTTTCTAAATTGCACTCTCGTGCCTAATCGATTAACATAAGATCTAAGTTCTAGGTGATCAATCCAGAATTAGCTTTGAGAACAACCTATGGTGAAGAACTTATTCAGATTATTAACCCTAAACAACTAATCAACCTAGCATTCAAAGAAATTCCTTATGAAAACCCTAAACCTAACATATGATATACTCAGACATGGAGATTGAAACAGTAAACATGACTGAATAAATACTTGAGTAAATAATAAAGAAGAGAGTAAAACAAGAACATATTTTCATACTTGTCTCCCTCAAAAGCTCTCCCACCAAAAACCAAAGTAGAATAAAGCTTGAATGAATTGTAATGAAAGCGTAGCCACCAAAGTGGCTGTAAAACCTAAATAAATACTTCTAAACACGTTCGGGGCCTTCTTGTAAATAATAAAGTCTTCTGGGGCAATTTGCAGTTCCTCAAATCTTCAATAAGTCGCGATCCTTCTGTTTCTTCGATAGGTATCGATCGATACCATAAGTGTATCGATCGATACTCGGGCGATAAATCGGTGTCTCAGCTACAGGATCTCTGCTTGACTCCAAAATGCTCCAAAATGTTTCGATATCTACAATAATGCTCCGAACGTACCTAAAACCTGAAAAGACTCTAAAAGACTCCAAAATACTAGAAAGACTCTATAAAAAAGACTTATATCATGGTTTAAAACGGGTAAAAACCATGATATATTAACTTCCCCAGACTTAGCCTTTGCTTGCCCTCAAGCAAAACAGAAAACTAAACCAGAGAAAGAGGTATGAAAACACGGAGACTCACTTGTTCATGAACTATCGCAAAGATCCTTTTCCCGAGCACCCAAATGTCACCTAACCAGCTTTTGATCTAACTACCATGTACTTCTCCGTAGACATTCGCAGCTTTCCCAGACTCCACACATTATCTCGCAGCATTGTCCAAATAAAACCCTCATCGTCAGTTTCATCGATGCAGCTAATGTTCAAGAACCTTCTAGATTCTTTCTCATACAATATCGTGACAAAAGAACCACCAAATTCACACACTTTTTGGTATTGTCTCTCTCCCCCATACTTGTTTCTTGTCATGTTCTTTCTCTCTTTTTAGATCTGCATATACACAGTAAGGTCTGAAACGCGAGTATTGATGGTGTTCGCCACCGAATCCCCGGTTCTTCTCTCCCTATGTATCAAAGGTCTAGGCGAATAGTGGTATCATTGGAAATTTTCCTAACCTCGTTTTCAACCTCTGTGTGATCATTCCCTCTTAAGTAGAATAATGGGATCGCTGGAAATTTTCCTAGCCCTCTACTCAGAAGAAAGTCATTTCATTTTTTATGCTCTTATTTATCAACTTATAACAGGGGAGAGATATACCATTACTTTAAACACATGGGTTCCTTTGTCATATATGAATGATGAATCAAGCTCTTTAAACATCAATAACATCGATGAAGTGCAAAAATTTAGCTCATGCTTTAGATGGAGCGATGCAACCGCACCGAGAGAGTGTCGAAATGGCGTTCCAGATACTCTGGAAGCTCTCTACCACATACCTCTTAAAGGTGTATGTATCCATAGGAAGTGCAGGTGGAGACAGAAGAGTACTCGCAGAAGATAGAGGATGACGTGCACGTCTAGATCGACCTCCAGCAAGGTCAGGTACCGGCTCATCCTCAGTAGCAGTAGGTGCTCTAGTGACTGGTGAACGACGTCGAGTGACAGGCGCATCTATCAACAGATCCTCAGTAGGCTCAAAGCGCAGCTGCTGTGGAGTGTCACCAATGTCTCTCAGCCCTCTGTTGGGGAGCTGAACCAGAAAATCTCCATCTGCAGTAGAGAAGTACCAAAGTCGCTGAGGTTTCAGCCACCTCAGGTTCTGCAAGTGCTGCTCATCCATGAGAACACGTGTAGTGGATATGGAGCAGCTCGCATTACTGATCCCAAAGTGATGGAAGATAGGAGTGAGAAGACTCCCAACAGACTCGGTCTTCCTAGCTGTGCCCCTCGTGCTCTTATCTACAAAAGGTTTGGTCTTCAAGGAGACCAAGTGATGTGAAAAAATAGCTCCCATGTTGACCTCTGTCAGCTCAGGCCACTCATAATCCTCGCCTGGAATGATGTCCCTAATAGCTAAGGCCAGCAACAAAAGCTCAGAGACTCTCATCTTGTTCGGCTCCATCTTACACAGAAAGGTGTTGCTCATAATCCTAACCAAGCAACGCAGGGCTGGGTAACGCACATCAATCTGAGTGGATGTCCTAGAGTGATAAGCACCAGTCCCAAAGTGCGTTCATAAGGTATGCACGTCAGGGTGTGAAACAGGAAGCGCAACTCTCCTAAAGGCTCTCTGAAAGCCATAAATGTCACAAAGATCAGGAAGTGGTAACCTGTATCGCACACCACGAATCATGAAGGTCAATGTACCCTCCTGCGCGTCTCTAAGGACCTCGTCTCTATAGTAAATGCGGACTGTCGCCATGGACTGACGAACCAAGTTTGGGAATAGGTCATACTGCTGTGTGGCGATATTGCCCAGACCAATCCTCTGAAGCAAACACTGGAGCTCACCGTCTATACCCAAACGACGCATGTTGACTCCATCAACGAATCTAGTGGGCTGCACATCAATGCCAAGCCATCCGTTGTAGTGCAACGTATCGTATTGTACTCGTCCCAGTTGTCAGAAACAGGCATGTAGATGCAGTCTGTACCCTCAGCGATCTCTCTATATGTGCCCTCCCAAATTCTATTGCAAGGGATCCTAGCCTTCTCGTTTCGCTTAGGCCAAGGAGCTCTACATGTGACACTAGGAGCCACAGGGTCAGCAGGAGGTGGTGATGGTTGTGCCACTGGTGGTGGTGGTGGGATGTCACGCAAGGAAGTATGCGGAACCTCAATGTTTGTGGACGCTCCATCAATCCACACTATGTAGTTGTCGTCGCCTAGGCAACCGTTCACTACACCTCTTTGCCAATGCAAACCATCCCATATCTTGACACGTTGACACAAACGGTATTCCGGTGGGTGCGTGATATGCTCAAATTAATACCCTAAAAATACTAAGCAGTAGTTGCAGTATAGTAGGGGTCGAACACAAGGACTCACAGAAACACACAATAGATTATATAGGTAAGATTTAAGCTAAGTGATCAATGGTATTGAAAGCATGACGTAAATTAAAACGGTTGTAAATTCAATTGGGAGAAGGCTAGCTGTTCAGGGTATTTCTCAGAAAATAAATGAATGCAGATAAACTAACTAACATGATTCAGATTTAGCACGGTTCTTGAACTCAAATCACTAAGATATAGTTAACCAACGTGCGCTGCGAAAACTATATAAATCTAAATCCTAGGAATTCCAAATTCCTTTGCGAATCTTAAAGTCTAAATCAGCTTTTAAATCAGTTTTGATTTGTTAACAAAACAACTAAACCAAATTCCTTTGCGAATAATTATTTTGCTCACCCTAGGTTCTATCAGGTAATTAATTGCAGTTCCGCGCCTAATCAATTATCCTAAGATATAAGTTCTAGGTGATCAATCTAGAATTAGCTTTGCAAACAACCTAAAGCGAAGAACTAATTCAGATGGTGAATCCTAATAACTAATCAATCTAGCATTCATAGATAACCCTTATGAGAACCCTAAACCTAACAAGAGATCTACTCAGACATGGAAATTGAAGCAATAAACATGTTTGAATAAATCATACAATAAATCAGAAAGAGTAACAAGAGGGTTCGAAATCTTCTCTCGGACGAACAGAGTTTCAGACTTGTCTCCCTTCAAAAAGCTCTCTCACAAAACCAAAGTAAAATAAAGCATAGCCATCAAAGTTGCTGTAAAATCCTATTAAATAACCTAAATCACGTTTTGGGGCTTCTTGTAAATAATAAAGACTTCTAGGCCATTTTGCAATTCTTCAACTCTTCAATAAAGTCACGGGTCGTGTCTGCCTCGATGAGTATCGACCGATACTAGGCAGTATCGATCGATACTGATGCTTCAAATCGGGTACTCAGCTACACGAACGTTTGCTTGCTCCAAAATGCTCCAAAAAGCTCCAATATCTCCAAACGTGCTAAAACCTGTAAAAGACTCTAAAACACTGCGAAATAATAGGAAGAATCTATAAAACAGACTTATATCATGGCTTAAACGGGTTAAAAACCATGATATATCAACTCCCCCAAACTTAGCATTTGTTTTCCCTCAAGCAAATAGAAGACTAAACCAGAGAAAGAGGTTTGAAAACGTAGAGACTCACATGTTCTTGAAACATTGCAATGACTCTTTTCCCAAGCGCCCAAATGTCACCTAACCAGCTTTTGATCTAACCACCATGTACTTCTCCGTAGACATTCACAGCTTCCCAGACTACACACATTGTCTCACAGCGTCGTTCGATTAAGCCATCCTCGCTAGTTTCATCGCTGTGATTAATACCAAGAACCTTCTAGATTCTTTCCCATACAATATCATGACAAAGAACCACAATTTTTCACACTTTTTGGTATTATTTCTCTCCCCCAGACTTATTTCTTATTATGTTTTTTCTTTTATTTTTTTAGCTTTTCATATACACATCAAGGTATGAGACGCGAGTATTGATGGTGCTAGCCACCGAATTCCCGGTTCTTCCCTCTCAACGTATCAAAGGCGTAGGCGAATAATGACATCATAGGAAAATCCTAGCCTCGCTTCCAATCCTTTGTGTGATCATTCCTCACCAAGTAGAATAATGAGATCATTGGAAATTTTTCTAACCCTCTACTCAGAAGAAAATCATTTCATCTTTTTAATGCATCTTATTTATTAACTTGTAATAGGGAGAGAAATACCATTACTTTAAACACTTATGGGTTCCTTTGTCAGATACGAATGATGAATCAAGCTATATGGGTACTAACGATATTGATGAAGTGCAAAAATTTGGCTCAGGCTTTAAAGAACTTTGCTGGAAACATGAGTGTCTTCTAAACATGAGGCTTTAAAGAACTTTGCTGGAAACATAAGTGTCTTCTAAACATGAGTGTCTTCTAGTCAACTGGTCAACCTTTGGATTTTTCATTAGTCGATCTAGAACTAGTTCTGTATCAATGGTCACTTAGAAGCAAGGTCAGATCAAAAGATTCAAGAAAAAGATAACAGTCTCATACAAAGTTTTGACTCAATAAAACAACGAATGACTCAAAAACGACTGACTCTAAGAAAAACAAAAACAAAGTCAGCGACTTTCTCCCCCAGACTTAAAAAACATTGTCCCAAGTGTTATCTAGCCTAGAGTTGGTGAAAGAAAAACAAATGGACCAAGTTGATTGTGAAAAATCAAGTAGTTACCATGCTGAAACATCGAGTATCGACCGACACACAGCCTGGTATCGATCGATACCAGGCTTAAATTGATATGATTAACCTTTCACTCGCGTAGGGTGTCGACCGATACCAATGGGGTATCGATCGACACTCAGGCGAATCCGATGTCAACGTCTAAGGTCAGATGGAACGCCAAAATTGTGGCTAACGATCCAAGTGTTAAATGTAAGCACTGTTAGACCACTCAAACACAAGTTAGGTGAAACAAAATATCATAGAAGCATAAATCCATAGATCCAAGAACATAAAAAGACACAAAAGTTCAAATGAAAAAAAAATAAAAAGAAAAGGGAAAAAGAAAAGAAAAACAAACGTGAAAATCAGATAGAAGGATTACTAATCCTCTGTGGCCTCGGAATTACCATCAGAATTGGAATCGTCAACGGGCGAAGGATCAACAGGCTGCAGCGAAGGATCAGCGTCTGAGGCGGTCATGCATCGACATCGAGAAATGGCATCCCAGATGCTCCGCATACTATCAATCATCACCTTCTGAAAGGCGGCTGGCTCCATCGGAAGTTCCGAATCAGACGGAAATAACGGAGCAGGGATAGAGGGAACTGCTGCGTGTGATCACTGGGCGCGTCCTCCCTGGCGTGAAGTAGATGGAATATCAGCAGCAGCAGGTGCAGGCGTGCGAGCAGAAGGACCTCGTCTTTGGCCAGGGCATGGTGCGGCAAGCAGTAGGCTCGGATCAGGTTCGAAACGAAGCTGAATGGGATCGTCATCAATGTCTGTCAGCCCTCTGTTTGGGAGCTTAACTAGAAACTCCCCTTCCCTGTTGGAAAAACACCAATGTCATGCAGGCTTCAACCACCTGAGGTTTTGCATATGTCGTTCGTCCATGACAGTGCGAGTGGTGACTACCGAATAGCTCGCTGTGCTGATACCGAAATGCTGGAAGATAGGGGTAAGAAGACTACCAATTGTCTCGGTCTTCCGAGCTGTTCCCACGAATGGCTTGGTCTTCAGAGAGGCCAGGTGGGCAAAGATTGCCCCTAGGTTGACTGCGAGATCGAGTGCAGGCCACTCATAGTTATCGTCGTGGATGGTGTCTCCAATGGCTATGGAGAGCATGATAAGCTCGGACAGCCGCATCTTGTTAGGCTCCATCTTACACAAGATGGTGTTGCTCAGGATCCGAACTAGATGGTGCAGAACGGGTTGACGAACGTCCATCTGAGTAGATGTCTTGGAGTCGTAGGCTCTGTTCCCGAAGTGCTCCCAGAAAACCTGCACATCGAGAAACTGGGTAGGCAAAGCGACTTTCCGGAAATGTCGCAGAGATCTGGGAGTGGCAGCCTGCATCTCACTACGCGAATCATGAAGGTCATGGTGCCTTCCAGCGCATCCTTCAGAACCTCATCCTGATAGTAAACTCGGACTGTCGCGACGAACTCTCGTACCAAGTCAGGGTACAAATCACACTGTCGCATCGGCATAGTCCCCAAACCCATATTCTCTATCAATCTCCCGAGTGCTCTGTCGATACCTATGCTTCGCATGGTCTGAGGGTCAACAAACCGAGTGGTCTGTATATCAACGTCTTGCCAAGCGTTGTAGAACAACGTGTCGTAATCATCCCAGGTCTTTGAGATGGGCCTGTAGACGCAATCATTATTCTCAGCTGTCTGCCTGTCTGTTCCCTCCCAATCTCTGGTGCAGGGAATCTTGGCCTTCTCGTTACGCTTAGGCCAAGGAGCTCTAACTGTGGCAGCAGGAACCACATGATCAACACTAGCCGCCAGTGCTGGCGACGAAGATGGTACTGGTGGTGGCATGTTCCGCAAAGAAGCATGCAGAACCTCGATGTCTGCGGACGCTCCGTCAACCCTCACTCTGTAGGTGTCGTTACCTAGGTAACCTATCACTCCACCTCGTCGCCAATGTAACCCGTCCCAAATCTTGACACATTGGCCCAAGGCGAAATCCCTTGGCGGGTTGGAGCTTGATGCGTAGGAAGTTCGTGCTCTCTTTGGCCTAGATGTCATATACAAACAAAGACATAAAGACACAGTATAAATCCAACATCTCTCTCAAACACAGCATCTCGGCTAAGAGAAACATTCAGCATCGACCGATACCAATGTGGTATCGATCGATGCTGATACAGGTATCGAGTATCGTTCGAAGAACATGAATCCGAAAACTCTAAAAGTGTAATCCAAGGGCAATTAGGTGCAATGCAAGATTCGACTAAGCCTAGAACACACTAATCAAGTGGTAATCGTCCAGCAAAACAAGTTCTAGAAGCCTAAAAGTCGAAAATCAAACATTGGGTCACGGATTGAAAAGATGAGAAATCGTGATTCATACCTTGTAGATCGTGAGAATGAGTGAGATAATGAGACAGAGGATGAAAATCCAAGCAGAATAGGCTTATCACTCAAATCCGTTGAGAAACGAAGATTTGTGATTTTGAGAGAGGGTGGCGGTTTGGGTATCGAACGATGGGGACTGTAGAAACAAGGAGAAAAACGTAGGGTTTATAGCAAACTGACCTGCGCGTGGAGTATCGATCGATACCAGTAGGTGTCGATCGATACTGAGTTTATGGAATGACTTCCTTTCCACACAGAGATTGGTCCAGATTGTGTATGTTAAATGATGAGTATCGACCGATACCAGGTGGTATTGATCGATACGGGACCTCCGAATCTGATTCACGTGACACAACGAAAAACAAAACAAAACTAGAAAAATAAAAGACTCATATGTACAGACTTACCAGTGGGTTGCCCCCCACTCAGCGCTTGTTTAACGTCACGAGCTTGACTTTACGGACGGTCAGTCAGGACGGGAATGAGAGCTTGCAGCAAAACATGCTCCAGAACTTGACATCTCCAGGTTCAGAGTTCTGCGCATCATGTTTTCCACAACCTCTTGTCCTTTCTCTTTCAGCTCCGGGGTAAGAAGAATTATAGCCTTAGAAAATGGCTTCGAGATCCCTTTGCATTTCACCTTGTATTCGATTGAATCTCCATCGCACTTCTGAGGAATTAAGGTGACATGTGTAGCGCTCTCGACTCTTTTGTTCTTCACCTTCTTTGCCTTAGTCTTTTTGATGACTTTCTTGGTGATGATAAGAGGACGATCCAGAACTTCCATGACAGTTGGCTCAACATAAGGCTCTTCCAAAAGATCAACTACTAATGTTTCTCCTGTATCAGCGGTGATGCAAGGGATATGTGCGGGTGGTCCTCTAGAGATGGCTTTGTAGGAGACCTGTTCTTCAATGTACGAAAACGAGATGCTCTTCCTGGGCGTGTCTATAACTGCACCAGCCGTAGCCATGAACGGTCTCCCAAAAATCAAAGGGTTGCTAGACCTTGCGTGCATATCCACAACCTGAAAATCGGTAGGAACTAGACAGTCTCCTACCTTAACCATCAAATCAGAGATTGTACCGTATGGAACTGAGGTGGAAGAGTTCGCGAATGTGAGAGCCATCTGAGTAGATATTATCTCGTCGATTTGCAGCTTCTCTGCGAGTGCCTTTGACATAACATTAACGCTAGACCCTGAATCAACAGAGAGTCTTTGAACTCAACTCCGGAGATGGAGCATGGGATTGAAAATTTCCCTGGGTCTTCCATCTTAGTCAAACGCTTCAGTGGAGGCGGTGTACTTCTGACCTTGATGAAAAGTGCCTTAATCTCTTCTTCATTTTCCCTGCAATCTCGGAAGTGACTGTAAAGAGGGCAGTACTCAAGAGCTTCTTCAAAAGTCAGTGTGAGTGGAATTATTCGTAGCATCTTTTCAAAGCCACGCAGCTGCTTTGGAGAAATGGGATCTCTGAGGTGTTTAGGTGGTCGAGGATCTGGTTTCTTAGGCTTGTAAACACGTCCCTCAACCATCTCTGGTTTCCTCACGATCTCTGGTTCAGCCACCGAGGGGTGTCGATCAATACAAGGTTGGTGTTGATCGACACAAGGCTCATGCGTCAGTTCTTCAGGTTGGTATCGATCGATATCAGCAGTGGTATCGATCGATACTGATGAGTCAGGCTCGGAATCACCTTCTACAAGGTTTTCGTGATCTCCTGCACCTCTCAAGGTGATGGCATTGACGTACTCCTTCTGTGCCTGAGTCGTCTTTCCTTTGACATCTGCTGCAATCTGAGCTACTTGCGTTTCCAACATCTTCTGATGAGTATCGAGCGCGTCGATCCTTCCACTCAGATCCTTGTACACATCATCTATCTTTCCGTTGAGATTCACTGTGAGCTGTTGCTGTCCTTGAATCAATTGTTCAAACATAGACTCGATCTTTCTATCTGAAAGCTTAGCAGGTACATGTTGATAGGATGAATTTCCATAGTTCATGGTGTACCCACTGTTCTGAGATGATCTCTGACCAAACTGATTTTAACCTCCTTGCTGAGAGTTGTTGTTGAAGTTTCGGTTGCTGTTGAATTGATTCCTCTGACATTGAAAACCAAAACCACCAATGTAGTTGACATCCTTGATATGATCAAATTAATACCCTATTTAGATACTAAAGCAGTTGTTGTAGTATAGCTAGGGGTCGAACACAAGGACTCACAAAAACACACAATAGATTATATAGAAGAGAATTAAGCTAAACCAATAGATGTAATTGAAAGCAGACGTAAATTAAAAGAGTTGTAATTCGATTGGGAGAAAGATAGGCTCATGGTATTTCTCAGGAAATCAAAGAATGCAGATTTACTAACTAGCAGGATTCAGATTTAGCGCAGTTCTTGAACTCAATTCACTAAAGTATAATTAACCAACTGTCGTTGCGAGAATTATCTAAATCTAAATACTAGGAATTCCAAATCTCTTTGCGAATCCTAAAGCCTAAATCAGCTTTAATATCAGGTTTGATGTGTTCACAAATCAATTAAACCAAATATCTTTGCGAATAATCAATTTGCTCACCTAAGGTTCTATCAGATAATTAATCGCACTGTCGTGCCTAATCAATTATCCTAAGATCTAAGTTCCAGATTCGTCAACGTAGAATTAGCTTTGAACACAACCTAAGGTGAAGAACTAATTCAGATGGTGAATCCTAATAAATTAATCAACCTAACATTCAGAGAAAACCCTTATGAGAACCTTGAACCTAAAGTGGATCTACTCAGACATGGAGAATGAAACAATCAACATAACTGAATAAATCATCTAATAAATCAAAAAGGGTAACAAGAGGGTTCGAAATCTTCTCTCGGACGAAGGGAGTTTCAGACTTGTCTTCCTCACAAAGTTCTCTCTCAACCTAAGGTAAAATAAAGCATAGCCAACAAAGTGGCTGTAAAATCCCTATAAATAACCTAAATCACGTTTTGGGGCTTCTTGTAATTATTAAAAACTTCTGGACCAAGCTGCAATTCTTCAACTCTTCATTAAAGTCGCGGGTCGTGTCTGCTGAGATGAGTGTCGATCGATACCAGGGGGTATTGATCGATGCTCGACGTGAAATCGGGTACTCAGTAACACGAAATTCAGCTTTGCTCCAAAATGCTCAAGAAAGCTCCAATATCTCCAATTATGCTCCAAACGTGCTTAGACCTGTAAAAGACTCTAAAAGACTCTATAATAGAATAAAGACTCAATAAAACGGACTTATATCATGGCCTACAAGGGGTAAAAACCATGATATATCAACTCCCCCAGACTTAGCATTTGATTGCCCTCAAGCAAATAGAAGACTAAACCAGAGAAAGAGGTTTGAAAACGTAGAGACTCACCTGTTCTTGAAACGCTGCAATGACCATTTTCCCAAGCACCCAAATGTCACCTAACCAGCTTTTTAATCTAACCACCATGTACTTCTCCTAGACATTCACAACTTCCCAGACTACACTCATTATCTCACTGCATTGTTCAATTAAGCCATCCTCGCCAGTTTCATCGCTGTGATTAATACCAAGAACCTTCTATATTCTTTCCCATAAAATATCATAACAAGGAACCATACTTTTCACACTTTTTGGTATTATTTCTCTCCCCCAGACTTATTTCTTATTATGTTTTTTTTTTTAGCTTTGCATATTCACATCAAGGTATGAGACGCGAGTATTGATGGTGTTAGCCACCGAATCCCCGGTTCTTCCCTCTCAATGTATCAAAGGACGTAGGGGAATAATGGCATCATAGGAAAATCCTAGCCTCGCTTCCAATCCTTTGTGTGATCATTCCCTCTTAAATAGAATAATGGGATCGCTGGAAATTTTCCTAACCCTTTACTCAGAAGAAAATCATTTCGTCTTTTAATGCATCTTATTAATTAACTTGTAACAGGGAGAGAAATACCATAATTCCAAACACATGGGTTCCTATGTCAGATACGAATGAGGAATCAAGCTCTAAGAGTACTAACCACATCGATGAAGTGCAAAAATTTGGCTCTGGCTTTAAGGAATTTTGCTGGAAATGTAAGTGTCTTCTAGTTAACCGGTCAGCCTTTGGATTTTTCATTAGTCGATCTAGAGTTAATTCTGTAACTATGGTCACTTAGAAGCAGGGTCAAATCAACAGTTTCAAGAAAAAGATCACAGTCTCAAACAAAAGTTTGACTCAATAAAACGACTCAATAAAACAATGAGTGACTCAAAAATGGACTGCCTCTAAGAAAAACAAACACAATGTCAGCAGACACCTCCCCCAGACTTGAACAACACTGTCCCCAGTGTTATCTAGCCTAGAGTTGGTGAAAGAAAAAAAATGAACTGAGTGGATTGTGAAAACCAGAAACCGTACCTTTACAAGGTATCGATCGATACCAGCCGTATGTCGACACAATGATTGAAAATCAGGGGTGTCGAGTTGCTTAACCAGGGAAAGCTTTCCGTTGTGTTAGATGTTAGCACTGTTAGGAAAACTCAAAAACAGGTTAAAAGCAACATGGTAGATCAAAGATGAATCCAAAGAAGTTCAAATGCAAAAACAAATACTGACACAAGTTCAACATCAAAGAAAAAGAAAAGAAAAAGAAAGAAAGAAAAAATACAAACGTGAAAATCAGATAGAAGGGTTACTAATCCTCTGTCTCCTCAGAATCACTCTCATCATCAGCAGCTGCAGCGGTATGTGAAGGTCCAGGCTGGGACGATGGATCAGCGTCAGTCATGCAGCGGCAGCGAACAGCAGCCCATATGCTCCTCAAGCTGGCTATCATGAATCTCTGGAAAGCAGCTGACTCCATCGGGACGTCCGTGTCCGCAGGCCACTGTGGCTCAGGAATTGGCGGGAAAGGTTCAGCCTGTGTACGTCCTCTCTGAAATGAAGTAGATGGGATATCAGCAGGTGGACGAACCTGTCGTCTCGTCGCAGAGATCGAAGTCAACGACTCCGCAGGAGGCTCAAAACGAAGCTGAGCAGGATCCTCAGATATGTCCGTCAAATCTCTGTCAGGTAGCTGCACTAGGAAACTCCCATCTGATCTACTAAGAATCCACTTCCTTCTGGGCTTTAACCACTTAGTTGTCCTCATATGAGCCTCATCCATGTACCGACGCGTAGTCACGATCCTGCAGCTCGTGGTGCTGATGCCGAGATGCTGGAAGATAGGTGTCAGAAGGCTACCAACTGATTCCTTCTTCGTGCTCGTCCCTGTGAATAGTTTGGTCTTCAGAGAGACCAAGTGATGTGCAAAAACAGCCCCAAGGTTAATATCCTCAAGCTCGGGCCAATCAAAATCTTGCTCAGGGATGATGTCTCTGACAGCAAGAAACAACAGTAGAAGCTCAGACACTCGCATCTTGTTAGGCTCCATCTTGCACATGAGAGTAGTGCTCAGGATCCTAACAAAGCAACGTAGGACCGAATGTCAAATGTCCATCTGAGTAGACGTCTTGGAATCGTAGACAATATTCCCAAACCATTCTCAAAATCCGCGCATATCAGGATGGGCAGCTGGGAGAGAAACCCTCCTGCGATCCCGTCGAAAACCATAAAGATCACAGAGATCAGGGAGCGAAATCATGTGCCTCACTCCGCGAGCCATGAAGGACAGGGTACCACCCTGTGCATCTCGCAGAACCTCGTCTGAATAGCTAATACGAGCTGTCGCCATGAACTGACGAACCAAGTCTGGGTAAAGGTCACGATGTTGTGTAGCCATGTGACCGAAACTAATCCGCTCAAGTAGACGAACCAAATCTGAGTCAAGATCAAGCTGATGCAGAGAAACTCCATCCACAAATCTTGTAGGCTCGATGGTAACACCCAACCACGCGTTGTAGAACAGCGTGTCGAAATCATCCCACTCCTCAAAAATGGGTCTGTATGCAGTGTCGTCACTCAAGGCGTGCACCTTCTCGTCTAGGCCAAGGGCCGGTGCTTGGGCCTGTAGTGGTGCGAGTAAAACCAGCAGACTGAGGAGTGGGGTTCATAGGCGGAGGTGCTGGTCCAGATGGTGAAGTAGGAGAGGATCTGCGTAACGCGTCACCTGGAAGCTCATCTTCCTCTGTCTCTCCGTCAAATATAACCCCCTAACTGTCGGAACCCCGGATAGTGCTTACGAAACCTCGACGCCAAAACGCACCATCTCGATACTTCACTCTGTCATTCAGCTTGTACGTCACTGGTGCCCGGCGAGAGGTCGACGTATGGAGAGCACGAAGGGAAAGCTCGTCCACTATTAGACATCTAGTGGGTTGATCAATTGGCATGACTCTCTAGCGGGCGTCTCCAAGACTAGCTTTGATCACGGCTTCAAACCACTGCTAGGCGATTTTCACTTCAACTCGCTCGTTTACATGAAATCGTCCCGCGTCACCTGAAGTCCGTGCTCTCTTTGGTGCAGAGATCTGAAATCATCAACAAACACAAGACATAAAATAAATCACACATTTCTCTCATCAACCACAAACAAAATCGCATAAGAGGTAAGAGGGTATCGATCGATACCCTGAAGCAGTTTCAGGTTCATCGAACACTCAAAATTCCAAATCATCAAAAATGAAAAATCAAGGCAATTCAAAGGTATAGGTTGGTTCGAAACTACCCTAGAACAACTCAGCAAACGACATGCATCGATAAAAATAAGTTGTAAAGAGTGGGATTTCACAAACCTTAAACCCAAAAATCGGACATAAAATTGCTGAATTTAGAGATCATACCTTTGCTGGATTGGGAATTAAGTGCTAGAAACGGATAAAGGATGAAAATCCAATGAATCTGGGCGCTTAAATCACCAAAATCGGCGAAGAAACGTGAAAGATAGGATTTGAGAGAGAAAAGGAGGCGGTGTCGATCGATTGAGAAGAAAGAAGAGAAAAAGAAACCCGAGAGTTTGGAAAGAGAGCTTACCTTCCCGCATGGTATCGATTGATACTCAAAGGTATTGATCGATACTTGTCGTTGTTTGTCGACACTGGATTGTATCGATCGACACTTATGAAGAATTATGCTCTTTTTGACGGCATAGGTATCGATCGACACTGACAGGTATCGATCGATACTTCTTCGTCAAATCTACTTCACGTTTGACACAAGACACAAAACCAAAAATAAAAACAAAAATAAAAGACTTATGTACAGACTTACCAGTGGGTTGCCTCCCACCAAGCGCTTGTTGTACGTCACGAGCTTGACTGTACGGACGATCAGTTGAGAGCAGATTGAGAGCTAACTCCAAAACTAGCTCCACAGTCTGACATCGCCAGCTTCAAATTTCTGCTCATCATGCCTTCCAAAATCTCTTTTCCCTTCTCTTTCAGCTCCGAAGTAAGAAGAACTCTAGCCTTAGAGAATGGTTTCGAGGCTCTTTTGCACTTCACCTTGTATTCGATCGAATCCCCATCACACTTCTGAGGGATTAAGGTCATAGAAGCAGCATCCTTCACTCCTTCGTTCTTCACCTTCTTCTTTGCCTTAGATGTTTTGACGTCCTCCTTGGTGACGACAGAAGGACTATCTAGAAGGTCTGTGACTGTTGGCTCGTCAGGGGGGTCGTCCAAAAGATCAATTACCAACGTCTCATCTGTAACAACGGCGATGCAAGAGACACGCGTGGGAGTTCCTCTAGGGATAGCTTTGTAGTACACCTCATTGTCAATGTATGAGAATGAGATTTGGTTGCTGGGTGTGTCAATAATGGCACCAACCGTAGCCATGAACGGTCTTCCAAGAATCAACTGCGTACGAGATTGTGCGCTCATCTCCACAACATGAAAATAGGCAGGAACCAGACAGTCTCCTACCTTAACCAGCAAATCGGGGATTGTACCATATGGAAGTGAGGTGGAACAATTCACGAATGTGATAGATGACATGGGCGGTCAAATAACAGTTCCCAAACTCTTTGCAATTGCCTTTGACATGACATTGACGCTAGCCCCTGAGTCAACGAGAGACTCTTTGAATTCAACTCCAGAGATGGAGCATGGAACAGAGAATATTCCTGGGTCTTCCCTCTTGGTCAACTGCCTCAACGGTGGTGATGTGCCTCTGGCCTTGATGAGGTGTCTAGGAAGTTCAGGGTATGGTACTTTAGGCTCATAAACACGTTCCTCAATCACTTCCGGTTTCTTCAGAATCTTTAGCTCGGTCTGTGATTGGTGTCGATCGATACCAGGCAGGGTATCGATCGACGCTCGGTGTGGGTGGGCATTGATACCTGTGATCTTGAAATCCAACTCCATCAATGTGGTTAACACATTCCACTCCATCTTTTCCAGCAAAACGAACAGCCTTCTGCTGCTTGTCCATCAACAAATCTAACTTAGCATTCACCTCAGCGATTTGACTGCAATCCAAGTTACTAGCTTGCTTCTTGCGCTCCATGTCTGCATTCTTGGTACTATTGCTAGAAACCAAGTTCTCAATAAGTACATAGGCATTGTCAGGATATCTCGTATAGAAATTTCCATTGCTCGCAGCATCTAGAGTCATTTGATACCTCCAGTCTATTCCCCTGTAGAAAGTGCCCAGCAGCTGAACTTGAGTGAACCCATGATGCGGACAGTCTCTCTGATATGACTTGAAATGGATCCAAGCTGTTTTGAATGCCTCAGTCGGTCCTTGGGAAAACTGAGAGATCTTGTTCCTGAGCTCCTCGGCTCTCGCATCATCGAAAAAGTTGTTCAGGAAAGCTTTACTCGTCTCTTCCCAAGTAGTCAACGATCCAGTAGGTAACTGCTTCAGCCAGTAAGTCGCTTCTCCACCAAGTGAGTATGGGAAAAGCTTGTAGAAAAGGTAGTCGTAGGATACTCCATTGCTCTTGATGCTTGTAACCAAATCCACGAACCTCTCAATGTGGTCCATGGGATATTCACGAGAAAGACCATGAAAGAGATGCTGGCCCACAGGAGTGAAGTATGCAGGTTTTAGCTCGAAGTCATCCCTCTGAAAAGTAGGAGGGCGAATCGCTGATCGATTGGCATAGAACTGATCAGGCCTGTTGTATTCACCAATCGTTCTACCGCGAGCAGCTACAGCATTACCTGCATTCGCATTCCCAGCGATATTCTCAGCGACAACAGGAGCAGGTGGAATGATGTTCCCCTCTCCATCCAGACGTTGTCCTCTCTCGTTGCACAACTGACCCTCTAGGTCTCTCAAAGCTCCAGCAGCATCCTGAATCAGAATCATCTTGTTGTTCATCGCTGCTGGCTTCTTTGCTTTCCTGTTTGTACGTTCCAAACTCACACCGGAAACACACTAGGCAAAGCACGTAAGTAACAAAAACACGTTGAGTATCGATCGATACCAAGTGGTGTCGATCGATATTAATAAAGAAAAGCGTCGAGTGTCGATCGATACTAGGTAGTATCGATCGATACCGACAAGCTTAGTCGAAATTCTCAAACGTAATCTAATGGCGAATTGAGTCCCCGGCAACAACGCCAAATTTGATATGCTCAAATTAATACCCTATTTAGATACTAAACCAATAGATGTAGTATAGCTAGGGGTCGAACACAAGGACTCACAGAAACACACAATAGATTATATAGAAGAGAATTAAGCTAAACCAATAGATGTAATTGAAAGCAGACGTAAATTAAAAGAGTTGTAATTCGATTGGGAGAAAGATAGGCTCATGGTATTTCTCAGGAAATCAAAGAATGCAGATTTACTAACTAGCAGGATTCAGATTTAGCGCAGTTCTTGAACTCAATTCACTAAAGTATAATTAACCAACTGTCGTTGCGAGAATTTTCTAAATCTAAATACTAGGAATTCCAAATCTCTATGCGAATCCTAAAGCCTAAATCAGCTTTAATATCAGGTTTGATGTGTTCACAAATCAATTAAACCAAATATCTTTTCGAATAATCAATTTGCTCACCTAAGGTTCTATCAGATAATTAATCGCACTGTCGTGCCTAATCAATTATCCTAAGATCTAAGTTCCAGATTCGTCAACGTAGAATTAGCTTTGAACACAACCTAAGGTGAAGAACTAATTCAGATGGTGAATCCTAATAAATTAATCAACCTAACATTCAGAGAAAACCCTTATGAGAACCTTGAACCTAAAGTGGATCTACTCAGACATGGAAAATGAAACAATCAACATAACTGAATAAATCATCTAATAAATCAAAAAGAGTAACAAGAGGGTTCGAAATCTTCTCTCGGACGAAGGGAGTTTCAGACTTGTCTTCCTCACAAAGTTCTCTCTCAAACTAAGGTAAAATAAAGCATAGCCAACAAAGTGGCTGTAAAATCCCTATAAATAACCTAAATCACGTTTTGGGGCTTCTTGTAATTATTATAGACTTCTGGACCAAGCTGCAATTCTTCAACTCTTCATTAAAGTCGCGGGTCGTGTCTGCTGAGATGAGTGTCGATCGATACCAGGGGGTATTGATCGATGCTCGACGTGAAATCGGGTACTCAGTAACACGAAATTCAGCTTTGCTCCAAAATGCTCAAGAAAGCTCCAATATCTACAATTATGCTCCAAACGTGCTAAGACCTGTAAAAGACTCTAAAAGACTCTATAATAGAATAAAGACTCAATAAAACGGACTTATATCATGGCCTACAAGGGGTAAAAACCATGATATATCAACTCCCACAGACTTAGCCTTTGATTGCCTTCAAGCAAATAGAAGACTAAACCAGAGAAAGAGGTTTGAAAACGTAGAGACTCACCTGTTCTTGAAACGCTGCAATGACCATTTTCCCAAGCACCCAAATGTCACCTAACCAGCTTTTTAATCTAACCACCATGTACTTCTCCTAGACATTCGCAACTTCCCAGACTACACTCATTATCTCACTGCATTGTTCAATTAAGCCATCCTCGCCAGTTTCATCGCTGTGATTAATACCAAGAACCTTCTATATTCTTTCCCATAAAATATCATAACAAGGAACCATACTTTTCACACTTTTTGGTATTATTTCTCTCCCCCAGACTTATTTCTTATTATGTTTTTTTTTTTAGCTTTGCATATTCACATCAAGGTATGAGACGCGAGTATTGATGGTGTTAGCCACCGAATCCCCGGTTCTTCCCTCTCAATGTATCAAAGGACGTAGGGGAATAATGGCATCATAGGAAAATCCTAGCCTCGCTTCCAATCCTTTGTGTGATCATTCCCTCTTAAATAGAATAATGGGATCGCTGGAAATTTTCCTAACCCTTTACTCAGAAGAAAATCATTTCGTCTTTTAATGCATCTTATTAATTAACTTGTAACAGGGAGAGAAATACCATAATTCCAAACACATGGGTTCCTATGTCAGATACGAATGAGGAATCAAGCTCTAAGAGTACTAACCACATCGATGAAGTGCAAAAATTTGGCTTTGGCTTTAAGGAATTTTGCTGGAAATGTAAGTGTCTTCTAGTTAACCGGTCAGCCTTTGGATTTTTCATTAGTCGATCTAGAGTTAATTCTGTAACTATGGTCACTTAGAAGCATGGTCAAATCAACAGTTTCAAGAAAAAGATCACAGTCTCAAACAAAATTTTGACTCAATAAAACGACTCAATAAAACAATGAGTGACTCAAAAATGGACTGCCTCTAAGAAAAACAAACACAATGTCAGCAGACACCTCCCCCAGACTTGAACAACACTGTCCCCAGTGTTATCTAGCCTAGAGTTGGTGAAAGAAAAAAAATGAACTGAGTGGATTGTGAAAACCAGAAACCGTACCTTTACAAGGTATCGATCGATACCAGCCGTATGTCGACACAATGATTGAAAATCAGGGGTGTCGAGTTGCTTAACCAGGGAAAGCTTTCCGTTGTGTTAGATGTTAGCACTGTTAGGAAAACTCAAAAACAGGTTAAAAGCAACATGGTAGATCAAAGATGAATCCAAAGAAGTTCAAATGCAAAAACAAATACTGACACAAGTTCAACATCAAAGAAAAAGAAAAGAAAAAGAAAGAAAGAAAAAATACAAACGTGAAAATCAGATAGAAGGGTTACTAATCCTCTGTCTCCTCAGAATCACTCTCATCATCAGCAGCTGCAGCGGTATGTGAAGGTCCAGGCTGGGACGATGGATCAGCGTCAGTCATGCAGCGGCAGCGAACAGCAGCCCATATGCTCCTCAAGCTGGCTATCATGAATCTCTGGAAAGCAGCTGACTCCATCGGGACGTCCGTGTCCGCAGGCCACTGTGGCTCAGGAATTGGCGGGAAAGGTTCAGCCTGTGTACGTCCTCTCTGAAATGAAGTAGATGGGATATCAGCAGGTGGACGAACCTGTCGTCTCGTCGCAGAGATCGAAGTCAACGACTCCGCAGGAGGCTCAAAACGAAGCTGAGCAGGATCCTCAGATATGTCCGTCAAATCTCTGTCAGGTAGCTGCACTAGGAAACTCCCATCTGATCTACTAAGAATCCACTTCCTTCTGGGCTTTAACCACTTAGTTGTCCTCATATGAGCCTCATCCATGTACCGACGCGTAGTCACGATCCTGCAGCTCGTGGTGCTGATGCCGAGATGCTGGAAGATAGGTGTCAGAAGGCTACCAACTGATTCCTTCTTCGTGCTCGTCCCTGTGAATAGTTTGGTCTTCAGAGAGACCAAGTGATGTGCAAAAACAGCCCCAAGGTTAATATCCTCAAGCTCGGGCCAATCAAAATCTTGCTCAGGGATGATGTCTCTGACAGCAAGAAACAACAGTAGAAGCTCAGACACTCGCATCTTGTTAGGCTCCATCTTGCACATGAGAGTAGTGCTCAGGATCCTAACAAAGCAACGTAGGACCGAATGTCAAATGTCCATCTGAGTAGACGTCTTGGAATCGTAGACAATATTCCCAAACCATTCTCAAAATCCGCGCATATCAGGATGGGCAGCTGGGAGAGCAACCCTCCTGCGATCCCGTCGAAAACCATAAAGATCACAGAGATCAGGGAGCGAAATCATGTGCCTCACTCCGCGAGCCATGAAGGACAGGGTACCACCCTGTGCATCTCGCAGAACCTCGTCTGAATAGCTAATACGAGCTGTCGCCATGAACTGACGAACCAAGTCTGGGTAAAGGTCACGATGTTGTGTAGCCATGTGACCGAAACTAATCCGCTCAAGTAGACGAACCAAATCTGAGTCAAGACCAAGCTGATGCAGAGAAACTCCATCCACAAATCTTGTAGGCTCGATGGTAACACCCAACCACGCGTTGTAGAACAGCGTGTCGAAATCATCCCACTCCTCAAAAATGGGTCTGTATGCAGTGTCGTCACTCAAGGCGTGCACCTTCTCGTCTAGGCCAAGGGCCGGTGCTTGGGCCTGTAGTGGTGCGAGTAAAACCAGCAGACTGAGGAGTGGGGTTCATAGGCGGAGGTGCTGGTCCAGATGGTGAAGTAGGAGAGGATATGCGTAACGCGTCACCTGGAAGCTCATCTTCCTCTGTCTCTCCGTCAAATATAACCCCCTAACTGTCGGAACCCCGGATAGTGCTTACGAAACCTCGACGCCAAAACGCACCATCTCGATACTTCACTCTGTCATTCAGCTTGTACGTCACTGGTGCCCGGCGAGAGGTCGACGTATGGAGAGCACGAAGGGAAAGCTCGTCCACTATTAGACATCTAGTGGGTTGATCAATTGGCATGACTCTCTAGCGGGCGTCTCCAAGACTAGCTTTGATCACGGCTTCAAACCACTGCTAGGCGATTTTCACTTCAACTCGCTCGTTTACATGAAATCGTCCCGCGTCACCTGAAGTCCGTGCTCTCTTTGGTGCAGAGATCTGAAATCATCAACAAACACAAGACATAAAATAAATCACACATTTCTCTCATCAACCACAAACAAAATCGCATAAGAGGTAAGAGGGTATCGATCGATACCCTGAAGCAGTTTCAGGTTCATCGAACACTCAAAATTCCAAATCATCAAAAATGAAAAATCAAGGCAATTCAAAGGTATAGGTTGGTTCGAAACTACCCTAGAACAACTCAGCAAACGACATGCATCGATAAAAATAAGTTGTAAAGAGTGGGATTTCACAAACCTTAAACCCAAAAATCGGACATAAAATTGCTGAATTTAGAGATCATACCTTTGCTGGATTGGGAATTAAGTGCTAGAAACGGATAAAGGATGAAAATCCAATGAATCTGGGCGCTTAAATCACCAAAATCGGCGAAGAAACGTGAAAGATAGGATTTGAGAGAGAAAAGGAGGCGGTGTCGATCGATTGAGAAGAAAGAAGAGAAAAAGAAACCCGAGAGTTTGGAAAGAGAGCTTACCTTCCCGCATGGTATCGATTGATACTCAAAGGTATTGATCGATACTTGTCGTTGTTTGTCGACACTGGATTGTATCGATCGACACTTATGAAGAATTATGCTCTTTTTGACGGCATAGGTATCGATCGACACTGACAGGTATCGATCGATACTTCTTCGTCAAATCTACTTCACGTTTGACACAAGACACAAAACCAAAAATAAAAACAAAAATAAAAGACTTATGTACAGACTTACCAGTGGGTTGCCTCCCACCAAGCGCTTGTTGTACGTCACGAGCTTGACTGTACGGACGATCAGTTGAGAGCAGATTGAGAGCTAACTCCAAAACTAGCTCCACAGTCTGACATCGCCAGCTTCAAATTTCTGCTCATCATGCCTTCCAAAATCTCTTTTCCTTTCTCTTTCAGCTCCGAAGTAAGAAGAACTCTAGCCTTAGAGAATGGTTTCGAGGCTCTTTTGCACTTCACCTTGTATTCGATCGAATCCCCATCACACTTCTGAGGGATTAAGGTCATAGAAGCAGCATCCTTCACTCCTTCGTTCTTCACCTTCTTCTTTGCCTTAGATGTTTTGACGTCCTCCTTGGTGACGACAGAAGGACTATCTAGAAGGTCTGTGACTGTTGGCTCGTCAGGGGGGTCGTCCAAAAGATCAATTACCAACGTCTCATCTGTAACAACGGCGATGCAAGAGACACGCGTGGGAGTTCCTCTAGGGATAGCTTTGTAGTACACCTCATTGTCAATGTATGAGAATGAGATTTGGTTGCTGGGTGTGTCAATAATGGCACCAACCGTAGCCATGAACGGTCTTCCAAGAATCAACTGCGTACGAGATTGTGCGCTCATCTCCACAACATGAAAATAGGCAGGAACCAGACAGTCTCCTACCTTAACCAGCAAATCGGGGATTGTACCATATGGAAGTGAGGTGGAACAATTCACGAATGTGATAGATGACATGGGCGGTCAAATAACAGTTCCCAAACTCTTTGCAATTGCCTTTGACATGACATTGACGCTAGCCCCTGAGTCAACGAGAGACTCTTTGAATTCAACTCCAGAGATGGAGCATGGAACAGAGAATATTCCTGGGTCTTCCCTCTTGGTCAACTGCCTCAACGGTGGTGATGTGCCTCTGGCCTTGATGAGGTGTCTAGGAAGTTCAGGGTATGGTACTTTAGGCTCATAAACACGTTCCTCAATCACTTCCGGTTTCTTCAGAATCTTTAGCTCGGTCTGTGATTGGTGTCGATCGATACCAGGCAGGGTATCGATCGACGCTCGGTGTGGGTGGGCATTGATACCTGTGATCTTGAAATCCAACTCCATCAATGTGGTTAACACATTCCACTCCATCTTTTCCAGCAAAACGAACAGCCTTCTGCTGCTTGTCCATCAACAAATCTAACTTAGCATTCACCTCAGCGATTTGACTGCAATCCAAGTTACTAGCTTGCTTCTTGCGCTCCATGTCTGCATTCTTGGTACTATTGCTAGAAACCAAGTTCTCAATAAGTACATAGGCATTGTCAGGATATCTCGTATAGAAATTTCCATTGCTCGCAGCATCTAGAGTCATTTGATACCTCCAGTCTATTCCCCTGTAGAAAGTGCCCAGCAGCTGAACTTGAGTGAACCCATGATGCGGACAGTCTCTCTGATATGACTTGAAATGGATCCAAGCTGTTTTGAATGCCTCAGTCGGTCCTTGGGAAAACTGAGAGATCTTGTTCCTGAGCTCCTCGGCTCTCGCATCATCGAAAAAGTTGTTCAGGAAAGCTTTACTCGTCTCTTCCCAAGTAGTCAACGATCCAGTAGGTAACTGCTTCAGCCAGTAAGTCGCTTCTCCACCAAGTGAGTATGGGAAAAGCTTGTAGAAAAGGTAGTCGTAGGATACTCCATTGCTCTTGATGCTTGTAACCAAATCCACGAACCTCTCAATGTGGTCCATGGGATATTCACGAGAAAGACCATGAAAGAGATGCTGGCCCACAGGAGTGAAGTATGCAGGTTTTAGCTCGAAGTCATCCCTCTGAAAAGTAGGAGGGCGAATCGCTGATCGATTGGCATAGAACTGATCAGGCCTGTTGTATTCACCAATCGTTCTACCGCGAGCAGCTACAGCATTACCTGCATTCGCATTCCCAGCGATATTCTCAGCGACAACAGGAGCAGGTGGAATGATGTTCCCCTCTCCATCCAGACGTTGTCCTCTCTCGTTGCACAACTGACCCTCTAGGTCTCTCAAAGCTCCAGCAGCATCCTGAATCAGAATCATCTTGTTGTTCATCGCTGCTGGCTTCTTTGCTTTCCTGTTTGTACGTTCCAAACTCACACCGGAAACACACTAGGCAAAGCACGTAAGTAACAAAAACACGTTGAGTATCGATCGATACCAAGTGGTGTCGATCGATATTAATAAAGAAAAGCGTCGAGTGTCGATCGATACTAGGTAGTATCGATCGATACCGACAAGCTTAGTCGAAATTCTCAAACGTAATCTAATGGCGAATTGAGTCCCCGGCAACAACGCCAAATTTGATATGCTCAAATTAATACCCTATTTAGATACTAAACCAATAGATGTAGTATAGCTAGGGGTCGAACACAAGGACTCACAGAAACACACAATAGATTATATAGAAGAGAATTAAGCTAAACCAATAGATGTAATTGAAAGCAGACGTAAATTAAAAGAGTTGTAATTCGATTGGGAGAAAGATAGGCTCATGGTATTTCTCAGGAAATCAAAGAATGCAGATTTACTAACTAGCAGGATTCAGATTTAGCGCAGTTCTTGAACTCAATTCACTAAAGTATAATTAACCAACTGTCGTTGCGAGAATTTTCTAAATCTAAATACTAGGAATTCCAAATCTCTATGCGAATCCTAAAGCCTAAATCAGCTTTAATATCAGGTTTGATGTGTTCACAAATCAATTAAACCAAATATCTTTGCGAATAATCAATTTGCTCACCTAAGGTTCTATCAGATAATTAATCGCACTGTCGTGCCTAATCAATTATCCTAAGATCTAAGTTCCAGATTCGTCAACGTAGAATTAGCTTTGAACACAACCTAAGGTGAAGAACTAATTCAGATGGTGAATCCTAATAAATTAATCAACCTAACATTCAGAGAAAACCCTTATGAGAACCTTGAACCTAAAGTGGATCTACTCAGACATGGAAAATGAAACAATCAACATAACTGAATAAATCATCTAATAAATCAAAAAGAGTAACAAGAGGGTTCGAAATCTTCTCTCGGACGAAGGGAGTTTCAGACTTGTCTTCCTCACAAAGTTCTCTCTCAAACTAAGGTAAAATAAAGCATAGCCAACAAAGTGGCTGTAAAATCCCTATAAATAACCTAAATCACGTTTTGGGGCTTCTTGTAATTATTAAAGACTTCTGGACCAAGCTGCAATTCTTCAACTCTTCATTAAAGTCGCGGGTCGTGTCTGCTGAGATGAGTGTCGATCGATACCAGGGGGTATTGATCGATGCTCGACGTGAAATCGGGTACTCAGTAACACGAAATTCAGCTTTGCTCCAAAATGCTCAAGAAAGCTCCAATATCTACAATTATGCTCCAAACGTGCTAAGACCTGTAAAAGACTCTAAAAGACTCTATAATAGAATAAAGACTCAATAAAACGGACTTATATCATGGCCTACAAGGGGTAAAAACCATGATATATCAACTCCCACAGACTTAGCCTTTGATTGCCTTCAAGCAAATAGAAGACTAAACCAGAGAAAGAGGTTTGAAAACGTAGAGACTCACCTGTTCTTGAAACGCTGCAATGACCATTTTCCCAAGCACCCAAATGTCACCTAACCAGTTTTTTAATCTAACCACCATGTACTTCTCCTAGACATTCGCAACTTCCCAGACTACACTCATTATCTCACTGCATTGTTCAATTAAGCCATCCTCGCCAGTTTCATCGCTGTGATTAATACCAAGAACCTTCTAGATTCTTTCCCATAAAATATCATAACAAGGAACCATCCTTTTTCACACTTTTTGGTATTATTTCTCTCCCCCAGACTTATTTCTTACTATGTTCTTTTTTTTTAGCTTTGCATATACACATCAAGGTATGAGACGCAAGTATTGATGGTGTTAGCCACCGAATCCCCGGTTCTTCCCTCTCAATGTATCAAAGGACGTAGGCGAATAATGGCATCATAGGAAAATCCTAGCCTCGCTTCCAATCCTTTGTGTGATCATTCCCTCTTAAGTAGAATAATGGGATCGCTGGAAATTTTCCTAACCCTTTACTCAGAAGAAAATCATTTCGTCTTTTAATGCATCTTATTAATTAACTTGTAACAGGGAGAGAAATACCATAATTCCAAACACATGGGTTCCTTTGTTAGATACGAATGAGGAATCAAGCTCTAAGAGTACTAACCACATCGATGAAGTGCAAAAATTTGGCTCAGGCTTTAAGGAACTTTGCTGGAAATGTAAGTGTCTTCTAATTAACCGGTCAGCCTTTGGATTTTTCATTAGTCGATCTAGAGTTAATTCTGTAACTATGGTCACTTAGAAGCATGGTCAAATCAACAGTTTCAAGAAAAAGATCACAGTCTCAAACAAAATTTTGACTCAATAAAACGACTCAATAAAACAATGAGTGACTCAAAAATGGACTGCCTCTAAGAAAAACAAACACAATGTCAGCAGACACCTCCCCCAGACTTGAACAACACTGTCCCCAGTGTTATCTAGCCTAGAGTTGGTGAAAGAAAAAAAATGAACTGAGTGGATTGTGAAAACCAGAAACCGTACCTTTACAAGGTATCGATCGATACCAGCCGTATGTCGACACAATGATTGAAAATCAGGGGTGTCGAGTTGCTTAACCAGGGAAAGCTTTCCGTTGTGTTAGATGTTAGCACTGTTAGGAAAACTCAAAAACAGGTTAAAAGCAACATGGTAGATCAAAGATGAATCCAAAGAAGTTCAAATGCAAAAACAAATACTGACACAAGTTCAACAGCAAAGAAAAAGAAAAGAAAAAGAAAGAAAGAAAAAATACAAACGTGAAAATCAGATAGAAGGGTTACTAATCCTCCGTCTCCTCAGAATCACTCTCATCATCAGCAGCTGCAGCGGTATGTGAAGGTCCAGGCTGGGAAGATGGATCAGCGTCAGTCATGCAGCGGCAGTGAACAGCAGCCCAGATGCTCCTCAAGCTGGCTATCATGAGTCTCTGGAAAGCAGCTGACTCCATCGGGACGTCCGTGTCCGCAGGCCACTGTGGCTCAGGAATTGGCGGGCAAGGTTCAGCCTGTGTACGTCCTCTCTGACATGAAGTAGATGGGATATCAGCAGGTGGACGAACCTATCGTCTCGTCGCAGAGATCGAAGTCAACGACTCCGCAGGAGGCTCAAAACGAAGCTGAGCAGGATCCTCAGATATGTCCGTCAAATCTCTGTCAGGTAGCTGCACTAGGAAACTCCCATCTGATCTACTAAGAATCCACTTCCTTCTGGGCTTCAACCACTTAAGGTTCCTCATATGAGCCTCATCCATGTACCGACTCGTAGTCACGATCCTGCAGCTCGTGGTGCTGATGCCGAGGTGCTGGAAGATAGGTGTCAGAAGGCTACCAACTGATTCCTTCTTTGTGCTCGTCCCTGTGATTGGTTTGGTCTTCAGAGAGACCAAGTGATGTGCAAAAACAGCCCCAAGGTTAATATCCTCAAGCTCGGGCCAATCAAAATCTTGCTCAGGGATGATGTCTCTGACAGCCAGAAACAACAGTAGAAGCTCAGACACTCGCATCTTGTTAGGCTCCATCTTGCACATGAGAGTAGTGCTCAGGATCCTAACAAAGCAACGTAGGACCGAATGTCGAATGTCCATCTGAGTAGACGTCTTGGAATCGTAGACACTATTCCCAAACCATTCCCAAAATCCGCGCATATCAGGATGGGCAGCTGGGAGAGCAACCCTCCTGCGATCCCGTCGAAAACCATAAAGATCACAGAGATCAGGGAGCGAAATCTTGTGCCTCACTCCGTGAGCCATGAAGGACAGGGTACCACCCTGTGCATCTCACAGAACCTCGTCTGAATAGCTAATACGAGCTGTCGCTATGAACTGACGAACCAAGTCTGGGTAAAGGTCACGCTGTTGTGTAGCCATTTGACCGAGCTGCAATTCTTCAACTCTTCATTAAAGTCGCGGGTCGTGTCTGCTGCGATGAGTGTCGATCGATTCCAGGGGGTATCGATCGATGCTCGACGTGAAATCGGGTACTCAGCAACACGAACTTCAACTTTGCTCCAAAATGCTCCAGAAAGCTCCAATATCTCCAATATCTCCAATTATGCTACAAACGTGCTAAGACCTGTAAAAGACTCTATAATAGAATAAAGACTCGATAAAACGGACTTATATCATGGCCTAAAAGGGGTAAAAACAATGATATATCAATCCTCTACTTCATCCTCGTTGAACACCTCAACATCTTCCGCAAAGGGAAAAGCCTTTTGTGTCTTGCCCATCAGAAGACTGTGCATAGAATCCAACTTAGCTTGAAAATCGGCAATGTGTGAGCCATCCATGTTACCAGATAGCTTCTTCCTCTCATAATCAGCATTCTTGGTGCTATTTCTAGACGCCAAGTTCTCAATCAGGACATAAGCTTCATCAGGATACCTGGTGTTGAAGTTTCCATTGCTCGAAGCATCCAAAGTCATCTGATACCTCCAATCAAGTCCTCTGAAAAAGAAACCCATCAGCTGAACATTAGAGTATCCATGATGTGGATAATCTCTCTGATACGACTTGAATCTCGTCCAAGCAGCCTTGAACGCCTCAGTAGGTCCTTGAGAAAACTGGGAGATTTTGTTCCTCAGATCCTCGGATCTTGCATCATCATAGAAGTTGGTCAGGAAAGCGGTCTTAGTCTCCTCCCAGGTAGTCAGCGATCCAGGAGGCAACTACTTCAGCCAGTAAGTTGCTTCCCCACCAAGAGAGTATGGGAAAAGCTTGCAGAAAAGATAGTCGTAGGACACTCCATTGCTCTTGATGCTAGTGACCAAATCCTCGAACCTCTCAATATGATCCATGGGATGCTCGCTGGAAAGAACATGAAAAGGGTGCTGTCCCACAAGAGTGTAGTATGCAGGTTTCAGCTCAAAGTCATTCCTCGGAAAAGCAGGAGGACGAATCGCAGATCTGTTTGCGTAAAACTGGTCAGGTCTGTTGCACTCACCAATCGTTCTACCACGATTAACCACAGCATTCCCAGCATCCACTGCGTTCGCATTCCCAGCGACATTCCCAGCAGCATTCCCAGCAGCATTCCCAGCGACAACATGAGCATGTGGAATGATGTTCCCCTCTCCATCCAGACGTTGTCCTCTCTCATTGCACAACCGACCATCTTGGTCTCTTTAAGTACCAGCTACATCTTGAACCAACTCCAATTGATTGTTATTCATCTTTGCTGGCTTCTTTGCTTTTCTGTTTGTGCGTTCCAAAAGTGCTGGTCGCTCGAGTGACAGATCAACTAGCTGAGTGGTCTTGCTCTTTCTGGTTTCACGATTAGGCATACACCTGAAAACAAGAGTCAAAAGCGTAGGTAACAAAAACGTGATGAGTATCGACCGATACCAAGTGGTGTCGATTGATATCAACAAAAAGAAGAACGTCGAGTATCGACCGATACTAGATAGTATCGATCGATACCGACGAGATTAGTCGAAATTCTCAGACTAAAATCTAATGGCGAATTGAGTCCCCAGCAACGGCGCCAAATTTGATATGCTCAAATTAATACCCTAAAAGTACTAAGCACTAGTTGCAGTATAGTAGAGGTCGAACACAAGGACTCACAGAAACACACAATAGATTATATAGGTGAGATTTGAGCTAAGCGATCAATGGTATTGAAAACAGGACGTAAATTAAAACGGTTGTAAATTCAATTGGGAGAAGGCTAGGTTCAAGGTATTTCTCAGGAAATCAATGAATGCAGATAAACTAACTAACATGATTCAGATTTAGCACGGTTCTTGAACTCAAATCACTAAGATATAGTTAACCAACTTCCGCTGCGAAAACTATCTAAATCTAAATCCTAGGAATTCCAAATTCCTTTGCGAATCCTAAAGTCTAAATCAGCTTTTAAATCAGGTTTGATTTGTTCACAAAACAACTAAACCAAATTCTTTTGCGAATAGTTATTTTGCTCACCCTAGGTTCTATCAGGTAATTAATTGCACTTCAGCGTCTAATCAGTTATCCTAAGATCTAAGTTCCAGGTGATCAATCTAGAATTAGCTTTGCAAACAACCTAAAGCGAAGAACTAATTCAGATGGTGAATCCTAATAACTAATCAATCTAGCATTCAAAGATAACCCTTATGAGAACCCTAAACCTAACAAGAGATCTACTCAGACATGGAAATTGAAGCAATAAACATGTTTGAATAAATCATCAAATAAATCAGAAAGAGTAACAAGAGGGTTCAAAATCTTCTCTCGGACGAACAAAGTTTCAGACTTGTCTCCCTTCAAAAAGGTCTCACACAAAACCAAAGTAAAATAAAGCATAGCCATCAAAGTGGCTGTAAAATCCTATTAAATAACATAAATCACATTTTGAGGCTTCTTGTAAATAATAAAGACTTCTGGGCAATTTTGCAATTCTTCAACTCTTCAATAAAGTCGCAGGTCGTGTCTGCCTCGATGAGTATCGACCGATACTAGGCAGTATCGATCGATACTGATGCTTCAAATCGGGTACTCAGCTACACGAACATCTGCTTGCTCCAAAATGCTCCAAAAAGCTCCAATATCTCCAAACGTGCTCCAAACCTGCTAAAACCTGTAAAAGACTCTAAAACACTGCAAAATAATAGGAAGACTCGATAAAACGGACTTATATCATGGCTTAAACGGGTAAAAACCTTGATATATCAGTGCGGGTTTGAGCTTCGCGCATCATCCGTTCGATTTCTCTTCCGAGTAGACATCTGCAATCAAAGACAAAGAACACAACAAACACAGAATAAACACCAAGTCCAACAATCACAACAATAATCAGCAACAATTTTCTCAAAATCTCATTACTGCACATAGGGTATCGATCGACACCATGATGGTGTCGATCGATACCCTGGCGATTTCGAACCAGAACCTCCAAATCCCTAAAACTTCCAAAAGTCCAACAGCACAGAACCAAGGGGGGTTCGAAAAGCCATTCTAAACACTCATCTAACAAGCAATGTCCAAGAAAAACGAGTGAAAATAGCCAAATATTACGAAACCCAAACCTTGTGTTCTTTTGATGGAAAAAGAGGAATTAGTGTGTCATACCTTGCAGATCAGATGAATAGATGATGAAAATAGATAGAGGACAAAAATCTAACAAGGTTAGACACAGGAATCACTCAAATCCGTGAAGAAACGAAGATTTGGTGAATTTGGAATTGGGTTTTGCTAAGTGTCGATCGATGGGAACTGTGGAGAAAAGAGAAAACCCAAGGGTTTTAAAAGAAAACTTACCTGCACGAGGGGTATCGATCGATACCCAGGTGGTATCGATCGATACTGAGGCGATTTGGCCGATGCAAGTTCTGTTTCGCCTCGTTAAATCTGATCCACCAAAGACACAAAACACAAAAACGAAAAAATAAAAAGAAAAAGACCTATATACAGAGCAAGTTCTCTTATTGGGCGTCTCTATAATTACACCAACAATAGCCATGAACGGTCTTCCAAGAATCTTACTGGGCGTATTTATAATTGCACTAACTGTAGCCATGAACGGTCTTCCAAGAATCAGGAGAGAATCTCGTTCTCATACATTGACGAACATGTCTCCTACAAAGCTATTCCTTCTAGAAGAGCTCCCAGCCATATCTCTTGCATCACTGTTGTCACAGGAGAGACGTTGATGGTTGATCTTTTGGACGAGCCTTATGATGAGCCAATTGTCATAGATGTTTTAGATGGTCCTTCTATCATCATACAGAGAGAAATCAAAACGGCTAAGGCAAAGAAGAAGGTGAAGAGCAAAAGAGTCGAGAGTGCTACCCATATGACTCTAACCCCTCAGAAGTGTGATGGAGATTCAATTGAATATAAGGTGAAATGCAAAGGAACCTTAAAACCATTCTCTAAGGCTAGATTTATTCTTACTTCGGAGCTGAAAGAGAAAGGAAAGGAGTTTGTGGAGAGCATGTTGAGCAGAACTCTGAAGCAGGCGATGTCAAATTGTGGAGCTTGTTTTGGAGCAAGTTCTCATTCTTATCCTGACTGATCGTCCGTAAAGTCAAGCTCGTGACGTAAAACAAGCGCTTGGTGGGAGGCAACCCACTGGTGAGTCTGTATATAGGTTTTTTCTTTTTATTTTTTTCTTATTGTGTTTTGTGTCTTTGGTGGATAAGATTTAACGAGGAGAAACAAAAATTGCATCGACAAAATCGCCTCAGTATCGATCGATACCACCTGGGTATCGATCGATACTCCTCGTGCAAGTAAGTTTTCTTTTAAAACCCTTGGGTTTTCTATTTTCTCCACAGTTCCCATCGATCGGCACTTAGCAAAACCCAATTTCAAATTCACCAAATCTTCGTTTCTTCACGGATTTGAGTGATTCCGGTGTCTAACCTTGTTATATTTTTGTCCTCTATCAATTTCCATCATATATTCATCCGATTTGCAAGGTATGATACACTAATTCCTCTTTTTCCATCAAAAGAACACAAGGTTTGGGTTTCGTAATATTTGGCTCTTTTCACTCGTTTTTCTTGGACATTGCTTGTTAGATGAGTGTTTAGAACGGCTTTTCGAATCCCCCTTGTTTCTGTGTATTTGGACTTTTGGAAGTTTTAGGGATTTGGAGGTTCTGGTTCGAAATCGCCAGGGTATCGATCGATACTCTGATGGTGTCGATCGATACCCTACGTGCAGTAATGAGATTTTGAGAAAATTGTTGCTGATTGTTGATGTGATTGTTGGACTTGGTGCTTATTATGTGTTTGTTGTGTTCTTTGTCTTTGATTGCAGATGTCTACTCGGAAGAGAAATCGAACGGATGATGCGTCACGCTCAAACCCGCACCCACCGGAATACCGTTTGTGTCAACGTGTCAAGATATGGGATGGTTTGCATTGGCAAAGAGGTGTAGTGAACGGTCGCCTAGGCGACGACAACTACATAGTGCGGATTGATGGAGCGTCCGCAAACATTGAGGTTCCGCATACTTCCTTGCGTGACATCCCACCACCACCACCACCACCAGTGGCACAACCATCACCACCTCCTGCTGACCCTGTGGCTCCTAGTGTCACATGTAGAGCTCCTTGGCCTAAGCGGAACGAGAAGGCTAGGATCCGCTTAGACGAGTACGATACTGCATCTACATGCCTGTCTCTGACAACTGGGACGAGTACGATACGTTGCACTACAACGGATGGTTTGGCATTGATGTGCATCCCACTAGATTCGTTAATGGAGTCACAATGCGTCGTTTGGGTATAGACGGTGAGCTCCAGTGTTTGCTTCAGAGGATTGGTCTGGGCACTATTGCCACACTGCAGTGACCTATTCCCAGACTTGGTTCGTCAGTTCATGGCGATAGTCCGCGTTTACTACAGAGACGAGGTCCTTAGAGACACGCAGGAGGGTACATTGACCTTCATGATTCTTGGTGTGAGATACATGTTACCACTTCCTGATCTTGTAGCATTTATGGATTTCAGAGAGCCTTTAGGAGAGTTGCGCTTCCTGTTTCACACCCTGACGTGCATACCTTCTGGACGCACTTTTGGACTGGTGCTTATCACTCTAGGACATCCACTCAGATTGATGTGCGTCGTTGGTACTTCTCTACTGAATATGGAGATTTTCTGGTTCAGCTCCCCAATAGAGGGCTGACGGACATTGGTGACACTCCACAGCAGCTGCGCTTTGAGCCTACTGAGGATCTGTTGATAGCTGCAGCTGTCACTCGACGTCGTGCACGACTCACTAGAGCACCTGCTGCTACTGAGGATGAGCCGGTACCTGACCTTGCTGGAGGTCGATCTAGACGTTCACGTCATCCTCTATCTTTTGCGAGTACTCTTCCGTCTCCACCTGCACTTCCTATGGATACAGACACCTTTTAGAGGTATGTGGTAGAGAGCTTCTAGAGTATCTGCAACGCCATTTCGACACTCTCTCGGTGCGATTGCATCGCTCCATCTCGTCCACGCTCACCATCAGGAGAGGGACCATCTCACACAGCTGGAGATGATGATTCTGATGAGGATTAGTCCTCTGTTATATCTGGTTCACTTTCCTTTTTCTTTTCTTTTGAATTTTTGAGTTTGTTTTGATTCTGAACTTTGTGGATTATGCATTATGATATCTTGTTGCTTTTAACCTGTGTTTTAGTGATCTAACAGCGCTAACCATGTCACATTCGGATCCCTTGACACAATTGAAAGCAACATCTGTCACTTGTCATTGAGAAGCGTTCGCTGTATCGACTTACGCCTAGTATCGATCGATATAGGCCGTGTGTCGGTGGATACACCGGTCCCAGATCGGTAACTTCTTGTTCTTTTACAATCCACTCAGTTCTCTTAATCTCTTTTACCAACCTTAGGCTAGATAACACTGGGGAAAGTGTTGTTCAAGTCCGGGGGAGGTAGTTGCTGACATTGTTTTTGTTTTTCTTAGAGTCAGTCATTTTATAGAGTCAAAAATTGTTTTATTGAGTCAAAACTTGTTGGAGATGATGATCATGTGCTTGAGCCTATTGTTCTGATTTTATTTTTGAGTAAACAGTGTTACATGATCAGTTCTAGATCGACTAATGAAAAATCCAAAGACTAACCAGTTGACTAGAAAACATCCATGTCTCCAGCAGAGTTCTTCTAAAGCCCAAGCCAAATTTTTGCACTTCATTGATGCAATTGATGTTTAAAGAGCTTGATTCATCATTCATATCTGAGAAAGGAACCCATGTGTTTAAAGTAATGGTATCTCTCTCCCCTGTTATAAGTTGATAAATAAGAGCATAAAAGATGAAATGACTTTCTTCTGAGTAGAGGGCTAGGAAAATTTCCAGCGATCCCATTATTCTACTTAAGAGGGAATGATCACACAAATGTTGAAAACGAGGTTAGGAAAATTTTCAATGATACCACTATTCGCCTAGACCTTTGATACATAGAGAGGGAAGAACCGGGGATTCGGTGGCGAACACCATCAATACTCGCGTTTCAGAACTTAATGTGTATATGCAGATCTAAAAAGAGAGAAAGAACATGACAAGAAACAAGTTTTGGGAGAGAGACAATACCAAAAAGTGTGTGAATTTGGTGGTTCTTTTGTCACGATATTGTATGAGAAATAATCTAGAAGGTTCTTGAACATTAGTTGCAGCGATGAAACTGTCGATGAGGGTTTTATTTGGACAATGCTGCGAGATAATGTGTGGAGTCTGGCAAAGCTGCGAAAGTCTTCGGAGAAGTACATGGTGGTTAGATCAAAAGCTGGTTAGGTGACATTTGGGTGCTCGGGAAAAGGATATTTGCGATAGTTCATGAACAGGTGAGTCTCCGTGTTTTCAAACCTCTTTCTCTGGTTTAGTTTTCTGTTTTGCTTGAGGGCAAGCAAAGGCTAAGTCTGGGGGAGTTGATATATCATGGTTTTTACCCGTTTTAAGCCATGATATAAGTCATTTTTATAGAGTATTTATAGTATTTTGGAGTCTTTTAGAGTCTTTTCAGGTTTTAGGTACGTTTGGAGCATTATTGTAGATATCGAAGCATTTTGGAGCATTTTGGAGTCAAGCAGAGATCCTGTAGCTGAGACACCGATTTATCGCCCGAGAATCGATCGATACACTTATGGTATCGATCGATACCCATCGAAGAAACAGAAGGATCGCGACTTATTAAAGATTTGAGAACTGCAAATTGCCCCAGAAGACTTTATTATTTACAAGAAGGCCCAGAACGTGTTTAGTAGTATTTATCTAGGTTTTACAGCCACTTTGGTGGCTAAGCTTTCATTACAATTCATTCAAGCTTTATTCTACTTTGGTTTTTGGTGAGAGAGCTTTTGAGGGAGACAAGTCTGAAACTCTGTTCGTCTGAGAGAAGATTTCGAACCCTTGTTTTTCTCTCTTCTTTATTATTTATACAAGTATTTATTCAGTCATGTTTACTGTTTCAATCTACATGTCTCAGTAGATCATCTGTTAGGTTTAGGGTTCTCATAAGGGATTTCTTTGAAAGCTAGGTTGATTAGTTGTTTATGGTTCATAATCTGAATTAGTTCTTCACCATAGGTTGTTCTCAAAGCTAATTCTGGATTGATCATCTAGAACTTAGATCTTAGGTTAATCGATTAGGCACGAGAGTGCAATTGAGAAACATGATAGAACTTAGGGTGAGCAAAATAACTATTCGCAAAGAGATTTGGTTTAGTTGTTTTGTGAACAAATCAAACTTGAACTAAAAGCTGGTTTAGACTTTAGGATTCGCAAAGAGATTTGGAATTCTAGGATTTAGACTTAGATAATTCTCGCAATGAGAGTTGGTTAATTATACTTTAGTGATTTGAGTTCAAGAATCATGCGTAACCCGAACCCTGATTAGTTAGTTTATCTGCATTCATTGATTTCTTGAGAAATACCCTGAACCTATCTTTCTCCCAATCGAATTACAACTTATTTAATTTACGTATTTGCTTTCAATTCCATTGATCACTTAGCTTAATTCAATCATTAAAATCTATTGTGTGTTTTCTTGAGTCTCTGTGGATTTGATCCCTAAGTATTACAATAGACAAAACTTTAGTACTTTTAGGGTATTAATTTGAGCTTATCAAATTTGAGCAAATTAAAGCTAAAAGTATTACGCTAAAATTAAAGCCCAAGCCTGAAACAATTAAATTTGATAAACTCAAATTAATACCCTAAAATTACTAAAGCTTTGTCGATTGTAATACTTAGGGATCGAATCCACAGAGACTCAAGAAAACACACAATAGATTGTATAGATGAGAATTAAGCTAAGTGATCAATGTAATTGAAAGCAATAAGCAATAAAAGAGGATGTAAAATCGATGAGAGAATATAGGCCCATGGTATTTCTCAGGAGATCAATGAATGCATGTAACTAATCAGTCATGATTCAGATTTAGCGCGGTTCTTGAACTCAAATCACTAAGTTATAAATAACCAACTGTCGTTGCAGAAATTATATAAATCTAAACTTCAGAATCCCAAATCTCTTTGCAAATTCCTAAGAAGAAATCAGCCTTAATACCGAGTTTGATATGTTAACAAATCAACTAAACCAAATCTCTTTGCGAATAATTAATTTGCTCACCCTAGGTTCTATCAGATTACTCAATTGCACTGTCGTGCCTAATCGATTAACCTAAGATCTAAGTTTCAAATTCGTCAACCTAGAATTAGCTTTGAGAACAACCTATGGTGAAGAACTAATTCAGATGGTGAATCCTAACTAATAAATTACCAGCAATCAGAGAAATCCCTATGAGAAAATCCTAAACCAATGATGGATCTGCTCAGACATGGAGAATGAAACAATCAACATAACTGAATAGATCATTAAAATAAAAAATAAGAAAAGAGTAACAAGAGGGTTCAAAATCTTCTCTCAGATGAACAGAGTTCTGACTTGTCTCCCTCACAAAGCTCTCTCTCAAAAATCAAAGTAAAATAAAGCATAGCCACCAAAGTGGCTGAAAAACCTAATTATAAAGCTAAAACACGTTTTGAGGATTCTAGTAATTATTAAAGTCTTCTGGACCAAGGTGCAAACTTAAAAATTGTAAAAAGTCACGCTTCCTTCTTCCTGAAGTCGGTATCGGTCGATACTGACTAGTATCGATCGATACCAAACCTGCGTATCGACTCTTCTGCTCGCCAGACTGGACTGTCTTCACGAAAACTGGCATAACTTTCGATCGCACTGTTGGAATGGCCTCAAACCACTTCCAAATGAAAGCTAATCCATTGATCTGTCTTGTATCCAAATTTGAGCCCAATATATCGGTGGAAAATTCTTCAACGAATGCCAAACTTTTGACGTCTATGCATGACTCTGCATCTCCATTTGCTCATTTTCACCCAAAACGGCTCATTTTCTCCAATTGTGCTCCAAACGTGCTAAACCCTGAAAAGACTCTAAAAGACTCCAAAATACTAGAAATACTCTATAAAAAGGACTTATATCATGGCCTAAAACGAGTAAAAACCATGATAAGCTCAAATTAATACCCTAAAAGTACTAAAGCTTTGTCCATTGTAATAGTTAGGGATCGAATCCACATAGACTCAAGAAAACACACAAAAGATTGTATATATGAGAATTAAGCCAAGTGATCAATGTAATTGAAAGCAATAAACAATAAAAGAGGATGTAAATTCGATAGGAGAATATAGGCCCAAGTTATTTCTCAGGATATCAATGAATGCAAGTAACCAATTAGTCAGGATTCATAATTAGCGCGGTTCTTGAACTCAAATCACTAAGTTATAATCAACCAACTGTCGTTGCGTTATTTATCTAAATCTAAACTTCAGAATCCCAAATCTCTTTGCAACTTCCTAAGAATAAATCAGCCTTAATACCAAGTTTGATATGTTCACAAATCAACTAAACCAAATCTTTTTGCGAATAATTAATTTGCTCACCGTAGGTTCTGTCAGATTACTCAATTGCATTGTCGTGCCTAATCGATTAACCTAAGATCTAAGTTCCAGATTCGTCAACCTAGAATTAACTTTGAGAACAACTTATGGTGAAGAACTAATTCTCTCATATGAACATAGTTATGACTTGTCTCCCTCACAAATCTCTATCTCAAAAATCAAAGTAAAATAAAGCATAGCCACCAAAGTGGCTGAAAAACCTAATTATAAAGCTAAAACACGTTTTGGGCTTCTAGTAATTATTAAAGTCTTCTAGAACAAGGTTCAAACTTAAAACTTGTAAAAAGTCACGTTTCCTTCTTCTTGAAGTCGGTATCGGTCGATACAGACTAGTATCGATCGATACCAAGCCTGCGTGTCGACTCTTCTGCACGCCAGACTGGGCTGTCTTCACGAACACTGGCATAACTTTCGATCGCACTGTTGGAATGGCCTGAAACCACTTCCAAATGAAAGCTAATCCATTGATCTGTCTTGTATCCAAATTTTAGCTCCATCCATCAGTGGGAAGTTCTTCAACGAATGCCAAACTTCTGACGTCTCTGCATCTCCATATGCTCATTTTCACCCAAAAAGTCTCATTTTCTCCAATTGTGTTCCAAACATGCTAAACCCTGAAAAGACTCTAAAAGACTCCAAAATATTATAAATACTCTATAAAAAGGACTTATATCATGGCCTAAAACGGGTAAAAACCATGATAAGCTCAAATTAATACCCTAAAAGTACTAAAGCTTTGTCGATTGTAATACTTAGGGATCGAATCCACATAGACTCAAGAAAACACAAAATAGATTGTATAGATAAGAATTAAGCTAATTGATCAATGTAATTGAAAGCAATAAACAATAAAAGAGGATGTAAAATCGATGGGAGAATATAGGCCCAAATTATTTCTCAGGAGATCAATGAATGCATGTAATCAATCAGTCAGGATTCAGATTTAGCGCGGTTCTTGAACTCAAATCATTAAGTTATAATTATTCAACTGTCGTTGCGAGATTTATCTAAATCTAAACTTCAGAATTTTAAATCTCTTTGCAAATTCCTATGAATAAATCAGCCTTAATACCGAGTTTGATATGTTCACAAATAAACTAAACCAAATCTCTTTAAGAATAATTAATTCGCTCACCCTAGGTTCTATCAGATTACTCAATTGTACTGTCGTGCCTAATCGATTAACCTAAGATCTAAGTTCCAGATTCGTCAACCTTGAATTAGCTTTGAGAACAACCTATGTTGAAGAACTAATTCAGATGGTGAATCCTAACTAATCAATTACCAGCAGTCAGAGAAATCACTATGAGAAAACCCCAAACCTATGATGGATCTACTCAGACATGTTGAATGAAACAATCAACATAACTGAATAGGTTTTTAAATAAACAATAAGAAAAGAGTAACAAGAGGGTTCGAAATCTTCTCTCATATGAACAGAGTTATGACTTGTCTCCCTCACAAAGCTCTTTCTGAAAAATCAAAGTAAAATAAAGCATTGCCACCAAAGTGGCTAAAAATTCTAATTATAAAGCTAAAACACGTTTTGGGCTTCTAGTAATTATTAAAGTCTTTTGGAACATGGTTCAAACTTAAAACTTGTAAAAAGTCATGTTTCCATCTTCCTGAAGTCGGTATCGGTGGATACTGACTAGTATCTATCGATACCAAGCCTGCGTGTCGACTCTTCTGCTCGCCAGAGTTGACTGTCTTCACGAAAACTGGCATAACTTTCGATCGCATAACTTTCGAAATCTTCTCTCAGATGAACAGAGTTCTGACTTGTCTCCCTCACAAAGCTCTCTCTCAAAAATCAAAGTAAAATAAAGTATAGCCACCAAAGTGGCTGAAAAACCTAATTATAAAGCTAAAACACGTTTTGGGCTTCTAGTAATTATTAAAGTATTCTGCACGAAGGTGCAAACTTAAAAAATGTAAGAAGTCACGCTTCCTTCTTCCTGAAGTCGGTATCGGTCGATACTGACTATTATCGATCGATACCAAACCTGCGTATCGACTCTTCTGCTCGCCAGACTGGACTGTCTTCACGAAAACTGGCATAACTTTCGATCGCACTGTTGGAATCGCCTGAAACCACTTCCAAATGAAAGCTAATACATTGATCTGTCTTGTATCCAAATTTGAGCTCAATACATCAGTGGGAAGTTCTTCAACGAATGACAAAATTCAGACGTCTCTGCATGACTCTGCATCTCCATATGCTCATTTTCACCCAAAAAGGCTCATTTTCTCCAATTGTGCTCCAAACGTGCTAAACCCTGAAAAGACTCTAAAAGACTACAAACTACTAGAAATGCTCTATATAAAGGACTTATAGCATGGCCTAAAACGGGTAAAAATCATGATAAGCTCAAATTAATACCCTAAAAGTACTAAAGCTTTGTCGATTGTAATAATTAGGGATCGAATCCACATAGACTCAAGAAAAAACACAATATATTGTATAGATGAGAATTAAGCTAAGTGATCAATGTAATTGAAAGCAATAAACAATAAAAGAGGATGTAAAATCGATGGGAGAATATAGGCCCAGGTTATTTCTCAGGAGATCAATGAATGCAGGTAACCAATCAGTCAGGATTCAGATTTAGCGCGGTTCTTGAACTCAAATCACTAAGTTATAATTAACCAACTGCCGTTGCGAGATTTATCTAAATCTAAACTTCAGAATCCCAAATCTCTTTGCAAATTCCTAAGAATAAATCAGCCTTAATACCGAGTTTGATATGTTCACAAATCAACTAAACCAAATCTCTTTGCGAATAATTAATTTGCTCACCCTAGGTTCTATCAAATTACTCAATTGCACTGTCGTACCTAATCGATTAACCTAAGATCTAAGTTCCAGATTCGTCAACGTAGAATTAGCTTTGAGAACAACCAATGGTGAAGAATTAATTCAGATGGTGAATCCTAACTAATCAATTACCAGCAGTCAGAAAAATCACTATAAGAAAACCCTAAACCTATGATGAATCTACTCAGACATGGAGAATGAAACAATCAACATATCTGAATAGGTCATTAAAATAAACATTAAGAAAAGAGTAACAAGAGGGTTCGAAATCTTCTCTCAGATGAACAGAGTTCTGACTTGTCTCCCTCACAAAGCTCTCTCTCAAAAATCAAAGTAAAATAAAGTATAGCCACCAAAGTGGCTGAAAACCTAATTATAAAGCTAAAACATGTTTTGGGGCTTCTAGTAATTATTAAAGTATTCTGGACGAAGGTGCAAACTTAAAAATTGTAAAAAGTCACGTTTCCTTCTTCCTGAAGTCGGTATCGGTCGATACTGACTAGTATCGATCGATACCAAGCCTGCGTGTCGACTCTTCTTCTCGCCAGACTGGACTGTCTTCACGAAAACTGGCATAACTTTCGATCGCACAGTTGGAATGCCCTGAAACTACTTCCAAATGAAAGCTAATCCATTGATCTGTCTTGTATCCAAATTTGAGCTCAATACATCAGTGTGAAGTTCTTCAAAAAATGCCAAACTTTAGACGTCTCTGCATGACTCTGCATCTCCATATGCTCATTTTCACCCAAAACGGCTCATTTTCTCCAATTGTGCTCCAAACGTGCTAAACCCTGAAAAGACTCTAAAAGACTACAAACTACTAGAAATGCTCTATATAAAGGACTTATAGCATGGCCTAAAACGGGTAAAAATCATGATAAGCTCAAATTAATACCCTAAAAGTACTAAAGGTTTGTCGATTGTAATAATTAGGGATCGAATCCACATAGACTCAAGAAAACACACAATATATTGTATAGATGAGAATTAAGCTAAGTAATCAATGTAATTGAAAGCAATAAACAATAAAAGAGGATGTAAAATCGATGGGAGAATATAGGCCCAGGTTATTTCTCAGGAGATCAATGAATGCAGGTAACCAATCAGTCAGGATTCAGATTTAGCGCGGTTCTTGAACTCAAATCACTAAGTTATAATTAACCAATTGTCGTTGCGAGATTTATCTAAATCTAAATTTCAGAATCTCAAATCTCTTTGCAAATTCCTAAGAATAAATCAGCCTTAATACCGAGTTTGATATGTTCACAAATCAACTAAACCAAATCTCTTTGCGAATAATTAATTTGCTCACCCTAGGTTCTATCAGATTACTCAATTGCACTGTCGTACCTAATCGATTAACCTAAGATCTAAGTTTCAAATTCGTCAACCTAGAATTAGCTTTGAGAACAACCTATGGTGAAGAACTAATTCAGATGGTGAATCCTAACTAATAAATTACCAGCAATCAGAGAAATCCCTATGAGAAAATCCTAAACCAATGATGGATCTGCTCAGACATGGAGAATGAAACAATCAACATAACTGAATAGATCATTAAAATAAAAAATAAGAAAAGAGTAACAAGAGGGTTCGAAATCTTCTCTCAGATGAACAGAGTTCTGACTTGTCACCCTCACAAAGATCTTTCCAAAAATGAAAGAAAAATAAAGCATAGCCACCAAAGTGGCTGAAAAACCTAATTAAAAAGCTAAAACACGTTTTGGGGCTTCTAGTAATTATTAAAGTATTCTGGACGAAGGTGCAAACTTAAAAATTGTAAAAAGTCACGTTTCCTTCTTCCTGAAGTCGGTATCGGTCGATACTGACTAGTATCGATCGATACCAAGCATGCGTGTCGACTCTTCTGCTCGCCAGACTGGACTGTCTTCACAAAAACTTGCATAACTTTCGATCGCACAGTTGGAATGGCCTGAAACCACTTCCAAATGAAAGCTAATCCATTGATCTGTCTTGTATCCAAATTTGAACTCAATACATCAGTGGAAAGTTCTTCAAAAAATGCCAAACTTCAGACGTCTCTGCATGACTCTGCATCTCCATATGCTCATTTTCACCCAAAACGGCTCATTTTCTCCAATTGTGCTCCAAACGTGCTGAACCCTGAAAAGACTCTAAAAGACTACAAACTACTAGAAATGCTCTATATAAAGGATTTATAGCATGGCCTAAAACGGGTAAAAATCATGATAAGCTCAAATTAATACCCTAAAAGTACTAAAGCTTTGTCGATTGTAATAATTAGGGATCGAATTCACATAGACTCAAGAAAACACACAATATATTGTATAGATGAGAATTAAGCTAAGTGATCAATGTAATTGAAAGCAATAAACAATAAAAGAGGATGTAAAATCGATGGGAGAATATAGGCCCAGGTTATTTCTTAGGAGATCAATGAATGCAGGTAACCAATCAGTTAGGATTCAGATTTAGCGCGGTTCTTGAACTCAAATCACTAAGTTATAATTAACCAATTGTCGTTGCGAGATTTATCTAAATCTAAACTTCAGAATCCCAAATCTCTTTGCAAATTCCTAAGAATAAATCAGCCTTAATACCGAGTTTGATATGTTCACAAATCAACTAAACCAAATCTCTTTGCGAATAATTAATTTGCTCACCCTAGGTTCTATCAGATTACTCAATTGCACTGTCGTGCCTAATCGATTAACCTAAGATCTAAGTTTCAAATTCGTCAACCTAGAATTAGCTTTGAGAACAACCTATGGTGAAGAACTAATTCAGATGGTGAATCCTAACTAATAAATTACCAGCAATCAGAGAAATCCCTATGAGAAAATCCTAAACCAATGATGGATCTGCTCAGACATGGAGAATGAAACAATCAACATAACTGAATAGATCATTAAAATAAAAAATAAGAAAAGAGTAACAAGAGGGTTCGAAATCTTCTCTCAGATGAACAGAGTTCTGACTTGTCACCCTCACAAAGATCTTTCCAAAAATGAAAGTAAAATAAAGCATAGCCACCAAAGTGGCTGAAAAACCTAATTAAAAAGCTAAAACACGTTTTGGGGCTTCTAGTAATTATTAAAGTATTCTGGACGAAGGTGCAAACTTAAAAATTGTAAAAAGTCACGTTTCCTTCTTCCTGAAGTCGGTATCGGTCGATACTGACTAGTATCGATCGATACCAAGCATGCGTGTCGACTCTTCTGCTCGCCAGACTGGACTGTCTTCACGAAAACTGGCATAACTTTCGATCGCACAGTTGGAATGGCCTGAAACCACTTCCAAATGAAAGCTAATCCATTGATCTGTCTTGTATCCAAATTTGAACTCAATACATCAGTGGAAAGTTCTTCAAAAATGCCAAACTTCAGACGTCTCTGCATGACTCTGCATCTCCATATGCTCATTTTCACCCAAAACGGCTCATTTTCTCCAATTGTGCTCCAAACGTGCTAAACCCTGAAAAGACTCTAAAAGACTACAAACTACTAGAAATGCTCTATATAAAGGATTTATAGCATGGCCTAAAACGGGTAAAAATCATGATAAGCTCAAATTAATACCCTAAAAGTACTAAAGGTTTGTCGATTGTAATAATTAGGGATCGAATTCACATAGACTCAAGAAAACACACAATATATTGTATAGATGAGAATTAAGCTAAGTGATCAATGTAATTGAAAGCAATAAACAATAAAAGAGGATGTAAAATCGATGGGAGAATATAGGCCCAGGTTATTTCTCAGGAGATCAATGAATGCAGGTAACCAATCAGTCAGGATTCAGATTTAGCGCGGTTCTTGAACTCAAATCACTAAGTTATAATTAACCAACTGCCGTTGCGAGATTTATCTAAATCTAAACTTCAGAATCCCAAATCTCTTTGCAAATTCCTAAGAATAAATCAGCCTTAATACCGAGTTTGATATGTTCACAAATCAACTAAACCAAATCTCTTTGCGAATAATTAATTTGCTCACCCTAGGTTCTATCAAATTACTCAATTGCACTGTCGTACCTAATCGATTAACCTAAGATCTAAGTTCCAGATTCGTCAACGTAGAATTAGCTTTGAGAACAACCAATGGTGAAGAATTAATTCAGATGGTGAATCCTAACTAATCAATTACCAGCAGTCAGAGAAATCACTATAAGAAAACCCTAAACCTATGATGAATCTACTCAGACATGGAGAATGAAACAATCAACATATCTGAATAGGTCATTAAAATAAACATTAAGAAAAGAGTAACAAGAGGGTTCGAAATCTTCTCTCAGATGAACAGAGTTCTGACTTGTCTCCCTCACAAAGCTCTCTCTCAAAAATCAAAGTAAAATAAAGTATAGCCACCAAAGTGGCTGAAAAACCTAATTATAAAGCTAAAACACGTTTTGGGCTTCTAGTAATTATTAAAGTATTCTGCACGAAGGTGCAAACTTAAAAAATGTAAGAAGTCACGCTTCCTTCTTCCTGAAGTCGGTATCGGTCGATACTGACTATTATCGATCGATACCAAACCTGCGTATCGACTCTTCTGCTCGCCAGACTGGACTGTCTTCACGAAAACTGGCATAACTTTCGATCGCACTGTTGGAATCGCCTGAAACCACTTCCAAATGAAAGCTAATACATTGATCTGTCTTGTATCCAAATTTGAGCTCAATACATCAGTGGGAAGTTCTTCAACGAATGACAAAATTCAGACGTCTCTGCATGACTCTGCATCTCCATATGCTCATTTTCACCCAAAACGGCTCCTTTTCTCCAATTGTGCTCCAAACGTGCTAAACCCTGAAAAGACTCCAAAATACTAGAAATGCTCTATAAAAAGGACTTATATCATGGCCTAAAACGGGTAAAAACCATGATAAGCTCAAATTAATACCCTAAAAGTACTAAAGCTTTGTCGATTGTAATACTTAGGGATCTAATCCATATAGACTCAAGAAAACACACAATAGATTGTATAGATGAGAATTAAGCTAAGGTATCAATGTAATTGAAAGCAATAAACAATAAAAGAGGATGTAAAATCGATGGGAGAATATAGTCCCCAGTTATTTCTCAGGAGATCAATGAGTGCATGTAACCAATCAGTCAGGATTCATATTTAGCGCGGTTCTTGAACTCAAATCACTAAGTTATAATTAACCAACTGCCGTTGCGAGATTTATCTAAATCTAAACTTCAGAATCCCAAATCTCTTTGCAAATTCCTAAGAATAAATCAGCCTTAATATCGAGTTTGATATGTTCACAAATCAACTAAACCAAATCTCTTTGCGAATAATTAATTGGCTCACCCTAGGTTCTATCAAATTACTCAATTGCACTGTCGTACCTAATCGATTAACCTAAGATCTAAGTTCCAGATTCGTCAACCTAGAATTAGCTTTGAGAACAACCTATGGTGAAGAATTAATTCAGATGGTGAATCCTAACTAATCAAATACCAGCAGTCAGAGAAATCACTATAAGAAAACCCTAAACCTATGATGGATATACTCAGACATGGAGAATGAAACAATCAACATAACTGAATAGGTCATAAAAATAAACAATAAGAAAAGAGTAAAAACAGGGTTCGAAATCTTCTCTCAGATGAACAGAGTTCTGACTTGTCTCCCTCACAAAGCTCTCTCTCAAAAATCAAAGTAAAATAAAGCATAGCCACCAAAGTGGCTGAAAAACCTAATTATAAAGCTAAAACACGTTTTGGGCTTCTAGTAATTATTAAAGTATTCTGCACGAAGGTGCAAACTTAAAAAATGTAAGAAGTCACGCTTCCTTCTTCCTGAAGTCGGTATCGGTCGATACTGACTATTATCGATCGATACCAAACCTGCGTATCGACTCTTCTGCTCGCCAGACTGGACTGTCTTCACGAAAACTGGCATAACTTTCGATCGCACTGTTGGAATCGCCTGAAACCACTTCCAAATGAAAGCTAATACATTGATCTGTCTTGTATCCAAATTTGAGCTCAATACATCAGTGGGAAGTTCTTCAACGAATGACAAAATTCAGACGTCTCTGCATGACTCTGCATCTCCATATGCTCATTTTCACCCAAAACGGCTCCTTTTCTCCAATTGTGCTCCAAACGTGCTAAACCCTGAAAAGACTCCAAAATACTAGAAATGCTCTATAAAAAGGACTTATATCATGGCCTAAAACGGGTAAAAACCATGATAAGCTCAAATTAATACCCTAAAAGTACTAAAGCTTTGTCGATTGTAATACTTAGGGATCTAATCCATATAGACTCAAGAAAACACACAATAGATTGTATAGATGAGAATTAAGCTAAGGTATCAATGTAATTGAAAGCAATAAACAATAAAAGAGGATGTAAAATCGATGGGAGAATATAGTCCCCAGTTATTTCTCCGGAGATCAATGAATGCATGTAACCAATCAGTCAGGATTCATATTTAGCGCGGTTCTTGAACTCAAATCACTAAGTTATAATTAACCAACTGCCGTTGCGAGATTTATCTAAATCTAAACTTCAGAATCCCAAATCTCTTTGCAAATTCCTAAGAATAAATCAGCCTTAATACCGAGTTTGATATGTTCACAAATCAAATAAACCAAATCTCTTAGCGAATAATTAATTTGCTCACCCTAGGTTCTATTAGATTACTCAATTGCACTGTCGTGCCTAATCGATTAACCTAAGATCTAAGTTCCAGATTCATCAACATAGAATTAGCTTTGAGAACAACCTATCGTGAAGAACTAATTCAGATGGTGAATCCTAACTAATCAATTACCAGCAGTCAGAGAAATCCCTATGAGAAAACCCTAAACCTATGATGGATCTACTCAGACATGGAGAATGAAACAATCAACATAACTGAATAGGTCATTAAAATAAACAATAAGAAAAGAGTAACAACAGGGTTAGAAATCTTCTCTAAGATGAACAGAGTTCTGACTTGTCTCCCTCACAAAGCTCTCTCTCAAAAATCAAAGTAAAATAAAGCATAGCCACCAAAGTGGCTGAAAACCTAATTATAAAGCTAAAACACGTTTTGGGCTTCTAGTAATTATTAAAGTCTTTTGGAACATGGTTCAAACTTAAAACTTGTAAAAAGTCACGCTTCCTTCTTCCTGAAGTTGGTATCGGTCGATACTGACTATTATCGATCGATACCAAACCTGCGTATCGACTCTTCTGCTCGCCAGACTGGACTGTCTTCACGAAAACTGGCATAACTTTCGGTCGCACTGTTGGAATGGCCTGAAACCACTTCCAAATGAAAGCTAATCCATTGATCTGTCTTGTATCCAAATTTGAGCACAATCCATCAGTGGGAAGTTCTTCAACGAATGCCAAACTTCAGACGTTTTTGCATGACTCTGCATCTCCATATGCTCATTTTCACCCAAAACCGCTCCTTTTCTCCAATTGTGCTCCAAACGTGCTAAACCCTGAAAAGACTCTAAAAGACTCCAAAATACTAGAAATGCTCTATAAAAAGGACTTATATCATGGCCTAAAACGGGTAAAAACCATGATAAGCTCAAATTAATACCCTAAAAGTACTAAAGCTTTGTCGATTGTAATACTTAGGGATCGAATCCACATAGACTTAAGAAAACACACAATATATTGTATAGATTAGAATTAAGCTAAGTGATCAATGTAATTGAAAGCAATAAACAATAAAAGAGGATGTAAAATCGATGGGAGAATATAGGCACATGTTATTTTTCAGGAGATCAATGAATGCAGGTAACCAATCAGTCAGGATTCAGATTTAGCGCGGTTCTTGAACTCAAATCACTAAGGTATAATTAACATACTGTCGTTGCGAGATTTACCTAAATCTAAACTTCAGAATCCCAAATCTCTTTGCAAATTCCTAAGAATAAATCAGCCTTAATACCGAGTTTGATATGTTCACAAATCAACTAAACCAAATCTCTTTGCGAATAATTAATTTGCTCACCCTAGGGTCTATCAGATTACTCAAATGCACTGTCGTGCCTAATCGGTTAACCTAAGATCTAAGTTCCATATTCGTCAACCTAGAATTAGCTTTGAGAACAACCTATGGTGAAGAACTAATTCAGATGGTGAATCCTAACTAATAAATTACCAGCAATCAGAGAAATCCCTATGAGAAAATCCTAAACCAATGATGGATCTGCTCAGACATGGAGAATGAAACAATCAACATAACTGAATAGATCATTAAAATAAAAAATAAGAAAAGAGTAACAACAGGGTTCGAAATCTTCTCTCAGAAGAACAGAGTTCTGACTTGTCTCCCTCACAAAGCTCTCTCTCAAAAATCAAAGTAAAATAAAGCATAGCCACCAAATGGCTGAAAAACCTAATTATAAAGTTAAAACACGTTTTGGGCTTCTAGTAATTATTAAAGTATTCTGGACGAAGGTGCAAACTTAAAAATTGTAAAAAGTCACGCTTCCTTCTTCCTGAAGTCGGTATCGGTCGATACTGACTATTATCGATCGATACCAAACCTGCGTATCGACTCTTCTGCTCGCCAGACTGGACTGTCTTCACGAAAACTGGCATAACTTTCGATCGCACTGTTGGAATCGCCTGAAACCACTTCCAAATGAAAGCTAATACATTGATCTGTTTTGTATCCAAATTTGAGCTCAATCCATCAGTGGTAAGTTCTTCAACGAATGCCAAAATTCAGACGTCTCTGCATGACTCTGCATCTCCATATGCTCATTTTCACCCAAAAGGGCTCATTTTCTCCAATTGTGCTCCAAACGTGCTAAACCCTGAAAAGACTCCAAAATACTAGAAATGCTCTATAAAAATGACTTATATCATGGCCTAAAACGGGTAAAAACCATGATAAGCTCAAATTAATACCCTAAAAGTACTAAAGCTTTGTCGATTGTAATACTTAGGGATCTAATCCACATAGACTCAAGAAAACACACAATAGATTGTATAGATGAGAATTAGGCTAAGTGATCAATGTAATTGAAACCAATAAACAATAAAAGAGGATGTAAAATCGATGGGAGAATATAGGCCCAGGTTATTACTCAGGAGATCAATGAATGCATGTAACCAATCAGTCAGGATTCAGATTTAGCGCGGTTCTTGAACTCAAATCACTAAGTTATAATTAACCAACTGCCGTTGCGAGATTTATCTAAATCTAAACTTCAGAATCCCAAATCTCTGTGCAAATTCCTAAGAATAAATCAGCCTTAATATCGAGTTTGATATGTTCACAAATCAAATAAACCAAATCTCTTTGCGAATAATTAATTTGCTAACCCTAGGTTCTATCAGATTACTCAATTGCGCTGTCGTGCCTAATCGATTAACCTAAGATCTAAGTTCCAGATTCGTCAACCTAGAATTAGCTTTGAGAACAACCAATGGTGAAGAATTAATTCAGAAGGTGAATCCTAACTAATCAATTACCAGCAGTCAGAGAAATCACTATGAGAAAACCCTAAACATATGATGGATCTATTCAGACATGGAGAATGAAACAATCAACATAACTGAATAGGTCATTAAAATAAACAATAAGAAAAGAGTAACAAGAGGGTTCGAAATCTTCTCTCAGATGAACAGAGTTCTGACTTGTCTCCCTCACAAAGCTCTCTCTCAAAAATCAAAGTAAAATAAAGCATTGCCACCAAAGTGGCTGAAAAACCTAATTATAAAGCTAAAACACGTTTTGAGCTTCTAGTAATTATTAAAGTATTCTGGACGATGGTGCAAACTTAAAAATTGTAAAAAGTCACGCTTCCTTCTTCCTGAAGTCGGTATCGGTCGATACTGACTATTATCGATCGATACCAAACCTGCGTATCGACTCTTCTGCTCGCCAGACTAGACTGTCTTCACGAAAATTGGCATAACTTTCGATCGCACTGTTGGAATGGCCTGAAACCACTTCCAAATGAAAGCTAATACATTGATCTGTCTTGTATCCAAATTTGAGCTCAATCATCAGTGGGAAGTTCTTCAACGAATGCCAAACTTCAGACATCTCTGCATGACTCTGCAACTCCATATGCTTATTTTCACCCAAAATGGCTCCTTTTCTCCAATTGTGCTCCAAACGTGCTAAAGCCTGAAAAGACTCTAAAAGACTCTAAAATACTAGAAATACTCTATAAAAAAGACTTATATCATGGCCTAAAACGGGTAAAAACCATCATAAGCTCAAATTAATACCCTAAAAGTACTAAAGTTTGTCGATTGTAATACTTGGGGATCGAATCCACATAGACTCAAGAAAACACACAATAGATTGTATAGATGAGAATTAAGCTAAGTGATCAAGGTAATTGAAAGCAATAAACAATAAAAGAGGATGTAAAATCGATGGGAGAATATAGGCCCAGGTTGTTTCTCAGGAGATCAATGAATGCAGGTAACCAATCAGTCAGGATTCATATTTAGCGCGGTTCTTGAACTCAAATCACTAAGTTATAATTAACCAATTGTCGTTGCGAGATTTATCTAAATCTAAACTTCAGAATCCCAAATCTCTTTGCAAATTCCTAAGAATAAATCAGCCTTAATACCGAGTTTGATATGTTCACAAATCAACTAAACCAAATCTCTTTGCGAATAATTAATTTGCTCACCCTAGGTTCTATCAGATTACTCAATTGCACTGTCGTGCCTAATCGATTAACCTAAGATCTAAGTTCCAGATTCGTCAACCTAGAATAGCTTTGAGAACAACCTAGGGTGAAGAATTAATTCAGATGGTGAATCCTAACTAATCAATTACCAGCAGTCAGAGAAATCACTATGAGAAAACCCTAAACCTATGATGGATCTATTCAGACATGGAGAATGAAACAATCAACATAACTGAATAGGTCATTAAAATAAACAATAAGAAAAGAGTAACAAGAGGGTTCAAAATCTTCTCTCAGATGAAAAGAGTTCTGACTTGTCTCCCTCACAAAGATCTTTCCAAAAATGAAAGTAAAATAAAGCATAGCCACCAAAGTGGCTGAAAAACCTAATTAAAAAGCTAAAACGCGTTTTGGGCTTCTAGTAATTATTAAAGTATTCTGGACGAAGGTGCAAACTTAAAAATTGTAAAAAGTCACGTTTCCTTCTTCCTGAAGTCGGTATCGGTCGATAATGACTAGTATCGATCGATACCAAGCCTGCGTGTCGACTCTTCTCCTCGCCAGACTGGAATGTCTTCACGAAAACTGGCATAACTTTCGATCGCACTGTTTGAATCGCCTGAAACCACTTCCAAATGAAAGCTAATACATTGATCTGTCTTGTATCCAAATTTGAGCTCAATCCATCAATGGTAAGTTCTTCAACGAATGCCAAAATTCAGACGTCTCTGCATGACTCTTCATCTCCATATGCTCATTTTCACCCAAAAGGGCTCATTTTCTCCAATTGTGCTCCAAACGTGCTAAACCCTGAAAAGACTCCAAAATACTAGAAATGCTCTATAAAAAGGACTTATATCATGGCCTAAAACGGGTAAAAACCATGATAAGCTCAAATTAATACCCTAAAAGTACTAAAGCTTTGTCGATTGTAATACTTAGGGATCTAATCCACATAGACTCAAGAAAACACACAATAGATTGTATAGATGAGAATTAGGCTAAGTGATCAATGTAATTGAAACCAATAAACAATAAAAGAGGATGTAAAATCGATGGGAGAATATAGGCCCCAGTTATTACTCAGGAGATCAATGAATGCATGTAACCAATCAGTCAGGATTCATATTTAGCGCGGTTCTTGAACTCAAATCACTAAGTTATAATTAACCAACTGCCGTTGCGAGATTTATCTAAATCTAAACTTCAGAATCCCTAATCTCTGTGCAAATTCCTAAGAATAAATCAGCCTTAATATCGAGTTTGATATGTTCACAAATCAAATAAACCAAATCTCTTTGCGAATAATTAATTTGCTAACCCTAGGTTCTATCAGATTACTCAATTGCGCTGTCGTTCCTAATCGATTAACCTAAGATCTAAGTTCCAGATTCGTCAACCTAGAATTAGCTTTGAGAACAACCAATGGTGAAGAATTAATTCAGATGGTGAATCCTAACTAATCAATTACCAGCAGTCAGAGAAATCACTATGAGAAAACCCTAAACCTATGATGGATCTATTCAGACATGTAGAATGAAACAATCAACATAACTGAATAGGTCATTAAAATAAACAATAAGAAAAGAGTAACAAGAGGGTTCGAAATCTTCTCTCAGATGAACAGAGTTCTGACTTGTCTCCCTCACAAAGCTCTCTCTCAAAAATCAAAGTAAAATAAAGCATTGCCACCAAAGTGGCTGAAAAACCTAATTATAAAGCTAAAACACGTTTTGGGCTTCTAGTAATTATTAAAGTATTCTGGACGATGGTGCAAACTTAAAAATTGTAAAAAGTCACGCTTCCTTCTTCCTGAAGTCGGTATCGGTCGATACTGACTATTATCGATCGATACCAAACCTGCGTATCGACTCTTCTGCTCGCCAGACTAGACTGTCTTCACGAAAATTGGCATAACTTTCGATCACACTGTTGGAATGGCCTGAAACCACTTCCAAATGAAAGCTAATACATTGATCTGTCTTGTATCCAAATTTGAGCTCAATCATCAGTGGGAAGTTCTTCAACGAATGCCAAACTTCAGACATCTCTGCAACTCCATATGCTTATTTTCACCCAAAACGGCTCCTTTTCTCCAATTGTGCTCCAAACGTGCTAAACCCTGAAAAGACTCTAAAAGACTCCAAAATATTAGAAATGCTCTATATAAAGGACTTATATCATGGCCTAAAACGGGTAAAAACCATGATAAGCTCAAATTAATACCCTAAAAGTACTAAATCTTTGTCGATTGTAATACTTAGGGATCTAATCCACATAGACTCAAGAAAAACACAATAGATTGTATAGATGAGAATTAAGCTATGTGATCAATGTAATTGAAAGCAATAAACAATAAAAGAGGATGTAAAATCGATGGGAGAATATAGGCCCAGGTTATTTCTCAGGAGATCAATGAATGCAGGTAACCAATCAGTCAGGATTCAGATTTAGCGCGGTTCTTGAACTCAAATCACTAAGTTATAATTAACCAACTGCCGTTGCGAGATTTATCTAAATCTAAACTTCAGAATCCCAAATCTCTTTGCAAATTCCTAAGAATAAATCAGCCTTAATACCGAGTTTGATATGTTCACAAATCAACTAAACCAAATCTCTTTGCGAATAATTAATTTGCTCACCATAGGTTCTATCAGATTACTCAATTGCACTGTCGTGCCTAATCGATTAACCTAAGATCTAAGTTCCAGATTCGTCAACCTAGAATTAGCTTTGAGAACAACCAATGGTGAAGAATTAATTCAGAAGGTGAATCCTAACTAATCAATTACCAGCAGTCAGAGAAATCACTATGAGAAAACCCTAAACCTATGATGGATCTATTCAGACATGGAGAATGAAACAATCAACATAACTGAATAGGTCATTAAAATAAACAATAAGAAAAGAGTAACAAGAGGGTTCGAAATCTTCTCTCAGATGAACAGAGTTCTGACTTGTCTCCCTCACAAAGCTCTCTCTCAAAAATCAAAGTAAAATAAAGCATTGCCACCAAAGTGGCTGAAAAACCTAATTATAAAGCTAAAACACGTTTTGGGCTTCTAGTAATTATTAAAGTATTCTGGACGATGGTGCAAACTTAAAAATTGTAAAAAGTCACGCTTCCTTCTTCCTGAAGTCGGTATCGGTCGATACTGACTATTATCGATCGATACCAAACCTGCGTATCGACTCTTCTGCTCGCCAGACTAGACTGTCTTCACGAAAATTGGCATAACTTTCGATCGCACTGTTGGAATGGCCTGAAACCACTTCCAAATGAAAGCTAATACATTGATCTGTCTTGTATCCAAATTTGAGCTCAATCATCAGTGGGAAGTTCTTCAACGAATGCCAAACTTCAGACATCTCTGCATGACTCTGCAACTCCATATGCTTATTTTCACCCAAAACGGCTCCTTTTCTCCAATTGTGCTCCAAACGTGCTAAACCCTGAAAAGACTCTAAAAGACTCCAAAATATTAGAAATGCTCTATATAAAGGACTTATATCATGGCCTAAAACGGGTAAAAACCATGATAAGCTCAAATTAATACCCTAAAAGTACTAAATCTTTGTCGATTGTAATACTTAGGGATCTAATCCACATAGACTCAAGAAAAACAAAATAGATTGTATAGATGAGAATTAAGCTAAGTGATCAATGTAATTGAAAGCAATAAACAATAAAAGAGGATGTAAAATCGATGGGAGAATATAGGCCCAGGTTATTTCTCAGGAGATCAATGAATGCAGGTAACCAATCAGTCAGGATTCAGATTTAGCGCGGTTCTTGAACTCAAATCACTAAGTTATAATTAACCAACTGCCGTTGCGAGATTTATCTAAATCTAAACTTCAGAATCCCAAATCTCTTTGCAAATTCCTAAGAATAAATCAGCCTTAATACCGAGTTTGATATGTTCACAAATCAACTAAACCAAATCTCTTTGCGAATAATTAATTTGCTCACCATAGGTTCTATCAGATTACTCAATTGCACTGTCGTGCCTAATCGATTAACCTAAGATCTAAGTTCCAGATTCGTCAACCTAGAATTAGCTTTGAGAACAACCAATGGTGAAGAATTAATTCAGAAGGTGAATCCTAACTAATCAATTACCAGCAGTCAGAGAAATCACTATGAGAAAACCCTAAACCTATGATGGATCTATTCAGACATGGAGAATGAAACAATCAACATAACTGAATAGGTCATTAAAATAAACAATAAGAAAAGAGTAACAAGAGGGTTCGAAATCTTCTCTCAGATGAACAGAGTTCTGACTTGTCTCCCTCACAAAGCTCTCTCTCAAAAATCAAAGTAAAATAAAGCATACCCAACAAAGTGGCTGAAAAACCTAATTATAAAGCTAAAACACGTTTTGGGCTTCTAGTAATTATTAAAGTATTCTGGACGAAGGTGCAAACTTAAAAATTGTAAAAAGTCACGCTCCCTTCTTCCTGAAGTCGGTATCGGTCGATACTGACTATTATCGATCAATACCAAACCTGCGTATCGACTCTTCTGCTCGCCAGACTAGACTGTCTTCACGAAAATTGGCATAACTTTCGATCGCACTGTTGGAATGGCCTCAAACCACTTCCAAATGAAAGCTAATACATTGATCTGTCTTGTATCCAAATTTGAGCTCAATCATCAGTGGGAAGTTCTTCAACGAATGCCAAACTTCAGACATCTCTGCATGACTCTGCAACTCCATATGCTTATTTTCACCCAAAACGGCTCCTTTTCTCCAATTGTGCTCCAAACGTGCTAAAGCCTGAAAAGACTCTAAAAGACTCTAAAATACTAGAAATACTCTATAAAAAAGACTTATATCATGGCCTAAAACGGGTAAAAACCATCATAAGCTCAAATTAATACCCTAAAAGTACTAAAGTTTGTCGATTGTAATACTTGGGGATCGAATCCACATAGACTCAAGAAAACACACAATAGATTGTATAGATGAGAATTAAGCTAAGTGATCAAGGTAATTGAAAGCAATAAACAATAAAAGAGGATGTAAAATCGATGGGAGAATATAGGCCCAGGTTATTTCTCAGGAGATCAATGAATGCAGGTAACCAATCAGTCAGGATTCATATTTAGCGCGGTTCTTGAACTCAAATCACTAAGTTATAATTAACCAATTGTCGTTGCGAGATTTATCTAAATCTAAACTTCAGAATCCCAAATCTCTTTGCAAATTCCTAAGAATAAATCAGCCTTAATACCGAGTTTGATATGTTCACAAATCAACTAAACCAAATCTCTTTGCGAATAATTAATTTGCTCACCCTAGGTTCTATCAGATTACTCAATTGCACTGTCGTGCCTAATCGATTAACCTAAGATCTAAGTTCCAGATTCGTCAACCTAGAATAGCTTTGAGAACAACCTAGGGTGAAGAATTAATTCAGATGGTGAATCCTAACTAATCAATTACCAGCAGTCAGAGAAATCACTATGAGAAAACCCTAAACCTATGATGGATCTATTCAGACATGGAGAATGAAACAATCAACATAACTGAATAGGTCATTAAAATAAACAATAAGAAAAGAGTAACAAGAGGGTTCAAAATCTTCCCTCAGATGAAAAGAGTTCTGACTTGTCTCCCTCACAAAGATCTTTCCAAAAATGAAAGTAAAATAAAGCATAGCCACCAAAGTGGCTGAAAAACCTAATTAAAAAGCTAAAACACGTTTTGGGCTTCTAGTAATTATTAAAGTATTCTGGACGAAGGTGCAAACTTAAAAATTGTAAAAAGTCACGTTTCCTTCTTCCTGAAGTCGGTATCGGTCGATAATGACTAGTATCGATCGATACCAAGCCTGCGTGTCGACTCTTCTCCTCGCCAGACTGGAATGTCTTCACGAAAACTGGCATAACTTTCGATCGCACTGTTTGAATCGCCTGAAACCACTTCCAAATGAAAGCTAATACATTGATCTGTCTTGTATCCAAATTTGAGCTCAATCCATCAATGGTAAGTTCTTCAACGAATGCCAAAATTCAGACGTCTCTGCATGACTCTTCATCTCCATATGCTCATTTTCACCCAAAAGGGCTCATTTTCTCCAATTGTGCTCCAAACGTGCTAAACCCTGAAAAGACTCCAAAATACTAGAAATGCTCTATAAAAAGGACTTATATCATGGCCTAAAACGGGTAAAAACCATGATAAGCTCAAATTAATACCCTAAAAGTACTAAAGCTTTGTCGATTGTAATACTTAGGGATCTAATCCACATAGACTCAAGAAAACACACAATAGATTGTATAGATGAGAATTAGGCTAAGTGATCAATGTAATTGAAACCAATAAACAATAAAAGAGGATGTAAAATCGATGGGAGAATATAGGCCCCAGTTATTACTCAGGAGATCAATGAATGCATGTAACCAATCAGTCAGGATTCATATTTAGCGCGGTTCTTGAACTCAAATCACTAAGTTATAATTAACCAACTGCCGTTGCGAGATTTATCTAAATCTAAACTTCAGAATCCCTAATCTCTGTGCAAATTCCTAAGAATAAATCAGCCTTAATATCGAGTTTGATATGTTCACAAATCAAATAAACCAAATCTCTTTGCGAATAATTAATTTGCTAACCCTAGGTTCTATCAGATTACTCAATTGCGCTGTCGTTCCTAATCGATTAACCTAAGATCTAAGTTCCAGATTCGTCAACCTAGAATTAGCTTTGAGAACAACCAATGGTGAAGAATTAATTCAGATGGTGAATCCTAACTAATCAATTACCAGCAGTCAGAGAAATCACTATGAGAAAACCCTAAACCTATGATGGATCTATTCAGACATGGAGAATGAAACAATCAACATAACTGAATAGGTCATTAAAATAAACAATAAGAAAAGAGTAACAAGAGGGTTCGAAATCTTCTCTCAGATGAACAGAGTTCTGACTTGTCTCCCTCACAAAGCTCTCTCTCAAAAATCAAAGTAAAATAAAGCATTGCCACCAAAGTGGCTGAAAAACCTAATTATAATGCTAAAACACGTTTTGGGCTTCTAGTAATTATTAAAGTATTCTGGACGATGGTGCAAACTTAAAAATTGTAAAAAGTCACGCTTCCTTCTTCCTGAAGTCGGTATCGGTCGATACTGACTATTATCGATCGATACCAAACCTGCGTATCGACTCTTCTGCTCGCCAGACTAGACTGTCTTCACGAAAATTGGCATAACTTTCGATAACACTGTTGGAATGGCCTGAAACCACTTCCAAATGAAAGCTAATACATTGATCTGTCTTGTATCCAAATTTGAGCTCAATCATCAGTGGGAAGTTCTTCAACGAATGCCAAACTTCAGACATCTCTGCAACTCCATATGCTTATTTTCACCCAAAACGGCTCCTTTTCTCCAATTGTGCTCCAAACGTGCTAAACCCTGAAAAGACTCTAAAAGACTCCAAAATATTAGAAATGCTCTATATAAAGGACTTATATCATGGCCTAAAACGGGTAAAAACCATGATAAGCTCAAATTAATACCCTAAAAGTACTAAATCTTTGTCGATTGTAATACTTAGGGATCTAATCCACATAGACTCAAGAAAAACACAATAGATTGTGTAGATGAGAATTAAGCTATGTGATCAATGTAATTGAAAGCAATAAACAATAAAAGAGGATGTAAAATCGATGGGAGAATATAGGCCCAGGTTATTTCTCAGGAGATCAATGAATGCAGGTAACCAATCAGTCAGGATTCAGATTTAGCGCGGTTCTTGAACTCAAATCACTAAGTTATAATTAACCAACTGCCGTTGCGAGATTTATCTAAATCTAAACTTCAGAATCCCAAATCTCTTTGCAAATTCCTAAGAATAAATCAGCCTTAATACCGAGTTTGATATGTTCACAAATCAACTAAACCAAATCTCTTTGCGAATAATTAATTTGCTCACCATAGGTTCTATCAGATTACTCAATTGCACTGTCGTGCCTAATCGATTAACCTAAGATCTAAGTTCCAGATTCGTCAACCTAGAATTAGCTTTGAGAACAACCAATGGTGAAGAATTAATTCAGAAGGTGAATCCTAACTAATCAATTACCAGCAGTTAGAGAAATCACTATGAGAAAACCCTAAACCTATGATGGATCTATTCAGACATGGAGAATGAAACAATCAACATAACTGAATAGGTCATTAAAATAAACAATAAGAAAAGAGTAACAAGAGGGTTCGAAATCTTCTCTCAGATGAACAGAGTTCTGACTTGTCTCCCTCACAAAGCTCTCTCTCAAAAATCAAAGTAAAATAAAGCATTGCCACCAAAGTGGCTGAAAAACCTAATTATAAAGCTAAAACACGTTTTGGGCTTCTAGTAATTATTAAAGTCTTCTAGAACAAGGTTCAAGCTTAAAACTTGTAAAAAGTCTCGTTTCCTTCTTCCTGAAGTCGGTATCGGTCGATACTGACTATTATCGATCGATACCAAACCTGCGTATCGACTCTTCTGCTCGCCAGACTAGACTGTCTTCACGAAAATTGGCATAACTTTCGATCACACTGTTGGAATGGCCTGAAACCACTTCCAAATGAAAGCTAATACATTGATCTGTCTTGTATCCAAATTTGAGCTCAATCATCAGTGGGAAGTTCTTCAACGAATGCCAAACTTCAGACATCTCTGCAACTCCATATGCTTATTTTCACCCAAAACGGCTCCTTTTCTCCAATTGTGCTCCAAACGTGCTAAACCCTGAAAAGACTCTAAAAGACTCCAAAATATTAGAAATGCTCTATATAAAGGACTTATATCATGGCCTAAAACGGGTAAAAACCATGATAAGCTCAAATTAATACCCTAAAAGTACTAAATCTTTGTCGATTGTAATACTTAGGGATCTAATCCACATAGACTCAAGAAAAACACAATAGATTGTATAGATGAGAATTAAGCTAAGTGATCAATGTAATTGAAAGCAATAAACAATAAAAGAGGATGTAAAATCGATGGGAGAATATAGGCCCATGTTATTTCTCAGGAGATCAATGAATGCAGGTAACCAATCAGTCAGGATTCAGATTTAGCGCGGTTCTTGAACTCAAATCACTAAGTTATAATTAACCAACTGCCGTTGCGAGATTTATCTAAATCTAAACTTCAGAATCCCAAATCTCTTTGCAAATTCCTAAGAATAAATCAGCCTTAATACCGAGTTTGATATGTTCACAAATCAACTAAACCAAATCTCTTTGCGAATAATTAATTTGCTCACCATAGGTTCTATCAGATTACTCAATTGCACTGTCGTGCCTAATCGATTAACCTAAGATCTAAGTTCCAGATTCGTCAACCTAGAATTAGCTTTGAGAACAACCAATGGTGAAGAATTAATTCAGAAGGTGAATCCTAACTAATCAATTACCAGCAGTCAGAGAAATCACTATGAGAAAACCCTAAACCTATGATGGATCTATTCAGACATGGAGAATGAAACAATCAACATAACTGAATAGGTCATTAAAATAAACAATAAGAAAAGAGTAACAAGAGGGTTCGAAATCTTCTCTCAGATGAACAGAGTTCTGACTTGTCTCCCTCACAAAGCTCTCTCTCAAAAATCAAAGTAAAATAAAGCATACCCACCAAAGTGGCTGAAAAACCTAATTATAAAGCTAAAACACGTTTTGGGCTTCTAGTAATTATTAAAGTATTCTGGACGAAGGTGCAAACTTAAAAATTGTAAAAAGTCACGCTCCCTTCTTCCTGAAGTCGGTATCGGTCGATACTGACTATTATAGATCAATACCAAACCTGCGTATCGACTCTTCTGCTCGCCAGACTAGACTGTCTTCACGAAAATTGGCATAACTTTCGATCGCACTGTTGGAATGGCCTCAAACCACTTCCAAATGAAAGCTAATACATTTATCTGTCTTGTATCCAAATTTGAGCTCAATCATCAGTGGGAAGTTCTTCAACGAATGCCAAACTTCAGACATCTCTGCATGACTCTGCAACTCCATATGCTTATTTTCACCCAAAACGGCTCCTTTTCTCCAATTGTGCTCCAAACGTGCTAAAGCCTGAAAAGACTCTAAAAGACTCTAAAATACTAGAAATACTCTATAAAAAAGACTTATATCAAGGCCTAAAACGGGTAAAATCCATCATAAGCTCAAATTAATACCCTAAAAGTACTAAAGTTTGTCGATTGTAATACTTGGGGATCGAATCCACATAGACTCAAGAAAACACACAATAGATTGTATAGATGAGAATTAAGCTAAGTGATCAAGGTAATTGAAAGCAATAAACAATAAAAGAGGATGTAAAATCGATGGGAGAATATAGGCCCAGGTTATTTCTCAGGAGATCAATGAATGCAGGTAACCAATCAGTCAGGATTCAGATTTAGCGCGGTTCTTGAACCCAAATCACTAAGTTATAATTAACCAATTGTCGTTGCGAGATTTATCTAAATCTAAACTTCAGAATCCCAAATCTCTTTGCAAATTCCTAAGAATAAATCAGCCTTAATACCGAGTTTGATATGTTCACAAATCAACTAAACCAAATCTCTTTGCGAATAATTAATTTGCTCACCCTAGGTTCTATCAGATTACTCAATTGCACTGTCGTGCCTAATCGATTAACCTAAGATCTAAGTTCCAGATTCGTCAACCTAGAATAGCTTTGAGAACAACCTATGGTGAAGAATTAATTCAGATGGTGAATCCTAACTAATCAATTACCAGCAGTCAGAGAAATCACTATGAGAAAACCCTAAACCTATGATGGATCTATTCAGACATGGAGAATGAAACAATCAACATAACTGAATAGGTCATTAAAATAAACAATAAGAAAAGAGTAACAAGAGGGTTCAAAATCTTCTCTCAGATGAAAAGAGTTCTGACTTGTCTCCCTCACAAAGATCTTTCCAAAAATGAAAGTAAAATAAAGCATAGCCACCAAAGTGGCTGAAAAACCTAATTAAAAAGCTAAAACACGTTTTGGGCTTCTAGTAATTATTAAAGTATTCTGGACGAAGGTGCAAACTTAAAAATTGTAAAAAGTCACGTTTCCTTCTTCCTGAAGTCGGTATCGGTCGATAATGACTAGTATCGATCGATACCAAGCCCGCGTGTCGACTCTTCTCCTCGCCAGACTGGACTGTCTTCACGAAAACTGGCATAACTTTCGATCGCACTGTTGGAATCGCCTGAAACCACTTCCAAATGAAAGCTAATACATTGATCTGTCTTGTATCCAAATTTGAGCTCAATCCATCAGTGGTAAGTTCTTCAACGAATGCCAAAATTCAGACGTCTCTGCATGACTCTGCATCTCCATATGCTCATTTTCACCCAAAAGGGCTCATTTTCTCCAATTGTGCTCCAAACGTGCTAAACCCTGAAAAGACTCCAAAATACTAGAAATGCTCTATAAAAAGGACTTATATCATGGCCTAAAACGGGTAAAAACCATGATAAGCTCAAATTAATACCCTAAAAGTATTAAAGCTTTGTCGATTGTAATACTTAGGGATCTAATCCACATAGACTCAAGAAAACACGCAATAGATTGTATAGATGAGAATTAGGCTAAGTGATCAATGTAATTGAAACCAATAAACAATAAAAGAGGATGTAAAATCGATGGGAGAATATAGGCCCCAGTTATTACTCAGGAGATCAATGAATGCATGTAACCAATCAGTCAGGATTCATATTTAGCGCGGTTCTTGAACTCAAATCACTAAGTTATAATTAACCAACTGCCGTTGCGAGATTTATCTAAATCTAAACTTCAGAATCCCTAATCTCGGTGCAAATTCCTAAGAATAAATCAGCCTTAATACCGAGTTTGATATGTTCACAAATCAAATAAACCAAATCTCTTTGCGAATAATTAATTTGCTAACCCTAGGTTCTATCAGATTACTCAATTGCGCTGTCGTTCCTAATCGATTATCCTAAGATCTAAGTTCCAGATTCGTCAACCTAGAATTAGCTTTGAGAACAACCAATGGTGAAGAATTAATTCAGATGGTGAATCCTAACTAATCAATTACCAGCAGTCAGAGAAATCACTATGAGAAAACCCTAAACCTATGATGGATCTATTCAGACATGGAGAATGAAACAATCAACATAACTGAATAGGTCATTAAAATAAACAATAAGAAAAGAGTAACAAGAGGGTTCGAAATATTCTCTCAGATGAACAGAGTTCTGACTTGTCTCCCTCACAAAGCTCTCTATCAAAAATCAAAGTAAAATAAAGCATTGCCACCAAAGTGGCTGAAAAACCTAATTATAAAGCTAAAACACGTTTTGGGCTTCTAGTAATTATTAAAGTATTCTGGACGATGGTGCAAACTTAAAAATTGTAAAAAGTCACGCTTCCTTCTTCCTGAAGTCGGTATCGGTCGATACTGACTATTATCGATCGATACCAAACCTGAGTATCGACTCTTCTGCTCGCCAGACTATACTGTCTTCACGAAAATTAGCATAACTTTCGATCGCACTGTTGGAATGGCCTGAAACCACTTCCAAATGAAAGCTAATACATTGATCTGTCTTGTATCCAAATTTGAGCTCAATCATCAGTGGGAAGTTCTTCAACGAATGCCAAACTTCAGACATCTCTGCATGACTCTGCAACTCCATATGCTTATTTTCACCCAAAACGGCTCCTTTTCTCCAATTGTGCTCCAAACGTGCTAAACCCTGAAAAGACTCTAAAAGACTCCAAAATATTAGAAATGCTCTATATAAAGGACTTATATCATGGCCTAAAACTGGTAAAAACCATGATAAGCTCAAATTAATACCCTAAAAGTACTAAAGCTTTGTCGATTGTAATACTTAGGGATCTAATCCACATAGACTCAACATAAACACAATAGATTGTATAGATGAGAATTAAGCTAAGTGATCAATGTAATTGAAAGCAATAAACAATAAAAGAGGATGTAAAATCGATGGGAGAATATAGGCCCAGGTTATTTCTCAGGAGATCAATGAATGCAGGTAACCAATCAGTCAGGATTCAGATTTAGCGCGGTTCTTGAACTCAAATCACTAAGTTATAATTAACCAACTGCCGTTGCGAGATTTATCTAAATCTAAACTTCAGAATCCCAAATCTCTTTGCAAATTCCTAAGAATAAATCAGCCTTAATACCGAGTTTGATATGTTCACAAATCAACTAAACCAAATCTCTTGGCGAATAATTAATTTGCTCACCATAGGTTCTATCAGATTACTCAATTGCACTGTCGTGCCTCATCGATTAACCTAAGATCTAAGTTCCAGATTCGTCAACCTAGAATTAGCTTTGAGAACAACCAATGGTGAAGAATTAATTCAGAAGGTGAATCCTAACTAATCAATTACCAGCAGTCAGAGAAATGACTATGAGAAAACCCTAAACCTATGATGGATCTATTCAGACATGGAGAATGAAATAATCAACATAACTGAATAGGTCATTAAAATAAACAATAAGAAAAGAGTAACAAGAGGGTTCGAAATCTTCTCTCAGATGAACAGAGTTCTGACTTGTCTCCTTCACAAAGCTCTCTCTAAAAAAATCAAAGTAAAATAAAGCATACACACCTAAGTGGCTGAAAAACCTAATTATAAAGCTAAAACACGTTTTGGGCTTCTAGTAATTATTAAAGTATTCTGAACGAAGGTGCAAACTTAAAAATTGTAAAAAGTCACGCTCCCTTCTTCCTGAAGTCGGTATAGGTCGATACTGACTAGTATCGATCGATACCAAACCTGCGAATCGACTCTTCTGCTCGCCAGACTGGACTGTCTTCACGAAAACTGGCATAACTTTCGATCGCACTGTTGGAATGGTCTGAAACCACTTCCAAATGAAAGCTAATCCATTGATCTGTCTTGTATCCAAATTTGAGCTCAATCAATCGGTGGGAAGTTCTTCAACGAATGCCAAACTTCTGATGTCTCTGCATGACTCTGCATCTCCATATCCTAATTTTCACCCAAAACGGCTCATTTTCTCCAAATGTGCTCCAAACGTGCTAAACCCTGAAAAGACTCTAAAATACTAGAAATACTCTATAAAAAGGACTTATATCATGGCCTAAAACGGGTAAAAACCATGATATGCTCAAATTAATACCCTAAAAGTACTAAAGCTTTGTCGATTGTAATACTTAGGGATCGAATCCACATAGACTCAAGAAAACTCACAATATATTGTATAGATGAGAATTAAGCTAAGTGATCAATGTAATTGAAAGCAATAAACAATAAAAGAGGATGTAAAATCGATGGGAGAATATAGGCCCAGGTTATTTCTCAGGAGATCAATGAATGAAGGTAACCAATCAGTCAGGATTCAGATTTAGCGCGGTTCTTGAACTCAAATCACTAAGTTATAATTAACCAACTGCCGTTGCGAGATTTATCTAAATCTAAACTTCAGAATCCCAAATCTCTTTGCAAATTCCTAAGAATAAATCAGCCTTAATACCGATTTTGATATGTTCACAAATCAACTAAACCAAATCTCTTTGCGAATAATTAATTTGCTCATCCTAAGTTCTATCAGATTACTCAATTGCACTATCGTGCCTAATCGATTAACCTAAGATCTAAGTTCCAGATTCGTCAACCTAGAATTAGCTTTGAGAACAACCAATGGTGAAGAATTAATTCAGATGGTGAATCCTAACTAATCAATTACCAGCAGTCAGGGAAATCACTATGAGAAAACCCTAAACCTATGATGGATCTATTCAGACATGGAGAATGAAACAAACAACATAACTGAATAGGTCATTAAAATAAACAATAAGAAAAGATTAACAAGAGGGTTCGAAATCTTCTCTCAGATGAACAGAGTTCTGACTTGTCTCCCTCACAAAGCTCTCTCTCAAAAATCAAAGTAAAATAAAGCATTGCCACCAAAGTGGCTGAAAAACCTAATTATAAAGCTAAAACACGTTTTGGGCTTCTAATAATTATTAAAGTATTCTGGACGATGGTGCAAACTTAAAAATTGTAAAAAGTCATGCTTCCTTCTTCCTGAAGTCGGTATCGGTCGATACTGACTATTATCGATCGATACCAAACCTGCGTATCGACTCTTCTGCTCGCCAGACAGGACTGTCTTCACGAAAACTGGCATAACTTTTGATCGCACTGTTGGAATGGCCTGAAACCACTTCCAAATGAAAGCTAATACATTGATCTGTCTTGTATCCAAATTTGAGCTCAATCCATCGGTGGGAAGTTCTTCAACGAATGCCAAACTTTAGACGCCTCTGCATGACTCTGCATCTCCATATGCTAATTTTCACCCAAAACGGCTCATTTTCTCCAAATGTGCTCCAAACGTGCTAAACCCTGAAAAGACTCTAAAATACTAGAAATACTCTATAAAAAGGACTTATATCATGGCCTAAAACGGGTAAAAACCATGATATGCTCAAATTAATACCCTAAAGGTACTAAAGCTTTGTCGATTGTAATACTTAGGGATCGAATCCACATAGACTCAAGAAAACTCACAATATATTGTATAGATGAGAATTAAGCTAAGTGATCAATGTAATTGAAAGCAATAAACAATAAAAGAGGATGTAAAATCGATGGGAGAATATAGGCCCAGGTTATTTCTCAGGAGATCAATGAATGAAGGTAACCAATCAGTCAGGATTCAGATTTAGCGCGGTTCTTGAACTCAAATCACTAAGTTATAATTAACCAACTGCCGTTGCGAGATTTATCTAAATCTAAACTTCAGAATCCCAAATCTCTTTGCAAATTCCTAAGAATAAATCAGCCTTAATACCGATTTTGATATGTTCACAAATCAACTAAACCAAATCTCTTTGCGAATAATTAATTTGCTCATCCTAAGTTCTATCAGATTACTCAATTGCACTATCGTGCCTAATCGATTAACCTAAGATCTAAGTTCCAGATTCGTCAACCTAGAATTAGCTTTGAGAACAACCAATGGTGAAGAATTAATTCAGATGGTGAATCCTAACTAATCAATTACCAGCAGTCAGGGAAATCACTATGAGAAAACCCTAAACCTATGATGGATCTATTCAGACATGGAGAATGAAACAAACAACATAACTGAATAGGTCATTAAAATAAACAATAAGAAAAGGGTAACAAGAGGGTTCGAAATCTTCTCTCAGATGAACAGAGTTCTGACTTGTCTCCCTCACAAAGCTCTCTCTCAAAAATCAAAGTAAAATAAAGCATTGCCACCAAAGTGGCTGAAAAACCTAATTATAAAGCTAAAACACGTTTTGGGCTTCTAATAATTATTAAAGTATTCTGGACGATGGTGCAAACTTAAAAATTGTAAAAAGTCACGCTTCCTTCTTCCTGAAGTCGGTATCGGTCGATACTGACTATTATCGATCGATACCAAACCTGCGTATCGACTCTTCTGCTCGCCAGACAGGACTGTCTTCACGAAAACTGGCATAACTTTTGATCGCACTGTTGGAATGGCCTGAAACCACTTCCAAATGAAAGCTAATACATTGATCTGTCTTGTATCCAAATTTGAGCTCAATCCATCGGTGGGAAGTTCTTCAACGAATGCCAAACTTTAGACGCCTCTGCATGACTCTGCATCTCCATATTCTCATTTTCACCAAAAACGGCTCCTTTTCTCCAATTGTGCTCCACACGTGCTAAACCCTGAAAAGACTCTAAAAGACTCCAAAATACAAGAAATACTCTATAAAAAGGACTTATATCATGGCCTAAAACGGGTAAAAACCATGATAATCTCAAATTAATACCCTAAAAGTACTAAAGCTTTGTCGATTGTAATACTTAGGGATCGAATCCACAGAGATTCAAGAAAACACACAATAGATTGTATATATGAGAATTAAGCTAAGTGATCAATGTAATTGAAAGCAATAAACAATAAAAGAGGATGTAAAATCGATGGGAGAACATAGGCCCATGTTATTTCTCAGGAGAACAATGAATGCAGGTAACCAATCAGTCATGATTCAGATTTAGCGCGGTTCTTGAACTCAAATCACTAAGTTATAATGAACCAGCTGTCGTTGCGAGATTTATCTAAATCTAAACTTCCGAATCCCAAATCACTTTGCAAATTCCTAAGAACAAATCAGCCTTAATACCGAGTTTGATAAGTTCACAAATCAACTAAACCAAATCCCTTTGGGAATAATTAATTTGCTCACCCTAGGTTCTATCAGATTACTCAATTGCACTGTCGTACATAATCGATTAACCTAAGATCTAAGTTCCAGATTCGTCAAACTAAAATTAGCTTTGAGAAAAACATATGGTGAAGAATTAATTCAGATGGTGAATCCTAACTAATCAAATACCAGCAGTCAGAGAAATCACTATGAGAAAACCCTAAACCTATGATGGATCTATTCAGACATGGAGAATGAAACAATCAACATAACTGAATAGGTCATTAAAATAAACAATAAGAAAAGAGTAACAAGAGGGTTCGAAATCTTCTCTCAGATGACCAGAGTTCTGACTTGTCTCCCTCACAAAGCTCTCTCTCAAAAATCAAAGTAAAATAAAGCATAGCCACCAAAGTGGCAGAAAACCCTAATTATAAAGCTAAAACACGTTTTGGGCTTCTAGTAATTATTAAAGTATTCTGGACTAAGGTGCAAACTTAAAAATTGTATAAAGTCACGCTACCTTATTCCTGAAGTCGGTATCGGTCGATATTGACTAGTATCGATCGATACCAAACCTGCGTATCGACTCTTCTGCTCGCCAGACTGGACTGTCTTCACGAAAACTGGCATAACTTTCGATCGCACTGTTGGAATGGCCTGAAACCACTTCCAAATGAAAGCTAATCCATTGATCTGTCTTGTATCCAAATTTGAGCTCAATCCATCAGTGGGAAGTTCTTCAACGAATGCCAAACTTCAGACGTCTTTGCATGACTCTGCATCTCCATATGCCTATTTTCACCCAAAACGGCTCATTTTCTCCAATTGTTCTCCAAACGTGCTAAACCCTGAAAAAACTCTAAAAGACTCCAAACTACTAGAAATGCTCTATAAAAAGGACTTATATCATGGCCTAAAACGGGTAAAAACCATGATTAGCTCAAATTAATACCCTAAAAGTACTAAAGCTTTGTCGATTGTAATACTTAGGGATCTAATCCACATAGACTCAAGAAAAACACAATAGATTGTATAGATGAGAATTACGCTAAATGATCAATGTAATTGAAAGCAATAAACAATAAAAGAGGATGTAAAATCGATGGGAGAATATAGGCCCAGGTTATTTCTCAGGAGATCAATGAATGCAGGTAACCAATCAGTCAGGATTCAGATTTAGCGCGGTTCTTGAACTCAAATCACTAAGTTATAATTAATCAACTGCCGTTGCGAGATTTATCTAAATCTAAACTTCAGAATCCCAAATTTCTTTAAAATTCCTAAGAATAAATCAGCCTTAATACTGAGTTTGATATGTTCACAAATCAACTAAACCAAATCTCTTTGCGAATAATTAATTTGCTCACAATAGGTTCTATCAGATTACTCAATTGCACTGTCGTGCCTAATCGATTAACCTAAGATCTAAGTTCCAGATTCGTCAACCTAGAATTAGCTTTGAGAACAACCAATGGTGAAGAATTAATTCAGATGGTGAATCCTAACTAATCAATTACCAGCAGTCAGAGAAATCACTATGAGAAAACCCTAAACCTATGATGGATCTATTCAGACATGGAGAATGAAACAATCAACATAACTGAATAGGTCATTAAAATAAACAATAAGAAAAGAGTAACAAGAGGGTTCGAAATCTTCTCGCAGATGAACAGAGTTCTGACTTGTCTCCTTCGCAAAGCTCTCTCTCAAAAAATCAAAGTAAAATAAAGCATACCCACCCAAGTGGCTGAAAAACCTAATTATAAAGCTAAAACACGTTTTGGGCTTCTAGTAATTATTAAAGTATTCTGGACGAAGGTGCAAACTTAAAAATTGTAAAAAGTCACGCTCCCTTCTTCCTGAAGTCGGTATAGGTCGATACTGACTAGTATCGATCGATACCAAACCTGCGAATCGACTCTTATGCTCGCCAGACTGGACTGTCTTCACGAAAACTGGCATAACTTTCGATCGCACTGTTGGAATGGTCTGAAACCACTTCCAAATGAAAGCTAATCCATTGATCTGTCTTGTATCCAAATTTGAGCTCAATCCATCAGTGGAAAGCTCTTCAACGAATGCAAAACTTCAGATGTCTCTGCATGACTCTACATCTCCATATGCTTATTTTCACCCAAAACGGCTCATTTTCTCCAATTGTGCTCCAAACGTGCTAAACCCTGAAAAGACTCCAAACTACTAGAAATGCTCTATATAAAGGACTTATATCATGGCCTAAAACGGGTAAAAACCATGATAAGCTCAAATTAATACCCTAAAAGTACTAAAGCTTTGTCGATTGTAATACTTAGGGATCGAATCCACATAGACTCAAGAAAACTCACAATATATTGTATAGATGAGAATTAAGCTAAGTGATCAATGTAATTGAAAGCAATAAACAATAAAAGAGGATGTAAAATCGATGGGAGAATATTGGCCCAGGTTATTTCTCAGGAGATCAATGAATGAAGGTAACCAATCAGTCAGGATTCAGATTTAGCGCGGTTCTTGAACTCAAATCACTAAGTTATAATTAACCAACTGCCGTTGCGAGATTTATCTAAATCTAAACTTCAGAATCCCAAATCTCTTTGCAAATTCCTAAGAATAAATCAGCCTTAATACCGATTTTGATATGTTCACAAATCAACTAAACCAAATCTCTTTGCGAATAATTAATTTGCTCATCCTAAGTTCTATCAGATTACTCAATTGCACTATCGTGCCTAATCGATTAACCTAAGATCTAAGTTCCAGATTCGTCAACCTAGAATTAGCTTTGAGAACAACCAATGGTGAAGAATTAATTTAGATGGTGAATCCTAACTAATCAATTACCAGCAGTCAGGGAAATCACTATGAGAAAACCCTAAACCTATGATGGATCTATTCAGACATGGAGAATGAAACAAACAACATAACTGAATAGGTCATTAAAATAAACAATAAGAAAAGAGTAACAAGAGGGTTCGAAATCTTCTCTCAGATGAACAGAGTTCTGACTTGTCTCCCTCACAAAGCTCTCTCTCAAAAATCAAAGTAAAATAAAGCATTGCCACCAAAGTGGCTGAAAAACCTAATTATAAAGCTAAAACACGTTTTGGGCTTCTAATAATTATTAAAGTATTCTGGACGATGGTGCAAACTTAAAAATTGTAAAAAGTCACGCTTCCTTCTTCCTGAAGTCGGTATCGGTCGATACTGACTATTATCGATCGATACCAAACCTGCGTATCGACTCTTCTGCTCGCCAGACAGGACAGTCTTCACGAAAACTGGCATAACTTTTGATCGCACTGTTGGAATGGCCTGAAACCACTTCCAAATGAAAGCTAATACATTGATCTGTCTTGTATCCAAATTTGAGCTCAATCCATCGGTGGGAAGTTCTTCAACGAATGCCAAACTTTAGACGCCTCTGCATGACTCTGCATCTCCATATTCTCATTTTCACCAAAAACGGCTCCTTTTCTCCAATTGTGCTCCAAACGTGCTAAACCCTGAAAAGACTCTAAAAGACTCCAAAATACAAGAAATACTCTATAAAAAGGACTTATATCATGGCCTAAAACGGGTAAAAACCATGATAATCTCAAATTAATACCCTAAAAGTACTAAAGCTTTGTCGATTGTAATACTTAGGGATCGAATCCACAGAGATTCAAGAAAAACACAATAGATTGTATAGATGAGAATTAAGCTAAGTGATCAATGTAATTGAAAGCAATAAACAATAAAAGAGGATGTAAAATCGATGGGAGAATATAGGCCCAGGTTATTTCTCAGGAGATCAATGAATGCAGGTAATCAATCAGTCAGGATTCAGATTTAGCGCGGTTCTTGAACTCAAATCACTAAGTTATAATTAACCAGCTGTCGTTGCGAGATTTATCTAAATCTAAACTTCCGAATCCCAAATCACTTTGCAAATTCCTAAGAACAAATCAGCCTTAATACCGAGTTTGATAAGTTCACAAATCAACTAAACCAAATCCCTTTGGGAATAATTAATTTGCTCACCCTAGGTTCTATCAGATTACTCAATTGCACTGTCGTACATAATCGATTAACCTAAGATCTAAGTTCCAGATTCGTCAACCTAAAATTAGCTTTGAGAACAACATATGGTGAAGAATTAATTCAGATGGTGAATCCTAACTAATCAAATACCAGCAGTCAGAGAAATCACTATGAGAAAACCCTAAACCTATGATGGATCTATTCAGACATGGAGAATGAAACAATCAACATAACTGAATAGGTCATTAAAATAAACAATAAGAAAAGAGTAACAAGAGGGTTCGAAATCTTCTCTCAGATGACCAGAGTTCTGACTTGTCTCCCTCACAAAGCTCTCTCTCAAAAATCAAAGTAAAATAAAGCATAGCCACCAAAGTGGCAGAAAACCCTAATTATAAAGCTAAAACACGTTTTGGGCTTCTAGTAATTATTAAAGTATTCTGGACTAAGGTGCAAACTTAAAAATTGTATAAAGTCACGCTACCTTATTCCTGAAGTCGGTATCGGTCGATATTGACTAGTATCGATCGATACCAAACCTGCGTATCGACTCTTGTGCTCGCCAGACTGGACTGTCTTCACGAAAACTGGCATAACTTTCGATCGCACTGTTGGAATGGCCTGAAACCACTTCCAAATGAAAGCTAATCCATTGATCTGTCTTGTATCCAAATTTGAGCTCAATCCATCTGTGGGAAGTTCTTCAACGAATGCCAAACTTCAGACGTCTTTGCATGACTCTGCATCTCCATATGCCTATTTTCACCCAAAACGGCTCATTTTCTCCAATTGTTCTCCAAACGTGCTAAACCCTGAAAAAACTCTAAAAGACTCCAAACTACTAGAAATGCTCTATAAAAAGGACTTATATCATGGCCTAAAACGGGTAAAAACCATGATAAGCTCAAATTAATACCCTAAAAGTACTAAAGCTTTGTCGATTGTAATACTTAGGGATCTAATCCACATAGACTCAAGAAAAACACAATAGATTGTATAGATGAGAATTAAGCTAAGTGATCAATGTAATTGAAAGCAATAAACAATAAAAGAGGATGTAAAATCGATGGGAGAATATAGGCCCAGGTTATTTCTCAGGAGATCAATGAATGCAGGTAACCAATCAGTCAGGATTCAGATTTAGCGCGGTTCTTGAACTCAAATCACTAAGTTATAATTAATCAACTGCCGTTGCGAGATTTATCTAAATCTAAACTTCAGAATCCCAAATTTCTTTAAAATTCCTAAGAATAAATCAGCCTTAATACCGAGTTTGATATGTTCACAAATCAACTAAACCAAATCTCTTTGCGAATAATTAATTTGCTCACCATAGGTTCTATCAGATTACTCAATTGCACTGTCGTGCCTAATCGATTAACCTAAGATCTAAGTTCCAGATTCGTCAACCTAGAATTAGCTTTGAGAACAACCAATGGTGAAGAATTAATTCAGATGGTGAATCCTAACTAATCAATTACCAGCAGTCAGAGAAATCACTAGGAGAAAACCCTAAACCTATGATGGATCTATTCAGACATGGAGAATGAAACAATCAACATAACTGAATAGGTCATTAAAATAAACAATAAGAAAAGAGTAACAAGAGGGTTCGAAATCTTCTCTCAGATGAACAGAGTTCTGACTTGTCTCCTTCACAAAGCTCTCTCTCAAAAAATCAAAGTAAAATAAAGCATACCCACCCAAGTGGCTGAAAAAACTAATTATAAAGCTAAAACACGTTTTGGGCTTCTAGTAATTATTAAAGTATTCTGGACGAAGGTGCAAACTTAAAAATTGTAAAAAGTCACGCTTCCTTCTTCCTGAAGTCGGTATCGGTCGATACTGACTATTATCGATCGATACCAAACCTGCGTATCGACTCTTCTGCTCGCCAGACTGGACTGTCTTCACGAAAACTGGCATAACTTTCGATCGCACTGTTGGAATGGCCTGAAACCACTTCCAAATGAAAGCTAATACATTGATCTGTCTTGTATCCAAATTTGAGCTCAATCCATCTGTGGGAAGTTCTTAAACGAATGCCAAACTTCAGACATCTATGCATGACTCTGCATCTCCATATGCTTATTTTCACCCAAAACGGCTCTTTTTCTCCAATTGTGCTCCAAACGTGCTAAACCCTGAAAATACTCTAAAAGACTCCAAAATACTATAAATACTCTATAAAAAGGACTTATATCATGGCCTAAAACGGGTAAAAACAATGATAAGTTCAAATTAATACCCTAAAGTACTAAAGTTTTGTCGATTGTAATACCTAGGGATCGAATCCACAGAGATTCAAGAAAACACACAATAGATTGTATAGATGAGAATTAAGCTAAGTGATCAATGTAATTGAAAGCAATAAACAATAAAAGAGGATGTAAAATCGATGGGAGAACATAGGCCCATGTTATTTCTCAGGAGAACAATGAATGCAGGTAACCAATCAGTCAGGATTCAGATTTAGCGCGGTTCTTGAACTCAAATCACTAAGTTATAATTAACCAGCTGTCGTTGCGAGATTTATCTAAATCTAAACTTCCGAATCCCAAATCACTTTGCAAATTCCTAAGAACAAATCAACCTTAATACCGAGTTTGATAAGTTCACAAATCAACTAAACCAAATCTCTTTGCGAATAATTAATTTGCTCACCATAGGTTCTATCAGATTACTCAATTGCACTGTCGTGCCTAATCGATTAACCTAAGATCTAAGTTCCAGATTCGTCAACCTAGAATTAGCTTTGAGAACAACCAATGGTGAAGAATTAATTCAGATGGTGAATCCTAACTAATCAATTACCAGCAGTCAGAGAAATCACTATGAGAAAACCCTAAACCTATGATGGATCTATTCAGACATGGAGAATGAAACAATCAACATAACTGAATAGGTCATTAAAATAAACAATAAGAAAAGAGTAACAAGAGGGTTCGAAATCTTCTCTCAGATGACCAGAGTTCTGACTTGTCTCCCTCACAAAGCTCTCTCTCAAAAATCAAAGTAAAATAAAGCATAGCCACCAAAGTGGCTGAAAACCCTAATTATAAAGCTAAAACACGTTTTGGGCTTCTAGTAATTATTAAAGTATTCTGGACTAAGGTGCAAACTTAAAAATTGTATAAAGTCATGCTACCTTATTCCTGAAGTCGGTATCGGTCGATATTGACTAGTATCGATCGATACCAAACCTACGTATCGACTCTTGTGCTCGCCAGACTGGACTGTCTTCACGAAAACTGGCATAACTTTCGATCGCACTGTTGGAATGGCCTGAAACAACTTCCAAATGAAAGATAATCCATTGATCTGTCTTGTATCCAAATTTGAAGCTCAATCCATCAGTGGGAAGTTCTTCAACGAATGCCAAATTTCAGACGTCTTTGCATGACTCTGCATCTCCATATGCCTATTTT